>CM074576.1:31912109-36712109 GCA_037305975.1 Chrysolophus pictus | reverse complement strand
TTTTTTTTTTTTCCCCAGCAAAAGAAGATCAGGATGAACAGAGCAAGACACCTGAGATGGCAACAGATGCCACCAAGCCTGTTACATAGCATATTCCTTAACATGAAGAAAGAGAGCATCTAAAATACAAATGCTTTAAAAGCAAACTTTTTGAATATTTTTTTACTTGCAGTTATAGACAGCTTTAATTATTCTTAGGATTATCTTTTTGATCACCATGTACTTTTTCTGAGACACCTTTTAAAGTGTGCAAAAATTTTCCTATCAGGATGTAACGCGACAGGACCTCCCCTGCTCAGTGATTGGACAATACATGCTTAAGGGGTGTAGACGAGGTAGAAGATTAATGTATTTAAGCAGATGTCACGCAGAAATAAACGGCCATTTCTCTTCTCACCATGTTGGTGTAAGCTAGTAGTTCTTAGTAGTTCTTAGTGCTAATTGGGGGGGATTAATGAGTTAAGTAAAGGGTGACACACCGTGATCGTAACATTCACGGCAACAGTTTATAAAGAACACTAAGATACCAAGGTAAAATACGTGTGTGCCTCTACGTGTGCATCATGTGTAAACTTGCTTTTCAATACCACCTCATTCTCTCAAGAGATCTTCTTATACAAAAGGTAACATAGTCACTGTAAACTAGATCTGTTTTACCTATATCTACATTACTTGATATGTCAGTTGTATGATATTAAAATTTGTTACATCTACTATATTGTTACATCTACTATATATTTTTTTTTATATAATATAGTATAGACTGTAAATCCCAATTTGAAAGTCACCAAATTTTTTCAGGAACTATTTGTCCTTAGTGAAGCCATGTTGTACCTCACCAATTACCAATTTGCTTTCTACAGTTTCCAGGAAGATCTGCTCTGTGATCTCTCCAGGGACGCAGTTGAGAAAGTTCAGGGCACGGCAGAGTAACTCTATTTGGGTCCAAATATTTTGATTGAGTGGAGAGGAATAGCCATTCCTACTCTATGTTAATTAGAATAAAGCAGAATAATTTCTTTTGCTTTACATAATTAAGTATTTTCCTAATATTTTCTCTTACAGTGACAAAATTCTGATTCTTGTTCAGATTTTACTGTGCTCAGTTTTTTGTTGTTGTTGTTGTTTGTTTACAGAACTTTTTAGTCAGTTTCTTCTGAACTTTTTTGTCACAGTTTCTTATGTTGTATTTTATCACAATATTACTGTTGCTCAAACAAGGAATATTGGAATTTCCTCTAATAAGATTTTAGATCTTTTTTAGCCTTTTTTTTTTTTTTTAGATTTATTGCAGTTTTTGAAATTCTTATCTTGCTTGTCAGTTTACTGGCAGCATTTCCCACATTTCAGCAGCAGCAAATTCAGCAGGTACATTATTATTATTATTATATCTAATGAAAATATTTAAGAGTACTTCACTCAGACTTTTCTCAGAGCTCAGAACCAGCAATGGGAAAATGTGGGTATGCTTAATAAGCATAAATGTTTTACTGAATAGTCTTTAAAAACATGGTTCAATTGGTTATATGTGATATCATCTGAATGAGTTAAAGGAAACAAAGCAGGAAATTTATTTATTTATTTACTTATTTAGTGAATGATAGTTAAATAAAAATGAACTTGTGGGACTCTAGAATGCCCATAATTTTAGACCACATTTAAGTCTGGTACACTTCTGTTACATCAGTTGCAGAGATTTCTGTAGTTGATATATAAAGAAATAGTAAACTGTTTCCACTGAAAACAATTAAAGTTTTTGTTTGTTTGTTTGTTTGTTTTTTAATGCTGTTACAGAAAGATTTTCTGCCTCTCACTGCATGGGAAAACAGGAATGGGAGATAAATTCTGGGTGCTAAGATTTATCACTACAATTCTGAAATGTTAACAGTAGCAAGTAGTACTTTGATACCTTCAAGAAAATAACCCAAACTCTCCAAAGATCTGATTACATACCTTGGTATGATTTGTTAAATTTAGGCCCTGTCCACATTATGTTTTCAAAGAGGTGCCTCATGAGTGCAAATGATTCTTTTTCTCACATTCTAATTGTTTTCTTGCTTACTGTTCATTAGCTATTATCAAAGAAAAATGTTCAAATGCCGTGTAGTGCTATTGTTAGAGGATTGTTCTGCACTCAAAAATCAAAATCAGTGATAAAAGCTTGAAGTTGCCTGTATGTGGTTTTACAAGAATTATCTTCCAATTTTCTTATACTTACTGCTTTTCTTAAAGAAACTAAATACTTTCCTGCAATTCCTTGCTAACAAACCTCATGAAAGGCAAGCTCCATGCACCTATTCACATACACAGTCGGTTATTAACTCTCACTAAGGGAGAAGAAAGATGCTTACTATAGTTTAGTCTAAGTGGATAATAAGAAAACCAGCAGGAATCTGTATGTTGCTATGAGAAGACAGATACAGTAAAGGAGTTTTGATCCTGTATTAGGCTTTGTGATTGCATCTGTGTCTCCGAAGTGTTTAGCTGAATGCTAGTGAACTGATTTGAACCTTTGTACCACTTCACTGACCAAAACTGCAGTACCATAAATAAATTAGAACATAAATATGAAAGATTCAAAGTGATAAAAGTTTAAAATAAATGGTTTTCTCAGAGATCAACATTTTTTATTGCAACATGTAAGGATGTATAACTTATACACATGACACAATAAGTGGTTTCTTTGTTCTTTACTAAAAATACTATTGAAAACTAGCATATAATTTAAAAGTCTCATAAAATAAACTCCTTAACAATTGCCTTAATCATTTTAATGCTTTGGTGATTGCATTTCACGTAATCACTGCATTTTATGTTCATTATGTAAACTTTAGTAGTCGCTGTTTTGAGGGTGACTGGAAATGAAAGCAAAGGACATGTTCCGAAGGGGAATTTTTTTTTTTTTTTTTTTTTTTTTTTTTTTAAGTGGTGTGATGAGATTTTGTGAAAAATGGTATGGAACACTTCTGAAAAAAGCACTTCTGAAAGAAAGGAGATAACAGAAATCTTGACAAACTTTAAGAAGCAAAGGAAGGATTTTGTTCATTAAAACTAACACAGAACCAAATTATCATATTTAATTTAACACATTTGTTTCAGTGCATGCATTTGTTTCTTGAGAATGCATTTTACAGAATTATAGGGTAGCTGATATTGGAAGGAACATCTAAATATCATTTAGTCTAACACTTCTGTTCAAACATGTTCAGCTACAGCATGTTACCACAACAGTGTCTAGTCAGATTTTGAGTATCATCCCATATAGAGATTTCAGCACTTCTCCAGGCAACCTTTTCCAGTGTGCAAGCACCCTCTCTAAAAAGTAGATCTTTTTTTGTGTTGTTTGTATGGAAATCCATGTGTTTAAATTTGGGTCTACAGTCTCATATCTTCTCACTGGATACCAGTGTTTGGTTCCGTCTTCTTTACACTCTCCAACCATATATTAATACACATAGATAAGATCCTCCTTCATCTTCACAAGGTTCTCAGTATTTCCTGAAGGTGTATTTCCCACCATGAAGTTGCTGACTGCCCACTCTCCGTTCTTTGGTTTTTAAGGTCTCTCTGAATGACAGCACATCATCTATTCCCAAGTTCTCTGTCTTCTATGAACTTGCTCAAAATGCATGCTTATCCTGTCATCACTAATAAAGTTATTAAATAGCTTTGCACCCAATATTCACCTCCGGGTTACACCATTGGTGTCTGGCCTACAGCTGGACTTTGTGTTCAGCTATTCTATTAGATGTCAGTTCATAGAATCATAGAATCATAGAATCACAAGGTTGGAAACGACCTATAAGATCATCTAGTCCAAGCGTCTTCACACTACCACTGCTACCACAAGCTACTAAACCATATCTCATAGTTCCTCATCCAGATGCCTCTTGAACACTGCCAGGGATGGCGACTCCACCACCTCCCTTGGCAGGCCATTCCAGTGCCTGACCACTCTCTGAGAAAACCCCTCCTCATCACAACCTCCCTTCAGAAAGTTGTAGAGTGCGATGAGGTCTCCCCTGAGCCTCCTCTTCTCCAGACTAAGCAATTCCAGCTGCCTCAGCCGCTCCTCATAAGACTTGTGCTCCAGACCCCTCACGAGTTTAGTTGCCCTTCTCTGGACATGCTCCATGGCCTCAGTGTCTTTCCTGTAGTGAGGGGCCCTTTTGGCCACCTGGGCACACTGTCAGCTCATGTTCAGCTGAGCATCAACCAACACCCCCAGGTCCCTTTCCTCCTCACAGTCATCCAGCCACTCAACACCAAGCCTATAGTGTTGCATGGGGTTGTTGTGGCCAAAGTGTAAGACTCGGCACTTGGCCTTGCTGAATCTCATCCCATTCACCTCAGCCCAGCAATCCAGCTTATCTAGATTCCTCTGAAGGGCCTCCCTACCCTCAGGCAGATCCACACCACCTCCCAGCTTGGTGTCATCTGCAAACTTACTGAGGGTACACTCAATCCCCTCATCCAGGTCATCAATAAAGATATTAAACAAGATAGGCCCCAGTACCGACCCCTGGGGGACATCACTTGTAACAGGTTGTCAGCTGGACTTAACTCCATTAACCATTACCTCTTGGGCATGGCCCTCTAGCCAGTTCCTTACCCGAAGGAGTGTGTATCTGTCCAGGCCACAGGCAGTCAGTTTCCCCAGAAGAAGCCTGTGAGAGACCATGTCAAAGGCTTTGCTGAAGTCTAGGTAGACTACATCAACAGCCTTTCCTTCATCTACCAGTCTGGTCACCCAGTCATGGAAGGAGATGATGTTGGTCAAGCACGACCTGCCTTTCATGAACCCGTGCTGGCTGGGCCTGATCCCCTGGACACCACGCACGTGCTGTGTGATCTCACCCAAGATGATTTGCTCCATTACTTTCCCTGGTACCGAGGTCTACTCATTTACATAGCCCTACTCATGAAGTTAACCTAACACAATTCATTTATCTAATCTATCTATCTAAGATAATATGATGAATGAAGTGGCAAAAATTCAGTGATATATAACTGATAAGTATGTGTCAGTGAATTAGAAGCAAGCAAGTACAAGGTGTATTAGGCCCAAAGATTTATCATGTACTCCTCAGTTATCAAAATGTGATACTTAAAGCTATGTTTTACATAGGCAAGCCTTTCTTCATTTGAAATCTTTATTTTTTATTTATTTATTTATTTATTTATTTATTTATTTATTTATTTATTTTGCCCCAAGGGTTCCAAGAAAAGAGCAACTGTGCATTTTAAATTATACCTGCACAGTAGCTTTCTCTCTATTTATTCTATAAATGTAAAGAGAAATTCTTAACTGAGTGCACAGAGTGTGTTTTCATGCATGTTTTTCCTCTCTAGGCCATAAAAGCCCCTAAATTGAACTCAAAACTGACAAAATTTTAAGATGGTTCATGGATGATTAGGATTCTATACCCAAGGGGGGGGGGGGAAGAGGAGGGGGAGTTGGAGAGGGAGAAAAAGAATTACAATAAATTTAAGGAGACAGTAACGCAGAATACCAGAGAAAAGATGAAGTTGTGAAGGTGAACATTTGTGTAGTATTGCAATCATGTGATGTAATAGATGTAATGACTTCATTTTTCTTTATATAATATCTTTTCTATCTATGAATTTATTGGTCAACTATAGGAAAACAGAAGCTATAGTGTGATTATAATGTTGCTAAAACTCCATTCTAGACAGTAAAGATCATGTGTAAATGTCAATACATGAACTAGCAGTGAGCTGAATAACTCACTAGATCCCTCTATTTTGACTAGGTGTCCACTGAGTACACTGACAGTGAAAAGGTTTGCTGTTATTGTTGTTTTGTTTTGTTTTGTTTGTTTGTTTGTTTTGCCATATATATTAAATATATATAAAAATGTGTCAGTTGATATCAAAGATTAGATTTTTTGTGGAAAAGCATCCAAAAGCTTTGCAATCACTGTGGCCACTTAACAACTGAGGTACAGAGTTAAGTAAAACAAATACTTAAAAAAAGAATTTTATTAGTTTTCTTCATGAGACTAGTCATCTGCTTAATTCTCAATATTCAGTTTGCTTAAAAAAGATAAAGAAGGTGGTCAGTTTTTTATTATTACTATTTTAATTTTATTTTATTTATTTTATTTTATTTTATTTTATTTTACTTTATCTTATTTTCCTGTGTGTAGTAGAAGTATGGATACAGTCTCAGACACAACAGTGCCCTGAGCAGTTAAAAAGTTTCTTAAGCAGTGCACCACTGGGCTGATGTGAACTGACAGTGCTTAAGCCCAGGTGTCACTGTCCAAGATGCACATTGACAAAAAAATGTGGCTTGACAGATCTTATTGCTCAGTTTCACCTCACCATTCAGAATTCTCTTCCTTATCAGGAAATGATGAGGGACTATATTTTTAGTATGAAAAAAGTTCATATCCATCAGGACATCCTCTGGGCCTGTAGATTCTCATGATTGCTATAAATAGATATATTTATATTTATATCTATTCTCCCTAGTTGCTTCCCTTTTGTCAATGGTTTATGGGATGGTTTGGCCCGGTTCTGTGACTAGTGGGGCAGAGGGATTTTACAAAATCTGCGCCTCCAGAAAAGGGAAACAGGGGACCCCAAAATATTAAAAACAGTGACAACGATCTGAGGAGAAACAAACTAATTTACTAAATATAGTATCAGAATGCAAGATAACACACCATAATACAATAAAATTAGAATTGAAGTTAATAAATCAAATATAATGAGAGAGAGATTGTCCAAAAGGTGACCTTGCCAGGAGTTATATCTCCTCTCTGACTGCAAAGCCCCCTGGGGTATGTAGTTCTTCTTCTCTTCCGAGCAGGTAACCGGAACTGGAGCATTAACACCTTAAGTCTCAGTGCACTACATGATGTTATGATGTGGGATACTGATAACCAAAAATCATAAAACTATGACACATTTCTTTCTATATCTTTGTCTACAAAGATTTTATACATTGACTATATTGACTTTATATTGATATACTGACTTTAGTAAAATTTTTGAATGATAGAATTAGGGATTCAGGAACATTTTACATTTCTGAAATAGCTGAATATCCAATAATGCCTGTTAAACTGAAAATTTACTATATGACTACTGAAAAATTGCAAATACATTGATTATCAATAAATAAAAATCAGAAGGCTGCCTAAATTTTATTTCTATTAAAATTCAGAACTACTATTTAAGATTCTGATAGTTCACAGTTATATTTTTGTTGTTTCTTAATTTCAAATTTAGAAATTTAGGCTACGCTTGCTGTATCAATTGATGATCAATAGATGATCAATAGTGCTGGGTGAGATGCCCTTGATATTGCACAAAACAACAGGGTCTGCTGCCTTTGATTAGCGAATAAAGGAGTTGTAATAGTATACAACTTGTAATTAGGTATAAGAGAAGTGTACAACATCAAAATGTAAAATATAAAATACAAATCTATAACAAATTATATATGTACATATTATAAATATACAAAGCAGAGTTTAATAGAAGATCAGTTCACAGTGTAGAGCATGAGCTTAATATTTGAGTGACCACTCTTTAAAGTTGTAATGTTTGAAATTAAAAAAAAAAAATTCTGGAAGCTCTTCTGTAAAATATCCTAATCTGCAATGGGATGGGGGGGAGGAGAGGAAGAAAAAAAAAAAAAAGTGTTTTATACTGATATGAAAGCAGCAAGAAAATGTACAAAAAGGAGCTGTACATATAGAGATAATATACAGCTCGAGAGAAGTGTGAGACAGCATTAACAGAAGAACCATACAAAGTAATCCAGTTTATATCTAAGGTTCTTTTATTCTTTGAACATGCAGTGCATAGTAAAAAGAAACGCATGCCATATGTGAAATTTAGGCATACAAGGATCATGAAATAGAGGTTGTGGTGAAGCAGTGAAGAAGAGCAGAAATAGATGACATTTGTGTAATTGATGGTTTGACGATAATGTGACAAGCAGAGAGGTAGAGAAACCTGAACTGTCAGTGACATTAGCCATGCAGAGCTGAAATTCCTAAATATTATGTGACAAGTTAAGAGCAATACTACAAAGTACAGCAGACAGCTACACACCACCAGAAACATAACAGGTGAGAAAGATATAGCACAAGTATTCAGTGATGCACATTTTCTTCATATTAAATGTAACCAAAGCAAATGTCCACTACACTAAGTACCACAAGTATCAATGATAACTGCATGGTATTGATTCTATGTTACCATGTATTCACAGCTCAATTACAATGTAGATTCTACCAATTTTAAAGAAAAATCATAGGTCTTGACAAGTTAGCATAAAGAAGTTGGGAGACAGGAATAGCAATGGAACAAGAGGCAGGAGGTGCAAGCTGGAATATGGGAAATCATGAATGTGAACAAGAAGTGGAATAGGTTGTCGAGGAACAGTGGTGTGTCCATCCTTGGAAACATTCAAGACTTGACTGGATGCAATCCTGAGCAACTTAATTTTATTAGACCTGTTTTGACAGGATTTGGAGTATATGTTCTCTGGATACTGCTCCCAACCTAAACTGTCCTAGTCATAATATGGATTATTTTTAATTTCGTATTAAAAATATGTAGCTATAATGGTAAAAGGACTTAATAAAACAAGCTTTGTAGGAACAAAAACAAATAGTGTTTTTTTTGTTGTTGTTGTTGTTTTAAAAAAGTATACAAGTTTTAGGGATTTCAAAGCCCATTCTAAGAGTTTGTTTTTAATATATGCCTTGGATGATTCCTCAGTATTTTTCACTAGTTTTACTCTATTTATTTGTATTTGTGTTGCATGCCTGTCAACTTCGCACTATCCAGCAATAATACTACAAACCATGTAATGGATTAACCAGACTCCAGCATTTCGGAAGGCTGATGTCTATGGTACAAATTTCATCTTTCTGTCCTCAGATTTTTCTGTTCATACTGGAGAATCTTTATAGAGATGAAAGTACTATATATAGTTTATAGTTTACATACCTTTACACTAACAACACTTTTGCTTTCATGGTGTTGTCTCTTTCTGTCCTTGTCTCTCCATATTAACTTACAAAACCATGAGCTGTATGGAAAGATAAAATGTAATATGTAAAAAGCTCCAAAGACAGATGCATTGATAGTTGCAAGAAATCATAGAGTAAACAAACAAACAAACACAAATCCTTACAAGTAAAAGTCCTAAGGTTTATTTTCCTTTTAGAGTAGTGGGGATAGAACAAGAGACAGGAAAACAGAGTAACAACAGTGATTACTAAAATAAAAGCAAATCACTGTAAGATGCACTTTACTTTGATTACTGTGAAGGAATAATCACTTTACTGACTAAGTTTTTATGACCTCTGTGCTTACATTAGCTCTCATCTTGTCAGGTTTCTCTTTCAAATAAAAAACATATCTTTCTTCCAGTTTATATTTACTTTCTCCTCCTCTTGTGACATTCCATCATTACTGTTTTCTGCAAATTCAGCTGTTTCAATTAGCTTACTCATCCAAATGTTCTTTATCATGTATACATTGGACATTTACAGTACAAAATACCATCTCTTTATAAATTGGTTTTACATTTTCTCTCTTGTGATATATTAAATCTTTCTAGTCTTGTATATTAAATCATATTTCATTCTTTCCTGGGTACTGTTTAGACACTGATATCAATCACAGATATAGGAAGATTTCTGCATACTTAAAAATAAGCATGTTTAATTAGGAGTCTGGATTCAGACTCTTTATCTATACTGATAAAATGTGCAGATAGTGATCTGTACTTCTTGTTCGCTCATACTGAACTGATATCATTGCACATTTTAAGTATGTTCATTTCCCTATCCAATCCAATAAACAGAATGAATATATTGGCTAAAGGACTATAACAAATCTGTTTTATCTTGATTTGTTCAAATTTCATAATGACTATAACAACAGTGAAATTATCATAAAGAGCATAGGTCTCAATCCTACTATCTTTATTAGCAAGAAAACAACATCAGGTTGGGATAGATTCAGTATTTGAAAAGTAGAACTGATTAATGAGTGAGAACCCTTAATTGCAAGGTTGCACTTAGATCAGCTCTGTGGATTAGCTCTTTCTTTGAAATATTACTTTTATTGAAATAGGAAACAAATATCATCCACGAATTCCAAATTGAGTAGATAACAATAAAATATGGTTATTATATACTCTTCCATGAATTCATTTACAATAGATAGCTGTAAAAATAGTTCAACTATTTTTGTCCTTCAATATATATATATTTATTTATGTATTTGTTTAGATATTCAAACAGAAGTATCAGGCTAAATTTTTGGTCCATTTCTTGCTACATAAGGCTGATAGGTCTCCTGTCTTGCACAGGCTATACCACAAAGGGATTTCTATGATAGCCAACATCTTATCCCACTGCATTTTACTTACTCTTCTCTTCTAAATTGTTTTAGCCACAAATACAAAGCAAAGCATCACATGAACTTTTATGAAGGAAGTTAATCTATAGCTTTATCGCATTCAGACCCAGAAAAAAATTTCTGACATAGTACACCTTTATATGAAACAGGATACATAGGCATTCCACAGAATCAATTCCTTCTCTGAGATAACCAAGAACAGAAAAAGATGACTTGCAGGTATCTGTAATTAGTGTTCTCATTGGTGGACAAACCAAAGCCAGAACTATTCAAGATACAACTTTTAATCATTCTAATGTATGAAATGTATGTGTTTGTTTGTTTGTTTTTGTTTGTTTGTTTGTGTTCGGTACAGCTATGCAGTTACCAAATTGTAGTAGTTAGATAAAAGTTGTTGAATGTAGAGGATAAGATTTTTCCTTCTTAAAGGAAAATGATTTTCCTTTTTTTTTTTTTTTTTTTTCTTCCTACTGGCTGCAATTCAGCAGGTAACTGTATTCCTCATTCACAAAATATGTAATTTCCTTTTCAGATTTTGCCATTGTTTTCTAATAGAAATAGACTTACTGAATCTGAGAGTTATGATTGCTTTCCCTTAAATTTCTTTATGAGGTGTCAAGGAGAAGATGGAGAAGACTGATTAGAACATAGGCAGCATTATCCTCCTAGAACACTCATGCTTCTCTATTTGTAAGGAATTTGTGCTTCAATGGATTCCTTCAGATGAATTTAAAAACCACTTTATCTTCCAAAGTACTGTATTTTTACTGTTCATCTATAACTCCAGTCAGTTGCCTTTTTTTTTTTTTTTAAAAAAATTATTTAGAGGGATAAATATTATAACAAGAGGATATCAGAGACTTTTTACAAGAAAATATAAGATTTTCTTTGCATTTGTACACATTCCGTTTGTTACATGAAATGGCTATTGTGTATTAATTTTCCTTTGTTTTCTTGGAAACTGCTAAATATCCCTTATCTTGAGCTGCCATATATTGAAACCATGTGAAGCTGGTTTGTAATGTATGATATAGAAAAATTTCCAATTGAGCCTTCTAGCCCAATGTTTTTGTAAACAATTCCATACTCTACAAATATAGCCTTCCAGATTCACTTGAGGTATATGCAATATGAATTTATGTTGTATGCATCTGTAACATATGCATATATTACTTGCTTAGTCACGATTATTAGAAATGCTTAAATTTTCCAAAATTTTAAGGTGTTTTTTTTTTTTTTTTTTTTTTTTTTTTTTTTAAATGTTAAACTTCAGTATAAAATACTGGCACAAACCTTTATAACTTATACTTCTGTGCCAGGTGTGCAACAACCTGGTTTTCTAATAGAAGTATCAGTATCACTGATACTTCATCCCACAGCAGTATTGTTGGTAAATGGCATATATTCTTATACTGGCACCTTATTTGGCACAATATAGCTGTTATAGTGGGCAAGAATTCATAGATGTCTAAATAATCTGTCTAGTGGCTGCACTCAAATAATGGTATAATCCTGTCTCTAGCTATCTCTGTCTATAACTACACAGACTCACAGAATCATATGAGTTGGAAGGTACCTCAGGAGATAACTTATCCAGCCCATCTGCAAAAGCAGGTTCCCTATAGTAGGTTGCACAGGAAAGTGTCCAGGTGAATCTTAAATATCTCCAAAGAAGGAAACTCCACAACCTCTCTGGGCAGACTGTTCTAGAGTTCTGTTACTATCACACAGTAAAGAAGTTCTTCCTTGCATTTGTATGGAACTTCCTGTGTTCTAGTTTCTGCTCATTGTCCTTTGTTCTGCTACACACCACCAAAAAGAATTCACTTCCAACCACATGAGTCCCACACTTTAAATATTTACAAATAGTGATGAGATCCCCTCAGTCTTCCCTTCTCTGTAATGAAGAGTCCCAAGTTTCATCCTTTCCTCATATGGGAGATGCTCCAGGCCTCTTTTCATCTTTACGGCCCTCTGCTGGATTCTCTCTAGAAGTTCAGTCTTTTTTTTAACTGAGGAGTACAGAACTGGACATGGTAGTCTAACTGAGTCTTCACCAGAGCAGAGGGGGAGAATCACCTCCCTTCAGCTGCTGGCCATGCTTTTTAATGCAACCCAAGATACCACTGACCTTCTTGTTCCATAAGTGCACACTGCTGATTTACAGCCAATTTGTTGTCCACCAGGTCCTTCTCTGCATAGCTCTTTTTCAGCAGGTAGTCCCTAACCTGCAGTGATGTGTGGTTATTCCTCCCCAAGTGTAGGACCCTACACGTGCACTTGTTGAACATTAAAGAATTCCTTTCTGCCCAGCTCTCCAGGCTGTCCAGGTCTTACTGAATGGCAACACAGTCTTTTGGTATGTCAGCCAGTCTTCCTAGCTTTGTATCATCATTCACTTTATTACAGAGAAACTATTCACTGTATTTCAGAGAAGCTATAGAAAAGT
Source organism: Chrysolophus pictus (assembly GCA_037305975.1). NCBI lineage: Eukaryota > Metazoa > Chordata > Aves > Galliformes > Phasianidae > Chrysolophus > Chrysolophus pictus. The sequence continues at coordinate 36,699,244 of CM074576.1, read as the reverse complement.
TTTATTCAAGTAACGTCACTGTTCTGACCAGCCCTAAGGATTACATTATTATTTGGCCCTCATCACCATTAAAATATATTTTAAAAGTTCCCTGCCTTGGAAACTATTAAATATTAAGCAGAGTGAAACTTCGGATTGGTTGTTCGATACTGCTCAGTTTTAATCTTTAAATAAATCATTTCAGAGATTTTACTAGAAAAATAAACATGGTTTGAATAAATTCCTCTGCAAAGTATATCTTTGATTGGTCTTTGATTGCTAAAATTAATCTGGAACAAATGCATCAGCCCAATACATTTTGTTTAGAATATATGTTATACCGTATATGTGTTACATGGAATATTTTAAGGTTTACTACACAATTTGAACGAGTAACTAAAAAAAAAAAAAAAAAAAAAAAAACAAGTAAAAGAGAAAAAAAAAAAAAAGAGAAAGAGTGAGAATAAACTGAGAAGATTATGACAAAAATCTTTAGTTCTCGGCACCATATGGAAATGTATTGACACTATATAGCTAAAAAATTACTAATGAAAAAAGCATATATATTAGACCTGTGAAAGTATCTAAACCTAAATAAAGTGCTAGTTTCCAAGCACTTTATAGAAAGAAAATATCCTTACATCTACCAGAAGTTTTTTCTTAAAGGAAGAGTTTTGCTTTTGAATATTTTCGTAACAATCAGACATAAAATTAAATATTATAATTATTCTTTAGCTCTTTTAATTTGTCAATTATAACCCTATAAAATTAATTAAAAATTACTTGTATGCTTTCTTTTGGTTACAGTAAATAAGTAAAATAATACACTTCCTGTAGTTTAAAAACAATTAGCTTATAATTACATCATGTAAAGGAGAATCATAGAATCATAGAATCACAAGGTTGGAAACGACCTGTAAGATCATCTCATCCAACAGTCTTCTCATTACCATTGCTACCACAAACTAAACCAGATCTCGTAGTTCCTCATCCAGGCACCTCTTGAACACTGACAGGGCTGGCGATTCCACCACCTCCCTTGGCAGGCCATTCCAGTGCCTGACCACTCTCTGAGAGAAAAAGTTTTTCCTGATGCCTAACCTAAACCTCCTCTGGTACAACTTGTGGCTATTTTCCTGCATCCTGTTTGTTGCCTGGGAGCCTATCATGTCAATTGTTGTGACTTCCAGTTAAAAATACGCCTATATTAATTTCTTTAGATCCTTAATGGAGCCCACAGTACAAGAAAGACAGGGAGCTGTTGGAGATGGTCCAGAGGAGGGCCACGAAGATGATCAGGGGACTGGAGCACCTCCCCTATGAGGACAGGCTGAAGGAGCTGGGCTTGTTCAGCCTGGAGAAAAGAAGGCTGCGGGGTGACCTCATTGCAGCCTTTCAATACCTAAAGGGAGCCTACAAAGAGGAGGGGAATCAACTCTTCGAAAGGGTAGATAACAGAAGGACAAGGGGAAATGGTTTTAAGTTGAGGGAAGGGAGATTTAGGTTGGATGTCAGGGGGAAATTCTTTACAGAGAGAGTGGTGAGGTACTGGAACAAGCTGCCCAGAGAGGTTGTGGATGCCCCATCCCTGGAGGTGTTCAAGGCCAGATTGGATGGGGCCCTGGGCAGCCTGGTCTAGCATTAGGTGGGATGATTGGTGTCCCTGCCTGTGGCAGGGGAGTTGGAGATTCATGATCCTTGAGGTCCCTTCCAACCCTGGCAATTCTGTGATTCTGTGATTCTGTGATTAATGCCCTGTCCTCCTCTTCAAGTCTCCTACATAACTTCTGTAGTTTAACATGATAGGCTGACAGTTTCCAATCATCCACTCTCTTGCTTCCCTCACAGTGGGATGGGGGAGAGAATTGGAAATTGAGAAGTGTGATCTTAATAGATAAAGTAAAATTATGAGCATAAGCAAAGTAAAACAAGTAATCCATTCACTATGGCAAATTCCCAGTGGCAGGTAGGTGTTTGGCCACATCCAGGAAAGCAGGGTTCCATCATGTGCAACATTTTTTTTTTTTTTTTCTTGGAAAGACAAACACCATAACTCAAAATGACCTCCTGTCTTTCCTCCAGATTTTATTGCTGAGCAAAAACATTATATTTCTTGGAGTAACCCCTTGGTCACTTTGGGTTAGCTGTCTGCTGTCCTCTCTCAGCGTACTGATGCTTCTTTGTTAAGAGGCTCTCATAATGCAGACCGCCATTTTTCTTTTCTAGTACTAAGCACATGTTTACTTCTCTCTACTCTTTTCCTCTCAGTTTGCAAATTATTTTACTTTCTGTTTTTTTTTTTTTTTTTTTTTTTTTTTTTTTTACGTAACAGTTTCATTCTGTATGACATCCCACATCATCTTCCCTTGTCTGTTCCTTGTTTTTGGACTGAATACATTTCCAAGGACGCATTTTAAAAGTGTCATTTCTGTCTCTTGACTCCTTCATTGTATATGGGTACTGATTAGCAATTTTTAACTGTTGCCACTTTGTGAAAATGCATAGTTAAAATTTACATTCTTGCAGAATGGTTAACATTCAGTTTGGTGTAATGACTATTTGTATGCCTCACACTGAATGATGTATTCACTGCAATATTTAGTGATACATTAGACATAATTGAAACAGATGGGCTCCTTCTGCATGTATATACACTTCACATATGGTGTGAATTCAGATTATGAAGATATTGATTAACACTGAAAAATTATCCTTAAAAGAAGGAGTTTTGCATTTTGTTTCTTTCTTTTCTCCCGCCAAATATATGTATATAAATAGTTTCACTGATTCATAAAATAAAATATGGATGAATGATCCAGATTTTTTATTTTTTTATTTTTTTTTCCTGATTAGAATTCTCCTTCCAAAAGCATCATGTTAGAATATAACCATGGAATCATGTAGTTGTTTGACTTGGAAGGGACACGTAAAGATCATCTAGTCACACTCTCCTGCAATGAACAGGGACACTATGGCTAGATGAGGTTGCTCAGAATCTGGTCAGCCTCATCTTGAATGTCTCCAGGGATGGGATATCCACCACATTTCTGGGCAAACTGTCATTGCCTCATCACCCTTACTGTAAAAAAAATTTCTTCATTATATCTAATCTAAATTTCACCTCTCTTACTTTGAAACAATTTTTCCATGTCCAACCACAACAGACCCTGCTAAAGTCTGTCTCCTGCTTAATCAAACCATGTCTCTATTTCTGCAATATATGCAATAGAGAATAATTCCCTTAATACATTAAAAAGAAATGTAAAACTACATTGAGATTTCTAAATTAACTGCTAAAATTAGAAAACACATTTTGTTACAATCTTCAATTTTTTGACTGTGTATCAGCTAATTATTTATTAGCTAAGTAAGTGCTTATATTAGAGGGAACTTATGATCAGATATAAAACTGCATGTTCTAATAAGTGAAAACCTACACTTGTTTAATCAAATATATATGTTTTTACCAAAATCCAAAACAAGATCTGAATTATTTGCGAAAGAATCTCAGAAAAAAAAAAAAAAAAATTATATTGAAACTTTCTACAAAAAGATCAAATCAATTATGAACTCAAGAAAAACTTCTAGTTGAAAGACAATGTTATCTACAAGCAATATATAGAAGTAATTACACATACTAATGACTGCAGTGGTTATAATTCTGTATAACACATATACATGCCTATTTGAAGATATCTCTTTTTTAAATCATTATTTACCCTTTAAATGTAAATGCATTCAGCCTTTATAGACCAGTCTTTGAATTATTTTTGAGAATGTCTGTGAAAAACTTAGATACTGTCTTCCCGATTTTAAAGCCCTTATAGCAACTTAATCTATTGTATACTGGAATTACAATTTTTATTATATAATAATTTAAAAACTTGTATTTATAATACTCAAACCAAAGAAAACAAAACGTGTTTTCTGTGTTTGTAACTCTTACCTAACTATCCACATTTATATCAATATTAATACAAAATTTTATTTTAAGGATAAAAAATTATTACTGTGCAATGTCTTTAAATAATGAAAATAGAATAAATATGTGATGATAAAATTACTGTGAAATAGTTGTAGCCGTATAGGATGAAACTCTGGAATATAAATGAAAAAAAAAAAAAGCAACAAAAAAACTTGTCAGTTACCAAATCTGACAGTTAGTGAGATACATGTTTTAATATTCATAGTAAAAGATCATTCTTGGTCATTTTGTACTATCTTTTAAATAGTCTATTATTTCCAGCTGACAGATTTTACAACACAGGTACATTTTTTTTTCACTGTAACTAGGAACTCAGTATCAAAAATGAGTTCTGACTCTGAAGCAGGATGAAGTGAAGTGAAAAAAGAATGCTCAGAATAATAAGACAAAATATATAGGCTTTTAATGTTAGTGAGATGTGTCTTTTCCCTTTTTTTTTTTTTTTAATTTAATTTTATTTTATTTTTCCCCAAAATCATGAATGTACACTGAGGAATTGGGTATAGTATACTAGGATGCAAATATGCATTTTATAAAGATCCCTGATTTCTGCATTTTCTTTGTAGAGTTGTGTCACAGAATTGTTTACTTTTGATTTGTATTAATATACTTTGCATACATAACAAGTTTGACAGTGTGACCAGTATGTCAGATGCATTAAGAAAATCTATTCACATTTGGCATATGTAATCACACTGAGATAAATCACTGCTTATATCTTTGATACATATGCAAAATGTCTCATAGGAATCATTTAAATTTAAGTCTTTGAAAAACATTTAGGAAGATGCTTCACAGTAGCACATGTTTCTAGGTGTGGATTTTAATATTATAAGCTACTTCAAAAAGAAAATGCTTTACCTTACTTTTTCAAAGTTCCTAAATACTACTAGACAGTCAAATAGACACTGTTTTGTTTACAAAGTAAGGTAAAACCACATCTCATTATGGAATTAAACTCCAGTTGGCCTATTCAATTGCTGGCACATCTTTGTCTGCAGTCCACATATAATCTGCATGGAATACAAGTCTTGAAAATGGTAAGTTCACTTCTGGACAAAATTAACTTTTTTGGGGTAAGCATCTGCTTTTTGTTGGAATTATAAAACGCAGGGATCTCAGAAGCAGAGATTTCAGATAAGCTACAGATACTGTCATCCAGGAAGTGTAACTCATGTGGTTTATATACTTGTCAGTCTCAAGTGATTTTTCCTATATATTTTTCCTATATAGTAAATGTTAGCTAATGGTTCAACTTGACCAAAAATACTTCTAAAGCCTTTTTTTTTTTTTTTTTTTTTTTTTTTTTTTTTTCATTTTCACTTTGAAGATGGACTACTGGAAAACCAGCATCTGAAAAGATGTTAAAGGACTTTGGCCTTTACTCCAGGGCCTGCTCGGAACAGATTTGTATTATATTCTAGGAAAAAGTCCTTCACTCTTTGTAGAGTGTTCAGTTTATAACCTATAATCACTGAAGTGGTGTACTTACTCTCCAAATGTGTCAGTAAAGACAGAGGTTGACTGTTCTCTAAAAGTCAAGAGAGAATTTGTGATGGTTTTATGATTTTTGGTTATCAGTATTCCACATCATAACATCATGTAATGCACTGGGGGTTTGACGATGGATGCTCAAGTTCCGGGTGTCTGGAGGAGAAGAACAACTACATTTCCCAGGGGGCTTTGCGGTCAGCAAGGAGATGTAACTCCCAGCAAGGTCACTTGATGTTCTCTTCTTCGCCTGCTCTTCTTCGCCTGCACTTCTCCGTCTGCTCTTCTCCATCTGCTTTTCTTCATCGGCTCAACTGGACTGCACTTCTCACCTCAGCATTGTGGTGAGACCTATCCACCTTTCGCACACACTCCCTCTCTCTCATTATATTTTGCTGATACTATATTTAGTAAATTAGTTTGTTTCACCTCAGATCATTGCCGCTGCTTTCAATTATTTTGGGTCCCCTGTTTCCCTTTTCCGGAGGCGTGGATCTGCGGATCCCTCCGCCCCGCTAGTCACGGAACCGGGCCAAACCAGCCCGTAAACCGTTGACAGAATTGTAGACTTCTTTACAGAGCATAACTAAACTCACCTTTTGTTGCAGTGCTAAGTGCATAAAATCACAAAATCAATAAACTGTTGAAGTTGGAATGGACCTACTGAGATTACCTAGGCAAAGCCTCTGGTCAAACACTGTCATCTAGTTAAGTTACTTATGGTTGTATTCAGATGGATTTTCAGTATTTTCCCTGATGAGACTCAACAACTTAACAGGGCAATCTGTTGCAGTGTGCAACCACCCTTACTCTAAAGAAGTGCTTTATTATATTCAGATGAAATTTCCTGTTTTTCAGCCTTTGAACATGAACTCTTGCCCTGTGAATGGGCACCACTGAAAAGAACCTGGGTCCATCCTTTTTGTACCCTCTTTTTAGATATTTATACACACTGATGAGATCTTCCTCTGTCTCTCTTCTCCAGGCTGAACAGTCCCACTCTATTTCTGGAGAATAGGAGAGATTCTTCAGCCCCTTAAACATTTTCTTGGTTCTATGCTGGACTTGTTCCAGTCTGTCCATTTCTCTTTTGTACTGAGGAGCCCACAGCTGGACACAGTACTCCAGGTATGGCCTCACCAAAGCTGAGTAAAGAGAAAGCATCACACTCCTTCTGGCAACTTTCTTCATGGATCTACTTTGACAGACTACTTGGAAACATCCTTCTATCCACATGAAAAAAATCCTGAGTCTGCTTTAGTAGACTGTTAAGGCACACATTCTCAATACCTTTGTGCTTTTGGTTTCGCTTTCTTTCCCTCATTCTTTCTTCTTCTCCAGAGAAATAGTCTGATGCTTGAAAACATCACTCCACTAAAATCTGGCAAACTTATAAACAGCGGCCTCCTCTTTGTACTGAATGCATAAGTTGCAGAAAAGACAAAGCCTCATCCTGTAGGATTTTGAAAGTCTTTACATGTAAAACATTATATTTCATACTAAAATTAACAATCATCATAGGATCAGATGCTACTGTAGGTTGGTGTTCATCAGTACTGTTTAAAGTAACTTCAAACAGTCTTTACATTGATCCAAATAATATATTAAATACTTCAATAAATGTCTTGTATTGAGATGCTTACTTTTATACTATTTCATAATTTTTTATTGTACCAGGAAAAATAATACCAGATAGCAATTTCTGCCCAACAGACTATGACTACCTTATCTTCCAAAAATGTACAGTGTAACGGATTTAACATAAGAAGACAAAGTCTTCATTTTCCTTATTTTCTATGCCAACTGAGAAGATTCACTTTCCTTCAAAATGAGTACTTTCTACCTGTCAATACAGAAAAAAAATAAACATCTTTAGTATGTTTTCTTTTGTCACTCTCAAGAAATCAGATAAAGAAATACAACAATAAATGTTTTCAAATTGTCTTTCTACTACCACAGATGATCTCTGGCATTTCTGTTTGCAGAATGTGATGAACTTAAATACAAATGCTCACTTCTTTTACCACTCATCTCTGCAGCGTGTGCTCCCTAGCTATCTCACCTTCAGTATTATAGTAAGGCCTTCAGTTTTGGACAATCTCTCTTCCATTTTACTTGATTTTATTAGCTTCAATTCCAATTATATTGTACTATATTCTGTTACCTTGTATTTTGCTATCATATTTATTAATCACAGAATCACAGAATCACAGAATCGCCAGGGTTGGAAGGGACCTCAAGGATCATGAATCTCCAACCCCCCTGCCACAGGCAGGGCCAACAACCTCCTCATTTAATACTAGACCAGGCTGCCCAGGGCCCCATCCAATCTGGCCTTGAACACCTCCAGGGATGGGGCATCCACAACCTCTCTGGGAAGCCTGTTCCAGTACCTCACCACTCTCTCTGTAAAAAATTTCCCCCCTGATGTCCAATCTAGATCTCCCCTCCCTCAATTTAAAACCATTTCCTCTTGTCATGCAGTTATCAACCCTTTCGAAGAGTTGATTCCCCTCCTCTTTGTAGGCTCCCTTTAGGTATTGAAAGGCTGCAATGAGGTCACCCCGCAGTCTTCTTTTCTCCAGGCTGAACAAGCCCAGCTCCCTCAGCCTGTTTTTGTAGGGGAGGTACTCCAGTCCCTTGATCATCTTCGTGGCTCTCCTCTGGACCCTCTCCAACAGCTCTCTGTCTTTCTTGTACCGGGGGTTCCAGATCTGGATACTGTGCTCCACATGGGGCCTCACAAGGGGAGAGTAGAATGGGAAAATCACATCTCTGTCCCTGTTGGCCACCCCTCTTCTGATGGAATCCAGGATATCATTTGCTTTCTGAGCTGCAAGAGCACACTGCTGGCTCACATTAAGCTTTTCAACCACCAAGACCCCCAGGTCCTTCTCCACAGGGCTGCTCTCAAGGACTGCTCCTTCCAGCCTATATAAATGTCTGGGATTCCTCTGACTCAAGCGCAAAACCTTGCACTTTGTTGTGTTCACCCAGGCCCACCTTTCAAGCCTGTTGAGGTCCCCCTGAATGGCATTCCTTACTTCCATTGTGTCAACCACACCACTCAGCTTGATGTCATTAGCAAACTTGCTGAGGGTGCACTCAATTATATCAACAATTGACATAGACATTAAAGATCACTGATGAAGACGTTAAAGAGCATCGGTCCCAAGACAGACCCCTGGGGGATGCCACTTGTTACCAGCCTCCACCTGGACATAGAGACATTGAACCATTAATCACCGCTCTGTCTGCGGCCTTTCAACCAATTCCTTATACATCAGGTGTTCCACCCATCAAATCCACATCCCACCAATTTGGAGATAAGGATGTGGGTTAAATTAGTTTTCTCTCTTAGCTCATTGCTGTTGATTTGTTTTTAGGCCCGTCTCCCTATCTTTTTCCTACTCCTCTACCCCCTCACCAAGTCATGGGTCCATGGGTCTCTCCACCCCATTAGTCACAGAATCAGGATGAACCAGTCCAGAAACAGTTGACAGTAGCAGTTTTAGTTTGCGAATGTGACTCAATAAGTATTATAAGCAGAAAATAAACAGATAAATAATTTTGTTTTTGTTGTTTTAACTAAATAATAATGTAAGCTTCTTATGGGAGGTATTTTGCTAATACAATTCATCAGGATACTTCTTGTTAAAAAACAAGCAAACAAACAACAAAAAAAAAACAGGGTTTGAATTAGCCTCTTGAATCATCAAAACCATTTTTAGTGACAAAGGCTTGATTCTGTAAGTTCACAAAGTTAATTCAGTTTTATTAACATACATCTTCTCCTGCCTTTGAAGCCTAAATTTTAATATCAGTTAAGAAAAGAGTTAAGAAAAAGACATAGTGAATGACACTTAATTTGGACTAAATCCATAGTCACTAGGATCTCAGCCATAAACTGATTATTTATAAAGGGTTACTCATGCTCCATTTATTTCTAAGTGATGTATTATTGTGTCCCCAGAGAACAGTATATACAGAAAGGTTACAAAACTAGTATTATTGTCTGTTAGGATTATGCTAATTTATTAGAAAATAAATAAATAATAGTGTGTACTACAGAAAAGCAAGCTACTAGACTGTATAAATTGATTGGATAAAAAGAGCATTAAATGTGAAAATCCTAAACTCTCAAGCTTGCCATTCTGTATATACATGAGAGATTATGTAGAGTAATATTAGTGGTCCCCTTGTAATAAATATATCTAACCACAATAAATATAGAAAAGTTTGAATGTGTATCACTCATAACTTAGGTTAAGATTGTGTGGGAATTATAAAATGGCTAGACTTCCTTAAAGCTGCAGATGTAACAGATAAAGCTACTTATTTTTCTTTTTTTTCCTGTGACATCTATAAATAGGCTTTGAATTTTGTCTTTCTTGTTTTTGTAGCAAGTGTATGAAGTTTAACTAGTAAGAATATGCTGAAAATGAAAACAGAATAGAATGAATTCCTAACTGAATAAAATCTATGCAGTAATCTCAGCTGAGATGTTTATTTTAGTTCCCCCCAAAATTAAAAGAGCGCTCTTAATACCATTGGTTCTACAGACAGTATTGAATGATCTGAAATTAACTGAGCACACAACATAATTCCTTCTTCTCCCAGTGAGAACTGTGTGGCTACTTTCATTCTAAATGCATATTATCAGGCTTTAACAAATATTAGATTATGATTGTATGATGTGCCAGTGTAAAAAGAGCGTGGAGTCATGTTGTCCCTGTCCATAGTAGCATGGGAAGAAGTGAACTTTGATAATCAGAGTCCACATCTGACTTCTCTTTGTTCCCAGGCTCAATGGATCCTCCCAGCTTTCCACATAATCATAGCAGTTTACAATTAAATAGGAGCTGGTGGCTTCAAAGGCAGTGACAAGGTCCTTTCTCTGAATGCGTTAACGAGAAATCTGATGATCTCCTTTTCCTTTATATTTGCAGTTCTATGATATGATTTATGGTACTGCATTAAGTGAAAAGATTCAAGAGCAGTAACAGGATAATAAAAGTGAAACTAATCTTCATCTTTATGTATAAAATATTCAGGAACAAATTAGGAGCAGATTTTGACTTAATCTTTATCAGAGTGTACATGTAAAAAGTGTTGAGCTGAAAGAGCTGAATGAATATCATAATCTGCTGTTGTTATATTCATTATGAATGCAACACTTAGAGATGTTAAAATTCAAACTATAAAAGTATGAAAGAATAATGAAAAATAGTGGCATAGGGAAGACAAAGTAGAGAAGATGCATGAAACACACTTAGTCATGTTTAGTTCTTGAAAGTATTCCTGAGTAGAAATACACAGGAAAAGTAGAAACAGGTTTTTTTGTAAAAATGAATAACAAAGTTATAGGAAATAAGAGACGTAAAAAAAAAAAAAAAAAAAAAAAAAAAAAAAAAGATGTGATAAGGAAAATAATAAGTAGGAATGAGTTCACTTCCAATGGTCATTCAAAAATGTGGCTACAATCTCTTGAATAAACTGTAAGAGATGAACTTGTAATAAAAGAACGACAACATTTTCACAAGGATACAAGAACATAACCTGTTCTGTTCTTATATGAATGTAACTTACAAGTGAATGTATTATAAATCAAGAGTTTAAGTCTGTCTCCATGAGAGAAGCTATTGCTAAAGATTCTTGTCTCTTCATCTCAATGCAGCTCAGGTTTGTAGCATGACTGTTCCCCACAAATCTATGTGGATGAATGGGATCCATCCAAGGATGCCAAGGAAGCTGACAGAAATGTTTACCAAGCTACTTTCAATAATTTACCAGTAGTTCTAGCTGGTTAGCTGAGGAGGTCCCAATTACTGGAAGATGATGAATGTGATGCTCACATACAAAGAAGGGCAGAAAGTAGGGTAGGATTGAGAGAATTACAGACCTGTCAATCATACCTTGATGTCTCTGAGTGTATCATCTTCCGTGTCATCACACAGCACCTACAGAACGATTAGGTTATAAAACCTAGTGAGCATGAATTTATGAAAGGCAAGTCATTGTTGACTAACCTGATCTCCTTCTGTGGTAAGATGACCCATTTAGTAAATGTGGGAAAAGCTGTGTATTTCATTTGCTTGGATGTTAGCAAGGGATTTGCTATTATTTCACAGACCATTCTCCTGGAAAAACTGTCCGGTCATGACAGAAGTACTGTTCAGTGAGTAATAAACTGGAAGGCCAAACCCAAAGGGTAGTCGTGAATGGAGTTAAATCCACTCGGTGACTAGTCACAAGTGGAGTTCCCAAGAGCTCAGTATTAGGGCCAATTATGTTCAATATCTTTTTCAACAATTTTGATGCAGGGATTGAATGTACCTGTAGTACTTCTGAAGATGACACCAAGTCAGTTGGAAGTGTTAATCTTGAGAGTAGGAAGGCTCTGCAGAGGGATCTGCATGGGATAGATTGATGGGGTAATGTCCAATCACATGACAGAAAGCTAAGTTAGAGGATACTCTACTCAGTAGCATAATCGATAATTAATCACTTTTAGGATTATTTCTTTCTGTCTTTTAACTACTATCAAAGTTATTTTAATCTCTGTATTTCAGTTGTGCTATTGTAAAAGAGTATACTACATATATAATAAAAGTTCAACAAATACATTAACTGCAGTGCAGTGCATGTTTTGTGCTGGACAGAGTTGATTTTCTTCATCATGACTGGTGTGAAGCTATGTTTTGGCTTTAGGTGAAAAACAGCTTTGATACCACACTGATGTTTTTGTTTTTGCTAAGAAGTGCCAAGGATGTTTCAGTTTTTCAGCTTCTCATATTGCCCTGCCAGCAAAGGAGCTGAAAGAGGAAAAAACTAGGACAGCTGACTTAAGCTGGCCAAGAGGATACTTCATACCATAGGACACCATGTGAAAAAAACTATAAAACTGAGAGGAGTTGGCCAGGGAGGGCAGCTGCTGCTATGCGACTGCCTGGGATTCAGTCTTCGGGTGGTGAGCAATTGTGTTACATATCACATGTTTTCCATTGGCAGGCAGGTATTCAGCCACTTCCAGGAAAGCAGGGCTCACCGTAGAAGACTCAGAAAGACTAATGTTATCACTCTGAATATCCTCCCCTACTCCTGTTTTCCCCAGTTTCTATTGCTAACTTGGCATCACGTGGTATGGAATATTCCTTTGGGCAGCATAGATCAGCTTCCTGAATCTGTCCCATCCCAGTTTCTTGTGCAACCCCAGCCCCCTTGGTGGCAGAGCAGCACAAGAAGTAGAAACGTCCTTGATTTATTGTAAGAGCTGCTCAGCAACAGCCACAACACCCGTATGTTACCATCACTATTTTCATCAAAAATACAAAAGACAGCATCTGAACTTCTACAAAGAGAGTGACAGTAAGATGTAGTACACTAAAATAACAGACAATATTGATGAAAAATGAACTACTGAATTTAATGGGGAAAAAAAAAAAAAGGATAAATGGGATTTGAAAAAAAAAGACTATATTATATTATTATTTAGAAATTGACGTATCTTTAACTTAAACATGAACAGTCATAACATGAAAAATAAGCAAATATTTCTAAACATAAGCAATGTATGAAAATCCATCTCTTGATAGGAAAAACTTAGAAGATATAAAAGCTTTCAAAATATTAAAAACATGTCTAACAATAACTAGAATGTAGTTGATTTCACTAATCTATTAAAATGACAGTGATGTTCTATGTCAACAACTGATTAAAGATTAGATCCAGATAAGTACTTACATCATAGAATAACAGAATCAAAGAGTGGCTTAGACTGGAGGGAAGCTTAAAAATCACTTCTTTCAACCCCCCTTACTGTGGAAAATGTTGCCAACCACTAGATGAGGTTGTCCAACATCCCATCCAATCTGGCCTTGAATGCCTCGAGAGATGGAGCATCCACAGCTTCTCTGGACAACTTGTTCCACTATGTCAGAGTGAAAAAAAAATATCTAACATCTAACTTAAATCTACTGTCTTTTAGTTTAACACTATTCCTCCATGTTCTATCACAATCAGACCATGTAAAAAGTTCGACTTCCTCCTGCTTGTAAGCTCTCTACATGTACTGGAAGACCACCATTAGATTTTCTCAGAGACTTCTCTTCTCCAATCTAAACAAGGCCAAATCCTCCAATCTTTATTCATAGGAGAGGTGCTCCAGTCCTTTGATCAACTTCATGACTCTCCTCTGGATCAGCTCCAATAGTTCTGCATCCTTTCTGTAATAGGGGCCCCCAGAAGTCCAAATAGGACCTCACAATAACAGAGTAGAGAGCGACACTCACCTTCCTCATCCTGCTGGCCACCCATCTTGTGATGCAGCTTGGATTACAATTGGCATTCTGGGCTGCAAAAACACACTGCTTGTTCATGTCCAGCTTTTTGTTCATCGAGAACCCCTAAATCCTTCTCTACAAGGATACTTTCAATTAGTAATTTTCCCAATCTGTATACATACCTGGAATTGCCTTGACCCAAGTGCAACATCTTGTACTTGGACTTTTTAAACCTCATTAGGTTCTCGTGTGCCCACCTTTTGAGCCCTCTCAGTACCCTGTGTATAGTGTCCTTCCCTTCTATTGTGTAAGCTGCACCCCTCAGTTTAGTGTCATCAGCAAACTTGCTGAGGGTACACTCAATCTCATCATTTATGTGATTGATAAAGATGTTGAAGAGCACTTGTCCCAAGATGGATCCCTGAGGGACACCACTCATTACCAGCCTCCAACAGGACATAGAGCCATTGACCACAACACTCTGGCTACGATCAAACATTCTTTATTCATCTAATGGCCAAGTCTTCAAATCCTTATCTTTCATTCTAGTGAAAAGGATGTGATGCAGGACCATGTCCAAGGCCTTGCAGAAGCCCAGGTAGATAACCTGTTGCCCTTCCTTTGTCCACTGATGCTATCACTCAATCAGAGAAGGCCACCAGATTAGTCAGGTATGATCTGCCCTTGGTGAAGCCACATTGGCCATCTTGGATCACCTCCTTGTCTTATCTGTGCCTTAAAAACTCTTCCAGGAAGAGCCTGTATTTTACAGGATCTTCCATTCTCCCTTTCTTATAAATGGAGGGATACTTCCACTTTTCTAGACACTGGGGACTTAGTCTGACAGCCACAACATTTTCAAATATGACGGAGAGTGCCTTGGCAACCTGTTTAGAAGGTCCAGGGCTTGAGAGGAATGAGATACCTGACTAGCCATGAAGACTGTGTCAAAGAATTTGTTAAGTACCTCAGTTTTCTCCATATATGAGGAGGCCAGCTCTCCATTTTCATTTATCAGAGGGTGCACACTCTCCTTTTCCTGTGCCTTCTGACCAATGTCTTTAACAAATCCCTTTTTGTTGTTTTTCACATCCCCTGTCAAGTTAAATTTAATTTACGCTTTGGCTTTCCAGATCCTATCCTTGCACATCCGGAGATCATCCCTATATACTTCCCGGGTCACCCATCCTTGCTTCTACTTTTATACTTTTTTTCCTCAGTCACACCAACAGGTCCTTGCTCAACCATGCTAATTTATTTCCTCCTCCACCTGATTTCTTATTCTGGGGATGAAGAGCTCTTGTGCTCTCAGAAAGGCTTCCTTAAAGTGCTGCCAGCACTCTTATGTTCCTTTCTCCCTAAGGACAGTATCCTAGAGGATCTCATCCAACAATTCTTTAAACAGCCTAAAGTTTGCTCTCCTGAATCACAGAATCACAGAATTGCCAGGGTTGGAAGGGACCTCAAGGATCATGAATCTCCAAACCCCTTGCCACATGCAGGGCCACCAATCATCCCACCTAATGCTAGACCACGCTGCCCAGGGCCCCATCCAGTCTGGCCTTGAACACCTCCAGGGACAGGGCATCCACAACCTCTCTGGGAAGCCTGTTCCAGTACCTCACCACTCTCTCTGTAAAGAACTTCCCCCTGACGTCCAATCTAGATCTTCCCTCCCTCAACTTAAAACCATTTCCCCTCGTCCTGCAGTTATCAACCCTTTCAAAGAGTTGATTCCCCTCCTGTTTGTAGGCTCCCTTTAGGTACTGAAAGGCTGCAATGAGGTCACCCCGCAGCCTTCTTTTCTCCAGGCTGAACAAGCCCAGCTCCTTCAGCCTGTCCTCATAGGGGAGGTGCTCCAGTCCCCTGATCATCTTTGTGGCCCTCCTCTGGACCCTCTCCAACAGTTCCCTGTCTTTTTTGTACTGGGGGCTCCAGACTTGGATGCAGTACTCCAGATGGGGCCTCACGAAAAGACATGGCCTAACAATCATGAGAATGCACTACATTTGATGAGCAGCTTGATATCCTGTTACTGCTTAAAGGAGCAACAGGTGGCATATCACATAGCAATTCAAACAAGATTAACATCTAATTCTAGGCAACTGCATCAACCCCATACAGTCAATCTGTTTCAAACTGTGGATCTACACAGATTGTAGATTATGTCTAGACCATTAAACATAAGAACAGCCATTGGAATTTGGTATCTAAAATCCCATTATAATAAATGGAAATCTAGGATGTAATTTAGAGCCTACACATCAGTATCTACCACCATTTGAAATGTCCCAGGGTATTTCCCTTGCCCTTCACCTACTTCAAAACCATGAGTATCTTGTGAGGTCTTAAATATTCTAGTCCTACAAAGATGTCTATAGTGAAACTATAGCTCACATGTTGTACAACAGTAGGTACCTATCTGTGGCAAATAGATCTCTGAGAAATGTGGAGAATTAGTTGGCTGATCAAAGGTTGATCTCTTTCTTGGAGTAATCTAACAAACTCCTGTTATTCCACAGATTTCTGGATGAAAGTGATTTTGATGGGCATAAAACAACATGGGCAATTTAGCAATCAATCACGTATACTTAGGTTTAAAAAATATAACAATTTTTCCAATGTTAGCTTTCACTCATATTGTAATTACAGTGATTTAATTAAAACTACAACCTAAATATTTAACTATAGAACTGCTAAGGAGAGAAGTGCTGTCTACTCTATTTTTTGTTGAATTTTATGTTATTTCTGACACTGTTTTGCTATTGCATATTCTTTTTCACTGTTGTTAACTTTGTGCTGCTTCTCCACAAATATGATAGAGATTAGAATCATTGCTACAGAAAGTATTGTTGCCAGGCTTCCATCAGCTGGGGCATATAGGCCATAGATGTGGATTGCATATATTTCAATTAATAAATACCATGGAGAAGTTACTTCTTTTAGAAGAGGCTGTCCTTCATTCTTCATGCTGAGTTAAAAACCTCAAGGGATTAAGTGCTAGAGATGGTATAAAATAAATTAAAATTGATGCACAGTTGCAATAACAGTAAAACCAATTAGTTCAATTTGTATAATCATTTAAAAAAGAAAGAGACTGAGTTAATTAATAGGAAAACTAAGAGGGAATGAAAAATAGGGAAGCATAAATATAATAAAAAAGGAAAAAGGAAAAAAATATATAATGAAAAAATACACATTAAATGGAACATGTAATACAGAACAAACATTCAGAGGACACTGTACTTAACATTCTGTGAATAACCACCCAAGGAAATTATAACGAGTACCTAGATTTAATTGCTTTATCCTTAGGATGTCCAGGGGAAAAAAAATAATAATAAAATTAAATTTTGTGGTATCTTAATGAAAATTCAGACATAAACAGTATTGAAATATTATTCACTAGGGGAAAAAAAAAAAAAAAAAAGAAAAGAAAAAAAGTGTTTGTTTTCATAGCATTAAATATTTAACATGTCAAGGACTAACCTTACTTATTAACGGAAATCTATTCCTTCTATTTCCTCTAAAATTGTCTTCCCAGTGTTTAAGGAATGTATTTAGTGTAGTAAATATTTATAGAACATAAGAAATTAGAAGTTGAAAGTTTGTGCCTGGTATAAATCCTGTCCATTGTCAACACTTAATAATCATGATTACTACCTCCATGGGAAGTGCTGTGAGATTTTTAATGACTGTGGCTGATTAGATCCTGAAATAATAAATCATGAAAAGAGTAGAGTCCTTGAATTAGTTGGTGACCCTTTTGAGTTAAAAAAAGAAATAAAGGCAGAGAAAAACATTCACATATTTTATTTAACAAAATTTAGCCCAACTCTGAAGAAAACATATTGGAAGAATGAACATTTACTTTATGTGACTCTCATATGCTTTTCTACAATATGCAGTTTTCCACATACACTGTAGTTAATTCCCTTTACACAGTAACAACGTACTAAGTTGTGTACCACAACTAATATCTTGTCTGTAATATTAAGGTATTATTGGAAAATAAAAGAAAGTCATACTGTTCACACAGTAAAGTTACCTTTGATATCTTTTTGATTTTTCTGTTCTCCAGATAAATCTGCATGACACAGACACATATTGAAGGGTGAATAAAATACAACACCAAATACTCTTTTTGTAGGTGAAATAAATACCAAAAATATTTCTAAATGAAGAGGACACACCATTAATTACATTCTTGACCATGAATTCACAACAGAGTTTATTTAATTTTGTTTCTCTAACTATAAAAAAAAGCACTAGGAATATTTTAGAAGTATATAAAATGTGATATTGTGGGAGATATTGTGTGGAGTAAGGAGAAGAAAGGAGAGAAGCTGAGATGGATGAGGCTGTGTGAGGTTTATGAAGATCAGATTTCACCTCTGCCAACGGGGGTTGGAACTAAACATTCTTTAATGTTCCTTTCAACCCAAATCATTCTACGATAAGCCTAAAACCATCCCAGAGCAGATAAATCATAAAAGTGAGTCCAATCTTGGAAAACAAATAAAACAAATAAAACAATCCTTTGTATCTACTTGAGGTTTTCTAGGAGATATTTTTTCTGAATTAGTGTGGTCCTTTTTTTTTTTTTTTTTTTTTTTTTTGACTGCGGTCATTGCTAAGTGGATTGTCTCTGTCCTAAATCCGTGCAATATTTAAGACAATATTATTATGATGCCTATGTTGATGAGGGAGTTGGTTAGCAAGGTATGTTCAGGCTGTGCCTACTAATCAAGTTGGATGGAATGTGATTATAAACATTGTTCTCATACAGACTGCCTAAAAGAACACAATTTCCAACACAACACTCTTCTTCCATAGAAAAAAAAAATCCAAATAAAACCTTGAAAAATACCATGACATTGGAAAATATTTTTCAAGCACACAGTTCTTTCTGCTGGGTAATACTGACTGTTTTGACAATAAAGGAGTTGATACGTTGGCTTTGTAAATACTGGCTTGATGGGTTATATACCTCTACTGGGTGCCCTGATCTCCTTTTAGATGTCAGTTTTCCTAGCTGAAAAACAAAGTAACTCTTTGGACCAATCGTTCTCGGAATAACTTATACTTCACTCCTGATTTAAATGTTAAAATACGTTTTCTCCACAGAACCTAAACTGTCCTTGGTTTTGTCTTCTTTGTGAGCCATTTCCCATCAGTTGTAGAACTATCTTTCATGACAAACCTTGACATTTTTATTTATTTATTTATTTAAATTATCTGGATTCCTCTTATTACAGAATTCCATTGTTTGAAGGTTGGGAAATAAATGTTTAGAAACACAGATATTCAACAAATCTCAGGAACAGCTGCATGTGCTCCATGTTTGAATCTTGTAATTAAAAGAAAATCATATGGTAACTAGGATGCTCTTTTCCAATTATGTTAAACGTTTGTTATCCTGCATGACATATGGCTAACATGTTGGTAACTGACCTAAGGATTAAATAGTAATTTATATGTACACTAGTAGTACTTGCACCTTTATAACAAAGTATGCTTCAGGTGCAAGATACCTACATATCTGGCATTACAAAAGGCTTGCCATCTGTTGATAAACGTCTTAGAATACACAGCTATGTTGTGCTGGCGATTTAAATAAAACATATTTTATTAACAACAAAAATATTTTTTTTTCAATTTTCACGTTTTCCTCCAAATTTATCAAAAATAACCACTTTGCTTCTTTTATAAATAACAGATGTATTTAACATTTACAGAATATGCAAAATCTGTTAAAATTCTTTTTGATCTAGAGGTAGTCAATTTAAATAAAAAGTCTTTTGAACAAATATTCTCTTAGAAAAATAAAACAAATTTACATTCTCAAATAGAGATTACTGCTTATTCCTTACATGAGGCATCACTACTGTTTTAGTTTCAAATGCAAACAGATACAACAATAATAAGTCATATTAAGTCTATCCACAAATGTCTATGTAGCAAAACTCACAGCATCAGAAAGTCTGCTACCTCAGTCCATGGTGATTACTTTGGCTTTGATTGTTGAAAATGTGCACAGAAATGGATTCTGTGGAATAAATTGAATGACTGTGTAAAGATTAAAAAAAAAGAAATTAAAAAAAAAAAAAATCCTGACTTTCTGAGGTGTGCTTTGTCACAAATCCAGTCACCCTTTCCCTTCCCTTACAGAGAGGATGAGACAGACTGATGACTACTCTGAATAAGAATGGTAAATATGCAGAAGGAGTAGGAAATACGAATAATTATCTTTAACATATTGAGCTATTTCTAAATATTAATTGCATATTGAATGCAAGGAGCATCTCCCTTATGAGCAGTGGCTGGGTCTGTTCATCCTGGAGAAAAGAAGACTGAGGGAGGATCTGATTACTGCTCATAAATATCTAAAGGGAGATGGGAGGCAATTGGATAAGCCACCTCTGAGAACCAATGCCTCACAGGGCAATAGCGATTTTGGGTCAACCAGTGTGCCAGAAGTTTTTTGGTCTCAGAAGTTCTCGCAGAGTAGACGGAATCTGCTTTGTGTACTGCGACAAGGAGAACAAGAGTTTAAAGTGACAGGCATCCTTGATAGTGGTGCTGATGTTACTGCTATTCCTGTGACACTCTGGCCACCACAATGGCCTCTTACAAATCCCCACGCTGCACTAACAGGTATAGGGGAACACATACTGCCAAAGTAAAGTGCAGCAATAGTTACAATTATTGCACCAGAGGGCAGGACTGCTTCAGATCCTGATATTTGTTTATATAATTACACAGTCAATATTAAACAGCCGCACCGAAAGAGATGACTGTGACTGAAGTTGTATTGGTTATTATAGCAGCAACAACTCAGGCAGGACTACAAATAGAACAGAAGAAAGTTCAAAAAAACTCCAGCTTGGCAGTATCTGGGCTGCAAGATTTCTCAAACTTGAATTCAGCCACAGGCTTTAACTTTAGGAGCCAGAATAAATACTTTAAACAATCTGCAAAAACTACTGGGGATCGTAAATTGGGTGCAACATGTTATAGGGTTCTCTACAGAAGATCTTCATCCTCTCTTCAAATTACTCAAGGGGGATCCTTGGTAAGGCCTCATCTGGAGTACTGTGTCCAGTTCTGGGCTCCCCAGTACAAAAAAGACAGGGATCTCTTGGAAAGAGTCCAGCGGAGAGCCACAAAGATGGTGAAGGGCCTGAAACACCTCCCCTATGAAGAAAGGCTAAGAGAACTGGGTCTGTTCAGCCTTGAGAAGAGAAGACTGAGAGAGGACCTGATCCAGGTCTATAAATATCTAAGGTGTGGGGGGCAAAGTGATGAGGCCAGACTCTTTTCAGCAGTGTGCGGAGACAGGACAAGGGGAAACGGCCAGAAGCTGGAGCACAGGAAGTTCCGCACCAATGTGCGCAAGAACTTCTTTACGGTGAGGGTGACGGAGCACTGGAACAGGCTGCCCAGGGAGGTTGTGGAGTCTCCTTCTTTGGAGATATTCAAGACTTGCCTGGACGCCTACCTGTGTGACCTGGTGTAGGGAGCCTGCTTTGGCAGGGGGTTTGGACTTGATGATCTCTGGAGTCCCTTCCAACCCCTACAGTCTGTGATTCTGTGATTCTGTGATTCTGTGATCCGGACTTACTGTCAACATGACATCTAACACCTACAGCCACAGCTGCATTACACGCTGTCATCACAAAAATGACTCGTCAGACAGTACATCAAAGAAGACTCGATCATCCTATCAGTTTCTTTGTTATTAACTTTCCTTTTCAACCCTATGGACTGCTAGCACAGTGGGTTAAGGAGGATCCTGATCCCTTGGTAATCTTAGAATGGATATTTCTACTGCACAAATTTGTTAAAACTGTTACCACTAGGGTTGGTATGGTCATTTGCAGGGGAAGGGAGTACTTGTTGGCATTGGTCCCATTTGATCTTCAGCAGTGGGAATTTGTGTTTTGAATGTCACCACAATTGCAGTGTGTGTTGATAGGATTTAGAGGGCAGATTAGTATTCATCTGCCAGCCCACAAGCTTTTACAATCCCTTCATTCTCTTTATTTGCTACCGATTCTTAAACTATCGTTAACTCCTCTTGCAGGTGCTTTGACGATTTTTGCAGGTGGATCTGGCTGGATTGGCCATGCAGTCATCATATGGAGAGACAGTACTGGGACCTGGGATAGTGACACTCATGTCAGCATCAGCTCTCCACAAATTGTGGAACTTACAGCAGTGGTTTGTGTGTTCAAGTGATGGTCTGAACCCATCAATATAGTAACAGATTCTGCTTATGTTGTAGGTATAGTGATGTGACTGGAACACTCTTATGAGGATTAAATTCTTTAGAAATTTGTAAACAGATGTTACACATACACCAGAATTTGGGAAGCTTTGTTACGCTCATGTGTCTATTGATACTTTCTCTACTTGCATTTTTGCATTTGTACATACAGGAGAAAAAGCAAAAGATGTCTGTAAATGCTTTTTATTGGCCTCTGCAACCCTTGGGGTCCCTAAAATGATAAAAATAGACAGTGGGCCAGAATATGTGGCCCACGCTACCCACTCCTTCTTTCAGCAGTGGGGTATTCAACACCTGACAGGCATACCCCACTCTCCCACAGGCCAAGCACATGGTACTTTAAAGATCATGCTTCAAAAACAAAAAAGGGGGAGCGTGGGTATGACCCCTCAGGAAAGAATAGCTAGAGCATGTTATATTCTTAATTTTCTAAATCGGTGGACAACAGAGGGCCCCCCAATTTACAGTCACTTTGGTCAAAATGCTTTAAACCCTGTCAAAGAAAGACCACAGGTTGTGGTAAAAAATCTGAATTATAATCAATGGGAAGGGCCCTACTCGTTGATAATGTGGGGCCAGGATATGCTTGTGTCTTAACAGGAACAGGTCCAAGATGGGTACCAGCACGACGGGTGCAGCCAGCTGTCACAGCACTGGCTGTAATGTGATCACTACACTTTCAGCAGTGGTTTGGACACTTGCCATCAAGTCACACGTTGCTTGTCAAGCTCGAGTACTGAGGGAGCTGGCGGGGGGTGATTGACAAGCTGTTCTCGGCCATCTATCAGCTCTCCTGGTTAACTGAAGAGGTACCAGAGGATTGGAGGCTTGCCACTGTGACTCCCATTTACAAGAAGAACCATAAAGAGAATCTGGGGAACTACAGGCCAGTCAGCCTGACCTCAGTACCGGGGAAAGTCATGGAGCAAATCATCTTGGGTGAGATCACACAGCACGTGCGTGGTGTCCAGGGGATCAGGCCCAGCCAGCACAGGTTCATGAAAGGCAGGTCATGCTTGACCAGTGTCATCTCCTACAACTGGGTGACCAGCCTGGTAGACAAGGGAAAGTCTGTTGATATAGTTTACCTAGACTTCAGCAAAGCCTTTAACACGGTCTCTCACAGGCTTCTTCTGGGGAAACTGGCTGCCTTGAGCTGGACAGGTAAACCCTTTTTTGGGTAAGGAACTGGCTGGAGGGCCGTGCCCAAGAGGTAGTGGTTAATGGAGTTAAGTCCAGCTGGCAACCTGTTACAAGTGGTGCTCCCCAGGGGTCAGTACTGGGACCTATCTTGTTTAATATCTTTATTGATGACCTAGATGAGGGGATTGAGTGTACCCTCAGTAAGTTTGCAGATGACACCAAGATGGGAGGTGGTGTTGATCTGCCTAAGGGTACAGAAGCCCTCCAGAGGGATCTAGATAAGCTGGGTTGCTGGGCTGAGGTGAATGGGATGAGGTTCAACAGGGCCAAGTGCCGGGTCCTGCACTTTGACCACGACAATCCCATGCAGTGTTATAGGCTTGGTGCTGAGTGGCTGGATGATTGTGAGGAGGAAAGGGACCTGAGGTGTTGGTTGATGCTCAGCTGAACATGAGCCGACAGCGTGCACAGGTGGCCAAGAGGGCCAACGGCATCCTGACCTGCATTAGAAATAGTGTGGCCAGCAGGAGCAGGGAGATAATCATCCCCCTGTACTCAGCACTGGTGAGGCCGTACCTTGAGTATCATGTTCAGTTTTGGGCTCCTTGCTGCAAGAAAGACATTGAGGCCCTGGAGTGTGCCCAGAGAAGGACAGCAAAACTGGTGAGAAGTTTGGAGCACAAACTTTATGAGGAGCAGCTGAGGGAGCTGAGATTGTTCAGTCTGGAGGAGGCTCAGGGGAGACTTCATTGCATTCTACAGCTTCCTGAAGGGAGGTTGTGATGAGGAGGGGTTTGGCCTCTTCTCCCAGGCAATAAACAGGACCCGAGGAAATGGCCGCAAGTTGTACCAGAGGAAGTATATGTTAGACATGAGAAAAAAACTTTTTCTCTCAGAGGGTGGTCAGGCACTGGAATGACTTGCCCAGGGAGGTGGTGATGTCGCCATCCCTGGCAGTGTTCAAGAGGCGCCTGGATGAGGAGCTACGAGATATGGTTTTGTTTGTGGTAGCAATGGTAATGAGAAGACGGTTGGACAAGATGATCTTATAGGTTGTTTCCAACCTTGTGATTCTATGATTCTATGATTCTGCCTCACCAAGGAATCATAAGAACTGGAGTAGTTGGGAATTGGTTAACATAGACTATTTTTTGCATTCTAAAGAGCCCATCATTTGTGTTAATTTTGGTTTGCTACTTTTAGAATTGTTTCTGAACTGACCTTCTTTTTCTATTAATAGAAAAGGGGAAGATGTGGGATAAAGAAGGTTGTTGTATTGCTAATGAGTGCTGAATCTCAAAAATAACTTGAACCAGACATATACACCTACAAGGCGCCTAACCCTTACAGGCAACCAGTCTTGTTTGCGTGGGAAAACTGTTGTGTTGCATGGGTATAAAAAGTGGTAAGTAGCTAGAATAAAGGCCTTTTGTTCTGCATCAGCGAATGAGTCTGCACTTCATTTGACTCTCCCGCAAGAGAACCCAGGACAGCCCTGCGACATTCCTGTATTGGGGGGCCCAGGCCTGGATACAGTACTGCAGATGGGGCCTCACAAGAGCTGAGTAGAAGGGAGCAATCACAGGGCTGCTCCCAAGGAGATCTTCCTCCAGTTTGTATAAATATCTGGTATTTCCCCAGCCCAAGTGCAGCACCCTGCACTTAACCTTAATGAACCTCATTAGGTTTTCATGGGCCCACTTCTCCAGCCTGTCCAGGTCCCTCTGGATGGTTTCCCTTCCTTACAATACATCGACAGCACCGCTCAGCTTGGTGTCATCCATAAACTTGCTGGGGGTGCACTCAATGCCATCATCTGTGTCATTGATGAAGATGTTGAAGAGCACTGGTCCCAAGACCAACTGCTGAGGGACATCGCTTGTGACCAGCCTCCACCCTGACACAGAACCATTAATCACAACCCTCTGGCTGCATCCAGACAACCAATTCCTAATGCATCGAACAGTCCATCCTTCAAATCCACACCTCTCCAATTTAGAGAGAAGGATGTGGTGACGGACCATGTCAAAGGCTTTGCAGAAGTCCAGATAGATGACATCCATCACCCTTCCCCCATCTACTGAAATCATCACTCCATCATAGAAGGCCACCAGATTGGACAGGCAAGATCTGCCCTTGGTGAAGCCATGCTGGCTTTGTGTCATCATGGCTGATCTTTCCAGGCACAGAGGTGAGGCTCACCGGCCTGTAGTTCCCCAGGTCTTCCTTTCTCCCTTTCTTAACAATGGGAGTAACCCTTTTTCCAGTCACCCGGGGGCTTCACCAGACAGCCATGATTTTTCAAATATGATGGAGAGCGGCTTGGCAACCACATCTGCCATCTCGTTCTGAACCCTAGGATGGATATCATCCAGCCCCATGGACTTAAACATGTTCAATTTCACGAGGAAGACTCGGACTTGTTCCACCATTACAATGGGACAGAAACTACTCCCCACACCCTCACCTAGAAGCTCATAGTCCTGGCAGACATGGGAAGCCTAACCACCCATGAAGACTGAGGCAAAGCACTCATTGAGTACCTCAGCTTTTTCTATGTCTGAGGAAGCCAGCTCCCCATTACCTTTCATTGGAGGAGGAACACTCTCCTTGGCTTGTCTCCTCCTGCCTATGTACCCGTGTATCTGTGGATACTCTATCTGTGGAGATATTCAAGGCCAGGTTGGATGGAGCACTGGGCAGCCTAATCTAGGCCTTTATTTAGTGATTGGCAACCCTGCCTGCAGCAGGGCATTTGGAACTTGATCCTTGAGATTCCTTCTGACTCAAACCATTCTATGATTATATGATCCTATGAAAAAGCCAGAAGTGTATCCTCATCTAAGTTGGCTGCTGAACCAAACTTCTGCAATCTAGAATTTGGTTGGTTGGTTTTTAATGTTGACTGCCAGTAAATTCCAGGAGATAATGTATGTTTCAAACAAACAAACAAACAAAAACAACCACAAAGCAGTAGCTGAGAGATGAATACCAAAGTTCCTAGATTATTAATGACAGGTTGCTGAGAGAAACCATTGCAACCAGGCCTTATCCAGCCTATTCCAGGATTCTCCTCACCCTGCTCAAGGCCCAGAACCCCATTTCACCCCTTGGAGCCTTTATCCCCTACCTTAGTGAGACCTCAACAAGTCCAGTCCCCAGTAGCTCACCGCCTAGCACTTGCTCAGAGGTGGGCTCTACTGAATTGAGCACAACTGCAGGCTCAGCTACATGCCTAGTCTTGGCCAATCACTGACCCCAGGAGCCACCTGATGCCTGGGGCTGAGGCTGTCCTCCAGTCCCTGGCTGCTCTGTTTCTCATTGGTGTGGTGGAATGGATTCTGCGTGTCAATCTCTGCTCTTATGGGCCCCATGCTGCCAGTGCTTCAGCCTAGAGGGAGCCAGCAGATCTTGTGACATTCTGACACTTCAGTGAAATACATATTTTTTTTAGAGGAGCTGAGAAAAATGTCTCGCATTTCCCCTTCACAAATTGTCTTATGATGGAGTTGTTGGCCTTTGGGGTGGACCTAGTAAGAAATCTCATTTACTTGGAGAATCTCCCAGTTCATCGGGTTCTATTACCTTCAGATATGTCAGACACTAGATATGACCAAGAAAATTACACTGCTATATTTAAGATTTATACCAAACCATGTGCTCAGTAAAACTGTATATTACCTTGCCTAAAAGTTAAACAAAAATAAAATAAATAATAAAGAAATAAATTCTTTTGTAGTTAAATCTCATAGAAGCAATTCCAAAGAATGGAGAAGTTCAAACACTGTTTTGAAGAGCCAGAGGAAGAGATATAGATGTTTTAGATGTCTTTGTTCCTTGATGTGATGAACAGTAAATACTAGAAATATTTAATAAAACAGATTAGGATATTATTCACTTCCAAAAATGTTTTCTGTGATTAATGATATCCCATTATGTGAGAGTATTAATATCTGATATATGTGTGTGCATGCACACTGGTATAAGCAAAACAGAAAAGAAAAATTAGGATATTTTTCTGGTGGTAGTAATCTACAGCATGTCTTTCAAATAAAAATGTAGGGCATGTTCTTTTTATCTGGCAATGGCAGGATCCACTTTTTATATCACAGCTAATTATTCAGGATACTTACCCAAATGAGTAAGACACATCCCACAAGAATAGATCATTTAATTCAACACAATAAAAATGTTTTAACTATTAGTAGAGAGTACAGGAGAAATGAGGTATCCACTGCAGAATACCCAGTTATAACTGCAGGAATCAAATGTTTCTGCAATTGAATTGGATAATATTTTTTAATTTCATGGTCTCCGCTGTCATGTTTCTTTTTGGGAGTATTTCTACCTTACTTGGGGGGTCTCTGATAGTTTGCATCACATCCTTTAGATGAACCTTCCCCAGGAATGCACGCTCGGTATATAGGTGTATATATGTATATTTTGTCATACACATTGCAAGAATATCCTGCACAAGATTGATCAAACCAGAGAAAAAGTCATGACATGCCCCAGGAAGTGCCTGAAGAGACATCGGGAAGGCCTGGCATCACCCCCACCCCCTGGTGCTCTCTTTTTAATGAAGACTTTGAAGAAAATCACCATATCAAGACGACAAGAAGAGCACTGAGGCATCTTGGAAACAACAGGATGGCTACTGACTGAGACCAAATAACACACCAATTAACAAATATAAACTTTGATGAGGGTGTGAACTTGGAGTGCCCAGCCAATGGGGAAACAGGGGAGGGGGACAGGCAAAGGGAGAAACAAGGTACAAAAGCGGTCACTGCGTCTTTAGGGATGCTCCTGCTTGCGGTTCACCTGCCATTGCAATCGCGAATAAAATCTGCTTTTATCATGGATACTGCCCTGACAAAATTATTTGGATATTTCCAACAATAATATAATAAATAATCAACTAAAAATAAATAATAATAATAATAATAACAACAACAACAACAACATGAAATGAATTTGGAAACAACTCTCTTGAATCTTGAGTGCATAATATCTAAATATCATCTAATAGAGAAACTAGAACTCAAAGAAGCAAGTGGTTGGTCATTATGGCAGTTTCTGTTTCTTTTCCACATAACAAATCTAAACATTTGAAGAAATGTTCTTCAAGAACTGCAGCAGAGTGGTCCCCCACTGCAGTTCTGTCATGGAGTCTGCTCCTCCACAGGCTCTTCACATGCTGCAGATTCCTTCAGGCCACATCCAGCATGGTATCCCACTTGTTGCAGGGGAACTTCTGCTCCAATGCCCGGAGCACTTCCTTCCCTCCTTCTTCACTAATCTTAGTGTCTATAGGATTACTGGATTACTTCTCTACATTTTCTTGCTGTTCTCTCCCAGCTGCTGCTGCAGTGTTTTCTTCCCTTTTCTGAAGTATGCTTTAATCAGTGTCACTCATTAACTCAGCTTTTGCTAGTGGCATGTCTTGTTTTTGCTGGAGCTGGCTCTTATCTAATGTGTTGGCTTCTGGACTCTTACAGAGGACACCCTTGTCACCCCCCACTACCAAATTATTGACATATAAGCCTATGGGGGAAGATATAACTGTGAGTGAGTTACCAAAGAGCTTAACAGACTCCTTGATAGACCTTATCACTGCAAAGCCTTGGGAGACTGGAATGTAAGACAAAAAGAAAACAAAATCTAAGAATAAACAGGAGGTTCTTTTATACGTGCTGTTAATCTTGTCACAATTGAGAAACCTTTCATCCTTTATCACTGTTGTTTGGGAGAAGTTAGGGACAATTAACTGATTAGAGGAACTGTTAGAGGAACAGGAACTTCTTGTTTGTAAATGGATGGTATATAAGATATATGTTTAACACAGTAAAGTAGATCTGTTCTGATGCTACAAGAAACTGAGAGAGCTCTCTAACTCGATAGAGTGCCGACATAAGCCTAATACACAAATTAAGCAAAAGAAATCACGTGACTAGCCAGGTACTATCTGCTTTCATAAGAGAATAAAGATGCTGATAACTTTCCCCCCTTCCCTTCTCATCCTCTTTCTTACTCTTTTTTGTTGTAAGAATCGTTACATAAATGATTTCTTTTTTCTTCAGTGGTCTTGGGTGCTTTACTTTTTTTTTTTTTTTTTTCCAGTATCAGTTAGGTATAAACTTGTATACTACAGTAAATATGAGTTTGCCAGTACTAGTAAAATACCACAGCCTTTATTTGTGTGTGACAGTACAGCATTTTGGGCTGGTCTCGATTTACTGTGATTCTGAATTGGTTTTAGTTTGTTTTGCCTTGTGTCTGTCAATTAAGGCTATGGACAGGGACAGCATCTATTGTGCAGCCTGCAAATTTCAGTGGGCATCAATGAGAAAGGATTAGAATGTGCTGAGAATATACATTCAAGTAAACTAAGAAGACACAAGACTGACAGGAAGAAGAAAAAACTCCCTCAATCTGACAATCATACTTTTGGCAAATATCTCAATGCACTGATGATTTACTGTAACTCTCACTCCAACTTTTTAGAAAATATGATTATTTTTGTCATAGAGGAATATTAGAAGAATGAGCATAATATCAGAGAAAAGGAGTAGATAGTAGAATTTTTCCTGTGTAACAATTTTAACGATATTATTCATGAGGCATTTCTTTATGGAATTGAACTACAAGTATGAGCTTTAATGACACTGATCTAATAGGAACTGTTTGTTCTACTTCATACAGATTGTTAAAATATTAATTGGAGTAACAATTAAGTATTATCTTCATATAAACAGAGTATCTCTCTTTATGCTGTAGGAAGCTTTAGAATATGATGAACCTTTTAAGGAGCGGTGGTTTATCCTTAATCAGAAGCATTATTTCATGTGGATATGACAGAGAATTACAGTATAGTGACCCTGAAATCTGACAGAGCTGGGCTATGTGACCATGTTAGAATGGTTTTCTTAAGAAACAAGAAGGCTGCAGGTTCACCTCATTGCAGCCTTCCAGTAAATAGGGAGCCTACAAACAGGAAAGGAGTCAACTCCTTATGTGGGTAGGTAATGGCAGGACAAGAGGAAATGGTTTTAAATTGAAGGAGGGAAGATTTAGGTTGGATATCAGGGGGAAGTCCTAATACTCCTTACCAAGAGTGTGGTGAGGTGCTGGAACAGGCTGCCCAGAGGTGTTGTGGATGCCCCATCCCTGATGGTGTTCAAGGCCAGGTTGGATGGGGCCCTGGGCAGCCTGGTCTTGTATTAAATGGGGAGGTTGGCAGCCTGCATGCAGCAGGGGTGTTGGAGCTTGATGATCCTTGGGGTCCCTTCCAACCCTGGCCATTCTCTGATTCTATAATACTTGCTTTGTACTAGGTGTTTCTTGTCCTTCTACAACATTATATCAAAAGATACAGTGATTGTTGTTTCCCATCTTATTGCTCTCTTCTTATATCATGTATTGTCACCACAGATAATAGATTGCTTGTATTACTACTTGCATGGTTTGATATCAGTGTCAAAGAAAATTCACAAAATTTTGCTGACAGAGTGAATACTTTCTATAGATTTTTTGTATTGGAGTATAGTGTGGGAGGAAGATGATGTGCCACAAATGTGGTGTATATAAGCTGAGTGAACTGTGATCAGGAATCCAAAGACAACTTGAAATCTTGTGCAGAATTTCATGAGGAGGTGGAGAAGCTCATGACAAACTTCTACCTCCTGATCCTGTTAGGAATACAGTTCACAAAAGTGCAAGATTTTTTTAATACTCTGTAGACAGTTCTTTACTTGTACTGGAGAGTCTAAATGAGTGAGGTGCTCTGTTGCTGACATCTAGTGCTTACAAATCAGAAAAAAAAAAAAAATGTTATGATGGGAAGGCTGGTAATTCACTGTAACTATAGTACAACAGAATCTAAGCTTCAGAAAGAGCTGAGGAAAGCAAAGGGAAGAATGAAACACTCAGACCTAGAGAAAGTTGTCTTCAGCCTTCTCAGGGAATTGCTAGGCTGGATTCCATGATATATTGCCCCAAAAGGCTCCAGGATATTTGGCTGATCTTCCAAAACAACCTCCTGAATGCATCAGAATATTTCATCCAATCTATATATAATTAAGCAGGCATAACAGAAAGCCATCCTGAGTTAAATGCCAAAAGGAAGAATATAGAAAAAAAAAAAAAAAGATACTAAGAGAAATATAGGCAAAATACTCAGAAATGCAGAGATGGAATTAGTTTTCTAATTCAAAGCTCAGCTGAAATTACTATTAGTATGGGATGTGAAAGGCAGCAATAACGGATGAAGGCTTCTATAGACATATAGCAGCAAAATGAAAGCAGGGAAATTATTGAGTAATAACACTAAGAAAGACTGGAGTAATCAATCTTATCTTAACTAGTGTCTTTACTAGTGAAAGCTGCTAGCATATCTCTCAGATTTACAAGCCAGATAAGAGAATTCAGACAGAATTCTTACTATAGAGAATATTCAAAGTGGGGACCATTAAAAACATATAGGACATTCACAGTTCAACAAAGCAAGGTTGGATGCATCTGAAAGTTCTATTACAGAATCACAGAATGGCCCAGGTTGGAAGAGATCTCAGGGATCATGAATCTCCAACCCACCCCACCACAGGCAGGGCCACCAACTTCTACATTTAATACTAAACCAGGCTGCCCAGGGCACCATCCAACCTGGTCTTGAACTTGGCCCAGGGATGGGGCATCCACAACCCCTCCAGGTAGCCGTTCCAGTACCTTACTACTTTACTCTCATAGTAAAGAACTTCTCCCGACATCCAATCTAAATCTTCCCTCCCTCAATTCAGCAAATTTAATCCCTGAAGTCAACTTTATCTCGGGTTTTAATTTGCAATTATATGCACAATGTCTGGTTAAAAGGTTTAACAGTGAATCCTATTTTTCCCTACTTTCCTTCAAAATGCATAGTTTCCTCTAAAATGACATTCCTTTAGCAGAAATTTCAGCTCATCAGGATGTACATCATACTAGTGCCATTGCTAATTTTTTCATCAGACCAGCTATGCCATGTACACTGCATTTCATAGAATCATAGATTGGATTGTGTTGGAAGATCCTCTAGTTCTAACACCCATAATAATTTTGTTGCCAACCACTAAGTGAAACAATAGATCAGATTGCCGTGGGTGCCATTTAACCTGGTGTTGAACACTTTCAGGAATGGGACATCCACAATTTCTTTGGTTAACATGATCTGGAGCCTCATTAGTCTTAGAGTAAAAAATTTCCCTGAAATCTAATCTAAACCCCCTCTTTCAGTTTAAAACCATTCTCCCTTGTCCTATCACTATCAGTCCATGCAAAAAAAATGTTGTCTTTCCTATTCAAGAGCTCCCTTTTAAGTACTGGAAGGCCATAATAAGGTCTCCCTGGAGCCTTCTCTTTTCCAAGCTGAACAAGCCCAACTGCCTTCAGCCTGTCTTCATAAAAGAGCTAGCTGCTCCAGTCCTCTGATTGTCCTTACGGTCCTCATCTGGGCCTCCTCCAACAACTCTACAGCTTTATTGTACAGAGGGCCTAAGGCCTGAAAGCAGTTCTCCAGGTGGGGCCTCACCAGAGCAAAGCAGAGGTGGAAAATCACCTCCCTCGCCCTGCAGGTCAGGATACCGTTGGCCTTCCAGGCTGCATGCGCACACTGCTGGCTCATGTTAAGTTTCTCATTTACCAAGACTCCTAAGTCCTTCTTAGGAGCAGGACTACTTAGTAGCAGGGCTAATCTCAAGGAAGTTTTCTTCCAGTCTGTATACATATCTGGGATGCGTGGGATATGTCTGGCCCTGACATAAGTGCAATGCCTTGTACTTACCCTTGTTCAACATCATTAGGTTAATGTGGGCCCACTTTTCATTTTGACAGAGTCCCTTTGGATAGCTTTCTTTCCTTCTGGTATACTGACTGCACCTTTCAAAGTAACCTTATAGTCAAACTAATGGTTTTGCAAACTATGGTTTGCATAGGCAGTCTATAGATAGAAAAGTGGAAAATTGGACTGCCAGATTATAAGTTTTAAAATCTAACAGCTGGCCAGTTGTGAATGGTGTTCCTATGTGATCAATACTATTTAATGTCGACATTAACAACCTGAGTGATGACGAATAATTGGGTGGTGACTACTGATGTACAACAGGCCACTTTTATGCTTCTTATTCTCTCTTACCTTCCTCTTTCTTTCTGAATCCCCGCTTTTTCCGATCTTTGCTCCTCTCCCTACACTACTTAGCAATTTTTACATAGTGGCAATGCCTCCCACTCCAATATCTTTAGCATTTATACCTCTCTAGATTCACCTTTCTTCTCAGTTACAAACCATGGGCTGGCCCTTTTCAAAGGACTGTCTGGAATTTCTTGATAGCCCAAGATTAGTGTCTACAGAATTTTGGACTTCATTGACGTCTGCTTTAGCACCTGCTTATCAGATTTATATGTCTGTGTGATTTATCTTTCCCTCTTAATTTTCATTTTGAAATGTTGTTTGATCTAATAACCTTAATGAATCAAATACTCTCAAGTCCCATACACTGGCCAGTGACCTGCTAGGGAACAACTTCTTGGAAAATGACTCAGTGATCGTAGTGAACAACAGCCTGAATATGACTCAATCAGGTGAAGTCCCTGGTGACAGGAAAAAAGGAAAGATCATTCCCATTTTTAACAAGAGTAAAAAAGATGACTCTGGGAGCTACAAACCTGGCAAAAGCCCAGCTTGAACTCAGATTGGCCACTGCAGGAAAAGAGAATAAGAAATCCTTTTACAAATTTATCAACGGTAAGAGAAGAACCAAGGAAAATTTCCATCTTTTACTTGATGCAGCAGGAAATGTGACCACTGAGGATAAGGAGAAGGCTGAGTCCTCAACACCTTCTTTACAACTGCCTTTAATAGGCAGATCAGTTATGCTCAGGGCACTTTACCCCCTGATCTGGAAGTCTGGGATGTTATGCAGAATACACTCCCGGTGATTAAGGTAGAGACAGAGAGCTCCTCTTCCATCTGGACTGTCACAAGTCTATGGGACCAGACAGGTTCCATCCTAGGGTGCTGAGGGAGCTGGCAGGGTGATTGCTGAGTCACTCTCCACCATCTACCAGTACTCCTGGTTATCTGAAGAGGTACCAGAGGATTGGAGGCTTGCCACTGTGACTCCCATTTACAAGAAGAACCATAAAGAGAATCTGGGGAACTACAGGCCAGTCAGCCTGACCTCAGTACCGGGGAAAGTCATGGAGCAAATCATCTTGGGTGAGATCACACAGCACGTGCGTGGTGTCCAGGGGATCAGGCCCAGCCAGCACAGGTTCATGAAAGGCAGGTCATGCTTGACCAGTGTCATCTCCTACAACTGGGTGACCAGCCTGGTAGACAAGGGAACAACTGTTGATGTAGTCTACCTAGACTTCAGCAAAGCCTTTAACACGGTCTCTCACAGGATTCTCCTGGGGAAACTGGCTGCCTTGAGCTGGACAGGTATACCCTTTTTTGGGTAAGGAACTGGCTGGAGGGCCGTGCCCAAGAGGTAGTGGTTAATGGAGTTAAGTCCAGCTGGCAACCTGTTACAAGTGGTGCTCCCCAGGGGTCAGTACTGGGACCTATCTTGTTTAATATCTTTATTGATGACTTAGATGAGGGGATTGAGTGTACCCTCAGTAAGTTTGCAGATGACACCAAGCTGGGAGGTGGTGTTGATCTGCCTAAGGGTACAGAAGCCCTCCAGAGGGATCTAGATAAGCTGGGTTGCTGGGCTGAGGTGAATGGGATGAGGTTCAACAGGGCCAAGTGCCGGGTCCTGCACTTTGACCACGACAATCCCATGCAGTGTTATAGGCTTGGTGCTGAGTGGCTGGATGATTGTGAGGAGGAAAGGGACCTGAGGTGTTGGTTGATGCTCAGCTGAACATGAGCCGACAGCGTGCACAAGGTGGCCAAGAGGGCCAACGACATCCTGACCTGCATTAGAAATAGTGTGGCCAGCAGGAGCAGGGAGATAATCATCCCCCTGTACTCAGCACTGGTGAGGCCATACCTTGAGTATCGTGTTCAGTTTTGGGCTCCTTGCTGCAAGAAAGACATTGAGGCCCTGGAGTGTGCCCAGAGAAGGACAGCAAAACTGGTGAGAAGTTTGGAGCACAAACTTTATGAGGAGCAGCTGAGGGAGCTGAGATTGTTCAGTCTGGAGGAGGCTCAGGGGAGACTTCATTGCATTCTACAGCTTCCTGAAGGGAGGTTGTGATGAGGAGGGGTTTGGCCTCTTCTCCCAGGCAACAAACAGGACCCGAGGAAATGGCCGCAAGTTGCACCAGAGGAAGTATACGTTAGACATGAGAAAAAACTTTTTCTCTCAGAGGGTGGTCAGGCACTGGAATGACTTGCCCAGGGAGGTGGTGATGTCGCCATCCCTGGCAGTGTTCAAGAGGCACCTGGATGAGGAGCTACAAGATATGGTTTAGTAGCTTGTGGTAGTAATGGTGGTAGGAGGACCATTGGACTAAATGATCTTGTAGGTTCTTTCCAACCTTGTGATTCTATTATTCTATGAACCTATCAGTCTCACTTCTGTGCTGGGCAAGATCATGGAACTGATCCTCCTAGAAGCTATGCTAAGGCATATGGAAGGCAGGGAGCTGATACAGGAGAACCAGCATGGTGTAACCAAGGACAAA
Source organism: Chrysolophus pictus (assembly GCA_037305975.1). Taxonomy (NCBI): domain Eukaryota; kingdom Metazoa; phylum Chordata; class Aves; order Galliformes; family Phasianidae; genus Chrysolophus; species Chrysolophus pictus. Next base: position 36,663,405 of record CM074576.1, on the reverse strand, counting down.
TTCTGTTTGACCAACCTCCTCCAGTGGCCTTTTATGACAGTATCACTGCATCAATGGACAAGGGAAGAGCCACTGATATAATCTATGTTAATGTCAGTAAGGGCTTTGAAACAGTATCCCACAACATTCTTCTTGAAACATATGGATTTGATGGGTGGACTGTTAGATGGGCAAAGAACTGGCTGCAGGATTGAGTCCAGAAAGTGTGGTTGTCAATAGCTCAATACCTAGATGGAGATCAGTGATGAGTGGTGTCCTCCAGAGGTCAGAGCTAAGGCTGATTCCTTTCATTATCTTCATCAACAACACTGACAGTGGAGTTGAGTGCGCTCCCCAGCAAGTTTGCTGATGACTCCTAGTTGTGGGGTGTGGTCAACACACCAGAGATGGGATGTCATTCAGAAGGACCTAAATAGGCTTGAGCAGTGGGCCCAGGTGAACTTCATGAGGTTCAACAAATCCAAATGCAAGATCTTACACCTGGGTTGAGGCAACACCTATTACCAATATAAAGTGGGGGATGAAAGGATTGAGAGCAGCCCTGTCAAAAAAGGTTTGGGAGTACTGCTGGATGGCAAACTGGACATGAGCCAGCAATAAGCCCTCACAATCCAGACAGCCAAATGTATCTTGGGCTGCATTAAAAGATGTGTGACCAGCTGATTGAGGGAGGTGATTCTATCTCTCTACTCTGTGCTGGTAAGACCTCACTTGGGGGTACTGTGTCCCGATGTGGAGTCCTTAGCACAGGAGAGACAAAAAGCTGTTGGAGCCTGTCCAGGTGTGGACTGCAAAAATGATCCACGGAATATCTCTCTTATGAGGACAGGCTGAGAGAGGTGGGGCTGCTCAGCCTGGAGAAAAGAAGGCTGCAAAGTGACCTGATAATGGTCTAAAGGGGAGCAACAGGAAAGAGGGGGACAGACTCTTTAGCAGGGTCTGTGGCAACTGAACAAGGAAAATGGCTTCAAACACAGGGAGGGTAGATTTAGGTTAGATATAAGGAAAAAATAAAAAAAAACCTACAGTGAGAGTGGTGAGGCACTGGAACAGGTTATCAAGTGTTGTGGTTGATCCCCTATCCCTGGAGACTTTCAAGGCAAGGGTGAATAAGGCCCTGGGCAACCTGAGCTAGCTGTGGTGTCTCTGTTCACTGTGGGAGAGCTGGAATAGACGGCCCTCAGAGGTCTCTTCCAGCTCTAAGGATTATATGATTCTACAATTTTGTGAATCTGTGGTTTGCCAGACATATGCTGGTCTAAATCAGTAGGAGTAGCCTGCAGGTCAAGAGTAGAGATCTTCCCTTCTATGCCATGCCTGTGTGATCATACTTATGTTGTTTCAGGTTCTGGGCTTGCCCAGAAAGATACTGACATGCTAGGTACAGAGACCAGAATAGTCTTAGAGATGGTCAGGGGCTTGGGCATATGTCAGAGGATATGCTAAGAGAGCTGGGTTTATTCGGTAAGTGAAGGAAAACTAAAGGTAGTAGTTGTCTCTAAGGACCCAACGGAAGGTCATAGAGAAAGTGGCCTAACAGAGGTTTACAGTGCAAGGACAAGAGGCCAAGGTTATATGTTGCACTATGAGAAAGATTACTACTAAATATCAGTGAAAAAATTTCCACAGGGATTATTTAAGCACTGGAATAGATTGCTTAGGGTCCGCTGAACAAGGCTCTTTAAAAGTGTAATTTAACTTTGAAGTTAGCCATCCTTTGTAAAGGGGAATAAACTAAATGACCAATAGGGTCCTTTCCAACTTACGCTATTCTGTAACTCTCATTTAAAGGTCGTGACTGGCCCAGAGCAAACTGTTTTAATGAAAGAAGAGAGACATTCACTTTCATTTGTAGGATTTCAAATGTAAAGCCTGCATGCAGGTGGAAAACTGTATTCTGGTCTAATTTATTTATTTATTTATTTATTATTATTATTATTTTCAGGAGTTTTGTACAATTTATAAAAGCCTGCTATCCTTACAAAGGAATGCTCTATTAATCATTTTAAAAAATTTCCTTAGTTTTACAAGATCTAAGTTTGATTTCAAGTGACTGAATAATAATAAAACATTCTTCAAACAACTATATGAAAATTTATAAACTAGTCTTAGAAACCGTAACAAGTGCACAAGCCATCTAATGTGCCCTTTCCTGAATCCAAATTATAAAGTATTCCATCTGAGTTCAAGCCTTGCACTGAAGAGAGAAACAGCTAGCATTGCGGAGCTTAAGGCAGGTAGAAGTATTCTTTTTTTAGTGAGTACAACTGACCTCAAAGCCTTTCTGGCCTGAAGGGATGAAGTAAAAATTTTCAGCCATGAGACTGAATGAAACCCAGACATTTCAAAGTCTGCTTTTGAGGGGGGAAGGGGAAGAGTATATCAGACTTTCAATTTATTTGTTTCTTCAACTTTGCCCTAACAAATTCTTCTTGTTTCAAAATGTATTACTCAGATTTTTTCCAAATGACCCACAGCAGGAGTGCTCAGCCTGTGACCCCAGATCTATATATACCTTGTGGTCAGTTCAAATGAGGCTTCTTTAGCTCTGCTGCAGCACATGGCTGGAAGCAAGGAAGCATAGAAGCTGTTATGGAATTGGCTCAGCAGATTGAGAACACAGCTGAGGTTAATCTTCAGTGGTCTTCTAGAACTTAAGTATATCACAGTCCAAAGTGAAAACCATTTGGAGCCCTTTGGATGTCATTGTTAACTCCTCTGGACAAAACTTCTAGATTCCTGTATGAGACCTCAGAGATATATCTTAAAACATTAAGTCCTGTAAATTTCTGAAATTTCAAAAGTCTAATCAAGCTAACCATTCACCACTCGGAAGTCTACTGCTGGATACTGTGACAAAAGCCATCATAGAGTCATTAAGGTTGGAAAAGATAATTGCTGTCTTTAAAAACAAAAACGTTGAGGAGAGCTGGTTACTCTTCAAGGATGTCTTCCTGAGAGCGCAACAACTCTCTGTCCCTCTGAATAAGAAAGCAGGCAGAGGAGGTAGGAAGCTGGCGTGGCTCGGTAAGGACCTGCTGGACGTGCTGAGGGCAAAGAAAGGTGCGTACAAGCTCTGGAAACAAGGGCATGTCACCTGGGAAGAATACAGGGATGCCGTCCGGACTTGCAGATGTGGGATCAGGAAAGCCAAGGCACAAGCGGAACTCAACTTGGTGAGGGACGTGGAAAAACAATAGGAAGACTTTCTACAGGTGCATTGGCCAGAAGAGACAGGCCAAAGCGAGTGTACCTCCTTTGGTAAATGTAAAAGGAGAACCGGCTTCAACGGACGAAGAGAAGGCTGAGGTACTGAATGAGTTCTTTGCCTCGGTCTTCACTGGCGGCCAGGATTCCAGTACTTCTCCCGTCCCTGAGCCCTGCATCCCTACACCTCTGGGTGTGGACCGGGGTGGTAAATCTTCCCCCTCCCCCCCACTGTGAGGACAGGTCAGGTCCGAGACAGCCTCATGAGACTGAATGTGTACAAGTCTATGGGGCCAGATGGCGTGCATCCCAGGGTTCTGAAGGAGCTGGCTGAGGTGGTTGCTGAGCCACTTTCCATCATATTTGAAAAGCTGTGGCTGTCAGGTGAGGTTCCAGATGACTGGAGGAAGGGTCACATCACTCCCATTTACAAGAAAGGGAACAAGGAGGACCCGGAGAACCACAGGCTGGTGAGTCTCACCTCTATGCCTGGGAATATCATGGAACAGATCATCCTGGATGACATCCTTGATCACATGAGGAAAGGGCGTGTGATCCATGACAGCCAGCACAGCTTCACCAGAGGAAGGTCATGCTTGACCAATCTGGTGGCCTTTTATGATGGAGTGACAGCATCAGTGGACAAGGGAAAGGCAATCAATGTCATTTACCTGGACTTGAGCAAGGCCTTTGACAATGTCCCCCACCACATCCTTATCTCCAAATTGGAAGGATGTGGATTTGAAGGGTGGACCGCTTGATGGATAAGAAACTGGTTGAAAGGCCGCAGACAGACGGTGGTCATCAATGGCTCTATGTCCAAGTGGAGGCCGGTAACGAGTGACGTCCCCCAGGGATCTGTCTTGGGACCAGTGCTCTTTAATGTCTTTATCAATGACATCGATTATGGAATCGAGTGCACCCTCAGCAAGTTTGCTGACAACACGGTTGAAGGAAGGGATGCCATTCAGAGGGACCTGGGCAGGCTAGAAAGGTGGGCCCGGGTGAACCTGATGAGGTTCAACATGGTAAAGTGCAAAGTTTTGCACTTGGGCTGGAGGAATTCCAAGCATCCATACAGACTGGGAGGAGCGGTCCTTGAGAGCAGCCCTGGGGAGAAGGACCTGGGGGTTTTGATAGATGAAAATCTGAACTTGAGCCAGCAGTGTGCCCTTACAGCTCAGAAGGCAAATGGTATCCTGGTCTCCATTAAAAGAGGGGTGGCCAGCAGGGACAGGGAAGTGACTGTCCCCCTCTATTCTGCTCTTGTGAGGCCCCATCTGGAATACTGCATCCAAGTGTGGAGCCCGTAGTACAAAAAAGACAGAGAACTGTTGGAGAGGGTCCAGAGGAGGGCCACGAAGATGATCAGGGGACTGGAACACCTCCCCTCTGAGGACAGGCTGAAGGAGCTGGGCTTGTTCAGCCTGGAGAAAAGAAGGCTGCGGAGTGACCTCATTGCAGCCGTTCAGTACCTAAAGGGAGCCTACAGAGAGGAAGGGAATCAACTCTTTGAAAGGGTAGATAACTGCAGAACTAGAGGAAATGGTTTTAAATTGAGGGAGGGGAGATCTAGATTGGACATCAGGGGGGAAATTCTTTACAGAGAGAGTGTTGAGGTACTGGAACAGGCTGCCCAGAGAGGTTGTGGATGCCCCGTCCCTGGAGGTGTTCAAGGCCAGATTAGATGGGGCCCGGGGCAGCCTGGTCTAGCATTAGGTGGGAAGGTTGGTGGCCCTGCATGTGGCAGGGGTGTTGGAGATTCATGATCCTTGAGGTCCCTTCCAACTCTGTCCATTCTGTGATTCTGTGAAACATTATGCAACATTTTCCTATGACTATGCAGGATAGGAAAATAAGTATAACACTGTTTTCATGTTTCAGACATCAGCACGTATTTGCCTTCCTCTTTCATTTTCTTTTTTTCTGTTACTGAATTTCCTACCTTTGTATCAAAGAATGTGTATATTTAAGATTTAGAAAAGATGTACAAGGAAATAACTTCTCATTTCTGATTGGGGCAATTCTTTACTGTGCTCTAACAGGTTTTTTTTTTTCTGTTAAGACCTGAGTGAATGATATTTTTCATAAGTATACACAGTCACCATGTATAATGCTCTAGTTCTCATAGTACCCAATTACCAAGCTGAAACGCATAAGCATGGTTTGAGATAACACAATAAACAAGAAAAAAATAAAAGAATCACATGAGGCTATTACTGGGGTATATAACAGAAAAAGAAAAAAAAAAAATCTGCAATTATTCATTCTGGTAACATGAGCTGCAAAATTTATGGTATATGTGTATGAAGGTTGGCACAGTGACTTAGAATAACTTGAAAACAGGAAATTCCAAAAACTCCTCATTTTAATATAACAGTGATTTTCAAGCATCAACGTCACTTATTGAGGAAAAAAAAAAAAAAAAAAAAAGAACTAGTAGGAAGCTGAACCAGGATTAAAATACTATTTCAAGTCTCCTGATTTTACTATAATAATTGCTGCTTTCTAACCTTTCTAACTGCAGACCTCTTCTAGTCGCCACAATGTCTTCTAGCATCGTAGCATGAACTATTACAGTTTCAGCTGAAAAAAAAAAAAACAACACAGATACCATTTATGTTTTTCTATTAAATCCTGCTTTCATGAGCATTAGTATAAAGAGTTTGCTTATCTGTAACAATATGCATACACATAAATACAATTGTTTACCTACTTGTGTTAAAGCACATTTTCACAGTAAATCACACACTATCCATTAACTACTGAGAGGTAGTATAAGTCAATCTCTTACCACTTCTAACCCATAATATTAGGAATATGCACTATATACATTTGATATAAACTTGTTAGCTGCAGAATCCTTTTTTTTTTTTTTTTCTTTTTTCTTTCTTTTTCCCTTCCATGGGATATTTTCTTAGCTTTTCTAGAGTTCTGAGGTAAATGATAAAATGTACATTGCAAATTCTGCATCACATGCGTTAGTTTCTGGGAAAAAAAAATGTATCCACTTGTTTCCTAATAAACTACGATTACCTGTGAATATGCAGAGGGTAAAAAAAAATAGTGACAATAATAACAAAACAAGGAGGCAGAATTTAAGAAAGTATATTGATAATATTTGTACATGTTAGTACATAAAATTAATCCCCAATTTTGATTATATTATATATATTTTATTTGATTAATCATACTGTAAAGCATTTTTTCTCCCCAATCAGGCCTATTGTAATGTGATGTAGCATATCTAATAAATGTAATAAGTGTTTACTTAGTGATAATTTTCCACATAAACAATCAGTTAGAACTTTCTTGTTAGTATACCTTTTCTTTCCTTCCTTCCTTCTTTCTTCTTTCTATCATCTTTCTTTCTATCATCTTTCTTTCTATCATCTTTCTTTCTATCTTTCGGCAAATAATGTGACTATTACATTTTATTTTATCTAAAATATTCAGTTTAGTTTAAAATCATCACATGGAACTTGGGGCTTGAATCTGAGAACAGTGTTTCTGATTTTCACAGTGGCAGTGTCCTGAAAGTATATGTGTATAATGTGTAAATTTTATGGTCTAATTCTTTTGATAACTGGAACTAGATATGGCATTTTTGATGCCTGAGATATTTTCAAAAACTCAACTGAAAAAATTATGATGGAGTTATAGAAAACTTACTTAGCATAAATTTATTTAAACAGTTATGAGGTTTAGAGTCCCTTTAGGTCTTTCATTAGTGGAAAATTACTCAGAATAACAAAATCAATCTTTCTCATTTTAATCAAAACAGGGACAAAAGGCTAACCAAATCTTCTGTGGAAGACAGAAACTCATCACTGAAGTATGATGAGTGATCCCTCAGCCCAAACTGCTGCAGTACTCCCCAGGTAATTGTGTCACAATAGTTACGCATCATTTTTCGTATAACTTCAGGTATTAAGTTAACCCTGAAGGTCTGATATATCAATGATATGAGGTTATCTAAAAATCCTATATCTTTTCAGTTAGTAAATCAGAATACGTTCCCAGAAATAAGCACTATAGATAGATAGACAAGTAGATAGATAAATAGATAGACAGAAAGATAGCTAGCTAGCTAGATTTCAGGAATGACATATATGACTTATTTCCTGAACTTCTGGCCCAGTGCTTCTACATATACTTCTACATATACTGAAATGTAAGAATTCACTTCCTTTATCTCTTTTCTCTTCTATTCATATCAGTTTGGTTCACTTATTCAACAATGATTTTAAGGAAAAAAAAAAATCATATTATCAATATCTGAATAATTGTATCATTTTATCATATGGCAATGATCATAGAGACAATCAGTATACTTCATCTGTGCTGTTGTGCTTTACTCACTCTGAATGAAAAAGGTCATACTGCCTTTTCTATCACCATTAAAATCTTTCACCTCATCATCCTTTTGTGAAAACACTCAATGAGTAAAATTGCATTGAAGTCATGTTTCCTAATCAGATTTTTATAAAGAGATATCCTTCACTGCTAATCTTAACAGGGGAGTAGAATGCCAATTGGTAACTGAAGTATCTCTGAAGAAAAATGAAATATCAATCATGTTTGTCATTAAAAAAAAAAAAAAAAAAAAAAAAGTTAAAAATTAAAAGGTTTACAAATGAATCTTGTTTTGTTTTGAGCCAATGGCTTTTCAAAAGAAAAATACTGATTTATGCAACCATCAGGTTTGAATGCATACAACACAACTTTCTCAGATTGAATTCTATTGATTTTCTATAACAATGTCAAGCATTCAGTACATCACAGCAGTGGCGAGACTGCAATAAATAATCCCTTCAGAAAGTGATTCTTCTTAAATACGTAGGCGAAAATCTTGTTCACCTACTCCTTTACTGTATTGTATCTTAAACTGTATGATTTTAGAACTTCCTAACACCCTGACTTCATTTTCATTTAGGAAAACATGCTTTGTTTTTCTTATGACCTTCTTTATGCTCTTGCCTCTGGAACAAACTGTTAGAACAGTATGCCATTCTGTTATGAAATCTGAAGAGATGTAGAGAACAAAATAAATGACAGAAAATTCATCTCTGAGTAGTTAACAGCTATATGCAATAGTGGCAGAAACTGAACAGCACAATAGCAAATTTAAAAGATTCTATTTCACATATAAGATCCATATTTGAAAGGTGTAACAAATTTGTAACACACACTGAGTACACAAAATAATATTTCTAATGAGATCTGCAGTTTTTCTGATTACACTGTCAGTCATAATCACTTTTCTGATATTGTTAGTTCTGGTTATTTGAGATTAATATTTATAGGCCAGGACTGTCATTTTTAAATCTGAATTTGATGGGCTTAGCATTCCACACCAAATTTATTACTTGCTTTGTTATTGATTTGTTAGTCATTTACTATTCTTCTTCATACATATGATTTAAAGTTGGTAAATAATTTAAATTGCACTAGGATATTCATTTCAGGCACCTTCAAATTCTGTTTTGAAATTCTTACCGTGAACATAGCACTGCACTGTCTCTTGTAAGAAATGACATACACTTTTCAGATAATGTCTCTATACAAAAATCTACTGAAATCCTCAAACTGTATGCAATCTGGCTGATTTGAAATACTGTCACGGAGTTAACTAGATCAGTCTATGCCCGTGACAGGGGGCAGTAGGCCCCTGCCCCCCTCCTCCCTCCCCCCGGCCCCACAAAATGGGATGGAAGGAAGGGAGGAAAAAAAAACAGCAGCAACAATCTATGGAGGAAAACTTATTTTACTAACTATGATATCGGAATGCAAGATAACACAATATAATACAATCTAATTGAAATTGAGACTAATAAATCAAATAAGATAGGAGAGAGAGAGTTCTTGAGACCAAGTCAAGCCTGAAAAGCTTGGAACGGCTAGGAAAGCACCCTCCAGCACCCACTTCCAGGCAGTAAGAGACCGCCCCACCCAGAAGGGTCAGATCCCATGACTTCCGTAATGTATAGGGATAGGTACCTGGAATTGGAGCATTAGCACTTTAATTCCAGTACATGATGTTTTGATGTGGAATACTGAAAACCAAAAAACATAAAACCATGACAAATACATAATGCATGCTTTACAAGTGATCCTAAATATAATAAAAACCCTACTATTTTACAAGAAATAAGAAATTAAAAAAAAAAGAATACTGGATTATCTTATCAATCTTGTTTAATTCAAGAATAAGAAGAGGACCAGTTTGTCTTTCTGCTTGTTTTCTGTGTTTCCCTTTATATCAAGAAGTAGCAATGTCTATTCAGCAGTTTCAAAAGTGCAGGAAGGTCTTTTATTTTAACTGTCTAAATTTGGTCGATAGTGATACTTGTTTTGGGTTGAAATTTTTATCTGATACTGAATTTGTGCAAGAATGGGACTGATTATTTCCTCTGGTTTTGAACTTTTGTTTCATTTTAACAGTTCCAAACAAGAAAGCCATATTTGAAGGATATCATGAGAGAAAGAGTAGTACAGGAATGATTACTTCATTATTTACCCTAACTTCTTTAAACATCTTGCTTCGGAAATTTTACTGAGCACAATCTCTCTGCACAGAGTAAAGAATAAAAGACGTCTTCTGTGGGTTATTTGAGCACAAATAGGTATTTGATATTTTTATTCATCTTGTGCAACATCTATTACTATTATGAAGAGAGTCTATGACAACCACACTCCTTCATGTCTGAAATTTGACAGTTTGAACCCTGTCCTTCTGCTATCTTTTTTTTTTTTACTTAGGGTGGTTTAGAATAGAAAACAAAGGTACTTACTAAGCTGAAATATCTGAAACTACTTGAAATGTCATGTAAGTGACCGCAAACATCACTAAGCATACAAATTCATCCTTATAATAAAGCAAACTGGAACATGAAATGGCACTGTGTATGGTGAAAAGGAATTAGAGTTCTCTCTGAGAGTCTTATTCTTTTTTTCTTCTGAAATATTTATTTCCAGAATTACATAATATGTAAATTAGTGACAGTATTGTATAATGCAATCTGAAATTGTAAGGAAAATAAATAGACCTAATAAGATTTTACAATTTTTCATGTCTATAATATCTGAAGTTTGTAAACATGAGTTTTCTCAAGATTTCTGCTTTGAGACTGTGCTCCTGAGGAAACATGTTAGAAATTTTCTTTTTCTCTTTCTTTTTCTTTCTTTTTCTCTCTTTCTTTTTCTCTTTTTTTTTTTTTTTTTTTTAATCTGTATTCTTCTACCTCTGATAACTTTTTACCTGATTTCTGCCAAACATGAGAGAAATACTAAGATGTACAAAATGAGATTCATAACAATCAGTTATCACGTAGAGGAGAAATATTAAAATTGTAATTCCTCTTTTGAAAAGGTGTCAGCCAGAAGCAGATGTTCAGCACATTTGTTCCTGACTAGACATTAGTTGCATATTGCCAGTCCAACACTCAGGCTGGAAATAAAGGTAAACATGAATATAACACCGATAATACCATGGAGGAAGATGAATTGGGAAAAAATGACAGAAATGTTTTGAAAATGAGACTGCAATAGTCTTGGCAATGAAAGGAAATAAATCTAGTTTATTTAAACGTTCAGCATAAAGATTTTTAAAAATATAAATAGCCATTAATTAATTGATCAGAGTCCAGCTTCTGTGCCACTCAATGGATTATATGTCATACACATACTAATGCCTAGATAATTTGCCAATAACTTGTGCTTGCTTTCTCACGCTAATTGGACTGAGTTTGTTTTTTATAGTTTCTGCTCCTCTATATCCCAAATTCTGAATAAAAATCAAAGAGAAGCAACCACACTTGTGCTGAAAGCAGAAGATTCTTCAAACTGTGTCTAGACATTTCACTTCATGTTTGTGTAAACTGTTACATTATTCTGTTTGCAGACTGACACCTAGTCAGCTGTAAAGCACTGACGTCTAGGACATGGAATCATAGAATAATAGAATCATAGAATGGTTTGAGTTGGAATAGTTTGAGTTAAGATCATCTAGTTCCAACTCCCATTCTATAGGCAGGGGCATCTCCTTCTAGACCAGGTTGCTCAAAGTCCTATCCAGCCTGGCCTTGAATGCTTCCAGGGTGGGGGTGTACACAACCTCACTAGGCAACCTCTTCAAGTGTCTCACCACTTCCATGATAAAGAATCTCTTCCTAATATATAGTCTAAATCTTTTTGCTTTCTGTGAATGGAAATCTGGGAAAGTAGAGCTGGCATTTGCTTCGTATGGAGTTACCTTCTGATATGGAATTAGTATGTGGCTAAAGTGACATGGAAACCTGTGGACTGCAAAGAACTTGCAGGATCAGTAATCTCAAGAAAGGGACAAAGGATAATCAACTGTGTCCAAGAGCCTCACTGTTCCTCAATGAGTTTTTCATGGATCATTCTAAAAAGGTGGATTATTGTTCAGTTTTTTTTCCCAGCGCCTCATTGCTTCTGTGATTTCACTGTCATCAGGCTAAATATTCACTGACATAAGACACTGTCAATAAGTTGAGTCTTTTCCAATGTAATATGTAAAAATTAGGACCTTGTATTTTTTTTTTTTTAATAAATATATCTAAAACTAGAAATGAAATAAACAACCAAATAAAATGTTGTCATATTTAAAAACAGAGAATACAGGAAATGTTGTATGATGATTAATAGATTGGATATTTTATGAATACTTGCATTTCATTTTTAACATTTGTAAGTATTCATTTGGGACTATGAAGAGTTGGAAATTATCTCCTATCAACAAAATTTACTCTAATTTAAAAAATAATATATATATATATATATATATAGCTCTTGATGTGACCAGCACTGCCTGTTCCTTACACCTGTCAATATAGTCAGTATAACTGACTCGATCTTATAAGGCAAATGGCCATAACATGTAAGCAGGCTGATCACATATCAGCCCCCTACTCTTCTCTCATTTTTAACATTATGACAAGAGCATTTTCTCACATCTGCCACCTGTAAAGATGGGAGGGATGATCAGATTCAGAAATTCCCCAGGTCAAATTAAGATAAAATGGTACTAAAAGTCCATACATAAGAGGAAAAAAGATTAAGTATAACAAAGAATTTCTACAAGCAGCAACAGTGAAAAAGAGAGAGATGGTCCGCAGTAGCCCATTTGGAATTGTAATTTGCTCCAGTCCCAAGACTGTCTGAAACCATCCAAATCAAAATGGTGGCACTAGGCCTTTACACATTTACCCACCCATGTTGTCACTGGGGTGTGGCAGTACCCATTATGGAACATAAAAGCCTTCTGTTGGTAATGCAATAAGAACATTTGCCCTCTGGCATTGTGAAAGCTCTAATGATGGGTTGTCAGGATGTGGAAATACATGGCATGGAACAGGAAAGCATAACATTGCAAGATAAGTCCTGAGTGGGATTTTGATCAGGATTGCTACTGGATTGAGATCAGGAATTAGGTAAACCGGGCCACTCACTTAAGGGTTAAGTATACTAAACTTAGAGGAAAAATAAGGGGAGACCAGCGGGACATCTTTGCTGTCAGGACCAAAGGAACTGTGCAAACATGAGGGGAGGAACAGCCTAAAGAAACTGGTTTTGATCAGTTTGAATGGGGGAGTTATCGTAAGGTAAAAAGGTCAGGCTGAAGGAGACATCTGACTTCATTCCCAAGACCACCAGAGGGAGAACCTCGCTATGAACTGCACACATGTCAGAGGGGGGGACAGCATGTAAATGAGTTCCTGGAAAAACAGTGAATATATAAATGAATCTTCTGAATATGTATAAGATCTGCTTGTAAATCTGTAATGCTTTTGCTTGTTGGTGTGCAAGTTAGGAGGAGCGATCCCCCTCATACCCAGTGTCTGCACACCATCGATTAAAGCCTGCTTTATAACTACTTATATAGAGTTATAGAATTTGATTCCACAGGTCAGGATGACAAAGCCCGTGATGGCCCAGTAGTCAAATATGACTGCTGAAAATTTAAGGAGGAATTTCTGTTCTTTTATATAGATGTTAGATATAAATTATGATTATTGTATTGCACACTGATTATTAAGAATTTGAACTGCTCTTCAGGAAGCTCAGATGGTCAAAAATTCTGAGTAACTGAAATTCTAAATAACAAGACAGTGATATATTTGATGATAATTACTAAAAAAAAAAAAATAATTGTGTAACTGTAAGCTGCACTGAATTGCTGAAGATTCTAAATAGCAGTAAGCTGTACAGTAGTTGTTTCTTTGTCAGGTAAAGGAACACTAGCAACCTCATCACTGAAAGAGTACACTGACTCAGTTACTCCTACTGTTAGAAGAGAATTATTAGAACTTTGAGTCTGGTGTTAAACCTACCAAAATGAATCAATAAAAGAAACACCCCAGAAAACCATAGAAACTAAATATTTAAGTTTTTGCTTAGAAGAATAATAAGACTTCGTATGCAGGGACAGAATCGGGATAGAATGAAGAGATTGGTGTTTTTATAAAATATATATATATATTTTTATGAAACTTAATGTGGCATGTCTTAAGAGGACTATGGAAATCAGTGAAATTAATTAGGGAATGTTCAGAGGAAGGATCAAAGGAAAGAATGAAGATAGACTAAAAAGAGTAAGTATAAAATGGGATAAAAAGAGGGAAAAGAAGATTAAAATCACTGATCGGTTTTAAGCAAGATACTGGTCAGTGCACTTGTCTGAAAGACTCCTATGCCTGATCACTAAAGTCTGTCCTATCTTATGAAACAGTTCCTATTTTCCCTGTTGTGACAGGGCAGACAATGAGCACAGTACTGATAACAGTGTCTGGCTAAGACAGATAACAACCAAATATCTGTCTCAAACTTGAGGCTGAAATAACTGACCATAGACAGCTGGATTAGTAACTGAGGGACTATAGAGCATGTGCCAATAAACAAACAAATAAATAAATAATATGACTAATGAGTCAGTCTAAATAGTGGATAGTCCAAGGACCCTTTGAGCTCTCCTGCATGGCTGCTGGCTTTACTACATGTTCTCCCCTTGGATAGGGATGATTTTGAGATTGTGACTGTGCAGAAATCTCTTATACCTTAATATTGAGACACCTTGCTAGTACGGATTCTCTGTGACTAATTGTTTGTTTGTTTGTTTGTTTAATTTTGTTATCTTTGCTAAACTTACATCTCTGTGTGATTATGCATGTTTAATTCCTTAGACATAAAAGTTACCAAGGCTGCAACTAGGAGTGGATTCAGCTACAGCTATGCTCCTTACATCTCTGGTTTATGGAGTTGAGAAATTAAAGGGCTGCACTCTGAACCTTGTGATTCAAGGGGAGGGTCATATGGATAAGTGCATTTAACACTGCTTTTCATGCTGTAAATAATCAAGTGTACCTTGCCATCTCAAATTTTCACAGAATTATAGAATTGTTTGAGTTGGAAGGGACTTCTAAAACTCCCTTCCATTAAGAGTCTAGTCCAACTTTCTTTCAATGAACAGGGATATCTACAGCTAGATCAGGTTGCTCAGAGCCCCATCCAACCCAATCTTGAATATCTCCAGGGATGAGGCGTGCACCATCCCTCTAGGCAATATATTTTGTTTTGTTTTGTTTTCTTATATTCATTCTAAATCTCCCCTCTTTTATTTTGAAACCATTTCCCCTTGTACTGACACAGTGGACACTGCTAAAGAGTGTCTTCTATTTTATAGCTCCCCTTTAGATACTGAAAGGTTAGTATTAGGTCTTCCAAGAGCCTTATCTTCTCCAGACTCAACAGTCACAGTTTTCTCTGCCTGTCCTCATAGCGTAGGTGTTCTATCCCTGGGATCATTGTTGTGGCCCTTCTTCTGACGTACTCCAATAGGTCTGTCTCTCTTGTACTGAGCTCTCCACATCTGGATCTAAGACTTCAGATGAGGTCTCACCATCTCAGAGTAGAGGGGCAGGATCACTTCCTTCAACGAGCTGGTCATGCTTCTTTTGTTGCAGCCCAGAATATGGTTGGCTTTCTGGGCTGTGTGTTCTGTGTGCTGTGAGGCACACTGTTGTTGGCTCATATTCTGCTTACCATTCACCAGTACCCACAAGTCCTTTTCAGCAGAGCCGTGGTCAGTCCTTTGTCTTCCAGCTTGTACTGATAGTGGAGATTTCAGTGACCAAGGTGAAATACCTTGCACTTGGATTTGTTGAACCTCATGAGTTTCACATGGGCCCAACTGCTTGAGTTTTTCTAGTCTCTCTGGATGGCATCCCTTTCCTCAGGTGTGTTGACTGCATTGCACAGCTTAGTGTCATCTTCAATCCACTGTCAGTGTCATTGATGAAGATGCTAAAGTGCATCAGACCCTGTACTGACCTCTGAGAGACATGAATCATCACTGATCTCCTTCTGGACATTGAGCCATTGACCACCACTCTCTGCATGCAATCTCACAATCAATTCCCCATCCATAGAATGAACCATATAATCATAAAATTCCACCTGTAAAATCCTGTGCATACTATAGTCTGTCAATAAGCATATTACCATTACTGTCTCACAAGTGAAACATTTTCTGTGTGCATATATAGTTGATCCTCTGGTGTACTTCAAACTAGACTAGTCAGTGAGCATGACAGAGTATGTGAGTGACAGCATCTGGACAGACAGACCTCATGTAAATATACTCCTTAGGTCAAGTGCAGATATTATATAGGTAAACTGTGTCCATCTATCAGAGACATCCATCTTGTTCTTGTGCATATTCTAGATGTAGATTTTAACTCTGATAAGCTGAAGAATGGTGAATGGGAGTGGGCAGTGTTTTTTGTCTTTATGTGACTTCTGAGAAAGGCAGTGCTCTCTATTTTAATCTGTGTGACCAGCTGTGTTTACTTGTGCCTCAAGAATCATGAATATGTGTTCTGGCAAGGCCTGGAGACACAGAGTCAAAGCAGTCTCACTTCCATCTGGCAAGGACAAACGGACGTCTCAGTGTGAAAGATGTGATGTTATATATGTCAGGGAGCAACAGAAGTGGATTATTCCACATAGTGATGCAAGCTAAGAGCTGAGTTTGAAAACAAGGAAGTCAAGGCTCTGATTAAGGTCCAGCATCATTGCTAGCATATTGAGGTGTGGGGGAAAATGTAACTGTGAGCAGTCAACAAAGAGTTTATCAGACTCCTTGATAAACCCTATCACTGTGAAACTTTGGGAGTCTGGAGTGTGAGACAGAGCAAATGGTATCTGTTTGCGTCTAAGGGTAAACAGGAGGTTCTTTTTGTATGCATTGTTAATCTTATCACACTTAAGAAACCTTTCATCTTTTATCACTGTGTTTTAGGAGAAGCTAGACCAATTAACTGATTAGAGGGACAGGAATTCCTGGCTTGTAAGTGAATGGTATATAAGATGTATGTTGAACACAATAAAACAGAAGTATTTGGAGAACTATTCGGAGAACTATTCTGATGCTACAAGAAACTGTGAGAGCTCTCTAACTCGACTGAGTGCCGACATTGAGGCAGATTGTTCTTCCCTTCTATTCTATCTTGGTAAGGCCACATCTGGAATCATGAGTCCAGTAACAAAAAGACATGAACACGCTGGTCAGGATCCAGAAAAGGGCTGTATGGGAACTGTTGAGTCACAGCCTGAACCCCTGATTGATCACCTGAGGAAAGGACTGAGTCAGCCGTGGGAGCACAGGTGAAGGTGATTCACCTGTGTGTCTGGAAGGGGTGGAGCCTGGAGCTTCCTAGACCCCCATTTAAGGATTGACTGCCACTGAGGAAGGATCTCTTTCTGGAGATTCCTCCTCTGAGGGGTTTTTCCTGTGAATCCAAATCTTTGGATGCGGGTGAGCTTTCCTTCCCTGTGTTTCTTTTCCCATTTTCAGCATGATAATCTTTTCAGTTGTAACGCCATCTGTAACTGGGGCCAACAAGATTATTAAATGACTGAAGCATTTTTCTTTCACGTGAGGAGTTGCTGAGAGAGCTTGGACTGGTTACCCTGTTGAACAGGCACCTCAAGAGGATCTCTTTTATATAGGTTCTCTTCTATATAGTATTAATATTGTATTGTGTCAGTTTAGTGTGGAGTTAATTTTCTTCATAGCAATGGGTATGGTGCTGTGTTTTGTATTTGGGGCTAAAAAAAACAGATATTAGTACATCAGTGTTTTGGTTATTGTCATCAGTGTTTACATCAAGACTTTCTGTTTTTCAGTCTCACTCTGTAGTGAGTAGTCTAGAGGTAGCCAGGAGACTGAAAGGGAGATGCAGATTGGATAGCTGGCCTGAATTTACCTAATGAGCATATCTCTGACTGACTAAATTGACCTAAGGGATATTTACTGTCATGCAACTTTGTGCTCAACAATAAAAACTTAGGGAAAGAGGAGGGAGGAGGAAAGTTCATAAATAAGGCATTTATTTTCCTAAGTAAACCTGAAACGGATTGAGGCCCTACTTCCTAGAAAGTACTTTACTTCACCTATTAAACTGTGTTTGTCTTAATTCATGGGTTTCCAGTCTTTGCTATTCAAATTTTCTTCCCATCCTGCAGAGTAGGAGAGAGTGAACAAATAAATGAGTGCCACAGTCAACTCAACACAAGTGTTTATAAATTTACCATGGGAATACTTAAGGAAGATGGAGTCAAACTGTTTTCTGTGATGCATATTGAAAGAATAAAGGGCAAAAAATTAAAAAATGTGAAATTCCATCTAAACATACTAAAGTACTTCTTTAGCATGAAGATATTTGTTGATTGCACCATGTTACCCAGAGATGTACAGTGTCCACCTGGAAAGATACTGAAAATCTAAATGGGCATTGGAAATCATCAGAAATGAGACTGAAAATTGAAGCGATGCAAACAGATTAGATTTAAGAGGGAAATGCAGGTAAGTCTTGAGAAACACAAGAAGAAGCCATTCCTTTCTGGGTTCTCCTTTACAGAGTCCTTTTGCTACAGGAAGACAGCTAAAAGCATCGGTCAAGGAAATTCCCTTATAATCTTGTAATTATAAGATTTTGAAGTTTTCATGGTTCAGATGGGGTCAGGATGAATGCCAGAAGAAAAGGAAATGGCAGTCTGCCCGAGATACCCAGTGCAATTTGCAGTATAATATGGAGGCATGGAAGACTATCAGAAAATGCCATATGTGTCCAAACTGTGAATAGAAACAAAACACTTCCAGCTAAGGCATCTTCACTGGAATGACCCTCAGGAGTATCTGACAATTCAGTTTATCTACTGATACATCTTCTGTAGCCTGTTTCTTTTACCCTTGAAAAATATAAATAGAGAATAAATTTTTACCTCTTTTCTCACTTAACAACCAGAAGATCTCCTCCAAGCAGACTAAGGCATTAAAAATAAATCATTTTGAGACTTGAGCAGGTTAAGCTTTTCTTGCCACTTTATATTTTGCCAAAATGAATATGATTGTTAATTGTTGATCACTGACAACTAGAACTTCCTTTTCAAGTTCTAATTAATCAGATGATGAGTGACAATCACAAAAACTATCTTCCAATTTATTTTTTTATTAAATTTGCAAATATTATATTACAAATCACTGTTTTTTTCATTGATAAGTAAAGAAATAGTAATTATTATGAGGAAAAATAATGTTTAAACCACACTATTCATAGGAAGAAAATAAACAAAACCATCCTTACAATTTTTATGCGTAATGTGTTGCTTTTTTTAAATAAAAATATCTGATTGTTTGCATTCTCCAATTAGGAATACTGAGATATATAAAAAAATTATTATTATTACCAGAGATGAATTTTGTCTTGTCTATGTCTTCATTTATATATCTTAAATGTTCTTTTTGTGGTGAAAATCATATTGATTGTAATATAATGAAAAATGCAATTTTTTGTAGAACTGGGTAAGAAATGTGATTCTTAATATTGTAATGAATTTAGTTTATTGAAGAAACAGCTTTTTAATTCAGCTTAGTCATTTATTTTTCATAGCTGAAGAACAATTCTGTTCTGGTTTTGACAGGGATAGCCAACTGTCTTCATGGTAGCTGGTAGAGTGCTTTGTTTTGGATTAGGATGAAAATAATGTTCATAAGAAACTTATGTTTTTAGTTGTTGCTAAGCAGAGCTTGCACAAAATCAAGGACTTCACAGAAAAGGGACTGGAAATGCACAAAAATCTGGAAGGGGATGGAATCAGGACAGCTGACCCAACTTGGGCAAGAAGATATTTCATACCATATGAAGTCATGCTCAGCAATCAAAACTGGGGTAAAGAAGGGAGGAGACACTCGAAGTGATAGTTTGTCTTCTGAAGAAACCATTATATGTGATGAGCCCTGCTTTCCGGAGAATGGCTGAACAGCTTTCTGCTGATGGGAAGTGCTGAATAAATTCTTTGCTTGGTTGTTCTTGCATGTGTGGTTTTTGCTTTACCTAGCAAGATGCCTTTATCTCAACCTGTGTCTTCTCACAATTTTACTGTTATAATTTTTTTCCCTAATCTCACCCAAGGATAGTGAGCAAGAGAACATGTGTTGCTTAGCTTCTAAATGAGGTTAAACTAAGATCTGTTTAAGAACTTATCATTAAGGAATGCTAAATTGTTTCCAAAGTAAGTTGATTATTCATTCTTGACTTAGACACTATAAAAATACCTTTTTAATAAAGGTACTTATTTATACAATGATAGTCAGCTATAAATGTAAATCAGTTTTACAGAGGAGTACAATACATATTTAAAAAAAAAAAAAAAAAACACCTGTGACTCTCATTATCTATTCAGAAATATTTCCTAAGATGACTGGCATCTGTAAGGTAAGATAGCCAAACTAA
Source organism: Chrysolophus pictus (assembly GCA_037305975.1). NCBI lineage: Eukaryota > Metazoa > Chordata > Aves > Galliformes > Phasianidae > Chrysolophus > Chrysolophus pictus. Next base: position 36,643,381 of record CM074576.1, on the reverse strand, counting down.
TACATGTTATGCTTTCAGGCCTTTAAATCAGAGGCCATTTTAATGAGAATAAATCATTGAGTAAAAAAGAGAAATAATCCAAGTGTAGAAGACTCTCAGCTACCAGATGTGGCATATCCCTGGGCTATACCATTAACCTTACTTTTGGTTTTCTAACCTGAGAATCTACAGTAGTTTAGTACAAAAGCTACTCCAAATGTAACACGTCCTATTTTATTGTGCTGACTCCTGACATCAGAGGCGTGTCTTAGAGGTATGGCAGTAGAAGGTGAACCTTCCTGCCAATATTCTATTAAATTTGCTTCCCATGCAACCGATGACAGCAGTATGATAAAATGGCATCTGACGTGGAAGTGCATATGAAGCAAAGGTGCTGTAACCACCAAGCAGTGGATGTCAGCACAGTAAGTTAGCAGGTGGTGTGTTTCAGTAGTGATGACAGCAATAGCGAGTCACCTCTGTTATCGTAGGTCGTACAAAGTACAGCATGCAGGCTCTTATTCGTACTTATTCATAGCTTCTAAAAGTGCATAGTGAGCAATGGTGACTGTGTTGAAGAAGACAGTTCGATAGATGAGAACTTACTCTATCCAATAGTGTTATTGTGCTCTTTTTATCTGTTGCAGTTTTCATGGAAATAAATGGGAGACATTACTTTTGGAGCAATATACTAAAAGATGAAGTAATTTTAAACTCTTAAATTCTTGTGTTCATGCAATTAGAATTTTTTTTTTTTTTTTTCCAGAAAAGTAGAATTACTGAAGGAAATAGAGGTTGCCCAAGAAACCGCAAACCATGAACTGGTTTCCTGTCAGGCAACATCAAAGTAGTGACTTTAATTCAGGAGTGTTAGCGCTATGAATACAGTTTTGTTTAGTCATCATTAGGACCAGAAAATGGATCCTAATTGCCTTTGTGAACAGAGACTATGATAAAAAAAATGGTTTCAAATTAAAACGAGAGAAACATATTGGATATAAGAAGAAAGTTTTCTATGGTAAGGGTAGTGAAGCACTGGGATAGGTTGCCAGAGAGGTGGTGGATGCCTCAACCCTGGAAACAAAGTCTGACTAGACCAGGCTCTGAGCAATCTGATCTAGCTGTAGGTGTCGCTGTTCTCTGCAGTGGAGTTGGACTAGATGTTCCTTAAAGGTCCTTTCTAACTCAAACAACTGTATGCTTTACAGCTAAACAAGTGGGAGATACTGTTTTGGAATTAGGTAAAAATTCCTCTTTTGTGTTTTTTAAAATATAAATACACACAAATATTGTGAAATAAGTCACTAGGAATTGAATAAAGATAATATCACTTCTAAAGAATAAAGTATTGCAGTGTAGTGCAGCTTCTGAAATCTAGTGGAAAGTAAAAGGTCTTAAACTCACTTATCCAGGCAAAATTAAAAGAAGTAATTTCAGCCTTTATTTGTCATGTACAGGTCCTCTGTGTTCAAATTGAATAGCTGTGGTAGGTGCCTTTTGAAATTTGAATTTGAAAATAAGATTTAAGATAATTGAAGACCTATTGGTGTTATCTCATCCTTATGTGGAAATATGGGATTAAATTCCTGGATCTAAATCCATAAATTCTGCTTGCTTTCTTTTTTGCTACCCTTTCTACAGGGGGAAAAAAAAAAAAAAAAAAAAAAATCTCCTGACACATTACTAAAATTATGTTTGGGCTGCAAGCCATTCAGAAGAACAGTAACTGGGGTACTCATCTGAGAAGTAGGAGACCTAAACTTTTATCATCTACAATATTTGAACTTCCCTACAATCACCACCATTGTAACTTCTTTTCCTGATTTGGTTTAGAAGGAAGAACAAAGACAGAGATTTATAGAGCAAAATCTGGGACATCTGTCTTAGATTGAGACTAAAGCAACAAAAAGTGACTATTATCATGAACTATAAATGTTCGAGAGTTGTTTAGATGAATTTTATGGGGATTTCAAGTTCTTAGGGTATTTAGTGTAGAATACTAATGCTCCATTTTACTCAATCAGAAAAGTAGACTTTAATAAATGTCCTATGGTCATAACACTGCAAAAATCATTTCCATATGTCATGGTTTTATGATTTTTATTGGTATTCCACATGATAACATCATGTAGTGCACTGGGAATTAAAGAGTTAATTCTCCAGTTCCAAGGACTATCAATATTTCTGGGTACCTGATTCTGAGAAGAGAAGAACTACGTACACCAGAGGACTCTGTGCTTCCATTTTCCATTCAGAGGGAAAGATTAAAAAAACATTTGCAGATCATGAGACACTTCTTTTTCCTCTTCTGATCATCTCTGCAGTGTGTCTCCCTAGTACTCCCTAGCTGTCTTGCCTTCAGCATTAGAATAAGGCCTTTGGTTTTTGGACAATCTCTCATTTGATTTATTAGCTTCAATTCCAATTATATTGTATTATATTGTGTTATATTGTGTTATTTTGTATTCTAACATATTTTTTAGTAAACTAGCTTTCCTTCTTCAACCATTGACACTGTTCTGTTTTTAGGTCCATCTCCCATCTCCTTATCCTTTCCCCTTTTCCTTTTCCCCCCTTCCCAAGGTGTGGGTCTATTGGTCCCCCTGCCCCATTAGTCACAGTACCAGGCTAAATCAGCCTGTAAAACGCTGACACCATAGAATCATAGAATGGTTTGTGTTGGAAGGGAACTTTAAGATCATCTTGTTACAGCCCTGCTGCTATAGGCTGGGGCACCTCCCACTAGACCAGGTTGCTCAAAGACCCATCCCATGGCCTTGAATGCTTCCATGGAGGGGGCATACACAACCTCATTGGGCAACAAGTTCCAGTGTCTCATCACCCTCACAGTAAAGAATTTCTTCCTAATATCTAGTCTAAATATACCCTCTTCCTGTTTAAAACCATTTCCCCTCATCCTGTTGCTACATGCCATTCTTTGAAGTCCCTCTTCAGTTTTTCTGTATGCCCCCTTCAGATACTGAAAGGTCACTAACTGGAAGGTCATGTTGTAAAGTTTTCTGAATCCAGTAGTAATATTCTAAGAATGATTTTTGGATTTACTACAAAGAAGAGATTTTGAGGAATTTTTAATTTTTTATTCTTAATATGACTTAGTGGTGAGCAATGGGCTACTCGTTCAGAAGTGTCAAGATGCAAGATGCATGTGATTCTCAGAATGCCAAGAAGGACAGCTTTACATATTCTGGGAGTCCTGAGATGACAATAATTGAATAGAATGAGATATTTTGTATTTCATAGATAGATGACCGAGTACCTTTGCCAGCATGGCTTTTCACTGACTATGCTGCTTTATCCTTCATTCTTCTGAGTTAATTTAGATGCCTCAAAGCCTTATGGTTTTTTGTTAATAAAAACAATTAACACCAGATAGAATGACAAATCAACCCCCAGAAAGGAAATACTCAGATAATGTTGTTTCTTCCAAAATGCAGTTATGGTGACCACCATGAAAAGAAAAACGGGAATCAAAGAACCACGGTACAGCATAATCACTGAATTTCAGGGGTTGGAAGGGACCTCTGAAGATCAACTAGTTCAATGCTCCTGCTAAAGCAGGTTTCCTAGAGTAGGTTACACATGAAACCATCCAGGCGGGTTTTGAATATCTCTGTAAGAGAAGATTCCACAATCTCTCTGGGCAGCCTGAAGTTCCACTGTTCCATCATTCTCATGGTAAATAAATACTTCCTTGTGTTAGTGTGGAATTTCCTGTATTTCAGACTGTGCCCATTGTCCCTTGTTCCATTGCTGCACACCACTAAAAAAATCCCCTACCTCCCCATTCATTTGACTCATGCACTTTAGTTATTTCTAAACAGTGATGAGGTCCCCTCTATTCTCCATGCTGAGCAGTCCCAGATCTCCCACCTTTTCCTCGTAAGACAGATGTTCCAGGCCCCTGATCATCTTTGTGACCCTCTGCTGGATTCTCTCTGGAAGTTCTCTGACTTGTTTTAGAACTGAGTAGCCCAGAACTGATCACAGTACTCCAAATGTAGCCTCATCAGGGCAGAGTAGAGGGAGAGGATAATCTCTGTCAACCTGCTGGCCCTGCAACCAGAGAGAAGGTGGAATTAGTGACTATATCTTCTTTACTTTCTTAAAAGTGTGTACATATGTAATGCTTCTGTAAGAGAGGCATCACTCTGAGTTCAAATATACATTGCTTGAGTGAATATATGTTCTCTGATGTCTTTTTGCGTCTTACTTAATAATTTTTGGTCTGCTAATATAGAGCAAATATGATTCTAAATTTAACCCAGAATTATTACCAGGATATCCTGATGAATTTGTTCATAATTCTTCAGATGTATTTCTGATTCAGCTACACTTTAAACTGTCATATATACAGATCTCTGAACAGACTGTAGTTATGCTGAGTTTGTGAAATGTCTTTATTATTTACAAAATCAGGAAACAAGATGTGAGAGTAAACATTAATTTCATCTAAAAACCAAATCAGGATTGAAGAAAGTGAGTTCATTCCCCTCACCACTGCAAATCTACAGTTATTACAAAAAATTGATGAAAAACTAATGTCCTCAAGAGCTTATTGTAATTACAGATATATCTGTATATATGTAGAGTTTCTCCAAATTAATGCCTCTTATTTATTTCCATGGAAACTACAACAGATAGGAAGAGCACAATAATGCTATCTGATAAAGCACATGGAACATGGGTGGGAAGGGTCAACCTCTACTGCCATGCAACCAACATCCATTTCTGAAGTTGTGGCCTAGCGTAATAAAATAGGATGCATTATTTTTGGAGCAGTCTACATAGTATTGTACTTATCCTTGCAAACTTACACTGGTTTTGAAGCAGAGGAATAGAATGAAGCCTCTCTTTACTGTCTATCATATCACTTTGTAGATGCTAGTAAATCACAGAATCATAGAATGGCTTGGGTTGGAGGGGACCTCAAGAATCATCAAGCTCCAACCTCCCTCCACTTAAAGAAAAAAAAAAAAAAAAAAAGCAATAGGACAAGATTTGTAGATTCCCCCTGTGAAGTTTCAGGAAACACTTACTGAATTACTTGATGTTGTAGATGTTGCACTTTTTGAAAAACTAAAAAAAAATTTAGTAAGCACAACAAAAATTAAAACTTCAGTAGTGTATTTTTCATTTGCTTTTCAGCTCGCACTTTATGAGTAATTTCTGAAGCTGAAATTATTTGAAGAATAAGAACAAAAAGAAGTTTGCCCCTACTTATATCACTGCATGTAACTTTTACTTCTTAAAAAAGTTTCCTCAGTGATGTCTGTGCAGATCTTCAGGATCAAACATCATTAGTCCATTTATATGTACCTCTAGTAATTTTAAAATGTATCAGTTTTTAAATCACTGGGTATAGGAAAAAGAAAACGAGATTCACTGGCAACTTAGCAGCTCAGCAAGTGCAGTATGATAGTTTCCTTTGTGCTGCAGGATACCAGTGAACATTTGAAAATACTATTTGAAATGTGCCAACTAGTTTCATTTAGTGTGGATACTTCAGAAAAAGAGCCGATCAGCATGTGGGCATTATGGGCATTGCGTTGCTCTGACACATTCTAGCAGCATGAGACTTAAAAAGGTTCTTTTATTAAATTTCTGATTAAATGTCTGAATGCTTGCGGAGAATGAAAAGTGAGACTGCCATAAATAATAGTTGAGCAAATTGAATACATTTGATTCACAAAAATACTCTGAAAACTCTTCTCAACCACTGTGAGTTGTTATATGCATTTTGTGAGACATCTCAAAAACGTTTCCTTGGAAAACTGTACTTATAAAAATTGTGAGCAATCAGTAACTTGCTTATCATGTTGTGTGTCAAGAATAAGAGCAGGAAAAAAAAAATGGGGGGGGGGGGGGGGGGGGGACAGGGCTAATTTAAACATTTTGATGAAATATAAAGCTCCTAATCCTTACTTTGGTTTGTCGGAGAATACGGGAACTTCAAGGTCATAATTGAGCAGCACAATTTTAAGATAAATCAGACAGAATCTGTATTAGTTATGTTTATAGTGAAAGAACATTCAGACAGCCTCTCCCTCTCTGTTCCCCTGTCTCTGCCAAGTGAAATCAGAGACCCAAGTAATGTTTCAAAGAAAAGGAAGAGATGAGGAAAAAAAAGTTCCAATGTGTTAGGCAAGTAGCTATTTCTGGGGAGGAATGGACTCCAGACAATCATCAATATGTTAAAAAGGTATCCATCTAGTTCTCTGGGAAGAATGGACTCCTTAAGTAACTTGTTAACTGCTGCTCTTATAAGAAAGAATCAAACCATTTTGTGAATAAATGATAGTATGGAGAGAGAAATTTTAGTAGAGCCTAAATTATCTTAGTTCAGTTGTACAGGATTGGAAACCATCACAGACTGCTAGCTAAAATCTAAACTAAACTAAATGTCAAAGAGAACGTTCTTTTAGTTAGGATAAATGTGATAGCCAGATCTCTCAGTTCTTAGATATTAATGATTTCACTGTCATTGGCTGATGCTATATAACTCTGTGCATATGGCTTTATTAGAACAATATAATTTAATTCTCTAGGATATTATTTTCAGTAAAAGCAAAAAAGGGCAAAGTGACAGTCCAACCAGTCCTACCAGTCAGTAACTGTAAAAGGACAGTAACAGAACAGCCAAATCAGAGTGGTTTGAGTCAAGTACAAGTGTTTTCATTTGGGGTAGAAAAAAAGTGTGTGTGTGTGTGTGTGAGGGAGAGAGAGAGAGAGGAGTAAAACAGTATTTGACAAGCACACTTTCTCGGAGAGAAGAATGACCTGACAGCACAACATTCAGATGCAGAAATTAGTGAGTGTACCTGAAAATTTTGAACCTCCCAGTTTACCACGGTATGATAATATAAGAACAAGTAAAATTTTATCCACTTGACATTGTTTTAAAATCTGTTTCAATGTTTATTCTAACATTTAGGATACTTTAACTGAATCAACAGCAGGATTCAGAAACCTAGTGATAAATATGGGGTGCAACTTCTGTGTTTAAAATCCAGGCTTCAGATCATAAAAGTAGAAGTAATATATATTAACTGATTGTACAGAATTCAAATGCTGCAGATGTGTATTTTTTGTTTGTTTTTCTATTTAAAATTCCCCCTCTTCCTACATTTTTCCAATTCTGATAATACTTACATCAGAATATTTTTGTTTATTTAGCGTGTGTCAGATATTCTGTAAAGCTGTCTTAATTCTCTAGATCTTGAATCAGATCTAGTATCTGAGAATCAGATCTAGCTTTGAGAATAAAGTTATTACATGTGGATCAAGTTACCCAGAAATCCTAGGTGAACTAATCATTTAACATGCAAAGCAAACCAAGTGATTAAAAAAAATAATAATAATAATAAATAAAATCCAGAATTCAAAGTTTAATCATTATCCCCCTGTGTAGGATAGAAATAAGACATCCAGATGGTAATTTTCTGCCCTCCAGTTAAATTTAACTTGGCAAGATTGATTCTGCCTCTAACTGCCTTCAAAGGAATTTTGTTTTCTTCTCAGACATAATTATGCAGATAGTCTTAAGGTTTGTTTTTTTTTTTTTTTTTAATAATTGCACATAATTTTGGTATACTGGGTCTTACTCCAAATCTCATGTTTTAAAGGACAGTTCTCAACTCTGAGAGTAAAAGTTATCTTGAAATTATAGTTTGTCACCTTGAAATTATAGTTTGTCAGCCCCTCTTGCTAAAGTAGCCTCCTTTACTATTAACAAATTAGAATGGCCAAAAAGTGAGGGAAAGAATGTCACGTTGGAAATGTTTCTCTAGTTTTATATATGAAGGACTTGTAAGATAAGTACATTCATTTATATTTCTACTCCAAAAAAGTTCAGTAAATGTATTTTTATGTTGTCTTGGATGTAAGTTAATAAATAACATCTGAAAAAAGAACATAACAACTCCCCTCTTTAAATACATGAATAATCTAAACCAAGGCAAAGATACAAATTTTGAAAAACTTTAAGCAACTTAATTGATAAACTGTTATTATCAGCAAATATTTGTCATTGGATCCTACAATGACAGCAAACACGAAATTCCTTTCCTGATGGCTCTTTCTTGCGGCAGTTCAAATACATGCAAATATCATTGCTTGCGCTTTGTTTATAACGTGTAACATTCTGAATGTGCTGAAACATTCACTAATGTTCAGTTCATTTGTTTTATTAAATTTGTTAAATGTAAATGAATTATAGCCCAAGAAGCCAAATCTCATTATAAAAAGAAACAAAACAAAACAAAGACATCTTAATAATTGCTTTATTATTATTATTACTGTTATTAATACTATTACTATTATTTTAATGGACAAAAGGACCACTTCATTTTCAGATTATGCATATATGTATATTTTTGTTGTTGTTGTTGTTTTTCCCTGAAAACATTTATATAATAATAGATTGGAAAAAGAATGATGAAACATCTATTCTAATATAAGTAGTTTTGTGATTCATGTATCTATGAAGACTTCTCTGAAACCAATGCCTCCTACTTTATTATGTAGATCCGTGATGTCAGAAGTGGATGCTGGTGGTACAACTGCAGAGGTTGAACCTTCTCAGCAATATTCCATTAAATTTTGTTTCTGTGCAATAGATGGAAGCAGAGGGGAAGTCTGTTTATCACCTTTGTGGTGATAAACAGCAAAACAGTGGGCATATAGAGCAAGTAAGAGGTTATATAACACAAACTTAAGAGCAAATAAAACAACTTTGAGATAAAATAAATCAACTTTGAGGCCAGCAACTATTAAACCATATAATAATTATAACAAATTTCAAACAGAATTGTTCTTTCTACAGACTCAGGTTAGGTTGGTTGTTATTTCAACCCTTCATAGATAGACCACAGTGGGCATCAAAAATGACTGCTCTGGTTTAAACAAGCTGGCATCTAAACAGTGAGATGTTTACTCACTCTCCACAGTGGAATGTGGTAGAGAATCTAAAAATGTAAAGTTGTGAGAACACATTAGTTGAGATTAGTTAGAAATAAAAACAAGTAAATAAATAAATAAAAGGGGAAAAAAAAAAAAAAGTTATGCTAAAAACACAACACCATAGTAGCTACAATGAAGAAAATTAACTCAATCGCAGCTGAAACAAGATCAATGTTAAAAGCTGAAAAATTCTGTTTAATGAAAAAATATCAGCATTGTTCTGACCTTGGAAACAAAGAATTAAGAGTAATTTTACAACACCAATATGTGGACCAATTTATTTCTCTTTATTCCTACTTCGATTCTAGTTAAATGACTGATATATGCATTGTATGTTAGTCTACCAGTGCAATGATCTCATGTCACATAAATTCAAAATACACAATGTGGGCTGTACTCAGTGTGGGCGGTACTCGGGCTACAGTGGGTGGGAGATACAGGGGGTGGTTCTGGGTAGTGCTTAATGGGTCACAGGTACCTGGGGTGGTCGCATGTCACGGTATATAAGCAGTGTTGCTGACCAGGCAGGGTTGCGTGGAGGTTGGCGACAATTGGTGATCCCGACGTGATCAGGCGTGCGTGCATGGGTAGGGGATAGCAGCTCACAGTATGGCTTCTATGCAGCAGGTGGTGAGTATGCTGAAGATGCTGGGGAAGCAAGCAGGGGTTTCATTACCGTCGAAAGCCCTGACGACGTTGCTCCAATGGATGCAGCGTCGTGGTTGCGGGAGCACTACCATGGAATGCTTGTCCCATGGGAATTTAGAAAAGGCGGCGGAGGAGTTGTGGGAAGAAGTGAAAGCAGGAACAAAGGGCGCAGCAGATAATGCTGCCACCTTAGGGAGCTTGGAGCAGGCATTGAAGGTGGCAGGAACGGAGGCGCAGTGTTGGCGGGTGACCCGGGAATTGGTGTTAGGTCGGCTTGGGAAGGAAGGTGAGGAGTCAGGGAAGGAGCCTGCAATGGGGAGTGAGGAGGATGCCAACAGAGATTGAGCAGGGCAGAATCAGAGGCTGGGGAACAAAAAGAGGAGTTGGGGGCTGATACATCTAGAAGGAGCAGCGAGGCTGGGGGAATTACACCAAAGGCAGAGGATGCTGTGCCTTGGGCAGCACCTGTCTGGCCTCTTGCGGCGTCTAGTTGGAGGGTCACTGGGGCTACACCAGCATTCTTGTATGTCGCCAGGATGGTACCTATGCCCTCCCCTGTCTCAAGGGCGGTGCCTACAGCCCCTTCCCCGTATGCTGGAGGGGGTGCCATGGGATGGAGGCAGCTGGCCCGCAGTTGGAGCAAAAAAGGGAGAGGCTGGAGCAGCCAGGGCCAGTGATTGGAAGAGAAGGGGCCGGGCAGGCGGAGCAGGAACTGGGCATAGAAGAGGCAGCAGTGGCGAAGACAGCAGCACAGCAGCTGTTGTGCAAGAAGCAGGAAACGGTAAAAGAAATGAGTGCGGTTGCTCAGTAGGCGGAGTAGGTGGCAAAGAGGGTGGCGTCAACCACCAAGGGCGCCACCTTAAATGACACCCTGCAGGAAACTGGGAGGAAGTGGCTTATCAAGGCTAAGGACTGTATTGACAGGCTGTCAGCTGCGGACTATTGAACCTGATGCACCCCCACCCTCAGCGGTGTTTCCGGTTCTGGTGGGCCCGGATGGGGCCTGTCAGTGGAATCCTGTAGATTATAAGGTTTTGTTGCAGTTGAGATCAGCTATTCAGTCAGAAGGGATATTGGAATTGGGGCGCAGCTGATGTTAGATACCATCGCGACGTCAGGACCGCTAATGTTTGACTGGTGGCAGACAGCCAGGGCCGTCTTTAACACTGGCACAATGTACAGTGTGGGAGCAGCAGGTGAGGACTCAGGCAGAGGTGATTATTATACAAGTGCAAATGGACGTGGAGCACCCATGCTATGGGTTGGAATTGGATCAAATAATTGGGCAGGGCCGCTGGATATCGCCGCAGCAGCAGTTAGAGCTGCCAATGTTTGCACTGATGATTGCAGCTGGGATAGGGAGAGAGGCCTTTGAATGCATGGGTAGTATGTCAATGAAGGAACTCAGTTATACCTTGGTACAACAGAAGCCTGGTGAGGGTTTTGGCCCCTTTGCCAATCACCTCCAGGCTGCAGTAGGAGTCAATGCAGTTTTACAAGATATGGGGCCTTTATAGCCGGGACTGCCTTTACCATCCATGGTACCTGATTCCTGGCAATGTCTGGTAGTTGACCTGAAAGACTGCTTCTTTAGCATTCCTCTACATCCAGACAATTCACCTAGGTTCGCCATGACAGTTCTAGCTGTTAACAGAACTTGCAGAACTGGCAAGGTGGTACCAATGGACTGTACTACGACAAGGTATGAAAAACTCTCCCACCATTTGTCAGATGTATGTCACCTTGGCCCTGAGACCCTTTAGAGAGAAGTACCTGCAGCTCATGGTGTATCACTTTATGGATGACATTTTGGTAGCCGGGGAAAATTTGACGCCTGACATAGAAAAGGACCTTTGGGAGGGGTTATTAGCGAGAGGCCTCTAAGTGGGGGAGGACAAGACCCAGAGAGTGTTTCCTATTAAGTATTTAGGTGCCCTGGTAGAGAAGCACCTGATTCGGCCGCAGAAGGTCATCTTGGCAGATACAGCTGTGACAACCCTGAATGAATTACAGGTTCTAATAGGTGCTATACAATGGCTCTGACAGTTCGTGCCACTGGCACCGGCAGATATGAAAATCCTAACTGACGGTCTCAAAGATGATACAGATCTAGCAGCTCCACGAGAATTACTGTCACACCAAAAGTGTGTTATCTCTTGTCAGTTGTCTCGCATGCAATCCATGGCCCTCTATCGTCGGGTCCCAGGGGAGAGATTATGAGGTCACATTGGTCTGCAGCGGAAGGGAGCCATAACAGCGTTACATCAAAGGGGAACAGCGACCGATCTTATGGGGCTATGTGGCAGTGCCCAAAGTTGCTTTGCCTCAATGGGGCGCTCTTATTAGTCAAGCCATTTCTTGGGTCTGGCGAAAGGTTACCGCTCTCATGGGGAGGCGCCTGAGTCCGTGTCCATTGACATTGTGGCGGGCGTTCGGGTGCAATATCTTCAGAATAGTCCTGCGGTACAAGGAAGTTTGGAGGGTTTTCTCGGGGAGGTAATAGCAGTGCAAACTACCTCACTGGGGACACTATATAAGCTGGTAACAGTTATACCGCGGGTTCCAGTCAGTGATCAGCCGCTACTGGGTAAGACCCTTTTCACCGACGCTTCAGAGAAAACTGGGAAATACGCTGTAGTGTGGCACGATGGGAAGCAATGGTGCAAACGGGTTGAGATCTGTACAGACACATCTACCCAACAATTAGAGCTGAAGGCAGTGCTGTTAGCTCTGCAACTAGTGAGGAAGAACCGGTGAACGTGGTAACTGATAGCCAGTACTGTTTTCAGACAGCTATGTTATGTAGGGACTGCTCTGGGGGCACCACCTCCACCGCAGTTGCCTTCTATAATGCATTGTCCCTGTGCATGGCCCATGTCTTCTTCATGCATGTCAACAGTCACTCGGAGTTGCCTGGGTTTATCTCAGAGGGCAACAAGCTGGCTGACACAGCATGTTACACGGCTAACATAGACACAGCCACGGCCACAGAACGTTATCAATGTTATCACCAAAGTTCCTTAGCCCTCACCCACCTTTACAACTTACTGCTACCTGCTGCTGAACAAATAGTGATGACTTGTTCAGCCTGTTTCACTAATTTACCAACACTACATCCAGGGGTGAACCTGCGAGGGTTGCGCCCCCTAGGGTTATGGCAAGCGGACGTAACCGAATACACACCTTTTGGGCGCCAGAAGTATCTGCATGTCGTGGTAGATACTTGCAGTGGGATGATATGGGCTACTGCGTTAACAGGTCATACAGCTTGACACTGTGTGCAAGCCTTGCATCAAGCAGTAGTGGTTCTTAGTGTGCCACAGTGCCTAAAAACTGATAACGGGCCAGGTTATCACATTGCTGTGTTCCTCTCCTGGTGCAACCTTTGGTGCATCGAGCACGTCACAGGAGTAGCGGGAAACAGCACCAGTCAGGCCATTGTCGAGCAGATGCATGCCACGCTGAAGGGGTGTCTTGCAGCTCTTAGAGATGGGGGAAAGATTCCCCCGGAGGAACTGTGCGTCTCGGTGTTGTTATTAAGAGCTCTATACAGTTTGAACCACTTGGAACAACAAAAGAGTGATCATGATTTTGGGGAGGATCGGCAGCCGATTGGGGCAGTGCATGTTTGAGGTCTGGATGGGGTATGGTTGAAAGAGGACCGGCTGCTCTTGGTGCTTGGGCGCGGGTACACTTGTGTGGGGGGTAGTGGCGGCCCGCAAAATGGGTAAAGCCAGCCCCAGGCCCAGCAGGGGTAGCAGCAGACAAGACATACTGAAGATGGACTGAAGTGTCTCGCACTTTCTGCAACTGGTGACCCATTCTCCCTCTGTCCTTTGGGCTTGCCTTACTTAATTGGACAGCACACCGCAAGGAGTTGAACGTCTCAAGGCTGGTCCTGGTTAACGCTTCCTTGATAATAGCACGTGCAGTGGAACTTGCAGAGGCGTTGCTCCCGATGTTAAGGAAGGCACAAACTGGGAATCTAGCCTTCTTGCCAGACTGATAATCCAAGAACAGGGGAGACCTGGCAATTCCCCAGTGGCAGACATTGGGAACGATTCTGCACAATGACACCCGTAGACAAGGACTAATCTTTTTCAACGGATCCAACATATCTGCGCCTCAACGCACTATTCTTGTCCCAGTGGTGAAGGGAAATAATAGTAGAAAGTGGGGGACATGGTAGAATGGCATAGAGAGGGGGGAGGTGTGGGTGGTACTCAGGCTATGGTGGGTGGGAGATACAGGGGATGGTTCTGGATGGTGCTTAACGGGGCAGTCACGTGTCACGGTATATAAGCAGCTGTTGTGCAGCAATAAATTGGCACTTGAGCTACACCCTATGTGTGCGTCTCTCATGTCCCTGAGCTGGGTGGGGTACAGACAGTGGGGCGCTGGTGTGGTGTTGCTGACTGGGCAAGATTGCGTGGAGGTTGGTGACACACAAGAGTTCTTTTGATCTACTTTAACTATTCCTGTTTTACCTATGGAATAACATTAAAAAATCACTCAGAACTCATTAGAAAACAGAGCAGAGTTCAGTCATTCGTTCTGTTCAACATAAAGGTAAATGATGAATTTGTTTTTCAGCGTGTTCTGCGTCTACTTCAGTAGCCTGTCTTGATTGGGCTATCCTGGATGCAGTTCTTCAGAACACTTTTTGAAGTTAACATACAAAAAAATTTTGGTGCAATGAAAAACCCTGAACACATCGTATTTCTTACTATGGTGTTATGTATCTAAGAATAAAAGTCAAATCTTTAACTTCATTCTGAGCACCTTCTTAGCAGTTCATAGATTACTTAGTCGACAGATGCTAATGACATTATGCAAGGCAAACTGCCAATTCAGCAATTGGTGTTTAATTCTTCTTTGCAAGCAATGATATATGAAGAATTTAACATCTCAGTAGCTCTCTAGATCTGGTTCCTAGATGATATATTTCTGTTTTAATAGAGACCTTACACTTCACCACCTACAAAAAAGATTCAGAGTTTTTCAGAAAATAGTTCCTGAATTTGAATTAATCCAATGGATCTGAAGATCACATCTCTGTTCTTTTCTTATAAATTTACTACTCACTCAAGCAGCATCAAGTCCACCATCACCGAGGATTTATACGAACATCTGGACATAAAAGTGTGGATTAAATCCATAATATTCTGATGCATTCAATTTCCAGACCATCTATTGTAATTTTACTGCTAGAGAACAATAACACAGCTGAAGCATCCAACATGTTAAGATAAAAGTCCTTTATCAATACTGAAGTAGTCTTAAATACTTTGATACAACTACAGCTAAGCCAAAATCATACTCTCTTTGCTGTACCCAAACGTCTATCAGTACACAGAAAGTAAAACTGTCCAGCTCTACTCTGACCTCATGAGGCCTCAGCTGGAGTACTGTTTCCAAGTCTGTGCCCCCAGAACAAGACAGATGTAGAATTGTTGGTTCAGAGAACAGCCACAGAGATGATGAGATGGCTGGAGCACCTCTTCTTTGAAGAAACACTGAGGGAGACTACAATGGCATTTTTCCACTACTTAAAAGGAGCTTATAATCAGTAGGGTCAGCAACGTTTTACATA
The DNA here is from genome assembly GCA_037305975.1 of Chrysolophus pictus. Lineage (NCBI taxonomy): Eukaryota > Metazoa > Chordata > Aves > Galliformes > Phasianidae > Chrysolophus > Chrysolophus pictus. Next base: position 36,628,182 of record CM074576.1, on the reverse strand, counting down.
TTTACATTACAGATGACTTATGTTTTTTTCTGTTTCCTTACAGCAGGAAAATATCTGTGAAAAGCTTACTCAGAGACCTTCTCTCAGTAACATTCATTGTTATGCTAACAATACTCACCCTTAAAAAACATATGCTTAACCTACTAAATATCAGGATGATGTATGACAAAATTATTGGTTTGAGAATTTTGTAACTGTTAATAGCAGACATTGCAGGAATACCTAGAATTCTTTACAAATAGACAAGAGAATGACAAGTTGGCTTAATCTCCCTCAACTTTAGATACTACAATCTGTATCTATAACAGTAGTGATGTAGGATATGCTTACTATAAATTAAGACAAATAAGCTTCTTCAGAATGTGATTCCTACACCTTATTGTAGGACTTTACAATCATATCAACAGTCTTTGAAAATAATATATTTCTTTTCATTGGCTATGAAGTACCACTGGGATGACAAGCTTAGGTATAGATACAGAGATGGTAGACATCAGCATTTAGTCAGATGATTCTCAATCATGAAGAATGAAGCTATTGCTCCAATGAATTTGTAAGCTAAACAAGACAAGAAGAAATGGAGATTCAAGAAAAATAAGTACTTTGCACAGAATGAGAATGAAAAAGGGGTATCTTCTGAATTCTCCTGAAATATTTTAACAGAAAGTGTATTTTTTTCACTTTATGCAGTAGTTCTTTCAAAGTTCTTCACTTTAGAACCACAGAAAAGTTCTCGTACTACACTGCTCTGTTTATGACAGTTTTATTTGTTTTCCTTTATAACGTATTTCCATTGTACTAAAAATGTGGTTTGATTCACTTCTACATAGAGAGCTCATAAAATATTGAAAGGCTTCAATAATTTTAAAACATTCTACACTGCACATAGAGATTTAAATTTCTTTGCTAATTTTTTTATTAGCACTTTAATTTGGAAGGTACCAGGCTTCTACAAGATTTAAAATTATTGGAGCATTTCAAATTATTATAAGCTTTCCAGTAAAGATGTGACTGTGGTTCTGTGCTTGTAAAGTGTAGCAAAATTTAAATTTAATCTAAATTATTTAAGTGCTTCATACTTCAGGGAGATTTTCAATCTTTCAAAGTGGGATTCACATTCAGAGACTAAAGCAATCTTATAATGCAAAATGCTTTCATCATTTTAAAGACCTGCAGGAAGCATTCAGAACAGGCTTTTTTATTATTATTATTGTCAGTTTGTTTATTTAAATTATTTGTTTTCATCTCTCGTGCATGAAAAAAAAAAACAAAAAACAAATAAAGTAAAAGGATAAAGAGAAGCTAATGCTTCCTCTAGCAAGTTCAAGATAACAGCTTTCCCCTTTGGATAGCTGGTAAGGTAATATGAAGAACATTATTTGGTAAAGTACATTTTGAAACCTACTAGAAGCTACGTTATGTGTTCTATACTCTTTCTTGTGACCGTAAGTTTTAAAAGTACTCATCATTTTACAAGGGCTGTTCCAAAATTAGTGCCTCCCATTTTACTATGTTGGCTTGTGACATCAGAGGTTAATGTTGGTGATATGGCAGTACAGACTGAAACTTCCTGCCAATATTCCATTACATTTAATTACCATACAACAGATGGTAGCAGTGGGAAAGCCTGTCAAAATTATATCTGACATGAAAGCCCATTTGAAGAAAAGATGTGTAACTGAATTCCATCATGCAGAAAAAATGTCACCTGTTGACACTTCCTGAGCATTTATGGAGACCAAGCAGTGAAAGAGAGCACAGCGAGGTGGTGGGTGCTGTGTTTCAGCAGTTGCAATAGTGACAGTGGGTCACCTCTACTATTACAGATTTTTACCTGCATAGCATGCAGGTTCTTGTTCATCATTTGTGAAAATACATAGCAAATAGTACTATGTTGAAAAATAGTGCTGAGAATTTGCTTTATCAGATAATGTTATTGTGCTCTTCCTATCTATCGTCATTTCCGTGGAAATAGATAGGAGGCACTACTTTTAGAGCTACCTATGCAAATGAAAAAATACATATAATTGGAATTTTCTCTCTTGCTGAAGACTTATGTTTCAAAATAAGAGGAAAAATGTAATTTGTTTGGTTTTACATGATTGTTAACACATTAAATGTCTGTAAAATCTAGAAATGACCTTTGCAACCAGCTTTGTCTGATAATTACCATAATACGGCCTTGAATATACAATTTTCTGATTTGTACAATCCTGTGAAGTGAAATTACAAGTATTTTGTTTCTGTGTAAGAATTCTACTGGTATCCACATTAATTTTGGAAGTAAAATGTCTCCACACTCCTAACACATTAACATAACTGATTCTACTGCTCTTTTTATCATTCTGGCAGTCATATTGCTCAAAGTTGACTTATTCCTTTTTCATGATGATGTAAAACTTTCAAAAACAGTAAACAGTTCTGCAAAATAAATATTAAAATGTGTTAGCATCAATAATCATGCAGAAATGAGCTTTCTGATTCAGCTTGAGTAAAAGTTTTATTAAAACTTTTGTACAAATGTTTATCAAGATGTGCCAATAACTGTTTAGAAGTGGTCAAACACTATAATCAGACATATTCTAGAAGTTAATATGCTTGATTCCCATCAAGCATATGGGAAACTGCTCTTTTTGATACCCTGCTCTGGTGGGCCAGACACAACCAGCTGGTGGACAGTGATGCAATTTGTATCACCCTAATATAGAGTATTACTGTTTAATCTACCAAAGGACTGGAAGGTCAGAGATTATTCTCTTGCAGTGAATAAAAAATGAAATGGCAAAGCTAATGTCTGTCCAATTCTTCATAGAGCAAAAAGTTTCTTTTCTGATAGCAGGAAAATATTGTTTGATCAAAGCAACAGCAGTATACGGGACGTAGAAAATGAGTACATCAAAAAAGCTGCTGATCACAACACCGTAGCAGGTGATAATTTGTAACAGAATGGATCTCCAATCCCTCTCTTTTAATGATATCAGCAAAAAACAGACAAGCAAGCAAACAAACAAATAAACCAAAAATATACTGACTTACATAGCAGTGTGACAGAGGGCCAGACTCACTGCTGTACTGTAAGTGCTTTTGTTGTTTTTGTGTACAAAATACCAATTATCAGGTTTAATAGTGGGTGTTAAATCAGATTTGCAACTGTGCTCTGTTCTCAGAATAGTACAAATCGTCTGAAGAATACTGCTAAATCTGAGCCTCAGAGCCAAGGCCAGGTTCTCAGATAATTTAAATTTACTTTTATCTATTGTTTACTAGTTTATGTCATCACCAGTATGATCAGAATCACCACAAAGCTTGATCACCAAGGTTAGCTTCTTTGGAGCTGCTCCAGCCAGAACCACAGCGACTGACCACGAGGTACAAGGAGAGTTTCGGTCGGTTCCCTCATTCAGAGATCCCTCAGACAACAGAGCAGCCAGACAGCTCTTGGCCGGGCAGTTCTTGCGAGAGAGGCAACGTGGTGGGGGCGTTGCCAGTGTAATGGCTCAGCATCCACCCCTCTCACCTAGAAAAAGCTTCAGGGAGGGTAGTGACACATCACTGCCCAAGGAGACTGATGCCAAGACAAGTGTGGTGACTCAGACTGAGGCCCCAACATGAGATGCTAGTACGCAGGTCACAGGCTGTCACAAGTGGCAGAACCTGGCATTTGCAGTGCCGGGCGATGGAGGAGGCAGTTGTATATGATGTGACCAACTAAATGACTTACTCAGCCTTCTGGTCAACCTGAAGGAGGAGGTGGAGAGGCTGAGGACCATAAAGGAGTGTGAGAGGGAGATTGACTGGTGGTGCCAGTCCCTATCGGCCCCGAGATCTTGGCACACAGCTGAGGCTCCACATGGAACATGTCACCCCAGCTGCCATGCAAACAGGTGAGAGAGGGGAACTGGCAGGCAGACCGTGCTGCATTGATCCCCGTCTTTTCTTGCCCCTAGCAAACTCGAAGGAGAGGTGAGTGAGAGTATGGAGGGAGATCCACCCGTGAGGTTGCTTCAGGTGAAGCGGTGGACCCCACGCCTCAAGACTACCTCCACCCAAAAGGACAGAAGGGTGGTTGTCACAAGTGACTCCCTGCTGAGAGGAATGGAAGGCCCTATATGTTGGCCTGACCCTACCCATAGGGAGTTGCGCTGCCTCTCTGGGGCATGGGTCAGAGATATTTCTAGGAAACTTCTGGACTGATTTGCCCTTCTGATTATTACCCCTTATTGATAGTTCAGGCTAGCAGTGACAAAGTTGCTGAGAAAAGCCTCAGGACTATCAAGAAAGACTTCAGGGGACTGGGGCGGGTAGTCAATGGAGTGGGCGTGCAGGTGGTGTTTTCTTCTATACCTTCAATGGCAGTGCAGGATATTGAGAGGATCCAAAAAAGCCACCTTATAAATAAATGGCTTAGAAATTGATGCAAACACAGGAATTTTTATTTTTTTTTTTTTTTTTTTTTTTTTGGACCACGGGGCAATTTACTCGGCACCTGACATGATGGCTGCAAATGGAAGTAGCCTGTCTCTGAGGGGTAAGAGAAACTTAGCCAAGGAACTGGCGGGACTCATAGAAAAGTCATTACGAATGAAGGGGGAAAGAAACAAAACTGCTGGGGTTGAGTGGGTCATTCGAGGGCTCATTCCAAACTTGATGGCCAAAGATGGTGGAGTACAAAGAGATGGACTGGAGCAGGGGGATGCTGGGAATGCCACTGTTCTAGGGGATCCTAGATCCTCTTTAAAGTCGGTGATATGGAAAGCCCAGCTGAAGTGCCTTTATACCCATGCACACAGCCTGGGAAATAAGCAGGACGAGTTGGAAACTGTGATGCACTTGGAAAGCTATGACCTTGTTGCTATCATGGACACATGGTGGGATGACTCCCCCAGCTGGAATACCACCATTGAGGGATATCGGCTCTTCAGAAGGGATAGGCAAGGTAGGAAGGGTGGGGGAGTCGCCCTCTATGTCAAGGAGTGGATAGATTGGGAGAAGCGCCCTCTGAGAAGCAGTCAGGAACAAGTTGAGAGCCTGTGGGTTATAATTAGGGATGGGACTAACAAAGGCCAGCTGGTGATAGGCATATACTACAGGCCACCTGATCAAGGGGAGACTGAAGGCTCTCTTGCTTCAGATGCGGGAGGCATCGTGCTCACAGGCTCTCATCCTGATGGGGGACTTGAACCATCTGGATATCTCTTGGAAGGACCACACAGCAAGCTGCAAGAGGTCCAGGAGGCTCCTGGAATCCATTGATGATAACTTTCTGGGCCAGGTATTGGACAGACCGACCAGAGGTGAAGCGTTGCTGGACTGCTGCTCACCAAAGCGGAGGAGATCATTAAAGGTGTTAAGGTATAAGGGAGCCTGGGCTGCCTTGGTCGAGTTTGTGATCTCAATGTATGTGGGCCTGGCAAAGTGGCTTCAGGACCCTGTATTTTGGAAGAGCAAATTTTAAGCAATTCAATGGACTGTTGGCCAAGATCCCCTGGGATGCTGTCCTTAAAGACAAAGATGTTGAGGAGAGCTGGCTACTCTTCAAGGATGCCTTCTTGACAGCACAAGAGTTCTCCGTCCCTCTGAATAAGAAAGTGGGCAGAGGAGGTAAGAAACCGGCATGGCTCAGGAAGGATCTGTTGGGTATTCTGAGTGCAAAGAAAGGTGTGTATAAGCTCTGGAAACAAGGGCATGACACCTGGGAAGAATACAGGGATGCCGCCTGGACTTGCAGACATGGGATCGGGAAAGCCAAGGTGAAGGCAGAACTGAAAAAAAAGTGTCTCTGACTAAAAATAAATTGTAATCAATAAATTACTAAAATGTATAAAGCTGCAGTGTAGTTAATTCTGCTTTTATTCAGCAGATAAACTATTTGGGATTGCTTCACAAAAATCACAGAATGGCCAGGGTTGGAAGGGACCTCAAGGATCATGAATCTTTAATCCGCCTGCCAAAGGCAGGGCCACCAACCTCCCCATTTAATACTAGACCAGGCTGCCCAGGGCCCCATCCAATCTGGCCTTGAACACCTCCAGGGACGGGGCATCCACAACCTCTTTGGGCAGCCTGTTCCAGTACCTCACCACTCTCTCTGTAAAGAATTTCCCCCTGACATCCAACCTAAATCTTCCCTGCCTCAACTTAAAACCATTTCCCCTTCTCCTGCTGTTATCTACCTTTTCAAAGGAGATGAGGTTGGTCAAGCATGACCTGCCTTTCATGAATCCATGCTGGCTGGGCCTGATCCCATGCACATGCCATGTCATTTCACCCAAGACTATTTGCTCCATAACTTTCCCTGGCACCGAGGTCAGGCTGACAGGCCTGTAGTTCCCCAGATCCTCCTTACGGCCCTTCTTGTAGGTCCTATGGGACCTCTCCAGATAACCAGGAGCACTGGTAGATGACAGAATGTGGCTCAGCAATCACCCTGCCAGCTCCTCCAGCACCTTAGGATGGAGTCTGTCCGGTCCCATGGACTTGTGACAGTCCAGATGGATCCAGCTCTCTGCCTCCACCTGAATCATCGGGAGTGTATTCTGCATAACATCCCAGACTTCCAGATCAGGGTGTAAAGTGCCCCTGAGGATAACTGATGTAAAGAAGGCATTGCGGACCTCAGCCTTCTCCTTATCCTCAGTGGTAACATTCCTTGCTGCATCAAGTAAAGGATGGAAATTCTCCCTGGTTCTTCTCTTACCATTGACATATTTATAAATGGATTTCTTATTCTCTTTTCCTGCAGTGGAAAATCTGAGTTCAAGCTGGGCTATTGCCCTCCTAACTTCCTCCCTGCATACCTTAGCAACTTCCTTGTGATCTCCTAAAGTAGCCTGTCCCTTCTTCTAGAGGACATAGACTCTCTTTTTCATTCGGAGTCTCAACAATAGTTCTCAGCTCATCCACGTTGGTCTTCCTCCCCTATGACTCACCCTACAGCACTTGGGGCAGCCTTTAAGATTTCCATCTTAAGAAGCATCCAGGATTCCTGTACCCCTTTACCCTTCAGGAGCGACTCCCAAAGGACACGTGCTACAAGCATCCTGAACAGGTTAAAGTCCGCCCCACCCTCTCGAATTTCAAGATAGCATTTTGCTAACCACCCTTCTGACATCTCCCAGAAAGATAATTCTACAATTTCATGGTTGCTCTGCCCAAGACAGTCCCCAGTCTTCACATCTCCCACCAGTCCTTCTCTGTTAGTGATGAGCAGGTCTAGCAGGGCACCACCCCACTAGGCTCTCCTACCAGCCGCGTAAGGAAGTTATCTTCCACACACTCTAGAAATCTCCTGGACTGCTCCTCTGTGCTGCATTATATTTCCAATTGAAATTGAAGTCTCCCATGAGAATGAGTGCTGGCAATTGCGCGACTTCCTCAAGCTGCTCATAGAATGCCTCATCCATCTCTTCATCCTGATTAGGCAGTCTATAACAGACCCCCACCTAGAAGTCTCGCCTACGGGCCTTCCCCCTGATCCTTACCCACAGACACTCAACTTTATCATTCCCAACCCCAAGCTCTTCAAAATAAAAACAGTCTTTAATATAAAGGGCCACACCACTACCCTTCCTTCCTTCCTTGTCCATCCCTTCTGAAGAGCTTGTAGCCATCCATCACAGCACTCCAGTCGTGGGAGATGCACAATCACTTCCAGATCCTCCTGCTTCTTGCCTATGCTGCATGCATTGGCATAGATGCACTTCAGCCAAGTTATCTGCCTCACCCCCAACTCAAGCATCATTCCCCTAGGCTCACCTCCTGTGAGGCCTGTTTTGTCCCTTTCCCCGCCATAACTAGTTTAAAGCTCTTTCAATAAGCCCTGCTAGCTCCTGCGCAAGGATTCCTTTTCCCCTTTGAGATAGATGGGTTCCATGGATGGACAACAGGCCAGGGGCTGAGAAAACTGCCCCATGATCAAAGAACACAAAGTTTCTGGCTCAACACCAGCCTCTGAGCCATTTGTTCATCACTTGTACTTTCCAAGCCCGCTCCATGTCCCTCACTGCACCAGAAGGTATAGAAAAAAAAAAAAATAAAAAAATCACTTGAGCTCCTGCCCCTTGAACTAAATGCCCTAAACCCCTGTAATCTCTTTTCATAGTTCTTAGGCTTATCTGAGCAATTTCATCACTGCCCACCTCAACTATGAGTAATGGAAAATCATCAGTGGACCTAACCAGCTTTGGGAATTTCCTGGTTATGTCCCTGACCCGGGCCCTAGGAAGGCAGAACATTTCCCAACAGCTCAGGTCCGGTCTGCACATGGGTCCCTCCGTTCCTGCACGAAGGGAGTCACCCACCACAACCAACCTTCTTTATTTTCTGACAAAGGCATCTCAAAGTGTGGAGGTGTCCGTAGGCTCACCTTAGGCTCCCTCCTATGCAGATTCTCCATCTCCTCCCCACTCACCTCCCTCAATTTCTAATATCTGAAACCTGTTGCTGGGGAAGGGGGGTAGGCAGGCAGGGGGGCACCTATGACACCAAGTCAGGACTCTCCTCCAACCCTCCTCATCAGTCAGGTTTGTCTGACTGTGACAGGGCAGGGGGTCAACCATTTTTCTAGGGATATCTCCCCAGCACACTTCCCTCCAGCAAGCCAGCGAGTCACTCTATCAGTTGATCGCCTGCTCACACTCCCTGATGGTCCTTAGTCTCAGCACCTCTTCCTTGAGCTCCACCACCAGGCTGAGCAGCTCATCCACCTGCTTACACCTCACACAGGTGGAACCCCTGGCACCCTCCCCAGGCAGCAGCAGGCTCAGGCACACCCTACAGCCAGAGACCTGAACAGCTACATTTCTGGGCAGATCCTCCATCTGGATCACCACAGTCTTCTTGGAATAAGCCAGCTGTCTGGCGGAGACCATGTTTAGGCCTGCAATCTGAGAGACAGCCAAGAGGAAAACCAGTATCCTGAGAAAGTAGGGACAAAACTTACTGTCCTCACCACATGACCCACCTCCCACACCTGCAGCATCATATGGGCAGCATAGGCTGTACCCACTCACCCTCCCTGATCTCAGAGGGCGGCAGCAACAACAGTTAATCACCTAGGATGCTCCCCTGAAGCTATGTAAAGCTTATTATCAGGCGTGAATGTTAAGGGCAGGTGTTTTAACTATGCCGCTAATGTGCCAGCTCCACCCCTGCTAACTCAGGAGCTTGCCCACAAGTTGTTAGTTCCTCAGTGCAAGTGCAGCACTGTTGTTAGCTTCGAAAAAAATCTTTAAAAAGAGCTTTTTTGTTGGTCTTTTTTTTTGCTCCAGATCTCTTGTTCAGTGTAAGGCTTTACCTGCTCTGTAGCTAGTTTCTGCAGCAAAAAAAATCATTTCCCTGTTTTGTCATTAACCTGTTTGACAGTTTCTGCTTACGTTTTCCGTGTTGTTTGTGTATGTATTTTGGAGGCAAATACAAAGAAACCTCATGTAGTTTTACATTCACCACATAGAAGTATAATCTGTTCCCTTTGCTGGAGGAAATCCCCTGTGATATGCTGCCAATATTTTAACAAGAGGCTCTTCCAAATCATTCTCTCCTTAAGCCTGTGTCAAATCTGTGCACCTGGAGTATGTGTGCTCCATGAAAGAATGTTGACAGATTCATTTGTTTCTGATTTAATGTGAAAATGCATTCTCATAAACATTACCGAGAAAGATTGGATCTTACTTGGCAAACAAAATGATATTAAGATCTCGGAAATGTCTAGACTATGTTCTTTTGCAGAAACAAACTGATGAATAAAACATTTACAGACAAGGTTGCTAAGATAGCACTATCTGCTCTGAAACAGCACGTGAATGAAACTGTGTATTACTGGTTATCTACTGAAGTGTAATATATTACAGAATGTTTGTGTTTCTCACTAAGATATCTATCATTTGATAAACTCCTAAGAGTTCCCAAATGCAAAATGTTGCAGACAGTGTATAAAACATACACAAATAACTATTGTGAATATTCTGAAAATTATTTCAATTTCTCAAATTGCATTACTATTATTATAATTATTGACAATTATTTTTACATTGGGAAACCCATATGTGTATGTTTCAGTATTTTCAAAGGGAATTATAACAACTTAGGAAAGTATTTTTGTATCAGCAGTATACTTAGAGTTATCAGAGAAATGGGGCTAGTAAGCCTATATTCCTTTATATCCTCACAGAAATAGATATGCATAGAATGCCCACTCTGTCTCAGCCAGTGGCTGATGTACTCAACAATGTCATAAACTTCAGTGAATTTGGGGAGAACAAACTGTCACTCTTTGCTGTTAGAGCTGTTTCTTATTACATAGATAAATGAAATATACAGAGGTTGAAAAAAAATAGAGATGCAATAGGAATAAGCATGTTTTAAATCCTGTTATAATATTCACGTGCGCTAGTAACAGTGCCGTGTGCTTTAAAATAGCAGTACACAGGCTTTTCTGAAAAGCCTGAAGTATATATCTCAATTTTATTTTTAGTACAGTGTTTTTGTTAAATATTATACTAACTTCACTCAATTTGGAGTAAAGATATTTAATAAAATTATGTTTTGAACTGATATCCTAATCATGAATAGTTCCCAGTAATTTGACTTAAGCAATATGTTCACTTTCTGATAACTACATGTGTAATTAATTTCATAAAAAGAAAAACACTGTTAATCAGGAAGAAATATGTCTTTTTTTTTTTTTTTTTTTTAACTTGTCTCCAAATACTTGATAGATTGATAATGAGTCTATCTTCTGAAAGATAACATTTTCTTATACAGAGAAGCCAATTAAACTATTTTTTTTTTTCCATTCACAAACTGAGGAGTTCTACTAGCCGAACTATTAGCTTCCTTATTTATTTATTTATCTATCTATCTATCTATCTATCTATCTATCTATCTATCTATCTATTTATTTATTTATTTTCCTGTCTTGTTAAGCTTTATAACTTATATATAGCTTATATCTTTATAACTAAGTTAGTTCCTAACATGAAAACCAGTGGCAGTGATCATTGATAGGCTTCTAGATGCACATAAATGTAGTCTGTGTAGTGTCAGTCAAATATAGTCAAATTCCCCTGAAAGTGAACCTAGTTTTGAGTATTTCTAAAAAATGCACTATAAACCTTAAACATTATGAACAGAACAGTGTAGAACAGAACACAATATAATTGTTCTGTTGGAATGGGCCTTCAAAGTTATGTAGTCCAACTGTTGGTACCTTTGAGGCTAATCAAAAGTTAAAGCATGTTGTTGAAGGCATTATCCAAATACTTCTTGAACATGAACAGGCGTGGGTCATCAACCACTTCTCCAAGAAAGCTGTTTGAGCATTTGACCACCCTCACAGTAAATATTTTTTTACTTAATACCAGGTCTGAATCTCCCCTGGCACAACTTTGTTCTTTTCCCATGCATCCAACATCCCATATGATTCATGATAACTTGTTTGTTTTTCTTATAAACTGCAAAAGTCTGGTGAAATCTCTCCAAAGCTATACTTGAATGGTTCTTTCAGTAGCCTCTCACTGATGTAGTAGTTTTGCTCTTTGCTATTGCCTGCACTATTTATTAGGGTACATATATATATGTGTGTGTGCTTAGCTGATTATTCGTTCTGTTATTTGTACTTGTCTCAGAATCATAGGTGCACAAGAAGGTGTCTGGATGAATATTGAGTATTTAAAAAAAAAAAGAAATTCTGAGCAGCCTGTTTCCACTCCCATAGGAAAGAATTTTTTTTCACTTTTCACAGCTAATGTGGAACTTCTTATGCTCCAGTCTCTGCCCACTGCCTCTTATTCTATTGCTTCACACCACCAAAAGAATCCACCATCATCCACTTGACTTCCGCACTTTAGATATTCATAAACAGTGATACAATGCCCTCAGTTTCCTCTTCCCTTCTTTGAAGAGTTCCAGGTGTCTCAGCCATTCCTTTTAAGGGAGACACTCTTGGCCCTTAATCATCTTTGTGGCCCTCTGCTGCACTCTTTTTAGGAGATCCCTGTCTTTCCTGAGCTGAGGAATCCAGAATAAGATGCAGTATTCCAGATATGGCCACCAGGACAGAGTAAAGGGGGAGGTTCACCTCCCTCGACATGCTGACCATGCTCTTTTTAATGTATCACTGGCCTTCTTGGCCACAAGGGCACACTGCTGGCTCATGGCCAATCTGTTGTCCACTGGGACACCTAGCCTTGTGGAGCTTCTCTCCAGTGGGTCAGCCGCTAACCTGTCCAGATGCATGTGGTTATTCCTCCCCAGATGTAGGTTTCTATACTTGCCATTGCTGAACTTCATAAGGTTCCCCTCCAAACAGCTCTCCAGTTTGTCCAAGTCTTGCTGAATGGCAGTAAAGCCTTCTGGTGCATCAGCCACTCCTCCTAGCTTTGTATCATTTGCAAAATTCGCTAAAGGTGGACTCTATCCCTACATCTAGGTCACTGATGAAGATTTTGAACAAAGTCAGATCCAGCACTGGCCCAACGTCACTGGCTACAGGCTTCCAACTAGTCTCCGTGCCACTGATCACAATCCTTTGAGCTCTGTAAGTCAGCTAGTTCTCAGTCTATCTTGCTATCTAGTCACCTATCCCACACTTTCTAAGCTTACCTATGAGAATGCTGTGGAATACAGTGTCGAACACCTTGCTGATGTCAAGATACACAACATCCACTGCTGTCCCCTCATCTAGCCAGCCAGTGATGACATCCTAGAAGACTACCAGGTGAGCTGAGCATGATTCCCCTTGGTGAGGCCATGTTGACTACTCTTGATAACCTCCTTATTCTCTTCCTCTTGATTGGACATGGCATCCAGAAAAAGTATTCTGGCACCTTTATCTTATTTCTTACTCTTAGGGATGCACTGTTCTTGAACTCAGAAGAAGTGGTTGTTGAGTGTCAAACAGCTCTCTTAGGCTACTTTACCTGCCACAGGATACCTCTAAGTAGGTCCTTGAAGAGGTCAAAGCAGGCTTTCCTAAAGCACCCAACTGTCTCATTCCCAACCAGCCCTTCCTTGTTACTAAGAACATAGTCCAAAAGTACACATTTCCTCATCAAGCTCCCCAGCTTGCATCAGAAATTTTTTCTTCAACACATTGCAGAAACCATCTGGACCACGTGTGCCTGACTGTGTTGCTTATCCAGCAAATACCAGGATGACTGAAGTCCCCCATAAGAACGAATGCCTGGGATTGTGAGGCTACTTCCAGCTGTTTGTAGAAGGCCTCATCAACTTCCTCCTCCTGATCAGATGGCCTGTAATACACCCCCAAAACGGAGTCATCCACATTACCTTAACCCTTAATTCTTACCCACAAGCTCTCCACTCTCATCATTCATACTCAGATGTAGCTTGGTACATTCTAGTTGCTCTCTCATATGAAGAGCAACTCCATCACCTCACCTTGCTGGCATGCTTTTCCTAAAAAGAACATAGCCATCCATGACAGCGTTCTAGTCACTCCTTGCCACTTATGATGAGTATCACTTAATATAGTATTCTGACAGAGCAGAGCCATCTATTGTAGATATCTTTATATGGTGCTATACGTGAGAAATCTTTGGCCCCATTGAAGCCAGTGAATGTTTTAATGCTGTGTCAATGAAATCAATGACAGTGAACATTTAGGTTATGAATTACAGGAAAACAAACAAACAAACAAACAACAACAACAACAAAAGCAGACTCTTATATGACATCTTTCATTCTTTAACTTTTATTATTCCCTATGCCCAGACTACTCTGCAGTTGTGCATATTCAGCTTCACTTAATGCTCAGTTTGTTGAATATGATGCAAAGAAGGACATATAAGTTGATTAAAAGCCTCCCAAAATTCACTGCTGAGAAAATGCTTCAAAACTAAATATGTATTTTTTGATTAATATATGATGAGAGATAACAATATGCAGAAATATCTGATGCCTGACAACATTTCAGATGAAAATGCACTGGTATTATGTAGAAGAACTGAAAGGAATATGAAAAAAACTCAAATTTTTGAACTTCACAGAACAGAATTCAGGCAGGGGAACTGACCAACGACATATTGGAAATTACAAAAATCTTAAATATTATGTCTCACTTTATCTTTTCATAATACTTTTGGAAATAGAAAGAAAGCATCATTTAGAGTGTGGAGCTCAGAAATATAGAGCCTAAAAGGAAAGTTTTTCACTTTTCTCTGGAACTGATCATATTTCCAATGTGTAAACTGCATATAAGGCATCTCAAAGGCAATCTGCTCATCTATATGAATTCTTATATATATATAGGATAAGATATGTAAAATCAAAGGAATAGAATTATCTCCTTCAGTCTGTACAAAAGATCCTTGGATCATGCACTGTTTGGAAAAAGTAGAAATTTGCAAAGCCAATTCAGACAACAAATCATTCACAAATACTGGAGGTCCATTCATATCTGAACAACTGTGCAATATGTTTTGTACAGCCAGTCATGCAGATCAGATTGTTTTAATTACGCTAGGTGACATGCTCAGCAGCCAGGAAAGGGGAGAAGAATTGAAAGGAGGTATTTAATCTTTCAGTAAATGTAGTACTGTATGTTTATTTTAATTAAGTGCTATTTGAATCACACAGTTTATTCATTTCCAATAGAGATTTCTGAATATTGAAAATTCAAATTATACGACATAATATGTTTAATCTTAAAGCTGTTACGTCTCTTTGAAGATGATAAGCCTAAAATTAGTAGAAAACACATTGATTACAGTTAATAAAATAGGGGCTACTAATATCTACTTACCAAAAGTAAATAATTATTAAAAATACATTTGTCAGTTTACATTTGAAATCAAAGAATGGCTTGGTTTAGAAGGGAACTCAAAGATCCTCAAGTGCCAACCCCCCTCTCACAGGTGGTGCTGCCGCCTGCAAAGATCAGATTGCACAGGGTCCCATGCAACCAGGCCTTAAGCACCTTCAGGAACAGGGCACCCACAACCACTCTGGGCAACCTGTTCAAGCACCTCACCACTCTCTCAGTTAAAAACTTCCCCCAACATCTTATTTAAATCCTCCTTCCTTCACTTTAAAACCATTCCCCTTTATCATATCACTAACCTTTTAAAAAATTTATTTATATCCTATTTATAAACTCCCTTAAAAGACTGAAAGGTCACAATGAGGTCCCCTGCAGCCTTGTCTTTTCCAGGCAGAACAAGCCCAGTTTTTTCACCCTATCTTCATAGGAGAGGTGCTCCAGTCCTTGGATCATCTTTGTGGGCCTCCTCTGGAACCTCTCCAAAAGCTCCACATCTTTTCTGTCTTATGAGCCCAGGACTTGGACTCAGTGTTCAGATGGAGCCTCACGAAGTCAGAATAGAGGGGGATAATCACCTCCCTCACCCTGCTGGCCAGCCCTCTTCTGATGGAACCCAGAATACCATTGATCTTCCTTTCTGCAAGTGCATTATGCTGGCTCATGTTATATATTTAATCTATCAGAACTCCTAAATCCTACTCAACAGGACTACTCTCAAGGACTTCTCCCAGTTTTCAGATTACCTTCTCCTGGATTACCTTGACCAAAGAGCAAAACCTTGTACATTGCTTTGCTGAAACTCATTAGGTTCAAAAAAGCCCAACTTTCAAGTTTATCAAAGTCCCTCTGGATGGCATCCCTTCCTTCTGTTGTATCAACTGCACTGCTCAGCTTGTTATCATCAGAAGAGTCGCTGATGTTAAACTCAATACCATCATCTTTTCAGTATCACTGAAAAGATTCAAGACAGACCCCTGCGGGGCACTACTCCGTACTGGCCTCCACATGGGCATAGAGCTTTTGAGCACAACTCTCTGTCTGTGATCTTCCAACCAATTTCTTGTCCACCAGGTAGTCCACCCTTCAAAACCATATCTCTCCAACATAGAAATGAGGATGTAGTTGGGGACCATGTCAGAGGCCTTGTAGAATTCCAGGTAGATGACATCAATTTTCTTCCCTTTGCCCACCAATACCATCACTACATCATAATAGGCCACCAGATTGGTCAGGTACGATCTTTCATTGGTGAAGCCGTGGTGGTTGTCTTGAATCATCCACTTGTCTCTCATGTGCCTAAATATGTTAATATGTTTTCCAAGAGGATCTGTTCCATGATCTTCACTTCTGACCTGCATGACCACCACAGAGGTAATGCCTGCAGTTCCCTGGGCCCTCTTTTGTCCCTTTCTTGTACATGAGAGTGATGTTTTCTTTTTCCCAATCACCAGGGACTTCCACTGACAGTCACAATTTGTCAAATATGATGGAGAGCATCTTGGCAATCACATCAGCCAGATCCCTTAGGATCCTGGGATGTATATCTGGTCTCATAGACTTGTATACATTCAGTCTCATGAGTTGGTCTTGGATTTGCTCCGCCCCTACAGTGGGTGGGATTTCACCGCCCAGTTCCCACCTAGTGGTTCATGATCAGGGATGTGAGGTTCATGGGTGTGGAAATCCTGGCTACCAGCAAAGAGCAAGGCAAATAACATATTAAGTACCTCAGCCATCTTCATATCTATTGCAGCCAGTTCCCCTTTCTGTAAGTCTCTAAGTAATTGTCTCCTCTAATTCAGATAACCATTTCAGATGAGACAGCACAAGTTAATATATTCCAGTGATCACCTGAATCAAATTCACTGTTTGTGTGTATCCTTGCAATAGTGTCCCATATGATATAGCATCAGGGAAACAGAAGCAACATTAAGATTAAAAAAAAAAAAAAAAAAAGACTTAGGAGACAGATCACAACCAGTAGTAAGTTAAACCTTTTAAACCTGACTCTTAGGTTGACTGCTGGTTATAGCTCCTTAACTTCTCCCACAGATTTTTCCATCCTATTTCTTAATAGGATGCATAGATGAGTCTGTATGTCAAATGTCTATTTTCTCCTTCCTTTATGGATGAATTGGGAATCGTGTTTTCAATGAATATCATTCAATGAATATCATGAAATCTAAATTAATTTAAAGAACTTATGAAAAGCAAATGGTAAACAGTGACCCAAACTACAGTGCTAAAGATGTTGACTGTCCTGATGGTAAAAGCAGGAAAAGCAATTTAACCTATTTAAAATCAGAATTAGAATCATCATGTTAATAGCAGCTGAATTATAAATCCCTCATGAGTGGAGGGAAATAGTTTTTCTAAAAAAAGAATTATTTAGGATTTTTTTCCACAAGTGGTGTACTGAACATCTTCTGAATACATTTCTGTTATGCCTATCAGGGATTTTATAAGATCCAAAAGGGGGAAAAAAAAAAAAAAAAAAAAGGTAAAGCAAACTAAAAGCTTTCTGTGCTTCTGTTAAGTTTACTGCTTTATCTGTGTATATAATCAGTTATCAGTTAAGATTACTTGAAGATTAAATCATGATGTATAAAATTAACTAGGACATCCAATCTTTTGTCTCCTGCTGTTTATCAGAGAACAAATTTTTACATGTTATGCAGTCATACCAAAGTGAAGATTAGATCGAAGTCAATAAGTGTGTCTGACTAAAGATGTATTGTGTTTAACTAGACTGAAATAATCATTTTTCCAATGGTTAATTACCCTCACTCTTTGATATTTGTGCCTTATGTCCAAATTTAATTTGTCTGGCTTCAGCTTTCATTGATTTTAACTTGACTCTTCTGCCAAACTAAAGAGATCTTTATAAATTAGTATTTTTCTCCTAACAAATACACGAACAGTAATTTTGCAGTTTGCTTATTTTATACTACACAGGCTGATTTTTTATTTATATTTCACTGTAAAAGGAGCTTCTTCCAAGTTGTGAAGACAAAGATGTGCTTTGTCTTCAAGATATGCTCAGTCAGCACCCTATATGACACCTTATATGACAAATTTGAACAATATTGCATATGAAAGCCATGTGGATATCTATTGAGACTTTCACTGCACCATGTCTTCAAATACTTCTGTGATTTTTTAAACATTATATTTTAACTGCTCTAAAATAATGTTACATAAACATGTACATGTATCTGGCCACTCTTCCAGACATACTGACTTCTCAAGACGCTGTCAATTTTTAACATGTATAATCATGCACTAACAGTACCGTTTATACAGTATGTAATATAACAGAGTACAAGTTAATGTAAAATCCAGATCCCCACTATAACGGCCAACTTCTAATCATTATTTACTGACATTTTCATCACTTGAAAATGTTACCACTAGAGATTTGGGTTTCATATTCAGACTGACTACTCAAATTTTGATCACAGTCTGTATTTTATGTGGCTGTACAGATATATACATGCACAAATGCACATATGTGTTGGGGACCTAAAGGTCCCTGACTGAAGAATGATCCTGGGATGGAATGAAGCATTCTGATCATTTTAAGGAAAACAATATTTGCAGCGACAATTATCTTGCTCTGTGGAGAGAGATGACCTTGGTAGTTTATCTTGGTTTTGTGAGGACTTATTTGCAAGCAGGTGTTCCACTCGGGCTCTGTATCACACGTTGGTCATGCAGGTACAGTGCGCAAGTGGAAAAAAATCCCTGCAGACCCTAGGGAGAATAAAAGCAGGAGAGAGGCTGTAGTGGCTGAGAGAGAAAAAACGCACTTTGAAGCAGGGGATGCCCTGCTGGCACTACCTATTGAATCCACTGGCATGTTCCTTTTCCTTTTCCTTTTTGGCATTGTACTGTCTCTCAAGAGTCAGTAAGTAATAGTGCACTTGCTTTAGAGTTTCTGCTTGCCTCTTACTGGGATTATCTAAAATGAATGCCTGTGTTACATGTGAATGGGTGTATGTTGACTGAAACTCATAACCTCTGAGTGCATAGTTTGCTTGTTTCTGCTCCTGAGACATCCTGTCTCTCAGATCCAAATGTACCCTGTAATAACAACATATGAATATATTATAAACATACTATGTTAATATTAAATATTAATATAAAAATCTGAATATAATCTCATCATTACTGTAGAATTTTAGTGTTTTGTTTGTTTGTTTATTTGTTTTGGAAAGAGAATACTGTTTAGCAATTCCCGGTTAAGGAATAAGTATCATCCAGCCTTCCAAATTTCTTGAAGAATTAATTCCAGATTTTTGGTAAGTTATACTTTCTGTTAAAACAGGTTGACAAAGATTAATTATATCAGTTAAATAGCAAACTAATATTCCATTAATATGTCAATAATTTATGTCAGACTAACTCTTAAATTTATGCATTTGCCATCTACCATTTTGTTAAAGGGCATTTAATTTGTAATGTTTGTTTGCTAATGCCAAAGAATAGTAACTTCAGAGAGACTTCACAAATCTAGAATTACCTCTGATCTTCATTTTCGTTGAAAGGGTGTGGGATAATCACATGTCAAGATGAAAGAAAAATAAGTAAATGCTCTGCTACTTCTCTCAACTACAAATCTGTTTTACTCTATAATATTTTTCATTATGCAAGTCACAAGCACAATAGCTGCCAGATTTCTGAAATGATCCTACTTGTAACCTCAATAATGCCTCTGTAGGATTCTATAGCCTATACACTTACATGGAGATATCTGCAAATCCTGAAAGCATGTGTCTATTTTTAAGACAATGAAGGGAAGAAGGGTACTTGGTTTCTACCTGGCAAAGGAAAACAAAGAGAAAGGTATCCACCTTTAGACTTCCCAATCTCTTAACTATTGTTAATATTCTGTAATGAATATTCTGATGATTAACAAAATGGACAGGGAATCCATGAATTTTATTCTCCTGATGAAGAAACACACTTGCTTTTGCCATCAAGTACAGGAAATGGTGATAAGCCTCATTGTTGCTGCCACTGAACTTGTTTTGACGCTGGGACCCTTTTCTCTGCCACTCATAACTATGGTTTTAGTAAGTCATATGTCTGTCATAGACAGTAATTTCCTATTTTGGCTCTTTCAAAGCAGATTTTGTTGCCTTCTTCTTCCAGTGTAGCTCAGAAGTGGATTTGTTTAGAAATGAGAAGATTTGGAAAAGTATATTCAGCTACAGCTGAATATTTCAGGAATGCATACCTTTTACTAAATAAAATAAATTCTCATCTGTATCATAAAGACTCTGTTATCTCTTTACATTAAATGAAATATCAGAGTGGAGGTATCCCAATTCTGAAACTCATTTTTCCTGGATCTCATTTTTCCTGGAAAAAAAAAAAAAAAAGAGGGAAAGGAGAGGAGTCCTCCCAGCCCCCCCCCCCCCCAAATTATTTGTAGACTCAATTAATAATTTCTGTTACTAGAATTTACAACCATGTTAAACATTCTTCTGAAAATAGAAATAAATTTTGAGTGTGCATATGAAACTGTGCACAATATTTCAGCACTACATTGAAAAAAGCCAGAAACCCTCTGTCTAAAGACTACACAGAATCACAGCTCCCATGCTTTTTGAAATCTGAAGTTTGGAATGAAAAAAAAACCATTTTACTTTTGCATGGTAGATTCTTTACTGCTTTAATATAAGTAAGATAGACTATTTCAAATTTATTTCCTTTATGGATAGTTAATAATCATAATGTTTAATAATAATGTTTAATTAAAAAACAAGATTTCTGGCCTTGGTCTTGTAAAATATCATCTATAATTCCTTCAGGATATAGGACATTGAAACCAAGAACAAAATGATTATTATTTTCACAATTTGAAAAATCTTGTCAAAAAGACTTTCATAAACCATTACCAAAAGACAAAATCAATTTGGATAAAGAATAGGAAGTGTAAAACAGAGGTTAATAGAGGTTAACATTTCCCTATTAATTCATTATCTCAATTGCTGATCTTGAATAATTTATTCCTAGATAATGAATACATATCTTCTAATCCCAAGGGCTCAGATAAAAAAAAAAAAAAAAAAAAATCAACACATAGTGTTGATGTACATCAAAATAGGTGGAAGTACCGGGTAAATAACATGTAAAATTAGCCCAGTGATATATACAGTACCTTACTAATTCCTCTTCATCAAATGCTACACTTTAATTGACTAAATGCTTTTCATCCTCAGATGCTGTATCTGTACCTGATATAAATGTAATGAAAAATATTCTAATTAATAAAAATGCTGTCCTTAGTGACACAGATGTTGAGGAAAGCTGGCTGCTCTTCAAGGATGCCTTTCTGAGAGCACAAGAGCTCTCTGTCCCTGGACAGTGGGCAGAGGAAGCAGGAAACCACCATGGCTTAGCAAGAACCTGCTGTGCAAAGTGAAGGCAAAGAAAATACAGGCTTTGGAAACAAGGGTGTTTTACCTGGGAGGAGTGCAGGGGTGCTGTCTGGACTTGCAGACATGGGATTAGGGAAGCCAAGACACGGGCAGAACTGAATTTGGCGAGGGACATTAAAAACAATAAGACACAGGTACATTGACCAGAAGAGACAACTTTACTTCCTTTGGTAAATGCAAAAGCAAAGCTGGCTTCAAGACATGTGGGGAAAGCTGAGGTATTGTAAGACACTATTCTTTTGCACCATTCTATCAAGGCTTGCTGAGGACACAGATGGACAACTCCAAACAAATCCTGGGCAAAGGCTGAGAAATCCTTTGTCTAAGGGACACACATGGACAAGTCCAGGCAATCCTGGTAAATCTTTTGTCTGAAGATTTGACATAGGACAGGGGCAATGAGAGAGGGACAGACAGAGAGAGAGAGAGAGAGAGAGAGAGAGAGAGAAATAAGCCACAGATTCATGGCTGGGAAGCAGTCTTTTGTGTGGGCTTACCTAGGGGAAGATAGCCATCGATAGCCATCACGATGTGATGCCTGCATGTTGAGGAAGATGTCTCTGAAATTAGAAGCCTCATGAGGGGATGTCTGTATGCTGATGGGCTCTCTCCTGGGCCCGCTACCTGAGACCTGCTGCTTCCTCCTGGACTTACCCTGCTGCTTCTTCCTGGTACCTGCTTGCTGCCTAAGGCCGGCCACGTTGCTGCTGCTCTTCCCCTGTGCTTTTGCCTCGGACCATCAGAACAACGTGCAATGGGACGCTGCTGGATCTTGGCGGTGACTATCCCCGCTTTACGCAATTCTTCTTTCCTATCTTTTGTATCACCACTTTCTCTTCCCTATCACCCTAATTCACTGTAGTTGCCATCCTCCCCTTCCCCATCTCCCTGATTAAGATTTGTAATAAACTGGTTAGACCAGCATCTGAACCACTGCTTCTTAATCTCATGCCGGGTATACATATATCAAAGAATCTCCTTTTCCTCCTATAAATTGCAGCAAGACAGGTACTGCATGAGCTCTTTGCCTCATTCTTCACTGTGAACCAGGATTCTAATATTTCTCACGTCCCTGAACCCTGCATCTCTAAACCTCTAGGTGGGGACCAGGGTGGTAAATCTCCCCCCACTGTAAGGGCAGAGTAAGTCCAAGACCGCCTCATGAGACTGAATGCGTACAAGTCTATGAGGCTGGATGACATGCATCCCAGGGTTCTGAAGGAGCTGGCTGAGGTGGTTGCTGTGCCACTCACTATGTATTTGAAAAGTCATGGCTGACAGGTGAGGTGCTGGATGACTGGAAAAAGGGACACCACTCCCATTTGCAAGAAAGGGAGCAAGGAGGACCCAGGGAACTACAGGCCGGTGAGTCTCACCTCTGTGCCTGGGAAGATCGTGGAACAGATCCTCCTGGATGACATGCTAGATAAATGCAGAATGAGCCTGTGATCCGACGTCTTCACCAGGGGAAGATCATGCCTAACCAATCTGGTGGCCTTTCATGATGGAGTGATGACACTGGTGGACAAGGGGAAGGCGACCAGTGTCATTTACCTGGACTTGGGCAAGACTTTTGACATCATCCCTCACCACATCTTTATCTCCAAATTAGAGATGTAGACTTGACAGGTGAACCAACCGGTGGACAAGAAATTGGTTGAAAGGCTGCAGACGGAGGGTGGTCATCAATGGCTCTATGTCCAGGTGGAAGCCATTAACATGGAAGTAAGAGTTGCCATTCAGAGGGACCTCAACAGAATTGAAAGGTGAGTCGGGTGAACCCAGTGAGGTTTAACACAGAAAAGTGCAAGGTTTTGCACTTGAGCTGGAGGAATCCCAGACATCTATACAGACTGGAAGGAGCAGTGCTTGAGAGTAGCCCTGCAGAGAAGGACCTGGGAGTCCTGGTGGATGAAAAACTAAACATGAGCCAGCAGTGTGCTCTTGCAGCTTGGAAAGCAAACGGCATCTTGGGCTCCATCAGAAGAGAGGTGGCCAGCAGGAACAGGGATGTGATTTTCCTTCTCTACTCTGCCCTTGTCATGTCCCATTTAGAGTACTGTGTCCAGGTCTGGAGCCCTCAGTACAAGAAAGACAGAGAACTGTTGGAGAGGGTCCAGAGGAGGGCCACAAAGATGATCAGGGGACTGGAGCACCTCTCCTACAAAGACAGGCTGAGGAAGCTGAGCTTGTTCAGCCTGGAGAAGAGAAGGCTGTGAGGTGACCTAACTGCAGTCTTTGAGTACCTAAAGGGAGCCTATAAACAGGAGGGGAGTCAACTCTTTGAAACTGTAGATGACAGCAGGAGAAGGGGAAATGGTTTTAAGTTGAGGGAGGGAAGATTTAGGTTGGATGTCAGGGGGAAGTTCTTTACAGAGAGAGTGGTGAGGTGCAGGAACAGGCTGCCCAGAGAGGTTGTGGATGCCCTGTCCCATGAGGTGTTTAAGGCCAGATTGGATGGGGCCCTGGGCAGCCTGTTTTAGTTTGGAGGTTGGCAGCTCTGCCTGCAGCAGGCATGTTGGATATATATGATACTTCCAAGGACCCTTCCAAGCCTTTCTACAGTTCTATGATATGACTTTAGAAGATGAATAGATGTTTGACTGGGTTATACGTACACATTAGCAGGTATGGTATTGTAAGCATAACTTGAAGGTTTGAAATCTAGAAACATTTATGCAACTGAACAGAGGCCTGCACAGACGAGGAAAGAAAATCCTCTTTTCTCTTACAACTACACATTTCTGATTATAACAATGCCTTCCTGACAATTCTTCCAAACAAATCATTAATACTGCAGACTAGTTCTCCCTACAGTAGAAAGCTTCCTTTCAGTGTTTGTTTATATGCATCTTGCTCTTCTTACCATGTTTCATTTATTCCTTACTATTCTACAACTGTTACCCTGTAACTTTCTAATTTTTATATAATTAGAGTGGGAATACAAAATCAAAATAAACTTTATTCTTTGTGTTGGAGAGTTCTATTTAGTTCTTACTTGCTTTACTAAGAGCCTAAATTTTTAAAAGAAAAAAAAAAAAACATCCATCTTGCAGTTCAAGATCTTGACTGGAAGAAGCAAACCAAAAAGTAGACTCTCTTGTGAGACCTACTTGGAGCTATCCCGTGGGCTAGGGTGTTAGAAGCTTAGGGGGCAGTGAGAGATGATCATCATTTACGCAATGCTTCTTTCAAACTCAGGTTTGGTGCGTCCCTATGAGTAAGAAGTCAGGGAAAGGTGGCAGGAGACCTGTCTGGATGTGCTCATGCATAAAATCAAAGGGAAGAGAAAGGTCCATGAAATGTGGAAAAAGGGTCTGACCACTTGGGAAGAACACAGGAATGTTTTCAGGGCATGCAGAGAAGAAATGAGGAGTGCAAAGCCCACATGGAATTGAATCTGGCAAAGAAGATAAAGGATAATAAGAATGACTTTTTAAGTATGTCAATAGTAAAAGGAAGACTAGGGAAAATGTGGGTTCCCTACTAAATGAGGGGGGTGTTCTAGTAACAGGGGATGCTGAGAAGGAGATACTGAACACTTTCTTTGCTTCTGTCTTTATTGCAAAGACTCCCACTCATGAATCTTGGACCCTGGAGGTAAGTGAGAGAGTATGGGGAATGGAAGGCTCTCCTTTGGTTAGGAAGGAGATGGTCCAAGAGCATCTAGGCAACATCAATGTACATAAATCCATGACCCCAATGGGATGCATCCATGTGTGCTGAGGGAGACGGTGGAGGTGATTGCTGAACCATTCTGTCATCTTTGAGAGGTCTTGGAGAATTGGAGAGGTGCCTGAAGGCTGCAGGATAGCCAGTATCACTCCAGTCTTTAAAAAGGGCAAGAAGGAAGATCTGGAAAACTGCAGGCCAGACAGCCTCACCTCTGTTCCTGGAAAGGTGATAGAACAGCTTGTTTTAGATGCCATCTCCAGGCAATTGGAACAGAAGAAGTCTATCAGGAGTAGTCAGCATGGGTTCACCAGGAGGAGGTCATGCTTGACCAACCTAGTAGCCTTCTATAATGTCATCACTAGCTGGGTGGATGCAATGAGAGCAGTGGATGTAGTCTACCTTGATTTCAGCAAGGCATTTGACACTGTCTCCCACAATATCTTTGTAACAAAGATCAGGAAGTGTGGGATAGATGAGTGGACAGTGAAGTGGGTTGAGAACTGGCTGAATGGCAGAGCTGTGATTGGTGGCACAGAACTTGGTTGGAGGTCTGTATATAGCAGTGTTCCCTAGAGGTTGGTGCTGGGTCCAGTCTTGTTGAACATCTTCATCAGTGACCCTGATGAGGGGATATTGTTCACCCTCAGCAAGTTTGCTGATAATACAAAACTGGGAGGGATGGCTGACCTACCAGAAGGCTGTGCTACCATTTGGTGAGACCTGGACAGGCTGGAGAGTTCAGCAGAGAGGAACCAGAAGAGGTTTAACAAAAGCAAATGTAGAGTCTTGCACCCAGGGAGGAATAACCAAATGCATCAGTACATGCTGGGGGATGACCTGCTGGAGAAGAGTTCTGCAGAGAGGAACCTGGGTGTCCTACCAGATGACAGATTGGCTATGAGCCAGCAATGTTCTCTGGTGACCAAGAAGGCCAATGGCATTCTGGGGTACGTTAAAAAGAGTGGGGCCAGCAGGTTAGGGAGATGATCCTCTCCCTCTACTCTGCCCTGATCAGGCCTCACCCAGAGTACTGTATCCAGTTCTGGGCTCCTCAATACAAAAAAGGCAGGCATCTCCTGGAAAGAGTTCAGCAGAGGCCCACAAAGATGGTAAAGGGCCTGGAGCATCTCTCCTGTGAGGAAAGGCCGAGTGACCTGGATATGATCAGCTTCAAGAAAAGAAGACTGAGAGGGGATCTGATTAATGTCTGTCAATATCTAAGGAGTGGGAGGTAAAGGGATGAGGACAGACTCTTTTCAGTGGTGCATGATGATAAGACAAAGGGAAATAGCCACAAACTGAATCATGGGAAGTTCCATGCAAACATGCATCAGAACTTCTTCACAGTGACCGAGTACTGGAACAGGCTACCCAGAGATGTTGTGGAGTCTCCTTCTCTGGAGATGTTGAAGACCCCCCTGGACACCTAAGTGTGCAACCTGGTCTAGGGAGCCTACTTTGCAGGGGGTTGGACTAGATGATCTCTGGAGGTCCCTTCCAGGCCCCTACAATTCTGTGATTCTGTGATACATTTTTGTTGCTGTGTAATTTATATGTTATTGTTTGTCCTTAAGATCCTTGAGAAAACATCTGCCGCAAGTAAAAATAGTTTCAGTGTTTTGTTTTTTTTGTTTTTTAATCTACTTTTTAAACATTCTTTATGTAGAAGAGACTATACAGTTGTATTATTTTCATATTACTGTTGAAGCAAATGTGCGTACTGTTTTGCTTTGTCTTGTTTTTTTTACACTTCAATGAAAATTGGTCATTGGTATGCCATAACAAAGAAATGTTTTAACAAAGCAACTTTTTGATTTTTGTCTGACAAAGACAGAGGGCATGTCTGCCCTTCATTTTTCCTTTTCATTCTTTTTTCTTTATGTTCTATGTTTGCTGTCTCTAATAGTCAGAAACAAGTCATCTATTTTTTTTAGATTATAGAGCTGGGTATACAAGGACATTCTTTCACTTGATATTGAATAAAGAGTCTGACTATTTGCAGGTAAAAAAAAAATAAATAAAATCATGATGCTACTTTATTTTTGCCATTATAGTGTTAGAAGAAGTTTACACCTCTGCTATTCCAAAAGTTATGGGAAAGATGGGATAGAGGATGTCAATATATCTGGATGAGTCTTCTTCAGTATTTGTAATTCCTGTGGGATGGCTGACCAAGAAACAATCCATTCATGTACAACACCAAATCTGTGTGTACATCATCACTCTACCCTATTTCAGAGTAAAGGTTGGTTGTGGATTAATCCCGGTGGAAAACTAAGCAACACAAAACTATTCATTCACTCACCTGCTGTGGAATGTGTGGGTTGGAAGAGAAAAATGGAAGAGAAGGGATAAAAGAAGGTTGAGCTAAAGGCATTCTAATAAGTAAAATAAAAAACAAACCGACCAACTAAATAAACAAGCAACGACCAAAAACAAACAAACAGACAAACAAAAAACAAACAAACAACAACAACAAAAAAAACAGAACAGAGGGAAACAAAGAAAAACAAGCAATGCAAAAGCAATCCTTCAACACCATGCTAACAATACAGCAATATCTAACCAGTACCTAAGCAACAGCTTCCCTCTAGTTTTCTTGATGAGCGTGATGCTATATGAAATAGAATATCCTTTTTGTTAATTTAAGTCTGGTGTCCTGACTGCATTCTCTCCCAGTCTCTTGTCTAGCCTATCTACACTGTGGGGCAGGGTGAGAAATGGAAAATGCTACAGTACCTAAACATTGTTCAGAAGTAATTAAGACATCAGTGTACTGTCAACACTGTTTTGGTTGAAACTCTAAAACACATCACCACATGGGACACTATAAAGAAAATTAACGTCATATCAGCAAGACCCAGTGTAATTTAATACAGGACCCACATATGCCCCAGTGAGGTATTTGTTAGATTTGACCCTTGGGAGATTAAGATTTCAAAATAAATCTATATTTCACATAAAAATTACAGAATCAAGAACTGTAAATATTGGAAGGGACCTCTGGAGTTCATGTAGTCCACCTCCCCCTTCTAAAACAGATATCTCCAGAAAAAAATACTTCACAAACTTCCATGCAGCTTGATTAATTAAGTAATTCCAGCTTCTCTTAGATGTTAAACACAGAAGTTATCTTCATGGATGGAATTACAAGAGCTGTTAAATATTGCTTTGATTTTCTGTGGTGATGAAGGAAGAGTTTTTCTGTGTGGAAGACCGAGCTAAGTGCTTAAGATCTATCAGACTTTTCACTGGAAGGCATTTTATTTTTCTTACAAGGTTCAGCATCTGTCTAAACATGTGTGCTCTTCAAAACAAGAGAAATCTCTATTATTCTGCCTTCTCAGGGCAATTAGAAAACGTACAGGGAATATACACAGAGGGAAAATAAATTACAGAAATAGTTGTGTAATCCTGACTGTATGTTGTAAGTCAACAAAGTCATGCTGTTGAGAGACTGCTAAAGAGAGTCACAAACTATTTTTTTAATGCACTAAGCATATGTTTTGCAAAAATTATATTGTCTCCCCAGTAAATATTATTTGTGTGTTCCCTAATCCATTTCTTGTTTTGCAAATTTGAGCTTTAACACATTTACTTACATGGCTTTCTTAATGTGAAAAAAGTTGTGGCATTCATGTATCAAGATTGAATTCAAATATTTACATTTGTTGTAAAGCTCCTGCCCATGTGAGAAACGGGAATTTGGAAAAAAAAAAAAAAAAAGCAAACAAACAAGCAAAAAATCTTAGCAGTTATCCTGAATATTGTATGGCATGCCTTTTCAATAAATTCTGCATGCATCAGTCTGAATTTTTGAAGGCCAGGCTGAGAGATCTGGGGTTCTTCAGCCTGGAGAAGAGAAGGCTCAGGGGGGACCTTATAGCAGCTTTCCACTACCTGAAGTGGGCCTACAGAAAAGCTGGGGAGAGACTTTTTCTAAGGGCATGTAGCAACAGGAAAAGGGGAAATGCTTTATACAGGAAGAGAGTAGATTTAGACTAGATATTGAAGAAATTCTTTACTGTGAGGGTGGTGAGACAGTGGAACAGGTTGCTCAGTGAGGTTGTGAATGCCCCCTCCCTGGAAGCATTCAACACCAGGCTTTTACTCTTCCCCCCCACTTCTCCCCCCCCGCCCCTAAAAATTTCAATAGCTATCAGATCTGTCTTCCCAGATCTAAAAGGAACCACCAGACTGAATTTTGGATCTAATTGCCCATACTGATAATAATAAATACTGCTACCTTGTACTTCCGGAGGGTGGACTTTGAATTATTCAGAAGACTAGTAGGGGAGTCCCCTGGGTTTCAGTCTCAGAGAGTAAAGGAGTCCAGGATGGCTGGTTGCTCTTCAAGAAGGAAGTCTTAAAGGCACAGGAGCTGGCTGTCCCAAAATGAGCCAGTGGGGAAGAAGACTAGCATGCATGAATAGGGAGCTATTCTTCAGGCTCTGGGAGAAAAAGAGAATCTAACTAAAAGGGACGGGCAACTCAGAAAGAGTACAAAGAAGTTGTTAAGATGTGTAAAGAGAAAATTGGAAAGGCAAAAGCCCAGCTTGAACTCAACCTGGCCACTGGGGTAAAAAGGAACAGGAAACTCTTTTGCAAATACATGAACAGTAAGAGGAGGACTAAGGAGGATCTCCATTCTTTACTGGATGAGGCTGGGAATATGACCACTAAGGATAAGGAAAAGGCAGAGGTTCTGAATGCCTTCTTTATGTCTGTCTTCAAAGGTCAGAGCAGTTATCCTCAGGGTACTCCACTCTCTGACCTGGTAATCTCAGCTAGGGTGCAGATTAAACCCCCCACGATTCAGGAGGATACAGTCAGAGACATACTACTCAGAATCACAGAATCACAGAATCAAAGAATGGCCAGGATTGGAAGGGACCTCAAGAATCATGAATCTCCAATCCCCCTGCCACAGGCAGGGCCACCAACCTCCCCATTTATTATTAGACCAGGCTGCCAAGGGCCCATTCAATCAGACCTTGAACATCTCCAGGGACAGGGAATCCACAACCTCTCTGGGCAGCCTGTTCCATCATGTTACCACTCTTTCTGTAAAGAACTTACTGCAACTGAACTGTCATAAATCCACAGGGCTGGATGAGATTCACCCAAGAGTGCTGAGGGAACTGGCGGAGGTGATAGCCGAACTGCTTACCATTATCTATCAGTGCTTCTTGTTGACTGGTGAGGTCCTAGAAGACTGGAAACTTGCTGATGTGACTCCCATCTATAAGAAGGGTTGTAAGGAGGATCCGGGGAACTACAGGCCTGTTAGCCTGACCTTGGTGCCAGGGAAGGTTATGGAACAGATTGTCTTGAGGAAGATCACACGGCATGTGCGGGACAACTGGGGGATCAGGCCTAGCCAGCATGGGTTCACGAAGGGCAGGTCCTGTTTGATCAACCTGATCTCCTTCTATGATCTAGTGACCTGTCTTGTAGACAAGGGAAAGGCTGTTGTTGTAATCTACCTAGGCTTCAGCAAAGCCTTTGACACTGTCTCCCACAGTATTCTCCTGCAGAAGTTGACAGCCCGTGGTTTCAACAGGTACACTCTTGGCTGGATGAGGAACTGGCTGGAAGACCGGGCCCAGAGAGTGGTAGTGAGTGGAGCTAAATCCAGCTGGTGACCGGTCACAAGTGGTGTTCCCCAGGGGTCGGTGCTGGGGCCTATCCTCTTCAATATCTTTATTGACAACCTGGATGAGGGCATTGAGTGTACTCTCAGTAAGTTTGCAGATGACACCAAGTTGGCTGGAAGTGTCGATCTGCCTGGGGGTAGCAAGGCCCTACATAGGGATCTGGACAGGCTGGATAGCTGGGCTGAAGCCAATGGGATGAGGTTCAACTAGGCCAAGTGCCAGGTCCTGCACTTTGGCCACAACAACCCCAGGCAACGCTACAGGCTTAGGGCAGAGTAGAGGAAGACCGTGTAGAGGAAATGGACCTGGGGGTATTGATTGATGCTCGGCTGAACATGAGCCAGCAGTGTGCCCAGGTGGCCAAGAAGGCCAATGGCATCCTGACATACATCAGAAACAGTGTTGCCAGCAGGAACAGGGATGTGATTGACTCTCCCGAGTGATTGTACTCAGCTCTGGTGAGGCTGCACCTCGAGTACTGTGTCCAGTTTTGGGCCCCTCACTGCAAGAAAGACGTTGGGGCCCTGGAGCAAGTTCAAAGAAGGGCAACAAAACTGGTGCAGGGTCTGGAGCACAGGCCTTATGAGGAGCGGCTGAAAGAGCTGGGAATGTTCAGTCTGGAGAAGAGGAGGCTCAGGGGAGACCATATTGCTTTCTATAACTACCTCAAGGGAGGTTGTAGTGAGCTGGGGGTTGGCCTCTTCTCTCGTGTAACTAGCGATAGAACTAGAGGAAATGGCTTTAAGCTGCGCCAGGGGAGATTTAGGCTGGACGTTAGGAAATACTACCTTTCTGTTTTTAATGTGAAAACAGCAAGCAGGGGTGAAAACAAGGCCTGAAGCTGATTTAAACTCTTAATGAGTGAAGTCTCCCGGAACTGACTTTCTGAAAACATTAATTGCAGAAAATTCTCATAACAATTATAGTATTTTGTCTATAATATGGGGTCTATATAAGGAAAGAATGTAGAGGAAATGGACTTGTGGATAATGGTTGATGCTTGGCTGAACATGAGCCAGTAGTGTCCCCAGGTGGCCAAGAAGGTCAATGCCATCCTGACTTATATCAGAAAGGCAGCTAAGCTGGTAAAACATCTGGAGCACAGGCCTTGTGAGGAGCAGCTGAGGGAGCTGGGATTGTTCAATCTGGAGAAGAGGAGGTTCAGAGGAGACCTTATTGTTCTCTATAACTACCTGAAGGGAAGTTGTAGTGAGCTTGGGGTCGGCCTCTTCTCTCATTTAACTAGTGATAGGACTAGAGGGAATGGCCTCAAGTTGCACTAAGGGAGATTAAGGCAGGGTGTTACGAAATGCTAGTTTTCTGAAAGAGTGGTCAGGCACTGGAATGGACTGCCCATGGAGGTGGTGGAGTCACCAACCCTGGAGGTGTTCAAGGAACATTTGGATTTTCTGTTGAGGGATATGGTTTAGTGAAAACTATTGGTGATAGGTGGATGGTTGGACTGGATGATCTTGTAGGTCTTTTCCAACCTTGGTGATTCTATGATTCTGTGATTCTGTGAAAACATTTGTTGTAGTTTGGGCCCAGCTAGCAGCCAAGAACCCTGCTCACCTCCTCCTGTCTCAGCAGGGCATGGGGAGATATTAGGAAAGAATATGAGTGAGAAAGCATGTGGGTTAAAGAAAAAAGAGTGATAGCACTTATCATAAATGGCTATGGACAAAACAGACTCAGTTGGGAAAAATATATTTTTTACTGATAATTAACATAAATATTTAATTACTGGTTCATGTATTGGGACATAAAGAAAATAAACGCTAAGACACATTTTCTTCCACTTTTCCGTTCTCAGCTTTACTCCTCCCCACTTCATTCCAGATACATCTCCTCCCGTTTTATCAGAGATTATACTTAGTTCCCTCAGTGTTACATTTGTATAAAACATGATCAGTACATCACAGTTTATTTCTGCTGTTACTCATTTCTCACTCTTTTCATTTATTCCTGTGTATATCTTCCAAGGGCTGCAGTCTCTTCAGAGGTGTGCTTATTCTGTGGTAATGTACATTCCATGGCTCTGACTGCTTTATTCTCTTGTATCCTCAGTTGTTACTTCTGTTCTCTCCTCTCCCCTGTCAGATTTTTTTTTTTTCTTTTTTTTTCTTCCTCAAATATGTTTACATAGAAATACTACTACATTGGCTGGCAGACTTAGCTGAGTTTTGCAGTGAACAAGCAGGAGCCACCTTTTCCCAGCACAGGGCAGCTCCCTGTTTCTTCCTGCAAAGGCCACCCTTGCAGTGCCCTGCTACCAAAATTTTCAACATGTACCTGAATTACAGGAGTGAATGAGTATGAGAAATATAGTGGACAACTATAGTCCTTGTAGTTTGATCTTAATATGAGATCACTGTCAGCAAAACAAATTATTAAGGAAGCAATAAGTAAATCATAGAATCACTGAGTTTGGAAAAGACCTACAAGTGTCCACTTATCACCAATAGTTCTATCTAAACCATGTTCCTCAACACAACATCTAAACGTTCCTTGAACACCTCCAGAATTATATTTAAATGCATTTAATTAATTAATTAAATTAATTAAAATATTAACTATATGGAAAATTGATAAATCGAAGCAGAGAAAGAGTGTGTCAGGCTGATGAGTATTTTCTTTAGTAAAATGGCTGCTTTTCAAAACAGAAGAGTTGTGTTCTGATCTGTCTCGACTTCTTTATACCACTTGATATGGGGCCACATGGGAAATTTTCATTGAAGATGATGGTTACTTCAACAACTATAAGATCAATAAAGAATTATTTTGCGACAGAGAGCTTAGTAGTAATTAGTGGATTCAATTTGTAGCTAATTTTTAATACCTTGATTAATTACAGTGATGTAGTTGGTGCTAATGGGTTTGTATTATGACAGAAAGTTGTAAAACAAAACAAAACAAAACAAACAAAAAAAAGCACCTGAATGTCTCCTGTGAAGAACAATATGACGTTAAAAAAAATAATAACATGAAGTGAAACACATCTGGGGAATTAAAGTCATACCTCTGCTAACAGGAAAATTTCTACTAGCTGAATGACAAAGTACATGAAAGGTTTTGTTGCACTGATTGATGACTTCATGATTGTAAGTCACTGATGTGAAATCAAAAAACACTAACTTGAAATGTATCAAGAGAGATATCTTGGATAAAAACAGTTTGAATATTATAAAAATATTCATAAAATCATCTTCGGATTTCTATGTACTTTTCTAGTGCTGTATACTGAATAATACAAGAACAAAAAGAATAACAACCAAGAACATGGTTGTTAATGTAGATTTGCTTCATACAGAAGCTGCTTAAAATAAAAACATTGTTTAGCTAGCTAAAAACCTCAAAAAATAATTATTTTTCTCAGTAGATACATTTAGATTGAAAAACAAAGTCCCTGAAGATCACTATGCATTTTACAGCTCTTTGATATCTGCAGAAAGGACACTGATATCTTTGGTTTGATAAGCTGTTTATCCAGAGGTCTATAATAAGTTTATAAGCAGGATGTAATAATAAGCACAGATGGAGTGGAAAGAGTGAATTCATTTCAGCATTTGTTTAGACTTAAATGTATTGTTCATATTTTTATCTAGAGAAACCTCTGAAAAAAAAAAACACAACCACCACCAACAAAAAAACCCTTATCTTGGGAAAGACTTAACTATTCTTCATCACTGAGGTAATCTGATGTATGATTTGAGTACGATGGTAGTTGCCTATTACAGTTACCTAAGATTCTTGTGGGAAACTTTGTGCTTTAGAATAACTTCCTCAAACTGGTTATTGAAAAGTAAAAGACACCAACAAGAGATGAGGGGAGGGGAGGGGAGGGGAGGGGAGGGGAGGGGAGGGGAGGGGAGGGGAGGGGAGGGGAGGGGAGGGGAGGGGAGGGGAGGGAAGGGAAGGGAAGGGAAGGGAAGGGAAGGGAAGGGAAGGGAAGGGAAGGGAAGGGAAGGGAAGGGAAGGGAAGGGAAGGGAAGGGAAGGGAAGGGAAGGGAAGGGAAGGGAAGGGAAGGGAAGGGAAGGTGAGATTAGGATTACAGAGCATGTCATCCACTTACTCAAAGGTGAGTTTCTGTCAGTTAAGGCGTGGGTCAAACTGAAAATGTGTGTACTCAGTATGAAGACAGATGGAGGAAAGAACTTTATTGCATTCCTGAAAATGATTGAATATTAAAAATCTACTTAGTAATGGAATAGTAGATGCCACACAAGAATCAAATACTGTTTCATCACTAAAACAAAATTCATGGAGTCTGAAATAAATGGATGGAATCTTTGCATGAATGGAACTGAGAGTGAATGAAAAGAGAAAAATGCAAAGGGAAAAATTATATAATAATAATAATAATAATAAAAAGGAAAAATTAAACTATAGAAAGCAATGGTAATACCAGCTTCCCTAAGAAGGAAACTTTCTGTTTAAATCTCAACCCCAAAATAGTATCTGGGAAGTGGAAAAGAGGGACTGTTTTTTGTTTTTTGATTTTTTTGTTTTGTTTTGTTTTGTTTTGTTTTGTTTTTTGAGGTAAAATAAAACTATGCATTTCTTGTAGGGAAAGCTCATGAAAGAGACCTGACAGGTCTATTTTTTTGTCTCACTTCAAAAGAAACAAACAAGAATGATAGTTAGACTGATCAGACAGGTAAGAATACTCTTGTAAATCAGACAGCTGTTGATAGGGGAATAAACTAGAGTAATCATTAGCAATCTTTCTTGTGGAAAAGGAGATTAATACTGTCAGTAGGAATACTGTAATAATACGGCAATACTTCATTTATGGACAACAATCATTTATCTTAAGCATAACAGATAACAAATAAAAATGGCTCATATAATTGAACTTGAAATCTAATTGTATTATTTTGTGCTGAATAAACAGAAAGTTACATTTATGCAGCTAATATCACTTACCACAGAGAATGATCTCTGCCTTTGATATCAGCTAGTAAAGACTGGCTGTTGTGCCTGGATTTGTCTATTTTCGCTTGTCAACGGTTTATGGGCTGGTTCAGCCTGGTTCCGTGACTAGCTGGGAGGAGGGATTTTACAAAATCCACGCCTCTGGAAAAAGGGAACAGGGGACCCCAAAATAATTAAAAACAGTGGCAACGATCTGAGGAGAAACAAACTAATTTACTAAATATAGTATCAGAATGCAAGATAACACACTATAATACAATATAATTGAAATTGAAGCTAATAAATAAAATATAATGAGAGAGAGAATGTCCGAAAGGTGGATAGGCCTCACCACAATGCTGAGGCGAGATGCGCAGTCCAGTTAGCAGCAGGGAGATGAGAGGAGAGCTGACGAAGAAGAGCAGGCAAAGAAGAGCGCATCAGGTGACCTGTGTGACCGCAAAGTCCCCTGAGGAATGTAGTTCTTCTTCTCTTCCAGGCAGGTATCCAGAACTTGAGCATTAACAGTTAAACTCCCAGTGCCCCACATGATGTTATGATGTGGAATACCAAAAACCAAAAATCACAAAACCATGACATTGCTTTTCATTTGTCTAAACCAAATTTCTCATCTTAAAACATAGAAAGACAAGCTGATAACAGTTCATCTCAAATGTTATAATCCTCAAACCAACTTGATGTAATTTGCATTATCACTGAGCTATGTAGTAGGCAAATATTATGTTCTGTTATAAGGTCAGCTTTTTCAGTTAGTTCACTAGCCAACTGTTTTTCCAGGTGATTTTGGAATCTTCAATATGGGCATCTGAATAAACATAGTCTTCTTTAACGTCAGGATTGACAGTGGGTCCTGTCAAACTAGAATTAGCTTAATGGAGAAGAGGAAGATGTTTTAGACATTCTGCTCGAGTGATCATTATTAATTCTGTGTGACTATTCTTTTCAGATACATACGTATGACTATGGTGAAAATATTATAATTTTAATTCATAGGAATGACCTGCGTTTTTTTGTTGTTGTTGTTGTTATCCCACTATGAAATTCTACATTCTTTATTCAAATATGCTTTATTTTATACAGAAAAAATGCTTTTCTATTTTTTATCTTCCTTGGAGATGATTAAAAAAATTAAGCCATCTGATTAAAATATTACAATATTTGTCCTACCGGTGTGGCACTTTGATACATAGCCAATTATATTATATTGACTCAATCCTGTTCACAAATTTTCTCTTTTTAATATGGATTTTGTATTTTGTATTTCCTCTACATCAAAGGGTGTCTGTCTGTGGATGCAAAATCTTTAATGTAGAGCTTCAATCACTTTTTGATGTGAGTTTGTTCTCTTCGGCAGACTATCCTTTCATTTGGCCCCAAAGGATCTTACAAAACAGCTTGATAAATGGTGTATTTAAAACATGTTGAGTGTGTATTCATGTGTTAGAAAGAGAAGAACTAATTACAAAAATATGTTCCCTTAAAAAAGGACAGTGAATGAAAGTACCAAATCCTGTCATGAGAAGCAGAATTATTTAAAAAATAGTAAACAAAAATTTCTTCAAATACATAGAAATCGTAATTAACAAAAAGGTAATCATACAGTGTAATATTATCGCTCACTGACACTGGAAATATTCATACATTAGAAAGTTTGATTAAAGTAGACAATGTAATAGAATAATTCTAAGGAGAAGTAGCATTGAGAAGAGTGCTTAACAGTAGTATGTCAGAGGTTGCAAAGCAAACAACCTGCCCTTGACATATAGCTATTCTAAGGTATCTTTCACTAACATATCCTTTATATCATTGAGGAATTATTTGGCCTGATTATCATGTGTAGAAAGTGAAACATTGTTATGATAATTCAACAACTAAATAAAAGGGTTTTGTTTGTTTGTTTGTTTAAATTTCAATTTTTCTATCATTTAAAAACACTTTATTATGTAATGCTACAGTAATGTGGAGTGATTGAACATCACCATGAAAAATAATGTTGTGTTTTGGACTTTTCTACGCACAGTCTATGTCCTTGAACAAAGAACAATAAAACAGAAATGTCATAGGAACACTTCTGTAAATGGATTCCTTGCGACAGAGCACTATAGGGAAATGTCTGATCAACACTAGTAGAAAGCAAGGGAATCTTAGAATTTTCTATGCAGGTAACAAAAAAGAGAGTTTTTTTTATTAGACGGGTGTATGGAGAAAGAAACTAATTTGACCTTTGATTAAATGATCTCACTTTCCTGGCACTATCACCTACATCTCAATTATATTCTGCTAGGAGACAAAACTAAATTTGGCTATTATTTTAACTGATGCAAAAGGGCAGAATAGAAGGGTTTCAGCTTCTGCTAGCTCTTGCAGACAGTGAAATGGGAAAATGAGTGGCCCCTAGAATTTACAGCCTCTTACTTATTACAGGCTGTGACTGCTGCAAGCTCAGAGGGGATAATCAGCTTGTCAAGAGCTTGCTGCTGAGAATGCCAACATCTAATCACTTCTGTTGCTTGAGAAGACTTAGGAAACTATGGCACTGCATTTGCATTTAAAAAGACATGTTGTACAGTTGTGAAGGGAGTTTATTAAAAAAAAAAAAAAAAATGCTGCAAAATATTTTATAAAATGATTAATTCATTCTTTCCCATGAATACTATAAAAGTTGATAGTGTTAGGTCAAAATCATTGCACCAGCAGATATTGCCAGGAGATAAAATCCATTCATTGATGAGTGTTGTTTCTTGTACAGAAGACAGACTGTGCTATATTCATGCAATAACAAAAATCAGACTAATCAAAATACTTGCATATTTTTCATAATTTCAGAATGTATAGAACTATAGCAATTGTTAGTATCTCAAAATCGTACTTATGCTTTGTGGTGCTGAGAATTTCTTAACTCAAAGGATAATCTCTTTCACAGAACTAACCCCTAACCCAGTTTCCACTTCAAAATGGAAACCCTGTGAGTGTCACAAAAGAAAAATAAAGGCAAAAGAAATATAATCAAATGCTAATAGGCAGAGGTAAAGTTTTAGTAAAAAGCCCCAATGACAACAGTTTGTAAGGAGATAAATGTGACAGTTTGTAAAGAGATAGCTTTGCAAGTCACCAAAACTCCGTTGAAATGAACCCAGGACAATATTGGAACTTAACAGAAATATAGTCTGTTAAAATACTATTGGTAAGTGAAAAAAGCTCTAGAGATCTTTTAATTAGGAATCACATAGAAACTGTAGACCCATTTGGAGTGGGTACACATAAACAAAGAAGAGACCCAAGGTGTTAAAAGATACATGAAGGGTATAACAGTTCTGAAATAGAATGCTAATCCTAACCTGTTTTAGCATCAGCTGCTACACAAACATAAGCAAAGAGAGGATGAAAAGCCTTAAGAAGGATGAACACTGTGAAGACTAGATGGTGAGATCAAATATTAAACACAATTAATACACCTGATCTAAACCATTCAAATATGAAAGCTAGGAATATGTGAATTGCAGGCCAGATGTTGCATTTCTTGAGGAAACCTATTATGTCAGAATATAAATTGACATGCAATTAGTTGATAGCAGGTATTATTTTTCACTGATTTAAAAAAGTTCGCAAATATAATATTAGAGAAGCTGACTCTTATTAAAAGAAAATAATAAATTTGATATAGAGCAAATCTTTGTAGTAATAAGGAACAAAATAGAAAAAATAGCATTATCCTTCTTTTCCAGATACAGAAATGCATGTATCAAGTTCTGTTTCATCTAGATTATATTGACTTCTAGATTTTAGGTAAATTTTGGAGTATCGATAAGTAACACGCAGGATCTGATGCAGTGAAGAGAAACTGGTGACAAAACAAATGCAGGATATTAAAAAATATAATCACTATGATCAGATTCAGTCTGTCATAGAAAGGCAAACAAGGCTAAAAATCAAAGAATATCATTGTCATGGATGTAAATATTGGAAGCAGAAAATGTGTCTGAAGTAAGATTATACATATCAGTTTGAACACAATGTCAGGCTGCACAGCTATGTGTCTTTCAGATGCAATGACTTTATCTTCAAAATCTTGTCATTTACAGGGATGCAGCAAAACTAATCAAAGAGATTTTACATAAAGTATTTGGTTTGTGTCGTTTCAAAAACAATACAATTCCTTATACTTAATAAAGATGCTAGGCAAAATCTAGAATGGGGATATAGCTAATTTCCTGTAATATTAGGAGATCAAGCACTCTCAGAATCCATTTTAAAGTCCCCTGTGAGTTTATTGTATGGAAAAGTTGGCTCAAGAACTTTTCAAGATAAGTCCAGTTGTAATTTTTTTCATATTGTAGTATCATAGGAACATAGAATGGCTTAGGTTGGAACGGACAAAGAGGAGGGAAGGAAAGAGAGAGGAGAGGAGAAAGAGGAGAGGAGAGGAGAGGAGAGGAGAGGAGAGGAGAGGAGAGGAGAGGAGAGGAGAGGAGAGGAGAGGAGAGGAGAGGAGAGGAGAGGAGAGGAGAGGAGAGGAGAGGAGAGGAGAGGAGAGGAGAGGAGAGGAGAGGGAAAAAAAGTAATTATTTCACTATTTGTTAGATTTAATTAGTGATTCATTTTCTCCTTGAAACAATCAGTAAAAGTCTAAATAATAAAACATAAATTAACAAATTATTAAGTGAAATAATTGAAGGAGAAAGGTGATTGGCTAGTGAAGATACCTAACTATAATAAATCACACGGAATGAGTATGAAAACATTTCATACCACTTCTTCCAATGTATAGTAATAATGAAATTAGACTAGTCAGATATTTCATTCTAGAACCTATAAAAATTGTTTGGGCATACACTTGGGATAATTTTTCTTTAAATCAATAACAGTCAATTATGTACTGTTACTCTCAGTGAAGTGAATGTAGGTCATGGATCTTGAAAGTGATGAATCATTGAACATTTACAATTTAATAACATATTTGAAAAACTCTTCAACTCTTTGAAAGGGTAGATAATGGCAGGACAAGGGGAAATGGTTTTAAGTTGAGGGAGGGAAGATTTAGGTTGGATGTCAGGGAAAGTTCTTTACAGAGGAAGTGGTGAGGTGCTGGAACAGGCTGCCCAGAGAGGTTGCGGATGCCCATCTCTAGAGGTGCTTAAGGCCAGATTGGATGGGGCTCTGGGCAGTCTGGTCTAGTATTAAATGGGGAGGAAAGAAAATTACATGTTAACTGGTAGACTCATGTGAGTGGTACAGGTAGTCAGTAGTAGCGTAGGACTGCCAAATGGTTGCTGTTAAAAAAAAAGACATGTTAAAGCTGATGACTTATCATGATGAAAATCAGAGTAACATAGGGGTCTTCATGGTTGTGTGAGATCACTGCTGAATATCACCTTACTATTTCTGTATTTCTGTATGGGAACCAGACAGTTGAAAATACCTTAGGTTTTTATTTGTTTCCAAAATGATGACATACATTCAGATTTTTCTCCCATGAAGGTAGGAGTGAAATTAGAACAAGTTTTCAACTAAAAGAAAATGTGAAACAATTAAACCAATTTTATTATCAAGTGTAATTAATTTATTCCATTCTTCCTCTGGGTTTTTTGTTTTGTTTTATTTTTGTTGTTGTTTTTTTCCTAGTACAGCTGCTTATTAAACTCTATTCTTTTCCAGTTACACACCACTTAATGATTCATCATTCCGACTTTATCAGAACATATAAATATCTTTCTTTTCCTCCTGTTAGGCCTGAAAATCAACCTATTTTCTGTAACCAAAAATGACTTTCATTATTAACAATCTTTTACTGTGATGAAGGATAGAAGAACATTTGTTTATTGCTTACATGTCTAGAAACAAGTCCTCCAGAAAGGGACAACAAATTAGTGATGTAAGAGCACTTTACTTAGCTATCACAGAATCACAGAATCACAGAATGGCCAAGGTTGGAAGGGACCTCAAGGATCATGAATCTCCAACATGCCTGCCACATGCAGGGCCACGAACCATCCCACCGAATGCTAGACCAGGCTGCCCAGGGCCCCATTCAATCTGGCCTTGAACACCTCCAGGGACAGGGCATCCACAACCTCTCTGGGCTGCCTGTTCCAGTACCTCACCACTCTCTCTGTAAAGAATTTCCCCCTGACGTCCAACCTAAATCTCCCCTCCCTCAACTTAAAACCATTTCCCCTCATGCTGCAGTTATCTACCCTTTCAAAGAATTGATTCCCCTCCCCTCTGTGGGCTCCCTTTAGGTATTGAAAGGCTGCAATGAAATCACCCCGCAGCCTTCTTTTCTCCAGGCTGAACAAGCCCAGCTCCCTCAGCCTGTCCTCATAGGGGAGGTGCTCCAGTCCCCTGATCATCTTTGTGGCCCTCCTCTGGACTCTCTCCAACAGCTCCCAGCTATGTTAAGTGCTAGCTAACTGTGCTGCAGTAGTTGTGTGCTTGCAGAACTAGCATTCAAAAACCAGGTTCTATATGCGCTGAGGATGCGCATATAGAAATCCACATCTATCCATGCATAAATCCACACTAAGCATTTTAGAGAATTCCAAAGGGCTTACCAGAATTATTTTAGAATAAACCATTTTATTTTAAAGACAGAAAGGTGTACTGTTCCCTGTCTCTTGTCTTGTTAATTCAGAATTCAGACTTCTGCTTGTTCAAAATGAGCTGAATATCTGGGAAAATCCTTACAAGAATGTGGATTTGTGAATAAAGTGGATTACATACTTGTTTCTTTTCTGAGAATATACGTATTTTCATGAGAAAATGAGAAAAAAAATAGCTTCACTATAAGTTTGATATATTTGAAAACACAAATGCTTTGCAAATGGAGTGTTTAAAGGATGCAAAAATAATACTGAAACTTATTTATTACAGTTACAAGCCAAAAGCTGTTCATAACAGTTCAAAGAAAGATTTCTTTTTATTTAGTGTCCTTTTACAGTGCTGACTAAACTCATCTGAACCTAGAGACAATCTAGAACCATTTCATGCAAACCCTATTTGCTGAATTACAGCTGTTAATGGTCTGTAAAAGGAAAGTCAATTTGCCCCTTGATAGAGATTACTATACCAAAAGTAGCAAAAAATCTATGTGAAATGTGAAATGTTAGCTAGTCTGTGGGGATAGATACTATTAGTGTGTACAGTTTCTTTCTCTGTGAAAAGAAAATAGGTCTGTATTCTTCTACTTATTTTAATTAATTAATTAAAATTAAAGACACACAGAAAGTAATTTTCTTTGTGGATTTCTTTTTCCTTTTTTTTTTTCTTTTTCTTTTTCTTTTTTTTTTCCTTCTGTTTACTTATGCAAACATTATGTATAAAGAGGAGTGCATTGTTATATATAATTTCAAAGTTCCTTTCAGCTGTATTTCTAAATGTAGTTTCTGCTGTGTTTCCAATTAGACCAATAATCCATTTAAATAATTAAAAAAAATTAGCTGCCATGAATGGAGAAGTGCCAGGTTCAATAATTTTCTAAAGCACTGATGATGTTCCTGCATACTTTGCTTGGTTTGCATTTCATTTAAGACCTTTTTTTTTTTTTTTTTTTTTTTTTTCATATTTGCTAAGTATTCTGTGATTCTTAGAATCAGAGAAGGGACCTCAAGGATCATGAATCTCCAACCTCCCTGCCACAGGCAAGGCCAACAACTTTCCCATTTAATATAGACCTTGCTGCCTGGGGCTCCATCCAATCTGGCCTTGAACACTTCCAGGGACGGAGCATCCACAACCTCTTTGGGCAGCCTGTTCCAGCACCTCACCACTCTCTCTTTAAAGAACTTCCCCCTGACATCCAACCTAAATCTTCCTCCCTCAACTTAAAACCATTTCCACTTGTCTTGCTGTTATCTACCTTTTCAAAGAGTTGACTCTACCCCTGTTTGTAGGCTTCCTTTAGGTACTCAGAGGCTGCAATTAGGTCACCCCACAGCCTTCTCTTCTCCAGGCTGAACAAGCCCAGCTTCCTCATCCTGTCTTCATAGGACAGGTGTTCCAGCCCTTTGATAATCTCTGTGGCCCCTGCTGCAAGAGCACGCTGCTGGCTTATGTTCAGTTTTTCATCCACCAGGACTCCCAGATCCTTCTCTGCAGGGCTACTCTCAAGCACTGCTCCTTCCAGTCTGTACAGATGACTGGGATTCCTCTGTCCCAAGTGCAAAACCTTGCACTTTGTTGTGTTGAACCTCATTAGGTTCATCCGGACCTACCTTTCAAGTCTGTTGAGGTCCCTCTGAATGGTCCCTTCCTTCCACACTAGACAGTCTTGAATATTTCAGTGCATATAATTCATTAAAAAAAAAAAAAAAAAAAAAATCATGTTTCTCTCTTCTCATATTATCTACATACAGATTTTAATCCTCATTTATTATATATTATAAGGAAATCTTGAGGTAGATGAGCCCAGAATATTTTCTTGCTGAGAGCACTTCAAAATATACTGAAATAACTTTTCATCTTTAAAGCTAAGTTATATTTGAACAAGAAAAAATCTATGTTTTCCTAATAAAGAGACCTGGAGCAAGATCATAAAACATAGATTGCTCAGGAAGACTTTTCTCTATTATTACGCCAGTCATGTCAGGATGGGTCATTTTCTTCAGTCCAGAAATTCTTAATGGCTTCCTGGTTTGTGGCAATCTCTACACAGTTCCTTGTAAAGGTGTGTTCTGTGTAAAAATATGTTCTAATTTTTTCTCCTCTCCTCTCTCTCTGTGTCTCTCTGTTGTTTGTGTTTTGACTGTGGGTTACTGTCTCACCATTCACCTGTCATAGGTTCCTTATCATTACTGTCTTATTTTCTACCTCCCCATTTTGAACTTCAAGAGCTTTTTCCTGCTGTGTTTGCTCATTTGCTCTGAAGTACAGCAAACTTTTGTTGTCTAGGGAGCAGCAGCCAAGGTAAATCTTCCTCTCCAGTGATAAGCCAAATTTTTATAGTATGCAGCTTCCATTTCTCAGAAAACTGTAGGCAAATAAATCATTTATTATTCAATGCCCATGCGATTTCTTGAGTTCAGACTCATTTGATATGCTAGTGGTGCTGTTTTGTAAAAAGTA
Source organism: Chrysolophus pictus (assembly GCA_037305975.1). Classification (NCBI taxonomy): domain Eukaryota; kingdom Metazoa; phylum Chordata; class Aves; order Galliformes; family Phasianidae; genus Chrysolophus; species Chrysolophus pictus. Next base: position 36,583,629 of record CM074576.1, on the reverse strand, counting down.
GTTATTTAGATAGGCAGTGAAGTATTGACAGACTCTCTGTTGTATGATTTAATGCATTGACAGAGAAGATACATAAAAGATGTATAAAATTAATCTGCCAGTGGTATCCAAAGTCTTGATACGGTTCTGTATCAATGACCCCAGATACTCCAAGTTGTTCTATAGCTTAGCTGTTTTCTGCCATCTGACAGACTTAAGGAAACATGACCAAAGTCAGAGTTCCAGCCTACTTCCTCCTTGACACAAAGGTTGTAAAGCTTAAGTAATGGACATATGATATATGTACTTCCTGACACAAATGAACAAACTTCCTCTCCAGATCAAGCAGTGTTCAGGATCACTACCTACTAGTAATTGGGGCACAAAAGGCATTGAAATGGTCCATAGATTTTAACAAAAATAAAAACAAACTATAGGTGATCTGATATTCAAGCACTAAAACTGTCCTCATAGCCGTATAAGAAATTCTCTATAATGTTAATAATAGCTAACACAAATTACTGCTGCACTGCATACTTCTTACAATATTCTGCATAGAATCATAGAACCATTAAGATTGGAAAAGATCTCTAAAATCATCTAGTCCAATTGTCAACCCATTACCACTATGCCCACTATACCATGTCTCTAAATGCCGTATCTACACAATTCATAAACACCTCTGAGGATGGTGATTCCACCACTTCCCTGGGCAGTCTGGGCAGCAAAAATACTCCTTCATAGAAGGATTTTTTCCTAATATCCAGTGTTTCTTGAACATCTCCAAGGACAATGATTCCACCACCTCCCTGGGCAGTCATTTCAAGAGTCTGACCAGTATAAGCCTAATTGGCTTATATTTGAAATGTCTGCATTTCATAAGAATGTTGAAATTGCAAATATATTATGGAATTTCTATCGAATTACCAACACAAATCTATCAAAACAAGCTGCAAAGTTCCCATATTTTCAAAGGTACACTTTTCTGCTATTAGTGTGGCTTTGTATTTGAAGTATTACAAATAAAAATGTGTGACTTGTTTGCAGAGGTTGTTTTTCTTCATGCCAACTAAAGCATACCTAGCCATGCTGATCTAGAAGTAATATCCTGGAGATTTATATATCTACAGCCTTTCAACATATTCTGCTTTGTTGTAATTTAGCTGGGGCTACACAGCAGTCACTAATGCTAACATATGATTCTTTGATCCATGATTTTGGGGCTAGTTCAATATCAGTAACTTCTGGAATATCTTCTGCAAGACTCCCAACACAGTCCATCTGTGAACCTGTTCTGCATATCTCATTATTTATCTCACACATTTTTTTTATGCAGGACAGTCTTTTTGGTTCACTGCCTTAATCCAAACATTCATACAGTTCATTTCCTTGCTGGGTGACTAACGACTCCTGTTATTATACAGGAATGTAGAATAGATTGCCCCCAGATAGGAAAAAATATGTACTGTTGTACAAGTTTTTCACTTTAACCTGACATCCAAGATACTGGATTGTAAGTAATGACTTTAGACATTGCTTTGTTAAAGTAGCTGCAGTTCTAACAGGTTGCAGCGCAGTCTACAGACTCAAAAGTTTCTAGGTAGAGCTTTTGTGCAGTGCAACTTGTGGAGAATGTTTTGATTTTCAATTTTGAAACTTCGCTCTAACTACTTCATGTTTCTTGTCTACAGAGGAGAATTAGTCTTAGAATTTCTCCTCAGTTTTCTCTGCTTGTAAAATTATTGGCTTTCTAATATATATATGTGTATATATATATATATATATATATTTTTTTTTTTTTTTCCCCAGGACTTTGAAATACTGCATATTACATACATAAATTGCAGTTTTGCCTTCACTGCAACTGACATCACCTACAAACAAGGTATTGTGCCAAAGACTATTGCTCATCCTAGCTCAGATTTACAATATATGTATATCTTTACATACTTAGCTATTAAATTTTAAAGATATAAATTCTGTCTAGACGTATTATGTTATTTATGGTCTTAACCGAGAAAGTATTTAAATCATTTATAAAATTTCCATACCTTCTCCTGTAATCAAAAACTCAGTAGCTGTGTAATGTTTGAGGCATTTCTTCCTAAGTACAAGTTGTTCTAGTAATGCTGTTTATACTGTACTGCTGTACTTCCACTGGCCAGTACTGTCTTGAAACCCACTGTTTCTTTTTGAGCCAATGCCCAGAAACTAACTGGTATTTCGAACTCCAGCAATTAGTTTTGATATTTGCATTTCTATACAGGCAACCCTATTTACTTTCTAAGGTCATAAACTCTTTTTTTTTTTTTTTTAATTATTTCATAAAAATAAATATTCATTTTTAAAATAGTATATTCTATTATATATTATTATATTTTTTTTAAACGGCTCCAAGAAAACCAAAATACACAGGTGAAATGAAAATAAAAAAAAATTTAGATTACATTGGGCTGTCTAGTATTATTATTTTATGGGATTTTTTCAGAAAATATGATGATTATGACTTAAAAAATTTAAAAAGAAGCAAAGATCAGTCAAAATACTTATCAGAATACTAACTGTAAGAAGCCTAAATCTTTATTATTTCATCTTGGATGATGGTCTTCTTATCTGAGTTCTCACAGAATCGACTACTTCAGATCATCTCATAGTGAACATGCAAACAAAAGGAAATGAATTTTATGCAGTAGGCATTTTTATAACATCTGACAATTGGAGGATTGGATAAAATATCTTTATCATGTAAGAACATCTAGGCAATGAGTGGGACACAAAAGCTGAACAAAACTCCTCTAGAATGTCTAAGTCTAATGCTTTATATCATGATATTCTTTCTCAAAATAAAACTAAGATTTACAGAAAATAATTAGAACTTTTGTTATTTAAAAAGAATAACAGTGACTAGAAACATTGAGAACACAACATTGTAAAGCTTTTTTTTTTTTTTTTCCTGTAATGTCAGAGGCTTCTAACCCAATTTGCATAAAATATATATTTTCCCTCCAGCTAGGATCTCACTCCAGATCTATTTGTATGTTATTACCACGTGTAAAGTAGAAATCTGTAGAGAAAATTTTGTTCCAGGATTGAGAAAAAACAAGGGATTACCACATTGTTCTTAAATGTAGAAACTGTATTCTAGGCTCTGTATTTCAGCAGAATTTAATGGAATTCTCCAGTCATTTGTAAAATGGAAAGAAGCACTTTTTTTTCAGACTCAGTTTTGTGTTCCCAAATAGATGATTAAACAAGATCTAATAATATTGGCTGAATCTCTGTAAGGTAAGGTAAGGTAGACAGAGAAAAAAAATATTTCATCTTTTTAGCCTTGTAATTGAGATGGACATTATCACAATTTGTACTACTCTGAGGATGTGCAGAGTACTTGTATTAATCTTTAATAGAAATATATATATATATAAAATAAACTCAGCAGCTACTGACTCATGGAAAAGATTTTTGAGAAGTATTTTTTAAGGATAGATCTTTCTCAATCATCTTATGGATTACGTGTTTACAGTGGGCTATGATCAATAGAAAAAGGAGTTACTTGGCAACAAAGATGTTAGCTGACACTTAGAAAAGTTTATACTGACGGTTTAATTTCATTTAGAAGAAAATAATAAGCTATATATTTATTATACTGTTGTAAGTATGTGAACATTATAGGTGTCTACTTTTGTGTTAGTTCCAACCCAGATTATCAAGGGAGTTTAGCACTTACTGTCACTGGCAAACTCATAGACTGGTATCCCATTAGTGAAATATTCTGACCACAGTGAAACTGAACTACAATGTAATATGCGTTTCCATAAGCATATTGTTACCTAAGTCAGCATGTTCAGCTGTATGTGTGACTCTCTACATCCAAAGTAAAATAACCATTAGAAATTAAGTCAGGTGATATACCTCCCAAATTTGAGTAAAAAAAACAGCCTAGAGTCTTTTATTATTATTATTATTATTTACAGATTTCTTGATTTTTATTAAATAATTACCCCATTATTTGGGTAGTGGACTAAATGGAATGAGTCATTATTACAAACAGTATGCTAGAACTCTTATTTTGGCAACAACTGTTACATTAGCAATGACAAAAAAAAAAAAATTTCTATTTGTAAATACAGTAAATACAGATGAATTTTAAACTACTTAAATGATGAGGGTACAATCACAGTTACCAAGTGAGGAAGTCTGAAAAAAAAATGAAGCTATGACCTGTAAATTCTTCAAATAAATCTCTGATTTTATGTAATAAGAAAATAGATTAGGTGAATGGGAAAAGACTTTCTAGTTTTTGCTCCTGAAAATAAATTTTCAATTCAGGGATATTGAACTCATGATTTTTAAGTAGTTTTTTTTTCCTTATTTTATGTAACTGCTGGTTTGGTAACTCACGTTCTCTCATATAATAACCAAAAGCAGCACAGTTTGGAGATTTTAGAGAGTTTGCATACCAGAAACTACGTGGATTGAAATATTCTAAAGAATGTTATATACAGATGTGACAAATTAATTTTTAATTAAACACCAACATCTTTTAATATGTCAAAGAAAAAATGTACAGTTAGGCAGTATGTATCTGCATCCAATCTATTTTGTATATTTAAATTTTAATAGAGGAACTTAAGCTATTCAATAACTCCTAACTGAAGTAGTGGGATTAATTTGCCGCAACATCAATAAATCTAACTCCATATTTACATTTTAACTTGTGAAACAAGAAACAGAGCTAAACTTTTATGTTATAGCTAGAATGCAAAAAACAGTGTTTTTAGTTAAAGGGTAATCATTTTCACTCTACAGCCATGACACCTATGTTGTCTGGGAAGTTTCAAAGAAATAACAGATTCTTGGTCCTCCAGTTAAGATCTATGCAGGAAAATTAATAAGAAAATTGCTTCATTTCATCATGATGGCATTTGGGAGTTTTGGAACCCTCTAGTCCATTAGTCAGTTTTGTTAATGACTATGCTCATCCTTTTAATCATGTGAAACATTGAGCTTCATTTAGTTCAAAGTGCCTTTCAGAAGCCTGAACAGATTCTTAGTAGTGTGAAACTTTACCTATTCTCACTGCAAAATAAATTCAGCTATCTTCATTTGTATTTTATATAAAGATATAACACATCTGAGGATTCTAAAAAATAATTTAAAAACCCCACTCATTTTAAAGTATAAAAACTGAAATTTTGGTGCCCAACATGTTGGTAAATTGTCTGTATTACTCATAAGTATTGCTGATTTAAATTCATTATATTAAAAAGCCTTGCAGAGTAGGACTTGGGGCTTCAGGACTTACTTATTATGATCCATGAAAGTAGATACTCTCTTTCATGTAAAAATTTCCAATGCATTTAACTTCTCTTGTTGAAAGAAATGCCCTCTATTGTCAGAGACAATTCCTTATATCATGGAAACAGGGACATTAAGACATATGTTCTATAAGACTGCAGTTGAACCCAGGTGTTCTCTACTTCCTTTTTACACAATTCTGGAAATTATACTGGTCAAGCATAACTATTTATAGATAAAGAGTCTTAAAATTGATAATAATTTGTTCCTATGTCTCTTGGATTCCAAACTGACTATTTCTAGTTTTGCTGTTTCGATTAACTCTTTGTCAGATCCAGTTCATCATCTTATCTTGAAATCTTATTTAGCTTTCAGATCTTCAGGAAAACTGAATGTTGTTTTGGTCATTTCTGATGAATGAAAGCTGCCAAAACAGGTTTTTTCAACAGGTTTTTACAACAGGTTTCAATATTGTTTTCTGAATCACTAAAATATACTCTTTATCATAACTTTCTATTCCAGTGACAAGAGTCATTGTCCTCTTCATAAATCCACAAACATTTAGTTAGTACAGCTACCAACTAAGGGGTCAGAATTTGAGTAGCAGTTTTACGGGCTCTTTTCTGCAGTTGAAAACAGTGGATCCTTTTATTTCAACTAAGTTCTAGAGATTAAAAAAAAAAAAAAAGTAAATAACAGACTTGATAGACTGTTCCAGATACATTACAAAGGGGAAAATAAATTTTGGAAGTTTTATAATTTAAGTCCTATAAAAATCAATTAAGGTATTACAGGTAACATTGATAGTTTTGGGGTATAGTCAACTACAGTATAGCAAAAGATGTATCTATTATTAATTTACAAATTCAAAATTTATAGTAGATTCTAAGGTTTCTGTAAAATATGTTTGTCTGAAAGAATTTTTTTTCCATATTTTTTCTGGCTTTCAGAATATTTGCAAAATTTCTAGTAATTTTATTTCAGTACTCCTATTTTTTGTTAGGTAAGCAGCATCCTTCTCATTAGATATGTTTGTTCATGTTTTACCACATTTTGGTAAAGGATAGGTAAATAAGATATTTAAAGACTGCTGGATATGTAACAATATTGGCACACCGGCTTTATACGGAGAAAGATCATTAGATTAAATTAACATGATTTCACTGTCTCATGATATTCAAACAAACATAAGAATCCATGTTTGTAATTTTTTTTTCTCCTTTTATTTTCTTAGATTTTTGAGATACAAATTTACAGTAAAATAAAAGAACTTCATTAACTTATGTCCATTGTCCTTTTGCTATGAATTAAGATGCACTTAAAATGTGATGCTAGTTCTAGACACAATATTTTAATGAAAATTTATGTTGATGTTTTCAAGAGATCTACTGTAAGAGATCACATCAAGCTGCGGGCCATCTGCAACAGATAGCATGGGAGCAAAAGCTGCTCCCTTCTGTTTTAAAGGAACAAAAACCTGTCAGGTTTTCTTTTGTTTTGTTGTTTTTCACACCCTCCATTTCACTTACTCTAATCATTTCTCAAACTAGAACTTCATATTATTCCCACAACTGCATTTTTTATTGCTTCATCAGGTAGATTTATAGAATACTACAACTCCTAAAGCAGTTATTCGGCTTCTACTGAAAAGTAAAGTTCCTATAGATTTTCATTATTGAGGGCTATTTCTTCCTGCCAGCAGAGGAACCATCAGAAGACAGAAAGTAATAAATATATAATTTTCTAAATTGTGGTTATTCTGTATGGAAAATCTTTTTTTCACTGCCCTTAAGACTTGTCTGCTTTCCTGGCATACCATTTTAATCTGTTGATGCTGAAGCTGTGGGACAAGAAAAGAAAATAAATACAAAAGTAGAAGGGAAATCAGATTCGGTATCCATATACCAATACTAGGAAATGGAATGAGATAATCAAAAGCAAAGGCAATTTGCTAAAATATTGCTATGAAGATGAATTCCCAGCCAATTATTTAACTTCTTTCTCAGAATACTTTGATTGGATCATTTGATCATCCAGATATAAAGGTCAACTACAATGTTTTTTGCATCTTTGCAGATTGTAAGTTCCTTCCTTCTTGGGGCCCATATTCAAATTCTTTATTTGAATGTGTTTCATATTGTTATTTTAAAAATGGGTTAATTTTTATAATGTATTTGTCTTTTGCCCTATCAGTGCAACATATGAATTAGGACATAAGCATCTATGTTTTTCACTGTTTGAGAAGGCAGGTTTGGTACCAACTCTTACATTCTCATGCACACATTCTAACAATGATAAGATAGTCAGGAATTTCTGTAGAGGATAAAAAATATCTGTACTAATTTTGATAAATGTTAATTTTTCTCTAACTTTGTATTTCATTTATTTTTGTCCAGTAATTGAGATATATAATAGGGAACCAATGCAGCAGTTAATTTCTTTCTTTCTTTACAGATTCTGAAATTTAATAATGAACAGTGGTCTGGACTAAATTGTAATTGCCAAAGAAAAAACTCTGAGTACCTCAACACAGTCACTTTCCTCAGTATTTCTTGCTTAAGTTGAACCCAGTTTGATGTTTTGTCACTGAGATTTTCTACTAGAATACTGAACCGTTCCCGTGACTGGATACGAGCAAGTATATAGAAAAAAGAAAACATGAGATAAAAGTTAAACATCACAGTATGAAATGTACCGAAAATCTCCTTTAGATTCATCTTTTGATAATATTATTCAGCAAATCTAGACTTATCTGGAAAGCTTTAGAAGACCTTTGTATCAAAGATTCAGCTACATACTGAATGAGTGGCACATGAAGAGGAGTTTTCAAAACTGTTAAGCAAAAAGTGTAAAGACTTAAAATAAAAACTTAGATAGAAATGGAATTCCCCAGGAAAATCTAGTCCTCAAACATCTTTTGATTCTGGTTCTTTTCAAACATTCTTATCATAACAGGCAATTATATCCACTGAATATTTGATCAGTGTAAATTATTTTCTCTGGGAAAAAATGATGATACACTTTCGAGAGTAGGACAAACTAAGATGATTTTCCTTATTTTACTTATAAAATATTTGCATTACTATGTTGTTTGCATGTAGGTACTTAGTGCTTCCATCTGGTTATAATTATGATCAAATATTTAACCATTTTAGAAACTTATTTTTATTACCACATAATTCTAAGTGATTTCAATAGTAACAATAATTTTAATAATGTATTGAAAATCTGTTTTCATATGTCTGTGTTTCTCGAAGTAAGTTAAATTCTCAGGTCCTCAACATTCTGCTTACCAATGACTTTTCCCTGGAAAATAATATAACTCCACTGTTTTTCCTAGATAAGGGAGTGTAAAAGAAAAGCAAATAAGAATGAGGAGACTACATGCTTTTACAAGAACGTGTTTGTGAAGGGTCAGAATATAGTTTTAATTACTGTCTGTTTTAAGCAGATGTTTTTTGTTTGTTTGTTTTCCGTAACAATACTTTAAAAATATAGAAAACAGAACAGAAGGTCTTCTTTCATTGCAAATATGTAATGAAAGCACTGAAAAATGATAAACTGAATCTTTACTTTTTCAGTAAAAACAAACAAAAAAAAAGAGCACCTCACTAATACAACCCTTACTTGATTAACTCCTTCAATTCTAGGAGCAAGGAGAAAATTGCTGTATTCAAATTCAAGGTGTGAACTCACATATAAGCTATACAATACTTCAAAAAATTATGCTAAATGTCTATGTTGTTGCATTTTTACCTGGCAGGCAGCACAGCACTACATGGCCATTCTCTCACTCCTTCAACTCAGTGGTATGGGGGAAGACAGAGGGGGAAAAAAAAAAAAAAAAAAGTATAAATTATCATTTGAGGTAAAAAACTATTCACTAGGACAGAAAAAGAAGTGACAAAGTGAATAGTAATAGTAATTATAAGAATATGTATATACAAGTGATAGAAAAGCAATTTCTCACCACTCAACTGATGCCCAAGCAAAAGTTGCTCCCTGGCCACTCCCCACAGTTTAAATATCCTGCCCCCCCGAACACGCATGCGCGCACACACACCCACACACACACCATGATTTCATATGTTATGGAATATCCTTTCGGCCAATTTAGGTCAGTTGTCCTGGTTTTGTTCCCTCACAGTTTTTTGTGCTTGCTTTCTCCATCTCAGCAGCAGGACAGTACAGGAATTTTAAATGTTCTTGACTGTGCACAACTTAGTAACAATTAAAATAACAATGTGTTATCAACATTGTTTTACTTGAAAAATCAAAACATGCATAGTACCAGACACTATGAAGGGGGAAAACAAATACAAAAAAAAAAACAAAACAAACAAACAAACAAAACAAAACAAAACAACAACAACAACAACAACAAAAAACAAGCAGCTCTGTTCCAGAGGAAATCAGGACATTTATTTATTTCATTGTTATTATTTTCTATCTTTTTCCTTTATTCTTTCCTTTCCTTTCCTTTCCTTTCCTTTCCTTTCCTTTCCTTTCCTTTCCTTTCCTTTCCTTTCCTTTCCTTTCCTTTCCTTTCCTTTCCTTTCCTTTCCTTTCCTTTCCTTTCCTTTCCTTTCCTTTCCTTTCCTTTCCTTTCCTTTTCCCCTTCTTTCTTAGGTTGTCCTTATCTCAACACGCGTTCTTGCACTTTTCTTCTCAATATTGCCAACCATCTCACTGCAGGGTGGGTAGTGAGTGGGTGGTAGTGATTGAATGGCTGTGTGGTATTCAGCTGTCTGCTAGGTTAAAAAACAATATCCAATACTGTATTTTATTTGTTTTTTAATTAAAAAAAAAAATCACAACTTTTAGAATGAACAGTGTTATATAGATTGTCATCCAATCTCAATAGCTGAGTAATAGGATTAGAAAAAAAAAATTAGAATATATTTAGACTTTTCCTCATTAACCTTCATCCATCTTTGTCTGAAGAATCAATTCTAGACAAACTAAAACATGTAAAATACTTATTTGCTTGCAAATTAACAATTTTATTTTTTTCTCCCTCACACAAAGTACTTTGAAAGTATGTGAATTTATACACCAGGATTCACATGTAGACACTCTTATTCATGTTGTGTCCCCTTGCAGGAATGTTATTGAAACACAGGAATACAGCTATGAGATTCAGAGAAGAAGCACAAAATTAGGACTTAATGTGAAAACGTGAGAAAGATCAAAGTCACTTTATAATATTGAATTAAAACCTGGAAATTATTTGAAATAATTTATTTTTAAACTAAATACCAATAATTCATTATTCTGAAAGTTTTAATTGAATTAATAAGTTGCATTAATAATAATAATACTCCTAACACAAAATGAAATTTCTTAAGGAATGCAGAAGGGAAATTAAAATAGAGATTTCATGGTATTTTTAAAGATATACTTTCATTTTTTAAAAGTGCATCTGGGAAGAAAAATTAAAACTTCATACCCCCTTCTTTCTATATTTCTAAGTAAATATAGATATTTAAAAAAATATAAACTCAAAAATACTTTTTTTTTTTTTTTTAATGTCCTCTTTAAGATTTCTCAGGAATGACATTTTCTTTATACTGTCTACAGATTTATTGTGGTTTAACCCCAGCAGGTAGCTTAGAAATGCAGTCACTTCCTTATCCTCTTCAGATGCGATGGGACAGAGAATTGGAAAGATAAAAGTGCAAGAACTCAAGAGTTGACATAAATATATCTAACTAGGTACAGCAAATGCCATTCACGCAAGCAAAGCAAAGCAAGGAATCCATTAGCTACTTCTTATCATCAGACAGATGTTTAGCCATTCCCAGAAAAGCAATGCTCATCATGCATAATTTTCTTGAGACAAAAATCACTTTGAATGTTCCACATTCTACCCTCCTTCCCCCTGCTTTTCTTGCTGAGAATGATGTCACATGGTATGGAATGTTCCTTCATTCAGTCTGGGTTAGCTGTCCTGGCTGTGTCCCCTCCTAGTTTCTTGCATTTCCCCCATCTCCTTACTGGCAGGGCAGCATGAGTAATAGAAAAGTCCTTGATTTTGTCTAAGTATTGTTCTCTAACAACTAAAACCGCTGGTGTGTTATCACTCCTATTTTCATCACCCAAATCATGGCATCATGTTAGCCTTCACAAATAAAACTAAGTATCCCAGCCAAAACCATGACAATATTGTATTTTAATAGCTGTTGTGCACGAAATGTTTCAAAAAGCAACTAACAACACTGCCTTTCCCGAACAGTAGCAAATGTGCTATGAATTTAAGAAAGAAGAAGAAAAGAACATGCTTGGCACAGGCTTCTTGTATTCTAAAGTGACTCCTGATCTGATCTCTCAGAAGTTAATTTAGTAACCAAAGAGCACAGGTAATCAGCTATTTTGGAGATAAAGGCTAAAAGTGACATATTAATGTTTCATTACTATGTAGTCAAATTTTACTTAAACATTCTTGAAGAGTAATGTTTTGCCTCCATGACTGGGAAAGACTAATTAAATAAAAGACTTTCTGAAAACACATGAAAATATCCTGTTGAAGACATTGAAGAAGTTGTAAAATCACTTTTTATTCTTTTTTTAACTTCAGGAGTCTAACTGAAGGGAACTCATTTGGGACCTAAATTTCAAACTGACTAAAATAAGTTTTTGTCAAGTAAACTATCCAACCAAAAAAAAATTATACTGTGTAAATAAAAAAATTATACTGTGTAAATTTCAAATAATCCAAAATGTTAATGAGCTTTTTTGTTATAGATTATTCATAATTTTGCAGAATAGAGTTTTCCATTTTAAGCCAGTTTTCTATCATAATAGTCTGAAAACTATTTATCAGTGTTCTGCCATTTTCTGAGTTCATTTAATCTCATTTGGTGTCAGAACTCATACATAATACTGCATAGCCATTGTTGTCTTTCACAAGCTATGGTAAGCTATACTTTTTAAGTTTATAAATAATTGTAGAAATATGCTGACTTTAAAAAGCAATATTACAATAATTTTCATTTGGTATTCTTACAGTTTTGTCTCAAAACATGAAAAAAATATTTAAACATGTAAAACAAACAAACAAACAAACAAACAAACAAAGCAAAGAAAAAACACCACTTCTCAGACATTTGCAGTGGGCAAACAACAGTTAACATAATGTCCTGGTTATGTTGTATACTTATGACTGAAGCTACTTAATTATATATTCTACTATATCTATTCCCAAAATTCTTAAGCTTAGTGAGCATACATACAAATCAAACATCTTTGAAGACATAATATACTGTGTGCTTCAATTACTGAAATCAGCAGACATTCACATCAGATTTACAGAATGACATTTTTTCTATGCAGCAATAATCCAGAGGATCATAATTTCAATATAAAACATTTGTATTTATCTTTCATCTATTTACAGCCTTTCAGTATTTAAAGTGAGATTATAAACAGGAAGGATATAAACATTTTACATGGGTAGATAGTGATAGGACAAGGGGACAAGTGATAGAACAAATTTTAAACTAAAGAAGAAGAGATTTAGATCAGACTTCAAGGAGAAGTTTTTCACAGAGAGGGTGGTGGGACAGGCTGCCTAGAGAGGCTGAGTACACCAAATCACTGGAGGTATGCAAGGCCAGGTTGGATGGGGCCCTGGGCAACCTAACGTATAACCTGATCTAGCAGTAAGGAATAGGTGAGGGTTGGAACTTGATGATTCTTGAGGTCCCTTCCAAACCAAGGCAATTTTATGAGTCTATGATCTAAAATAACAACTGAACAATGTATTTAGAAAATCATTTATAAAAACCGTCCAGGAAAAAGCAGAACAAAGTCAGGATCAATAGACTCAGAAAAATGAAAGAAGAGAAAAGGAAATAATATCTCTAGTTAACATTACATTGAGATGTGAGATGATGAGTGAAGATAGATATGCCCAGAGAGGTTGTGGATGCTCCCACCCTGGAGGTGTTCAAGGCGAGGCTGGATGGGGCTTTGAACAACCTGGTCTAGAGGGAGGTGTCCATGCCTATAGCAGAGGGGTTAGATAGATGATCTTAAATGTCCCTTCCAAATCAAAACATTCTATGATTCTATTCCTTATAACCTATATAACTTAACCAGACTCTTATATTCTATTTCTTTAATGTTTTAATAGATTTCATATGTCTTAATGGTGAATGTGATGAACATCTAAAATGCTTGTAATTAATCCTTATATATATGATAATGTATATAGATGATATATCACATCAATCAATAGCATTTAATTAATGTATTTTCAAGTAAGATTAATTTCATTCTGCCATAGGAAATATTCAAAAACATTCATAAATAGATCATGTACTTTAAAAAGCTGTTCTTAGACCAATATTTTAATTTCAGTAATGAAAATAATAAATTTATAAAAGTTATACAAACTTTTATAACAACTACTCTTGGGTAATATATTTGAATTGTAGAAATAAAAGAGATCATACAGAAAAAAAGACAATATTTCTCTGTTTTCATGGTCACAGAACAATATTCTAAATTCATCTAAAATTATATAAAAGAGCTCTTCTGTATTGTATTAACAGTACTAATAAGGTAGGAAAGAAACTGATACCAAAATGCCTTAGTACCTTTAAAGAAAACTGAGTACCTTTAGAATCAGGCAAAGTTTAAAGCAGATATTTTTAAAAAAAGTTATTGTTTTTTAGACTGCGTATTTGTCAAGCCTTTCAAACTCAAAGAGGAATTTAGTGTTCATAAAAGGAATATTCCAAACTGTATTGTGCATCCGTATTTTCACTGAAAGGGGACAGGTATCATATCAACTTCTTAAAATCCTCAAAAATAATTAACTCCTGCTGGTAAATGCATAATGAACAAATCATCTTAACATACAGATCAACAAGACCTTGAGTATTCTAAACAAAACTAGAATGTTTAATTAATAAAAAGTTTACAAGACAGAGAGGTGACTTGAGACAGCCAGCATGGCTTCACCAAGGGCAGATCTTGCCTGACCAATCTGGTGGCCTTCTATGATGGAGTGACAGCACTGGTGGATGGGGAAGCGAGACATATGCCATCTATCTGGACTTCTGCAAAGCCTTTGACATGGTCCCCCACCACATCCTTCTCTCTAAATTGGAGAAGTATGGATTTGAAGGATGGAATGTTCAGTGCATTAAGAATTGGTTGGCTGGTTGCAGCCAGAGGGTTGTGATTAATGGTTCTGTGTCAGAGTGGAGGATGGTCACAAGTGCTGTCCCTCAGCGGTTCGTCTTGGGATCGGTGCTCTTCAACATCTTCATCAGTGACACAGATGATGGCATCGAGTGCACCCTCAACAAGTTTGCAGATGACACCAGGTACAGAAAGGATGTGGAGCTCTTGGAGTGGATCCAGAGGAGGTCCACTAAGATGATCAAAGGGCTGGAGCACCTCTCCTGTGAGGAAAGGTTGAGGGAACTGGGCTTGTTTAGCTTGGAGAAGAGAAGGCTCTGTGAAGACCTCAATGTGACCCTCCAGTATTTGATGGGAGCATATAAACACAGGAGGGGGAATGGCTGTTTACGAGGGTGGATAGTGATAGGACAAGGGAGAATGGTTTTAAACTGAGATGGGAGGTTTCCGTTATATATTAGGAGGAAGTTTTTCACACAGACAGTGGAGAATATATAGATATGTGGTACAACCAGTCTAAATCCACTGTGAAACTGTGATATCTTAAAACATCATTGGAGGAATATTTTGAAACAGATATTTACATTGAATAGTCTGTGCTGTGAGACTTTATCTGCCTGAAACCTATACCTTAATTTGTCCAGATCCTCTGATATTCTTTTCTGTTCCTAAGAAAGAGAATAATAATAATAATAATAATAATAATAATAATAATAATAATAATAATAATAATAATAATCAGGTCACCAATAAAATGTGATGAGATACTAAATTAAAATACAAACATCAGTGCTTTTGTTATTAACTGCAAACACAGTTACGAACAAGATTTGAAGACTTCTATATACTTTTTGAAATTACTTAATATCTGACAACAAATAGGTGATTTTACATAAAAGGTATTAGTGTCAGTGAAATCTGTATTAGTAAGATATAAACTCATTATAAAAGAGGAAACATAAATCAATGTGTAGATGAAACAGTTCAGGTTCAGTTCAGGTCAGTGCTGCAGCTAAACTATGTTTTAACATAAAATCTAGTGTCGTGATAGGATACAGTCATTGAGACAATTGTGAAGTATGTTTGGCTTCTTCACAGCCAAAAAATAATGATCACCCAAATTGTATCAGTCTTGATATATCACTTCAACTGAATTTGAGTGTTATCAGAGGATGACCCTTGTATACTTATAATTATCCTAAGATCAAAAGGCTGAGAATTTCTACTGTCAACTAATATGCACATATTTTGAGATACATAATGGCAAAAATAAAGATCCAAAGCTACAAAATCTGCTCAAGCAGAAAAGTAAGTAATTAACCTATGTTAGATCTGTTTTGCTGGAGTTATATTTATTAACATGCTGTGTAGTGATTTCCATTGTATCTGCTACTTTGTTATCTTTTACTGCTTCTAGATTCATCTCTGTGAATGAGAGGCAAAGCTGTTCTCACACCTTTTTTTTTTTTTTTTTTTTTTTTTTTTTAATTTTGGATTATTTAGATATCTAAACTGATACATCTCTTCTCTATATATATGCTATTTAAAATCATGGATTCTTATAAAATATAATTATATATAAAAAGGAGAGAGAAAGAATGTAAGAAGTGGAAGTGAAACAAACAAAAAAAAAAGTTGGTAAAGCCATTACAGAATTAATTTCAGTATAAGTTTCCCTCCTGAGCCTAGCTGAAATTTGCTTACCTAGTGGATATATTTTAATTGTTGCTACTGAATCTATTCTTTCTGACCCAAGATGTCACATCACTATGTGTCTGAAGCTGTGCTTGCTAAGTTATTTTGGCATTAATCACATTTATTGTTTGCAAGTCCACAATTCTCTTATTCATGGGCACTACCCTTGGGAATGCAGGTCACTCTTATCTAACAGCAGAATCTACAGCTGCTCTTGCTGACTTCAATTTAAGTCTTACTTCTTCAGCAGAGGTCATATAGAAGCAATTGAAGTTAATTTTAAGAGACATCGGTTATATTTGTGGTCATACTCATTCTTCAAGATTGCCCTTTAAGGTAACAGTTGCTAAAAGGAAATATGAATGTTATCAGGCACCTTAAGACAGAGGAAAAACAAACAAGTTAAAGAAAATACCAGAAGTTATTTGATGCTAGCTGCTGAATATGGAAAAATAGGAAATCATTTTAAATGAAGAAGCTCATAGTTTAGAGTCTGCAATATCCACTATAGTAAAATGTGATAATTATAATGGCTGCTCTGAAAGTAATGACTTCTATTTTATTATGTTGGCCCACTGTGTCAGAGATGGATGTTCATGGTACAGCAGTTGAGACTGAACCTGCTTGCTAATATTCTATTAAATTATTTTACTGTGCAACAGATGGCAGCAAAGAGGCAGTCTGACAAAATTTACATGATATGGAAATTTACATGAAGAAAAAGGTGTGACACTGAATTCCTCCAGGAAGAAAAGATTGCACCCACTGACATTCATTGATGCTTGCTGAGTTTTTATGGAGAGCAAATAGTGGATGTGAGCACAGTGAGGTGGTGGGTGGTATGCTTCAGCAGTGGAAATAGTGGGTCATCTCTGGTGCTGATTTTTACAAGCATGGAATGCAGGCTCTTGTTCATTGCTAGTGAAAATGTACAGCTAATGTTAGTGACTATGTTGACAAATAGTGTTTTGTAGCTGAGAATTTGTTCTATCAGTGTTGAGCTCTTTATATTTGTTGTTGTTTCCATGGAAATAAATAGGAGGCATTACTTTCAGAGCAACTTAGGTACAGCTCTGAAGCATTTATACACTTGTTAATCTGGAAAAAATATGTGCTATTAAGAAAATGTCATCATTTATAAAACAAATTATCTTACTGCATGTAATCATTCAGATGCATGCCTTTCTGTTTTTTTGTAAAACGTGGATGCCTGCTTGGAGTTAGTAAACAGTCAACAGTCATTTCTTGGTGCAAATTTACCTCACCCTAAAGTACTACACTCATTTAGAAAAATACCAGTTGCCTATTTTTCTTAAGTGCAAATGAATGGTAAGAATTTTTTATTTTTTATTTATTTTTTTTTTTTCCCTGTGTCATGGTTTTGTGATTTTTGGTTTTCAGTATTCCACATCATAACATCATGTAGGGCACTGGGAGTTTAACTGTTAATGCTCAAGTTCTGGGCACCTGCCCGGAAGAGAAGAAGAACTATGTTCCCCAGGGGACTTTGCGGTCACAGAGAGTCTTGAGATATAACTTCTGGCAAGGTCACCTGATGTGCTCTTCTTCGCCTGCTCTTCTTTGTCGGTTCTTCCCCCGTCTCCCTGCTTCTCAACTGGACTGCGCATCTCACCTCAGTGTTGTGGTGAGGCCTATCCACCTTTCAGACATTCTCTCTCTCACTATATTTGATTTATTAGCTTTGATTTTAATTATATTGTATTATAGTGTGTTATCTTACATTCTGATACTATATTTAGTAAATTAGTTTCTCCTCAGATCGTTGACGCTGTTTTTAATTATTTTGGGGTCCCCTGTTCCCTTTTTCTGGAGGCGCGGATTTTGTGAAATCCCTCCGCCCCGCTAGTCACGGAACCAGGCCAAACCAGCCCGTAAACAGTTTGACATCCTGACAGTTCCATCAGTGTTCAGAATAGGAATCTGACCTTTCACTCATGGAGTTGTAGGAGTTCAGGGGTAATATGATCCTTGGAGACAGTGATAGACAATTAGGTTTAATGTCATATTGTCTCAAGATAAGGGTTTCAAGAATTAGTTTCTTCAGTTTCTAAGATTTTTTTTTTTTCCTTAAGGCTATTTACAAAGTACATCTTAAGCTGTGCTTGTTTTTTTTTTTCTTTTTTTTTTTCTTTTTTTTTTTTTTTTAATTTGAATTATATTATTGCTATAACATAGATTTTGCTATTAGTTTTTTCTGCTGTAACTGAGCCATCTACAAGATTTACTGATGTTTGCATTTAGAATCTTTCTCTCCTTTCCTTTCCCCTCCCTGATATTTTTTTCTTTTCCTACCTATTCTTATCATGCATCACTCTATACGTTGTAAAGGTCTTCTGTTTTCCTGTTAAATACCCTGGAGACTGAACAAAACCCACATGTCTGTCTAAAGAAACAGTCTCCCTGTCTCCCTGGATAAATATGGAATGCTCACAGATTTTTTCTTTTTTTTTTCTTTTTCTTTTTTTTTTTCTTTCTTTCTTTCCCTCCCCCTCCCCCCCCAAGGGTACCTTTAAAAATATCATTAAACTCAAGAAACACAATTTGACATTTCCATAAAGACTTCTCCCTGCTACAAAGTGCCAGATATTTCCCTTTTGAATGTTTGATTACTCTAGTTTCTTTATGAGCAAAAATTCAATCAATGTCTGACTGCCATATGGGCCATAGTGGTCCAAGTGGTCCAAGTGGTAAATGACCCAATCCAGTCTCTATCATAACACAAAGATGAGTTGAGTTATCTTACTATAAACTGCAAAAATATCTGGAATAAGTAATTTTTAGACTAAAGTTACACCACATTCTCACTATCACTCAGACTGCTTTATCCCTTTCACACAGTTTCTTTTCTCTCTCCATGTATTGCACCTTTGTCAGGTCACTAAGTTGTATACATTTAGCTCTGTTGGGTGTTTTGTCGTTTTTGTTTTGTTTTGGTTTGTTTGTGTATATGTGTGTATGTGTGTGTGCATGCATACAAGTTTATTTATTTATTTATTTTATATGGTACATTTTAAAACAGTATTTCTTCTGTTTTCTGAGATTTACCAATACATTTACGCAAGATAAAATGTCGTAAAATTTGTATAATCCTGAGCATACTTTCTATAGTCTATCACTTATTTTTGTTACTATCCTTATTTCTTGAAATACAGGAAAACACCACCTCACCAGACTTAAAAGTAATTAACAACCTTTTTCTTTATTTATTTTTCCCCAGAAAGATTATCCAACTATTTTATGATGAAATCAGATAAGACAGGGACGTATCAATATTTTACTGTTATTATTTGTAGACTTTTATGTTCTCGTACTGCTACCCATTACAATTCCTTCAACTTTTTCCTTGGTGTACATACAGACTCTGATTTTTGTTGTTGTTGTTGTTGTTCAATTAGTCTCTACTAGGTATTGCATGCAGGACTGTGATTGTTTTCACTGGGCTCTGGCATCTTAATGCATTTGTGCCTTGGTTTTTTTTTTTTTTTTTTTTTTTTTTTTTTTTTTTTTTTTTTTTTTTTTTTTTTTTTTTCCAGCATCTTGGATTCTTTGTGATGCTCGAAGTACCAAAATAATCTTTCTCTCTCATAAGTTCCAGCCTGTGCTAAGTAGCATAATATCTGCCAGCAGGTAATTTCCTTTTTAGATTTTTATCAGAGTGTTGTTACAAAATTTAGCTCATACAAAGGATATACTCAGTTTTCCCAAATCACAATACTGGCTTTTAAATCTTGTATCAGTCTCAAAATTGGTAGTTTTATCTGTCCTCCATCTACCAATTTAAAATAAACAAGCAAACAAAAGCAAAAATCACATATATTGCATCCAGATGTGAAGTCCTCAATACAGGAGAGATGCAGACTTTTTGGAGCCCTTCTAGAGAAGGGCCATGAAAATGATCTGTGGAATGGAATGCTTCTCTTATGAGGACAGGCTGAGAGAGGTAAGGCTCTTCAGCCTAGAGAAGGCTGCAAGTGACCAGATAGAGGCCTTTCAGTATCTAAAAGGGAGCTAGAGGAAAGAAGGGGACAGACTCTTTAGCAGGTCAGTGGCAGTAGAATAAGGGGAAATGGATTCAAGCTCAGGGAGGGTAGATTTAGGTTAAATATAAAGAAAAAATCTTTTACAGTGAGGGTGGTGAGGCACTGGAACTGGTTGCCTAGTGTGGTTGATGCCCAGTGACTGGAGACTTTCAAGGTGAAGCTGTATAAGGCCCTGGATAACACAATCTAACTGCGGTGACTCTGTTCATTGCAGGGGAGTTGGACTAGATGGCCCTCAGAGGTCCCTTCCAACTCTAAGGATTCTATGATTCTAAATGCAATGCTGACATTATTGTTTCACTTCAGTTGCCCATGTATTTTCTATTAATGCCGTCTGAGACATGTTAAAGTATCCAACCTGGTTTCCAGCTGCCACTTCAGAAAGGTCCCTATCTTTGAGAATAATATCTGCCTATTGTCTAAGAATCTTTAAGACAATCTGAGCTCTCTCAAAAATACTATGTTCAGGAAACTAAATGGATTTCTAACTGCCTAATATGACTGAGCTGAATTGCTCCATAGATATCTATCTATATATACTGTACAGAAAAGATCTACATTGGCTGAAATAAGAATCGATACCCCTGATTCATGAAGACCACTGGCTGAAAGTTGCTAATCAGAAATGAATTTGGAAATTAATCAGCACAGAAATGAGTTTCATAAAAATAACTACATGCTACAGCTCTATACATACAAGATAATCCTGACACTTAGTTATCCGTCTTTCCCAACATCCTTGTCGTGCCCTGAACTCAAGCAGATGCTTGTGTCAGGAAAAGTCTTTCCTATGTTTCCATGCCAGAAATATAGCTCCTTAGCCTGAGATATCTTTGTCAGATTTCCAGAGGACTATTTGTATTTTCAGACAAGTGTGGCTGCCTTTAAGCATCTAATTTAGATGTAAGGAAGGAAGAGATTAAATGCATAGAAACTGTGTTTAGTTTTCTGCCTGAGACATGAGCAATCAGAATTTAAGAGAGTATTAGAGTAGAAGTATCACAGGACAGGTGAACTTGTCCTGTTCAGTCATTTTAAAAATAGACATTTAATGTCAGTAACAGGAATCTGAACCTTTGCATTTTCAAATTCAGACTTTAGTGGAAGTGAAAGATAGTAGAATGGCCGGTAGAATTATAGAATCTAAAGGAATCCAAGAATAGAGGTGGGTCAGAGTGGGGATCCTTCCAATCAAGTACTCTATGTCTGACGGTGGCCATTAGAGGAATTTCTGTAGTTAGAACTTTAACAAAAATACAAACATAAGTTTCTTGATCATTACTAATTCCTTTTTCAGCATCTCTTCTCTTATTCTCTCTTTAGGTAAACTGTACTTTTAGCAGTAAACAGAGTAGAAAATATGACACTAATACAAAAGCTATTGCTAATGACATGATTTGCTTTCAGTCTCATTTTCTGAATAACAATTACAGCTAATTTAATCTTAATTCATAGGCAATTTCTTATAACATCCCTGCCAACAGCTTCAGAAAAATAGGGATGTTAAGAAAATGAAAAACAATTTATGAGATTCTAATCTCACTGAGTAAAGATCATAAGACGTGGTGCAACAAATGATAAATCATTAATTATTCACCAAACATAGAAACACTTTGAGGATTGACTGAAATTTCAGAATTTGCTACCATTATGTATGGGTTTTTTTTTAACTCTTGTAAAATAGTGATTATATGTGATTGAAATTATAACAATAGTGTAAAATTTATACTTGGATAAAGCCATCGTTATTCATTTAAGAAAAAAATCAGGAAGCATGCAGACTACACTGAAAAGACAAGTTAATTACTAAATGGCCATGTACTACTCTATACTAAGCTTTGTTGTCATGAATGCTAAGATCACGCTGTATCGCCCTTTGCTCAACTGATTAGCCCCCCCAGTTAGCGTTAAGAAATGCCGGAACACATCAATATGGTGAGAAAATAGAAAATGGCGTTTATTACTGCGTGGCACCTGTTTAAATACATTCATCTTCCACTTCGTATACACCCCTTAAGCATGCATTGTCCAATTACTGAGCAGGGGAGGTCCTGTCGCGTCACATCCCGATAGCCCCGAGGGCGCCTAATACAAGCTTTTTTCTAGAAAACCAAGTAGTATTTTATATTTTTGTTTTGTAATATTTTCGTTTCTGGTTGTTTCTTAGGATTGAACTGTTGGATATTCTGAATCCTGAATTCATCAATATTATCATAGATCAAAACCATAAATAACCATTAATCAAGAGGAGAGTTGATAGATACAATAGAACTAGATTTCAAAACAGGAGTGATAGAAATGCATATACTATGTAAGATCTGCTCTGAAAGTAATGCCTCCTATTTTATTAATTCAGTCCACAACATCAGAGGCAGATATTAGTGGTATGAAAATAGAGGCTGAATCTTCCTGACAGCATTCCATTTATTTTTATTTCCATGTGACTGATAGCAACATAGAGGCAGTTGACAAAATGGTATAGAATGGTATCTGACATGGAAGTGAATATGAAGCAAAGGCTTGTCACTGAATTCCACTATGTGGAAAAAAATGCACCCACTGACTTTCATCAGTGTTTGCTGAACAGTTATGAAGACCAAACAGTGAATGTTAGCACATGTGAAGAGTTGAATCTATGTTAGTAGTAGACAGAACTTGAAAGACTAGCCATGTTGTGGACAGCATTGCACATCTGTCACACCCAAGAACTCAATCCAACTTAATCTTGAATGTCTCAAGGAATGAGGCATCCACAACTTCTCAGGGCAACCTCTTCCAGTTCCTCATCACCTTCTGATTAAAAAAAAATTCTCCCTAATTCCTAACCTGAATCTCTGTTATTTTATTTTAAAGCCTTTATTTTCCCTTGTCCTATCAAACCATGTAAAAAGTCTTGTTGAACTCAAAACATCTTCTAAGCATTGGCCAAGTATTTGTCTCATATTGGATCTCACAACAACAACAAAAAAATGCCTTTAACAAAAGTTAGTCATCCAATGCCATTCAAGACTGTTGATACAGACAGAAATTAAGTGCAGGAAATCTTGAGTTATGACAGGATAGCAGAACTGCATCTGGCTCACACATCTCTAGGTTTATTTCAAATAGTGTGATATTACAAGTTCCGGTGGTGATAATACAAATGACTTTGGGCTAATCTAAATCTTACAACATATCTGCTGCTAGATTTTTTATCTGTTGTTTTTGTTGTTGTTATTGCTTTGTTCTGAGGTTCCTAGTTATTATTTTCAACTGAATGGCTGAGAATTGGCCTCTAGAAGGGAATATCTCAGATGATCACCTGATTCCTATTTAGCATTCTGTCCAGAAGTTTTTCCTAGAGAGCTGTGAACAGCATAGTCTTTTTTTTTTTTTTTTTTTTTTTTTCCCCATATATATGACTAACATGATCCTAAAATATGGTACTTACATAACTGATAGAAAACCTCTGGATTCACAACAGTGGTACAGAGGAAAAGAAGTTGTAATTGTGGAAATATAGGATAATGGGATGCAAAATACAATTCTGATGAAATTATTAAAATTACACTGTACTTCAGAATATAACTTAGAGGATGAATTAAGTTTTATACATTTCCTGAACTTCTAAAAATTACCAGGATTTGAAAACCCAAACTTCCAAACCCCACAGAAATCAAATGATCAAATGTCCTTTTATACCTGAACTTTTTTTTTTTATTTATTTTTATTTTTTCTTTTTTTTTTTTGTATAAAAAGTGATGAATGCAAAACATAATTTTTTGAGTTCCTGAGATATACCAGTTGAAGAAGATGGAGGGTGATTTTTACTATTATTATTTTTAATTATTATTAGTTTGGCTATAATTATTTAAGTCATGAAGGAATTACTTTTTGGCTAAAGATCCTTTGCTATAATAACTGCATGAGGATTTAGGACAAAGTTTACTGAAACATAGCGTATCACTGGAATTGTTGCAGCTGAGCCAGGAAACACTGCCAGAGTAGTCCTGAATTTACACAGACTAGAAGTACCAATTCTGCAAGCATTCTAATTCATTCTCACATTTGTGTGTGTTTATTTATTTATGTCTTTTTATTACTAGTATTGTTGAGTGAGTACAGTCTGTCTCCCCTAATGCTGTGTATGACACACAAAGTTCTCTTGTTTTTTTGTTTTTTTATATTTGCAGTTACAAAATGAAACAAAGCAAAACAAACAAAACAACGAAGAACCATCACCAACAACAACAGAAAGAAAAAAAAAAAAAAAAAAAGAGAGAAATGTTCTGTACTCACTTGTTTTCAGCAACTACAGGAAATGAATGAATGAGATAAAAACCCTCACTGGCTCACTGTTCTGGAGCTTCAGATATTGTAACTGTTAATAGGTATTGCTTGCTACACTCCAAAGGACTCCCATAACAAGTCCTTATTCCATCCACTTATTGCATAACCTGACAGAGACTTTTGGAACTAGATGTGAGTAGTGTTAGCTACCAATAGATGCTGCTCTAAAGCATGTATGCTTGACATTAGAAATTCACCAGACCAGTGTCTCTATATACCATAACTGGATATATAACTCTATATACTCCTAACTGGATCTGTTCCAGATGAATTCTTATGGCACAGTGAAGCAAGACGTTCTCATCTTCCCAGGGAATAATCATGTGAAATATAGCTCAATTAATATGATATTTTTCATTATTGGAAGGAGTCCTTATATTAAGAGGAGAGTTCAGAGCATTAACATTACACCATGAATCATGTTACACTGAGCTTGTTTTAACAATCTCTGGAGGTCCCTTCCAGCCCCTACAGTTTTTTTATTCTGTGATTCTGTGGAATCTACTGAGCAACTTTCAAAGGTTAGCTGCACATGAATGGGAAGGAAGTGTCCTGCAACAACAGAAGAGAAAAATCAGTAAAAATGGACCTAAGGCTGAAGAGGAAGAAATGATTACCAACAAAGAACTCAGAGTAGAGACAATTTATTCTTGCCCTCTTTTTTTCAAGAGAGAGATTGCAATATTCGTTTTTAGGTGGTGCATGGAAGGACAATAAGAGGTTGAGCAAAACATCAAAGAAAAGGAATTGATACTTGAGAGGCATTTTATAGCAAAAATATATATAAAACTTTAACTTGTTTTAATGAGACTTTTCTGAATTAATCAGGTAATGTGGGTTACTAGATTATCCAATCATTAACTGTATAAACAATTAATTCTAGGCTTCATATATATGCTGTATTCTCACTCCCCAGAATATTTGTGAGTGAGCAGTAGGAATATGAAAAAAAATAAAATAAAACTCCAGATTTAGCTGTTGTGGTTGAACCCAACAGGAGGCTTATTACCACACAGTTGTTAGCTGCCTTCCATGTGCGAGGGGGGAGGGAATTTGGAAAAAAATAAAAAATAAAAAAATAAAAAAAAAGTAGGACTTGTGGGTTGAAATAAAATTATTTAGTAAAATAGAGAAAAGGCAAAGGATAATAGCTATGCTTCTGTCTCAATTTATACATTAACGTATATAGAAAGTGATGCACAAGCAATTACTCACTACTCCCTGAGTGATTCCCAGCTAGCCCCCTGAGCAGCAGAAGAGAGAGATGAACTCCTATCTCCTTCAAAATTCCATCTGCTGGATGTCATATGGCACGGGTTATCCCTTTAACCAGCTAAAGTCAGCTGTCCCGATTCTGTTCCCTCCCAGCTCTTTGGATACTTAGCTGAGAATGGCTTCAGCTCTGTACAACACCGCTTAGCAGTAACTATAAACATTAGCATGTTATCAACATTGTTTTCTCCTAGAACAAAAACAAAGCATCACACCAGACACTCTGAAGAAAACAATTCTGTCCCAGCTGAAACTAAGACCTAGCATTTCACTGTGTTCCTCAAAAAGCAGATTAATTTTCATAGAACATTATTTGATATAATGTTCTAGTTTTTTAATTTGTTTTTAAGAGCTGAGTTAAAGAGCATTGAAATCTGTGTTTTATTTCTAACTTATCATCTTTTTTTAGAAATAAAAATAACTGCATGCATAATGTTTGTATTTTTACTACATAACTATTGAATCATTTAGTAAGTGTTGCACCTTATATGCTTACAACATTACAACATTCTTATGTTTAATAGGAAGCAAATGATGAATACTTACAAAACTATGGACAAAAAAAGATCAGTGTTCGAATGTGAATGTTCTAATAGTACCACTGAAAACTGTGACTAATATTGTTTCAAAACCTTATAAATGTCAGTATGTATAACTAACATTATTCCTAATAAACTTATATAAAATAGTCACTATTCTGTGATACATTATTTAAAATCTAAGTTACAGAAAATGTAATACTCCACTTCTTTTACAATTAAATAAGGATTAACATTAGGTGTTCTAATGAACTCTGACAAAGAAAACATAGTTTTATCACATTCATAAGTATTTAATTAAAACAAGCACCATATTATTGCATTATTGTAATTATTTTGTTTAATTGTTATGTGGTATAGTGTTGATATCAGTGAACATTAGACTCACAGGCATTTCTGGAAAACCCATTGTATTCAATTTGTGAACTGTAGTACTTAAAACAGATTTCTGTGAGTCTGCTGTTAAGGAGTACTGGGTCCTGATTTATTCTCCCTGAAATGTACATATACATGTCATTAGAAACTTGTTAAACAAGATTCATGCTTAGTAATTCCAACTGTGATAAGAACCATGTCCTCCTACTTTGGTTCTCACAGTAACAAACTCATCAGTGTAATAGAGAAGCAGGTCAGAACACGTTTTCCCTCCCTGTTTTCTTAGATTAATTCCTTCATAAAGGATAATTTTGAGTAAATTAAAAGGAGAGCACTTCAATTGTAACTTTAAAGGTGATATGAGCTAATAACTAGTAAATTTGTCTAAAATGTGGATTTAAGATGTTTAAAACCTAAACAATACTGCTTAAAACATTTGGAAAACATGTGAAGAAGAGCTTTGCATGTTACAACTCCTAGTGCCTCAAGTGAAGGATTTAAATTCATTAGGCCACCTGCTTTCAGATTATAGTATTCAGAATTTACTACTAGCTATCTGAGCAGACTCTGGGAACATGGAATCATCTTTATAAGGGACCTGGAAATTAGTGGAGGGAGATCTCTTAATTTAACCAATTTACAAAGCTTCAGATACAGCCCTGTATCTGATGCTATCAGGTAGGACAACTGGTAAGACAGCTTTAAAGCAACTGTGGTATAGTATTCCAAAGAGACATAAAGTTGCTTCCAATGTAAATAGTGGTAAGAAGATATCATTCAATGCCTCCATGCACCTTTTAAGATCTTTCTCTATACCTCTTTACTCAATGAATGGTTATGATTTCATAGAATAGTTGAGGTGCACTAAGTGTCTACTGGAATAGTGCAAGTGCTGTCAGCAGAGCCATCAGCAAGAAAAGATATCATCCACAAAATTCCAGAAACATTGCCATGTATACCTGTTTTTGTTTGTTTGCTTGCTTTCAATATACATATATTTTTCTCCCAAATGATTAGTATTCAACTGGAGACAAAATTAGGAACCATTACACAGAATTCTTCATACATTATAAAAAATGTAATCATCTGACAGTGCTATGATAATTCTGTAACATGATTACAGCAGTTGATTATGATTCCAAGAAAATTTAGTTACTTTATTTTGAGGGGAAAAAAAAACCAAAACCCGCATATGTTAAACTCTATCAAATTCCTTTATGCAAAGGATTTAGTAGAATAATTATCAAAAATTTTCATGTCAACTCTATGAAAATCTGAGCAGCTTGTTTTATTGGAACTGTTAATCACAGCCTGAACCTCTCATTAACCATCTGAGGCAAGCAATGAGTCAGCTGCAGGAGCACAGGTGAAGGCAATTCACCTGTGCTACCAGAAGGGGTGGGGCCTGGCTCCTAGATTCCATTTAAGTGCTGACTGCCACTGAAGAAGGTCTTTTTCTGAAGATTACTCTTTGTGAAGTTTACTGTGAGCCTATGATACTGGTGAATATTTCCGTTTATTTTGATTGTTTTTCCACTGTGATAATCTTACTAAACTTAATCTCAGTATACCTACTGACTGTGCATCTATTGACTGTATGCTTGTTATGAGTAAAGTTTCATTTAAATTATTTGTTGCTACTTATTTTTCCACAATTAAAGAGGCCTCTGAAATATCCCCACCACTTGTAATGTTGTTAAAAAAAAAAAAAAAAAAAACTGAAGCAGAGTAATTCTAAATCTCTCTGAAGTAACTAATAAAATGTTTTCACAAGAATTAAAACAGTTAATGTAATATTCTAAAAAAAAAAAAAAAGAAAAAGAAAAAAAAAGGGTGACATCCTTAGGGAGGAATTTTTGGATTTTAAATTTCCATGATATTAGTAGCCTACATTAGATTAAGATTGTTTTATTTTAATATTCAAGGGTTATGATTTTAGAGAGAATCTACTGTTTGTAGAGTCAATATATAATCAAAATAATATTCTAATATTCACTTACAGGGTTACTCTTAATGTTAAGCTATTTCTGCAATCTCTATTTGTATAAGAACATTACCAATGCAGGTAGGGACAAAGAAAAAAAAAATATCTGCTTGTTTCTTATGTACTTTGTTAATGAGTTCTGAAGTTTTGTTTCAATGTAGTAGTATGAATAGATGCATCTCTGAGAAAAAACCATCCATTTATTTCTTCTTTCAGAAACATTAGAGATAATTTTATAAATATGATACTGTCAAATAGAAATGTGATAAAGAACGTATGTTAACCTTAGAACAGTTAAAAAAAGAATATCAAGAAAATCCAACTTCGAAAGAAAGGCACTGAGCTATATAATGGTGTGGATGTTTGCTACCATAGAAAAATTCTCTTAACTGCATGAATGCTTTTAATGTTTGAAATGTAAGACACGCTTCAAGTATGTTTGCTTCATAGTAATGTTTGCTATAATTGTTCAGAATATTAGATTCAGGAAAGCACTATAAAACAAAGCTGTATTGCGTCTGAGCAGTTTGTATCACGTCTGAGTAAAAGTCGTATAGTTATCTATAAAATGCTGTCCTAGGCTTCTGCAATTCAGAAAACATATGCACTGATCTGGTGTCCTAGTTCATATTAAATACAAGTAAGCATATCAAGAATGATTCCTAAGGAAAGTATGTTTCTTACTGGACCAGAAAGAAAATCAGAAATATTGAATGAAAGCTAGGGTTGGTGTGTATTCATACTTATTTCAGAAAATTTCAGTTAGCATACCAAATGTATATAAGACATAGTAGAAGGTGAATGCAGATCAGGATTTACTTGCACCAAGTGAATTCCTTAACAAATAGAATGTAGAATAATATAGGCTTTGAAATAATATAATTTTAGGGGGTTCTACAAAATGCTGAAGCTTCAGATAAACTTCAGTAACTTCAGATGAAAATACTTCCAGTTCCTGAGAACAGTCTTGAAGATTTAATGTCTTCGAGTCTTGAAGATACTGAATCTCTAATGACACTGAAAAGAACACAGATTTTCTGTTTACTCAGTGAATTCAGAGTACCATGGATGTGTATACACATCCATACACATTAAGTGACCTCTTGTTATGTATTTTATGAGGACCTTGATAAAGAATCATAGAATTATGCTTAGGTTGGAGTGGATCTTAAAGATGATCAACCCCTGCCATAGGCAGAATTTCCAACCACTAGATTAGGCTGCTCAGTATCTCAGCCAATCTAACCTTGAACGCCTCCAGAGATAGGGCAACCACAGCTTCTCTCAATGACAAGTTCCAATACCTCACCATTCTCTGAGTAAAAAAATTTCTTCCTAACATCTAACTTAAATTTTCTCTTTTTGTAACCATTCCCCCTTGTCCTATCACTAATCAAACCATGTATAAAGTCAGTTCCCCTCCTGGCTATGAGTTCTCTTTAAGTACTGAAAAACCACAGTGAGATCTCCTCTGAGTTTTTCTCTTCTCCGAGCTAAATAAACTAAGCTTCCTCAACCTTTCTTCATAAGAGAGATGCTCCAGCCCTCTGATCATCTATGTGGACTTCTGGACCCTCTTGAAAAGCTCTACACCCTTCCTATATTGGGGGCCCCAGGCTTGGACACAGTACTCCACATAGGGCCTTACAAGAGCAGTACAGAGGGGGAAAATCACCTCTTTTGGACTGTTAGCCACCCCCCTTTTCATGCAGACCAGGATAAAATTGGCCTTCTGGCTGCAAGAGCACACTGCTGGCTCATGTCCAGCTGTTTGTCCATCAGCACCCTCAAGTCCTTCTCCATAGGACTGCTCTCAATGAGTTCTATTCCCAGTCTGAACATATATCTGTGATTGCTTTGACCCAAGTGCAACATGGGAGTCATGAGAAGCCTGATTGGACATGATGACTAAGGCAAGGAACTCAATAAGTATCTCAGCCTTCTCCAAGTCTGAGGAGGCCAGCTGTCCTTTCTCATTTATCAGAGGGGATACACCCTCCTTTTCCTGACTTTTCTGCCCATTGGATCTGAAGAAATCCTTCTGTTTTTTTTTTTTTTGTTTGTTTGTTTGTTTTTTACATACCACACCCATTTTAATTCCATCTATGCCTTGGCTTTCCTGATCCCACTCATTCCTGCTTCTACTGCTTATTATTTTCCCTTTTTTCCTTCAGTCTGACCAGGCAAGTCAGCAAGTCCTTGCTTAGCCATACTGATTTTGTCTGACTCATTTTTTATTCTGGGGATAGAAAGTTGTTTTGCTCTTAGGAAGACATCCTTAAGGTGTTGCCTACTCTGTTCAGCTCCTTTGTCCCTAGGGAGAGTTTTTCAGGGGATACCATCCAAAAATTCTTTAAACAGCCGGAATTTTGCACTCCTGAAGTTCAGGGTCCTTATTCCACTCTTTGACAGGGCCTCATTCCTCGAAATCATGTACTCAGCCAGGACATGGTTGCTGCAGCCCAGGCTACCTCTGTTCTTCATCCAGACATTGAACTATTGACCATTACTTTAGATTTGAATATAGCTTAATATTCAGATCCTTAGTCCTGTTAGGTCTGCAGAAAGACTTGATGAGAATAAGCAGAGAGCTGTGAGCAGTGAAACAGAGAACTTATGTCTGAGACTTATCAAAATATAACTTAAATTGCATTTCAGGTACTCCTGTTTTAAATGAATCTTTCCCTGAAGGATATTATTACCTATTCTCTGATGATAAAGCTTCAATTTATTTTTCTGTAATTCTACTTTCTGTTTTCCATTTACTTTGACTATTTTAAATGGATTATATCATTTTAAAGATTAAATAATACACATAAAATCAATGCATTTGAAATCAATTGGCAAATGTTGACACATACCTTAAGGGCTATAAAGGTTAAGAGCTAAATTAAAATTTCTGTTATTTTTCTTGTAAAACAGGGCAGAGAGGCAGTGCCAACAACTGGGTAAATAGCAGCATCTGTTGCTGAGATAGCCAGAATCTTTTCTGATTTTTTTTTAAGTAAATAAAAAAAAGAAAGTATGGATTTATCTTGTATACTCAGGAAGAATTATCAGTGCCCTGTTACAAAATTATAACTATGACTGACAATAAGTTTCTGTTATGTTGTAGACAAAATCTTACTTGGGCTGTATTAAAAAAGGGGTAGCCAGCAGGGAGAGGGAGGTGATTGTCCCCCTCTACTCAGCTCTTGTAAGGCCCCATCTGGAGTACTGTGTCCAGGCCTGGGCCCCCCCAGTACAGAAAGGATGTGGAGCTCTTAGAGTGGATCCAGAAGAGGGCTACTAAGATAATCAGAGGGCTGGAGCACCTCTCCTGTGAGGAAAGGTTGAGGGAACTGAGAATGTTTAGGTTGGAGAAGAGAAGGCTCTGGGGAGACCTCACTGTGGCCCTCCAATACTTGAAGGGAGCATACGAACAGGAGGGGGAATGGCTGTTTATGAGGGTGAATAGTGATAGGACAAGGGGGAATGGTTTTAAACTGAGATGGGAGGTTTCTGTTAGATATTAGGAGGAAGTTTTTCACTAGAGGGTAGTGACGCACTGGAACAGGTTGCCCAGAGAGGTTGTGGATGCCCCAACCTTGGAGGCATTCAAGGCCAGGGTGGATGTGTCTCTGGGCAGTTGGTAGGGGGGATTGAAACTGTGGTCCTTTTCAACCCAGACCATTCTATGATTTATGATGGTAATATAGTAGAAGACCCTTACCATACCTACTCTGGATTCCACTATATGGCCCTCAACAGTGATGTCTGCAAGAAACATCAAGTAAAGCAGTGAAAGCATAACATGTTATGTATAGATACCAGCCTTGGAATATAATATCCAATATCTTCAGATAAACTAATTCTCTGTTCCAAAATATTTCTTCCTTTCAGACAAAATACAATTATTTTTTCGGTAGGTAGAAGGAGCAAGTACTATTTATTCATTGATTAAAAATATATATTTTCAGATTGATAATATTTTATCTGTGAAAACAATTGTACAATTTTATACTGGGATATAGGCTTACGATATTTCAGACAATAATTCCTAATTTAATTAATCCACAATTCATGATATTTATATATGTAAGGCTGAATTATATTTGCATGTATAGCTTTTATTCTAGCATTTCCTAGACATCTTAATGATTAATATTTCAAGTTTTTAATTCTTTTAACATGCATATTTATATGTACATACTCATAACATGCATGTATAAAAACATAATTATTTCCCTTTTAGGTTATTTCCTTTTTCCAGTTAGTTACTCATCAGTACACTGTATTGTTAACATTTAAAATATTATCATAACTCAAGAATAATAAATAATATCATAACTCAAAACAGAGGGGAAGGGATCTTGCTTTCTCCATTAGGAAAGAAATAGAATGTGAGGAGTTGTCCCTAAAACATGGTCATGAGCAAGTTGAAAGCCTATGGATGACAATCAGAGACTGAGGCAGCAAAGTGTGTGATCAGTATTTACTACAGGCCACCTGATCAAGGAGAGCTGGTCAATGAGGTCTTCTACCTCCAGCTAAAGCAGGTACCACAATCACAAGCTCTCATTTTGCTGGGGGATTTCAACACCCAGATATCTGCTGGAAAAGTAGCACAGTGAGATGTAAGCAATCTAGGGGGCTCCTGGAATGCACTGAGTATAAATTCCTGAGTAAAGTAATAGATGGTCCCACCAGGAGAGTTGCAATACTGGACTTGTTTCTCACCAATGCAAATGAACTGATTGGTGACATGAGGACTGGAGGCTGCCTGGGCTGTAGTGACCTTGCTGTGGTTAAGTTCACACTTCAGGGGATTATGAGACAGGCAAAGAGTAAAATTAGGATGCTAAATTTTAGGAAAGCTTAATCCATAAAACACTCTTGAATACTGTTCTCATGGGCATGGGTGTGGGGAAGAGCTAGCAGATCTTTAAGGAGGCTTTCTTCAGGGTCCAAGAGATCTCCACCTCCAGGTGTAGCAAGTCAGGAAAGGAAGACAAGAGACCAGAATGGCTGAACTGGGACCTGCTGGTCAAACTGAAGAGCAAGAAGAAAATGCACAAGTGGAAACAGGGACAGATACCATGGGAAGAGTAGATGGAAGCTGCTAGGCTGTGTAGGGATGGAGTCAAGAAATACAAGGCCCGGCTTGAACTGAACATAGCTAGGGATACCAGAAAGAACAAAAAAGGATTCTATGGATACCTCAACCAGAAAAGGAAAGTCCAGGATGGCATACTCCTGCAAAAGAGTGATGCAGACAAGCTGGTAAGAACAGACAAAGAAAAATCCGTGCTATTTAATAACTTTTTTTCCTTAATCTTCTCTGATAACTGCTCTTCACAGAGCCTTCAAATGAGTTCCATTATCTGACTCAATTATTTCTGGGGTGCCATGCCGCCACAGGGCTTGTTTCTTGAGACCTAATATGGTGTTTTGGGCGGTAGCATGGGGTACTGCATATGTTTCAAGCTACCCAGTGGTTGCCTCTACCATAGTAAGCACATAACGCTTACCATTGCGAGATTGTGGCAAGGTGATATAATCAACCTGCCATGCCTCCCCATATTTATCCTTTTGCCATCATCCTTCCCCCCAGGAGAGGTTTCATCCTCTTGGCTTGTTTAATTGTGGCGCATGTGTCACAGTCATGAATAACCTGTGCAATATCATCCATAGTTAAGTCCACCCCTCGGTCTCTAGCCCATTTGGTGGCCTGAGGTCTCATGGGCCCACCGAGCTAGAAATAATTCACTCTTGTTCTGCTAGTCCAGATCTATTTGAGCCACCTCAATTTTGGCAGCTTAATCTACCTGATGGTTATTTTGCTGTTCTTCAGTAGCCTGACTCTTGGGCACATGAACATCTACATGGCGCACCTTTACAACCATATTCTTTATTCAGGCAGCAATATCTTTCCATAGCTCAGCAGCCCAAATAGATTTACCCCTTCTTTGCCAGTTGTTCTGTTCCCACTGCTGTAACCACCCCCATAAAGCATTTGCTACCATCCATGAGTCAGTGTAAAGATAAAGCATTGGCCACCTCTCCCGTTCAGCAACATCTAAGGCCAGTTGGACAGCCTTTACCTCTGCAAATTGGCTTGATTCTCCTTCCCTTCAGTGGCCTCTGCAACTTGTCGTGTGGGGCTTCACACAGCAGATTTCCATCTGCGATGCTTCCCCACAATACGACACGATCCATCAGTGAACAGGGCATATTTTTTTCATTTTCTGGTAGTTCGTTGTATGGTGGGGACTCTTTAGCACGTGATACCTCTTCTGCTGGTGGTGTTCCAAACTTTTTGCCTCCAGGCCAGTCCATGATCACCTCTAGGATCCCTGGACAGCTGAGGTTCCCCATCCGCGCTCGTTGCATAATCAGCGCAATCCACTTACTCCAAGTGGCATCAGTAGCATGATGGGTGGAGGGAACCTTTCCCTTGAACATCCAGTTCATCACTGGCAGTCGAGGTGCCAGAAGGAGCTGTGTTTCAGTACCGGTTACTTCAGAAGCAGCCTGAACCCCCTCATACGCGGCTAAGATCTCCTTCTCAGTTGGAGTGTAGCCCTCTTCAGACCCTCTGTACACCTGACTCCAGAATCCCAGGGGTCGGCCTCAGGTCTCTCCTGAGGCTCTTTGCCACAAACTCCAAGTGGGACCTTTCTCTCCAGCAGCAGTGTAGAGGATGTTCTTTACATCCTATTCCATCCGTACTGGCCCCAGGTCCACGGCATGGGCTATCTCTTGCTTAATCTGCTCAAAAGCCTGCTGCTGCTCAGGACCCCACACAAAATCATTCTTCTTCCACGTCACCTGATAAAGGGGGCTTACAATGAGGCTGTAGTTTGGAACATGCATTCTCCAAAAACCTACTACACCCAGAAACGATTGTGTCTCTTTCTTACTAGTGGGCGGAGACATGGCAGTGATTTTGTCGATCACATCTGTCGGGATGTGATGACATCCATCTTGCCACTTTATACCTAGGAACTGAATTTCCTGGGCAGGTCCTTTCACTTTGCTTCGCTTAATAGCAAAACCAGCACGCAGAAGGATCTGGATTATTTGCTCTCCTTTCTCAAAAACTTCTTTTGCTGTGTTGCCCCACACAATGATGTCATCAATATACAGTAAGTGGTCAGGAGCACTGCCCTGTCCCAGTGCAGCTTGGATCAACCAATGGCAAATAGTTGGGCTATGTTTCTACCCCTGGGGCAAACGATTCCAGGTATACTGAATGCCCCTCCAGGTGAAAGCAAACTGTGTCCTAGATTCTTTGGCCAAAGGAATGGAGAAAAAGGCATTAGCAATGTCAGTGGTGGCATACCATTTGGCTGCTTTTGACTCCAGTTCATACTGGAGTTCTAACATGTCCAGCACAGCAGCACTCAGTGGGGGTGTGACTTCATTCAGGCCACGGTAGTCCACCGTTAGCCTCCATTCTCCACTGGCTTTATGCACTGGCCATATGGGACTGTTAAAAGGGGAGTGAGTTTTGCTGATCACTCCCTGACTCTCTAGTTGACGAATCAACTTCTGAATGGGGAGCAAGGAATCCCTGTTGGTGCGGTACTGCCGCCTGTGCACCGTTTTTATAGCAATTGCTACATGTTGGTCTCTTACTCGTAGCAACCCCACAACAGACGGATCTTCTGATAAGCCAGGAAAACAGACAACTGCTTAACACCTTCTGTGTCTACAGCAGCTATTCCAAAGGCCCATCGATACCCTTTGAGATCCTTAAAGTATCCCCTTCTGAGGTAATCAATACCAAGTATACATGGAGCCCCTGGGCCAGTCACAATAGGGTGCTTTTGCCAGTCTTTACCAGTGAGGCTGATTTTGGCCTCCAACATTGTCAGCTCTTGGGAACGCCCAGAAACCCCATGAATATAAATTGATTTTGTCCCTTGGTGACTCAAGGGCATTAGAGTGCACTGAGCATCAATGTCCACCAGAGCCTTATATTTCTGTGGTTCTGATGTGCCAGGCCATCTAATCCACACAGTCCAATAAACTCTATTATTCCTTTTTCTCCCCCCTGACTGGGGGCAGGGCCCCTCTATTTGTTACCTCCGTTGTCTGCAGCAATTGGAGCAATCACCTTTTTGGAGAACTTCACCTTGGTGGTTGATTTGTCTGGTAATTCTTTTACCCGTGCTTGAAGTGCAGGAGTAGGTTGTTTATGTCACTTCTTCATATCTTCTCCATGATCCCATAAGTAATGCCACAAGGTGAAACGTGATGTTGTCTTACTGTTGTCACTTGCTCGAGCAGGAGGACGTCTTTTTTTTGATAGCTGAGATGTTGGATGACACCGGCTGGGAGGAAATCAATTTTTGATCAGCCCCTCCAGTAGGCTGTTTTGGGAGTTCTGTTCCCCATTGGATGTATCTATTACCACCATGGATTCATCAGCATCAGTCACGATTGATAGTTTGTCTATTATATCTTCTTGTTTGTTCTCCATTCTGTCCAGCTTTTCAGCTACTTCTGCAATGGCTGAAACACAAGCTTGTAGAGGGCTTAAATGTAACTCAAAGTCTTGAAGTTTATTAACCAATTCATTTATAAGAGGTCTTCTTTCCCCTCCACCATACATTGCTGTAAATGTACTGGCGTACCTTCTGGTGCAGTCTTTGAATATACGCCACATATTTTGTGTACACCTGACTCTCTCAGAATCATGCTCTTGGTCTGGCTCATCAGGAATGAAATCAGGGCTATGTAGTGTTTCCACCACAGCATATTCTCTCAAATAGCAGATGCCTTCTTCCATATCAGCCTATTTCTTTTTCTCAGGCATCAGATCATCAGATTCCCCCTGGGGAATGTAGTTCTTCTTCTCCTCCAGACAGACACCCAGAACTTGCGCATCAACAGTCAAATCCCTGGTGCATTACATAATGTTATGGTGTGGAATACTGATAACCCAACATCGTAAAACCACAACAATCCCCCTCACTATCCCAGATCCAGTGTCTGTCTTCCCTTATTTTTAGAACTACTTCTATGTTCTTGCTTCTATAAACTATCTCTAACTACCGCCTCCCCCCCCATCCTTAGTCCTTGTGAAGCCTTTTTCTCACTTTTACTCTTTTACTACGGGGCCCTTCTCACCCTTCAGGATCAGGCTGTGGGCAACCTGATTTAGCTGTACATGCAGGGGAGTTGGGCTAGATGACCTTTAAAAGTCAGTTTCAACTGCAAGGATTCTGTGATTCTAATATTAGCACTATAACATCCTGATATAGAAAGAGATGCGGTCATATCTTATCAGAACTTTGAATAAGATCATTAAAAAATGTATTCCACGTTCTCAGAAATTCTTGTATTCTGAACGTGTTAAGTTTCTTCATTTTATGATTTTGCTTTGATTTTATTTATAAGTGGTTTATTAATTTGTTACAGATTATGTTAACTGCCTTAGTTTGAGAACGGAATATATAGATTTTTCCATGTTCATTAAAAAATTCATAAAATGTTGTCAGTTTTACCACAGTAACAATACTGTAAACAGAGAAGCTCATCAACAAAGAAATCATGTAATTAAGTACAATAAACTTTTGTTAACATACATTCTTTTTTAACTGCGAAGTTTGGAGTTTTATTCTTTGTTCTCGGGAAACTGTTACAGTTATTAGGAAAATGCTTTAAATAAACTTTGTTCTCCGTACAAGTACTGAAGTTCATATGAATTCCATTTGATAATTACATGTCTGAATCAGCTATTCTCAACATGAAGTATTGTTTTTTTTTTACCTGAAACAAGATTTTCTGTAATTTATCTATTTTCCTGAGCCAATTAAAAGGTTTTCATTTATAAAAAACTGTAAAGAATAGAGAAAACTGCCCCAGACAGAAATAGATTTCTTCTCTAATACAAGGAAGTATGTCACAAATTTAAAACAGGTATAGTAGCACAATATAGGTAAGGGCCTAAGGATAAATTTGAGAAGTATATTAGCATTTCAATAACTAGGATTGTTTGCCCAAATTTAAGTCACCTTTTCCAAGGAGCCATACTATCGAGGTAGTTACTTGTACTGATTTTAAAAATATCTATAAAGATTTTCTTATGGTTAACATGGGCCCACTAACTTTACTGTATTTATGTAATTTACCAGTTGAAAATCCACCGTCAGTCATTTCTGGTACATCTTAGAAATTTTCTTACCTTTTTTTTCTCTTAATATTTCTCAGTTACTCCTGAATGTACCTTTTTTTCTCCCCTTAGGTGGGAACATTTCTGAGATATTTATGTAATATGCTTACACGTTGAATTTGGCTTTATCACTGCAGTGTTTCCTGGCACCTATTTACTCTTCCTAATTACATTCTTCTAGCATGAATATAGTAGGGTTTGGTCCATGGTTTGTTCTCCATAAATATTCAGCCAGCATTGATGAATGCAAATGGGTACAATATTTTCAGCATAGAGAAATTCAGTGACACGCCTTTGCTTCAAATGCACTTCCATGTCAAACACCATTTTGTCAGATTGCCTCTCTCCTGCTTCTGTCACACATCAACAAAACATAATGGAATACTGGTGGAAAAGTTCAGCCTTTAGTGCCCTACCACCAGCATCCACCTTTGAAGTCATAGGCAAACGTAATAAAACAGGAAGCATTACTTTTGGAGCAGCCCTCATTGAAGAACTTACTAGATTGCACTGAATGCCTCTGATCCCCAAATGCAGTTTAGGAGCATGTGAAATATCTGTTAATTTGAAGATCTTAACATGGTGGATACTGAGTTCAAGTAGTGGAAATCCAGTCCTTGAATCTTAAAAAAAAATGAATTCATAATGAGTTCAAAACCAGATAATCTCTATGGACTTCATTTTCTCAAGGTGCCCATAAGCCTCAGTCTCTTTATTTCCTAGAGAGGGAGAGAAATAGACTCAATCCACAAGGACTTTTCTTCATGTCACCAAATTTTTGTGATCATAAGTTTTAAGATCCTGAAAAGCACAACCCAAACATGAAATGCTTTTACTTTCTGTGATCTTTCACTCAACTAGATTATCAGAAAACATTATTTTTCTTTCCCCCCCAATTTCTTTTTGTTATTTTATTTATTTCTATTTTTATTTCCAAAAACTATGTCCATTTCTTGTCAATAGCCATTTTTGCTAGCCTTTATTTTCAGATTTTTATTTTATCTTACCTTTTTCTGTTTTATATGCCTGATAGCTTCTTTTAAAAATATAGATAATATGCAAACAGGCCATCCAGGCAAAATTTATTCGATACTGACTGTAATATTCTTTTTTCTAAAGTACTTGAACACACAATATGATGTCTTCCAAAGAGAGAGAGAGAACAAAGAAAGTATTTAATGTAAGAAGCCTGTAATTTCCAAATCCAATTTGCTTAGATAGGGAATAGTTGCTCAAATTCCTAGTCAGTCTGCATATTTTTCTTCTCCAGTTTGACAATACCTTTCTCATGATTGCAATTTTGTTTCCTGTTTTGCTACATTTTTTTTCCTTTCAATTTTCGTTCTTCCTTTTCTTTGATCTTAACAATTTTTTCTTTCATTCTATATTTTCTTTCATTTATCTAATTTTCTTAATCTCTCGACCTCTCATATGTAATTTCATTAATGAAATGAATAGTTGATAATATCTTTCTTCACAGTGCATCTGTCTGCTAGAGCATATATATAATCAATTTCCCAATCAGAAAACTCCCAGTCAGTACTGGGCCTACATAGGAAGTTTTTAGCTGGGAATGGAGGCTTTAGGAATGGCTTCTAAGAGAAGCTGTACCATGTAAAATAAGAGCCAGTACCAGTTCAAAACGGGACACACTGCTGATGAAGACTTATAAACTGACCATAATTTCAGTTTCCTATTCCTCTGCACTGCTTGAGGGGAGGAGATAAAAGAAAATGTATGGGTATAAGGTTTTTAGTTTGCTTTTAGCTTCTTGGTGTAGTAGTCTGTTATTAGCTATAGGCAATAAATTACATTAGTTTCCCTATGCTGATTCTGTTTTTCAGTGATGGTAATTGGTGAGCAATCTCTCTGTTCTTATTTCAAACCATGAGGATTTTTTCAGAATTTTCTTCCCTGTTCTGTTGAGAAGGTAACATGGTAAAGCTCAGTTGTCAATTAGTGTGGAATCACCATGCAGTACAACCACTGCAACTTTGCAAACTCTTTGACATATTGAAGACAGTTTAGATATCCAAAATCCCCCATTCCCTCACACCCAAACCCATCAAAACATTAGCATTGATTCATTGTTCCATTTCACATAGAGGTCTGCCATGTGTGCCAGTTCAGACTCAGCATTCCTAGAAACGTTTTGATAAATCAGAAAATGTTCAGAGAAGAGTAACAAAATTATCAAAGTATTGTAAGACATGATTTACAAGGAAAGATTAAAAAGATCAATATCTACACACTGACTAATTGATGTCTAAATTAAGATATGATAGGTCCATAAATATTTGAAGACCAAAGATGGAAATTATTATACCTGGAACACATTTATGTGTGTGTATGTTATCAAGTAAACTTCCAAATTCTCTTCAAAACCAATGATACCTCTCCATGTCAGTCCACTGTTTAAAACTTTTTTTGTCTATGTGGATTTGTGAATTTTAAAAACGCTGCTTAATATCTCAGTCATGATTCTTCCATTGAACACTGATAATTCTTAATTCTCTCTAGTTGAACTTTTTTTTCATGGGCATTCAAAGGTGTATTAAATAACCTCTCATATTTAGAAGAACACAAGTATATCTTATTCTTCTGATAATATTCAATCACTTATTCAATTACTTTGTTTAGCATTAGCTTTTGTGGGAAAAAAAAAAAATGCTTTTCATCAAACTTTCAATTAAACAGTATATGATTACTTTTATTTCTTCCCTATACTATCTTTGGGATTTCTTACCTATACTATGAGTAGTAATACAGTCATGGGAGCTGTAACTAAACTACTAAACTTCAGGTCTCACCTTAGCAGACAAGTTTTATGAAAAGGCAAAAAAAAAAAAAAAAAAAAAAAAAAAAAAAGAAGAACCCCAAGATTGTGTGTTCAAACTGGCATTCTCATTCCATTAATTTACTTCCTACAAGAAACAACAGATCCAGAGGAGAGACAGAATAATCATATACAAACTATGTATTTCAGACAGAGGAAAGAACCAAATCTGGCATAAAGAAACCCTGGGCTGAGACCTCAAACCATTAATAAATAAATAAATAAATAAATAAATAAATGTGTTGTGGTTCAACATGATGAACAGCTCAGCACTACACAGCCATTCGCTCACCATCCCCTTCCCCCAGTGGGATGAGGGAGAGAATAGGAAACAAAACAGAGCTCATATGTTGAGATAAAAACTATTTGCTAAGACATAAAAGGAAAAGAAAGGTCCAGCCTAAACCATTCTACTATTCTATGATTTACTGGTACACTGTGCAACTCCTCACTACCTGCTAAATGATAACCAGCTAAAACATGAGCAGCAACTAGCTCCCTGAGTCATCAATCCAATCCTAAAATAAGTGCATAATATAGTAGGAAGAATAACAGACTGTATGAAGATTCTTAAATCAGAGAATTTAGAAGGCAGCTTTATACAAGACATTTCACTTTTAAATGTCTGAATTTAGATGAGACAAATTCTAAACATGCTTGTCATGATTTCATGATTTTTGTTATTGGTATTCCAGATTATAACATCATGTAAAGCACTGGAAGTTAAAGAGTTAATGCTCCAGTTCTGTGCACTGCTGATTTTCTGGGTACCTGGTTCTCAGAAGAAAAGAACTACATACCCCAGAGGACTTTGAATTCAGAGAGAAAGATAAATTCCTCGCAAGTCACAAGATTCTCTCTTTTCTGCTGTCCCAGCAGTGTATGTGTACTCCTCAGCCATCTTGCCTTCAGTTTTAGAGTAAGGCCTTTGGTTTTGGACACTCCCATTTTGTTTGATATTTTTAGCCTCAATTTCAATTATATTGTATTATACTGTTACATTGCATTCCAATATCAGATTTAGTAAATTAGTTTTCCTCCTCAGATGATTGTCACTGTTCTGTTTTTAGGCCCATCTCCCATCTCCTTACCCTTCCCCTCTTTCCCCTTTCTTGAGACATGGGTCCATGGGTCCACTCCCCCATTAGTTACAGAACCTGGCATAACCGGCCCATAAATCCAGCTCCTCTAAAGACATTATTTATGTCAATAGTTTGGATGAAAAGTGATCTCCTCTACAGCATGATGGGTCCAGAGACGTATTTGCACTTTTCGGTAATGACAGTATGAAGCACAATTAGTTAATTAATTGTAGATTTATTCAAACTGTTGCAACTTGGTAGACATTTATTAAACCCTATACCATAATGCTTGCATTTTCTTGTCTCATAGATACTGGCCTGTATATGTATCATCTAAATGATATTTAGTGGTAGCTTTTACTGCTCCAGTCTAGTATTATTTGTGATTTTTGTTTGTTTGTTTATTTTCTGAAAATAATGCCATTAAAGAATGGTATAAACAAAAACTAATTTTTAGACTGAGCAACACCACCAAACATGATGAAAAGACTGACATCAGTTTCACGGCTATACTGCCAAGATTAGTTTCTGAATCCCTAACATATAAAAGAGGAAAGACTAGATTAAGCTGCACTTGGAAATTCCTGAAACAGGAATTTTGGAAGACTAAGACTTCTGTCAACAGGAAAAAGTCTTATCCTCCTAGACATCTGCAGCTCCAGGAAATAGGGGCAAGAGGAAAAAAGCTATGTAAAAAGCAGGCATCAGAGTCAGATGAGAACTGGTAATAACAAATAGTTGGAGAATGTCTCCTGTGGGTAAAGGAGACCCTAGATGCCACCCTGATTTTACATCTCAGGAAGATTGCTGCTTGACTCAGCTGCTAAGATCAGGAATATTGCAGACAGTCTGTTGAGGCTAATCTGTTCTTCATACTGTCAGTAACTGCACCTTATATACATAGGCACTAATGATAATGCCATGGTGTATCTGACGTATCCGAAGAAAATTCGTAACTCTGGGTATAAAGGTAAAGGTCACAGATGTCCAGTTGATTTCTCCTCCATCCTGCTAGACCTGGAAAGAAACAAATGGATTCCACAGGTCAATGCCTAATTCCACATTTTGTGTTGTCAGAGGGGATTTAGTGTTCATGATCCTAGGACTCTCACTGAGGATGAAAGAGTGATTGGGAGAGACAGGATCCACCTGACATACTGGTTCATACACTCCTGAAACAGCAGCTCAAATTACAGAGCTTTTCTCAACTAGCTAGTTAGAAGCTTGAGGGTTTCAGGATCAGAAAAGAAGTAGCTAATGTTGATATCCTGGTAAGATTATTATAGAGAATCACATCCATACAAGTCCATCTGATCCCTGTCAAGGTTATTTGATTTTCGTTGTCGGTATTCCACATCATAACATCATGTAGTGCACTGGGAGTTAAACTCCTAATGCTTTAGTTCTGGGCACCTGTCCATAAAAGGAGAAGAA
Organism: Chrysolophus pictus; assembly: GCA_037305975.1. Classification (NCBI taxonomy): domain Eukaryota; kingdom Metazoa; phylum Chordata; class Aves; order Galliformes; family Phasianidae; genus Chrysolophus; species Chrysolophus pictus. Next base: position 36,539,433 of record CM074576.1, on the reverse strand, counting down.
CTACATACTCCAGGGGGCTTTGCGGTCAGAGAGGAGATATAACGCCTGGCAAAGCCACCTGATGTGCTCTTCTTCATCTCCCTGCTGCTCAACCAGACTGCACATCTCATCTCAGTGTTATAGTGAGGCCTATCTACCTTTCGGACACTCTCTTTCATTATATTTGATTTATTAGCTTCAATTCTAATTATTTCGTACTATAGTCTGTTATCTTGCATTCCGATACTATATTTAGTAAATTAGTTTGTTTCTCCTCAGATCGTTGCCACTGTTTTTAATTATTTTGGGGTCTCTGTTTCCCTTTTCCAGAGGCGTGAGTTTTGTGAAATTCCTCCACCCCACTACTCATGGAACCGGGCCGAACCAGCCCCAAAACCATTGACAGATCCCTCAAGCTATATTTAAGAATTGTGAGAGACCTGACTGTTGTCAAGGCTTCTTTTAGTAATCTTCTGTCAATGGTTTTTGGGCTGGTTCAGCCCAGTTCCATGACAAGCAGGGCAGAGGGATCTGTGGATCCATGCCTCTGGAAAAGGGAATAAGGGAAAAAAAGGTGGAGAGATGGGCCCCAAACAAAACAGCAGCAACGATCTGAGGAGAAACAAACTAATTTACTAAATAAGATATAGGAATGCAAGATAGCACACTATCATACAGTATAATTTGAATTGAAGCTAATAAATCAAATATAATGAGAGAGTGTCCGAAAAGCGGAAAGGCCTCATCATAACACTGAGGTGAGATGTACAGTCAGGTCGAGCAGCAAGGAGGAGAGCTGAAAAATAATGGAAGGTCTTGTGACCTTTCCAAAGATTATACCTCCTCTCTGAATGCAAAGTCTTTTGCTGTTCTGGACAGGTGTCCAGAACTGGAGCATTAACTCTTTAACTCCCAGTGCACTACATGATGTTATGATGTGGAATATCAATAACAAAAAATCATAAAACCATAACATCTTCAAAACACATTGAGATCAGGATAAAGGTAAATGATACACATCTTCAAATAATGTAAAAAAAATAATAAAAATCTGGGAAGGTGTGTGTCCATCATCTGCATTTTAATGGAGTAACTGTTTGCAAAGGAAAAGACTGGAACTGATAGTCTGGGGAGAAGCTACATAGAAAGAATCTGGTGCTCTTGGTATACAGTAACTTGAACATGAGACAGCAGTATGTCTTGACAGTAATGATGGACAAGAGCATCTGGGTTTTATGAAGTATGACCAGAAAATTAAGAATTCTCTACTCGATACTCACTATGCTGCATCAAAGTACTGAGTTAATTTCTTTTTCCTTCAATATAAGACACTGATCAATTGTAGTGTGTTTAGGAGATAACCACAAGGGTACTCAGAGCTGGAGCATTTGTTTCAAATTTTTTTCCCTTTGTGTATTCTTATAGTTTCACACAGTTTATATTCATTGCACTCATGCACCAGCTATTTATTGCAACAATAAATTTCAGAGAGGATGGCAGTCTGGAGGCTATTTTTTGGCTTTTGGAGTAATTTGTATTTTGTGGTTGCTGTGGTTTAACCATCAGTTTAAAGCACCATGCGGTAGTTCACTGACCCCCATTCTCCCAGCGGGATAGCAGAGAGAACTGAAAAATAACAACAAAGTAGAGCTTGTGCTTTGAGATAAAAATTATTTACTAAGACAGAAAAAGAATAAGTAAAACAATCAAACAAACAACAAAAAAAACAAATAAACAAACAATAGCAATGATAATAATATTTATGTCACTTTAAAAGTAATGCCTCCTATGTATTTCCATGGAAACTACAACAGATACAAAGAGAAAAATAGTGCTATTTGATAGAGCAAATTCTCAGTTACAAAATTCTATTTTTCAATGTAGACACCACCATTAACTATGCATTTTCAACAGCAGCAAACAAGAGTCTGCATGCCACACTTGTAAAAATCTGCATCATTTGAGTTGACCTGTTGTTTCACAGCTGCTTTGCAGCTCATCCTTCATTGGCCCAGGTGGAAGTCAAAAGATGTCAAACCCAGACTACCTGTTGGATGTGGAAAGATAGTTCAGCAAAGACTGGCAGTGTGCGCCACAATCTTCAAACTTGTCAGAGGTCTGGCCTTATTGCATTGCAAGACGAAGGTTGTCTTATTCTCTGGCCTGACTCTGTGCAAGTCAGAGGTAATGGCTTGTCTGCCTACCAAGAAATTCAGAAGGATCACCTCTCCCCCATTCCCAAAGACAGTGAGCATCTCTTTACTCACTGAAGGTTGCATCATTAACGTTTTCTTTGGTGAGGAATTCACATGTCACCACTCCATGGACTTATGTCTTGATTCCAGCTCATAGTGGTGATATCATATCTCATCATCCGTTCCTCCAGGAAACTGTCTCCTTCAGCCTCTTATTAGTTCAATAAGCACTGACAAACTTGCATATGGTGCTATTTTTGTTCCTGGGAAGACTATTCCTTGTACCCCTACAGTCTTCCTCACCGGCAGGACTGAAATATCCTTAGCTCTGTATAGCACTGCTCAACAACAACTAAAACATCAGTGTTTTATCAGTATTGTTTTGTTTGTTTGTTTTCTTTAGCCAAAACACAACATTGTACCAGACAGTATGAAGAAAATAAACTCTGCTCCAGCTGAAAGCAGGAGAGCAGCCATACTAGAGAAAATTAAAAAAACAAATAAATAAACAAACAAACAAAAAATATTTTACCATTTAAACTAGGACACCACAATTAGTATACATAAAGATTCACAAAATAACTGCTAAACATCTTATAGAATCATAGAATTGTTTGAATTGGAAGGAACTCTCAGAAGTCATGTAGTCCAACTCCCCTGCAATAAACAGACATGAGACATCCACCTCTCTGGGCAACTCTGGGCAACTCAGGTGCAGACATAGTTACATGTAATGACTTTGCAATTATGAGACAATTTAGCATGACATTAAGCAGCAATTCTATATTAAGTTGTGTTTACATGTTGTTTAACTTATCACATAGAAATTAAAACAATTTTTATAATTGATGGCCTTTTTCTTAATATTGCCTGTCAGTTTCTATTTCATCAATCACAACTGCATGCTAATAAAAACAAAGTCAATAAATCCTACAAGGGATTCACTGAAAGTAATGCCTCCTATTTTATTATGATAGCCTACAACATCAGAGGCAGGTGTTGATAGTAAGGCAGTACAAAGTGAGTCTTCCCATCAGTATTCCATTACATTTTCTGGCCATGTAACAAATGGCAGCAGAGGGGCAGTCTGACAAAATGGCACCTGACCTGGAAGTGTATATGAAACAGAGGTGTATTATTGAATTCCTCCATGCTGAAAAAATTGCAACCAGTGACATTTGTCAGTTCTTGAAGGAGATAAAACAGTGGATGTTTACACAGTGAAGTGATGGGTGATGCATTTCAGCAGTGGTGACAGAAAAAGAGGTTTACCTCCACTGATGCAGATTTTTATGAGCACAGCATGCAGGCTGCTGTTCACAGCACGTGGAAAGGCATTGTGGAAAGTGAAATGTTGAAAAATGTTTTTTAGTTGAGAATTTGCTCTACCAAATAGTGTTATTGTTCTCTTCGTATCTGTACTAGTTTCCATGGAAATAAATAAGAGGAAATACTTTCAGAGCAACCTACATAAATATATGCTATTTGGAATGTTAAAAAAGATGAATAAATTAATTACAATAACTTAACCCATATGTTTCATGAAGTCCTTGAGATATTACCTGTAAATTGGTTTAGATTTTGACATACTAAGACTTCTGTCTAGCAGGTAAATCTGAAAATACTAAGTTGAAATGCTAACACACCTTTTTTTTCCCCAAAATTCCTTTTGTAGAAATTATATTTTGTGGGGTAATATTTAAAGATGAAAGCAGAATGCTTTAAATTCCTCTTTTTTTTTTTTTTCTTTTTCTTTTTTTTCTCTAAGAAAGTTATAACTTGAAAATCTAACAGAACTAGTGAAAAATATATATATATATATATATATCTTCTCTCCCATTCATCTTTGATCTTTTTCTGGAGAGATAAAAGCAAAGCTTTCATAAAACTGAAAGTATCAGCAAAATTCTTTACTTGTATTTATAACTATTTTAAATATTCTCTGAAGATTATTTTTTGAAAAACTATGAGACCATTCCCAATAATTTAGAATACTTTAAGTCATACACTTGAATTTATTAGGTAGGATGCACCAATAAAAGCAATTAAATCTTGCCCCTGTTAGCTAGTTAAATGGTCAGACATTATATGGCAAGTGATAGCAACATCAAGTTTTTTTTTTATTTTATTTTATTTTAAAGGGTCAGAATTTCCTATCAGCTACCTAACAATATCATAGACTAGTAGGTTGGCAGCACAAATCATAGAATCATAGAATCACAAGGTTGGAAACAACCGTCAAGATCATCTAGTCCAACGGTCCTCCCATTACCATTGCTATCACAAGCTACTAAACCATATCTCATAGCTCCTCATTCAGATGCCTCTTGAACACTGCCAGGGACAGCGACTCCACCACCTTCCTGGGCAGGCCATTCCAGTGTCTAACCACTCTCTGAAAGAAAAAGTTCTTCCTTAACATCTAACCTAATCCTCTTCTGGTACAACTTGCAGCCATTTCTTCGGGTCCTGTTTGTTGCCTGAGAGAAGAGGCCAAACCGCTGCTCACCACAACCTCCCTTCAAGAAGTTGTAGAGTCCAATAAGGTCTCCTCTGAGCCTCCTCTTCTCCAGACTAAACAATCCCAGCTCCCTCAGCAGCTCCTCATAAGACTTGTGCTCCAGACCCCCCACCAGTTTTGCTGTCCTTCTCTGGACACATCCAGGGCCTCAATGTCTCTTTTGTAGTGAACTGAAACAGAACACAGTACTTAAGGTGTGGCCTCACCAGTGCTGGGTACAGGGGAATGACTACCTCCTTGCTCCTGCTGGCCACACTATTTTTAATGCAGGCAAATGTCACAATACACTTATCTTAAGAAATCAGATCATGTGTAACAGAATATTGTCCAAGTCATTCTGCAGAAAGACTTGTCTTTTGTCACCTCAGTATGCCCTGGTCAGGTGATTTAAATCCTATATACTACCTTATTTCCAGCTTTTATTCCAGAAGAGCATAGATCTTGCATCATGATGACATAGCTCTCATTTCTATATAAATAATTAAGACATCCCTAGATTGACTTAAGTAAATGATATTAGATGTGTGTGTGTGGACAGATGAATACCATCTAGTGTACTGCATATCTAATGGCTAGATGTCATCCTGGGGGAAGCTGAAAAACCCAGTCTGAATGTCATGAGTGCACTGACTACTTCACACTGAATATAAATGCTGTTAGGGAAACTAATCACATACAGTCATTATGGCTTATATCTTTTCATCATGCATAGATGACATCCTTTGAGATTGTGGCAGGAGGTAAATCACTTGGTTTTTGACTGCTAGACCAAGAGGACAAATATTTTGCATATTATATTGTCTCTGTTATATTTGAATACCCTTCATGAGGTACAGTGGTCTCCTTAGGGGTACTTCATGCAGAGATAACTATTTGTGTCTGACTGAACTGATTACTATATTTAGATATATTTAGATGACTGTAACTTGTAGCTGGATAGAACCTGTATATTATGCTATTTGCTTAAATCATAAGATTAACTTCTCTGCTTGCCAGGAAGCAATATTTAGAAGAATTCCAAGCAGTTTTCAAGCTACTAGCTGTATTTAATATTGTAAAGGTACTGCTTTAGGAATGCAACGTGGAACTTTTTTGTTCAGAACTGTATTGTAGTAGAATGATGAGTATAAAAAATCCATAGAACAACTCTGTTAAACATTAGCAGCTATTTTAATTGTTATTTGGAAGAAGAAAAAAAAAAAAAACCATAATAACAAACAGTTTATGTAATAACCTGTAGGTGATGCAGATTGCAGATGAGGTCAAATTCATACAATTATGGCAACTCAGGAAAATTCACTACATTTTTTCTGGATGGGATGTTATATACAATGAATACAATAGAAGTTTTGTAGAACAAGTATATTTACTTTATAGTAAAAAGATGAATGTAAGAAAGCAAATACCTCAATTTCTCTGCATTAAGCCAACATTCTCAAGGATTTTAAATAGACTTTAATAATTCAAATACAGGTTGTCATCACTTTTTTGAGACATGGCATGTTAATTATGAGTTTTAATGGTGCTATAGTTAGAAGTCAAAGCACAAGCTTCTCAATTTTTTTCTTTCTGTCATCTTTATGAACGCAGCTAATTTCTTCACAAAAAAAAAAAAAGAACAAAGAAAAATGAAAGAGGAAAAAAATTATATTTTATGTGAATAGAAAAATCAGATTTATTTGATGCTGTATGGTTGCAACAAAAACAGTTTGGGACTAGGACTGACGTTTATAGCATGTTTCTTAAGTATATATTTATCCAAGGATGCATATTTAAGACTTTTTACCAAATGCCAGGTGAAAAATATGGCAGAGGATATAATAAAATAACTTGCTAGTGTTCACATTAGGCTTATAAAATTAAAACAAGAAAACAACAAGCAAAGTTAAAATTTCGGGCTTTTTTTTTTTTTTTTTAATTTTAGATCATATGTGTCATTCTACCTTTTTTATCATGAAAGGTCAATGTATCTTGACATTTATCTTCAGCTGATTTACACAGATAAAAATCCAGAGTCACTCAGTTAAAATCAAAGATACTACAATTGCAGATTTTGAAGTTGAAACTCAAGGAAGGTGCATGTGCTTCCTTGAATTTTCAAGGCATTGAAATAGCTTTCTCAGAGAGAGAGAGAGGTGTGAATCAAATCTGTGGACTACTAGTTACCAGCTGGGCACTGCACAGTTTTTGTGCATTTATGTTGTACGTCAGAAATAGTATTTTACAAAAACTTCACAGGAAAGAGAGACAAAATGTTAATGCTATAAAGGACATTGCACCAGAGCTATGACTTGAGCACAGAAATTTGTTTTGCATAACATAATAAATCATGACATTCCATGTGTTACTCAGGTGCTAGTAGATCTTCTCAGAAAGGCAGAGCTAGTTTGCACTTCTCTGTAACACTAACCTTATCTGCAACAGCCTTAGCAATGCTACCTCCTTCATCTATGAACTAATCTGGATCTAAAAACCAAATCAAACTCTGTCAGTTTTGTCCCCTAGACCCTGAGGAGCAGATCAAAGCTAGCATTGGAAAAAGCACATGAGAAGCGTGACTAATATCTGATTGTTACTGATACTTTTTAATGGTGATACGGATCTGTACGTTCAGCTTTTTCACTTGAAGAATACGCTAAGATGAGATTAGTCTTGCCATTTAAGTCCTGGAAATTAACTCAGAATAAATTAAGTTCTCACATTCCAAACAAAACAAAACAAATGGACAAAAAATGGATGATGGTAATGCATAGCTGAGAATGGAAAGTTGATAATTTATGTGTCAATTAAGATTAAGTTTGTAAGGTAATATACAGGCTTGCTATTTAAATTATCACACAATGAAAGTATTAACTAGAATATATACATATAGTCAGCACATACAACATATATTTAGATAGAAAAATAAGTAAATTCACTGCTCATTAAGTAACAGGAGTCTTATAATAATAAGACTTATTTTCAGTAAACATGAAGAAGCAGTAAATAGGAGAAGCAAGTAAAAAAGTGTTATCAATCTCTCAAAATATTACAAGAATGTACATTTAAGAATATATTAACATTATTTATTTATTTATTTTAATTTTGTAGTTCTGATGTAGATGATGATGCCTCTTACTCAGAGGCATTGGAAAATGTTGCCCAGAGAATCTGTGGATGCCCCATCTGTGGAAGGATTTAAGGCCAGGTTGAATGGGGTTTTGGATAGCCTGATCTAGTGGTAAATGTCCCTGCAGTGGGATTGGAATTAGGTAATTTTTGATATTCCTTCCAATGCCAAACATTTTATGATTCTATGATTCTGTGATTCTGTTATCTATCTGCAGGATACTCAGAAGTTCCAATCAAGCTGTTTAGTGAATGCACATAAAATTTTTCTCTGAATGATCAATTTCATTTTTGATTTAGGTTACTGGCATAGAACAATTGCATGTTCTTCTCAAAGCAAACCAGTCCCACATTCACACTGGGATGACAAATACATCTTGTGTCTCAAGCTAAATTAGCAATGTGTTCTATACCTTTTCACTGTATCTTCATTTATAAGAATTTAAACACATGATCCAGGTTACCAGCAGTACTGAGGTTTTGTGGCATGGAGATTATTTACAGTCACTCCAGCTTAACACTAGCTGAACACTGAAAAGTATTTGAAAGAAATGTGCAATTGTGTATATAGTACTGTATATAAAGTATAATATACAGATCTTCCTTTCTTTGATGTTGTTTTTATAATTAAGTAGTTTAATTTACATGCAGATTAACAGATAATATATGAATTACTTATATTTTTCTTCTCTGAAGTACAGCAGAGGTCTTTCTAATTTTTTCCCCCTGTGTTATTATTCCTTATGATGAGATTAGTGACAGATCATATCTAGTATCATTAAAGGTGAAGCATAATTCCAAATGAAAAGATCAAGTAATGACAGGGAAAGGCATGTTATTCAGAAAGAAGTAAAGAAGAGGGTCGGTGAATTTTTTTTCTAATTCAGATCACTCTCAAACAATTATTTCTGAAAGTAAGAGTTCAAATAACAGAAGCAGGATTACAAAGACAATGTTAATAGTAAAACTTGTAGCAGATGTAAGTTAGAAAATTTCCACATTACAGCTAAAATTTTAATTTCTAACCTTTAGTGTAGGAAACAGTGAACAGGTATAACTTATTTGGAGTATTTTTATTATCAAAAATGTCTTACTTCTACTCTGAGTCTTAGCTTATGAACCTTTAATGAGTTACACTTATAGTGATATCTTTAAGACTGAAGAGATCTATATTATTATTATTCAGTGAGCTAATTGGAGAATATGATATAATCCTCACTATTTTTCTTTGGAGATAGATATTAATATTTTCCAACTACAGCACATTTTTGTTTGATCTTTCATCTGGATCACTGTGACAAGTCTTCTTTCATCTTGCTCTTACATATATATATATATATATTCAAGTATCAGACAGAGAGGTAATCTGATTTTACTACAATTATGTATTCCTTCCGTCCTTAATTTCTCTTTCAGACACAGCTCACAACAGGAGTATAAGCTTGAATAAATTCTGGGATCTCTAGAGTTTTTCATAGTTATTCTTCATTCTTACATAAATGAAAAAGTATTAGTTTCACACAAATGCATGTCATATGTTTACAGGCTAAAAGACAGGGAGCTGTTGGAGAGGGTCCAAAGGAGGGCCACGAAGATGATCAGGGGACTGGAGCACCTCCCCTACGAGGACAGGCTGAAGGAGCTGGGCTTGTTCAGCCTGGAGAAAAGAAGGCTGTGGGGTGACCTCATTGCAGCCTTTCAGTACCTAAAAGGAGCCTACAGAGAGGAGGGGAATCAACTCTTTGAAAGGGTAGATAACTGCAGGACAAGAGGAAATGGTTTTAAATTGAGGGAGGGGAGATCTAGATTGGACATCAGGGGGGAAATTTTTTACAGAGAGAGTGGTGAGGTACTGGAACAGGCTGCCCAGAGAGGTTGTGGATGCCCCATCCCTGGAGGTGTTCAAGGCCAGATTAGATGGGGCCCTGGGCAGCCTGGTCTAGCATTAAATGAGGAGGTTGTTAGCCCTGCCTGTGGCAGGGGGGTTGGAGATTCATGATCCTTGAGGTCCCTTCCAACCCTGGCCATTCTGTGAAAATTCTGTGAAATGATGAGATGCAGACATATGCAGACCAAATCGTATGCAGTTCAAATAATAGTTAAGCAAATTATTTGTGGGAAATTCTGTATCCATGATCCTGGAATGGTACCATTTAACATCTTTGTAGGTGACATGGGCAGTGGATCAAGCACACCCCTAGTATATTTGCAGATAACACCAACTGAACGTTGTGGTTGACATACTAGGGGGAAGGGATGCCATCCAGAGGGACCTGGACAGACTTGAGAGCTGAGACCATGCCAACCTTATGAAGTTCAGCAAGGTCAAGTGCAATGTCCTGAGTCTGGACTGGGGCAATCTCAAGTACAAATACAGTCTGGGCGGAGAATGGCTAGAGAGCAGCCCTGAAGAGAAGGATTTGGAGTGTTGACTGATAAAAGACTCGAGATGAGCCAGCATTGTCTGCTTGCAGACCAGAAAGCCAACTGTATCCTGGGTTGCATCAAGAGAAGCATGACCAGCAGGTCAGGGGAGGTGATTCTGCCTCTCTACTCTGCTCTCTTGTAAGACTCCACCTAAAGTACTGGGTCCAGCTCTGGTGCCCCCAGCACCAGAAGGACATGTAATTTTTAGAGCAGGTCCAGAGGAGATGATTAGAGGGCTGGAGTGCCTCCCCTAAGAGGACAGGCTGAGAGAATTGTGCCTTTTCAGTCTAGAGAAAAAAAGGCTCTGAGGAGACCATATAGTGGCCTGAAGGGGGCCCACAGAAAAGATGGGAAGGGACATTTTATAAGGGCAACAGGATGAGGATAAATGGCTTAAAACTGGAAAAGAGTAATTTGGTCTAGATATTATGAAGAAATTCTTTACTTTGAGGGTGGTAAGACACTGGAACAGGTTGCCCAGAGAGGTTGTGAATGCCCCCTCCCTGGAGATGTACAAGGCCAGATTGCATGAGATTTTGAGCAGCCTGATCTAGTGGGAGGTGTCTTTGCCTACAGCAGGGGAATTGGAACTTGATGATCTTAAAGGAACCTTCCAATGCAAACTGTTTGCTATTCTATAATAGTCTTTTAAGTGTATACATCAACAAAATTATTTATCTCTGACTGATATTTCCTAGGAAGTTATATTAGTCTTTTGCTAATCTTTACCGAATTCTAGCAAAAGAGCCTTTCCAAATATTTGATCCACTGTGCTGTTGTTACCTGTCACACTAAGGAGGGTATTTCTGAGAAACAGGGAGAGATTTTGCAGCTAATTTTAATGGAGAATACAGAGAAGCAGACCTCTAGCTGGAAACTTCTAACATGTACATTTATTATTCAGTCAAAAACAACAGAGATCAATAGAAACATGGTTCTGCAAGGAAAAAAAAAGGAAAAAGGGACCTTTCTAACAAAATTTCAAAGAGTACATCCATTATAAGATGCTGCCATTTACTAAATTTATATCATTTTTAAAATTGTTAAATCTGGGAAGAGATTGTTGATAATTACAGGTTGACAATTCATTCTTCTATTTCTATAATCAATGGAATCTGAAAAGAACTGCTGTGAGATAAGATTATGAATTTATCATTCTTTTTTGTGTACTCAACTATGAAAACTTCTTACGATATATATTCCTTTAATAGTATTTATTTCCTGTACATATACAAGATCAGATCTGTGGATCTTTGGCAACCCTAGTGAGCTTCTCTGCTCTAAAGGAACACTAATGAGCTATCTCTTGAATCAGTAAATCTCATTGTTCATGCAATATGGATTGTTCATGCAAACTGAAGGAAGTTGCTTCCATTTTTGCTTTATGAGTGATAGCTGATATAAAAAAATACATATATTCCTAAAAACACTATACAAGAAACATGGAGACCAGCTAACTACTGATGACAACTTTTCTAAAGTCATCTAATATTTATCATTATTCCAATCATATTTTTGAAAGAAAATTTTATCAAGTTTTCATGCTTATTACTGATACAAATTTATATAATTGTATAATCAAAATGAATTGCTATTTTTCAAATGTTATATATATACAATATATTCCAAGAATAATATGTAACAAGTAATGTGTAAAATATATGCAAAGTTTTTCACTTGGAAAGCTTCACAGCAACTGTATATTTAATTGTCAGCCAACAAAGTGAAGGAACACAAAGTGAAGTAAGGAAATGATTGCTATTCTGACATAAGTGAGAAAATAAAAGAAGAAATGGTAGAAAATCCTTATGAAAATATGATTTTCCACACATAATATGCCCCTCAAAATTACTGATTTCTTTTTAGTATATACCACAATAAACTATCTTTCTCTCTCTCTCTCTTTTTCCCTCTCTCTTTTTAATTTAAATTTTCCTTTCCTTCAGTTAATGTCTGGTTCCATAGCATATCTTTCGAGAATAAAAGCCAAACTACTGAAAGGAACTCAGAGAAACTATTCCAAGAGATTGCAAAATGTCCTATTCTGGAAATCTTTAAAAACCACCTGGATACTGCAAACTACTGCAGGAAATGTGCATAAACAGTAGGGAATGTGCATAAACAGTAGGGTTGGACTAGATGATCTCCAAAGGTACCTTAAAGTTCTGTGTTTCTATGATTCTACAAAGGATATAAATGCTATTTCTAAGTATAAGGCAGGTATCTTCATAAAACCTTCTGAATAATATGCTCAAAATAAACCTCAATTTTTTATTCTATTATTTGTCTAAAAATGTACATACCTTTTTAACTACCTAATCCCATCTTCACACTTTCCATATGTTGGGTATATTCATCTTAAAATAGCACTTTTCATTAATTTTGACTTTTCAGTTCTGTTAATGGTTTCTAGAGTTTATTTTATACAATCTCATTTTTTTTCCTCCTTCTGATATCTTTTTATCTCTTCTTAATGACAAAATCATCTTTATGCTTTGTCTTTCTGTTAGATTTATCTTATTTTTGTTGTTTTTCTTTTGTGTGTGTGTGTGTATTTCTTTTCCTATCCATTTTCAAGATATCAATTTTTAACTTGTTATAGCATTCATATCCAGGTCTTTTTGCCCATTTTTTTCTCCTCTCATTTTTGAAATTAGCAGGCATGAATTTATGAGGTAGAATTGTTGGGAAAGAGCAGAAAAGATGTACCAGAAACTTGTGAAAATATAGCAGTAATGACACTGAACTATTCAGATGATTTAATCATAACATTTTTGCAAGTTTCAATAAAAATACATAATTCTTCAAATGATAAATGACAAATTTAGCAGTCTGTATGCCAGCTATTTACAAAAATTAATCTTTATTCCAGGACATTAGGAAGAAGTTTTTCAAGCAGAGGGTGGTGATGCACTGGAACAGGTTGCCCAAGGAGGTTGTGGATGCCCCATCCCTGGAGGCATTCAAGGCCAGACTGGATGTGGCTTTGGATGGCCTGGCCTAGTGGTTGGTGATCCTGCACATAGCAGGGGGGTTGAAATGAGGTGATCATTGTGATCCTTTTCAACCTGGGCCATTCTATGATTCTATGATTCTATGACACACGCACACAAATAAATAAATAAAAGTAATAAAAAAGATAAAAGCTGTCATATCTCTGGCAGTAGTATATTTTTTTGTTTATTTGTTTGTTTGTTTTCAGCCTCCAAATAATATTCTAGCAAAAATATTTGATGTGTAAATAAATAATGGATTACCTTGAACTGAAATATACAGAACACAAAATTTTAGCCTATACAATATCAACTCTAAGATTTTCTGGACAGGAAAAAATAAAAAAAAAAAGCTAAATAAGAACACTGTCTTCAGTAATATTTAATACTGTTGTCTCACCATGCCTTCACTTTCAAAACATACATACTTAGAATTCTAAAACTACTTATACTAGCAGATGAAACCAAACACCTGTGATATGACCGAGTAATATAATTTAGTTGTTGTTGTTGTTGTTGTTGTTATTATTATTATTATTATTATTATTATTATTATTACAACTCACCCTTTGTTATCAGGATAAATTTTTTACTGATTGTTCTCTGTACATAAAACTCCGATTTCCATAAGGAGTTGTTCTAAGCACTTGGAATAAAATTCCATTACTTCCTCAATTTCTATGATATCTTTGAAAATAGAACATAATGACCAATTACTGCAAGTGAAGATACATGATAAGTATTTTTTTTAGATTGAATAAACTCATTATTGCTTTTAAGCCAGCTGTGATTTGGAAAGTGTCTGATTTAGAACTTTTAACACTACTGTTACTTTATCAGTTTTTACAGAATTCTACTATATTGGTTTTACTATCAACTGTCTTTTCAGAAATTACCATGCTTTTTTTTTTCCCCCCATAAAATCATATTGCAATTATTGAAAAATAGTCAACATAAAAGTGTTCTCATCAATTCATCATGATTTTTCTTTTATTGACACAAAAAGTTTTCAAACTATATTCTGATACTCAAGTTCATTGTTTTCAGTTATATCCCAAAAACTTCCAAGCAAAATTGTAACAGAAATAAAAATTTAAATGATTTTTGAGATTAAAAAAGATAAAATAAAGCCTTATCCAATGTCCAGAATATTAAGAATATCTTCACAAACTGGGTAATAATGTATATTTGATAAATTTTTGTGAAAGTTTTTATTGTTCCTGTTCACTCTTGCTCATCAAAAAATCTTCAATAATATTGAATTTTAAAAATATATGAAAAGTGTGATAATTATCAGTGAAATAAATACAACTGAATTCAATACATTTAAGATAAAGCCTAGATTAATAGATTATAAGAGGTGATCAGTGAATAAAGATCATAAATAAAAATATAAAAAGTTTGATGTATGGTAAAAAAAAAAAAAAAAAACCTAAGTAAAAACTAAAACTAGGTTAATATTTTATAATAAGATAATTACATATTTAAACTGATAGCATTTTCTCTAGAAAGATTATGTTAAGAGAAGACCAATATGCAAAACATCTAAATTGTTCTTTCAACAATGAGGAAATGTTTTGATTGAGGGTTTTTTTGTTTGTTTGTTCGTTTTGTTTGTTTCCCAGAAATTTTCCTCATGGCCTATTCTAAAAGACTTCTGTGGGCTGCAGTAAAAGTTTGGAGACTTTTGCTAGGATCTTATGATATTCTCACAATTGTCATTTCTCTGTATTCCCCGAAGTCAACCAGAAAGAACTGATATTTTCAAGAATAGACTGGGGTTATGTTAAGAGCCTTTCAATTTTGTTATGATATCCTCCTTCTCTACTCCTGCAGAAGTTTTAAAAATCATTTCAGACTTCATGAAACAGAAGTATACCTGGATTTTACTTCATGAATAATCTTGTTTTTTGGAAATAAATAATAAAACAAAACAAGACCAAGAGTTAGGCTTTCCATAAAGTAGTGAATTCAAGGCATTATCAACATAAGATATAATATCAGTGCATTTTACTATAGATTCCTATGCTCTTAGTTGTCAAACTGCATATGAATAAGATTTAATTGGTATATTCTTTTCTAACATGTAAAATATCTCATAATACTCAGAAATCAATGCTGATTTAACTTACTTTAATTTACTGGCTTCAGTATCTAAATATCGGAGAAGGTTCCACAGCTAATGTCTTTCAGACTACGATGGTGACAAAAGTTTTGGTCCTCCTAGTAATTTTTAAAACATCAATGAGGAAATAAAACCCTTCAGAAAGCATGTGAGTAACATCCACTGTTTCCAATTTCAAAATAATCAGTTTTGCTTTGTAAGAGTTAATTCAGAACACAATAAAATATATGAAATACAATGACCTGATAATTACCATGGGTGCCAGTAAAAATGCCTTTACCAAAATGTATATAGTAGATACTTGGAAATGATTTGTTTCTGCTCCCCCTACCCAATCCATGTACTAAACTGAGAGAAAAATTACTCCCGAGTTTTCTGAAAGCAAAAGAGGAACTCAATGACAAATAGACTCTATACAGGTAGGAAAGAAAGCAATTTAAGACATCTACTGTAAATAAATTTAAATTATGCCTCATATATCACTTTCCATGTTCAGTATTAAATGTTTCATAGAAACATTTAAATAATGAATATTTACATAAAATGAAATTAAGTAAAAGGTTATTACCTGGATCTTGGTAAAGATGCTACAGCTGAATAGAATGGAAAGATAGCCTAACTGAAATTGTCTTAGTTTCATCTGGGACATCTGAGTTGTTTTGTTTCTTTATAGTGCCTACTATGATGCTATGCTTTGGCTTTTGGAAAAAACAAATCATTGACTACGCACCAATATTTTAGTTGTTGCTGAGCAGTGGCTTTGGAGAGCCAAGGACATTTAAACTTTTTATACTGTTCTGATAGTGAGTGGACATGAGGGGCACAAGGAGCTGGAAGGGACAGAAGCAGGATGGCTGTCATAAAATGGCCAAAGAGATATTCCATAACATGAGACATCATGCAAAATAAAAACTTTCAAAACTATGGGGAGTTAGCTGAGCGGGGAGCCACTGCTTGGGGACAAGCTGGGCATTGATCAGTGGTGGTGAGCAATTCTGTAATACTAATCACTAATTTTATAATTACTAATGGGAATTTTGGTGTTCCAATTTGTAATCATTGCCTCTCATCCTGTTTCTGAGCACCACTGAAAAGAATCTGGTCCCATCCTTAACACCAGCCCCGTAGATATTTATAAGAACTGACAAGATTCCCTCTCAGTCCTCTTCAAGCTAAACTGCCCCATGTCTCTCTGTCTTTCCTCTTAAGTGAGATTCTCCAGGCCTGTAACCATCTTTGTATTCCTCTAATGCATTCTCTCATAAAGTTTCCTGTCTCTTTGAGCCAAGAAGCCCAGAACTGGACAGTATTTCAGATGTATCATTGCCAGGGCAAAGTAGAGGGAAGGAGAACATCCCTCATTTTGCTGGCCATACTCCTTTTAATGCAGCCTAGAATACCTTTGTCCCTGTTGTTGGCCTCAAGGGCACACTGCTGGTTCATGGTCTACCTGTTGCCCACCAGGACATCAGGTCCTTCCCCGCAGCGCTCCTTTCCAATAGGTCTGCCCCTAGCTTATTCTGGTGCATGTGGTTATTTCTACCAAGGTGTAGGACTCTACACTTGCACTTGTTGAACCTCATAAGGCTTTTTTCACCCAGCTTTCCAGCCTATCCATGTCTCATTGAATGGCAGCACAGCTTCCGATTTGCCAGCCATTCCTCCTAGCTTTGTACAACCATCAAACTTTCTGAGGGTGCACTCTATCGCTTCATTTAACTCACTGATGAACAAACTGTGCCCAGTACAGACCCATGAGGGACACCACTAGTTACAGGCCTCCAGCTAGACTCTGTCCCACTGATTACAACCCTCTGAAATCCACCAGTCAGACAGTCCTCAGTCCACCTCACAGTACACTCATCTATCTCACATTTTCAAAGTTTGCCTATGGGATACAACATAAAAATCCTTGCTGAAATCAAGGTAGACAACATCCACTGCTCTACCCTTATCTACCCATCCAGTCCTGGCATCCTAGGAGGCTCCCAGATTGGTCAAGCATGATTTCTTCTTGCTGAATCCATGTGAACTACTCGTAATAACCTTCTTCTCTTCCACTTGCTTGGGGTAATATTCAGAATAAGTCATTCTATCACATTACCAAGGACAAAAGTGAGGCTGACTGGCCTGTAGTTTCCTGGCTCCTCTTTTCTGTCCTTTCTGAAGACTTCTCAACTTTGGCAGGTTGGCCGTGAGCCAGCAGTGTGCCCTAATGGCTAAGAATAGCCAATAGCCAATAGCATCCTGGGGTGCATTAAAAGGAGAGTGGAGAGAAAGACAAGGGAGGTGATCTTCCCCATCTACTCTGCCCTAGTCAGGCCTCATCTGGAGTACTCTGTTCAGTTCTGGGCTCTCCTATACAAAAAAAAAACGGGATCTCCTGGAAAGAGTCCAGAAGAGGGACACAAAGATGATAGTTATCTAGGTCATTCTAACTACATCAAAAACTATATATTTCTAAACAAGCTCATTTAAATATAATTGAGATTCAAGTGACTTCAGACATAAAAATTGTAGCAGAGTCAATTTTCCTATAGTTGATATTTTATTCTTAGAATAAACCAATGTTTTATACAATATTCAAGCTGTTCACATTTCTTCACTCTAAGAGATGAATTGTTTCTCTAAGATTTTTTTTTTTGTTATACATCCTGATTTATTTTCTTGTTTTAGCTGAGTATATTCAAAAGTTCCTCCATTTAAGGATTGACAAATTAGGATTGCTTTTACTTTTCCTAAAATCCTGCTTTCTTCATTGCAGTTTCGCAAAAGCAAACTCAGAAATAGTCACCATCTGTGAATACTTCTCATCTGTTATCGTCCCTCTATATTACATCTCAAGTGGTTAAGAATTAGTTCACCAGCTAGATAGAGAAGCAGACTCATCAACTTTTATATAAATACTGAGGCAACGGTATAAACGTAGTTTTCAATTTAATTATCAGTTGCATATATCTAATTCTGCACACTATTTGCGTCTGTTTCTATCATTCTAGTTCCTAGAGAAACATGAATTGCTCTAGTTGAGGATTACATAATCTTAAATGACTTAGAAAATATAGGAAATGATGATAATTGTCAATCTTCTAGATTGACAGAATCTACAGTTTTGTTTGTTTTAGTCCTCCAACTGTTTATTGGGAGATAACTTTCCTAAAATTTTCTTCTGAATATAAACAAGATTTCTGATATAGAGTGATCAGGAAAGGTTATAAACTCTTAAAGAAATGATGAGAGTAATATCATATGAGCAATATTGTTTCATTTTTTATCTGATGTGTAACTGTTGAACAATTTCACCCCAAGCTCATAAATAGCTTTTATGCCTTCTGGATGCAAATCTGTGTAAAAACTGGAATATAACAGGAAAAATATATGTAAACTCTGTATATGTTTTATCTGAAACAAATGGTTATGGCTAGAGCTTTTTCATCAAGTGGAGAACCATTCTGGTGCCATGCAATTAGAACTAGTTCAGAGAGCATTTGAAATGTATTTCTAATTAAATGTTAATAACCTGCTGGGAACATAACCCATACAGACACTAAATTCCCAAGTTATCAAGAAAGGCAGAGATGATTTAGAAGTTTTAATCATAATTCTGCATATAGTTTTTTTCCTGTCAATACGACATGTATCCTACAGTACTGAGAAAATCACGTCCACAGTGAGGTCTCCCCACAGCCTTCCCTTTTCCAAACTAAACAATCCCAGTTTCCTCAACCGTTCCTCATAGGAGAGGTGCTCCAGCCCTCTGATCATCTTAGTGGACCTCCTCTGGACCCTCTCCAAGAGCTCCACATCCTTCCTGTATTGGAGGCCCCAAGCCTGGATGCAGTACTCCAGATGGGACCTCACAAGAGCTGAGCAGAAGCAGACAATCACCTCCCCCAACCTGTTGGCCTTTTAATGCAACCTGCTGGTCTTTTAATGCAGGCCTGAACAGTTGGCCTTCCAGGCTGCAAGCGCACACTGCTGGCTCATGTCCAGCTTCTTGTCTACCAGGACCCCCAAGTCCTTCTCCACAGGGCTGCTCTCAAGGAGATCTTTCCCTGGTTTGTATAAATACCTGGGATTGCCCTGGCCCAAGTGCAACACCCTGCACTTGGCCTTGCTGAACCTCATTAGGTTCATGGGCCCGCTTCTCCAGCCTGTCAAGGTCCCTCTGGATGACTTCCCCTCCCTCCAAAGTATGGACTGCACCGCTCAGCTTGGTGTCATCTGCAAACGTGCACTCAATTCCATTGTCTATGTCAATTGATAATGATATTGAAAAGCATTAGTCCCAAGACCAACCCTTGGGGGACACCACTTGTGACTGACCTCCACCCAGACATAGAACCATTGATCACAACCCTTTGGCTGTGATCAGCCAACCAGTTCTTAATCCACCTAACAGTCCATCTTTCACATCCATACCTCTCCAATTTAGAGAGAAGGATGTGGTGAGGGACCGTGTCAAAGAAGTACAGGTAGATGACATCCATCTCCCTTCCCCTGCCCATCGATGCTGTCACTCCATCATAGAAGGCCACCAGATTGGTCATAATTTTTCAAATATATTCAAAAGCAACTTGGCAACCATATCAGCTATTTCTCTCAAAACCCTGGGATGCATATCATCTCACCCCAGGAACTTACATACATTCAGTTTCTTGAGTCTCAGCCTTGTTCCTCTGTTAGAGTGGGACGGAATCCAATTCTGTCACCCACACCTAGAGCTTCAAGGTCCTGACAGACACAGGGAGCCTGACCACCATCCGTTTGTCCAGGGTCTCATCCAGGCTGATCTTGAACACCCCAAAGGAACAAGCATCCACAGCCTCTCTGGGCAGTCTGTTCCTGTAATGAGTTTCTCAAATCAGCATGAGCCAATCAACATCAATCTGTGAATAATTTTACATTTAAAAGCAATTTAAAATTTAAAAACAATTTTGCATTTAAAAGCATTACTTTGGAGCTGTTTGTCTTAAACAGGGAGGGCTCAGGGGTGTTTATTGGCTGAAGGCTTGGCCTGGGAGCAAATAACTCCAGCCTGATAGAGGAAACTGGGAGGTGATACCACTGTATTCTGTGAAGACAAGATACAAGCTGGCATCTACCTGCTTTCTCTTACCTGCTGACATAAAATTTGCAAGGCCTGGAAGACAGGAACAAAGGAGTGCCTTCTGAGATCTGTAAGCCAGAAGCTGTCACTCCAAAAGAACAGGCTCAAACACTTTGGACTATAAGTAAGATTTTGTACTGTTGTTTTAAGTCATTGTCAACAGAATAACACAACTTGTAGAGATCACAAAGATCAAGAAGAGAACTACTTTGCTCCAAATTCCCTCAATATCATGCCAAGGGGCTTAAAAACTTTTAAAATATTTAATTATTTCTCAGTTGCAGCCTCCTGTAACACAGCTTGAAAGAGCAGGAGTGAATAATAGTCTTCTGGCTTTATTATACATGGTAGCCTTTAAGTGATGCCCTGAATGTGAGCCCTCAGGAAGCAGCAAGGCAGCAGATAGCCTCTCTAGAGAGGTTATCCAGGTGGAAAATCTGTGCATCAGTGCCCCAGAGTGCAGACTCCCCACCTACTATGAAAGCTTTCAGCTTGTTTTGATGGTACTGGTTGACTTGTGGCCTTAGTTGGACCGTACTAATGTGGTTGCCCTTTTCCATTTCTGAACCATTATCCACACCTTTTTCTTTTTCCGTTCCCAGAGCTTAATAGCTGTTAGCTAGGGGCAAGGGACAGGCTCCTCCCTCTGCTCTGAGAAGAGATGAGAGTCCAGTCTTCCTCATCCTGCAAGTTTTTTGCCATCTGTTGCCTCAGGATTTGAACCTTCTTCCTCCTGCAGGGACTTACAACAAGGCTGTAGTTCTGCCCATATCACTGGATGATCTGTAGAATACCATATGGCAATTTCTCTCTCTGTTTGATGGATACTTCCTGATGACTCATTTAATCTCTCTCTCTCTCTCCTTTTTTTTTTTTTTTTTTTTTTTTTTTTTTCCCATTCCCAGTGTTATTTTTTTCTTATCATTGGTCATATGGATGTTTAGTCTTTAGAAAAATCTATTATCCTTAAATAAATGTTAGTCACTGAAATTCAAACTGATTTAATGTATGACTGTTCAGAGAAGAAATTTCTTATCCCCAGAAATTATTTTTTCAACCCATTTAGCTATTTGATATAATAGCCCAAGGGTATTGAAGTAGCCCTGACTAATTTAGTTCTGAACAATCCAGAGAGATTGATGTCTAGAGTTACAATAACTGAAGTTTAAACGCTAAATAGTAGTAATAATAGTAGAATATCTCTTGGAAATAGAATACTAAGAACTGTACTGCTTAAAACAAAAACAAAAACAAAAACAGACAAGAATAGGAAAAAGACATTTGCAGTCTTCTAGAGAAAGAAGAAAAGAAAGAAAGAAATTATCATCTACCGTAAGTAATGAGATTCAGTATTCAGTACCTATAGAAATGAAATTTTCAAAGAAAAAGGAAAATTAAATTAATAGATATGGTGTGAATGTCACACAATATAACAGAGTCATAGGAGACATAGTTAAATAAACAGTCTCTATTTCTTAAAAGCAAGATGAGAAAATAATCATATTTTCAATGAACACGGATTACTTGAGCAATTGATCTCTAGTTCACTGGCTGATTCAAAATTTAAGTTAAAAATAAAGACAAGGAAAATTTTCTACCTGAAATAAGAATGTAATTTAGAAATTACAAAAGTATTGACTTAAAATAAAAATAATAATAATAGTAACAATAATAATAAAGAAGAATTAATCAGTTTTCTTAAACAGTAAATCTGGAATAAAAATTGTGGAAAATGCATGGAATAAAGTTATAGATGTAAGATAAGATTCTGATCCTGACCAGCCAGGATTTTTAATAGAATATGTGAATGGACGTTCATAAGCTTATTATTATTATTATTATTATTATTATTATTAATATTATTCATTTGCTGCTCCTCTTTCTGGTCCATCACTTGCACTGGGACAAATTCTGTCCTTAGTTGTTGTTCTTTTTTCCATTGGACTATGTTGATTTTAGATGGACAGTCTGAAGAAAATTAAACAAAAGTATTTACAGGTCAACGAGATACAGTAGAGAATATCAGTATTACAAGAATATCAAAGGGAAGTAAGTCTGTAATAGAAAAAGAAAATGAAAGAATGTTGCTGAGCATCTCAGATATATTTCTGAGTTTAAGTTAATTGTAGTAATTAAAAAATGATTTTTAAAAGGTACTACAGATTTTCTTCTGAATTGGTAGATTATGCAATGCAACTAGAAAGCACTACACTATCTTCACAAAAGAGAACAGAACATAGAAGAATTAACTTATTGAATTCATTATTACAGTCTAACTCTAAAGACAATATTTTACACAGTGGATTAGGTCAACATGAGAAACAATATAGTAGAATATAAGCTATTTCTATATTACTAAAAACAAATGGATGCAAATTGTTTATATAATAGCACATTTCAAGTAATATTTCAACATTGATGAAGTTCAGAAAAAAGAAAATTTCATTGTAAGCATATTATTCTCTTCACATACATACAATTATTTTATCATTTTCTCAAACTATTTAATATACTCTGGTTTTGTGTTTCCATATATAGATATAGATATAGATATAGATATAGATATAGGCATAATTTTGAACTAGATAGACTGTTCATCTGATAAACTAAAGTAAATTTGTATTAATATATTCTATGAAACTTTTTTCCCTTAACCCTATAATAAATACCTGTAACTATTTATTATTTATTAGTAAAAGTCCATGAACAAAATCAAACAAGCAGACAAAAAAACTAAGTACCAAATAAAACATACACAAACGAGCAAAAAGCACAATAAATAAACAAATAAAACACAACAAACAAAAGGACTACAATATTTTGGACCAACATATATAATTTCTGCAAAACCAAACATTCAAAGAGAGCACCTAAGCAGGACAATTTTGCAAGTTAAATACATTTGTGACAGTAATTTATTGGGTTTGCGCATACAAACGATTTAACACGGACACCACCACCCTCAAAAATATTTAGTTTTTTCCAGGTTTCCAAGGTTGAAGTGCTTTACTCCTCTATTGTTTCTTAGTATATACAATATAGTGTGCCTAAAGACCTGTCATATCCAATGAAATATGTTTCTGACCTGGGAGAACTAAAAATCAATTTTTCTTCCTACAAGCAAGAAAAAAAGGAAAAAAAAAAAAGAAAAAAAGAAAAAAAGAAAAACAAAATTTGTTCTGGTGAGATAACATTCATGTAATAGGACTTGGAAAAGCTCTAAAAGATCTTAAGACAATTCCTGGTGTACATGAAAGGAATAGAAAAGATTCTGTGGACTTCAGCGCAGCCAAGATTTTCCCTCCTACTAAGAAATCTCTAGACTGGTCTAATTCTTCCGCTGCTTTAACAGCTCTGTTTTTTAAGGTCCATATGTTTACAGCAGAGTATTTTAATTATTTGTTGTGGATTATTATGCTATTTCCAAATTTTTACTGTTGATTTTTAATACCTTTAATATCTGTATTTCCATATGAATAGACATAATGGAGCATATTAATTATAACTGTAACAGACTTAAACTAAAAAAAATCAAACATATATATGCAAATTATTTTCTAGGCACTAGCCTGTTTTGTGAGAGTATTCTTTTTTTTTTTTTTTTTTTTTTTATATACAATTATAGACTTGACAATGATGTTATCTGGTGTGAAGATCAGTCCTTGAGGACTATTCTAGATTTCCATTCAAGAAATAGTGATGCTCAAATAGCAAGGATCTCACAGATCCTTTTTGAATCTAAATAAATTAAAAAATACTAATAAAATACCTGGAATTACATATGAAAAATTACTATGTACTTAATGTATTATCATTTATTATTTATTCAGAGTTACTTTTTTACTAGTTTGATGTTAAAAATGAGGTTTTTCTTCTGATTTCACTTCAGAGACACTGCAGCTCGAAGCAGTGGGGAAATTGAGATTAATTCCAGTCTGGTGTATGTCTGATATTAGGCAGAATCCCATTTGCAGAAACAATGCACTTGAAATAGTATCCCTTTATTTACTGAAATCAATAATGATTCAGAAAGGTTGCAGTGGACTAAAACTGTCTTGCAGTATCATTATCATTAAAAAAGTAGAGTGACTCCTACTTTTGAACCCATATTAAAAAAAAAAAAAAAAAAAGGTACGTTACACATGATGGTTATTGGCAGTACATCACTTTCAGTCTTTGACTAAGTTAAAACAAATATTTCTAAAGTATAAAATGGAAAAGTAGAAGATACAAAAACAAAATTGACAAAAAGCATGTGGAATGATAGACTATCTAAGGTAAGCTACAAGGGAAAACACCAAAAATCTGCTGCATTTTCCGTGAGCTGCTTTATCTTGAGGCTAGTATATGTAGGGGTATTTTTTTTTTTTTTTTTTTAATTATCTAAGTTCCAATCACCATGCTTTGTCTCATTTTGAACAGATAATACAAAATTATTTTAAATATATTGTTTCTGGATGAATTGATATAAAGCTAGGAAGTCCAAAGTCCTGGCATACATGAGATCAAACCAGATCTAAAAATTCTAAAAATTCACCCATTCTCTTATTCATAACTTTTACTATTTGATTTTAATATTGATTGCTTTGATAAATATTTTTATTTTCAACCCAATTTTCAACAGGCACTAATATCAATAGAATATTTTGGTGCTAGAGTAATAGAGAATAGCTTTCAAGTGTTTTATATGTGGATTAACTATTGTACATACATCTGAGTGAATTGTGAGCACAAATATGATTTTGGGAATTTTTCCTGCCAAATGCAAAGGTGGGATCATGATGACAAGCAAAAATACATCCATATCAAAGGGTGAAAGTCAAGAGATTCTTGGATTTCTCCCACAGTGCAGCAAAGTGTTATACATTCCTCTTTGGTGATGAATATAAAACTCCAATAAAATCAGCGAGTAAAGAGAGTACACAAGCACGTATAGTACTGAACCTGTATAGCCAAACTTTCACCTTATTATTTCTTTCCCTAGATAGAAGTCATGATTTGTCCAAGACCCTGGTTTGGAATATTTAAATATTTCAACATATTACAATTTATTTTATAATTAGCATTTAGAAAATATATCTGAATTTCACTTAGCTCATGTTTTCTCAAAGCTCAGGCATCTTCAAATGTGTACTTCACCTTTATTTTTATTTTTATTTTTTTAAGTTACTGGAGAGAAGATGCACGGGGATATGTTATTGGCAGTGATATCAACTATCAACCTTGTAAATCAGTATTAATAGATTAGAGTTACTACTATTATATTCAAAATTTATGATGCTAAGCAAATGAATATTCAATTCACATATAGTTTGAAATATTCCTGGCAAGCAATCTCCACCCTGTGTAAATCAACATATTTTTTTTAAACAAAGTGATTTATTCGCAAGCAAACAACAACTTCTATTTATCAAACATCAGTAGGAGATAGAGTCTGCAAACTCTGTAATGCATTTTCTAGCAAAATTTCAGCCACTGCCAGATTTTACATAAAAAGAATAAAGAAGATTATAGTGAACTTACGTTATAATATCTGATTTTGTGTGGAAAAATAAATAAATATTCATTGGATTTCCAGAACTCTCTCCTAGTTGCTATGTAACCTGGATTTTTTGTCCTATTTATATTACTAACTTCTAATCAGTGCTATTCTGGTCATGAAAGAACATCAGTAAACTAGAAAAGTAGAAAATAATACTGTCAGCTTTATTTCAAGACGTTAAAGAAATATATATTGTAGTGATAATCTATATTTTATTCTAGTGAATTTCAAATTACTATTTAATTATTTTTTTTACAAATGCTTCTTTAGAATTCAAACCACATAGTCAAAATAAAAGTAACTGACTGCCATTACTCAAATTTCTTAAATTTAAAACATTTTCATATTTTCAGAGAGATTGTTACAGACATATGTATCATAAAGTTTCAGCTACTTATGTCATAAAGTCAGTGCAATTGATTTCATAGAATTATTTGAGTTGAAAGGAACACCAACTTCTTGTTGGTGAAGCATCCAATGTAAAACTACCCTGTTCTAAATTGAAACCATTTCCCCTTGTCCTTTCACAACAGACGCTGCTAATGAGTCTGTCCTTCTTATGGCCCCCTTTTATAAGATGTTAGGTCTCCCTGGTGCCTTCTCTTCTCCAGGCTGAACAGCTCCAGATCTCTCAGCCTGTTCTCTTAGGAGAGGTGTTCCATCCCTGAGATAATTTATATTATGTCTCTTCTCTGGATGTGCTCCAACAAGCCCATGTTTCTCCAATACTGAGGACTCCACATCTGAATGCAGTACTCCAGGTGAAATCTCAACAGCACAGAGTAGAAGGGCAGGAGCACCTCCCTTGCTCTGCTGACCACAGTTCTTTTGATACAGCCCAGTATATAGGTGGTTTTCTGGTCTTCAAGGGCAGAAAACCTTGACTTGTGTCCAACTTGCCATTCACCATTACCCCAAGTCATTTTCAGCAGGCTGTCCTCTATCCTTTCATCTCACAGCCAAGGTGGAAGACCTTGTACTTGTCTCTGTTGAACCTCATGAGGCTGTCCTGGGCCCACTGCTCAGCCTGTCTAGGTCTCTCTGAATGGCATCCCTTACTTTGGGCGTATCGACTGCACCACATGGCTTGGTGTTATCCATAAACTTGCTGAGAGTGCACTTGATCCCACTGTGAATGTAATGGATGAAGACATTAAAGAGTGTCAGTTCCAGTACTGACCTCACAGAGACACTACTAGTCACTGATTTCTATCTGAACATTGATCCATTCACCACCACACTCTGTTTACAGTCTCACAACCAGTTCCTCATTTAGTTAACAGCCCACTTATCCTATTCATATATTTCCAATTTGGAGAGAAGGATATTATAAGCAAGACAAGACAGCAAGACTATCAAAGGCCTTACTAAGGTACAGATAGATGGCATCATTGGCTCTTCCCTTGTCTAATCACTCAATTACAGCATCTTAAAAAGCTATAAAGTTGGCCAGACAAAATTTTCTCTTGGTGAAGACATGCTGGTTATCTCGTACACCTCCCTCTCTTACATATACTTTAGCATAACTTCCAGGAGCATCTCATTCCATACTATGCTGAAACACTTCCCAGTGTGTGTTTATTTCTCTGTACTGACTATAAACTCTATGAAACTCAATGAATTGTAGATGTATAGAGAGTTCCAAAAGTTGAATTAGGTTCACTGCTGCTGGAGTTCCAAATGTCACACTTAGAAATCTGCTCTTTTTTCCTTAAATTGTTGTGGAAAAAAAAAAAAAATAGAAAAATAAGTAAAAAGTCGTATTCAAGACATAATCACAGACTATCATTCAGATGAGAGTTACTGATATCAAAGGGAGTGTATGTAAACTTAGAAGAAAGTTTTATGTACTGAGATCCTATGAATATAAAGTCATAATTACATGTCTGGAAGTATTCATCCTACGTTCAACTACTCTAAATGTAGTATCTGATTAAATTAATGAATCTAAGAAGGATTTTCACTTTATTGGATTTTCAAATTAACATTTTATAATAATCCTTAACAGTTATCTTCTTTAACTAGTACAGTTTTCAAGAATATCCTTAAGTAAACAGAATTCCATATACGTAAATAAAATTCTGTTCCAAGAACATGACTGATTTGATCTATGGAATATCAATCACTTTCCTACAATAATCAAGTATGCCTTTGTTTTACTGAGATTTGTTCAAATCTATGTGAAGTCTGCAAAAGTATTAAAAAAAAAAAAAAAAAAGCTGAAAATTGCTAGATATAACAGAGAATTACTTAAAATTTGAAGAGGCTTCATGGGGTAATGTTCCAGGTACAAAAGGGGTCTTGTTAAAATATGGATACTGTATTCTCCTTAAACAAATTCAATTTTGAAATTGAATATAAAAAAATTAACAGTTCTCTGTAAGGCTGAATAGTTTCAATGAAATATTCAAAATCAAATATGGTTTTATCAGTCATTGTTTTTTTTTATCAGTCATTGCTTCAGTTTGCTCTAGCTTTTTAGTTTTACTATTCTTACTCTTCTATGTGTTTATTTTTTCAGCAACTTTACATTCCTGCTGCAATGATAAAAAGTAATTAAAGCACTCAATACTGAACTTCTAGTATAGAAAAATCAAAAAGATTAAATTGTTAATCTCAGTAAAATTATTTCAAATCCAATAAATTTACTGACATTTTTAACCCCAAAATAGCTACCATTTTTATCTACTAAATATAATGGAAAAATCATGCTTTGTTTTGGTTTGTTTTGGTTTAGCTGTTTACTTTAACTCCAGTTTGGTAAGTTAATACTGAAATTATTCATAATAATACTAATAGTAAACAGAAATACTTTAATTGTGTCTATAGTAATAAATGTCTCTTGCTTTACAATGGAGATAATCTTTTCCAGTTACTGAATGAAGCTCAGAGAATTTGTTTCCAGTTTCCAAGGCTTTTCCAGTTGCCCCTCTACTGAGTGAAGACTAATATGTTGATCTGGCCCCTTGTTGATTATTCATTTCCTTCTTCAGGGTTTATACTAACAGTTCTATTCAGCAGCAAAGATATTTTTTTTCTAAGACAGTTATAGCAATTGCTTCTTACTCTTTCTGAGACCTTTTGCTGTTTCTATTTGAATATTTTAGTGTTATATTGAATTACTGCAGTGAAGTGGAAAAAAAAAAAAAAAAGAAAAAGAAAAAAAAGAAAAAAACTACCGTCTTCCTTTAACACCATAATTGAAAAGAAGCTAACGAAGGCTTACACCTATTGTCTACAAGAAAAATATTGAAAGATAAATTTTTTGAAGTGTTTTAAGTGATTTTTTTTTGTTGTTGTTGACTTGTATCATTTTCTCCCTCTCAAGAATTTGATTTTTTATTACCAAGAGCTGCGCTGGCTACTATGCTGAATCAGGAGGCAAAGCCACTGAATTCTATCTATGACTTCTGTTTTTTCTTTCACTCAAAGAAATCTAATCTAAATAATCTTATTAATTTGGAAATATTTATGTATACAGATACGTGAAAGTCGGTGAAGCCAGGTGGTCATTTTCTTCAGCTTCTGCCTGAGAGCATCACAAATTTTCTAGGTCTGTTGCAGTAATAGACTCCACAGTTTTTATAGACATTATGTTGCAGCTTGCCTGAAACATTTTAGCCTGATGATAATATGCTTTTATCCAGTACCTTTTGTTCTGCAACTTAAACACATGATTATTTACTTTAATGTAATTTGGTTTCTATTTTATTTTAACATTTTATTTACAACACAATTTGTGTTGTGTTGTCTTATTTTATTGTGTCTTATTGTGGCTTTAAATACACTACTTTATTATTTGTATGTCTTTTCCTGAAAGGTGCTGAATATTCACAGTTCTGATTTCTTTCCATTTAAATGAATACAGTTGAAACACAGAACTCTGTAGGGGATAGTGAGCCTTTTCAGGATTTTTTTTTTTTTTTTTTTTTTTCAAGGAAGATACTGCTAGCCAGACTTGGAAGGCACTCATGAGTGTGTGGAGCCAGTGTTTTTTTTAATGTGTTTTTTAGTCTAGTAAGACACAATATCATAAATGCAGAAGAAGTAAAAATTATGTACAATGAATATTATTTTATGATCTTTTTAGCACTTTTTTTTTTTTTTTTTTTAATCTGTTATTTAAGTTCTCTTAATAGCTTATTCTATTACTGGTATAGATTTTCATCTAGAATGAAATGTTTTTGTGTAGTAGTTTCTGAATTTCACCGCATGTATTGCTGATATTGACCATTCTGCTGGAGTCATAGCCTTTCTTATGTTATTCAGCCATCTACAATTCCAGACTCAGTGACAACAGAAATATACAAGAAATATATATGTGTATATTTAATTATGACTTCGTGCCTGAAACACTGTGATTAATAAAAGCTTAGATAGTGGAAGATGTGGCAGCTGTGCCCATTAAGTTGTGTTTTTCAAGGTTAATAGAACAAGGACAGACAGATAATTGCACACTTCATCTATAGCACAACTCATTGCATACCTTTCTCATTACATTCTGGGATGCAGAAGTCACCCCACTTCACTTTTATAAGCTGCAGATACTTCTAGAAAATCAGTATCTGCCTCTGACAGAAATCTTTGATAAGTGCTTTGATATTGAGCTGATAAGGAATATGCATGACACTTTGAGCAGAACAGTCAAGTCTTCTATTGTTTGAAGAAGCTATGGGAAGTTCAATCCAGAAACTTGTCTTACTCAGAAGAAATTATGTCAACAATCCATACCTTGTCCTGTGGAATTTACTTTAGTATTCAAAGACATTGCTAATTGCAGAGTGATTTCCAGTCCTATTTCTAAACTGTAGACTCATGTTCTTGCCCAAAATGCTATTTTATTTTTTTTTTAATATAAAAATTGTAAAAATTCAGGTTGAGTTTACCCTTACTTGTACAGTAAGCCACTTGTGATATTTAATGACTATTGCAATGTAATATAAAGATATTCTGAACAATGAAACAAAATGAAGTTAACTTAGAATACTGGAAATCCAATCAACAGTGTCATCAGCCATAAAATGAATACACACCATTATCATCTTCCATTATAAACTGGTTTTGAAAAGAAAAATAAATATAGAGAATGAGTGGCGATGCAATGATGATCACTACTATTTTGCACCTTTCTCCTAATTGAATACTAAAATTCTCTTTTCACACAATCAAAATATTCTTATAACGAGCACAGAGGAGCTTCTTTATTGTGATATAATATCACAGAATTGTATTAATATTACAAAATCCATTTTTTTTTTTTATTTTTTTTTTTTTTACAATTTTCTCAGTAAAGTGCAGGGTTTTTTATTTGTTTTTGTTTTTCTTAATGGGAAATACTGTAAGCTATAATACTTACTCTTTGTTAATTTTATTTACAAAACTGTGCTAAATAAAACACTGTATCATTGTGAGAGTGACCAAACAGTAACAAAGGTTTCTGAGAGAGGTTGCGACATCTCCCTCCTTGGAGGTGTTCAAAAGCCACTGAGACATGATCCTGGCTGAGAGGCCCTAGGTGTTCCTGCTTGAGCAGGGTTGTTCAAAGAGATGACCTCTAGAAGTCCCTTCCAAGCTCAACCTTTCTGTGTTTGTGAGATAAAGAGAAGAACAAGTGATGAAGAAAAGAAAGATATACAATTTAAACAAAACAAAACAGCTAAACAAAATGCATAAATATATAATAGCTATGAAGTGACTTGGACAAATGAAAAAAAAAAACAGAAATTTCCTGGAAGTAAATTTGAAATTTTAGATTTAAGAGCTCAATATATTTTATTCTCAGACGTATATGTGTGATCTGGGTTTTCTGGTGAGACAATGAAAAATTGTGAATTGTGTCAGGGAAGGCAGTTAGATATCAGAGAGGCCCCTCAATCAATACTACAGTTCTTAAATTTCCAAGCATAATAAGAGGTTGGGCACTATCTCCTAAACAAATAGTCATAACAGTAAAGAGCAATAATTAACTGAACATCATTAGCCATCTATCCCTACCTGAAACAACATTTAATTAATGATTCTTCAATTCTACAAGCCTTCCTGTACAATAATTATTCAAGTGAGCAATGTATACTAATCAAGAGTAATGTTTGTGCTTCTCAGAATGCTGAAGTTCTTCATCACAGGAAGAGTTTAAACTCCGTAGACTGACTCCCTACTGAGCATATGTATGTAGGGTGAATAAAGGGAATTCTCTCCTATTCTCAGCTTTAATTTTTAAAGATTTTAAACATAGTATTCCTGTAGTGTATAACAGAAATAAGAAGTACTTTTGATATTAGTTATGCTGAAACAGTAGCATATCTTTCATCTCCTTAACTTGTCTTGAGAATCAATACAATTAAAAACTTCTTAAGATATAATTTTTAACAAGATATGAAACTTTTGTAAACAAACAAACAAACAGAAACAACACAAGAAACCAACAAACCAATTAACAACAGCAAAGAACCCTAACACATCACAATTCTGTAGCACCCTGCTGCATTTTCTGAGCTAATGGGATGTGGGTTTATGCTTAAAGTGAATAATTATTATAACTATTCCTCTCACTTGCTGTAAAATACCTAAAGTTGTGTCACTGACAGCCAGTGAAGGACAAAAGTTATCATTTACGCTGTTGTAATAACTCCCACATTGATTTTCATACCTTCAGTGATGCTTATTTTATGCATGATTACATTGCTCATACGACTGTTGATAATGAGGAGAGTGTCATTATGTAATACTGTTGAAGATGGATTTTGGTAAACATAATCTACTTTGAGCTAGTTCTTGCAAGTACACACCTACCTGCACTTAACACGAATAGACTTCAGTATGCGCTCTAACCAGATCAAGTTAGAATGAATACAAACATGCTAAGTTGCATTAGTACTAATTTTAAAAGGTTGATTCAGCATGAATGCGTTGGGTACTCTGAATGACTGATAGTGAAATTCATTATTTGATTGCTCCTGTAGACACTGAGCAAACATTCACCTTCATTTTCTTTCTTTGTTTCATCAGTGACCACTGTAAAATTATAAGCACCAGACTTCTGCTATTATTTATAAATGTTCTAAATAACTGGCTAAGAAACTGGAGGAGTAAACATGCTATACTAGCTTCATTCTCCACTTTTTGCTATGGCTTCTTGAAGGCAAGATTCATCTCCTTCACTGTTTTTATTTTAGCAGTCATTATTACTACCTTTTTTATTCAAGAGTAATTTGCATATTTTTAAGAGCAGAACAAAGTTTAGAAGTAATTTATCTAACCTTCCAATGTCATATCAGAATAAATGAAGAAGGAAAGGTAGGGAAGTTTTTATAACATAGATTACTGTGAAAATGATGCCTCCTATTTATTTCCATGGAAACTACAACAGACACAGAGAACACATAATTTAATTAAAAATAATAATAATTATAATAATAAAACTACAAAACACTATTTTTCAACATGGACACAACAATTAGCTATGCATTTTTTATCCACAATGAACTGCATGCTGAGCTCATAAAAATCTGCACCCACTGTCATCGCTGAAATGCACCTCCTACTTCTTCACTGCGATAACATCCACTGTTTCGTCTCCATAAACATTCAGCAAGCATTGATGAATGTTACTGGATGCAGTTTTTTTCTGCGTGGAGGAATTCAATGACTCACCTTTGCTTGATATGCATTTCCACATCAGACTCCTTTTTGTTATACATATATATATATATGTATATATATGTTATACATATATGGCTCCTCTGCTGCCATCTGTCACACAGCAACAAAATGTAATGGAATATTGTCAGGAAGGTTCAACCTCTACAGCCATATGACTAACATTCACCTCTAACTTCATGGTCTAAAATAATAATAAGAAGTGTCATTGCTTTCAGAGTAGCCCTTGTGGAAACACAACTAATTTAGCAATATGGTAGAATAAGAATATGGGATACATGTCTAAAAGAAAATAAATGAATATGTTGCACGTTATTTAGGCCAAAAAGCTTAATCTGATATATTAACCTTCAAAGAGAACAGCTGTTGGACAAACTTTAATTGACAGTTGCAAAATTGTTGCTAAAATCTAAGACAGATAATCTATTTTCTTTGTCAATAAGAAATGTCACTGATACTCTTATCTTAGCAAATTTTCTATGATTTATATCAGTGTTTTCAAATAAATTTAATAAACAAGATGAAGAAATGTCATAGCCTCAAAGATCCTGATGCAATAAATCCTCTTCTTGAGTTGGAGATCTTGCTTCCGAATATGCTTAACGACAAGAATTCTTCAGCTGCAACATCAGAAAGTTATTTACAAGGGGGTTTCCATTCTAAAAACATATCTTAAAGTGGAACATTGTGCACCATCTTAGGCATGAATTCCCAGCTCCTGATCTTGACCAGTTAAGGAAAATTTCAGCACATTTTAAATCAGCTATACTGTAAAATACCTTACTTTCATCTTTCCTTATTTAGCTATAGTTCATTGAAATTTCTACTTTTTCTCAATTTTAGCAGCCTCAAGTTGCCCAAGTAAATTTTTCTTCAAAATTCATCTGCTCTATTTCTTTCTCTGATTAGACCACGAGAATAAATTAATCATCTTGAACAAATCTGTTTGAAAGCGCACATTACATCCACTAGTGCCAACATATTTTATTATTTTATTTATTTTATTAACTGTTATAACAGCAGAAGTAGAGGTAGACTACATTTTTAGTGAATGTAATCAAATATTTGACTACTTTTAATGCACTTACGCGTGTATTCCTTTTATAAGAAAGCATTCACAACAGGTTGTCTTCCTAAATGGAACCCTGCAGTTGATTGCAAATTATTGAACTAATGCACAAATTATGGAGAGAAATTTTAAGACTGCACCATATAAGAAAAATTTGTTTTTTTCCATAGATGGTGATAGATTTTTCTACTTTTCCAAAATCCAAGTACAAATCTTCGTTCAGAATTAGGTAAAACAATTAAGCAATTAAGTTCACATTTGGCGAACTGTGCCATTCCAAGGCATTTGGAAGCATTACAAAGATACCATCACAATACTTTTATGGTCTCTTGGTTGAGGTTATTTAAGGGATACATAGCGTATCTAATAACCTGCAGGTTGAATTATGACTCAGCTTAGTCAATATTCAGACATTTTTCTGCACTCTCACTGTTATACATTTATTTGCCAAGAGATGATAAACTACAACATAGTTGAGTGAAAATAGTTAAAAGTTTTACAAATAGCAGAAATTTCCAGATTTTATATAGAGATTCTTAATAGGGTATCTATAAGCATATTTCTGCTTTTTGAAGAATGCAATATAATATCATAATTTCTTACATGACTCCTTCTCTCTAGCTTTCTCCTTTTTTTACTTTGTAATATTACTTCTCTCTCAAAATGTATCTCCTTCTATGTTTTAAATATTCATAAAAACTGCTGATGAAACATCAATTCTGTATCTCACCCTTGAGGTAGACAAATTACTTTTTCCTGTTAAATGGGCTGTCATGTAAATTAGAATTTTTTAAAATGTCATTCCATTACCAAATTGGAAATACTTGTGATGAATCTAAAGTAATACAGAAAAAGTCAAGAAAAAATCCATATTATATTCATTCAAAAGTATTAATTTATAATTAGTTTATATGGTAACAAATATGATTTAGTTACATGAGACACCATGTATTGGATAAGAAATGCCTGTCATTAAGAACTATGGAAATTGCTGAAAAACTGAAAATCTTCAGGGAAATTAAACTTTCTTTAATCTTTATGGTATCTGTAATTACAACATATGTAGACTATTGAAAAAGATACAGAATACTGAGCTTATGACACTAGCAGTATACCAGTAACTTCATATTTCTAACACAGATACTACCTGTGAAAGAAACATATGAATGTAACCAGAATTACCTGTTTAATCTGTTGTCAACAAAATTCACAATAAGAAGTAATATAGTCAACGTTAAAATTTGTTCTAATTTATGCCAAAAGGACAACTGCTTATTCTCTGAGAAGCAGGTGCCTATTAGAGAATAAGGGCTGCAGCAGCAAATTAGTGCTTACTTTCCAGTTTTGTTATTTTGGATACTGAAGTGAATTGAAGTTAATCTTGGAAAAGTAATATTTGGTTCTATTATTTTTCGCTTATTTTCCCAGTCAGAGCAAAGGTCTGAAATTTCAGGTATTCTCATAAAACAGGACTTTTCCTTTCCCTCACCATTTCAGTTACGAGCCTGCAGCAGAAATTTTCAGGTGACGACATACAAGAAAGTGTCTGTACAACAGATGAGGTCAAACAAAGAGTAAAGAACTGCTGCTTTTCATCTTTGACACTATGAAAAAATTACAAATCATATTCTACAATTAATGAAGGTGTTTTTTTTTTTTTTTCCCCAAACTATTTGCATTTTAAACTTTATGTTAATATATAGTTAAATAAATATAAATGTATTTATATTTACAATACACTCCATAACTATCAAGAATTCCTTTAGGAGGGAAAAACAACATCAACAACAAACCAGTTGCTGTTGACAAAATGGGTGTCAGGAAACAAAAACAAAACAAAACAAACTGACTGAACATCTTTTGTTCAAGTCCCAGTTCCATTAAATCTTTCAGACAGAACTTCCTTAGTGGAAATTTATAATTCCCACTTTCCTCTTTAAAACAGTAGGTGTCCCTTACATAAGCTATAATTCTTGCATAATTGGGCAGCCTAGGATTCTTTCCAAATATTCTGTGACAGCCATAATTTTTCATGAACACATCTGCCATAAGTTTACAAAAATCTAGGAACAATTATCCAAAAGAACTAAATCATGTGGTTTATGCAGCGCCTTCAAGATGTTACTGAGGAAAACTTGTATTTTTCTTTTCCTCCATGAAATGCTTATTCTATCAACTTGCATTCTAAACATCTCCTAACAGTATATAGTATAGGCTTCCTTCTATTATTTGTTTCTTGTATTACTATCTTATTGATGAAAGTATGTAACTTTATATGGAAAACATATGGCCATTTCCCATAGAGCACAGTATATTACTTGAAGGAAATATTATTCTCTGAATGAACTGTTTTGTTCCCATGTAGATTTGGAAATCTGAAAGGTAGAAAGAGATTTTGGTAGCTACCTTGTTGTTTGTAGTTTTAAGTCGAACTCCAGTCTGCCCAATATTAAAATTACAGTTCGTTTGAGCAGACATAGGTGCTGGACTTATTTGTATAATCACATCATGGTTCAGATTTATATATTTTTGACTGAGTTCTCACACTTTCTTTGTGATGAAATTTTCCAAGGAGTGACTTGGCTCCAACTCCATTTTAACTGTTCCATAGACATCAGCAGGATTCCTCTTTAGATGCCTTTAGTAGGGCTGATCACAATCAGACTCTATTCATACACCATTTCCTCCAGCCTTCTGACTGGCCCTGTGGTCTCTGCTGGGCACACTCCAGTATACCTGTCCTGCAATAGAGTCTAGCTGTGTACCCAGAACTTCAAATGCTGCTTCACAAGTGCTTTACACATGGTGAAGATCTACTTGGATCTCCACTGATTTGAGAACTTCTCTTTCTAATACAACTCAATATACAGTTGGCTTTCTTCACTGAAGGTCACATATATCTTTTATATATATATATATATATATATATATCTTCCTGGTGTTACCAATATCTTACTTGAAAGCTCAGGGACCTAATTTATAGAAAGGATGGTCTTAGAGCTCAATGGCATTTCACACTATAAAACTAGACAAAGTGTTAATCTCTGAGTTTAATTTCTCTATGTCTCTGTTCATCACCTGAAAAATAATTCCAGTTCATCTCTTCTTAGGGATCACACACACACACACACACACACACAAGTGTATGATGCATTCAAGTTCCCCAGAGGAAAAATGCACAACGAGATAAAGAACTCTGTCTTTGAGCAACATTTGATTTATATACATCTAGAAAAAGGCTGAATAGATATAAAATGTTGCAAAAAGAGCTTGGTAACAGAATTCTATGCATTTTTGTATACTTGAAAAAGGGGCTCTGCAAGAAGAATATGAGATTTTATTACACAGAATGTTGTGACACATATGAAGTTATTAATTGTGAAGATTATTTAATTGCTTAAAATTAGCACAGAATTCATTGAATTTTTCTACTGCAATAAACTTTGTACACTGACACACTTTTATGCATAACAGTCCTATTTAACTCTTTATGGCTATACCAGTCTAAAGTTAATTCAGCATTTTTGGAAGCATCAGCCTCTGTTGCAGGCAGCAGTATTGATCTGCTGACAGTCTTCTTCACTATAATAAAGATTTTAATTAAATTATACCTTATATGATATCAAAAGTAAATACTATACTGAAAAATAAATGAAATAGAGCTAAATAAAATAAAAATCTGTCCAAAATATTATACATGCTGAGACTTTTAACATTCACTTTCTGAATAACATTGCTCACCATACAATAGGAAATATTAACATAGTTCAAAAGTAGAATATTTTATGCAAAGAGTGTCAGTTCAGCATTTTTTTCATATGATGAAAATATGGTGGTGGTATCTTTCAGTGTTTTTGTTTGGTTGACTTGCTTTTGTAATGGAGAACTTAGAAGAAACAGTGTGCTGGGATATGAACTTGGTCCCAGTCTGCCCCTGAAGTCAATACTACATAAGCCCATTGATGGATGCAGCATCTCTGGAACTCACTATTATGTTTAAATTGTTGCAAAGGAAGGCTTAGCTTAGGTTCTTTGTTATTGTCCATGTGAGCATGTCCATGTAAATACAGACAGAATACTAACAATACGTGTGGCTGAACAAACTGTGCCACATGTATGTACAAGCCATTGATTAAAATACTATCTTCTGCGCCACAGGTCACCTAAAATACAATACTTGAATGTAGTTTGCAACTCTGTTGTGACAATTCAAAGTGAATCAGGAACAAGAGCTGAGTGTCATGTTTAATACACAGTATAGTTATATCCATTATAACATATACAAGAATATATATTCTTACACATTTTTACTAGGGATCGTAAGCTGATGATTAGCAAGATTTTGGATTTCAGCACTTGATTCCTCTCTTGACAGCATTCAATGGAAATGTGAGAAATGAATCTCAGTTCTATGCTGAAAGGTAGGTTGCAAGTCTGATTTGGTCAGTGTAACACTTCACAACATGAATAGAAATCTTGTATGATATGATGCTACTCAATCTTAGTCATATTAACTCTAGCTCTGTTGATTATTTGTCAAGAACAGTTAGCATTGTTTATTCTCTTTCCTAAATTCCTATTATACATTATTAAAAAACAGGAAAAAGAGCTAAAATGCGTTATTAAAATTTGTATTGTTTCTAAAATATTAATTTCTACCTTTAAAAAGGTTTTAATTCATATTCATATTAAGGATTTTTGTCTTGTCATTTTGTTCTAGAGATATTCATCCTCAATATCTCAGAGATTTTTTTTATACTGGTATTCAAAGGATCATACTGTTGTTATTAGCACCTTGCTGCAGAACTGTAATGCGTCTTCATCGGAAAGTTGTTGCATCAGCTGTTATAAAAGTCAACTGCTTTCTAAATGGCAGTAATATAATTAA
The DNA here is from genome assembly GCA_037305975.1 of Chrysolophus pictus. Classification (NCBI taxonomy): domain Eukaryota; kingdom Metazoa; phylum Chordata; class Aves; order Galliformes; family Phasianidae; genus Chrysolophus; species Chrysolophus pictus. The sequence continues at coordinate 36,499,817 of CM074576.1, read as the reverse complement.
AATGTTCAGCAATAGAATCATGCAAATTAACAAGGCAGAGGAGATACTACTGGGGAATTTAAATTAAACCTAAAAATCTGAAATGTAAAAACCTAAATCTAATTCTCATTTATCAGTGTATGACAGCTGCTCGCAATATGCCTTTTAGTATTTGATGGGATCTATTTCTGTATATCCCACGAGATACTACTTCACCTTTTTCCTCCTGTATGGATCTTTAGCTGTCAAAAAAAATCTTCTGATCTGTAACAATGTTAAGAAAAAAAAATTCCTGAATGGACAGTCAGTATATCTTTACTAGTCTATCTGTTTTTTTATGTTTTGATTTATTTATTATTAATAATATTTTTAAAATAGAAATTAGAAGCCAAACAATTAATAGTGTAATATATCATTTTATCCCACTTTTTTAAAGTATCAGTCATACGTATGTGCCATCTGTAGATATAAAACTAATTGTTATCCATGTCAGAATAGACCTACCATGACACAAAAGAAAAAGGACATTTTTTACAGTACCTCACTGATAAATTCTCAGTTTATAAGAGACTCATCACAGATTCAAATTCATTCTTTACTTAGCTTAGACCAAATATTCCAATTGCTTCATTCTCATGAAAGTATCATAATCAGGGAATCTATAAAATTTTAAGATTTTATTTCAGTTTTATCCATCAAAAGTATTAAATGCAATACTTAAATAAATAAAAGAAAAATAATATATATATATTTTTAAATTATATATTAGACATTCAGAAATCTGATCAGCAGGTAGTCACCTGGGAGACTCCAGTTTGACAGTGCTTCAGAACACATCTCTTTTCTCTCATTCTTCCTGAAAGGAAAAAAATTAACCTATCTTAAGCAACTAGCTCTGGAATGTGACAGTCATTCTGAATAAAGTATTTCTCTCTAATCGTATATGAAAAATTTAACTTTGTGGAAGTTGTCCAGCACAGGCTCTTCATACCTGCACAGTATTTGCAACTGGTAACTATATAATTAGCAGCTGCCCCTCATTCACATCTAGGAATGTTTTCCATACACACATCAGTTTATCCTTGCATTTCCTAAATAACATTACTTAGAACTCAATTGCCTACCCTACGTGAGAGGGCACCTAAAAGTTAGATGCCTTAATTCTGAGTAAATGTCAATTTCCTTTTTGTTTTGTGTCCCTTCAATCCATGCATTTTTTCTTTTATTTATTTTTTTGTTTGTTTGTTTGTTTGTAGGAGGGAGGAGGGCTTGAATTTCTCCCCTATGGAAGAAACTGGACCCTGAGGCGAGCCAAAACCCTGCCTGCCTGGTCTTTGAGAAAATCAGTGCACACACACTGCTGTTTCATTCTCTTTACAATAGCTTGAGGCTTTTAGTCACACACTCTTTTCTCAGCCACTCCACTGACCTGCTCTGTATGCCCTAATATTCCCTCTTGGCAATGTTTACTATATTTACAAGTATTTTATACCATAAAAATGCATAAAGAAACCCAAGGGAACTGAACAGTCAGACCTTAAAGTGTTACTATATTTTTGTGCATAAAGGAAGCAGGATTTCTCTTAGGCAAACAGCATCACCCTGTCTTTACTATTCATCTTCAAGAGTGCATTTGAAAAGTATGTCTGTGGAAATGAAATAATAATATATATTTTGGCTTCAAAATTCTTTTGAATAGCCATTAAGAGTCTGTGACAAAGACATTGAGTATTTGATTTTGAGTAACTAGAGGCAGAGAAAGAAAGATTTTTTACATAGAAAACATAGGTTAAATACATACAAATATCCTTTCAGGCTTAGAATCTATTTAAAGAGTTCTTGTACTGAAAGTATATTTATATGTACATATAAAAATGGTACTTTTGCCAATTAAGAGTTACCTGCCTTGTATCCTGAAGAGTCAACCATCCATTCAGAAAACAAATCCCTGCTGGAAGAACATCATTTTTTGCAAAGATTGAGTTGATTAACAAATTAAAACAAGAGATGGCCCCACATTATATCTAGAATATACGTGCTGTATGAAAACAAAAACAAAAATAAAAATAAAAAGGAGGAGGTGGGGGAATAAAGGAAAAAAAAATCAAAGGAGAAAAGATTCATCGTATAAATCTTCTTGAGAAATTCTGAGATATTTAATACCAATGATTTCTTTAAGAAAAATTTGTAAGGAAGTGAAACATAGTTACATCTGCAAAATAATGAGGGCATACCCTCTGTTTGGAAATTCATAGTGCAATAATAATTGAGGCTTTTAGTCACACACTCTTTTCTCAGCCACTCCACTGACCTGCTCTGTATGCCCTAATATACACACAATATCTGTGCCTTCCAGAATCTTTTCTTTTCCCTGGAAATCTTTAATATTTCCAGTAGCCTGAGGAGATGTTATGTGAAAAGAGAATGTGACTTTACTGCAGACAGCAAAATATTCCTTTGGCAGCATCAATTGGCCTTGCATACACTCAACTGGTGAGCATTTGTTCAGGGGCCTTTTTCTCAAATAAGGAACAAAATGCTCCAGCTGCAGGTCACTCAAAGCTAAAAAAAGATCCCAGGGACAAGGCAAGCCAGCAAGTTTATCAGCAGTTTAATTCCCCAAGAGGGCACAGGGGGGCCACTACATGGCCATTAGCATAGCCAGTGCTGGAGTCACAGACACAGCAGAGACAGTGAAGACAGTGAAGCAGACGGCCAAGAAATCAGCCAAGGGCTTTGCAATGGACACAGATGTTACTGCTAAAAAATTTATTGTAGACCTTGGCATCTGAGTTCTTTATCTGTCAAATGTGTCCTGTGTGAGGCTCCAGCTGTTAAGTTTCTCATGAAAGGAGAAGATGGGAAAAAGCTGGACTGCATTTAGATCACAGCACTATAATTCCTTCTAAAGAACTCTAAATTACCTCAAAGGGTCAATGTTTCATTTATTAATGCTCTTCTAAGTTTTTCTGGTGACTTTTTGTTTGTTTGTTTGTTTGTTTGTTTTTAATCCCATAGGCTATAATGGTCCAGCACTTACTACAGGTAAATCTGAGTCCATCTGTATCAGCAGCAAATGGCATTCTCTGATACAGGAGGGGGACTGTATTCTAGGAAAGAGAACAAAATGGGTATTAATAGTCTCTAAACTTAGTTGCTACATCTGTGGTGTTAGAATAATTTAACCATGCAATGTCTCACTGCCAACCACCTACTACCACCCAGCTAACCCCCAAGCAACGGCCCTCCTCCAGGCCCCCACAACTTTATTGCCTCCCACTCTCCCCTCCCCAGGAGACTATTCTTTTTCTTCTTGCCTCTGCGGTGTGTGCTCCCTAGCCTTCTCACCTTCAGCATTAGGGTAAGGCCTTCAGTTTTGCACTTTGTCTCTCATTTTATTTGATTTATTAGCTTCAATTCCAATTATATTGTATTATATTGTGTTATCTCACATTCCACTACCATATTTAGTAAATTAGTTTTCTCCCTTAGCTCACTGCCGCTGTTTTGATCTTAGGCCCATCTCCCTACCTTTCACCTCTTCCCCCTCCCCCTCTTGTGGGGCGTATGTCCATGAGTCCCCCTGTTAGTCATGAAACTGGGCTAAACTGGCCCCAAACTGTTGAAAACAGTGCACAAAGAGTATGTTACATAGCATAATATAACACAGAAAACATTTGAAAGGCAATTCAAAAACAAGATAGTAGTTTCTCTTCAGTACATAAGACAAAACCTCTGATTTGACTGATAAATTTATATTAAATAGACCAAATCTCACTTTCTTTTAAAGGACAGCAAGAGGATAGGTGTTATGACTCACAAAAATTTATAGGGAATTTTTAATATGCATGTCCTTGCTATAATATATAAGCCTATAATATGAGACTATTTCTTTCCTTCCTTTATTCTCACCCTCTCTCTTATGGCCAAATTGTTATGGAATTAATTTTTCTACTATTGCTGTACCAATGAGAAGGCAAATAAATAAATAAATAAATAAATAAATCCCAACATGTAATTTAGTTATTAACTGCCTCCTTGGAAATGTGAATTTGTTTCTCTCAAATTGAAATGAAGCAATAATTGAACCAATACAATCTGCTTCACAGTTATCTTGACTCACAGGCTATAATATAAAAATGAACAACAGTATAATTAATGATTCTTTTCTGATTTTCTTTTCTGAAGATAAGGAATTTTTCAGTTCTTTTCAAAATCAATTGTACCTAGCTACTCTGGGTAGTATACAGTAACTTAAAGTGAGTTGTTCAGTCACTGGGGAAATCACCAAACTCCAGAATAGACTTTTTATCTTTGAGATACTTTCTGACCTCAGCATTGTTTTCCTTACTTTCCTATTACTAGCTTCTCATGATTAATGCTTCTTTGAGTATTCCCCTATTCACAGAAGCACTGGGTGCTCTTTAAAAGAATCTTAATGCCCTCAACTAACTTTTTAAGTAGATGGTAGACTAATACAACATTTTTGGATTTCACTCAGAAGCAACAACAAAAAAACACTCGTCTTTTAAGGTAACTACATTCCTTGCAGTTCTGGAGCTTGCTTAGTTGCTTGAGTAGGTATCTTAGCTACATAAAGGCCAATTGTATGGTGAGTTGCTGCTTGCAGTACTGATGTTCAGTACTGCAAGTATCAGGTGGTGACTTCACATATTCCAGGAGTTTTTGTATCCTTCACAACAATCAGGGCATCTGAGGAAGAAACAAGAAGAAACCAGAAGTAGCTAGATCCAGATACAGACTTGGAGATGAGTATTCAAACATGGAAATCATCTGTCTAAATGGTAGATGGAACCAAAGGACAGACTTGGAACTTTATTTCTGTCCAACATCTCCAGAAGGAGGTTTAACCAAAGGAGTATCGAAGGACTAGATACATAAGCTAGTGACTGTGAAAACACTAATGGATATGAAACTTAGTTCTCACTCTATCAAACCCAAATTTAAATTTTACATTTCCTCAGTAATCTGTCCTTGTGAAAAAGAGAAAAGATGTTTCTCATTTTTCTTCAGAGAACTGTTCCGCATTGTCTGCATACTTAATGGCAGAGAGAGAGACCAGGAGAGTAAAAAAGACTCCTTAGCACTCTAAGTAATGCGTTAATCAAGAATGTCTGTCTTATAAATTTTAAATTGTTTCATGAGAGGGAACTAATTCAAGAAGACGACTCTGAGAGAAATTCTACATTATAGCCAGTTGCAAGACAATGTGGGTAGAAAATATTCTTTAAATTTTTAACTCTTAAAAAGAAAGATTAGTCTGTTCAAGTCAACAAATGTAGGCAAGATAGCAAATGTTTGGCACTGTGAATAGGTCATCCTCATACAAAAATCTGTGATAAATCAATTCAAAGGCTATTCAGATTTAAAGATTTCAAAGTAATTAATTTTCTTATCTGAACTCGTCTGAATACGCTGTAATGAAACCTCAAACTATAAACTCTAGCAAGCAGAGAATGAACAAATCTAATTAGCATTTGAATAAAGCTTTTAAAAAGAAAAAAAAAAAAAAAAACACCCTCTAAATAATTCACTAAGTGTTTCTGATGAGTCAGCTAGTTGTACTCTCCCCTTTTCAGACTTGATTCAATGCACTTGAGTATGTTCTTAGTTTTAAGAATGTGTATAATCCTATTCCTACTTAGAAAATTGCTCAACACTTGTCAACATTCCTTACTTAAGTCAATTACATGCTTGAGTGGTTTACGTAGTTGAGCTTCATGTGAATAGGGGTATGAGTATGAACCAATGAATCTGTATATTGCTACTAAGCCACTGGAAATAATAACTTTTCAACAAAACGAATGCAGCCACAAAAGTCATTCTGTGTTTTACATAAGTGAATGCATATCGGCTCCTTATAATCTGAATACTAGTAACGACATACTAATTCTAGTTTGCAAGTCATACAAATTATGTGATAAATATATTTTTAACATATAATTGATACAAAATTTCTTTCTCACTAGTCTTCAACTTTGTCTAGGATTTAATCAAAGTTTTTAAGTTGAAATTAAGAAATAATATCACTTTAAATATGCAACAGTAACACGTTAGCAATTCTGAAATGAAACTTTCTCCAATAATATTGACAAATACTTTTATACATACATATTTTTAATGACTGCTTGTATGCTACAGAATGTTTGGGGTTTTGTTTGTCTGTTTGTTGTAATCATTTCTGTTCCACAGCTAACACACTTCAATATAGAAGGAATTTACATATATGTTGACCAACTGAGCTGTAACAGTGATAAAATTTATAACTTTCTTTTCAGGTCTCCAGAAGGAGTAGAGACAAATTGATGGGAGGCAGTGACAATTTCTATGTATTTGAGTAACTCTGTTTTGTTTAGTTTTTACTTATGCCTGTTGAGAAATATATGTGTAAGTAAGAAATGTTTAAGAATCTCTGTATTAAAACACATGAGAACATGCTAAATTAACATATTTGTTGTATTTGAAAACATGCATAAATCAGAGATGCTTTCTGGATCAAGTTCAAACAGATAAATAAATGTAGTCTGTCTAAGGTATGCTATTAAAAATAGCACTGAAGCCAAAAATCTAATTTGAATCATTCAGTGGGAGGATCTTCACATCTCTCTGTATATTTACTATGTGCCTATTTTCTGTTACTATACATCTATTTTTAATTGCAATTTAATAACATCTAGACCAATTTAAGAATATTAGGTCACCATGAGGCCTCCTCTCAGATGTCTTTTCTCTCAGCTGATTACAGTGCTCCTTATAGATCTGGCCCTCTACTCTTCACCATCTTTGCTATCCTTCTTTGGATGCTATCTAGCAATTATATGTCCTTTTTATATGATGGCATTCAAAACAGCACACAGTACTTGAGGCTATGAGAGACTGTCCCTTTCTTTGAGCTAGCAATACTGTACATCATGTTTTGGCCTAGCTGCATGTTGCACAGTAGATTTTGCAAGAAACTATCAAAAAGTTTGTTAAAATCCAAAAAGATTATATCAGATGGCTTCCATTAGTCAATAAGCTAGGTGACCTTGTGATAAAAGAAATTAAGTTGGTTAAACAGGACTTCTTATGTCAACCTGTGTTGACAATGGCTGCACTGTGTTTTGTTTTGTTTTGCTTTTTTTTCCTAAATAACTCCCAGAACAGTCTTCTCAATAATTTGTCCAGGCACCAAAGTGAAACAGACAGGCCTATAAATATCAGGGTTTTCTTTCTTATTCTTCTTGATAATTAGGACATTTGCCAGCCTACAGTATACAGGGACTTCTCCAGAATCCCAAGACTGCTGAAAAATAATTGAGAGAGATTTTGTGATTTTATCAGTCAGCATTTTAAGTACTCTGAGGAGAATATTTGTAATCAGCTGGAACAGAAATCCCACGTGAGTTTGAGGCTGGTGGAGTTTATTGTTCCTTCAGTCATGGTCTTATAACTCAGGGTTCTGAGAGTCACAGCCCATCATTGTATTAAAGACAAAGGCAGAGAAGGTTTTAAACATCTCTGGTTTGTCTGTGTCCCTGACCTGTAGTTTCTTGGGTCCTCCTTCCTCACTTTCTTGTAAATGGAATGATGTTTCTTTCTTTTCTTTTCTTTTCTTTTCTTTTCTTTTCTTTTCTTTTCTTTTCTTTTCTTTTCTTTTCTTTTCTTTTCTTTTCTTTTCTTTTCTTTTTTCTTTTCTTTTCTTTTCTTTTCTTTTCTTTTCTTTTCTTTTCTTTTCTTTTCTTTTCTTTTCTTTTCTTTTCTTTTCTTTTCTTTTCTTTTCTTTTCTTTTCTTTTCTTTTTCTTTATTTTTCCCTGACAGCAACAGCTTTTCAAATATGATGAAGAGCAGCTCAACAACCACATCAACCAGCTCATTTAGTACACTAGGATGCAGATCATCTGTCCCCATAGACTTGTATACTTTCAGTCTCATGAAGAGGTCTCGGACTTGCTCTGCCCTTAGTGGAGGGAGATAGGGGGGGGAAGGGGAAGTGTGGAATTGACATCAAAAATACAAGAATCCTGTCTGCCAGTGAAAACTGAGGCAAAAACCTCATTTAGTACCTCAACCTTATTCATATCTGTCATAGCCCGGTCTGCTTTTTTTTTTTTTTTTTTTTTTTTTTTAAACCAAAGGAGGTAGGCTCTCTTTGGCCTGCCTCTTCTGGCCAATGTACCTATAGGATCTCTTGTTGTTTTTAAATTTCCTCACCAAGTTCAGTTCCATCTGCACCTTGGCTTTCTTATTTCCCTCTCTACAAGTCTGGACAGCATCCCTGTTTTCTCCCAAGTTGACATGCCCTTGTTTCCACAGCTGGTACAATCTCTTCCCTCAGTCTGACCAGCAGGTCCTTGCCAAGTCATGCTGGTTTCCTGCCTTCCCTGCCTGGTTTCTTATTCTGGAGGACGGAAAGCTCTTGTGTTTTAAGAAAGGCATCTTTGAAGAGTAGCCAGCTTCCTTCCATTCCTTTGTCTCTAATGACAGCTTCCTGGGAGATCTCAGCCAACAATTCCTTAAACAGACTAAAATTTGCTCTCCCAAAATTTGGGGTCCTGACCCCACTCTTTGCCAGTCCCATGTTCCTCAAGATCAAAAGGATTCCTCCTTTGGACACATTCTAGTATTTTTATATCCTTCTTGAACTGTGGAGCCCAAAAATCACACACACACTACTTGAGGCGAGTCTGCACCAATTCTGATTATATTGGCACAGTCTATTCTTTTAACTGCTTAGCTAGATTGCACTTAATGCATGCGAGAATACGACTGGCCCTTGTGGCTGCCAAGGCACACTGTTGACTTCTATTAAACTTACCATCAACAACAACAAGAAAAAAACATCCAGATTCCTCTCTGCAGGTCTGCACTTCCAGCCACTTATCTCCCAGCCTATACATATGCCCAGGATTACACTGTCCCAGGCTTACAGCCTGACATTTTATCTTGTTATATTTCATATAGTTGGTGATTACCCTGCACTCTGGTTGTAGAAGTGATACAGAGACAATGTGATATCGTTGAAATGAAAACACATATGTCTAATGCCATCTTGAGGTTTCTTTCTTACGTTTTCTAATGATTTTACTAGCAGATGCATGAAATATTAAAAACTCATACTGTCTAAAAGCATCCAATGAAGATCAAATTGAATAACCTAAAGCTGTAAAATGTCTTCAGGCTTTTAAGTTTCCAAAGTCCCAATCCAAGATTTAAAAGGATGAATTCAACCTCAGTGATAGGATTTTAATAGAACTTTGTCTTAGCACTCCATAATTGAAATACGGTAAGTACAAATATACTTCTCTACCATGTAAAACTGTTAATTTATAGATGATTGAGAGATTTCATTATGATGGAACAATATTTAAGTATTTAATGAAGAAAGTACATAAGTACATAAAGGTTCAAATGATTAAGATATATCTAAGATAAATTTAAGCTATTACCCACTCACTAGAAATCAATTGCCTACAAAGTTCAACCATAAGAACAGTCCCTGACATAGTTTTGCTTAACCTAAATAACAGTTTTCTCAGTAATTTCCAAAGATATTTTGAGAGATAACATTGAAGATGGAAGATTCTTAATGAGGATATGGCCATACTGCTTGGAGAGCAGGAGAATTTCATATTATGAATGCCAGCTGTTCCATGCCAGCTGGCCTGAACACCAAATAACCATCATAGACATGTTTAATTTACTAACCTAAATGTAATTTTTTTTGTGCTTTTCCATAGGGCTCTTGCAGTTTTTTACTCTTTAACAAAGAGTAGGCTCTTTAGAATAGGAGAAAAAAGAAACATCTTTAATAGGAAAAATAAAAAGAATTTAATAACAATTGCACATAGGATAAACAAAAGGAACATTCTCTCGTTCTCCACATAAGCTGATTCAACAACCATAATAATGAATAACTAGTCTGCACATAACTTTATAACCTAGGCAGAGTTTCAGGCTTTCCTGAGATTTAGACAGATTAATGTTCTATTTCTTGAAACAGTTATGTTTAAAGTTTTACCGTGGGCAAAGAGAGGCAAAACAGATAAGTATTCTGTAATTACTATTAACCTAATGAGAGTTTTAACAGTTTAAGCAGTTTTTATTGGCCTTATTACAAATATAGCAACATTCAGAAGTTGTTGACACAGTGTCATGGGCTCCCTAATATTAACATCTATTCCCTTCAATTAAGCTTGCCTTGATCACTGAGGTTCGCTGCTTCGGATCTGTTCCAGCCAGAACCGCAGCTACTGACCGCGAGGTATGGGGGGTTTTGGTCGGTTCCCTCATTCAGGGATCCCAGAGACAACAGAGCAGCCAGGCAGCACTCGGCCGGGCAGTTCTCGCAAGAGCGGCAACGCGATGGGGGCGTTGACAGGGCAACGGCTCGATATCCACCCCCCTCGCCTAGAAAAAGCCTCCGGGAGACAGAGAGGAGTCGGAGTGTGAGAATCACCTGGGCTGATCTATAGAGGAGAAACAGTAAGCCATCTATACTCGGGACTACACAGCAAGGAGGGTTGTTGTCACTGTCAAGTGAGTGATAAGTGCGGGGGCTCCTGTTAACGACCCGGCAACGGAGTGAGGGCAGAGCCAGCACTACCTGCAGCAGGGTGGGGCTGATCAGTCACACCCTATTAAGGCTATCTACTAGTCTTAGTGTGCCTACTGGTTGGCAATGGCTGCACCCTGGAGGAAGGCTACCGCCACAAAAATTGTGGAGACCCAGACAGAAGTCCCATACTCACGCAGAAAGAAGACTGCAGCCCAAAAGAGCGTGGAGACAGACTGAGATCCTCTGCGTGCTTGAAAGGATAGCTGATGCTAAGACAAGTGTGGAGACTCAGACTGAGGCCCCAACATGAGATGCTAGTACGCAGGTCACAGGCTGTCACGAGTGGCAGAACCTGGCATTTGCAGTGCTGGGCGATGGAGGAGGCAGTTGTATATGATGTGACCAGCTAAATGACTTAGTCAGCCTTCTGGTCAACCTGAAGGAGGAGGTGGAGAGGCTGAGGACCATAAAGGAGTGTGAGAGGGAGATTGATTGGTGGTGCCAGTCCCTATCGGCCCCCAGATCTTAGAACACAGCTGAGGCACCACATGGAACATGTCTCTCCCTGCTGCCTTGAAAACAAGTGGGAGAGGGGAAATGGCAGGTCGGAGAGGGGAACCAGCAAGCAGACTGTGCTGCAGTGAGGCCCCCATCCTCTCTTCCCCCTAGCAACAATCTGAGAAAGGAGGAGGAGTGGAAACGGGTACCGCATCGGCAAAGTGGTCATCCCCCATCCTGACCATCCTTGGCTCCCCAGGTGCCTCTGCGTAATAGGCCTGGAACTCGAAGGAGAAGTGAGTGGGGGTGTGGAGGGAGGTCCACCCATGAGGTTGCCTCGGGTGAAGCGATCGACCCCATGCCTCAAGACTGCCCCCACCCGGAAGGACAGAAGGGTGGTTGTCGTAGGCGGCTCTCTACTGAAAGGAATGGAAGGCCCTATATATTGGCCTGAGCCTACCCACAGGGATATGTGCTGCCTCCCTGGGGCACGGGTCAGGGACATTTCTAGGAAACTTCCTGGACTGATTCACTCTTCTGATTATTACCCGTTATTGATAGTTCAGGCTGGCAGTGATGAAGTTGCTGAGAAAAGCCTCAGGACTATCAAGAAAGACTTCAGGGGACTGGGGTGGGTAGTTGATGGAGTAGGCATGCAGGTGGTGGTTTCTTCTATACCTTCAGTGGCAGGGTAGGATACTGAGAGGATTCAAAAAATCCACCTCATAAATAATGGCTTAGAAGTTGGTGCAAACACAGGAATTTTGGGTTTTTTGACCACGGGGCAATTTACTCAGCACTTGACATGATATCAAAGAGTGGATACGCTGTGAGGAGCTCCCTCTGAGAAACAGTCAGGAAGAGGTTGAGAGCCTGTGGGTTATAATTAGGGATGGGACTAACAAAGGCCAGCTGGGGATAGGCATATACTACAGGCCACCTGATCAAGGTGAAACTGTTGACGAGGCTTTCTTGCTTCATATGCAGGAGGCTTTGTGCTCATGGACACTCGTCCTGATGGGGGACTTCAACCATCCAGATACCTGTTGGAAAGACCACATGGCAAGCTGCAAGAGGTCCAGGAGGCTCCTGGAATGCATTGATGATAACTTTCTGGTCCAGGTATTGGACAGACAGACCAGAGGTGAAGCGTTGCTGCTCACCAATGCAGAAGAGATCATTAAAGGCGTTAAGGTTGGAGGCAGCCTGGGCTGCAGTGACCTTGCCCTGGTTGAGTTTGTGGACTCAAGGGATGTGGGCCTGGCAAAGAGTGGAGTCAGGACCCTGAACTTTGGAAGAGAAAACTTTAAGCTGCTCAATGGGTTGTTGGCCAAGATCCCCTGGGATGCTGTCTTTAAAAACAAAGATGTTGAGGAGAGCTGGCTACTCTTCATGGATGCCTTCCTGAGAGTACAAAAACTCTCTGTCCTTTTGAATAAGAAAGTGGGTAGAGGAGGTAGGAAGCCAGAGTGGCTCGGCAAGGACCTTTTGGGCGAGCTGAGGGTGAAACAAGGTGCGTACAAGCTCTGGAAACAAGGGCGTGTCACCTGGGAAGAATACAGGGATGCCGTCCGGACTTGCAGATGTGGGATGAGGAAAGCCAAGGCACAGGCAGAACTGAACTTGGCGAGAGACTTGAAAAACAACAGGAAGACATTCTACAGGTGCCAGAAGAGACAGGTCAAAGCGAGCGTATGTCCTGTGGTAAATGTAAAAGGAGAACTGGCTTCAACAGACGAAGAGAAGGCTGAGGTACTGCATGAGTTCTTTGCCTCGGTCTTCACTGGCGGCCAGTATTGCAGTACTTCTCACGTCCCTGAGCCCTGCATCCCTAAACCTCTAGGTGGAGACAGGGGTGATAAATCCCCCCCCACTGTAAAGGCAGAGCAAGTCCGAGACCGCCTCATGAGACTGTATAAGTCTATGGGGCCAGATGGCGTGTATCCCAGGGTTCTTAAAGAGCTGACTGAGGTGGTTGCTGAACTTCTCTCCATCATATTTGAAAAGTCCTGGCTGTCAGGTGAGATCCCAGATGACTGGAGGAAGGGTCATGTCACTCCCATTTGCAAGAAAAGGAGCAAGGAGGACCTGGGAAACTACAGGCTGGTGAGTCTCACCTCTGTGCCTGGGAAGATCATGGAACAGATCATCCTGGATGACATGCTTGATCACATGAGGAATGAGCGTGTGATCCAATACATCCAGCACAGCTTCACCAGGGGAAGGTCATGCTTAACCAATCTGGTGGCCTTCTATGATGGAGTGACGGCATTGGTGGACAAGAGTAAAGGTGACTTATGTCATTTACCTGGACTTGAGCAAGGCCTTTGACATAGTCCCCCACCACATCCTTATCTCCAAATTGGAGGGATGTGCATATGATGGGTGAACCACTCAGTGGATAAGAAATTGGTTAAAAGGCCACAGACAGATGGTGGTCATCAATGGTTCTATGTTCAGGTGGAGGCCGGTAACAAGCGGCGTCTCCCAGGGGTCTGTCTTGGGACCGGTGCTCTTTAACATCTTTATCAATGACACTGATGACAGAATCGAGTGCACCCTCAGCAAGTCTGCTGACAACACCAAGCTGAGTGGTGCGGTTGACATGGTGGAAGGAAGGGATGCCATTCAGAGGGACCTCAACAGGTTTGAAAGGTGGGCCTGGGTGAACCTAATGAGGTTCAACATGGAAAAGTGCAGAGTTTTGCACTTGGGCCGGAGAAAACCCAGGCATCTGTACAGACTGGAAGGAGCAGTCCTTGAGAACAGCCCTGCAGAGAAGGACCTGCGGGTCTTGATAGATGAAAAGCTTAACATGAGCCAGCAGTGTGCCCTTGCAGCTCGGAAAGCAAATGTATCCTGGGCTTCATCAGAAGAGGGGCGGCCAGCAGGGACAGGGAGGTGACTGTCCTCCTCTACTCTGCTCATGAGGCCTATCTGGAGTATTGTGTCCAGGTCTGGAGCCCCCAGTACAAGAGAGACAGAGAACTGTTGGAGAGGGTCCAGAGGAGAGTCATGAAGATGATCAAGGGACTGGAGCACCTACGAAGGCAGGTTGAGGGAGCTGGGCTTGTTCATCCTGGAGAAAAGAAGGCTGAGGGGTGACCTCATTGCAGCATTTCAATACCTAAAGGGAGCCTACAGACAGTAGGGGAATCAACTCTTTGAAAGGGTTGATAACTGCAGGACAAGGGGAAAGGGTTTTAAGTTGAAGGAAGGAAGATCTTTACAGAGAGAGTAGTGCTGGAACAGGCTGCCCAAAGAGGTTGTGGATGCCCCGTCCCGGGAGGTGTTCAAGGCAAGATTGGATGGGGCCCTGGGCAACCTGGTCTAGTATTAAATGAGGTGGTTGGTGGCCCTGCATGTGGCAAGGAGATTGAAGATTCATGATCCTTGAAGTCCCTTCCAACTCTGGCCATTCTGTGATTTTGTGAAGCTTCCCTCTGATGCTCTTCTAGATCATGATACTGTGGGTTTACTCTTACTCAAATATGGTCATAAGAGAGGTAAAGAGGAGTCATCAGCTTCATTAAGTCTCAACCAAGAAGAATAGGATGCTCATGATGTAATTTTCCTCTTTATTGGATCCATCCAAGGGTGATTTCTTTACATTTTTGTAACAGTTTTCTTACCTGCTCTCTTTTCACTTGGTTATCAAATACTTCACTGTTTGCATACTCAGCTATTAGGTGTAGTAGCATGACAGTTTCCCAAAGCATCATACAGAGCTAATATTTTCAACTTTACTGACTACATAGGACATCCAGACCTTTACTATGGATAGTTATCACAGAGATGAACCAGGTCCAGAAGGTAATAGTCGCCTGGTTCACAGATAATTAGTATCATAGTTAAAACTATTAGCACAGGCTCACACAAGACAAGTCTAAAGACCTTTGTTCTCTAGCCAATAAAGTAACTGCACTAGGAATAACAAAAGTCTATATTGTAGTCTAAAAAAAAATGGGGACAAAGGTTGAAACTACAGAGCAGAAGAGAAAAGAAAGTACTCAATGGGCTACAGTAATAATAAATATAATATTATTTCAGCTTGTTCTTTCGCCAGGGGATATGCTGTAAAAAGAATAATTAACTATTATGTAAAAGTTCAGCTTAAAGTGACTGATCTTAAACCTAGTGAAATCAGTAGCTAAGTTCCAATTTTCTTTGATATGCTTTGAATAAAGATCTGCCCTAAGAAAAAAATAAGACGTGACAACATAGTTGTGATTAAATTAATTGAGTCCAATACTAAAATTATCTTTGGAAACCTCAGAACGATTAGGCTTATATAACATAATATGTCATGTGAATACACTTTTTTTTTTTTCCTTTTCATGATTAAAAAGATAATCACATAGCTTCTTACATTTTCTGCATTAAAATACAATTAAAAATAAGTATTATATTTTATAAGTCCTGTACTAAGCTAGTATGATTATAACAAAATATAGACTCATACTTTCAAAACATGCTTGCTTGAATAATGTTTTTCTTTTCTAGGACATCTGGTGCCCAAAAACAACAGCAGAACAGCCCCAGAATTTCTCATTTTGTAATTAAAGAAGGTCTGGATTTTCGGGTCTTGCTGTGAAGATCGCAGTATGTGTATTTATAAGCCTGGCATACCTTTCTGACTGACTAGACTGTTTGCAATTTTTTTTTTTTTTTTTAATCTTCTCAGAAGCTCAGAGTTTATAATTCACAGATGAATGCTTGTGATGGTGTGAAGGGACTTAGTTGCTTAAAACACTGACCTTGGAAACAGTTTTGAGGGACTGGATCTAAGAGAGAGAGGAAAAATATGTTGTGGGTCTCAATGAGCTAAAGCTTATGGATTCCTCTTACTGATACATATTGGATCTAAAGCACTGATATGTGTGACCTCTCAGCTAGCCACCACAGCTTTCCTTTAAAGGCAATACAGATAATTCTATTTCTTATACTACCTTAAGATTATTATTTGGTATTATTATTATTGGTATTATTAATACCAATTATTCATCTTGTGCTAACTTATATATATTGAACAGGTGGAAGGATAATGAATTAAAAAATACATTTCTATATGATTACTAAAATTCACTTAAAATAATAAAATGAGTTGTAGATGTATTTTCTCTAGACCCAAACATCAGTGCTAAATTCTTGTACAACTGTGGAGCTCTTCATATATCCTTTGCATAATTGTGACACTGCTAGATGACCTGTGATAAAACCTAACAGGTATTGTATTAGACTACAGTTTCTCAGGTATTTTAATGAAGTTAATGTGGTTCCAGGCCATATTAATTTTATTTCTAGTTCTTTGCATCATTTCAAATCTTGCAAAATATAAATTGATTTTTTATCCATATACCTGTAGAAAAATTTCAAGGAAGTAAATTTTTTTTTTTTTTTTTTGTCAATTAGTCAAAAATTTAAAAGATGTAAAAAGCTTTATCTTCCATTCTTGTTCAAATATTCCACTTGTTTTATTAATAAATGAATACACTGTGTTGTTGTTTGAATACAAGGACTAAGAAAATATGTTGATTAAAAAAGTTGAATTATATCTTCTATTTTTTTTCTATCTTTATATAATTCATATCTAAAGAACTGCTTTAGAAACTCAATTTAATTATATTTCCTATGGGATAATTTTAAAAAATCGAAAACTTCAAATAAATGTGTGATCTGAACTGTGAAAATAATGATGGAAATGACAGAACCTTCCATTTAGCTCTCACAAAACTTTTTAAAAGTAGCCTCTGGAGACTCAAGAATATGTATAGAAACAAAAAGGGAAATCGGCATTGTCAAGAACCATTAATGTTCATTTTTCAAATAAAACCTATTAACTACTACCAGTTACACCATCTGAGGATAGGTTTTCCCACTTTAGGGAAGGTGATTGTGCTCATCTTGCAAACGTGGGTAAGAGTCTCTATATGTTATCTGCTGTGGCCATGTAATGATCTCCAATAAATGAATTAATGGGCCACCATTCCAGAAGAACACAATTCTTTGTTGTAAACTGGCACAAATAAATGTAGGAACAATTTATCCTATTTTGTTCATACCAAACTAATGCTTTTTCAGTAAAACTAATTAAACATGTCACTACAAAACAGTAGTAGAGGTGGTCTGTTTCCTCTTAAGGCTTGAAAAGAACAGGAAATTGTTGTAGGAAATCAATTTAGCAGAGAATATATGTAAATCACTCAGGAAGTAATGCCACATACTTATTTCCATGTAAACTGTAACAGGTACAAAGAACCAAAGAGCACAGCAACACTATTTGATAGAGCAAAATCTCAGCTACAGAACACTATTAGTCAAGATAGTCACCACAATTAGCTATGTGTTTTCACCAGTAACGAATGAGAGTCTGCATGTTACACTCTTAAAAATATGAATCACTGTCACCATTGTCACTGCTAAATTGCACCACCCACTGCCTCAGCTTGCTCAGACCCACTTTTTGATTACTATTAACATTCAGCAAGTATTAATGACTGTCACTAGATGGAACATGTTTCTGCATGGAGGAATTCAATAACACACCTTTGCTTCATATGCATTTCCGCGTCAGATACCATTTTGTCAGAATGTGTCTCAGCTGTCATCTGTTATATGGCAAAAAAATATCACAGAATATTGGCAAGGAGTTTCAACTTCTACTATCATACAAAGAACATCTGCCTCTGAAGTTGAAAGCCAACTAAATAAAACTGGAGGTATTACTTTTGGAGCAGGCTTCATAGTTATTCATTTGTTTGCTTACTTTTCCAGTTATCATTAGTATTGCAAAACCAAACCCAAATAATTTAAAGATAAATTTCATTTTATTAAAGTGGAAATCCCTACCAGTTCCTTCTGAAATCTGGTTGTTTCCTTCCAGTTCCTCTTTCGTAAGTTCATTTTTATCTATGTAGCTTATGGATTAAAGTCTTCTGCACCTTTTTTTTTTTTTTGGCCTGCAATTATGATTTAATAGGAGATTTTGCTTGATCTAGTTCTCATTCAAAGGAATTACACTATTTTTAACATGACTTTGTAGAAGACTAAAATGTAGATAGCGTTTAAATTGAAATTTCAAAGGTAAGAGTTCAGAACGTTAGTTAAACCTAATATTTTTATTTGAAGGTTATTTTTTAAGGTTTTTTTTTTTTTTTTCCCCATAGTGAAACTTAATTGAAAAGGAATTAATATTTATATGAAAAATCCTTCATGAAATATGCATAAATCCACAGTAAATGAAAGATCAGTATCTTGTCATTGTCTAAAAGTAGAAAAACTTCTGCTGTTACCCAAGAGAATTAATGAAGTTTGTTTTAATAATACCTAGGTACTTTTACCTGTGTTTTATTAAATTATACACAGCTGCAGAAAGTCATTATCACTTGAAAATAATTCTATTTAGGTGAAACTAATGGACACCGTCATTTCAAGACTAATTAGTATTACAGTAATTTTCTAGCAACTTAGGATTGCTTCATGTTGCCAGGAAAAAAAAAAAAAGAAAAAAAAGACATTATTAATAAATATTCATTTTCTCACACATTTAATGAAAGTTTTTTCTTCTCTGTTTTGTAAAGCTAAGGAATTAATAAAATAAAATACGCTGAACCTTTAAAAATATTTCTGACTATATTAAATTGAACATCTGAGAATGTTGTGCCATTTAGTATGGCCTTCTGTTTTCTTGCTGAATAGTACAAAAAACATAAGGTATTTTTGCCTGCTTTTGTTACACTCTTTCTCCCAGCAATCCTCATCTGTCTTATAACAGAATCATAGAATGGCTTAGGTTGGAAGTGACCGTAACGATCATCTTGTTTCAACTTGTCACCCACTAGATCAGGCTGCCCAGGGCCCCATCCAACCTAGCTTCTTTCAGCATCATTTGTCTGTCTAATTTATTTTCCTACTGTTTATATTTAAAATATATTCTGCTAAGGAAATACAGATAGCCTGGTAGCTTTTGCATATTTTTCTTTCTTTTCCGGTGGTAATGCAGTGACAAGAAATGCTATCTTTTAATTATATTCAAAATGCATATATAAAACAGGGATTCAGCAGCATCATTGGCACCAAAGTCATGTAAATGTTCTAAATGTTGTGAAATAAATCTGGTTCAAGATTAGGTGCTGAACCTGGGAAGGAATTGTAAAACATT
The DNA here is from genome assembly GCA_037305975.1 of Chrysolophus pictus. NCBI lineage: Eukaryota > Metazoa > Chordata > Aves > Galliformes > Phasianidae > Chrysolophus > Chrysolophus pictus. Next base: position 36,480,620 of record CM074576.1, on the reverse strand, counting down.
TTATAACACAATTATAGCAATATTAGGAATTCTTTCATAACCAAAGCAAATCTTATTATCATACATTGTCATGATAGTTGTTGTCAGAAATTCATTCCATATAGTTTAAACTTTTCTTAGGATTTAATCTCCTCCCTGAAAGAAATGAATTGTCCTCTGAGCATAGAAAAATAACCTAGAAAACTGAATCAAACTTGACATCTATCTTCAAGCACTTAAAACTAGGTAAAATTAATGGTATTCAGAAGGACTCAAAAATATAAGGTACGTATTTAATTAAATGTAGAGATACTAAGAATAATCATCATAAATTCTCACATATCATAGCTCAGTTTACTGATGATATCTCATGTAAGATGAAGAAATGTATATATTAAATGTATATATTAATTTATATGTAAGCAGGTATAGTGGATATTTAAAGAGAAATAAGGAAATACATGGTTGATGTTTTCAGCAGTTCTCTTAAAGCACTTCAGAGGTGTATTAGTTTATGAAAACAAACAAAATTATCATCATTCATTTTTTGTTCATTCATTAGGATAATTTTTCCCCACATTGGAAAGGTCATTTGTCATTGTTGCAACATAGGGGTAGAAAATACCTATAAATATTTGCAAAAGCAAAACATGATATCTATCTGACTAATCTTTTCTAATGGTTCATTTCTTAATCTCCTCCTTGTGAAAAAAGAATGGACTATACCATATACACGTAGTAGGTAGAACCCATGAGGATGAATGAGAAATTTTATAAGTGCAGCTATTAGGAAGCAGTGAGTTTGAGGTCAGTGCTTTGCTGAATATTGAACCAATGAGCTGAACAGCCATAAAGGACTGTGTTAGTAAGTTAAATCCTTAATAGTAAGGTTTAAATCATTAATTTAGGGGTTTTCTTTTTCCTCTCCTCTCCTCTCCTCTCCTCTCCTCTCCTCTCCTCTCCTCTCCTCTCCTCTCCTCTCCTCTCCTCTCCTCTCCTCTCCTCTCCTCTCCTCTCCTCTCCTCTCCTCTCCTCTCCTCTCCTCTCCTCTCCTCTCCTCTCCTCTCCTCTTCTTTTTCCATCATAACTTCCATCACTGCTTCCGGACATTAGAAAAACAGTAATAATAAAAATGCATGAGTTTGTGCAAAGGCAAAGCTCCATGGGACATGTTTATACAATGATTCTAGAGAATTAATAATTTCCAACTTTATTGTTCCCTGACCTGACTGTTGAAAGTTTTTTTTTAAAAAAAAAAGTAACAATCATCCCAAATTTGAAATAAACTGAGTATATTTATTACCAACCAAGAAAGCAGTCAGAAAGAACAAAAGACATGTAGTAAAAAAACTATGCCAGTAGTATATATATTATAATTTTATTTAATAAACTTCAGGAGATCTCAGAACATATAGCAGACAGTCACGAAATATGGGACTCTCATAGCTCTAGTAACTCAACACATTTTAATTGCTATAAGATTGTTTGCTCTTTTTCTGTATGTATAATAAAGATACAAATACAACTGCCATCCTTCTGTGTATCAGTATACATGATGCATTTCAATTTTTTTTTTTTTTTTAAATGTTATTCTTCTTCTTCTTCTTGGTCTGTTTTTATTTTATTTATTTATTTTATATGCATCTTGGACCATTTTCCCTGAAAGATCACAAACTGAAAAATAATCTTTCTATTACTGACATCTGGGTAGTTTTTACTTGAAAATTCATGTTTACATGAAAAAAGCAAATGCCTTTCTTTAAAATGGCATGTAAAGACTTCTATACACAGAACCACTTTCAGTATATATTTTTCAATAATTCTTACTGAATCTTCAGATTTTGAAAAATTATGGCATAAATCTGTTAGACTGAGTAACAATTTTCAACTACACTCTTATATTTTGATTTTACTTTAATCTTACAATAGCTTACTATTTCTCATTATGCTGAATGTATTATCTTGCTACCAGAGAGAGCTGTGTTTACAAGGTATATATCATCATATAGGATTCTTGACAGTTTATCTTACTCAGCAAAATTCCACATATTCAGGACAGTACCTAATTTGAAATGCTACCTAATTTGAAGCACTTCAGCAATAGCAAAGCTGCCTACCTGTAGTTTTTTGCATTATTGTGTCTCCATTCCTTCAGTAAGTAACCTTTTGTAGTTGACTTTTGTTTGGGGTTGTTTCTTCACTGTTGTTACTGTTGGTTTCCTTGGGCAGGGGGATGGGGCTGGGTGTTTTTTTCTTGTTTGTTGTTTTACCTGAAGCACATTAATTTATTCAATATTTAAAAGTTAAATCCTTAAATTTTAAATTATAGAATCATAGAATTATATAGAATGGTTGTGTTGAAAAGAACCTTAAAGATCATATAGTTTCAAGCCCTGCCATGGGCAGGGTTGCCACTAGATTAGGCTGCCCAAGGCCCCATCCAATATAGCTTTGAACTCCTTCAGAGATGGAACATCTACAGCTTCTCTGAGCAACCTTTTCCAGTGCATCACCTCCCTCCGACATTGTCCTTGCAGCCCTTTTGTTGTGATATCTGTTTTTGAAAATGAGCCACACTTTCTTAAGTTTGTCCTTATCACAGCTTATGTCAAAGAATCTGCCCTACAATTTCATAGGAATATTTGCAAAATCAATTGCTGAGCACAATAGAAATTGTTCATAGATGTACTTTATTATAAGAAAACACTTTTTATTCTGTCTTTTGTCTGCTTTAAAAAGGCTTACATATGTTTCAGTGGAAAGTTTTTTTTTTTTTTTTTTTTTTTTTTTTTTTTTTAATTTGTTATGTACATTTTAAGATTGGCACTTAAGGTTCTGCAGGTGAATGGAACATTAGCAGAACTAAGAAATATCAAACAATCTGAGTGAGAGGAGGTGGGACACCTGTTATTTTGACTGTTTGGCTATTACTTTGGCAATTTTTAGACTTTTCCAATACATTACCACACACAGATGCCTGATTACAAGATGAAATTGTCTTCCTTCATTTGCTCCTTCCTTTTCTCCTGACTCCTTCCTTTCTTCTTTGCTTCCTTCCTTATTTTGTTTCCCTTTCTTTTTTTAATTTATTTTTACTGTAAACTCAGTAGTAAAATCTCTGTAGCTAATGGTTAAGTGATCTCTCCAAGGGCGGCAGAAGTAGACAGCATCTGCTCCTTTACGGATATCTGGTCAAGGACCTTTTCCAGTGCAATAAGGAGCAATAATTAAAGGAGGAAGCTGTAATCAAGAATACACAGAGACACAAATCTTTCTGACAAGTTACAAGGGAGGTAGTGATGGAAACCAAACCTGGTGAGCCACATTAATTGATGAGGGCATGTGGGAGAGTGAGAACATATACTCAAAAAATCTGCTCTGGGACCTTGTCAGTGGGTAAACTAAGTGGTAAAGGGGGAAAGCAGAAATAAAACAACATAGAGAAACAGACTTGACAAAACAAGTGTGGACTCAGTGACAAGTAAATTCCCCAGTCATACTGATTGTTGGGTTTTCAAAAAAGAACTTGGCCAATTCCAGAAAGATCAACCAGCTGGAGCCAGTGGAGCCTCAGCATGAGATCATGAGGCAAGTGGAGGTCTTCAGCCCCAAGCCCTTGGGGTAGGAGGACTGTGTGTCCCCAAATCAACCACAGGGTAGGACTGATGGAGAAGAATGGAAGCCCTATGCTGGAAGCTGGATGTGACTCACAGCTCGTGTACCTGTTGCTGGCTTCTGGGGAAGTGTCTGTCTCTGCTCCAAAGTGGTGTGTGCAGGATGTGTATGCATTCAGTAGCAAACCTCAAGCTGTAGCAGCCTGTTAGAGGATCTACTCTAGGGGTTGAGAGGAGGCAGAATCTTGGCACAAGGATCAGATGCATACAGCAGCCATTCTCTGGAATAGAGGTTGGAAGATGCAGCTGCTCTTCCCTTATCTATCTACTCACCTTCTTTGATGAGTTTTCTAAGTGAAAGCTCTAACAAAAGAGGGAAGATTCTTGTACTGTAAAATCAAATGGAATTAAGGGTGTTTAAAACAATAAAGGGGAAAAGAAGCCTTAAGATCTAATATTCTAGATTTCACCACTGAACTTAAGCTTGAACGTGAGTTTGGTAAGCTGATTCAAAGTGCTGAGATATCACATCTATTTTCTTCTGTTGAAAAGTATAATCTTAAACTCTAGTTGTCAGTGTTTTCTACACAATCCTGCAAGATGCATTAGATTTTTAAAGTAGAAATAATGTAAGTCCGTATTTCAGCTGCCTGCACACAACTAATAAACCACAATTCTTTTTCTTCAGTCAACAAACCACCAGTGAACAAATTAACCTATTTTAAGTGTTGAAATTTGGTAAAACGAGATGCCCCCTGAAGTACATATTTCTTTCAATAGCATAGAAAGTGTTAGAAAACTCAGCTTAGATATTTTGAAAGCAAAATCCATTGAAACTATCTAAACTGTGTATTTCTTTAAGAAAGACAGTTTTGCTCCCATTTTCAAGTTTTACTCATTTTAGATCAGTGTAAGCAGAAGAGACTGTAAGCATAATAATATATCCTGAAAGTTTCATTCAGCTGCAGTACCTTTTGCTAGTTTCTAACACAACATTTAAGTTGCTCTTAGTTCTAGCAAACCTGCAAATCTGTGACATATCACATCCTGAAAGGAAAATTACCATACATTTTGATGTCATTGATTACTCCCTAAACTGCTACTTTGCTATCCTTTTTGCTATACTTGCTTTTTAGTTTTCTAACAGTGATTAATTCCAGTTTAATTATACAAACAAAAAAACAAGAAAACAAATAAATCATCTTGGCATGGAAAAGTAAAAAAAAAAAGTCACACAAGAGTCACAAATATATGTTAAAAGTTTATGTATTACATTATGGTTTAGATTCTCATTTACAACAAAACAACACATTGACAGTGCAATTCTGTCAGAGAATGAGGAGATGTTATCAACACTTCTTCATGATTCCTCTTTTTTCCTTAAATATTGTTCCAAAGCAAGAAACTTGGGTTGTATGATGGTGTTCTATTGAACTGCCTTTTGTTGTTTTTTTGTTTGTCTGTTTGTTTGTTTTTAATCCTAATTTATATGAATAGGCTTGTAGTTGTGCTCATTTGTTCTAGGTCCTAATGTTGCTTTCAGACAGTTCAACCAGTTACTTATCATTGTAGCTGAATATCTGGTTTCTAACTGGTTTATAAAAATGTATCAATTGTATGCCAGACTATTTTATTGCGCAAATTAAAGACTTAATCAACATGCTTGCTTTTACTATAGTTCTCTCATTGTAACAACTAATGGTTCTGAAAGTAAATTTATGGAGATTTATAGTAGTTACTATCCAACCTTCAAAAATGTTGTCTTGTTGTTGCTGTTGTTTTCCTTTCAGTTTTTAATATTTGAACATTAATAGATCCTGAGGTTTCCAAAGTAAGGAGCCAGGAGATTACAATGCTAATTTATTACCCTTCACTGTTTTCAGATTTTTTTTTTATTATTTTTATGTTTTTTAGCAAAAATCAGATAAACAAAATGTTTTTATACAGTTCAAAATACTCTTTTTTATTAAAAGAAGTTCCTGGGGAATTTTTTTTTTTTTTTTTTTTTTTTTTTTTTTTTTTTTTTTTTTTTTTTTTTTTGGACAAGCTTTACTTAATAGCGCTTCAGAAAATGGCCTTAAGCCCAGAGGAAAATGAGAACTTAAAACCAAAAAGAAATTTGTACAATAAAAAAAACACAGAAGAGCAGAACAGCTATAAATAAAGCTGGTTGAATTATGTCTTATATTCTTGTTCTAGCAAAACTTTAAGAAACAATTTGAATATGTAACTTGTATGAGTGATACCCTCACCTGAGCATGAGGTAATATATGTTTCATTTCTTAGCAAATCAGTGAGAGAAGAAAAAGGAATGAGGATCTGTATATTTCTCTTTTTTAGGAGGTTGATATTAAAATCTCCCCTTCCTTTTGGAGAGGAAGGATAAAGATGGTATATCACAAAGACAAGACAAAAGATGGAGAAAAAGGAAGACTACTTCCTTTTCAACTTCTGTATTCAAAGATCTCTTAATTCAGCATCTAAACATCTGCAACTAAAAACAATCAACTACTACTCTGCTAGTTCTAACTATACAGCCTTTGCCCAGTCAGTGTTATTGTAAAATCACAACTCGTTTACAGCATATTTCTTAAGGATTCATTATTTTGTATGTATAGTGATAGCGGTGGTGATAGCGATTAAGAACTTAAATGTGCAATATGCTTTATTAATGAATGTCAATCCAGTCAATTCAACTTTGAAGTCTGAAACTAGTCTTCTAAACACACCCATCACAGTAATCTCTCATTTCCTAACAGATCATAGAATAATAGAGTATCTTGAGTTGGAAGAGACACACAAGGATCCACTCACCCCAAGGATCAATCGATGTACATGAAAATGAACATGTATGTATTCACACGTTGATATTTTTGAATTTATTTCTTAAAAAAGGACAAAGAAGACCCAGGGAAATATTTGCTAGTCAACCTCAAATTGATCCCTGGGAAGATGATGAAGCAGCTAAACCAGGAAACCATTTCCAGGAACATGACACGCATGAGGAATATGAATTCACAAAGAGGAATTCATGTTTGATCACATGATAAAATTCTATGATGAAATGACTGGCTTTGTAGATGAGGGGAGAGCACTGCATATTGCATACCTAGTCTTCATTAAGTCCTTTGGCATTGTCCCCCATAAGATCCTCATAGACAAGCTATTGATGTATGGGCTGAATGTGTAGATAGCGAGGTGAATTCAAAACTGAATGAAAACCAAGGTAGGGGTTAGTGGCACAGAGTTCCAGTTGTAATACAAGGCCAGTATCTAGGAATGTACCACAGCTTTCAAAAGTGATTTCAAATCTTTTCAACATTATCATTAATTATCTGGGTGATGGAGCAGAGTATGATAGCGATGTAAATCTGGGAGTAGTACTAATAGACCAGAGGGCTGTGTTTCCATCCAGTCTGGAGAAATCCATCATTGGGAACCTTGTGAAATTTAACAATGGGAATTGCAAACTTCTGCACATATGGAGCAACAATCACAGGTAACAGGACATGCTGGGGTATGCCCAGCTGAAAAGCAGCTCTGCAGACAGACTTGGGGATCATGCTAAACACCAAACTGATCATGAGTCAGAAACACATCACTAGTGCATAGAAGGTATGCTGAGCTGCACTGGGAAAAGTGTTGCCAGCATGTTAAGATGGATGATCATCCCCCTCCTACTCGGTTTTGGTGAAGCCATAGTTGGAATACTGTTTCCAGCTCTGGGCTACCCACACAGGAGAAATGTGTATATACTGGATGGAGTCCAGGTAACTGTCATTGTGACTAAGGGTTTGAAGCATCTCTCCCATGAGGTTAGGCTGAAAGAGCTGGGACTGTTCAGCCTGGAGTAGAGAAGGCTAAAGAGTGATCTTACTCATGTGTGTTTGTAGTCATGTAGGACACATGTAGGAAGGTTTTGATAGTGGGGAGGGCTGCAAGGGTGTTCTTTCTGAAAAGAGACAAGAAGCTACTCCATCTCAGACAAGAACAGATTCCAGTCAGCTTGGATAGGGACTTACTGCTGACAGAAGCTGAGACAACAAGCAATGCTGATTGCACTTCTGAGATAGCAGATTTAAGAAAGAAAAAAAAAACTGCTGTATCACATCATCTAGAGCAGAGGAGCAAGAAAATGTGATACAACCCTATAGACATCAAGGTCGCTGCAGAAGGAGCTGCTGCTTTTGGAGACCCGTGCTGGAGCTGTCCACTGTCATTCTAGAGCAGCGGAAAACACTGGGGAAGAAAGAGCAACAGAGAGGTAGTGTTATGAACTGACCAAAACCTCCATTTCCCATTCTCCTGAGCCACTGAGAAGGAGAAGGCAGAAGGTAGATGGAGGGAAGTTGTTTTCAGTTTTAGGCTCTCACTGCTCTAGTCAGTTAGTAGTAGGCAATAAATTACATCAGTCTCCCTGTGCTGAGCGTGTTTTATCTGGGATGGTAATGGATGAGTGATCTTCCTATGCATTTCTCAATCTATTCCTCTTTTTTCTTTATGTTTAAGCCTCCAATTTATGTGAGGACAGTAAATGAGGATACTTTGGGGTGGAGCTCGTTGAAGAAGGTTATCAGGAGTAGTCAGCAATGGGTTCACCACGGGGAGGTCATGCTTGACCAGCCTGGTGGCCTTCTATGATGTCATCATTGCCTGAGTGGATGGGGAGAGAGCAGTGGATTTAGTCTTTTGGAAAGGCATTTGATACTGTCTTCTACTGACATACTGAAGTATGTCATTTAGACAAGCTTGTTCTTTATTTTCCATTTAATCCAGTGACATCAGCAACAACATGCATACACAAAGGGCTTTTGAAAATGGATTTCCTAAGACTTTTAAATCCCTTATACAAATCCTATTATTTCCAGTGATAAGAATTCTAGAAATTTCAACAGATTTCCAGCTATTTCAATGTAATTTAGAATTCAAGTATTTCCAGCCCATCCTGCAGCTGCCCCCAGCCCCATGCCATCATGGTGGTGGCTCTTCCCCACTGTGTGGCCCAGCCCAGCTTGACCTCACATGTGCATCCATCTCTTAGTGACAATCAGACATCAGTGGCACTGTCTGAGCTGAAATCAGGACACAAGGAGGGTGCACTACAGTGCTGACTCAAGTTATAGCCAATATTTTTATGCATTTTGATACATCAGCTAAATGCATTCTTCTGTGTTCTGTGAACAGTGAAAAACATGCAATTTTGCTCTCCACTGTGATGGTGCACTCCTTGTACCCCTACACAGCCTGGTTGCTATACCCAAGTCCTAGTGCATACAATGATGCACAAAAGACCTTATCCTTGGAACTAATAATAATCAAGGTTTCACCACTGGTTCTCAGACACCTGATAACAGAAACCTGGTTCAACAGGACCAATTCTAAGTTGTATGACTATGAGCCAATCATCTTACTCCATAAATAGTGGGGAAACTAAGAACCCCTTGGAGACTTCTTGCAAGCAGCTGGCTGCACACCAGGATCTCCCCTTGAGTATGGACATCTCTCAAGGTGTGCAGAGTTTTACCTAGGACATGGTGATGTCTTTCTGACAGAGCTTAGGTAACTGATTTACTGTTTTTAAGCTACACCACTAGCTTCACTAAGATTTGATCTTAGATTCACTATGCACCCCTACTCTCTAATATAGCAAATAATCAGGGATATCTAACCATTTTGAGTCTTTTAACGTTGCTGTTATCATTGTTCAAATTACCATCTTTGATCTATTTATATCAATAAATTGTATATTTTTCTACCTTTCTTTTATGAATAAAGTGTGCAGTGCTTTCTTTTCACTTGTTAGAACTTGTCTGGAGAAGTGGAGAATCAGGAGAGACCTTATAGTTCTCTGTAACTACCTGAAAGGAGGTTGTGGTGAGGTGGACTTCAGCCTCTTCTTCTGCATAAGAAAAGATAGGACTAGAGGGAATGGCCTCAAGTTGCACTAGGAAAGGTTCAGGTTGGATATTAGGAGAAGTGGGGAAGTGTTGATATTAGTGGACAGATGGACTAGATGATCTTGGGAGGTCTTTTCCAATCTTGGTGATTTTATGAATTTCTTCTGGATAAAGATATGCATATATTTTTGAGTGGGAATTGGAAAGGAGAGTACATGAGAAACCTGAAGTGTTATGCTTCTGGAAATGAATTTGAATGCAATTGCTTCTTGCTTGCTCAGCAACTTCTTCCAAACTCACCCTCCCTATTTCTGTATTCATATCTTTGGAATAAAACCTTAAACTTAAGTAATAAGGCTACAAGTTTAATACCAGGAAGAATGTTTACTACTTGTCTGGATTTTCATAACATTTTCAAAAATTAAATTTGATCTCTTGTGTTTTGATGGATTACCAAGGGTTGTATTCATGTCAGGTTGATATTGAATGATCATAGTTTTTCTGTGAATGTAGAATGTGTATACTTTTAATAAGGTTTCATTAACTGAATGTGAAGTCCAATGTGACAAAATGCGTATGTTAGCCCATGGTGAAAAATTTAATATCATGCATGTTATGAATCATTGTTGTGCAATAAATTTAAGTGGAAGTTTCATCTTATTTGGAAAACCACTAAGAGAAGTCTTGAGGTTAAAGACAAGAAAGAAGTATTTAACTTTCCTGGATTTTGTTTGAGATGCAGAGCAAATAATTAAAATACAGAATCCTAGTAGTGAAGTCAATTATCCATAGAAAATAAGTGTACAATTAATAAAATGAATGATTCTTTTGCCTAAACTTCTGAATAGGCAAAGTCTGCTAATCCTAGCTGAATTCTTTTTTATTTCTACATTACTCATTTAAGGTTTTAATGGAACAGCTGTTATCACTGTTGTCTATCTAGATATTTTTTTTCTCTTGAAGAGTCAGGCACTCTAGAAATTCCACAGGTCTGAGAGAGTCTCTGAGAGACCTCTGAGCATCATTACTGGGAAAACACCCCAGGGACCATGTTACACTCAAAGTCAGCAAAACCATCCAATTACTCTGAGACTGGTAAGGTTGTGTCTCAATTCAACATGAGTCTATCAACATCACTTTGTGGACAACTTTACATTTCAAAGCATTTCTTCAGAGTTGTTTGTCTTCAAAAGGAAGTGCTCAGGAGTCTTGTCATTTTTTTATTGATTTTTGTTATCGGCACTGCACATCATAACATCATGTAGAGCACTAGGAGTTAAAGAATTAATGCTCCAGTTGCATGGACTGCTGATATTCCTGGGTACAGCTATCTCAGAAGAGAAAAACTACATATCCCAGAGGGATTTTTGTTTCCATTTTCCATTCAGAGGGAAAGATACGTGACATACTGCTTAAGGCACACTGTAGTGCTACTGACACAGCTGGAACAGAAAATGAAGAGGACTTACAGAGGTTTGCTATGCTTTCACCAATGAAGGTTAGAAGAAATCATGCATAAGTGCTGAGGCATAGTATGATGGCTTAATTCTGAGGATCAATTATGTTGCAAAGTTCTAAAGATAGCTACATATGGCATTAAGGCCATGGGAGTTAATATAATTGGTATACAGGTCTGTAAACATAGTGTTTCTATCTATACTTTTTGGTGAGTATTGGGTAGAATACTCCATAACTGTTAGCACTGGAAGATTAAGAGCTTCCTCCTCAGTCAGTTAAGACTGTTTACAGAGTACAGTCTTAGTTCACACTCAAAGAAATTCCAGGTCAAGTCATAATGGTGGTGATCAGGCCAGAATAAGGAATGATATGCTTAACAAGCAACATCTAAAGCAAATAAGTTGAGAGAAATTGAAAGAATGAGACAAGTATTTCACAGGAAAGAAGAAAAAAAGAAAAAAAAAGAAAAAGGGAGAGTGGTTTGTGGTCACATTTACACAGTATTGCAGAATCATAGTAGGATACAAAAACCTACTTTAGTATTTAAGATAAGGCTGAAGTGAAAACTTAAGTATTGATATCCAAGGGAGTTTTCCAGCAACATTCCCACTAAAAATTGTACTTAATGGAAGAATCTCTTACACTTAACACTTACTTAACACTTACTTAAAAAAAAAAAAAAAAAGAAAGAGAGAGAGAGAGAGAGAGAGAGAGAGAAAGAAAAAGAAAAAAATGGCGAAAAAGCAGACTGGGTACATTCTGAGTACTCTGAACAATACTTGAAGACTAACAAATTCCAAAACAAACAACAACAACAAACCATAAATAAATAAAGACAAGAAAACAGGAACAAAAAAAAAAAAAAGAGAAAAAAAAGACACAACACAAACACAAACATAGACACATGCTTACAACACTTAGATTAAAAAAAAAAAAAAAAAGTGAAAGTATTGCCTACTTGAAGAGTATATTTGCAATTTTAGCCTTGAATGAGTTTGCCCTGCTCCTCAGATTGAAAAGAACTCAGACTTATATCCTGCATAACAGTCTGTACTACCCCTCTGTCTTTTTGTATTTAAATTTTAAACTTGTTTCTCGGAAACACAGGATACAGATTTGAGAAAGGTAATTTAATTTTTTTTGTCCCTCTTCATTTCCACTCTTTGAATATCAGATAGTTTTGATAATTATTAAATAATGACTAGCAGATACTGTGGTGTTTTTTTTTTTTTTTTTTTTTTTTTAATTTGGATTATTTGGATTGGTTTGTACATTTTTTTTTTTTTTTTAATTTCAACGTTGTATCATTTAGCCTAAACAAATTCTCCTTTTTCTTTCAGATAAATATATTTTTTTTCCTCTCTTTAGTGTTACCAGTTGCAGTAGAATAGATATTTTTCTAACTATATTTACTAGCCTTTACAAAATTATGATCCATGCATTTACAGTATAAAGTTACTGAAACCAGTTTGGTATGCCCTCACTATATTTGAGGCAGCAACGTCCAGAGGCAATATAGTTCGCTATCATTTCAGAAGTGTCAGTGTTGAAAAGGGCCCACAGTAGATGCTTCTTCTGAATTTTTGTTATGTTTTAGTAGACCAGCGATTCATTTCTACAAACTGGGAGCATTTTGCAACTGAAGGCTTTCTTACACATTTTAAGGAAATTCTGAACTGGAATTGGTATTTTTCTATAGACAATGAAAAACAGTTTATTGAAAACTTTTCTTGTACCTATAATACTTGCAATCAATCTTTTAGTTTGTTCATTTTTTTCACAACTATACAAAAAAGACAAAATGCTATAATGTGCTGCATGTTCATAATATTTAATTGATGTATAAAATACAACAATAATATAATCGATGAAGAATATATCTACCTATATTTTGTTACATTAACTGTATGCTCTGTATTTTGATTACTAATTCACATAAAATTAATATAACATAATGTCTTTAATAAATATATATATATATATGTTTTGTTGAAATTTCTTCTTTCTGTTCTACTTTTCTTGAGGCAGATATGCATGCAGAACAAACTTACTTTATTTCAGGTTGACTTTTAAAGCACACTTTTGTCTTTGTGTTTTTCTGCTTGAATAAAAAAGTTACCCAGTATTATAACAGAAATTTTTCAATCTCAGTCTTGCCGTTTTTCTTTGGAGCTATATCAGAAACTGTCAAAAAAGAAAGTAAGAAAAATAGCATGCAATAGATTGTAGAATAATTGGTTAGGAAAAAAAGTATAAAATGAAATATTTTAGAGTATTCATCTTTAATATATATATAGCTGAAATGTTACTCTGTATCTTTTTATAAAACAATATAATAGAATAAAAATTACAAAAAAAAATTATCAGAATTTCTGAGAACTATATATGTTATAGTGCAACTCAGAAAAGATCAGATGTTGTGAAGTTAATTACAAAATCCGTTTGACATTTGTGACAGTAGATTTAGTCCGTGGTACACATCAGATGACATAGTGTCCTAAAAATCAGGAACCACTGACTCTAACTATCTTTTCTTGTATATTTGTCAAGAAAAGAAAATTAATTTTGAGATATGCTGAGAATGAGACAAGTCCCATTTTTCTCCTCCTTCATTAAGTTCAATATCCTTACTAAATTTCACACCCCAGTATGCTAGATCTTGACTTAAACCTCTATATGAAGGTATTTATATTAACATCAAGTTATCATAAGGCATATGACACTGGTCCATTTCTGAAGTGTTGTTCATTCCTCAAACAAAGGAATTTTCTTTTAAAAGAAGGAAATTCAGTCCTTCTTTCCTTATCCTCTCCTCTCCCTCCTTTCGTCTCAGCCTCTTCTCCCCTCCTCTTCCGTTCAGTATGTACAGATTCAGTTTATTAAAAGGCAAGGAAGAGACAGCAAAAGTGTGACTAGACATATCAAGGCAAACCAGAGGACAGTTTACTGTAAAAGGAAGCTCTACACTGACAGGTATTCAGCAATATAGAGTTTCAGCAGATATTCAGCAATTAGGAGTTTCTATGTACAGGATAATATACAGAAAATGGCATGTGCATTAATATAGAGTAGCTAATGAATTGTATAGACTAAAAACATTAACGTGTAAAAAAAAAAAAAAACATTAGATTTTAAGATATTAAGAACCTGTTGAAGTATTTGAAATTGTGCCTGCCTCTCTTCAATAGATTTTTTAAAAATACATGTCATATTATGAATAATTTGATACTAGACACTAACAGATTTAGCTATTATGTTCTGATAATGTATGCTGGGAGAGAATTACCTCAAGAAAAGGTAAGATAGAATATGACTGTTTGTTCCCCATTTGTTTGACACAGATAGCTTGCTTGAAGTTGAATACAAACAATGCTATTAATCAATAATTGTGAAAGTGTTATTACAAAGTATATTTTTTTCTCTTATTCTTTTTGTGATCTGTCAAATATCACAGTTTTCTAGTTTATTTTCTGTGCAATAAATGATCTATCACTTATTAGCCTTTGGAATTCAGTACTTAAATTATATGCAACATCTTTTTAGAATACAGTTAACATCAGTATGATATTAATGTTTGCCTGGCAAACAGATATGGAAAATATACATCTATGATTATTTATGTGATTTAATATTGACAGCTTAATATGAGAACCCTTGAAAAGTTCTTTACTATGTTGTAGTATGACAGAAATAATAACAAGAAAATTAAAAAGTGCATTTTATAGAATGCCTCACGCTAGTTGTAAATTTGTGATTTGTGTCATCCTGGCTGCAAGTACGTTTTCCATTTTTTAATAATTAGTAGCTTTCAGTAAATAATAACTACTATAATGAATTGAAATTAGTCTGTCACGTTTCTTTACTAGGTAAAATAGTTAAAACGTACTTTTTTTTTTTTTTTTTTAAATAAAGTTATAATTTAAGTTGTTATATCTTGATTAGACTTTCCTTAAAATAATGTACTGGGTTTTGATCTTTGGTCTTTTTCATGTGATCTTTATTTACCTTTAAACCTCAATAACATCTTTAAAATTAGCTATTCATACAAGCAACTATGACATTAGACCTTGTACCTATGAGGCCCCACATAACATCATTTGTTATTTGTTTGTTCTACTGTTGTCTCGCTCCAATTTATAGGAGGGAGATGAGGTTCTTTTAATATCTGTATACGCGGCGTGAGATTAAGAAACAACGGTTCATACGTTAGTCCAACCAGTTCATTATAAATCCTAATCAGGGAGACGGGGAAGGGAAGGAGGGCGATAGAAAAGATAGGAAAGAAGCAAGAATCGCGTAAAGCAGGGATAGTCACCACCAGGATCCAGCAGCGGTCCCGTTGCATGACGGTTCGAAGGTCCGAGGCAGAAGCAGCGGAGGGGGACAGTAGCAACGTGGCCGGCCTTGGGCAGCAAGCAGGTAGCAGGAGGCAGTCGCAGAGCCAATCCGGGACGAAGCAGCAGGACTCAGGTAGCGGGCCCAGGATGTCCGCCAGCATGCAGGAATTTCGTAGTGAGGAATCTGATGGCAGACACCTTTGTTCTTCTTCAGCATCATGATAGAGTGCAGAGCAAGTCCAGGAGGGAGAGAGGCAGGTCATGAGGTTTCTTCATAGCAGAAACCTCTTCTTCATGAGGAATCTGTTGCCAGAAAACCTCTGGTCTTCACGACTGTAGGTCCCCATTTTATCCTTCTTCTCTTTCTGCCTACGTGACATCCCTGGGTGCTGGAGCAAGAGTCATGCGAGTACCCCCTGAGATGGCCATCTTCCTCGAGATAAGTCCACACAAAAGACCGCTTCACGACCATTAAGCTTCAGCTTATCTCTCTCTCGTTGCCCCTGGCCTTGTCCATCTGTGGCCCTCAGACAAAGAATTTCACAATCCTTGCCCAGGACTTGTCCATCAGTGTTCTCCAGACAAAGGATTTCTCAACCCCTGCCCAGGACTTGCCTGAACTTGTTCATCTGTGTCCTCAGCAAGCTTTGAGACAATGATGTAAAAAAATAATCTCTTACAACTGTAAAGTTCAGTTATTGTCAAGTAAACTTTCCAAATACTGAAGATCTGATGAAACTTCTAAATGTGTTTTTTGAAATAAACTTCTGAACACTGTAATATTTATCTATTTAAATCAAATCCTTTCCTTTCCTTTCCTCAATGTGTTTTCTTTCACTTCAGTTCACATCAGATAATATGCAATGGCAAATCTATCTGTTAATCTGTTGACAGTCAGGACAATGAAGAAACAAGTGCATAAGCATTTTCTAATTCATGCAGATAAGGAAAGCTTTTTTTTTTTTTTTTTTTTTTTTTTTTTTTTTTTTTTTCCAGTGGAGCATTACCTAATGTATTATTTAGAATATTAAAGTAGAAGAGATTTTCTAGCACACGTATTTGACAACTTAATGAATTTCACAACACAGTGTTGAATAAAAAACTTGTACTTTACTTTACTTGGTGTAAGTAAAGGTAAGACATATTTTCTAGAAATGATTAATAGTCATTAATTGATATCATAATCCATTGCAGTAGTAATCACTGACATCTCAAAACTACTTTTAAAGTCAGAAAATGCTTTCAGTATTTAGTCCATATAAATTGGTTGTTATTGTACAGAGTTCTGTGTATTTCAGATCCTCATGATTGAAAGTTTTTCTTAAAATTCTATTTTTTATTTTTGCTACACCATTCTCCACTTCAAACAATCTGATTGAGACATAAATTTGCAAATTACTTCAAAATTGTAATAATAATAATAAGGATAGACATCATTTTCAAAGCCTGAAATTAAAAAGAAAATAATGAATAAATTGTCAAAACAATTCATCCTTGAATATTCTTTAATAATTAAAATCTTATTTATTTCTTGATTTATGAAATAGAATTCGGCAGTATAACATTTTTCATCACCTCTAGTCAGTGGGCATACATCAGTGGGCATGCTTCCACATTGATTCTTGCGACCTTGTGAAGAAGTAAAACATCTGCCTTATGAATTATTTCTCTCCATTAACCAGAGAAGCTTAGATGTCTAAGTTGACATGGATACAAACACACAAACAAGCAGATAAAACTTTTAGATAGCTAGAGCTAAGTGGACTAAATACATACCCCAAATTTTAGCATTTTAAATGTTAGAAAAACAATAACCATATCACGTGAGTAATGCTAATGATAAAATCTTGGTTGTGTTGAGGTTGTGTTGAAGTAAATTAACATATCGTGTCATACTTTAATATATATATATATATATTTTCTAAATTTACAGTAAATAAAGTCATGTTAAGTTCATCTAAGAATCAATTACATTCCTCATTGTGGAAATGAGGGATTGCCTCTATTACATGATTACAGGTGTTTCTGCAGATAGCAAACACATAGTAATATTGACTTATGCTGTCTTCCCTGAATTTAGTTATTTCACATATGATTTCAGAGATGGTACTTTACAACCTATCTGTAATAATTTATGTGCCCTTACAATAAAACACTGCAATTAACAGTTATGATAGAATCTTTATTTACACAGTTATTTATACGATCTGTATCTCCTTGAGAGCAGCCCTGCAGAGAAGGACCTCGGGGTCCTGGTGGATGAGAAGCTGGACATGAGCCAGCAGTGTGTGCTTATAGCCCCGAAGGCCAACTGTGTTCTGGGCTGTATTAAAAAAGGGGTGGCCAGCAGGGAGAGGGAGGTGATTGTCCGCCTCTGCTCAGCTCTTGTAAGGCCTCATCTGGAGTATTGTGTCCAGGTCTGGCGCCCCCAGTAGAAGAAAGATGCAGAGCTCTTGGAGCGAGTCCAGAGGAGGGCCAATAAGATGATCAGAGGGCTGGAGCACCTCTCCCATAAAGAAAGGTTGAAGAAACTGGGCTTGTTTAGTCTGGAAAAGAGAAAGCTCCGGAGAGACCTCATTGTGGCCTTCCAATACTTGAAGGAAGCATATAAACAGGAGGGGGAATGACTGCTTACGAGGATGGATAGTGATAGGACAAGGGGGAATGGTTTTAAACTGGGACAGGGGAGGTTTGGGAGGAAGTTTTTCACGCAGAGGGTGGTGACACACTGGAACAGGTTGCCCAAGGAGTTTGTGGATGCCCCATTCCTGGAAGTGGTTGGTGAACCTGCACATAGCAGGGGGGTTGAAACTAGATAATCATTGTGGTCCATTTCAACCCAAGCCATTCTATGATTCTATGATTCTATGATTCTATGTTCTACTATCAGGAGCTGAAAGGGCAGCACAGGTTCCTAATTCATAATTCTACATGTGATTCTTGCTTATCATTATTTAACTGAAACTATACGAACATGTAGAGGACAGAATGGGAGAAAATTACTGACTAGTCAGAAAAAAAGTACATAAGATATACCTGAAATTGATCATGCTGTCATTCACTCATGTAGGCAAGAACACATACATTTGGCTATTATTTTATGAAGTTTCTGCCCTCACAAACTACTTACTTGACAATTTTTTTTGATTTTTTTTTTCTTGTTTTCTCTGTATTGATTTCCAGTAGAACTGTCACCCTAACTGATTAATCTGTGTAGGTATATGGAACATGAATGTCCTCTTTCTTCAGATAAATCTCATACAACCACTCTTGTTCCCTGCCCAAAGCACTGGGGGGAGGGGGAAGGGGAAGGAAAGGGAGGCTGGTGGAAAGAATTGAAAAATATCTCTGACAGGAAGGCCCAGAATATAAGAGAAAAATTGCATTTTCAAAACAGAAGATTAGTGTCGGAAGATATAAACAAACAAAACTGTGTCATCTTTTGAACTGTATTACACCATTTTCCACTGAACTTAATGACTGTGTTCTTTTAAAGAATTAATTCTCAAGATACTGTGTTTGTTTCAAAGCATTGTATTTTGATCTTTATTTCCTCTTGTTACTATGTCTATTAAAGACAATCATGAACTTTACACTGGTGTCAATTACCTAGGTTCAGAAAATGTATAACACTGCAGAATGATCTATCTCATTTAGCAATTTATTTATTTATTTATTTTAAATTCAGTCTGGGATTAGAACTGAGGTGGAATTCAAATGAAGAATTACAGTGCTACTGCCTTGTCTCTTAATATGGAGCATAACGTTGAGGAAAGGATGTCTGGGAGAGTTGTTGAGTAGAAGTAAAATCAGTTAGTTGGAGGAATCAATTTCACAGTGCAAGTCTGAAGGAAGACAAACAATAATTAATGGAATAAATTAAAGATCAATTTCTCCTTTTTTTTTTTTTTTTTTTTTTTTCTCATGAATAAACTTGCTTACAGCAAAGCATTACATGATAACAAATGTTTGTGAAGGTCTTTTATGTAATTGTTTGAGATCCAGACACAGTAAAAGCTTTGAAAAGATGAATTCTAAATAGCTGTCAGACTATGTGCCAGCATCTATCTGAAAGTAAAGATGCTCTACAACTATCTGAGGTGGGGCTCAGCCTCTTCTCTCACGTAACCAGGGATAGGACTAGAGGGAATGGTCTCAAGTTGTACCAGAGGAGGTTGAGGTTGGATGTTAGAAAAAATTTATTCTTCAAAAGAGTGGTCAGGTAATGGAACGTGTTGCCCAGGGAGGAGCCACTGTCTCTGAAGGTGTCAAATAAATGTTTAGATGTGGTACTAAGGGACATGGTTTTGTGGCATAATGTTGGTGGTAGGTGGAAGGTTGAGCTAGACGATCTTGCAGGTCTTTTCCAACCTTGATGATTCTATGATACTTTGCTTCTGTCAGTCAAATCTTGTATTTCTGATAAGTGGTTCATGCACGTATGAGAAATCCTCTTAAGGAATAATATGTCCATACGGTCACTTTCTAAACTACTTTCTCTTTAGACCAAGAAAATATTCTTAAATACTAAAAAAAATTATAATAGGATATTACATATTCCTTGCACGCACATTCACAAATACGTACATTCACAGGTATGTACACACACACATATATATATAGTTGTATGCTTTAATTTGCTTCATGAAGCCGTATTGATCTGCTTTGGTTGATTTAGATCTTTCCTACTCTTGACTGACTTATTTTTTGATATTTTTCTTTTAAACTGAATGAAACGTCAAAAGTCTATAAATTCCTAAATCATATCTCTCTTACAGTGAATTATAGTGTATTCAGCCCTTCATATTTCTCCTACATTAACAGATTTTAGTATGAATTTAGTATACTTATTTGAAGAAAATGTTTTTATTTTCAAACTGTAAGAAAACTTTCCTCCACATTATTTTTTTTATTATTTTCTCTATCATTTTTCATCTTCACAACTCTATATCTCACATTTTCTTAACATAAATTATAACTCTTCTAAATATCAGTTCAACAATCTCTATAAAAACATTAAAAGAAAAAAATAAGAACATTTTTTCAAATACTCTTGATTCTTATTTCTGATTTAATAGGTATTTGAACTAAGCTAAGAGTACTACAGATTGTTTTTACAAATATTTAAATTTATCTACTTTAGAATAACAAACATTACTTTATAATACATGTATTGACTGCATTTAATTTGGTTAGCACAGTATTGGGGTGTAAATGACATTTCTGCATCATTTTTTTGCATATTAGTTGGTATAAAATGTGTTTTTTCTATATATATAGTTAGATATACTTTAGGAGATCTATTTAGTTATTATATAAATTTAGTTTTTAATATGAATTAAAAAATACATACTTCAACAATTTGTTACTTAGCACAATGACAAATGTATCTTCTCCATAAGCATGGCTTTGAGTTTCTTCCTTTGGTGAGTTTTGCAGCAAAATAAGGGAAGGGGAATCAAGCCATTCATCTTCCAATTAAAATTGTATTGCTAAAGTCCAAATCAAAAGACAAATTTATGGGGTTAATTTTTAAAACACTGAATTTTAAATAGTGGGAAAACCTATGTCCTTACCAGTTCAATTATATTCATTTACAAATCATTTTTTTTGTTTGTTTGTTTTTTATAACACTTAAAATAAGAAATATACTGCAAAAATATTTTTCTCAAAATTTTAAGATGTTTGTTCCATTGAGATCTAATTAAAACCACACACTGCATATTTTCTTTAAAGCAAAAAATTAAAAGCTTTTAAAATCTTCATATTTATTGCCTTATGTGTTATGTCATGTTGTGTTACATCAGTCTGAACACATTCATTTTAAAATATGTGATATGACATTCTGTAACTGATTCACAGTGCTTAGGATTTTAGAGACTGTAATTTTGGAAGTCAGAGTAAGAAATAATACCCAAGTTTTTCTAATGTCATTCAGAAATATTTATAAGAAATGCAGTAATTTCAAAGGAAGGAAGTAGTATTACAAATAAGAATAAAGGATATTACTAGAAAAGCATGAAATTTTTGAACTTTTGGTATTTAAATAATACGGTAATTTTTGATTACCTCTTTTAAATCTCAGGTGTAAGTTAAATGATACATGATGACATTTATCACAGTTTGTGAATGCCAATTACCTTAGCAAAACTGCCTGTATATAGTGAAGAATATATAATCTGTTCTCCTCAAATTTCATAAATGTAAATATTATATTTATACTACTACTGTGTGTTGTGGTAGTTAAATGTACTTTTGAAATAAGATGATTTGCTAAAGATGCTTTGAATGTGGCACATTTGATAAAATAAACATAATATGCCTGAATGTTGCATCAGCTGTTGATTTTATTAAAAAAAAAAAAAAAAAAAGTGCTTCAGGAGCTATTAATAAGGCAAATTCATATAAAAATAATAAATGATTTAACTGTTCCAGATATTTGGAATTATGCACACACAAGAACGTGTGTGTTTTATTAAATCTTTTATTTTTTTTTATTTTTAATTTTTTATTTATATTAAATCTTTTATTTTAAACGTTTTATTAAATCTTTTTAGACCCCATTTTCATCCAACTTATCAACTTAAGCTTTCTTAAACAACTTAATATTTTCAATTTAGTGTTTGCTACCCACTCTATTTTGTGATCTGCTGAGGAGTGCTTTCATTGTATGCCAACAGAAAGAAGAGTAATAAACTTAAAAACATTAATATTTCATTGTTAATAAAGGATCTACATTTATATTATATTTTCTGTGATTTGACAAGAGTTAATTTAATAAAGTAATACAGTATTTATTACACCAGTAAGAGTGAATTTACAGTAAGACCCAGCATAATTTAGGACCCAAGAAATCAATATGTGCTAACTAAATTTACATGCATATATGACTGTATCTGTTAGCAGAAACATTAAAAAAAAAAAAAAAAAACCACTTTATTTTACACTAAATTGATATTGACATTATAGTTTAGTTCCATTGGTTGGGGAAGCTGAGTAAGTGGTACTAAAAATAAAATCTGCTGACATTTTATGACATGGAAAAAAATGAAAAAAATGCTCACATAGATCTTCACAGGAAAATTGTTTACAACAAAAATAATCTTTATTCACCTGCTGTAAAATCACTCCATGGAAGTCTGGTGAATTCTGAAAATGAATCAGTTTAATTTATAAATTCAATGCTGTCAATGCAGTGATAAAGTTTCAAACATCAATCCTTTTAAAACATCATACTTAGGAGCATATGATCTGCAGGATCTCTTGTTTAAAGTTATCCATCATCATAGAATAACTTAACAAATTCTAATCAATCAGTTACATCTGAACAAGGCAATGGAATTCAGTAGGGTTAGCAAGAGAGTTCTAGATGACTGGTGTAAAAAGGTCTTTTTTTTTTTTTTTTTTTTTTTTTTTTTTTTTTTTTTTTTTTTTATCTTTGTCTCAAAGCTTACTGAGGAGCACAGATGGCCGAGTCCAGACAAGTCCTGGTCAAAGTTGCAAGTATTTTTGGTCTGCAGATTGGCAGGTTAATAGCAGGGAAGAATGCGTGGGCTCAACTCGTGGGAGATAGCCATCCCAGGAATGCCTGCACATGACTCTTACCAAAGTATCCAGAACTGCCATGGTGGCAGAAGAAGAAGGATAAAACCTCTCGGACCTACAACCAAGAGGGGAAGTGTCTGACACCAGATGCCTCATGATGTGATGCCTGCCTGCTGATGGAGTCTCCTGGGTAAAGCCAGCCACTCTGCTGCTGTCCTCCTATACTGGCCTTGGACCATTGCAGTGGTGTGCAATGGGACGCTGCTGGGTCTTTGTGGTGACTATCCCCGCTTTACGTAATTCTTGCTCCTTTCCTATTCTTCCTATCACCTGCTTTCCCTTTCCCATCATGCTAATTCGTAATAGTCACTGGCCTCCCCTTCACCATTTCCCTGATTAAGATTTGTAATAAACTGGACTAGCATTTGAACAGTTGTTTCTTAATCTCACATAGGGTATACATATATATATATAAAGAACCTCCTCTCCCTCCTGTAAATAGGAGCAAGACAGCTAGGCCAGTATGGCTGGGTGCCGCAATGAAATAAAATAGAGAAACTTCACAGTTTTCTTTTCTCATTCAACTAGTATCCTAATCAAGCTAATGAAGCTAATCAGTTTCAGAAATCACCCGTGAAATTTTCTCTAAACACTACTGAGATGTAAGTATTACTCTCTGATATGTGTCTACTGCTTTTGCTTGAGCTGTTAGTCCATTTCAGTTAAGGACATTCACAAAACACTAGAAATATCAGAGACATTTGTATATCTAAAAATATATTTGTATTTTCACTCTGCTACTATTCAGCATACTATTCTGACTAATATTACCATGATTTATTCACCCTGTACCGGACGTTCGTTTCTTCACTCAATTCATACATAGTGTATCCTATAGCCAATATTTTTGAATGATTAGAGAGGTCTAATTTATAGATAAATTATTTCTATACTTTACCAGAAGAATCTGATCTATTAACATTCTTGTATTATCTTTGGTTATCCTTAACTGAATCCAGACGATACTTAGTTTTCTACTATATTTAGCTTTTTATTATTATTATTTTTGCAAGACTAATATATTTCATATATTTCGAAGCATATTTATTTACATGTATCTATGATTTCTCCTTATAAAAAAGAAAAAATGCCAATATTTTATAAGAAATCTTTTGTCTTGCACTTAATTTTATGTCACTGATTGACTGGTTAAAACATGAAAGGTACAAAAATCCTAAACTTCACAATCAGTTATGAAAACTTTTCTTACTTTTTAATTATTAGGGAATGATACAAGTGCATTTGAGTTTACACTTGAGTTAAAAACAAGAAAAACATTACATTTTGTCTGCAGTGTTCAACCGTAAGGCATTCAGAAATGGGAGCTTTGACAGAGGCAGCAAAACATTCATATTTTATATTTGCTCTATTTTATAATGCATTTCTTTCTTTCTTTCTTTCTTTCTTTCTTTTTTTTTTTTTTGAACAGACAATCCAAATAGTTTCATTTTATTTGTTTTTCAAATGTGTAAAGGAATTCTGAATTTTTAAAAGATTTTTTCTTCAAAAAATCTGAAAAACAAAGATCACTCAGAAATGTGAATACCTTATCCGTATACACTTTGATCTTATGTTCATGTGAGAAATACTTAAAAGAAATAAACCAAAACTGCTTGCATATATGAAAATAATTTTCCATTGATCCAACAGTCATTTTTTCAAAATCTGTCTGCATTTTCTAGTAATTTACCTAAACATTGATTAATTCTTCTGCCTTTGAATGCTGGATCAGACTCTCATGCATTAATAAATTCATTCTCTTCAAAGTGAAATCTCCTTAATTTTCTAATTCTGAAAGCTCTGATCATTTGTTACTACACTTTTAGCATTAATAAAGGACAGAAGAATCATCACGATTTAAAATTTTAATTAGGAAACTGATAACTTAAGTGTAGCTTGCTGTCTCATTTAAATTGCATCAAATTAATTGTGTGTGTTTAATTAATCAGTGTTTAACACTAGATATTAATTTTCTTAGAGATTATATGAAAGGGAAGAAAGTGGAGCCAAAAGGAAAGGAACAATATGAGCATTTAGTCATTCAGGAAACAGGTTTGACTCAAGGTGACTGAAGTAAAGACTGGAGCAAAGGAGATGTACTTATTCTTGTGCCACAAAGTGGATATACTGATTTCAGTGGTTATTTGTTCTCAGGAACTTTTCCACTGAAGCCAATGTCTCTTTCTTTAAATGGAATCCTTACTCCCACTCCAACTGGTAACCCAGCATCCATCACCTATCCTGCTCTCTCTACTGTTTCAACCAACTGTTCCATGTGAAGTAGTTTTCCCATTAATATCAGATACAATATTGTTAATACACTGTCATGCTTTAAGCTACAGTATGCCTTAAGCTACAGTATGCCTTCCAATTCCAGTCTAGACTTCTCTTTTGTCACACTTTCTTCTACACCACTTTCTGGTTTTCATCACACTGAGGAATATTTCATTCTCATTTAGATTAGATATATATATTTTTTTTACTTTTTTTTTTTTTTCCTTCTATTGTTTATATAGTATTTTTTTGTTTTTCCCTTTGTCACTTCAGATTATTTGTAATGTAGAGATAGCCAGGAAATGAGTCCATGAAGCATACTGTAAAAACTGAGCTATGCACTATTAATCATTAGTTGACTTCTTGATTCCATTTTGGACTAGTCCGTTTAGCTCTTCCTAGGACAATATCTAGTATGATTTACTCATTGGGCTACACTCAAAAGCCGTAAAGAAGAAATTGCACCTGATTATTTTTTCTCTATTTTACATTGTCATCCAGCACTATCCCTGCAGACTCCTATCGTTCAAAAAAATTCTGCATTTTCTCATTTTGTGCCTCAGGATATTAACTCACACATTTATTTTCATGTAATAAAAATACTACCATGCTCTGAAGTTGCTACTATGATTAAAAATTTTAGAAAGAAAAAAAGTAATCCAACCCACTACAGATGTGAGGTACTGGTACAGGCTGCCCAGAGAGGTTGTGGATGCCCCATCCCTGAAGGTGTTCAGGGCCAGAGTAGATGGGGCCCTGGGCAGCCTGGTCTAGCATTAGGTGGGAAGGCTGGTGGCCCTGCATGTGGGAGGGGGGTTGGAAATTCATGATTCTTGAGGTCCATTCCAACCCTGGCAATTCTGTGATTCTGTGATTCTGTCTCACACAGTTCAGAAGAAAAAGTAGTACATAGTCTCACATTTGTATCTGTCTTTTTAATATTTGAAAATAATATTCTTATGATGGAAAATAAAATCTACTAGCCTTGCTATATGATGAATAAGTACATTGCATGCATTCCCATGCAGCTGAAAGCTAAGTAGACTATCTTTATCATCTTAATGTGAAGACTGTTGTAAGTATCAAGTGGGAAATACTGTTTGTTTTACCAGTGTCCTTAGCAGACTTGAGAGATTAACAGCAGAGTGCAAGGATAAGTACATAGTTCACACCTTTTCTGATTTCCTCTATTTCCACCTTGATTGCAACAGATTAAGTGTAATTATCAATTTGAAATAATTGAGTTTGTTTTAGGCTACTTGCTTTCTTCTCATCGTACCCCCTGCATGTGTTTTCAGACTTTCCTGAATTAATTTGGTATTCATGTTTGTAGAAGAAGATGCTAACCAAGAATTAGACCATGGTTGTCCAACCTTCTGGCTTTTCTGTATTGCATTTGTTGATTAGAAGTTGGTTTGGGCTGCAAATACATAGACTGCTCCAAAAGTAATGCCTCCTATTTATTTCTGTGAAACAATAACAGATACAAAGAACAATAACATTATTTGATAGAGCAAATTCTCAGCTTTGACACACTATTCTTCAAGATAGTTGCTATCATTAGCTATGAATTTTTGTCAGCGATGAACATGAGCCTGCATGCCATGCTTCTAGCAATCTGCACCAGCTAAGCTGCCTCACTGTCACCACTGCTGAAACACACTACCAGCTGCCTCATTGTGCTCACATTCATTGTTCGATCTCCATAAACATTCAGCAAGCACTAATGAATGTCAGTTGGTGCAATTTTTTCTTCATGGAGGAATTCAGTGGCATAACTTTGGTTCATATGCACTTCCATGTCAGCTGCCATTTTGTCATACTGCCCCTCTACTGACATCTGCCACACAGAAAAAAAAAAAAAAAAAAAAAAAAAAAGTAACATTATTGGTAGCAAGGTTCAACTACCGCAATAGCACCAATATCCACACATGATGTTATAGTGTTATAGGCCAACATAATAAAGCAAGAGGCTTTATTTTCTCAGCAGCTCTAGCAAAATATACAATTATTCTTGTTAATAAATAAGTTTAAAAAAACAACAAAAACATTTAAAAAAAAAAAAAAGAGAGAGAGAGAAGGAGAGGAAACAAAACATAAAACTAACCGGATATTTGGATATTGACATTGTTTTTGTAAAACTAATACACGGGTTTGATGGTAGTGATTGCAATTATCAGTGAAGTGTCAAGGTATTCATCAGAGACTGATGAAACTTTACTCTTCCTGTACTTCACCCGTAACAATAATTTTGTGTACTGTCAAAAAAAGATGACATGAATAAGGGGTGATTGTGAAGTGAAGGATTTTTTTCTCTGTTATGATAATGATTCTGAACATCTGGTAAAGAGATATGGTTAGATTTTTTAGTTGAATATCAGACTTCAACTCTATACATTCTATCTGAAAATTTGCAGGTAATGTATTTATATCAATTGAAAATAGTCTCATAAACGTAAATTGATGTTTTTTATTATTTTTTTTTTTTCTGGCTGTCTTGGTTTCAAGACACCCCAAACTGTAGAGTGTGGTTGACAAGCCCAAGGAATGGGATGCCATCCAGAGAGACCGAGACCAGCTTGACCAGTGGGCCCAGGGGAACCCCATGGGGTTCGACAAAGTTAAATGCAAGGTCTACACCTGGGTCAAGGCAACCCTGACTATCAGTACAAGCTAGGAGTGAAAGGATAGTGCACAGTCCTACTGAAAAGAACTTGGAGATAAAGGTGAATGGCAAGCTGGACATGAGCTAGCAGTTGGCCCTCCCAACCCAGAAAAGCAACCGTATCCTGGGCTGCATTATAAGAAGCATAACCAATGGGTTGAAGGAGGTGATCCTGCTTCTCTACTCTGCACTGGCAAGGCCACACCTGGGTACTGCATCCAGATGTGAATTCCTCATTACAGAAAAGACATGGACCTGCTGGAGCATGTCCAGAGGAGGGCCACAACAATGAGCCAAGAGATGGAATACCTCACCTATGAGGACAGGCTGAGAGAGCTGAGGCTGTTCAGCCTGGAGAAGGCTATGGGAAGGCTATGAGAGCAGGAAATGCATTAAAATGCATACAACTATTTGCCACCACTTGAAGCAGTATTGCACAGTCTTGCCCTCCCAGTCTCCTGGTTTCAGCTGATATAGTGTTAATAGCAACTGACTGGCTGTTGCTGAGCAATGATCCACTTCCTTTAAACTGCAGAGAGGAGCTCACAAGCTGCAGATTGGACATGCATGAATTAGGCTATTATATTCCATTTTTGTTGATAAGTCTGCTGAATCTTAGAGAACATTGATATGCTAGAAATTCTAATGTTATGCACAGAACATGAGAAGTTTTAGAAGTTTTACAGTCAGAGTTGAAAACAACTATCTTTGGATATCTGGATGAAGTATTTCAGGAAGGTATGATATTGTACAGTTCAGGATCTCACATGGAAGAAACAAAACAAGAAGTAGGATTGCATCCTTGGACTTCAGGAGAGTCAACTTTGACTTCTTCAAGGACCTACTTGGTAGTAGCCAAAGTGTTAAAGCAATGGACAGTAAGGGTTCTCAAGAGAGCTGGCTAATATTCAAAGACTACTTCTTCCAAGCTCAAGATCAGCGCATCCCTAACAGTAAAAACAAAAACAAAGGTGGCAGTATATCTGCATGGATAAGCAAGAAGCTCATGGAAAATCTCAAATGGAGAAGAAAAATATATGAAGTATGGAATAAAGGTCTGGCAACTTGGGAGAAACATAGAAATGTTGCCAGGGCATGCAGAGGATACAACAACGAAGGCTAAGTCCCACTTGGAATTAAATCTGGCAAAGGAAGACAATTGAAACAAGAAGGGCTTCTTCAGGTATGTCAGTAGCAAAACAAAGACTAAGAAAAATGTGAGCTTGCTGCTGAATTAGTCATGTGCCCTGGTAATTGAGTACAAAGAGAACGTGGAACTGCTTAACGTCTTCTTTGCTTCAGTCTTTACTGCTAAGACACATCCTCAGGAATTGACACATGAGGTCAGGTGTTCTGAGCACTTGATGGAGTTGTGGGTGTCCCTGTTCATTGCAGGGGGTTTGGATGGTCCTTAAGGGTCCCTTCCAACTCAAACAATCCTATAATCCTATCATTCCTATAATTCTAGACTCAAGGTAAGAGAGAGGCTGGGGAAAAAAAAAGACTTCCCATTCGTTGAGGAGGAACTGGTCAGAGATTGACTAGGCAAACGCAACACAGACAAATCTATGGGCTTCAACTGAATGCACTCACCAGTGCTGAGGGAGTTGGAAGGGAGCAGGCAGAAGTGATTGCAGAACCACTCTCTATGATCTAGAAAGGTCACAGAGAACAGGAGAGGTTCCTGAAGACTACAGAAAAGCCAGTGCCCCTCATGTCTTCAAAAAGAACAAGAAGGAGGACATAGGAAACTACAGGCCAGTCAGCCTCAATTCAATCCTTGCAGAGGTGATGGAATAACTTATTCTGAATCTCATTTCCTAGAAATTGAAAGAGACAAATTTTATTAGAAGTCGGTATGCATTCATCAAAAGGAATCATGCTTGACCAATCTGGTAGTTATCTAGGATGTCTTGACAGGATGGGTAGATGAGAGACCAGCAGTGGATGTTGTCTACTTCAGTAAGGTTTTTAACACTATCTCCCATAACATCCTCATGAGTAAGCTCAGAAAATAAAGAAACTCAGAAACTATATTTGCAGTTGACCTATTGTGTGGGACAGGTCACATTTTTCAAACTCTTTGAACATGACTTTTCTTACCAGCTTAGCAGAGATTTCTTTTCTTAAGACACAATTCAAATAATAAAAGCAAAGTAAAAATAAAAGTTGGTGAACTGAAGAGGTTTTAGAATTAAGCAACATTACACTTACTTTATCTAGCTGTACAAGGATCATAAAGTAAGTAGAAAAAAAAGTCCTTAACAAAAAGAACAAATCAACTGTTGTACAATTATTACTCAATTGCTAAACAATAACTACTATTAAATTGTTACACAGGTACAAGAATATTGAAGCATTTTAACTTGCACTTTTTCAAATATATAGATATTTTGTTTTACTGTGAAGGCACAGTCAGGTACAAAACATTTTGCATGAATGTTTGAGCCTTATAAACTTCAACAAGAGCAAGTCATACTGCTGGGTAGAAATAATCACATGCATCAGGGCATGTTAGGGAATGACCTTCTGGAAAGAAGCTCTGCAGAGAAGAACCTAGGTATCCTGGTGGCCAACAGGTTGACCATGAGTCAGGAGCATGCCCTTCTGACCAAGAAGGCCCATGGTATCCTGGCTGAATTAAAAAGAGCATGGTCAGCAGCTCATTATAGTTTACGCTCTCCCACTTTTCTCCTCTGATGAGGCCACATCTGGAGTACTGTGGCCAGCTCTGGGCTCCTCAGTTCAGGAAAGACAGAGAACTTTCAGAGGAAATTTGGTGGAGGGCTACAAGAATGGTTAGGGACCTGGAACATCTGTCTTCTGGGATTTAGACATTTGTAAATGTCTAAAGGGCAGGTGTCAAGAGAACGTGTCAGGATCTTTTCTGTGGTGTGCAGCAACAGTACAAGAGGCAACATGCACAAACTGAAATAACATAAGTTCCATATGAACATGAGGAAAAACTTCTTTGAGTGTTACTGAGCATTGGACCAAGCCCCCCAGAGGCGTCTCATTCTCTGGAGAACTCAGAGACTCAGAGCCTGTCTGAACACTTTCCCGTGTAACACACTCTAGGGAACCTTGTTTAGCTAGGAGGTTGGACAAAACGATCTCCTGAGGCTCCTTCCAACCCCTAAGATTCTGTGATTCTGTGTGACTGAAAACACTTTTCTCTTCTACGACAGATTTTTGTTATTGATTGCTATCACATATTGAATAGTCATTTTGGATTCATTCAGCTCATGCACTTGGTATATCACAGATAGTTACATGTTTCAAAATTATGTGTGCTAAAGCTATTTGAATTACCTGGTCATTTCTCAAGTTAGAATAGATAGAACAGTTACACCCATACTAGTAAACAATGAAAAAATGAGTAAAAAAGGGTTTAGTTAGAGTGCACTGTGCTCTAGCTAATCCTATCCGGTACCTTTAGGAATGTCAGGTAAATAGTGTGAGAAGGAACAGTTTCCAGCTGATTTGAGACACACTGGAGATCAGCTCTACCCTAAGAGTTAGATAGCATCAACTGATTTCAGGACAATCTTCTCACTGCTGTGTTGAAGAGAATCTCAGGACAATAGCAAATATGAGCTTTTCCACTTTAAGTTAATCCATGAGAGTTTAACCTCTAGATCTTTCCTACAAGCTGTAAAACTTTTAATGTCATTTTGCAATATATAGCTGTTACTTATCTGCTTATATTTCTTTATCCTTATGTAAGGCCTTAATTAAACATCCTGGCTACAAGAAGCTTTGAAGGAAGATATATTTCTGATCTGTCCTTTTTGTCTTCTGAAGAATGAAGAATGCAAGCATGGTTAATCTGACTTCCATTATTAAATTCTTATTGATTACTACTGCTTCCCATATGTGTTCCAGCATGATAATTAAAAGGTGAAAAAAAGAAGTTTCCTGACCTGTTTTTTTTGTTGTTGTTGTTGTTGTTGTTTTGTTTTTTTTAGGCACTTCTTAAAATGTTGTAAGTGTAGCAGAGGTAGTCTGCCTAGCCTCTGAGAAACAGGGTTAGGGTTAGAGGAGACATTCAGTTAGAAATTCCTCATATTGATCAAAATGTAAATTCAGTAGGTTCTGAAAAGCTTCAACCTTAATTCCTGTGTTATGTTTGTGTCCCAACTTTTTGAGCTTTATAGTTCACTGTAGGAGATATTGGCCACCTGTGCACTGCTGGCTTTTATTCAGCCAGTACATCAAGATCCTTTTCCATCTGGAAAGCTTCCTGATGGAAAGGGAGCTTGGTGTAATAATGGATAGTCAGCTGAATATGAGCCAGCAGTGCGCCCAGTTGGCCAAGAAGGTCATTGGCATCCTGACTTGTATCAGGAATGGTGTGGTGAGCAGAACTAGGGAAGTCATCCTGCCCCTGTATTCGGCATTGGTGAGGCCTCACCTTGAGTGCTGTTTTCAGTTTTTTGCACCTCAAACCAGAAAGGACATTGAGGCGCTGGAGCAGGTCCAAAGAAGGGCAACAAGGCTTGTGAAAATATGCCCAACGAGGAGTGACTGAAGGATCTGGGGCTGTTTAGTCTGGGGAAGAGGAGACTGAGGGTAGATGTTGTTGCTCTCTTCCAATACCCAAAAGGTGCTTACAGTAAGAGCAGGGTAGGTCTCTTCTCATTTGTGTCTGGTGACAGGATGAGGGAAAATGGCCTGAAGTTGCACCAGGGTAAGTTTAGGTTGGATATCAGGAAACACTTCTTTACGGAAAGGGTCGTTAAGAACTGGAATAGGCTCCCCAGGGAGGTGGTTGAGTCACCATTCCTGAATGTGTTTAAATACCGTTTGGATGTGGTGCTCAGGAACATTTAGCAGAGGGTTTTTAGAGTTAGGGTAGTTTGGTTAGGTTGTGGTTGCACTTGATGATTTTTAAGTTCTTTTCCAACCTGAGCAATTCTATGATTCTATGATTCTATAAACAATGGCCCATTAAGGTGAGTATGTGGTCCCTGTGAGAAGCTTCAGTAATTATAGAATCACAGAATTGTAGGAGCTGGAAGGGACCTCCAGAGATCATTGAGTCCAACCCTCTGCAAAGCAGGGTCCCTATTGCAGGCTGCGCAGGTATGTGTCCAGGCGGGTCTTTAATGTCTCCAGAGAAGAAGAATCCACAACCTCCCTGGACAGGCTGTTCCAGTGCTCTGTCACCCTCTCCATAAAGAAGTTCCTTTGCATATTTGTGCAGAACTTTCTATGCTCAAGTTTATGGCTGTTTCCCCTTGTCCTGTCCTCAACCGCTGAAAAGAGGGTGGCCATACCCCTTTGCCTCCTACACTTAAGATATTTATAAACATTACAAAGATCCCCTCTCAGTCTTCTTTTCTCAAAGCTGAACAGACCCAATTTGCTCAGCCTTTCCTCAAATTAATGATAGTTTAGTCAAGAAAACAGGATTATTAAGCAGAAAAACAAAATTCTTCCCTAATTTCAGTGTCAGTGGACTTAAGTCCTGAAAAGTATTATCACAACTTTAGCGTATGCCATATTAGAGAAACATCAGGAAGAAAGAGATAGGCCTAACTTGCTATCAATACAAATCCCACAAAGATATAGAACATCAGAATCAGAATACCAGAAATTACCTCATATTCCTTAGAGACTGATGTATAAAGTGGAGTCGTGACCCTGAACTTCGAGAGAGCAAACTTCGGATTGTTTAAGGGATTCTTGGATGAGACCCCTGGGAAACTGTCCTTAGGAACAAAGGAACAGAACAAAGCTGGAAGCATTTCAAGTATGCCTTTCTGAGAGCAAAAGAGTTCACCGTCTTCCAAAATAAAAAATTAGACAGATGAGGCAGGAAATCAGAATGACTGAGCAAAGACCTGTTGGTCAGACTGAGGAGCAAAAAAAAGGAAAAGTATAAGAGCTGATGTCCTCAAACGTGGGGAAGGCTGAGGTACTTAATGAGTTTCTTTGTCTCAGACTTCGTTACCAGTCAGGCCTCCCACACCTCTCACGTCCCTGAACTCCTGAGTATGGGTCTGGGGAGAAAAATCCCTCCTACTGTAAGAGAAGACCAAGTCCAAGACCCCCACATGAGGCTGACTACGTACTTGGGCCAGATGATAAGCATCCCAGGAGAAAAAACTTATTTACTTTGAAGGTAACAGAGCATCAAAACAAGCAACACAGAGAAATTGTGGAGTCTTTTCTCTGGAGATATTTCAAAACCTGTCTGAATGCTTTCCAGTATAAAATGCTCTGGTGAACTTGGTTTAACAGGGGTTTGGACTAGGTGATCTGCAGAGGTCCCTTCCAGCCCCTACAGTTCTGTGATTTGGCTGCAAGGAGTACAGTTTCTTCTAGACACAATTTTACAGGAATTAGCTTTAATTTCATGCCTAGGCATCATCTTTAGAACAGAAAATACAGTTGGGGCACTGAAGGAATGGTAACTGCATCTAGCGTAAATTGAATACCTTAAAAAAAAAAAAAAAAAAAAGAGTACAAAAAATTGTGCCAACTTGAGCACTTTTGTGCTGAAGTTTGAGGCTTATTTCTTTCCTGTAGTTTCTTTGTTAGATTTCTTTTTCAGACTCCAGTAGACATGTTGGCTTCTACCTTTTCTACTCGTATTTATTAAAGCCAATGATTCATGTTGAATGTGCAGTCACCCAAGTAGACACTGATAGGAACCTTGTGACTGGGTAATAAATTCTAGATGACATTACATGTAGGTAAGAGTTATGAGATGCACATGGAGAAAATAATTTGAATTTCTTATATAAAACAATGGATTCTAACATTTCGTTAACACTTACGAGGAAAATATTCTTTTGAATTTTTAAAAAGGAAAATGATGGTAGTAGAAAAAAACAAAACAAAACAAACAAAAAAGAAACAAACAAAAAAACAAAAAACAAAAAAACAAAAAAAACAGCAACCACCCAAATATAATATCAGAAAATATGGAATAATAGTAAGAACGTTTTTATGCCACTGTGTAAAACTTTAATTTACTTTCATTTGAAAGGAATGGATAATTCTGGCCTTTATTGAAAAGTAAAAATTATACTTGGAAGACTGTTTAAAGAAGGATAATGAAGATTTTAAAAATTGTACAACTTCCTCTGTGATAAGACTTGTGTGATAAGAACTACTAAGTGGACTTTAGTCTTGAAGTGTTCTGCACAGAAGCACGTATCATGAAAGTTGCTTGTGTACTTTCTTTTCTAAGGAAAGAATAAAAAAGCAGAAGGCTTTTTTATTAAGTCTGTGCCTCTATTCCCCCCCCCCCCCCCCCCCATCCTCCTAAAAATATAGTAAATCTTAATAATAATCAAAATCTTGTGGGGGAAAAAAAAAATTAAAGCACAATAAAGACTCTTCATACTGTAACTGGTAATAGATTTGTACAACTCCTTATTATGGGATATTATACATACATAGAATTTGCAGTTTCTAAGATGAAGATACTGTAAGTCATGGAAAATAAATCAACTTGGAGTTCACACATAATGAAAAACAACAACAACAACAACAACATGCAATTAATTGAAGGCTAAGAAAACACTAGGAAGAAATTTTATATATACCTGCTCTGTTTCTGCCATCCCCAAACTATCTTTTTGGTGGCCATTTTAGGAGCTAATCTGATACAGTGTGATTACCTTGGTCTGAAAATAATACATTTCAATGATGAAAGGATGAATTCCCTACTTGGACTAGGGAAAATACTGCTACCTGTAGAACTGTTTTAAATTGTTCATTTCAAGCAATGCAATAACATGAGTTTCTGGGACAGTCTTTGAATCTGACTTGAAAAATAAGTGACAGAATAAACCTAAAGTGATTTTCTCCTTGGAAAGAAGAGGTTCTTGGTAGATAAACTTAAGTAACACATACGTCAGCCAGAAGTAAATTTAAATCAGTTTAAAAAATTACCTTGAAAAGAGGTCCACTGTCACATGGGATTTGCAGTTCTATCAGGAATTCTTAGTTAATGATAAGTTCATGTCCTAGAGAAGACAGAGTTCAGGAGGCAGTCCCTGACCTGTCAAGGTTGTCACACACCAAAATATAAAGCTAGCAGCATGAAAGAATATCTATGTAGGAATGTATAGGCAATACCTTTAGTACCTTTTTTTTTTTTTTTTTTTTCTTTTTTCTTGCCCCAGAATAGGTCTGTTAAGTTCAGTTTCAAAGCCACTCCAGAGCAAGGCTTAAGCTCACAGCTTTAGCAAGATACTCTAGCTATCATGCAACAGCCCCCTTTCATCAGAGGGGGAACACTCTCCTTGACCTATCTCTTCCTGCCTATGTACCTATGTACCTATCTACCTGCCTTCTTGTTATCTTTCATGTCCCTTGTCAAATTCAGCTCCATCTGCACCTTGGCTTTCCTGATCATATCTCTACACACACTGCATTCCTCCCAGGCTACACAACCCTTCCACTTTCTGTACATTTCCCTCTTTTCTCTCAGTTTAAGCTGCAGGTCCTTGCACAGCTACGACGTTCACCTGCCTCCCCTGCTTGACTTCTTCTACTGGGGGATGGAGAGCTGTTGCGCTCTAAGAAGGGCGTCCTTAAAGAGCTGCCAGCTTTGTTCTGTGCCCATGCTTTTAAGGACAGTTTCCCAGGGGATCCCACTCCTGGGCAGTTCCCTGAGCAGCCAGAAGTTTGCTCTCCTAAAGCTCTGCTTTTTGCCAGGCCTGCATTCTTCAAGATCACAAATTCCAAGGCAGGGTCATATACTACTTCATTCCTTCTTTAAAAATAAAGGCACAAACTCTTTTTTTTTTATTTTTGATTTTAAAATATCTTCATAGTTGATAGAGTTGTGAAAGGCAAATCACAGTTAATGCTGAGTTATAACAATTCCTGAAGAGGTGAAAAATAATTTGCATGAATGCTGACACAACAGAGTTGCACTGAGTAAAATGCAGTTTAACTGATACTCAGCTAAAAAATAAAATCACTTTTCTTAAAAGCAAGATTAAAATGACATATAAGAGTGCACATAACACTATTCTGTTAACTATAGAAGACGGTTTTATTCTTCTTAAAACATTTATCCTTTACACTGTAATGCTGTCACAAAAATGAATAAGCATGAGGCTGTTGCTTCTTTTTTCCAAATAACCATACACAATTATTTGTAGTTTTGTTTACAGAGACAATTGATTTTTATAAATGTAAAATTATTTTTACTAGATTCATATATCCAATCAAACACATAACTGTTTACGTGACTATTTTATTCGTGATTTATTGATCATAATGTTTTAAAATGTATGATTCACTTATATCAGCCATTAAATGTTAGGTGATAAAGTAATCAGAAATATGCTACTAAGATTAGCAGCATTTGGAGTGACCTCAAACTAGCACCCATGAATTCCTATAATTTCTGTGTTTTCTTGAACACATAAATACATTTCTTTCCAACATAGAAAATCCATCCTAGTTGTCAAATATCTTAAGTACATATCAGTAAACAAGTCATACAATAACATAGGTACATTTTCATTTTCTTCTGGGTACAGAACAATTGTATTTTGGATCTGCAAACAGCTTTTCCCCTGACTGATGTCACTCCTATTTAGCCCTCTGAGGTGAGCATTTATTGATTTTGCTTTTACTTTGATTGGATCTTACCTACTCCAGTGCTTCAGTAAATTGAAACCTTCTGCAGTTCATGGAAGAAATCTGTGAGCAGGGCTGTGAGAAAATGTACACTGACCTCAATTTGTTTCAGACTATACTGGTAAAAAATGTTGTCAACAGGTTGCAGAAATGACCTCAGCTAATGATATAAAAAATCAAACCTCATCTTTTCAACCAGCTTTTAACAGAAGCAGATTAAAATATTATCAAAATATAAATTATAGTACCATTTTCCCATATTCTGTAAGAATGAAGCTTGGTCTCTATTTCAAATGTGCATCTCCTTTTGATACATCTGTAGGAAGAAATACACCAGTCTTCTTAATTTATGCTTGAGCAGCCTCAAAAATGAGAAAACCTACCTTTAATTATTGCTCCAAGACTTAATTATGTAACTAAAGCAGTAATGAAATATGGGATACCAAGGTAGCATTTGTATGGAAAAAGGAAATATAATGTTTAAAACTAGAAAGGACAAAAAAAAAAAAAAAAAAATCTAGCATTTTAAGTATGAATATTCATTGACAATTGCATTGTTATTTTGCTATTGTAAGATGTAGTCCAGAGTAATATAGTTCTGAGCTGGATAGATTGAGACACAGATTATCCCTATTAACTTTGCAGGGACTGCTCCACTTATTCATTCCAGTATGACTGTTGCAGGTTTTGATTTTTATCTATTAATTTTCAAGAGAAATAATTATCCTATTAATTTTAGAATTCAGCACCCCAATCCATTACCCGCTGATTAAAGTAACTTTATGTAAGAATTTTTTCATGTAAAAAAAATATATATATTCAATATTTTAAAAGTCATATATATTAATTAAAGTAATGCATATACATCATATTATAGTACAGAATAATAACCATACCTTTATGCCATGAACCCATGGTTATATAGAGAAACACCGACAAGCTGAGTGTTGTGTGACTTGATCATTCAAAAGACAGTGGGTACAATTGTTCTGAACATTTTTCACTCTTTCAGATATAAATCTCCATTACTAATTAGAATGGATTTAGCCTTTCTTCCTCAGGTTAACTCAGACTTCTCTTTGCAATGTGAAAATAGAATCATAGAATCATAGATTCACAAGGTTGGAAACGACCATCAAGATCATCTAGTCCAACCGTCTTCACACTACCACTGCTACCACAAGCTACTAAACCATATCTCACAGCTCCTCATCCAGATGTCTCGTGAACACTGCCAGGGACGGTGACACCACAACCTCCCTTGGCAGGCCATTCCAGTGCCTGACCACACTCTGAGAGAAAAAGTTCTTCCCCATGTCTAACCTAAACCTCCTCTGATACAACTTGCGGCCATTTCCCCGGGTCCTGTTCGTTGCCTGGGAGAAGAAGCCAAACCCCTCTTCACCACAACCTCCCTTCAGGAAGTTGTAGAGTGCAATGAGGTCTCCCCTGAGCCTCCTCTTCTCCAGACTAAACAATTCCAGCTCCCTCAGCAGCTCCTCATAAGACTTGTGCTCCAGACCCCTCACCAGTTTCGTTGCCCTTCTCAGGACACGTTCTAGGGCCTCAACGTCTGTTTTGTAGTGAGGTGCCCAAAACTGAACACAGTACTTGAGGTGCGGCCTCACCAGTGCTGAGTACAGGGGGATGATCACCCCCCTGCTCCTGCTGGCCACACTATTTCTAATGCAGGCCAGGATGCCGTTGGCCTTTTTGGCCACCTGGGCACACTGTCGACTCATGTTCAGCCGAGCATCAACCAACACCCCCAGGTCCCTTTCCTCTTCACAGTCATCCAGCCACTCGTCCCCAGGCCTATAGCGCTGCATGGGGTTGTTGTGGCCAAGGTACAGGACCCGGCACTTGGCCTTGTTGAACCTCATCCCATTCACCCCAGCCCAGCGATCCAGCTTATCTAAGTCCCTCTGAAGGGCCTCTCTACCCTCAGGCAGATAACATAAGATTCTTATGTTATTATTGTAGGATAATAACGTAAGATTCTTTCATCTCCTTCCTTTTTCATCAAAACCTCTAAAAGTGGACAAAGAAAAGGTTATAATTTATCCCTACTTATGTGTTTCCTATGCCATACGTTAACAAAAATATTCTGGGTATCTACAGTAGGTTAGCACTGGCAAACAAATGCTCATCCAGCTACTCACCCTCTTCAGTGGAAAAGAGGGAGAGAAAAAGATGAGAAGACTCATGTATCAATATAAAGACCAAGAGATAATTTAACAATTGCCATTGTGGATGAAAAAGATTCAACTAGGGAATGCTACCCAGGTTGTGAAGTTTCCCTCTCTGGAGACATTTAAAACCCTCTGGATACTTTCCCATGTTAGCAAGGTCTAGGAAGCCTGCTTTATCAGGAGAGCCGAACTAGATGATCTCCAGAGGTTCTTTCCAACCTCTACAATTCTGTGATTCTGTGAAATACATAGACACGTATTGTAGAAATAAAAATAAATCAGTTCTGCATCATTTATTCAATTGCTCTTTCATAAAATATACATGAAAGGATAGAGAATGCTTTAGGAATAACATCTAGTGCTGTACACTTTAGTGCTTTCTCAATTCAGTCTTCAAAAACAGAAAGGCAAATGTATTCTCAGGTTGTATTATATATGTATAATACATATTGTAATACAGTATGTATTATATATGTAATAAATGTATTACATCAGGTTGCTCTGTCAGTCTTTACAGATGAATTATCAAACCGAAATAAATCTGCTTAGAGCATTCAATTTCTAGCTGGGTATATTTATAAACACAGGAAATCCAACTTGGCCACTTAAATATCACAAATGTTTAAAATTTAAGTGTTTCAGTTCTGAACAAAATACCTTGCCTGACTTTACAAAGTTAGTGCTTTATTCTTAAAATCTATTAATACACTTCAAAGTTTTTGTTTGTTTGCTGTTTTTACTTTGACCTCAAATGTCACATGCTGGTATGTCAAATGAAGTAATTCTGATCATGTGAAATTGGATCATGTCTCACATGCATCAATTTGATTGATTAATCCTGACAAGACGCATCAAAATGTGACACATATGCTTCAAAATCAGAAATAATGTGGCCTTCTGAAAACAATAGTGTTTGTTAATCATTTCTGAAAGATTTATTTTTCCTTGAGAATAAAAACAAACACTACTCAACAATGTAAAAAATTTTACTACATATAAAATATGATAATTAAACAGCCAAGAGAAAAATAGATATTTTTGCTCCCTTTCAGCAAATACGCTGGCAATTTAATTAGATGCATTTTGTATCTTATCTTAGTTTTCAACAAGATTTTTAAATACTTTTTTATCTTGCAACAAAGGTTGTAAATAGGTTGCTCCAGAAGTAATGCCTCCCATTTTTTTCCCCGGAAACTACAACAGGTACAAAAAGCATAATTACACTATTTAATAGAGCAAATTCTCAGCTACAGAACTCTGTTTCTCAGCATAGTCACCATCATTAACTGTGCATTTTCACGAGTGATGAACGAGAGTCAGAATGCTATGCTTGTAAAAAGCTGTACCAGCAGAGTTGATCTGCTGTCGCTGCTGCCATTGCCGAAATGCACCACCAACCCCCTCTCTGTACACACATCCACTATTTTGTTCTCTTGAATGTTCAGCAAGTGTTGATGAATGTCAATGGGAGCAATTTTTCCTGCATGAAGTAATTCAGTTACACACTTCTGCTTAACACGCACTTCCACGTCAAACACCATTTTGCCAGATTGTACCTTTGCTGCCATCTGTTGCATAGCAACAGATTGTAATGGAATATTGCTAGGAAGATTCAGTTTCTACTGCCATACTACCACATCTGCCTTTGACGTTGTGGGCCAACATGATAAAATTTTCTGGCAGTCTGTTCCAGTGCCTCACCACTCACTGAGTAAAAAATTTATTTCTAACATCTAATGTAAATTTCACCTCTTTTAGTTTAAAGACATTCCCCTTTGTCCTACCATGATCAAATAATATAATTCTGTCCCCCTCCTACTAATATGCTCCCTTCAATTACTGGACGCAGTACTCCAGATGGGTACCATCTGCCACACGGGCAGACTGAAGGAGTGTGATTCACAGAATCACAGAAT
This sequence comes from Chrysolophus pictus, assembly GCA_037305975.1. Taxonomy (NCBI): domain Eukaryota; kingdom Metazoa; phylum Chordata; class Aves; order Galliformes; family Phasianidae; genus Chrysolophus; species Chrysolophus pictus. Next base: position 36,439,071 of record CM074576.1, on the reverse strand, counting down.
CACAGAATGGCCAGGGTTGGAATGGACCTCAAGGATCATGAAACTCCAACCCCCCTGCCACATGCAGAGCCACCAACCTCCTCATTTAATGCTAGACCAGGCTGCCCAGGGCCCTATCCAATCTGGCCTTGAACACTTCCAGGGACAGAAGTGAATCCCAAAGTTTTATTTCCTCAGGGCTGCTCTCAAGTTCTTCTTCTTTTCTATACACATATCAGGGATTGTCCCGATCCAAGTGCATTGACTTGCATTTAGCCCTTTTGAACCTCTTTAGATTCACATGACTCCACTTTTTAATCCTGTCCAGATTCCTCTGGATGGTATCATTTCCTTCTACTGCACCACTCAGCTTGGTGCTATCTGCTATCTGCTATCTTGGTGCTATCTTAACTTTCTTTAAGTACACTTGATCCCTGTCTATGTCATTGATAAAGAGTATCAGTCCTAAGATGGAACTCTGCTGGACACAATTCCTGACTTGCTTCCGTCTGGACATAGAACCATTGACAACAACCCTCTAGCTATGACTATCCAACTAATTCTTTATTCACTGAACAGTCCAGTCTTCAAATCCACATCTTTCTAATTTAAAGATGGGGTGCAGGACGATGCCAGAGTCATTGCACAAGTCCAGATAGACAACATGAGTTGCCTTTCCTTTGTCCACTGATGCCATCACTCCGGATTGGTTAGGCATGATCTGCCCTTGGTGAAGCCATGATGGCTGTTTCATATCACCTCCACAATTCACATATTTCTTAACATCTCTTTCAGAAGGATTTATTCCATGATCTTTCAAGACACAGATATGGGGCTCACTGGTCTATAGTTCCAAAGGTCTTCCTTTCTCCCTTACTTGAAAATGAGAGTGATGTTTCCAACTTTCCCATCACCACGGATTTTGCTTGACAGTCAAGACTTTTCAAATATGATAGAGAATATCTTGGAAACCACATCATTTTGTTCCTTCAGGACCTTGGGGTGTATGTCATAGACTCATACACATTCAGTCTCACAAGACTGCCACAGACTCGCTCTTATCTTACTGTGAAAAGGATTTTGTTCCCTCTGATCCCTGCCTGGGGACATGAGTGGTGTGGGAAGCTTGACTGCCAGTAAAGACCAAGGCAGAAAACTCACTGAGTAACTCTGGCTTTTCCATGTCTCCTAATGGCAGTTCTACTCTTCTCATTTATCAGAAGGGGTACATTCTCTTTTGCCTGTTTCCTCTGATCAATTTATCTGTAGAATCCCTTTCTGTTATTTTTTCACGTCCCTTTTCAAGTGCAGTTCCATCTGTGCCTTGGCTTTCCTGATCTCTCTGCATGTCCAGATGGTGTCCCCGTATTCTTCCCACACCACTCATCCCTGCTTCCACTGCCTGCTCATTTCCTTCTTATCCCCAGTTTGACCAGCAGGTCCTCTCTCAGCCATGCCAGTTTCCTGCCTCATCTGTTTGATTTCTTATTCTGGGGGATGGAGTGTTCCTGTGCTCTTTTGCTCTCTGCTGGAAAGATTTCATAGCCAGGTATAAGTAGTGCAAGATATTCCTGTAGAGGATTGATGATAGCTTTTTGACAAAGGTGATGGAGGAGTTAACAAGGAAAAAAAAACCTGTGTTTCTGAACCTTGTGCTAACAAATAAGAATGGACTGGCTGGAGATGTGAAATTTGAGGATAGCCTTAGCTGCAGTGATCATGAGATGGTAGAGTTCCTGGACCCTGCAGGCAGGATGCAAAGAAACAATGAGAATAGCAACCCTGGGCTTCAGGAGAGCTAACATTAGCCTCTTCAGGAATGTACTTGAGGAAACCTAGTTGTATCATGCCCGGAATGAAGAAAAATGCAATAGAGCTGGTCATTATTCAAGCATCTCATCTTCCAGACTCAAGGTGTTCATACTAGTAAGAAGTCTAGTAAAGGAGAAAGAATACCTGCATGACTGAACAAGGAGATCACAAGAAAACGTGAACAGAAGAAAGAAGTGTACAAAATGTGAGAAAAGAGACAGGTCGCATGGGAGGAATAAAGGAATGTTGTCAGTCTATGCGGGGATGTGACAAGCAAGGCTAAAGCCCATTTGGAATTTAATCTGGCAGGGGGTGTAAAGGACAACAAGAAGGGCTTCTTCAAATATGCCAGGAGCAAAAGGAAGAATGTAGACCTGTTACTGAATGGAACAGAGGCCCCAATGATTAAGAATTTTGAGAAAGCAGAGTTTTTAAATATCTTCTTTTCTTCAGTCTTTACTTATGAGACAAACCTTCTGGAACCGTGGACCTTGGAGACCAGGGAGGAAGTCCAGAAGAAGGAAGACTTTCTGGAAGTGGAAGAAACTTGAGTTAAAAATCATTTGGACAAACAACTCCCAGAAATCCATGCGTCCCAGTGGGATGCACCCATGACTGCTAAGGGAACTGACAGTGTTATTGCTAGGCCAATATCTATCAACTTTAAAATGTCACTGGGAACAGAATAGCTGACTAAGTATTAATAGAAGACCAATGCTTCTCCTGTCTTCAAAAATGGCAAAAAGGAGAACCATTAAAACTATAGTCAGTCTCATCTCCATCCCAGGAAAGCCCATCTTGGAAGCCATCTCTAAGCATGTGAAGAACAAGACAATGGTAAAGTGGAATGTCATGGTTTTGTAATTTTGCTATCAGTATTCCACAACACAACATCGTATAAAACACGGGTAATTAAAGAGTTAATACCCGAGTTTTGTGGACTGACAACTTTCTGGATAGCTGGATCCCCAAAGAGAAGAAGAACATATCCCAAGAGAATTCACGGTCAGAGAGGAGGAAAAGTCACTGGAAGATGTCACAGGATCTCACTCTCTGACTTGAGCTCTCTCTCTTGCTCGCTGCCAGGCAGCGTGTACTTCCAAGCTGTGCACCTTCAGTTCAAAATAGTCATTTCAGTTTTTGGACACTCTCTCTAATTTTATTTGATTTATTAGCCTCAATTTCAATTAGATTGTATTATATTGTGTTATCTTGCATTCTGATATCATATTTAGTAAAATTAAGTTTTCCTCCTTAGATCATTGTCACTGTTCTGTTTTTGAGCACAGCTCCCATCTCCCTGCCTTTCCCCTTTTCCCTTCCCATTTCTGGGGCCAGGGGGCCCACATGCCTACTGCCCCTCTGTCACGGGCATAGACTGATCTAGATAACTCTGTGACATGGAGTCAATATTGTTTCACCAAGGAGAAATCATGCTTAACCAAACTGATAGTCTTCTATAACAGAATGAGTGGCTGAAGAGATGAGATGAGATGAGATGAGATGAGATGAGATGAGATGAGATGAGATGAGATGAGATGAGAGCAGTGGATGTTGTCTACCTGGACTTCAGCAAGACTTTTGACATTGTCTCCTATCATACCCTCATATGTAAGCTCAGAAAATGTGAGTTAGATGAGTAGACAGTGAGGTGGATTAAGAAATGGCTGATTGAAAGAACTCAGAGTGTTGTGATCAGTATTACTGAGTTTGGTTGGAGGCTTGTAGCTGTAGTGTCCCCCAGGGATCAGTACTGGGACCTGTCTTGTTAAACTTACTCATCAGTGACCTGAAAGAAGACACTGATTGAACCCTAGCAAGTACACTATTATACCAAATTGAATGTAGTGGCAGATACACCAGAGGACTGCTCTGCCATTCATTCAGAAAGAACTGGACAGGCTACAGAGATAGGCAGAGAAGAACATTGTGAAGTTCAACAAGGGTGAGTGTCCTACACCTGTGGAGGAGTAACCCTATGCTCCAGTACAAGCTGGGGGCTAACTTGCTGGAAAGCAATCCTGCAGAAAAGTACCCGATAGACTGTGAGCCAGCAGTATGCCCTTGTGTCCAAGAAGGCCAATGATATCCTACAATGCATTAAAAAGAATGTGGCCAATAGCACCTGGGAGGTTCTCCTTCTCTCCTACTCTGCCTTGTTGAGGTCACATCTGGAGTACTGCATTCAGTTCTGGATTCCCCAGTTCAAGAAAGATGGGAAGCTCCTAGAACTAGTGAAATGCTACAAAGATGATTGAGGGGCTGGAACATCTTTCGTATGAGGATAGGCTGAGAGAGGTGTCCTGTTTATCCTGGAGAAGACTGAATGGGGATCTTATTAATGTATATAAATATTTGAAGGGTGGGTGTCAAGAGGATGGGGTCAGTCTCTTTTTGGTGGTTTCCAGTGGCAGGACAAGAGGAAATGAGCACAAATTGGAGCACAGGAAGCTCCATCTGAATATGAGAAAAAACTTTTTACTTTGAGGATAACAGAGCTCTGGAAAAAACTGCTCAGAGAAAGTGAGGAGTCCTTCTCTGGAGATATTAAAAATCTTTTCTGGAGACATTAAAAATCTGCTTGGATGCTTTCTTGTGCAGCCTACTCTAGGGAACGTGCTTTAGCAAGAGTATTGGACTAGATGAAATTTAAGCTTAAAACAGGAGTACAAAACATAGTATTTGAGGATTTGGGGGTTAAAAGTAAGTTATACTATAAGACAAGAAGTGTATTAGTACAGAAGTAAGCTTATAACTTGGAGGGAAACAAGCAGCCAAACTGGTGAGCTGATGTTGCCAAATGTTTAGAGAAAATCGAACAAGCTACAACAGATATTGATGTAAAAATTATAGGGCAAGATTAGTCCAGTAAATAAATGGGAAAAGGAAGAAATTAATGAAGGTCTCAAGCAGTTGACCTTCTGCTTTAAAGGAACCTGCTTTAAAATATCCTATCAGGGAGAAGGAAAAAAAAACAACAAACAACAAACAACAACAAAAAACAAGAACAATTTTGGCAATTAGAAAGTAATGAAGATCTTATAAAGGCATCTATTGATAAACAGCCAGAAAATAAGAACTTTGTTAATTGAAATCCATGCAAATAAGCTAGTCAGCCAAAGACTTGATTCAGAAAAAGGCTTAGCATGTACCTGCTTATAAACAAGTGAACATTTTCATGGATGGCAATAGTATAGCAATACCTATACAATTAAACTAAGCAGACATGTAATTATCTTGCTGATCAAGGTTTATATAAGGTAAGAACGACTGTTCCTATTTTTAAAAGCATCTGTATTACTTTTTAGAAATATATGAGAGCAGCTCCAAAAGTAATGCCTTAATGCCTGCTGCTTCTGGTCTAACCCATGTCTCTTAAGCTGCTCTCGGGATTCCTGACAACTGTGAGTGTCTCTCTTTGCCTGGGAGCTACTTTGATTTCAGGATTCTGCCCTGCACAACATGAACCTCCACTCTCCTGCAGAATGTGCCTGCACTGGTTGGGCTGAGGTAGAAATCCATATGAAGGGGCCAAAACCCTTCAAGGTTAAAGTATGCACCAAGACAGACATCGTAAGGAATGGTGTAGCTTCCCAGACATCTGGTTGCAGGGAATTCTTGAATCTGAAAGTCCCCCAGGGACCTGAGAGCAGAGATGTCACGGGTGCAGCTGTGCCCATTTTGATCAAACTTTGAAGCAAGTGAATCTGAGAGGTTCTGAGAGGAATTCACCAAGCAACATAATATTTGAGAGCTGGAGAGAAAGGTTGATGTGTGGTATTGTGCAGTGACAAAGGCAGACCGACAGTCTTGTGTTAAATTCCTGCAAGGGGAAGAAGCTAAGCTACTAGCAAGCTAGACAAGCATCTAAACACCACGCAGACTTTTTTCATACTCCTTCTTCCCCCTCCCCTAAGTGGGCTGGGGGAGAGAATCAGAAAAAAAGTAAATAAATAAATAAAAAATGTAGAACTTGTAGATTCAGATAAAAAATATTTACTAGAACAGAAAAGAAAGAGACAAATAACACTTAAAACAATTATTTATATATAAATACATACATATGCAAAACTAGTGATGTGCAAAGCAATTGCTCATCATCTTGATAGTCCCTGAGCAGCGGCAGCCTCCCACCTTCCCCTTCCCTGCCAACTCCCTACATTTTTATAGTCTTTTTACACATTATGTCAGATGGCATAGAATATTCCTTTGGCCAGTTTAGATCAGCTCTCCTGGTTCTGTTCCCCGTCAGCTCCTTATGCCCCCTCAGACACCCTCACTGGCAGGATTGAAACGTCTTTGGATCTGTAAGCTGCTCAGCAACAACTAAAACATAGTTGTGTTACCAGCATTGTTTTTTTTTTTTCCTAAAGCCACAATATAGCATCATACTGAATGTTATGAAGAAAACTAACTTTCCCAGCTGAAACTAGGACAGCTAGCTTCCAACCTTGAGGAGACATACCATAGAAACATGCAGGCCAGTGGAACTGGACTTTTTCAACATGGAGAAGAAGCTCCAGGAAGACCTCATTTTGGTGTTCAAGAGAGCTTCTAAGCAAGATGGAGGGCAACTTTTTACTCAGTCTGATAGTAATAGGACAAGGAAAAATGGTTTTAAACTAAGAGGGAAGAATTAGATCAGATATTAGGAAGAAATTTTTTACTCAGTGGATGAAGAGACAGTGGAGCAAGTTGCCTGGAAAAACTGTGGATGCCCCATACCTGGAGGTGTTCAAGACCAGACTGGATGGAGCCATGGGCAGCCTGATCTAGTAGGTGGCGACTCCGCCCATGGCTAGGCTGTTGGAACTAGTTGATCTGTAAGATTCCTTAAAACCCAAGTCATTCTATCATTCTGTGATTCTATTATATGATTCTAATCTCTTGTGAAGTCTTGTACAATTGACTTCATCTTTGTAATAATTTATATTTTCCCTCTTTCCCCGATTCTTAAATATCATTCTTATGCTATAGATGACAGTTTGCAGATTACTTTGAAGACTTTAATTGCTGCATTTGGGTATATATTTTAACACTTCTAAGAACACAACTTTGGAGATGGATCACAATGTCATCATTTATATAAAATTATTAACTTGTAATGCACCTTAAAAAATTAAGTTAAAAAATCTTAAGTAAGAAAACCTCTTTCTCTGATGCTTAAGTGAACAATAATATAAAGCATTTAAAAACAATGATTTTACGAAAAATTAACCTTTTAAATCTGAATTTGGTATTAATTTCATACTATTTCTCTCTACATGTTTTAAATACAGTTGCAGGGATACAGGATCTATATACCACCATGCAAATCGTATTTCTGGGAAAACAAAGAAACAAACAACAACAAAATACAAGCTTTCAAGACATACTTTAACATATTTTAAGTATTCTCCATATTAACTTGTTTTGTCTGGACTGGACTGGATAGAGATTTCCAGTCTTTCTTTTCTCTCAAATCGCTTTCTATCTGTGGTCTTTATTTGACCTTGAGGAGAAATTAATTGATCAGGTTTTCTTTAGAGGTAGAAGCTAGATATCTTTTTAAGGGATTAATCTTTAACCCCCTGAGGATGAAACACATCATACAAACATGTTTCTGTATTAGTTATAGGGCAAATGTTGTAAAGATTTTATGGAGCATAGGTTGTAGCTTGTATAGCAGCAAGGGAATCATTAGAAACTAGTTGAGTGTTCCTATTTCCTTTGGGTCTCTTCTTCAGAAAAGCAACTAAGTTAATTCCCTTCTGACTTTGTCCCAAATAACTGATCTTTTTGCACTAAGACAATCAGACATCAGAACTTAATTTTCTATATTGTAATGCTGTTAGAATTGTTCCCAACATGAGCAGCACTGTGAGATATAGCCATTAACATGTGAGTTCATAAATGCACTTTCTTGGACCATAGCCTGGAAAACAGCTTTGTACCAATATTTTTCTAAGCAGTTAAAGTAGTGCTAGCCACATGATAAGTTAAGAATACATTTCAAAATTTTATACTTTTCTTTCTATTTTCTTTTGTAAAAATGAGGAAGCAAGAGACCAGATCTGAATAACTTTATCAGGTGAATGGTTTATCCAGTCTTTTTTCTTTCATACTGTTGTATGACTAAGATACTATTTAATAATCCATAATTTTAAAAGAAAATGTTATTTGAAAATATTTGTTACAGTATTAGCATTTTTATTATTATTATTATTATTTTTAAGTAGAGATAAGAAATTATACCAGCTTCAAGAAACAGCTGTATTATTTCTGTGAATCTGAGAAGAATAAAATTGAACGCTTAGGTACAGAAGGTACGGAAGCTATGGAACATTAACAGCTTTCCTAAAAACTGAAATCTGAAACTTTCTGAGCATGCTTAAGTTGTGAACTTTTACTGAGTTCCTATTTGATGCATTTATTCTATATTTTGTTCCTTTGAAAACACAGCAGTGCTTTCCAAAACTTTGTTATTTCTCTGAGATTCATCTGGATGCAGTCAGAATAGTGACACAGTTTTGAAAAAAATAGTTTTCTCTGGCGTACTGTATTTAAAAACCTTCAAATTAATTTTATAAAGTTGGAAATATATTTGATTAATTATAGGTAGTTAAAGCCTATATTTGTGTTGCATGTTGTTGCTTGGCCTATGATGTTTTTATTTGATGTGCTAAGTTCACTATAAGGTGCTACAAGCCTTGGGGAATGAAAAAATGTGTCAAGGAAAACAGCAAATGATGTGCAATCTTTTTGATCGAACACACGAATATCTATAATATGTGACTGTACTAAATATCAGTGCAAGGAATGAATATCTTCTGTTTGTTATGAAAAACTAAAACACAGAAACTATGTATTTATTTTCTTTTTTATCAACAGATGTTTCTTCTTTGATTTATTTCCTTTCAAGTTATTTTCCTTCTCAGCATACAATCAACCCCTGCTTTGAGTACTGGAAGTCTTCTGAAATGTGTTTGGTCACAGGTAGAAAATAATCAGATAGCAGCTGAATAAAAATGTGTTGTGAACACATTTTTAAATGTGTTGTGAATACAGTGATACAGGGAAAGGCTCTAATATGATAATCAGTCTGAATAAGGCAAACTTAGAGTCAGTAACAGAGTAAAAGATATGTTAGGATAATAGGGCACTGACAGGATGAATGCCCTGCAGCTGAATCTCTCTTCTATTCCTGGAAGATTTTGTAATGGAGAATTAAGCATTGTCTGCCTCAGCCTTACTCAGTCAGAATGTATTTCTGCAGATTAAACTGCTGATTTGACAAATAAGGGTGCAAGGGAAAGTCTTATGAATCCGCAATTCATGCAGGCACAAGTCCCTGCACATTGTGCAGGCAGGGTCAGTGCCATTTTCTGTAGACAGCAACAGATAGAAAAGGTTATGCAGGTAAAGAACAACAATTGATAGAAAAACAAATTCAATATTATACTGTAGGGTCTGGTGTTACTTTTGAGAAATGAATCCCTCAGGGCTCTGCAAGGGGAAATATTAATATGCAAAATTGCTATGTCTTTGAAAAGTATACTACAATGGAAAAATATACAATAAATATTATACTATAGGAGGCCTCGCTCACTAATATTAAACAGAAGACAAGTAAGTAACATACCAGAAAAATCAACCAGAAAGGATGAAAGTCAGGTGTATTTTAAAATTGTATGCAGCTCACACATGCAATCCAAAAATTTCTCTCTCCAGGCAAAACATATTTTAGAAGTTCCAATTTAGAAACAATTTTATAAGCACTCTTCTAACAGCTTTACAACCAGTCTGCAATTGTAAAACAGGTAGGATTCAGTGATTCAGCTTATAACTGAAACTTTTCTATGTGGCAGTCACAGCCTGGAAGTTTATAAAGATTAAGTAAAAAAGAAAAAAAAGAAAAAAAAAAAAAGTATGGATATTATTTTATCCTAATTCACCTTTAGTTCTTGCAAGAACTCAGAACTTCAGCTCATCACCAATCTTAAACAAATAGTTCCCTGAATGCTGAGACTAATTATGTGTGATTTTCTGAGTTAGTAATTTTCTGGTGATTAGCTTTATGCCTAGGAAGGTGTAAATTTCAATCTAGAGACACAAACTTTTTACTACAATTGGGGTAATTTTAAGAGATCTCTACTCAACCCCCCTCTTTTTTTTTTTTTTTTCTTTTTCTTGTTATTATCTATTAATGGTTGTGTCTAGTAGTGATGGTGTTGACTGCACTCTGAGGTTCATCAGGCACAACTCTGCAAGCTGGTTGAAGGAAGCAGTTGTCTCATTCAATTCTGCACTGGTGTGGCCTCACTTTGAGCATTATGTGGTTTTGGACATCAGAATATAAGAATGATCTAAAACTATTAAAGAGTGTCTAAAGACGAGCAGCTTAGGTGGGTAAAAGTCTAGCCCAGTGCCAGCTACAGGGGGGCAACATCTATGCCTGCCCCCAACCGGGAATGAGTGGATTGCATGCACACATTCACTAGGAAACACCATTCCATATCATACAGTGAATAGGATGCCCCTGGTAAATATCAGGTGAGTAATTATAAAGTTACAACAGTTATATAATTCTTTCTGAACTTGGTAAACTTACACTTAATAACTACAGTTTTAGTTAGGCATAATCAGTGTCAGTATCTAGTTTTATGTGCAAAACTTCACATATGATTTGTTGTTTCCAGGCAATTTTGGTTAGAAATCTCAGCTTTTAAGCAGCTCAGTTTACTCTGAAAATGCTTTAAAGAATCACGGACATGAAAATTAATAGTTGACTAGAATCTACTGTTCTGTATGCAAATTCGTGAAGTGAAGAGTTCCTTTTTTTTTTTTTTTTTTTTTCCAGCTCCAAAAGCAAATGGTATCCTGTGCTCCATTAGAAGAGGCGTGGCCAGCAGGGACAGGGAGGTGATTGTCCCCCTCTACTCTGCTCTTGTAAGGCCCCATCTGGACTGTCTCCAGGTCTGGAGCCCCCAGTAAGAAAGACAGAGAACTGTTGGAGGGGGTCCAGAGGAAGGCCACAAAGATGATCAGGGCACTGGAGCATCTCCCCTACGAAGACAGTCTGAGGGAGCTGGGCTTGTTCAGGCTGGAGAAGAGAAGGCTGCGGGGTGACCTCATTGCAGCCTTTCAGTACCTAAAGGGAGTCTACAAACAGGGGGAAATCAACTCCTTGAAAGGGTAGTTAACTGCAGGACAAGGGGAAATGGTTTTAAGTTGAGGGAGGGAAGATTTAGGTTGGATGTCAGGGGGAAGTTCTTTACAGAGAGAGTGGTGAGGTGCTGGAACAGGCTGCCCAAAGAGGTTGTGGATGCCCCGACCCTGGAGGTGTTCAAGGCCAGATTGGATGGGGCCCTGGGCAGCCTGGTATAGTTTAAATGGGGATGTTGATGGCCCTGCCTGTGGCAGAGGGGTTGGAGATTCATGATCCTTGAGGTCCCTTCCAACCCTGGCCATTCTGTGATTCTGTGATTTTGTGATTCTGTGGTTCTCACTGAATTCAGATTTCAGGAGATCTCATAGTGTAGGTTTTTTGGTTTTGTTTTGTTTTGTTTTGTTTTTTAATATGAAGATTGGTGAAGTAATTATTTTAGAAATAATTAATTATTATGGAACTCTGAACTAATTACGGATTTGAAGTTGATGATCCTGCACCATTTTTCCGCAGTTAGCTACCCAAGAAGAACTAAGAGACATTCACATCAAAAATTTTATTAGAATAAAATAAGAGAATAATTGACATCTTAAAAATAATCTGCAAACTTCAGATTATTCAGATTATTCAGATTTTAGAAATGAAAAAGATTTTATGTACTGTTTTTGTTTATGCATTATACATGTCCTTTGTTGATTCTGTGCTTCTGGACATTGCTTTTGTTAATCTTCTGATTTTCCTGTGCTGACAACTCTGCACAGTTCACTAAAATGTATTTTTATTTTTTTCATTTCTGAAGTAAAATTGTTTGCTGTTTGCTGTATATATATCTCAGTCTTACATCATCTAGAGTATTCTGTATCCTGCTAGTAATCCTTTTATCTTACTCTTTGTGCAGTAGTTTCAATTTCCTCTTCTATATATGCAGTGACTTAACATGTAATGAATAATCTTCTGCATCTATTCCTCTTTATACCATACAGACCTGACAGGTAGTGGAAATACACCCTGCATAGTCAACAGAATTTCAAAAACTGTTGGACTAAACAAAGTAGGTAACTATATAGCTTGCTCTGAAAATAATGCCTGCTGTTTATTTCCATGGAAAAGACAACAGATACAAAGATCACAATAGCACTATTTGATAGAGCAAATTCTCAGTTACAAAACACTATTTGTCAACATAGTCACAACCGTGAGCTATGCAGTTTCACCAGTGATAACTTGAGCCTGTATGCCACATTCATAAAAATCTGCAGCAGTGAAAGACCTGCTGTTTCACTGCTGCTATGACGCACTAGCTAAGAAAATGATGCCCACACAGTCCTTTCATTGGCGTGATGGAAATGGAAAGTGCAAAATCCAGACTGTACAGTTATTTTGGACTGTCCAGCCAAGATTAGCAATGTAATTCACAATCTTCTAACTGGCATGGATACTGGTGTTATCATGTTGCAAGAGAAAGGTTGTCCTCTCTGGTCTCACTCTGGAAGTTTGAGCCTTCAGCTTAGTCAGCACTGTAACGAAGCAGTCAGAGTTGATGGTTATTCTCTGAGTTGCAGGGAATCAAGAAGGATCGCTCCTTTCGTATCCTAAAATATGGTACACATTACTTTAACTGCTGAGAGTTGAGTCTTATACTTTTTTTTGTTGGAAATTCACATCACTGCTGTTTTGACTCCATCTTATAGTGGTAACACCACATCTCATCAGCAGTAATTATGCAGTCCAGGAAGATGTTGCGTTCAGCCTTGTAATGGTCCTGACAAACTTGCATACGGTGTTCTTTCTGCTCTTCCATGAGCCTTCATGGGACCCATCTGGTGCAAACTTTGTTTTGTTCCAGTGTTGCTACTATAATTTCCAGTGTAACAGAGCTAATATACATCTCCCTGCACACTTCCCTGTTTGTAATCTTCTGATTCACACAGATGAGCTAGCTGAGACGCTCTTCATTTCATGGTGTGACAGCTGTGCATGGCCATCCGGAATGTGGCTTGTCTTTCACATGACTGTGACTGCTGCTAAAAGGAACCACCCATTGCCTTACTGTGCTCACTGTGCTCACATCTACTGTTTGTTCTCCATAAAAGTTCAACAAGCAGCAGTAAGTGTCAAAGACTGCCATTTTTTTCCATATTCATTTACATACCTTTACTTCATATGCACTTCTATGTCAGACACCATTTTGTCATACTGCCCCTTTGTGCTATCTATTGCTATCTCTACTGGCATATAATCATCATATGCCTCTGACATTCATGGCCAACATTAGAGAATAGAATGCATTGCTTTCAAAGAAGCAGTAAAATAAGTTCTTTGAATAGCTCTTTATGCTCCAACAACTATATTGACTACTTGCCATTGATTGTAAAGGAAGTTTAGTGACCAAGCTGAAATATAGTTGGTGATGTGAGACAGTAAAATATGAGTTTCTTAAACTATGGTCTGAATTCTCCCGAAATTTTCCTGGTGGAAACCCCTATTTCCATAGTTAATTGCTTTGGATGAAGAATGCTTTCTGCAACATATCCTTATCATTCTCTGTAAAATGTGATTTTGCTGTGCATTATATTATCTGTATTTCCAATGAATGTGAATGTGCAACTGAAATAACAACCTAGAGTAATCTGTACATTACATATTCATATGAATCCTTCTTCATTTTTTTTTGTTTTGTTTTGTTTTGTTTTGGCTCAAAGCTTGCTTTCTGAGGTATTTCTTGTGATAAGACTGACTTGCCTAGGAGATGAGTGATGGGTGTTGAAGTGTGGCAATCAACATCACTGTGTGGACTATTTTAGCTGTTTGCCTTTGGAAGATAGTCTCAGGACTTCATGTTTTGAAGTGAAGATATCCGCTAAAATGAAGTTATTCATCTCTCTCTGTTTGGTACAAATGGGATTATACTTGGAGTACCACATCCAGTTTTGACTTCCCTTGTACCAGAAGGACTGAATATACTGGAGCAAGTTCAGCAAAGTGTGCCCTAATGGTCAAGGAGTTGGAACACAAGACATACAAGGAGAAGCTAAGAAATCTGGGCCTGTTCTGTGTTAAGAAGAGCAAGCCACAGAGAGATCTTACTGCTGTCTCTTAATGGGAGAATAAATAGAAGACAGAGCTTAATACTTTCAGAAGTCCACAGGCACAACGATGACACAAATAATGATATGAGAATTCTAATCAACATAAGGAAATACATTTTTAACATGAAAATTGTCAAACACGAATAGGTTGCCCAGAGAGGCTATATAATGTCTATCTGTGGAGATACTAAAACTGTTCTAAGCATTTTGCTCTAAATGCTTGGAATCCGAGCAGGACACTGGACAAGATAACTGCTGAAGGTCCCTTCCAATTGACATAATACATTAGACAGTGACATCATGTTCACTATAATCGGACATATAATTCATGCTGAAATAAATGGATTCAATGGAGTTCAATCTTACCTACCACATTAACCATTTGTTCCAACTATCTCCTTTGAGCAAAAAGTTCTGTAACAGCCTCTGTGGTAAATCTGGATTAAGCAACTGAACTGTTTTCTGTCAAAGTTTTAATTTTCAACATAATTCTAACACATCAAACTGAAGGCTGTATAATCCACTTGCTGGCAGAGTGATCCATTTTCATGTCACATGAAAGACATTGTGAACGATATCCTAAATAGCTAATTGTAAGTCTAGTTCTAATCAAGAGCCTAGAAGAATTCTGAGGGACTGACAGCTGGGCGACAAGAATCATTTTTCATTTGGTTATGTTGTTGCATGTTTGTTTGTTTAGTAGTTATCACTGATTTTTCTTAAATTTTCTGTTCACTGATTTCTCTGTATAGTACTTTCCTAGGTAGGACTCTGGAAGATAACCTGAGTGCAGAAAGGTAATGTGTACACTGAGGAAGCCCTACAGTCCAGAAACTTAATTTGCTTTCTGTAAGATAGTCTTCAACAGATTCCTTGTATGTTAATATGCTTCTTCTGCTGAAATCTTCCTTATCTGCACAATACTGTTTTTGACTGGGTGGCCTGAGGAGTTTTTCTATTTTTTTCCAGATCTGAAAACTATGAGAATACTCCAAATGATCTTCCTTACACATTTTGAAATAATCCTCCTTAAGGTTTAATTACTTTTTGTTTTCTTATTGTCTTATTCTCATAATCTATGGTAACACATTCATTATATTTTTCTGTGATTTTTAAGTTTCTTAAATTCTACATAATTATGAAGTATTTATTCCATATTTCTGATATTATTTAATTTGAATATTATGATTTTGTAGTATTTTTTTGTCCATGAAGTTTCTCGTTCCTCACAGTTTGGTAACTGTGTGTGTATGCATGCACTAGCTGGAGCTGGTATATTACATTTACTGTCACAGTTGCTTTGAAACATATCATGTGATATTGCTAAAAATATTCCATGGTTGATGCTTGCTATATTTATTTCTGCTTAACATAATTTAAGATACAATATAGATATCTTTATATACACATGTGTTCATTAATCTTTCCAAATAATCTCTTATTTTCATTATTTCCTATGAAATATTTATTTTTAAGTTTGAGAATACTGAGTTTTTAACATAGTGTAACTTTGTAGTGTTTTAAGTGGAAGTTTATGTATCAAGATTTTTGTAGGGACATTAGCATTTGAGAATAGATTTACATGTGTTATCTAAGAACTTAAACTGAGTAAAATAATAAGGGTTTAAACCAAAATAACTTTTATTTATTTGACCACTTTCACTTTCACCTATATTATTATGTGGATGTATATGCAGACACTTCAAGTATGCTTGTCACTGTCTATTTCTTTGCTCTGGTAAAAATTTGAAGCTTAAAACAATTTGTTTGTCTTATTCATTGGACTCTTCTCAGAAAAACTTTATGTTGTGCTTTTTCAGAGGACTTTTTATTATCTCTGCTCAGGTATATGAGAATGACTCAACTTTCACTTTTTTCTGGATCCAGTAGATCATCAAATTCATCATGTTTTGTTTTTATTTTATAATTTTTTATATAATATGTCTTTTTTTTTTTTTAATATATATAACTTCTACAAGTTTCTGGAGGCAGAAGATCTCTGTGATAATAATGATTAATATTTGTGCTACTTTTCAGTATGGAAAATTAAACTGTTTCAGTCTTTTTCAGAACCTTCAGTCAGGCAAAACTTCTTAATCTGGATCTGTCCAGACCTAATTCTTAGAGTGATTTTCTTAATAGAGACATATATAAGATGAAATTCATAAACAGTAAAAATTAACTCTTTTAGCCTTTTTCAGAGAAGCAGACTTATCCTATATATAAGTAATGCAACTAATATAGAAGATACTGTCTGTAGCATTTTAGCTAAGACTTGGTTATTTCTAGTGTTCCAAAACCCTCTTCTTCCACTGGGTAGATTTAGCCTTTTAGGAGCTATTAACATTTGTAGCCAAATTAAAGCATTTGGCCTTGAGTCTTAATTGTTGAAAATTAGCGAAAGCAAGAGATCAAATGCAAAATATTATGAATGCTATTTCCATGGTGTGATTGTGATAAAAGTAAAATGAAAATATGTTTTAAAAAACAAAACACAACAGAAAAGTTACAGAAGAAGCCCATACTATCTAAGGAATGACTTCTCATATTATCAGTAACATAAAATCAATAAATTAAAAATTAATCTGGTAATGCAGCAATTAATTCTACTTTGTATTTAATTTCAATTAATTACACCTCTTTCCCCTCTTTTTCCTTCTCTCTCAACCTTCCTCCCTCTCTCTTCCTCCTTTCTTTCTATCTATCTGAGCATAATTTATTTCACAATCCCTACTTTCAGAATCTGAAAGCTGTTAGCATTATGAAAATAAGGCAGAAATCTGTTAAAAGGTTTTGTTCAGTGAAGAATGCCTCCTCAGATTTTAACTAACTCAAGATCATAGTGTAGATTTTGATATACAATTGTGTTAAGAATTTTCATTTCAATAGAACTATGAATGACAGAGGAAAAAAAAAAAATCAAGATCTTACAGAAAACAACTTCTTACACTATTTGAGTCATTTATTTATTTATTTATTTATTTAATTTGAGCAAAGCTAAGCAATTACAGCATTTTTGCTATATTCTTATGCAGCACTACAAAATCTCCCAAATATTGAACTGCTTACTTTGCAACATTCTTTTATCAGTTCTTTTATCAGGCTGCAATACAAACTGCCAGAAATGTAAAGATACAATATTGCACACTGCAGTATAAAAAACTATGCAAGTATTGTGCATAACTAAAAATTATCCATTCCATAGATGATCAGGATATCAAAAATGTTCTGATTGCACTTCTACTATTGTAGCAGAAAAAAATTTGAGTGATAAATTGCCAGTGAAATCAATGTCTGTCACAGTAAAACTCAAATGTAAGTTATACTAATTTTTAGAGTACGCTGAAAGCAATATATTTATGTGGATACACAGATAACTCCTGGGGCATATTCTCTTTTGGTCTCCCACAACTTCTAGAAAAAAATTGTTATGAGTAAGAATGAATTTAAATATTTTCCCGAAATATAAGGACTTGTGTGACCAAGAATGTTCTGAGATAATAATGAAACTTTAAAGTGCACCCAAGAGACACGAGTATGAAAAATTGGAGGCAATTTTCACTTGCATTAATCTAAGATGGCATCTCCTATTACTGCTGTGGCTCTGCTGTTGGCTGATAAGAGGTTTGTTATGACCTTATGAGCTAAAATACACAAGGGCAAAATGGAGCATGTGTGATGATTATTTTTTTTTCATGCAGGGGATGCTAAAAGTTACATTGACGGGAATCATACTTGTATTTGCAAACTAATCAGCATCTTAGTTGAAAAAGTGACCTTTGATAACAAGTAATCTTTGTTTTCAGTGATTTGGGGTGTTATGAGCACTACTCCTGGACATTTTAAAATTATTATTTTAAAGGCAAATTCTTATTATGAGCATTATTTCTATCTCATAAATTGAAATTACTTACATTTATTCCCTTTTCACTTCAATTTCTCTAGATAAGTATTATCAATAAAATAATTATGTATTTGAAATGTTCCAGTTTTCAGAATTCCTTAATTCTTTACATGGCTTCTTTCACCATATTTTTAAGAGAGAGTGCATATTTTCAACTGTTAAAAGAGAATAAGTGATTTCAACCAGTTGAGGAACTGGCTCTTTGAATGATTTTCTTTTTGTGTGTCTGCTTTTAAAGGCATATATCCTTATCTATTTATCTATATACTAATCTACTTGTCTCGGTTTTTTACAGCTTTGCATTTACACAAAAACATACAAAGAAAAGATCTGTCTCTATGAAAAGATAAAGTTTAAACATTAGAATAGATTTTTATAAAAATATTTGTATCTAAATGTTATATAAAACTAACTTCTGAAAATTCTACCCTATTTTCATTCCAGGCATAAATCCATTAAGTTTCCTGGGTACAGTTGCAAACCTTATCTCTGAAGAACAGAAATAGTCTTATTTTTCTGAAGAGTTTTAAAATATGAAAAGTTTGTTTACTTGATTAGAAGTCTTTATCATCAGAGAGAAAAAAAATTCCATACATGTGCATGATTTTTTTACTCAAATAATGTTGATCAAAAGATTCTAGATAATACTAGCTAGACATTCATTTTACTTAGAGTACTAGATATGTTGAAGCATAATACAGTTTGTTGCTTTTGAAGCACCTTGTACTCTCCAATAGACAAGCCATCACTGAAATTGTGCCACAGTGGGAGGCAGTACAGTTTGCTTTATCCCACTAGTAATTTCAGATGGACTGAATAGATACTTATAGAATGAAAACAGTAACATTCAACACAGCCATCAAGCATGGGCTGGATGAAGTGATACTTAGGCAGTCAGAAACATTTTTGGCATTTTCTGTCTACACTAGAAATATACGGAAGAAACTCTGTCCTACTAGCTGCCCTTAGCCAGATCAAGATCAAAAAGACTAGAGAAGGAAAGCTCATGTATAATATCTGTTCCTACAGAAACAGGCTGTCCAAGAAGCAAAACCTGCAATGTGATGAGCTGTTATAGAACGATTTTATTTTCTTTGGATAGTACGTACTTTGCGTAATACTTGTGTATTTTTTGTTTCTCCAGATTTTTTTTTTTTTTTAATGTTCCAGGAAAAAATAAAAAATAAGCAAACTTTGAGAATTTGTATCTAAACAATATGATTTTTGTAAACACTTCCAAGAGTTTTATCACTTTTTAAACTTCATCTCATCATTCATATATGAAAAAAAAAGAATGTATGCAGCTGAAATGCTATTATCAGAAGAAAGAATAAAAAGAAAAAATAATTCTGAGAACATAAAAACAATTTATTTTCTCTTTTAAACCTTGAAAATAGTAATTGCACAGCTATTGCTATCTGGAGAAGCAAAAACATATTTATCACTCAAAACTCCTAGGTTTTCATGAAAGTGATAAAAACAATTTACAAGATAAATAATCAGTTCTTTCCATTACTACATTGTGATAAGTTTATATTGTCTATTGACCGAAGTGACATGAATAATTTGAGATAATTTTAGAAACCGAAGCACTGTAAGGGTAAAATTATCTGATGTAATAAAATACAATCAAATACCTGGAGAAAACATTGGATCATAGCACATTTTGGAATTTCTCAACTAAGATGGAATACAGCTGCCTAAAAAAAATAATTAAAATACGCAAAAATAAAGGGGGAAACAATAATTATGGCTAAGTTGGCATGGAATTGGATTTGAAGATATCACCAATATGAGACAAAAGAAGAAGAAATTAAAGAAATTTGCACTTATAACAGAATCTATTACCTTCTGTCTCACTTACACATGGCAGTTTTCTGAAGTTTGTCAGTTTTATGCAACGGTTTTCAGGACGACATTCCTGCTATCCTTGTAATTTAGTTTTCAAGTAATAGATTGAACTATAATACCTCCAAAGAAAAGCATTTTCCAAATATGTATGTTGCTCCAAAATTTTCTGTAAAAGTAAATCCTATTTAATTCCATGGAAACTACAACAGAGACAAAGAACACAATAATACTATTTGATAGAGAAAATTCTCAGTGACAAAACACAATTTTTCAACATAGTCACCACCATTAGCCAGTTTGTGCACATGAGCTGATCGAGATGCTCTTCATTTCATGCTGTGACTGTTGTGCGTGGCTGTCTGGAATGTGGTTTGTCTTTCATGTCAGTGTTGCCACAACTGAAGCACAACATCTGCCACTTCAGTGTGATAGCATTCACTGCTTGGTCTTTGTAAACATTCAGTAAGCAATGATGATTGTCAATGGATGCCAGTTTTTCTGCATGGGGGAGTTAAATGACACACCTTCGCTTCGTAAGCTCTTCCATGTCAGTTGTCGTTTTGTCAGCTCCTCTGCTGTTAGCTGTTGCACAGTAACAAAATACAATATTTGCAGGAACATTCAATCTCTAGTGCTATGCCACCAACAACCACCTTTGCTATTGTGGACCAACATAATAAAATAAGAGGTGTTAGTTTCAGAGCAGGACTAATAATTTGGCTTCTACAAAGCGGTGCCAGTAAGGAACCTCACAACTGCCCCTGAACTTTTAGGTAGTCCTTAAAGTTAAGTCAAGCTGTAAAGCACATCCTGAAACAGAAAATCATCTCAGTCTCTTCTCCTTTCAAATACAAAAAAAGATTTTGTCTGCAGCTGAAAATGTCATTACCATCAAAGTCTTATTCTGACACAGCAGAACAAGATCAATTTCTTAGAAACACTGCAGTAGGTTGGCTGTTGTATGTGCCTTTCCCTTTCCTTAAAGCTGCGAGAAACCCTTGACAAATTCACTTTGCTTGCTTGTGAGTTAAAAACCAGGGATAGTGAATGCTATTGGAGACCAGTATTCCAGTATTTAAATGTATTTCTAAAATTTAGCAGCGGGTAAGGTAGCAGATGTTCTCTAGCAATCACTGAGAAGGAGAGAACCTCCTAACTCTCACAGATACAGGAAAAAAAAAAAAAAAAAAAAAAAAGGAAGACACTAAGAAAGAATAAAGTGAAACAACTTCTCTTCTTTACAAATACAACTGTATGTGAGAGTGCACGCACACTAAATATTCTCATTTCCCTGTTTTACATGCACACGTGCATGGCTAAAAGCATACTCCCACTTCCAAAGGCCATGTGAGTTATCAAGACCCATCTTGGGAGAGCAGGGTGTGCACACATTTCCCTGAGGAAGACATAGGTGCTCTACTTTGTCTGCATCTGTATCTGTATACAGGCATAACCAAACCCTACAATTTGATAATTTACATGCTGAAGAAGAAGTCACTACAAGGCAAAACTCAAAGCTAAGCTGTCGGTCCCCACATATTGCAGTGCAGCTGCTCTCAACAGCTGAAGAGGAGATTGCTTTGTCCAGTCTGAGTAAGAGTTCTGATGCCATGTGGTACATCTGGAAGTGTCTGACTGCTACTGCTTCCATGCAAGGTCTCTCCCCTGACCCTGACTGCATTTCATACTTTCGTTGCACTTCTCATCTGATTATCTTTTTCTTTGCTTCAAAAGACTCTATAATTCACTCATTTGTGTTTAATTTCTCTGAGGTATGTCATTCTCTCTAACATGATCAGTTTATGGCAAGCATCCTTTCATACAGCTTCATGTATACTCTCTGTATACATATTTTTTTCTAAAGAAGATATGTTATCCAGGACATTTTCTAAATGTGAGCTGTGAAAGCACATAATTTCATAGAACCAGGGAAGAACTTTACCCTTATGAATGATACACATCAGGGATTGTATTACAGTCCTCTTGAGATTTTTATTTGATTTTCTAGATTTTTTTTTCTAGGAAAGTAGACTACTGGAGAAATACTCACAGATTTAAAATGTAAGCAAAACACTTTTATATAAAAACAAAAAGTCACCTGTATGCTTCAGAATAGAGTTCAGTTCAAAAAGTGGAGTAGAAACTAAGAAGGAAGAGAATTAGAAACAAATTGATCACATTTTCATATAATCCATTTAGTCAATTGGCAGGATATATAATTTACCTTACTTGTAAAATCTTACATCTTGACTGCAATTACATGTAACGTACTTTAAATTATTAAGATGTTATTATATTCTTGGTAGTGACACTTTCACTTTATTATCTTTTGGATGTTCAACCACTTGATATTGTAATGTGTAATTAAGCCTGAAGAATACATACTTGGTTAATGGCATTTAGAATTGCTGAACCAAACTTACAAGTCATTTCCTTATTGGTAAGGTCTATTTAGCAAAGAATTTAGAAAATAGTTTCATTAATTCTGTAGTTAAACTACATCTTAATAGCACTCTGTTAAAAATCATTGGATCTTTTTATTTTTCCTGAAACAACATTAATTAGGATCTGCACAAAGCATCTACTTTCATATTTTATAAATGGAACTTGTAAGAAAAAAAAATATTCCTTCTGAAAGAGAAATTGTAATTAGACTGATATTTCACACTTGTCTAGTGTGTCTCTACAGTATTTTACTCTCAGCAGGACTTGTTAAATCACACATAGTGCTGTGTTAACACAACACAAGATTTACAGCTGAATCCTGTCTGGGCAGCTCAAAGTAGCACAAGGAGACTTTTTTTTTTTTTTTTTTTTTGCATCAAAGTGAAAAGCAGTGAAATGAGATGAATCCAGTTTTTGGCTAATGAGAAGCATCTTCTGATGTTTCCCTACGCAAGTTACCATTCTTGCAACTGCAAAACCAATTTTTTTTATTTGAGTTCTCTATCTGTTAGAATTGAGCCTTTTTATGTTCTTTGTTTCATGCTTGATTGTAAGAATAAAATTATTATGTTGTGTTTTGCTATGCTGTGTTGTGTCGTGCTCAGCAGAAATGTTATTTGTAGTTCATAAGGAAAAAAAAAAAAAAGTATTATTATTTTCCCCTGTTGCAAACATTGGATGTTGACTACTGCACATGCTACAGGTCAATTAATTTTTAACTGATGCATGAAAGTTACATTACTTGAAAATATATAAATAGGAAAGCTTGAGTGAAATATGTTGAAAATGTCAGATCTAAGAAAGTGCTGTATTTCACAGACCGTCGGAATGGTTTGCTTATTCCTGTCTTCCCACTTCCTGCAGTGGGAGGTATCCTTGCCTATAGCAGGGGGATTGGAACTAGATGATCTTAAGGGTCCATTCCAACTCAAAACATTCTATGATTCTATGATTCTGTGAATTATAAATAATTTACATGAAGTTACACGAGTTATGTGAGTTAAATTTATATAAATGGATACTGTTGGCCTTCTGGGATACTAGTGCATGTTGCTGTCTCATGCTAATCTTTCATCAACCAACACCCCCAAGTCTTTCTCCTCAGGTCTGCTCTCAAGCCATATTAATAAGCAGTCTTTATACAAATGGATTAAGTCCCAAATTTCCACTCATGAGGGCTTAGACATTATAAGCTTGAGTGTACAAAAAATATTTTTAATATCTAAATTTTGGTGTCCAATCATCAGATCTTCCTACAGCTTAGAATTATTCCTTCTTAGTGTTTAATTTTTCTCGAACACTTCCAAATGTCCATATTCTTCTTGAAACTGTCCATATTCTTCTTGAAAACACTTCATATCATTATATTATCCTTTCAATAATAGCAATAATAAAACTAATTCTAATACTTAAAATTTGCATATTTATATAGATTATAATGAATTTTTCCCTACTTACATTCATTATTTCTCCACTTATCCATGCAGAAAGTATATTTACAATGTGTAGAAATTGTATTACACTGTGAAAATTTAATTACTTGCCCATTTTTAAAACTTCAGGAAATTTACTGTTTTTGTTAATATAGAAGAACAGAATAAAAATATTTAAGTAGACATTGGAATACTATTCGAATTACAGACAAGCTGTAAGAACTTACATTCCCAGGGGAATATTACTTATTTACTTAAAAAAAAAAAAAAAAAAAAAAAAAAAAAGGAAAGAAAAAAAAGAAATAGCAAGAAATGAGATCTGGTATTTTATACGATGTTCAGCAATGATATTTGAACATTGGCCATAAATGGAATATACTGTAACATATTCCGCAGTAAAACTTTTTCCTTTCCTCCTCCTATGTAGAGTTTCCTTGCAGAACTCTTCTCTTTATTAAAATTCATATGGAATTATGGATGGTAAATCAAAATGTTTTTTTAAAAAATAGCTTAATACATTCTTCCTTCCTCATTTTTTTTTTTACAAAACCTGTGTGAATCTTTTCTTTTTGTGATATCTTGTAAGTATTCTATACATCTATTGTGCATATTGTGCACATACCTATGTTTAGTCAGCCTGAAGTCTTCTGTTTTTGTTGCTATTATTGTTGGTAGAAATGATGCATAAGCACAACTATGTGAAAATTTTTAAATAAATCTGTCCACACAGAGGCACTGTATAACTAAACTTATTTGCATAAGATAATTGACAATGCTGATATAAATCACTCTTATATTTAACACTGACACTTAACTGCAGCATCAGTGGTTATGTGACAGTGGCCTCTGCTACTCTGGTGTATTGATATTCTTTGGTGAATTGACACTAAATTGCAAATCCCTAAGCTGCTTTTAAAATTTGGTGGTGTAAGAAGCTGGTGAAACCTGAATTCAAAAGAAAATTCAGCAGTAAAATACAGAAGTAGTTAGAAATGTAGTAGAAATTTCTTTAAATATTAACTGTGGCAAATAAAGGTAATAATCATTGATGTGTTTTCAGTAAATATGGCATCCATGTGATATAGAGACTTCAGGAGTCACCCTATACTGCACAGTACATTAAGTATATTTTTATTTCAGGCAATGCCATTATTAGTCCCACAGGCAGGCATCAATCACCTTCTGTTCTCTAAGTCATGGATCACAGCTATTAGAATTTTATTAAAGTGGTAAAGAAAAATTCTGAACGTCTATGAAGAAGATGATATTTTATATGGAATTTAAAATTTCTCTCAAAGAAAGACAAGTTATAATTATGCAAATATTATTGAATTGCATATTTGAAGGATGTACACTAATCTAAGCAGAAATATATCTTATAAAGAAAAATAAGAAAGAAAAATCAGAATACATGGTATTTAATAAGAACAAATAAATCTTCCTGAATACCATTACTTTAAGGATCAGTTGTGTATATTATGTATAAGTCATCAATTGCATTTTGGAACTAAACTACATTTGCAATGTAAGTATATATTTCATGAAGGCTTTTCTTTTTGTTGAAACTGACTTATTCATTTAAATGTTCCTAAATATATATACGTATTATTTTAAATATTTTGAATTCTGAGCAAAATATTTTGGATCTGCATTGTTTGATTTTAAATCATGACACAAAAGGAAAAATGTCCAGAAAGGTTGTTTTACTTAATTTTATTTTAGTATTGTTTAGTAGTAGTATAGAATTTTGGATGATGAGCTTTCTGTTTATATCACAGAAGTGATTAAAATTAGCTGACTCAAAAGAGAAATAATATCAGCATGCTTCATACCTCTTTTAAAAGTAAGATGAATTGAAGTCTAATAAAGATAATAATTAGAAAAAGAGGGAAGGAGGGAAGGAAGGAAGGAAGGAAGGAAGGAAGGAAGGAAGGAAGGAAGGAAGGAAGGAAGGAAGGAAGGAAGGAAGGAAGGAACATAGATTCTAGGTAGAGCAAATCAACCTTGTTTTAGAATTGTGTTCAGGATGATTAATTTTCTCATTTCCAACTCTTGAAACGAGTAAAAGGGGAGGTATTTTATTAATAATCACATTCTACGCTTGTAAAGTTACAGATTTCATATTTTCAGAGAAGGTATGAATTCCACTCACATACACAAACATACTTAGGAAGGAAACTAAGAAATGTTAAAAATTCCATTGCTGCCTTATTGCAAATGCAGTTATCCAAGGAAAGAAAAAGAAGTGGTCTAAGATAAGCATAATACTACTAGGAGAATTATTTTAAAATGTTAATGGTGTAAAATTAATCAGTATGTAATTTAAAAACAAATAGTTAATTAGTATGAAAAAAAAATAGCATTTCAGAAGCTTCTTGAAGCTAAAACTGGCAAGGGAAACACTCGTAAATTTATGAAAATAAAGAATATAAATACACTTTTCAGAGCATAACAGTTACATCTGGAAGAGTCTATGGTCATTTGCAAGATTTGATAAAGCACATTATTTACTACCCTGTATGGAACTTTTGGAGAAAGGAGATACTTGTGGGATTATTTACAATAGTACGGAACCGATATTAAGTGGTGAAAAAAAGTCTAAATAATATAGGTGTGACACTGACAAGAGCTTCTACATGTAGTGGAAGGAAGAACAGTGGAATTTTCATTGCTTTGCTTCTGAAAGCTCTTAACAGTTTAAAATCTGAACAGCCCTTCAAAATATTAAAAGTACTTATATGAAAAATGAGTCATTTCTTCTTTCTTCATCCATACCTGAAGAAAAATGGCATTATGAAATTCACTGTGATGTTTTTCTTTTTTTCTTCTGTTGAGGGGACTCCTGCATTTTTTTAATCTAATTTAAAATGCAGGACTGCTATCAGTGAAAAACAAGAAAAGGATATGTTACGGACAATGTTAAGGAAATATCATTCAAAATACTGTTTGCAGGGTTTATGTTTAGTGTCCCCATTTTCTTTTTCCAAAGAGGAAGAAGCGAGACCTCAGACAGGTTGATTTCAGAAGTAGTATTTAAGGAAACATTTAAGAGAATGGAATTGACAAAAAATAACAACAGAATGATCATCGAGTTTCAACACCCCTGCTATGTGCAGGGTCACCAACCACTAGACCAGGCTGTCTAAAGCCACAGCCAGCCTGGCGTTGCTGAGTTTAATCCTTTTCTGCTGTCCTGAGAAGTCTGGCTTGTATTGAACTGCTTGCTACTGCAATACTATCAGTGCTGCATGCAATCATTTATCAAATAGGAATGCATTAACTCTTAAACTATTTAACAGAAAGAATTATTCTGTCTTGTGAAGGGGAACATCGCAGTCATAAGTTATGAATGAGTTATGAAAAGTATTGTCAAAGGTTTACGGGCTGGTTCAGCCTGGTTCTGTGACTTAGCAATGGCGGAGGGATTCAATTGATTGTCTTAACCTTAAGGCCAGAATCTTGTCTCTGAAGAATGCAATAGATTAATATCAAATTGTTTATCTTTTTTACTGAAAAATGAAACATTGTTCATTCACACGCATTAGTTCTATTAGTTATAGTAGACATTATGGGCAAGACTATATGCTATATGATACTTAAAAATAACGGTGATGTCGAATTTACAAAAAATTTGAATTTCCTTATAAAAAGAAAAGATGCTGTTTATCTCCCTGAAGGAGTCAGGAGAATTTATATGCATTTTACAGGGTAAATGGCCACAGAAAAAAAAAAAATGTTATGGCATAGATATTCTTATGTGAAATGTGAATTGCAATTCTGCATGCATCCAAGTACATTCAGGGTTGACTGATTTTGAGTAGTATAGAACACAAGTGATTTGTTGCAGCCTTAGAAGTTACTGTAGAAAAAAGGTGGAACACAAAATGCTTTCTAGTGGTCAAATAATATGTTTGAATTATTTTATCAGCAAAAACACATTTTAGAACCCATAAAAGACAAATATATTCTTCTTCCTACATTGAATTTTTTGTGTCAGTATTTAAGTAAAGAAGTCTTCATTTTATCTTGGAATGTTGCTTTCAGTGAACTTATGACTGGAGACTTCAAAAAGTGTTATTTACAGAAAATGAAGTGAACCTGTAAAATTCTATCACTAATTGAATCCATTTATTGTGGTTTTAAATTGGTAAAAAATCCTCTATCCCAATACTACGAATCATGATTAAAATGATAGCACAACTCCTAGTGTTAATCATTACTTTCATTCTCATCTTTATTATTGTAGAAGCATGTAGACACTTCTTCAGCTATGATATAAAGTGCTATTTCCTGTGCACACATCTAGTCCAGTCCTGGAAGATTTGGATATTCACCTGGGAATGGTTACCTGAGATCATAGGCTGTTTAGGTAACCACTGAATAAAATGAAGCATGATACAAAGAAGCAGGAACCAGAACCAAAGTCATCTATTGACACTCTTAAAGCATTATGCCCTTCTTTCTTCACATGGCTCTCAAACTGTTTAGTAGTAATATTCATTCTTGAAATATCTTTCCACAACTAAGAGTGATATGTATCATAAAGCATATAACTGATTGATATTCAAAATCTCAGACTTAAGAAGAAGACTGTATTTTAGTCCTTGGACAGATTGCTGAAATCCAGATGTGCAACACTGTTGTTAGAGATCCCCCAGTTTGCCTCTAACTTTCTCTCCCTCCAAAAGTTATAATGTGTGCACTTGGAAATCTAACTCAGCCTTGTGAATTACTCTACTAGAACTTCACACCAAACATCTGAATTCTACAGGAAACTATATGTATATATATAATGTTTTAAATAGATTTTAAGCACTTTCAAAAACACACTTAGGAAAAGCAAAGACTAATTGTTAAGCACATTTGCTACAACATGACTACTCTGGAAGTCTTAGTTCTATATAGCTTAGCTCTACATAGTTACATTTGAAGCAGCATTTTTTTCTTTGTACTTACTCAAAGCTTACTGCAATCAAAACAAAAGCCTAAATAACTGTAAAAAAAAATAATAATAATAATAACAAGTCTACTGCCTGTAAAAGCATTAGAAGTTTTGCAACTGCTTCTGTGTGGGTGCTCAGTCGAGTTAGAGAGCTCTCCCAGTTTCTTGTAGCGTCAGAATAGTTCTACTTTATCGTGTTCAACATACATCTTATGTACCATTCACTTACAAACAAGAAGTTCCTGTTCCTCTAACAGTTCCTCTAATCAGTTAATTGGCCCTAGCTTCCCCCAAACAACAGTGATAAAGGATGAAAGGTAAAGAAGAACCTCCTGTTTACCCTTAGATGCAAACAGACTCCATTTGCTCTGTCTTACACTCCAGTCTCCCAACGTTTCACAGTGATAGGGTCTGTCAAAGAGTCTGATGAGTCTTTGGTGACTCACTCACAGTTATATCTTCCCCCACATTTCTGTACTCATTAGTAAATGTAATTTATTTATAGCTTGATCTATAAATAGTCACAGGCAATCAGACTTTGATATTAGTAGCTATTCAGAAGAGAGACTGATGCTATTTCAATGAATTTGTAGAAGAACATTAACAGGTTTTGTGAAGTGCATCTAAAGTTGCTTTTAGTAATAAATTAAATTAGTTTGACTTGAATCATGAAAGCAGTACAATTTTTATGAAATATGGTTTCAAGTTAAATTTATAGTGATTAATTTTTTAATTTACTTTTGGAGTTAGCATTTGAAGTTGACTGACTTGACTAGATGTATATGCAATAGTATTGTCCCATTCTTTTTATCAGCATAAAGCTGAAGATTCAGTAGCATTTTATCCTCCTATTTCTTCTTATTTTTGTTTCACTTACATCACAGTATATTAACTTATGCATTATTATCATTATCCTATTTTCTTTATTCTCATTTCATTTAGAAGGTTTTAAAAATGTATTTTTTTTTCTGATTTTCACAAGTGAGTATTTGCAAGGTATGAAAGGTACTAAATTAAAGCATCTAACTTCTCTCTAATGTGAGGATTGTAGAGATTTAGTCCCTCACCAAACAGCAGAGAGTACTTTCAAATGTCTCCATAGACAGATAGATAGATAGATAGATAGATAGATAGATAAATAGATAGATAGATACATACATACATACATACATACATACATAGATAAATCTGCTTGTAATTTAGATTATTGGAGGAATAAAGAATGAGGGGAAGCTGGAAGCTTGACAATAAGACTGATAGAAATATGTAGTGATTTAGATAGTGAAAGGACAAGAGGAATAGTTTTAAAGAAATGGAGGATATAGATTAGATGACAAGGGGAAATTTTTTGCTGAGAGGGCAGTGAAGAGCTGGAACAGTCTATCCAGAAAACTGTGGGTGCCCTATCCCTGGAGGTGTTCAAGATCAAGCTGGATGGGTGACCGGGCTACGTGAACTAATGCCTGATTTAGGCATGCAACAGAGGGCTGGAACTAGAAAATCAGTAAAATCCCTTCTGACTCAATCCATTCCATAATTCTATGATTCTATGATAGGTGTAAAAGATAAAATTAAGCCACCTAAAACTATTTGAGGTAAATAAAAAAGGAATGATGTATTTCAAGCACATCTGTTGTATATAAGACCAGATTCTGACACAATATAATTAATCAGATTCTCTATTGTGTATGTTTTTGTTGATTCACATGAATTGTTCTGTACTTTATTTTTGTTGAAAGAGCTACACTGTTTAGGTGACATTATTCATCCATACGTAGAATCCAGCGCCTCTCAGGTTGCAGTTTCTTTACTACATGCTGAAGAATATATTAAATTTACTAAAGCTGAATAAAAAAAGTAAAAGTCATAGATCCTCTGTGACTTAATACTTGGATTGTTCTTGTTATCCATAGATAACATAGTCATCTAGAATTAACGAGCTCTCCGTTTTCCCCACCAACATTGATACTTAAATTTACAAAGAAATTTAAGATTTGCCATGCCGTATGCTCTCCCAGTTTTAAACATGTTTTTGCTTTGTTCCCCTTTTTCCTTTCTCTTTTAAATAAGCTACGGATATTTCACTTTAGAAACACATGAAGATTAACAAATTAAGAGATTAAACATGCTTGAAAGGATAGGAGGCCTTGTCAACAAGAAATACTGATGATGAGATTGAAATACCTGATATTTGAGGTTCTTCATCATGACAAGAATGTTATAGAGATCTTCTGTTCAAGACAGAGGTCAACAGTAATTTTAAATGAAAAGTGGTATCTTATCACAATTCTAAAAATACACATAATATACAATCTATTGGAACTTTAATAAAATCTAATTATAATAGCTTTAATATAAAACTATTACTAATATTTAAAATGAATTGTTTAGTGTTCTTGGCCCACTAAACTCTCTCAATATTTCAAGTCATGCACACTCCCTTTTAGAGCCATTGTATTTCATAACTACTATCATAAACTCCACACAAGCAGAAGTCAAGATTTAATTATGAATACAAGACAGAATAAACTCAATCATCGAAGCTAAAATACAATTACTTGCTTCAGGAAAACCTGAGATGGCTGTTCTATTATTTTTGTTTGTTGAAAAAGGTGCAAGAATGTAGTTATCAACTGCCATATGAAATCAATACAGTTGAGATGCCAGAAGATAAACTGTTGGCAAGCAGGTAAAACAAGAAAAACATTGTAGGAAACTTCCCATCAATTAATAATTTTGAGCATTAATACAAGTAAAATATTAGATTATGTTTGTCAGATTTCAGCTCCAACCTGCTTCTTCTGTATATAGAATTATATAAATAACATAACAGTAGAATATATAGAGAGCTATATTATGAACTATCCACAAACTGCTATGTGTATATTCAGCCTATAGTAGCATAATTCATTGTCTGGAATTCTTCACTATGAGTATTCAAGCAAAAAAAAAAAAAAAAAAAAAACATATTTTCATTTGGTTGTATTGAAGTATGCAAAGAAAAACAAAAAAAAATTAATGATTTAGTGCTCTACAGTCTAGCTTAGATGACTCACCTATGCTCCATTCTGAGAACTGTATGCTTATTTCTCTCAGCTCATAAGGAAGTACTTTAACCTACAAACTTCTGGAAAGAAAGGAAGAAGAAAGAAAAGAATTACATTCTGCTTGTCTGGTGACAGTCAGCAGACACATAGAAAGCAAGGTTCGTGAAGAACAAATAGCATTGAGAAAGAGAGATTTTCTATTTTACTGGCCATTGGCTAGCAGGAGAGAATTCCAGAGTTCTGATTTTTCTCTTGTGACTTTTTATTCAAGTGAGTTAAATACAACAATTATTTTTGCTATTAGACTTTTTTATTCCTCCTAAATGTTGTTGTTTTTTTGCTTGCTTTTTAGTTGCAGACTTAATATAAATATTTCTGTAATATTCTGTATTCTTCTGTTTAATATGAAGAGTCACGATTAGTGGTACAATGGAATATTCTCTAATTTGAAGGTAGTATTTGGAACACTGGATCAGATGCACACCAATTTTAAGATGGAGTGCTAAATTCTTTTAAATCATGGTAATTCAAGTATTTTCAGGAGATGTCTCAGACTTCTTGTGTCATCCTAAGCCTAGAAGAATCAATAATTTTCCACTTGAGTTCAAAGATATTTGGATTTCATCTTGGAATTTTATCATAGTATGAAGCATCATAGGTCTAAGCAAGGAAATATTACTAAGAAAGATTAGGAGTGTGATTATATATAAAATATCATGTTGTGTTAACATACTCAGAACACAGTGAAGTACTGCTGTTACTCCATCCTGATTATAAATTAACCGATAAAGAAGTAGAAAGCTGGTTTGTCTTGAAAGCTTCTTCATGTCTTCTGCTGTGAATTTGTCATCTATGCTAGTAGATTTAATATCCTTAGAGCAGACTGCTGGTATGGAGCTAGCTGGCACATCATCAATACTTATTCCAGTAAATTATTATTGTCTTCAGAACAGCATGGCAGCATGAAAACTGCCTGCTAATTGCTTTTTTTTACAAGTTTCAGTCCTAAATGTGCTTATAGCTTGTCTGTTTAATATCCTCATTCCTGCTACAGATATTGCTATTAAGATAGTTGATGATAAATAAGTGGCTAAATACAACCTAAAACGTTTTCAAAGGTAGCAAATATAAGCAGTTATCTGGATGGGAGGCTTTTAATAATTAAACAGCTTTTTGATTTATTTTCTTATTTTGTGTGTGTTTGTATGTGTGTGTTTTTATATAATTTTGTATTGCATGTAATCTGAAGCTGTTCCACTTTATACATTCACACATCTTTTACAAATCCTACACAGTCTTCAGTTTCTTAATTTCTGTTTGTGCCTGTTTTCAAATGGAGAAAAGTAGTTCTGTATATTGGACTTTCATTTTGACTGAAATAATTTTCATTTTGTTGTGGAAATCATAGATCTGAATTATTAATTAAAATAATCATTAATAATGTAGTTCATATGTTGCAGGGAGAAAGCTGTTCAGTTCACTTGGCTTGAAAGAAATCAGGATAGGAGTGGTTTATTGATTTATTAACAACATGTAATTAACCAGCAGTCAGTGAGCTATATGCATTGTGAAACAATGTCCTAAAACCCTTTCTATAATTCACAGCAAGAACTTTTAATCTCTCCCCCAGTCAGATTTTTGTCAATTCAAGATGCACATAAATTACATTTTATACCTCACTAATGCACATACTAGTGTACAACCCATGAGGCCATACACATACAACTGAGATGTGAGTTCCCATTTCTTGCATTCTGCATTGTTATCTCACTAGTTCAAGTGCAGCTGCTTGCAGCAGTTTCCAGGGAGGATGCTGCTGATCCCAGCCTTTGCAGGTGTCAAATTTCAATGAGGTGACTTCTGGCAGTATCAAAACACATTAGAATGCTACTCATTCACCTTCTTTTCATTCCAGCACAAACTGACATCCTTCTTTAATACTTTCAATCTAACTCACTTTTTTTTACAAATGTCTTGGTAAACTGCTTACTGCTTAATCCAGCTGATAAATATCTTAAGCAAACTTCATTATGGTAACTTTCTCTGCAGTGTTACTAGTCTGGAGGCAAAAATCTCAAGCAGCTTTGGGAATTTCCCCTCTTAAAGCTGAGATTTCTTGAGTGCAAATACATACATATGCATTTAAAATAAATAAGTATGTATTTAAAGTTACTTCCATATTTAAAAAATGCATTGAAGTTTAAATACAAAGAAGTTATAGAAATTTTGCTTATCGTACTGCTGGAAAGTATGATTCTGAGCAGTACTGACCACTATAGTAGCCTATGTTCCTAATCCTAGGTATAAGACATTTCATCTAATACAAAACATACAATTCTGAGCTAGATTTTCTGTGTCTCTTTATCAACAAAGAGAACACATTTAGGGTATGACTTCTCTAGCTAATTTTAAAATTTTACTTCAGGATAAGAAGAACTTTGCTCTAGCAGTACCTATCTCACTTTACTAACTCCAAAAGGATCTTCTGTGATTGCTTCTAATGCAGATGTCAAAATAGAAGGCTGCTATATTTTTAAAACCCCATTGGTTGTACCCTGAATATTCCTGTACAGTCCCTAGTCTCAGTTAAACTAACCTTTAAAACAAAGATATAAGCAACATTTGTAGTATTTATCCTATTTAAACAACAATTAATCTTATTTAGTTAACTAATCTAGTTTAGTTTGGTAACAAGGGAGACAAACTGTTCTGAAGACCACAAGAAGCAAGGGGGAAAGTGAGGATCTGTAACACATCACCTCTATGACAGACACAAGGAAGGTGCTATCTAGAGAGAAGAAATTAAATCTGCATAGCATGTTGGATTGTTGCTTGACGTCACCAAAGATCATTACCTGGACTTCACTACAGCAACACACAAATGTGGTCAAAAGTCACCCATGGCTTTGCTGGAGTTGATGCATCCTGTACTTGTTGGCAGTAAAAATATAGCCTCGGTAAGGGCTCCCTTATTTGACTACAGCCTTGTCCATCTCTTCAGAAGACCACTTTCTGAATGAACTGGAAATATTCACTCATTTTGCTGGTTTTGTCACTGAGTGGGACTGACATTGTTTGTTGTGAAAAACCATTATTCAGTTATCTAAATATAGACATTTATATGCACCTTAACCTTCTCTGCTTTCCCCAACACAGATATTTAGAGCCATTTGAAGTATCTTATGACATCAGTGACATCTAAATAGGGCTACGTACTATTAGAGTAGTCTATGGAGCATATTGGAGACTTACGTGCTTCAGAAGTATATTTTGAGGATAGGTGGGAAATGCTGAGATCTCTACGTTGCTACAGTAACCTCTGGCCATTATAGCATGTGTATTTGATAGTGCTAAGAGAGTGCTGGTGGAAAGAACAGATTTTTACTGCCCTGTCTATATGTCTTTGAAATTTACTGTACCTGGAAATGGAGCAAGAATTTATTTGAAGAAAACTAGTTGTTATATTCAAAGGGAAGGCCAGAACTAGTGTTTTTTCAAAATGTAGCTCATCCACATTTAAAGATAAGATCCAAAAGTTAACTAGGAAGTTAAATAGATGACACTATGGTTCTCAGCACCTTAATGCACACATCCTGCTCTCTCCTGGCCAAACCTCCCATCTTCTCTTAATATAAAAATATTCATCTTACTATAAGATTTCATATCACAGGCAAAATTATTTGATGTCACAGAAAAAAAAAAAAAAAAAGACCAGTGAGCACACAACATATGAGTACACAGCCACACAGTCTTCTTCAGCAATATTGGAATACAATGGAGAGAAGACAGCTCTAGGTTTTATGTCCACATGTCTTCTTATTATTGCTATCTAGAAGTATAAGTATCACTACTCCCGAGGAAAAAAAAAAAAAAAGAAAAAAAAAATCAGAAGAATAATTAAAAGCACGCCAGGACCTTAGCTACCTGTATTCAAGGTCAGCTCATATAATGAAGTTGAGCGGTCTTGGATCAGACATGAAACAAGCTGTGTGGGAAAATTTGTCATAAGCCTCCTTCTTTTATAAGGTTTTTTCAAGGTTGGACTCTTTCTCCTTAAAATAGATATGCTGCAGCCACATCTAAGCCTGATCTTGTACCTCACCTATCTTGCTTCTAGGGCCTAGTTAATAAAACATCTGATATACAGACAAAGGATTGCAGTGACTGTGAAGCAGGCAAATAATTATATGAAAGAAAAAAAAAAGGCTTATATTTTTAACCTGAAAAGGTTTGATTATCAAATAATCTTTTATGTATCTAATATAAAGAAACTTTTTTTCAGGCATTTGAGATAAAAGATTATATTATCCTATAAAGCTAGAAAGGTCAGTGAGATACTTGCTATTTGAATGCTACTGTGAGAAATATGACTTCCTCAAGGCAGCAGTTTTACTTTTGGAACATATTTACATTCTTTTAAAATCATTATTCTTTGTTCAGAGTGTTTGTGGTCTATCCCTTTCATCTCACTCTTGGTCAAACGTTTTTTCTAAGCTGCTCTATTACATCCCATTTCCTACCCAGCCAAGAGAAATAACAAATTAATTCAATGAACTAGAATATTATTTTTCTTCACTTTTGTTGCAGTGCTTACCCGAGCTACTGTTCTGATTTCTTTAGCACTGAATGGAAGTGGATATAAGATACCATGAATAATAAATGAAGAAGTTTCCTTCAGTGATATGTTAAACTGTATTTTATCACATATTTTAAAAATGTCTACTGTACTTAAAATATGTCCTTTGTGACATTTATAGAAGTAAAATTTATAGAAGAGGGAATTTCTGCAGGGTCAGAATCAAAATGAAATCAATTTCTTCCAAAGACTGTCCTTCCAAAGCCTGGGAAGATGTCACATACTGTTTTTCAACTCACTCTGTCCACCCATCAGAAAATAAAAATAAAAATAAAATCATTATTCCTTTTAGTACTCATATTATTTCCATCCTCTTTTCTCATAGCTATCAGGAGAAAGAGTACAAACAAAATAATAGTGGCGTCCTACATATTTCAGAAACATTATTTTCTAATTATGTAATTTCCAGTAACAAATTCATTGTCTTTATCCACAAATACAACATGCAGAAAATAGTTACTACTTGTTAATAATCCTATTCCATGAATATCAATTTCTTTGTCTATTCTCTGATTATTTCCATAAGTCAAAGTCAGTTCCTATCTCTTTCTTTGCAACATTCATGAAAGATACTTGTACTACAATTTTGCTGATAGACATAGTTAAGTTTTGTTCTGTACAGTTTTCTATCCTGAATAATTTGATAATTTCAGGTTGTGCATAATTTTACAATATCTGAACAAGGAATTTGCATGACACAAAGCAATGCTGCCATGAAAAAACTATGAAGAAAAAATAAGATGCAGTAAGAGACGTTCTCAGATTGTTCATTAAAGGACAGTGAGGCAAACTGAGATAGGAACAATTTGTGTATTTAGGTGCACATTCTTCCATACATACTGTTTGTCAATCTGAAACAAATAAGCAATGCCCGCTACTTCCGCTACTTTTTTTTTTTTTTTTTTTTTTTTTTTTTTTGAGGCAGGTAGAACATAGCAGGGGGTGAAATTAATTCATCTTTCTGCCATCAAGTAAACTAAAAGCAATTTCAGTCTTCCCATGTGGTCACTTGAGGTGCTTGTCGTGTTCAAGCTAATGATATCAGGCACCCTCAGGTTGTTTAAGTATTCATGAAGTAATTAAATTCTCATTAACATATAAATAAAAGAAAACTGAAAACAAGTTTAGGAGTCACCTAACATCTGTTCTAATGCTTTTATAAGTATTAAATGCACCACATACAGAAGGAAAAGTGCATTCTGTTCAGGGAAATATTTTGCATAGATTATTTATAGAAACTGTAATTAAACTGATTTGGCATATTAAGTAAAGTTAACAGCAAAGCATTATTTAGGTAGTTCATGTGTCTTTGCCACCTAAATCAGGGACTAAGAATAGGAAAGGGAGTAGTAGAATTAAATTCTGTTTGTTCTGAGATCGAGAAAAAAATTACAGAAATGATTAAAAAAATGCTTCTTTAGAATTGGAGAAATGAAAAGCCTCACAAGGCAAGCATACTTTCAGCTTCCCATTCAAAATATATTGGGTAGCTTGTTCTTTTTTTTGTTGTTGTCCTTTTTCCTTTTTTTAAAAAAAAAAAAAAAGTAAAAACACAAAAATGCTGTTCTACACCGTGACTCATAAGTTAACCTTCACACATCTTTAAATTCTGAGCTTAATACAGAATTATATCATGCAACTTGAGACTTCAGTACAGACACAACCTTATATTCCCAAATGAATTTATCACTTTAATAGTGAACAAACTACTGCCTTATATACTATTTTTTTTTTCAAAAAATGTGTTACCTATAAGCAATGTATGTAACCACTGCTCCATATCATGACTCTGCAGATTTCTTTATGAAAGAAGCAGCCAAGCATATTTTATTAATCTTGAATTCTGCTTTGAGATTGAGAAGCTAGAAAACTGCAAAGGAGACAGATGAATCTTCAATAGAAGAATCTTCAGAATGAGTAAAAATAGCCATTTCATCAGAGTCAGCTGTGGAAGAGTACATTTCTAAAAAAATAAACCTTTCAAATATATATTTCAATTGCAATATATAGAATCAATTGTGTTCTTTTTCTTTGTAACAATCTGTCTTGTTTCTGTAATGTCTTTGAAAATGTATTTTGCTGGGGTGTTAATTCATTGTTCTAATATTAAAAGGCTCATAAAATATATGCTTTATTGCCTTTACTTTCAATAGAAAGGAATGCACATCCAGATAACTTTAACACTTCTTACTCTTTATTTTATGCAATTTATTTGAAAAATCAGTATTTCATGTCTTAGACAAATTTTGCATGCTTACCATGCTTCTTCTTGCTGTGATGCCTACTAAGGGAAATGTATGCCAATTATGCAATGTGTTTGGTACATTCTGAAAAGGATGTATTGCAAGAAAGGGCACATAGACATACCTGAAGGAAAAAGATAAACACTTTTTTTTTTTTCTTTTTGACTGTAACAGACAAAGAGCAAGTAATTTAAAAGTAGATGCATTTTGTTATAATTATGCACATAAGCAGCTATTATTCTTTAAAGAAGAGTGCTATTTACCACTTGTATCCAAAGTTAAAAGCAACAAGTGAAAGCATTCTCCTGTTTCATTCGGTTCAAAACCTGCTGGTAAACTTGTATCAGTACCAGAAAACTGTTATGATTAGCAGAGAATAATATTTTAGCAGAGAATAATGTTTTGTTAGGCATTATATATATATATATATATATATATAAAAAGAAGTGCTCATACCACAGAAATATATATATATATATATATATATATATATATGTACATATCTCTACTTATCTTAGATCCTTATTGCAATGTAGACACTAAATGAAGCCTGGATAACTGCAATCTTATATTGGTAAAAATGAAAAAAATAATTTGGTAACTTGTAAGACAGGAACTAAGACTCAGTTTCTACTTTCCTACAGGGCAAGGAAATTAAGCATTACAAGATTTGCATTATTACCATTATAATTAAAAAAGACACACACGCACATACACAGGGTATTACTTTCACATAAAAAATAATCCATTTATTTTTTGAAGCAGAAAACATGCAGTTAGCAAATGTTTAATTTCATTTTTTGTACTGTATTTAAATGATTAGTCTAACTTTAGATTCAAAACTTATTCAATTTACATGGAATCTCATAAATCTCATAAATAAAAAAAATAAAAAATATATATGCACTGTGTAGCTAACCAGTTTATATATTTTTAAAAAATATTTGTAGTTTCTTAAATTAAAAAAAAAAAAAAAAATTGAAAGGAGAATTTGTTTATGATTTTTGAATCTCAGAGCTATGATTCAAATTATTGATGAAACTATTATAATTTAGACATATTCAGGAGAACACTAATTTGCTTTCCTACTAGCCAGTGGATCTAAGATAAAATTAGAATGATGAGGAAAAACTGCACAGAAAATAGTGATAATTGACATTTTCATTACGATCATGATCATGCACAGAATATATTCAGATAGTAGTAATGATAAGCAGTGTATTTTGACAATTTTCACAGGCCTTTTGTAAAATAGAACACCGCAAGACAGTAAAAAATGTGTATTTTTTCCATCTTAAGTAATAATACAGGAGCTGCTCTGAAAGTAGTGCCTCCTATTTTAATATGTTGGCCAGTGACATCAGAGGCAGATATTAGTGGTAGAGCAGTAGAAGAGGAGCCTTCCTACCAATTTCTGTTAAATTTTGTTGCTGTGTGACAGATGGTAACAGAGAAGTAGTCTGACAAAATGGCATCTGACATGGAAATGCATATGAAGCAAAGGTGTCTAACTGAGCTCTTCCATGTAGAAAAAATGACACTCATTGACATTCATCAACACTTGATGAGTGTTTATGGAGACTGAATAGTGGATGTTAGCACAGTGAAGTAGTGGGGGCTACATATCAGCAGTGGTGAAAGAGACAATGGTTCAATTCCACCGATGCAGATTTTTACAAGCTCTGTATATAGGCTCCTGTACATCACTGGCAAAAATGCACAGCTAATGGTGGTGACTATGTTGAAAAATAGAAGTTGAGAATGTGCTCTATTGAATAGAGTGATTGTGCTTTTTGTATCTGTTGTAGTTTCCATGGAAAGAAATAGGAGGCATTACTTTCAGAGCAGCCTACATAAATGTACATACAATCCAGTTCAGCAGTTCTCAACTATATTCTTCTCACCCATGCTTCATTCCCCTACAATTCTGACACCAGGATTAATAAACTTCAAGGTATAAGGGCAAACTTACTAGTAAAGATCAAGACAAGGTGCTGAAGGTGCCTTAGAATTCTCTATATCCTTTGTCACTAGTTTCTTGACTTACACGTCAAGACTAACACCAGTCTTCATACAATTAATAAACTACAATATTTTGAGAATAATAAGTCCCATTTAGCAGCTTACTTAGTTGGTGTGGGAAAACTAATACATGAGCGACCTGCATCAACAAATCTTTTTTGTGTGCTTCAGAGATTCTCTTACAGCGTTGCCTTTCTAACATATGTAGGGATGATTATAGCTCATTAGAAGTAAGGCCTAGAAATGTCAGACTTCTTCCAATTGTTTGAAAAAGACTACATACATATTTTTCTTCTTGATCATGTTGTTTTTTGCAAATACCCACCAAGATCTCCTGTGTTAGTCTCTTTTTTTTTTTTTTTTTTTGTCTTTGTCCATAAACTGTCAACTTGCTGGTTACCCACTACTTTAAAATGAATTCAATTTTTCTTTGGATCCCAAACCTCTTTTTTAACAGCCTGTATCCATGCCATCAATGATAGCATTAGAGTAATGTAAATTATTTCAATGTGTTTTTGTAATCCCAATAATCTATAATCTTCAGTTATAATAGGTAATCTTATGCTCTGCATCTTGCTATGAGCAAAGGGGAATAAATCATACACAGAGCCAAAGATACACTGTTAATTTAATTAAAATCTTAACTTCTAATGAAAATACAAGTGATTACTAGACCAGTTACATTATCACTATGCAAATAAATACATTAAAAAGGCTTCATAATAATAGATTACAATATTAATTGTAATTAAAAAAAAAAAAACAAAAACTATTAATATCAGTCCTTTCTCTCAGGTGTTATGCTGTGACAGCCTGGGAATTTCATACCACATGAAGCATTACCAAGTTTAAGACACAAAAGGACAGGCAATAGCATCATACTAAGACATGAATAATGGATTTAAAAAAAAAAAAAAAAAAAAAAAAAAAAAAAGTATTATCTAGGTTAAAATGTAGAAGTATCTGTAGAAGTTAAAAAAAATAATAATAATAATAACAAACAAAGCTAACGTTATTAGAATTCTTCCAAACTGGACCTGGCATCTCAATTGCGATTCACTATTTACTTCTTTGTTATTGTATTTATTTACTTATTTATTCTCCTGGAACCTGATCTAGACAATTTTTTTTTTCCTGAATTTAATTTATTCATTTATTTTAAGCATAACAAGGATGAAATAATGTACAGGATTTTTTTGTTAGTGGTTATTGTTTGTCTGAGACTGGTAAGGAATATCTCAAATCAACATGAGGCAATCAACGATGCTTTCAAATGTAGAACTGTCCACAAAGTATTTCCTTGGAGTTGTTTCCTTTCAAATGGTAGGGTCAGAATCACAGAATGGTCAGGGTTGGAAGGGACCTCAAGGATCATGAATCTCCAATCCCCCTGTCACATGCAGGGCCACCAACCTTCCCAGTTAATATTAGACCAGGCTGCCCAGAGCCCCATCCAATCTGGCCTTCAACATCTCTAGAGACATCCACAACCTCTTTGGGCAGCCTGTTCCAGCACCTCACTACTCTCTCTGTAAAGAACTTGCCC
Source organism: Chrysolophus pictus (assembly GCA_037305975.1). NCBI lineage: Eukaryota > Metazoa > Chordata > Aves > Galliformes > Phasianidae > Chrysolophus > Chrysolophus pictus. The sequence goes on along the minus strand of CM074576.1, from coordinate 36,396,974 downwards.
CTGACATCCAACCTAATTCTTCCCTCATTCAGCTTAAAACCATTTCCTCTTGTCCTGCAGTTATCTATCCTTTCAAAGAGTTGATTCCCCTCCTGTTTTAGGTTCCCTTTAGGTACTGAAAGGCTGCAATGAGGTCACCCTGCAGTCTTCTCTTCTCCAGGCTGAACAAGCCCAGTTCCCTCAGACTGTCTTTGTAGGGGAGGTGCTCCAGTCCCCTGATCATCTTCATGGCTCTCCTCTGGACCCTCTCCAACAGCTTTCTGTTTTTCTTGTACTGAGGGCTCCAGACTGGACACAGTTAGTCCAGATGGGGCCTTACAAGAGCAGAGTAGAGGGGGACAATCACCTGCTGGCCACGCCTCTTCTAATGGAGCACAGGATACCATTTGCTTTTTAAGCTGCAAGAGTACACTGCTGGCTCATGTTAAGCTTTTCATCTATCAAGACCCGCAGGTCCTTCTCTGCAGGGCTGGTCTCAAGGACCATTCCTTCCAGTCTGTATAGATTCCTGGTATTCCTCTGGCCCAAGTGCACAACCTTGCACTTGGCTGTGTTGAACCTCATCAGGTTCACTCAGGCCCACTTTTCCAGCCTGTCAAGGTCCCTCTGAATGGCATCCCTCCCTTCCACCATTTCAACTGCACCACTCAGCTTGGTGTTGTCAGCAGACTTGCTGAGGGTGCACTCGATTCTGTCGTTGATGTCATTGATAAAGATGTTAAAGAGCACCAGTCCCAAGATAAACCCCTGGGGGACGCCGCTGATTACTGGCCTCCACCTGGACATAGAACCATTGATGACCACCCTCTGTCTGCAGCCTTTCAACCAATTTCTTATCCATCAAGTGGTCTACCCATCAAATCCACATCCCTCCAACTTGGAGATAAGGATGTGGTGGGGGATCATGTCAAAGGCCTTGCTCAAGACCAGGCAAATTACATGAGTCACCTTTACTCTTGTCCACCAATGCCGTCACTCCATCATAGAAGGCCACCAGATTGGTTAAGCATGACATTCTCCTGGTGAAGCCATGCTGGCTGTCTTGGATCACATTCCTCATGTGATCAAGCATGTCATCCAGGAGGATCTGTTCCATGATCTTCCCAGGCGATGTGACCCTTCCTCAAGTCATCCGGGACCTCACCTGACAGCCATGACTTTTCAAATATGATGGAGAGCGGCTCGGCAACCACTTCAGTCAGCTCTTTCAGAACCCTGGAATGCACACCATCCAGTGCCATAGACTTCTACACATTCAATCTCATGAGGTGGTCACAGACTTCCTCTTATAAATAAATAAATCCCCCCTCTTCCCGGGGGGGAGGGGGGGGGATTTATTGCCCTGGTCCCAACCTAGAGGTTTAGGGATGCAGGGCTTGGGGACATGAGAAATACTGGAATCCTGGTCGCCTGTGAAGACTGAGGGAAAGAACTCATGTAGTACCTCCGCCTTCTCTTCGTCCGCTGAAACCAGTTCTCCTTTTACATTTACCAAAGAAGGTACACTCGCTTCGGCCTGTCTGTTCTGGCCAATGTACCAGTAGAATGTCTTCCTAATGCTTTTCATGTCTCTAGCCAAGCTGAGTTCTGCCTGCGCCTTGGCTTTCCTGATCCCACATCTGCAAGTGCAGACGGCATCCCTGTATTCTTCCCAGGTGACACGCCCTTGTTTCCAGAGCTTGTACGCACCTTTCTTCACTCTCAGCACGCCCAGCAGGTCCTTACCGAGCCATGCCAGTTTCCTACCTACTCTGCCCACTTTCTTATTCAGAGGGACAGAGAGATCTTGTGCTCTCAGGAAGGCATCCTTGAAGAGTAGCCAGCTCTCCTCAACATCTTTGTTTTTAAAGACAGCATCCCAAGGGATCTTGGCCAACAGTCCATTGAACAGCTTAAAGTTCACTCTTCCAAAGTTCAGAGTCCTGACTCCACTCTTTGCCACATCCCTTGAGACCACAAACTCAACCAGGGCATGGTCACTGCAGCCCAGGCTGCCTCCAACCTTAATGCCTTTAATGATCTCCTCCACATTGGTGAGCAGCAGGTCCAGCAACGCTTCACCTCTGGTCTGTTTATCCAGAACCAGAAAGTTATCATCAATGGATTCCAGGAGCCTCCTGGACTTCTTGCAGCTTGCTGTGCGGTCTTTCCAAGAGATATTCAGATGGTTGAAGTCCTCCACTAGAGCCTGTGAGCATGATGCCTCCCGCATTTGAAGCAAGAAAGCCTCGTCAACAGTCTCCCCTTGATCAGGTGGCCTGTAGTATATGCCTATCCCCAGCTGGCCTTTGTTAGTCCCATCCCTAATTATAACCCACAGGCTCTCAACCTGTTCCTGATTGTTTCTCAGAGGGCGCTCCTCTGAGTCTATCCACTCTTTGACATAGAGGGCAACTCCCCCATCCTCCCTACTTTGCCTATCCCTTCTAAAGAGTTGATACCCCACGGTGGTATTCCAGTTATGGAAGTCATCCCACCATGTTTCCGTGATAACAACAAGGTCATAACTTCCAAGCGCATCACGGTTTCCATGTGGTCCTTCTTATTTCCCAGGCTGTGTGTATTGGTATAAAGGCACTTCAGCTGGGCTTTCCATCTCACTGCTTTTATAGAGGATCTAGGATCCCTTAGAACAGAAGCATCCCCAGCATTCCCTGCCCCAGTCCATCCCTTTGTACTCCACCATCTTCACCCATCAAGTTTGGAACAAGCCCTCGAGTGACCCGCTCAACCCCAGCAGCCCTCATTTTGTCCCCTTACCCCTTCGTACCAAGTTTAAAGACTATTCAATGAGTCCCACCAGTTCCTCAGCTAAGTTTCTCTTACCCCTCAGAGACAGGCTACTTCCATTTGCAGCCATCATGCCAGGTGCTGAGTAAATTGCCCCATGGTAAAAAAAAATTAAAAAAAATCCTGTGTTTGCACCAACTTTTAAGCCATTATTTATGAGATGGCTTTTTTGGATCCTCTCAGTATCCTGCCCTGCCACTGAAGGTATAGAAGAAAACATCACCTGCACGCCCACTCCATCAACTACCCACCCCAGTCCCCTGAAGTCTTTCTTGATAGTCCTGAGGTTTTTCTCAGCAACTTCATCACTGCCAGCCTCAACTATCAATAAGGGGAAATAATCAGAAGGGCAAATCAGACCAGGAAGTTTCCTAGAAATGTCCCTGACCCGTGCCGCAGGGAGGCAGCACACCTCCCTACGGGTAGGGTCAGGCCAACATATAGGGCCTTCCGTTCCTCTCAGCAGGGAGCCGCCTACGACAACCACTCTTCTGTCCTTCCGGGTGGAAGCAGTCTTGAGGCATGGGGTCCATTGCTTCACCCGAGGCAACCTCATGGGTGGACCTCCGTCCATACCCTCACTCACCTCTCCCTCAAGTTCCACAGTCTCAAACCTATTGTGCAGAGACTTGGACAGCCGAGATGGTCAGGATGGGAGATGCCCATTTCGCTGAGCTGGTATCTGTTTCCACTCATTTCTTGAGAAAGGAGGACGAAGAGAGGACAGGGGGCTCACTGCAGTACCGTCTGCCTGCCGGTTCCCCTCTCCCACCTGTTTGCAAGGCAACAGGGAGTGACATGCTCTATGTGGTGCCTCAGCTGTGTTCTAAGATCTTGGGGCCGATAGGGGCTGGCCCCAAGACCACCAATCAATCTCCCTCTCACACTCCTTTATGGCCCTCAGCCTCTCCACCTCCTCCTTCAGGTCAACCACAAGGCTGAATAAGTCCTTTAGCTCGTCACATCTCTTACAGATGCCGCCTCCATTACCTGACACTGCAAAGGCCAGGCTCTGGCACTCACAACAGCCAGTGACCTGCATACGAGCATCTTGTGTTGGAGCCTCAATCTGAGTCTCCACATTCTGTTTGGCTGCAGTCTTCTTTCTGCGTGAGCATGGGACTTCTATACGGGTCTCCACAATTTTTGTGGTGATAGCCTTCTGCCGGGGTGCAGCCATTGTAAACCAGCAGGCACTCTACCACTATTAGATAGCCTTAATGGGGTGTGACTGATCAGCCCCACCCTGCTGCTGGTAGTGCTGGCTCTGCCCTCACCCCGCTGCCTGGTCGCTAACAGGTGCCCGCGCACTTATCACTTGCTTGACAGTGATAACAACCCTCCTTGCTGTGTAGTCCCGTCTATGGGTGGTTTACTGTTTCTCCTCCATAAATCAGCCCAGGTGATTCTCAAACCCCGACTCCTTTCCATCTCCATTGGGCAGCGACACATCGCTACCCTCCCGGAGGCTTTTTCTAGGCGAGTGGGGTGGATGCGTTGCTGCTCACAAGAACTGCCCGGCCGCTCTGTTGTCTAGGCAATCCCTGAATGAAGGAACTGACCGAAACCCCCCGTACCTCGCGGTTAGTCACTGCGGTTCTGGTTAGAATATCTCCGAAGCAGCGAACCTCGGCGATCAAGGGCCTCTTCCATGTTTGCGCTTGTTTAAATCTCCCGCTGTTGCCCTGGCAACGCCCGCGTCGCGTCTGCCGCTCTTGCGACAACTGCCCAGCCAAGAGCTGCCCGTCTGCTCTGTTGTCTCGGGGATCCCTGAAGGGGTCCAGTTGGGTTTATTGGCTGAAGAGGTGGCCTGTGAGCAAATGATTCCAGCTTGATACAAGAAATGGGGAGATTATACTACTGTATCCTGTGAAAGCAAGATACGAGGCTAGCATCTCCCTGCTTCCCCTTATCTGCTGATCTAAATTTGCAAGGCCTACATGATGCTGAGACACCTGAAGCCAGAAGTTGTTACTCAAAAAGAGCAGGCCCAGCCACTTTAGACTATAAGTAAGAATTTGTAATGTCATCATTAGTCGTCAACTGACCTCATATAACTCACCACTAATGAAGATCAGTATCTGACAGCTAGACATCACTGAATTGAAGCATGGTGATCTGCTTTGCTTTGCTGCGTCTGTATATGTGCCTATTGGTCTTTCTCCATTTTCTCTTTTCTCTTTATCTTCTTCTATTCTTTTACTCTTTGCAGTAGCCGTTGCCTAATATTTTCTAACCTGTAATGCTTATTAATTGCAATTAGCAAATTAGCCAATTTTACCTTCATGTGGAATATTAGCTATTGTTAAGAAAGCTCTCAATAAAATCATGTGTGCTATTCCTCTGAGGGGAGGTGTGACTCAGGAAAAAGATTTACTTTTCTCAAAATCCACTAAGTGGGATGAGACTATGTTTTATTTTCTTCTTGGATTTGAAAACATACAAAGATGAAAAGAGTTATAAGGAGATAGGAGGAAAAGAAGGAAATTGGGGGGGGGGGGGGGTGGAAGAAGCCATAAAGGGAAGGAGAAAAGGAGTCCAGTAAAAGGGTAGGAATAGATGGAAAGAATCAGAATCAGAATTTATTGATGAATTGGACAAGTGTTCTGCTACCTGTGGCAAGATTTGTTGTAAAGAATGTACGAGGCAGCAATGTAGAATTATCTGTTTGTATATTTGACAAGATGAATTAATTGTCTTTTGTGTATTTTGTTTGATTTAAAGGAAAAATCACTCCCTTTGGCTAGGGGAGATTTATATTATGAGGAAAGCAGAGAATCATTATGGATTCATTTGATGTCACACAGAGAAAAGCTTTCCAGTTTTTTTTTTTTTTTTTGATTGTTTTGTTGTTGTTGTTTTCCATTTAAAACACATAGAAAAACATAGAAAATCAGTGTCTGATTAACTTGGTATACGTTGTAGCATTTCACATTTTCTCACTTCTTCTGTTCTGGAAAGTGTCTAAGATCTGGATAGAAATCTTGAATTGCGTATTACTAACTTCAGCAGAATTCTAAAAACAGGTCCTAACATCACTTATTCTAAAATGTTACATGCTGTGAATCTTAAAAAAAAAAAAAAAAAAAAAAAAAAAGATTTTCATTTGTCTCTATCTATTTCCACATGACAGTGTGACACATTATTTATTATATAGAAATAAAAACTGCAAAGAATTAGTAAGGCAAGTACATAGAGGCCAAAAACTTATTTCCCTGGCAAGGAGGATCATTCAAGAGCATTTGGAATAGATTCTTCTTCCTGTTCATGTTTCTCTTTTATTGTTTAATTGTATCCTATTTTGAGACCTAAATGATAAAGAGTTGGATTGAATTTTACTAAGAGCTCTATGACAGCAATGTAGAGAGCTTCATTACTATGCAACAAATCAATCACAGAAGGCTCTTCAGTGTTTGGACTGTCATTGAAATAATTATCACTACAAAATTTAAAAAATCCACTATTTTTAAATCCACTGTTGAGAAATTTTACCAGAAGAAATTTCACAAGAAATTTTTAGTTCTGCATAGAAAAAAAAAAAAAAAAAAAATAGGAGTTGTGCTTTTCTACTTTCCTACTGCTTGTACTGAAGTGGTCTGGTTATTTTTATGCATTTATAAATTGCATTATCAGGAATAGACAAATCTAGTCTTTTTCTAACTTATTCTAGGAATTCTTACTCTTGTATTTACTATTGCTGGAACTAAATTTCTGTGCACAGCCACTGTACCCTACTGTGAGGACTTAGTTCTTGTGAGGTACAAAACTATTTAGACTCCATCATATATCTGAACCTGATCAGGACCAAAACCATCAAAACTGTCTATTTCACAAAAAAAAAAAAAAAAAAAAAAAAAAAAGTCCAAAAGCTAGCTCAAGTAAAGGCTTTAGGATTTGCTTTGATTGATGAGTGAAAATGAAGGTAATTCACGTCCAAGTCAAGCATTCAAGACTTTTGACCTAGAGACTTCTTTGGCTAACTTGACCTGAGCAGGATGTCAAAAGAAGAATCCTGTGTCAGCTGTATCATCGTATACTTTTGTATACTTTCCATAAACTGAATGCTGACTATGGTTGAAGCCTTTGACTTATTCTTTGAGGTTCTGGAGAGGCTTTTTTCCTGCTCTATCATAGCTTAATGCCTAGAAAGCTAGCTTAAAACATATGCATTATCAGTTACTGCAGATGGAGGAACATCACAGGGACAACCAACTGTTAACATTCTCAATAAGATGAAAAAACAGAGAAAATTAAAGAAGGATCTCATTACTGGATGACTACTCTTCATAAGACATCTCTGGTACACATTGGACTATTAAAGGTGCTTGTCAGGGTTTCAACTGAGATAGCAGTTTTTTTTTTTTTTATTGTTTTGTCTTTTTTTTTGTTCATAGAGGTTTTTTTGATGATGTTTTTTTTTTTTTTTTTTTTTTTTTAAGAAAATAGTGATAACACACTAATGCTTTTAGTTGTTGCAGAGGAGTGCTTATGCAGAGTGAAGGACTTTTCTGCTTCTTGTGTTGCTCTGTCATTGAGTGTGCTGGGGATCCACAAGGAATTAGGAGGGTACACAGACAGGACAGCTGACCCAAAGTAGCCAAAGGACATTCCATACCATATGATGTCATGTTCAACAATAAGTGCTAGAGTGAAGAAAGAAGATGGTGTCTGGAGTGATGGCATTAGTCTTCCCAAACACGTGATGTCTACTTTCCTGGGAGTGACTGAACATTTGTCTGCTGAATAATAATAGTAATTCCTTATTTTGCTTTGCTTGTGTGTATTTGCTTTTGTTTTATCTAGCAAGCTGACTTTATCTAAACCCATGAATTCTCTCACTTTTACCTTTCTGATTCTCTGTCTTGTCTCACATGGACAGAGGAAGCCAGCAGCTCTGTGGTGCAGAGCTGCCTGTAAGGGTGCTTCACAAAGATGATCTAATAAACGTTAATAAATATTTATTATAAAATATTGAGGATAAATCTAAATCTTAAACCTTCTGTGGCTCAAAATTCTGATACAGCATGTCACTTCTATTAATTGATGTATCTATACATTGTTTCTGAAAGGAAATACTACATTCAGAAAGAAGATAAATTATTCTTTGAGAAAGAGTACTTCCAAACTTCTAGGAAGTTTATTTGGAAAACATGGGATGAACTCCATCTTGACAATTGTTAACATTTCTAATTTTTAAAAAAGATATTCTTATCTCTTATTTCACAGTACTTTATATAGGGATAGATCAAGCACATTCAAAATCGTTTCTGTTAAAGCTGTGTGTCTGCAAAGAAGGAAAAATTCAAGATTCAGTCTTTCAGTAAGAAAGAACTTGAACTACTTAGTCTCTGACAAGGAACTATTTGGTTTCATTCTTGGAACTAGAAGTATTTTATGTTTAATTCAGTGTCATGCAGAATGCATGGACTCAGACTGAAATATCTGCCCCTAAGCTGGGTAACTGAAGAAACAGCTTCTTTCCCTTTCTCTTTTATTTCTGTCCTCAGTGAAACTTGTTTTGTTTTGTTTGTCCCCATGGCAAAGCTAAAAGTACAGAGAAATAACAGCCTCAAATGTTTACTGTTATATCTTGCAATTTAATAGTTAAGACATGCTATGGTTAAAAATGAAAAATTTAAACTTTTTTAAAATAGCAACCTCATATCAGAGGTGAGTAAACTAAATACTACTTTAAAGAAACAGGAACTCGGTAGACAGCACTTTCAGCCATGAAGGCCAAGTAACTGAAGTTACCATCCTTTGTCTCAGGATGAGCCAACATAGAGAGTGACAGTTCTTGCTTTCTAGCTTCAGGCAAGCTTCTGTTCAGCATAGCACCTGCTGGAATCTCATTTTGAAGTGGTACATCTTGCTAGACATCAAACAAGAAGCCCATACACCTACCACAGATTACTATATTCCATTTCAGAAGCAAACATTTAAAATCTACATGCTTGCAAACTCAGGATATGTGTGCTTATTTCTTAATAGGTCTAGTCCAAACTATGTACTTTATAATGGCAAGCAGTCTATTTCTTATCTTTTTTTCCTTTTGTTCTATGTCCAAACAAAGGAAAATCTTTCTTCAGCAACATCCTCAGGATGGTACAGATAATTATACTGCAGTTATGCCAGGTAGACAGAGACTAACATCCCTAGTTATTATTGTAGGACCACATGGCATAAGCAGAGCATAACTCCATTCTGGAGCGAGAAATGAAAAATACTTCTCTGGGGGAAGATCTCACATAAAAGATGCTGCACGCTATAAGACATGCAAAGCTCATGATGTATATTTTTCTATTGCTTTCTACTTGGTGTTATGGATAAAGTATGCTTAGCATACAGTTCTTTCTCTCTTTAGTAAATTTCTGGTAATAGTTTTGGTGTTGTGCTTTTTTTTTTTTTTTTTTTTTTTTTTTTGGCTATAAGCCAAATCAATATCAAATTGCTTTAAATATGACTTTTTTAATTATTTATTTTATTTCCCCCCCCCCCCCCCCCAAAACTGTTATTTATCAGTAAGGCAATTTTCCGTAGCTGCCTTTTGTTTCTGGTAGGTAGAAATATATTCAGTAGCATATTCTCTATCGAGATGATGCTTGGGGTGCAGCAAAATGACTTGGGCATTTCCCTGAGCATCAAGTGGGTTGTCGCCAGATTCAACAACAGCACAGTGCAGCCAGAAAACTACACTGGGCAGAGATACAGTTTGTCAGGCATGGAGACATGCTCAGCATCCCAGCTTCCATCTCAGCTGTCTTAAGACCTACACCCACCTGCTCGTGAGCACATGCTTTTCTTCCCAAGCCTTGATGTCATGGAGTTAACTAGATCAATCTATGCCTGTGACAGGGGGCAGTAGGCCCCTGCCCCCCACGCTCCTGGCCCCACAACGTGGGAAGGAAGAAAGGAAGGGAGGGAGGAAAAAAAAACAGCAGCAACAATCTATGGAGGAAAACTTATTTTACTAACTATGATATCGGAATGCAAGATAACACAATATAATACAATCTAATTGAAATTGAGACTAATAAATCAAATAAGATAGGAGAGAGAGAGTTCCTGAGACCGAGTCAAACATGAAAAGTTGGAATGGCTAGGAAAGCACCCTCCAGCACCCACTGCCAGGCAGTAAGAGACCACCCCACCCGGAAGGGGCAGATCCCATGACTTCCGTAATGTATAGGGATAGGTACCTGGAATTGGAGCATTAACACTTTAATTCCAGTACACTACATGATGTTTTGATGTGGAATACTGAAAACCAAAAAACATAAAACCATGACACTTGAAGATAGTTGAGATTGGCCTTCTTATGACTACAGCCCTGCAAAATCTGGTACAAGAGTGATTGCTCCTGTAGCTGAATGATTTCCTGCAGCACCTGTGCTGCTGCCTGTAGAAGAAATATCTTGACCATTTCTTCTTAGGAAATGAGAGGGTGTCTAAGGACATGGTTTTGTTGTTGGCCTTCTGAACAGCTGGTCTTCTCAGCCTCTAACAGTGCTTCGTAGAGAAGCTGGCCACCCACTCTCAGGTGCCACACAAGTTTGAGGAGCTGTGAGATTTGCTTACAAGAATCTTGACCCTGGAAGAGGTCTCTACTGATGCTGGGAGGGACTGTCTCACACAGAGATGCATGTCTGAGACTCACCATTGGTGACAGATGATGATCTGCTACCAGAGGGAAACAGCAATCAAGATACAGAGAAAAAGGAGAGGAGAGGTAAGGCCCTATGCAGCAGCCTGTTGAAAAGAGAAGCATCATCATTCCTGGGATGATCTCCCCACTTCAGAAGCTGATGATGACAGTGGGCAGTGTTATAGCCAGTGTAATCAATGATTTTCTCCCTGCCTTCCTCTCTCATAGACTGGTGTGGCCAAGGTGGCCATTTTGCCCAAGTCCTGACATTTTCCCTGGCACCTGGGGCTTTGAAGGGCTCACTGAGGGCAGGGTAGAGAATCTGCCCATTCCAGACATTCTGTAGGTGTTGTTGCACATATGTTAATAAATTTCTTGTGTGAACAAATGCCCTGTCCTTGAAAGTCTGCACAGAACTTTGTAGGAGAATGTGAGCATAGAGTGCTGAGCACAACAGTGCCACAAATCTAGGGAGCATTTCTAGAAATTCAGAACAACAGAGTGACTGAGATTGGAAAGGACCTCCGGAGGTTACCCAATCCTAGAAAAATAGCAAGGATAACTGAACTCTTTCCAGCAGATGCTAATCTAAATTTTACAATACTTAGAAGTGCCAGTGTTTATAGCCTGCTTATTTTTTCTGAAGATTTGAAACTAGAAATTTAACTGATCACAGCCAACACAGGTGCAGGACAGGAAAATTCTGTTTAATAAACTTAATTTCCTTTTATGGCAATGTTACCCATCTAGATGACTATGGGAAGAGAGTAGATGCAGTCTTTCTGGATTTTGACAAAGTTTTCAATGCTGTTTCTTAGGCTAACTTTCTAAACCAAATGCCAGCTAGATAAAAACATAATAGAATGGGTGAACAATTGACTGATGGGTCAGGCTCAAAAGACTGCAGTAAATGGTGTTACATCAGGCTAGTGTCCAGTCCCTAGTGGGGTTTCCCAGGGCTCCATTTTAGGGTTAGTTCTCCTCAGTGTTTTTATAAATGTCCTGGATACAGATCTTGAATGCATACAAAGTAAGATAACACTAAACTGGGAAAAGGTGTTGACTCCCATGAGGGCAGAAAGGCCTTGTAGAGAGATGGTAACAAACTGGAGAGCTGAGCAATTGCCAGCTAGCTTCAAGAAGTTCAAAAAGACTAAGTACTAGATTCTGCACCTGGGACAGAGCAACACTGGATCTACAAACAGATTGGGGGACAGAGGCTGGAGAGTAGTCCTGTAGAAAGGGATCTGGAGGTTTTGGTTGACAGCAAATTGATTGTGAGTTATCAGTTTGCACTGGCAGACAAAAGGGACAGCCACACCCTGGGGTGCATCAGGACTAACACTGCTAACCAGGCAAGGGAAGGAATTATCCCACTTTGCTCTGTGCTGATGTAGCCTAACCTCAAGCACTGTGTGCAGTTTTGGGCACCACAATGTAAGAAGGACATAAAGGTACGGCAGAGTATCCAGAGGAAGGCAATAAAGACAGTGAAGGGTCTGGAGGACAAGACGATGACCGGCAGCTGAAGTCTTTCAGCCCAGCAAAGAGGAGACTGAGGGGAAGCCTCAGAGCGGCCTACAGCTTCCTCACAAGGGGAGGAGAGGGGCAGCGCTGATCTCACTGGTAACAGCAGTGGCACCAAAGGGAATGGCACAGAGCTGCATCAGGAGAGGGTCATCTTGGGTGGAATTAGGAAAAGATTCTTCATCAGAGGATAGTCAGGCACTGGAGGATAGGCCAGGCCCAAAGCATGCTGGCATTCAGTAAGCCTTTGAACAAGAGTCTTAGATGTGTGGTTTGTTTTTTGAGTGGTGCTGAGTAGTCCCAGAAGTTGGACCCAGTGATCCTTTGTGTGCCTCTTCCAGCTAAGGATATGTTTCTGTGCTTCTTTTATTATAATGTCATACTCAGCAATAGCAGCTGTTGGGGAAAAAAAATATGTAAAGGAGGATCTTTGGAGTGATGGCATTTGTCTTTCCAAATAACGAGATAAAGCCCTTAAAATGGCTATGCATTTGCTTACTAATGGGAGGTGATAAATGAATTCCTTACGTTGTTTTGCTTGCACACACAGCTTTTGCTTTATCCCTTCTGATTCTTTTCTCCCTCTCAGTGAAGGTGTTAGTAAACAAAAAGAGAAGTCATGGAACCATAGAATCATCGAGGTTGGAAAAGATCTCCAAGATTATCCAGTCCAACCGTCCACCTATCACCAATATTTCCCCACTATACCAAAAGAGGCGTTGAGGGAACTGGGCTTGTTCAGCTTGGAGAAGAGAAGGTTCTGGAGAGACCTAATTGTGGCCTTCCAGTATTTGAAGGGAGCATATAAACAGGAAGGGGAACAACTGTTTACTTGGGTTGACAGTGATAGGACAAGGGGAAATGGTTTTAAACTAGGATGGGAGATTTAAGTTAGATATTAGGAGGAAGTTTTTCACACAGAGGGTGGTGACACATTGGAACCAGAGAGGTTGTTGGATGTCCCATCCCTGGCGGCATTCGAGGCCAGGCTGGATGTGGCTCTGGGCAGCCGGGTCTAGTGGTTGGCAACCCTGCATATAGCTGTAGGTTTGAAACTAGATGATCTTTGAGGTCCTTTTCAACCCAGGCCATTCTATGATTCTATGATTCCGTGTTCCTTCATACAGCATCTAAACATTTCTTGAATGCTTCCAGGAACAATGACTCAACAACTTCCCTGGGCAGCCCATTCCAGAGCCTGATCACTCTTTTAGAGAAGAAATTTTTCCTAACATCTAACCTAAATCTCTCCTATTACAAATTGAGGCCATTCCCTCTTGTCCTATCGCTACTTACACAGGACATGCGGCCAACAATCACACTGCCCCAACCTCCTTTCATGTAGCTATAGAGAGCTATAAGATTTACCCTGAGCCTCCTCTTCTCCATACCAAACAGTCCCACTTCTCTCAGCCATTCTTAATAAGACCTGTGCTCCAGATTCCTCATCAGCTTTGTTGCCCTTCTCTGGACACGCTCCAGGGCCTCAATGTCTTTTTTGTAATTAGGAGCCCAAAACTTAACACAGTACTCAGATGGAGATCAGTGATGAGTGGAGTCCCACAGAGGTCAGTGCTGGGACCAATACTCTTTAATATCTTCATCAGTGACATTGACATTGGGGTCAAGTACACCCTCAGCAAGTTTGCAGTTGACGCCAAGTTGTGAGGTGCAGTTGACACACCAGACAGATGGGATGCCATCCAAAGGGACCTAGACAGGCTTGAACAGTGGTCCCAGGTGAATATCATGAGGCTCGACAAATCCACTGGAACAGGTTGCCCAGAGATGTTGTTGATGCCTTGTCTCTGGAGACTTCAAAGGCAAGGCTGAATCAGACACTGGGCAACCTGATCTCGCTGTGCATGTCCCTGTTCATTGCAGTGGAGTTAGACTAGATGATCTTTAAAGGTCACTTCCAACTCTAGGGAGTCTATGATTCTGTGATTCAATGAGTCCATGATTCTACGACACTATGATTCCGCAGCATCAACAGAGCTGTACAGAGGGAGGAATATTTCCCTGCTTCTGCTGGCAACACTATTTCCGATACAAGTCAGGATACCATTAGCCTTCTTGACTACTAAGGCACACTGCTGACTCATGTTTAGCTGAGTGTCAACCAACATCCTACTCTGTCCCAAGTCTCCAGCATTGCCTAGGATTGTTGTGGCCAAAATGCAGGACCCTGCACTTGGTCTTGATGAACTCCATCCCATTGATCTAAGCCCAGTAATCCAGCCTGTCCAAACCCCTTTGAAGGTGATTCTATCCCAAGGCAGATTGACATGTCTTCTCAGCTTGATGTTACCTGCAAACTTACTGAGTGTTCACTCAATCCCCTAAATGAAATCATCAGTAAAGATATTAAACAGGACAGGGGCCCAGTACTGAACTCTGGGGAACACCACTCATGACAAGTCATCAGCTGAATTTGACTCCATTCGCCACCACTCTCTGGGCCCTGTAATCCAGACAGTAATTTACCCAGCAAACAGTGTATCTATCCAAGACACGAGCTGCCAGCTTGTCTAGGGCAACTAGTGCTGCTTAGTTACCTGCCAGAATTAGCTTCAAACAATATGAACTAGTAAAAATTTGCATATGTTTAATATTCCATGTTTTCAAGACAAAAGCTCTGGAATGTATAGAAAATTTGTCTATTCAGTGAAAAAAATAAAATAAAACAAAACAAAATAAAATAAAATAATAAAGCATATTCTACTGTGGATAGCTTGAATATATTTCTTGAAAAAAAAAAAAAAAAAAAAAAACACCTGTAATTTCAGTTTATTTCACAATATGACTGGAGAAAGTCATACTTTTTTCTTTTGTTTCCAGGAAATAAAATTCATTGTATATGAACACAATATACACAGCATATTGACATTTTTGCATTCTGGTCCACAGGGACTACTGATCAACAGGCTCCATCAATATAATTTATTGAGGCTGTGCCACCAGAGAAAACAAAGAATTTATCTTGTTTAGGTATATATGACAGACAAAAGAGTCAATATTTGCCTAGTGAATAGAGACAAGAAAGTATGCATTTTGATCTGCTAAAGCACTCAACCTAAAATCTCCAAGTGTTGTTGTAGTTAGCAGAATTTTATTTCAGGACAGTTATTGTAACAGGAAGATCATGTTCAAAAGCAGAAACAAGTATCCTCATATCTTCAAACAGAATCACAGAACTGTGGCGATTGTAAGGGACCTCAAGAGATCATTGAGTCCAACCCCCTGCTACATCAAGTGCCCTACAATTGGTCACGCATAAAGGTGTCCAGACAGGTCTCGAATATCTCCATAGGAGGAGTCTCCACAACCTCCCTCAGCAACCTGTCCCTGTGTTCCATTACCCTTACCATAAAGCAGTTCTTCCACATGTTTGTATGGAACTTTGTACATTCAAGTTTTAGGCCATTACTCCTTGTTCTATTGCTATGCACTACCGATAAGAGCCTGACCTCATTCATTTGCCTCTCATTTCCCTTTAAATATTTATAAACATTAGATTCCCCCCCAGTATTCTTTTCTGCAGGCTGAACAGATTCAGGTTATTCAGTCTTTCCTCATATGTGAGATGCTCCAGTTATCATCTTTGTGGCCCTCTCTGGACACTTTCTAGGAGATCCCTGTCTTTTTTGAATTGAGGAGCATGGAACTGGATACTGTAGTATAAATGTGGCCTTACCAGGGCAGAGCATAGTGGGAAGGATCACATCCCTTGACATGCTGGTCACAGTCTTTTTAATGCACCCCAGGATAAAATTGACCTTCTTGGCCACAGGGGCACTCTGTTGGCTCATAGCCAACCTGTTGTCCACCAGGACACCCAGATCCTTCTTCACCAGGACACTGAGCTCTTCTCCATTCATCCCCTAACCTGTACTGATGCATGTGGTTGTTCCACCCCAGGTGCAAGACTCTGCACTTACCCTTATTAAACCTCATCAAGTTCCTCCCTGCCCAACTCTCCTGTCTGTCCAAGGCTTGTTGAATGGTAGCACAGCTTTCTGGCAAGTCAGCCAATCCTCCCAATTTTGCATCATGAGCAAACTTGTTGAGGGTTGACTCTGTCCCTTTATCCAGGTCACTGATGCTGATAGATGGTAGATGTTGAACAAGATTGGACTTAGCACCAGTCCCTCCTGACTACTCCTGATATCCTCTTTTCTTCCTGCTGAAAATGAGCCAGCAGCGTGCTTGGACGGCCAATGGAATCCTGAGCTCCATCAGAAGAGAGGTGGCCAGCAGAGACAGGGAGGTGATTGTCGCTCTCTACTCTGCCCTTGTGAGGCCCCATCTGGAGTACTGTATCTAGGTCTGGTGCTCCTAATACATGAAGATGTGGAGCTGCTGGAGGGTCCTGAGGAAAGCCATGAAGATAATCTGAGGGCTGGAGCCTACGAAGACAGGCTGTGGGAGCTGGGCTTGTTCATCTGGAGAAGAGAAGGCTGCAAGGGGACCGCATGGCAGCCTTCCAGTGTTTAAAAGGGGATTATAAAAAGGAGGGGAATCAACTTTTTGCTCAGGTAGATAGTGATAGGACAAGGGGGAATGGTTTTAAACTCAGGGAGGGAAGTTTCAAATTAGATGCCAGGGGGAAGTTTTTTACCAAGACATGGTTAGGTGCTGGAACAGGCTGCCCAAAGAGGCTGTGGATGCCCCATCCCTGACGGTATGCATGACCAGGTTGGATGGAGTCCTGGGCAACCTGGTCTTGTATCAGATCTGGAGGTTGGTGGCCTTGCCTGTGTCAGAGTTTGGAACTTGATGATCCTTGAGGTGCCTTCCAACCCAAGCCATTCTATGATTCTAAGATTCTTCCCATTTGTTGGAGAGGGTATCCAGAACAAATTGTTCTATTGCCGTTCTAGGGACAGAGGAGAGGCTTACTGGTCTTCAGTTTCCCAGATCCTCCTTCTTGCCCTTTTTTAATGACTGGAGTGACACTGGCTATCCTCCTGTCTTCAAGCACCTCTCCTGTTTGCCAGGATCTTTCAAACATGACTTCCATTCACTTCCTCCTCCTGATCAAGTGGAAGTGGCCTGTACTACCCAACAACTTCATCTGTGTTATCCCGTCCCTTAATTCTTACCCACAAGCTCTCCACTTATTCATCACTCATCACTAAGTGGAGCTCAATACCTTCTCGTTGCTCTCTCACTTAAAGAGTAACTGCACCATTTTGCCTTGCTACTCTGTTTTCCCTAAAGAGGATGCTGCTATGCATGACAGCGCTTCAGTCATGTGTACTATCCCATCATGTCACCACAGTCACAATGAGATCGTGATCCTGTGACCACACACAGATATTTAGTTTTTCCTGTTTATTTCCCATGCCATGTGCAAACGGTATACAGGCATGTTAGGGAAGCAGAGGGTATAGGTATCCCTAGAGGGATGTAATAAGGTTTCAGCCAGGCTATGGTAATGTTATCTTCTCTGAGGAGTCCTGACAAGATCCTACTGGAATTTTGAGAGGATTTTCCCCCTTAGTTTCCTAAAATGACAGCATTCCCTGGTGCTTCTCTGTCACAATAAACTCCATCCCCTTCTCCGATCAAATCTAGTTCAAAGTTCTGGTAATTAATCCAGGCAGCTTGATGCCCAGAACACTTGTGTTCCACCTGTTCAGTCACATTCAATTTGACACTCATATACCCTGTCTCTCAAAGGCCTACTAAGATCATAATACCTAAAACCTTGATCCTGACACCACTGCCTCAGCCATTAATTTACCTGACCTATTCTCCTCCTTCTTTTTGGGTCCCAATTACCAGTCAGGAGGATGGAGGAAAACACTACTTGCTCTTCCAGTCCCCTAAACATCATTCCAAAGGATGCAACGTTCCATTTAATGTTTTGTATTTTTCATGTGCAGCCTGCCGTGATTCTACTTGAATGACAACAAGTCAGTAGTAATCTTCTTGCTTTATAAGATGTGGTAGAGTCTTAATATCTCTGACATGTGAACTCCAGGAGAGGTTATCTTGGTGGCTAATGGGGACCACGTTGCCTGCTAGCAAGAAGTCCCTAATTACTAAGACTCTTCACCCTTTTTTGGTGGCACTAGTTTTAATGTGATTCCTTGGTTGGCCCTGCATCGTATGCTTGCTGTGTCTTGGGCTCTGACTGGTATCCAGACACTCGATTGTTTCCTGCCCCAGAGCCTTGTATCTCTTGCGTAGGGGGACTCTGGGAGCAGGGGGAAGATGTCTCTTTCTGCTCTGAGCAGAGATGAGGGTCCATCTTCTCTTATGTTGGGTTCTATCATATCCTTTAACTTCCAGGTGGGAAGCTGGTTTACCTTCTTCCCCAGGCAGGGACTTGGGAGGGGACTGTTGGTCAGCGTGTGTTTGTTCAGACCTTCACCTATCTCTCTTCTTCTCAGTTCCCAGGTGCCCCTCAGCCTGGTGATTTATTCCTATAGCCTGGCCTTCTGGTCAAGAATTTGGTTGAGCAGGACACATCTGCATCCATTACACTCACCCTCCTCCCTCAGGTATGAGTCAACCCAGAGAGGTTATGGGCCCCTTGTCTGTCTCTGCCTATCTGTCACACCAGCTGGTCACCATGTTGGTGTTACAGAGCTCTCCCCTCATGATCCTGGATGAGAAGAATAATGCACCCTGCTTGAACACCCCGCGTGAACTGCCCACCAAACTGACACCCACACCCTCCTGATGCACCATGCCCTGTTTGCTCATTCTGTTCACTGCACTCCTGGGTCACTGTGCTCCCTGGTGGCCGTTTCTGTATGTGCAGGATGTGGCCCACTTCTCCTGGCCCCAACCTGCTGCGTTAGAGCACTGCCAACATGAGGAGTGCAATGGCACCCAACAAGCAGTTTTCTGACAGGGGCTCTCCCATAATTCCTTGCTTCAGTGCAGAATGTGTCTGCCCAAGGAATGAGTGCCCCACAAAAAAAAAAAAAAAAAAAAAAAAAAAAAAAGAGAGACAGAAGCTGCAGCTGAATTTTATGAAGAGTTGCTCATATATTACAGAACATGATTTACATCTGAGAGAATTTATGCCCCAGAGACTGAGTCTTACACCACTTCATTTCTAGATCTTAGCAGAGCTAAGGTCAAGATTCTTGACTGTTGAGCCTAAGAAAAAGAGGGAAAAGCAGACATTCTTGAATTTACAGAAAATGTTCACACCTTTACTTGATCTAATAAATTTTAATGCCCTTTTGGCCAGCAAACTCTGAACAGCTTATGTGTTTCAGTGATCTTTTTTCTGTATGCCCTGGTTTTGGCTAGGATAATTTTATTCCTATTAGCTGGCAGTGTGGTGTTTTGGATTTAAGATGAAAATAATGATGATAACATACTGATGTTTTAGTTATTGCTGAGCAGTACTTGCACTACGTCAAGAACTTTTCAACTTCTCACACTGCCTACTAAGAGGCTGGGAGTCTACAAGAAGCTGGGAGGGGACAGTACCAGAATGATGACCCAAACTGCCCAATGGGATATTCATACCATATGGTGTCATGTTGAGCAATAAAACTGGTGGGAACTGGCTGGCAGACTGCTATGTCTCAAGAACTGGCTGGGCATTGACTGGCTGTTGGCTAGCAATTGCTGTGTGTCACATATTTTCTATATCATTTTCTCTCTGATATTTTACACATTCCTTCCCCCCCCCCAGCTTCTCCCCCCAACTTTTTTTTTTTTTTTTTTTCCAATTCTTTCCCTCATTCCACCAGAAAGGAGTGAACAAATGGCTACATGGTGCTTAGATACCTGCTAGGCTAAATCACAAAACTATATTACTTTTTTTTTTTTTTAATTATTATTATTCACAAAACTAATAACTTTTTTATTTTGAAATAAACAAACAAACAAAACAGAGTATGCAATAGGACATCAGTGGATAAGCAGATAAGTCAAATTCTTTTGAGTGGTACTTAAAGCAAAGACAAAAGGCAATGAGAACAAACAGGAAATTTCATTATAATATAATATATTTTATGATATATATATATTACTGTTAAAGCAATTAAATAGCAGAACACTTAGTCCAGTGAGTATGAAGTCTTCATTCTTGAAGATATTCAAAACCCAACTGGATGCAGCTGCAAGCCACTTGTTTTACTTGATCTTTCCTGCTTTGAGGAAGGATGTTGGAATTTGTTAATCTCCATAGGCACCTTCCAACTTCCTGACAATATATGTAACATAAGATAAACCATTAAACAATCTCACTAATTTCAGTAGTTATTGTACTATTTTATTTATAAGCAGGCAACTATTTATAAAAAAAAGTTGATGACTTGAATTTTTTTTCTCCCAGTAAATTTAATCTTGCAGATGGTTTTCTTTTCGGTACAAATTTTCCAACAGTGAACTCTAACTGAGAGTATCTGTTTCAATCAGTAGTTATCAAATCATATAAAATACTAATTCCTCATCAAGTTAAACTCTGTCACCTCCTGATCACATCCTAATAACTGAAGAAATCTAACAAGTGAACAAGAAAACTGAGAGTGATTACTGTTTTCATTAGCAGGGAGGAAGGAAGGGAGGAAGGGAGGAAGGAAGGAAGGGAGGAGGGAAGGAAGGGAGGAAGGGAGGAAGGGAGGAAGGGAGGAAGGGAGGAAGGGAGGAAGGGAGGAGGGAAGGAAGGAAGGAAGGAAGGAAGGAAGGAAGGAAGGAAGGAAGGAAGGAAGGAAGGAAGGAAGGAAGGAAGGAAGGAAGGAAGGAAGGAAGGAAGGAAGGAAGGAAGGAAGGAAGGAAGGAAGGAAGGAAAAAAGGGAGGAAAAAAGGGTGGGAGGAAGGGAGGAAGGAAGGAAGGGAGGAGGGAAGGAAGGGAGGAAGGGAGGAAGGGAGGAAGGGAGGAAGGGAGGAAGGGAGGAAGGGAGGAGGGAAGGAAGGAAGGAAGGAAGGAAGGAAGGAAGGAAGGAAGGAAGGAAGGAAGGAAGGAAGGAAGGAAGGAAGGAAGGAAGGAAGGAAGGAAGGAAGGAAGGAAGGAAGGAAGGAAGGAAGGAAGGAAGGAAGGGAGGAAGGGAGGGAGGGAGGGAGGGAGGGAGGAAAAAAGGGAGGAAAAAAGGGTGGGAGGAAGGGAGGGAGGAAGGAAGGGAGGAAGGGAGGAAGGGAGGAAGGAAGGGAGGAAGGGAGGAAAAAAGCAGTGTGTCTCTACCTTCAAAGCTATGCTTTCATCACATTTTTTAGAAGTGATATGCTGTAAAGTAAAAAGTTAAATTTTTACAGTTATAAAGTATGGTAGCACAGATTATACTATATA
Organism: Chrysolophus pictus; assembly: GCA_037305975.1. Taxonomy (NCBI): domain Eukaryota; kingdom Metazoa; phylum Chordata; class Aves; order Galliformes; family Phasianidae; genus Chrysolophus; species Chrysolophus pictus. The sequence continues at coordinate 36,375,750 of CM074576.1, read as the reverse complement.
AAAAACATTATATAAAATAACTGTATTTTGATAGTCTGTTCTTGTACAGCAGAAATTGTTAGTACATGTAATGGCTTGATATTTTCTGTTTTCTACACATAATAGAAACTTGTTTAATGTGGCATGACAGCTGAGCTTTCCTGCAAGTGTATATTTTGAAGAATGAGACATGCTCTTGCTCTTCTGCCCCTCACTATAAATTTGTCCTAAATTCAACCTCTCTTCAGGAAGAAGAACTAATGAATGTGATGGTATGCTTTCTGTTTCCCAAGCAGCTGTCTGGTTCTCTTAAAATATCCCAAAGGCATTTACCACTTCCAGATCTTGCATCCTTCCCTATTTTCCTGGAAGGATGTTCTTTAAAATGTAGCCCCTAAACACTACTTGGTAACATTGTTTTTCATTCAGTCTTTGGCACGTGAAGACTTTAATTATATCCCTGTGAACCTCTGGCATATGTCCAGAAACTGAGAGAGGAAACAGAAGCAAGTTCACTTAAAAACACCTCTAATATAGAAGCGGCAGTATGAAAAGCTGTAACTGGTTTTCACTTAGTAATTCTCCATTAATCAACCATAGATAGATGAACTCTGTTCACAGTTATAGCACTGTAGGTCCAGTGAGAACTGACTTTATTCTAATACTATTTGAATCAGAGATAGGGTGTTTATATTCTTTCCAATATGTACATATGATGATAAAATAGTAATTAGCTAAATAATATAATAGTAAACTTAAAATACCTTACGCTCAAAATATGTCTGATAATACACATATTCTTTCTGCTCATACTTCTAAGCTAATTTATGCACTCCTTTGTGCATATGTACAGAAACCAAAAAGACATTGTGATATCTCAGTGTGTAAGTACAAATATGTTAGTTGTGCACGTGGCAGCCTGTTCAGACTAAATTTATGTCAGCATTCCCCAAAATGGAAGACTTTAGGAAGATGGGAAAACACAGAACATTTTCCTGTTGCTATGTAACTGTGCGCACTTTGAAGGAAACTAATGCTGCAGAGTAGCCATTTGTCAACAACATAGCACCACAGATAACACCTAGTTACAGCTGCTGTATTGTACTTTCACTGGAGATGATCAGCGAAGCCACAGTGCCAACTTCTGGTTCTGTTTCAGCCAGTATAACCTACAAATGTTTACCAGGTGATTGTCAGGGTGTGTTGTCATAGAAAGAACATGATAGAGTGCCAGGCAGTCTTTCTACTAAGTGCATATTTTTAAAACCTAACTTGACTTCAATTTTTGTCCAGAGTCTTGGCTACTGCCATTTGGCTGTAGATGGATATTTCTGAAAGTTCTTGCAACTTATTATAAATGTACTGACAGAACAAGTGGGAAGAATTTTGCAGATCTCACACAGCATCTAGGCTAGATTTACCAGAGATAAAGTGATGAGTAGATGATCTTGAAAGAAGCAATCAATTGCTTGTTTCAATTGCTATAGCCTGAACTTAGATCAGTGATGATAAGTTTAAAGTGGCAAGTGTTTCTGAAGTACTTAAAAAGCAAGGTGGAATGGAAAGTTAGAATCCCCTCTTTGAATCTTGAACAAGGAAGTCCTTTGCTGGAGAGAAGAAATAGGTCCACATAGCATGTAGAAATTTTGCAACAAGTAACTGATGAGACAGGAGGAAGGAAAGAAGAAAATATAAAATTATGTTCCAGACTGATCTCAGCAAAGATTGGTATCTGGACTCCCTTACAGCAACAAATAAATCTGGTCAAATATTGCTCACCCGTAGCTTTCCTCCTTCCTGGCACACATGAGGTATCTGATATATCCTGTACTTGCTGATAATAAACACAATTCAAGTGACAAAACATCACTTGGCCTTATTGCAGTAGGACAAGCTGTAAAAGCTATCTATTTACTTCACGTGAAGAACAGAAAATGAGGATATTAAAACCAAAAAGAAGAAAACAACCTTGTGAAACATAACAGCAAAATGTGGATATCTGAATCATAATTTTTTAAGAAAACAAGAAAAAGAGGGGACATCTCTGGTGACAGCCATGATCTGTGGATCTTGTATGGTAATAAACTATTATAAAAATCAGTTTTCATATAATAATTTATTTATTTATTTATTTATTTAATCTATTCCTTCTAGTTTGGTAGAAAGAACTAGAGGTACAAAAATAAGAGTCAAGTCACCATACTGCAACTCCTTTTTTCTCGAATGTATTACTATGGCACTCTAGGATTTGTGAGAAAATCTGTTAAGCCCTAAAAGTAAATATTTTATATAGAATGTATGTTTTAAACATGCTCAGGAGCTGGTAAAATATGTTTATCTAGATTTGGAGTCAGACTGGAAGAATATTACAGCAGTTATCTCTAATACTAATTACATGAATATTACATACTGTGTGTTTTCATCTAACTATGAGTAGTTATCTAATAAAAAATCACAAATAAATTAGTATAAGCACCTGTACAGTGTAAATAACAGCATTTGTGAGAATAATCATTAAATCCATTCATAAATCTAGCTCCCACTTCCCTCCTGGTTATTTTTTTGCAGTTTTATTTTTCTACCCTATATCCTGACGGCAGTCAGTGAATATCAGAACAGTGAACAAATTAGTCGAAAGTGAAACTCATCACTTCTAAATGAAATGCATTGCACCATGTAGTATGCTAGCTTTTTAGATTTCTTTCATGTCATTGAATATTGTGTGAATAATATGCAGAACAACATTAAATTCATATCACATCATATAATGAGTAAACTAAAACCATTCAAATACAGATAATGAAAACAACTATATTATACATCAGTACTACTATTAAATGTGATATTTTACAGTAGATTATTGTTGGAAATATCCAAATAATTTTTGTCAAGATGGTATCTCTGATAAAAGCAGATTTTATTTGCTATTGCCACGGCAGGCATCCCGCAAGCAGGAGCACCCCTAGGGCCACAGTGACAGCTTTTGTACCTTGTTTCCCCCTTTGCCTATTCCCCTTTCCTGTTTCCCCATTGGCTGGGTACTACAGGTTCACAATCTTATCAAAGTTTACATTTGTTAATTGCTGTGTTATCTGGTGTCAGTCAGTAGCCATCCTGTTGCTTCCAAGATGTCTCAGTGCTCTTCTTGTCGTATTGATATGGTGATTTTCTTCAAAGTCTTCGTTAAACAAAGAGCACCGAGGAGTGGGGGTGATGCCAGGCCTTCCCGATGTCTCTTCAGGCACTTCCTTGGGCATGTCATGACTTGTTCTCTGGTTTGATCAATCTCATGCAGGATATTCTTGCAATGTGTATGATAAAATATACATATATACACCTATATACCAAGCTTGCAATCCTGGGAAAGGTTCATCTAGAGGATGTAAACTATCAGAGACCTCCCCAAGTAAAGTAGACTCCCAGAAAGAACTACGACAGCGGAGACCATGAAATATCATCATCATCATCATCATCATCATCTAATTCTAATGCAGAAACAATATTTGATTTCCACATTATGTTCCATAAAACCTTCATATTTCTGAAAAGGAAATCAAGCACTTTAAAGAACTTATAAAAATATTTTCTGAAGTTCAGTTCCACATTTAATTGAGCTGAACAGCAGTCGGATTGTGAACAGAAGATTGTGAACCCACTGATGTTTTGGATATCTGGATGATAGAAATGCTTCTATCTTTATTATTCTCTATACTCATCATAATATATTAAGGAAAAGAAATATCTTTATCTTAGAATAATATTCGTTTTGTACATTGCTATCATCTAAAATAATTTCAGACAGATTGTAATTCATCTACAATTCCTTGCAATTATGTTGCAGGGCGGCCCCGGGCTCTCTTGCTGGAGAGGCAAATGAGGTGCGGACTCCTTCACAGGTGCAGAACAAAAGGCGTTTATTGTATGTGCTTACCACCTTTTATACCCGCACAACACAACAGTTTTCCTTCGCAACCAAGACTGGTTACATGTAAGTGTTTGGCGCCTTGTGGGTATATCTGAGTCAAGATATTGTTGCACTTTTACCATTCATTGGTAATATGATCTTCTTTATCCCACACAATTATAGTTTCAAATCTGTGTTTTTCTTTTCAACCACATGTTCCTGTACCTTGATGAAAGTTCAGGTTAATAACTTGTGTTTATTCTCTATAGAATTCACACAAAGTCACAGAATCACAGAATCACAGAATGGCCAGGGTTGGAAGGGACCTCAAGGATCATGAATCTCCAACCCCTGCTACATGCAGGGCCACCAACCATCCCACTTAATGCTAGACCAGGCTGCCCAGGGCCCCATCCAATCTGGCCTTGAACACCTCCAGGGACAGGGCATCCACAATCTCTCTGGGCTGCCTGTTCCAGTACCTCACCACTCCCTCTGTAAAGAATTTCCCCATGACGTCCAACCTAAATCTCCCTTCCCTCAACTTAAAACCATTTCCCCTTGTCCTGCTGTCACTCACCCTTTCAAAGAGTTGATTCCCCTCCTGTTTGTAGGCTCCCTTTAGGTACTGAAAGACTGCAATGAGGTCACCCCACAGCCAAGTCAAGTGGATATTTGGAACAAATGGGATGTCTAAGGACACTATGAACTAGAACCAGATAACTTCTGAAACAGTTCGGAAATTATAAGGAAATGTCTGTGTTTTCCTAAAAATGAAATTAAAATTAGGTGACTAAGATTTCATTAAGAAGGTACCGATTTCCATTCTCATTTATCACTGTGTGGTCTCATTAAGTTAGAATCTTTACCATGAGAAATCAACTGCCATATTTTTAACTGGAAGTCCAGTAGTCAGCTTGCCTCTGAAGTCAAATCAAAAGAATAAGTAGATTTAAAACAAACAAACAAAACAAAACAAAACAAAAATTTAGTAGGGATAAGGGTGCCCAGAAGGACACAATACAAAAACAATAACAACAACAAAAATGTGAAAACAATAAATCATTATTGCTTTTTTTTTTCTTTTTTTTCTTTTTTTTTTTTTTTTTTTTTGTGAGAGATTTAATGGATACACCACTTTCTGAGAATGGGAGGGGACTTGTCAATAAATTCATTTGATGATTCAGAGGAGTAGGGCTGCTCCATGAAGAAGCATAAGTGTGAATTTAGCATACACTAAACTATCACCATGCAAAATGTTTGTAGAGGGCAACACTGGTGATACCAAAAGGGTCCATCATCAGGACCAAGACAAAAGTAACGAATCTGCTATTCATTCTGGATGTCCAGCCCACAAGCAAGCACAGACATAGGGGGAGGACTGGGTTAGTATTCAAAGCTCACCCAGAAAGTTGACTTGAGACAAGACTAGCTAGGTAAATCCTACAGTCCATTCTGGAGATAGGGATGAAAACAAGGTGACTTGCAACACAGGCTTGGATCCACCAAAATACAGAAGTGTATTGGATTTATCTGGCAAGATTTTACTAGTGGGGCCTGCAGCAGTGGCTTCTTGCAAAAGAGTCCTGAAGCTGCCACATGTTTGATAGAAGCAGTTCCAGTTAGATTAAAAAAGAGCAGCAACTAGCCAATACTGAGCTAATGAGTGACACTGCTTGCATCTCTGCAATTACATATTAAAGAAAGAGTAAGAAACACTGTACAGGAGCTGAAAGAATGAGGGAACTCAAGAGAAACATCTCTGCAAACCCCAATGTCTATGAAGAAGGAAGGGGAGGAGGTGCTGCAGATGCTGGAGCAGAGATTAATCTGCTGCTCATGGAGAAGACAATAGTGAAGAAGGTGATCACCTGCAGCCCATACAAGACCACACTGGAGCAATTAACACTGCAACATTCTATGGAGGAATCCATGTCACATCAAGTGAATGTGCCCTAAACAAGGCTGCAGGCTATGGAGAGCCCACAAAGGAAAAGATTCTTGTCAGGAACTGAAGCTTGTGGAGAGGAAGTCCTGCTGGAGCAAGTTGTTTGTCAAGAATTATAATTCCTAACGAATTCATGGTGAAGAAGTCCATTCCCAATGCCCATGCAAAGGACCCACTCTGCATCAGTTTATGAAGGAATGTATCTCATGGGAAGGATATTGGAGCAGGTGAAGTTTATGAGGAGAAAAGAGTATCAGAGGTAAAGAGTTATGACCTGACCAGAACCTCCATTGCATATCCTTTTGTGATGCTCAAGGGTGAGAGGAGGTAGAAGAATTCAGTTTGGAGTTGAGCTTAGAGCTAGAGTGAAAGCTGTTTTTAGCTTCTGTTTAGTTCTCAATATGTTGGCAATAGATTAAATTTATCTTCCTCAATGCAAGAGAGTTTTTCTTGTGACAGTAATTCATGAGCAGTTTTCCTGTCTGTATCTCAACCCACAAGCTTGTTCATCATATTTTCTCCCCCTTTCCTGCTGAGGACAAGAAGTGAGATATCTGCTTGGTAGGCACCTGGCAATTGATCAAAGTGAACCCACCACAGTCCATCAGAACAGCAGAAAACAAAGGCAGAGCACAGCACACCTAAGACATAGCATAGTACAGATCTGAGAACCCAAACTTAATAGGCAGTCCCGGGCACACAGGTAAAAAAGTAAGGGGGTGGGGACACAGTTGAAGCTTTTCAGGACAGATAAAGCCTATTAATGCTCTAAGGATTCCAACAAGCAATATAAAAGCTTGCGTTAGCTTCCAGAAAATAAAATCTAAAAGTCATATTCTAGGTTTTTCTCAGGAGACATAGTTAGAGCAGTAAATTTTTTCCTAATGCTTGGAGCAAAAGTGTACGTAAAACAATTTCATTTACAACTTGTTTCTACTCTAGATATCTTAAAGCTCTACTTGCCCCCCCTAGCAAGGAATACTCTGTTCATCAAGATATGGCTAGCTTTGAAGGAGCTTTGGAGGATGTGAACATGTGAATTCTCTTTATTTTTTTCTGAGACTGTTTTATAGACTTTATTCACTTTTTTTTTTTCAGCATACAGACATGATTATGAATGCATGACCTAGCTACTAGCATAGAATCATTCTTATACTTTCCCCCCTCGTCTTGTCAAATTGTAATTATCCATGTAAATTGACTAGAATGAATATTTTTCAACATCTGATTATAGTTATTTTCATTGCAAAATTTTCTAAGTGCATTTTTAGCATGTGTTGTAAGAAAAAAAACAGAAGAGTCTGAATGTATGCTAAGTGCACTTTAAAAATTCAGATGAACATTCACAGAGATTGCTTTCCAATGGATTTTTTAGAGAAGCTGATTTCAAAACATTCTGAAGTCAATAGAACAATCTACTATTGAGTATCAGATCAGGCCCTGCATCCTTTGTTTATTCATAAAGCATTGTTTTCCTTACTGCAAAAAAAGTTACATTTTAAAGAAAGCTAGAAACACAGTAGTTTGTGGTTCATAAACAAGATTTACATTAGCAAATGCTACCAGCAAGCAGAATCCACAAGTTAAATTTGGGAGAGACCAACAGTTACTGCCATGGAACTATTCAACAAGACAAGAAATATTTTACTTTATCTTGCTATCCTTCTATTAAAATATGTAAATGAAGTGTTCTAAAAAAGCTTATGCTTAATTGCATAAATATGCACTCCTGCTTGGAAAAATGTAGCACTCCTTTTCTGCAGCTGATAATCTAAAAAAATATAGAGATATGTATGTACATATATATAAATATATATATATATATGCTATGCTCTTACAGTCTCTGATAGAGAGATGTGTTTGAATTCTGAACTGAAATTATTAGCTGAAATCTTATCTTCTTCTTTTTACTTTCCAAGCTTTCATTAACAAGCACATTTCAAGGAAAAAAAAAATCATAATCTGGTGTTGTCCCTTAAATTCATCAAGGTGACACACTTCAGGTGCTTCTTTTTCTCAGTCTGATTCTTGAACCACAGTTAAAATTGTAGAGGATTTAACCAAAGTGCACATGTTGATTTTGCTTTGTACTCATATCCAGTATATCATGTAATGTCTGTAGAGGTCCCAAGAACAGAACACAGCTGTTCTTGTAAAATTTGTTCTTTTGTATCACATTCACAAATTCATATTGTTAAACACTTTATCATTCTTTATATTACTTTCTTTTAAAATATAATGTGCTATTCAAGAGTTATTTTGTTGTTATCCCTGATCCTGAAGACTTTTTTTTTTTTTCCCAGCCAAGCAAGCCAATCAAATCATATCCTAGGTGATTCTCCCTCTTTACTCCACTTTTGTAAGACCCTACCTGGAGTGCCATAGCTGCCAGTTCTGAAGCCCCCAAGAAAAGGAAGTCACAGACCTAGTAGAGCAGCTCCAGAGGAGGGGGGCAAAAATTATCAGGGGTATGAAGCATCTCTCCTATAAAGACAGCCTGAGATTATGAAGTAGTTCAACCTAGAGAAGTGAGGGCTCCACAGAGACCTGAAAAGCAGCTTTCCAGTACCACAAGAAAGATGGGGAGATTCTAAATCAGGAAGTACAGCAATTGGATGAAACATAATGGTTTTAAATTGAAAGAGGATAGATTCTCATTAGACACTAGGAGGAAATTATTTCTGCAAAAAGTGATAAGGCACTGGTGTAAGAGATTATTTTTTTGCACTATTGTCTCAAAGCTTGATAAGGATTGATGAACAAGTCCTGGACAAGGGTTGAGATATCCTTTGTCTAAAGGACACGGATGGACAAGTCCAGGCAAGTCCTGTCAGAGTTGGCCAAATATTTTGTCTGAAGATTTGCAGGCCAGGGGCAAAGAGAGAGAGAGAAGCCGCAGCCAGGAAGCAGCCTTTTGTGTGGGCTTATCTCAAGGGAGATTGCTATTTCAGTAGGCACTGACACAAGTGCCCAGGAATGCTACATTGACAGAAGGAGGAGGATAAAAAAAAGGTCCAACAACCTTGGGTAGTTATCTGACATCAGATGTCTCACAATGTGATGCCTACCTACTGACAGACTCTCCTGGACCTGCTGTCTGAAACCTGCCTCTTCCTCCTGGACTTGCTGTCACTCTACCTGCTTGCTGCCTAGGGCTGGCCACTCTGCTGCTGCTCTCCCCCTGCACTTTTGCCTTGGACCATCAGAATGGCACAACAACAGGCCACTGCTGGATCTTGGTGGTGACTGTCCCCACTTTACATAATTCTTTCTTCTTTCCTACCTTTTCTATTGCCCACCTTCCCTATCACCCTGATTCATAATAGTCACCAACCTCCAACTTCCCCATCCCCCTGATTAAGATTTGTAATAAATTGGTCGGACCAACATTTGAACTTATTTTCTTAATCTCAGTCAGGTATACATATATCAAAGAGTCTCCTCTCCCTCCTATAAATTGGAGCGAGACAATTCGAACAGGTAGATCAGAGGAGCTGTGAATGCCCTATACTTAGAGATATTCAAGTCCATGTTGGATGGGGCCTTGGGCAACCTGATCTGAAAATTATCCCTGCCCATGTTAGAGGGGTTGGAATTTCATTATCTATAAGGTCCAATCAAACACAAATTGCTCCATGATTCTACGATTTTCTGGTTAGAGTCTTATGCCTATGTATCTTTCTTTTGGTTCAGGATACATGATACTGATAGAAATTTGCAATTTCAGTTGTAATGCTTACTGCATAAGTCACTCTGAAAGTAATGCTTCCTATTTATTTTTATGGAAACTACAACAGCTACAAAGAGCACAATAATTCTATTTGATTGAGCAAATATTCAGCTACAAAATGATATTTTTCAGTATAGTCATCACCATTAGCTGAATCACATGGATGATTTGATAGTTTGATAGAGATTCTCTTATTTTACCATATCAGTGGCTGTCTGGAAAGTAGCTTCTCTTTCACATCACTATCACCGCTGCTGGTGTGCACCACCCACCTCCTCATTATGCTCACATCCACTTGTTTTGTCTCCATAAGCAAATGTCAGTGATTGTCAATAAAGGCAATATTTTCCATATGGAGGAATTCAGTTTCTTCATACCCATTTACATTATTTTTTTCAGATTGTCCCTCTGCAGCCATGTGTCTCACAGCAACAACATTTAACAGAATTCTGAGGGGGAGGTTCAACCTTACGCAGAATCACAGAATTGTAGGGGCTGGACCTCAAGTCATCGAGTCCAGCCCCCCTGCAAAACAAGCTCCCTATGGCAGGCTGCACAGATAGGCATCCAAGTGGGTCTTGAATATCTCCAGAAGAGGAGAATCTGTAAGCCTTCTGGGCAGTCTGTTCCAGTGCTCCATCACCCTCACAGTGAAGAAGTCTCTTTGAATACTGGTGCGAAATTTCCTGCGCTTCAGTTTATGTCTGTTTCCCCTTTCCCCACAGACTGCTGAAAAGAGGCTGTCCCTATCTCTTTGACTCTCACACTTAAGATATTTATAAACATTAATAAGATCACCTCTGAGTCTTCTTTTCTCAAGGCTGAACAGATCCAGTTCGCTCAGCCTTTCCTCATGTGGAAGATGCTCCAGGTCCTTTATTATTCCTGTGGCCCTCCACTGGACTCTGTCAGGATACCTCTGTCTTTTTTGTTCCGGGGAGCCCAGAACTGGATACAGTACTCCAGGTAAGGCCTGACCAGGGTAGAGTAGAGAGGGAGGATCACCTCCCTTGACCTGTTGGCCATGTTCCTTATAACGGATCTCAGGTTCCCAGTGGCCTTCTTGACCACATTGCTGGCTCATTGCCAACCTGTCATCCACGAGGAACCCCAGGGCTCTTCTCCAGCAAGTCATGTCTGCAGGGCTCTTCTCCAGCAAGTCATGTCTCAGCCTGTGCTGATACTTGCAGTTATTCCTTCCAGGTGCAAGACCTCATCTGGTTTATTGCTGCCCAGCTCTTTGGTTTGTCCAAGTCTTGCGGAATGTCAGCCACTCCTTCCAGCTTCGTACCATCAGCGTGCTTACTGAGGGTGCACACTCATCCTCTCTCAAGGTTGTCAGTGAAAAAGATCAGACCCAGCACCAGCCTCTGGGGAACACTGCTAGTCACAGCCTTCACAGCTCTCCAAGCTTGGCCAGCCACTTCTCAACCCACCTCACTGTCCACTCATCTATCCCACACTTTCTCAGCTTCGTTATATGGATATTCTGGGAGAAAAAAAAGTATCAAAAGCCTTGCTGAAGTCAAGGTAAATGACACCCTCTGCTCTCCCCCTCTTTCTACTCAACCTTTTATGATGGCACCACCAGCTATGTGGTAGTTGAGCAAAATTTTCCCTTGGTGAATCCATGCTGACTATTCCTGGTGACCTTCTCTTCCAATTGCTTGGTGATGGAATCGAGAACAAGCTGTTTCATCCATTCCCAGGATCAGAGGTGAACTCACTGGCCTGTAGTTTCCCAGTTTTTCCTGCGATACCACTAACATCTGCCTCCAACATCGTGTCCCAACATAATAAAATAGCATGCTTTACCTTTGGTGCAGCCCTTATATAGAACATAAGGAATTTCCTATCAGGTAGCTTATACATCTAAAGAAGATTAATGAGAACATCAGGTGTTGACATATAATAGAGCTGACTAAAGAAGAGCTTCTGCAGTCTACCTGTGACAAGGAATTAGCCCAATATTTTCCATAAGAAATGTAATTTTATTTATTTATTTATTTTGTGGCACTTGTTTATGATTCCCACTTAATACAGCACAGGATTAACTTTCTTATGAGCAAAATCACCTGATAATACCTACATGACCTACAGCAAAAGCAAAAAGAGCTTTTCCACAGTAATTTATTTGGTTCTATTACTATTATTATTATTGTTATTGTTATTATTTATAATGTGTAATTTTATATTAAAATTCTTTATGCTGCTTTAACCAATCGAGATACAAATAGCACCATCTAGAGATATAAAAGCAAATTTTTAAAATGAAGAACAATTATTATCAAGCAACCAGTGTACAGATGACTTGCAATTTAGCATTCAAACTATATTTTGAAATGATAGACTGTAAGAAAACCACATATTCCTAACTGAAAATACTTTAATGTTGGTTCCCTGCATGACTTTTCCGTAAATACACTGATGGAGCTGCTTCTGACTATAATATGTGTTTTATGGCAAACTGTTAAGACAATGGTCAGATTACACAATAGCTAATGACATTCTTGAAAGCCCTCCGGGTTGAGTAGAAATATTAAATAACCCTTAAAATAATATGTAGAATAAACTCAGACGTTCACACTTGTAAGAATTTTTGTGTAGTATTATTTCACTTGAGTACTAATTGCTACCAAGATCTATAAACATGCACTCAGGAACTGGCATTAAAAGTGTTCAAAGATTCCAGGAATATTTCAGTGCTTCCATTTTCTGGAGGAGAAAACAAAAACAAAATAAACAAAAACAGAGTTGAAAACTAGCCAACGCACATGACAAGTTTTGCAGTCCACTGATTCTTTTCAGTGAAGGTATGAGTCACTTGCATCTTTATAATTTATCTGTAATTACAGTAATAGTAATTTTTATTCTGTAAGTTTTTTTTTTTTTTCTTTATCTCTTACTGGTCTGTGAGTGACAGAAAAGACAAAGATGACAGCATGAATATTTAAGATTTTATTAATACTTACACAGATGAACAGTCTTCTAATTTATTTTCTTCTTTGAACTGTAATATTCTTAAGCAATGAGCTACTCCAGTCAGGGCATTTTAGAACAACTGAAGGTGAAGATCTTAAAGAAAATGAGACATCTCACCAAAAAAAGACTGAAAGTACACAAAACTATAAAATATTACCTTTAGGCTATTGTGATATTTAAAATCCTACTACTGTGCCAAAAAGTTTTTAACTGTGTTAAATTGGAAAGCAAACCTAGTATAAACACATTATCAAAGTAGAATAGTCTCCAAGTCCTTTCACATCAGTATACAAAAAATGAAATATATGTATAAAAAAAAAGAAGAAACAAGTGAAATCACATCAACGTAAAATGAGCATACTGAACGTAATGTTAGACCCTAATTATTTAAAGAAAGAAAATCTGTATTAGAATTTGAATAATAATAAAGACAATTAAAATGTTTCTATATATTGTAAGGATAATGGTAAGACTTAATGACTACATTTCTCCAAGTCTACACCTTTGTCCTGTAAGCAGCAACAACAACAACAGAGTGAGAAATGAACAGGAAAAATAAAAAGAGAGATTCAGGTATTTTTTGAAGGTGAGTTGGATGAATAATCTTCTAAAAGCACCAGTTAGTTCCTCTTTTGTACAACTCCTTTGCTCTGTCAGGAAATCTAGATAACATTTATATCAAATACCTTTCTTTTAGATGACTGTGGTCAGTCAATTGTTCATGTTAACAGACTCATTGTTTTTCATGTTTGTTTTACCTTATTTTTCATAAAGTCACAAAAACATTAAGTTATAATTGATTAACCTCCACTATATTTAATGAAAATTATCTGGCATATACATTCAGGAAAAATACAGAATTCTGGGGGGAGGATCAGGGATTGGGAAGTATTCACTGGTTACTTGAAACACGAAATGGAAAGTTTCCTGTGCACCTATCCTTAATATGCAAAAACTAACGAAGTAAAGTATACATTTTACTGAAATGACTTGATGACACAAACAGCAAAAATATCGTTAACTTTGATTGTAACATAAATTTTAAACAGATGAGAAAAAATCATTGTGGAATAGTGCTATTTCTTTTTAAAAATAAAAATTAAGCCACACTGAAATATGGATTATGCCTTGTTTTTTTTTTTCTTTTTTTTTTTTTTTTAGCTCCATAGTTTGAAATAAACATTAGTAAATCTAATTAAGAGGTGCAAAAAATGTTTTTTCTTCTGTTCTAAAAATCTGCCGTATGATTTTCAACAATCAAATGCAACAAAGAATATAAATAAAAGTTGTTCTTTGACCTGCCTTTGGAGCACTGAAGTGTTGCGTACAGAACATATCAGTATGCAGCTACAGCATGCCTCATTAGTTTGCCATCTGCCATGGCGGATAGATGCTTAAATGTTGTTATTGCAAGGTTCATTGAGCAGTAAAATTATAATATTTTAAGAAAATGTATTTTAAGTAAAAATCCCTTGAAAGAAAAGAGCTGCCAAGTGATGACTAAGGCTGTGATCCCATTAAAAATAAAAGATATCAAGCAAATAAAAGAAAATTAAAAATTAGTCATATTAGCCTTAGTTTCTAGCTTTTGAAAGAATGCTGTGTGTATATCAAGATGAATAAAGTAACCCTTCCAATAAGGCAAAATTTTCATAAGGCAATATTGAAATGGTACAATAAATAGTACACATAGTCCTAGCTATTTCTAGCACATCTTCACTGGCCAGAAGGTAAACAATAGGAACTGTTAGAAAATGGGTTGTGTTTCATTAATAAAAAAAAAAAAACAACTTTTCTGGCCTACTTCTATTTATCATTAACTCCTATAATTTCTGTTTTGAAGAAAGGAAAACTAATAATTGTGGGGAGTCCTGTTAGTTTGGACTGTCACCTTAAAACTGGGATGGTAGGCTTGGAAACCATTTTTTATTTTATTTTAGAAGATGTATCAACTGAGCCTTCAGTCTGTGCATATAATAACACCATTATTTATTTATTTAATATTAAAGGACTATATCACACGTAGATCAAATTATCTCAGCCCAGCTCAGATTTATTACTAGCTCCAATTTGGATATCAGAGAAATTTTAGAAATAGGTTAAACAAGGAATCTCTAATGCTTTTGTGAAACCAAAATGGGCAAACTTCCTAGAAAAATATCCAAGGAAGAGGAGAAACATCAATTTCTCCTGCAACCTTACATCTCTAGCTAAAAAACAAAACAAAAAAACCACCACCAACAAAACAATTATTGGTAATAAGTAAACTCAATAGTGAGGAATGAAACATAGATTGTTGTTTCTCAACTCAAGGATCTTTTTTTTTGTTGTTCTTTTTCTTTTTTTAATTCCAGAGAAAAGGTAAAATATTTAACCAGATTAACAGAAACAGCATTTTATATAGTTATATTCCTCTGTATTTTCTTGAAACAACCACAAAAAAAATATTTTGTGCCCAAGGAATATCAATATATACTAAAAAAAAAAAAGTGGAAAATAATAATCTGCTTCACTAGGTGTTTTAAAGTATTCTGTATACTGGCTACTGTAAAAATTGTTTTAGCTAAAGTGAAAAGCTGTAAAGGCTTTCCCTGTTTTAGTACTAATTCACATACAAAATCAGGAGGATATGAATGACTTCCTAGTAACAGTCTTTGTATTTATGAGAGAAAAATCTTCATATAAAAAAAACTGGCTAATACTTTCATAATAGGAAACAGGAGTAAGTACATCAGCAATGCCAGAGTTGAAAACAAGTTCAACAAACAAAATGAAAAGCTTTATAAATATATATATATATAAATCATCAAAATATATATCATACATATGTATCATTGAAAATATATAATATACATAATAATGTATATAAAAATATATAAAAATGAAAATAGTGCTATTTTCAGAGAAAACAAACAAAAACAATAACAAAAAACAAGCAAGAAAACCACAACCCCAATGAAACTGAAAAACACAATTTCCATATATCTGTTATTTTCAAAATGTATAACAACAATTCATTTATTACATTAGTCGCATACCAGAATGGAAAATGATTAATATTACTTATGATTTGAAGAAAAAAATGTGATTAATTTAATGCGTGTCACATTTGAATTTTCATGGAAAAATCTCTGTACAGGCAAACTTTATAGTAAATAAATAAATAGTTGCAAATCTTATCAGATTGTTTTTGTGTCTGTGTATGTTAGATAGACTTCTAATAGTTATGTTCCATAATGGACAATATTTACAATATTAGAATTTCTTGAATCAAAGCGGTGAACATATTTGTGACAATTTTTGTAGGTTCAGATCTCTGAAAACGGAAATGAGCTAGAGATTAAGACAAACCGTGTTCCAAGTTCACTCCTATTCTTTGAAAACAAAGTGTTACCATAAGTTTTAAATAAATTTAGTAGCACTTATTGAACTTCAAAGTATGAAATATACTTAGTTGCTGGAAAGAATTAGTGCTACTGTAAATAATTGACAGAGATGACAAAATACTGATTTTCTATTCCAGTAAGACTAGTTCTTTTCTACCAGCATTACACAATAGTATTTTCTTGTAGACATTCATCAATGAACAACAAGTTTGGCTCAGTGTAACTGACAAATCTCATTAATACTAAGAAAGAAAATTGAACATGAGTATGATGCAACATGTGAGTTGATCTACTCATCTCACAGATACTCCATTTCATGTGTATCATTTGAACATGGATAAAATGATAGGTTTTAAGTTGACTTATATGAAACTTAGTAATTGTGGTATTGTGTGACACAACTGTTATTTATTAGCTAGGTGATTTACAAGACAATATGACACTAGCAACATAAATCTTATGAGTTACTGTGACAACACGTCATAATTTACACAAAAACTAGTGACTTGAGGTGCTTAAGCCCACCATAACAGCTCTTGGATAATAGTATGAAGTCTTTAAAAAGTATAATAAATAACAATGTGTCAAAATATACTTCATAATATTAATGTGCCAATTGCACCATCTTACGAATTATGAGCATATACAAAATATGTGTGAAATAGAAAAATGCAAGGAAATGTACAGCATGGTAAAATACATTATCACTTTGATGAAAACAGAAATGTGCTAAATTATAATCCACTTCATAATTAAAAGTCACTATAATGTCCATATAAAATGAAAGTCAATCCTAAGACTCTAAGAGTAGCATATTTTGTTTCAGTAATTACTTACTATACAATTGTCTCATTTCCCCTGAAGTAGGACACAGTTCCTGTAGATACTTTCAAACTTAACAAATACAAAGCAAATTATGATAGTTCTCTCAAAGAGATTACACTAACTTTAAATGAATGTTTAGCAAGAATGTTAAAGAGCTGAAAGACTAAGAAGTAAAATACTACTCAAAGGGCTGAAGTAGACCAATTGCTGATTCACTCACATTAGGGTGAGAAATTCCCACTAAGTTTGGAATAAAAGCAATCTGTGATAAAATATGGTACATTTCAAGTCTGTCTGTACCTTTATAATTAGCATCCATTATTGATATACAAGGTAAAGGTAAAGTTCCCTTGTCATCATGCTGAAGTTCAGTTTCCAGCAGAACATTTCCATGGCTTACTAATGTTGCTCAAGAAGAATATTACTATAACGGGTTAATGAAGTATTTAACAAAAACAATGCATCTTTTAAATGACCAGAAAAAAAAAAGCCTAAGAAATGCAGTCTTTCTTTAAAATATTACTGTACAATTTTTTATGCCACATATACACTTAGCAAATTACACATATACACTTAACACCAACACTTCCTACAATGTATAGATTATTTGCTACAGTCTGGTCTTGCAGATGAGCAGCAACCATTTTCACCATGTAACAGAATTCACTCATTATCAGTGTCCAAGGTACAAGATATAAACACATTGTGCATGAATACTACAGAAATCTCCCAGTCCTATCAAGAACATCAGCTTTATAAAAAGTTGACTCTTGCATGGAAACTGCTGAATCACGGCCTGAACCTCTGATTAATCAGCTGAGGTGAGCAATGAGTCAGCCATGGGAGCACAGGTGAATTGCCTTCACCTGTGCTGCTGGAAGGGGTGGAGCCTGGCTCCACCTCTCCTGGACCCATTTAAGAGCTGTCTACGAGGAGGGAAGGATCTCTTCTAGGGATCCACTTCATTGGAGTTTTCCACACAAGCCCAGGATGCAGGTGAGTGTACCTATCATTTCTGTTTCCTGCTTTAGTATACCAACTATGTAGCCAAGCTCTTTGCTGTACCATAACATCTGTATATTTATTAACTGTACACTTGGCAAGCCAGGCAGGCAAAATATACTAATTTTACATTATGTCCTTCTTATAGAATTTCTTTAAATGGGTCAAGGGGGAGAATGTTACCCTCCTAGATAAAATAATTCCAGGGCAAATCCCAGGATTTGTGGTATCTCCCTGTTATGAACTAGCGGTTATCAATGAAAAATGGGGTCCCTTATGAGTTGTGGGAAACATCTCCCCATATCGCATGGCAGATTACTTTCAGGGACTTAACAAAGATATATTGATCACAAAAGAGAGATGATTAGCCACTTCCACAGTGGCATGGCCACTATTAAATGCTTTAAATCATGTGGAAATGAGAAATAATACTTCAGATAATGAAAATCAACTTTTGAAAGACCGTATTGAAAAATTAGAGTAAGAACTTGGCATATTAACAGAGAAGAAACCAATTCTGCATCTTCCAATAGGTAAAATTTGTAACATTTTAATAGGCAATGACCAGATTCTTGAATCAACAGACTTTGTTGATCAGGAAAATCAAAAATCTAAATTAGATCTTGAATCTCTGGTTTTGACAGATCCACTGAAAGTCTGTCCTGTCATAAGTCAGAAAACAAAAGTACAGGACAGACCAGCAGGTGTGCTGCCCGATCAGTGGTCCCCTGTCCAAACTCATTTGTATGTAACAGCCCAGCTATACAAACAATGGAATTGATGGATTTAGTACAGTGATTTTGGCAGAAGCCTAGAGAAACTGTGCCAGCCTGGTTATTTAAGACCGTCGGATTCTGAGGCAGAAAGTGTTTTGGTGAATGGCTCAGAAATAGCCAAGTTGGCCACCATGACTTTCCATCCTGCTCTCAGGCAGAGGTTATATGTAGGTAATCAGTGAATTAACCATTCTATAATAGAATGGCTAATGGCAGCCTGCCATATGGTATGGCTGAATAAATCTGATATACCTCTACATCCAGGGATGTGGTCCTCCATGGAGGACCTTCAAAACTATATCTGTGAACTAAGCATAAGGGAAGCAATTTATGAAGACACATTTGATGGCCCTGATATGGTCAAATTCTCAGCAGGGATGGGAGACTTAATTCTACAGCAAGCTCCCTCTCATCTATATGGTACTTTGGTCTTTATATTAAATCCCCTGGTGGCCTCAGAAGCAATAGTCCAGCAGGCTGCCCAGTTAGTGGCCAACATAGGAGAAACAGAATGCCTGCAGACCAGGAGCAATGTTCAGACATTAGAAGAAGCTGAGGTCCTGCTGGTGACTAAAACAAAGATGCCAGCTACTCGAGCTCCTCAATCGAGACCCATAAGGGTTTCCTGAAAACAAATGCTTAATGACTTAATTTGGGCTGGGGTCCAATTTGCTACGATTGACTGCCAGCCCAACCATGTCCTTCTCCAGCTTTGGAGACAACTAAAGGACAACCAAAAATTTCAAGTCAGTCTTAAACTTTATAGCAAAACATCAATAAACTTGTTAATTAATAACACACTTCTGTATAGCTGTACAGCTACTGCCAATGGCTGTAGTTAATGGTGGTTCTTAAGTTGTAGACATCAAGATGATCAATCTAGGAAATATTTTGACAGAAGAGATGGAAGTGAAGCCAATTTCTCAGTTTTTTTCTTTGAATATGCTTGATGATTTTCTGCTATTATGCTCTTCCTAAAAAACAAGTAGTCTCTTCTCCAATACTACTTAATTTTTGTAAGGTTTTTTTAGTAATATTCTTCCTTTTTGCAGTCTCCTGTGCTTATCATGTCTTCTGTCTGTCAAATTTGTTTTTGTCACTTGCATAATTCATAGATGTGGCTGAACATTTGTCTTCGTGTCTCAGAGGCTCATACAAAACTCCTGTGGATGGTGTCTGGCCATGCCATTTAATGTTTCAAAATACAGTTGATAGTTACTGACATGGAGTTACCTAGATGATTCTGTGCCTGTGATAGGGCAGCAGGCCTGTGGGCCCCCTGGCTCCAAAATGGGAAGGAAAAAGGGAAGTGTAGGGAGATGAGGTGTGCTCAAAAACAGGACAGCAGTAGCGATCTAAGGAGGAAAACTTAATTTTACTAAATATGATATCAGAATGCAAGGTAACACAATATAATACAGTATAATTGAAATTAGTCCAATCTAATAAAAATAAGAGTGTCCAAAACTGAAAAAGCCTACTTTGAACTGAAGGTGTTCAGCTGGGGAATGCACCCACACACTGCCAGGCAGTGAGCAAGAGAGAGCTCAAGTCAGAAAGCAAGATCCCGTGACTTAATCCCTTGACTTATCTTCCTCTCTGAATGTGAAGTCCCCTGGTATATGTAGTTCTTCTCTTCTGGGATCCAGATATCTGGAAAGTTGTCAGTCCATGGAACTGAGTATTAAGTCTTTAATTACCCATGCTTCACATGATGTTACAATGTGGAATACCATTAACAAAATTCTAAAAGCATGACAGTTAAACAGTTTTCAAATATTTACATTTAGGTTCAAGGCCAACTGAAACTCATTATATCCTTTTTAATTCATTTGTACTTTGAAGTTGTTTCAGCCTCTGAAATACTTCAGTGGATTTTTTTTTTTTACTTTTAGACTTTGTTCTTATTTACTTTCTTCATTTGTAAACCATACATTTGCATATACTTTTTTTTGTTACAGTTGCTTTCTCTGTATTAACTAGTTAGCTCTGTTTCACCTATTAACATCTGTATGTATCCACCATTAAAAATTGGTCATACATTACATAAATGAGATTAACAGAGTTGTCTGATGTGCTTTTCAATTTCTTTTCCTCTGCTTACTCAATAACTCAGTTTGCTTAATTTTACCATCTTACGTTCTTGGAAGTACAGAATTTCTGTTGATCAACATTTACAAACAAAAACGTAGTGAATTCTAATGTTTTCAGTTTTCAAAAACGGTGTTAAAAATAACATATGCAAGTCAAAATAATCAAAATTTACTTTTTGTCATGGGAACTCATTATTTTTAATCTCAAATGACATGCATTTTTTATTGTTTAATATAAGAATCTCAGGGTTGGTTTTTGTTCCTTTTGGTCATTTATCAAATATATTTATTAGATAATGTCAAACAAACATCTAGTAAAAAAAAGAATAGTATTGTAAAATAATGGAACTGAGCATTCAAGACAAAAGTAATACCTGGAATCTACAAGAAGAGTAATACGGCTTAGTAACATCATAGCATTTTTAACAGATTCTAATAATTAAAAGGACAAGCTATGACAAACCTCTATTTCTGGATTTGAGCTCTCTATTATGATACGTGCAGCTGGTATTTTCAGCTTTCTAATAAAAGAGATTTTAAAAATATCATGGAAGCATGCTACATTTACATGGCAGACACACTGTCATGGTTTTGTTTTTTGGTTTTCAGTATTCCACATCAAAACATCATGTACTGGAATTAAAGTGCTAATGCTCCAATTCCAGGTACCTATTCCTATACATTACAGAAGTCATGGAATCTGACCCTTCCGGGTGGGGCAGTCTCTTACTGCCTGGCAGTGAGTGCTGGAGGGTGCTTTCCTAGCCATTCCAAGCTTTTCATGTTTGACTCTGTCCCAGGAACTCTCTCTCTCCTATCTTATTTGATTTATTAGTCTCAATTTCAATTAGATTGTATTACATAGTTAGTAAAATAAGTTTTCCTCCATAGATTGTTGCTGCTGTTTTTTTCCTCCTTTCCTTCCCATTTTGTGGGGCCAGTGGGGGTGGGGGGGAAGGGGCCTACTGCCTCCCCATCACAGGCATAGATTGATCTAGTTAACTCTGTGACACATGTTGTGCAGTCACTTCTAAATTCCAGGAAATAACAATGACATAAGCAACTTACTAACGACAGTGGCAGAACTTCAGGAAGTGCCATGACTTCTCCAAGGTTGTAGCAAGCCTAATAAGAATCATGAAAATAAAGATCTGATTACAAACTGAATAGCTCATAGAGGGAATATGCACTATAAATAATATGGGGCATGGTGAGATTAAATGTAATTTAAGAAATTGAAAGAGCAAAATTAAAAACTACTGAGGCGTATAAGGAAAATTTCATATAAGACATGAATCAGAAGGACGAAATATGCATTCCTTCCCTCTCCCCCCCCACAATATTTAGTTTAAAGATAGCCAGTTTTATATCAGTCCTTGAATAGCTTCTAAAGTGATAAACCCATCTGATCTTTGAATCTGTGTCCAACTAATGACAGTTGGTCACAGATAGTTGGTTGACAGTAGTTGGTCATTTCAAAATTTGTCTTGCTACTATTATAAATTTACCAATCAGTCATAAAGAAAGAACTTGATTCCAGAGTTTGCAGTAATGATTCTCCTTCCTCTGTTTTTCCTTGCCCTCCACCAAACCCCACAAAAAGATAAAACAAAGTCAATTATAATGGGCCATCAGAGTTACAGAAGTGAAAAGATGGAGAACATCTTACACTGATCCCAAAATCCTCTTACAGCTTTATTAGAGAATGCTGAAGCAGGTAACAGGGTCTGAAAACAGAACAGGCAAATTAAGATGAAATAGTGAACATGCAGAAACTACACTGAGCTAAACTATTCATTGTTGTAAGAAAGTGTTTCTCTGTATGTGTTAGCTATCATGTCAGTTCTTGGTCACTAGTGACAAAAGTATTCCAAGAATGTAGATTTGTTCCATTGTAGCACTCAGAAACTGAAGAATTAACTGTTTATCTTGTGCTTGCTGCAATTAAGTGTGTTTTCACTCATTATGAGGTTATAATGGATTGCAGAGAAGATGAAAAGATGTACAATTAATGAATATACAGATGTTATGGTATAGCAGAGAGCTTAGCTATGTAGTTGTTACACCAAAGCAGGAAATAGAAATGATAAGTACGCTCACCCATATCCCAGGCTGATGTGGAAAACTCCAGTGGAGTGGATCTCCAGAAAAGATCCTTCCCTGCTGGTAGTCATCTCTTAAATGGGTCTAGGAGAGGTGGAGCCAGGCTCCACCCCTTCCGGCAGCACAAGTGAATTGCCTTCACCTGTGCTCCCATGGCTGACTCATTGCTCACCTCAGCTGATCAATCAGAGGTTCAGGCCATGATTCAGCAGTTTCCATAAACTCCACCCCTTCACGGCTTGAACCAATGATCAGGTTGATTAAAGGGTAAACTTTTTGTAATATAGAGATCCGATATACCGTGATGCTTATACAGTTTCCATGTGATGCATGTTGGTAAAATCCAAGATGAGTGACAATCAGTGAACACTGATATTCTTTTATGGGCCAGTGCTTGATGATGCTACTGAAGGCATGCAGTCATGAGGTGCAGGTCCGTCCTATGTTCCATCAGTCCCATGTAGGCTATCACCAGGTGTTGCACGTGATCTGACAGTACCACTGGAATGCTTTGATGGCATTTTGTTCCTTCTGGCGATCCTGAAAGCTCAAAGACTCACGAGGAGTAATACAGATGTTTCAGAGGTCAAGAGGGAAAGATACAGGCCGTATTTCTATCCTGGGTCAACATTTCAGCTTGTACTGAGGCACGTCCTGGCCGCCTGTACCACACCTTCTGTCCAGATGTCTGCGGCTGCATAACTACATCAGGCACCAACAGGAGTGTCCTGATCAGCCATAGGGACATGATGGGGATCCCTTTAGCAATGAAGATTGGAGTGTTGGCCATAATATCAGTAGGCCATGTACCTATTACTGGAGAAACTACTGAGCCTCCCACCTCCAACAATCTCCCCCAGGGTGCAAGTAGGCCACACAACTTGGGTCCTACTTGCACCTTCCCAGGCCGTTTTATTCTGTGGGTGCCTGGTTCTAAATTCTCAGGGGCAGGAAGCAGAAGATTATTTTCATTACCAATCTGGGGTCTTACCTGATGATCAGTGCCCGTAATTTGGATTCTTAGCAAGGTGGCCCATGCTGTCTGCAACATTCTCGGGGCACTGTGTCTGTCATCTCAGGGTCTTTCATACAAGTCCCACAAGGTTTCATACAGTCTTTTTGTCTAGCCCTGCAGGAACTGGGAGTCTGTCTTCAGGGCAGCCTTAAGAATATTGTTATAACATTCAATGAGGCCTGCCCCTGTTGGATTATATGGCAGGTGGAATCGCCATTCAATGTTATTTTCTTCTGCCCAGCGCTGTATTGTTGCACCAGTAAAATGAGTCCCTTGGTCGCTCTCAATGACTTGAGGTGTCCTGTAGGCAGATATCAGTTTACTGAGTTCCTTGATGGTATATGCCTGTTTGCTTTTGGCACTGGATAGGCCTGCAGTAGCCCACTTGCCGTGTTGATGCAGGTCAGGGCATACCTCGCCCCCTCAGACCAGGGAAGGGGCCCAATGTAATCGACCTGCTGTCACTGGAGAGGATTGTGTCCTCTAGCAAGATGGGCTGTTGTTTCAGGCAATGATCTTAGTCTCATCTTAGAGCAAGCATCGCAATCCTGGCATGCCTGGACAATATCAGATAGTTGTATGGGCAGTCCCCATGCATAAGCAGTTGCCCACATTGTCTTTTGTCCCTCATGCTGTAGTTTCTGATATAACCAATGGGCGATGTTCTCAGATGGTGAATTCTCAATCCATTGAACTTGGGCCTGCGTGTCGGCTTCGTTTCATGGTGACTGTAGGGGCTGATGACCAGAAACATGGTAGACACATACAGTCCTGTGTTTGACTGTATTCCGTATATCTAACCCGTGCCCTTGCCTCAGATCAGCCGGGCATGGATAGTCCATTCCTGGGCGGACCACTGTGCAATCTGAAGAGTGAGCCCCTGGTACACAACCCAACTATCTGTACAGATATTCAGAATACCATCACTGGGTTCCTTAGTTATAACTATCCACATGGCTCGCAGTTCTGCCCATTGGCTGCTCTGACCATCCCCCTGATCAAACCAGATTGTCTCAGTGGAGGCATGGTATGCTATTGCTCTCCACTTGCTTGGG
The DNA here is from genome assembly GCA_037305975.1 of Chrysolophus pictus. Lineage (NCBI taxonomy): Eukaryota > Metazoa > Chordata > Aves > Galliformes > Phasianidae > Chrysolophus > Chrysolophus pictus. The sequence goes on along the minus strand of CM074576.1, from coordinate 36,350,952 downwards.
GTGCCCTTGCCGGACCCATCTGTGTACTAGGCATTTTCAGGGATAGGATATTTTCTCTCCTGAATGGGACTCTTCTCTGGTGGAACAACCAATATTTCTTTTGGTGCATCACTGGGCCTAGGATCTTCTGGAGTTCTTCTTTCAAGGGTGATGAAGACAGACTGCTCCTTTGGCTGAGACAGGCGACCCATCGCGCCACTGTTTGTGCTTGGGCCACCCCTGTCTTAGGAAGGTGGGTCAGAACTTTCACCCACCCCTGAATCGGCAGAGTGGTCTTAACTATAACTTCTGCTGTTTAAGTTATTGGCTCTACTGCCTGTAATACCAAATAGGCAGCCAATAACTGTTTTTCAGTCATACTGTATCTTTCTTCTGCTCCATGTCAGACTTGAGACCAGAAACCAATGGGGGTCCAAACAGAACTCTAGTGTTACCACAGGCCCCAACCAAAGCCATCTTGAGTGACATGAACGTCCAGTTCAGCTGGGAGGGTAGGATCAAATATACCCAATGCCTGGGCTTGTTTAACTGCCAGTTTTGCCTGTTGGAAAGCATCCTGTTCTGTTTTCCCCCAGTCCCATAGCTGCCCCTTTTTTGTGAGTCTGTACAGTGGCCTTAACAGCTGTGCTAAGTGAGGTATAAAAGAATGCAGGAATGCCGATAACCCAATATACCTAGAAACTCTTGCAGCTGCTTCGATGTTGTAGGGACTGGGAAGGCCTGAACCTTATCTATGACAGCACTGGGTAGTACTTTAGTCTTTCCTGACCAAACCACCCCCAGGAATTTTATGGACAGGCCCAGATCTTGCACCTTTTGGGGATTTATAGCCCATCCCCTCTGTTATAAATAGGCGGTTAATGAATCTGCCACCTGCCCTACTGCCTCCAGTGAGTCAGATGTCAGCAGGAGATCATCAATATAATGATATAGGTTAACATCATCTGGCTTTTTCCAATTAGCCAGGTCACGTGCCACTAGATTGTGACAATACGTTGGTGAATGCATGTACCCCTGTGGCAGGACCTGAAAGGTCCACTGCCTGCCTCCCCGTGTAAACGCAAATTGATCTTGTAATTCCTCAGCAATTGGGATACTGAAGAACGCATTTGGTAAATCCAGGACACAATGATAGGTTTTTATCTCCCTACTTAATGTGTCCATTAGGGAGGCAATATTGGGTACAGCCGCATGAATAAGTGGTGTGGTGTTATTTAATTCCCTGTAATCCACTGTCATTCTCCACATGCCATCTGACTTTTGCACAGGCCATATGGGGGAATTATATGGGCTGCGTGCAGGTCTTATAATGCCCACTTTTTCTAATTCCTGCACCTTTCTTGATATTTCATCCTGCCCCCCCGGGAGTCTATACTGCCTCACGTTAGTAATCTGGTGCGGTTCTGGCAGGCAAATAGGTATATTTGTCAACGATATATGGGCTGGTTTGGCCCAGTTCTGTGACTAGCGGGGCAGAGAGATTGCGCAAAATCCATGCCTCCAGAAAAAGGGAACAGGGGACCTCAAAGTAATGAAAAAAGAGAGGCAACAATCTGAGGAGAAACAAACTAATTAACTAAATATAGTATCAGAATGCAAGATAACACACTATAATACAATATAATTAGAATTGAAGCTAATAAATCAAATATAATGAGAAAGAGTGTCCAAAAGGTGGATAGGCCTCACCACAATGCTGAGGGGAGATGCACAGTCCAGTTGAGCAGCAGGAAGACAGGAGGAGAGTGGACGAAGAAGAGCACATCAGGTGATCACAATCAGCCAGTTATATCTCCTCCCTGTGACCGCAAAGTCCCCTGGGGAATGTAGTTGTTCTTCTCTTCCGGCAGGTACCCAGAACATGAGCATTAACAGTTAAACTCTCAGTGCCCCACATGATGTTATGATGTGGAATACTGAAAACCAAAAATCACAAAACCATGACATTCCACCCCTTATTCTACATCACTACATCATGCTTAACATATACAAACAAAATATAATTACCAAACATTAAACACATACACACACAAACCTATATATATACATGGAATTACTGACTGCACTCCCCCAACATCGAATTCCCTTGTGGTACGTATTGAACGTTCCCGTTTCTCTGCATCACCCTCCAAGTGGACCCAGGTCCCTGGGCAAAAACAGTTCCACAAAGAGGTTTGCCCTTCCCTGGAAGCTGGAAAGAACCAAACTGCTTTTCCCAACATGTTCTTTACATGTACTACAGGGACCTTATCTCCCTTGACAGTACATAGGGAGCTAGCAGGGCCACCACAATTGATTGATCCTCTAGTATTGACCAACCAGGTGGCTTCTGCCAAATGCTTCTCCAAGTGCTTAAATGTTCCGCCACCCATTGCTTTCAACATGGTTTTTAAAAACCCATTGTAGCATTCAATTTTACTAGAAGCTGGTAGATGATAGGGGATATGATAAATCTAGTCAATGCCATAATCTTTGGCCAAGCATTTACAAGAGAATTTTTGAAATGAGTCCCATTATCTGACTCAATTCTTTCTGGGGCCTGTTGCCACAGGACTTGTTTCTTGAGACCCAATATGGTGTTTTGGGTGGTAACATGGGGTTCTGCATATGTTTCAGGCCACCCAGTGGTTACCTCTACCATAGTAAGCACGTAATGCTTACCATTGTGAGATCGTGGCAAGGTGATATAATCAACCTGCCATGCCTCCCCATATTTATACTTTTGCCATCACCCTTCTCCCCAGAGAGGCTTCATCCTCTTGGCTTGTTTAATTGTGGCACATGTGTCACAGTCATAAATAACCTGTGCAATAGCATCCACAGTTAAGTCCACCCTTCAGTCTCTAGCCCATTTGTATGTTGCATCTCTTCCTTGATGGCCCGAGGTCTCATGGGCCCACCGAGCTAGAAATAATTCACCCTTGTTCTGCCAGTCCAGGTCTATTTGAGCCACCTCAATTTTGGCAGCTCAGTCTACCTGATGGTTATTTTGCTGTTCTTCAGTAGCCCGACTCTTGGGCACATGAGCATCCACATGGCGTACCTTCACGACCATATTCTTTATTCGGGCAGCAATATCTTTCCACAGCTCAGCAGCCCAAATAGGTTTACCCCTTCTTTGCCAGTTATGATGCCCCCACTGCTGTAACCACCCCCATAGAGCATTTGCCACCATCCATGAGTCAGTATAAAAACAAAGCATTGGCCACCTCTCCCGTTCAGCAACATCTAAGGCCAATTGGACAGCCTTTACCTCTGCAAATTGGCTTGATTCTCCTTTCCCTTCAGTGGCCTCTGCAACTTGTCGTATGGGGCTTCACACAGCAGCTTTCCATCTGCGATGCTTTCCCACAATACGACATGATCCATCAGTGAACAGGGCATATGTCTTTTCATTTTCTGGTAGTTCATTGTATGGTGGGGCATCCTTAGCACGTGATACTACTTCTGCTGGTGCTGTTCCAAACTTTTTACCGTCAGGCCAGTCCATGATCACCTCTAGGATCCCTGGACGGCTGAGGTTCCCCATCCGCGCTCATTGTGTAATCAATGCAATCCACTTACTCCAAGTGGCATCAGTAGCATGATGGGTGGAGGGAACCTTTCCCTTGAACATCCAGTTCATCACTGGCAGTCGAGGTGCCAGAAGGAGCTGTATTTCAGTACCGATTACTTCGGAAGCAGCCCGAACCCCCTTATACACGGCTAAGATCTGCCTAGAGTGTAGCACTATTCTGACCCTCTGTACGCCCAACTCCAAAATCCCATGGATCGGCCTCGGGTCTCTCCTGAGGCTCTTTGCCACAAACTCCAAGTGGGACCTTTCTCTCCAGCAGCAGTGTAGAGGATGTTCTTTACATCCTGTCCCATCTGTACTGGCCCCAGGTCCACGGCATGGGCTATCTCTTGTTTAATCTGCTTAAAAGCCTGCTACTGCTCAGGACCCCACACAAAATCATTCTTCTGCGTCACCAGATAAAGGTGGCTTACAATGAGGCTGTAGTTGTGGGGAATGAACATGCATTCTCCACAAACCTACTACACCCAGAAATGATTGTGTCTCTTTCTTATTAATGGGTGGAGACATGAAGTGATTTTGTCCATCACATCTGTTGGAATGTGACGATGTCCATCTTGCCACTTTATACCTAGGAACTGAATTTCCTGGGCAGGTCCTTTCACTTTGCTTCACTTAATAGCAAAACCAGCACACAGAAGGATCTGGATTATTTGTTCTCCTTTCTCAAAAACTTCCTTTGCTGTGTCGTTCCACACAATGATGTCATCAATAAACTGTAAGTGGTCAGGAACACTGCCCTGTTCCAGTGCAGCTTGGATCAACCCATGGCAAATTGTTGGGTTATGTTTCCACCCCTGGGGTAAACAATTCAGGTATACTGGATGCCCCTCCAGGTGAAAGCAAACTGTGGCCTACATTCTTTGGCCAAAGGAATGGAGAAAAAGGCGTTAGCAATGTCAGTGGTGGCATACCATTTGGCTGCTTTTGATTCCAGTTCATAATCGAGTTCTAACATGTCCGGCACAGCAGCACTCAGTGGGGGTGTGACTTCATTCAGGCCACGGTAGTCCACTGTCAGCCTCCATTCTCCACTGGCTTTACGCACTGGCCATATGGGGCTGTTAAAAGGTGAGTTTCAGTGATCACTCCCTGACTCTCTAGTTGATGAATCAACTTATGAATGGGGAGCAAGGAATCCCTCTTGGTGCGGTACTGCCGCCTGTGCACCGTTTTTGTAGCAATCGGTGTCTGTTGCTCTTTCACTCATACCAACCCCACAACAGACGGATCTTCTGATAGGCCGGGCAAAACAGACAACTGTTTAACACCTTCTATGTCTACAGCAGCTATTCCAAAGGCCCATCGATACCTTTTGGGATCCTTAAAATATCCCCTTCTGAGGTAATTAATAGCAAGTATACATGGAGCCCCTGGGCCAGTCACAATAGGGTGCTTTTGCCAGTCTTTACCAGTGAGGCTGATTTCGGCCTCTAACATAGTCAGCTCTTGGGAACCCCCAGTCACCCCATGAATATAAATTGATTCAGTCCCTTGGTGACTCGAGGGCATTAGAGTGCACTGTGCACCAGTGTCCACCAGGGCCTTATATTTCTGTGATTCTGATGTGTCAGGCCATCTAATCCACACAGTTCAATATACTCTATTATCCCTTTCCCCCCCCTGGCTGGGGGCAGGGCTCCTCTATTTGTTACCTCTGTTGTCTGCAGCAACTGGAGCAGTCACCTTTTTGGAGAACTTCACCTTGGTGGTTCATTTGTCTGGTAATTCTTTTACCCATGCTTGAAGTGCAGGAGTAGGTTGTTTATGCCACTTCTTCCTATCTTCTCCATTGTCACATAGGTAATGCCACAAGGCAAAACGTGATGTAGTCTTACTGTTGTCACTTGCTCGAGCAGGAGGATGTCTTCTTTTGATAGCTGAGACGTTGAATGACACCGGCTGGGAAGAAACCAAGTTGATCAGCCCCTCCAGTAGGCTGTTTTGGGAATTCTGGTCCCCATTGGATGCGTCTGTTACCACCATGGATCCATCAGCATTAGGCACGGTTGACAGTTTGTCTATTATATCTTCTTGTTTGCTTTCCATTCTGTTCAGCTTTTCAGCTACTTTTGCAATAGCTGAAATACAAGCTCGTAGAGGGCTGAAATGTAACTCAAAGTCTTGAAGTTTATTAATCAGTTCATGTATAAGGTGTCTTCTTTCCCCTCTGCCATACATTGCTGCAAATGTACTGGCTTACCTTCTGGTGCAGTCTTTGTGAATGTACGCCACATGTTTGGTGTACACCTGACCTTCTCAGGATCATGCTCTTGATCTGGCTCATCAGGAATGAAATCGGGGCTATGTAGCGTTTCCACCACAGCATATTCTCTCAAATAACGGATGCCTTTTTCTATATTGTCCATTTCTTTTTCTCAGGCATCAGATCGTCTTTGAAGGGGCATCTTTCTTTTACAGCTAACAGCATCCTCTTCCAGAGGGTGAAGGGCTCATTCTGGCATGTACCAATACCTCTATCAATGGCTGAGTCCCTAGAAATGCCACCCTGTTGGCAAGCTTCTCTACTGTCTAGCCACACATTGTTGGCTCCATTGTCCCAACATCGAAGTAACCAGGTAACAATAGGCTCATTTGGGTGAAGTGAAAAGTCTTTTCTCAGACTTCGAATTTCATTCATTTACAGAGATCGATCAACAATGGTAACGATATCTTGCTCACCTCTTACTCTTTCAGGACTTCTTGTTGCCCTCATAGGCGTTCGTGACTGTGATCTTACTGAGGGCCCCTCCCCTGGACTCAGGGGTGCTTCCCCTACATCTCGGAAGCACTCCACTGGACCTCTTTCTTCCTCTTCTCTTACAGGGACTGCTTCCTCTATTTTACCCTCCTCCTCTTCCTTCTGTTCTGAGTCGAGATTTGTTTTGTTTTCTGTCCTCTTACAGGGGCAACTGACATCAAATGTGTTGCCTCCTGTGATTGATCACGTTGGTCAGTTCCAATGCTCTTGCTGAGCTCCGAGTCTGTCTCATTTGATTATGAGAGTATTTAGTTCAGATTGGAGGGTGTCTCGCTCAGTTTTTAGGGTGTCCCATTCAGACTGGAGAGTGTCTCTTTCTGATTTGAAGGTATCTCATTCAGATTCAAAAGTGTCTTGTCGAGATTGGAGATTCCTTCTCAGCTTGGAGATCTTTCCTTTTGGCTTGGAGACTTTCTGTCTTAGCTCAGAGACACCCTTGCCAGGTTTTGAGATTCTCTCTCCTAACTAGGAGACTCTCAACACAGAGGTTCTCTGTTCTGGCATGGAGACTCTCTCTTTGGATTTGGAGACTCTGTTTCTCGAGTGGGAGACTCTCTTTCTGGACCTGGAGATTATCCCTCTCGGATTGGACTCTCTCCTGGAAAATCTCCCTTTCGTCTTGGAGACTCTCCTGGAAACTCTCAGCCTGGAGATTCTGTTTCTCAGCAGGAAGACACTCTCTCTGGAGCTGGAGATTCTCTCTATCAGCTCTGAGACGCTCTCTCAATTTCAGAAACTCCCTCTCTGAGATAGTATTGAATAAGGCCCGATAAGCATTAGCCAGGCCCCAAATCATTTGTGCCTCCTCAGATCTGCCTGAGCCGCAACATTCCTGTCTCAAATATCTGTTTAAGCTCTCAGGGTCTTTCAGGTGCTCAGGAATCAAGTTCCATGACACCAAAGATGTCCATCTCTCTAAAGTCTCTCCCAAGGCTCTCCACACTCTCTGTTACTCAGTATTCTCTGTTTTTGGGGAAGGCTTCCTCAAAATATTATAAATCCAGATACTGAGTGAAATACATAGAATAATGAAGAGGACATTCAGGGAGATTAACAGAGTGATCAGATGAGCATTCAAAAAATGCATAAAGGATTCAAAGGAGAGACTGGGAGCCTGCTTAAAAAATCACAAGTTCTGCAAAATTAGCAGCTCCTTCTGCAAGCAGGTTTAAAAGAGAAAGTGTAATCTTTTTTTTTTTTTTTTTCTCTTTACAGAAGGAAGATAGCAGTGCTCAAAGTTTACAAATATCCCAGAATATTGGCAGTACGCCTGGACTTTCAAGGTCAAGTTTTCAGTGAGCACCTGTGAAAGAGATAAACTTAACCAAAGAAACTCTCCGAAAGCGGAGAGAGAGATTCGTTCTAAAAAGCAGCTTTTGCCCGCATTCTCCACCAAGAATGTCAACGGTTTATGGGGTGGTTCAACCCAGTTCCGTGACTAGCGGGGCAGAGGGATTTCGCAAACTCTGTGCCTCCAGAAAAAGGTAACAGGGGACCCCAAAATAATTAAAAACAATGGCAACGATCTGAGGAGAAACAAACTAATTTACTAAATATAGTATCGGAATGCAAGATAACACTATAATACAATATAATTAAATTTGAAGCTAATAAATCAAACATAATGATCTATTTGAATATTTAATTCAGGTCAGTATCCAAATTTTGTCTTCTTCAAACCAAATATCATGCTTCAAATAAGTATAATTCCTTCTTTTTTTCTTTTTTTTTTTTTTTCCCCCCAGTTTGTTTTGAGTTGCTACATTTTATTTGTTATGCATTTTGTTGAGTGCTTAGTTGTTCCTGTTTTGCTGACTTGGAATGTCTAGGAACTATTTCTAGTTCCTGCCCAAAGATTTTAAATTCTAAAGCTCTATACTTTCATGTTATATTAATTCTACTTGACTGTATTGAATGGATCCTAGGCATCCTTTTTTATAATATAGCCACAATTTTTCTACCTCTCTTGGAACTACTTAGTAGCAGATGAATCCACACCAAAGTCATTGTGTACTTTAAATTCAGTTCACTACCTTTTTTCAACATTCGTTAAAACCTTTGAATTAGTTATTGGTCACTTGTAGAAAATGATTTATAGACATTCAGTATTTTGTTGTATAAGACTTTTTAACGGGGTTAAAATTTGTTTATACGACATTTTGTTCACTTAAGAGGAAGTTTTACAAATGAAACAAACAGAAAATGAGATAATTATCTGGTCTAGAGTCAGAAATTCCACAACATGCAGAGAAAAGTTTTTGTTGCAACTACATTATATTGCAAGGGTAAGCAAAGTCAGGGTAAGAAGTTATAAAAAATAAATGTGGATAAGCAAACATCAGTAGTAATATTTTCTTTGTAATAGATAAGGAAACAAAAACAATTATTTAGTTACTTCAGAGAAAAAAAGGAAGATAAAGGGAAAGGGAAGGGCTCTAATTATCAAAAGGGAAATACACTGGAGGGAAAAAAAAGTAAAATTTCTAAGTATTTGCTCTGCTTCACTTCACTCAAAAGGACTCTTGTGTGAAATGATTAATTATGCTGGGAGTAGGTGAAGAACATAAGAGAACAGACATCAACACTGTTAAGAAGCAAATGAGAAAATAGCTGGACCAAATTAATGTTTTGAATCAGCAGGGCCAGATTAAATACATCAGAGGAAATTAGGTGCTAAAGGAATTAGTCAGTGAACTTTCACAGACAATGGCAAATAATTTTACAGAACTCTAAGGAGATTCTAGACTGCAGATTAGTAACTTGACATGAGTTATAAGAAAAAATATCAGCTAATCAGAGATGTAACATAGAAAAAAAATGTATTACAGTAACTGTTAGAAAGATGTTTGAAGTACAGAAAAAATAATTGTTATAGTTCACATGTATAGCTTATATATGAGAATGAAAGATGTTATAAATATGATTTCTTGCCTAATAAACAGATTAACTAGTGTAATTCATCACATCTTTGAAAAATACAGCCAATGGAAAACAAGCGATATTAAATTTAAAGAATTATTCGTGTGCTGGAATGGGCTGCCCAGGGAGGTGGTGGAGTCACCGACCCTGGAAGTGTTAATTGATCATTCAGACATTGTGTTGAGGGTTGTAGTTTAGAGATAATTGTTGGTGATATATAGTTGGTTGGACTGGATGATTTTATAGGTCTTTTCCAATCTTGGTGATTCTGTGATTCTATGATTAAAAAATAAATAAATAAGTAAAATCTGAACTTATCATCTAAAGCGCTGGGCAGTAAAGTCCTGAAAAGATCTTCATCTTTAGCGACATGGAAATCTCTTAATAGGATTTCTTGCACTGTATAAGAGTTGAGAAATATCACAAACTGGCCAACTATACCTCTTGTACAATTTCCAATGGTGTATAAGTTTTTAGAGTATGTATATAAATATATATATATATGAATATGGAGATTCTCCCTATCTCCCTATCATATTATATATATATAATATATATATGATATAATAATTCAGTATGATGACCATTTCCAGTTAAAACCCAACAACCTAATAGCTATTATTAGAACCAGGTTTAATTACTAGAACCAGCTCTTACAACAGGAATATACCAGGAACTATGCAGAGGTACGTAGGTACACTGCAGTGTATTCTAATACATTACTGTGACAGATGTCACACATAGAGAATCCCAATATGTCTGCATGGTATATTGCCTTTATGGTTGTGATGGTTGTGTGCACATTTGAGTGTGCATATTTCTCATGATTGCTTGTGATGAAAAAATCATGATTTATTATTAGTTTTGGTATTGAGCTGCCTGAGCTAGCTGAACATTAATCCGTATAATTTTAAATTAGAAAGAATTATATTTAAAAATACTTTTTCCCCCTCATTTGCAATTCTGTCATGCAAATAAAGTGTTGTCAGTTAGTTATGATACAGGAAATGATAGATTAACTGTACTATTTGTACAATCTCCTTTTTTTTTTTTTCCTTTTTTTTCCCAAATAACTATTTTTTACTCTTTACAGATAGAATTTTAGAATTAATTGAGAACCCTCAATATTTCTCACTTTTTTCTTGTAATGGACTAGCAAAAACAAACAAACAAACAAACAAAAACAACTACCAAAACTGTCACATATAAGAAGAAAGGCATTAGTGTCACTGAACTAGCGCAGATCAGTTCTTGACTAAGTTACTGTCAACTAATGTTGGCATCTATTTGCTCAAGAGGAATAAAGGCATCTCCCCTTTCAAAAAAGAAGGAAACTACTAGTGAGCTACAAACATGCTTAGGGGCCTGAAGCTCCTCTCCTGTTAGAAAAGACTAAGAGACCTGGGACTTCTTAATCTGGAGAAGGGAAGACTGAGGGGGAATCTTATTGATGCTTGTAAGTATCTAAAGAGTAAAGTGAATGAGGCTAGGTTTATTTCACCAGTATCCAGTGAAAAGACAAGGAACAATAATCACAAACTTGAACACTGGAAGTTCCATCTGAATATGAGAGATAATTTCTTTACTTTGAGAGTGACAGAGCCCTGGAACAGGCTGTCCTGCAACGTAGTGGAGTCTCTTTCTCTGAAGCTATTCAAAACCCACCTGGATGCTTTCCCATGCAATCTACAGTAGGGAACCTGCTTTGGAAGGGCTATTGAACTAGAAAATCTCTAGAGGCTCCTTCTAACCCCTACAATTCTGTGATTCTGTGACTCTATATTCCCACTGCTTTGCATATATACACAATCTAAATTGCTTTTCCCCACTTTTGTTTCTAATTCAGTCTTCCAGAAAATACTCATTTTATCTTTATCAGCTTTTACACAATCTCTGAGTTGACCACTGGTTATGAAATTTATCACAGAGCAATGGTGTAGAAAACTCTAATACAAAAAAAGAGTTACATGGACTTATGGCTGAGAGTGCAGATGATGACAAGAAGCAGCTTCCATCTGCTTCTCCACAGTAGTAGACTTTCTGAGGTAATATAAATGTCCAAATTAGTATCAAATAATTGAGAAGCTGAATAGCTAGAAAGAAGAACATTAGTGACATTTCAGCCTATAATATCATGCACTGTGATAGCAAAGCAGTATTTTCCTTTGGCCAGCAAGGTCCAAGCTCTCCAGTGCTAATCCAGAATGTCAGTACTAACAGGAACAATTTTTGTTTTGGCACTGCTTATGCTTATGCTCTTAGAGCCAAGCACAAAGCAGCCTCTAAGAAGAGCAATATATGGAGTAGAATTTTTAAATTTTGCAAGGATTTTTTTTTTTAATCTTTTTTTTTTCCTTTCACTCCACTTCTATTTATTTATTTATCTATCTATCTATCTATCTATTTATTTATTTATTTATAATCAGGTTGTATATTTTAGCGCACACATAGGACATTTTCTTGGAAGGCATATATAAAACCTGCAGGGGTCTATCAGAGAACAAAAGGAAACATGACAGACCAGGTATCAATGTTTGAATGCAGACATGGAAGTTGGAACACAACCTCTCAAAAAGTGTTGTACTAGGCATTTAGGTCAGGTAGGAGAGAGCAGATGGATCTTGACAAAAGAGCAGACAGATTTTTGGTTGATATGAGAGGAGAGCTGCCAAAGTACCAGCTGTGGTTGAGAAGGGAGAGTAAACCAAATTATTGTCAGTGGCTTTTGTTGGCAGATGTCCAGTTCTGATGTCTTTTATTTACAAAGGATTGATTTACTGAGAATTCACATAGGAAGGCTTTATTTATTTATTTATTTATTTATTTATTTATTTATTTATTTATTTATTTATTTATTTTTAAGTGCAGTATTCTATGTCTGGTACAAAAAGAAAGCAGTTGACTTTTTCAGATGTTGGAAGCAAATAGAGATTGGACAGTGAAATGGACTATGTGAATCTTTGCTTCCCAGAGGAGATCAAATAATCAAGCTGAGCTTCAGTGTAATTAAGATACATCCTTCATATCTTGCTTTTCATTCTGAATTTGCAATGTGTGCATGCTTTCTAGTAGATCATAAGACAAAATACTAGCAGGCATTTTAAATAACAAGCCATACACAGAATGTCATTATTGTCTGGAAACTAGATAAATTGCCTAATAATATAGTAGAACTATCATCAGTAAAACAGCATGTTATTTCAGTGTGATGATTCCTCACACAACATAGTTCAGGACAATCAACAACAGATGTCTTGGGCAGGTGGTATTTAAGGAGTAAACCTGAAAATCGAAACTGCTTAATATCATATTTCCTCCTTTCTGGAGCAAATTATAAAGCTTATTGAAGTAACAAATAACTGTGTTCAGAAAAGTAAATAGGAAATTCTTCTTAAATGGAGAATAGATCTACAAAATGACTTAAAAGCATTTTAGTGCAACCTTTATGTCAAGATTTAAATACATTTTTGCTTGTTTTCAGCTTTTCTGTAATCAGAGAAGTGATAAGTAAAAGTTAATACAAAGACCAAACACTAGTATAAATATAAACATATATAAACATATATATATAGCATATATATATAACATATATAAAGTCATTCTAAAATTTCTAATTTCTTCTTTGTACATCTAACACAAAAATAAGACAAATACAATGCTATAATTATTAACATATACCTCTATAAAACCACACAGAGCAGGATAGAAAGAGTACGGCCTAGTGTTCAAGTTCAGATAAGGATGTGCTTTTCAAATGAATATCCCAGTAGATATGTATCTATATAGTATATATAATAGCAAAGTTATGAGGCACCTAAGAATCATTTGTTTATCACAAGGAACATTGAAAAGTGTACTCATAGGAAGAGCTAAAAAATGCCATTGCTCATAAAAGGAAAAAAAAAAAAAAGTTTGTTTGTGTCTCGGTCCAATTTATAGGAGGGAGAGGAGGTTCTTTGATATATGTATACCTGGTGTGAGATTGAGAAGCAACTGTTCAAATGTTGGTTTGACCAGTTTCTTACAAATCTTAATCATGGAGATGGGGAAGGGGAGAACAGTGACTATTACGAATTAGGGTGATGGGGAAGGGAAGACAGGTGATAAAAAAGGTAGGAAAGAAGCAAGAATTGTATAAAGTGGGGATAGTCACCACTAGGATCCAGCAGTGGTCCCGCTGCACACTGTTCTGATGATCTGAGGTAAAAGTGCAGGGAGAGAGCAGTAGCAGCGTAACTGGCCTTGGGCAGCAAGCATATACCAAGAAGAGATGGCAGGTTAAGTCCAGGAGGAAGCAGTAAGTCTCAGGTAGCAGACCCAGGAGAGAGTCCAGGTTAAGTCCAGGAGGAAGCAGTAAGTCTCAGGTAGCAGGCCCAGGAGAGAGTCCGTCAGCATGCAGGCATCAGCTTGTGAGTCTTCTGATGACAGATGCTTTTCTTGTTCTTCTTCAGCATGCAGGTCTCAGGTTATGAGGAATCTGTTGTCAAAAACCTATGGACATGGTTGTTGATCCCTCTTTTATTATCCTCCTTTTTTTTCCAGCCTACATGACATCCCTGGGCGCTTGGGTAAGTGTCATGTGAGTACCTCCTGAGATGGCCATCTCCCTCAAGATAAGTCCACACAAAAGACTGCTTCCCAGCCATTAAGCTGTGGATTATCTCTCTCTCATTGCCCCTGGCCTTGTCCATCTGTGTCCCTCAGACAAAGGATTTTGCAACTCTTGCCCAAGGCCTTGCTTGAACTTGTGATCTGTGGAACACCACTCAGACTCACAGAGTCAGAATGAAGGTAGTTTTATTAGTTTAAGGTGCACACTGGCACATGAGGGCTAACACTGCCCCCAGTTGTGCAACTAGTAGCTCGTAAGCAGACATTTATAACACACAGAACGCACGAGCATGATTCAGCAAAGCAAGAAATGCTAACTCATTCTAGATAATGGATCGTCCTCTGCTAACTAATTCTGCAAAAGTCTTCTTGCTCTCCACTCCTTCTTGGACATACACTGTGTATAAGTATGTCTTTTTGAATATGACTTCTCTTGTAGTTTCTTATCTGAAAGCTTCAGACCTGGAATTCAAGGAATCTTCCACCTCACAATGCGCCATCAATAAGCGAAAGCCTTGCCCCGTTAATAGGAGACTCCTCCCAAGTCCTGCCTATTCCTAGTAAACCACTTCTCAATCTCCACCTCTGTAGAAAGTGTTCCTCCCCTTGGCTAATTCTGAGAAATTCAAGCAAGGGGCCCCCCTTTGTACATGTACAGGAGGCCCCCTTCTACAAGCCCTCTGTACAGGGACCATCCTAGGGTCTCTGCCTCCACCCACTTGTTCATCTGTGTCCTCAGCAAGCTTTGAGGCAATGGTTTAAAAGAATAATTTCTTACAGTTTGTTTCAAATTTTTGCAGTTCTTCCAGAATAATTCTGAACACTCCAGAAAATACATTCTTATGATTCATGGAAATATATACATATTTAAAGAAGAATTAAGCATTCTTATTCATATATTATCTTCAACCTTCACTTTCCTAAAAATTTGTGTGTTGGAGTGAGTGAGAAGCAGTAGTAGAGATTTGAACAGATTAGAATATTTGGGAAGAGGTTTATTGGCTAGCTTAGCAAAATCTCTGATCATCAGATTCTGTCGTTAATTCTGTTCTGAGTCACATTAGCATCTATTGCACAGAAGAAAATATTAATACTGAATGTAAAGTTTCACTAAGAGGAATAATTACAGGAACTACAACATCTGGAACTCAGTAAGTACCAAGTTGCAGAACTAGCTATTCTGAAAAGCATAACACTGGCAGGAATATATGGAAATTGAAAGGGGAATTTATCTAGCTGGATACCAGTAACTGAAATCTCTTTTCTCTTTGCTGATGAACAAATGAAGCAATTTGTGCAGCTCTTTCAAAAACAGGTTAAAAGAAAAAAAAAGTTTTTAAAGACGTCTTTAAGACATCTACACTTTGTATATTTAAATAAGTAAGAGAGCTTCTGTTTTGTTCAAATGTGATGAAAACTTTCACTGCATTCACTTTTTTATGTAGGTGGAAAATGAATAATTTTTTATAATTTCAATTTGGCTGACAATGCCAGAGAGCAGCAAGTACAAGATCATCCAGAAGCAACAGGGAGCCAGGAGCCTAGAATGACAGTGAGGCAGTCAAGGCAGTGACCTCAGCAACAGGGACACAAAGCACAACACCTGAACAAGAAAAGCAGAGCAGGCCAAGTGACAGTAATCTGGGCCTGCCAAAAGCTCAGTGATCGCCTAACAAGACCACAGCAATGAGGACCAAAGATCAACTCTTTGAAAGGGTAGATAATAGCAGGACAAGGAGAAATGGTTTAAAGTTGAAGGAGGGAAGATTTAGGTTGGATGCCAAGGGGAAGTTCTTTACCATGAGAGTGGTAAGGTGCTGGAACAGGCTGTCCAGAGAGATTGAGGATTCCCCATCCCTGGAGGTGTTTATGGCCAGGTTGAATGGGGCTCTGGGTAGCCTGATCTAGTATTAAATGGGGAGGTTGGTGGCCCTGACTGTGGCAGGGGGATTTGGAGATTCATGACCCTTGAGGTTCCTTCCAACCTGGGCCATTCTGTTTGATTCTGTATATGAAAGCAAACAATTATGTCAGCAAACCAGAATCACTGTTGCAGGCTCAAATGCAATTCCAGTGCCAAAAAGGAGGAGGAAGACAAGAACCACCTGTTCCTGATCTCAAAGCTAATTCTCACATATCAGTTTTCACAGAAATGTAATCTATAGTTAAACATTTGTGTCATACTACAGCTAGCACTAAGCACCAGCAGCTCAATCTGTGTGAGATAAGAGAGTGTGGAGTCTGTTACTACACTTAAGGCCCTGGCAGACATTTTGAATATAAGCTAAGATTAAATGGAATACCACTATCTGTCTAGAAACTGTCATCAGTATTTTAACTGTCATCAGTTAAAATACAAGCTCAAAGAAACCTAAGATCTATTAACTTCTGCCTAAGAGGTACTGGTTTGTCCTGGGCTTACTATCATTATTATTATTTTTGATATTGGTAACAGTAGGAAAGGTATGTAGAGGTGGCCTCTGTGAGAAGAGAGAAGAAGCTGCCACATGTCAGTTAAAAGCCAGTTCCAGCCAGGACCAGAATTCTTTTCTTAAATTGCTCTCACGGTGGCACAGCCAGTATCGCTCACAGTTCAGCTCTGGCCAGTGGTGGGTTCCTTTCGGAGCAGACTGGAGCTGCCATAGGACAGCTTCTGGACTCGTCATCAAGGCCATTCCTACAGTCTTCTCCCCTTCTTCCCTATTCCCCCAATCCAATACAGTGATAGGAAAAAAACAAGCACTGACATTTTTACTTTGTACTGAGAATAAATCTCAGAGGGTGCCTAGATATCTTCTGGATGATTGTTCTGCAAATGACCCTCACTGGAAACTTTATTCAAACCATTCTGACTTATTTCCCCAAACTTTTCGGGAAGTCTTTTCTCCAAATCAGATTGAGCTGGGGATATAACAAAGGCTTCTTAAAAGCTGGATTGATCAATTGTTATTTTGCATTCATATAAAACTATAAAGAATCATAGAATCATAGAATCACAAGGTTGGAAACAACCGTCAAGATCATCTAGTCCAAGCGTCTTCACACTACCACTGCTACCACAAGCTACTAAACCATATCTCGTAGCTCCTCATCCAGACGCCTCCTGAACACTGCCAAGGACGGTGACTCCACCACCTCCCTTAGCAGGCCATTCCAGTGCCCAACCACTCTCTGAGAGAAAAAGTTCTTCCTTAAGTCTAACCTAAACCTCCTCTGGTACAACTTTGACCATTTCCCCGGGTCCTGTTTGTTGCCTGGGAGAAGAGGCCAAACCCCTCTTCACCACAACCTCCCTTCAGGAAGTTGTAGAGTGCAATGAGGTCTCCCCTGAGCCTCCTCTTCTCCAGGCTAAACAATCCCAGCTCCCTCAGCCGCTCCTCAAAAGACTTGTGTTCCAGACCCCTCACTAGTTTCATTGCCCTTCTCTGGACACGCTCCAGTGTCTTGTAGTGAGGGGCCCAAAACTGAACACAGTACTCGAGGTGTGGCTTCACCTGTGCTGAGTACAGGGGGACGATCACCTCCCTGCTCCTGCTGGCCACGCTATTTCTAATGCAGGCCAGGATGGCGCTGGCTCTTTTGGCCACCTGGGCACACTGTCGGCTCATGTTCAGGCAAGCGTCAGCCAACACCCCCAGGTCCCTTTCCTCTTCACAATCATCCAGCCACTCATTCCCAATATTCTTGTTGCATTTTTTTACTTTATTACTAACACTTAAGTAAAACAAATCCTGTCTTTTGCTGTTTTTACCCTAAAAATAGTGAATGTGAATCTTTACAGTAACACTTCTGGTTACAGATTCATGCATCCAGTTCTGCCTTGGGAATGTGAGGAGCTGAGCTACAAGAAGCAGTGTAAAATCTTGGATGCATGAAGAGCTGTGTTCTTGGGGAATTCTTTTCCATGTTACATGTTTTCTCAATTACTAATCAAAGAAGTATTATCTGCTGAGGGAGAAGGCAGGAAAGAGACAACTCCTACCTCTGGACAATCCCCAAGGATTCTTCATATATTATTTACTATGGATAAAAACTTCAAATTCATCATTGAGAGTTTCATATTTAAATCAATCATTTTAAAATGCATGAGTGAGATGCTGGAACAGGTTGCTCAAAAAGGTTGTGGATACCCCATTGTATGAGTCCCTGCGCAACCTGATTGAATGTTTGATCTAGTGACTGGCAAATGTACTTGCGGCAGAGGAGTTGGAACTTGATGATCTTTGAGGTTCCCTCTAACATAAGACATTCTATGATTCTACAAAGAGAGGAACAGATAGATTAAAACTGTTCTCACGTCTGAGATACTTATTCTGTAATGTCACATAGCTGTTTAAAACTTTTAAAAGTTAATTAAATTCAGATATTTAATTTAAATTGAATGTTTATTGTACACTAAATACATAACCTTTTTAATAAGAATTAATAAAGTTAAAAAGTAGTACCAAGCTAATATGCTTGCCTTATAATTAACCCAACCATGCCAGCATTAAATGAGCTTTTGTGCTGTAATTGATAAATTAAACTTGCAAAGAGCTTTAGGATTTAACGGGTGTTTAACAAAATAATTTTGTTGGGTTGATTGGATATCAATTAATTGCCAAAAATTAGCATGTTAATTGGCATTTATTTTAGTATAGTCATAGCTATCTAGTCAATTGCTAATTAAAATACTTAAATAATTTCTTCCTATTTATAAGATTGAGATTGTGTTTTTATTACCTGTTTCATTTTGGGATAATGATATGGCAAGTAAATTTATGTACCTTGTTTATTGAATCTCGGTAGTATCAATTCATTCTCTATTAGCACTGAAATACTCTTAATAAGAGTACATTTATGATGTGAATTTGACATCACGTGTTCTGATATGTACAATATCTGCATTTGCACTACTTTGCAAGATCAGTGTCTTTTCTTTCCTCTTTTACTGCACCTCTTTGTCATGCTTTTCTATTCCTTCCGTTTCATGTTTATTTTCTTTTCTAGAAATCATGTCAATATGTATGCAACAACAGGATGTCAGTTTGTACATATGCCATTGGGGTCCAGGGCACCGGCTCCATATTGGGGGGCTGGACTGTCAGGGATCAAGGGCTAGCCATCACTGAGAATTCCAGCTGAAACAGACTCTTGAGAGAGGCTCCTGGGCAGCACAGGGTGAAGACAGAGGCAGAATGGCTACTCCAGGCCCTGGGAGCTGATGCTGGGTGCAGCTCACTCAGGCTTGGACACAGCTCCAGACCTACTGCCTCACAAACCTGCTAGCACTCAGTCCTCATTCTGTGAAGCAGGGGCTAGGCCTGACAGCTGTCTGGGCCTAGGGCTCACCTCAGGGATCTGCCCAAAGCCCCAGATTATGGCTGTCCTTGTTTCTCTAGTTGTCCTGCTCCAGATTGCAGCTCCTGGCTTTGGAGGGAGCAGCTGGCCCTGACTGTGTTCTGATGTGTCATTTAAATTCCCTCACAAAAACTGCCGCAAAACAGTACAGAACAAGGAGAGTGCCGTAATTTTAACCTAACTGGGGAAGCATGTCTTGGTCTGCAAATGGATATTAAACCTCTTCTTAGTTCTTCACTGATACTACTCTCAACCCATACCATGACATTAAAATCAAACTTGGACAAAAATTTATCAAACAAGTTGAGCTATAGATAACAATGTCTCTCATTACAAATCTTCCTTAGTCTGCCCTTCAAATTTTCTTACCTGAAATACCTGCAGATTACTCCTCAGATTACTTTAGACAAGAATTTCTTTTTACTCATCCAGCTTTCCTTTCAATATATCCACCCTTCAAGGCATGATTTTTTATTTATTTTTTTTTTTCCCTCAGTTTATTAAAAGCCTGTATATCATAGATGTTCAACTTTTTGGCTTCGCTGGGCTACACTGAGTGAAGAGGAATCGTCTTGGGCTGCATGTTATAAAATGTATGCATAAAATAAAATAGTGTAGTTAATGTATATAAGTAACAGAACTTATTTTATTTTTTATATATTTTTAATTAAAACATGAAAAAAAATGAACAACGAAAACATAAACCTAGAGGAATATTTGATGTCGTTGTTGTGAAGCTAATGTATTGTGTATAGTTTGATGGAAATAGCTGCAATTCTTAGTGAACTTTCAAGGCGTTTCTCAGAAATGTTTGGTGAAATTGTACACTTCCTGTACTTGATACTTGAAAATAATTGATTAGAAACATATGTATTGCCAAAAAGCAATGACATAAATAAAACATTACTGTGGAGTGATGGATATATTTCTCTGGTAAGATAAAGCTTATAAAGGTCTAATAAGGAGACATAATCAAGTTTTTCTTTGAGTTGAATGTCTTATTAAAATTCTACACATTCCACTAGAAAATCTGTACATAATGTGTTTATGTAAACTGAGAATAAAATTGCAAATATACAAAGGAAAAAGTTTTTTTTTTTTTTTTTGTAATTGTGAAACTTATTTTCAAATTCCTTTATCAAAATGGAAAGCAAGGCTGCATTTTTTTTGCTGTTCACAGAACTGAATTTAGCTAACATAAAAATGCATAAACTGATTTGCCACAATTTAATCTTGTCATAATTTCAGTTTCATTTTGAACATTATTACAGTTTGAAATATAGCACAAATAAGTTGATTTTCACATTAAGCACCCATGTTTAACTCATTTAAATGAGCAATAAAACTCACCAAAAATATTAAATCTGTGAACCATTTTTAATCTTCATGTTCTGGCACATTTTTTCCTTTTAATTCTATACGACAAATCATAAAATCTTTTTAGCACTTTTCCCCAACTCAGCCACCTTACTTCAGAAAAGTAAATGATGTCCCCGTAATCAGAACCCATACTTTTAAGAACTCCTGAAATGAGCAATGATTCAATACATTGAATTTTATGAAATTCTCTATTTTGATGACGATTTGCAAGATATTATCAATTTTAAAATTTTTCAAGCATAAATTGTCTTGATTTACAATGCAGAGATATTTCATCAAATGCGAGTTTCCAGCTGCAATTGCATCATATTCTCTTAATTTTATAAGTTCCCCTTTTTTACCAGCCATCACCAAGGTGCCATTAGTAGCTGTATCAGATAGGTTGACGAAGGTTAAATAAAACTGCTATCATTTCATTTTTACTTTTTCATAAAAATCAAGATATTTACTTGTGTTTTTTAATGGCACCAAATAAGCTATTTCTTCAGTGACATTACATTCTTTACAATACTTCTAATAAAAACAGCACGTTGAGACATACCTGTACCATCAGTACTTTCAAATATCACCAAAGCATAAAATTAGTAGCTTTACTCTCCAAATTACTTTTGAGAGATTTTCTATTTCTCCAGTTTGCCTGGGTACAGTCTGGTGAGACAAACTAATTTTAGAAAAAAATGAGTTTTTTTATCAGGACAAATTATATTTGCCATGCATTCCAAACATTGCTTAATAAACCCATTATCAGTAAATGGTTTTGATTCTTTTACAATCAGATTTGCTACCACATAAGTAGCTTTTTTAACAGAGTCTGTTTGTGTTGTAACTCCTAAAATTTTTTTAGAAGTTGTGGTGGCAGACTTTTTTCAGTACCACAGTTTTGTCTTTACGAAACATTCCTCGATATGCACTGGACTTGGCAGCATGTTTTTTGCATATAATGCCTCCTTAAATTGTAATATTTAAAAAGTGACATAATTTCCTTACAAATTAAGGAAATAAACATAATGCCATATTATTTGCCTAAAAAGAGAGTATTCATCTGCCCATTTTTCATTGAACTGTAGTGTGCAATCTACAATTTTTCTTTCTTTGGAGGGAGGGTTCTGTTTTCTTTTGAAATGACATTAGGTATGTTGAATGTATATGTGTCAAGTGTGAGATGTATGGTTAGCACTTCTTTGCTCCCTCCCTGTGTCCTGGATTCAGTACAGACAGAGTTATAGCATCCTATTTAGTTGTCGTTGAGCAATGAGTAAGTGCCTGCGGCTGAACTGGGCTGCTCAGAGAAGAGCTACTGTCATGATGGTGGGGGGAGGGGCCAGCCACTGGACAGGCTGGACTGGGCTCCATGGCCCCACATCTTGCATTGGTCATGCATGATTATAAACTTAACAAAAGTTTCAGGGTTGTGACCTGTCTCACTCCAATTTATAGAAGGGAGATGAAGTTCTTTTAATATCCGCATACCCAGTGTGAGATTAAGAAACAACGGTTCAAATGTTGGTCCAACCAGTTCATTATAAATCCTAATCAGGGAGATGGGGAAGGGAAGGAGGGCAATAGAAAAGATAGGAAAGAAGCAAGAATCGCGTAAAGCGGGGATAGTCACCACCAGGATCCAGCAGCGGTCCCGTTTCTTGACGTTTTGAAGGTTCAAGGCCAAAGCAGCAGGGGGGGAGAGAGGCAGCGTGGCTGGCCTTGGGCAGCAAGCAGGAAGAAGTTGCAGAGCCAATCCGGGAGGAAGCAGCAGGACTCAGGTAGCAGGCCCAGGAGAGTCTGTCAGCATGCATGAATTCCGTAGTGAGGAATCTGATGGCAGACACCTTTGTTCTTCTTCAGCGTGCTGGTAGAACGCAGAGCAAGTCCAGGAGGGAGAGAGGCAGGTCGTGAGGCTTCTCATGTCTTCATGAGGAATCTGTTGCCAGAAAACCTAAATCTCATGGTTTTCGATTCCTCTTTTATCCTCCTTTTTCTCCTGCCTACGTGACATCCCTAGGTGCTTGGGTAAGAGTCATGTGCAGCACCTCCTGAGATGGCCATTTTCCTCAAGATAGGTCTACCAAAAAGACCACTTCATGGCTATTAAGCTGCAGCTTCTCTCTCTCTCTCATTGTCCCTAGCTTTGTCCATCTGTGTCCCTCAGACAAAGGATTCCACAACCCTTGCCCAGGACTTGCTTGGATTTGTTCATCTGTGTTTCCAGCACGCTTTGAAACAATGATGTTAAAGAGTAATCTCTTACATGACCCTAAATGTCAGTGATCATTTCCTTTGTAATTCCAAATAAGAGGCACTGATGTTTCTTCTCTGTGTGCTTGAGCAGGAATTCACATCAGTCCTGAAGAATTTCTGTCAAGCCTCTGCCTAGGCATGCTGACTTGAAATGTCTTTCTGTTCAGGGTGCTTTCTGCTCAGGGTGCTTTCTGTTTGGAAAACCATTTCAGGAGCTGTCTCTCTCCATGCTCATAGGGATATGTAACACACTTGATAATTGTATGCATGCATATTAATGCATTATTATTTTGCAAAATGTTTTATGCTTCTCTGTCAGCTATTTAACTATTGTTTTCTTCTTTTTGTACATATTGTGTTTACACAATGCTTTTACAACTGTAATAATATAACATACTCCTACTGAACACTGCCTGCTGAATTTAATATGTCTTCTCATTCTTGTAATGCTTTCGAGTAGGAAGATAAGTGTAATGAATGCCAAAATGTAAGTAAGTGACTTGGCTTCCCAAATATATATATTTATAGATAAAATATGATCTGAATGAAATAATAAACTATAAATCTAAATAATTATAAATATATTCTGAATAAATAATATTTTATATTTACTTCAGTAAATATTTGTTTGTTTGTTTTTTTAATGTCACTCTGTAATCTAAAAAGAAAAAATATACAAAATCTGAGGTTCCTCAACCATGTCAAGAAGTAGAACGGTATTTACATAAACCATAGGAGATGAAATAGGAGCTGAATAGGAAAGAGCAAGTGATGCAGTACCTTAATTTTCAAAATGATTTAGTTCTATGTTCTGAATTGTACAGGATGTCAAATTAGAATATAGTTTGTACCATTTACTGGTCTTTTTATAAGTTTTATAAATTTGCTTGCTTGTGCCTTATGTAGTTTTGCAGTACAGTGCCATATACTAGAAACTATAGCGGCAAGAGTTATCCTCCTGTTGTAGAGGAAAATGTTGTTTTCCTTTCTTATGCTCTATACACTAATCCAAAATAAAATAAAATAAAATAAAATAAAATATAATAAAAAAGAGATATCTCAAGCATAATTATGAAGCAAAAAAAAAAAAAAAAAAAGTTGCTTGCTATAAAGATGCTATAAGAAATCGTGCTGAAACTATAGGAAAAAAAAAAGCTGTTAAACTGAAAACTTTGTTAGAACCTTATGATTTCCATTTAATAATGGCCTTAAGTGCAAATATTCAAAAACTCTGACTTGGAACCTGGAATCTTAGAATTGTAAATGAGTCACCATATTTTGAGACCCAGCTAGAAGTTTGATTATTAGGGAGGTTGGATCCCACTGTCCCAATTTAGGTTACTGTATCTTGAAAACAAATAAAAATATTTTGAGTTTAGCACTATATAAATATTTACTCAGAATTATATGAATAAATAAATTACTAGTTGAGGCTTGTAACTAGCACTGTTTCCCAGGTCTCGGTGCTGCATCCTGTCTTATTCAACATCTTCATGAACGACCTGGATGAAGGGATAGAGAACACTCTCAGTAAGTTTGGTGACTATACAAAGCTGGGAGAAGTGGCTGACATGCCAGAAGGCTGTGCCACCATTCAACAATACCAGACTCAAGAGTTGGACAAGGAGGAACCTGATGAGGTTTAACAAGAGGAAGTAGAGTCTTGTAGCTGGGGAGGAATAATGACATGCATTAGTACAGGTTAGGGAATGACCTGCTTGAGTGGAGCTCAGTGGAGAAGGTCTTGGAGGACAACAGGCTGGCCATGAACCAACAGTGCACCCTTGTAGTCAAGAAGGCTAATCATATCCTGGGGTGCATTAAACAGAGCATGGCCAGCAGGTCAAGGGAGATGATCCTCCCCACTATGCTCTGCCCTGGTGAGGTCTCATCTGGAATACTGTGTCCAGTTCCAGGCTTCCCATTTCAAAAAAGACAGTGATATCCTAGAAGGAGTCCAGGGAGGGCCGCAAAGACAACTAAGGGCCTGGAGCTTCTCCCATATGAGGAAAGGCTGAGTACCCAGGTTTGTTCAGCCAGAGGAAAAGAAGACTGAAAGGTGATCTGATAAATGTTTATAAATATCTAAATGGATATAGGAGGTAAATGGACAAGGCTAGGCTCCTCTTGATGGTGCACATCAATAGGACAAGGAGTAATGGCCTAAAACTTGAACATAGGAAGTTCCATACAAACATGCAGAAGAATTTCTTTGCAGTAAGGATGATAGAACACAGGAACAGGTTGCTGAGAGAGGTTGTGGAGTCTCCCTCTATGAAGATATTCAAGACCTGTCTGGACGCCTATCTGTGCCACCTAGTTACAGTACCTGCTTTTTCAGATATGTTTGGACTCAATGATCACTTGAGGTCCCTTCCACCCTCTTAAATTCTGTGATTCTTTGAAATTACAGAATAAATGTAGGTCACTCTGCAAGTAATGCCACATGTTTTTTTGTTTATTTGTTTGTTTGTTTTAATGGAAATAACAACATATAGAAAAGAACAATAACACTATTTGATAGAACAAATTCTCAGCTACAAAACAGTACTTTTTTAACATAGTTCCCACTATTAGCTATGCTTTTTACCAGCGGTGAACAAGAGCTGATATGTTGAGCTCGTCAAAACTTGCACCATCAGTGGTGACCCACTGTTTCACAGCTACTCTGAAGGTGCATCACTGTGCTAACATTCACTGTTTGTTCTCCATAAATGTTAAGCAAGCAAAGATGAATGTCAGTGAGTGCAATTTTTTCTGCATGAAGAAATTCAATTATGTACCTTTGCTTCATATGTACTTTCATGTTAATGCCATTTTTGTCAGACTGACTCTTTACTGTCATCTGTAACAGCAACAAAATGTAATGGAATACTGGTAGGAAGATTCAGTTTCTACTGCCATACAACCAACTTCCGGTTCTGATGTAGTTTGCCAACATAATAAAATAGGAGGCATTATTTTTAGAGCAGACCTTGTATATAGTATATTATCTTCATTGATCTTGCAGTACAATTGTTCTTACTGTCATGATCTGTCATTAGAGGCAGTATCTCTTTATTGGACTAACTTCCATGGCTGAAAAAATCACCATGCTTTTGAGCGTGCAAGCATTTCTCAAAGTCTGAAATACAGATAGTAAATTTAACAATAAAATACAAGGTGAAAACAATAGCTCATAGTTTATTTAGATATGTATCAGACAATCTGTGGAAGATAATTTAGGAGGAGAAGAATGAGACAACAAAAAAGGAAAGCTAAACTAAAGAAAAATAAATTAGAGATAGGGTAATTATCTCCTTGGGCAGAGGAGAGCTTTTAACAGAGGTAATCTCAAAAATGCATAGATTAGAGAGAGAGGAAAAAAGAAAAAAGAAAAAAAAAAGGAAAAAAAAAAAGAGGCAATCAGTTATAGAACAAAGTTATGTTAGATTTCTACATTTTGTACAGAGAATATCTGATTCTGTGGGATTTTTTTGAGTTCCCTTCCTTTTCTTCCCTTTTCTTCCCTTCTCTATACTCCCCACCCACTTCTTGGAATATCATAAGGAGTATCTTATGATGTTAAGGCTTTTATGCTGTTTAATTTACATAGTCAGAAAGACAGTCATGATTTTTAAAAGATCTGAAAACAGTTGTTAACATCTTAGCAAAGGAGATCAGCGTATAAATACACATACAAGGATTTTGAAAAAAGAAGCTCTTTTTAAGGTCTGGATTCATTAAAATGAAGAAAGAAGGAATTTAAAAGGAAGGAATTCTGTGATACTGAGTACCAAGGACAAACTGGTCATCTAATCCAGGGACTTGATATTCAGTAGGCTAATTATCTGAGCAATGATGGCATTGGCTGCTCAGATCTCATATTTAAGTAAATAAACCTTTGCTTTGATAAACGAGCTATAATCCTGAGTTTTGGGGGACAAGCAGTTGTTTTGCATTCTGGGTTCTTTGTTTTTGTTGTCCTGTTTGTTTATTTTTGTTGTCCTGTTTGCTTTTGTTGGTAGTACTTTTTTTTTTTTTTCTTTTAAGATAAACAGGTAGTCACAGAAGTCCTAATCATAGATAACAAAGATAAAAATTTGCAGAGAAAGAAAAATAAATGAAATGTTAGTTACTTAGGAAAATAAAATCTTTTTACACTGATACTATTTGTGGATCTCTTTGTGCTAACATTTTAATGGATAAAGGTCGACTTCAGATTATGGTTAGGTGCAAAATTTATGTTTAATATTCATTATGTCATAGGCATAGAGTCATTATTTGAATAAGGCATACATGCATCCCTTCATGCATCTTACCAAGTGGAGAAAAAAAAGAAGGACAATTTTAAATTTCATGTATAAAACAAATAATATTAATAGATTAAAATAATAATCGTCATCATCATCATGAAATTATATTTCTTAAAGCATGCATGCAATGAATTTGATTCCCTTTTTTTAAACTTTGTTATAATATAGGTTGGTTTCCATTCTTCTTGTTGAGTCAAGGTAAGAATAATGACTATAAGACTGAGCAAGAAGTAGATGTGTTTGCATCAGAGAGTATTGTGGTCTAGTTTTCAACATACATATGCAAATGCATTTGCAAACACAAAACTGTAATTTGTCATGGTGTATTTTTCATGTGTATCGAAAATCTATATTCATGGTTAAGTACATCATTCAAAGAAAATTGTGGAAATATTGTTCAGTAACACATATCTGAATTATGCTAAAACAGCATTGTCATAATGTGTCATGTCCTCCTGTGTGTGAAATGAATGTACAGTCTTTGTTTATATGCTGCTCTACAAGATGCAGCGTCTTGGGAAGCAAAGCAGATTTTCACTGCTTAGGTAAGTGCTATTGACAGAAAAGAGCTAAAAGCAGACAGCGTAGTGATTTGTGGATTACTAAGGTTCTTTTTTAGTAATTGTCAGTAATAGTACAGCTGTTCCCTATGCATACTAAATTTCAGCCAAAAGGACTTTTCTAGCAAATCAGCCATCAGAATAGTATATGCAGCATATATGCAGTATAGACTGCATATGATTTTCCATATTTTTAACACAATCTTTTCTTCAAACATTTTAAAAGTATGGTTTTGCTTCCTTTCTTGTTCCTTTATTTATTTATTTATTTATTTATTTTTCTTGAAGTCTGAAATTTCTGTATATTTAGAATCTGGTAAAGAGTCTGAAATATTTTAGTTAATCAAGTTACTACTTTTAAAATTGTTAGACTGCAAACTAGTTATTTATGATAATACTGACTTGAATATAGTACTGATTTATTTACGTAAGATTATAAGGGGTCTTATGAGCTGAGGAATAGTACAGTACTAGAAGGAAAGTCTGTATTTAAATTAGTCTTTGTGTTTTGCAGCATAACTATCATATTCTTTACCAATGAATAGCTTATATTATTGAAAGGTTACGTCAACAGCAACTATTCCACTAACTATCAGTTGGTGTATTTATTGGACTTTGAATATTTGAAGCATCATCTCTCTCTGAAAACAGAGGCTTGTAGCTTTCTAGACTTTACTCAGTAGTGAATAATCTATTACCAAAAGTGTCATGGTTTTGTGATTTTTGGTTTTCGGTATTCCACATCATAACATCATGTGGGGCACTGGGAGTTTAACTGTTAATGCTCAAGTTCTGGGTACCTGCCCAGAAGAGAAGAAGAACTACATTGCCCAGGGGACTTTGCGGTCACACAGAGGAGATATAACTCCTAGCAAGGTCACCTGATGCGCTCTTCTTCGCCTGCTCTTCGTCGGCTCTTCTCCCATCTCCCTGCTGCTCAACTGGACTGCGCATCTCACCTAAGCATTGTGGTGAGGCCTATCCACCTTTCAGACATTTTCTCTCTCATTATATTTGATTTATTAGCTTCAATTTAATTATATTGTATTATAGTGTGTTATCTTGCAATCCGATAATATATTTAGTAAATTAGTTTGTTTCTACTCAGATCGTTGTCGTTGTTTTTAATTATTTTGGGGTCCCCTGTTCCCTTTTTCTGGAGGCACGGATTTTGTGAAATCCCTCTGCCCCCCTAGTCACGGGACTGGGTTGAACCAGCCCGTAAACTGTTGACAAAAAGTTATGTCCAAAAGTTTGTTATTGCATGAAGAAAAATATAATGAAGTTAGTACTGCAAGTATCTATCATTTATCATTTATCATGGTGAAACTGGCTGCCCATGGCCTGGACAGGTATACACTTCTTTGGGTAAGGAACTGGCTGGAGGGCCATGCCCAACAGGTGGTGGTTAATGGAGTTAAGTCCAGCTGGCAACCCATTACGAGTGGTGTCCCCAGGGGTCGGTACTGAGATCCATCTTGTTTAATATCTTTATTGTTGACCTAGATGAGGGGATTGAATGTACCCTCATTAAGTTGCAGATGACACTAAGTTGGGAGGTGGTGTGGATCTGCCTGAGGGTAGGGAGGCCCTTCAGAGGGATATGGATAAGCTGTATTGCTGGGCTGAGGTGAATGGGATGAGGTTCAACAAGGCCAAGTGTTGGGTCCTGCACTTTGGCCACAATAACCCCATGTAGCATTTATAGGTTTGGGGATGAGTGGCTGGATGATTGTGAAGAGGAAAGGGACCTGGGGGTGTTGGTTGATGCTCAGCTGAACATGAGCTGACTGTGTGCCCAGGTGGCCAAGAGGGCCAACAGCATTCTGGCCTGCATTAGAAATAGTGTGTCCAGCAGGAGCAGGGAGGTGATCATCTCCCTGTACTCAGCACAGGTGAGGCCACACCTCGAGTATTGTGTTCAGTTTTGGGTTCCTCACTACAAGAAAGATATTGAGGCCCTGGAGCATGTCCAGAGAAGAACAATGAAACTGGTGAGAGGTCATAAGGAGCGGCTGAGGGAGCTGGGATTGTTTAGTCTGGAGAAGAGGAGGCTCAGGGGAGACCTCATCGCACTCTACAACTTCCTGAAGGGAGGCTGTGGTGAAGAGGGGTTTGGCCTCTTCTCCCAGGCAACAAACAGGACCCGGGGAAATGGTCAAAGTTGTACCAGAGGAGGTTTAGGTTAGACATGAGGAAGAACTTTTTCTCTCAGAGAGTGGTCGGGCACTGGAATGGCCTGCTAAGGGAGGTGGTGGAGTCACCGTCCTTGGCAGTGTTCAGGAGGCGTCTGGATGAGGAGCTACGAGATATGGTTTAGTTTGTGGTAGCAATGATAATGAGAAGACGGTTGGAGTAGATGATCTTACAGGTCGTTTCAAACCTTGTGATTCTATGATTCTATGATTCATATTAATAATTTTAACATCATCTGTGTGAAGGAATTCTGGACAGGAACAGGATTCAGGAACACTGAACTTTGCTCACATTTGCATTCCTAATTACCACCTTTATTTTTTAAAACTTTCAGCATATGCATTATCTCACTTCTTCCTTAAACTCATTTTCTACTATAATGCTGGAAGGATACATCTGTATTAGTGCTCTTATCTTCCTGAAAGATTATCCCTGCAAGGTTCTGGCATGACTACATTTTTTCCTCCTGTTTTTGTTCTGTGTAACAGAAGTTTATAGGAAAGGGATTGACTAGGATTTTACTATTTCATGTATTAACTAATAATTAATATTCATTAACTTCTACATCCTTTTATGCATTACTTTTCATACATTTTCCTTTTAGTCTTCCTTTTCTCTTCTTTTTTAACACTTTTTTCCACTGTTGCACGTAATACAAATTAAGTACATAGCACTGGGAAATCATGAATTAAGCTGTATCAATGGGAACCTGCAAGATGAACAATGTAGAGGGATGCTATGTACATAAAGACAAAGCATAATGTTGTAAAAAGCCCTTAGAGAATTCTGAAAACTGAAAGAATCAGTAAAGTTGTATTAAAATGCTGTGGAAGAAATGAAAGAAGTTAATAATTTAGCACAGATTGCTGAGAGAAGTTGTGAAGTCTTCTCTAGAGATATTCAAGACCTGTCTGGATGCCTATTTGTGCCACCTATTGTAGAGTACCTGCTTTTTCAGGTATGTTTGGTCTTGATGATCTCCTGAGGTGCTTTCCAGCCCCTGTGATTCTGTGATTCTGTGATTTACTTGGTAATTAAAATTAATGGAACCGCATTACTGAATGGGGAAAAAAGAAAAAAATAGCTAATTAGAGATCAATTCTCATTTCAAAGAGTCAATGCCTTTCCAAGAATGTCTACTGAAGCTTTCATCTGAATTTATCACACTGGATACATATGTGTAAGTTTTTTGTTTTTTTTTTTTTTTTTAATTAGGGCCAGACTAAAGTTTATCCATTACCACACGACTTTTATTAATTTGTATTTTGGCTGTGACCAAATACTGCTCTCTCATATAATGTTTCAAACATCGTTTTGGAGACACTGTCTGGTAGGAACACTGTCTCTAATAAGAAATTCTGATTTGGGCTTTTTTACTGAGGGTGGTGTTGGTTGTTCAGTTTTGACATGTAGAGACAAGTTGGAGAAGGTATTTGGGCTTCAGAGATATAATGATCTGTAGATTGTTTAGTCATATAAGCCATTAAGATTCTAGAGGACTTTTTCAAAAGGAGTTCTGTAGCAAGTCCAAATACTAAACATGGATATGACCTAGATATTTCTTTAAGTGGAATGAAATATGTAATGCAGGAAGAACTGCCGAGACCATGCAAAGTAAGTGGCTGTTCATATAATGTTCCTGTACCTCTCTCTTCTCAACACACTCATGAATACATGCCAGGAGACAATTTTAATAGTGCTGAAAAGATGCAAGAATATGATATAACAGAGATATATAATGACCCTCTTTTCACAAATATTACAAGTATTCACAAATTCACAAATTCACAAATAAAACAAGTATTACTTTTTGTTTTGTTTTGTTTTTATCCTTGCAAAATAAAATGATTGAAATTCAATATTTAAAGGAGAAACACTAAATTAATGATAAAATGATTTATAAGGAAGATTCTTCTTCATTTGTGTTCTCATCTCAGAAGGACTAATCCAAAGAATTTAGAATTATTTTTACCATGACCTGCAAGAAACAAAAAATTCTACAATAAGTTTCTAGAATGTCAATCAACAGGACTTAGAATTTGAAAATACAGTTTTCTAGCTTAATCTGAAAATGTTAGTTAGAATGGAACAATAGAATGTTCTGTATGCTGAAGCAGTCTGCTTCTTTTAAGAAACGTAAATGTAGATTGATTTGAAAAATTTAAATTGATCTGATTTTTTTCTATAATTGAATTTTTACACTTTTTAAAAATAAAATAAGGATTTTTTAAGTGATAATGGATTAATAATAACAGAAATATATGTTAATCTACAGATAAGCTCCAGAAATAGAAAAAATAAGGAATTTTGTGTACTGCTAATCCAATTCTAGAATGACTAAGAAGTCTACTATTCCCTCAGAGAATAATTGAATATCTTGAAGATTCTAGTTTTGCTAAAATATGTGATTTATGCAACGTGTCATCATCATCAAAGACTGTTTCCCATAAGAAAACAGCTGAGTCAAGCAAGTTGTTTTTATTTATAAGCTGAGCCATAGCTCTTTATTATGCAAGAAGCATCCTTCAATTTATCAAAATGTATCCCTCACATTTATTATTTTAATCATTCCATATATTAACCAGTATTGTTTACATACATAGGCAACGTTTATCAGAGATTCACGGAGATTTCTGCTATAGAATCATAGAATCACCAAGGTTGGAAAAGACCTAAAAGATCATCCAGTCCAACCGTTAATGGTTGAGCTAAAAACAAAAAGAAAAAATATACATCATTTATCTATTTGTAAATAAGAAAATCAGTGATTTTCTAAATCAGTGATTTTTTTTTTTTTTTTCCCTTGGCAATATTTGTTGCTTTCACTCTCAATTTCTCCATTTGCCATCAATATTTCTTGACTTATACAACAGTTATATAGCTATCAACAAAGTCCAAACAGAGAGAAAAATAATATAAAATTGTATCAATTTTCATTATTTTTGAATATACAGCATGAAAACATGAGAGTGGATAGAAGATTAAAAAAAAAAAAAAATAGCTTATGTGAGTTATGTATTATAAAGACTTGGAAATGGGAAATAGAGTATCCTTGAGCACCCGTCAGCAAACGTGACTGAGCAGCGTAAGAATACAGAAATTTTGACTTTAATTCTCAGAAAGTGTTTCATTTAAAATCTTTCAAAATAGAAGTCCAGACTAAAAGGGACTTTTTTTTTTTTTTTTTTTTTTTTTTCTGTCAGATAAAGACTAATCTTATGAGAGGAAAAGAAAATGTCAATTCAAATAAATTTCAAGGAATTTATTAATTTTGTAAAAATTAAAGTATACCATTGTACCTTAAGAACAAGGAGCACCCTGTTTTTTTTTGTTTTTTGTTTTTTTTTTTTTTAATTTTAATTTTTATTTTTTAATGCTGCGAAAATGCAATAGACTTCACTGGGTATTTATAGAAGTGAAATAATGAAAAACAGCTATGATGCATTAATCAGAGATAAATCTTAATATTGCCTAAACCTGAATTACCTAGACTGTTGGAAACTGTTGTGGCAATAGGTCCAAAAGGCATCTGTGATTGATTTTGAGACATAAGATTTTGAAATGAAGTATGAAAATCCCAGCCCTAATGTATAATTCAGATTATTCTAGAATTTGAGGTAGAACATTGCATCTCAAGTCAATACTGAAATTAAAAATTTATCTGAATAATACTGAATAAAAAATTTACATCACTAAAGCAATGCAATTTTGGGAGAACTCTCTGGTATCTTTTTGCACAGAGAACACCCTATCTTATTTGGTATTAAGGTGTATTTATGAAATCCCTTTTCAGTAAAATCAAAGTACTAGAATTTGATACTATTTTAGTGGCTCTACTTGTGTCTCTCTTGTCTCTCTTGTCTAACACAATGCAAGGTTTTTAAAAAAAAAAAAAATGGAAACAGAGATTTTGTATAACAAAAGAAAATTGATATTGCGTATTTTTTATGAAAATATAAAACTTAGGAAAACTTCTGAAATATGGAGCCAACAGAAGAAAAAACAAATAAGATATAGTTTTGTTTTGTTTTGTTTTGTTTTGTTTTCCTTACATTTCCTAGTCTGTATTTTTGGATAAATGATACCAAAGTTATTTACTAGAGCACTACTGTTAGAAAAGAGATATGGTAAGGTGTAAATAATTTGAAAAGTTAACGTCTATTATTTAATACCCACTTTATCATGTCTGTTCAACTATGTCATAATATTTTTGTTTTTCTTGCTTTTAGCTTGTCTTTAATTTCATGTACTTTACTTTCTCTTCTTTTAGAGGATATTTCACCTCAAAGCACCGACACAGCAATCTAGGCATTTCAAGGTACCTAAATGTACCTGTTATTGTCAGATCACAATGTTACCAGCAAACAAATGGCCACAAATAATGCATGAAGGATGAAGGCCCATCACTTTCATTGCTTTAGTCTTCAGTACATCTGCAGGCAATCCATCCATTTACCAAATAGAAAATACATTTGGGTTCTCCCATGTAACCTAAAGAGAAATTCTCAGGCTTCCTTCTAAACAGTAAGTTAAAAAATTGCTTATTCAGCATGAGAAATCAATTTTGAGTGCTCCCTGCAAGAAAGAAACATAAAGATCTCAGCTTTTATAAAAATACTCAGGGTAGGGTAAAGAACTTTTTGAAAAACAAAGAATTAAACTATCCAAGACACATCATAAAAATATTTTTGTCTATGAAATATTTCAAGTCCCCTATATTTTCTAAATAATTTACACTAAATTATTTTGTGATGAGCTGAAGAAGACATATTCCTTATTTTGTTAAAAATGATAAATAACAAATCAGCACAGCCAACTTTAACATGAAGCATGGATTTTGTGCTGCGAGGCAGTATAGTAAGGAGTAAGCTCATAGCGTGGGACAATTCAGCATTAAAAGGTTGCCGAGTTTTAAGTCTGTATTAATACAGGTTATACACACATAGAGCATTATAAAAAAATACAGCTGTAATGTACCAACACTCAAAGCTGGTTAAATAATTAATTAAGTAAAGAATGGAAATTACAAAAAAAAAGGTGGAAATAAACTTCTGTTCCTCCTGGTACTGGGAACCCTTGTTGCTAAAACACTGAATGACCCTTTTCCCATGGATTGTGCCAGATTTTACAAACTCCCTATCTTAGCTTGCTATAAATTTACTAGTACCCCTCCTAGTCTTTCTCAGTGTAGATTCATTGATCACTGACAATGCTCAATCTGGAAATGTGTACTTAGTTTCTAAGAACCTATGAAAAATATATTTCAATATCCTTATCTTAATAAAGTTATAGTCCCAAGTTGGTGCACTTAATAGTTCAGTTGTACAAGACAATGCATTAGGCATATAGTCATGACAGAATGTACACAGGTAACAGGATGACCTTAGCTGGCTTCCAGCTGCTCACCCAGATACCCTCTTGCTTCCCCCCTCAACAGGACAAGGGAAGAAAACAAGAAGAAAAAGTATGTGAATTCCTAATTCTTCTCCTCATCCAACTGAAGCAGTGCAGGGGGACACGAATGGGGTTTATGGTCAGCCTGTAACCATTCCTCCCTGTGCCTCCTTCCTCCTCACACTTTTCCCCTGCTCCCCTGTGGGTCCTCTCCATGGGCTGCATGGAAGGATCTGCTTCTGGTGTCTTCCTCATGCAACATTTACCTCAGAAAATATGAACTTGCTCCAGTATATTTCTTTCTGTAAGCTGAAGGAAAAATCCTGTCAAACTGTGGTCTCTTCCACTGGCTCTTATGATGCTTGAAACACCTTCTCCCCCTCCTTGGTGTCAACAAGTGTCTGTTTCTCTTTTTTTTTTTTTTTTTTTTTTTTTTTTTTTTTTCAACTGGCTGGAAAGTAGACTGGTTAACTGGAATGCACCTGTGTAAATAAGAAGACAGCAGATGTCAGATCACTAATTCCTTTTACAGTAATCTTCTGTCTTAACCTCTCCACTCCTCAAACCTCATACTATCTTTCGTGAGTAAAATTGGTGTATCTCATTTTCATGTTATAGAATTGTGGAGACAAATCAAGTATGTGGTCCACCACAGGTGTTTGTTAGAACCAATTTGCTATATCCCATAAAATAGAATATATTTCTTCATTCCAGGATATTTCAAGGTGAAAAGGCATTAGGCTGACTGGTCAAAGATTATAAATTTGATCATCACAGAACCTCAAGAAATACCTAACCTACAGTGGATTCTCAGTTGCATCCAGTATTTATTAGCATAAACAAATATAGAATCATTTTGAATATTCTCACGTAGGTGTTTTTCTCGCCCTTTGTTATAGGAAGTTTCATGTACTATTGAGGGCTATGAGTGAGAAAGAGGCATCATGAGAAATGGGTATATACAACAATCATCAACACAGTTCAAGAGCTTTGCACTGGAAGATCATCACAGAATCCATATTACTGGCATTCTCAGCCCCCACTGATGTAAAATGAAATGAGATCCACGTAAGATGCATGTAGAGTAGCCCAACCATTGGCTGAATAGCCCTAAACCTTTGAGTGTGTTTTGTAGGCTTAGGCTGTAAGGACAGTGGCCACATAATTCATTCAAATAATAATCATGCGAGGATATATTGCTGGCCTTGGTTCTTCAGCAAAGGTCCAATGTAATCAATTATCTATGTATGCCTTACTATAGACTCCCACTGAAAGTGGTCATATAGTTACTGAGGTGGCTATTACAATTATGGATAATAGTTTGAATCCCTCTCGTATAGAGAGATCTCATGAGCCTGAGCAGGTGGAAGAGGTTTTAAATTTGATAACGTAGCATCAGCAGAGCTTATTTGAAAAATCTTCCTGCAGGATTCTGATTTTATTTAGACCTGATTTAGCACATGTGCAGATGTATTATTTCCACTGTACAACACTAGATTGTTGTTTTTTTGCCCAAGCATAATTGGTATCATTTACATCATTATAGGCTAATCAATCTGACAATGTTAGTACTGCCATCCCCTCATGTTAGCCATTCAGTTTCAATCAGTACCCAGTATCTGGCTACAAGTTGTTTTTTTTCTCTAAGGGTTTTAATTTCAAGACAATGTAGAGAGACTAAACTTCAGGGAACATCTGCCGTCCCTCCAGTCATTGTCAAAGTCTCCAACAGGCTGCAGTAGAACCTGCAATAGAACTATTTATCATTTAAAAGAGTTATGGGCCAATCAGGATTCTAAAGTCATAGTATGTGGGGCAGAAAAATTTTCTTTTTCCATTTTGCCAAATTTGAAGTGGGCCTTTACCTGCATCTATCATACAATAGCCACAAGATCTGGGTAAGCTGGGGGAGTCTTTGAGATTTCAGTTTTGTCTTGGAGTTCAGACATACTGAAGGTAATTTATATGATCACTTCAAGCATCATGTGATGGAATCCCTGTCATACTTTCTGTATTTTGTGTCTTTTGTGGATTGATCTTCCATCCATGTTTTTGCATGATGCCTACAATATTGCTAAGAGCTTTTCCAACTTCATTGAACCTGATAATCTTGTATGTCATATGACAGAAAAAATCACAAATAGATGCTACAGTTCTCCAGATATTGTGCAACTAGCCTGTGGCATAAAGTATAGCTTTACAAATGTCCCTGAGGCAGGCAAGAAAAGGCAAATTATTCCTGGGACTGACTCTGCAGTAATGAATATACTGAAGAAATCATAAGTCACATCAGTCACAACATACCATGTTTGAGTTTCTATCTCCATGCGTTCTAGTAGTGTCACAGTGTCTGCGACAAATGCAGTTATGTTAGTAGCTCCTTTATTTATTGACAGGTAATCTATTGTCATGCACTAGGAACCATGTGGCTTCTTTATGGGCCAAATAGGACTATGAAAAGGACAGCGGTAGGCCAGATAACACCTGTCTTAAGCAATTGCTAATTTTCTGGATGATTTCAGTGGTCTCCTCCCTGCTCACACACTCCTTCTCACTCCATATCTAATAGTGTTTTGAGGCTTCTGGGTTAGGAATTGTCAGTAAAACAACTGGTGCAATAAAGTACCCTACCCACCACGTTAACCTGAATTTAAAAGTAGGATGTTGCTCATCAAAATGTTGTGCTTTATTGTGTAACCGTGAACTACAGTTATTCACGTTTGGACAATAAATACTGGATATTTTCCCAGTTGTAGGCTGAGGTAGGCATGGTCAACTGACTCTTCAGAACCGTCACATGACCTATAGCTATAATGTGGCTGTATATGTAATGAGAGGGATCCCTGTGAATCTGTTACTTCAGCCTTGGTATCTAAGTGAGATTTGCTGCATTAATTTTTTTTTTCTTGTTTTTGTTTTGTTGTTGTTCTTCTTCCCAGTTCTGGTAGTAGAATTTATGATCAACGAGAACTAGTAGAATTTATGATCAACGGTGCTTCTGTCCATTTCCAGTCACCTGACAGACCTGGAGGTTTGCTTTCCTGGTCAATCTTGACATTATTTTCTATGTTGTTTACAAAGTGCATTGGAGTAGGATGAGTAGCTTTTTCATCCTCACCCCTGGCCTGTTATTGGGTTGATACTACTAATCTTTTCATGGCTTCTTCTTCAGTTGTTTCTATAAGTCCCAAACTTAGGGCTTCAGCTTTCTACCAGCTTCCATTTTAGGTGTACCTGCCCGGATGAATGCTAAGAAAATTTCTCTATGGGTCACCTTCCTATTACATTTCTGTGCATTTGTAGTAAACATTCTGTAGCTTTCCTTTTTGGATTTGTATTTGCCTAGTTACCCCAAAAGGAGAATGGCATTTCCAACTGGTTTTCCCTGAGTAGCCCCCAGTAAGTCAAAATCATCTCTTTAATGTCAAGGGGATTTCTGCCAACAAACAAGAGCGCATATGAAAGGGATATAATCTTATATCTGGGCTCATAATACTGTGGGAATATATTACCTGCTGTACAGTGAACTCCTAAGGGTATGCAGAGCCTCCTCCATACGCTCAATGTATCTGATTTATCAGATTCCAATCATGAGTGGAAGTGTAATGTGCATGGATGTCTTAATAGAGCCCATTCCAGAAAGTCCCCTTTGGTCCTTATACAATCAAAAGCTTTTGCAATATTATGTTTAACCACAGTAACTATTTATGCGTTAAATGTACACTATTCCACCCCTTGCTCCAACACAGGATGAACAGCAACCATGCCCCAGATCTGTGCTTGATCCCCTCCATGGGTAAGGACAATCTTACATCCCTTCTCTTGCTTGGAACACTTCTTGTTGCAGTTCTGCATTCTACACTCCTTGATTGCTGTCACCTTTTCTATAATTTACCTCTTTTATTCAATAAATTAGTTAGGTAGGTCTCCGAGACCTACCTACCTACCTAACCTACAAGACCTCCCTTTCACTGAGATCTCAAAGGAACCATCACCTTCTCAATGAATAACACTTGCTACAGTTCTCAACCCCTTTTCTCCCTAACAAACAAGGTGAGATGTCTTCATATTATAAAAACGAAAGCTAGCAGGGATGTAAAAACACTGGAGATTTGAATCATGTTCCAAAATATAGTTGAAGTAGGGAGAAGGGTGAGGGTTGAGTTTATTCTGAATTGTCCCCGTGAGTGTCAGATTATGGGCTACAAGAGCAATAAGTTTATACTTTAAATGTTTGGTGTTTTTATAATTTTTATATATTCTGTAGCAAAATTTCTAGAGGAGGGGCTTTTTTTTTTTTTTTTTTTTTTTTAATCACTTTGGGTGATTCATCCAAAAGATGA
The DNA here is from genome assembly GCA_037305975.1 of Chrysolophus pictus. Lineage (NCBI taxonomy): Eukaryota > Metazoa > Chordata > Aves > Galliformes > Phasianidae > Chrysolophus > Chrysolophus pictus. Next base: position 36,311,341 of record CM074576.1, on the reverse strand, counting down.
AAAAGACTAATAGCTGAAGTACTCTTAGTTTAACTGCCTATGCCTAATGACTAGGTTGAGCATGGAAATAATTTATATTTCTGAAACAGCAAACTCACTGAAGGGGTATTCTTTTAAGTTGATGGAAAAACTGTAAGTATATATTCATTCAACCAAAAATATTACTTTAGAAGTTTTTATACTACCGTAGCTGTTTTTCAAACATTCCTCTCCTGCTAATAAGATGATTACTTTACAGCAGGCATAGAAATATTGAAAGCCTTTTATTTATTTGAAAATGAGAAATTTAACAATGCAAGGAAATCTTGTCTTAGTGCATTTCAAAATTTATACATGCATACCTATAAGGTCCAGATTAAACAAACAAACAAACAAACAAACTTTCAGTGAATTTCAAACTTCAGAAGAAGAGTCTGTGAACTGATCAATTTGCTTTATCATTAATATCATTTCAACCATCAAAGGCTGAAACTTCTGAGGTAAAAATATATATATATATTTTGCCTTGTTTCTTCAGAATACCTACCAACCAGGGTACAAATTGGAGCAAAATGCAGCTTTTAATTCAATATTTATATGTGTATAATTGATAGTTCAACTCAGAACTCAGAAATACTTTGCAGGTTAATTTCATAAGATGTTGATAACTTATCATTACCACGATATGGTAGGTCTGACATGAAATAGCTGAATGAAATTAAGTGTTTTTAACTATCTTTTGAAGACAAAGTAAAAGTAAAAAAAAAAAAAAAAAAAACTAAAATATCCATGGAATCATGAGGAATATATTATTTGGAGACCCCTGACACTCAGGAAAAGAAAATAATACATAAGTAATTTAAATGAGTAGCTTCTCAGTACACACATTGTCATTCAAATGAAAGGCACCAGAAATAGACATTCTGGAAAACCTTAAGTGGAATGTACAGGTGATTTTTCACTGAAGTATTGAAATCTGAACAACTGTGGATGTTTTTACTGTAATACTCCTTCAAAGGTAATGTTAAGATAACAGTATGTACTCATGGGTAACTGATATTTATCTGTTAACCATCTTCTAATGCTAATATCAACTTTGTTTCTGAAATGAAATTTTACAAAATATTATTATATGTAAAACCATTCGATTTTCTTCCCAATGCTAGGGAAATATCATTTACTACATGAATGCTGGAGAAGACATTCTCCACTTGGGATATCTTTCAAGGTACTATTTATTAACTATAAACTCCTTAGATTGAAATAAAATCTCTAAGTAGAACTGTTTTATTATTTTTATTTTTATTGTATTTATATATTTTTTGCAGTAAAATTTTATTCCTAATGTCATATATATTGTTGCCTATTCAAAAACAGTAATTGTTTTTTAAATGAGCATCTTGTCAATGGCGTGACAGAAACTTGCCTGCTTATAATGGAATTGGAAGGAATTCTCTTGGTAGTCACAATATCTTCATTTTTTTTCCTCTGAAATAAATGCAACATATTGAACACTGCAAAGCAATTTACAAATTGGAATGGTAAAAATTGTGGCTGATCTTTGGGGAATTTCAATGCAATATGAACTATGTCTCCTGACTAGCGAACTCCATCTAATTTCACTCCTCTTCCCTACAAATAAATGTTCCAAAACTTCCAAGTTACAACCTTAGGGAGTAACTTACCTGAAAGTCAAAGTTAAAGAAGGTAGCAATTTAAGAAAACTTAGATACTATAGCAGATTTAGAGTACAGCATGATAGGAGAAGAACTGGATCAAGGTATAATTAGAAAGATGAGATAGCAAAACCACTTGCAGAAGAATCCTGAGAAGCGTGCACAGAAAAAGATAGATATAGCAATTTAAAAGTTACTTGAAATCATGTTCTGTATGAGCTATTCTGAGCTACAGACATATTTCTCAATTTCCCCTGTCAAAACTGTTTTTGTTTGTTTTTTGTATGAATAATAAATATTCATTGGAGCACCAATTCGAAACCATATTATCAAGCTCATGTTCGGTACTTCCTTCTTCAACTTACATTTATCTCTCTCCTATATTTTTGTGATTTGATGGACATGGGTTACAAAAAAAAAAAAAAAAAAATTAGTCCATTAAATGGAATTTGAAGCTGAAGTTATTTTTTTTTCTTTTTCTTAGAGTCAAGCTCAAATAATTACTTAAACAAACAAACAAACAAACAAACAAACAAACAAAAAACAACCAGAAGTGGTTGTGTTTTAGATTAATAATGTATGAGAGAAAAAATATATATATATTTATCCATATTACTTAACACAAAAAAAGTCTAGTCTAATATAAAGAAATTCTACCTTTAGGCTGGTCTAACTTGAGAACTTCTGCCATTATCAATTTTGCTCCTTGTGGTTTTTGTTTGTTTGTTTGTTTTGTTCATTTGTTTGTTAAGTATAAAATATTCTATTCAAATGTAGTGTTCCACCTTTTATTTTATGTTGTAGAAGAAAATTTAATAAAATTGTTCCCAATGTTTTGGACCATTAATTAGTTTTTCTTCTGTATCTTAACTAGGAAATTGACTTGTTTGGTTCCTGTGCTTTTGAAATTTCTAATAAAACCTCAAGGAATAAGCTATATTAAAACATTTTCAAATAGCAAAAGATGTTCCTAAATGCTGGATTCAATTATTTCATCTGTTCTTTTTTTTTTTTTTTTTTTTTTTTTTTATTCTTTTTCTGTAACTCCTTATTTCCTTACCGTATTCAAAAGCCTGTGGTAAAAATCCTGTGCTTCAGCGTGCTGTTGACATCATGCTCCCGTGTGCTTATTCCAATTCAAACTGAGAGCAGAATATTTAACCATTCCTTTTCAAATGAGGAGGATAAAATTGCCATGCTCTATTGTTTCTGTGGTAGTAAGGTACTAAGGGCTGTTTGTGGCTTTTATTCTAATGTTCTTGTAAAATTTATCCCAGAATTTGCTTTACTATGTTGCATTTATATCACTAGTCTCCTGATCTGGGCATTGCTTAGGTCAACAAATAGAATGTTCCCCATTTGATCATTTGTGATTTAATCAGTTATTGTCCCTTCCATCTACCACTGTTGATAGCATCTAAACTTTTATGTTGGGTGTTGGTTTGCAAGCAGAACTGTTTAATTCTTCATGGTATTTTGAAGCAACAAAAGTTGCTAATATCTATGTAAATGTTGTCTACATATATTGATTAGTCATACTTGAGGTCAATCTCATCAAGTTCATTCAAGGCACAAATCTAACAAGTACACAGATCTAGGTACTTTCAATAGGAAATTCACAGTCTGAGTAGGGAGAAAAGGGCTCTGGAAGGGATTATGCCTCTTTATCAGCTATAGAAGAAATTTGGGAAATCGTTAAATTTAGGCTTACTCCTTTTATGTAAGGAAAACCAGAACAATTGTTTGAATTTTATTTTATTTTGTTTTATTTTGTTTTATTTTATTTTATTTTTTTTTCCAGCCTCGCATACCACCTACAGTAAGCTTAGATAAACAGATACACAGATACACAGAGGCTCAACTGTCAAGATTAAGGAACTGGATGGGACAAACACGGTAAACAATAGGTAACAAAATATGAGGCAAGAACGAGAGATTAAAGGTTGATGGGATTAGGATGTAGATACAATAGTAAACTTTGATTAGATTGTGAACCTGGAGCACTTAACGAGGAAATGGGGGAGGAACCTTTGGCTGGTGGATAGGGGATGTAAGGATGTGATGTGGCTTTGTTTGTGTGCTCCTGCTTGCAGGATTCCCGCCATTGCGATCGCGAATTAAAACTTCTTCAAAGAGATCCGGTCTCCAAAAAATCATTTGAGTTATTTCTCACACCCTCATTAGTTTCATTCTGAATTTTTCTATTACTTCTGCAATCTGAAGAAGATAAGGACGGAATTTCACTCCCTTCTGTGCAGAACACTGCTGCATTTAAATTCCATTGTGGTACGAGTCTCCAAAAACTTAATACCCCAGGAGACAATTAATATATAAAAAGTAAACTGTTTTTAAACTTAAAATATAGTACTATCCAACTATAAACTAAGAGAAATGTCAAAGTAATATTTTAATACTAGCTGAACGCTAACTTTATCTAAGTATTCTAAGTGTTCATTGAGAAAACTATAAGCAGAAACAAAAGTAGATGTAGAAACATGTTCAGAAGAAAAAAGGTTTTCTATTTCTTCCTGTGCCATGAAGAAATATATTTTGATACACAGAATATGTTCTGTTTGTTGTTGTTTAGCAATAAAATTCTGAACAATATTTGGTAAAAAATAAATATTAAATGTTTCAAATTATTTTACATTATTAAAACCACGTATAAATCAGTTTAAATGACATTTGTAATGAAAGAATAAACTATCTAGTCTTGTTTACTTTTTTTTTTTTTATAATCTCAGGTACCATATTCTTTTCCTAGTCAGTATTTGTTCAGATGTTGCCAAGAAAGCAAAAAGCAAAGAATGGCCACAGTTTGTGTGTGAATGTGCCCAATTACTGTAGAGCTGCATAATTTGCATTTTCTATGCTGGCAAGTTTTCCTAAAAAAAAAAAAAACAAACAACCAGCCAAACAAAAAAAAAAATGTCTTTCAGCTGTGTTGATGGCATATAATTGCATTGCATAGTTGATGAGACTGGCACATAATAAAGGAAAACAGTGTTGGCTTGCACCCTGAAAAGAGAAAAGAATTAAAAAAAAAAAAAAAAAGGAAAAACAAAACAAAAATCAATGTTACTCAAGTCAAAAGAACAAGATGCACTTTGAATGAGATGGTTTTATTCTTCTCAGACATTACTGTAAAAATCAGAAAGTGAATGCTCTTGAAGATTTAAAAAAATACCCACGGTTAAAGTTTAAACATCACGTTCTTAATTCTTCTGTTGAGAACCATTGATTTTTTTTTTTTTTTTTTCCCCTACAGCTCTTCACTTTTTCCTCATTCTTTCTTTCCTATTTCTTATCTTCCATTTACAATATTAATGGTGCACTGAGACTTTTTTTAAGAGCCCGTATCCTATTTGTCTGTAACTCCCTTGGATCCTACCTGCATTACCTCCCTGCTTTTTCCTTCACTTCTTCATCCCATGCCATTTTTTGGTTGTTAATCATTTTTTGACCTCAAATACTACTTTCACATGTGCTTTGGCTTTCCCTGAATTAACTAATAACCATAATGATCTAACCTCAGTACCACTTAATTTCTCCTTGGTCTCATACTTTTCTCTACTTTAATATTGCTCTAATTGACTTTAACAAAGATAACTCCTTCAGGTAAATTTAATTGTGATTTTTAACTTTCATTTGACTTGACCCATCTTTCCTCTTAAAGATTATTGCACATTCTCATCTTCAGGAAAAATCTACAAGTTCTCAATCCTGTTTTTATCCATATGTTTTAATTACCTTCCAAAAAACTTCTGAAGGGACATAGTTCATGTGTTACATGATTCCATACATTATAAGATATACTGGATTTTCCCCCCATACCCCCTCCAGTTTAATAGACTGTACAAGATTATATATATATATGTATAGTCTATTATTACATATATACATACATACAATGTATGTATTACATTGTACAGTCTATTATTACATATATATATATTTATATTTTTTTCCCAAAATGTATTTATTTATTTATTTATTTATAATAAGGATATTACTTTCTATTATTATTATTATTTTTTTTTTTATGGGTGCAATGCTATTTTTGTAACGTTTTCATGTAAGAAGTGCAAAATGATATTAAACTTTCGTAACTGTGTATGTGCAATCTATTCATTTTAAAATAAATTGTTGATTATATATTACATAAACAGGGAAACATTCATAGCCCTAAAATCAAAAACTTAATTGATTTTACAGAAAATTCAACCTTTGGCTGATTTTCCCAAATATTATGCTTAGATTTTATTTTTTCTGGTTCTCATATTTTTTGTTCCCCATTAAATATTTTATTTTTTTGGAACTACTAACAACATTTTACAAAACAAAATGTGCAACAGTGAAGCATACCTTGTTACAGGAGAGAAAAAAATAACTAACCAGATGTACCAGTTCGAAAATAAATTGTAATAATACCAATAAAAGGAAAAAAAAATCTTCAGAAATGTTTTTCCCAATATAGGAGTTTGGTGTTAATTTTCATTTTGTTCAGTGTTGCTGATACGGTTTGTTTCTAAGATTCACTCTACTGGGACAGAGCTAATTTTGTTGTGAGTCATTAAGTATCTGGGGATTCTGAACCTATCGAAAAAGAATTAGAAAAAAAAAGTAATACTGTACAAAAGAGAAAAGAAAAAAAAAAATCAAACATGCCACCTTCAGTAAAACAAAACAAACTCCATCCTATTTAACTTCTGTGAATTTAACAAAATGTGCATTCCGAATGTATTTGACAAACAACAAAAACAACACCAACAAAAAAACAGTTAGTAAATATTCATAATTACTAAATTAGCAAAGGATGTCAATAATATTTTCCCCTTGTTCTTCCCAAAATGAGGGAAAAGACATCCTCCATTCTTTTTCATTCTGACTACAAGACTCATGACAATAATTCAGGATAAAAAAATGTCCTTTTGATCCCCAGCTGGAGTAGGGTTTCTTAGTTACTTTTGGTCTTGGAGAGAGAAAAATAACTTCCATTACTCTGTTGTGGTTTATTCAAAACAGGAAACAAGATGAAGGTCACACTTGAAAAGCAAATCCATGCACATAAAAAAAAAAAAAAAAAAAAAAAAAAAAAAAAAAAAAAAAAAAGTTCCCTTTTTCTTTTACAATGATCACTACAGAACAAAATGTTATCTAATATTTAATGATGATTTTCATGCTTTTTTTATCCATTCATTTGATAATAGGACCTTAATTTTAAATTGGGAAAATAACACACTAGCAACACTTCTACTGACAACATTATTTAAGTATAAAAATCTCACTTATCTAAATTCTTCCCATATTCTTTAGGTTGGATTTTTTTCATTTTTCCATTCATGGATTTTCTTGCTTTTTTCTATCGTAAATTTTATAGTGAATGCAAATTGGCTTGAACTTAATCGTAGCAATTCCTATAATTCCTAGTTATTGTTTTTTTGGTTTTGTATTTGTTTTTAACTAATGAAATAACATAAGGAACATATTTATATTTTTTTTATTTTATTTCTTCTCTTAAGAGGAGCTTTTGGAGGCTTATTGAATGTTTTGATAAACTAAATTAAGAGAAACTCATTACATGCTTCTTCAAACTGAAGAAATAATAATGTAGCTGGAGAACTCTGGTTTGGGCTGAATCTGTACAAGTAATCTCACAACAGATCAGTTGTATACCCTAATAAAATAGTGAAAGTGTGATTAATTGAAGATGTTTTCCAGGCCCTACTAAGGCGTATGGAAAATAAAGATGAGATGATTGGTGGTAACCAACATGGCTTCTCCAAGGGCAAGTCACGCCTGACAAACTTGGTGGCCTTTTATGATAGAGTTTCAGCATCAGTGGATAAAGGACTTGTGCAGTGACCTGGACTTGTGCAAAGCATTTGACGCTGTCCCTCATGGCATCCTGTTGTCAAATTGGAGAAAAATTGATTTGGTGGATAGACCACTTGCTAGATGAGGAATAGTCTGGATGGCTGCACTCACAGAGTTGCAGTCAATAGCTCAGTGTCCAAGTGGAGACTGGTGATGAGTAGCATTCCTCAGGGATCAGTGTTGATTTCAGTGTTAATTAACATCTTTGTAGGCAACATGGACAGTGGGATTGAGTGCACCCTCAGCAAGTTTGCAGATGACACCCAGCTGTGGTGCAGTTGACATGCTAGGGGGAAGGCAGGTTATCCAGAGAGACCTGAACAACCTTGAGAAGTGGGCTCATTAAATTCAACCAAGCCAAGTGCATGGTCCTGCATCTGGGTTGGGGCAATCCCAAGCACAGCTACAGGTTGGGCAGAGAATGGCTTGAGAGGAGGCCTGAGGTGAAGGATTTGGGAATACTGATTGATGAAAACTCAACATGAGCCAGCAATGTGCACTTGCAGCCCAGAAGACCAACAGTTTCTTGAGTTCCATCAAGAGAAATGTGACCAGTAGGTCAAGGGAGATGATTCTGCCCCTCTGCTTTCTTGTAAGACTCCACCTAAAATACTGGGTCCAGTTCTGGTGCCCCCAACACAAGAAGAACATGGAATTGTTGGAGCATGGACAGAGGAGCTCCATGAAGATGATTAGAGGACTGGACTGCCTCCCCTATGAGGACAGGCTGAGAGAACTGGGGCACTTCAGCCTGGAGAAGAGAATGCTCTGAGGAGACCTTATAAGAGGCGTTCCAGTACCTGAAGGAGTCCTACAGAAAAACTGAGGATGGATTTTTTGTAAAGGCAGTTAGTGACAGGATGAGGGTAAATGGCTTTTAAACTGGAAGAAGGCAGATTTTGACTAGATATTAGGAAGAAATTCTCACTGTGAGGGTGGTGAGACGCTGGAACATCCTGCCCAGTGCCCCCTCTCTGGGAGAATTCAAGGCCAGGCTGAATGTGGCTTTGAGCAACCAGGTCGAGAGGCAGGTATCCCTGCCTATAGCAGGGGGTTGGAACTAGATGAGGGAAGGTCCCTTCCAACCCCAACCATTACATGATTCTATGATTCTGTGATTCTATATGTTTCTGGTACAGGAACACAGAAGTTTTATGAATTATAAAGGCAGCATACCAGTGGAGTTGGGAGAAGGAACAATTGATAGAAACTTGTTTTCCTGAAAAGTCAAAATAGCATTTGGCATAGATTTCAGAATATTAAAATTCAGATTCAGAATTATAAATATCATTGATGAGCTTATCAAAATAAATTCTTAGAGCCCAGTCAATGAATATTACCTTCTGATCACATACTTCTAATACATATCACAGATCTCTGGCATTGCTACTATTTTTGTTTCCCATGAAATAAACTGATTTGGGGCTCAAGATACTTTACTGATATATTCTATTTTATTTCCATCCTGTGACATGAGAGAAAATGAAGACAAAATTTTAAAACACTTTTGTTTTTCTCTTAGATGCAAGAAGTTACATCCCATGCAGTTGAATTGCTTCAACTGCATTGTTTTGCTATCTCGAATCTCTTAATTCAGGGACTATTTACCAGAATAATCAATTTGACTTAGGAATAAACATATCCCTTGGATATGAGCAAACGTAGCAGACAGAAAGCTAGATGTTCACACCCTCCTTTTTTATCATTGTACATTACATTTTTAATTGGTCTGATAATAAAATCAGATCTCACATTGTGTATATGTTATATATGTTCCTTTGGCAGTGTTCTGTGCATAGAGTACATTGATATAGTGTTTAGTAAATGTTTTTAAAAACTGTGATCATATCAATTTCAATATCACAACAGCATGCAATTCCTCAACTGCAGTGTTATTACTTGGGAAAAAAAAAAAAAAAAAAAGTGCTTTTCTAAAGAATCCATGATGTAGAGAAGGTAGAATGCCCTCAAGATCTCTTCTGTTAGCAAATAATTTTTAATCTTGGCTTTGATTTAGGATGTTGTATTTTTCTTTAATTTTTTTTACTTCATTTTTTTTCTTTAAATTTAAATTTATTTTTCTTAAAAAAATTACCAACAGTAGCATAACACTTTTTTTTTTTTTTTAAGAATTATGCAATTTTCACAATTTAAAATACATTTTGTATAGCTTTTCTATAAGTAACCTAATTTTAAAGGTTTGATTAATCTTCAGCAATAATTAGTTAGGAGTTGAGTAAACAATATTGAATAATATTCATTTGATTCCTCTCTTAAATATATTGCAATCAATTGTAGCTGCAGTAAATAAAATCTTTTAAAATTCTTTATTCTCCATATCAGTTACTAACACAAACGATGAATATTCTTTTAACTGTTTTACTCTTTACAAGTATAAAATGGTCTTCAAAAAAAAAAAAAAAAAGTTCATAGTAATCTGCATTTTGCTCTTAGTCTTATCTTCTGAATAATAATCCTTTTTGCCACTTTTTCTGACTGTCACTTCGAATTCTCTAATCACAAACTTATCTTGCCAAAACAACTGAAAAACTGTATCCATGCAACACCAGAGCTCATTGTCCTTGTCTTTTTTTCTCATAGTTTCCTTGTATAGTATCTGGGAGAAGTTCTGTGGTTCAAAGAATCAAAGAATCAACAAAGAATGGGGTACTCAAGCGGGAACAAAGCCAGATATTTGGTGTGAAAGTGCAACTAGCCTACATGGCTTTAGATAATAAATACAAAACTGCTTTTTATTCTTAGCTACCTAAGAATCTTTCTAAAACTTGTCACCTGGGAGTCATAAGGGTCCTTGGGAAACAGATTTCTATAAGGGCACTAAGTTGGATAAAGCAACTAAACGGTGAAAGTGAGTAAAATTTTATTTTGCTTTGACAACATTTAGTCATTACTTCCACCTTTTCTACCAAGGTCCTATAAGACCAACTTAGAGAAATATCATTTATGTGAAACATGCACATTTGAAGATGTCTTGTTACTTGAATTTACCATCATCATTAACAGAAAACAATAGTTGCATCTAGTTGTTGATCATCTATCAAATGCAAGCATAGATTTCAGTTTGAAATATATATATATATATAAAGAAGTATTTTTCCATTAACTAAATGTAAAGGAAAACTTGGATTAGTAACTCAAATGTAGACATAGTGTATTAAAATTGCAGTTCCTGTAAAGCTGAGTGATATAAATCCCATCATATATTTGTATATATCTTCTATTTGTATTTAAGATAAAAAATATAAAACATACATTGTATACAATTAATTAAAACTGACATAATGTGTTTTTTTTTTTTTTTGTCTGTACTGAATACATGAAATTATTCTTTACCACAGAAAGACCATTCCAGAATACCTTTTGTGTGAGGTTTTAATACTAATTACAACCTAAGCTCAAACACAACCACACTCTCATTCCCCTCCCCAACATAACAGGGCAAAAAATGTGATGAAATATAAAGGTTGTGAACTGAGATAAGGACAGGGAGATCACTCACTAATTACCATTACAGGCAAAGCAGATTCAGCAAAGGGAAATTAATATAATTTATTGCCTAATAACAGATGAGAGCAGTAAGAAACTAAAAGAAAATTAAATATCACCTTCCCACATTCACATTCTTTTCTCTCTTCCTCCTGAATAGCACAGGGGAATAGGGAATTGGGATTATACTCTCTCCATAAATTTTCATCTCTGCTGCTTCACCATTTTAACTCTTTTCCTCCACTTCAGTAAAGAATCCCTCCCACCAGATGCAGTTCAAGAGCTGCTTGAACATGGGTTTCCCACAAACAGCAGCTTTTCAGAAACTCCTTCATCCTGGGTCTGTACCATGAGGACTATCATTCAGGAGAATACTGCTCCAGCACTGGGTCTCACAGACAGCAGCTCCCCCAGACCTCCAGCTCTATCATGGGCTTTCTCCATTGGCTACAGCTTCAGCCTGGGACCTGCTCTCGTGGAAGACATCCATGGGCTGCAGCCTCCTTTAGACCACATCTGGTCCGCTGTGGGCTCCTCCACAAACTGCAAAATGAAATCTGTTTTATATGGTACCCCATGGGCTGCAGGTGGACAGCCTGCTCACAGGCTACAGTGAACCTCTGTGCCAGCACCTAGAGAACCTCCTGTCCTCCTGCACTGACTTTATTGTCTGAAGGATTGTTTTTCTCTCATTATCTCACTTTTGACTACTGCTATTCTGAAGCAGTTTTTCTTTTCTAAAATATGCTCTCACAGAAGCAGAAACAGCATCACACATTGTCTCTGCTGTTGAATCCCTTTTGGAGCCTGTTGGAATTGACTCTTATCTAACTTGGGTCAGCTGATGGACTCTTCTCAGTGAGATCACCTCCGCAGCTCACTCTCTAACCCATGCTCTCAAAACCATACCACATCAGCCCAATATACTTTCATTCACATTCTTTCAGTCACTTGGAATAAGAATGCATAGGATATTTTAAGGAATTGAATGATCAGGAAATAAACACTCCCACATATTTGTTAAATCATTATCAGGGTACTCATTTATTGTGTAGGAAAGTTACTTTTAATCCCATTCTGCAAATCAGATCAGAAGAGGAATGAAAATCTGTGTTTGTGAATGTCCCTACTAATTGCTGATATTCACAAGGTCTTTACTAATTTTAATGAGTACTTTTGTTTCCAAGTTCTCTTTCTTAAATTTCTTAAAAGCAGTTTAAATGGCCCAAATTAAAATAAATCATTTTCTTTTTGCTTAAAAATGATATATTTCACCTCTGGAAGACTTTATTGATTCTTCAAATGAAAGTAAAATCAGTTTAAGTTAAGCTACTTTAGTTGTGGCAATGAACATTTAAAAGACCAGTTATGTCTGCAGGTGAATTTTTGACCTTTGTAAATTCTGAGAGCACAAAACATTCATTAGCTTGTATCAGTGGAAATAATTCAAACCCACTGTCAGAAGGTATGTCAGATTAGTTATGAGAAAGATTCAATATTTCATTTTCCTTTTCCTTATGATTTAGTGTTCTCTTCTCTTTTTTTTAAGTTTTATTTACACTGAGAACAAAACTACTTGAATTCTGCTTACATATCTTCCTTTGAAATTGCTGTGTGCCACTCAAAAAGCATGAAGAGTCGGAGACATGATATTCTAATAAAAGTATACAACCTGCAGAGATACATCTGCAGTGATACTGCATCATCAGTAAAGTGAATCCACTAGATAACCTATGCATTGCAGTGAACAATTTCAAATCTCATCTCCCTACAGCGCTCCAAGTGAAATGAAGCTGAATAGAACAAATCCTGATTTTTCACATTTACTGTTATTAAAGAAAGGAACAAAGTAGTGCCAAGGGGAATAAGAGAATAAAGCTATGGTTAGTCAGTTGTGAAGAAAGTAAATTAATAAAACTAACCTCATTTCTCTTGTACAAGTCTTCAGTTGATGCCCTGGAGAACAATTTCCTTTCTAGAAAAGGGTGGAGGAATGAACAGTATAGTACATTGCTACAACTTGGCTCAGTACTATTGACAAACTGTATATCAGCATCAGTTAATAGGTTACTATTTGTTTTGCTTGAAACATACTTTTATATATCTTCAACTAAGTCATCTGGACATTTATTTCCTTCATAGCTTTTCTATAATATTTGGTGGAAACCTTTGCAGTATCACTGCAAAGCAAAGTTTAAATCCTGGAAGGCAAACAGTATTTTGGTGTAACAGAGATCACAGAATCACAGAATCACAGAATTGTAGGGGTTGGAAGGGAACTCCAGAGATCGTCGAGTCCAACCCCCCTGCCAAAGCAGGTTCCCTACACCAGGTTGCACAAGTAGGCATCCAGGCGGGTCTTGAATATCTCCAGAGAAGGAGACTCCACAACCTCCCTGGGCAGCCTGTTCTAGTGCTCCGTCACTCTCACCGTAAAGAAGTTCTTGCGCACATTGGTGCGGAACTTCCTATGCTCCAGTTTCTGGCCATTTGCCCTTGTCCTGTCACCACATATTGCTGAGAACAGTCTGGCCTCGCCACTCTGCCCCCCACACCTTAGGTATTTCTAGACCTGGATCAGGTCTCCTCTCAGTCTTCTTTTCTCAAGCCTAAACAGACCCAGTTCTTAGCCTTTCCTCATAGGGGAGATGCTCCAGGCCCTTCACCATCTTTGTGGTCCTCCACTGGACTCTTTCCAAGAGGTCCCTGTCTTTTTTGTACTGGGGAGACCAGAACTGGACACAGTTCTCCAGATGAGGCCTTACCAGAGCAGAGTAGGGAGGGAGGATCACCTCCCTCGACCTGCTGGCCACGCTCTTTTCAATGCACCCCAGAATGCCGTTGGCCCTCTTGGCCACATGGGCACACTGCTGGCTCATGGCCAACCTGTCATCCACCAGGACACCCAGGTCCCTCTCCACAGAGCTCCTCTCCAGCAGGTCATTCCCCAGCCTGTACCGGTGCATGCAATTATTCCTCCCCAGATGCAAGACTCTACACTTGCTTTTGTTAAACCTCATCTGGTTTCTTTCTGCCCAGCTCTCCAGTCTGTCCAGGTCTTGCTCCTCTGATTACTATCCCTTATTGATAGTTCAGGCTGGCAGTGATGAGGTCACTGACGGTAGCCTGAGGACTATGAAAAATGACTTTAGGAGACTGGGGAGGTTAGTTGAAGGAGCAGGCGTACAGGTAGTATTTGCCTGTATTCCTACAATGGCAGGGAAGGATGCTGACACCATCAGAAGAACACACCTTATAAACACGTGGCTGAAAGGCTGGTGCAAAAGCAAGAATTTTGGGTTCTTTGATCATGGGGCGGTCTACTCGGCACCTGGCCTGGGGTCTGCTGATGGGTCTCACCTGTCTCGAAGGGGGAAACGGATCCTTGCCCAAGAGCTGGCAGGACTGGTAGAGAGGGCTTTAAACTAGATGTGGAGGGGGTAGGGGATAAAACCAGGCCTGCTAGAGATGAGCCTGGGGGATCGGCGATGGGATTAGGGATGAGGCGAGGGGCTCGGCTGAAGTGCATCTACACCAATGCACGCAGCATGGGCAACAAACAAGAAGAGTTGGAAGCCATGGTGCGGCAGGCAAGCTATGACCTAGTCGCCATCACGGAAACATGGTGGGACTGCTCCCACGATTGGAGTGCTGCAATGGATGGCTACAAGCTCTTCAGGAAGGATAGGCAAGGAAGAAGGGGTGGTGGTGTGGCTCTGTATGTTAGAGAATGCTTTGATGTTACTGAGCTTGTGGCTGGGGATGATAAGGTTGAATCCCTATGGGTAAAGATCAGGGGAAGGGCTGACAAGGCAGACGTATTGGTGGGCGTCTGCTATAGACCGCCGAACCAGGATGAAGAGACAGATGAGGTGTTCTATGAGCAGCTGGCAGAAGCTGCGAGATCGCCAGCCCTTGTCCTCATGGGGGACTTTAACTTCCCTGACATATGCTGGGAATACGGCGCAGCGCAGAAGAAGCAGTCTAGGAGGTTTCTGGAGTGTATGGAGGATAACTTTCTGATGCAGCTGGTGAGAGAGCCTACGAGAGGAGCTGCCCTGCTAGACCTGCTGTTCACAAACAGAGAAGGTCTGGTGGAAGATGTGGTGGTCGGGGGCTGTCTTGGACAGAGTGACCATGAGATGGTAGAGTTCTCGATTCTTGGAGGAGCCAGGAGGAAGAACAGCAAAACTGTTACCTTGGACTTCCGGAGGGCGGACTTTGAATTGTTTAGAAGACTAGTAGGGGGAGTCCCCTGGGATTCAGTCTTAGAGGGTAAAGGGGTCCAAGACAACTGGTTGCTCTTCAAGAAGGTAGTCTTACAGGCGCAGGAGCGGGCTGTCCCCCTGAGCTGCAAAATGAGCCGGAGGGGAAGGAGACCGGCGTGGATGAATAGGGAACTATTCTTGAGGCTCCGGGAGAAAAAGAGAATTTACCTCCTGTGGAAGAAGGGACGGGCGACTCAGAAAGAGTACAGAGAAGTTGTTAAGATGTGAAGGGAGAAAATCAGAAAGGCGAAAGCCCAGCTCGAACTCAACCTAGCCGCTGGGATAAAAAGAAACAAGAAACCCTTTTACAAATATATCAACGGTAAAAGGAGGACTAAGGAGAATCTCCATTCTTTACTGGATGAGGCTGGGAATGTGATTAGTGAGGATAAGGAAAAGGCAGAGGTCCTGAACGCCTTCTTTACGTCTGTCTTTAAAGGTCAGACCAGTTATCCTCAGGGTACTCCACTTTTTGACCTGGTGGACTCGGCTGGGGAGCAGACTAAACCCCCACGATTCAGGAGGAAACAGTCAGAGACCTGCTACTCCAACTGGACTGTCACAAGTCCATGGGGCCGGATGAGATTCACCCGAGAGTGCTGAGGGAACTGGCGGAGGTGATAGCCGAGCCGCTTTCCATCATCTATCAGTGCTCCTTGTTGACTGGTGAAGTACCGGAAGACTGGAAGCTTGCCAATGTGACTCCCATCTACAAGAAGGGCTGTAAGGAGGACCCGGGGAACTACAGGCCTGTTAGCCTGACCTCGGTGCCAGGGAAGGTTATGGAACAGATTTTCTTGAGGGAGATCACGCGGCAAGTGCGGGACAACCGGGGGATCAGGCCTAGCCAGCATGGGTTCACGAAGGGTAGGTCCTGCTTGACCAACCTGATCTCCTTCTATGATCTAGTGACCCGCCTGGTGGATGAGGGAAAGGCTGTTGATGTGATCTACCTTGACTTCAGCAAAGCCTTTGACACTGTCTCCCACAGTATTCTCCTGCGGAAGCTGGCAGTCCGTGGCTTGGACAGGTACACTCTTGGCTGGGTAAGGAACTGGCTGGAGGGCCGGGCCCAGAGATTGGTGGTCAATGGAGCCAAATCCAGCTGGCGACCGGTCACGAGTGGGGTTCCCCAGGGGTCGGTGCTGGGGCCTGTCCTCTTCAATATCTTCACTGATGACCTGGATGAGGGCATTGAGTGCACCCTCAGTAAGTTTGCAGATGACACCAAGTTGGCTGGAAGCGTCGATCTGCCTGGGGGTAGCGAGGCCCTACAGAGGGATTTGGACAGGCTGGATAGCTGGGCTGAAGCCAATGGGATGAGGTTCAACAAGACCAAATGCCGGGTCCTACACTTTGGCCATAACAACCCCAAGCAACGCTACAGGCTTGGGGCGGAGTGGCTGGAAGACTGTGTAGAGGAAATGGACCTGGGGGTGTTGGTTGACGCTCGGCTAAACATGAGCCAGCAGTGTGCCTGGGTGGCCAAGAAGGCCAATGGCATCCTGGCTTGTATCAGAAGTAGTGTGACCAGCAGGAGTAGGGAAGTAATTGTCCCCCTGTACTCAGCTCTGGTGAGGCCGCACCTTGAGTACTGTGTCCAGTTCTGGGCCCCTCACTGCAAGAAAGACATTGAGGCCCTGGAGCGTGTTCAAAGAAGGGCAACAAAACTGGTGAGGGGTCTGGAGCACAGGCCTTATGAGGAGCGGCTGAGGGAGCTGGGATTGTTCAGTCTGGAGAAGAGAAGGCTCAGGGGAGACCTTATTACTCTCTATAACTACCTGAGGGGGGGTTGTAGCGAGCTGGGGGTCGGCCTCTTCTCTCGTGTAACTGGTGATAGGACTAGGGGGAATGGTTTCAAGCTGCGCCAGGGAAGATTCAGGCTGGATATTAGGAAATACTACTTCTCTGAAAGAGTGGTCAAGCACTGGAATGGGCTGCCCAGGGAGGTGGTGGAGTCACCGACCCTGGAGGTGTTCAAAGAACGATTGGATTTTGTGTTGAGGGATATAGTTTAGCAAGAACCATGGGTGATAGGTGGATGGTTGGACTGGATGATCTTATAGGTCTTTTCCAACCTTAGTGATTCTGTGATTCTATGATTCTGTGATTCTGTCTTGCTGAATGGCAGCACAGCCTTCAGGCGTGTCAGCCAATCCTCCCAACTTCGTATCATCAGCAAACTTGCTGAGGGTGGCCACTATCCCCTCATCAAGGTCATTGATGAAGATGTTGAACAAGACCGGACCCAGCACCGACCCCTGGGGAACACCGCTAGTTACAGGCCTCCAATCAGACTCTGCACCGCCAACAACAACCCTCTGCGCTCTGCCAGTCAGCCAGGTCTCAACTCACTTCACTGTCCACTCATCTATCCCACACTTCCTCAGCTTTGTTATAAGGATGTCATGGGAGACAGTATCAAATGCCTTGCTGAAATCAAGGTAGACTTTCTTTCCCCCCATCCACCCAGCCAGAGACATCATAGAAGGCTACCAGGTTGGTCAAGCACAACCTCCCCCTGGTGAACCCATGCTGACTACTCCTGATAACCTCCTTTTCTTCCAGTTGTCTGGAGATGGGATCCAGCATAAGCTGCTCCATCACCTTTCCAGGGACAGAGGTGAGGCTGACTGGCCTATAATTGCCTGGATCTTCCTTCTTGCCCTTTTTGAAGACCGGAGTGACATTGGCTATCCTCCATTCCTCAGGCACCTCCCCCATTCTCCAAGACCTCTCAAAGATGACAGAGAGCAGTTCAGCAATCACCTCTGCCAGTTCCCTCAGCACCCGTGGATACATCCATGGGGTCCAATGGATTTGTGAACATTGGTGTTGCCGAGGCGCTCTCGGACCACCTCTTTCCGGACTAAAGGGAAGTCTTCCATTACCCAGACCTTTTCACTAACCTCCAGGGTCTCGGATTCCCGAGGGGGGATCATGTAAGACAGACCATTTTTGTGAAACTTCTTTTCATAGTATATTATGCTTCAGATTCACATGAAATATTTCATCCATCTTAAAGCTTTTCTGGGCATGTGCTAACACATCTGTGTTTCAAAGAATCTATCAAGCACAGTGACAAAATGAATCATCTCAGTGCAGTCTTCTTCCACAAGTCTGGGACTTCATTTCAGTAACCATCTGAATGTTATCTGGGAAAATATTATGATTTTTTCCTAACTGCAAAAATTCATAATATCCTATCTGAGACTGGTAAGAGCATTCATACAAAAACATTTCAAGAATAGAATTTTATGGGTTTTTTTTTTTTTATGATTTTGTTTGTTTGTTTTTGTTAGTTTCATTGAGAATATTACCAGAAACAACTATGTAAGAGAATGAATAAATGAATGAACAAACAAATAAATTGAGTGGAAAACACTTGGATATTAAGTCTTCTAGTTCAAAGGTAAAAGCTACAATAATAATTAATATACATGGAAAATGAACATTAAGAAAATGTAAGTAGTTAGCTACTCTGTGAAAAGGGCAAAGAAATAGTGAAAGAGAGTATAGCAGGACCATAGTTTAACTTCTGAAGGGAAAGACAGTTATTTAAAACCATCTGCTCAATATCTGTAAATGAGTAATTTGGTTATCTATGCAACGAATTCATTATTGACATTCTGCCAGGTTGTGTTTTCAGAATATTAATTCAAATTTAAATCTGAGTTATTATTGAGTCACCTCAGAACAGGGATAAATTTAAATGATCCTGTATTGGGCTCATGTGGCAGAGTTTTGATATTGAGAGGGGGTGCAGAGGTGGCCTCTGTGAGAAGAATCCAGCAGCTGCTCTATATTAGGTAAGAGCCATCTCCAGAGAACCCTAAAAGGGATCTGCTACTGGCCTCAGTTGAGCCAGGGTGTGATGTTAGTTGTGCTTCTGTGAGAGAAGAAAGAAAAAACAGAAACAAAACAAAACAAACAAAAACTGCTGCACAAAATCATCCATGAGAAAAGAGTGAGAAAATGTAGAGAAATACAACCCTGCTAACATCAAGGACAGTGCAGAAGGTGGGCAGGAGATGTTCCAGGCACCAGAGAAGTTCTCCCTTAGGCCATGGAGGTGAGGCCACAGATGAGCAGATGGACTGGTGGGAACTGCTTGCTGGTGAGACATCCATGCCAGAGCGGTCCACTCATGAAGAACCATTTCCAATGGTATACTGTGGATATCCAAGAAAAACTGTTCAGAGCAGCAGCTGCAGAGCAAGATAAACAGCGTGAGAACCAAGGACACCTCTGGAAGAAAAAAAAATGTCTCACAGCTCTGATTGGATGAGCACCTGCATGAACGGTTAAGGAGTGTTTGTAGAATGCCCTGTTGACATGTAAAGGTGGATGGGAAAGTTGTAGGGGCAGATGGGAAAGCTAGAAAAACAAAACTTGTGAAGGTATATAAGTGATGTGAGAACTTATAATAAGTGATTTGGATCATTCGCATCTGAGTCCGTGCATCAGATGCTGCAGTATACCTGTTTTGGAGTAGTTTTAGAAGAAACACAGCCTGTGGGAAGCCCATGTTTGAGCAGATCTCAAAGAAATGCATCTAGTTGCAGGGGCCCAACACTGGTGCAGGGGAAGAGAGTAAAGAAGAAGGATTCTATTTTTTTTTTTTTTTTCCTATATAGATAAAATAAATGCTTATACTAGGAGATATTTGTTTACCAGTAACAATATTTTAAGTGCATGCTTGAGCATGTGCAAGGAATGTAAAAGACTGGACAACATCCCATGTAAAGTATGAATAGAATGACTCAGAGAAAAGGTAAACCAACTGGAGATGCTTTCATAATTTTTCTGAACCCTGCCAGTATACTCTCAATTTAAAGCAGGCTTCTTTAATTCACTGATAACACATTATAGCACAAAAAAATATTTTCTCCTAGATTTTTATCTTTACCACACTGGTCAACTTCATTCTACGTTGTACTAGTTGACTGTTTTTAGTTAAGTAGATACAGTTTACTAATTAGCTTTTGGGGGAAAAAAAAAAAAAAAAAAGGAAAAAGAAATAAATAGAGAAAAAAAAGACTTAAATTATTTGGATAGCAAATAGAGAAAAAGGAGAAAATACTTAAATTATTTGGATAGCTTTGTATACATCACTATACATTATGTACCGAGAAGGAAAATAATTGAGAAAAAAATGGAAAATATTTAAAATGCAGACAAATTGAAAATGTGCTGCAACAATGATCGTATTACTAACTAAAGTAGCATAAAAAAATGTTCCAACTATATTACTTAAAGAAAAGGGTAAAAAATTTAGCTTTGCAGCACACTGGATTAAAATACAACCTCCTTATGAAATTACCATGAAATTGAATTGAAGCATATGCAGAATTAAACAGATTGCTTGGAAAGCATTCAGCTACAAGTCTGGTTGCTTTTTTTTTTTTCCTTCAAGCCTGCTGAAATCTCAGCTGATTTCAAGGAAACTAATTTCAATTATTTGCTCTGCTTAAGCAAACCATATCAAAGGCTGCACTGGTGTATATCTACTAGAGTTACTGTTGACTGGTAAAACACAAGGTATCAACATTTCTCAGAAGGGAAAAGAAAAAAAAAAAAAAAAAAAAAAGGAAGAATCAGCTGAAGAACAAGGCTAAGTATAGTAAATAAACAGACAAACAAATAAAAACCCTCACTGACAGGGTTGAAACAGATCAGTCAATGCGAGGTAGTTTTCAAACAAATTAATGTCATTAAATTTTCCATTTTTTAGGATAAAAAAATGAGTTCTATTCTTTATGTGTTCAAAACAAAATTGTAAGAGAAGGATTATAGCCATCATAAGAATTAGGCATCGTCCTATGAAATTTATTTCGAATCCACAAAGACCAACTGTTTACTGATCATTTCTAACTTGTAAATTATTTCTGGGTCCAGATTTTTAAAATTATTTATTTATTTATTTATTTTGTACATATTCTATCCAGCAGAACCATTTTTTGCCTCAGCAAGTTTGTGGATGACACTAAGCTGACATGCCCAAGGGACAGGATGTCAGCCAGAGACCTAGACTGACTGAGCAGTGGCCCAGGTGAAACTCATGAGTTTCAACAAATCCAAGCACAAAACCTTTCACCTGGGTGGTGTTTACCCTCATTATCAATACAAAATGGAGGATGAAAGGATAGAGCATAGATAGTCCTGACAAAAAGGACTTGGGAGTACTTGTAGATGGCAAGCTTGACAGGAGCCAGCAATGTGTACCCAGAGCCCAGGAAGCCAATTGTTTTCTGGGCTGCATGAAAGAAGAGTGGCTAGAGGTAAAGGGAAGTGATCTTGCCTCTCCACTTTGCAGTACTAAGACCTTACCTGGAGTACTGTATCCACATGTGGAGTCCTCAATATGTGAGAGACATGGACTGTTAGGGAGCATCAAGATAAGGGCCACAAAAATGATCCAAGGGGTGGAATACCCTTGACTGAGAGAGCTTGAGCTGCTCAGTCTAGAGAAAAGAAGGCTCTGAGGAGACCAGATAGTGGCTTTTCAGTACCTAAGGAAGCTTATAAGGAAGCAGTGGTCATGATGATCAGATGAGGGAAAATGGTTTCAAACTGAAAGATGGGAGATTTAGACTGCGCATATTAAAGAAATTTTTTACAGTAAGGGTGGTGAGGCTTTCAAACAGGTTACCTGGAGAGGTAGTGGAAGCTTCATCTCTGGAGATGCTCAAAATCAGATTGAGTGGGGCTCTGAAACAAACTGATCTAACTGTAGATGTTCCTGTTCATTGCAGAGTAGTTGGTCTAGGTGGCCTTATATGTCCCTTCCACCTCAAACAACTCAATTATTCTGTGATTGTAGATAACTAGGATAATTTTATTTATTTATTTATTTTAATCTGTAGGTATCAATCTATAGCACTTATGTGATAAGGTCACCAGATGGTGCTGTTACACATAGAGTTATACCTTGGTCGTCATAAAATTTTACCTTGTACAATTTTACCTTGAAATAAATAAATCTGGAATTCTGGTGAAATGTTCCATGACAGTAAAATATTTGGAAGTAATTTTCGCAGAAAAGATCTAGGATAGTCTGCTACTCATTGTGATCACTTCTATTCTGTGACTGCTAAACACCTGATCACTTTCAGATTTTGCATCAAGATTTCATCTTTAACAATAAACCAATTTCCTGCAATTTAGAAGATATCACAACTTAGTAGAAGGATATTAACAAAGTTAATCATAAATAATAATAATAATTAAAAAGAACATTTGACTGGATAATGTTTCTATGAATTACTGTCTACTTGAATTGGCACTATAATTCTCAACATTGCCTGAATACCATAGTTTTCTTGTGATGGCCATATCTTAAAATCAAAATTTGACATTAGACATTATGAATATCATCTTTAAAATGAATAGTACAGACAATTAGAAAACAGCATGTCAACAAACTAAGAGAGATGGGAACTGGCAACAAAATTACACAAATTACATTTAAAAAGATCAGCATCTATCTACAGAATATATTTACTTTACAATAGCATCAGCATTGTATGACAAAAAGCTGAAAATGTCAATTGTATCTGTATCGTTATAATCCCAGACAGCATGGTATGGAATGCTAGGTTTGCAAATTGGTAATAAAATAAACAAAATGTATGTAAGTATTTCTGTTACGTATTAACATATATCAAGTTTCTAAGGTAGCAGAGAATCACAGACCATTAGGGGGGAACAAATGGAAAGAAGATAAAAGAAAGTGGAATTCCTATTTGTTTATTTGTTTATTTGTTTTTTTATTGCTAGTGTGGTTTCTAATATGATACATAAATTTTACAAGGATTTCAAGCAAAAAATTTAACACTAAAAATAATACTACCAGGATTGTAAAGAAATATTCTTGTAACTGAATTTCACTTTGTGTGAATCAATATTAGAAAAAACAGAGGCAGAAGAGAATTAACCATTTCATTTCTTAACCTTAACACTAAGTGAATGAATTGTATTTGCAAACATATGTTTACAACTTGTTCTTAAAGACTTCTGTTGCTGGAATTCCAAAATCACTCTACTTTTCTGGTTGCAGGTAGGTTTACCTCTAAACTAACTTAAATTTCTATTACCAATACGGCAAAACGCTTCTATTATTGCAACATTCCATTTATTTATGCAAATCACAAATGTCACTATCAAAAAACTTACAGAAATCATACTACTTAATTCAGAAAAACTCCTTTTCATTTATGAATTAGCTGGAAATAGATCATAATTTTCTAGAAATATACTTTACATAAATTCATGACCACATACATGTATTTAAGAAATACAAACATACATGTAGTGAAGACAAACATAATAAGCTCATTAGACATTTGAGATTTTGTACTTCTTTCTGAATCTGTGTATTTCTTAATTTGACTACGTGTAGATTTCCTCAGCCTTCGCAACAAATTCCAATCTGCTTTATCATCAATATCTTCAACAATTCACAAAATTTATTGTTGAAAGCCCTGCAATACCAGAAAAGATAAGAATATTTACATATTCCCCACCACTTTGATATTATTCCAGATAGCCTGGAGGCTGATTGTCACTTCTTTAAATTCAGATGATAGTGATCTTTTGATTAATTTGATATTTAGTGAGAATTTGGCAAAAAGAATTTTGCTTTTGTCTTTCACTGTTATCTCAACAAGAATCATGGATCAATGTCTCTGTAACCATTTCCTTTACATTTATTAGCATTTTATGATAATAAACCTCTAATCTGTTTATAAGAGCCATCTATAAAGGAAGAACCACAAGTGGCTTTTAACATGATCCTAGTCAATCCTAGAGAGACAATTCAGCCATGGGGAAAAGAGCCAAGTGTCCCTTCCCTTAATTTGGTTAACATCCCAACCATTCCTGGAAGAATCCAGTACAATGTCCAAGAAGCAATCAAGCCATGGTAGAGGGTCTGGTGTCACTTCCTTCAGTTTGGTTAGTTTCCAGTGTCCTAAGATTTGGCTGATGACCAACTACAACTGTAAATAAAGCTCAGGGGGGACCATCTCTTCCTCTTTTCTCTGTTAGTATAAGCAGGGACTAGGGGTGGCTGGTGTCCCCCTTTTATCATTAGTTCTATGTCACTTGGAACACCTCCAGCAACAGGCATGACACAGGATCCAGGACTGATGATCTTTATGTCTCTTAAAAGTTGTTAAGTAATGCAAGGCTCACTTGAATTTCCTATAAAACCACACAAATTAGGTAGATATTACTGTGGGAAAGCCAAAGCATATAGGATAATTGTTCTACAGAAATCTCTTATTAAAGTTGAGGCTTTTTTTCTTCTTACGTGCTGACCTTGAAAGTCACTTCGCCTTAATACAAACAAGGGGATTTTCAAATTTTTATCATTCCCCTCTACCTACAGGCAAGGCGTGACACTAATTAAAATGGGATCTGGAATTCTCATGAGCATATGCCTATCACCAGGTACCAAACAATACTTTCAACTCACAAGACCTTCTGGGGAAAAACATGACTAAGCATGCAGTCTAGAGCAAATTAATCCAGAGAATATAAGACAATTTTTCAGAAATCTTTTTTTTTTTTTTCTCCCCATTTCTTTGTGACCAGAAGTAAGAAGAAAACTTTACTGAACTCTCCTTCTTTCTCAATTTCCAACCCCTCCACACCCCGCCCTTCCCAGTGATAAAAGGAGAAAAAGTCCTGAAAACTTCACTCCTTTTCCAATTGTTTCACAGTCAGTGTTCTTAGTATGTAGTCATTTTTCAGGACAATTAAAATGGAAATAGGTGTTGCTACAATAAGTTAATCATTTAATCCCTAGCATTGTCTAAGGAATAGAAAATTATCTTTCAAAAGAATTTTCCCATTTTATTGCTTCTCTGTTTCATTACCTCTGTTTTCATTTGTTCCTCAGCAAATGCATTCAAAATCCCAAGGAATGTAAAATGTAATAAAAAATGTAACTAGTAAATGGATAAACTAATCTGTAAAGGAGTTAAAATTTCAATAACAATAGAAGTTGTCTATATAGACTTCATCAACTTCAAAGAAAGCATCTTCAAGAAAGCTCTCACAAGGTAATAGTCACAGCAATCACACTTCTTTTTTTAATCGAACTTTTCCAATATTACAAGCAAATTTCTCTGTGTCTCAACCTGTAAATGTAAAGCTGTCTTATATGTGTGTTTAAAATAGAATAATGAAAATGTGAATTGTAATTCCATCCTATCTGGCCTTGAACGCTTCCAGGGACGGGGTATCCACAACCTCTCTGGGCAGCCTGTCCCAGTACCTCACCACTCTCTCTGTAAAGAACTTCCCCCTGACGTCCAACCTAAATCTGCCCTCCCTCAATTTAAAACCATTTCCCCTTGTCCTTCAGTTATCTACTGTTTCAAAGAGTTGATTCCCCTCCCCTCTGTAGGCTCCCTTTAGGTATCGAAATGCTGTGTCACACCACAGCCTTCTTTTCTCCAGGCTGAACAAGCCCAGCTCCCTCTGCCTGTCTTCATAGGGGAGGTGCTCCAGTCCCCTGATCATCTTCGTGGTCCTCCTCTGGACCCTCTCCAACAGCTTCCTGTCTTTCTTGTACTGGGGGCTCCACACTTAGATGCAGTATTCCAGATGGGGCCTCACAAGACAGAGTAGAGGGGTACAATCACCTCCCCGTCCCTGCTGGCCACCCCTCTTTTGATGGAGCCCAGGATACCATTTGCCTTCCCAGCCGCAAGGGCGCACTGCTGGCTCATGTTCAGTTTTTCATCTATCAAGACCCCCAGGACCTTCTCTGCAGGGCTGCTCTCAAGGACCGCTCCTTCCAGTCTGTAGGGATGCCTGGGATTCCTCCGGCCCAAGTGCAGAACTCTGCACTTTGCCGTGTTCAACCTCATCAGGTTCAACCACCTTTCTAGCCTGTCGAGGTCCCTCTGAATGGCATCCCTTCCTTCAACCGTGTTGACCGCACCACTCAGCTTGGTGTCGTCAGCAAATTTGCTGAGGGTGCACTCAATTCCATCATCGATGTCATTGATAAAGATGTTAAAGAGCACTGGTCCCATGACAGACCCCTAGGGGATGCCACTCGTTACTGGCCTCCACCTGGACATAGAACCATTGATGACCACCCTCTGTCTGCAGCCTTTCAACCAGTTTCTTATCCATCGAGTGGTCCATCCATCAAATCCACATTCTTCCAACTTGGAGATAAGGATGTGGTGGGGGACCATGTCAAAGGCCTTACTCAAGTCCAGGTAAATGACATCGGTCGCCTTTCCCTTGTCCACCGATGCCGTCACTCTATCATAAAAGGCCACCAGATTGGTCAAGCATGGCCTTCCTCTGGTGAAGCCATGCTGGCTGTCTCAGATCACACGCCCTTTCCTCATGTGATCAAGCATGTCATCCAGGATGATCTGTTCCATGATCTTCCCAGGCACAGAGGTGAGGCTCCCTGGCCTGTATTTCCCCGGGTCCTCCTTGCTCCCTTTCTTGTAAATGGGAGTGACGTGACCCTTCCTCCAGTCATTCGGGACCACACCTGACAGCCACGACTTTTCAGATATGATGGAGAGCAGCTTGGCAACCACCTCAGCCAGTTCTTTCAGAACCCTGGGATGCACGCCATCTGGCCCCATAGATTTGTACACATTCAGTCTCATGTGGTCTCGGACCTGCTCTGTCCTCACAGCGGGGGGGAATTTACCACCCCGGTCCCCACCCAGAGGTATAGGGATGCAGGGCTCAGGGACGGGAGAAGTACTGGAATCCTGGCTGCCAGTGAAGACCAAGGCAAAGAACTCATTCAGTACCTCAGCCTTCTCTTCGTCCATTGAAGCCAGTTCTCCTTTTACATTTACCAAAGGAAGTACACTCGCTTTGGCCTGTCTCTTCTGGCCAATGTACCTGTAGAAAGTCTTCCTATTGTTTTTCACATCCCTCGCCAAGTTGAGTTCTGCCTGTGCCTTGGCTTTCCTTATCCCACATCTGCAAGTCCAGACGGCATCACTGTATTCTTCCCAGGTGACATGCCCTTGTTTCCAGAGCTTGTACGCACCTTTCTTCACCCTCAGCACTCCCAGCAGGTCCTTACCGAGCCACGCTGGCTTCCTACCTCCTTTGCCTGCTTTCTTGTTCAGAAGGACAGAGAGTTCTTGTGCTCTCAGGAAGGCATCCTTGAAGAGCAACCAGCTCTCCTCAGCATTTTTGTTTTTAAAGACAGCATCCCAAGGGATCTTGGCCAACAGTCCATTGAACAGCTTTGCTCTTCCAAAGTTCAGAGTCCTGACGCCACTCTTCACCAGGCCTACATCCCTTGAGATCATGAACTTGACCAGAGCGTGGTCACTGCAACCCAGGCTGCCTCCAACCTTAACACCATTAATGATTTCCTCCGCATTGGTGAGCAGCACGTCCAGCAACGCTTCACCTCTGGTCGGTCTGTTCAACACCAATTATGGAAAATTATGGAAAAGAAAGAATTATAACCTTACAAAAGGGTTTAAAAGATAACAATCCATTCCTGGATTGTTAATATCTGGATTTTGTGGAAAATAAAATCCTCAGATTAAAGCCTGAAGTTAATAAAATAATTGGGATGTTCATCACAAATTCCAAGAAATTGACAATTTGAACCAACTTGCTTTTATTTCTACTGTGTAAAACATAAGTAGAAATGAAATGTGTTAATTATCTAAAGGAAGTACTGGGTGCATCAGATTATTCGCAAGAATTTGGGAAAGATTACTTATCTTCCAGAAGACTAATTAAAACTAGACTTCTAAAATAGATTATTTTGTTTACATGGATTTTCAAAATCAACTGGGGAGTTTCCATCAGAGCTCACAAATATTTTCTTTTACTCCGTGAGTTTTATGAACACTTGGAAAAATTTCTGTTGATTCAAAATTAGCCTTATGTTATGGTACATAAAACTTTCATTTGAAAAATCATTTTTTTCTGAACATTATATATTTCTTTCAGTGTTCATGAATGGATTCATTACATAATAAGGTTTAACAATACAGACCAAACTCAAAAATTAAAAAAAAAAAAAGCTTAAATTGTTATATTCTTTATTATGCATGAGTAGTTACAAAATAATTTCTTACTTTTTTTTTTTTAATGTTACCTGCTTTTTAATTTATTTTTAAATCCTATTTTAATAATTCTCATCATTTCTTATCATACTGAAAAATGATTCACAATGCCATTTCTATAACTTCTAAAATTTTCTTTGATTAACACAAAGTCTTTGAGCATTTAAAAAATGGAGACAAAACACAATTTTTAGAATAAATACTCTTCTGTTTATTTTGTTTTTTTAAATTAAAATATTATTACTCCTGATCGCAATACTTCTGGCAACTGATGGCAACTTCTGTAATCCTGTTTTACACTGACACAAGAAATCCTGTAAAATATAACTGCATATGCATAATATGTCTGAACTTCCCTAGTGCATGTCTTGATCCAGTGATTGTGCTTCCCATTTACAAAATACTGTATTCGACATTTCTTCATTGCCCAGGGGCTTCTTGGTATATTTGTGTTATTTTCAAATTATATTTTGTAAGTGGTTTTCAATTATTAGCCATTTCTCAGAATCTTTCAATTTTATAAGCCTGAAGTTCTCATGAAGGAAAAAAAAAAAAAAGCCTTTGATATTCATCAAAGCACAGTAGCAAGCAAAACTGTAGTATCATTGGTTAAAGTATAAATTAATTTTCATAGTTTATTTATAATCTGGACTGCAAATAACCAGGCAATATCTTAGGATTTTTTAGTTAATGCCTCAATACCTAGCTACTTTAATGTCTGCATGCCTTCATGAAAGGGAGATAATGCTTAATCAGCTGGCTGGATAGCTGAGGGGAAAGCAGTGGATGTTATCTATCTACCTAGACTTCGCAAGGCTTTTGACACTGTCTCCAATAACATTATCACAGGCAAACTCACCTATTACAGGTGCTGCAAGTGGACACTGAGGTGGATAGAGAACTGACTGACTGGCAAAGCTCTAAATGTTATGCGGCACAGTCTAGTTTTAGGCCTGTAGCTAGCGATATCCTCCAGGAATCAATACTGGATCCAGTACTGTTTAACTTATTCATCAGTGACTTAGATAAGAGTGCTTCCTCAGCAAGTTTATAGACAATACAAAACCAAGAGGAGTGTCTGATACCACAGAGTGCTGTGATGCCATTCAGAAGGATCTCTGCAGGCTGGAGAGATTAATAGAGAGGAAAGTCCTGAAATTTAATAAAGACAAGTGCATGGGGTCCAATACATGGGAAGGAGTAACCCCATGTAACCCCAAGGCTGGGGGGTGACCTGCTGGAAACAGCTCTGTGGAGAAGGACCTAGGAGTCCTGGTGATCAAGTTGATCAAGCAATCTGTTCCTTACATTAGGAAGAGTGTTGCCAGCAGGTTGAAAGAGGTTATACTTCCTCTGATTCAGCACTGCTAAGACTTCACCTGAACTAGTATGCCCAGCTCTGGGCTCTCAGAACAAGAGATGTGGAGATCTTGGAACACGTCCAGAAAAAAAAGTTATTAAAATGATGAAGGAACGGGAACATCTGTACTGTGAGGAAAAGCTGAAGATGCTGGACCTAGAGAAGCGAAGGCTTAGGCGACCTGATCAACGTGTATATGTACCTGAAGGGAGGGTGTCAAGAGAATGGAACCAAACTCTCCTCAGTGGTGGTCAGTGACAGGCACAAATTAAAATACAGGAAGTTCTATCTGAACATGAAAAAAGTCTTCTTCATGATGATGGCCACTGAGCAGTGAAGCAGGTTGCCCAGAGAGGTTGTGGAGATTCCTTCCCTGGTGATATTCAAAACTCACTCAAACATATTCCTCTAGGGAACCCTGCTTGAACAGGAAGGTTAGTCTAGAAGATATCTAGAGTTCCCAGACAACGTGGACTATTCTCTGATTCTATGAATTTAAAAGTAAAAATGTAGATAGGTTGAATTATCTACTGCTCAGATTTCTCCCAGTATATCACTGTATAAAGTTGCTGAGGAAGGAGTGCAAATAACATAAAAAATAGGCATAATTGAGGAAAGTTGGAGAATCCCACTTTGATTCAGACTCTCGTCACTGAAGAATGTTCTTTGCTGATTACTTGGACCTCACTGACTGAGGACTACAAAAATCAGTGTTCACTGTTATAGTTTTGTCTTTATAATATTGTGTACTCACCACTAATTTAAAACTTACATGTTAAAAACTAACATGTTCATATGCCTAGTGATGGTGATTAATAATGCTTAAGAAATAAGCAGAACTGTGACTGAAATTAGTAAAATCGTGTTTTAACCATTTGAAACTGTCCCTACCTAGCATTTTTCTAATTACTGCTATTGCAGTGATATCTAATAACCCATTTTGTAGACATGTATATGTGTATATATGCACATATACAGTAGTAATGAGACTGAATGCAATCATAAGCTACCCAAAGCTGCATTAAAAATTTAATCCTCCCATGTTGATTTACTCTATTGTATAGCATTATGTATAAGTACTCTTGTTCAATAAATTTGTGTCTGAATGCAGAAAAAAAATTATGTGACCTCATATGAGGCCATCTCCACTTGTTACAAGACATGAATTTGTGGACAAATAGTATAAACAGTTAAGATTATTAGTGGGTTGAAGAGTTTGCTGCTCGAGAGAATGTTGAAGACTCTAGCTGCTTTAAATGGGTAAAATAAAGACTGATGGGAGTAAGTTTTGGCAAGAAAATAGAAAATATACAAAATAGAAAATTTACTGCTGTCAGATCAATGAATCTCTGTGGTGGAATTCCAGAGGGATAATTAAAGATAAGAAACCTCTATAAGTGTGATCATTATATAAAAAGATTAAATCATATTACTAAATCAAATAGCAAAGGACAAAATTCAATAATCTGTTATGCACCTCATAGTCATCTATTTCTATTAATTACATGAGAGGATATAGCATTTGATATCTTTAATAAATCAACCACTAAATGTGAAATCAAAGTGAAAGCTAATGGGATTTTGATAGAAAAATATTACTTTTATTACATTTCAGCATGTAATAGTTATCTAAACAGTTTGGTGCTTTTATAAAATATTTATGTCAGCTGTTCATACTATTTTTAGATAGAGAACAAAATACACCTGCTCAAGAGGAATTTTATAAATCTATATAAATAACTGAAAAGAGGATCAAGACATACTCTTTTCAGTAGTACACAGTGATATGACAGGAGGCAATGGGTGCAAGCTGGAGCACAGGCGGCTACATTTTAACATCAGGAAAAATTTCTGTGCTCTGCAGGTGACAGCACTAGCATAGGCTACCCAAAGACTGTGGAGTCCCCCTCTTTGGATATCTTCAAAAGTCACCCGGACGTGGTGTTGAACAACCTGCTCTTGGTGACCCTGCTTGAACAAGAAGGTTGGAACAGGTAAATCCAGAATTGGTTTCATTACAATATTTGCCTTAAGGTAAGCTATTTATTAAAATTAGTAAAATTTTATACTTTCTAATATTTTCTTTTAACAAGTTTCTCTGTTTGCTGTAGGTCTTGTTAGCCTTCAGGCCTGCACACCGTATTACCCTGTTGTATAGGAACTGCTGAATTGTGGCCTATACCTCTGACTGACCACCTGAAGCAAGCAATGAGTCAGCCCTGGGAGCACAGGTGAAGACAATTCTGCTGTGCTACTGAAAAGGGTGGAATCTGGCTCCATCTCTCCTAGACCCCATCTCTCCTAGACCCCATTTAAGATCTGACTACCACAGGGGGACGTTCTCTTTTGGGGATTGCTCCTCTTGGACTCTTCAGTGTCTTCAGTGAGCCCAGGACAAGGGTATGCTTTCTTCCATTCTTCTTTAGTGTGTAATATGTTTAGACTAACTTTCCAGTGTATTTCTTAATTATTACATCTGTATATTTGTTGATTACACACCTATACACTTCAAATGCAGTGTAGCAGTATAAATAATATCTGATCACACATTCTTTTTTTCTTCTTAATAAATAATATTTCCTCCTATGTCCAAAATCTCTGAATCTGCCAAGTCACAACAAAGTTTTCAGATTTGGGAAAAAAATTAAGAAAAAGATTTTTATACTTTCTCTCAATAATGCCTCTGTATTAAGTTGACTAAGTACAAACGAACAAGAGCTTGGGCAAATATATGGTGTTCACTTTAAAAAAAAAAAAAAAAAAAAAAAAAACCTATCTGTTTAGGACTGCATTCATTCACCCCACCTGTCTGGTTTAGAAAGCTTATCAAACTGTATTCTTCTGAGTCAGTGGAGAACCTCTATCTCTTCCAGAGAATATTGGAGTCCACATAAGATATATATATCTTATTATCAAGAAAAAAAATTCTGTTCTTTGATACAGATAAATCATAGAGCTGCCTTCTTATTTTACTTGTGTTATTGGATATCTATGTGATGTTAATTAGAGTATTCTTTAATCCCCTTCTCTCAAGGGGCGTAAAAATCAAGAATGGAAGTCCTAATGCACTTAGTCTGTGTCAGCTATTGTACTGAATATAGCCACAGAAATTATATCTAAATTGATTAATTTAGATTGTCTTCATTTTCTTTCTGATTTAAGTATAAAGAAATTTGACCATTTAAAATCCAATTCCGAAATTTCATCTACTTTGCAACATTAACAGAATAGAGTCTATTCTGTAACTACATATCAATGATGGACTCTACAACAGTTCAGTATGTAATTATTATTGTTTATTTACTTTATATACAATATATATTATAAACAATAAATATTTATTTTCTTTATTCATTTATATCATATACCTATATTTATATTTTGTGATACATATAAAGTAGATAATAATATGAATATGACAATATAATATACATATTTAGAATAATCATTATTGTAATATGGAGTTTCCTGCGAAACTTGAGAAAAGTATATATTCACTGATAGCAGTTATCCTCCTACACAGAGAGTGGTATGGTGTCTAGCTGACTTAATACAATGGAGACAAGTGCAAGCCAACTTTTATTTCCAGCAGATAAGATCTTGTTCCATGCAAAACATTGCTTTTCAGTTTTTTAATTTAAAAAATCTGACAGCTAAAAGAAACTAGAAGGGACACAGATACAGTGTCAGCATGTCATCTGGAAAAAAAGCAGCAAAAGTAGCTAAGCAAGTAAGTACCAAAATGAACACTGAAAATAGTTAACTGTATAATGCATTTGACTTCTACAATGTTTATTTCTGAGCTTACAGAAATAATTTGATGAAGTTTTAAGGAGGCATAAGAAGTGAAAAAAGGAAGTATATAATACAATATAGAGGAAAAAAAAATGAATATGAAGCGACAAGAGTCTTAAGTTAAAGATTTTGAAGCCTTAAAAGAAAAAGAATTTCTAATTTTTACATCCAGAGTAACGCTAACAGTACCTTGAAAGTACAAGCTATATTAGAATCTCTGATAAAATAATCAGTCCTAAGCATTAAGAAATTACTAGTTGTATTAATATAATTTATTTTTTTATTAGTAACAACACCTTCAGGAATAAATGATCTTATTTATAAACAATTACTGTATTTTCATTACACAAAAGTATAATGTTGCATTGTCAACAACTAGACAGAGTTTTTGCTCATGTATGAGCATAAAAATATTTCAATTTCTTTAATACTTGATAAACCTAAGATTTGTTATGTTTTTCATTCTATATAATATTGAATTTCTAGTGATGTCACAATCTACATTTTTCTAGGGAGCGCGTAAACAGGAAGGGGAATGGCTATTTATGAGGGTGGATAGTGATAGAACAAGGAGGAATGATTTTATACTGAGATAGGGGAGGTTTAGGTTAGTTATTAGGAGGAAGTTTTTCACACACAGGGTGGTGATACACTGGAACTGGTTGCCCAAGGAGGTTGTGGATGCCCCATCCTGGAGGCATTCAAGGCCAGGCTGAATATGGCTAAATAAAACAAATCACAGATGAATCACAGCAGTCAACAGTTCATCAATTAGAAGAAGCAGTTCTACATAAACTGCATCCTGCATTTAAGAATCTGTGCTTGAGGGAAGAATGCATTAAACATAGAAGTAATTCAGAGTTTAAATGCGACAGTATTAATAAAAATGCTACGTAAGCATTTCAGTCTTCACTTAAGATACTAACTAAGGTAGGAGTAAATAAGATAGATACTGATCTCTTAAACAGCTAAAGTTCTAAGAGGATACAATGAGCAACAACAAAAGAGATGCATCTCTCAAGATGAATAACAAAATACTTAACACACAAAAGAGTAATAGGACACGTTTGTTTTTTTTTTTTTTTTTTTTTGAAGTCATCCATAATTTATGGTCAATGGTTACAATCACTGTGGGCACCTCTGCATTCCCAAGTGTTGAAGACAACTGGCAGTTCACAGGGCAAAAATACTACTCTGGGGATACTCTACCTGGAAATACCAAAGTAAATGAATATGGTACCTCATAGGATTGCTGTCTATACTTGAAAAGGAAGTAATTTTGAATCATTCATTCATCCATTTTTCAAGAGGTGATTTTAGCCCCACAACCCATATATAAAGTTTTCATGTAGAGGGGTAGCATGAATAAGTTATGCTCAAAACAAATTAATGAAACAGACAAACAAAACACACATAAAAAGACATAGTCAATACCATGTACATCATGTTAGCGTTTGGATCAGTTCAGGCTGCTTGCCTTGTGACATTCACCTTTTTGATGTACTGCACTCTGCTAGATACAGTGAAAAATAAATGATTTATTTTCCATCTGTAATACCATTGCTTGCAATAGATTTTACCAAGGCTATACCACAGTTCTGAAGTATCTGATGCTGATACATCAGCAGATTATACAACTTCCTTTGAAAAAAACAGTGAACACTGTGCCAGTACTGCACAACTTATATTTGCAGTTGTCTGAGGATCATACATGATTGTCTCTGTTATTTTCTTAATGTTGTGTTTACTCCTGTGATATTTTTATCTGATTAAATATAATTACCAAGCAGTAATATTCCTGATTAGGTATGAATGATTTAGAAATATTTTTGGATAGCATGAAGTAAAAAGTTTCCTATATTTGAGATGCCTTCCAAATTTCCAGTGTAAAATTAATGCAGACATTCTATAAACATGATTTAATTGAATGGATATGTATAATAACCACTGTTCATTATTACAGCAGTTCTCCAAGCTTAGTATCTATGGCACATCCTTCTATTAACTCTTCTAATTACACAATAAAATTCTAAAAACCCAAAACTATATACACTGATATCCTCTCACTTAATATTTTTGATTTTCTACTCTGCAGTCTTCTGCCTCTGTCCTTGTTTCACTTCATGTGAGGGCATGGTCTTGATTTCATTCAGTCTTTCCAGTAGGATATACTGTCTGGAGCTTTATTGCAGACTTGGGAGCCTGGACTTCAGAGTCTCTTCAGTATTTTTTGTCATTTGTAAGCTGCAGGAGTTTCATATGATTGAGACGTGTACTACAGAAAAGAAGTCTATAAAGGAAAGGGCTAATAAAACTAGTAGTTCATGTGGAATCTGGTGTGTGTGGGAATATGGAAAATTCTTTCAGAAGTCATTACAAGATAGAGAGGGAACTGTAAAGATAACTATTTTCTGCTAGTGGGAAGCCCAGGTGTATAGATGGGGAAGCCTTGCAGGCCATTTGCAAAGCAGTAAGTCTGATGTTTTCATAGGGGAAAGGAACATTGTTTCGAGAGCTTTTACACTCATGTCTGCTATAGAGTCTGTGAAAGTCATTACAGAGAGAGAAAGAAAAGGAAGTTAAATTGTTTGAGAATAATCTTTTGGTAGAATTCACTGAATATTCTGGCTGTGCTATAGTTCTTGGGTGATATTCTGGCCTTACTGTCATAGTGATGGAAGAGATAATTGACTACAGGAAATCAGAGATTTTTGTTCCTGAACTGAGCAATCAAAAATATATGAAAACTCGTAAGTAATCTTAAGATAAACATTACTCTTCTGTTCTGAGCTTTATTATGTATTTCTCCATGTAATTACTTTCCTTAACATTACTGAGACCTTATCTGTTTATGTTGCCCATTAATCATGCTACAACAACATGGAAGTCTCACAGTTTCCAGTGAAATGTTTTCAATTCTTATAGAGAAAAGTTTAAGGAGGGAAATGAAGAAGAAGGAAAAAAAAAAAAAAAGATCTTAGCCAAAATCATAACAGGAGTCTTCATTATCCTCTCAATTTCTGATTTTTTTTCCAAAGTAGCTTGCCTATATTTAAAATAATATTAAAAATAAACTGCATTAAAATTCTAAGACAGTGATTTGTCTTAAATTGCAATATTAAGTGTAGCACTTATCTGTAAGAAACTACCTATTTTTTTTGCTCTAAATTTTGCTCTTCTTCTTCCATTACTAGTTGTTGATAACATTAAAGTTGTATTATAAATTATTTCCTACTGTATTAGAATGACTATTTTTATTTCTTACTTGGCATATAATTCTTTAAGACACTTGCAACAGATGCTGAGCGCCTCCTGAGGACAATCAATTAATTCTCTGTTGAAGGGATTAGGGAGTCAACATCCTGTGAACTTCCTATGAACTTTATTCCTGATAAAGATAAGCAACATGCAGAAGACACTCAGCACAAGGGTGGATTAAGCCACAGTTTATGTGCTTTGAAGTTCTTGCCTCATGTTTTTGATGCTGCAACTTGTACTTACCTGATAACAAACTCCAAAGAGAATCTCCTATCTGACATTGCTCTGACATTGGCTTTAGACAAAGTTTTTTTGTTCCTACTAAGTATAAAAAGCACAGACCTGAAGGCTACAGTGTTGTTTTAAAACAAAGAACAGGACATGTCTTCTCAGCTTCTACCTGTCAAACACAGTTTTGAAATACTTGAAATTCATTGTTTTGTCAAATATAATCTTAATATTAACATTTGGACACTATTTAGGGCACATTTCATAAGTTCAACTGTTAAGTAATGACTGTTAGTCATAAATATTTAAAAAGCATGTCACTTATGTACATTTTCTCTCTGTCAATAGAGAGTTCTGACAGACCTTATTTTTATTGCTCTGAACTTCTGTTAATTTAACTTTTCGTATATCTCTATGTTAACATCCTGAGATGTTTTTGTAGGTTTTTTTTTAATATATATAAAACATGAATGATTAAATACTACTTTTCAACTCTCATGTACAAAGATGTTCTGATTTATGGAGAGAGTCTACTAAGCTAAGTGCAAAAGAGTGTGGAGGTATGTAGTAAAGTTCAGATGCTCTTATGAGCATGTTCAGACAGTAATTCAATATTCTCAAATACACAAAGTTCACTGGATTTATGATGTAGAACTGATTACAGCAAAAGATACTCCAGCCTCAAAGTAATCAACATCAGTATGTAGACAGATACTCTATTTGAGAATATCCTAACTTCAAACTGTGGTACTTAAAATACAAGAGAATGACCCCTGGATTATTATGTGAGGATTTAAAAAGAGATCAGAACACATCTCCACGCCATTTCAAACCTCATGCTACTAAAGAAGTCTTAGGATAGTACTTATTGAGACATGTATCTCTACAACCTGGCAACTTGTTACCTAACTCTGATTAATCAAAATAGAATCACGTATCTGAAGATGAACTTATTCAAATGCCTCTGCAAAACAGGGCTAGTGTAGGTCAAGTTGCCCAGACTGTCATCTAATCAAGTTTCAAACATGTCCAAAGGAAAAATGCTTTTCAACTACAGTTTTTTTTAAGGTGCTTGAGTTCCAGATAATGCAGCAATTGGGTTTGCACTCATTATGAATTTATCATATTCAAAAGAATGATTGATACTCTTTGAAACTTGGATTTATTAATTACGCTTCATTGAGGAAAAAACAATCCAAGAATGCTTCAGTTACAAGTGGTAAACAAAGGAACACATTATTAGAAAGGAAATTAAAGATTGTTATTGAGACATCTGAAGTAATATCTAGTTTTATTGTTTGGACACTTTGTCTTGGGACCAGTATCATCTGGAAATTAATGAAAGCAAAAGGCTTTATTTTTCTATGTTTAAAAATGCCTTGATAGAGCAATAGGTGTTCTTAATGACCTTTCCTTAATCAAGAGGAAAAGATCCAGCTTTTACATTTAATCCATAAAACCATCAAATTAGTTTGCTATTTCTTAGGTAATTGACTACTTCATAATGCTGCTAAGTAATTTTCTTCTCTGCTTTCAAAATAAGTGCTTTAATAGCTACATTCCCTACTTTGTGCTCAGTCTGTTCCGAGTAAAAAGATTTGATCTCCTATGAAATAAATTATTAAATGCTCCACTTTTGTCTAAATACTTTCTGACTTTTTGAACTCAAATTGCAAAATAGAAATGAGTTACTTTAAGATAATCAATATACTTGTGTCTGTATAGAAGGTACTACACAGCAGTTAGCATAGATCTGACTGGACTGTCAGCTGGAGGCAAGGTACACTAATGCTTTAAGTGTATGAATTTTTGAAGCACCCGTGAATTCTTGTTTAAATTCATGCAAGTACTACCTTCAATCCATATATGAAGTCAGTTGCACTTTTCCTTAGAGCGGATGATGAAGGCGGAGGAATAAACACTTGTCAAAACAATAAATATTACCTATTGACTGTATCTGGAAGTAAGTTCAGTCTAACAGCATCTATTGTTCACCTAAGCAGTGGTAATGGTTTTATGTCTAAAGTACATGAAAAGGGCCTGATTTATACCTAAGATGGAACCTCTCTCTCTCTCTCTCCCTCTCTCTGAGAAACTTACCTGGCTGCATACATTCTCCTTCCTTTTCTTTTTTTTTTTTTTTTCTTCCCTTCTCTTTAAACATACTGGAACTTCACTGAAACAGAATTAATTCTGTGACTTTACAATGTGGATGCCTAGAGAGTGCAACACTCCACACCTAGTGACATACATCACCTTTTGAAGAGATCATCAGTTCCTTTCATTCTTCTTCTGGACTCATTATTGAGAGTGGCTAGTCTTTTTTTTCTTCTTTATGATAACTTTTCTATTCTTAACCCACTCTTCATTTGGTTTTCTTTCAATGGTTGATATATTTATGTTAATTTTATGACCATTTGGTGGTTAATTTTCTTTTTGGTAATTGTTTTTGACTAATTTAAAAGTCTGATAGCGGTTTATTTGCATATTTTATTGTAAATGTTTAACAGGGTTTAAATTTCATATTTTCCTGTTTCTAGGTGTACATCTACGTGCTGTTCTACTCTATCTTCATCACTAGTCGCGTATTGCTCTTGCAAGAAGATTACATTGTCATATCCAAACTCTTCTATTTTTCCTCTGAACTCTCAGTAAATTAGTTAAAGTTGAATTCAGAGTTTCAGATTTTCTATCCTAGAATCCAAATTGAAACCTTTCAAACCCAACAAAAAACAATTATTTTATCCAAATGCATTTCATATATTAAAAGAATTACTACAATCCTGTTTTTGCAAAGCATATCTCTTCTCTTCCTACTATAATTCATTCACACTCTAGCCATCATTATATACGTGCTCAATCTGTAAGCAATAATTAAATACATGAAGCATGTTTTCACATACCTTTGAAACATGCATCAATTTGAAATTAAATTCCAGATGTTATTATGAGGTCATTTTGGACAATTTATTTTGTTTCAAGATGTTTGGGCCCTGGAGAAATGTATTCAGTTATTTTTGCACTGACATGTCTGCATACAGTATGCCTGAACAATCAAGCATTCATAAAAATCAATTTAAATTTATCATTTATCACGATATATATTGATGATGAACAGCACATTAAAAAGAAGAGAAAATCTCCCATTACATAGATAAAAAGTTTAGTTTTATTCTGAAATTAAAGTGTTTGTTTACTAAAATATTCTGCCTATTTTATGTTTTATCTCCTTCTCTGCCTTTCTCTGTACTATTCTGTGTGAATGTCCCCAGTAGAACATATTATTCCATAGTAATATTCCATAGTAACTTTGGGAATTGAGACCTGAAATTGATTTACATCTAGAAATAGTTCAGAGTCCATCTATTAACTGAATGTCAACAGAATCAGGAAGAGG
The DNA here is from genome assembly GCA_037305975.1 of Chrysolophus pictus. NCBI lineage: Eukaryota > Metazoa > Chordata > Aves > Galliformes > Phasianidae > Chrysolophus > Chrysolophus pictus. The sequence goes on along the minus strand of CM074576.1, from coordinate 36,270,911 downwards.
TCATATTATTTATTTCCCTTTCTTCCTCTTTCTGTAAAAGCATTCTTAAAGAAGAAAAAAAAAATCAGGCCTCTAAACCTTTTTTTTTTTTTTTTTTTAATGGAAAACTTTTTAATGGAAAATGAATGTAAGTGATATGTCTTCATTTATCTCATTTATCTGTTCTTTTTTTTTTTTTTTATGTTTTGTACATAGTTTATTAATGTATGTGTGCAAAAGGGTACAGAGTAGGACAGCAGAGAGTTAGGACTTACATAAATTTTTACTGTTGATGTTCAACATTCTGATTCTCCCGAGTGCCTTGATTTCAATAATGATGACAGTGCCTTCATCAATATCTGGGTTATAACTAGCACTCCTGCCAACAATTAATCACCAGAAAAAGAGCAGATTTGTAACATCTAATCTTTCCACAGAATGGCTTGCTACGTCTTGAAATGCTTTCACTTAAAAAAACAATTTTGTCTCTAAAAGTTGTATGCACTTATTAGAAGAATAGTTATTCTGGACTTTCTGTATACAGCTGAGAAAATGCCTCCAGAAAGCAGCGTGGATCCTCTGACAGCAGTAGAGGTTGAGGACTATTCTTTGTTTTTATGTGACAGATGTTAAGTCTGCCTTCCTTGTATAGATACTTAATGAATCTTTAAACCTGAGCCTTTAAAACTTATCAGATACAAAGGAAATAGAATGGCCTGGGTTGAAAAGGACCAGAATGATTATCTAGTTTCAACCTCCCTGTTATTTGCAGGGTCACCAACCACTAGACCAGGCTGCCTAGAGTCACATCCAGCTTGGCCTTTAATGCCTCCAGGGATGGTGCATCCACAACTTCCTTGTTGAATCTGTTCTAGTTCATCACCACCTTCTGTGTGAAAATCATCCTCCTAATACCTAACCTAAACCTCCCCTGTCTCAGTTTAAAACCATTCCTGCTTGTCCTATCACTATCCATCCTCATAAATAGCTGTTCACCTTTCTGTTGATGTGCTTCCTGCAAGTACTGGAAGTCCACAGTGAGGTCTCCCCAGAGCCTTCTCGAAGCTAAACAATCCCAGTTCCCTCAACCTTTCTTCATAGAAGAAGTGCTCCAGCCCTCTGATCATCTTAGTAGCCCTCCTCTGGACCCACTCCAAGAGCTTCACATCCTTCCTGTACTGGGGGCCCCAGGTCTGGATGCAGTACTCCAGATGGGGCCTCACAAGAGCTGAGTAGACAGGAACAATCACCTCCCTCTCCTGCTGGCTATCCCATTTTTAGCACAGCCCAGAACACAGTTGGCCTTCCAGGCTGCAAGTGCGTACTGTTGTCTTATGTCCAGCGTCTTGTCTATCAGGACCCTCAAGTCCTTCTCCACAGGTCTACTCTCAAGGAGATCTTTCCTTAGTTTGTATAAATACCTGAAATTGCCCCAGCCCAAGTGCAGCACCCTGCACTTGGCATTATTGAACCTCATTAAGTTTTCATGGGCCCCCTTCTCCAGCCTGTCCATATCCCTCTGGATGCCTTCTCTTCCTTACAATGTATTGACTGCACCATTCAGCGGTCTGCAAACTTGCTGAGGATGCATTTGATGCCATTGTCTATGTTGTTGATGGAGATGTTGAGCACCAGTCCCAAGACCAACCCCTGAGGGACATTGCTTGTGACTGACCTCCACCCTGACACAGAACTGATCACAACCATTTGCATCCAGCCAGCCAATTCCTAATACATCGAACAGTCCATCCTTCAAATCCACACCTCTCCAATTTAGAGAGAAGGATGTGGTGAGAGGCCATGTCAAAGGCTTTGCAGAAGTCCAGGTAGATGACATCCACCACCCTTCCACCCCCCACTGAAGCTGTCACTCCATCACTGAAGGCCACCAGATTGGTCAGGCAAGATCTGCCCTTGGTGAAGACATGTTGGCTGTCTGGAATCACCTCTTTGTCTCGTATGTGCCTTAACATAGCTTCTAGGAGGATTTGCTCCATGATCTTCCCAGGCACAGAAGTGAGGCTCAGTGGTCTGTAGTTCCCCAGGTCTTCCTTTCTCCCTTTCTTAAAAATGGGAGTACTGTCTTCCTTTTTCCAGTCACCAGGGTCTTCACCAGACAGCCATGATTTTTCAAATATGATGGAGAGCAGCTCGGCAACCACGTCAGCCATCTCTCTCAGAACCCTCGGATGGACATCATTCAGCCCCATGGACTTATACACGTTCATTTTCATGAGGAGGATTCGGACTTGTTCCTCTGTTACTGTGGGACAGTAACCACTCCCTGCACCCTCACCTAGAGGCTCATGGTCCTGGCAGACACGGGAAGCCTGACCACCCGTGAAGACTGAGGCAAAGCACTCACTGAGTACCTCAGCTTTTTCTGTGCCTGAGGAAGCCAGCTCCCCATTACCTTTCATCAGAGGAGGAACACTCTCTTTGGCCCATCTCCTCCTGCCTGTAGAATGCCTTCTTGTTATCTTTCACATCCCTCACCAAGTTCAGCTCCATCTGCACCTTGGCTTTCCTAATCCTATCTCTACACACATGGACAACAGCCCTGTATTCCTCCCAGGCTACACAACTCTGCTTCCACTTTCTGTACATTTCCCTCTTTTCTCTCAGTTCAAGCTGCGGGTCCTTGCACAGCCACGATGGTCACCTACCTCCCCTGCTTGACTGCTTCCTCTGGGGGATGGAGAGTTGTTGCGCTCTCAGAAGGGTGTCCTTAAAATTGCTGCCAGCTCTGCTCTGTGCCCATGCCCTTAAGGACAGTTTCCCAGGGGATCCCACTCAGCGGTTCCTTGAGCAGGCAGAAGTTTGCCTCCTAAAGCACAGGGTCCTAGCTCTGCTTCTTGCCAGACCCACATTCTTCAAGGTCACAAACTCCACCAAGGCATGGTCACTATAGCTCAGGCTGCCTCCAATCTTAACCTCTCTAAAGCTCTCCTCTGCATTAGTGAGCATCAAGTCCAGTAAGGCTTCACCTCAGGTTGGTCCATCTATTACCTGGGCCAGGACGTCGTCCATGACAGACTCCAAGAATCTCCTGGATTGTCTGCCACCTGTCATGCCACTATCCCAGCAGATATCTGGGTGGTTGAAATCCCCCATCGGGACAAGAGTCCATGAGCATGTCACTTCCTGCAGCTGAAGCAAAAAGGCCTTGTAAACATCCTCCCCCTGATCAGGTGGCCTGTAGCAGACCCCATTCACTTTACTGGGCTGATTCTAGATTTTTACCCACAAGCTCTTGACCTGATCTAAAACTAATATTTATAATCATAGAATTGTAGAATATCCTGGTTGAAAGGAACCTCAAAGATCATGTATTGCTGTGGCAAGGCTGCCAGCCACTAAATCAGGCACTAGATCATGCTGCCCAGTGCCCTATCCAACCTGACCTTGAAAATATACAGGGATGGGACATCTACAACAAAGATTCAATTTAGATTTATATATCAAAATGTCTTTTGGAATTGTTTCTTTGTCCTACATGCTTTGAAACTCAACAGGCTTAGCAAAACAATGTTTTGTGGACTTATGTAAACTCTGTAAAGAGTTATGTCTAAAGAGTTATTCCCTCATGAAATAATGTAGGTATCTGAAAGCAAAGATATCTTGAAAAAACAATCCAAAAGAGTTTAGATGGTGTATCAAATAAGAGAAGTAGTATAAACTTCTAGTGCCTGAGCTATTTTGTCTTTAGTTGCCTCTAAAGATGACTGCTATGCAGATGGCTGCATAGCACTGCTGATGTTTGACAGATTACATAGACATATCCATGCAGAAAACAACAGGGAAACTGTTTTTTTTCTCAACTGAATATGTCAAGCTTCTTGGAAAAGAAAATAAATAAATAAATAAAATCACAGAATCACAGAATTGTAGGGGTTGGAAAGGACCTCCAGAGGTCATTGAGTCCAACCCCCCTGCCAAAGCAGGTTCCCTAAACCAGCTCACACAAGTAGGCGTCCAGGTGGGTCTTGAATATCTTCAGAGAAGGAGACTCCACAACCCTCCTGGGCAGCCAGTTCCAATGCTCCGTCAACCTCACCATAAAGAAATTCTTGCGCACATTTGTATGGAACTTCTTATGCTCCAGTTTCTGGCCATTTCCCCTTGTCCTGTCTCCATTTTCCTTCAGTTCCCTCCCCACATTAAGAATAGCATCATTTCTGAAAAGAATAAATAAGTAAATAAACAAAAATCAAGATAGAGGTTTCTTTGGAATGCTGTCTTGCATTATGAAGACATCAGTTTTAATGACTGCCTTTGAGCAACAAAATTCTAAAAACTGGACATTTAGACTTTAAAAATTAATGATTTTTCAGTCTTAAACAGAGGAAGAGCCAAGTAATGAAAAATTGTGTGATTCAGCCTTCCTGTTCTTTCTCTTAGTCTTCCTTGTCAGACAGTCTCATCTCCTGACTCCCTTGTTAGCATTACTTTCTTATTCCTAACAACAATTTTATTTGAAAAAAATGCTGGCTTTAATTGAAATTTCTATGGAATTAGTCCCAGAATGAAATAATGTTTTATATAACAAGTTTATTCTTGCAGGAAATTCCTAGAAACTTTTAACAGTTATTAAGATTCTGGAATATGTGAAAGTCCACACAAACTATTTTAAGATTGGAAACATCCCTTATATCTTCCATGTGGCAACTCACAATGCTCCCCCATTTTCCAGATCTGCATAGAGAGGAGTAACATTGTATGATGGTGGGTTTTTGTTACAAAGAATTTGTGGATTGTAAAGGAAAAAACAGTTAATACAGTGGTTGTGAATGTAATTTTAGCTCTCTCTCTTTTCTGTGTCATAAATATACATATATTTCAGCTAGAAAATATGTATTGTCTTTCTACTTTAAAGAAGGTGAGAAATTCTCTGATTACTTGATAAAAAGAGAGAAAAAAAAAGTGCTTATATATAATTAAAACGTCATAGTCACAACTGGAAAAGATCAATGGCAGCATAGTGACAATGAAATTTCTGCTAATTTGTATTTAATCTTTCTTTCCACAATGTAACTAAACTTCTCAGGAGTACATTAAAATGTATCAAAAATGTTTTAGCTAGAAAGTTTTTTTTTTTTTTTTTTTTTTTTTTTTACTTTTTTGTATGCTTGTTTATGAGTTTGTAAAGATGAATTAGGTCTTATATATATAGGTAAACAAATGGCATTCGTGTTTACCTTAGTGGGAGAATAAAGAGACTGTCAGTGCTGGTATTTATGCTACATTTTTAACTATGCAGATCCTAGCACTGTATTGATTCCTCCATGGAGAAGCAAAAATACAAAATGAAAGACTTGTGCATAGTTGTAAATGCATACTAAAGGGGGGTTATAAGAACGGGAAAAATTGTCTAATTATTTTTTCTTTGAATTCCATATATAAAGAATGTGGAAAATATTTTCAGTCAGTACTCCTAGTTATTAGTTGGATTCCTGTCAGTGTGATGATACTGAAGAATACTGCCACCCCTTGATATTTTGTTCAACATGATATAAATCCCTGAGAATATATCATTTTTTATTTTTTATGTTTTCATGTTAAATACAGAAATGTATATTCAATTTATATATATGTTTCTGTATTTTTTTTTTTTAACAAGATACTTTTATTTTTACACTTCAGGAAGATACAACATATATTATGGAGTTATGATGTCAGAAATAAGAGATCTCTTCATAACCTTTGTTGAAGGCTTTGTTGACAAGGAGATTGATATATGTGGGATATCAAAGGGGTAAAAACAATAACTGTGTGAAGTCTAAGAGTGTCATGTTTGGATTTAGACACATTACGGGACTTCCTATCTTCCTACCAGTATTATCAGGCTGTTCAACCAGAAAGTTAAAGAAAATTAAAACAAACAAACAAAAAAAAAAACCAAAACAAAACAAAATAAAACAAAAAGCCCACAAAACAAACAAAAACAGAAACTGAAAAAGAGAAGAAATGAGAAAAGATACAAAACTTAAACATGTTCTTTTCATAGCCTAAAATGATCTGTTCATCACTTTTCAACATGTAAGCAAGTGCTTTTAGTTTTGTTTGTGCTAGCCTACAAAAAGATAATAGTACCCAAAATATGGGGAAAACAACAACAACAACAACAACAACCAAAACCATGTGTAATTCTGTCTCCTTTTTTTTTTTTTTTTCATCAAAGAAGTTCCACAAACATATGGAGGTGTGATGTTCACATTTTTTACCTTTGTACCAGTGCACTTACATATAAATTCTGAATAGTTAGCTAATTTGTCATCTAAATATGCTTTAAGGAGCTATGCCGCTGTGATTCAATGTGAATTTCTTTGCATTTTAAACTTGACACTAACATCTTCAGTAGCATCGGATCCATGAGTGCTGTCATCCCTTCCTGTGAAGAAATCATAATTTTCCCTCTTTTCAGTATAAATATGATTGTTTTCACTATTCTGATCATAAATGCATTTGTTCATATGAATCTCATGATGAAATCTGCTCACCTGTGTGCACTTTATTAGTGAGCTGACCAATCTTTTAATTACTGATTAATTTCAGTGGTTTTATTTTGTTCTGTTTTGTTTTTCCTCTCATTTTTGGGTGCTGTGTTTTTTGGTTTGTTTTGTTTCATTTTGTTTTGTTGTTAGTTAATAGCTGGATGATAAATGCCATTCTACAATTATAATGGAGGCATGTAATCCTGCTAATTATTTTGTTAAAATAAAATAAAAATCATATTGCTAGAAAGGTTGCAAACTGCCCACTTTAGATTCCCTACTTCTACCAAATACAAGATAAATGAATGCAATATATCAGCATTCAAAAAGTGAGAATGATAATAATAAATGAATACTCATAATACATAATAAAAGAAAACTCATTTAATACATTTTCAAAATACTCTGGAAAAATTTCTGATCGTTTTTAAAGTGCAGAAATTTGATGACATATTTTTAGTTTTAACCTCTGGAAGAAGGGACAGGCTACTTGGAGAGATTACAAGGAAGTAGCTAAGGTATGCAGGGAGGAATTTAGGAAGACAAAAGCCCAACTTGAACTCAGATTAGCCACTGCAATGAAAGAGAATAAGAAATCCTTTTACGATATATAAATGGTAAGAGAAGAACCAAGGAGAATTTCCATCCTTTACTAGATGCAGCGGGGAATGTGACCACTGGGAGGTGGTGTGGATCTGCCTGAGGGTAGGGATGCTCTTTGGAGGGATCTAGATAAGCTGGATTGCTGGGCTGAGGTGAATGGGATGAGGTTCAACAGGGTCAAGTGTCGGGTCCTGCACTTTGGCCACAATAACCCCATGCAACGTTATAGGCTTGGAGATGAGTGGCTAGATGATTGTGAAGAAGAAAGGGACCTGGGGGTGTTGGTTGATGTTCGGCTAAACGTGAGCCGACAGTATGCCCAGGTGGCCAAAAGGGCCAATGGCATCCTGGCCTGCATTAGAAATAGTGTGTCCAGCAGGAGTAGGGAGGTGATCATCCCCCTGTACTCAGCACAGGTGAGGCCACACCTCAAGTATTGTGTTCAGTTTTGGGTTCCTCACTACAAGAAAGATATTGAGGCCCTGGAGCATGTCCAGAGAAGAACAATGAAACTGATGAGGGGTCATAAGGAGTGGCTGAGGGAGCTGGGATTGTTTAGTCTGGAGAAGAGGAGGCTCAGGGGTGACCTCATTGCACTCTACAACTTCCTGAAGGGAGGTTGTGATGAGGAAGGGTTTGGCCTCTTCTCCCAGGCAACAAACATGACCCACAGAAATGGCCGCAAGTTGTATCAGAGGAGGTTTAGGTTAGACATGAGGAAGAACTTTTTTTCTCAGAGAGTGGTCAGGCACTGGAATGGCCTGCCCAGGGAGGTGGTGGAGTCGGTGTCCCTGGCAGTGTTCAAGGCATCTGGATGAGGAGCTACGAGATATGGTTTAGTGGTTTGTGGTAGCAGTGGTAATGGGAGGACGGTTGGACTAAATGATCTTGTAGATCATTTAGTCCTTGTCATTCTATGATTCTGTGATTATAAGAGCATAATTCTCTGAATGCATATGGCACAATTAAAAAAATAAAAAAATAAAAAATAAGTTAACATTACTTTAATGGCAGTTTTACAGAATCATGGAATCACAGAATGGCCAGGGTTGGAAGGCACCATGTTTAAACAATTACATGTTTAAACATCTGCATTTTGAATGTAAGTTTAAAATTCATTTTTCACTAACTGGTGTTAAAGAAATCATTTTTTGTCATAAGCAGTTCACTAATGTCCATTCTTTATGAAATGGGCATAAAATGAATAAGAGGAAATGAGAAAAATGGTGTTAATAAGAACAAGCATGTGTGGCTTTTAGAAGAATCATCAGTTACTGATTACATCAAATGAAGTGTATATAAAAATATATGTTTTATACAAGTATCTTATATGAAATAATTAGTTCATTCTTGTTGGAGATATAGAGCATAATGAAATGTAAAATATGGGTAAATACTCTGCGCAGATTTAGAATTGGAAATTCAAATATGTGATAACTTCATTAACTGCTTTTAAATGATACTTGTCATTTAATGTTATTACTGATGCAGAAATAACATTGCAATGTATTGATGAAGCTTTGGAATACATAGTACACACCTGTCTTCACTTTAAACTCCAAATATAATATAATATAATATAATATAGTATAATATAATATAATATAATATAATAACTAAATTTGCATCAAGTGAATTCAAAACAGCTGGTACAAAGCAGCAGTAAGACATAGCATACATGTTGAACCCAATTTGAACAGGTATCAGCAATGATGCAATATACAAAGCTTTGAGTATTTGAGACATTATTTTTTTTTTTTTTAATACAACCAGTCCCTGTTGAGATTTTGTTCTTTAAGCAATGAGAGTTTCCACTGTGATCACTTTTTGAAAAGGATTAAACAAAATTTAATCTAGTCATAGTAGAAATAATTGTTACAAGCCAGAATTTCTGGGCATTGCATTAACATTCAAACAATAGGCCTTCTCATGAGATCTAAACATAGATTTCAAAAATAGTACCTTCCAATAGCTTGCAGGTGCTGAGACCATCTGCACAGAAAAATTCACTGGCTGAAGGCCACTGCAGTGTTAACATTCAATATTTATCACTAAATTACAGTGTCATGTTGGTAATGTATTTTCTACACATTTGTGAACTTTAATTGTCTATTTGATTTTACATTATAATATTTTACAAGTAAACACAATCATGAGAGCATGTGCTATCAATACACAAATAATTCAAGCAGTCAAGCTGGATTATTTTTAATTGTGCAATATTTAAATTTGTTTGTAACACTTCAGATAAAAATTGGGATGTATAAAGCTCTAAGGGCTATAACATGATGTATTCAGTGTTCATTCATTCCAGGAATAATAATTAAATCATAAGCAGGCAAACAAAGAATAACTTGAATAAATAAATAGACTGTTCTCTTCAGAAATTCTATGATGCACAGAGCAATTTTGTATGTCAAAAATAAATAAATAAATAATAAAACCCTACTTCATGTTATGAGAAAGTGATGTTTTAATGCCACCTGAACTATGTTTTTCAGACATTTATATTCATAGAATCATAGAATCATCAAGATTGGAAAAGATCTACAAGATCATCCAGTCCGATCTTCTACCCATCACTAATATTTTCCACTAAAACATTTCCCTCAGTACAAAATCTAAATGTTTCTTGAACACTTCCAGCAACAGTGACTCCACCACCTCTCTGGGCAGCCCGTTCCACCATCTGACCACTTTCTAGGAGAAGATGTATTTCCTAACGTCCAACCTGAATCTCCCCTCATGCAACTTGAGGCCATTTCTTCTCATCCTATCAGAAGTTACACGGGAGAAGAGGACAACTCCCACCTCAACACGACCTCCCTTCAGGTAGTTGTAGAGATAAGATCACCCCTGAGCAACCCTCTAACAACCAACGCTAAATCATGTCTCAGAGGACCACATCCAAAGAGGGATGATCATTTCCCTGCTCCTGCTGGCAATTCTATTTCTGATACAAGCCATGATGTCATTAGCCTTCTTAGCTACCTGGGCACACTACTGGCTCATGTTCAGCTAAGAGTCAATCAATACCTCCAAGTCCATTTCCTCTACACAGTCTTCCAGCCATTCTGCACTAGGCCTGTAGCACTGCCTGAGGCTATTGTTGCCAAAGTGCATCATAAACTTCATCCCACTGGCCTCAGCCCAGCTATTCAGCCCGTCCAGATCCCTCCATAAGGCCTTCCTATCCCCAGGCAGATTGATGCATCCTGCCCACTAGGTGTCATCTGCAGATTTACTGAGGGTGCACTCAATGCCCTCATCCAGGTCATCAGTAAAGATACTGAAGAGGACAGGCCCCAATACCAACCCCTGGTGAACACCACTCATGACCAGTTGCAGCTGGCTATGACTCCATTTACCATCATTCTCTGGTCCTGGCCATTCAGCCAGTTCTTTATCCAGTAAAGAGTGTATCTGTCCAAGAGTCAGCTTCCCCAAGAGAATACTGTGGGAAACAATGTTGAAGGCTTTGCTGAAGTCTAGACAATATAAGCTTACATATAGAAGTTTAGTGATATGATTTTTTTTTTTCATTTACAAAAAATATTTTTCTTAAACTATTTCATTCAAAAGGGACCACAGAGTTCAACTGGTGGCTCCACATAGGACTATCTATAAATCAGACCATATGTTTGAGAGTGATCTGCAGACATTTATTGAACTCTGACAAGCTTGGTGCCATGACCTGAGGAGCTCCTCCCTGACGAGCTTGTTCTAGTGCCTGAGCCACTCTTAGTAAAGAAGTTTTTCCTGAAATCTAACCTGACCCTCCTCTGTCACAGCTTCATCCCGTTCCCTGGTGTCCTATCACTGGTCACCAGAAATAGATCAGTGCTGCTCCTTTGCTCCCCATCATCAAGAAGCCATAGGCCACAGTGAGGTCTCCCCTTAATCTCTTCTCTAGGCTGAATAAATCAAGGGACTTCAGGCATTACTTGTACATCTTCCACTCTAGATCCTACCTCATCTTTGTAGCCCTCCTTTGGACATTAATAGTTTTAAGTCCTTTTTATACTGTGGTACCAAAAAGCTGCACAGAGTACTCAAGGTGAGGCCACATCAGTGCAGTGTAGAGCAGGACAATTACCTTCCTTGCACTGCTAGCAATGCTGTGCTGGATGCATTCTAAGTTGACCTTCCTGACTGCCTGATCTTGTGCTTTAATTGTCACACTAGAGAAGCTACGCAATGGATTAGGGTGGAAATGTGGAAATCCAACTGGAGATCTCCAGTTGCATATATTAATTGATGAAACAATATATATCACAGGTGAAAGAAGACAAAATCTATAAGGAAAAGCAAGTTTTTCAGGTACTCCAAATGAAAAATATATGTCTGTAAAGTCATGTAAATAAATATGCCAATAGGTAATTGTAGGGAGCAATAAAAACTCCTGAGCTTCTTCTCCTTTCTCCAGGGAAGACCGCCTCCAAGTATATCTAAGGTGGGGAGGTCAGCTCCACGCTTAAAGACTGCCTCCTCCAAAAAAGAAAGGAGGGAGATAGTCATAGGTGACTCCCTCCTGAGAGGAACAGAGGGCCCAATATGTTGGCCTGACCCTACCCGTAGGGAGGTGTGCTGCCTCCCTGGGGCCTGGGTCAGGGATATTTCTAGAAAACTTCCTAGTCTGATCCACCCCTCTGATTACTATCCGTTATTGATAGTTCAGGCCGGCAGTGATGAGGTTGCTGACAGAAGCCTGAGGGCTATAAAAAATAATTTTAGGGGACTGGGGAGGTTAGTTGACAATGCAGGCATACAAGTAGTAATTGCAGGTATTCCTACAGTGGCAGGGAAAGACAATGCAGTGACCAGGAAAACCCATTGCATAAACACATGGCTGAGAGGCTGGTGCAAACACAAGAATTTCGGGTTCTTTGATCATGGGGCAATCCACTTGGCACCTGGCCTGGGTCTGCAGATGGGTATCATCTGTCTCAAAGGGGGAAACGGATCCTTGCCCAGGAGCTGGAGGGACTTGTAGAGAGGGCTTTAAACCAGATATGAAGGGGGAAGGGGATTAAACCAGGCTTGCTAGAGATGAGTCTTGGGGAGTGATAATGGGGTTAGGGATGAGGTGAGGGGCCCAGCTAAAATGTGTCTATACCAATGCACGCAGCGTGGGCAACAAACAAGAAGAGTTGAAAGCCATTGTGTGGCAGGCAAACTATGACCTAGTTGCCATTACGGAAACGTGGTGGGACCACTCCCATGGCTGGAGTGCTGCAATGGATGGTTACAAACTCTTCAGGAAGGATAGACAGGGAAAGAGGGTGGTGGCGTGGCCCTCTATGTTAAAGAGTGCTTTGAGGTTACTGAACTTATGACTGGGGATGATAAGGTTGAATCCCTATGAGTTAAGATCAGGGGAAGAACTGACAAGGCAGACATCCTGGTGGACGTCTGTTATAGACCACCGAATCAGGATGAAGAGACAGATGAGGTGTTCTATGAATAGCTGTCGGAAGCTGCGCAATTGCCGGCCCTTGTCCTCATGGGGGACTTCAACTTCCCTGACATATGCTGTAAATACAACTTAGTACAGAAGAAGCAGTCTAGGAGGTTTCTGGAATGTATGGAGGACAACTTATTGATGCAGCTGATAAGAGAACCTATGAGAGGAGCTGCCCTGTTAGACCTGCTGTTCACAAACAGAGAAGGTCTAGCGGGAGATGTGGAGGTTGGGGGCTGTCTTGGACAGAGTGACCACAACATGGTAGAGTTGTCGATTCTTGGTGGAGACAGGTGGGGGAACAGCAAAACTGCTACCTTGGACTTCCGGAGGGCAGACTTTGAATTGTACAGGAGACTAGTAGGGGGAGTCCCCTGGCGTTCAGTCTTAGAGAATAAAGGGGTACAAGATGGCTGGTTGCTCTTCAGGAAGGAAGTCATAAAGGCGCAGGAGCAGGCTGTCCCCCTGAGTTGCAAAATGAGCCAGTACGGAAGAAGACTGGCGTGGATGAATAGGGAGCTATTCTTGAGGCTCCAGGAGAAAAAGAGAATCTACCTCCTGTGCAAGAAGGGACGGGCAACCTGGAAAGAATACAAAGAAGTTGTTAAGATGTGCTGGGAGAAAATCAGAAAGGCAAAAGCTCAGCTTGAACTCAACCTGGCCACTGGGGTAAAAGGGAACAAAAAACTTTTTTACAAGTATATCAACAGTAAGAGGAGGACCAGGGAGAATCTTCATTCTTTACTGGATGAGGCTGGGAATGTTACCACTGAGGATAAGGAAAAGGCAGAGGTTCTGAATGCCTTCTTTACATCTGTCTTTAAGAGTCAGGCCAGTTATCCTCAAGTTTCTCCACTCAGAGAGTCAAGTCTGACCTGGCAGACTTGGCTGGGGAACAGACTAAACCACCCACAATTCAGGAAGAAACAGTCAGAGGCCTACTACTCCAACTGAAGTCCATGGAACCGGATGAGATTCATTCGAGAGTGCTGAGGGAACTGGCGGAGGTGATAGTTGAGCCGCTTTCCATCATCTATCCGCGCTCCTTGTTGACTGGTGAGGTCCCAGAAGACTGGAGGCTTGCCAATGTGACTCCCATCTACTAGAAGGGTTGTAAGGAGGATCCAGGGAACTACAGGCCTGTTAGCCTGACCTCGGTGCCGGGGAAGATTATGGAGCAGATTGTCTTGAGGGAGATCACGCGGCGTGTGCAAGACAACTGGGGGATCAGGTCTAGCCAGCATGGGTTCATGAAGAGCAGATCCTGTTTGACCAACCTGATCTCCTTCTATGATCTAGTGACCCATCTGGTGGATGACGGAAAGGCTGTTGATGTGGTCTACCTTGACTTCAGCAAAGCCTTTGACACTGTCTCCCACAGTATTCTCCTGCAGAAGCTGGCAGTCTGTGGCTTGAGCAGGTACACTCTTGGCTGGGTAAGGAGCTGGCTGGAGGGCCGGGCTCAGAGAGTGGTGATGAATGGAGTTAAATCCAGCTGGCGACTGGTTACGAGTGGAGTTCCCAGGGGTCGGTGCTGGGGCCTGTCCTCTTCAATATCTTTATTGATGACCTAGATGAGGGCATCGAGTGCACCCTCAGTAAATTCGCAGATGACACCAAATTGGCTGGAAGTGTGGATCTGCCTGGGGGTAGCGAGGCCCTACAGAGGGATCTGGACAGGATGGAGAGCTGGGCTGAAGCCAATGGGATGAGGTTCAACAAGACCAAATGCTGGGTCCTGCACTTCGGCTACAACAACCCCAGGCGACGCTACAGGCTTGGGGCGGAGTGGCTGGAGGACTGCGTAGAGGAAATGGACCTGGGGGTATTGATTGATGCTCGTCTGAACATGAGCCGACAGTGTGCCCAGGTGGCCAAGAAGGCCAATGGCATCCTGGCTTGCATCAGGAACTGTTGCCAGCAAGAGCAGAGAGGTGATTTTCCCCCTGTACTCAGCACTAGTGAGGCCGCACCTTGAGTACTGTGTCCAGGTTTGGGCCCCTCACTGCAAGAAAGACACTGAGGCCATGGAACGTGTTCAGAGGAGGGCAACAAAGCTGGTGAGGGGTCTGGAACACAGGCCATATGAGGAAAGGCTGAAGGAGCTGGGAATGTTCAGCCTGGAGAAGAGGAGGCTCAGGGGAGACCTCATTGCTCCCTATAACTTCCTGAAGGGAAGTTGTAGTGAGCTGGGAGTTGGCCTCTTCTCTCGTGTCATTAGTGATAGGACCAGAGGGAATGGTTTCAAGCTACGGCAGGGGAGATTCAAGCTGGACATTAGGAAGTATTACTTTTCAGAAAGGGTGGTCAGGCACTGGAATGGACTGCCCAGGGAGGTGGTGGAGTCACCGACCCTGGGGGTGTTCAAGGAAAGACTGGATGTGGTGTTGAGGGACATGGTTTAGTGGGAGCTATTGGTAATAGGTGAACGGTTGGACTGGATGATCTTTTAGGTCTTTTCCAACCTTGGTGATTCTATGATTCTATGATTCTATGATGTCATGGGACAACATAATAAGATAGGAGATAGTATTTGTGGATAGGCCTTGGTAGCTTAACGTTATAAAATGCTAAGGAGAAAAGGGAAAAACTGAGTTTTTCCAGCTTTTAATGTTTTAGTATTTAAATAAAATAACAGGTAACTTGTAGTAAACAATGTCTGTATACCATAATTAGGTATTACATTTGACTCCCAGCTAAATCGCATTACTACTACTTATTACAATGACCGAACAAATTTATTCTATAACAGTCTTTTTTGCTATGGCAGGAACCCTAATTGAACAAGAAATGTTTATCTCTTTTGGGATTTGGAGAGTCAGAAGCATACTAAGTTTCCAATTTTCTCTGCAAGACTAAGAATTTTCCCATTTGTAGGCATTTAATGTCTAAATTTGACTTTGTTCCAACAAGAAACACTATACTGCATTTCTTTAAAGACACACATTAGATTTTTAAACATAATCTCCAGGTAAGTAATATATCAAATTATTGTTAATATTATTGCATACTATTTCAGGGGCAGAATTATATTAATGAAATAACATCCAAATTTTCTATCTATGATTCTAAATAAGATGAAATTCAAGTCAATAATTTTCTGAGTTTAAAAGAAACAATATCCAGAAAATTGTATAGATTAAAATAAACTAGAAGAATGTGGGCATTCAAGATCAAGGGTTTGCCATGTCACCTTTAACCTCTCTGAAAGTCTTCAGGAAACACATTCTTCTAGATTTTTTAAAATAAATTGTGATCTTTTTATGCATTCTGTTTTCAGACATTTGTGTTATGATACCATGGGACTCTCTCCAACTGCAGCTGAAATGCTACTCGTAAAAGTAGTCTGCAGAAAAATCTTTTTACATTTCCATTTCTCACTTTGAAACCAAATGTACTAGTTTTATCTTTATAGTTTGTATTGTGATAATGGTTTGCAGAAGACTTTTTGTCCTGAATTACTAGACAATACCAGAGTTTTTTTCAGATAATTCACCAATTGCTTCCATATGTAATACTATTAGTCATTACTTTACATTCTAATCAACCACAAGGGAAATAAATAGTCTTCAAACCCCAGAAATAGAATGATATCAAACACCAAGCAATACTTCTAACATATTATCCTGCAAAATGTACAAACTAAAAAATGCAGAGAACACTGTGTAAGTCCACTTAATAGCAGAAGGATTGTTTTTTGAAATTAACCTAAAATGTAGATATATCTAAAAGTGAGATAAGCCTAAAATAGCTATGCATGCTTGTACTTCAACTTCTCAGCTTTTTTTAATAGGACCAGTGGATTTTAATACAGGTTTTCTATCCAGATATTCCCTCACACTTTCATCTTATCTTTACAGCAAGTGTTAATTAGTTATATTGTTAGGTATATTTAACCCTATTAGATTATACATAGTTCTGGTAGGCCTACTGAGCTATGCTTGTATATTGATTATATGTAAAACTACTGAAAGGTATGCTGCTTTTCATATTCCCTTTTAAGAAGAGAATAACATGCAAAAATGTTTCTTCCATTAAAAATAAAGGTATATTTGAGCATGTTTGTACACTTGGAGTTAATTAAGCTACATGATTGTGGGGGGGACTGAATGAAGCTGTAGGTAAATTAGGTACATTTTATTATCATATTTATTCTGAAAAAATATGATTTTTATTTATTTATTTATTTATTTTTCTGAGGTAAACTAGTTGGAGAACAATATTCCATCAAGGATGTATGCCAACAGATAATGTATACACATTAATATTAATTTTCTAATGAAAATATTTAATTCTATCTTTATTAGTGAAATGAACATTAAGTTATAATGAACTTCAGATATTTAATTAATTGGATAACCATTTGAATAAGTGAACATAGATTGATATGCCTAATCTTGGTAACTACATCTACATACAGTTGATCTTGCATTATCTTTTTTTAAAATTTCAAATAATATATTTATCAAAAATATATTTATTATGATGATTCATTATTAATGTAAATACACAACCTGTACTGAAATCATGTCAGCTATCTGTAATAAAGGTAACAAGACAGCATGTAGTTATTTTGTTGTGTATATTTGCTTTTTTTTTTTTTTTTTCCTTTTCACCCCCCTGCACACAGTATGGATACTGTTCTATATTATCTATTCTTTTTTGTTACTATTTTATTACCTTAAGTATGCTCCCTAGAGGTCCTCAGATTTTTTTTTTTTTTAATCAGAATATTTTCTGTTTTCTGAATTTCAGTCCTCAGTACATTCGATTTGTCACATAAAGTTTTCAGCTGAAGCTCTGCAGATCAATACATTTTTATTCTCTAAAATTGACTTGTATTGAAACAAAAAAGCAAGTTCTGCCCTGGGCCCCTTTGTAAAAGTGAGATCAACAGAGTCTGGATAACAACTGCTCTTAAATGTATTGCACAAATACCAGTAACTGTTTACCTTTAATAGTGAATATTTGTTAAATGCATATGTAAAATTACTTCACATATAATTTAAGCTTTGTTTTTATCACTTCACAACAAGCAGATTAGCAAGCAGTCATTGTGTTAAAGGTGTTACCTTGTTTAGTGGCTATTAAGACTTTCGGAATTACTTCACATGTAATAATAATCATCATTAAATACTTTAAGAATATTTTAAGAATATTCCTGGAGATTAGAGTTCACTCTTCCATTTTAGGGCAGTGACTAATGAACTCGAGTGTTTTCTATAATTCAAAAGAAACAACATATCTCCTGAATCAGATGGAACAGTACTCTCCTGACTTTTATTGTAAATGAGAAGTTAATGTCTACATGATATAATCACTGCATTACATGGTCTGAAGAACACCCCCTTCTCTTCTCTCTGTCTTGCTGCTGGCAAGAAATAATGCAGTCATTTGCCATTAGCCTGAATGAAGACATGAGGATATTGTGAGTGGCTAATCAGCATCCAACATCAATCTGAATGAAAAGTGCTAGCATAAAAAAATGCTGACCAGACAGTACACAGATTTAGAAACTTGAATTAGCATTTATGTTGAGCCAATTATATTAAGCCAATTATATAATTTATTATTATTATTTTATTTAATAAAAGTAGTTCACAGACAACAGATTTTTCAAACAGAGGAAGTTCAGTGTCCTAAGATGGATGAGATCACCTGTTTTATAGAGGTACAATGTCTTGTTTCCAAAGGATGCCTACAGATTAATTTAGAGTACATACCAAACTTTTAGTTACATTTATTTGAGATGAACCCTACTTTTGTAAAGCTTAAGAATCAAAACATGAAAAATGGAAACTCTAAGGTTCATCACATTGTGTTGTAAGAAAAAGATGAGGTATAGGAAAACATGCAAAATATGACATAAGACACACTGGGGAAAAAAAAATGTTTCCAACTTACCTGATTCTTGGCCTCTTGTTCTCTTTGTCTCTCTCTATTTTTTTTTTTTTTTTTTTTTTTTTTTTTTCTGGCTGGAAGTAGTATATCCTTATAACTCTCTCATTTCCAACAGAATTTTCACATGGCACTGCACCATCTTTGTGTCATTTCTCTTCTGATTTTCCTACTGCTGCCATTTCTCTCTCTCTCTCTTTTTATTTTTATTTTTATTTTTTTTTAACCCTACTATGCCTTTTCCTTCTAAGACTGCACATTGGTGACACCGTTATTAATGTTATTTAATATTTTTAAGCTTTGGTAATGGGTTCAAAATAGGACAGAACAGAAGACTCTGTTTTTTACTACTAGGGACCCATAACTGAAGTAGGGAAATAGAGGCACAAAATGTTCTGGATTATACAGAAGGATTACTACAGCATTTGTCATTTTATATTTATGGCAGTTCTTAATAAATTAATATACAGAATACAGGAACTTACTTTTAGCCATAATAATTAGCCATTATAGAGTATGAACAATATTCAAGGGATCAGACTTCTTCACATACTTCTGATAACATAAAACTGGTAAAATCAATGATAATGATTCTTTCAGGAGAGAGGCTTTTAGAATGAATGGCAAATCTATGAAAACTGAAATTTCATAATGATCAAAGTAATGCGGAGTTTCAAATGGAATTCTATAAATAGTTTAAACAGAAAAAAAGAGGAGAAGTTTGTGTTTTTTGTTTCTCCAATAATAACAACAACAACAACAAAAAGTGAAATTTTAATAAAGATACGTCTTGCTTTGACAATGACAAAACATGTTTCTCAAATAAATAAGCACACCAATTATTTTAAGACTTGTGAAACAATTTTGCATTTTAAATTGCAATCTTTACTTTAAAAATGAACTTGAAAAAATTTTGAAGATAATTACATTTCAGTGAGAATCAACAAGCATGATTTTTATTTATTTTACCATGACACTAAGTACTTCAACTTGACAGCACTATTTTTTTTTTCTTTTTTTGACTTCCATTTCATAGACTGAACAGAAAATTCAACGCATTGTCAGATTTCATCTATTTGAGCTCTGTATTTTCAGGCATATACTGTAATTCTTTAGAGTCAGAAGAAAGTCACTGAAAGAAAACAGAAATTGCTTTTTAGCTGCAAAGTAGTTGTATCTGATAATGAAAAGGGGTTAGATATTGTATGTCCATTAAGAAGTGGCAAATGGAAAGAAAGAAAAACATCAAAGATTTATCGCAAAGACTTCAGTCCAAAAAAACATACTTAGTGTTACATGTATGTTGTGGAGTATTTGGTCTCTTTTCATTAATCCAAGAGGCTGCAAGACAAATCCTTTGTAATACCAAAAATCCATTTCAGTTGTTTCAGATATCCTAGAGACTCTCAAACACCAAAAGATGCAGTGTTTATAAGCAAATATTGAGCAAATTGTCATGAGAAATGTAAAAACATAAGCCAGGCTGTTTAGCAGGCCATCTTTCTCCTCACAGCAAAGAAAGTGACAAAATAACCACTGCACTACAAATAAAATATCCCTTCTAATGAAGATTCAGGATCTCCCCAGTTATGTGTGAGGAAGACTGAAGTGTCAGCTCTAAGAACACAAAATAGCGTTGAGATGATGTGCACAACATCAGATAAAAGTAATCAATACTAACGTGGATTTTGCATAAGTTTTAACTGTGTTAACTAGGCTTTAAAAAAAAATAATAATAAATAAACATTAATCTGGAATATTAGAGAGTTAAAACATTTATTTGACAAACACTAATGTTGTGGTTCCATAGACACAGTATGTTTCTTTTCTGCTGTTAGACCAAGATTTTCAGTGTAAAATAAGTACACTTTAAAAATCTGGCAGTTAGTGACCAGTTTTCATGTCATTTACTCAGCTTTACAGGCTGATAATCTCTCAACTACATGAGAGATCTTTGCAATTGTACATGATAAATCAGTTTTGCATTTTATGTGTTCACATCTTGAATTGTTCTTTAGAGAAGAGCAAAAGAATATTTACAGCGGAAAGGTAAATAAAATCAGAAGAGACATAAAACTATGTGAGTTACCTGTTTAGAATTATATGGAAAGTGTTATTAATGCTTCTTGATTTGTTACTAAAATTTTGGAAACAAAAATTACAAAAAGGGTTCAAATAAAAATTTTGGTTACAAAAGTCTGGGAAGTTTGAAATTAATTGCTAAATTAGCTTTTTATCTTCCTCTCAGTCTAATAATTGTCTGTAAGTTTGTGTAGCTTACAGAGTAGTTTAAGTATATAAAGTAGTATATAAGTCAGTTCAAATAGTAGTTTAAATATATAAAGTAGTATAAGTCAGAGGCAGCTGTATCCCATCTGACAGTATCAGTAAGTGTAAAGAAAAGAACAAATGAGACTGGCTCAGAAATAAACATAAGAAATACCAAACACAAAATGGCAAAGAAAGATTTAAAGTAGTATGGGAGCATACAGTAATATCTTACAAACAATAATAACTTGCATTTTAAAATTTTAAAGCACTGTACAGGAAAAGCAATGCAAAGATTAAGATGGTAAAATCTGGTGATAGAGTGGTACTAGCACAGCATCTGAACTATATATATCTTATTGAATCCACAGTCCTGGAAATTGATTTTTTTTTTTTTTTTTCCTCTCTGCTACCCAAAGCAGAACCTATGATTGACACCGTCTATGTCACTGAGAGAGAAAAGATTTAACAAAAGGAAAAACTGCACAACAGCAGCTAGGAGAGAGGACTAGGAAAATGTGAGACAGAGCACTGCAGAAACCAGGGTCAGTAAAGAAACATGGGCAGAAAGTGTTCCATGTACAGAACAGAAGATTCCTGCAGCCCAGGAGAGGCCCATGGAGGGCAGCTGGAGAAGGATAACATTCTGCTGAAGGGACCTCATGCTGCAGCAGGCAAGGAAGAGTGAGAATAAGGGAGTGGCAGAGTGTCAAAGTGTTATAAACTTGTTGGAAACCTCTGTGCTGCCTGGGGACAAGAGACAGAAGAGGATACAGGGGAAAGTAATTTTTAATTTTCCTTTTGTTTTTCACTGTTTTTTTTGTTGTTGTTGTTTTGTTTTGTTTTGTTTTTTGTTATTATGAGGCACTGAATTGCACGAATCTCTCTATACTGAATATGTTTCTTTTGTGTCAGTAATTGGTGAGTGATCTCCATGTCAGTACATAAACCTTTGAGCCTCTTTTCAATACATTTTGTCCCCTTATTCCTTTAGGATATTGAGTGAGATAGCAGCGTGGTAGAGTTTAGCTAACCATCCATGTGGAACCACCACAGAGCCTAACTCAGAGAAAAATTGAAATGAGCTAGGAAGAGTCAAAATCTGGCACGTGTATGGAAATTTCAATTTTCTCCTAAATGTAATATATGTAATACTCTCCATAATCAAGCTATTTGGTATTACAGAGAACTTTGGTACTGGATGCTATAGTTTATAATAAGGAACAAAGGCACAGCTGTCCCAGATTTTTCCGGCTCTGTGATCTGCCTTATTCTGTGTTCAGTTTTCACTGGGCAGGGATAAGACTTCGGTATCTGCTAAAAGACAGTTATATACTTAGCATTCTGCATTCTCAATCTTCAAATAGCCAACACTAAAGAAAAAAAAAGATGAGTCTTTTCACAGTTATTCTTGTGTGCAGGTGTGTGGGGTAATTCATAATCAGTCATACTAAACTTGAACAGGAATAGATATGTTTCAGGAAAAAGATATATTAGAACAAAAAAAAAAAAAAAAAAACAATTACTTGTTATGACTTATAGAATTATAGTGTCAAAAGTACCTCTTGACACTTTTCCTCTATAATGAGGATCAATAATGGTGACAAGGAATCACACTGCAGAAAAGTAATTTTCATGAAAATCTATTATTTTCAGCATGATCTCATCAATCAAAGCACTGCATTTTCTGACTGTGTACATTCCTTCCTTATTCCGGGAAAAATAAAAATTGCTTTGTTACTACTGCTACAAAATCTATTCAATCCTATTAAATGAACTGAGTTAACTATTTGCTTAAACATGGTACCTTTGAAGAAAACTCTAAGTTCATTTCAGTGTGGAAAACAAACAAACAAACAAATAAATAAATAAAAAGTAGAATAAAACAAACAAACAAAAAACAATTCTTTCTAAAAGCTGCTCAAAAATAGATAATTTAAGATTTGGGGGAGAATATTTCTCTGTTTTGTTTCACTTACAGAATCATGCTGATATAAACTATTTAGCAATTCAGATAGGAGGTTTTACCAATTTAGTTAATAATACGAAAGAAAGCTTGAAATAAATAACCCCAACTACAAGAGGACAATGATTTTATTTGTTAAATAACAGAAAAATCGCAAATATACATACTCACAACAGATTTCCCAAACCAACTATGTATTTTCCCTAAATTAGTGGCAATTATTCATCAATATTACTTAATCAACAGCCTTCCATATCTTCCAGGTCCAAACTCAATCATATCTGTACATATCTGTATCATACAGGAAGCTCCTGGTCTAGACTTCAATGTCCACACGGGGGGGGGGAGGGAAAAAAAAGAAGAGAGAGGGAGAAAAGAAGATACGAAAAGAGAAAAAAAAAAGTCTCACATCCAACAAAGAAAACCGTAAAACTCTCTTCAATGACTGTATGGAAACAACAATGTGTCCCGGCACGTATTTGAGACAAACTGTGATCTATTCTTTGAGACACTCATGCCCTTGAGTTACCTGTAGCCAATATCTACTAAAAAGAATCAGTTCTCATGTAGAGATAGTATGATACTGCAAGGCTGAAATCTATACTGCTGAATTTCTCTCTATCTTGTCAAAAACATGTATCAGCAGTGTCAACTGATAAACTTGATCACGTGGAGTAAAATTTTACTCTGAATTTAGGTATCTGTACATGCGTACGTGAGACTTCCATATCCACAGGATATGGAATGATATATTTAATAGAGACCAGTGAGCTACACAGATGATCAACTGGATTTGTTTCTGTTAGATTAAGATCAATAGATCTCTATATTCCATTATGGAATTAAGAGATTAGATGTGCACACGCTATGGCAGACATATAAATTTAATTCAGACCTATCTTCATGACAGTCCTCTACCTGAATTTGGAACTATGTCTCTCTTGTTTTCAGAAAACATTCTGTAAATAGCTTGATCTTGCTACTTTCACTTCTTGCCATTAGTCAGTGACTGATAACATTCCTGTTCATGTTACACATGAGTCACACAGAGTCACAGAATGGCAAGGATTGGAAGGGACCTCAAGGATCATGAATCTCCAACCCCCCTGCCACATGCAGGGTCACCAACCTCCCCATTTAATACTAAACCAGGCTGCCCAGTGCCCCATCCAATCTGGCCTTGAACACCTCCACGGACGGGGCATCCACACCCTCTCTGGGCAGCCTGTTCCAGCACCTCACCACTCTCTCTGTAAAGAACTTCCCCCTGCCATCCAACCTAATCTAGTTTGATAAGAAACTCCAACTCATTGACAAAAATCAATTTTCTTGTATTTTTGAACAACTTAACATTGACTTTGCTGTATCAACGCAGTGCTCAGTAAGGATTTAACCCAGCAGCATCCCTTTTCCCAGACACCACTGGGATAGCTCAGACACCCACACTCCTGCCCTGTCCTTTAAATCCTTGCAACATGCAGGATGTGATCTCTGCCTCCTCCAGGCTTGCTGAATACCTGCAAAGCAGTTCTGCTCTCCTCAGCACAACATCCTTGCTGCAAGCCAGCAGGACAGATTCCAGCAAGGCTTGCTAGACAACAGGATGAGTTCTAGGCTCTGAAAGCAGACTTTTAGAAAACTACAAAAATTCACAAAAAATTAAGCATCTGCACAGAACTCAAATATTTTAGTACCACAGAGTCACAGAATGGCCAGGGTTGGAAAGGACCTCAAAGATCATGAATCTCCAACACCTCCGCCACAGGCAGGGACACCAACCTCCCCATTTAATACTAGACCAGGCTGCCCAGGGCCCCATCCAATCTGGCCTTAAACACCTTCAGGGATGGGGCATCCACAACCTCTATGGGCAGCCTGTTCCAGCACCTCACCACTCTCACAGTAAAGAACTTCCCCCTGACATCCAACCTCAATCTTCCCTCCCTCAACTTAAAACCATTTCCCCTTCTCCTGCTGTTATGTACCCTTTCAAAGAGTTGATTCCCCTCCTGTTTGTAGGCTCCCTGTAGGTACTGAAAGGCTGCGATGAGGTCACCCCGCAGCCTTCTTTTCTTCAGGCTGAACAAGCCCAGATCCCTCAGACTGTCTTCGTAGGGGAGATGCTCCAGCCCCCGAACATCTCTGTCGCTTTCCTCCGGACTCTCTCCAATAGTTCTCTGTCTTTATTGTACTGGGGGCTCCACACTTGGATGCAGTATTCCAGATGGAGCCTCACAAAAGCAGAGTGGAGGGGGACAATCACCTCCCTGTCCCTGCTGGTCATCCCTCTTCTGATGGAGCCCAGGATACCATTTGCTTTCAGATTTGCAAGAGCACACTGCTGGCTCATGCTAAGCTTTCCCTCCAGGTCCTACTTCATCACTGCCAACCTGAACTATCAATAAGGGCTAATAATCAGAAGGACGAATCAGTCCAGGAAGTTTCCTAGAAACGTCCCTGACCTGTACCCCAGGGAGGCAGCACCCCTTCCTGCGGGTAGGCTCAGGCCAACATATAGGGCCTTCCGTTCCTCTCAGCAGGGAGTTGCCTATGACAACCACCCTTCTGTCCTTCTGGGTGGAGGTAATCTTGAGGCATGGGGTCAATCACTTCACCCGAGACAGCCTCATGGGTGGACCTCCCTCCACACCCCCACTCATCTCTCCCTTGAGTTCCAGGGCCTCAAACCTATTGCGCAGAGGCACCTGGGGAGCCAAGGATGGTGGGTGGGGGATGCCCACTTCGCCAAGCTGGTATCCATTTCCACTCCTCCTCTTTTCTCAAGTTGTTGCTAGGAGGAGGAGAGAACAGGGGGCTCACTGCAGTACCATCTGCCTGTCAGTTCCCCTTTCCCACCTGTTTGCAAGGCAGCAGGGGGTGATATGCTCCATGTGGAGCCTCAGGTGTGTGCTAAGATCTCGGGGCTGATAGGGACTGGCACCATCAATCAATCTCCCTCTCACACTCCTTTATGGTCCTCAGCCTCTCCACCTCCTCCTTCACGTCAACCACAAGGCTGAGTAAGTCATTTAGCTGGTCACATCACATACAAGTAGGGCCTCTATCGCCCAGAACTGCAAAGGCTCTGGCACTTGTGACAGCCAGTGACCTGCATACTAGCATCTTGTGTTGGGGCATCAGTCTGAGTCTCCACACTTGTCTTAGCATCAGCTATTCTTTCATGCATCCACAGGACCTCAGTCTGAGTCTCCACGCTCTTTTTGGCTGCAGTCTTCTTTCTGCGGGAGCATACAACTTTCGTCTGGGTCCCCACAAGTTTTGTGGCGGTAGGCTTCCACCGGGGTGCAACCATTGCAAAACAGCAGGCACACTACCACTATTAGATAGCCTTAATGGGGTGTGACTGATCAGCCCCACCCTGCTGCTGGTAGTGCTGGTTCTGCCCTCATCCCGCTGCCGGGTCTTTAACAGGAGCCCCTGCACTTATCACTCACTTGACAGTGATAACAACCGTCCTCGCTGTGTAGTCCCGCGTATGGATGGCTTACAGTTTCTCCTCGTTAAAACAGCCCAGGTGATTCTCACACCCTGACTCCTCCTCTCTGTCTCCCTGAAGCTTTTTCTAGGCGACGGGGTAGATGCAGAGCTGTTGCCCTAGCAACGCCCCCGCCGCGTCGCCGCTCTCTGAAGAGCTTCCCGGCAGCTCTGTTGTCTCGGGGATCCCTGAATAAGGGAATCATCGAAACCCTCCTGTACCTCGCGGTCAGTCGCTGTGGTTCTGTCTGGAACAGCTCCGAAGCAGCAAACGTCAGCGATCAAGTACAAATAATTAAACATTTTTGAAACTATGTAAAGCAATCCCGCTTAAGACTTCTATACGTTTTCTAAGAATCTTGTGTTTCTGAGGTAAGTTTTGCAAATACTGGACAAGGAACCCAAGTAGATCAGTACTTAAGATTGAGAGACCAAGACTTTTCAAGCCTCAAAAGAAAAGAGAAAATGATATTACAAGTTAACAGGGAGATCTAATATGATATTCGCATTACTTGCTGCAAAGCTGGCAGCAACAGTTCCACGGGCATCTGTTCTTCAAGTATGTCACTTTGGAAACATGCCTCGTTTTCATTTTACTGAACTTATAGAAAAGACAGAATAGTAAGACAGAATAATTAACTACATGACTGTTGGAGAAAAAAAAAAAAAAGAAAAAAAAAAGTAGAACATCTTTATCATGATTTTTAAGAAAATAAGAATTGATTTTTCTATTTGTTGTATCTGGTTCTTTACCATAGGATAGAAAAATAGAAAAACAAACTCGTAAACATGTATAACACCTCAGTATTCATTGCACCATGAACTGTTTTTTTTTCTTTTTTTCCCTCTGAATCTTAAAAGAAAAAAAGAAAAAAAAAAAAAGAGAGAAGCTAAAATTATTAACAGCCTGCTTATTACTTAGAACATCGTAGAGATGATGGATGATTCAGTGATGACAGATGAGTCCTCACTCCTATTTTATATTCTACTACATAAATTAGTAATGTCATCAATATGATTACTAGCTGTTCACTCACCTTCTGCAGCAGCTGTTCTTTTTTGTTTTTTTTTTCCACCCTGGCTTTGGTCCTTTCATTACTCCACCTAATTCAGTATTGTAAGTCAGTGTGATACCTGTTTGCAGCAGGTGTAGATGTCTGGGGCAGAGAAATACACTAAAGAGTCATTGATGCTATTGTGATATCTAATTTGCTATTTGATTGGGAAAATAGGTGAGGTTCATTCTGATAGTTTCTGAAAAATTGTGTGATTTTAGTTCTTTTTGCTGTTGCTCATAAGGTATGTATGGTCTTGCATCTGTGCCACGCCCCTGAGGCAAATTCATGTTAATGACATCTTAGTCATTTGGTAATGTCAAGAGAATTAGCTTAGAACATGATTTCTAAAGCATATTTAATTAATATTGTCTTCTGTTAGTTTAGTGTGACCAACTCAAGCAGATACCATTCAGATCATTCATTTAGCTCCGTGAAGCTAACAGATTAAAAAGTCTGTGACAAAGGTTGTGCTATTTATGCATGGTTTCTTTGGTTTGATCTATGATCCCATCAATACTTCCATAACCAACAACTTCTAGGTCTCTTGGGAATTCATTAATCAGATTGAAGAACTTCATGAATCATTGATGGGGTTTCTAGGAAGAAAAAAACTTTTGCTGTTGTTAATTCTTCCTAAGTATTATCCCATTGAAAGCAACAAATAACAAATTCAAGCTTCACTGAATGTAATCAGTATAAATATTTTGTGGGATCATAGACTAGGTTATTAATTTGAGTATATTCACATTTATGAAGAATTCTGAGATTTTTAAATAGTTCCTAATATTCTGATTCATATACCACAGTTCCAACATAAAATACATATATAAGTTGAACTTTCATTTCTCAGAAAAAGTATATTTGCCAAATATTTCATTACAATTTCTAATTCCTAGGATTTAATTACTCTACCTTTATGCAATGTACTACATAATATTTAATAGCAAACTGTGAACAACTATCATTAATACATAAAATTAAACTACTTGGATGATATAGAGAAAGTATATGTTGTGATTAAGTATCCATCCTTTTTATTCATTAATAGTCTACACATAGCTTTGGAAATTCTGAAACTCAAATGAGTCTTCAAAATATGATGAGTTTGTAATATTTCATTCTTTAAAATGTAAATTAGTTATCAGCATAGAAAACATATTTAGAGAAAAATTCTGGAAAATTAATAGTAAAAATACGTGAAGATTTTTTTTTTTTTTTTTTTTCAAAAACTGAGCAGGCTGAAAACTTCTCTCATACATACAGTTTATGGAAGTCATTAATCTACAATGGAAAAAAAAAATGCACAAGGTTATTTCTCTTACTGATATTTCTATGTTTCTTCTGTGAATGGAAGAATCTCAAAATTCGTGCTCTTAAAAATTTTGTAGCGCTTCTGTCCACTATTTGCTTTAATATCAGAAACATTGAATGAAAAAAACTGCATTCACAATATTAACAAAAGCTATGAAATATAAGAAAGATACTCACCATCCCCCTGAGATTTTTAGTATTTTTGGTATTCATAAACTGAAAATCTGCTATCTTTTTGAAAGAGACCTAGACTGGAGGTTATTTGTCTGCTCAGGCTCTTTTGGAATATTACTCCTATTCAAAAATATAACAGAAGAATATGTGTAATTAAAAAAAAATAATAATAAAAAGTATGTCAATGAGCTGTATTCTCTCAATTCCTCATTCTGAAATAATAAAGCCACTGTTCACCTCTTGGCTCCAGTGCCGTAAGGAAAATCTTAAAATGAATAGGGCATGTAATTATTGACTGGGGAAAAAAAAAAAAAAAAAAAAGACATGATCACATTTCATTAAATTACCCAGCATGTCAGTTTTGATAACAGACTTTTGCGAGTAGCATTTAACAACTGTAACCTGTGGTCTCAGAATAATAAATGCCATCTTTGTTCTATTAAGAAGTTATTCTTTTATTGAAGGAATTAGAAGTATGTGTTTTCAATTTGTCCTTTTGTGTGTCATCCTTCTGTGTAGATAACTGATTTTCATGTATTTTTCTGGGTAATACCTGATAGCAACAAGCTGGATCTATGATGTTTGTTTCCTACCACAGTAGAATGCTGAAACTTGCTTAGCTTTTTCTCCAAATAACAGTACCAAAACTTAAGAAGTCACACATTTATATAATGTTTGTAAAATTAATTGTGTATAGAATTTTGGAAAACCATTTCTTCTCTACTTGAGTCTCACTTGCCTTTCTCAAATAATATTTAAATTATTGATGGTCACTGAATAGTCAGTCTTAAATTCCAGTGCTTGTTAAAAGTATAAAAAATATACATAAAATATTTTAAAATGTGCATACTTGTTTAAAATATTGATGACTGTATAGACCTGTCCTGGATTTGAGATGCTTTTGTAAGAAACAAACAAACAAACAAACAAACAAACAAAACACACAAACAAACAAACAAAACCACTTGCAAGAGTCAGAGATTTATGTAATATATAATAAATATATTTTATACATATTTTATATCATGTAATATATAATCAACACAATTTATAGTATACAATATTTAAATATAATATCTTTTATCAAATACTTTAAATATTTCATATTATATACTGTACAGAACTGTAGAATCACTGAATCATAAAAGTTGGAATGTACTTCTAAGATTTAAAAGTCAAAGCATTCACCTATGACCAATTCACCAACATTGCCTTCTGGACCATGTCCCTAAATAGCCCATCTACACATTTCTTGGATGCCTCCAGGGACTGTGACTCCACCACTTCCCTGGGCAGCCTATTCCTGCGCCCAATCACTCTTTTGGATAAGAAGTTTTGGCTAGTATCTAACCTGAACCTCTCCTGGCACAACTTGAGGACATTCCCTCTCTTCCTATTGCCAGGAGAAGCTGACCCCCATCTCACTACAACCTCCTTTCAGAGAGAGAGAAGGTCTCCCTTGATCCTCTTCTTCTCCAGATTAAACAATTCCAGTTCCCACAGCCACTCCTCATAATACTTGTGCTCCAGACTCTTCACTAGCTTTGTTGAGCTTCTCTGGACATGCTCCAGGGCACTGATGTCTTTCTTTTGCCCCAAAATTGAATACAGTACTTCAGGCATGGCCTTACTAGAGCTGAATATAGGAGGAAAATCACTTCCCTGCTCTTGATGACAACAGTATTTCTGATACAAGTCAAGATGCTGTTGGTCTTCTTGCCCACCTGAGCAAATTGCTCGCTTCTGCTCAGCCAAGCAACTCCTGGGGAGTGTTGGTCGAGTGTTGCTTGGCTGAGCAGAAGCCACACAGAATTTTTTCTGCCACACAGTATTCCAGCCGCACGGTTATGGATAAAGTGCAGGATCTGGTCTTTGTCACGGAGTTGACTAGATCAATCTATGCCTGTGACAGGGAGGCAGTAGGCTCCTGGGCCCCCCCAATCTCACAAAATGGGAAGGGAAAGGGTAAAGGCATAGGGAGATGGGAGCTGGGCTCAAGGAAGTTAAAAAAACAAAAACAAAAACAAAACAACAACAACAAAACAGCAGCAACAATCTATGGAGGAAAACTTATTTTACTAACTACGATATCGGCATGCAAGATAACACAATATAATACAATCTAATTGAAATTGAGACTAATAAATCAAATATAGGATAGGAGAGAGAGTTCCTGAGACGGAGTCAAACCTGAAAAGCTTGGAATGGATAGGAAAGCACCCTCCAGCACCCACTGCAAGGCAGTAAGAGAGACAGCCCCACCCGGAAAGGCCAGATCCCATGACTTTCGTAAATGTATAGGGGAACAGGTACCTGGAATTGGAGCATTAACACTTTAACTCCCAGTGCACTACATGATATTATGATGTGGAATACTAAAAACTAAAAAACATAAAACCATGAAAATCTTATTGAACTTCATCCCAATGGCCTCAGCACATCAATCCAGCCTGTCCCAATTTGTCTGTAGGGCCTTTCTACCCTTCCTTTCTACCCATTCCTATCTAAATATTTTTACTGTATGTTTATATATTGAAGAATATATTTCTATATAAAGATGAAATTATCCGCAATTAAAAAAAAAAAAAGAAAAAAGAAAAAAGAAAAAAGAAAGAAAAAAGATAAAAAGAAAAAAAAATAAAAGAAAAAAATGGATTAAAAGATTAGATAGTTTTTTGCTTGCTTGCTCAGCCAAATTTTCTGTTCAGAAAGGAATAAAAAGTATGAACTCAAATATTAACTCCTATTGTCTAGACAACAAATGGCATAAACACCATTCAGTAACATTTCAGAACATAACTAGTATGATAATGATATCTTGTCTGGTTTAGTCTACTTAAGCTATCGGAGTTTTAAAATCTATTTCTGTGATCAAATCATAGAAGCAATGACCTACTATGCTTTCAGCGTATGTAATAAAAAAAACAACAGCAACAACAAAAAAACACTGAGTTATTCATGGTATAATTAGGTTTGCAGACAAATCACAGTTGCTTTCACATTCAAACAAAGCTGCAGCAGCAGTGGGTCCTGTGACAAGAAAAATGAGTTAACAACAACAACTGTGTCTCATGACACATGTTAATATACACCTTGCTTTCTCTTTCTCTCTTTATTTATTTATCTTTTTTTTTTTTTTTTTCCAAAAAAACAATGGATAAAATGTATGTGAGGACCTAGAAAAAGAAGAGCAAACATCAATCAGACTGGCATTTTATTCTGTTAGGCCTTCTAGAAGAGACTTCAACAGTATTGTGGTAGGACACGTTCTTAGTGAAATCATAACTGCATTCAAGTATAACAATTACACATGCTTTGGCTTCACTGCTATCTTGCACAATAATTTTTTTTTTTACAATTTCATCAACTTCTGAAATTAGAAGAACTACAGACAATCCTGATTTTTGCTTTTTCCAATGTATAGAAGAAAACCTACCTAAGTATATATACGTATACTTATACATGTATAATTTCAAAGGCATGATCATCCTCCAACAAATGTTATTTTAAAACACATTGAATTCAAAAATATTTTGTCTTTAATTGAAAGAAAATGTACTGAGATTTTGTCCTAAGTTTCCTCTAGTCTTTCAAAAAAGTTACCATTCAAGGTTTACTCAGTACACAGTCTAATTTTCCTTTCTGCTTATCTCATTTGCAAAACTAAGAAATTGATTTTAAAGAATCTATCACTGGTCTGCATATGTATGTGATTAACGAGTATAAAATGACAGTGGTATGTTGTACAGTACACCAAATCTTCAAACATTCCTTTGACCTGGCACTGAAAAGTATAAAATTGCTTATATCAGCAAAAGGATTATTTCAGCCAAAGACATAATAAATCACATGGTTAATAAAAGATATTATAGACTTTGGATATTAGTATCCAGTGAGCAGTAAGAAAACTCCGAATTGTTGAAAACACTCACAGAACAGCTATTACAATACCTGAATAAAAGTATAGATATGTCTTAAATATTTATGGTAATAACAAGTAGTACAGTAATATGAATTAGTGTTCAGCCAGCTTAGATGTGTGCCTCTGGAATTTGCATTTGCTGAATGTTCCAAATTATCTTCTCATCAGGTCCAGAATTATCATCTGTATACCATGAAACAGCCTATATTACTCCTCACATATTCTTTTAGTTTATGTCTACATGATATTTAAGTTGATCGATCTCATCTAAGGTTAGCTATCTAAAAGGTAACCTTCTAAGCATTTTGGAGTCTGCTTCCATGAACAGTATAGAGATAAACACCATCAGAAATTCAGTTATCCTATCGTAAGATAATTATCTATTTCTTTTATCTTAACAGAATATTTTATTATTTCAATATTTAAACTTTTATTTCCCTTAGTAGTGAAATGAATTTAAAATGTAATAGTATAGATGCTACCATTGAACTTTAGGCGTATACAAAGCAGCCAGGATCTGGTCTCCTTCGTCATCAAGAGTGAGAGGTAATCACTTTCAGTTTTGATCCATCTCCTCACAGGTAAGAAATGCTTATTTCTTTGCATGGCTATGAAAACAAACTATGATCATCACCTGGGTCAGTGCTTTAGATGTCAAAACTGATATGAAGAATTATACAGGAACATTTTTAGGTTAGCTACAGTTTTGTAAGATAGATGCCTTCAGCCACGGTTAGACTGTGTAATAACAGAGTAGAAGTTGAATTTTTAAGAATATTAATATCTCACATCCATGATAAATGTTACATCTCATGTTACACTTTATTTTTTAATGTCTATTGTTTGGACCAAGAGCTGTTCACTTTTGCTGAAATACACTACAGAAATTCAAGTAGTGTATTAGGAATTGAAAAACAGGTGGTTTTGCTCCAAAGTATGAATTACCATGTTAAAATAGCACAAAAACTGCTTTGAATGTAATGCCTCCTATGTTACTGTGTCAGAGGCAGATGTTGGTGAATGGCAGGAGAGGTTGAACCTTCCCACCAATATTCAAATAAATTTTGTTCTCATGCAATACATAGCAGCAGAGGGGTAGTCTGACTAAATGGTGTCTGACATGGAAGAATGTATGAATAAAAAATATGTAATTGAATTACTCTGTGCATAAAAAAATTATACCCACTGACATTCATTGATGCTTGCTGAACATTTATAGAGATTAACAGTAGATGTGAGCACAGTGAGGTGGTGTATTTCAGAAGTGTCAATAACTACACAAAAGATGAGCCACTTTCTGAATGGCCTTGCAGATTTTTATGAGAGTAGCATGTAGGTTCTTGTTCACCGCTGGCAAAGATGTGTGGCAAATGGTGCTGACTATGTTGAAAAACAGTGTTTAGTAGCTGAAAATAGTGCTTCTGTGCTCTTTGGATCCATTGTAGCTCCCATGGAAATAAATAGGAAACATTCATTTTGGAGCAACTCATATATTTTCTTTAATTATTCCTCTACATGTTTCTTCCTGGATACAGCACAGCATTTTCAAAAATGATCTTTTCTGAAGATATTTCCAGAAAGTTTATTTTCTATCACACTCATTGAGAGTGATTATGGACATATTGTTCTTTTTGACACTGTTCTGCAGTAAGCTGATTATCTAAATAGAGATTTCTTTTCATGAGCATATTAAAAAGCATTTTTAATTACTGTGAGATTATATTTTAAGTGTGATCACAGTTGTGTGACCAGTCACTGAGAAAAAATGATCTGGTTAAATATGTTAAACATAGTCCTCGTTTACCAGAGTTTGGGTGCAATGGCTTTTGTCATTTCATTTTCTAAATACTTGCCTTGAAAGCATTAGCCAAAATAAAATTCCACTGAGCACTTGACAACAGCCTCACATAGCATGCTTCTCATCTATTTGGATCCTCTCTCTTTCAGGTGAAGGTATTTTGTTCAGAAGATTGTATGAATTTAGTCTGAGTAGCATGCTCACATAAATCATGAAGATTAGAGTATTTTTTTTTCCCTTTTGATCCTTTAAAAAATTCTCAAATGCACACATATTCCACTCTCCGCCCTCATGTTTCTTGTTTTTCTATGGATGATACTATGAATGAGGCTGCATAGTTGAGGACATGTTTTACTCACTGCAAACATAGGCATTCATAGGGATCATTTCAGTTACCATGGCAGTTCATCTAGTAAAAGTTCCCTCAATTGTGCCTATTCCTCAGTTATGTAAGTTATATGCTATTAAAGTTTTATTACCTTGTTTATGCATGGAAACATGATAATACATCCATACATGCTTAAAATTCCACCTTTTTTTAATATATCATGGAATCATTTTTGAAAATATAGCACCTCCTCAGATGGTATACGATCATCAAACTGTTACAACTACGAAGATGTATCTTGGACAAAACTTATGTGTAGCTCTGTAACTAAGATTACTTTATTAGAAGACCCAAGTAGAAAATATTCAGTAAAACAATTCCAAAAATGATGAGAAAAGTCAGAACTAATCATGATATAAATAAAATTATTAAAGCAAAATACAGATGTAACTCTGTTGTTGTTACATCTGTGTTGATGTTAAATTCTCCATGTCCTCAGATTCTTAAATATTTGTGATATTAATATTCTCAATATTTTTCAATGAGAGAGACCTAAATTTAAAGGGAGATTTATTCATTTTTTACACAGGAATGAGCAAAACAGAATGAAACTTAGAATTTCCTACATATATGGAGCTCATTCTAATGTAATATACTTTTCTTAAGTATACTCAGATCTAATGCTAAAGGCTATCTGCAAAGTGATCTGCAGCACTCAGATAAAACTGAAGAATATAAACTGACAAAATCTCTTCCTTGTGATAGTTTAAAGCAAACTTCAATATTTGTTGAAAATGTTTTGAAGTGGTTCTTTGAGCATTCTTTTGATAGTATAAAAGATATAATTTTGCCCTTTAACTTTTATCAATTCTTCCAAGCTATAGGACTGGTACTCATTTTACTAAGTTATTTACATAAGGTAGAAGTGAAGCAAAACAATTAGTTCTGGAAATTATATAAATGTGAAAAGTGCATCTTCTACCACCCTGTGGCAGTTTAGAATCACTGCATATTACCATGCCTCATTAAACTTAGTTAAATTCATACTCACTTAATGAATTTACTCAGCAAGCAACACTAAAAATAAAAGATCTCTGTCCAGCTCAACATGTGCTTATGCAATACAGAATGTGTGTAAAATGTATTTGCTATGTTGGTAATGTTGCCTTTTTAGCAAGAAGAACCATTTTTTAGGTAAAGAAAGTGTAGGGATACACAGATGAGGCATTAAAAATATCTAGCAACAAAATATATAACTGTGAGATTTATAATTTCTGTCTCCTCTCCAAATACTGGTACAGATTCAAAATCAAAACAAGTGTCTTTTGTAATTTTGCAAAAAAGCAGTCACTCTGATAGTCACATTTCTTTCTTTCTTCTACCTAACAACATTGTTTCACCATGGTTTTATTTCTTCATATTTTGTTTTTGCAAATTCTATAGTTGGCATCAAGCTCATAGATGGAAAGGTAATTTTGGTATATTTTTTACTTTGCTCCTATAAGTCAAAATTTATGAAATATTTTAATATTTGTATTGAAAAATAAGCTTCAAAGTCTTTCGTATTTTCTGATAATGTAAGATGTTCTGTTGTTTCATTCAGATTTTTTGGGCTTTCTTTCAGAGTGTTATTCTTGACATGGTAGATTAATCTCAGCACATAATTAGAAAACCTTTCATTTATCCTGTTTTCAGCACTTCTCTATTTCAGTTCTACACTTATCAGTGCTGCAGTTTTAGGGATCTGCCTTATTTTTCTTAATAAATGTATTTCACTCTAAAGAAGTGGTAGGAGAATGATAGCAAATTGATCAAAAACTGTTCTGAAAGAACATTATCCTTTTATAAAACAGAAAAGTAGACTAAACGTGAGACAGTTCTGGAAAAAAATAGTTCAGTAGTTGTGAGCCTGAAGATCTATTACCTGCATTTTATCACACTGGAATCTTTGAGCCATAATGTTTTTTCTCTTAGGTTACAGAGTAGCTACGTGGTTATTTTTATTAAAGAACACGCAGTTTCAAAAGGTTAATTCATCAGTGATATACAGTGCTATGCATATGAGCTTAAAGTGTGTGATAAGCATGAATTTCATGATTACAAGACTATGCTAACATAAAGATATTAGCTAAGCCACATACAAGTTTGAACAGATTCTGTACAAAGTCAAAATTTAACATGCTCCAACTGTATTAGGAACTGTAGCTTAATAGTACAGACATTAGAGGTAAAAAATAGTAATGATATTACTTAGTTTATAGTTATAAAAAATGATATAGTATAGTGGCTATGATTTCACTCATACAGTAGTAAATCTCCATTCATTATAGATAGGATGAATGTCTTCCTGAACAGAAAGTGATAGATATATTTTCTTTTCTTAAGTGAACTTAGAACTTCAAGTGTTTCTTTCCTGACTAGTGCTTTTTGCTTTTCTTTTCTTTTTTTTTCCCATAGAGATGCTTTTTTAGTTTTGTTTAAATATTTCTGTATATTAGGTAAAATAAATTTTCTGATTCCCATTCACACTAAAAAAAAATAAATCACAAATTGCTAGGCTGGCATAAGGTAGTGGTTTGTATGTGTGTCTGCATTTGTACTACATATGGTGTGAAACTATCCATGTGTTAAACTGTAGAACAATATGACAAATTACATTTACCATGCACCTGTGACTACCTCACCTGCTTTATAACCACTGAACCTTGTCCTCCAGGATTTATTCTAACATTCCAGTTATCTAAGCTGCTTCAAACTGCCTGTAAAATACCTAAAAATACTGAGAGAGAATAGCTACTTTGTAGTATCCCATTTGCTTTTTTTATTCATGTGCACTTCAGGAATGGCAAATTGTACCTGTTAGGTAGTTTTAAATATGGTAGGATGTCTATCACAGAAAGAAGAATGCCAGTTTTTTGGTTTATCAGTGGATTGTAAGAGAGTAGACTGGGATTAATGTTGCAACATGGGTATTTTGAGATTTTTTATTTTTAAAGGAGGACTGATCATTTTTAAAAGATAGTGATGTCTTTATCTCGCTCTGGTTTCTGGATCTTTCTTTACAGTTGTGCTAAGTAATAAGAAGTTAGAATTAGATGGCTACAAGCTCTTCAGAAGGGATAGAGGAAGGAAGAAGAGTGGTGGTGTGGCCCTTTATATTAAAGTCTGTTTTGATGTTGAAGAGCTTGGGGTTGGGAATGACAGAGTTGAATATCTATGGGTAAGTATCAGGGGGAAGGCCCGTAGGGGCAACATCTTGGTGGGGATCTGTTATAGACCACCTACTCAGGATGAATAGTTGGACAAGGCATTCTATGAGCAGCTCGTGAAAGTCACGCAATTGCCAGCACTTGTTCTCGTGGGAGACTTCAACTTCCCTGATATATGTTGGAAATATAATACAGCACAGAGGAAGCAGTCCAGGAGGTTTCTAGAGTGCGTGAAAGATAGCTTCCTTATACAACTGGTAGGAGAGCCTACCAGGAGTGGTACTCTGCTAGACCTGGTCTTCGCTAACAGAGAAGGACTGGTGGGAGATGTGAAGGTTGGGGACTGTCTTGGGCAGAGTGATCACGGAATTGTAGAATTCTCTATTCTTGGAGATGTGAAAAGAGTGACCAGCAAAACTACTTTCTTGAACTTCCACAGAGCGGACTTTGATCTGTTCAGGACGCTTGTAGCACAGGTCCCTTGGGAGTCGCTTCTCAAGGGTAAGGGGGTCCAAGAAGCCTGGGTGCTCCTCAAGACGGAAATCTTAAAGGTGCAAGATCAGGCTGTCCCTGAGTGCTGTAAGGTGAGCCGTAGGGGAAGACGACCGGTGTGGATGAGCCAGAAACTACTGTTGAGACTCCGGGTGAAAAAGAGAGTCTATGTCCTCTGGAAGAAGGGGCAAGCTACTTGGGGAGATTACAAGGAAGTAGCTAAGGTATGCAGGGAGAAAGTTAGGACGGCAAAAGCCCAACTTGAACTCAGATTGGCCACTGCAGTAAAAGACAATAAAAAATCCTTTTATAAATATATCAACGGCAAAAGAAGAACCAAGGACAATTTTCATTCTATACTTGATGCAGCAGGGAATGTGGCGACGGAGGACAAGGAGAAGGCTGAGGTCCTCATTGCCTTCTTTACATCTGACTTTAATACCCAGACCAGTTATCCTCTGGCATTTTACTCCCTGATCTGGAAGTCTGGGATGCTCAGAATATACCCCCAGTGATTCAGGTGGAGACAGTCAGAGAGCTCCTCCTCCATCTGGACTGTCACAAGTCCATGGGACCGGATGGGCTACACCCTTAGCTGCTGGCGGGGGGTGATTGCCAAGCCGCTCACGGCCATCTATCAGCTCTCCTGGTTAACTGGAGAGGTCCCAGAGGACTGGGGGCTTGCTGATGTGACTCGCATCTACAAGAAGTGCCATAAGGAGGATTTGGGAACTACAGGCCTGTTAGCCTGACCTTGGTACCGGGGAAAGTAATGGAGCAAATCATCTTGGGTGAGATCACACGGCTTTTGCATAGTGTCCAGGGGATCAGGCTCAGCCAGCATGGGTTCATGAAAGGCAGGTCATGCTTGACCAACATCATCTCCTTCTACGACTGGGTGACCAGACTGGTAGATGAGGGAAGGGCTGTTGATATAGTCTATCTAGATTTCAGCAAAGCCTTTGACACAGCCTCTCACAGGCTGCTTCTTGAAAAACTGGCTGCCCATGATCTGGACAGGTATACACTTCTTTGGGTAAGGAACTGGCTGGAGGGCCATGCCCAACAGGTGGTGGTTAATGGAGTTAAGTCCAGCTGGCAACCCATTACGAGTGGTGTCCCCCAGGGGTTGGTACTGGGGTCCATCTTGTTTAATGTCTTTATTGTTGACCTAGATGAGGGGATTGAATGTACCCTCATTAAGTTGCAGATGACACCAAGTTGGGAGGTGGTGTCGATCTGCCTGAGGGTAGCGAGGCCCTTCAAAGGGATATAGGTAAGCTGTATTGCTGGGCTGAGGTGAATGGGATGAGGTTCAACAAGGCCAAGAGTCGGGTCCTGCATTTTGGCCACAACAACCCCATGTAACATTATAGGCTTGGAGATGAGTGGCTAGATGATTGTGAAGAAGAAAGGGACCTGGGGGTGTTGGTTGATGTTCGGCTGAACGTGAGCCGACAGTATGCCCAGGTGGCCAAAAGGGCCAACAGCATCCTGGCCTGCATTAGAAATAGTGTGTCCAGCAGGAGCAGGGAGTTGATCATCTCCCTGTACTCAGCACTGGTGAGGCCGCACCTCGAGTACTGTGTTCAGTTTTGGCCCCTCACTACAGGAAAGACATTGAGGCCCTGGAGTGTCCAGAGAAGGGCAATGAAACTGGTGAGGGATCTGGAGCACAAATCTTATGAGAAGCAGCTGAGGGAGCTGGGATTGTTTAGTCTGGAGAAGAGGAGGCTCAGGGGAGGCCCCATCGCACTCTACAACTTCCTGAAGGGAGGTTGTGGTGAAGAGGGGTTTGACCTCTTCTCCTAGGCAACAAACAGGACCCAGGGAAATGGCCACAAGTTGTATCAGAGGTGGTTTAGGTTAGACATGAGGAAAAACTTTTTCTCTCAGCGAGTGGTCAGGCACTGGAATAACCTGCCCATGGAGGTGATGGAGTCGGTGTCTCTGGCAGTTTTCAAGAGGCCTCTGGATGAGGTGCTGTGAGATATGGTTTAGTAGCTTATAGTAGCAGTGGTAATGAGAAGATGGTTGGATCGTTTATAGATCGTTTCCAACCTTGTGATTCTATGATTCTATGATTCTGTAAGTCTTCTGCAATTTTGATTTATGGGTCCCTCCTGTCCCTAACATTTCTTGCTTTATTCAGTATTTTCACAGTTATTATATTTTTCATAATCTTGGTGACATAAGAGGGAATGAGGCAGAAAAAAAGTCTGCAAAAAGAAAGGAATTTTTTTTTTTTTTTTTTTTTGGGGGGGGGGGGGGAAGGAGAAGACTGCCTTTCAGAGTTTCACCCAGTCTCCATAGAAGTCTTAATGTACATGGAAAGAAAAAGCAATTTTTTGTATTTCCACTTGCAGAAAAAAGGACCAACTTATGCACTGATCATTCCATTTGATTTACATCCATTATTCAGTGGATGTAGAAAGGGAGGATTGATTCTTGATTTTGATCTGTATAGGAAACATCAGAGTTATTTAAGGTGGCATCTGACATATCCAAACAAACAGCTCTGCCATACTGAACTGAAGACAACAATATAAAATCTCCTTTTTACAGATTTACAGAACGACAGAACTGTAGGGTTTAGAAGAGTCCTCTGGAGAGCATCTAGTTCACCCTCTTCCTAATAAAGCAAGTTTCCTACAATAGGATACACTGGAAAGTGTCTAGGCTGGTTTTGAATAGCTCCAGAGAAGGAGACTTCACAAGCTTTCTGGACAGCCTGCTTCAGTGCTCTGTAACCCATAGTAAAGTTTTTCCTCATGTTTGTATGGAACTTCCTATTTTCCAGTTTGTGTCTATTGTCCCTTGTCCCACCGATAGGTGCTGTTGAAAAGAGTCTGACCCAATCCACTTGATTCACACTCTTTAGATATCTATAAAAGTTGTTAAGACCTCCTTTAAATCATTTCTTCCCCAGACTGAACAGACAGTTCCCATGTGTGATGATCTGGTTTCAGAACAGACTGAGAATCAAGAACTCTTTTCTATGCCAGAGGATGTGCTAGATTCCGTGCTATGGGAACAGATGAACAGTGGTGAGGCAGAAGCTGTACTGTACTCTGTATGATTGCATAATCATATTTCAAAGGCTCATTATGATTACACAGAGATGGAGAATTCAGAGATGTTTTCTTGTTCCCATTATTTCTTTATTATATTGGGAGTTTCTATTCCCTCGTACTCTTCTACTTTTCCTTCCTTCCTTCCTTCCTTCCTTCCTTCCTTCCTTCCTTCCTTCCTTCCTTCCTTCCTTCCTTCCTTCCTTCCTTCCTTCCTTCCTTCCTTCCTTCCTTCCTTCCTTCCTTCCTTCCTTCCTTCCTTCCTTCCTTCCTTCCTTCCTTCCTTCCTTCCTTCCTTCCTTTCCTTGTTTCTTTCTTTTCTTGTTTCTTTCTTTCCTTGTTTCTCTTTCTTTCACTTTGATATCCATACTTTAGGATTAGAGAAAAAGATAACCATCTGAGACAAATCTACGTATAACAAGTTTACCTACCTGTTGCTTAGCTTATGCAGGTAGAAAAGATCCTTTAATTTTTAAAGATGTTGTGAATAAAAGACAAAGAGAAAAATATAAATATATATATTCATAGATCCTAGAACATTTCACTTTGATATCTCATAATAAAATACAGTTTTACAGTATTTCCTATATTTGTTTGTCACTCTGTTCATCTTTTCTTAATATTTTAATTCTGTTTGAAAATTTTAAGAGCAGGGATTTTCAGTTAAGAATATTTATTTACTTAGCTCATTAATGAACTTTTCATTGAGATTAATGGATAGCACTACAAAATATTTTATTTTAGATGGTTAGAACCACAGTTTTGTGCAATGAATAATAGCAAGATACATTGAGAGGTGAATAATGACGGCAATTAACAGAACATTCATTGTACTAGAAGATAAATGCACTGTCACTGATAAATACTAATTATTAGGTACAACTGGTAAATATTAACTGATATATATTTGTCTGTTGAAAGTTTTGTTAACAAAAAATAAATTTATTTTGTGAAATGACATTACAAATAATTGATGAACATGATATTACTTAAAAGATACAGGCAAAAGTCAGTTTCAAAGATAATTTTTCTAAGTGTTCATGTTAATTCACAGTATTTCTTTGGGTTTTCTAATTATATATTAATTATAGTAATTAATGAAGGAAATAAGACATATAAAAAATGTAAATGTGCATTCAAACTGAATATAAAGGAATAGAATAAGAGAAAGCAGAAGTATAATAGCAAATAATAAAAAAAAAAAAAAAAGTGAAGATTTGAGAAAAACGTCAAGGAGCAATTACCACTAGGGTTATAGGCATGAGTATTTTATGATTTATTTTTATCAATTCAGTCTTTGTGTCACGATAAGACCCTTTATAACCAAAATATACAGAAGAAGCTGGAGCCTAAATGAGAATCAATCTCTTTATGTCTACTTTTTTGATAAGTAATCAGGATGAGTGTCATAATTAAAAGGTACTAAGAAGCTGCAAACTGCAGTGCCTAATAAATGCTATCACAATTCTACTTTCATTGGAGATAACTGACATTTTAATTCAAAAGTGACTACAGTTGGTTCCATTAAATATGAAAGGAAAGAAAGGAGAACAGTTATTTACTGCTTATTATGAAATTCAAAAGTTTTTAATCATCCAAGTTCTTAAAAACTATTAAACATCTCGGGATGTGTAGATTGTATAAGCAAATGCATTCTTGCATGTCCCTATATATTTAATGGCAATTTCTACATAAAAAGACAGCATTTGGAAAGGAAAATAATACATTGCACTGTGAATCTAATGTCTGAGCAATTTATTCTTCCTAAATACAGAAAGTGAATAGATTAACCCAGTACAGGATATAAAAAGAGGATTGATACATAAAAGGCTAGAAATGTAGATACCAATGATATAAACACTGAGCTTGTTACTTTTGTCTATTACACTTAAATTCTGAGATAAATTTCTGAGAGACTAAACATTCTTTCAGAACAGCAACCCTGTTTAACTTGCATACAGATTTGGTGAATTTGAGGAGGAGGAGGGAAATTTTTCGACTGTAAAATGGTAGAAGCAAAATCTTAATATTTCTAAGGTCATCACTAATATTGTATTAAGTCATTAAGTTTAAAGTTTTATCAAAACTGAAGATTCTCTGAAATGCATATTTTGGGTGGAATTCATATTATAAATGTCCATTATCTACAGCTCATATTATCACTCTAGGCTTCTTTGTAGTGATAGGAGGAATTAGACGGTTTTAAGACAGGATTTCTCTTGCCCAAAAGTAGAGAGAAATTCGTTTATCTAAAAATGTCTACTTTCCTTGCATGACTATAATGTAAGGCTGTAAAGGTGCCTAGTTCAGGGAAAAACAAACAAACAAACAAAAAAACATTAACACTTCAATGTATAAAGGCTGAAAAAAGTGAATACTTCCTTGAGAGACTCATCTGGGAGATGTTTCCTACCTTGATGAATCCTCTTAATTTTGAGTCATCATCTTTAATGTTCCTAACATTACCATATCTAAATTTCATTTTCCAGTTCCCAGAGACAACTCTATTCAAGCTGTATGTGTTCCAGTGTTTGAGGCCAGAGAGTTTTTGTGGTCACCTACTTGGCCACAAATTTGAGAAACCTCTGCACCATTGATAACTACACCAAATAATTACTGTATCTCTGAGCCATAAAGCCATCATTGCTGGCTCAAAGGAAATATATGTTCAAAAGATGTAATGTTCATTCATTCATTTTGCTTCAGAGGGGACAAGTCTGAGCAGAGTAGACATGCACTGTATTTTATCATCCAGTCTCTAGTTCACCTAAGAGTCGTGTCAGCGTATCCCATACGGTGTAGAGGTAGCCTTTATCCCTCTTAAGTGGATGCTGATGTGCCTTGTGCTGTTGACTCTGTCATAGTTTCTCTTGAAGAGAGCTACTAGGCTGTCTTCAGAAGCAAGCCAGGAAGAAATGTAGCCTATGCTCATTGAGGCAGTGGTGGGTCCAGGCTCCTGCTATCAGAC
Source organism: Chrysolophus pictus (assembly GCA_037305975.1). Classification (NCBI taxonomy): domain Eukaryota; kingdom Metazoa; phylum Chordata; class Aves; order Galliformes; family Phasianidae; genus Chrysolophus; species Chrysolophus pictus. The sequence continues at coordinate 36,226,416 of CM074576.1, read as the reverse complement.
AGAGTGGGACACTTTGATAGGAAGTCATACACATCATCTTTCTCAACAAAAGTTAGACTTCTTGCTTTTCAGGCTTATGTATAACATAATGATTAGTTGTCAGGAAGTAACAAAAATGGAGCAGATGCAAAAACTGTGTAAATCAAGAGTGACACTAGCAAAAGGGTTGGGGCAGTGTCCCACAGGTTGTTATCACAGCAGGTCAGAGAAAGTGGCTGGTAACAAAATCCAGTTTCCTCTAATTTCTCCATCTTGAAAATATTGAATCTTGTGTACTCCCAGAGGTAATAATCCAGTTTTACATTTAAATGGACCCATGAGCCTTTAATTTAGACTAGCAACAAATCAAGCATATTGTCAGCTTGGATTTCCTTCTGCTGGCTTTAAGCAGCTACACACAATTTGCAGGTTTTATTTTTTTCTTCTGTAAATTTTTTTACCTCCTTCCATCAACTCTGTAAGGAGTGTAATCACTTTGTATAATCTGTTTGGATTGTTTTCCCAGTGCTCATGCTTTTATTTTGAAACATAAAATAAACAACCTCTTTTGTCCTGCACTGCAGATACTCTAAATTGTGTAGGACTCTATGAAGCTTACTGAGGACAAACACTATCCCTTTTTCCGAATCCAGTTTCATGATGGAATTTTTGAAAGGATAATGGTGGACCATTTGAAAACTCAGATAACATTTCACTGCTGTAATTAAATTAATTGTTTGTATCTAATTGTAATCTAAAAAAATCACCATTGCTAAGACAACATTATAAGAAAGCAGTGAGTCACATCATAACTTCTCATATATATATTTTGCTACGAGTCATACATTATTTACCTTGTAATTTCCTCACATTTCCACAGCCTAAGTTTTGAACAATTTTCTATTTCATTTTCCTATAATCTCTTATGTGTGCTATGTAAACCACTATCCTTGCTACTAGCAAAAACACTTTTGTGTAATAGTACCACTGCTTCTGCTAAGGCTGAAATTTGCTCTGAAGCCAAGGCCTGGTTTTGAGTTTGCATCAGGATCATTTACTTTGTTTGCTTCAGTGCTGCATTGTTTCTTGTGTTTACCAGCTTGTCTTTTGATCAGTATGACATAATCGCTCTTTCTGGCAGTTCAGTAGATGTACTTGTCATTTATCTCCCTATTTTGTTTCTGTCATGCTATCCATTTTTGTTTTTCACAGTGCTAGCATTTTCTTCTCACAGTTACAGTTGTCAAAATCTCTCAAGCATGCTGTTCATCAATTTCTGGTACTTATTTTCTTTATATAATTAAAAAAATATATTTTACAGAATCTAGAGTGTAAGAAAGAAGGAGAGGAGAGGATTGGAGAAGAGATGAGTAGATAGGATAGGGCAGGACAGAAAAGGACAGGGGGACAGGACAGGGCAGAACAGGACAGAATATGAGGGCTTTCTTTATTCATTCTCAGATTCATCTTATTTCTTTTATTTTGAAAAATGTGTAGTTACTGTCTTCCTGCTCTTGCATCACAATAGTCTTAAAAAAAAAAACAAACAAACAACAAAAAAAAACTTTAAAATCTCTTTAATTTTAGTGGAATTAAAGACTTCTTCAGAATTAAATTATGGTGCCAACAGCTGTCTTGCCTATCTTGTGAAACTGAGATACAAAATATAAACAAAATCTAAGTGTATTATTAAAGCACATGTAAATACTTTCTTTTCTGACATAAGTTAAAATAAATATATATATATGTCTCTATATATATATTAATATAAATCTGGATGTGGGGCAGTAAAGAGAAAAGGAATAAGCAATTAGATCTTGCAACAATCAGGAAGATGCTTGGAAGGGATGTCTACAAGTCACGTCATGCTAAGTATAACTAGCTCATGATTTAGATCAGGCCATCCGGTCAGCTGTAGCTTTTGATTAGCAGGATCTTGAATCCCTCCAAGAACAGAGATCTCATCACCTTTTTTCATAATCTGTTCTTTTCGCTGTAGTATTCTGGTTGTTTTTTGTTTGTTTGTTTGTTTTTGTTTTTTCCAAGCATCTAACTTGAATCCCCCAGGACACAGTTTTATGCTTTATTACACATTCACATACTGAGAAGATCTTTGTTCCATTCTCTGTGCAGTGCCAGTAAAATGGCTATAAGCAGCTATACACTAGCCACTGTTCTTGTCAGACTAAAGAAGTCAAGCACCTTAGCCTCAGCATGTGGTTTTGGGGATCTAGACCCCTTTCTATTAGACTTCTCTTAGATCCACTTCACTCCACTCTCCACTTCTGAGGAGAAGGACTGAAGCTACTGATGTATGAAAAACTCAAGCCAAGAATGTGCACTTGCAGCTCAAGTGGACTAGTGGCCCAGGGAAGCCTCGTGGCCTTCCAGTACCTAGAGGGAGCCTACGAGAAAAATAGAGAAGAACTGTTTATCAGGGAGTGTAATGATAGGACAAGGGGTAACAGTTTAAGATTAAAAGAGAATTGACTTAGATTAAGAACAAATTCTTTACTATGAGGGTGTTGAGGCACTGGAACAGCTCATAGACCAAAATAGACAAATCAATTCAAAATGTATCAGGTAGTCTTTACAGCATCCTGTCTGTATTTCAGAATCTTTATGTTAACATATCACTGGAACAGCAGCAAAATAATACTGTAATCTATAGAACAAAAAAGTGGCTTACATTTTTCGTTTCAGTTGAGATGAATGAGGACTTTCATTTCTGGAAGTAAAACTGTAGCAAATTAATAAAGCTCATGTTTATTAGCATTATCAAGTGATTATATTGCCAGCGCTGAAAGCAACTGTGCAGATACTCATGCAAATGAAATTGTAAAATTTGCAGTGTTGTGAAACATCAGTAAATACAAAACTGTCATTCTTCTAATATTCTCACCAAAGGGAGAATTTATGAAACCTGTGAAAGTTGTTTAGGATTTTCAGAACAAAGCCTGTACTAATAAATCTGAGAAGTATAGAATGTAACCAGAGAGAAATCCTGGCAAGAAATATCTAGCAATGTTTTTTTTACTTCCTCTTCAAAGAACTTATTTCAACAGTGAAATAGAATGAAAGTCATTGGGCATGAACTGGAAAACAGAAAGTTTCATGTGAACATTAGCATGTATTTCCTGTATGAGTGAAAGATCACTGGAACAGGTTTTTCAGAGAGGCTGTGGAATCTTCTCTTTGAAAGTTTTCAAAAGCTGCTTAGGCATAAGCCTGGGTAACCTGCTCTGGATGTTCCTACTTGAGCAAGGGTTGAACCAGGTATGGACCCAGAGATCTCTTTCAAGCTGAATCATTCTGTGATTCTGTGAAACAGGTACCCACATGCTGATTATTACAAAATAAGTTCTGATTATTGGAAAAAAATACAAAAACTTATAGAAGTCAAGTGATGTAAATAGAGGAAAACAACTTTTCATGAGAGCTGTGATTTTTTTTTTTTTTTTTTAATTTTTCAAATTTTTATAAATATTCTTACGGATGAAGAAAAAGTAGTTTATACATTATGAACAACAGACTACTAAAACCTTTACAAGTAAAGTTCTGTTCAACAAACTATTTTTTTTTTTTTTAACAATACACATTAACACTTTGAAATAATCTGTGACATTTTAGATTTATTCTTTGAGTTTTAACATTATCTTATGGCTAGCTGCAATTATGCAGCTATTCAGTAATTCAATAATAAATGTATTAAAACTTTTTCAGTAATAATTTCTATAAAGTCAAATTTTTAACTTCTACTCTGTTCACAACTGATGTTTCAGCTATAAAAGTGAAGTTATATACTTCATCAAAATCATACATTCACTTCTTTAATACCTGAGAGTGTAAGTGATGTTTAATTTAGCAAAATCATAGAGAAGTGTGTAAAACTTAAAATTAAGGGACAAAGAACCAAATAATTAATCGCCAAAATTCTTATTAAAATCTTTTACAATAAAAATAATGCTAAATATTTTTTGCTGAAGTATAAATTTATTTTTTAGGAGATCTGTATTTTATTATTTATTATGCAAACTAATAGAAAGAAATTTTAAAGTAGTCCTAGGTATATTACATATGTACTGTAAAAGTAAAAATATGTGGCTAGCATTTGCATTTTTGAAGACTGCTTTGGTAAGAAGCTGTTCACTGAATATTATTTCTCTTAATATTCACCTAATTTTCATATTAATGTCTTTGAAAATGTCACTTCAACACTTCTGCTATTACAAACTTCAACAAGTAGCCATAAATAATACATTAGTGGCAATATTGTTCTAATAACTTATTTAGGGCATCATGAATTTACAGCTTTAGGCTTATTTTAATAAGGGCCTACTTTTAAGTTCATTGATTTCAATTGAGCGTGGCTGAGGATAGTAAAAACAAAAATCAGGGGGAAAAAGGTGAAAAAAAGGCAAGAAAATACATCTCACAGTTCTTTTGATCTCATTTTGGAATGGCTAATCTATAGGAAACTTAAGCTCCAAAATAAATTACCTGAAATACCTGAGCCCACATAGCAAATCTCTTTCATACTCTCTTTAATTTGCTGTGAAGTTTATAATAGCCATCTCTGGGTTCTTCACTATTCCCCAATCCCTGTTTTTCATGCAGAGGAGTTAATGGGGTTATAATTTCATAATTAAAGCAGATAATTTTAATTTCTCCAATGACTCTTTTATTATGATAATCTTGTTTAGATTATGGTGTTCATTTGTTGCTGTGTATGATCAATTGGCTTTTGTAGAAGTTGCCTGTGTTACTGAGCCACTAAATAATTAAACAAGTGGAGCATTCCAACGAGCTAAGTCTTGCTGTTAATGGAAGACTGAAGTCAGATTTAACTCTCTGTAAACCTACTAAGGGTTTCAGTCAGAAAATATATCACAGATTTACTGTCAGTCATCAGATACAAGATAAGGCTTCGTTAACTGACTTTCAGATTTCACATGTTCAATATTCACGTGTGCTGGCATTCTGGATTGGATGATGGTGTAAGCTTTCCTACAACAGCAAACATCAAAATAAATGCTTCTAAACTAATAATAGTTAAAAGTGAAGTGATCAATGAAGGCCCAAGATGAGAGATTTTGGGAAGGAATGTCTGATTCTGGATAAAATGCTGGCTCAATTTCTTTAGTTGTTTTCTGTAATATAGCTTTATGCATGTTTCATAATGAAATAAGTGAATCATTCTCTTTTATTCTGTTTGCTCATTTTGTGTGCATGACTGACCTTTATTTTAAATATTACATTCAAAGATGAAAGGCAGCTGAAATAATATCTGTGGTATATTGTAACACAACAGTACATTCCCATGCACTATACACAGATAGCCTTCATAAGAACTGAATATGTCATACCTTTAATAACTACTTCTATTTATTTAAAGACATCTCCAAAGTAAACTGTTGGGTGATCTTTATGATGTTGTTTTACTGCTTTTATATTTCTGGTGGCTTAAAGCACAGAAAATTTAAGCTTTCCAAACACATTAGCTGTCTATTATGTGACAAAAGATGATTCAGATAGGTCAAATTTTTATTCAAAAAAGGATTTGAAAATATTATCTTGTCTTAAGAGAGAAATGAGGAGGACACAGGTCATGAAAATTCAGTGGTATGGTAAACATTCTAGCAAAAAAAAAAAAAAAAAGAAGAATTGACAAATTCAGGATGGATGTTTTCAAGTCTGATAAGGAAACGGGAAGTATTTCTGGAAATACATTTTTTTGTGTTTATAACAATATTCTTGTAGTAAATGGAAATATTTCTTCAGTTATAGGTATTTACTAACATTAAAAAAAAATAATACTTCCATGATATTTGTTCATAATAAAAGGGAAGATATTGTTACTAAGAATAAAATATGATAAACATGCAAGGAAAGATAAATTTGGCTGCTGATAGTATCATAAATATATAAATTTAAAATAAATATCACCGTTGATATTAGAATTTCAGTATATCAAGAACAACACAGCTACTTAGTACTCTTACAAGTTAGTTCTCTTAGTGGGACCTTCTTTCTACTTTTTTTTCTGACCATCCTCCACAACAACAAAAGAAGTATTAAACATTTATGTTTAGGTACTGCTGAAGATGAGAAGAAAAGACTCTAAGATAATTCTATTTAAAATTAGGTAGTTTTCTTTTTATGTTTAGCACACTGAATTTATTTTATTTTTTAAATAGCATTGCATCAAAATAACAGATATTCAAAAATGCTTTCATACATTCATAGATATACTCTGCATGCATTTTCTATTTGATGAGCAGTTAAATATATGTTGAAGGCATAATAGTTTAGAAAAAAAAAACACACTAAAAAAGGCACTGGAGTAATATAGTGGTTAAAGAAAATTTACAGTAAAGCATTTTAGTAAGATTTAGCTGTGAACTTAAATATAAAGTGATTATATAAATATATAAAATATAAATATAAATATAAAATAAATATAATATAATATAAAAATAATATAATAAAATATAAATAAAAATATAAAAATATAAAAATATAAAAATAATATAAAAATATATATAAAGTGTGACCAAAACAGCATGAGGTTTTGGTCAAGAGCTAACTAATCAACAACAACAACAACAAGCTGCACATACTTCAGGATATCTCTGGTTCTGCTTGCTGAAAAAGAATTTGTCAGTGTGGGACTATCATATTTATCATCAACAGTATGGTAGCTTAGCAGTCTTTGACAAATTCAAAACAGTGTGGCTGAAGGCATTTGCAGATCTTTTTTGTGTGTGTGTGTTCTTGAATTAATGAGCCACAGCAATGTGTTTCTGGTGGCAAGCAAGTTAAATTCTGGGCATGATTTAACATTGTTAAATCTGTAAGGCAAAAATTACGTTATTCACTAAACTGACATTAAACGATACTACACACTGTGATTAAGCAATAAGGTATCTTGTTCAGACTACAGTCAGAAAGTAAGTTTTGTATTCTTTCTGGATAAATATTAATATCATGAATTCACCCCCAACACACATAATCAAATAGAAGATACAGCTACAGGCAAATAGCTAGAAGTCCCTGACAAGGCACTGGACTGATGTTAATTGAATAAGATGTGGAAATCTACTGTCTGTAGCATGAGAATTTTTTTGATTTGATAGATAGCAGTGCAAGCAGCTTGCAAATGTTAATGACTGCACCATGAAGGACAATCAGGATTCATAGGTGGTTAAGGGGCAGTTATGTGAGAACTGTCGAAACATCACAGACTGCTGTCAGGGGGTTTTGAGGATCTTAGCAGGAGTATAATTTTCCAAAGATGACAGTAGCTCATTAACTGTAACAGTGATGTCATATATTTCAGAAATTACTTTAGTAATGGTATTAGAAATACCACATCTGGGTACAGATACAGTATAATTTTGACCAAAAAGGAAAATAATTCAGGAAGGTTTGTCATGGTTTTATGATTTTTGGTTATCAGTATTCCACATCGTAACATCATGTAGTGCACTGGGAGTTAAAGTGTTAATGCTCAAGTTCCAGGCACCTGTCCAGAAGAGAAGAAGAACTACATACCCCAGAGGACTTTGTGGTTCAGACAGGAGATGTAATCCCTGGCAAGGTCACTTGAGGCGCTCTTCTTCATCAGGCTCTCCACTGCTGCTCAACTGGACTGCGCAACTCATCTCAGTGTTATGGTGAGGCCTATCCACCTTTCGGATATTCTCTCTCTCATTATATTTGATTTATTAGCTTCAATTCTAATTATATTGTATTATAGTGTGTTATCTTGCATTCCGATACTATATTTAGTAAATTAGTTTGTTTCTCCTCAGATCATTGCTGCTGTTAATTATTTTGGGGTCCCCTGTTCCCTTTTTCCAGAGGCATGGATTCTGTGAAATCCCTCCGCCCTGCTAGCCACAAAATTGGGCCGAACCAACCAATAAAACGTTGACAGTATTTGAGATGAGACTGAGGAAAACAGAAGTCAGGAAGACAGCTAAAAAAAAGAAGGAAAAAAAAGGTTAAAAAATGAGAAAGGGATAATGAATTATGTGATAAGTGCTGTCTGGGAACACAAATAGAACAGCCTTGCTCTTGATCTCCACTGCCTAATTCAGAGTAATAAATAGGCTTGTTTGTCTTACCATATGTGTTTCCATAGGCAGAAGGGCCACATAGCAAGGTGCTCAGACATTCAATATGAGGATGTTTGTGCCCATTTCATGCTGCCTGTACTGACATTTACTCACTGTGTCCTAAAAAGGTTGACTGCAAATATGTGGGCACTTAAAAGAGAAAAGTAAAATCAGCACAGAGAACCTTTCTGACCATAAAAACAGTATAGTACTTTTAATGGATTATGGTGTGTGGGGGGGAAGCTGTGCTCCAGAAGAATATTTTTTTATATATTTTTTATTTTTTTTTTTTTAAGATAAGATAATTATCTATCAAGAATAATAGGAGAAATAAAAATAGTTGCTCCAAAAGCAATGCCTTCTTCTTATTTCCATGGAAGAAAACAGATACAAAGAGCATGATGACAGATTTGATAGAACAAATTCTCATCTACAAAACACTATTTTTCAACATAGTCACAATCATTAGCTATGCATTTTCATCAGTGATGAGAAACAGCTTGCATGTCACATGCATACAAATCTGCAAAGCTATCCAGAAAGTGGCTTGTTTTTCACATTGTTTCCACTGTTTCTTCAAATATTTTTCTTAATATTTTCTGAACAACTTACTACTCCATTGACTCTACTCTGACTGTCATTTTAGAAATGGAATAAAACCCACCTTTTTAGAGGAAATAAGCTTGTGTGTGTATGGGCAAGACTGAAAAGAACATAGCTTTATCTTCTTAGCACCTTCCATCCTTTCAGGTTTTTTTTTCTGAGTAGCCCAGAACTGGACAGAGTACTCCAAGATGAATCCTCACTGATGCTAAGTAAACAAAGAGTAACAACTCATTCCACTTACTGAGAACATTTTAATGCAGTCAAGAACACTGTTAGTCTTCTGCCATTAGTATTCTTCATAGAGTCATAGAATGTCATGTGTTGGAAGAGATCTCAAAGATCATCAAGCACCAACTCCCTGTCACATGCAGGGACATTCTTACTGGCAACAACAGGCAAGGAGAAGGCTGGGGTACTCAACAACATTTTTGCCCCAGTCTTCTCTGATAACTGCTCGTCACACAACCCGCAAATAATTATTTTGGAATGCGGGGTTTGAGGAGGCAACGTCACTCCCACTGTGAGCAAAGATCAGGTTTGAGACCATCCGAGGAACCTGAACACCCACAAAGTTATAGATTCTGAGGAGATATATTGCAGAGTCTTGAGGGAATTGGCAGATGTAGTTGCCAATCCACCCTCGATATTTGAAAAGTCATGGCAGTCAGGCAAAGTCCCTGGTGACTGGAGAAAAGGAAACGTCGTGCCAATTTTTAAGAAGGATAAAAAGGATGACCCCGGGGAATACACAGTCTTTCAGTATTTGAAGGGGAACTACAGGAAAGAAGGGATCAGACTTTTTAGCAGGATCTGTGGTGATAGGACAAAGGGAAATGGCTTCAATTTCAAAGACTTAGGTTAGATCTAAGGAAAAAATCTTTTATAGTGTGAGTACTGAGGCACTGGAACAGGTTGCCTAGTGATCTGGTTGATGCCTTGTCCCTGGAAACTTTCAAGGCATGGCTGGATAAGGCTGTTGGCAACCTAATCCAGCTGTGGTGTTCCTGTTCATTTCAAGGGAGTTGGACTAGAAGACATTTAAATGTCCCTTTCAACTCTAAGGATTCTATGATTTTCATCAGTAAGACATCATTTCTAACTCATGTTCAACTTGGTGTCCATCTGGACTCCTGATCTTTTTCTGTAGATCTGCTTTTAATCTGAGTGCACTCAGCATGTAGTAGTTGTTCCTCATGGCTTGCAGGTCTTTGCACTTCCTCATTTCCCCATTTTAACTTCATAAGCTTCCTGTCAGGACAACTGTACAGCCTATGTTCCTCTGAATGGCAGCATGAACCTATGATGAGTTGGCCACACTTAGCAGTTTGAAGTCAGTTTCAAATATACTGAGGGTACAGGAGCTATATACTTAAATGGAATCATATACATTTGTTGTTATACCTTCTGGGATAGCTTAATTTCTGAGCTTCCCTATATTTTCTGATGTCTTAAGTTATTAAGTATGTACTCAGAACTTCTTTATTCTGTTACAGAAATAGTGTTAGAAAAAAGGTGACTCAATTATGACACAATTGATTTTAGATTTCTATACTGATGTTCTACTTCCTATGGAAAAACTGATTGAAATATGAAGTAGCCAATAATCAGCCTTCCATTATATCTTAAATGAAGTTTAATTTCAAACAGCATTTGAATAAAAGGGGAGAAAACATAGCTCAAAAACAATAAAATAGGTTATGCACTTTTTTTTTTTTTTTTTTTCCAAAAAGCTAGACATTTCTCAGAAGGATCACTTTTTCCAAAGTCTCTTAAGGCCTTTATCTCTTTTCTGTTACGCATTTTACCCTTTATGCTCTGATAATAACTGAACTCATTATCTTGACTATCCAGCATGACTTATAAACCTCAGAGTTAACTTTCAACTTCTACTCTTTCATTTTGACACCCTCCAACTCCCTCCCAAAAAAGCAAAGAAAAACAAACAAACAAACAAACAAAACAAACAAACAAGAAAAAGACCATTGGAAACAAAGTTCACCAAATCCCTCACAGTTATTTCTAGTTCTAAAAAGTGTCTTAAAAATTTTCTAAAAAAATCACATCATAGATAGTATAACAGAAAACTTTATTCAGTGATGACATTGCTACTCTTATGATGTTAAGCATCTCTTTTCACACTTGACTGAAAAAAAAAAAAAACCTGGAATTTCTGAGTGACAAGGAACTTCCCGAAGGAAGAGAATAACACCACTCTTTTTATATTCTAAACCCAAAATCTGCGCCAGTTTTCTTCTTCTCATTACCGTAATTCTATTAACATCAGGAGACCTGTTATTAACACGCACCACAATATGAGAAATGAGTGTCAGACTACTTGTCTCAGATAATATTTTTTTAAATGGTAGCTGAAAGAGAATAGTCCCTGTGGGTGACAGCAAAATTAACAAACCCTGATGCATACATGTGGAACAAATTCCTTGAGTGTCCTTAGAGTCATCATTATACATGTTTCAGTAGAGAGATTTCTTTTAATCTTCTAGCAATCTAACAAGGAGCTACACATTGCCTATCCTGTCCTAAGAAATAAAAGCTTTTGCTGGAAGGGAAAATTAAAGCAGTTTTGTTTTGTTTTGTTTTGCTTTGTGTTTCTCCACTGAGGGCTTTGTAACCTAAGTAGGAAATACGAAATTCATGCTGGAATTCAAATAATAAAAAAGATCAAAACACTATTATATTTTTCCAAGTTATAATTTTTATCCCAGACTAACATACCCACTGAGCCTAACCTATCAGAATGAAGCAGTGAATATATAGTTACAATATTTATCTTATCACTAACTATACCAAATTTATGTTCAAGAACTCCTGAAATATTCATCTGGCCAATGTTTGAAAGAGCTTTCCACAATTTCAGAAAATTATTATTTTCAATCTTCTCGGGTATAAAAGAGAGAGCTGTATAGAGGGCAAGGAATAATCTGCATGGATTGTCTACACAGAATACATAATTCATCTTAATTCTGTCAATTCCTTGAATTGGCGGGTATTTTTCATGTGTAGTTCATCTTCTGTGTATGGGCTTATATACTGGCACAAATAAAGAAATAGCTTGTTCCCAGTTATGATTGTTTATCACAGAATTCTTTATAGATAACATCTAACATGATTTTGCTCCAGCATCCGTTAAAGACTTTGCAAATAAAACTGCAAGCTGTTGTTCAGAACAAAAGATAGATACAATATGAAAGCCTTGGTTAAGAAATAAATCAGTCTGGAGTAGGTAAATGCAGTCACTGAATAACAAAGCCTCAGTCACAAACTGGCTGTGTAATGTGAGGATTTAAAATAATGGTTCATTCAAGAACATTTAAATCTTAGTTTTTCTAACTATATAATGAATTAATAACAGTTTTGATGGTGAATTTTATGATTTGTTCTGAGAAACGGACAGATGCTGCCCACTTATCCCTCATTAATCATTGAAAGATAATTACTTTCAGTAGCTATCTTGAGGTCTGGACTTGAACCAGTTTTTTCATGGGTAAAAACAAGTATAATCTCTAAACAAATACCAAGATCAAAATTCTTGGTCAGTTTAGGTTCAATCATGCATATAGCACCTGGGTAAAATGATGATAATGCATTCTGAAACATGCAAATAAACATATAGAAGGTCAAGATGCAAAGATTTAGTTTTACCAGGACACTGAGTCCTGGAGAAAATTTGTTGTAGTTTAAATTTTACCAATATCTTCATTTTACATCCAGAGAGTTAGATGGCTACTATGTAAGCAGACAGTTAAAATGATCTACGCTATTACTGTCAAAAATACATATAAGTTTTTTTTCCAAATTCTATTTCAAAAAATTTTGCATTTTACTTGTCCATAAAAACATCTCTCTCATTAACATGCAAAAGAAGTTACGATTGCAGATCAACATATTTTGTAAAATAAAGGGTAGATTCCACTTTAGAAATAAGTCAAACAAGTAACTGATTTTGAACATGCTGTTCATATAAACATCATGAAGAAAATGAACAATATTTTCCTAACAAGATGACAGATGTTTTTCTTTTTCATTGACACTATTGAATAAAATGAAGACATGATTAAAGCAGATAAGTAGTAGAAAATCCTAACCAGTAAATGTCTTCAAATACTGTGGTAATGTCAATTACAATCCTGAGAAGTTTTCACTTGAGAACAGATGTAGAACTCATAAACTGAAACATCATCAACTTTGAAATGACCTTTTTTGTCTAGAAGATATTTTACTTTCACTGTAAGTTCCACACATCCACTGCCCCAGGTTGCTACAGAAAATTGGAGAAAGAATTTGTATGAAGATATGCAGTGCCACCATATGCCCAACAGGCTTAAAGCTGTTGAAAATTTGGCCTGTAAAATTCATTAGAGAAAAAATCATTTCAGAACATCCTGAATGAAAAACAGCAATAATAAAACAGTTGTAGTCTCAGTATATAGAAATGTACTTTTTCTCTTTGTTTATGAACTATAATTGGTGAATATATTAGCATACTCAACTTACAAAGAAAATAGATATTGCTTCATATTAACTGCACAAATATTTGTAACTGCTTTGTATCCTTTGTGTTCTTGAAGGAAATTACTTACAAGTGCCATGGACTAGAAGGAAATAAGTGTAATATTATTCTTAGAAAGGAAACAAAATGTTCCCCTAGCTAAAAGGACTGCCAATAGGAATCTTTCCCAAGGTCAGAATTATACATGCGTATTCATTTAACTGTGAGATTGTTTTCTATAAAATGTATCTCTTCTCTATAGGTGGCACAGAATGCAATGAATTAATTCTTAACATTAAAATGAAGAAACATTTATCCAGGAGATTAATAAATAATATATATATTTGATTAATTGCTAAAGCTTGCTTCAGTTTATTCTTGAATGATAAACTGCCTTTTCATAAATACATAAACATTAGTGTAAAAACAGTAAAGAAATGTGCAACAGTGAAAACTATTCTGTTTGCAAAATTATTTTAGCTTCAGGCAAGCATGAGAGTTGGATTTTTTTTACATTTTTTAATGTAGAGCTGAAATAACATTCTTGCTTATTTCATTTTCGTTTAAAGATTTTACTGGTTGCTTTGTGATAAAGAGTCTACAAGTATTAAGGAGGAAAAATAGCTGTAACTTTAATAATTGCTTTCATGCTTTATGTAACAGTTATTGCAATAAAGCTGTGTTTTTAAAGCGTATTTTCTTTCTTTACATTCCTCTGTAAATTGGCAATAATTTATGGTACCTTTATGACATATTTTCTTGAACATTAGCAAAGGTATAGAAATTTCCTTTTGTGCAAATACTCAGCTGGCAACAGATTTCTTGATTATGAATCAAGCCCAAATCAAATAAAAATGTAGTCCCAGAGGAAAGCAGAAAAATCTCAGTCTTCAAAATGTTAAATCATGCATGCATCTGCTCTATTCATTATATTCATGAGGTTAAGTTTGTGAGAATAAAACATTCTAAATAAAATATAGTGGCATTCATCTGCTTTATGTCCAGGAATTCCCCCATGTTCATCTTCTGCCAATACACAAATTGTAGAATCTAGTTAACATGAAGAAAATAAGTATGGTATGAAACTCAGTTGCTCAGAGAACTCTTATTCCCCTAGACTGAAATATGCCAGCAGTTCTGCCACACTGCACTTGTAAACTATGATGGAAAGAAAAGATTGAAGTGAATGACAAATATATATGAAATTAAAAAATGTCAGGCTTTTAATCCAAATAAAATATTTTACCATTCCCAAAACTGACATCAGCCAGTTATGAAGGCCTGAGTTCTGGAGAGAATTGTTGTGAAATATATTTACTATCTGTGATAATGTTTTGATTCTTGCTCTCCTTTAGTCTTCTTTCTCCCCTCTTTCCCACCTCTCCCCTCACTTCCCCCCCCCCCCCCCCAAAAAAAAAAAAAAAAAAAAAAAAGCCACCAGCAAAATGTTCTTTCTGAAGGTAAATGTGACATCTAGGATTTCTGCCTACAGGGGAACTTCAGTGATCTTAAGGATTATGTTTCTTGCTTTCATTTATAATCATATAAAGTTGTGGATCTACTCTTCATAAACACACATTACAGCCCAGTCCAAAACTTAATCTAGTGTTAAAGTCTGCTCTTATGCTTTTGGAGACTCTGTTGATAGATACATATTAACTCTAGGTAAGTTAACTATTAAGTACAATACTGTGGGGTGCATAACAGAACCCTGAAAAAAGACTTATTATCTTCATCTTCAACTTCATGAAGGAGTTCTTCAAGCAGTAGAAATGACCATTAGCCAATCAGAAAAATGTATTCAGAATATAAAAGAGAAAGGGAAAAAGAAACAGAAAAAGGAAGAAGAAAAGGAAAAAGGAAAAGAAGAAGGAGAAAGAAAAAAGAAGAAAAGAAAAGGGAATGAAAAAGGGAAAGGTAAAGGGAAAGAGAAAGGGAAAGGAAAGCGAAAGAAAAAGGAAAAAGAAAAGGAAAAGTAGATTTCTAATTCATTTTCACTGTTGATAATCCTACCCTTTCTCCCTGAGTGTCTAGTCTTTTCTGTTATGAATTCTCCTAAGTTCTACAGCTGAGCCTACACTGGGGATGGAGTATCATAACATGCAAAAACATAGATCTGGGGCCAAGACAAAGCTTATGTACGTGTCTCATGGAGTGAGAGGATGCTAAGTGTAGTATATGTTGATGATAGAACAGAACTGGCAACGGTTCTAAAAGACACTTCAGATTCACTGCATAACTCCTGTATATAACCTGTGTATCGTGTGCAGGATAGAATTCTATGACTCTATGATTCTATGACTATAAATATCTTCTAGAAGACGTATATTACTCTGAGCCCAAATCTGGCCTAATGGCTATATCTGTCCCCATTTGCTCATCTCCCTTCACAACACAGTCTCATCAGTAAGAGTGGTGGAGAGATTGTATACATCCAGCAAGAAAAGAGCTGCAGAAATAATAATAATAATAATAATAATAATAATAACAACAATAATAATAAATGTAATTGGTGTCAATAAGAACATGGCAGCATAAATGCACTCTATCTATAGAAGATTGCAGTTCTGGCAATATTAAACCTTCCATCAGGATTTTGGATTACTTGATTGCAATATGAAATCACTTCAGTGGAACTCAGCATATTAAGCATACGCTGTCCTTAATTCCAATTCAGAGCTAATTGTAACACTGGTCTAAACAGAATTTACAAAATTAAATCCTAAGGAACCTAGCATACACAATTTTTGTTCTTCCAAATTATCTCCACTTTGAGAAAAACGTATTTTGTAACAACACATTTTGCAATTGTTCCCTCTGCTATAAAAAATCCAGACATCATTTGACAAGGATCTTATTAAAGTTGTATCTTGAAATGCAAGAGCAAAATTCTAATCATAAGGAATATTTTATGAAGCTTTGTTTCATAAAGGAAGGTCTTGGAAATAAAGAACAATAATCATCCAGACAAAAAAAATGCATATTCTTTCTTTTTCCTTTTCCTTTTCCTTTTCCTTTTCCTTTTCCCTTTCCCTTTCCTTTTCCCTTTCCCTTTCCCTTTCCTTTTCCTTTTCCTTTTCCTTTTCCTTTTCCTTTTCCTTTTCCTTTTCCTTTTCCTTTTCCTTTTCCTTTTCCTTTTCCTTTTCCTTTTCCTTTTCCTTTTCCTTTTCCTTTTCCTTTTCCTTTTCCTTTTCCTTTTCCTTTCCTTTCCTTTCCTTTCCTTTCCTTTCCTTTCCTTTCCTTTCCTTTTTTCTCTTCTCTTCTCTTCTCTTCTCTTCTCTTCTCTTCTCTTCTCTTCTCTTCTCTTCTCTTCTCTTCTCTTCTCTTCTCTTCTCTTCTCTTCTCTCTTTTCTTTTCTTTTCTTTTCTTTTCTTTTCTTTTCTTTTCTTTTCTTTTCTTTTCTTTTCTTTTCTTTTCTTTTCTTTTCTTTTCTTTTCTTTTCTTTTCTTTTCTTTTTTCTCTTCCTTTTCCTTTTCCTCTTCCTTTTCCTTTCCCTTTCCCTTTCCCTTTTTCCTTTTTCCTTTTTCCTTTTTCCTTTTCCTTTTCCTTTTTTTTCTTTTCTTTTTTACTTTTCCTTTTTTTTTTTTTTCCTTTTCTTTTTTGTTCTTCATTGAGAAAACAAAAACTACCTTTTAATCTCTTGTCAAAAATTTGAGTCCGAACCCTACAAAAAGATTCTGGTTAACTTTTTTTTTTTTTTTTTTTTTTTTACTGCTCTTTATTAATATGAGAACACCTTAATGATCTTACAGTAGAAAAAGAAAAAGAAGAAAAAAAAAAGATGTAAAAAAGTCTTGATAGTTATATGTTAATATAATTTTAAAATGCCTTGATAGTTAAATAATTTCTCTCTATATAAAACTAAACAACATAAAAATCATCTCTTTAAAAAAAAAAAAAATTAAAAACAACCTCTTTCCAAACGAAGTGTCATCATGTGGCTAACATATCTATGAATTGTCAGGTAGATTTTTTGCTATTTAATCTTGATATCATCATTTTCTGTTTCTGTTAGTTTCTTTTCTTTTCCTTTTAATGTATTACGAGAAGCACAATGGTATAAAAGGAATGATGAAAGTTTTGAGATTCACAGAACTTAAATATCTGTAGATTAGGTAATTCAACTGCAGCTAAGACATATTCACAGTTTACCTTTCTAACAGAGTGTAACCAGCTCATGTTAGTACTTGTAGTACTTGAATCCCAGAAACACCTGTTATTAAGTTTGCATGTATTCTTGTTAAATATCTTAATTCTCTTGAAAATGTCCTATTTTTTTACTTAGTAGCTTGCAATTTACAGCCTTAGCATTAGATTGAATTGTTTATTATATATAAAGCATCTTAGGCCAGAAAAAATTAGCCAGATTACAAATGAAAATGGAAAATTTAAATAATGTAAATTAGTTTTACATGCTTCTTTTTTTTCTTTTTTTCTTTTTCTTCTTTTTTTTTTTTTTTAATAATGCAATTTAGTTGCAATAAAGGAAAAGGAAGGAGAAGCTAAAGGAAAAAATATTGGAAACTCAAAGCAATTTCCAAAATGTATGTCATGTCTCTTAGGATATAATAATCAAATTTCATTAAAATAGAAACATTTCAAAGGCAGATGCTTACTGAAGTATTCCAGATAAAATACTGAAAGAATACAGAGATGGAGTATTGTTTATTATTAATATTATTTAATGTTTCTGCATTCTTTTGTAAGATACAGTGGTCAGGACAGGTGCAATGCTACTGGAAAGTACCATAAAAATGATACTGTCTGTGTAAAAGCTGGGAAGTCTGTAGTAGGCAGGTGCAGTGTGTCTTAGCAAGTTCAAAGGCTCAGAGAAACATTGCTTCATTAATTTTGTTTGTATATATATATATTTCAAATTGTCATGGGAGTTGTATATTGATCTTGCATTGTATAAAGAGAACATTTATTCTTCTACTTACTGTTTCTGTCCAAACTCTTGGGAAAATCTTTTATTTTTTTTATTTATTTTTCCCCATGACATTCATTTGGAAAGCCTTTTCTTAAATCATAGGAGTACATAAGGAAGAAGAAACAGTAATTTTTAATAAGGTTTTATTGCACTTCAGAATGTTGAAGTAGTGTTTCTTGTAATCGTTAAGACCTAATAAAAAGGTCAGAACATCTTTTTCTTACCATGATATGTTATTGAGCACTTAAAGGCAAATTGTGGGTAAGTGATTACAAATAAATCATTTGTATGTTAGAGAGCTTCTTAATTCCTAAGGCTGTACTGCTCATAAATATGCCATATATTTGACTATATTGTTTACCACTGTTTGCTCACTGAGAGAAAATGATATATCAACACAGAAAGCTCTAGCCTTTATTATTTCTTACTGTTTAGTAATCAAAATGACCATCTGCTCACTTACTAATGTTTTCTATGTCAGCAGGAATATTTTAGATGATAAATAAACAGTAGGAAAAAAAAAATGTGTATTGTTAAACACATCTTCCTTATCTATCAATAGCACAGACTGGACATAATAAACTTGTGCACATAGAGATTATAAACTTCACATTTTTTACTTTGTATAAATAAATATTCCAGCATTTATTTGAATAATTTGATGAGTTTTTTCTAAAGTTTGTACGCAGTTAGGAAATCATTCCAAAATCAAACCATTATCAAACCATTAATTTGATAACAACTCAAATTAAACTCCTAAAACTGTATTTGGAGAATGGATGATAGTGTTAACTGATGCAATTCTTCACAGCCTTTACAGTCAGTTCTGTATTGAAAATTAAAAGATACTTACCATCAAGTAACAAAATATAAACTAAATCATGTCTACACAGAAATAAAAGGAAAATTTAACAAAAGGAAATGTAAATATAGAAAATGGATAGAAAATGGACAGAATACTAAGGGCTAAGACTTACTATCCCTATAGGTAACTTCCTGGGAACTAGTCCACTCAGCTTGGGGAAAAAAAAAAAAAAAAAAAAAAAAAAAAAAAAAAAAAAAAAAAAAAAAAAAAAAAAAAAAAAAGAAAAGTGAAGGTCATTTGTAATGTAAATAGCAATCACCAAGGACTGTCACTTCTTATTCCTCCACTGTCATTATATAGCTGGATTACTGAGGAATAGTTAAGTTATAGAAAAACATCCAAAGAGAATATAGGAATAAAATTTAAGATAATTCAAATTAAGATAAATTAATGATGAAAGAAATGTAATGAGCCAAACTGTGATTTGGAAACAAACTTTTTCCTTGGTAGGTCACTATTAATCATTGTCTATTTCGGTTGTAATATAGACATTTCTATTTTAATTCTAAGGACTATTACTCCAGGTAATTCCCCTAAAAAGGAAGCTTTGTAGCTATATGTGCTACATGTCTTAACCCCAGCAGGCATCTAAGTACCACACAGTCACTCACTCACTTTCCCCAAGTGGGAATGAAGGAGAAAATAAAAAAGAGAGAGGTGCAAAAACTTATGGATTGAGATAAAGGCAGTTTACTATGTAAAGGAAAAGCCACATGCATAACAAAGCAAAACAAGGAATTTGCTGCTTCCTGTTGGCAGGCAAATGTTCAGCTACCACGAAGAAAGCAGGGCTCATCATATATAATGATTTCTAGAGAAGACAAATGCCATCACACCCAACACCTCTACCTTCTTCTTTCTTTATAGCAGCTTTTATTGTTGAGCATATAATATACTATAGAATATAAGTTTAGTCAATTTGGATCAGCTGTCCTGGGTCTGTCCCTTCTCTGTTTCTTGTGCTTCCCCAACATCCTCGCTGTCATGTCAGTATCAGAAGTAGAAAAGTCCTTGATTCTGTGTATTACTCTGCAACAAATAAAATCATTGGTGTGTTATCACCACTTTTTAGTCAAAAATCCAACACAAAGCATTATATAAAGCTCTACAAGGGAGCCTCTTTTATGCTCCTTTAACAGCAGCTAACATCATTTATTTCCATACAGACTGAGTCACAAGAAAAAAAACTCAAAAGCAAGGAGGTTGTTATTCTGATTTTTATATGATGTAATCATACATCTAAACAGGAAATTAATGACTTCTCAAACCTAAAAATCCTAATGGAGTTTGCATGTGATTTAGACTTAAACAAAAAACAAAAACTAAAAAAATTAAAAATTGTTGTCACATTTATTTGGGAATAATTATATTAATGTCTGTGAGACATTAAGCTGCTATGGTGGTGACCTTTATCTATAAATAGACAAATGTGTAGAAGAAAATTACTTCTTACAGGCTACTTCTACTTGTATGCAGTTATTTCCCACTGAAATTATTCATGTATAAGTTACTCTTTATATATACATATATATTGTGATTTTAAGTATGTAAGAACTACTGGCAACAATATTGATGAGGAAAAAAAAAGAAAAAGAAAAAGAAAGAAAGAAAACCAACCCTTCTTTTCAATAGGATATTCACCATAATTATGATTAGACATTTATTATCTCTCTTGTTGTAAGTATTGAGAACCATCTTATTTGTTTTTCACTTTGGGTCAGATACAGACATAACAAGTACCTTAGAGAACTTTTGGCAATTATACTGACACAAGGACTCTTTTGTCAATATTTTTTTTCAGTAATCATTAAAATGAGTAGGCGTTATTTCATTCAACGACTGATTTCTCACCAAAAATAATGGAAACAGAAGGATGGGAAAACAGATAAATTAAAACTTTTGTTTCTTTAATGTTTGAAATATAATATGCTTCAAATAACATATAAAATTAATACTATGTTAAAGTCATTTAGCTTCATTAAAAAAATTGTAACAATTGTCATAGAGTCTACTGGTCCTCACTCATGTTTACGTATTTATTTTTTTAATTACAAACAAATATGTAAAATAATTCTCTTTTTTAAATTATTTAATTCTTAACTCTTACTAAAGTTTAGTAGTTTGACACACATGACTAGATTACTGTTTAAATTGGCATATAAGACTAGGCAATACAAGTAGATATATTAAAAAATCTATAGTTTTCCCATGCTCTTAGAAGAAATATGCTTTTTTTTTTTTTTTTTCCTCAATATTCCTAGGAGAACATGGGAGTCTTCATTTGTGCACATTTTTAATTAATGAATCTCTGCTTGTAACATCTTCACTTTCTGTTTTTAAATTACCATTAGTTTGTCATCTCTTAAGCTTCTTAGACTGATGTGTATCACCTGCAAGCACGTATTGTAACCATAAAATTAATACAATTCTAAATAATAAATTCTAAAGGATATTTTTACTTCTTTGGCTTAGTGTCTCCTGGCAATTCTTTCACAGTGTTGGAGTTTCAGGAACAGTTCCTAAATCATCACAGCATATGATGAAACAGGGCCAATAATTTCTGAGATCATTACCAGCTTTGCAAAGAACAATGAGTCCTTATAAATGATCTCTATTTTATCCTTGACATTATAATGACCTTAGCAGGCTTTGCTTTTGATGATATTTTAGCATATATTTGCCTGTGTCGATGTGAAGAAAAAATGAGAAATATCCACCTCACTCTTACTGATTGGTCTAAATGTATAAGAAATTGTAGAATCCCTGATTCCTTAGGTAAACTGTAGGTGTTCAAACAGTTATATATTCAGCATTGCAAAATATACGAGAAGAAAAAGTTTTAGAAGTAATACATTCAAAGTTCATGAAGTCATAGAATCACAGAATCCTTAGAGCTGGAAGGGACTTTTAAAGGTCATCTAGTCCAATTCCTCTGAAATGAACAGAGTCATCCACAGCTAGATCAGGTTGCCCAGACCCTGGTCTGGCCTAACCATGAATGTCTCCAGGAGCAGGGCATTCATCACATCTCTGAGTCTCACCACCATCATTGTAAAAGACTTTTTCCTTATATCGATCCCTAAATCTACTTTCCAAGCTTGATGCTTGAAAGTTGCTTCAGTAGTATTATTAATTATATATTTACATACATAAAATAAATCATTAACCTTTTAATAACATGCATTGTCCCCAAAGTACTGTCATGTTATTGCTAACATAGCTGTCATTTAAGGTCTTAAAATAATCACATGAAATTCTGTTATCAGAATATTGGCTTGGGATGAACAAGTGAGACTGTGTTTCTTTTGGGTAACGGAACAAAATCTCACCAACAATAAATCAATATGTATCAATAAAAATACAACTGAGCTACACTAATTTAGATACATTTGCAATATTATTCAATATGTTTATAGAATTCAACCACATCTACTGGATAAAAATCTAATGTATTTCAGCTTTAGTTAAACTTCAGTTTTCAGGAATATGGCAGTGTTTATAAGACCTCCCTTGAGTTTAAGAACTTTTTGAATTATACCTGCTGCAGGTTTGGTTACATGTTTTTATTGTACTTCATTTGGAGAAAAATGTCTTAGAATTATTCTCTTAATATGTTGTCTAAGCTCTTTGTCCAAATAACATTTTTGTTCCTGATAATTTTTGTCACCCTTTTACTTCCTCTGCTTTGAAAGATGAATTGAAAACTACAAGTTCTAATATTTCAAACTTGGAAATCCAAAAGAATTTAATATGCATCTATATTCCAAAGCCTCCCTAACTTATTTCTCCCACTGACAATTAATTACATAAAGAAGGGCTTAACAACATTATAATCAGGAGCTGCTATTATATCTTCCACAGTCATATTCAAGGTTTCATTAATCATCTTAGCAGTATGACCACAGTCAAGGTGAGAACTGAATGTCGTTCAATTTGTTTCTTCCCTTTTTTTATTCTTTCTGCCAAAGGTGTGGGAGATTGGGTTTTAAGGAACAGGTTAATGAACTGCCCCTAACTATCAAAAAATTGAAAACCTAAGCCTGAGTTTATCAAATTTAAGTCTGGTATAGCCTTTTACAGCCATCAAAAAGAAACAGGTGTCTTCAACAATGATTAATCTCATTGTAATTATAAACAATTTTGATGAAATGTTTCAGAAGATACTCATTTCTCTCTAGATATGACAGAACACCACTATCATCTCATATTTTGAATTTATTTTTTAATACCTGATTTAGGACTGTTAAGTGCCTTTTATCAGCAGTGTAGTAATGAAACAGGGTACCTAGGTGAGAGACAGGTTACTATGTGTGAGCTGCAACCAAGTTTTCATCTTCTGAGTGCACACAATGAGAAACGGAAAACAGTCTTAAAACCCGTGTACTTTGTAATGTATGTTATATTGTAATGTAGATTATATTGGATTTTGACAACCATTTTTATTTTTAAATTAGCAGCAAATGTTGTCTCAAATTGTTATATGAAAATACTTTACCCTGTGGGTAATTCTCAGATCACTGTTTTTTCATGTTTTTACTAGCAACACCTCATTCACTATTTGTGATTGTATGTAAGGCTGATGGATAAAATCATGTGGAACTGGGTTTTCTTTTTTGTACTTTCAGAGCAAAATTTTGCATATCAAGGCAGTTTTATGGTTTAACCGTGGTCAGCAGCTAAGTACCATGCATGTCCTTGCTCACTTCCCCCAGGTGGTTATGGGGGAGAGAAACAAAAAGGTTAAAGAGAGAACTTTCAGAAAAAGAAAAAAAACAAACAAGCAAAGCAAAACAAGAAATTCATATGTTGATTCCCATTATTAGGCAGATGATCAGCCACTTCCAGGAAAACAGGTCTCATCAAGCTTAACAGACAAATGCCATAACTCCAAACATCCTTTCCTTCTTCCTTCTTTATGCCACTTCAACCTATATCTAAGGTTCTGAACATTCCTGAAAGGATCTGTTCTACATTTATCTAGTTCTGAAGTCTTTCAACACACTGTCTTTTGTTTTGTTTGCATTTTTTTCATTGTGGATTTTGTGTGCGTGCTTATTTGTCGTTCTTCTTGTTGGTTGGTTGGATTTTTTTGTTTGGCTGCTTCTTTGTTGTTTGCAAATAATTGTTCTCATAAACAGTCAACACTGATCCCTTTGCAGAACAAGTCTTATTTTAAAAAACTGTACAGATTATGCCTTTTATTACATTTCTTCCTCTTCTGGCTAGCATGGATGAAAAAAAGAAACTAGTAAGATCTCCAGGATTACCTTCCAGTTCTTCCTGCTAGCATGTAAGTAGGGACGAATTTACAAAATGTAATGCTCTATCAGTGAAATGCCTTTGTTAAGATCTATTTTTAAGAACTTGTTATGTGCAAATGTGGAGCTACTGCTGTAGAAATATAGTTCATGCTGCAAGTAATGAGAAGCAGAGCTTATAACACTACCTAATTTATCTTATTCAGCTTCCAAAAAATGTGAGGGTAGTAGATTTGTAGAACAATTTGGGGGGTCATTTTAACTTGCTGACTGTCATTTTCTGTCAACACATCCTTTTTCAAGTTTGTCCACACAGATTTGTCAATTTCAAAAGATAGAACAACCTTTCCATTTTTGGAAAGTGCTATAGTGACATAACACATTTTTATTATTATTATTTTTTTTCCCCCTGAAGGAAAATGCTGCCAGCAGACAGGTCTGGAGTATTCTAAGAGCATTCTGTATCTACACAAAATTTTTTACACTACCGGATGCAGTTAGAACAAAAATCAAATATTCTGACTGTCTAATTGACACACAAAAAAAATTTGCTTGCTAATACAAGTTTGTTGTAAATAGGACCTGAAAAGTAGTATATGCATTTTTATGTTTTTGAGGGGTAAAATTTAATCTCATTGTGTCTCTTTGGTGGCTGTCTTAGGTCTGTTTAATTAATCATAAAGAAAAGACTAACAAAACAAATTCCATGTTCAGTTTTGAAAGGTAGTAGTAACTAGACAGGATGGTAGTGTTCATGAATATTTGTCTCTTGAATACTTTTTTGGCAATTCATTTTCAAATTCACAGTGGAATTTCCATTCAATGTTAGTTACATTAACTTTATTCTGCAGCATGCTGCTTATTTAACTTTCCTTAAAAATGTTAATGCCAGTTGATCATCTACTTATCTGTATTTGCCCTATCTTTTATCACTGAGTGATGAAGAGAGATACCGATAAATTGTATAAAGACTATTGCTCTCTGCTTATGCAAAATGAGAGATGATCTTACCATAAATAAAAGTTTGCATATTATTTTAACAGGCACAAAGACAATTCCTTCCCTCATTTTCAAATATGTTAAACTTGTATTTAGATCATAATTTTGTATATATTAAATCTACTCACATGGCAGGTGATTTTCCAGTGATAACAAAATCTTTTTTTCCTAATGACTTGCTCAATATTAAAATAAGATTAGCCAGTAATCATTGGTTTCAGTAAGGCACAGGAGGTAAAATTCAGCTGGTAAATTACATGAGCTTTACTAACCACATCAAACCATTACTTATAAAATTTTCTCATCAAACTGACGTTATATATATCATACTTTTATTATATAAAATCTGGGCTTATATTTTGATGTAACAAATATAAACAATGTGCTATTTTTTGTTGTTAGAAATCTAATGAAGCCAAACATGTAAAAACATTATTAAAAATATTTTTGATCATGTAAATTCCATTGTGAACTCCCAAAATAATCAGGATCTTCAAAGCAAAACTGGAAGCTTGACTGAGTTAAAGGAGTGAGCAAGGAATATGGGTTAGAAAAAAAAAAGAAGTGGATTTATTTTTTGAGTTTATTTTATTGCTTCGTTTTGCTTGCTTTTTTTCTTTAAGAATTTTATTTACATGAATATAGAGTCATTAAGACTTCTTTTTTTTTTTAGTACAGCTTCTCTTAAACTTAACAGAAATGATAAGAAGTGATTGACTATTTCATGTTTCTCTCTCTACCATAAGTCCAGAAAGGCTACCCAGAATTCAAATCTCCAGTGATATTTTTTTTTATTTGTTTTCTGTGCATGTGAGTAAATGCACATGTAGATAATATAACTACACTTTAAACCAAAATTTACTGTCTTCCAAGGGTCTCTATGGTAAAGACCATACTGGATATTATTTTCCTTATTTTGTCAGATCTCCTGAGAGTATAAGAACAGAGTAACAGGCATCAATGAGGATAGAATCACAAACTGTACATAAAAAATGCAGATTTGGGAGCAAAATAGAATGACTCTTAGGGTTTAATGAAAGGAAGGAAGGAAGGAAAAGTTTTATGTTTTATATATATTTATATTATCTCATATTTAGAAACAAAAACAGATAAATACATCAGAAAAAGATACAGCTAATACAAAAAACAGAGGCAAATGAAGATAGATAAAGAGCGGTTACCATAGCCCTATCTCCACCAGTTAAGGACACTACTTATCATCAACTTTTTGTAGAAAAATGAAGCCTAAGAATGATAAATAATCGTTTATAATATTATATCACAGGTACTTGCAGCATTTTGGATTGTCTCCAGGATGATAGTGAACTTTGAAATATTGGGCTTTTCAAAGCACAGAATGTGTCTTCCTATAATTTGTACAGAATCTGGTTCAATAGTTCTGGTTGTGAATAAGGCCTCTAAGTGTCACCAGGATGGATTACTGATTGAATTTTTACTTCAACACGGGTACTGCAAGATACTGTTCATGAACTGATAATGAAGATTAAAATCTTTTTATTCTGCCTGAATGTGAAAAACCTGAAACTTGAATCAGAGATATATTGTGAGCGATATCGAACATCTGAAATTCTCACTGATCACAGCACTTCTACTGATAAAACCTGGAGTCAAATCGTTATTCAATTGAAGTTAATGAAAGTTTTGTCATTGAGTGTGTGTTATCAGAATTTGTCCCACAATATAGGTTGACACAGTAGTTTAGGTTAAGAAAAATACTTCTAAATTGTGTGGGAAATTGAGAATTGAGGCTTATGTAATAGAGCTGCACATAACAAATCTACTGTTTTACTTTATTCAGCCTAATGATTTCCATTATCTCCTTAGTTGATAGAATCCATTTCAAAACCCAATAATCTCTTGAAATCCACTGAGCCACAAATTAGTCATTAGAGAAAATTTTCAGAGATCATTACCTTTCCCATAGATTTTAGCTTTTCATTTCCCAAATACTTACATCTAATGTTGTTCATAATAAGGGGAGGGTAGATTACTCAGTTACAAAAGAATGATTTCAATATAATTCAAGCTATTTTCTTGTTTATTATTAGAACTGCTGCATTTTTGTTAAAAGTCAGCTCTGTATCACTTTTAACCTTGAATTTATGACCCCATATATTATTAGGTTGCAATGAAAAGATAAATGTCATCAATACTACATTATGCGCCACAGTGATGAGGCATATAGCTAATATTTACTATAGGAGGAACTGTTTTTCTAAATGCATAAATCTCTCTTCACTGTCTCTTCCTTTCTCCCTCCCTCCCCACTCCAACCCCCCTTACATGCACAGATGCAACTGCTAATACAGAAGGAAAACTAAGGAATGAAACTCACTTCATCTACTGTTACTTTTTCATCACTTTAGAAATACTGTATACCTTAGGAATCCAACCATTTTGAGCAGCTGGGATGAAACTAGAAAAACAGAACATTGAAGAAACCTGAAGTATGTTAGAGAAGCCTTCATCTAGGCAATTATAAAACAGAGTTAGCTACAACAGAAATTAAAAATACTATAGTAAGATCCAGTGTTGGTATAGTAAGTAGTATTAAGTAAAATTCTTCTGTGCACTAAAATTAATTATGGAGTTTTAAGGATCAGTCTCATAATCTTTCAGGTCTCCCATCCTGCATTACTGTTATTTCCACTGCAGGAGAGCATACAGAAGTTTTGTTAAATAAATTGCTAACATACATTTTTCCTATATGCAATGAAAGCCAATAACAACTGTGTAATCACTTGTAATGATTTCTGTGCCTTGACTACACTGCTGTGTTTTTTATTGTATGTTTATACTGTCTAAATTGGTAATATGATTCTGAGAATATGTATTGAGCAAGAGGGAGCTAAATATTGGTAAAACCATCTCTGCAAGTAATATAATGACAACGAAGAGAGGTTTGGTTTGCAACTTTAGTGTGATCCTTCACTATACCTCAAAGTCCTTGGTCAGGGTAGATTTATACCTTGACAGATGGGAAATTTAAAGCTCTAGCAATGCTTGACAATCTTTTGAAGACAAGCCAGATGGTTAAATGTAAGCATTGCAGTGCTTGTGGGGAAATTTGCCTAGCATTCTCCACTACAATGAAGGCATCAGGAGAAATTCAAAGTGAGACGACAAGCATGTAGATGATGCAACCTTTTCTCTCTGCTATTCTGTGCCTCCACTTTAATTCTTTGTTTCAAGAAAATGGTGTTTTTGCCTTTTCAAAAACCTAGGTCTTCCAGATTGATTGCATCTAGCAGGGAAATGGGTGGTAGACGAGGCATGTGGCCTTTCACTTAAATGAACAGAGGAATCTCTTATGTTTCTCTGTTAGAGTTAAGCAGTGGTAAAACAGGTCATAGCTGAGAGAGATTAATTCAAAAATCTAGAGAAAATATTAAAGATAGTCAATACTGATAGCTCTTTTAAACTGTTATACAGTATTTTAAAACTTATTATTTGTTAGATACAGAAAATTAATTATTAAGCTGTGCGTGGTGCTAGTTGACTAATACTGATAAACATGTCTTTTAAATTTTAGAAATAGTCTGTGTTCCACTTTGAATTAAACAAGTACTCAGGGCTTCTGAAAATATCAACTTGAATATGCAAAAAAAGATTTTTGAAAGAAATTTGGAATCTTTGCAGGATTTTCCTCAGATTTCCTGTTTGTAGCAGACTGAAATAATGGAAGAAAAAAAATAAATAATTAATTTGAGAAAAAAAAAAAAAACCACAAAACTGAACAATAACAAAAAAAAAAAAAGAAGCAAAAATGGTACTGCAATGAGGAATTACTGTCCATTTTTAAAAACTTATTATTTACCATCACCATGATTAGCAATTCTATGAGGAAAAAAAAAGAAGATGGACATGCTGAATTACTTAATTTAAACACAAGCCTAGTTCATCTACATTCTTCTATACCCATTCCAAGTCAATAAACAGAAGCAAGTTTCATGGGTTTCAAATCAAACCTGACACGCATTTTTCTCACTGAGATTATAAATGTGTCTGTTATCTTTGAAAATTTGCATGAATCATATTTACATGATAGGCTGTGTTTTACTGATAAGTTAACAGTGCTCCAGAATTTCCAAATCTTATCAAAGCTGCCTCTGAAATTGAGTCTTACAACTTTAAAAATAAAAACAAAAATATACACCTGACCACTGCTAGGCATTAGATTTCATATCAATCTCTCAGGCCACTCAAGAAAGATTTTATGAAACTCACTTTGTTGTAAATATTTTAATTTATAAAAGTAGACACTGCCTCTGTTGTAGGGGTTCTGTTGACAGGTTTCTTCAATGAAGATCATGGTGTCTGAAAGGAGCAGCTGTGAAAATACATACATTCATTTAGCTCGAATGCAACATCTGTTTTGCTCTGGAAATCAATCTTCCTCAAATAACCAATCTCTCATTGCTGTCACCTCTTTACTTTGAAAAAAAAAAAAAAATAAGAACAACCAACAAACAGACAACAACAAAAAAAAACTTTGAATTGTTTATATTTATACATTAGTCTTTTTATCCTCCAAGAAATTTAATTCAAGAATTAAACACCTGATTCAAATTCATGAGAGATGTCTTTTCTCAGAACTCACCTAATAGGAAGAATTTTTATAATCCAAAGAATATGCTAAAAGAGTCTTCTAGCTGTCCTGACAATTTAAGAAAGTGAAACTACCAGAACATCTCAAAAACAAGAAGTCATTATTTTACAACTTTCAAAGTCATTCCTTTCAAAATAATGTCATTTAAAAATTGGTCTACCCCTCCTAAATTGTTAGATATGGAAATAGTTGAATAAAAATTGTGAATAAGAGGGATAATTTACCCAGATAATGAAATGACACAGAGAAAAAAACTGTCTTGGTCGAATAAACATTCAAGAGGATATAGGAGTAAGTGATGTTTGTTTGTTTGTTTGTTTGTTTGTTTTGTTTAAAAAAAAAAAAAAAAACACAGAGACTTCAGAAAATAGGAAGTGGAATGTATAAATCTTTCATTTATATTATATGACCAGTCTGATGTTCAACAGTTATGGCAAAACATACTATGTAGGCAAGAATAAGAAATTTCTGGTAGAACTAATAGAAGCTTTGCTTCCAGGTAAAGTTTGTTATTGAAAAAGCATTTCAAGTAGGTTAATTGTATTACCCTTTCAGTGTGTCTGTCTTTCTCTGTTGCATATAAGAAAAATCCAGATGACTAACCTGAGTTAGCTAAATTTAGAGGAAATTAATTCTGCTGTGATTGTACTAAATTGGAATAACAATGCATTTGCTCTCAGCTGTATGCATGTTATGAAGTAATAATTCCAATGGCTTAGATGGAATCTTTGAAGAAAAGCAAAGTCTGTTTTTGTTTTTGTTTTCCTAAGAATCCTCACAACAATGTTGTCCACCTTATAAAGGACTCATACACACACATGAAAAGCTCTCATTCCCATTTTAACATCTTGGTCTTCATCCGATTCTCTCTCCGAGCTCATTAAACTCTATTTAATCCATAGGATTAACTTTCTATACTAATCACATGTAGATATATAGATAGAAAGACGTATAAAAAGAGGCAAGTTTTCATGTTGACTTACAAATAAACAAAATATAATAAGGTTTGTAATACTAAATAATAATAATAATAATAGTAATAGTAATAAGCATCTCAAAGCATTTTATGTGCTGTATAGTTTTTATATGAAGAAATACAGCAATGTATTTGATGTATTCTATTGTCTATTCTCTATTGTTTTGCGCACCATGTTTACAGCTCAGTTAGTTAATGGAACTGTATTCACCCTTTCCCTCTTTTTGCTATGAAGCATATGCAGATAGCATGCAAGAAACAAATATTAGGATTGTTGAGACAGAAACAAGTATTAAAAAGTGTTTTTTTGTGTGTGTTTTTTCTTTTTTTTTTTTTTTTTTCCTAAAATATAAATGGCAAGTGATCAAAGTTGACAAACCTCTCTATCTATGTGTAAGTATTTTTACTGTTTCTATAGCTATCACAGAATGGTAGAACTAAAGTGCCTGTGGTGGATTTTGAACTTCCTTTTGATTAATTGCCACTGTGTTGCTCGTTTTATTAACCATTTGTCAAAATTTTCTACAGGGAGCGGAATAAGAAGACAGAAGCAGCTTCTGTATCTTAGCAACCCAAAATAAGTCTGACTGAATGAACTCTATAGTAACATTTATGTCAGGGAAGCTAGCAGTATGAGTAATATGAGATAACTTCTGCCAATACTTGACAGTTACAATTACAACACAGAATTAACACAAACAAACAGTAAGATATATTTAAGAAAATCTATTCCCAACAATCTAGCCATCACCTAACACTTGAGAGTTTCATTATTTATTTTTTGATAGCTCCTAAGCTGTCATTGAGTACTTAAATGTCTTCTCAAGCTTACAAATAAAGTGGAAAGTAGGACCGCTTGTGCACATGCTGCAATTATACATCATTTTGCGTTTTATCATCAACTTAAAACAAACTCTATCTTCATGTTTCCTCCACTTAGTGACTATTTAAAAAAAAAAAAAAAAAAAAAAAAAAAATCAGTAACTTTCCATAGATAATTGCATATTTTGTTGAGCTGAAGGGGAAAAGTCTTAAAATCTTCAGATTCAAATAATTATTTTGAATCTATTGTAGTCATAAATTATTTCTTTGAAAGAAAGCAATGTGAGAGAATGTTGAAGAAGGTGGGGAGATACTAAACTATGTAAAATACCAATTACTTTTTCCAAACCTTAAGTGAAGAAAGACTACTGAGCTGATGTGACATTCAAGTTGTACCCTGAGGACCCTGAATTATCTTTCAACATTTATCTACCATTGTATGATCTCTTCATCCAATGAAGAGAAAAATCTCCTTAATTATGGACTGGCATAATCACTTAACATTCTGAGTTTTCTATAATACTGACAGATTTTCATCTGTCCTTTTCTTGTGCTGCAGCTCAAGGAATAATTCATCTTCAGATAACAACTGCCTTAGTCTCTTTAAGGACTTGTTTCTCTTTGCTTTCTCTATCTTTGAGCTGTCTTTGCTCAGATTGGGGGTGACACTGAGAAGATACATTCTGTTTTTTCTATACCAGTGAGAAAGAAGCAGGAAAGAATTTAGCATTATAGCTATAGAATCTCAGGGTAACTCAGGGTGAAATTCACTGATGATATTTAAAGGAAAATGTTGCTAAGCTTATTTTTATTATGTCATTCATAACATTTTATTTTTCCCTCTACTAACTCATTTATCAGTAAATTTTATTAATGTCCATTAGGATGCAAAGTAGTGATTTTTTCAAATAAATACACTGCCCTATATCAGTTTTTAAAAACAAAATAAAATCATTTTGTTTCAGAGCATATTAATACCTTAAAGGTTGTCTCTATAGTATAGCAAACTATGGAGCTATGTGAAAGAGAAAACAGGAAAAAAAAAAAAAAAAAAAAAAAAAAAAAAAAAAAAAAAACCAGCATTGAATCAGATTCTGAGTTTAGAGTACTGTTTTAATAGTAACCAACTATATGTATATGAAGGCTGCTCAAAAAGCAATGTTTCCTATATTGGCAAATGCTTTTGTGGCAGTAAATGTTAAATCTTCCCTCCAATACGCTGTTAAATTTTGTTGCTGTGCAACCGAGATTGCAGAGGGGCAGTCTGACAAAATGGTGTCTAAAGCACAAGTGCATTTGAAACAAAAATGTGTAATTGATTTCCTCTCTGAAAAAGGTTGAATCTGTTGACTTTCATTGATGTTTGCTGAACATTTATGGAGACCAACTAGTGGATGTGAGTGTGGTGAGGCTGTGGGTAGTATGTTTCAACAGTGGTGACAACAACAGTGGTTCACCTTCACTGGTTCAGGATTTTATGAGTTCATCACCTCTGGTAGTAATTATGTTGAAAAATAGTGCTTTGTAGTTGAGAATTTACTCTATAAAATAGTGTTATTGTATTCAATCTATCTGTTATTGTTTCCACAGAAATAAATTGGAGGCATTATTTTTTAAGTGACCTATACTTTTATACATTTTTTAATGTTGCTGATGATATTTCACTGCATCTTATGATAGCAGAATGACACATCACAAAGTTATGTTTCACTGTGCAAAGTGCTTGTAGAAAGGAGATGCATGTGAAGAGATGCATTTTAATGGAGTGGGACGAGTTCTTGAATGAAGTTTTTTATGGGTTCTTAAGTATTAACATACTAAGCCTTCTAACGAGGCTTGCCAAGTTTAGATGTAGAAAGAAAATCACCGTTGTATGCAATCACCATCTTATGTTTATGCAGTACACACACAAAAAAGGTGAATATTATGAAAAATTGTATATTGAAATCATTCACTGTCAGAGGAGACAGCTGGAGGATAAAACCAGGGATAAGATACCAAAATTGAGATGCTAAACTTATTTAACAGATATTTAGATTCAATTCTCCTCGGTATGTGTCAACAGTTTATGGACTGGTTCAGCCCAGTTCCATGACTAGCGGGCCAGAGGGATTTTGTGAATCCGCGCCACTGGACAAGGGAAAACAGGGAAAATAATTAAAATAATTAAAAACAGCAGCAACGATCTGAGGAGAAACAAACTAATTTACTAAATATGGTATCAAAATGCAAGATAACACACTGTAATACAATATAATTAGAATTGAAGCTAATAAATCAAATACAATGGGAGAGACTATCTGAAAGCTGTGGGCGCTACGCTAATGCTGAGGCGATGTGTGGGACAAGAAGCAGCAAGGAGAGTATGATGATTGAAAAGAGATGTTAGATGACCTACCAAGGCCTGAGCAGAAATGATAACAACACAGCAAACAGTCTTCTGGGGAATGTAGTTCTGTTCTGGGACAGGTACTCGGAATAGGACCATTAAGACTTTAACTCCCAGTACACTACATGATGTTATGATGTGGAATGCCAATAACCAAAAATCATAATCAGATAATTTTAATTTTACATTTTAAAATGACCACAGTGAGGGAAGAAAAAACCCAAAACAAACAAGAACACAGAAAACACAAACAAACAAACAAACAAACAAACAAGAAAACAGTCTGGCAGAAGGCTTGAGTATATAGTATCATACAAACATAGTAGAATGGACCTAACTTCAACGCTCTGACCTTCCTCTAGACAAGGTTGACCAAAGTTCCACTTCCAGGGATAAGCGTTACACAGCTTCTCTGGGAAACCTGTTCTAGTGTTTCACCATGCTCATAGTAAAGAATTGCTTTCCAATATTTAATCTAAATCTAGCCTCTTCTAATTCAGAATGAATTCACATTAGTTTAAAATGAGCTATTCATTCTGGAATCTGTAGTTTTCTGCAGAGGCTACGATTACTAAACTGCAGCTTCTGAAAAGGTGATATGGCATCGGCATGAAGCTAATTTTAATATATCACTACTGGCACTGAGATTGAAAACTAGGAAATAAATATTAAAATATTATCATGTATGTTCCATTCATTACATGCAATTTTTTATATTATTTTGTAAGGATTAAAAAAAAAAACAAACAAACTTTTAGCAACATTTCCGTTTTATTTAAAGCTGTATGGAAGTTTATTTTTGAATGAAGGTCTTCTTTCACACTTTGAGCAGATCTTTAATCTTATTTACATTGGAGTGTCAATAAAAACTCAGCTCACTGAAACTATTTTCCTTGTTGCTTCCTATTCATAGTATGACGGACAAATGATAATGAAATCAGTGATGTATGGTTTAGATTTTTTTGCATGTACAGGAAAGTTTTTGTTTGCTATAAATTGAATATAGACCATATTTATTACATTAAAAATTTCTGCAAATATGAATCTGGTTTGTATACTTAAAGCGGTTTTATAGCACTGTCTACATCAAAGTTTGTATTAAAAATCTGAAATTCTACTGTTGTTGTTCAGACACAGTACTTTACAGAGACAGAAAGAAAAATATATTTAATAAATATTAGTACATAAATATAAAGAAATACAACCAAATAAATGAGTAAAGTATTACACAAGTACAGAAATAACATCCATTTGAAACTTAAAATAAAAGTCATAGATGTCAGTACCTTATCAACAACTAAAAGTATTTTAACTCTTCTTTAATTTTACATAGTCAAATGATTACATAAAAAGTGGAGGCAGAATTGAAAGCTTTTAGAGAATTTCTACTAATTTACTATGTTGTTTTTTTTCAAGCCAGTAGTACATCATTAAAAATATTTAATTGAGCTACTTACTGCTCGTTGCATTTTTGGTTATAAAACTAATTAGACTAACTAAGTGTTCTTGACTGCATCTAGGAATTGTTTTCTCTTTTGCCTATAACAAGAATTTGAGATCAGAGTAGTTTTTCATGTTTTTCATGGTTCAGTACAAATGAGATATGTATATCTCTTGTTTCTCGGAGTAGTCTTAAGACTGGAAAAAATAATGTGCATAAAACTAATGTGTAACATACCTCAGAAAAACGATCTCACTTTCTCAAGCCTGTCTCTGTCAGGAAAAACCAAGTTGTTTCTTCTATGCAAAGCCCTATTAGTACAGAAGATTACATTTTCATTCACTTTTTAAAAGGTAAAATTTTATTCATTGACTAATAGTAGGGAGTAATTTATTTCCTGCTCAGTAGCTGGAGGAAAATCTGGAAGACTTGCTGTTCCTAATAAAGAAGTAAGCGTTAATGCATTATACATCGTACAGGGTGATTGAGCCAATGATGAGTCTTTTGATGAAAGGTGGAAAAGCTAAGTACTTTATCTAACCTTTTGTGAGATTTAGTGTCTACTTTGTTGTTTGCAGCAGTTTTACTAAATATTTAATAAAGAGATTATATATGTTCCAAAAGTAATGCTTCATATTTTACCTTGTTAGACCACAACATCAGAGGCAGATGTTGACAGTATGCCAGTAGAGAATGAACCTTCCCAACAACATTCCATTAAATTTTGTTACCATGTGGCAATGTGGCAGACAGTAGGAGAGGGGCAGACTGACAAAATGTCTGACATGAAGCTCTGAATTCATCCATGACGAAAAGATTGCACCCACTGAACAGTTATTTATTATCTATTAGGAAACTTGAAAGTTTTTTGATCAAGTCTTTTAAGATTGTAATAAACGATTAAAAGCCTTAGGATGTGTCAGCAAAAGCAGCATTTCTTTGTGGTTCAGTACACTTAATGGCATTTTCTAGCTGGAGAAAAATCTAGATTTTTTTTTTCTAATGAAATAGTTTGTTGGATTTACCAGAAAAAAAAAAAAAAAAAAAAAAAAATGACAGCATGTAGAAAGGAAAATAATAAATTTCACTGTGAATCTAGGTCTCTGCGCAATTTTTTCTTCCTAAATACAGAAAGTGAATAGATTAACCCAGTACATGGTATAAAATGAATACTTAGGAGGCTAGAAGTGTAGATATCAGTGATATAAATACTGTGCATGTTAGCTTTCTATTGTACATAAAATCTGAGAAAAATGTATGAGAGACTAAACATTCTTCCAGAAGGACAATTCTGTATAATTTTGCATACAGATTTGGAGATCATGCCATCACTAATGTGTCGTTAAGTTGGTTTACTGCATTTGAAGATTATCTGAAATGTGTATTTTGGGTGGAATTCATATCATAAATGTCCATTATCTACAGCTCATATTATCACTGTAGGCTTCTTTGTAGTGATAGGAGGAATTAGATGGTTTTAAGACAGGATTTCTCTTGCCCAAAAGTAGAGAGAAATTCGTTTATCTAAAAATGTCTACTTTCCTTGCATGACTATAATGTAAGGCTGTAAAGGTGCCTAATTCAGGGGGGAAAAAAAAACAAAAAACAAAACCAAAACCAAAACCAAAAACATTAACACTTCAATGTATAAGGCTGAAAAAGTGAATACTTCCTTGAGAGACTCATCTGGGAGATGTTTCCTACCTTGATGAATCCTCTTAATTTTGAGTCATCATCTTTAATGTTCCTAACATTACCACATTTAAATTTCATTTTCCAGTTCCCAGAGACAATTCTATTCAAGCTGTATGTGTTCCAGTGTTTGAGGCCAGAGAGTTTTTGTGGTCACTTACTTGACCACAAATTTGAGAAACCTCTGCACCATTGATAACTACACCAAATAATTACTGTATCTCTGAGCCATAAAGCCATCATTGCTGGCTCAAGGGAAATATATGTTCGAAAGATGTAATGTTCATTCATTCATTTTGCTTCAGAGGGGACAAGTCTGAGCAGAGTAGACATGCACTGTATTTTATCATCCAGTCTCTAGTTCACCTAAGAGTCGTGTCAGTGTATCCTATACGGTGTAGAGGTAGCCTTTATCCCTCTTAAGTGGATGCTGATGTGCCTTGTGCTGTTGACTCTGTCATAGTTTCTCTTGAGGAGAGCTACTAGGCTGTCTTCAGAAGCAAGCCAGGAAGAAATGTAGCCTATGCTCATTGAGGCAGTGATGGGTCCGGGCTTCTGCTATCAGACAGAGAAGGAGGGGATAGGAAGTCATCAGCTCCCACATTAGAGGCAGACTACTTACTTTTCAGACTTTCCCAGAGCACAATTAGTTGACAGAGAGCATATGTATGTATTAACATATTTGTGTTTACTTTTTTAACATATTTGTGTTTACTTTTGTAGCTCCGAATCCTGTTTTAACAGAGTAACAGAATTTTGTATTTCCTCCAGGAATTTGAATGCAAACCTCATTTTACAAGTTTTCCATTTATTTATTTATTTATTTATTTATTTACAAAACATATTTAAAACAGATTAATCTGTCCCATATCTTTATTGGAAAGTCTCTTTCTTTGTTCCTGGAAACTATTTAAATACTATACAGATCCAAGAAATTGAAATATCTCCACACCAAAAAATGACGTAGAGGGACTTTATTTGAATTCAATCTTTCATAAAATCCCAGTCAGTGATCAGTTTATTGAAGCTATCTTAACCAAAGCTAGTTAGAAAGTGTCTGATTCTCCAGTCATCTGATCAAGATGATTACTTCCATGAGGATAGTATGCATTTCAAACATACAGTGAGAAAATTTGAACTGCAATCAATGTGTGCACCAAACTCCATAGTGTAGCTATTTTGTATTCACCAGTACAGAATAGCCTATCATGACTACTTTGCCTCAATGCCTTCATGAGGTAAGGATGAAAGGAACACCTGCCCTAGATATTTTGACTGTTTCTACACCTTCTTCTTTCAAGACTAACACGTTTATAGCATGATTAGTTGTCAGTGGTTTACAGGCTGCCTGCTTTGGCCCAGTTCAATGACTAGCAGGGCGGAGGGATTTCGCAAAATCCACACCTCTGGACATGGGAAACAGGGGACCCCAAAATAATTTTAAAAAGGCAGCAACGATTCGAGGAGAAACAAACTAATTTACTAA
This sequence comes from Chrysolophus pictus, assembly GCA_037305975.1. NCBI lineage: Eukaryota > Metazoa > Chordata > Aves > Galliformes > Phasianidae > Chrysolophus > Chrysolophus pictus. The sequence continues at coordinate 36,187,716 of CM074576.1, read as the reverse complement.
ATACAGATTGGAATGCAAGATAACACACTATAATACAATATAATTAGAATTGAAGCTAATAAATCAAATATATGAGAGAGTGTCCGAAAGGTGGAAAGGCCTCACCATGACACTGAGGTCTGAGATGCGCAGTCTGGTTGAGCAGCATGGAGGAGAGCAGACGAAGAAGAGCGCATCAGGTGACTTTGCCAAGGGTTATATCTACTCTCTGACTGCAAAGCCCCCTAGAGTATGTAGCTCTTCTTCTCTTCCAGGCAGGTGCCCGGAACTGGAGCATTAACACTTTAACTCCCAGTGCATTACATGATGTTATGATGTGGAACACTGATAATCAAAAATCGTAAAACCATATCATTAGTAAATGTAGAACCTATAAAATAATCAATCACAGAATCATAGAATACTTTGGGTTGGAAAGGACCTTTCAGGTCATCTAGTTCCAAAGCCCCTGCTATAGGCAGAGACTAGCTTCCTCTAGACCAGGTTGCTCAAAGTACCATCTATCCTGGCCTTGAATGCTTCCAAGAGGGGAAGTATTCACAACCTCCCTGGGCAACCTGTTTCAGTGTCTCACCACCTACATGGTTAAGAATTTCTAATATCTAGTCTAAATCTGCCTTCTTCCAGTTTGAAACCATTTCCTCTCATCCTCTTGCTACCTGACATTCTAAAAAGTCCCTCCACAGCCTTCTTCATGCACTGGATGGCTGCTATAATGTTCCCCTGAAGCCTTCTCTTCTCCAGGCTGAAGAAACCCAGCTCTCTCAGCTTGTCCTCATAGGGAAGGTGCTCTAGCCCTCTGATCATCTTTGTGGCCTTCTGTTCCAGCAACTCCACATCCTTCTTGTACTGGGGGCTCCAGAACTGGATACAGTACTCCAGATGGACCTCATGAGAGCAGAATAGAGGGGCAGAATCACTTCACTTGACCAGCTGATCACATTTCTCTTGATGCAACTCAGGATACAGTTGGCCCTCTGGGTTTCAATTGCACATTTCCAGCTCATTTTGAGTCTTTCATCAACCCACACTCCCAAATCCTTCTCCTCAGAGCTGCTCTCAAGCCATCCTCCAAACAATCTGTGTCTGTGCTTGGGAATGTCCTGACCCAGGTGCAGGACCTTGCATTTGGCCCTGTTGAACTTCATGAGGTTGGCATGGGCCCACTTCTCAAGCCTGTCCAAATTCATCTGGATAGCATCCCTTCTTTCTAGTATGCCAACGGCCTCTCACCTTGGTGTCATCTGCAAGCTTGCTGAGGTTTTTATCAAATATAAAGTACAAGATGCATCTTTTTTTGAAGTAAATTTGGAGTAAAATCTTATAAAATGAAGAGTAATTTTGATGCAGTTACCTTATACATTTTGAACTGAAATATGCAGCTGCTCTGCATTACCCTATAGGTCTTTATATTTTAGTTCATGAATATACTCATTGAAATACATTTGAAAATATTTTCCTTGTGAGAAAGTACAATTAAGTAACATACTGAAAAGTGATTTTCAAGATTATACTCTAACACCAACGTGATAAATATCAAAATCTGCAGGTGGTTTTAGATAAAATTTGAGACATACGTGCCTTTAGTAGTCATAATATCCTAAATGTTTCTGTTGCGTGAATAAATAAATAATGTTAATATAACAAAAATCTTAAAAATCAAATCAAATAATTAGTAATAGTGCAGATCTAATTATTACAGAAGGGAAAAATAATAATAATAAAAAATAAAGGAAGAAAAGAATAATTACCAAAAAAAAGTCTCCACATCTCTTTTTAATTATGTCAGGGATTAGAATTCAACTACAAAGAAATGCATAAGAGTCAGCTTTATAGTGCCTAAATATAACTCCCAGTTATTTTCCCACTGTGACTGCCAGTATGGTGATGTACATATGACTCACACTTAGTACAGGTGTAATTTATGCAGTGGGGACATATTTACCCTTTAATCTCTATGAAGATTTTCAGCCTGTTTACAAAATGCTTACAGTGTGTATTGCATGTATTCTCATAGCTTCCTGTAACCTACTATAAGTCATTATCTACTACCAGTCATGTTACTGAGCGAAGTTTGAACAGTTAAGTGCTATTAGGTGGATAAAACCCTTCATCCAAGACAGGAAATATAGTCTTTACTTGTTCTCTATTTTTTTTTTTTTTGTCCTGTGCCATACACTGTAATTTCAATCTTAATGAAAAAAATAAGATAAAACAAAACAAAATAAAATCTACCCATTTGTATTTATTTATTTAGCTTTCAGCTAAATGTCAAGCAAAACTTGACAGAGTAAGCAAATGTGCCTTCTAGGACCTGACAAAAAAGAGTAATAAAGCTGAAACAAAAGTATAAATATGAAACCACTAAAGCCCATCCATCATTGCAAATTATTCAGTGATTTCTTGTATAACATAGAACTACACAGAACTAAAAAGATAACAAAGATCTCTTAATCTGGAGCTTCACAGCTAAATACTGGATCTTCCACAAGTTCTGAATTCCCCAGCAAGGGAACTCATATGAATGTTGTAAGTCTATACAGAACAGAAGCTTCAGTAAGTATAAGATTATGATTTTAAAGAGTAGTTTTATTTGGAATGAAAACAACATATTTATTTCAGAGGAAATTCTAGAAAAATAAACTTACTTCTAGTTCAGTAGAAATATTCTGCATCCAAATGTTTCGTTTTGCTGAATGTTTTGTATTTTCTCTTTTACAGTGAATATCACAATTAATTACATTTTCAAAATTAATAATAAAAAAAATATGTTTCAGAACTGTAAAACTGTATGCTTGAATCTCATGAAAATTTAACTATAAGCGACCCAGTTTTGTGAATTACTTCAATTTCTGTGGAAGCCCTTTTTACTCTGCTTTTGACTAAACAAACTTTCACAGATGTATTACTCTGTGATCTCATTTCTTAACTTTTGCATGCTTCATTGGGTGCTTCAGGATGCCTGGGCATCTTAAGCATTTGTGCTCTCTCTCTCTCTTGTTTTTAGAAATGGAAGAGATCCTCACCTGCTTCCTATGTGTTTCCAATTACATGATATCATCTGCATTATTATGAGCAAGATTATGGGTGCATATTCAGCAGGCTGTTCTTGGGTTATTTAGAACAACCATGAAAAAGCTGCAAGTTTTGCTATTAGATAGGACTAATTTTCTAAGATTAATTTTCAGTAAAGTTTAACATTGAATTTTCATTTTGCCTTCTATTAACAGACATTTTTTTTCCTTACTAAATAAATGCTTTTTATCAATATAAACAATTGAGAAGTGCCTCTTTTACTGCCATGTTCATCATCAAAAGCATTTCTATTAAACATTTGATTCTGAAATATAGCTAGAGATGGGAGAAGTGAGAATGTAAAATTGATTTTTAAACAATAAGTTCAGTTCTGAGAGGTAGAAGACAATTTACAACTTGATTTGTAAACTGGACAAGTTGATGTGTGAGCAATTTAAGATAGGATGAACAGAGGCAGAATCTCAAAATATTATTTGCCAAATATATAAATATATAGTTTTGTGATAGTATTTCTTCAGATTTATGCCAGTTTATATCTTGATAATTTTCTCATCAATGCTGTTTATCCTTTATCACAAACACTTCTGATTTCATGGCCTATTTCCTCATCTTTATGATATTTTTGATCTGGTGATCTATTACAAATTTGCAGTGTAATTTTGAATATAGCGCAATATTCATTTTTCCTGCTAGAGTAATTCCAACTTACCTCCAGTTATGTACTTCTCCTAAATTACTTATTTTCTGTCTTTCCTCTGTATATATGGGAATGATTTCCTGTGCTACTTTATTTCTCTGTAAGGATCTAAATTGATGCTAACACATCTGTCATAACAATATATTGCTTGATATTGGAGGATAACTTTTCCTTGCATCCTAATAATAAGCTCAGTGAAAATATGGGCAGTGGTTTAGGATCTAGATTTTTGTTAGGAAGGATTGAGATTTCAGTTATCCTACAGACATTGACAATTCCCTCAGAGAGTTTAATTCAAAAACAGAGGAGATGATTTTATTTAAATGTTGTGAATTAAAATCCACTTTTAATTTTAAATCTTTTTTTTTCCTGTTGCAGCTCAGTGGGGGCTTGTAATTTGAATTTGTTTAAAGAATGAGTTCCTACCTTCTTACTACTTACTTTTAAGTCAAAACAAGTCTATTTTTCTGACTTGCTGAATGAACTGCAAGAGAACTATGATAGATAATTTTTTGTCACTCTAAATTACATCACCCTGCCAGTTGTCTCAGTGGCAAGGAAGATCATATATCTCAGGAAAAGGTGTTAAAAGAGACATAAAGACTTTTGTTAGCAACGGAGCCCTTTCTTAGTAACTTTCACTAAATACGTTCTCATTCTTTCTGAAGCACAAGAATAAAAATCCAACATCTTCCAACTAAAATTAGAAATGCACAATCATATTACCAAGGAAAGAAAACAGTTTTCATTTCATTTTGTAACTGACAATAATTTTTCATACCCAGAACCTTGACTTTTCTTTTACAGTTCTTTTATCTGTAAATTAACTCATTTAAACACTGATGGGACAAAAGCCTACCATTTATATAACAGAGAAAATCAGGTAAATTTCAGCAGTGCCCCACCTACTGTAAAGTATTAATAATATGCTTCAGCAGTCTTAATTACTTTGGTGACCTTCTTAATTTAACAGATTTGACTTTCCCCATTTGTAATTTTGCAGAAATAATTGGATAACTAGGCAATCCATGTACCTAAACAAATTAGGACTTTTTTAATAAAACTTGATTATCCACAGTTCATTAGACAAAAAGCTGCATTTTAATATTAATTGCAATTCAGAATTAAATATCATACTCTATTTTTCAGGTTAAATTTATTCAGAATGGTAAAGAGATGTATATAAGAAAATAAATTTGAAATATATTAAAATTCTAAATATAAGTGCATGCATTTTTTATTAATGCTTTGACCCCAAATCTCCTCTTTAAACTCACTGAGAAATGCCTATTCATGTCAATGATATGGAATAAGTTATAAGACTCCTTTTGGAATGGCATCACTGAAAATCATAATACTAAACAGTAGGTTTTTCTTAATAACAAGGTCAAAAATTATATGATGGATTAAAAGGTCAAACTTTTCTAAAGAAAATGGAATTTTAAAATCTATTTTGAATAATACAGTTCTAATCCTACTGATTTCTGTGAAAATTATATCATAAACTTTAATAAAGAGGAAAAGGAAATCAAAGTACATTTCAGAAAATTTCTCTCTTCCATGATTTTTAAGAGCATGCTTTCTATGAAGTATTTTGTTATTTTACATGTAAATGACAAGGTCATTTTTAATGTTGATTAGAAATCCATTCCCAATTTAAAATAAACTCAACTTATTATAAGGTAATATGACGCTCATATGCCATAAAGCTAGTGTTAAAACAGGGATGGAAAAATGCCCTTTCATCAAGAATAGTCTGTTTCATCACAAATCTCATAGAAAACAGTACAGCTTATTTCCAATGCAGAAATATCTTAAGGCAATGAGCAGAACTTTCACAAATCCTGCCTACTGTGTAACAGAAGACTATGAGATTTCTTCTCTCTTCTTTCTTCTGTACTGTTTTCTGGACATTTTAAGCAGCTTTTTAAACTCTTGAGTATCCCAAGCAAAATGTGAGATGAAAAATCCTAAGCGTACTAAAGTAGGCATTACACTTGAAGAAAATAAACATATTCTGCCAACTTACTCTTGAGAAATTGCCAGTGTATTTTTTCCCAAATTAACTTTTCTGTGAGCATTCATATTCATGAAGGCAAAGGGTCAGCTGCATATATGACTTAACTACAGGACATTTTTATTCAAGATCCAGATCTAATTGAGGCAGCTGAAATGTGAGCATATCTTGCTTATCTCTGACCTACTATTTCTGTCTGTTCTAAAAGCGAGAATTAGTTTGGTCACCTTGCTGTCAGCCCAGGGCATCTTCTGACAAGAGATTTCTAATACACTGAACAGCACTTTACATTAAGTGGTACTAATTACTAGGGCAGGGCAATCAGTTTGACCAGAAGTCGGAAGCATGACTACAGACTATTTGAGGATTCCAGCTGGAACTGCTGACATAATTCCTACTGCTTATTTTCTTATTTATGAATTCTGTAAAAATGAGAATTCTATAAGCCTTTATCTTCTCTAGTATCTAGATGTTCCTTTTACAATCATCACAATAATTACTTACAATAAACAGTGCATTTTAGTTTGTATTTCCTAAGAGAAACTCAGAATTTACCATTTTATGAATAAGGACTAGGAAAATTTGGGGACAAAAAACCCAAACAAACAAAAAAACCCACACAAAAATACAAAAACACAAGTCAGGAAGTTTCTTCTACCTTAAAGATTGCATTCTGGTATGGATAAGGATACCCTTACAGGAGCAGCAAGGAGGAAGGTTCAATTACATTGCTTCTAACTTCCTATTTGGGAATTATGTGTATTTGCATCGTGACTGCTTCTCTATAGATATAATAGGAATGGTAGTTCCCTATTTGTACTGATGTATGAATAATTTCTTTAAGCTTCTTGACTAAGTATAAAATACAATATTCTTAGCTGATGTTAATAGTACTGCTAAACTAATTCCGTTTTCCTTCAGGAAAAAAAAAAAAAAAAAAAAAGTTGGAAGAAATACAGAATTCTTCCATATATTTTTCCCCATGAAAACAGCTTCTCCCATAGTAATTTCAGCTTTCTATTGTTTCTATATGCTCTGCTATCTTTTATTTCCAGGTCCATTTGTACTCAGAAAGAAAGGAGACCCGTGAAAGAAATGAGGCTATTCATTTTGTTAGGTCCTCTAGAAGTTATTTTTAGAAGTTTGTGAATTTGCAGGTGTGTAAAAGTATGCATTAGTGCCTGTACAGATTTCAAACTTTTCTGGAAAACACTTTTAAAAAGTTTGGGAGGGGGGGAGGGGGGGGGGAAATAAACATTCTGTGAAAGATGTTATGTAGGAGAAGTACACAATTATTTTGAAAGGCCTTTATGATACTCCTGTGATTTCTTAACACAGTTGGAAACTGTCCAGATAAAGTACTTGTCAGTAGATTTTTTTTTAAATATTTTTTCCCCCAACAATGTGTGCATTCTGTATCTTATTTTTCCCTCTCTCTTCCACTTAACTTTTCTTCATTTTTGATGTTTGTTTGTTTCTGGTGCTTTTATCTCTCCTAAAGCTTAAAGCTCTCAGCTTAATCCTGTCAATGATTCTCCTTTAAGTGACTTCTAATTGTGCAAATTAACAGTTGCCTTGAATTCAATGGAATACCTTGTATGAGGTTCAGCTGAAAATAGCAGATGTCTTCAGTGTCTCTGAGACATCCTAAACTTACTTTAGAGCTAAAGGATTGAAATAAACACTTCTGAAACATTATTAATGTTATTCTGAAATAGACAATTACAATGAATCAATTTACTTGCATCTTTAAAGAAATAATTTTCAGATAAGGAGAGACAAGTGATGAAGATATGGCATGCAGTTTTGCTTTATGTATAGTGCAAGAGCGAAAAATACTGTTTCATGGCAATGAAGGATACACTGCATTAGGTTGCATACTGCAAACCATCAAGCATTTCAAAGTTATTAGCTACATTGCATACATAAATGTGAACTCTTATAAATTAGAATTTTTCTTTTTTAAAAAGAATAACATATTTTGTAATCTGAGTTCGCAATGTTCCTTTCAAAAAAAAAAAAAAAAAAAAAAAAAGGCATGTATCTCTTTTTTCTTTAAACTGTAAAAACTACCCAATATTCTGTAACACAAGTGAAGACCTTGTTGGTTGGTTGTTTGATCATCTACTTTGCTTGAAAAATTTGGAATATAGTTTTGTTTCCTAAAAATGTTAAACTGCTATTATTTGAGCTGGATTTGATATAATGTTTAGCTTCCACCTGCTGCTCTGGAAGGAGATGGCTTTTAACTCTCTACATGATTATTTTGATCATGATTTAGTTTATCTGAAGACAGATATCTGTAATGTCCTGGACCCCTCCTCTACATGAAAATAAGCAAATAAACAAATAAATAAACAATTCTGTTATATCTCATGGAGGAAAATTAGAATCTGAGATTATGAACTGGAAGATTCTTGGTTTAACTGCTGCTTCAGTTTAGTGTTTCCCGAGCTCTGTAAATCATTCAATTTTCCTGCTTTAAATTTTAACTATTATCTTAAGTTGTCTGTACAGATAAACAAGTCTCTTGGCAACTAAAATCAGCTATGCTTGTACACAACCAGATTCATAAAATGAAGATTTTTTTCCCTAAATGCTCAGTGCAGAACTTTTAAAATGTTGCCTAAAAATTTAATCCTTGACAAAATGCAATTACATAACATCTGAGAGTCCTTTTCTTTTTCAGAAACAACAACAAAATCTTCTTCCACTTCTAGAAAGGAACAACAAGCATTATATTAAGAACAGTTTTAATTAGGGAGAGATAGTGAAAAAAAGAGAGAGTGCTGGGGTGAGGGGGTGTGTGTGCAAATATTCAAAGCAATATGCTTCACTGAAGACACAGTAATCAGGTAACAACAATAACGCAAAACAGCATACACTTGGGGCGAAAAAAGAAAAAAAAGAGAGAAACAAAAACATACAGAACTTCTTCTACATAAAAAGAAATGTCATAAATTTTGAAAGATCTTTTGCAAGTGCTATATTTAAGGAATTATAATAGCATTATATCACACTTCTATGAAGTGAGCCGTAAATCAACTCAGTATGACTCAACCAGATTTTTCCAACTATTAAACAACACCTTATTTCTCACAAAATTTAGTCAAGTGCTATCTTAGAGTTAACTCACTTAGAGAAGTCTAAGAAACAAAAAGTAGTATAACAATTTTGGTATTATTGAACTCTGGGAAAACCCAAATGATGAACGGCACCTCCTCAGTTTAAAGGCTAAGAATTAATTTTAAACTAACTGTTGACTTAAAGATATATACTAGAAGTCACTCTAAGAAGAACAAAAGTAGAGTTTGTCTACTTTTCAGTGAAATGACAAATTTTTATTATTATGCAACACTGAGATATCAAGTCCAATTTATTTTTCTGAATGTAAAACCAAATGCCATTTGAGTATTTCTACACTCCCACTCAGCTTCCAAAATACTACTGCAAAAAGCATATTGGTCCCACAGCATTTAATGTACAAACATTGTGGTTTGACTTCCCACATAAACATACCTGTTTATATGACTGAATCTAATCCTTAGTCTGAAGCAGAATTGCATCAGCAATGACCGGATAGTGGTAGTAAAAGTCTCCTCCAGAATATGAGACACTGCTTCATTTTCTTTCTTTCAATAGAATAAAATGGGAACAATCAAATTCAGCTTATTTAAATTTAGTTTCTCTCTTTTCTCTTCCAAATACCTACAAACAGTCTGTCGTATATCAATGAAGAATAAATGTGAGTGATTTATTTTTTTATTTGATAAAACACTACCAATCATAGAATCATAGAATCATAGAATCATAGAATGGCCTGGGTTGAAAAGGACCACAATGATCATTTCAACCTCCCTGCTATGTGCAGGGTCTCCAACCACTAGACCAGGCTGCCCAGAGCCACATCCAGCCTGGTCTTGAATGCCTCCAGGGATGGGATCTCCTTGGGCAGCCTGTTCCAGTTCATCACCACCCTCTGTGTGAAAAACTTCCTCGTAATATCTAACCTAAACCTCCCCTGTCTCAGTTTAAGACCATTCACCCTTGTCCTATCACCATCCACCCTTGTAAACAGCTGTTCCCCTTCCTGTTTATATGCTTCCTTCAAGTATTGGAAGGCCGCAACGAGGTCTCCCCAGACACTTCTCCAAACTAAACAAGCCCAGTTCCCTCAACCTTTCCTCATAGGAGAGGTGCTCCAGCCCTCTGATTATTTTAGTGGCTCTCCTCTGGACCCACTTCAAGAGCTCCATGTCCTTCCTGCACTGGGTGCCCCAGGCCTGGATGCAGTACTTCAGATGGGGCCTCACAAGAGCTGAAAAGAGGGGGACAATCCTCTCCCTCTGGCCACCCTTTTTTTAATGCAGCCCAGAACACAGTTGGCCTTCTAGGCTGCAAGAACACTGCTGTCTTATGTCCAGCTTCTCGCCTACCAGGACCCCCAAGTCCTTCTCTACAGGGCTGCTCTCAAGGAGATCTTCCCCCAGTTTGTATAAGTACAAGATTGCTCTGACCCAAAAGCAGTACACTGCACTTAGCCTTGTTGAACCTCATTAGGTTTTCATGTGGCCAGTTATCCAGCCTGTCCAGGTCCCTCTGGATGGCTTCCTTTTCTTCCAGTGTATTGACTGCACCGCTCAGCTTGATGTCATCAACAAATTTGCTGGGGTACATTTGATGCCATTGTCTGTGTCATTGATGAAGATGTTGAAGAGCACCGGTCCCAAGACCGACCCCTGAGGGACACCACATGTGAATGGCCTCCACCCAGACATAGAAGCACTGATCACAACCCTTTGGCTGCATCCACTCACCCAGTTCCTAATTCATCGAGCAGTCAATCCTTCAAATCCATACCTCTCCATTTTAGAGAGAAGGATGTGGTGAGGGACCATGTCAAAGGCTTTGCAGAAGTCCAGGTAGATGACATCCATCACCCTTCCCCTGCCCACTGAAGCCGTCACTCTATCATAGAAGGCCACCAGATTGTGTAATTAGAATTCATAATTTAGTCACTGTTTAATCTATACAGTTGTTTTCTGATTTATCTTATAATTCAAATAGTGAAAGTATAACACCATTCTATATTTATCTTAAAATCTATCTGCATGTCAACAGTAGCCTCTACATTGTGCATTTTGTAATATAATCAAGAAATTTTGTTTGTGAATTTATAGAAGGGAATTTGATTCTGAAAAGCAGAATACTTCTGTGAATATAATTTGTTTCTAAGGAACAAAGCATTTCAATAAATACAATAGTACTTGACAGATATGCTATTGCCTACAGATAATTAAAGTTCTACTTGCTTTCTCACCTGACAACTTGCTTGTCTGACTGTTTCAGAGTCTAACTGTGCAAGATGGTAAGTATTTTTTGCTCTCAGCTTCAAAGTACTCTGAAAAAGTACTCCATAGCTAAATCCACATGGTTGAGAGCTTATCTCCTTCATATAAAAGATTTTCTAATGTACTTTAGTGTGGGAAGCATTGTAGTGCATATTGCAGTTACGCAGTCATTTAATTACAGATGTCTGCAAATATTTTACAAAGAATTGCCAACTAAATCTGATGTTGGCAGCTCTGCTTATAATTCCAGAAACTTCTTCGACCACTACTGTTTGAATGCATGTATTTATCTACATACATTAAATAATTGCTTTTGACATTGAAATGTATGTTTTCAAGGATTTTTAACATCTGAATGTCGAAGATATAATATATGAATTTTCTGTGTTTAATCTCAAGCAGGCAATTAAGATAGTGTGCTCATAGGACCACATTTAAAATATTACATTAAAAATTGAGATAAAAAATGTATATATGATCCAACTTCTCAGTGAAGAAGACTTTTACCATAGTTAAGAACAGCCTTAGACTTAAACAAAGCTCCTTGTTGGGGAAAAAAAAAAAAAAAACAAAACAACCCAACAATCTCCTATGTAATCAAGCCACCAAAATTATTACTGTAGGAAACAAGCTTCTCATAAGCATAGTTATCTTTGACATCTTTATGATTGAAAACAAAACAAAACAAAAAACTATTTAAAAAATGAGTATACCGGAATAGTCTTAACTGTATTAGTGTATATTAAGCACTATTTCCTTAAGTACATATCAGTCATAATACTTCTCTTTGAATTAAATAGCAATAGAGATATCTGAACATTAGTTCTATTTCTTTCTTTGCTCTTTGCTACAATGTTAGAAAAGTGACAATTTTAAAAGAATATCACCTAACAAAGTTCTTCAGGCAAAAGCTTGTCAGCATCAAAATTGCTCTTTAGATCATCTACTTAAAATCCTGTTTCCCAAAGGTTAAAACTCTTATTCCATTATTAGTTCTCCTGTGCCCTTGCTAGTCTCATATCTTTCCTCACGCAAATATGCTGGTTCTACAGGCAAAGTCTATCAAGGGCAAGCTTCCACAACGTTCTGAAATTGTGCATCCTCACAGAAGAAAAATAGCTTGCCAGTAGCTATCACCATGCTAATAGGACATCATGTAAAATAATGAAAATGTGGAAGTTTTCCAAAGAAAGTAATTTTGCTCTTGAATATGACTAATGAGAAAAGAAACCTGGGTAGTTTGTATTTATTGTCTCTCAATTACCTGATTTATTGAGTTTTCATGGCAAAGCGTTGGCACTGAGGGCTGCATGAGGCTTCTGTAAGAAAGAGGCCAAAGGCTGCCCTGTATCTGCACGAGCTTAGCACTAAATTCTTTATTGCACACTCTAGATGAGACTGAACACATAAGCAACCACAAAGAAGACCAATATAGAAAGGGGCCAGTACCTCTTGACATATTCTTCAGTATCCAAAGGGGCAAGATGAAGGACAGGCAACTGAAATTACTAGAGAAGACTGAAGAGAAGGAGGCCTCATGATGGCCTACAGCTTCTTCAAGAGGGGAGTAGAGGGGCAAATCCCTCCTCTCTGGTGACAGCAACAGGACATAAGGGAACAGAAAGGAGTTTCATCAGGGGTAGGTCAGGTGGGGATTAGGAAAAGATTCTTCACCAGAGGATGGTTAGGCACTGGTACAGACTGCCCACAGCAGTGGTTGTAATAATAAACCTGTCAGTGTTTAAGAAGCATTTGGACATTGCCTTCAGAAATATGGCTTGAATTTTGGATGGTTCTATATGAAGCCATAAGTTGGACTCCTTGTGGGTCCTCTCCAGCTGAGGGTGTTCTATGATGCTGTATAGGTTTGGCCAAAATGATGCCAGACTTCCAAGATTTCAGGTTTTGCTGGAGGTGCTGCTGGAAGCTATATAGGAAGGCAGTGCTTCATGATATCTCCTATTTGTGTCACTGGACACTAGAATGTTGTTTATTATACCATTTATATTTCTGACTTCCTTGACATCTTTATTTTTATATCCTTTAATACAACTGTTACAGATAACAAAAGACCAATATGGAGAATTAAGATTGTTTTTACAGATATTTTAATTACCATCACATTTTAGCCATCCTTTTAATATTCAGAATCTCTTTCAATGCGCCTAAAAGACAGCGGATAGGTGAATCATACACATCCTAAATTTCAGGAAAAGAAATTGAAAGAATGAAAATATATGATATACATTAATTTTCTTGAGATAGAAAACTGATTTTACAATTTAGTATTGTATATGCAATTTTAAAATGCATATAAACATTATATAGGGTACTCATTATTTGCTATTAGAGCTACAGAAAGTTGTTTTTATGCTAATGTGTGAAGCTGATAGTATGTTATTAGATCTTCTTTTAGTTAATTCCTTTCAAATAGGAATTCCTGAAATAAGAAGGAGCAGTTTGACATTATTTAACACAACAACTTGAAAGAGAATGTAGCATTAGATCCTTCTAACTCCATTTTGATTTCAAAACAAAAAGGACAGTGGTAGAGGTAAAAGGGACAATGTGAGAATCCTCATCTAGTATCAATTTGTGCATTATATTCAGGTAGTTAAAAATGTAGGACCTGAAGAGTTGTAGGTAAGAAAAGCTTTGTGTAAAACCTCTGCTGAGGCATACCTTAAATTCTGCACACTGACTGAGCTTCTGTCAAAGTAAGCATCACATATAATATTTTTGTCACTAATGTCCTCATGGGAATTTGTGCTGAAAGCTGTGCTTTTTACACATATTTTTGTCCCAAGAAAAGGGGAAAAAAGGCAAACAAATAGCAAAATAATTGTTAAAATAAAGACCTAAAAGAATATAATTATTAGATATCATCAGATGAAATTGTTTTATCAGTTGAGTAAAAATGCTATGCTGTCATATGATCAGGAACATAAATGGCATATTGGAAAGCTCCTAAAAGGGTGAGAAGTATTGCTATTCCTGCTATCTTTTTCATCCATCACAAGCTTTGCAGATCTGCATACCCACACTATATACTTCACTAAATAGCCATAGTGTAAGTAAAACAAACAAACAAAACAGTATATTTCCATGTTTACTTTAGTAGTATCAGTAAACATACTTACTTCTTTATCAAGAACTATTTCAGAAGTTCTAACAAATAGCAAGAATTATTCTAACAAGTCTTCTACTATAATTGTTTTCCTTCCATATGTCTATGGAGTACAATATGTATTTAACCATTTGTTAAAAAAATAGAATTTCATATAATCTAAGTATTTAGAGAAAATATAAATTCAGTCAACAAATACACTGTTTTTTTGTTTTTTTTTTCTTAATCTTTATTATAATACATAACATTTGCATATATCCTAAAACACATTGAAGGAAATATCTTGAAAGATTCTTAGATTTTTAAGTAACTGTTAGTCTTAAAAGCTCAAGTAGTAGTAAGAGTTAGTAAGAGCTCTGAATTTTTGGAAATGCAATAAATTAATTTTCTCTGAGCACAGTTTAGATTTTATATTTTAAATAGACAGTATACACTAATTACACATGGAATTACTAATTCCATGCTTAGAGATTATATTTCTTGAACTTCCTTTTATTTAAAAGATCACATGTAGGTGAATTAAATTCTACATGTAATGTACATAACACAGATTGCTTAATTTAATGAGCTTTCAGACTTTCATAATACTAGATAATCACTACAGACCTACTATGATTATGAGCTACACTATAGTTAACTCTACTGATAATTAGAAGAGACATTTGTTTAGGGATGTTGCAAGATCATTATATCAAAAGTATACTGCACTACTTTTTATATCTAAATGTTAAAATCTATGTAGTTTGTATGCCATATTATTAAGACACACTGCAATAGGCATTTCCAGTGTTGTGGTTGATGTCTACTACAGGTCACTTGAATGAGTACGTTAAGAGTTCTTTGTTCAGTGGCAGGAGGCATCACACTTGCAGGCTCTAATTCTGCTGGGTTGCTTCCACCACCCTGTGACATCAGCTGGAAAAGCAGCACAAAAAATTTTAAGCAGTCTGGGAGATTACTGGAGAATACTGAAGTTACTGAGGATAACTTCCTTGTATAGATGAGGCTGAACAAATTAGGGTTGTTAAACAGAAAGAAAAAAATATTCTGGTGAGATGTTATAGTAGTTTTCCAGTACTTAAAGGAGGTGGACAGGAGAGACTGTTCAGTGAGTGTAGTAACAGGACAAGATGTAAAGTTTTTAACATAAAAGGCAGTAGGTTTAAGTTAGATATGAGGAAGAAATTCTCTACTCAGATGGTGGTAAGGCACTGGAAAAAGCTGTTGAGAAGTTGCCTCATCCCTGGACATGTTTAAGGTAATGCTGAAATGCACAGCAACATCTTCCACTAAATGCTTACTAGTAGAGAAATTTGGAACGTGGACAGTACAATTATGCTTACAAGGCTGAAGTGTTGAAAGATGCTTTAACGGAGAAACAAACTGAATTTATTGCTTAAAACTACTTTAGTAAAAAAGTACCGTTGTTCACAATCAATTATTCTTGCAGTCAAATATCACTGCATTTCTTTCTATATTCAACTTTGGTACTGAATTATAGGTTATGTGAATTATAGTTTAATTGCTAATATTCATAAAAACCGAGTAGGGATGAGTAGAACTAGTGCTTGTTTCTGTTCCCTCTGAAGTCAGCGAATGTAGAATAGGAATGCTCATGAAATTCAAATGGCCCATACTGTAAATTAATGGAAACTGAATTATTTCTGTTTGCATTATAAATGCACCTTTAGGTTATAGGCAGTGACAAGTATCCTGTATATACGGTAGAGGGTCCTCTAACTAAGCATATGTATGTCTGCTCTAGTTACACTGTTTAAAAAAATAAAATATATCCCCCTCCACACATTACAGTGATTCTAGTGTTTTTGCTAGACTTGTTAATTTTGTACAATGAAATAAATCTACTGCAATTTCACAGCACTATTTCCATTAAGGCTCTATTTAAATGCTGAGCACATGAAAGTTATGCCAATATTACAGTTCAAAGTACATATTAATTTAAGTTTAGTACAAAACATAGATTTTATAAGTGCTTTTTTTAACTGCAGAAAAATATACCATTTACTATGAAGCATTTTAAAATGAATATCAGACAGTATCTAAAGTCTACCTAGTTTACTGAGTTGTAAATTGTGATCCAACTAAGTGTCACAGAGAATTATTTTTATTTCCATGCCAACTGATAGCACAACTGGTATCAGTAAGAATGTCTGAATCACATCTAACTCTTTATTTCACTACTACTTTCATTCTGACCTAAAAAAAGGGCATATCCTCTGACAGAAGTAATGTACTATGACGTTGTAGGATGCAGATGTGATGGATCAATTATTAAGGCACTTTTTTCCCTTTTACATTAAAGTAAGTATGTACTTATTAAGAATGTAGAAAATAATGCCTAGTGTGGCACTTTACAGTTCTCATAAGACTAATAACGATGCAAGAGAAAAAGATTCTATACTGATACCACACAGAATCACAGCATGGTTGAGGTGAAAAGGGAACTCTGTAGGTCGCTTGATACAGTCCCTGCTTAGGCTGAGACACCCAGAGTGTGTTGTCATGTCCAGATGGCTTTTGAAGATCTCCAGGGATGCAGACTCTACAACCTCTCCAGTTAATCTGTTCCAGTGCTACATCATTCACATAGTAAAGAAGTGCTTCCTGATGTTTATACAGAATGTTCTATGTTCCAGTTTGTGCAAGTGTAAACTTGAGAGGCATCCGTATTCAAGGAGATATCCTCCTTTAGGCACTGGAAAATAAAAATATTTTCCTATAGTTTTAGAGATTAAATTTTCAGGGAAACTTTACACTTCTAGTTATCTGTAAATTCTTACTGTGAAAAATTGAAGACAAATACTGGTAATAATTAACCATTTGGAAGTGAGCTGCTTTACATTCTCAGGTGGTGGAAGACATGCCCTAAAGGGCAGGCCAAAAGTATGCAAGGCATGTAACAGTGGCTTTGGTTATCTCATATGACACAGTGACATGAGTTATTATATACAGAAAAATTCCTTATCTTCTCACACTCTGCTGGAAAATGGAAAAGAATTTTACAGCCTAAATGCACCATATTCCTTAGTACTTATTCCATTTCAGAATATGGCCACTTTCTTTTGTGTTAAAATTCTGCCTGCAAAGATCTAAAGCTTGTAGTTCCTGAGTTGAATAGAAAATGTTCTATCAGCTATATAGACTTGTGATGAAAGGAATCTGTGAAACAAGAAATAGACTAGAAAATAGAGAAGCTGCCTGGGAGAAGAAAGATATCAAAATACATATAGAGATTATTTTTAAATAGATCACATTCTGATGGGAATTAGAGGAAATTACAAGCAATGGATTTATGTGCATGCACCTAATAATTTCCAAGTTCACAGCACTCCTTTGAAGTGTAAGAAGGAAATTAAATAGCTGTCTCTTATCAGTGAAATCTGAGCTACATTTGAATATTGGATACACTATTAAACTGTACTGAAAAGCTGGAAAACACTTGTGTTTAAAAACTATTTTTACCTGTAAAGCGGGGGAAAAAAAAAAAAAAAAAAAAAAAAAAAAAGGACAGGAAAGCAATCTTTCAAGGGAGTATAAACTAAATAGGTAAAAGTAAAGGTTTTCAGTGGAAGAAGGTGGTGGGTCATCCTATTCTATCAGAGCATATATGTAAATTGAACACTCACTAAACTGAAACAACTGAAACTATATAGGTGAAATCTGTGCTTCTTAAAGAACGCTGACTTTCTCAGTGGCTGTACTGTAACACTAGTTTCAATTAAAAAAACAGCAACAACAACAACAAAGAAAAAAACACTGCTGTGTGTAACATGAAAAAGAACAAAGCTTAAATCCAACAATATATGAAGTCTGTTTCTTAGAGAGACAGTTTTGATCATTATACAAAAGGAAGATCTAACTGCTTAATTACAATCTTTCACTTACGTGAAAGAAAATCACGTCTAAGATTAACAAAGTAAATAACAAAGTAAATAAAAGCAAGATGGAACTGATGTGTGAATCTTTCTGTTGCCTTTTGCAAGCAGGGAATAAGATTCAAGGCAGATAAAATAAACATCCAGTGCTTATCAATACATATCAAACACAGAATATAATTTTTTTTTTTTTTTTTTTTTGAGTGAAAAACACCTATTGTCTATCTATTTTGTACTTAGTGGTCTGGGAATTATGGGTAGATTACCAACATACTCAAGATTAGTAATCTCATTATGACTTTAAAAAGATTTTGACATTTAATTAGTAGACAAACTTAAGTTTTGGAATTCCGAAAAATGTCACTGAAAAAATACTCATTGGTATTTTGACTGGGTCAAAACAACGTTTGGACAAAATATGAAGCTGGATCCAAATGACCTTTTAAAGGTATTTTGGAAAGCACTTCAGTAACTTTTGTACAATCAAAGCTGAAAAAAAACAAAACAAAAAACAAAACAAAAAAAACACCCATGTTATAAAACTTTAATAAAAGATTCATTTGAAATACTGTCGGAGCAATTGCTGGCTCTAGGGAAGAAACTTTAAAGGAAAGTTAAAAGCACTAATCTGTTTCTTCTTATTCTACATACAAGATAATGCATTACTGAAGTTACTCCATGTGGAATACAGAGCAATCTCTTTAATGGAAAAGTTAAAGTAAGGTTTTACCATCCAATAAAGGCTATAAACTCTCCTCTTTGACTCACTCTATTTAATGTACAGAAATGAAAAAGAATGAATTTTCACCTATGTTTAAAAACCTAGAACTTAAGAGTTATATTGACATCAGAACTTATTTACTGCTTTTATTAAAGTAAAAATCATATCTACCCGACATTTTCTTCTGGTCTTTGAGTCACAGGCCATGTACCTCACGTCCCTAACTATTTCTCATGTTTGGTACTGGGTATATAAAACAGATGATCATGGACTACACAGTGTGGTAGGAAAGCTGATGACAGAATGAGAAGATGAACTATCAGTCAAGGGTACTGTCTCATAATATCTGATGGTATGCAAGGGAGCTTTTATAAACTGTTTGGCAAACATCACGCCATGCAAACTTCTGAGCTTGCATACAGAACTATATTGTGACCAAGACTTGAATGAATTATTTCATTCAATAAATATATTAAATAGACTGTATCTGATAAAGGACAGAGTTGCTATTAACCTTCCCATGACTCAAAGAAGGCAGTTATTCCTGAGTATTGCTCTAGACAGAAGTGTTCTGGCATATACTATATACAGTTCCAGCTTCCAGACAAATGAATGAGTACATCAACACCAGAAAATTAATTTGCTGTGAGGAACAGCTGGTAAGAGTACATAGAATACTAAACATGTTCAGTGGTCACTACTGAACTAACCACTCATGATTTAATGTCTCTTCAAAAATGAGTCTTTTCTAAAGACACACTTAATTTCCAACCTATATATATATATTCTTTCCAAAAGAACATGTTAAACAGCTATTGAAAAGAAAATAGTTTACTGATTATTTTGGGGAATAATAATCAGTTTATCATTTCATTTTTTGTTTAAGATACTCTGATCTTCACACCCTGTGCAGCTCCTCACAGCTGCCATGTCAGAGCACAATCACATAACTATCTAGGAAAGAAAGGGAAGATATTTCAACAAAGGAATTGTTTTTGAGAACAGTACAAGTACTTCCCAAACAATAGTTACATAAGAAGATAATACTGTCCTTGTGGTTATTCCACTCTCTTAGACTTAAATTCCCATTTTCTGTCCTCAATGGAAATTTCTATTCTCCTTAATTGAACTGGGCAGTACCTTATGTCAGGGAACACATGAAAGAAAATGTAATCATAGAATCATAGAATTACTCAGACTGGAAAACATCTTAAATATCAAGCCCAACAGCAACCTAATCATACTACTCTAACTCTAACAACCTTCCACTAAATCATGTCCCTGAGCACCACATCCAAATGGCTTTTAGACACATTCAGGAATGGTGACTCAACCACCTCCCTGTGGAGCCTAGCTAGTCATGGTTTTGGATGGGATGGAGTCAATTTTCTTCATAGAATCTCGTATGATGCTGTGTTTGGGACTTTTTAATGAAAAATGTGATATTTTCAGATGTTACAAAGCAGTGTTTAAATAGAGCCAAGGTCTTTACTACTTCTTGTACTGTCCTAACATAAGGATGGTGGGTGGGAGGGGACAGAGCCAACACATCTGACCAAAACTGAACAAAGGGATATTCCACACTATATGACATCATAATCAGAAATAAAAACTAGGGTAAAGAAGGAGGAACAAGGGGCATGTTTGGATGATGGAGTTCCCATTAAAGTATTATGTATGATAAGCCCTGATTTTCTAGATGTGGCTGAATATCTGTTTGGCAATGGAAACTAGAAATGAATTCCTTGGTTTGTTTTGCTTGTATGTGCAGCTTTTGCTTCACCTATTACAATATCTTCATCTTAACTCATGAATTCTCACACTTTTACCTTTCCGGTTTTCTCACCCATGACACCCGGTGAGAAGAATGAGTGATTGCAGCATTTCAATACATAAAGAGAGCCTACAGAGGGGAGGGAAATCAACTCTTTGAAAGGATTGATAACAGCAGGACAAGGGGAAATGGTTTTAAGTTGAGGGAGGGGAGATTTAGGTTGGATGTAAGGGGGAAATTCTTTACAGAAGGAGTGGTGAGGTACTGGCACAGGCTGCCCAGAGAGGTTGCGGATGCCCCGTCCCTGGAGATGTTCAAGGCCAGATTGTATGGGGCCCTGGGCAGCCTTGTCTAGCATTAAATGGGGTAGTTGGTGGCCCTGCATGTGGCAGGGTGGGTTGGACATTAATGAACCTTTGAGGCCCCTTCCAACGCTGGCCATTCTGTGATTCTGTGATTCTGTGAATGGTTGTATGGTGCTGATCTGTCTACTGGAGTTAAACCGTAGCACTGCATTGTTGAAATCAGATGTGTTTGTATTAACAAGGCAAACTGACCAATTTAACATATGGCTAATTTCACGTATATGAACATTTATCACCATTTGCTAAAGCACATGTTTCTATTTAATGAAACATCCAGCTCTACAGGAGATGTTTCTTTTGATTTGTCTTATTGAAAGTGAAAAAACTGCATAGGTTAGAATTTAGACTTCACAGGACAGTTATTCAAATGGCATTATATATTATTCATAGACATCTTAGAGGTGAACCTGTCTGTGATGATGAAGATCTTTTTCTGGAGATCCAGAGTACACAAAAACAGAGATACGTTACATATGTAAGTCCCATATCCATATTCTCAGGGGAACATATTTCTCATTCTCATTGTTTCTGTACTGCACATGATTTCCAGCGGATCCTAAATTACTGAAATGCAGCCTGTCTTGAATCAGATAGAAAATGGAAGCATGGTAAGCTACATAGGGATGTAATCTTTATAAACATCTTTGAAAAATAAGCAGTAATGAGAACATACAGACATAACTCAGAATCTGTAAAAAGCTAAAAGAAAACAGATTCAGTTCTTTTTCTTTTTCTTTTTCTTTTTCTTTTTCTTTTTCTTTTTCTTTTTCTTTTTCTTTTTCTTTTTCTTTTTCTTTTTCTTTTTCTTTTTCTTTTTCTTTTTCTTTCTTTTTCTCTTTTTCTTTTTCTTTTTCTCTTTTTCTTTTTCTTTTTCTTTCTTTTTCTCTTTTTCTTTTTCTTTTTCTTTTTCTTTTTCTTTTTTCTTTTTTCTTTTTCTCTTTCTTTTTCTTTTTCTTTTTCTTTTTCTTTTTTTTCTTTTTCTTTTTCTTTTTCTTTTTCTTTTTCTTTTTCTTTTTCTTTTTCTTTTTCTTTTTCTTTTTCTCTTTCTCTTTTTTTTTCTTTTTCTTTTTCTTTTTCTTTTTCTTTTTCTTTTTCTTTTTCTTTTTCTTTTTCTTTTTCTTTTTCTTTTTTCTTTTTCTTTTTCTCTTTCTCTTTCTTTTTCTTTTTCTTTTTCTTTTTCTTTTTCTTTTTCTTTTTCTTTTTCTTTTTCTTTTTCTTTTTCTTTTTCTTTTTCTCTTTCTTTTTCTTTTTCTTTTTCTTTTTCTTTTTCTTTTTCTTTTTCTTTTTCTTTTTCTTTTTCTTTTTCTTTTTCTTTTTCTTTTTCTTTTTCTTTTTCTTTTTCTTTTTCTTTTTCTTTTTCTTTTTCTTCTCTACCACCTCCCTTGGCAGACCATTCCAGTGCCTGACCACTCTCTGAGAGAAAAAGTGTTTCCTCATGTCTAACGTAAATCTCCTCTGGTACAACTTGCCCCATTTCCCCGAGTTCTGTTTGTTGCCTAGGAGAAGAGGCCAAACCCCTCCTCACCACAGCCTCCCTTCAGGAAGTTGTAGAGTTCATGAGGTCTCCTCTGAGCCTCTTTTTCTCCAGACTAAACAATCCCAGCTCCCTCAGCTGCTTCTCATAAGATTTGTGCTCCAGTAACTAGCCCTTGATCAATTCCATATATTTACTTTACCCCATCTTCAGCATTTTCAGATAATAACTCAGTTATATCCTTTCATAAGTGCCCCACTATCCCATTCACAGATTCTCTGGTTTATAAGCCTACTTAAGGAATAAAATAAAATTGAAAGATAAGATGAAAATTTCATAGAAAAATCATTTTTTATAATAGTCCAAATGCAATAAGCATAGTATGAAATAAGGAATATTCACATGTCATTCTCTGCCTTGGCTTCAAAATCTTTTGTCAGCATTCTTTCTGATTTTCCTATGTCCTTTTCTTGAACTCATCAGTTTCTATCTTCTTTTTTTTAATGCAGAGAAAGCTGCTCTTAGCAGTTCTTCTGCCTTTTCAGCATCTGTGCCATTTCTTTATTTGTCTTTCTTAGTCAGCCACAAAACCAGCATCTATAAGTTCTTCTCCTTATGAAGAGATTTTTTGACCTATCAAACTTAACTCTCCCAGGTAGTAACGAGATCTTCATCTATCATTTCCTCATTTTGAAAAGAAGGTCACTGGCATTTAGTGACCCTCTACTTTTACACTGTTACTTGTGATGCAGTTTCATGCACTGCTAGTTGGAGACTGCTTCTATAGAGGTAGGTGCCATAATCCCTTCCTTTGGCCTTTTATTCTGTTCCATGCTGCTGCATTAGCACAAATAGTTACCTTGTCAAACAGTCGACTCAATCAGAGATAGATCCAGCTGATGAAGAGCAAAACATACCACTCGTTCATGTCAGGGCAGAAAAGAAAAAAAAAAAAAAAAAAAAGAAAACAAGAGTTTTAACAAAAAAGAGGAATGTCCTGGGGGGGAACAACTAATAAAAATAAATCAACATATCTCAGATAAAGTTATTTTGATTTGTTTCCAAAACGATTTGAGTGGTAAGTAAATGTGTTATGAGTATTGAAGTTATCTTGTGCCAATACATCTATTTTTTTTCTTGAAAGAGAAGGAAAGAATCCATTGAGATTCTGTTTAGTGTTGTAATTCTCTGAGTTTCTGCATTGCCAACAGAAAAATGACAGACGAATCAACAGATTTATTACTTTTTAAATGGAAAACTCTTACAGATGAACAACATACAATGAGAAGAATCATTTGGTCTGTTGTTTAGCATTTGAGACCACTGTAAATGATCATAGAGCAGTAAACTGAATATTCACTAACACTGAATTACCTGATTGCAAAAGAAGGGTAAAGAAAACAATAGCTTGTCAAAATTGAAGGAAATGGACAAGAACATAGCATATTAATTCTATCAAATCAATGCAGGAATGTATTTTACTCTGATAAATTTTTGCCATTAAGTGAAAAGGAGAATAAAAAGCAAGGTCAATACAATTTGTCACCAAAATAAATAGATAGGGGTAAGTGGGGAAAAAATGTACTTCAGATACAAACTGTGTACTTTTTTGAAGTAAAGATATACTGAAGACATGAAAAGAACGCTTAAAGAAGTTACAAAGCTATGATGTTTTGAAATCCCTATTTTTGTTAACAGAGATGAAATAGGTATGGGGTATTGGCATTAGAACAATATAAAATATCAGTCAGTCTCTTTACATCATGAGAAACTCTCCTTTGGATAGTGAAGAACTTCCACAGAATGGTTTCCAATAACTCTGTGAGACTTAGTTGTAAGAACTAAATTTTTGACATGACTATGAAGAATTCCATTTCATGGAGATAGACCTTAAGAATATAGTGTTTTGAAAGGATTGTTTTTTCAAGTACTCAGAAAATCAGCTCAAGTAGTAAGTATGTGTGTGAATGTCACATGTGTAACTGTAGCATTTTTGACATGTGGTGAGGAGCATCTTGACTTATTCACATATGTCAGATGATTTAGAAGTCTTGAAGTTCCAATACTTTGGATGAAAATGATTTAGAAATAAATTACAATAAATAAAATAAGAATATTAAAAAGCATCACTTGTGCAAGTACAAAAACAAAATAATCAAAATTCTAACAACTAAAAAGCAGTTCATACTAAAAAAAAAAAAAAAAAGCCTTCAAAAATGGTTTCTAGATAATTTTAGAAATTAATGCTAAAGTCATAACAGTTAGGAAAATGTCTTCAAATAATCAGAGTATAATAATAAATATCTCTGTAAGTTAAATGATAGTGAGAAATCGAAATTAACCAGATATGATGGGGGAAAAGGGTGTACTAGGTGACAGAGAAGTGCATGGGTATGCTGGGAGGCAGTAAGGGAAAACCCCAGATTTGTCCTGGAGGTAATAGGGAGGGCTCCTCCAAGAAGGCAACAAGGTCAATAGCTGAAGTGCCTCTATACCAGTGCACACAGCATGGGAAATAAACAGAAGGAGCTAGAAACCGTGGTGCAATTGGGAAAGTATGACCTAATTGCTATCATTGACACATGGTGGGATGAATCTCTTGATTGGAATATCCTGATTGAGGACTACAGGCTTTTCAGAAGGGATAGACAGGGTAGGAGGGGTGGCAAAGTTGCCCTCTATGTTAGGAAGTGGATAGATTATGAAGAGCTGTGTCTGAGGAACAGCCACAATCATCTAGTAGAGAACTTGTGGGTAAAAATCAAGGATCAGTCCAGTAAATGGTGTCTGGTGGTTGGGGTCTGCTACAGGCCACCTGATCAGGGGGAGGATGTTGATAAGGCCTTTTTGCTTCAGCTGCAGGAGGTGTCATGCTCAAAGGCTCTTGTCCTGATGGGGGATTTCAACTACCCAGATATCTGCTGGGATAGTGGTATGGCAGGTGGCAGACAATCCAGGCGATTCCTGGAGTCTGTCAAGGACAATGTCCTGGCCCAGGTAGTAGACAGACCAACCTGAGGTGAAGCCTTACTGGACCTGGTGCTCATTAATGCAGAGAGCTTTAGAGAGGTTAGAATTGGAGGCAGCCTGGGCTGTAGTGACCATGCCTTGGTGGAGTTTGGGATCTTTAGGAGGCAAACTTCTGCCTGCTCAAAGAACCGCTGAGTGGGATCCCCTGGGAAACTGTCCTTAAGGGCATGGGCACAGAGCAGAGCTGGCAGCAATTTTAAGGACACTCTTCTGAGAGCGCAACAGCTCTCCATCCCCCAGAGGAAGAAGTCAAGCAGAGGAGGTAGGTGACCATTGTGGCTGTGCAAGGACCCGCAGCTTGAACTGAGAGAAAAGAGGGAAATGTACAGAAAGTAGAAGCAGAGTTGTGTAGCCTGGGAGGAATACAGGGCTGTTGTCCATGTGTGTAGAGATAGGATTAGGAAAGCCAAGGTGCAGATGGAGCTGAACTTGGTGAGGGACGTGAAAGATAACAAGGAGGAGTTCTACAGGTACATAGGCAGGAGGAGGCAGGCCAAAGAGAGTGTTCCTCCTCCAATGAAAGGTAATGGGGAGCTGGCTTCCTCAGGCATAGAAAAAGCTGAGGTACTCAGTGAGTGCTTTGCCTCAGTCTTCACGGGTAGTCAGGCTTCCCGTGTCTGCCAGGACCATGAGCCTCTAGGTGAGGATATGGGGAGTGGTTACTGTCCCACTGTAACAGAGGAACAAGTCCGAGTCCTCTTCATGAAATTGAACATGTATAAGTCCATGGGGCCGAATGATGTCCATCCGAGGGTTCTGAGAGAGATGGCAGATGTGGTCGCTAAGCCGCTCTCCATTATATTTGAAAAATCCCTGTTGACTGGAAAAAGGGAAACAGTACTCCCATTTTTAAGAAGGGAGAAAGGAAGACCCGGGGAACTACAGACCAGTGAGCCTCACCTCTGTGCCTGGGAAGATCATGGAGCAGATCCTCCTAAAAGCTATGTTAAGGCACCTACGAGACAAAGAGGTGATTCCAGACAGCATGCCTTCACCAAGAGCAGATCCTGCCTGACCAATCTGGTAGCTTTCAATGATAGAGTGACAGCTTTGATGGATGGGGGAAGGGCAGTGGATGCCATTTACCTGGACTTCTGCAAAGCCTTTGACATGGTCTGTCACCATATTCTTCTCTCTAAATTGGAGAGGTGTGGATTTGAAGGATGGACTGCTCGATGCATTAGGAATTGGCTGGCTAGATGCAGCCAAATGGTTGTGATCAATGGTTCTGTGTCAGAGTGGAGGTCAGTCACAAGCAATGTCCCTCAGGGATTGGTCTTGGGACTGGTGCTATTCAACATCTTCATCAATGACACAGACGATGGCACTGAGTGCACCCTCAGCAATTTTATTGATGACACCAAGCTGAGCGGTGCAGTTGATACACTGGAAGTAAGAGAAGTTATCCAGAGGGACCTGGACAGGATGGAGAAGTGAGCCCCTAATGAGGTTCAACAAGGCCACGTGCAGGGTGCTGCACTTGGGTCACAGAATCACAGAATCACCAAGGTTGGAAAAGACCTACAGGATCATCCAGTCCAACCATCCACCTATCACCAATAGTTCTCACTAACCCACATCCCTCAACACAACGTCCAAACGTCCCTTGAACACCTCCAGGGTTGGTGACTCCACCACCTTCTTGGGCAGCCCATTCCAGTGCCTGATCTCTCTTTCAGAGAAGTAGTATTTCCTAACATCCAGCCTGAATCTCCCCTGGTGCAGCTTGAAGCCACTCCTCTAGTCCTATCACCTGTTACACGAGAGAAGAGGCTGACTCCCAGGTCACTACAACCTCCCTTCAGGTTGTTATAGGGAGCAGTAAGGTCTCCCCTGAGCCTCCTCTTCTCCAGACTGAACAATCCCAGCTCCTTCAGCCGCTCCTCATAAGGCCTGTTCTCCAGACCCCTCACCAGCTTTCCAGCTTTGTTGCCCTTTTCTGAACCCGCTCCAGGGCCTCAGTGTCTTTCTTGCAGTGAGGGGCCCAAAACTGGACACAGTACTCGAGGTACGGTCTCACCAGAGCTGAGTATAGGGGGACAATTACTCTCCTGTTCCTGCTGGCAACACTGTTTCTGATGCAAGCCAGGATGCCATTGACCTTCTTGGCTACCTGGGCATACTGCTGGCCCATGTTCAGCTGAGCATCAATCAATACCTCCAGGTCCATTTCCTCTACAGTCTTCCAGCTACTCTGTCCCAAGTCGATAGCATTGCCTGGGGTTGTTGTGGCCAAAGTGCAGGACCAGGCATTTAGTCTTGTCAAATCTCATCCCATTGGCTTCAGCCCAGCTATTCTTCTGCAATTCCTGTCATGATTGTTAACTAATCTCTGCTTCACCATTCAGTGTAGGCACAGCTGCAATTTAAAGAGGTTAGCAGGAACTGGGGAAAAATAGGTGTGCTGCCACACGGCCTCAACTTTATTATGTGAAGGGAAAACATTCATCACCATCTAACTCAAATTATGAGGTAAAAAAATATATTTTGTTTCTTCACTTTGACCTTGGATAAGTTACTTAATGTCTTTTTTACTCCATTTTAATGTAATCAGAAGAGGAATTGTAGCAGCCACAGTCTATCTTTCTGCTACAGTAAAATTTACTTAATAGAATCACAGAATCGCAGAATTGTAGGGGTTGGAAGGGACCACCTAGAGATCATCGAGTCCAACCCCCCAAGAAGTGAAGCAGAAATATACTTATCAGCAGCTATATGCCATCACCATGGTGTAAGATATCTGTTCAATACTGAGGTTCAATTTGAAGCTTACCACTAGTCTGCACATGCTAAAAATACCAGCTGAGCTAAAGTATAGGA
Source organism: Chrysolophus pictus (assembly GCA_037305975.1). Lineage (NCBI taxonomy): Eukaryota > Metazoa > Chordata > Aves > Galliformes > Phasianidae > Chrysolophus > Chrysolophus pictus. The sequence continues at coordinate 36,159,408 of CM074576.1, read as the reverse complement.
AAGCTATAATGTATAATGCCCTTGCCACATTAGAAGGCTGCTGTGATCAATACAGATTGAAAGTTACTTGTACTGCAAATGTAGTTGAGGTACAAGATTTATTCTATGTATATTTACTGATATGTGCCTGAAATGGAAAACTCTACAGAAGTTCCAGTGTTACATCAAGTGCTGAGTATCTGAATGTTAGCAATTCAAATCTGAAAAATAACTGCTGCAAAGATATTTAGGGGTTGTTCTTGTTGCTGTTCTTTTCCAAAAATTCCAAAGGCCAGCTCCTCACCTGATACAAATCTGTTTTATTTTACTTAAATTTTATGATTTTATGCTCTCCAGAAGTTATGTGTTAGATGCATGACCATAAGGAAACTCTTTGAAATTTTTCTCTTAGGATTTTTAAAGCATAGTTAGGGAAATTTAGGTGAAGTTTGAATCTCTCTTTGAAGATTTCCATAGTCACTGTTGTACAATTGTTATATAAGGTTATAAAAACAATCTTTGCTTTTCTCATGGTGTAGAGTAGTGCTTTTGCAATAGTATTGCAGACAAATAACATTTCCTCTGTAAAATTAGAAAAGGGCTGGCATTCTCAAGATCAACTTAAACTACCTTTACTTCTCAGAGATACTCTTCATAGGGATTATGAGTCATATAAGAATGATACTTTTGGTGGCTAAAACCTTTTAGGCACAGGTCATGCATAGTATGTCAGTGAGATAACATCCCTAAATGTCTTCTCATAATATTTAACTTTTCAAAAGAAATGATATTGTTCTATTTTGATATATATTTGGGGGCTGGGGCTGGGGGATAAGTTTGAGCATGTAATATAGCACAATGCAATGTTTTAATATTGGATCTTTTAACATTTCTACTGAAATTTTGCAATTGCAAAATAAGATTTTTCAGCACTAACACTGTGTTTTTATAACTGTCCTTATAGTGCTGGAAATACTTGTATGGAACTTTAGTTATTCTTTTCTTTTCTGTCCTTTCCAGATTTTTCACTCTTCCTATTTTACATTTCCCTTAATTCTACAGTTTAAACATAAATTCTATTTTTCTCCCACAAGAGAGTAGTTGGTGGAAGTTCATCAACATCTCTTCATGCAATTAGGCTAAGGACAATTGAGCATTCAGAGCTGGTTTTACATACTTTTACTGTCTTGTTGTTGTTGTTATTGGAAGAGCATAGCCTCACTTTGCACAAAGCATTCTGTGCAAAATCACCTTATCTATTTGTCAGCACATGTTATTGATACATTACATGATTTCCCACAACTGCTGTTGTAATAAGCAGTAAAAACCTGGGTAAAGTGGTTAATGAGAGATGTATTTATTTAGGAAAATAATAATAATAATAAAAAAATACGTATTTTGTGGTCATAATTTAGTTCTGTCCTTTCATATCTGTACATGTACACCTATTATTCAACTACCCTTTAGATCAACACTGCCTCTGTTAGCCCATATTAAATACCATATTGTGCAAGGCTTCACATCTTGCATAGGCATCTGACTTTTAAAGGAACTAAATGGTTAAATGCATTCAGTTACTGATGTCTCCAAATGTAAGAATATGTGAGACAGTATGAACTTCTGTCAAAAGATATTGGTGCTATTCTCTTGTTTTCCTTTATACCACAACAAATTAACATGCATGTGTGTTGAGCTGGAGACTTCTTCAAGTTAATAATATTTGACATTTTAATAGGATAAGCAAATGTTTTATTTGTATGGTGTAGAATATTTTACCAATGATCAGATGTAAGTTTATTGTGTTTGGTCTTTATATATTGGAGGTACAACTCATGTTTTCTGGATAACCTGCTGATTCATTGAACATGTGTTATAATTTAAAGGTCAGGGCTATCCATTAAACTTACCAACATGTTGCAAAATACTTTAAACCAAAAATGTTCCTAAATGAGCTTCAGTAATTATATGGACAAATGCTAAAAAAGTAGTTAGAAAAATTAATCCTCTAAACTGAATCATTGTAGCCCATGACTCTTGTGACCACAGGTCTTCAACATGGTCACAGGTAGATCACAAAGAAAGAGTGAGAATGTGAGGTAAATTTTCAATGGAAAAAATATATATATATATATGTTCTTTCTAATATTATTAGAAAAAAAATAATTTAACAGTGGTTTTCAGGTACGTGGGCTATTAAATCACACTATTTTTTTTTTTTTTCTTTAAATTGTAAGACATAATGGAACAAACTCAGACTTGATTCTATTTCCAGTTAAGCTTTTTGAGGCAACTTAACTAAGACATTTAAACTGACGTAATATATGTAAACAGTATACTGAACATCCAAAGCAGATAGTAGTAAATTCACAGACAATAATGAATTGGTCAGGTATTACTGTGAACTCGGGATGGTGGAACAAACCTTACAAACATCAAGGTTGCTATGTTTTTTTTTGTTTGTTTTGTTTTTGTTTTTTTTTTTTTTGGAACAAACATCTAAAGAAGAAATTAAGGCAAATACAATTCAGTATGTAGAACAGTGCATAAAAGCTAAGTAGTTTAGCTACATAAAGACAGACTATCATGTTGTTATATTAATCTTTTGTGTAATACTGCTCTTCATTGTGTTAAATTTCTAAAACAATGTTGAAAGTGTTAAGCTGTTCCTCTGACATTTTCAGTACTTGTTTACTTATTTATTTTTGCATTTCTGCAAAAATGTAGGTGGATCTCTTAACAGTAGGGAAGTGACAAAAATATATTGAAAATTTCAAGTCCTCTGGCAGCATTTATTTGTGAGTGAACTTTATAATCTATCTTCTGCCTTCAGGCAAACACATGCTATTTACGTTAATCCTCTTTTCCCTTACAGCTTCAATATGCTGCCACTTGCCCCAACATCACCTTCTGTCTTTGAACCTCAATTCTCTTTCACATTTTTGGACTTCTGATAACAGCTATTAATGGAGAAAGCTTTTTTTATAAAGTATGCTAGGTGTGCACGGTGATTTCATAAGACTTGAGACTGGGCCTATGGAGTACCATCAGAGTAATAGAGGAAAACATCCCTAAATAGTTTTGCAAATGAATTGCTTAGAGGTAGAACACAAACTGTAAAGCAGCTAGAAAATCCTATCAGAAGTGTTTAAGAAATTAAAATAAATTTTAGATAGTACTAGATTTTTTTTGCTATAATTATTTCTGCCTTATGTTAATGTTATCAATAAGTATTATTCAAATAATATGAAAATAACCTATTCAAAGCTGTAGATTAAATAAGGGAAAAAGGAAGTAATTTTTCACTGCCATTACATTTAATTACACTGAGTATGTTTCTCCAGGTTCTGACTGCTTGTACAAAGCCTGAAACTAATTAGAATTAATTGAAAATATATACTCAGATAATACTTTAAAAATCTTAGAAGGAATACAGATTTGCTCTTAAAAATATTGCTAATAGAGAACTAATGGTAGTCATTTAGTTACAAATTATTAAAGTTGTACTATTGTATTTCCTTTAGAATAAATATGAAACAACATTCCTGGGGGGGAAAAAAAAAAAAAAAAAAGAAGTGTAAGCATGCAATTCCTATGTGTACTGTAACACGCCTGTTAAACATATATAAATTCCCTAGTTGTTAATAAAACTGATATTGCAAAAAAATAATTATCTCTTATGATGGGGTGAAATCCATAATTTGCAACTTCAGAAAAAGGTTCTTAAGACATTTAATTTAACTCTTATTATAAAATTGTAGAATATTCTGACTTGGAAGGGACACACAAGGATCACTGAGTCCAACTTCTGGCTCTACATAAGATCACCCAAAATTCAAACTCTATGTCTGAGAGCATAATTCAAATGCTCCTTGAACTCTGGAAGTTCAGTACCATGACCATTGCCCCGGGAAGCCTCTTCCAGTTCTCCGCCCCCCTCTATGAAGAACCTTCTACTAATACCAACCTGACCCTTCCCTGACACATCTCCATGCTTTTCCCTTGGGTCCTGTCACTGCCACCAGATGGGGATCAGCACCTGCCCCTCTGCTCTGTCATGAGGAGCAGTAGGTCACCATGAGGCCACTTCCTCAGTCTCTTCCACGCTAAACAAATCAAGGGATTTCAGGTACTCCCCGTATGCCTTGCCTTCTAGACTTTTCACCATCTCTGTAGTCCTCGCTTAGAGGCTAATAGTTTTTATTATTATTATTATTATTTTTATTTTATTTTATTTTATTTTTTTTATATTGTAGTGTCCGGCTGCTCTGTTGTCTTGGGGATCCTTGAATGAGGGAACCGAACAAAACCCCCCTGTACCTCGCGGTCAGTCACTGCAGTTCTGGCTGGAACAGCTCTGAAGCAGCAAACCTCAGCGATCAAGCTTGAATTTTAATTCATGAGATTGTATGACCAGTCAAAAGTTTACATAATGATAACACAAACACAAGTTCACAGTGGGTATGTAGCCCTGAGACTGTCCAAATAAAAGTCATTATGCTCCACTGGGTTTAAATAAATGGATCATAATTTTCAGAAGTCACAGTGAATAAATTACAGATATCTGAGAAATATGTATTTGTTCACTGCCAAGCTTATTTATCTCATACAACTTGCAACCTTGCAAAAATGTTTTAATGCCTGTGTTTAATACGTGTATTGGTGGGGTTTTTGTTTGTTTGTTTTAATATAATAACTAAAATAACTGAAAACATGCAGCTTAACTTTTTTTTTTTTTTTTTCTGAACACATTTAACTTGTGAAATAGACATCACAACATGGGTTTTCCATGATAACATTTTCATTTTCAAATTATTATGGACCTCTAGTGTAAGGAAATTGTATGTAGAACATGGCCTTTAACGTGAATTTATTAACAAATATTATTTGAGAATTTATAATGAGAAATTGCCACTGCTCAAGTTACATAAATTAAAGACAAGATAAACAAATAAAATGTAACTACATTTCATAACTGAGAAGGGAATTCTGTCCCCACTTTTGTCTGCTTGGAAATTCTAAAGCATATCTCAGTCATACTACTTCTTGATAATTTATTCCACACTGATGTGGTAAAACTATTTTAGTATAACTGTTGCTTGAGATATTTTCAGTTCAAAATAGTGAGAGAAAAAAGCTTGTAGAAATTATTCCAAATTCATTGCATTTCCTTGGTCATAATATTGTGATCTATGAAGTATTTATTTAAGATAGTCTAAGCTAGGCCCAGTAAAAGTTAGAGGTGCCTAAAAGTGAGATGCACTCACTAGTGTAAGCACTGCCAAGCCTATGGCAGGGAAGATAAACTTAATTAATGCAACAAGTTTCCTAAATTTTGTAATGGAGTACCTCAGAATGTATTTCATATAACCACACATCAGATTATGTGCAAGAATCTAATACTAGCTATTAGGAAATTATAAAGCCAGGGTCCAATCAACTTTATAATGTTTCAGTGAGACCTCCACTTATCCATAATACTTTAAAATCACAAAGCTAAATAACCTTTTTTTGTTTTGTTTTTAATATAGAAATAAAATAATTAAAAAGAAATGGAGACAGACCAATAAATGTGACACAGTAAAAGTCTAAATTACTAACAGGACAAAAGTGCTAGTTAATTCATTTCCTTAATAGGTCAGGTTACACTTCTACATATCCCACCAGTTACAGAGGAAGAGTTATAGCAAAGCCCTGTTTCTACAGTTTTCTGTTTTTCATTAAGCTAATTTTAGTTAGTTTAAATTAATTTTTCAGTAACTTGGATTTAGTGCAATAATTATCTAACTTTATCATGCCTTTTTCTGCAAAGCAGAAATGTGGCAATTGTGTGATGGTGTAAAAGTGATTAAACCTCAATTTCAGCACCAGCCATCCCAATTTACAATTTACTATGAAAATAGCACAAACGTTGATATTTCTACCCTTCTCTTAAATCTGCTTTAAATCACTCAGAGAGCTCCAAAATATCTTTGAAGGGACATAAATTGACATAAATACAGACCAAATTTGACATTAAAACCTAAGTGATGCTACCACTATGCTTTATCTTTCACATGGCCTAGGTAAAGACTACTAATTACATTATTCAGATAAAGCTTTTCCACATTAAGCAAATTATATCACCAAAGGGTTATTCTTGATTCACGAAGAGAAGTGTCTTGGCCACTCTAATATGTCTTATCTCATTTTAATTTCTTTCCTCATGAATAGTGGATGCTCAGGTTTTGCCAGTGGCTTGCAACCATGAGCTGATGTATCTAAATCTGGGGGTTTAAATGTCAGCAGAAGTAAAACAGTAAAGATTTTTGGGATTGGGAATGCAAGGTGACACCTATCTAGCAATACACGAAAGAAGATGTTGAAAGCAATGAAGATTAACTAAAGCTACAACGATGCCAGAGTAGATGCTGGGAAAGCTCTATCTCCATGTCAAGGACACTTGGAAAGAAGGTGGTATGGGGTAGAAAAATTTGCAAGAAATAGGAGACATGGAACTGAGGTTTTATCTGGGAACCGGAAGGCCATAAAATCAAAATAAAGCATAATGCTGGAATGTAGGAGATTATGGGTCAGAAAACATGGGAAAAAAAAAAAAAAAAAAAAAGGTAAAGTCACTCCTCAAAAGTTAAGCTTCTTCTGTTTTAAAATTTCTGCCTCTGAAATTCACCATACCATTTAGTGTACTTAATTTGTTAATACACTTTTTCTCAGACACAAGGGCCTCCATTTTTTAACTTTCTATTTGTAGAGTTTCAAATAACAAACTTAAATCTCTCACATCTCTGTCAAAGCTGGTTGAAATGAAATACAGCTTCAAGAAAAAAAAAAAAAAGTGTATGATCAAATAGACCATGTTTCTGTGTCAAAACAGACTGAACAACAACAAAAACTTGAAAATTCAGAGTTTCTGTCTTTGAAGTAGATGTTCCAGCTGTAAAAATACTTAGGTAAACTCATTTAGTACTTTTTCTAAGTTCATAAATCTTGAATTCTTTCCTGCACAGTAACATAGCTTCACTGGGAGCAGTGAATAATGTTCCAAGAGGCATGAATAACTTATAGCCTGACAGTTACGGCACTAAAGAGTAAGTGATAGTTTGTAAAGACTCAGGTTCTGTCAGTGTGTGTTAGTCATGCTCTAACAACACCTTTGTGACTGAATCTTTGCCTTTGTCAAAGATTCCTGGGTTCAGTGCCCTTTCCAGATGAAAGGAATTAGATGTGCTCCTGCCATCTTTGGAATATATATATATATATTTTTTTTTTTTAACCAGGAAACCTCTACTCAGGTCGAATATAAATTTTCAGATGCCTAGTGATTTAATTTTGGTAGATGAGAAAAAAGTAGGTCAAAAGAAACAAATAAAAACAAGGAAACAACAACAACAACAACAAAAATACAGAGAAAGAGGTGGCAAATTTCTAAACCGTTCATTGTGGAAGCCACTGAAGAGGCATTGTCTTGGATTAGGTTAGGCTAAGGAACAAAAAGAATCTACATGTCCCATCTTCTTTTTGAATTTTCCAAGTATGTGGTTTCACACAAAAGGTTATTGCAGAGACCAGATTATATGAAATATGAAATATTTCACATAAAATGAAACATGAAATATGAACCCTATATGAAGAGCTCAGAAAAGGACATATGTGAGGTGCTGAGTGAGGTGCTTACATTTTCAGAGAGGTTGCTTCTAGCTTCAGCATTCTCTGACTTTTATATATATATTTTATTTTCATTAGATTGTGTTTTTTTTTTTTTTTTTTTTTTTTTTTTTTTTTTTTTTAAGAAAACAGGGCTTAAACAATGTTTGCCCTAACACAGTCTTTTCTCATCTCATCAGAAACTTTGAAACTGGACAATTTCAAAAAATGTGGCACAGGACAAAGGCCTCAATACTGAGGAAAAGAAAAAAAGAAAAAAAAAAAAAACCAACCTTTTGATGTCAAGAAAAGAAGTCAGGCTGGCAAAACTGCAGACATAGTCAAGGTGCTAAGTCAGAACAAGCAGAGCTCCGAACTCACTGAAATACAAGTCATATCTGTCATGAAGTCAAAGAAAGACAGTAGGGGCACAGTCAGTATTTCTGAGAAACAGCTGGAAAGGAAAAAGGTGGAAAGGGACAACTCTGAGGCCAACCTGCTGTGGTCTGAATATTACATGTGAACATAAAACACTGTGCCCTAGATCAACTTTGTTGCTGCAGTTCATCACAAAAGAGGCTGTTTAAAGGGCAAGCTTAAACAGACAGAAGCAGATACAACCTTAAACTTTGAATCCTACTATTCTCAGTTGCTAATACTTCTTTCCATGCTAGAACTAGTTCCAAATGCAAGCAGAATGTTGTGGGTGAGCTTTAGATAGGGGCTGAACTTCCATCCAGATGTTCACTCTCTACTCCTCCTCAATAGAATGAGGGGAGAAAACACAATGTAAAAGTTCACAAATAAGAAATCATCTACCAATTACCATCACAGGCAACAGACTCAACTTGTGAAAAAATATTTTTTAATTAAAATGAATTTTGGTACTGAGAAAGAAAGACCAAAACCAAACAAACATATAAGTACTAGCTCCACTGCAGTGTCCTCCATGGGCTGCAAGGGAACTTCTGCTCTAGTGCCTAGTGCACTTTCTCTCCTGATTTTTCTCTGATGTTAATGTTCATGAGGTTGTTTCTCATAATTTTTGTTTGTTTTATGCTGTTTCTTAAATATACTTTTCCCAGGCCACTGGCTGGGTCCAACCATGCCCTGTGGTGCTGCTGTTAGAGCTGAATGGAATGGGCTGTGTCCTGCAAAAGGCAGCTCCAGTCTCTCCTCTCAGAGGAGACTAGCAGCTTCCCACATTGCCAGCACTTGGCCACAGACAGCCAATACACTGGAAAGCATAAACATTTTTTTTTTTTGTTCAGCAGTTAAGAAGATCTGTTTTCAGATTTTTTTTTCTTTCTTTTTTTTTTTTTTTTCTGTAATTTGCAGACAAAAGAGCAAAGTTTTTCAACACGTGGAGTTAGCTGAAGGTAAATGTTACATAACTGGGAGAAGCTATGAATCTGAGTGTGAAAAATGAGTGAAAGCGAGGAGGAAAAAAACTATATTAATATATGTTAATCAGAGGACATCTAATTAAAAACATCCAGCATCATAAAATGCACAAGCATAAAAAATCAAAAGCAGAAAAGTAAACACTGATCTCTACAGTATATTTCTGTGTATATAATACATACATATGTTTTTCTTTGTGAGTTGTGGATATAGTTTTCTGAAAGATTCCTTATGGTACTAGAGAACAGTATATAATAGGAACTTTGTTATATAATAATAGAACTTAATGTACTGATCCTACACAAAGCCTATAATACAGACTTGTAAAAATTCACTCATAGATCACCATGACTGAATACTTAATAAAAGCTAACCATTCAGAAAATCAAATCATTATTGCTTTTACTTGAATATTCATCTGCTTGCAAAATTAACTGAATCATTGCTCATGAGCATTGTCTCTACATGTGCAGAGCACATCACCTCACATGGATTATTAGTTTTGTGTAAAAAATATAGAAAACTACAGACTTTTCTGTACATAATAAAAATATGGATACTTAATAAAAATATAGATACATAATAAACATATAGAAAACTACAGACTTTATGGATATTCTAGAAATATGGAGAAGATCCTAACATTTTAATAATCAGGAATGAAAAATTGCAATCTGCATTTCCCAGTGTGTACATCACTCCAAATGTAGATCAAACCCATCTTCTAATTAAAGTAAAATGTCTCTTCTTCCTCTCAGCTACTCCCCATACCCCCAAAATTTCCAGTCTTAGAAGGACTTTTCTTCCCAAATTAAGCTTCTCTTATATGATCATTTTCTCCATTCTACTGATCTGATTTAGGGAAAAAAAAAAAAATATATATATATATATATATATATAGTGTAATTATTTTGTTCCTATATTTCTTTTTCACTTTTTTTTTTTTTTTTTTTTTTTTTTTTTTTTAAGTACATTGTAGAGACATTTTTGCTCTCTTAGTCAAAAGGAAATGCCACATTTCCTGATTTCTTAACCTTTGGAACTATCATTTAAAAAGAGGAGATTAAATGGAGTTGTGGAATCTTCTTTTTAAATTAAATTGGAAGCTTATAGAAACTCTGAGAATTGTCAATGTATATGCTACTTTTTGTTTTTCTTTTAACTCAGTTGTCTTGATTTGATGCACAGTTGCATAATTCTAGTAACATTGATTCTTTGGTGCTCTGTCCCAGATATTCTTCTTCAGACCTAAACAGTGGAATGACCACAATCAATACCAGTTCTCTCAGTACAAATTTAATGCAAAAAATCTTGTAAGGTTCATTGTATGACAGTGCTTGCAACATATCTTCCTTGGTTCACTGGGGAGCTATGAAGTAATCTAGGAGAAATGATGGGACAGATGTGTGTTAGAATTGGCAATTTTTCTTTTCAGGAGACTGTCATAGTTTTGAAAAACTGTCTCTCATGTCTAGATTGGAATTCTGATTAGAGAAAAAAGATCATTATAACTCTGAAAAATTATTGGCTTACCTGTTTCAGAGCAGAAACATGAACCTTTAAGATATGCTTGGTTCAGTGGTACTTACTGTTTCAGTTATCTAAGCTGTTATAGTCTTTCAGAACTTTGAAATGTCTCTGTTTCTGTTGTTTGTTTGTTTGTTTATATTAAGGAATAAAAATGAATCTCAACAAGTTCTGAAAAATTGATTTTCTGTTTCTTAGACATTCATAGATATTAATCCTTAGCCTGTACTCCAAAAACTTTAGTATCTTGTATATATTTGGATCAATATGCAGATGAAAATTACATCTTCTGAGAGCTGTTGAGTACCATTCCAAATGGTAGCAGTATTAGAACAATCCCACACTAAAAGCCAACACACTGTAGTTGTTTTAGTATTTGTTCTAAGTTCTTCAAATCCTAGTTTAGAAAGAGTGAGACAGTGTGAAAGAACATTGTAGGTTTCATGCTTTGAGATATTTTTTAAGGGATCTGACATTTTTCCTCTTTCATTCAGCCCTCCTGTTTCATGTATATGCTAATATTCAGCAGCTGAAGTGTTAAAGAAATCAAAGAATAAATAGGCAACATTAAAAACCAACAAAGAATGAGTTTTATTGCCATTTTAACACTAAATTAGTAATATTATAGGATTCAGTAGAGATATGAAATATCCAGTTAATAGTGAAATCTAAGCTAATCTGTATTTATATATGGGTCAACACATAGCAGAACCTGAATACTGATTCATTATCTCTCTTAACTTATTGTTTCTTAAAAGTATGCAATTTTAGGGTTGTTTGTTTGTTTGTACTGAAAGCTGAATTACATGAAATGAACACAGAGAAGCTCAGGATTAGCTCCTAATAATCACCCTGAATTTAAAACCATACTGTATTTATAGTATCTTTTAGCAAGGAAGTTACTGAAATTATTGACATGATTGAAACCATTTTAGGGGGTGGAGTGATACTGCTGTTTTGAAAATAGCCATGATTCTAAAAGCTAATACATTAAAATTGATATTCTTGTATAGTATCTAAGACATTCAAATATAGCTACTTAGAACAGAGATATTGCTCTGTAAAATTATCTGGTTCATTTTCATAAAGGTATAATCAACTATTTTATCACTTTTTCATGTAACAATCAAACCTTCTGTTCTACACTTATATTGCATCAGTGTTATCTCAAAAATGTAAAGAATATTTTCTTCTGCAAAGAATATCATGGAATAAATACTGTAATGGATAACTTTTCTCAATGAAAAAAAAAAAAAAAAAGAGAACTACAAACACAAATTTACATATTAGTTCTGACACATTCCACCTCTGATGATATACTTGGTTGACTTGGATTGCATTTGGTTTTCAAGACAAATCCTCAGGAAGAAACTATATTTGATGGGAAAAAAAAAAAAAGTCATATCAAAATAATTTATTGGAAATATTTTCCTTCTTTTTTTTTCTTCTTTTTCTTTTTCTCTCTCTCTTTTTTTTTTTTTTTTTCCTGTGGATCACATGAAAATGAATATTCAATTTCAGATCCACTAAACTATTCAGCTTGGCTCAATTCTAAAAAAGAAATTAATTAAAGTGCTTCTCACCCAGGTGATAGCAATAGACACAAAATGATCTTCAAAAGTCTTCCGTGTTTCTGTGTCTGAAACTGGTATGGAATGCATTGTCTCTAATCAACATGAGACAATCAACAACAGGTTTTTTTCAATGGACATTTTTACATTTGAAAATTTTACATTTTCTTTGAGCAGATCCAAAAGATTTTTGTCTTCAAATGGGAAGGCCAGCTTTTCTGGCTGCAAACTTGGCCTAGGAGCAACTCTTTTCAGCTCAGCGCAGGAAGTTAGGAGATGATACCATAGTATCCTATGAAGATAAGATACAAGCTGGAGTCTCCCTGCTTCTTCTTATGCTTCCTCTTATTTAAATTTGCAAGGCCTAGAAGAGAGGAACAAAAGAATTCCTGCTGAGATTCCTGAAGCCAGAAAATGTCACTCCAAAGAGTAATCTTGACCACTCTGGACTGTAAGAGAACATGTGTGTTCATTGTCATCATCAACTTACTATTACAACTTGGGCAATCTGTCACTACCAAAGGTCAGCACCTCCTAACATCAAGAAATCACTTGAATAGTAGGACTGAGGAGTAGTGAACAGCTTTGCTGTTTATATATACGTATCTGTCTGTCTCTATATCTGTCTTTCTGTCTGTCTCTCCCTATTTTCCATCTTTTCTCTTTATCTTCTTCTACACTTAAACACTTTGCAGTACTCGTTACCTAATATTGTCTTAGAACTCCTAGCATAGAAGTAATTTCTGTGCCAAAGTATTTTTACTAATTCTAAAGAATTCTCTACGAATTTTTATTAATTGTGTTTCGCAAAATAGCAGATTTTACCTCCAAGTAGAGAATTAGCTGTTGTCAGAAAACTCTCAATAAGTTGATTTATGTTATTCCTTTGAGTCTTGGATGACTCCACCGCCACGGTAGAGATCTTTTCTGACTAGGGGAGGTGGGACTAAGGAAATAGAAAAAGATTCACCTCTTCACTGAGTGGGATGGGGTCATGGGGTCCCCAACAATCAAGGATTATGGGACAATGCCAGAAACATTAATGTTATTTCATACTGAACGTTTGCCCTTCCTTAAGAAGTGCCCTCTTGTGGTCCAAGATGTCTGGAAATTACAGAGTAGAAATTGTGCTTCCCTTTAATTACCACAAATAATAATAATAATAGTATGTTAAGTCATTCAATTTAGAGATTAAATATACTTAAAAGTTATGTAATCAGATGAAGTAAGCAAACAAGCAAAGAGTCAAAGTCCTGAGATTTCACTTTCACATTCTGTGAAAAGATTGCAGTAATGTCTAAATTTATATTTTATATAGCTGGAATAAGATAAAAAATCTTTTCCTTTCCTACTGTATTTCTGTAATTTGAATGTGTTGCTTCTGTCCCTTTGTATATAATTTTCCACTTTCTCTTCTAATGTCTTCTTCTACAACAGATTCCCCAGTTAACATCTCTCTTTCCATATCTGAAATGGTTTTAAGTTGGAGGAGAAAAGATTTAGGTTGGATATCAGAGGGAAGTTCTTTACAGAGAGAGTGGTGAGGTGCTGGAACAGCTGCCCAGAGAGGCTGTGGGTGCCTCATCCCCGGAGGGCAGGTTGGATGGGGCCCTGGGCAGCCTGATCTAGTATTAAATAGGGAGGTTGGTGGCCCTGCCTGTGGTGGGGGAGTTGAAGCTTGATTATCCTTGAGGCCCCTTCCAACCCTGGCCATTCTATGATTTATGATCTGTCCTTCCCATTTAGTTCAAAAAGACCTCGCCAAATCTTCCTCAATTGTTTCTGTCGAAACAGCAATCTCTTTGTCCTTTCTACTTTCCTGAGGATTTATCGTGATAAAATGTTCTGTAGCAAAGATGGCACAAAAGCAAAGTTCTCCCTTCTGTTGCTCTGTTACAGTATGTGTAACTGAACACTACTTGCATGATCTATACAACACCTACGAATGGACGGCACACTTACTATTTGCCACAGATTAAGATTTATGTATTTTGATATGTCCAGTTGTATCTCATCTTTGATTATCAACCAGATTGTCTAGCAGTTTCAGTAGAATTTACAATTATATGAAGAGAGATTTTTGTGACCTTGAAACAGAAACAGTTTGAAGTTTTGCAGCATTATCAAAATAAAGTATTCTACTTTTATATATATATATATTCTCCTTTGGGAACCTTGGCAATATTCCCCACTAACTTACAGCCTTGTGAGTGATTTTTGTCTGGTTTTATCACTTATCACTGAAGATGCTTTCTCTTCTGACCGCAATAGCACTAACTCTCAAATTGATTTATGGAGCTTTAGTGGATGTATACCTTGTTACCCTTTGGCCTCCTTGTGGAAATTGGTAGGAGTGCTGGGCTCTGAGTACAAATACAGCAGTGACCTAGTTATATGGATCAGCACAACTTTGGTAAGGCGTATCTTTTAAAGCTATTGTTAACTTACAAGGTTATAGTAAAATGCAAATAAAGTGTTTATTTACAGCATCTGATAAAGACAGCATAGTTACAGGTAATAAAAGACAAGTGAAGGGAAATCAATTCTTAATTTACACTAAGATGAAGCATAAGAGATATTTTTGTCTGCTTAGTATCTCACATTTCAAGCTGCATTTGTGAGGTAGAAGCACATCTTTACAAAGCCTTCTCCTGGTTTTTATGGAGTTTTTTGTTCTTGAAGTCCTCTCAGTATGACATTCAAATTCAAGTCCTTTCCTCCATCCTTCTCCTTAACCACCTGCTCCAGTCCAACCAGAGTATTTTATACTATTTCCACGTAATGGAAACTCCTAAAGAAGGAACCAATATTCCCTTTATAGATAATATTCTGAAAATTATGTATTTACATCATGGAGGAAAAAAAAAAAAAAAAAAAAAAGAAGAAATTCCATTTTACAGGAGTGAAAGCTTTTGTAAGAGGAGGCAATCATATAAGCCCTAGGCTGACACTGTCACATAAATTTCTCATCAGAACAAATATTGGCCAATAAACTAATATTTATAATTATATTTGTTTCCATTTACATTATTTTTTATATTGGCTTATTGGCAGGCTCTAGCAAATTATTTTCTCACATGCTCTCTATTTTACTAGTGTATATTGGGCTTAGGTCCTTGACTTGATGACATGCAGTTCAGTTTGAGAGTAAATGGTTTTGTGGGTTTAACCTCATATCAGAGAATAATGTAAATTCCAGTTGACACAGTCATGCTGTGGATGTGAAAGGTTAACTATTGTCTCTCCTGCTTTCTGCAAAGCATACTTTTTACAGCTCAGTGACTTGATATTTTTTTATTTTTTTAGCCATGGAAAAGATGCCCACAATCAATTTTTATAACCCTTTCTATTTATAAGTGCAGCAAAAATATATTATTTTTTTCTCCTTTTCTGAAAAGTTTTTGTTTATTTTTTCTTCCTTTTTTTTTTTTTTTCCAAAGTAAAAGAACTGCTTTTACCGCAGAGAAAAATAAGCACTATTTTAAAAACAAAACCAAAAACTAGAACAGCAGCAAAACCAACAAACAAAAGGCAAACAGAACAAATACCCACACGACCACCACCACCAACAAAATACCAAAGGGAAAAAAATAACTCCCTTACACAAAGGCCAAAACAAATCCTGTGCAGCTGTCTGAGGAATTCACTGTAGATGTCTGTCAGTATTTCATATCTAAAGGATTAGATCTTTGAGCAACAGCCCATCTTTTATCATGCATGTTTATGTAGCTCCTAGATAATTGACTTGGTGAAAGTTAGTAAGCACTCATTTACAAGAAAAATACATTGAACTGAACTTCAGGGGAAAAAAGTAGACTACACAAAACACAATTTGCACTTTTTTCCTCTAGATTACTCAGGCCTTCTTTCCTTAGTATAATATAAAAATCAGATGCTTATATATTTCTGATTAGAATGAGATACTAAGTCTGCTTCTGAAGTGCTAATACTTTAAATATAAATGGGTGAAGAACACTTTTGAAAGCTGATACATTAGAAAATGAGCCTAAACATTTAGATTTGGTAGGTTTTTATAAAGCCTAATATGTAAACAATTTCATTGAATCAACAAACCAAAATATGATCTTAGTCTAATAGCAAGTAACTGCACTGACATCAAGTGCTATATAAGATTTAAACACAGAAAATCATCTTCTCCCTAATAAGTTGATGGAACAACACCAAATTGATACCAAGTAGATTTTTCAGATTTATTGAATGGGTATAATATGTATATTTTTCTTTTTGAAAAACAAGTGTAATAAATAGGTCACTAACGTCTTCTAAACATCATGAAATCTTTGGTCATCATTATGTATTCGTGCAGTAAATACATATAGATATATATAAATTGATTATGAAGTACATTATATGACTAATAAACACTATGAAAATATAAATATAAGAATGAAATGTAAAATCTATTAAAATAGATTTTCCAATTACAAATCATATAAAAAAGTGAAAGAACACTTTTTTGTTGTTGTTGTTGTTTTTTTTTTAAATTAAACCAATTTTCTGACAAAAAAAAAAAAAAGAGTTATGCTTAAAAATAAAAATCTCAACAAAGGAGAAATATGAAAAATTTTTGTAGAAAGAAATCAAAAGAGTGTAATAAATAAACGTGGTTACTGAATGGTAGAATAAAATAAGAGGAATGGGTATATATGTGTATGCAGTCTTTAGAAGTCTTGAATTCCTAAACTAGGTGACTTTGTATAACAGCAAAATTACAAGCTATCTTTCATGCTCTCCCCTATCCTCTGCCGCACATAGTCCTAATTAATTCAGATGTTTGATACCATCACAAATTTAGTTGAAGGGATTTACATTGCCTATTCTAATGGAGAATGTTTGAAAGTATGTTAGATGTATATCTAATATCAATACAATTAAACACATGACTTTTTCCTCTTTAAAGTTACTAGCTGAAACATCACAGTCTTGTTACTATAGGGAAATAGAATGCATTTTAGTTCAGGCTGATATCACTATCTGTTACTGTGTCTGGCTAACATTTCAGTTGTTTATAACTTTAACAGACTTCATCTGTTCCAGTGTTTATTGCTCATGCTTGGTGATTTTTGATGAAATTCTTTTGGGGAAGAAATAAAAGATTTAGAGTAGAATCAGTTTGTGCACTGGGCTGTTGTGGGAGAAAAACAAAAAAATAAAAAACAAACAAACAAAAAAACAACCAAAAAAAAAAAAAAAAAAAAACCAAAGCAAACCAAAACAAGCAAAAAAACCCAGCTTGTTGTATCACTTATACACAGAATACATATCCATATATCCACAAGGAGAAATTAATTTTAAATAACAACACAATATCTATTGGAATTTCTTCATTTCTAATCATATGCTTAATATATATATATATTTGGTGGGCATTTAGGTGTGTATATAGGAAATATTTTATTTAGTTCTATGAATGTATCTTTCTAGTTTTATATGCAATGCTTATTCAATCCCCAAATGCTCTGAATGAACCAGATATTTCCCTCTATCAGTTTTCAGACTCAAGGTAAAATCTGTGTAAGTGGTTTCCGTGAGAATGATTGTTTTCTGTTAGCTACTTTTGCATGAAAATCTATCACAACTGCTTTATAAATACTGTAACCTGTTTAGTGTTAGATTTTTAGGAAATTATTGACGTATTTTAACAGTATACAAAACGTTACAAGAACAGGTTATGTGACTTTTAAAGTAACATCAAGACAAATGATGTAATGAGAAAAAGATTCCACTTCACAACTATCATAGAACCGTATATCTTATATTAAACATTTTTTTAGGTGGTAGCAAATTGCAATACACAGATATAATCAAATAAATATTGGGTGAATTGGAAACAAATGGCACATCCACATTGCAAAGTAAAACGGGACAAAAAACAAGCTCCATCACTGATAGTCCACTCATACTTCACACAGAGGAATAGATACTATTTTCTCTGTTACAGGCTTTTTCCATAATCATAGAAGTCAGAAAACAACTAAACATGGTCTGGGGGATAACACATATATTGTCCATGCTCCCAAAAAACTGTTGTCCTGGTTTCAGCTAGAACAGAGAAAATATTCTTCCTGGTATAGTGCTGTGTTTCAGGTTTATGAATAATATTGATAGCACATCAGTTTAATTATTGTTGAGAACTGTTTACAAGTCAAGGACTTTTCATCTTCAAAGTTTTCCCTACCAGCAAGGTGGGGATGGAGGTGCACAAGAAGCTGGAAAGGGACATAGCCAGATCAGCTAACTCAAACTGGCTTGTTATGGTTTAACTCAGAATATGTACCACATAATCATTCAATCATTCCCTCCTCCGAAAGGGATAAAGAATAAAATCAGAAAACAAACAACAAAGTAGACTGTGTGGATTGAGATAAAGAAGATTTATTAAAACAGTAAAAGGAAAAGGAAAATAATAATAGTAATGTTAATAATGTATTTTAAAAACACATGATGCACAATGCAATTTCTAGACACCCACAAGCTGATATTCAGTCTGTTCCCAGGAAGGGGCTGCCCCCTCCCCTCCACCAACTCCTCACAGTTTTTAAAGGTTTTTTTCACATGATATCATATGGCATGAAATATTCCTTTTGCCAGGTTAGGCCAGTTGTCCCCTCCCACTCCTTATAGCCCTTCAGACCCTCGCTGGTAGGCCAGTACAAGAAGTTGAAACATCCAAACAACTAGAAACATTGGTGTGTTATTAACATTATTTTTCTCCCAAAGAAAAACATAGCACCATACCAGACAATACAAAGCTAATCAACTCTGTCGCAGCCGAAACCAGAACATGGTCAAAGAGGCATTTCATACCATATGACATTATGCTGAACAATAAAATAATAAACTCCCCCTTAATAAAATAAGGGGGAGTTGGCCATGTGGGACAAGGATTAGCTGAGCATTGCTTGACAAGTGATGAGAAAAACATTGTACATAATTTGTTTTTTAATTCTTCTTGTTGTTATTATTTTTCTTACTATCATTATTATTATTACTTATTAAACTGTTTTTATCTCATTGCATGGGTTCTTGCACTTTTGAGTTTTATTTCTCATCCCGCTCTAGATTATGGGAGTGAGTGAGCAGCTGTGTGACAATTGACTGCCAGATGGGCTACCACAACAACAGTACAGACAGAATTGGTCTGTTTTGACTTCCTGTTCTTCCAAAATTATTCCATCATTTTGCTCACTCAGGCATCTCTTAGTACTCTCATTCCATACACTTCCTAGGCCATATCTTTGGTGTCATGCTATTAAAACAACAACAATAACAACAAACCCTACAGATACTACAGATAATTTCAATCTGTAAAATAATAGGATATATGTGTATGTATGTGTACATACATATGAAATATAGAGGAGACCCAGAAACAATGCTGTGCCACTTAACTAAAACCAAACTTTTTCTCTTGACCTCAAAGCTGTATAGCAAACACTATCACTCTTCATTTAACAATACTGACTTACTTCATGGCACTGCAATCTTTATTTGTATTAAAGGGGCTTAGTGAAGTCAACGGAACTATTTGTATACTAACTGCCTATGTGAGCAGAGGAAATTTTGTAAAAAATTTCCTTAGCCATTTCTGAATTTAGTATTGGTAAAACCACATACCAAAAATAGAATAATTTCCATCAATACATTTTCCAGAATTATTTTGATGTTTGACAGACTGAAAATTTTTTTACCATATAGATGAAATCTGCTATTAACAAGAGAAATAATCACCCACTGAATAAAAGCAAGCCCAAAATTGTCTTTCTTTTATTCTTTTATTTAGAAATAAACTTTTTGCTATTCAGTCTATGCTGTCTTAAATGACAGTAAAACCATGAGACAATAACAAAGCTGGTGAGCAGGCAAGAAAAAGTCACTTAAAAAAAAAAAGAAATAGTATTCCTCTTCTCAGAAGCCTGTAGGGAAACATCCTATTACAAAAATAAAGAAAAAGGCTGCGGAGAAAAGCCAGTGCCCAGGAGGAGTTTCTGACTAATAAACATTTATTGTTTTTGTGACCAGACTGAATTCTCACTTTGAAAGGAGGGCAGTAAAGAGAGAAAACTATGTTCTTGTAGAAAAATAATATGGTATGAACTGTTTTCCTGAAATGTAATGATCTTTGTTCCCATCCAGATGCTGAATTGAATTTATTGTAGAGACAACTATGTATCACATCTGTCTTATCTAAATATATCAAAAAACAAGATGTTTTCACATTTTTATTTCAGCAAGAAAAATAACTCATAATGTAATAAGCCTGATATATACATACACATACCAATTCAGAAGATCATTTTCTTTTGAATTAGCACAAAATATATAACTATTCTTCTAAGAAATAATATTCAGGGTAATCTTACCACTTTGTATGTTAAAAGGCTTTCTTTTTTCCAAATGTCATACAGATATAAAATTTATCAGCTGCAAGAAATATAAATAAAACTTCATTTAAATTAATAAGTGATTGATACTTTCACTTGCACCTCAGTATAAATCTTTGAACTGACATCAGTCAGTTCAGTCATTCAAGGAAGAAGAATTTTACTTCAAACAGGGCTAAGTGAGTTTCTGTAAATAAATAAATAAATAAATAAATAACTTTTTGAATTTATTTATTTATGATTTATATTGCATTTGTTCAGTTTTCTTATGTAAATCTTCTATTCCACTAAAAAAAAAAAAAAAAAAATCAAATGAAGCATTTCTTGTTCTAAAATAATAACAAAAACTCATAGTTTAGACAACCCAGTACTTGCATTTAATATCCACTTGGGAAAAGACCTTATATCCTACACATAATGCATAAGTTAATGAAAGTGCAGAGCTCCTAAGAGAAGGGATTTCTTCTTTCTGTTTTGAGCATTTAGATCATTTATTGATTCTTGATGGTTATTTTTAAAATAAGTTATTTAGATATTCTATTTTTATTCCCATGTTTTTGTTTGTTTGTTTGTTTGTTTGTTTCCTTTTTTTTTCTTTCTTTCTGTTTCTGCAAAGTAGATCAAAGTTGGATGCACATAAGATGAAAACAAACTATTTTTGGAGGTGCCCATCACAATAGGTGATGGGTACAAATTGAACATCAGTAAGCACTTCTTTAATGTGCAGATGACTGAGCACTGACTGGCACAGGTTACCTGGAAAGGTTAAGGAGTATCTTCCTTGGAGATCTTTCCTTTTATTTCCTTGAGCAGGGCTCCAGGAGCCCCTTTCAACATTAAACATTCTGTGAAAAATACAGAATTTCAACCTGAGAAAAATTCCCATTTAAACCAAACAATCTACAATGTAATAGCAAGCAATAAAAGTAAGAAGAAATATAAAAATGTATAAAAAACATCACACATGCTGAGATGAAAGCAAAAATGTGCTAGAACACTCTCAGATGTTTTCTTCACACTTCCCTATGTGCTCTTGACATCACTGTAATACAACAGAATGTAACTTTGTTCTTTCACTAGCTTAGATAGTAAGAATTGGACTTAAATATATATTGTTTCCCAAAAAGGATTTAAACTGTTAATTGAATAGTTAAAAACAGACGCAATCAGAATCCTGATCTAGACTTTTTTTTTTTTTTTTTTTAAATGAGTCTGTTAGACTTTGATTATGAAAAGGAGGGACATTCACACAAATAATAACTGCACACATTACAGAGTCAGTTTTGGATGCAGAACAGGCTCCTGTAGTGGTCAACTTTGATTCCTCTGAGTGCTTTGAAGATAAGTTGCATTGAGTCCTTTACCAGATATAAGATCTTCCTTAATTCATAAGGAAGATAGAATGATACCTAGTGAGATTTACTGCTATACAATCAAAGTAAGAAACTCTTTCAAAAACTGAAGTTTGTCAATGTTATTATGTTTCATGTTAGTTTCCATCAGAATTTTGTTCTACCCTTCAATTCCCTATTTATATTTTGCAATAAAGAGAAAAAAGTACTATTTAAGGGGGAAAAAAAAAAAAAAAAAAAAGCCCAAGAGAAAGAAAAATCTCATTTTCTGTATTTCTTTCCATACAACTCTCTTATGTTGCTTGAACTGTGTTTTTTAGGAGTGGCAGCAAGTTTCAGGGCTTATGCTTACAGTCTCCTTTTTCAATATTTGATTAAATTGCCTGGAGGACATTGTAGGTACTTCTATATCATTTCCTTTCAAATTGTAGGACTCTGAATAAATAAATAAATAAATAAATACACACATAAACAAATTGTAAAATAACCTGCAAGCTTTGCTTTAAATTTACTCATTGAAATAGATGAAAAAATATAATTTATAAGCAATCAAAGTGTAAGTACTAATATTTTCAGAGGTTACATTTACTGGATAGAGTCTGGAGGATATGTAGAAATTGTAAAGTCTATTTATACCACTGACAATTTCTCTTAGCAATAGAGCTAACTGATTTATCACA
This sequence comes from Chrysolophus pictus, assembly GCA_037305975.1. NCBI lineage: Eukaryota > Metazoa > Chordata > Aves > Galliformes > Phasianidae > Chrysolophus > Chrysolophus pictus. Next base: position 36,136,849 of record CM074576.1, on the reverse strand, counting down.
GCTATGTCAGCATTCATCTATTTCCAGTTTTTCTAACACAGTCAGGGATGGCATATGAGGCAGAGTGGATTTTTGTAACGGAAGTCAGAGTACATATATTTTGCAGCATCAGTGATAAATAGTTACAGATCCACACTTACAGCACCATTCTACATCTGCAAAAATGCAAATTATACTGAAGTAGTTAAGATATTTTGCAGATTTTAATTTCTGAAGACTCACATTCCTGGCCTTTTAATCTATTTGCTCCCTCAGAACATGCATCATCTTCAGGCACACCTTCCTGAATTAAATTTTTTATGCCATGAACAAAGTTAAAGGAATGGCCAAAAAAAAAAAAAAAAAAAGAGAGAGAAGGGAAACAAACAAACAAACAAACAAAAAAAACCCATCCATTTTGGTCACAGTACTGTAATTCTGCTATAACTAATTACTTCAAGGATTTGATTTAGCAGTACCTAAAGACAGAGTAGACCATGAAATAACTAATGTATTGTGAAAATAATAATAATAATAATGAAAACCATTCCTAAAAAATAATATGTATACACAGACTGTACATGGAAATATTATACAAAAATTTCAATAGAAATAAAAACAAAATAGATGACAGTCTTCCATTTTTTACACTCATGTCACAAATACTATTGAGTCTTCATTCAGCCAGAATCATTTGGATCAAGAAGTTGATATCTATCAGAACCCATCAAACCAATAGACAGATTTAAATTTTAAAGTGAAATAATTCCAACAGAACTCTCAGATAATAAGAAGCTTGAAAACATGTTCTTCATCTTCTCTGAGTGTCCTAAATAATGGAAGATTATCTGCTCTTTATTTTTATTTTTTAAAGTTTAACATGAGTCTGTGAAATCTTAACTATCATTTTGGAAATGTTATAACTGGAGATGCAGCATTGCCCTGACATCTTCACATTAAAAAAAAAAATATATATATATATTTTGCTTTCGATACAAATTCTACACTCTTGGCCTGGATTTGTTTTAGATTTAAATACTTGCATTTTCAGACTCTGAAGGAATCATTCAATACAGATTGTTGCTTTCATTTCAACCTTTTCTTACCTTTTATTGTATTCTTCTAATGTACCAATTGTACAAGAAAAAACTTTCTTCAGTTCCAGTTTGCTCAAGTATTCCCTGATCTGATCCTCTTCCACCAAGACCACATCATCCTTGCTCCACACTTTACTGGTAGTCTTTGGTATCTGGGACTCCTGAAGATCTGTCTGGTTAGTAAAGCCAGAAGCAAAGAAGACGTTCAGAACCTCAGCATTTTCCCTGTTCTGTGTAAACAGTTCCCACGTCTTGTTTAGCAATGGGTCCATATTTTTCCTAGTATTCCATTTGTTTTTGATCTACTGATGGCAGCCCTTCTTACTTTTTTTGACATCCCTGGCCAGATGCATTTCCAGTTGGGCTTCAGCTTTCCTAACTTCATCCCTGGATGATCAGACAAGGTCTCTGTATTCCTCTAAGGTAACCAGTCTTTGCTTCCACCCTCTCGATGCCTCCTTTTTGAGCTTCTTATTCATTTACACAGCTCACCTGATATTTTTCTTGTTTTTCCATTCACTAGACTGCACATTCTTTATCTTGGAGGAGAGATTCTTGAACAAGAACCAGCTTTCTTGGGTTCTTATTCCTGTCAGTTCCTTATCTCAATGAGCTGCTCCAATTAGACATTAAGAGGCCAGAGTCTCCCTCTTAATCAAGGGTTGCTACCTTGTTTACCATCCCTCTAAATAAGACCCTAATCTCTATCATTTCATGAAGACTGTAGCAAAGACTGACTTTGGCCTACACATTTCCAGCAAGATCTTTGCCACTGGTGAGAATGAGATCCAACAGAACACATCTCTCTACTGGATTCTCTATTTCTTGGAATGGGAAGTTAATGTCAATGCACTCCAGAAATCTACTGCATTGCTTACACCTGTTTTTCCCTACACCAGATATTAGTATACTTGAAGTTTCCATGCAGATCAGGACATATGAAAGTGAGGCAGCTCCTAACTGTCTGTAGAGGTTCTCATCCACTTGTTCTTCTTAGTTATGTGTCCTGTAGCAGACACTAGGTATAATGTCTTCTTAACCCATCCTCTCTTTATTACTAACCTAGAATCTCTCAGCTCCTCATCCATTCCCAGACCATTCTCTATGTATTCCAGCTGGTCTGTCATCTAAAGAACAAAACTCATTTCTCCACAGCCTGTCCATTCTAAAGAGACTATAACTCTCCAGTGCACCATTTCGTCCATGAGAGTCTGCACAGCATGCCTCTGTGATCTTGACAATGTGTATAAATACATGAGAAAAAGGAATGAATAAGGGGCCATTTTCTTACTGTTGCTCAGCAGCAATAAGGGGAGATTCCATTTAAACATGCAAATATATATATATTTTTTGGGGGGGGGGGGAGTTGGGGGGGGGAGGGGAGGAGAGAGAGAGGGAGAGAGAAAACAACCCTGCACTCTTAGGTGCTTTAAGTGATGGAATATCTGTAGCTCACAAGGGAATGGTTGCAGATTTGCAGCCTTGTACACTTTCATATACCCTGATATGACACCAAGGAATGATTACATTTGTCATCAATATAATGCAATTAAAAAAAGATTTTTTTTTCTTGTTTGAAATACAGTTTTCATTTAATTTCAAACTCTGCCAAATGAAAAACTCATAAAGCAATGATACCATGTGATAGGATCTGCAGGCCAGAGTGGGTGTAATCATAAGAAACAAAGTGTTCGTGTTTTCATCCTGCTGTAGCAGGTGCTAGCTTTATGCATCATAGATGCAACAAACTGGTTGAATATAGAATCAGAGACCATTTATGAACTTTTGTTCAGCCTTATAGGCAAAGTGATGTGAAATGAAGCATATAATCATGCCCACAACTGAATTAGAAAAGTGTAACTCAGAGATAAGACACGTTTTTTGAGGACTGGTTGTTAGGCAAATTTGAGTCTGATGGCCCTTCTATCAAAAGAACTCTGATTGCTCATACTACTCTACCACTAAATTGTCCCCTAGTTCAATTTTTGGCTGTTTTACCTGGTGATCTTCAAGGCAAGGCCAGGGTTCAAAGGAAAGACCCATTCTAATGATGGTAAGGTTAATACATTTGGCTCCTTTTACTTCTATAATTCTCCATATTAGTACGCTCAAGTCATGCAGCACATGTTCACACTGTGGTCATTTAAGCACACAATTTGCATGGTTCACAGTGGCACTACATGCCCAGTAAGAGTTTTGGACCAGGATGGCAAGAGAACTGCAACAGCATAGGTGTAGATAATCTTAAAAATGTCTTGTTCTGAGCAGTGTGTACCAATCAGTATCCCTTCAGTTTTGCAGAAAAGGACCTCTCTTTTGGATTGATAAGTACAGGAGACTTTGTGAAGAAGAAAATTTGAATTGTAGAGCTCTGCTATTTTGCATTCTAAATCACTTAGAAGAACCATATTTTTCAATAATTGGAAACACACTGTTCAATTTCTTAGATATATTTGCCAAGCGAACAACTAGCTGGATTTTTATGAGCTAAAAGTTTTTCCCTACTGAAAAATTGGTAGATTTAAACAAACTCAAAGGCATCTTCTTCCACACATCTAGTACAGAAGTAAATTTGATCCTTGCCCAAAGGATTAAATGTAATCCAAGATTACTTAAAACCTGTGCTTTTCTTTCAACTCTATTCAGTTCTGCATTTCTCATCTCACAGAATAAATATGATTTTTCACTAGCTACTAAATGCATCTGCACTGTCTTTAAAAAGGGACTGAAGATTCATTCGGAATTCAGAATGTGTATTGTAAGAATGGAGTAATATATACAGTTATGAAGGTGACATGTTATGCCCTGAAGCACAAATGCCCACTGAGATAGCTCAGAAAGGGATAGACCATCTCTAACCTTATCTAACTGTGAACAGAGACCACTTTCCTTTTCTCAGATATAATCTTTAATGATCTTTGGCAATTTTTGAGAAATAGATGACAAGAAGGCAAGGTAGCCATGACAAATATAGAAAACGTGGGAAGGTGACTTTGCAAACTATATCAATCTTTCTTGCTGTAGAAACTGTAAGAAACTTGTTCTTTTGTCATCTAATTTTCAATGTTTTGTGCTTTTTGTGTTGTGTTTTTTTTAATTTTTGAACATTTGCTTGAAAGCAAGGGAAGGACTAATGTCAGGAAGTACAACTTAGTCAAATTAAGCAAAATTTGTTGTGCATTTACATTTGTTTCGTCATATACTTCATTTCAAAGTCTAAAGTGCAGACCACTCACATTTTTTATTTCACTCACCTTAGGTATTGATTTGTGTATTGATCTTCAAGACGATCAGAATTTATAATGAATATATTGTACTGACTAGGTTAATAATTGACTTTCTATCCATAGCAGCATACTATGATCAGCATACAATATAATGTGTTAACATTCATTGCTTTAACATGTCAATTTTTGGTATTTCTTGGCCATTTTCATCAAGAGTTACAATATTATATTAAATCGGTGAGAATCAATGAGTCCAATAGTGTTCTTTGTTTGTTTTTGTTTTTGTTTATTATTATTATTATTATTATTACTGGATAGAAAAAAACAGAGAGGGGCTGAAAAAGCAGAGATTATTAGAGTTATTAGCCTTTCATTAACTCTGCGTGTATTCTATGTACAATCCAGTCACATATCCTATTTGTTGCCTACTACTCTCTGGGTATATTATATTGTAATAGAAGTAATAGTATCTTGTATATATGTTCAAAAAAAAAAAAAATGTATTCAAAACATATAAATTTCAGCCATCAGTACTACTGTAGTTCCCATCAAGTCACAGTATGTGCATTCTAGTTTCTAATAAGACAACTGGTTTCATTTCATTATACTGCTTAAAGCATATTTCAACATGAAGATATATTCTTAAAGACGACTGAAGACAAACTGAGAAATATGCAGGAGCAAAGAATTATGAATATTTTTTGTCTCCGGTGTTTAGTGCTAGAGGGAGTATGTAGACATCTTTTGATGTTTCAAACATTAGGAGCTTTGTTTATGAAAAATGGAAAATATATGACACTGTAGCATGTGATCATTTGCTTGAAATTTCTTATCTTATACACACAAAATTAATAGCTAATAAAAAATGCCTATTTAAAGATATTTAAATTTGATACCTTCTACTTTCATTGAAATACCTGGAAATGTTTTTATACAAGACAGCATAGGATATATCTTTTAAAGAGATTGAAATTAAATTATTAAAATTTAGATGGGTTTGTTCGTAGTTTTATTAGCTTTGATTAAGCCTTGTGCACTGGTGTATGACTTCATTTATCATACACAATTGTAACTTGTCATATATTGTTTGAAAGACAGTATTTGTATGTATTCAAGAAGCAGTACTAAGATATATCTATTCATATTATTAACCGCCATAATAGATACAGTATTCATATACTTTGGAAAATAAGTGCATGAATCTGTATCAGTATCCATGTGCTTTTTATCAAATTGTAATGCATTTTAAAAAAGAATTCTGGCCAACATTGTATGATCATATTTCTTTCATATGATGAAATAAATAAATAAATAAATAAATAAATAGAAAGTTAAAACAGAGAAAACCTTTTTCATTATTTTACTGACTTTCTGTCAATCACTACTACCAATAAACATTAAAGAAGAAATGATGGTCTCAAGGGACAGAAAGCAAGGAATATGAGAAAATCAAGTTGGATAAGGTGAACATAGGGAAGAACATGTTTTCTGTTATTAGTATGTACACACACACACAAAAAAAAACAAGAACAAAGGTTGGGACAAAAATGAAAGAAAGCTAAATAAATAGTCAGGAAGAGATTTCAGAAGTAACCTCAGGGTAGCTGGATGAAAAGAGAGATTACTGATGAAACAGGGTCCTTTGAAAGTCTGGGAAAGATGAAGGTTTGAACTTTTTTTTTTTCCCTTAACAAACATATTTATCATTCATTGTATTTTGTTAATTTTGGAGGACAGTATTACTTGATATGTTACTTAATATAATGCCATGTAACATGGATCCAGTATTGGCTATTTCTGAGAACTTTCGGTAAATATGAACAGAATATGTTAGAAAAACATTGTGTTTTCCTGTTCCATTCTATTCTAGAACTTGGAAGGCGTTATTTTAATGCTCTTCAAATTCTCAGGTCTTTTATCTTCTCTCTGTCATCAGATACTTATACAGTAGTAAATGACACTACCCTTCCTTTCCTCCTTCCCTTCTCCCTCTCTCTCTACATCCTTTCTTTCTTTCTTTCTTTTCTTCCTTCCTTCCCTCCTGCTGAACTGTTGTCCACATCTGTGTGATACTTTTTCGAATCCTCCATGATATCTTGTTTTAAACTCCTGCTGCCATTACCAAATGCTATGGATGCCTCACATCTTCCATCATAGCTGTAAACCCCATGGATTTGTTATGGCTGTTGTAGTACATAACCAATTCCAGCAGGCATGTATTCATCAGCAGAATATTGTGTCTTTTACAGCATCATATACCGAAGTACCACTTTTATGAAAGAGATTCAACTGGCAACTCTCTATCAAACCAATATAAATGTATTATGTCCTAGATGACAAAGTACAGTCAACACTCTAATCCTTCATTTTTTTGCAATTCTCATACCTAATGGAAAATGTGTCAAATCATTAATGTATTAATAAACTCTGATCACCCTGACCAAGCTATAAACATATTTCTCTATTCATGCTCTGTATAGGCTTTCTCCTGTCAAAGTTTGACTATCAGTGTTCAAGGTCAGCTCTGATATAAGGCAACTGTGAAAGCTCAGATCAGACTGCTGGGAAAGCACTGCAAAATAAAAGCCACATCTGGGATCTCTGTTGGCACAGTGGCTGCATTTATCCTCAGGTCTTCAGTTCTTGCCTGAGGTCACCAAGTAGTTATGTTGGATTTTGCATCTTGCAGAAACTAATGCTGTATCATATTATTACATATAGTGTGTGTCCTGGAGCACAGCTGTTACAAATCAACATGATAACACCAAGTCGGGAAAAATGTTGATCTCTTTGAGGGTAGAAAGACTGTACATAGGGATTGGAGTAGATCAATGGGCTGAGATCAATTATATGAGTTTTAACAAGACTGAGTGCTGGGTCCTGCACTTTAGTCACATGAGTGCTACAGGCTTGAGACAGAGTGAATGGAAAGCTACCTTAGTGGCCAAGTTCAGTTCTAGCTGGTCTTTGGCTTTTCTAATTTTCTCCTTGCACAGCTTCATTTCATACCTGTAATCATCATAAGTAGCTTGCCCACTCTTCCAGAGACCATAAACTTTCCTTTTGTTCTTAAAATCCAGCCGAAGATCTCTGTTCAGCCAGTCTGACCTCCTTGCCTTTCAGCTCATCGGGTGACTTGGGGATGGTCAGCTCCTGCACCTTTAAAATAACTTCCTTAAAGAATTCCCAGCCTTCCTGGGCTTCCATGCTCTCCAAAACTACCTCCTAAGGGACCCTCTCAACCATGGTCCTAAAGAGGTTAAAGTCTGTCCTCCAAGAGGACAGAGTACTGTCATAAAATGAGACCACCCCTCATTCCTTTAATATGTTGATTCAACACACTTCTAAATTTTTATTAGCCACATTTTCCTAAATCTTTCATGAAAGATTACCAGTAGATGATTCTGCTACCACTACAAAAATATTAAAATCAATGCTCTTCAAAAACTGGATTTCTTTTTATATTAAACAATATAGCAAAGAACATTGAGTTTTCAAATTGTAGATCAATTCAGAACTGTAGTTCCAAATATGCATTTTCACCCTAAGTTCTTCTTGTTGAAGATTCTTATCTAACAAGAAAGTTGGAGTATTCCATCCCTATTTCTTAACCTTGTCTTCTTTGCAGTGTGAATTTAAAATTTTCAGTATCAGCATCATTGCGTCAAAACTTTAGTGTTAATTGTATCATTTTTTTTCCTGTAGCTGAAATATTTCTATATCACTTTATTAAAGTCATAAGAAATCCAAGTACGTGTACACAAATGGCAACTTAGGCAACTTAACTATCAAAACTCCTGTGTTATCAATAGGTTCTGAAACAAAATTATGGCATATATATATTTATAGAATACATGCCAAATTTTAGAGAGAAAAAAAAAAAAAAAAAAAAAAGGAAAAAAAGTAAAAATCATCTGTAGGAAGCAGCATTCCAGCAATGGAAAAGTAAAATAAACAATAAATCATATCAAAATTAAAGCCATTTTTCTATTTTATCTACTCACCCTTTCCATGTTAAATAAAAAGCCATGCTTAAGCCCTCACGTACTGCTAAATATTGACATGACATACTTGGTATCAGTGCAGTTCTCTTATAAATATTTTAATAACTGCCTTCTCAAACATGTAATTCACTTTCATATGACAAAAGAATTGGGCAGTTTTCCACAATATTTCACAGTTTGTAAATAATGCAATTATCACTTCAACCACATACTACTTATTCTCACTGTGGCTTCTATTTTATAGGGAGAAAAATACTAGAAATTCCAAGGATTTTAATGACCACCTGTATGCCACGGTATTTTTATATAAATAAATGCTGAAAAGAGATTTACATATTTATTTATTTATTCCAAAATAAATTATACTTTTTCCAAATATTTTTGTCTGCTTTCCTGTAATATGACTTTATCAGAAGAGAAGTAAGTACAAAAATGGGTATATTACACTAGTCACTTGTGTTTCCAGTTCACTTATGGATACAAGGGAAAAGGTTAACATTTAATCTACTACTGAATTTAGTGGTCACCAGGTTTTTTGTTTTTTGGTTTTGTTGTTGTTGTTGCTGTTGTTTGTTTGTTTGTTTTCTCTGAGCTGCATAGTTTTGTCAGTGCACTTGGTCTGACTAGGAAATAAAACAAAGCAAGTGAAAATTACTATTGCATCAGGATGAACATGCTCATCATAGAATTGGCTGTTTTATAGAGTCTTAGAGAATGTACTATAACTATGTGTTCATACAAAAAGTATTAGTCTTTTCATTTTCATCACGAAAGCATCATAAGTCTAATTTTGTTGAATTTTACAAGTATTGAGAATTTGCATCATATTGATATCATATTGTAATCATAATTTTAACATTATTCATTTGTTTGCATTAAAACAGAGCTTGCCATGCAACATGTGCATTCATTTAGTTGCACCAACACAGTGCTGTTCATTATTTAATCAGTACAGTTTTTAGATATCAAACTTGATAGCATTCAGATGCATTACTTCATCTGTAAGCAACACACAGTCACTACTGGCATGGACTGTATGACTTTCATAGACCACAACTGAAGAAGAAAAGCCAGTCAGTTTAGACCTGGATCCAGGTGTGGCTGCACCACGGCAGAGTAGTGGGAAAAAAAATGATCACTTTCCTCAACCTGATGGCAGCTTTTTTTTTTTTCTCCTAATGCAGCTCAGGAGGCCACTAGTCTTCCTTGTCCCAAAATTGTATAGCTGCCACATAACAGGTAGCGCACCAGGACCTCCATGTCTTTCTCTGCTGTGCTATTTTCAAGCCAATCAGTTGACGTGCGGAATCAAACTCTGTAACCCAACTAAGACTACAAAGCAGGTACAGTTCCTTGGCAGTTTGTGTCTCAGGGGTTTGGCAGATGACTTCTTTCCTGACATTCCTTAAGGTTTGAAGTCCAGCTGTAATCTCATATCCCAAATACGTCAATTACTGTGGACTTATTTGTGCTTTCTGTTGAGAAACTTGATAATCATTTAAACCAAGAAATTCAGGAAATTCACAGTCCATTGCACACAGTCCTCTTTTGTTTTTTGTGACATCTATGTACTGCAGTAAGGTTCCACCCTGGGATGAAGGAACCCAAGTCTCAGGTTCACAAGTTGACCAGCTCTCAAAAAAAAATATTGAGCTGTTCTCACAACCCTGGGTAACACTGTTCAGATTAAATGAGTCTTTTCACCCTGTCTTGGGGTTTTCCTATTCAAAGGCAAATAACCTTAGGCTTCCTTTGGCCAAACCAGGCAGGAAAGGCATCCTTCAAATCCAGAAGGTAAACTCCACTTACTCATTCCTTAACTTGGTTAATAAAGTGTATGGATTTTTCACCACTGAGTGTATGTATTCAACTATTCTGTTACTTGCCCTCAAATCTTGTTCCAAACTATAGCACTTGCTTTCCCTTTTTTTTTTTTTTTTTTTTTTTTTCAGTTGGCACACTTGAAGTACTATATTTGGATTCATATTCAATTAGTAATACAAAGTAAAAAAAAAAAAAAAATCTATTATTTCTTTTATCCATCTACTGTCACATATCCTCAAAGGGCACTGCTTTACCCTGATTGGGCTAACTCTTGCCTTTAACTTAACTTCTATTTAGGGCTGCATTTTTGGTAACTTCTGGGGCTACAACCTTATTTTTCCCAGTTTGGGTTAAAGGCAGACTTACAATTCTCAATCAGTTAATATTGTTTGATCCTTAGCTCCAGTTTTATTTAATTTATTGCCAGAGTAACATGGCAAGTACAAGATTTTATGTATTCCTACTTATTTTCTCAGCCTATATTTAATTGATCCCAAAAAGTAAGCCTTTTCTTATTGAACATTAGCTCCTACTACTGTTACAAAATCACTTACGGGTGGTAAGAGGCACCCATATCCACCAAAAGATAAACCTCTTTATCCTGCTCCCCTCTCTTCAGTCCTGACATCCCTGTCACACCCTGCTCATCTTTTGCCTTCCTCAACCTGTGTCCTTTCCAAACTTTTCACTTTCCAAACTCTCATCATTACATAAACTACTAGCATCATATTTCAGTTTTACTTCCTCCTCTCCAGAGGCTTCCAGTGCTAACACTGGGATTTCAGGTTTCCTAGATCTCTGCAGAGGCCATTCTCACTTCCAGTGCCCTATCCTCTCCACCTCCCCCTGTGTAAGTAATGTTGTTTACAGCAGCAGTCTCCATCCGTAGCTCACTGTCTCACTCCCAGCTCTGCTCGTGGGGGATCGGTGCGGGGATGTTGCTCTCATGCTAGCACAGATAATTTCACTTTCTCTTTAACTCCTTTTTCCATTGTACGTTATTCCACTATTCGTACCCTCAGTTACACTTCCATATACCCTCAATTCTACTTCTGTATACCATTAACAATTACACTTTCTTATACCATCAAAACAGTTTGTCCCATTCCCTTCAAAATCCACAAATCAAATAATACAGATCTTCAACTTCCACAAACACGCAGGACTTGGTCTCATGATTAGGGTACTCAATTATAAAACTGGTCCCATTATTCCATTTCTGTTCCTGGTTTCTTATTCAATATTCCCCCTGACTCACCAGCAATATTTCCCCAGTGAGCCAAAATACAACCCAGAGGGTCTTCTCGGTATTACTTACTACACAGTATATTACTCGGTATATACCTTGTTCCATAACAGCCGTGTAGGTAACACTTTCATGACATAAATGTTTAACAATCACAAAGACAGTGACAATAATCAGTACAATTTATCCTCAGGATCCTTCCTCTCTCTGCCTCCCTCCCAACCTTCCCTCTGTATTCCTTTACTATGATCTATAACATATGTATTTCCATCATCATCCCAATCCATAAATGTCATTTAAATGGAGAAAATATGTATGTACAAACAATTAACACAGAGAACAAAAACAACTTTCGCTTCATCTGTCTCCAGTCGTTTCCCTCACGAGAGAACGAAATGGCAGATCGGGACTCTGCTCTCGCTTCATAGCTCAGCTACATCTCACTCTCACCACACTCACACAGTACCGGCTTAGTCAAAATATAAGTTCAAAACTTCTTAGTTCGTAGTTCTAATTTCCTCAGAGGATATCTCAAATATTCAGACGGTATTAATTCAGATACACAGTACCGAACATTTACAACAGATGGTAATAGCAATTATACAAACTATAACCCCTGTTATCACAACCAGGAGAACTCAGATAACCATTTGATACCCACTATATCCTGTCCCCTTACCCCAAGTATGACTTACAAGGTCTGTTTGTGGGTGCTCTCCCAAGGGGCTGCTCGTCAGAGCCTGCCTACCCCAGCCGGCAACCTACCTAACCTGTGAGTTAACTAACCAACCCAGGGGGAGCAGCAATGACTATACAAAGCATAGGATGCCTCCATGCAGCTTATGGGTTCCCTTCATTCCATACTCACACCTGGTCCGTTGATGGATGGTCCTTGTCTACTCCCGCAGTGATTGGATGAGGAAAGGGAGTCCTTCCAAGAAATCTCGGGGTGCGCCTAAGGCGTCCCTCTTCTCAATTGGTCCTGCAGCCGAGCAGAAGTGGTCTCATCTGGGGTGCCAGATTGATGTGTGGAATCAAACTCTGTAACCCAAGTAAGATTACAAAGCAGGTATGGTTTATTCAGTGCCATGCAGACACCGGGTGCAAGGGGGATAGATCTGCCTAACTTGCACACCATCTGGAAAAATCGTGCTACAGATATAGGCCAAACTAATACATAATCAATACTTTTCCCGGAATTCAGATACATATTCATTACACCCCCGATAGTTCGTTAGCATGCAGACCCTCCCCTCTTGTGCGTGCATAGTGGTCGTGGGATAAAGACTTGTTTTCCTCCCAAAGGCTTCTGACCTTTCTCACTGTAAACTTCTGACCTTTCGGGAGGGTGTCCCCCCAAACTGGTTTCTTCTTGCCCTGTGGACATCTAATCACCTCCTTGCCAAATGTCCTCGGGCTGTTCTCAAACCCTTATCTTTATGTTCTTCACCCCCCTCACTATTCCAGACCCAGTGTCTGCCATCTCTTATTTTCTAACAAGCTCTACATTCTTGCTTTTATAAACTATCTCTAACTATTCCCCTTCATCCCCTTTATTCTCAGTCACTGTGAAGAGACTTTTTAAAATAGTCTGATTTAAAAAATTGCTAAATTAATTTCAAAGAACACAGTCAATTTCTGAATTACAGAATCATAGAATGGAATAATAGAATCAGAGAATGGCGTGGGTGAAAAGGACTTCAAGGATCATCCAGTTTCAACCCCCATGCTGTGGGCAGGGTCGACAACCACAAGACCAGGCTGCCCAGAGCCACACTGAGCCTGGCCTTGAATGCCTCCAGGGATGTAGCATCCACAAGGTCCTTGGGCAACTTGTCTGTTTTCTTCTCTATAATAGAAATTTGAGTAAAAATATCATCCTTTTTTTTTTTTTTTTTTTTCCCTTGAAGAGGGCAGAAACTGGAAATATCTGTTAGAGTCTGTTTCATAGTAGACTCTTCACAACAGAATAACTCATTTGGTTCTTCTGTTCATTTGATCCTTTCTTGTTAACTATCAATTACATTTTTCTATTATTCCCTCTAACATTATGTTGTTTAGTGTGAGTTAAGTAACCTCTCAGAATCTAAAGGAGTTATGGCTAGGTTTGTTAGTTATTTATAATCAGTGAATCATAGCATTATTAAAATGTTTGAGTGGAAAGGGCTCCCAAAGGTAATCTAGTTCAATTCCTCTGCAGTGAGCAGGAACATCAACAGCTAGATAAGGTTGCTCAGAGCCCTGTCCAGCCTGATCTTGAACATCTCTATGGATGGACTGGAAAACAAAACAAAACAAACAAACGAACAAACAAACACCACCACTACCAAAAAACTGCCATGCTATTTAAAATAATTTCTCTGTTATTAGTTTATTGGAAATTTGATTCACCATTTTTTTTTCAGAAAAGTATAACTAGAATAATATGATACAAATTCCAGTAGCCGATTTCAGTAAGAAAAAAAATCTGACTGATGTATTAAACATGCAGATATTTAAATAAATTTGATTTGAAAAAAGGTATGATTTTCCCATTACTAGTAAAAAGTCACAACCTACATATTGACCTGATAGTGTACTGTCTCAAGACTTATCTTGCTTTGACCTGAGCTGATTTTAGTTTTCTTTAGCTATGCCAGCATGACTGTTGCCTTGTGTCTGTTGGAGCTTAACTGTGGATATTACATATAAAAAAGGTCTAAAATATGTAGTAGTTGAGCAACAAGTATTAGCTTTTTCTGTTCACTGGGATGTGTGTGGAGGTTATTGCATAATTTTAACTAACAGCTCGTGCAAAGACAGGTTGGTGGTTAACAATGAATAAAGTACAAGTAAACAGAACATGTCAGAAAATATGCAGAAATAATAAATCAGATGCAAAACTACAAAGGATGAAACTCCAGTCACCACTATTGTACTCCTGTTGAGAATGAACTCTGTGTTCTGATGCCTTTTTGTAACTTAATCCCCGCCCATTTTACTGTAGTAAGATTTGCACTGGTGAACTTAAGACCCAAAAGATTACTGGAAATATACAGATACCACCATTTAATCAAAAACAAGTCAGTGACAAAAAATGTATGCAATATGTACTTCAACCTGAGATGCAAACACATACTAACCTACTCCACTTATATAGCATTTTTACTAGCTCCTAATATCCAACTGTAATTGTAAGTTGACAATTTAACTTTTCTTAAAATGCTATTCATTAGGCTAAGAACTCAGAGAGACCTCTAGCCTCAATAAAAGATCATAATATTTGGAAGGAAATTGTGCTGAGATTGATATAGCTAGCAAGGTGACACTGACATTTTGCGGAATGGGTTTTAAAGCAACTAGTTGAATTACTTCTTTTAGTGTGACATTTCTTCAAACTATGCCTTAGCCCTTCAAGAGCACCATAGTCTTAACAAGTTGCTACAAGCAACAATTCTTCACCTGAATCCAAATATTATACACTGACATAATGGTCCAAGTCTTTCCTGAGCTGATTTGATCTCATGAGCCCTCTCTGACGGCATAAGGCTTTTTTATTTATTTGTTTGATTGTTGTTTTTTCTTTTTTTTTCCCCTACCTTGATGTGAAGGTTATATTACATGGAACAACATAGTGTGAAGGTGTCCAAGATTACAAGGCTTGCTGGGTTAGTAATAGAAAGAAGCTTGGACTGTGAAGATAGCAAAACACTTGCTGAGGTCAAATTTACAGATGACACTAAATTGAGGGAGACCAGATGATTTAAAACAAACAAACAAACAAACAAAAAACGGCCACAAATACCGGTAAATCCCTATTTTCAGCCCCACAATTATTCTTCTTTGAAATGTGTGTGTGTATGCGTCTGTGTGTGTGTGTGTGTGTGTGTGTGTGTAAGGATTTATTATTAGCACACTTAGGAAGTGTGGGATAGATGAGTAGGCAATGGGGTGGACTTTGAACTAACTGAATCGTAAAGCCTTTGAACTAACTGAATAGTAAAGCTAAGAGGATTGTGATAGTACACCAAACGACTGTGCTGTCAATCAATGAGACCTGAGCAGACTGGAGAGCTGGGTGGAAAGGAACCTCACAAAGTTTAATAAGGGCATGTATAGGAGTCTACATCTTGGATGGATTCACCATATGCACCAGTACAGGTTGGGAGCTGACCTACTGGAAAGGAGCTCTGCAGAGAAGGAACTACGTGTCTTGGTGGATAAGAGGTTGATCATGAGACAGTTGTGCGCCCTTGTGTCCTGGAAGGCCAATGACATCTTGAGGTGCATTAAAAAGAGTATACCCAGCAGGTCAAGAGAGGTGATCCTTCCTCTCTACTCGGCCCTATGGTGAGGCAATATCTGTATTAGTGTGAACAGTCCCCTGTTCCCCAGTTTAAGAAATACAAAGAACTGTGGGATAGGTAGTCCAGTGGAGGCATCTCCAGTATGAGGAAAGGCTGAGAGACCTGGAACTCTGCAGCTTGGAGAAGACTGAAGGGTGTTCTTATCAGTGCTAATGAATATCTAATGGGCAGAAGTCAAGTGGATAAGCCCAGGCTCTTTCCAGCAGTGCTCAGCAGCAGGACAATGGGCAATGAACACAAACCTAGGGCACAGGAATTTTCTTACAAATGTGAGGAAAAACATTTTTACATTGATAGCAACACAGTACTAGGAAAAGCTGCCCATAGAATTTGTAGATCTCATTCTGTGGAGGTACTCAAAACCCACCTGGATATTTTCCCATGTAACCTACTCTAGGGAATCTGCTTTAGCAGGGGAGTGACCTAGATGATCTCCAGAGATGCCTTCCAACTCTTACAGTTCTGTGGTTCTGTGTGATTTTATTTGAAAGTAAGAAGCAGTTGGGATATTTTCTACATGTTGGAAAAACTAAGCCCAAATATTCAGTGATAAAAAGAATAAGAAAAAAGAAATATATGTTATATATATATATATACACACATATATAAAACTTTCTATATTCCTTTATACCTATTTGGCCCATCACAATAGAAAACTTACTGGTTTTTGTAGCTGTTGTTTCTCTTCTAATTTCTTCGTTTGTGTTGTATTTTATATTCTTCTTATTATTATTATTTCTCACAAGGTCAAAAGATACACTGAGATAAAAATAACGACTATTAACATATTTTGGAACTCATCATCTTATTTTCTCTATCTCCAGTCCTATCTCCAGTATAGAAATAAGGAAACACCACAGAATTTTAGGAAGGCTGGAGCCACAAACGGTTTGGAAGCAGAAATAAATTTTTTTTTTACAGGGTCACAGAATGGTCAGGGTTGGAAGGGACCTCAAGGATCATGAATCTCCAACCCCCCTGCCACAGACAGGGACACCAACCTCCCACTTAATACTAGACCAGGCTGCCCAGGGCCCCATCCAACCTGGCCTTGAACATAGCATCCACAACCTCTCTGGGCAGCCTGTGCCTGCACCTCACCACTCTCACAGTAAAGAACTTCCCCTGACATCCAACCCAGATCCCTCAGTCAGTCTTCGTAGGGGAGATCCGCTGATCATCTCTGTGGCTCTCCTCTGGACCTTCTCCAACAGCTCTCTGTCTTTCTTGTACTGGAGGCTCCACACTTGGACGCAGTATTCCAGATGGGGCCTCACAAGACAGAGTAGAGGGGGACAATCACCTCCCTGTCCTTACTGGCCACCCCTCTTTTGATGGAGCCCGGAATACCATTTGCTTTCAGATCTGCAAGAGCACACTGCTGGCTCATGTTAAGTTTTTCATCTATCAAGACCCACAGGTCCTTCTCTGCAGGGCTGCTCTCAAGGACCACTCCTTCCAGTCTGTATGGATCACAGAATCACAGAATCATAGGGGTTGGAAGGGACCTCCAGAGATCATCGAGTCCACTGAAGAAAACTTCAGTGGTCCTCATTATTTATTGACTTTGTAAGGTAAAATTTTCTGAAGGTCATGCCTCACTGAAAAAGTTGTTTAACTGGCAAGGGTATGTAGAAAGAGAAAATCTGCTCCTTTATGCACATCTGGTCACACACACACAAAAAAGAAAAAAATACTAAGAAAGGGAGGAACTGATAGGATTGAAGTCTATTCAGTTATACTAATCAATGAGAACATGTGAGAACATAGGGATGTTTATTTCAACAGTTATTTGATTGAGGCCTTTTGGGTTGAGAGAAAGAGAACTGAAAATCCTCTTCATTTGTACTCATTGATCTAGATCTTCTATAAAGGCAGTGAGATGGAAAGCCCAGCTGAAGTGGCTTTATACCAGTATATGCAGCCTGGGAAATAAGCAGGATGAGTTCAAAACCATGATGCGTTTAGAAAGTTATGACCTTGTTGCTATCATGGAAACATGGTGGGATGACTCCCATAACTGGAATACCACCACTGAGGGATATCGGTACTTTAGAAGGGATAAGTGAGGTAGGAAGGGTGGGAGAGTTGCCCTCTACATCAGAAAGAGGTTAGACTGTGAGGAGCTCTGTCTGAGAAACAGTCAGGAACAGGTTGAGAGCCGGTGGGTTAGAACTAGGAGTGGGTCTAACAAAGGCCAGATGGTGATAGGCGTATACTGCAGGCTACCTGATTAAGGGGAGACTGTTGATGAGGCTTTCTTGCTTCAGATGCAGGGGACATCGTGCTCACGGGCTCTTGTCCTGATGGAGGACTTCAACCATCTGCATATCTCTTGGAAAGACCACATGACAAACTGCAAGAGGTCTAGGAGGCTCCTGGAATGCACTGATGATGACTTTCTGGTCCAGGTATTGGACAGACTGACAAGAGGTAAAGCATTGCTGGACGTGCTGCTCACCAGTGTGGAGGAGATCATTAAAGGTGTTAAAGTTGGAGGCAGCCTGGGCTGCAGTGACCACTCCCTGTTAAGTTCGTGATCTCGAGGGATGTGGGCCTGGTGAAGAGTGGCGTCAGGACCCTGAACTTTGGAAGAGTGAACTTTAAGCAGTTCAATGGACTGTCGGCCATGATCCCCTGGGATGCTGTCTTTAAAGACAAAGATGTTGAGGAGAGCTGGCTGCTCTTCAAGGATGCCTTCCTGAGAGCGCAAGAACTCTCTGTCCCTCTGAGTAAGGTGGCCAGGATTCCAGTATTTCTCATGTCCCTGAGCCCTGCATCCATAAACTCTAGGTTGGGAGCAGGGTGATATATCCCCCCTCCCCCCCCCCCTGCTGTGAGGACAAAGCAAGTCTTTGACTGCCTCATGAGACTGAATGTGTACAAATCTATGGGGCCGGATGGCGTGCATCCCAGGGTTCTGAAGGAGCTGGTTGAGGTGGTGGCCAAGTCACTCTCCATCATATTTGAAAAATCGTGGCTGTCAGGTGAAGTTCCAGATGACTGGAAGAAGGGTCACGTCACTCCCATTTACAAGAAAGGGAGCAAGGAGGACCCAGGCCGGTGAGCCTGACCTCTGTGCCTGGGAAGATCATGGAACAGATCATCCTGGATGACATGCTTGATCACATGAGGAAAGGGCGTGTGATCTGAGACAGCCAGCACAGCTTCAACAGGGGAAGGTCATGCTTAACCAATATGGTGGCCTTCTATGATGGAGTGACGGCATTGGTGGACAAGGGAAAGGCGACCGATGTCATTTACTTGGACTTGAGCAAGGCCTTTGACATGGTCCCCCACCACATCCTTATCTCCAAATCGGAGGGATGTGGATTTGATGGGTGGACCACTCGATGGATAAGAAACTGGTTGAAAGGCTGCAGACAGAGGGTGGTCATCAATGGTTCTGTCAGGTGGAGGCCTGGTAACGAGTGGCATCCCCTAGGGGTCTGTCTTGGGACCAGTGCTCTTTAACATCTTTATCAATGACATCAATGACGGAATGGAGTGCACCCTCAGCAAGTTTGCTGACGACACCAAGCTGAGTGGTACAGTCAACACAGTTGAAGGAAGGGATGCCATTCAGAGGGACCTCGACAGGCTAGAAAAGTGGGCTCGGGTGAATCTGATGAGGTTCAACATGGCAAAGTGCAGAGTTCTGCACTTGGGACGGAGGAATCCCAGGCATCCATACAGACCAGAAGGAGCAGTCCTTGAGAGCAGCCCCACAGAGAAGGACCTGGGGGTCTTGATAGATGAAAAACTTAATATGAGCCAGCAGTTTGCCCTTGCAGCTCAGAAGGCAAATGGTATCTTGGGTTCCATCAGAAGAGGGGTGGCCAGCAGGGACGGGGAGGTGATTGTCCCCCTCTACTCTGTCTTGTGAGGCCCCATCTGGAATACTGCGTCCAAGTGTGGAGCCTCCAGTACAAAAAAGACAGAGCTGTTGGAGAGGGTCCAGAGGAAAGCCACAGAGATGATCACGGGATTGGAGCACCTCCCCTACGAAGACAGGCTGAGGGAGCTGGTCTTGTTCAGCCTGGAGAAAAGAAGGCTGCAGGGTGACCTCATTGCAGCCTTTCAATACCTAAAGAGAGCCTACAGAGGGGAGGGAAATCAACTCTTTGAAATGGTTGATAACTGCAGGACAAGGGGAAATGGTTTTAAGTTAAGGGAGGGGAGATTTAGGTTGAATGTCAGGGGGAAATTCTTTACAGAGAGAGTGGTGAGGTACTGGAACAGGCTGCCCAGAGAGATTGTGGATGTGCCATCCCTGGAGGTGTTCAAGGCCAGATTGGATGGGGCCCTGGGCAGCCTGGTCTAGCATTAACTGGTCTAGTATTAAATGGGGAGTTTGGTGGCCCTGCATGTGGCAGGGGGGTTGGAGATTCATGATCCTTGAGGTCCCTTCCAACCCTGGCCATTCTGTGATTCTGTGATCCTTTGATTCTGTGAAATATAAGTTGTGAAAATAATCACTGCAGAACACAGTGTTCGTTAAGTACCAACTAAAATAGAGCAAAAGAAATTTAATGACAATAGAATATTTGCTATAAAGTCATTAGAGCCTAAGCAGTGAATCTTTAATTCTTTTTTTGTTCACTTCTGTGCCCATAGAAGCTTGCATTAAGCTTTCTGTGAAAAGAAATTGATGGAAGTTTATGCCTCCTCAGTTTAGTGGAACAGCGGAGACAGGTGGCAGAAAATTCATTTATAGAGATCTTCAAAATAAGACCTTACATATCTTGGTCAAATCTTAAAACTGATGCTGCTTTGACTGGAGAGTTTAAAAACAATAATAAAAAAATATAAATCAAAAATATTCTCAAGGTTCTTTCCAGCCTGAATTATTCTGAGAGTATGATAACTGCCACAACTATTGCATATTGGTATAATATAATAAACAAAGAATATGTTTAAGATATTAAGAATCTCCACATTTTTTACATTCTGTCATACGTATGTTGTCATTGTACTTTAGCTTATTTTAGGGCTTTATCTACAGTGTCATTTGTGACAGTGGAAGAACTGTCAGCTTTTATCTGCAGCTCTAAGTATTTATACTGCAGAGATAACACCAAAGAAGATAGCACAGTATTGCACAAAGCAGCAAAACTAGCTCAGGTCCTAGAAACTAGCTTATGATGTGCTATGCCCATAAAAATTGATCTTCACTGCTTTGATGTATCAATCCTGCTTCTGGCTGTAGAGTTTTTTCAGGTCATAGTAAGTTCAGTGCATGGCACTGTCTCACAAAAGGTAGACATGCCTCCTATAGGTTGTCTGTTCTGACCTTGTTTTTTGCACAGGAGACAAGACAATTTTATGCAATTTTGAAAACTTAATGAGTAAAACAATAGATAAGACATTATAGTTGGTGGTGGTGTTATAAAAAAGTTAATGAATGGAAGATTTGCTCTTGACTTCTGTATAATTAAGATTTAATGAGAAATTAATTTATTAACAGAGAAGAGAGGATATGAAGGAGAATGAATAGGTAAATCTCTTCAAAATTTCAAATTATCTATAAATATGGACCTGACTTACTGTTTATTTTAAATAGATGAGAAACATGAGCAGGACAAGGGGAAATGTTTTTAAGTTGAGAGAGGGAAGATTTAGGTTGGATGTCAGGGGGAAGTTCTTTACAGAGAGAGTGGTGAGGTGCTGGCACAGGCTGCCCAGAGAGGTTGTGGATGCCCCATCCCTGGAGGTGTTTAAGGCCAGATTGGATGGGGCCCTGGGCAGCCTGGTCTAGTATTAAATGGGGAGGTTGGTGTCCCTGCCTGTGGCAGGGGGGTTGGAGGTTCGTGATCCTTCATGTCCCTTCCAACCCTGGCAATTCTGTGATTCTGTGATTCTATGATTTGCAAGATTAGTATAGAGGTCTAGACAGTATAAAACAAACAAACAAACAAAAAAGCTAAAAGTCAGAAAACAAAAGAATGAGAATCTTTTTCAATGTGCTGCAGGGTATTGCGGGATCTAGAGCACAGCAAAGACAATGGAGACAATAAAAAATCTTTTAAAAGAGAGTTAACCTAAAAGAGGGGAAAACAGGAATTGTACAATGGAACTGAATGAAATATATTGTGATATACTCAGTGGTCAGGAATGCACTGCATTCATATGACCTTATGTCTTTAGTGATCACTGTAAAGCGTAAATTCTTATTTAACTTCGGTTAATGTTCATATTTTGTAAGACAGAATGCTTATTCATATAAGCTTATTGTTTTCTTTTGTATATAGTAGTATCTTTTTAGAAATAATCCAGAAGTTCAAGCATGACATTGACTGTAAAATGGCTTTATATCTTATGAAAAAGAATTGGAGCAGTACATATGTGAAATTAAAAATCTAAACTTGTGATTGTGCAGAAATCACATACCATTTTATTTTCAGGGATACAATGCATCTTAAAGTTTTCATAGAAATTTTCACTCTGCATCAGAACCTTCGTATTGAATTTAAGTATCAATTTTGTATTGTATCCATTTTATTAAAGGAGGTCTATCTCTCATTTTACTGTTGTATTTTATTAGCTGTGGTTAAATAACACATTAAAAAATCTCATCTGAAAATTGATATTAATTGCCAAATGTTTCTTCATTTTCTCCTACACAAACCAAAATCAAACCCTCAAACTCCTCAGCAATACAACATTATTAATACAAAGTTTAGTTTCAGAGATGTTTGTCCCAGTTACTTTCTGCTTAGAAAATTTTTGCTTTGAAATATGTTTGTAAAAATGAAATGGAATAAATCACATACAAACAGAGGACATATTATAAATATACTTTCCTACAAATATTTCTAAACCTGTTATTAAATGGGCATATAAAGCATCTCTGAAAATATATTACTATATACCCATCAATAAATGGTTTCTATCTGTAAAAATCAGTGCCTCTTCTTAGAGGTACAAGGTACAAAAGTGTTTTGCATCCAAAGCAGTAGACAACGTATATTGTATCACAATAATAATGTTACTGAATACTGTTCACTCAAATTCACGTGCTGTATTTCTTTTGGCAATTGTATTTTCTCAAATGCATAATTGTTTTGTTTTCTGTTTTGTTTTTGTTATACTAGGAGTATGAATAATTTGTTACATTATATCAAATCAGAAAGCAAGGTAAGATAGAACTTAATTCTACATAATTTACAGTTTTGTTCAGTAACCTCTCTTTGTAATATTTCTATCAACACAATAAACGAGAAAAGTAGTCATAAATTATACCTTATTAAAAAGCTTTCTACATGCAATAGTTTGTAATAGATGAGTGAGTCCCAGAAAAGATGTGCATATATACTGATTTGTTTGAATCTATTCTCTAGTAATGAGTCAACAGGCAGAGAGTAGCTTGTGCCTACTCCTTTAAGTTCTCATATTCTTCCAGACAATGTGACTGTACTCAGACTGTTTGCTGGGAATGGCAGCTGTTGAGCCATACTTGAACACTGTTTGTTACAGATGCTCACTGATATCAGCCAAAACATTGCCAGCAGCTTTTCTAGCAAACTAACATTTTAGAGCAATGTTGTAGCAAACTGTGTCCCATTCTTGCAAGACCAACTGCAAGAACAATTTACAAGCTTATTGGATCTCAATTCTGAATCTCTGACACTGGCAAATACTAGCAGCAGGGAGAAGAAGGAAAAAAAAATAGAAAGGTTAGTGATGAGAAATCTCATAACTTACAGAAGGATAGAACCTCGATGATATGAAAATTTGCAAATTGATCAATGTTCACTGAAAATCCTCTTATATGTAAAGAAGCAAACATAATATGCCTGTTAACAATGGTAGCAGTAGTAGTAAAAGCAGTATTGCAAAGCTCTAAATCTATCTGCAAATGACTAAGCCTCCATGAGACTTCATCAGTTACTGAATGCTCAGAGTACTTATGATTTCTTACTGATATTTTTCTTGGTATGAAAGGATTTTATGAAACTACTGCTGGTGGTTTTGGTTACTGATTAACATCACTGGGTATGATTCAGAACGATTGGAAATTGTATTCTACATTCTCTTCTAAATTGAATGAGGAAAATATGATCTTAAAGACTTTTTGTGTGATTGATTTAAAGCCAGCTATATGCATATTCTTAATTATATAATGCTTTGTGTGATTTGTTTCACTTATGTAAACTATGGTTTGCCTTATTTTTTTTCCAGAATGTTCAGTATCTATTTGATTTTATGTTTGTGTAATGCATTTCTGTTTTCTTCAAGATATAAATAAAAACCAAGAATATATGTAAGCAATAACTTTCTTCCTCAAAGTATACTTTTGAATTAAGGGCATTCTTTTTGTGAATTCCATTTCTATTTATCTCATTTTTTATCATTATTATTTTTAATTAATTAAAAACAAAACAAAACAAAACAAAACAAAAACAACCATATCCTTTGGATTTGTTGCGTGCTTTCAGAATTATAGTCTGACTTATTTAGTGCCATCTCCAGTTATTGTTGACATGCAGAACAGAGATAGGAAACAAAATACTAGTTCTGTCACAATAAAAATTCAAGAATAATGCAAAATATAAAGAAAACACCATTTAAATGTAGAGTTTCAAAAGGAAAGATGGTGATCGATGGCAGTTATAAACTCTGCAAGGCAGGCAGTTGGAATTTTATCATCAGTTCTCCAATTAATTAGCATACAAATATCTGTATTTCCCTGTGTATAACATGGTGTATAGTCTGATGCATTAAAGATTCCTTATAATAATGCATGCATTTTATTTAAAGTACACAAAACATCCTGAAGTCTTCTTTTTACTCTTGTGTTCATGTATGCATCATTGTGCATTTTTTTTTCACTAAATACACCTACTAAAAATGTGTTAAATATCGATAGTTCAATATATATTTTATTTAGCTATTTGCTGTATGATTACTTTTTTTTTTTTTTAATACAATGAATGAACTGAGTATGCTTAGCACCTTACATGGTTGGCTTCCTTAGAAGTGTGTACATTTACTAACAAGATAACCAGTTACCATCAGAGTATGTTAAATGTACTCAAAATAATAAATTATTTACAGAACAGAAATATCACTTTGAAAAACTTTCCCTCTGTGCAGCACTGCTAATGCTAACACTTGCATCTAAATGCATTCCTTAGCTCTCCCTAAGGACATACATTCTTACTTAGTATCAAAGAGACTGCTCCCATTGTTTATTATCCCTTAGTGATTTGTTTTCATTTTCAAAGTGAATTAAAAATAAAAAAAAAAAAAAAGAAAAAAAGAAAAAAAGAAAGAAAAAAGACTAACAATTT
Source organism: Chrysolophus pictus (assembly GCA_037305975.1). NCBI lineage: Eukaryota > Metazoa > Chordata > Aves > Galliformes > Phasianidae > Chrysolophus > Chrysolophus pictus. The sequence goes on along the minus strand of CM074576.1, from coordinate 36,111,833 downwards.
CTAAAAAGAACACATCTGAAGCTTGGACGAGTTTTAAGCTCACACTGCATTTTAATTTACCTTATTTTAATTTACCTTAACAAAAGCTCTGTATGAGACTAAAACACAAGAATGTTCATGCACTGGATCAGAACAAAGATATATCTTCTTCCATATTCCATTTGAAAGGGAAGTTATATACATAGAACCATATAGCAAAATCAATTTCATGAGCTATGTCTCCTAATATCCTTTCTGCCTTCGGGATTGACCTAATTGGTGTGGAACCCAAGTGGACTGCCAGAAGTCATTACATTCTTTAGCACAGCTTTCCAAATAATTATTGCCTTCTTCTTTGGACCTGTCTCCTACTGAGTTCAATTGATGCCCCTTAGATATTAAACTAAGAGACAATGTGAACAATCTCTTCTTGTCCACCTTCTCCATACCACTCACAAAAATGAATTTCACACTTACTAATAGAACATTCTCAGTTGGAAAGGATCCACAAGGATCATCAAGTACATATTCTGGAATACGAATGAAAAGATTAAAGACTTTCAAAGTAAAATGGAAAAAACATGTAGGTTCGTTAAGAATGGAATTTATTTGAAAAAAAAAAGAAATAGCATTTTAAAGTATAAATATTATATTTTGTTAACCAAATACAGCATAACAAAGCAGTGAGTTGTGCAGCAATTCAGAAGGTTTCTTTTTATCTTGTCTTGACCGGTCTATTTTTGCTCAATGATAAAATCTGTAGGTGAAGGAAAATTTCCTTATCCTTAAAAGTAACAAATCGTGTTCAGATTTTACATTTGCAAATGTACATATATGTGTTTGGGAAGGGGTGTGTGAGGTACCAGCAAGAGAAACTGTAAGTAGAAGAAATTGCCTTGCAGCTTTGAAAATCCTCACATAACCAGAGGTCTATCTGCAGTTAAAGAACAAACCAAAGTCATATCTCAGAGGAAACAGGAAAGAAACTTATCTACAAAACAAGAAGGGAAATTCTGTGAAGTTTTGTTCAGCCCAGAAAGCTACTGGAAATCGCTAGGCTGAAAGAAGAAGAAAAAAAAAAAATTGCAATGGCACAGTGAGAAAAGGAAATTTTCATATGTAATGCTTTCAATCAAAGAGGTATCCCTATTCATCCAATTCTCTTTTATAGTATCTGTGTTCTGATAAAATATTCACTGTAGGAATTGAAAGTATTTTTAGACTGCTGTTTTTCTCAGTTCACAAAAACAGCAAGGCATGATTGCATGTAAGGTAGCATGCCTCAGAGAGAGTGAGGAAAAAAGATATTTAGAAATAATTTTAACAGTTTAAGTTTGCAGAGTGCCATTCTTGTTAGTCACATAGTCCATGACTACTTGCAAAATTTGTGTAGAACAAAAGGATTGGATAGAGCAAAACAATCAAGATAGAGGATTGGATCAACATACTAAATACATCTCAAGATATTTTATTTCTGAGTAGCTTCCTATGAACTGAACACCCACTTGCAGTTGAAGCACATTATGTGCATACATGCAGTGCATCTTCCACATAGATTTCCTCTAAAAAAATGCCAGTTCCTTTTTTAAGATATTGTTTTACAATTAACTGAAAGAGATTTAACAGGGACTGACATCAAGGAGATTTTCTTCAAAAGCCTACTGGTAATCTAGACTAGATCTTTAATTCAAACATACTCATGATAGCTAGCACCTATTCAGGACTTTTGTTCTTACTGCTGTATGACTCAGAAAGCTGAGTAATCTTTATCCCTGTGTGTTGACTTAATTTTTAAATGAGGTTCCATTTTATTAATTGCATGCTATGTAAAATGCTTTGAGACTGAATAATGAAGGGGGTTATTAAGCTCCAAGAACTGTTTTAAGTGGTAGCATACTTCTAAAGATTTACCATGTAGTATGCATATGTATTACTGTTATTACTTCTACAGATGTCCTGTTGTAGACTGAAGAGTTCAGTGTTTATTTGCATATGTAGTACTTTCAGGCATATAATACACACAGACTGCATTCCCTTATATACTGGATCTCTCTGGAAGGGAGATTGTTTTCTTTATAGCAGCCTGTTTGGTGATGTGTTGTAGAACCATGACCGTAGCCATCAATCAGAAATTTGCTGGACATTGGTCTGCTTGTAAGATGTGGTGAGTGATTGTTTTTGCATTGCTTGTTTGTTTGACTGTTTTTTTCCTCTTTCTGATACTAAATTGAGTTTAAATGGAGTTTTTCAGCTACTAAACTGATTTTTTTTTTTTACCCACAATTTTTCTTTACTTCTTTTTATTCACTCTTCCATCTTCTTGTGGGAGAAAGGAGTGGGAACAAGTGTCTTCTAGATGCTTAGTTGATGATGTGTGTCAGCCCACTATGCCTCAAAACTCCCAGTGTTTTAAGTTAAGTCTTAGAACAGCCAAAACAGAAGAGTATATACATATATATATATAATGCTACTGATAAAAGAAAAGAAAAGAGAAACAAGGCTATACGTAACTAATAGTCAGTTATTAGGAAAGAGGTAATATCTTGTGCAAAACAGAAGGTAAAATTCTACTGTGGAAAAAGGTTTTTATAATCATTATCATAACAATGCAACCAATGCTTAGCCAAGCAATATTATTTTATTAATATATGACTTATCTTCTTATGATGTCATGTATATATATGCCTCTATTGTTCAGCTTTAATGGTTCCTGTACCTTATACATAGAGAAAAAAATGGATCATTATGTTTGCTGATCAGAAAGTGATTCGGAACTGGTAGTGCTGTTTGCGTTGGATTCTCAGCTTTCACTTCATAATGGAAGTAAGAGACATGTAAGTAAGACCATAAGACATCTTTAACCAAGAACTACAAGGGCTACTCCAAAATTAATACCTCCCATTTTATTATGTTAGTCCACAAAATCAGACAGGGATGTCGGTGGTATGGCAGTAAAGTAGCACCTTCCTGCCAATATTCTGTCATGTTTTGTTGCCATGTGACAGATTGCAGCAGAGAGGCAGTCTGACAAAATGGTGTCTGACATGTAAATGCATACGAAGCAAAGGTGTGTCACTGAGTTCCTCCACATGGAAAAAGAAAATGATATTTTTGAAGGTAAGGAAAGGGAAAGGGCCAATGGGATCTCTGTTCAGGCTGGAGGATGTAGCTGTCCTTTCCCCTTTGCAGATTCAGACAGTAGCAGCACTGAGCCTCGTAGGATGCTGATACTGTTGGCTACACAGATTGCTCCAGATAAGCCAATGATAAAATAAGGATGGAGATTCTCCCTATCCCTCCTCTTACTGTTGATGTATTTATAGAAATATTTATTGCTGTCCTTCATCTTAGTGGCCAAGTTCAGTTCTAACTGGGCTTTAACCTTTCTAATTTTCTCCCTGCACAGCTTCTCTACATACCTGTAATCCTCATAAATTGCTTGCCACCTCTTCCAAAGACCATAAACTTTCCTTTTGTTCCTAAGGTCCAGTCAAAGATCTCTGTTCATCCAGATTGGCTTCTTCCGTGTCGGTTTGTCTTCACTGACTTGGGGATTGTCAGTTCCTGCACCTTTGAAATAACTTCCTTACAGTATTCCCAGCCTTTCTGGGCTCCCATGAAGGGAACAGAATTCCCATAGACCAGATCTACTACAAAGGGAAGTGTAGTACTCCTGGGAGGCTGGGTTAAAGAAGTAAGGAAGAAATTTCCTTCCCTAGTACAGCCCTCATATTATTATTCCCTGTTGTTATTTCAAGTAGGCAGTGAAGAAATAGGACTATTTCCTCATAGTCTTCCCTAGGGACTATGAAGAAGGACTTCAGAGCCTTGGGATGACTGGTCAAGGGTATGGGAGCACAAGTCAGGTTCTCCTCCATCCCTCCAGTTATAGGGAATGATGAGGGTCTGAACACAATGGGCCAATGGATTAATACTTGGCTCCAAGCCTCTTCACAATACAGTCCCGCAAATGAGTGCCAAACAGTTTAAACCTCCCACCGTTGCCTCGGCAATGCCCACACTGCATCAGCCTCTCTCCCGAGGCTTCTGCCAGGTCACTCTCCTCTCCTGGGTTTCCCCAGGGGAACGAAAGGTGCCGAAAACACCCTGTACCTCAAGATTCGTTGTCGTGGCTCCAGTGGTGCTGGCTCCAAAGCAGCAGACCTCGGCTATACTCAGCTAAAAAGACTGATTATCTCTCTGCTATCTAGACTTCAAGCAAGAATTTATCAAAAAGCATTATAAACAGATTGACTTTTACTACCCCTCTTCATTTCATATACAGAGTAGCTGGTTGGAGCATTTTCAGTTGATCTTGTCTAAATCAAATATAAAAGGTTTTCACTGAGACAGTTTCCCTGTTTTTGTTGTTGTTGTTGTTTTTTAGTTGGGAATATATCTATGAGCTGGGGAAAAAAAAAACAAAAACCCTGAACCAAAAAACAGAAGAATGAAGAACATATTATGTTACGAATGATTCAGAAGTAGATGAAATTGAATATCCTTACAACATACAACTCTTAGTTTTAGTGTTATTTTCAAAAGGTCAAATTTTGTAACATTCAAGCTTTGTAAAAATACTTAAAATCTTTTATACAATAAAAATAATTATATAAACGTATACATAAGTAATAGTAAAAAATAGAATAAATATATCTCCCTTTGCCCAAATTTACTTTGGATTAATAAAACTATGCATATATTTCTCACTTATGAGGCAGTAAGTCAACCAGTTTATCTTTCTGGTGCTGACCCTAATTAGATACAACTGTGTTTAATTAGATCTCGTTCTAGTACTCTTCTGACTACTTTTCTTGGAAGTTATTCAAAAAATAAGTGATGAAAGTATTCAAAAATGAACTCATTGCTAAGCTTTGTACACTTTATTTCACTTTCATAACATATCATATAGTAAAGTTTTTGAATTGGAGAAACTTACATTCCTTCTCAAGTTATCTGATTATCTCAGACCTCTTGGGTTCAAGAACGTTCTTCTCTTTTAAGGCAAAAGAGTGAAAATACATCCTGCTGTATTTTGCCTTTGGATGCCTGACTTACATATTCAACAGAAGATTTAAAATACCTTTTTTTTTTTTTTCCCCATGCGTAAGAGGGAGTCTTACTAGCAATGAAAGCTAAGATGTTCATATATGTGGTGATTTAACACTAAATGGGCAGCTAAACAACCACCATGCTACTCTCACACTATCTGTCCTCAAAATGACAGGAGGAGAAAATATGATGAAAAAAGCTCATAGATTGAGATAAGGACAGAGAGTTCACTCACCAGTTACTGTCAAACACAAAACAGACTCAGAATAAGGGACATTAGTGCAACATATTGCCAATTGATAACAGATTAGAGCAGTGAGAACTAAAAGCAAAAGGGAAAATATATTCTTTTCCATCTACTCTATCTCCTCTTACAAAGCAGAGCAGGGGAAAAAGGAATACATACCACAGTCAGTTCATAACATTTCTTCTTTACTGCTCCTTCTCTTCCCCCATTCCAGAATATGATCTCTCCCATGAGTTGCAGCTCTTTCCAAACTGTGATGAGCGTCCCACAGGCTGCAGTTTTTTTAAGAAGTGCACCATGGGATCCATCCTTTAGGAACAAACAACTCCAGCATGGGTCCCCCACTGGCAGCAGTTCCTACCAGACCTCGTGCTCCACTGTGGGTATCTCTCCATGGGCCGCAGCTCCAGCCCATAGTCTTCTTCTGCAGGGGCTATCCATGAATAGTAGTTTCCTTCGTGCCATATCCACCTGCTCCAGCATGGGCTCTTCCTCAGGCTACAGTAAGGATATCTGCTCTGACGATGCCACATGGGCTGCAAGGGAACGGCCAGTTAGAGCGTGGGCCTCTCCTGGGCTGCAAGGAAATTATTTCAGAGCCTGGAATACCTCCAGTCCTCCTTCACTGACCATGGGTGTCTGCTCAGCTGCTTCTCTGAAATTTTCTCTCTTCTTTCTCCCCCCTGCTACTGTGCCAAACAAAAGGACAATGAATAAGTGAGAGACGGAAGACAACTGAAAGGAGGAGTAGGAGTTATTGAATAGTTATGAAGAGAGTCTCCTACTGACTGATAATAGTTTAATCTGGATGCCGTATGCAAACTGAGACAACTTTTAACAATTAAAGAACCACATGTGCTGTACCATATAGCTATAAATCAACATCTTCTTACTGCTAAAAGAAATATAGGAAGTCTGCTTCAAATGCTTCAAGCCACTCCAATATTTTACCTTCCTCCTTTCCTCAGAAATGTGCCTCTGCTCATTATTTGGGAAATTTACTTGTTTGCTGAAAGCTATAGTTCTTTATAGCACCAAAGAAAATTGAAAGGCAGCTACATAAAATAAAAATTACCACATACTCTTTAAACTTCATACAAGCTTCATCAGCTACCGCAGTCTCTTGTCTATGTTCTGATCAATTCCTCCTTTACCTCACCATTCCCCACCCAGTTATGTCCTTTTCATCATCATCACTTGCTAGTCTTCTTCTTCTATAGTTCATAAAGCTATTTTTTCTATGTTTTGCAACTCTGATTTTTTTTCATTCTTTCCCACTGTAGATAGTGCTCATCTAACAACATCCATTGCTAACAACTTCTATTTCCAATTGTCCATTCTATTATATAGCTGGTAAAACTCCATGTCCAAATTGATACATTCCTCCTAATATATATTTATTTTTCTAAGATTCAATATTCATTTCTTCATCATTCTATTCCTCCAGTTTTCTGACAGAATTTCCCTTGTGCTTATCCTTGTTACTGAAATTTCATCTCAAATTCAGAAGAATTGTTAATCTTTGCACTAAAACATATATGTATATACGAAATGACTGTCTTGATCCTGTGTCACACTAAGTAAACAGGAATGAAATCTGCTGAAATAAAATATCAATTTCTACTTGTAGTGTGTTGAATATGATTTTTTCTGTATTAAACTTTCTCCAAAGTTTTTGAGATCTATGTCTTTTCTCATAACTCATATCTTCACAGACTTTCAGTGTGCTAAAATCACAGTCTCAGGTGGGCCTGTGAAAAAATTTAAACCTTTACTTATTCCAAACCTTACTGAGAATTTCTGTGAGGGTCCTTCCGCATCTTCAGGACTTTGTAATATCCTAATTTGTGGTATTCAAGAACTTAAAGCTATTTTTATGGCAAACTTTCAGACTAATCTTGTCTTCTCGAAAATATGTTCAATTAAGAAGGATTAGAGGGTACTTCCCAGGGAAAATTAAGGAACTCTGAGCTAAATGTAATACTTCATAAATTTCTGTTAATGAATATTAACTGTTTTTTAACTTTATGTAGGAAAATATGTTCCAGAATACTTAGTTAGCTTCAAGATTCTTAATTCATTAATTTTGATGGTTTTCCTCCACTCAGAATGAATCTGTATTCATTCTGTTCCTTATATTAAGCTTTTGTAAACCTCAGCTTCATGCCCCTTGGACCTCCTTTACTCTGTGGAAATGAATTACTTCCTTTAGTATGCAGATCAGTTCATCAATTGAAAGGCTGATGTCATCTTTTTAATCTTTTATATCTGGACTTTGTACTTTCATTTCTGTCCTTCAACAAAGCAAAATTATTCCTAATAAATTAATTACAATGAGTAGCTCTGATGAGAACCCAGACTATGAAGTAAAAACACATTTTGTTCTCAAAGAAATAAGTATGACATTTTAATTACATTCTTTAGCAGCAGAATTCTCTGTTTTCTTTAGAAAATTATGTACATGCATTAAAATTGTTAAATATATATTTATTTAATATTTATATAATATATAATATTATATATTATATAAATATATTATATGAAATATAATATTATAATATTTAATATTTATATAATATATATTTATTAAGTTTTCTGGTGTTTCAACATTAATGTTTTTGAATATGAGTGTTCAGTATTATAGTGCAAAAACCGAGGCAGTATTCACTATTTTAAAAGTTGATAGACCACTTGGATGTATATGGATAATTAAGGTAGATACCCTTATCTTTGTAAATTCTTTCTTTTCAGGACAACTGCTCATAAGTGTCTCTCTGTAAGAAGTGAAGCAATGGCTTACACCACTATACAGTTTGAGCAAACACTATAATGCATGCAATTGAATGACCTACCTCAAACTGTTAGTCTAATCCCCTACACCAATGTAACTGATTCTTCTTGACATGAATATGGAAAATATGACTTGGTGGATTTGCAAGCTCTTCTACTGATATGACTGGACACAGAAGAAGTCTTCGATTTGCAATCATTGGCTAGACAGAAACAAAACCAACTCTGGTTTAAATAAATATATATATACACATTTCTGTCATGTTCTTTAACATAAGTACTGAAAGATTTTGAACTATCCTCTCAGGACCCTGGAGATTATGAGGATTTGGCTGTGGGGGCTGTAGACTAGATGTTTGTTGCTGCTGACCTTGGGAGAGACTCCTCATGCAGTGTGTGGGCAAGGGAAGGCCTTGGCCATGCTGGCCCTGGCCCTGTCTTCTGTCTGTGGTTCACCAAGTCTTGTTTCCAGATTCACTCTCAGTATCTTGTGGCTTTGCTTGTATCCAGCCCTTGCTTATCCCCATGATCTTGAACAGCCGCCCAGGAGCTGGATCTGACTCTGGCCATTATCCATCCATTTATCCCTGTCCCAGCTCAGTCACAACTCGTCCCCATCTTCAGGGAAGTATCTGATACCTAGTGTTGAATCCGCTCTAATGCTCCAGGTGCCCTGCTTCCATCTGGTGCAGTGAGACAGGCCCTGGCTGCCAGGTCTTACTCTGGTGAACCCTGGAAAACTCTCATCACTCACATTGTGCTTGTCCATGCAGATCTGTCAGCAGGAAGATGCCATATTTTCAGAGAAAACTGGAATTTTTGTACACATAGCATATAGGAATTGTAATTATCAGTAATATTGAATGTACTGTAGTGAACATTCATCACAACTTGCAGGAAGAGAATAATGTTTCCAGAATTTGTTTTCTGTATCTTTGGCAACACTTACAGAGCAGACATATTTGTTTGGGCTCAAATTCATCTAAACTATTGAAACATACCATTTATGGAAACAAAGATAATTTCTACATAGTTGTGAAGCATTGATTCCAGCCAACAGGTAAGTCTCTACACAATCACTCACTCAATCATTCCTCTGAGAATGATTGAGGAGAAGTAATTCAAAAGTCAAAAATGAGAAAAAATGTGTGAATTTGGAGTTTAGTAAGTTAACCAAATCTGCATGTGCAAACAAAGAGAATTAAGAAATTCATAAATTTTGTGTGGCACGGGGAAATGTGGAATGAAGATTGTGATCAGTCCATAACATTTCATCTCCTCTTCTCCAGCAGAGATACCTCCCATGAGAAGCAGTCATTCCTGAACTGATCTTATATGAGCTTCCCATGAACAGCAGTACATCAAGAACTGCTCCAGTATGAGTCTGCTCCACTGATATGGGTTGGTTTGTTTAGCAATAGCGATTAGTAATTAGTTTAAGAACCAGTGTATTATTTTAGCAAAAGGAATCCATAACGTGTGATAGTTCTGAAACTTTCAATTTCAGCGTTAGTGTGAACTGTCTTGTTTTTCCTCAATAATTTTGCACTGGGGATATCATAAAATACTTCTATCTTCTGCATCAGTGATTTTGTCTCACAAGAAGTATTGGAGTCACAATCAAATACTTTTGTCTCAGAATGTGCAAGGACATTTTTCTTGGATTCCACATGGATTGTTTTTAAAAAGTGGCTCACAATGGCCTAATAAGCAATGGAAATCCTCCAAACTGAGGAAAAGTAGATGGAAGCGGGTCAGAGGCTTCAGTGATAGTGAAAAAAAGGAAAGAAGTAGGTGAGCACTTGACCACCCTAGGATACCACTGAGCATGCCCAAAGGGACATTAGCACATGTCTATGAGACCTTGAAAAACAATGAACATGTATGCCGAAATACAGCATATGTGTATCTTAATTGTATAAATGTAGAACCAGAACTCTGAGAGGGTGAGCTTGCTTGTCAAGTCGCCCAATGCCCATCATGAGGAATAAAGAAATGCTGCCTTCTAACACCACATTGGAGTTAGAGAGTTTTCTTCCCAGATTTTGGATAACACCATGGGGTGCACAAATGGACTGCTCCATCATGGGTCTCCCACTGGCAGTAGCTTCAACCAGGCTTCTTGCTTCAGCATGGGCTCCTCTCTACAGTCTGCATCTCCCTTCTAGGGTCTGCTTCTGTGTGGTTACTCCATAGACTACAGCATCCTTCAGGCCAATATCATCTGCTCTGATATGGACTCCAGCTTGAGCTGCATTAGGAGTCCTCATATGCGTGCAGTTCATGGGCCACTATGATCTGCAGGGGGACAGACTGCTCTACTGTGGCCTCTCCATGGGCTGCAGGAAACCTTTGTTCCATGCCTGGAACACCTCCTGTCCTCCTTTGTCATTGACCTTTGTGTCTGCAGGGTTGTATCTCTCACAGTTTCTCATTTCTCTATCCCAGCTGCTTCTGTGCAGCAGGATTTACCCCTTCTTAAATCTGCTATTATAGAGATGCAATCAGTATAGCTAGTAGTTCAGTTCTGACCAGCAGTGGGTCCCTTTTCAGAACTGACTGGAAGTGTCTGTTCTCTGATATTTGGCAGGTTCTGGACTCTTCTCACAGAGCGCACCCCTGCAGCCTCCTCCACCAAAACCTTTGCCAGCTAAACCAAATACAGTACTTTTAGGGGATGTACTTACAGTGATTTGACCATCATAACTATATGAAGAGAAAACGGAAACTGCAAAGTATTACCTAGTTTAAGTAGAAGGATTAAAAGGAAATCACATTTTTTTTCACTTTGCCAGGTAAGTTCTTTTCTCCAATCAGCCAAGTTTTAGTGCCTTCTTGGGCTGATAAAGCCCTTTCAAGCCCTTCTTGTATCACTGTGGGACATGATTATAAATCTCTTGAAAGCTAGCTCTGCCACCTTTTATCTGCCACCTTCTGCTCCTGCTACAAGCATCTCTGTTTTATTCCACTGACTGTCTTTTCACTCTGTCATACACTAATTTTTCTAAATATCTCAATGAAGGTACAATACCTTCTTCTCTTTAAAGTAATGCTCTTTATCTGGAGTCTATAAGTCAAGACAAGGTGAATCCCTGCTGCCTAGCTTCCTTCACCTTTGTTATGCAAAATACAAAACCAATTAGAAGAACTGGAATAAACAAGTTTAATAGCTTTATCATCCATCATGCTCTGCATCAACTCTCATTCTCAGAAGAGGACATTAAACTTCACTGAGCTGTAGTACAATTGCTCTCTGATGAAACAACTAATTTGTTTTGTATTCTTGGAACAATTCATTTATAGCCAGTTTAGTCTGCAATGTAGACATGAGCAAGGAACACAAATCTTTTCAGGGCTTCCTATTGGAAGCTTTATAGGTTCCTAAAGGATATCTATCTGTCCCTCTTTTAAGTTTAACCTCCAAAGAATAATAAAAAAAACAAAAATAAAAATGCATTAGCAAAACCTTACTGAGAACTGACATCTTTAAGCTGGAGTAGAGCATATTCTTTTCCCCTAGTGCACAACGTACATCTTAAAGTCTATTTAATGACCCTATGGTATAGTAGTAATTTTGTTTGTCTTCTTTCTTTACTTTTATCTGTTTTTCTAAAAAAAAAAAAAAGAGAGAGAGAGACTTAATCTTCCACACTATGCTTCTTTTTCTGTCTCTGGTCATGAATCCTGTATTTATTTTTCATCTGAAGACATTATTTTAAAGATCTAAAATACCACAATTTCAGTTTCCTTCTCCACTAACATTTTTACATTTTTATGTCAACAGGTAACTGTTGATCACCTGTACACATTCCCTTATCAGTATTTGTAAGACTAAGAGATCATTTTGCAGCATTAGGAAAAAAAAAAAAAAAAAAAAAAAAAATAGAACAAACTTCAGAATATTCTGAGGACTTTCTTAAATAAACATGCATCTTTTAGTCTAAGTCCAGAAAGAATTAAAACCTCTAGAAATAGAAAAGAGATTATTAACTTTTAGCAAGTGTTATTTCTGATCAAATGTAAAATTCTGTTTTTCTTCTCTCATTCTTTATTTTCTCTAACTATGCTCCTTTCATTTTAAATAATACAAATGGTTAAAAACTTATATTTATCAGTAGGTATGTGGGTTTTTGTTTTGTTTTGTTTTGTTTTTGTTTTTCCCCAAAACATTTATCCATGTACATGTCAGGATAATTCAAACTAACATATTAATTAAAAAGTAATAAACTGGTGGAAAATTATTTGAAATTGTTTTTTGCTATCCTTAACCTACTGCCAAAATTATACATCAAGTGCTGCAGTTTTCTGGCCTATGACACTTAAACAGCAAACATTTTTCAGTTAATACAAAATGAAAAACTTAACAGCACATTTATATATTGGTAAGAAACCTGAGTGGCTTACTCTTGCAAGATGTTTCTGGTCAAAATCTACCTTAAAATCTTTAAGTAAATGACATACTGAAGCATGAAATCTTAAATGCAACACCTTATCTGACTAGAATGCCTCATATCAGCACTTCAGCTCATAAAAAAACAGTTTTGAAATATGTATATTTTATTTCTAGTTTGCATGAGCACATTTATCTCAAACGTTTGGCTTCTCAGAGCTGACAGTGCTTGCCATGCATATGTCAACTCTAATACTTCGCAGATACTGTGGATGTTGTTATTGCCATGTTGTTGCTCAGTCTAGGTCACCTTTTGTTATCAGCTCTTTTAAAATGTGCTGTTAACTTGACAAAGACCTTGCAGCCTTATAAACTTTTTATACGGGGATATATTAACAGCAAGTTTTTTATTTCTTGGGTAATATCGCAGTCCCCTTGATAAGCTATAGGGATACCAATAAAAACTACATATCTACAAAGTAGTCTACTCAAAAAGCACCCTCACTGTTTGGCTTGTATTCTAAAGATGCAAGTACAGGGTTGTGGGTGTTTTTGTTTGTTTGTTTCTTTCTTTCTTTCTTGTTGCTGCTGTGTTTGTTTTCTTGTGATTTGCATTTTTGTTGTTTTTGTTGTTGTTTTATCTACTTCATTCTTATTTAGTTCCTCTTAATGTTACAAAACATAACCTAGAAAATTATTAGTTTAGTGGCAGTATCGTGTCTTAAACTGAATTCAGACCACAGAGTCAAATCTCCAGGGAGGTAGTGAATAATGACAATTTTATAAGTCATTTATATATAGAATATTTCTAGTCTGCTTCCCCAAAGCCAAGATCTGGGGCATGAAAACATAGAAACAAAGTAAAATCCTGTCCATTTTGCTTTGTCATTCATTATTCTCCACGACTTAAAATTAATTTCCGCCTGTCACTGAACAGAGCAGATTTCTTCTCTCTGGATCAATATAGAATTGGCAAAGAGTTCTGAAATTGCTGGAATGGACTAGATGGTGTCTAGACCTTCCTTACAACCTTGAGCATTCTGTGATTCTGTGCAGAGTCACTAGGTTGTACATAAAAATATTGATGGATCTTATTACAGAGGCAATGAGTGCATTTTTTTCTATTTATATTTCATAGAAATATATGTATATATTTAAAGAATTGCAGAATCACAAGTTCTGGAATCTATTTTTCAGCTGAGAGGTTATAGAAAGAATAAGTCATACTTGATTGCCAGCTAATAGAGCCTTTTTCTATGAAATATAGCTGGCAACAGGATACTACACCAGCTGGGTTATACTGTAATACAATCTTCCAGTTCCTATGCTACCAAGAGCACCTTTTACTACAGTTTATCTTTGGTTCAGTACAAAGTTTCTGTTTGTTTTTCAGCGTATTTATCTTCACCCTCTCCCTCCTGCTCCTTACTTGCATTTGGAATTTTTTTTTTCATTCTTATGTCTTTGACTTTTTTTCATTCAAGTTTTTATGAGACTTTTCAGCAAATGGGATTTTTTTTTCTTTTAACTTAGCTAATCACAGAATCAAAAAATCACAGAATTGTAGGGGTTGGAAGGGACCTCCAGAGATCATCGAGTCCAACCCCCCTGCCAAAGCAGGTTCCCTACACCAGGTCACACAAGTAGGTGTCCAGGCGGGTCTTGAATGTCTCCAGAGAAGGAGACTCCACAACCTCCCTGGGCAGCCAGTCTGACAGTTCTTGCTTCCTTTAAGTAGTTCTGTCTGTTGGTTATAAAATTGCAATTGCAAATATGTAGAACAATCTTACGCTACTAACCATGGACTGCTTATTAGACATTTATGCAAAGCCACATTGTACATCCTCCTTCCCATGCCAGGGAGTTCTATCAAGAGACAATTGCAAACAGTAAAAATAATTCTGTGGCTGCTGTTATATGAAAATATCTATCTGGAAACAACTTTTCAAGCATCATTGCTGTAGAAAAAAACAGCTGGCTTCAGAAGAACAGATAGTAGCTCAAGATTGTATGCAACGTACTGTGATATATATCACACGTGTGATGACCCTGACAGTTATAAATGCCCAACATTTTTAATTACAGTGTTCTACTCTGCCCTTGTGAGGCCCCATCTGGAATACTGCTTCCACGTCTGGGGCCCTCAGTACAAGAAAGACAGGGAGCTGTTGGAGAGGGTCCAGAGGAAGGCTGCACCTTCCCTACGAAGGCTGAGGGAGCAGAGCTTGTTCAGCCTAGAGAAGAGAAGGCTGGAGGGTGACCTCATTGCAGCCTTTCAGTACCTAAAGGAAGCCTACAAACAGGAGGAAAGTCAACTATTTGAAAGGGTAGATAATAGCAGGACGAGGGGAAATGGTTTTAAGTTGATGGAGGGAAGATTTAGGTTGGACATCAGGGGGAAGTTCTTTACAGAGAGAGTGGTGAGGTACTGGCACAGGCTGCTCAGAGAGGTTGTGGATGCGCCATCCCTGGAGGTGTTCAAGGCTAGGTTGGATGGGGCCCTGGGCAGCCTGGTCTAGTATTAGGAGGTTGGTGTCTCTGCCTGTGGCAGGGGCTTGAAGATTAATGATCCTTGAGGTCCCTTCCAACCCAAGCCATTCTATGATTCTGTTTTTTTTTTTTTTTTCACATGTATCTCTCTGAGAGTATATTCCATATTATGTGACTGCTAACTACATGATAGTTGGGCAGTAACTGAGATATACAGTGATCCATGGATTGTAGCACTAAATCACTTCATCATAAGTTATCAATGTTTCATAGTCAAGTCGAATAAATTGTGGCATATATGAAATTTTCTTTACCAAAACCTAAGGAATTAAATTGGAAAACACTGTCTGGTACACAAACTGCGATATTACTATTGATTAGGTACTATGACAATATGATAGTCCAGATGTTCGTTCTTGAGGAAAACTAAAAATATCCCACTTATTAATATGTTACTGCTCTTTGCTTCATACAGTGATGTTTTTCCTTGTAATAAATTGATCTAAAAGAATTATAATCATAATGCATCAAAAAAATTGCTTGCAAACCTTACATATATGTTGTCAGTTTGGAGAATTAGAATAGATAGATGTAATCATTAATAACATAATTTGAATTTTAAAAACCTATTTGCAGTAAGTATATCATTATTACTTCACAATCTTAAAATTAAAATGTATTCTGTATTATCTCTTACTAATTCTCATTTAAAATTAGATAACATGCTTTGCATAGTTAATACAGAGGAACATAATTAACCTCTATATGGTTGATGTCTTCCTCAGCATTCTAGTCTAAACACATTGGAGTTATGTAATTACACAGAATTATAAAGTAATAAAATAGACGTTTTTATTATATACTAATTACAACAGAAACCTATGTGGTTTATCAAAAACTACATAGCATATGTATTCCTAAGCAAGAATTTTCAAGCTTGTTATTCTAGAAATAACAAGTATTAAAAGAGATGGGCTTAACAGAAAATCATGTTCAGTCTGAATTACAACTGATCTAGAAACAATGCAAAAGGATACTGTGGATTTTAAATTTAAATGGGTGGTCTCTAAGATTCTGTTATTTCAGATAATAGGAAAATAACTAGAGGAAGCACACACAACATTAGCATTTGATAACGCAATAAAGACTAAAATTAAATAAGAACATAGAGTTATCACATTAAAAAGATATATGTATTCTTTATTTTATTCTTATTTTCTTAATATAAATGTTTCACAACTGAGCTGCAATGATGTATTATGAAGATGCAGTTGTTTTGTTGCTTTTTTTTGTTTTTGTTTTTTTTTTCATATTCATAGAATATTAATGTTAATATTAACTTAAACTTTCCTGTGAAGTCAATGAGATTTCATTAAAAAATGAGTCTGATCATTCAGAATTTATAACTAAAATATCTGGTGATTTGTTTTCATTAAGTTTTCATTAAGTTTTAAGCAAGAGATTAATAATATGTACAGAGTAAAGAGAATAATCAATAATTACTATTTGAAGGAAAAGACTTTACAATCTCAGAATAATTCTAAACCACCATTTGTTACATTGCCCATTTTCTTGGGAGTCTGAGACACTCTTAGTGGTCACTGTTTAATTCTTCATCACAGTTTTGATTTATTTTCATTGTAGGCTAAACTCTGATTTACATCTTTCAGCTCTCACTTTTGGGTTTCATACTGGGAGAAGTCATAGGTCACATAGGTCACAACAAGGGGCAGTCATTTTGTTCTGACTTAGGCACTAAAGATGGCTCACAGCTGAGCAATATGTTTGTAAAACTGAATCTCCATTTTTGTTTCAGCGCCAAAAGTGGAATCTGCCAGACACTAGATACAGGCACTGAATACAGACACTTGTCAATGCCAAGACAGTACATCTCTACCTAGGCAAAATTAAAGTTAGTTTTATCAAGAAAAAGAAATGTTTTATGATATTTATTTATTTAGGAAGGAGAGCAATTAGGAAACAGAAGGATAATCTCTATGTGAAGAATCAAGTTTATTTCATTCCCTGTCAGTCAGGAGGGAATAGAAATCTGCAATTATTGAGATAGGACTCCTTCCTCTGCAAAGTCAGTCAGCTTTACACTGTCACATTTTGCTTAGTGACAGCAGGAGTTAATGAGGAAAACCTATAATGAAGTTAAGGAATATGTGTAATAGTAATGAGAGCAGCAAATGTAATATAGAAAACTCGTGTATTACAGAGAGACTTACTAGAACTTTTGTGAGGAAAAATATAATTCCAGTTGTATAATTACATTCTGGAGAGAGAGAGAGAGAGAGAGAGATAAAAAGAAATATACAGATTTGTTTAATGATGACTAAAAAAAGTGTCACCTTTCCTATGCTGCTTTTGTTTTGTTTTGTTTTGTTTGTTTGTTTGTTTCCCCCTGACAGTTTCAGAAAAAAAAAATTATTTAGAGTATGAGCAAAGATATCTAGATTTTCCTGAGCTTAGAAAAAGTGACTGTTAAATCCAGGGACAAGTGAGAATGTCCTCAGACAAAATCCAATAAATTGCAATCGATCATTTCAATTGTGAAATAAAGGCTTCAGAAGACGAAGCTTTGTGATGTGACATTGTTTTCCATTAAATAATGAAGTAGTTACTGCTACAGTAATCCTTTGTCAAATAATAGGGAGTAAGGACAATTCTTCCATCATTATGTTATTGTATTTTGCTGAAGTACTTGAAACACTAGAAAACAATGTACTGAAATCATAGCAATTGGAATGTTACAAAGGATTTGCCTTTGCAATGAGAAAATGATTTGCTTAGTTTGCATACTTACTGGTTACAAAAGTATCTGTCATTTATCGTTATCAGTGATGCTCTGAAGGTCTCAGTAGAAACTACAGATTATATATGCTACTTTGCACAATAAGGAACAGGAAGGAATTAAAAGGAAAAAACAAACAAACAAACAAAAAAAACACCACAAAAACAAAAACAAGGTCAGAAAACCTTTGAAATAAAAATAGAAGGGGCAAGAGCAATATGAGATATCTGAATTTTATAAAAATCTTTATGATGTCATTTATCTGTCATAGACATTTATTTTAGAATCTTCCTCTTTTAATCCCTACTACCTCCTAGCTCTTAATGGAATAATAATACTCAGCATTCCATCCCATTGTCTCTATTTGCATGTTTTGGGATTTTTGGACTTTTAGTCAGTTGCTAACAAGAAAGATTCCTCTTATCTATCTTAAAACAATATTCAGAGTAAATTTATATGTCCCAGCTAATCACTTTGTTATCTTTACAACAAGTAATCAGAGACAACTACTTTGAAGTTTTGATTCACTCAATCTTTTTTTTAGGTGTTTCCTTCAGAATGAGATGAATTATTCTATGGCAACGTCTATTCTCCATTAGCTACGTTCAAATGTAGACATCAACAGTATGAATATCTAAATTTGGTCAAATACTTGCTTCTGGAGCACAGTTATCTTCCTTACTTATCTCTCCTACTCTCTTATGAGCTCCATCCTCTAAAGTGTGATGACTACTGCTGTCTTAAATATTCACTACAGTTTACAGCACTTGAAACAGATGCTTTCTTGATAATTGATTAAAAACATCACAGTGGAGATCTGGGACAGAAAGCTAAATCCAGTCATTTTCTCCTTTTATGATGATGCTTGATCAAAAGCCAAACATGAAAACTTTCAAATAAAAATATAAAATTATTGTTTTAAAATAAAAATCTAAAGCAGAAAATGGCCTCAGGTAACATAATAAATTCCAATCTGATTAAAACAGTAGATGTGGTAGAGTACATAACATTACACAACATTTTCTGGAGGGAAAAAAAAAAAAAATCTTCTGTATTTTGTTAATTTATTTTATATTTTGTGTAACCATAACAGCTGAAACTAGACCTACAACTTTGAAAAGTCAGTTTAGCAACAACACTGAGAAGTAATCAGAGAGAAAAACTCATAGCAACTAAAAAATTCCATACTAATTAAGTTCGTTGTTAAGAGAAATTTTTGACAGCATTTCATTAGTGAGTATGACAAAAGTAATGAGGAGAAAATTAAGAAAATAAGAACTAAGCTTGTTTTCTAACAATGAATTAAAAGTGAAACTTTAAGAAAGAGTGATTTAAGAAGGAAATGAAATAGAAGACATTCTAACTATTTATATATATATATAATCTATCTATCTATCTATATAATCTATCTATATATATTTGGTACATCTATGTTTTTGTTATTACATTATGACCAAACCAAATGACATTCTACATACATAACTCTAATATTATTTTCTATGATAAATAGTTAAAAGAACAAAGATTTTTTCCACTTGCACTATGTAACAGTGGACTCAAATATAGTGTCTGAGATTAAGTGGTAATATAAAACCTCTTAAAGAACATGAATGATTTAGATAATATTTTTATTTCTTTATCTATTAACTAAATGTCTATTGGTGACTAACGAAGATAAAGAAATAAAAATCAGAGGAAAAAAATAAACACAAGGTCTATTTGTTATTGATAGACCCTAGTTAATCCATTGCTCCCAAAGCAGATAATTTATGAATTTTAGGTGCGTTGCTGGTGAATTCAGTTTGACATATTAGAGTTTATAAACCCTGTGACCTCAATTATTGAATATGAATGATGGCAAACACTACTAATGCAAATGACTGGTGTCTTATTTTTTTTTATAAAATCCAATACTTAGTTAACTAGCTGTGAATGAAGGTTATCTGAATCACAAAACACCACACCCTTCATTTTGAAAGGAATAAGAGTATTCTGTCTGTGAAGGTCACTGCTTTAACAGAACACATTCCTTATGCTTAGTGATGTGCAGAAAAGCAGTACTATTTTTTTGTTT
Organism: Chrysolophus pictus; assembly: GCA_037305975.1. Lineage (NCBI taxonomy): Eukaryota > Metazoa > Chordata > Aves > Galliformes > Phasianidae > Chrysolophus > Chrysolophus pictus. The sequence goes on along the minus strand of CM074576.1, from coordinate 36,092,014 downwards.
GTTTGTTTTAACTTTTACATAAGGTAACTGATTTTTTTTTTTGTTTTTGTTTAGAGAGGCATTATTTTTTAGTGTTTTCTATTTTGAAACTTCAGTATACCTATTCCAAATGCACCTCTATTGCAGTACAAGAGTCCTTGATAGCTTTAAAGAAACAGTGAAGCAGGAGTTACTGGTCGAAGCTGATAGTCTAACTCTTTTGAGAATTGCTCACATGCCAATAACTTAAGCTCAGGCAAGGAATTCAGTGAAAAGTATTTTATTTCACGATTGGAATGTCAGGCGTTCTGCAAGCTGAACCACACACTGCAAGGAAAAATAGAATCTCATACTTTCTAGTTCCCAACACTTGAGTATTTCCCCTGTTTCCATGTTAGCTAAGTACTTCAGGTTGACACTCTTCTCAGTTTGCCTATCATGTGCACATCAAGAACCCATCCCCTCTTTGTCAGGTAAGCAAGTAGTTGACAAAGTCCATGGCTCTTTGTCTCTCCAAGTAAGCAAAATCTACAAAACAGGTGCCAAGCCAGTATCACCCACTATATATTTGCCAGATAAGCTTGTTTCTTCTTGTGCAGTCCTGGATGAAGATGTGTATCTTAAAGCCATTCCCCCCTTTCCCCCTCTCCCCCTCCCCCCGAGTGATTTCTCCAAGTGAGCAGAGTACATAAATTAACATGCCAGCCAGACTCTCCTGATAGCATTAAAAAGAACATTCTTTCTCAGACTAGTACTATTCCTGCTATCTCTCAAGAATGCACATACTCTATTATTTAACCATAGGCAAAAACACATGATAAAAGATATCACGAGTTCTGAAGTATGCCCCTTTGATACAACATTCTATTACTTATACAAAAACAATATTTCATTCTATTACTTGTGCAAAAACAATATTTTGTCCCTTGCACTCCCAACTACTATAAATTCTCTATTCCAGTTAAAACCTTTCAAAAGATTTCTGTGCTGATTTTGCCTGGGATAGAGTTAATTTTCTACATGACATCTCAAATGTTGCTGTGTTTTGGACTTAGAATGAAAACTGATGTGTAATTGTGGCTGAATAGTGATTACACAAACTTAATCACTTTTTTTATTCCCGTGCTATCTTGCCAGCAAGATGTCTGTGGGTGCGCAAGAAGCTGCAAGAGGACACAGCCTAGACAACTGATCCATTAACCAGAAGGATTTTCCATATCTCATGAAGTAATTTTCAGCAATAAGAATGGTGGGGAAAGTTTAACAGAGGTGCCAGAGCTCAGGGAATTAATTGGTGTTGGTCAGATGGTGATGAATAACTGCTTTTTGCATGACTTGTTTTTGCTGTTGTTTGCTTTGGTTGGTTGGTTTGTTGTTGCATTTGCTATCTTTTTTTTTTTTTTTTTTTTTAATTTATTTAGATTATTTTCTAACTTAACCTGTTATCTCAATCCAGGAGTTTTTAAATTGGTATTTAGGTTGATAATGAATATGGAAAAGGCCTGAATTAATTTATATATATTTCTTGAGAAGAATGAAATTTACTAGGAAATTTTCTGTGTTTCTAGATCATAAGGAGAACTGTGTCCACTAATTTTCTGTGAAATACAGTAAATGGTATATACTAAATGAATTAGTAATTGAATTATTTTCTCTAGAATATGAATAGTTGTGATTTCTGATATTATAGCTAGGGAGGAAATGTGCTACAGCACAGATGTTGTCATGGTGTATTCCCTGTTTGTACCTATTTTTCCAGGAGAAGCTCTATGACTAAGATGGCAGTTAGCATTCTGACTGAAACTTTCTCTCTCTTATTGCTGTGGTTTCCTTAAATCTTCCTAATAATGAAAGCCTGAAGAGACTTAGATTAGCCTGTGGTCTCCAATGATTAGTTTCTCCATTAATCAAAATATAGTAAGATCATCAAATCCTACATGCAAGTTTACTTTAAAAATGTTTTTTCCACACATTGAAATAATATTTTTCCAAGACAAGTAGGGATTGTCAGAGTTAGAAAAAAGTAATGCTATTAAGTATGAAGAATAGCATACTGATTTCTAGGTATGGATCACAGAAAAGATTGAAGCAAATAGCTTCATAGAACGTAGATGCAGTTAGAAGCTAGAAGCCTTGCAATCCCCAGACCAAAATACAAGCTGCTCACAAATTTATATGTTTGTGAAAAACTTGTCCTCTCTTCTTGAGCAAAATATCTCTCAGTCATAATACACTACAGTGAGGAAAATCTAATGCTCTCAGAAGTTTCTTCTTGGCTACTTATGTGAAATTGCTATTTAAAAATGACTATGCAAAAAGTGGGTTTATTTATGCATACTCAAGCAGTCATCTCATCACACATTCTAAGTTTCTAGACTTTGAAATAAGCCAGAAGACACATGGTGTCTCTGTGTGCTTTAGATATCAACATTTAAGCTTTCATGTATGTTTCTATACTAATGACAGCAGTGATGCACAGATACTGAATCTATCTTCTAATCACTCCAGTGAAGACAGCTGTTTTCCCGAATTTTTCATCATCCTTTGGCTTCTACCATCAATGAAGGTAAACAATTATAAAACATTATGCTATAAATGAATGCTCATGTGAATGCCAGTGTGACCAGTAGTCAGTCTTTTATCACACTGCTTGAGTATTGCTGTCCAATAAAAAAAGTAGTAGTAGAACTTGCTGTTGCACTGAGGTACTAAGTTTGCACCGGTGAAGAAACAGCAGCTGAAATATAGTACTAGTTAATTAAAGCTTCCTTTAAAGTAATAAGGAGCTTTAATATAAATTAAATATTTAAATAAATACAATTAAATAAATCCTAGTATAATAAGGTATAAATGTTGACTTTAACTTAATAAACAATGATAGTAATAACATTAATACTATTTCTATAACAAAGTGTTTTTGGTCTAGTCTAATTATATTTATTCTCTGTATTAAGCAAATTTCAAAAATGAAGCGTTATTCACCTGCTTTCTATGCTGTTAGAAACATGACGAAAAACTGGGAACTTTTGCACCTTGGACTAGATTGAGTATGTAAGAAAAAGATGTTACTAAATTTTGTACATAGATAATTTTCTTTTTAATGAAATTACAATTTGTTCTTAGCTCATACAGGTAACTCCTACAGCATTAAATGTTCTGTTAACCTGGTCTGGTTGAAGTTGAGCTGTAGATTTGTGCTTCTTATAATTATTATGCTGAGCCCCCCAAAATGTGGCCTGTCCTGGTGTGCAGCCAAGTCCACACTGCACACTGAAGGGATAGATACCAAGAATCCAAAACATCAGTCTATACAGACCTGTCACTTTGCAGTGAGGAGGGCTCAGCTCTGAAACTAGCCTGCATTTGGGACTCAAATGTGATCTTTGCACGACGCTTTACCAAATGGCTCCTCCAGCTCTTGTATAACACAATTGAGAAGGGAAAAACTTGCAGAGCATGGCTGCTTTTGAGGAGACACCATGAAATCATCAATCACCAGCCCCTCATCCTTTCCGACCCACTTTCAGGCTGTGTCTCTGCTTTTGCTTCTTGACAGCATGACATGATGAAGACTGAAAATGTAGGCATGGTTTAGTGGGTGATATTGGTGATAGGAGGATAGTTGGACTGGATGATCTTTGAGATCTTTACCAACCTTAATGACTCTAAATTATGCACCAGTACTTGTTTTTGAAAAATCAACATTTGTAAAAAATGACAACAAACATTTAATTTATGTTTCTAGCTGGTATAAATGCAAAGACTTCATAAAGACGGAGTTGGACTTGATGATCCTTGTGGGTCTAATCAGATTCAGGATGTTCTATGACCTTATGATTCTATGATAAAAATCAATACCAAATGAGATATTGTTGTTTACATTCATTTTGTTAATTTATTTAAAATAATATTAAACCAGAAACAGAACAGAATTTGACCAGAAAAACTGTATATAATATCACACTATCACACCTTCTAATAGGAAACATTACAACTTTAAATAAAGTTATACCATGAAAATAAGTAAAACTAAAATCTTAGGATAAAACTGTTGAGATCGAGAAATAGTGTTCAAAGATAATTTGCAGGTAGAAGTGAAAAAGCAGTTTACAATGGACTTTATTTCCATTTGAGCAGGCGTACACTTCAAATAAATAAAGTATAGATTTTTAATATAACTTTGGTTTGAAAATAATATTGAAGTTTGTAAATATATAGAGCTTACTTTCTAAATACAGCTTGCATTCTAAAATTGCTTCCACAAAAGACTGGAAAGGTTTAAAATATACATTTTTTCTTCCTGCTAAGAGCAGCAGAATTGTATCTAGCTTATTTTCCCAGTGTTCAGCATCTGATAGGTGTTCTCTGATTAGATTTCTTATCCATTCCTCCCTCCCCCTCACCCCCCCAAAAAAACCTCACATGTGAAATGACAAAAAAATGAATAACCTCTATATTTAGATAATAGGAATTTCTGAAAATATCATGTGCAGTGCAAGTTTCTGCATGCATGTCATAATGGATTATTAAGCAGGGTTTGATTTCATCATATTTCAATGTTGGTTTTGAAAAAGTAGTTATATAATTATTTTTGCACTATTTAACACAAACTGATATCTTTTGGGAAGATTCAAGGTTAGGTCTTCTATATGAGACAGGATTTGCTTTTCTGCAAAATGCATATTTACGTGTTTAATGGATGGACAGCAAATGATTGAAAACGTGTTCATTATACAAAAAGTTTTGTGATTCATTTACTATTGAACATCTCTCAAAATCATCATATGTCAAAGCAGCCTGCCTAAAATAGAGTAAGAAAAATTCATACAGAGGTTGGTTTTACAACAGATTCCATACTGATTTATGAAGGCATTAATTTGCCATTTAGCTTTTAAATTTGACTATTAATAATTCTTGACATACAAAAGATAATGCTTTTTTTTTTTTTTTTTTTTTTTCAGTGCTATAACTGGTGACTTTCTTAAAAGTATTACTTCCTAGTATGTATGCATTTCTTTAAGAAACAATGCATTTTTCAAAGTTTCAGACAAAAAATATTCCAGCCCCCCTCCCTCCTTTTTTTGAATTTATTTCAAATAACTTCCTAGTATCTATGGCACTATGCGTAATTAATTCCATAAGTGCCAAGGCTCATTAAGTTGTCACATTATTAAAATACCAGTTTACTGAGCCATTGAAAAACTGTAGCCATATATTTTGTTTACTATCTAACTGGATTACTTCTTTTAGCTATATTCAGTATGCACAATACAAAATTAAAATGTGAATTTTCCAGGTGTTAGTTGATGTGTCATATGTAAAACTATATATTTTCTTGAAATCAGCTTGTAAAGCTTTATTTCAATGCATAACTTGAAAACAGAGAAAATGAAATAAGCAGAAATTATAATATAATTAAGAAATATTATGATAAAGATAACTATAAATCAAATACTTTGGTCATTTAAGTTAGTAGTTTACCAGAATACATATTATCTACAGTTGTATTTGTGAAAAACATTGCATTCCCTTTAACACTTCTACACAAGATAATTTTCTGAGACCCCTAAGACCATTTTTAAAAAATTAAATATATATCATAATTTCTCATCAAATAAAGAAGGTATATGTATATACTGTAAATTAATTTAAAATGACAATAAAAAATAAGGAAAAAGAAAAAAGTCTGCAAATAGCAGTACAAAGAATAAAAACAATAGATAAAGACAATGCAAGATAACAAACACCTCTAACTTCTGAAAAGAAGTGAGAACATTGCAGTAAGTCATTCTGGTTGACGCTGAAAATATGTTCAGAGCACTGATCAGCAAGAAAACTGGAAAAAAATGACTGCTGGATTAGGTGAGAAATAAATGAAAAAGTGTGAAAAACTTCTGATTAAATACAGGAATTGTGGTTTACCATGATAATAATAAAGACCAGATTCAATCTGAAAAGTGTTTAAGGTTTATTTTGAGTCTGCATTGGAATCTCAAGAATATAGCATGGCATAAAGAAAACAAATAATTTAAAATACATAAATGCATTTTAAACTGCTAAATTTTTATTTATTTATTTATTTTCTTTTAATACCATAAGTGAAGAAATTGTATTTTCAATTTCTCAATAGTTCTCTTGGTCTTTATAGGACATTTCAAAAATTTAACTTCCATGTATCTTTGAGGATTAGAAACACAGGAAAAAAAAATCCTAGTACGAGGAATACTGAATAATCTTTGACATAATATGTCATCTTTATTTATTGGATGCTATGTTAGAGAATAAACCTTGAGAGAAAAAAAATAGGAAGGTTGGTTTTAGAAATGTTTTATATTCACAGAGTACAGGAACAGACAAAAACAATGACAGAAAATTGGCAAAGAGCATAGAAATATACTGCTTAATGGTAAAATAACCAGTGAAAATGAAATCCTATTTCTAATTGGGAAAGCTGTGAAGCCTCCAGCATTCTGTAACACTTCAGTTCCAGGTTTGTCAGTTACAGAGGGTCTGGATGACATCTGTCATAAATGTTAAATTTCTAATTTAGTTTAATAGAAAAATGAACTGCAAAAGTGTCATCTCCCGCACTATAAGCACTGTGTCTTGAGCGGAGCTGACATGAGTCTTTCAAACACAGGACTAGCCACACTTCTCCTAGAAACTGTAGTGACTTCTTGAGAGCAGCAGTAGAAGATGAGGTTTTGAAAGACACTCTACTAAGAGCCTTTAATGACATTTCTGATAGCTTAAGTGAAAATAGTCATATACTAAATATGCAGTATTTCCTACAAAGCACATTAGCACATTTGGTCCTTTGCCCTGATGATGCTTTAGGTTAATATAAGATAACACAAGAATATTTAACTAATTTCAATTTTTTAAAGAAGTATTTAGTCTCGCATTCAGAGCTCAGTCCTGAGACAACAGCTGGATTTTACATTGTTCACCACCATTCTCTAGTCCTGACCCTCCTCCCAGTTCTTTACTCAGCAAAGAGTGTACCTGTCCAAGCCATGGGCTGTCAGCTTCTCTGGGATAACACTGTGGAATCCAGTGCCAAAGGTTTTGCTGAAGCCTGGATTAACTACGTCAACAGCCTTTCCCTCATGCACCGTGCAGGTCACTCGATCACAGAAGATCAGGTTGCTCAAGCAGGATCTGCCTTTCATGAACACATGCTGGCTAGGCTGATTTCCTGGTTGTCCTGAACATGCACTGGGATCTCCCTCAAGTTGATCTGCTTCATCTTGCTTTGTTAAGGTTTTACCTGACACCAAGGCCAGTCGTAGTCCCCTGCATGAACTCCTCCCCATCTGTACAGAAAAGTATCTCAGCTACTGTATTCCTGTACTCAAGGGGAGCATAGAGAAGGTATACAACATGGTTTAGGCTGTGATTTTAACTGAATGACCATGGAAGTGATATGACGAAAGGAGATGGAATATCTACCACAAACCTACAGGCGCAGGTATGTGAGTTGACAGGAAAAATAATAACAAAAGAGGGTGTTGTTTTTCACGCTGCTCTGCCACTGAGGAGGCTGGGGACTACAAGTACTGGGACATAGAACTGGGACATTTATATCCCAGAATTTGTAAGATGTTTCAGATGTCATTCTGAATTAGTATACTTTAATGTTATTAACAGGCACTCTCAATGAGCCCTGCCAGCTCCTCTGCTAGGATCTGTTTCTCCCTTGGAGAATGGTGAAACCCAGTAGGAGACCTGAGGCGAGGTGCCAAGAAAACTGCATCATAGTAAAAAAAACCAAAATTCTTAAGGTTGCACCAGCCTCTCAGCCACGTATTTATGAGATGGGTTTTCCTACTCCTCTCACTATCATAGAATCATAGAATCACAGAATCATAGAATCGTAGAATCACAGAATCACAGAATGGCCTGGGTTGGAAAGGACCACAATGATCGTTGTGTTTCAACCCCCCTGCTGTGTGCAGGGTTGCCAACTAGGCTGTCCAGAACCATATCCAGCCTGATCTTGAATCCATCCAGGGATGGAGCATCCACAACCTCCTTGGGGAACATGTTCCAGTGCTTCACCAACCTTTGGGGAAAAAAATTTCCTCCTAATATCTAACCCAAACCTCCCCTGTCTCAGTTTAAAACCATCTCCCCTTGTCTATCACAATCCATCCTCATAAACAGCTGTTCCCCTTCCTGTTTATATGCTCCCTTCTAGTACTGGAAGGCCACGATGAGATCTCCCCAGAGCCTTCTCTTCTCCAAGCTAAACAATCCCAGTTCCCTTAACCTTTCCTCACAGGAGACGTGCTCCAGCCCTCCAATCATCTTAGTGGCCCTCCTCTGGACCTGCTCCAAGAGCTCCACATCCTTCCTGCATTGGGGACCCCGTGGCCGGGTGCAGTACTGCAGGTGGGGCCTCACAAAGAGCTGAGTAGAGGGAGACAATCATCTCCCTCTCCCTGCTGACCACCCCTTTTTCAATGCAGCCCAGAACACAGTTGGCCTTCCAGGCTGCAAGCGCACACTGCTGGCTCATGTCCAGCTTCTCATCCAGCAGGACCCCCAAGTCCTTCTCCACAGGACTACTCTCAAGGAGATCTTCCCCCAGTTTTTATAAATACCTGGGATTGTTCCGACTCAAGTGCAGCACCCTGCACTTGGTTTTCATGGGCCCATTTCTCCAGCCTATCCAGATCCCTCTAGATGGCTTCCCTTCCTTCCAGTGTATTGACTGCACCGCTCAGCTTGGTGTCATCAACAAACTTGCTGAGGGTGCACTCAATTCCATAATCTGTGTCATTGATGAAGATGTTGAATAGCACCAGTCCCAAGACCGATCCCTGAGGGACATTGCTTGTGACTGACCTCCACCCTGACACAGAACCATTGATCACAACCATTTGGCCACATCCAGCCAGCCAATTCCTAATGCATCGAGCAGTCCATCCTTCAAATCCACACCTCTCCAATTTAGAGAGAAGAATGTGGTGACAGACCATGTCAAAGGCTTTGCAGAAGTCCAGATAAATGACATCCACTGCCCTTCCCCTATCCCCTGAAGCCGTCACTCCATCATAGAAGGCCACCAGACTGGTCAGGCAGGATCTGCCCTTGGTGAAGCCATGCTGGCTGTCTGGAATCACCTCTTTGTCTTGTATGTGCCTTAGCGTAGCTTCTAGGAGGATCTGCTCCATGATCTTCCCAGACACAGAGGTGAAGCTCACCAGTCTGTAGTTCCCCGGGTCTTCCTTTCTCCTTTTCTTAAAAATGTGAGTAACATTTCCCTTTTTCGAGTCACCAGGCGCTTCACCAGACAGTCATGATTTTTCAAATATGATGGAGAGCGGCTGCCATCTCTCTCAGAACCCTAGGATGGGTATCATCCGGCCCCATGGACTTCTACACGTTCAATTTCACAAGTTCAACAGCCACGACAGTCACCTGCCTCCCCTGCTGGGGGATGGAGAGCCGTCGCACTCTCAGAAGAGTGTCCTTAAGGAGCTACCAGCTCTGTTCTATGCCCATACTCTTAAGGACAGTTTCCCAGGGGATCCCACTCAGTGATTCCTTGAGCAACTGGAAGTTTGCCCTCCTAAAGCACAGGGTCCTAGCTCTGCTTTTTGCCAGGCATTCTTCAAGATCACAAACTCCACCAAGGCATGGTCACTGCAGCCCAGGCTGCCTCCAATCCTAACCTCTCTAACGCTCTCCTCTGCATTAGTGAGTATCAGGTCCAGTAAGGCTTCACCTTGGGCTGGTCCATCTATTACCTGGGCCAGGACGTTGTCCTCAACAGACTCCAAGAATCTCTTGGATTGTCTGCCACCCGCCATGCCTCTATCCCAGCAGATAACCGGGTGTCATGGTTTTGTGATTTTTGGTTTTCGGTATTCCACATCATAACATCATGTAGTGCACTGGAAGTTTAACTGTTAATGCTCAAGTTCTGGGTACCTGTCTGGAAGAGAAAAAGAACTACATTCCCCAGGGGGCTTTGCAGTCAGAGAGGAGATATAACTCCTGGCTAGGTCACCTAATACACTCTTTTTCATTTGCTCTCTTCCTGTCTCCCTGCTGCTCAACCTGACTGTGCATCTCACCTCAGTGTTATGGTGAGGCCTATCCACCTTTCGGACATTCTCTCTCTCATTACATTTGATTTATTTGCTTCAATTCTAATTATATTTTATTATAGTGTGTTATCTTGCATTCCGATACTATATTTAGTAAATTAGTTTGTTTCTCCTCAGCTTGTTGCCGCTGTTTTTAATTATTATGGGGTCCCCTGTTTTCCTTTTCTGGAGGCGTGGATTTTGCGAAATCTCTCCACCCCGCTAGTCATGGAACTGGACCGAACCAGTCCATAAAACATTGACACCGGGTGGTTGAAATCCCCCATCAGGACAAGAGCCTGTGAGCGTGACACCTCCTGCAGCTGAAGCAAGAAGGCCTCGTCAAAACCCTCCTCCTGATCAAGTAGCCTATAACAGGCCCCAACCACTACATGCCCTTTACTGGGCTGATCCTTGATTTTTACCGCAAGCTCTCGATCTGATCATGGCTGTTCCTCAGACACAGCTCTTTGCAATCTATTCACTTCCTAACATAGAGGGCAACTTCACCACCCCTCCGACCCTGTCTATCCCTCCTGAGAAGCCTGTAGTCCTCAATCAGGGTATTCCAGTCATGGGATTAATTCCACCATATGTCTGTGATAGCAATTAGGTCATACTTTCCCAATTGTGCCATGGTTTCTAGCTTCTCCTGTTTATTTCCCATGCTGTGTGCATTGGTATAGAGGCACTTCAGCTTAGCTATTGGCCTTGTTGCCTTCTCGGAGGAGCCTTCCCTAGTACCTCCTGGACAAGTCTTGGGTTTTCCCTTACCGCCTCCCAAGGTGACAGTGTTCCCATGTGCTTTTCTGTCATCTAGTACACCCCCTTCCCCCATCATATCTAGTTTAAAGCCCTGCTAACGAGCCCAGCCAGCCTGTTCCCAAGAATATTTGTGGCCCTTCTAGTCTGTTGGCTCCCATTTGCTGTCAGCATTCTTGCTTTCTCAAGGTTGCATCCCAAGCCATAGTACCCAAAGCCCTGAGTGTGACATCATTCACAAAGCCATTCATTCAGCATGTCCATCCTCCTCCTTTTGTGTAGATCTCAGTCACTAACTGAGATGACAGAGGAGAACACAACTTGTGCTCCCGATCCCTTCAGCAGTCTTCAGAGAGCCCTGAAGTCCCTTTTGATCGTCTGAGAACTTCTTTTGCCTACATCTTCATTTCCAATGTGAAAAACCAGTAATTGATAATAATCGGAGGACTTAACCTTGTGAGTGATGTTCCTAGCAACATCCCTCACCTGGGCACCAGGCAGGCAACACACCTCCCTGTGGGATGGTTCCGAATGGCATACTGGACCCTCGATTCCCCTCAGAAGGGAGTCCCCTATGATGACAGCCCTTCTTTTTTTCCTGACTGACGCTGTAGCAAAACGGAGAGCAGACTGACTAGCCCTGGGCAACCTCCCCTGCACAGATGGACTTTCACCAACATCCACATCTCCCAGTCTATCCAGCTCCAGAGCCTCATACCTGTTATGTAAGGGCAATTGGGAAGGTGGGACTGGCTAAGGGGCAGTCCACTTGTTGCCCCAAACAGGAACTTGTTTCCATCCCTCACTGTCTTTGGAGTTGCCCCTACCCACCTGACTGTGAGACAGATGGCAGATGATACCCCACTGCTTGACGAGTACCTCCCCCACACACTTCCTGTAGGGATGGTAGAGTGTGATTCCACCAATCAATCCCCTTTCCACATTCCCAGATGCTCCTCAGCCTTTCTACTTCCTCCTTTAGCTCTACCACTAGGCTGAGCAGATCATCCACCTGCTCACACTGCACACAGGTGGTATCCCGGCTGCCCTCCTGTAGCAGTGACAGGGCCAGGCATTCTCTGCAGCCTAAAACCTGAGCTGTGGCATGGACATTCATGCTTTCAGTCTGAGTCTCTACGTCCCTTTTAAGAGCAGCTCGCCACTGTGTGGTGATGACCATGGTTGCACCTCGGTGTGTCCAGAGAGCAACGACCTGTTAAGTGACCTGTTAAGTACTAAGTGCAACCCCCCCCTCCTATATGGCAACATGGCCCACCCTGCCTGTTTGCTGATTCACTTGAGGTTTGCCCTGAAAATCACTCTCTTCACAGCAAGATAACAACCTGCCTCCCTGTGTAGTTGCGCGAATAGGTGGCTTACCGTTTCACCTCGTCTGAACAGCCCACGTGATTCACACACCCTGACTTCTCTTTTCCATCCCTGAGGCTTTTTCGAGGCAGAGGATGTGGATGCAGAGCCGTTGCGCTGGCAACACCCACTTCACATCAGCAGTGCTCACAAGAGCTTCTGGGCTGCTCTGTTATCTTGGGGTTCCCTGGATGAAGGAACTGACCAAATCCCCCCTGTAGCTCGCGGTCAATCTCTGTGGTTCTGGCTTGGACAGATCCGAAGCAGCGAATCTTGGCAATCAAATTATCTCTACCTGCCACTGAATGGATGGAGGAAAATATGACTTATATGCCCACTCTGACCACTAACTGTTCCAGTCCCCCTGAAGACCTTTTTGATAGTCTTCAAGCTTCTATCAGTGACTTCATTGCTGATAACTAGCACTATCAATAGAGGATAATAATCAAAGGGGCGAATCAGAGTAGGAAGTTTCCTACAAATAACCCTGACTTGAGATCCAGGGAGGAAGCATGCTTTCCTATGGGTAGGATCATGCTGAAATAAAAGGACTTCTGTTCCTCTCAGAAGGGAGTCACCTATGACAAACACCCTTCTTTTCTCCTTGGCAGAGGCAGTCTTGAGGTGTGGAGTCGACTGCCTCGCCCTAGACAACCCCACAGGTGGATCTTCCACTTCATCTTTAATGACCTCTCCCTCAAGTTCTAAAGCCACAAACCTATTACATAGGGGCACCAGGGGAACTGAGGTAGATCGAGATGGGGGTTGCCTGTGATGTTGAGATCCAACTTATCTCTTCAGAAATGTTTAAATTTGTTGATAGTCAAGCTTATTCTACACTCCCCCTTTCTAAAACCAACCTGGTGTATACTCAAGGAGTTCATTTTTCAACAGCTTCATGAATGTCTAATGGTCTTGGAATTATATGTAAAGGAAGAAAACCAGGAAAAAATGCACTATTGCCACTGCTGAAATGCACAACCTGCTGCCTCACTGTGCTCACACACACTAATCTCTATAAACTTTCATCAAGCATCAGTGGATGTCAATGGGTGCAACTTTTCTGTGTGGAAGAGTTCAGTTACATGCCTTTGCTTCATATGCACTTTCATGTCAGATGCCATTTTGATAGACTGTCTCTCTGCTGTCATCTATCACACGACAACAAAATATACTGGGATATTAGTGGGAAAGTTCAGCCTCCACTGCCATACCACCAATATCGGCCCATGATATTGCAGACCAGCACAATAAAATAGGAGGTATTACTTTCAGAGCATCCCTCCTGCAGAGGGTGCAACTTCAGAAAGATATGACTTCATTGGCCAGTCAATTTGATACTAGGTCACCAAAATAAATTGAAATGAGGGCTTAGGAGACAGCAATGTCTTAAAGTCCTAAGATGAATTTTTTTTCAACATTTATGTTTCATTCAGTGTCAGTAGGAGACATGCTCATGCAGAAAAGAGAGATACCTCTGTATGTAAATAGGCACTCATTCTTAGATGAAAAACAAGGAGAGAGAAAAGGAAAAAGAAGACCAGATGTAGAGAGAACTTCAAAAAAGATTATGCAGAATATGAGTCAGGTTTATATTTAGAATGTCTGTGAATTTTTTTTTTTTTTTTTTAGCATAAGCAGAGATGACAGTAATTCCCTGTGCACTGTGATGAAGAACTAATCATTACTGTTACAAAAATAAATCTGTTTCCATTCAAACAGTAGTATTATGCAATGTATGCACAATGAACTTCAGCAACAATATAGTACTTAATTCTTAACCTTCTACTTTCCAGAGGTAAAATCTATATTTCTTTTAAGGCATTTTTTAATAGAAATCATTAAGATGTGTGTTCTTATTCAGGTCCACAAGAATTAGTTAAGTTATTTCTAAAATCAGAAAGTTTGTCATTAGATTTCTATCAATAAAACAGAAAATATAATGTAGAAAAAAGTAGTTAGTTTAAGTAGAATGGCATTATTTAACCCTAAAGTTAGTTAAATAAAGTTTCATAACTCTTTTTAAAGTTTGAAATGAATTGGGGTATCTTTTCAGAAATAAATAAATAATTAAATAAAATTCTTTTAAAAAATTATCTTATATTTTGCTCTTCTCAGCATGAGATCTAGTTTTTCTGTTGAATGCCTTTACATTCTTCATTGGGTAGGTGGTCAAGTAGAGGAAATGGCTCCCCTGAGCAGTGGCTGCAGCATGAAGTTTGATGGAGTTCAGGAAGCATCTGGACAATGCTCCCAGACATTGAATTTAATTTCTGAGTGGTCCAGCATGGAGCCAGTGGTTGGATTCAATGACCCCAGGGGAGTCCCTTCCAACTTACAATATTCTATTCTTCAATTATATGAATCCATGATTCTTTTTTTTTTTTCTTAAGCAGAAATCTCCATTGTAATGTTAAATTAATTGCTCTAAGCTTGTTTTGTGATGAATCAGTTGAAATCTTTGAAAACTGAAGATCTAAAGACAGTAAAATATAAGTTATTTATAATTCTGTAGATAAAAATATTTTAACCTTCATGGAAGTCAATTGTAAACTCTGCTTCCCATGGTGTTACTGTTTTACCCATCTTCATACAGTAAAATGTGGGTGTAGAAATAGAACATCCCAAGTTCATTATTAGCAATGATATAATATAAGCAATATAAGCAATACCAGAATTCATTTTTTCTATGCAACTACAGGGAATGTATGTCCAAGTAAACAGTCATATTGATTCCTCTTCTCTGCTGGTTAGGCTTCAGAAGCCTGTTAATTTTGTCTTTACTGATTTTACTGATTTTGAGCCAACTGTCTTTCATCTGCATGCTTAATATACTTGTCCTAGGTGATACCTAGGTAAAAGTACTGCACTTGTCACTTGAGAAGAAAAAATAGAGTTAGATGTCGTCAGTATGTGTTGCATCCATCCTATTTCATGATTTCTCCCAGTAATGTGGGAGGAAGCTACAGAATAATCATCGTGGTCTCTGATATACTATGTAATAAAACATTAGTTTCTACCACTTCCAAAACAATGAAGGAATATAAGGAGAAAAAAACAAAACAAAACAAAACAAACAAACAAACAAAAAAAACATATATACATACCTTTAAAATCCATATAATGATGACAGAATAAAAAAGTTAATAGCAGCTTTATTAGCAGTTATTACTGTCCTATTGTTTCATATTATAATGAAAATAATAGACAATACATGTATTAGAGGGCTCTGTGACTGAAAACCTTTTATAACTTATGCTATGGATATTTTACATGAATTGCAGTGTTTCCAATTAATTTGTAGCAATTATTAAGGTAAAACTAACTAAAAGGTCCATAACAATGCATGCTGTTATTATGAGTGATAAATGTAAGATGATCTGGAGTTTATGTTTTATAAAAGCCATATTATAAAAAGATCCTCCACAGATTAAAAAACAATGCATGGTTTTATAGGATTACATCAATTTAAAATTGGTAAGGATCTGGAACAACAATATTGATAGTGAACTTTACTATCTTGCTGCACAGTAAATGATAAACGTGTTTATGCATATAGTCTTGGGGTAAAAATCGGTGTCCTCTGAAATTACCACTATGTTTTCACAAATATCAATGGAAAATATTACAAAAATCTAAGCAAAATATTGCTTACAATCTTCAAATTCACTTTCCTATAAGTTAAAAATAACATACAAACCTCCTGTAGCTTGTAGATCTTCTATCCCTTGTGAGGTTACATTACTGTTCTGAGGATGATGTAAGTCCATGCACACCATAATCAACCATATCCTTACAGAAATAAATAGTTTGAAATACAAAATCCGGTATTTGAAACAGACCACTAGCTGAAATAGATAAGCAAGTCTATACCTTAGCCCCCCACAATATAGAAGATTGTATCTGTAATACCTGGAAAAGTTAAGCAAACACTTATTTTTTTTTAAATAAATCTTTCCCAGAAATGCAAGCTTCTGAATTTTCACTGTGGATTTACAAGCCTTGTTTGAAGAATCATACTGAGATTTCCAGCAGCTTTAATGGTCAGATGTGAACCAATGAACTATGTTTTGAGTTTAAAGGTAGCTCACTGATCAAATGCTCTTCTTCATTTTCTCCTGAAAGCTACATTTTATTACTTACTCTAACTCCAAACATCATATTTGTAGAAGAAAATTAACAGTATTGTAGGATAACTTAGAAAGAAATACACTAAAGCAAATGGTGTATCAGGTTTATCTTCTGTTTTCTAAAAGTTGTGTTCTTTCTGTACTCTAAATTCTGTTGTCGCTGCCATTAGCATAGGTCATCAAAGTGAACACTGAAATGATATCAAAATCTATATATTTTTTTTAACTTTAAAAATGGATTCACTTCTCAATCTGTAGCAAGATTTGCTTTGCTTTGCTTGGTTTATTTTCACCAATGTGTATAATAATTCCTATTTGTTCAGTTTAGCTTGTATCACAAAACTATCAATTTTCAGCAGATAGAGGGACCAAAGAAAGGGAAATTAATTGCATAGTCAGACCTTGTCCCTCTCACATCTCCCTATTTGTATATGAAATTTCTATACAAAACCAAAGAAATAATAACAAAGTTTGTTCTAAGCTGCTCTGAATTTCTCAGTTCTTACCAACTGTATCTGCTCTGACCCATTATTCATCAGAGAGAAGTTAAGCCACCCCAAGAAAAATGGTGTTCTACTGCTATTGCAGAGGATAGTTAACAGTTCTTATCTTCATCTGCCAGGTTCAAATTTCTCTCCTTGTTTGTTGGTTCTACATTGTGACTATGTAAGATTATATTAAAAGTTTTGGAAAAGTTTTTGTTTTGGAAAGATTTTTATTAATAATAATATATTAAATAGTAATAATAATAATAATAATGAGGAATTCTTAGCCTTCACCTTATTGATCTTTGTGCAGCATTAACAAGTTTGTGTACTGCATGTATCTATTTAATTACTTCATGTAGAAGTGCAATCATTTTCAAATAAAACTCCAGTTGATATTAACAGCCTTAAAGCTGTGAACAAAGAAAGTGGCTGAACATCCTGGGAAAGAAGGATCTTCTTCCTTGAATTCAGATATCTAAAGTATAAGCGCTCATATTTGAATGAGAACTAATTACAGTTAGACAAATCAGCTACTCAACCTAGATTAATTTGTTTAGTGATATTTCAGATGCACCGAGTTCTCCTGCTTGGGTTCCAGAAGCCATACATTCTCTTCACATCTTGTGTTTTATCTGTCTACTCTGACATGCTAAGTTGTCTCAATTATATTTATTAAGGCAAATTGAAAGTACAACACAAATTAATAGCAAAAATAGTCAGTAAAACATATTTTATGATTTACTTAACTAAATATGAGTGTGTACATCTGAGGGAGATTAATAGTTCTTTGGTCTTTGCTTACTTAGATTTGATTTAGATTTCCACATATCATTGCCTACTAGTAACATATCTGTGAACACAGGATTTTGAAATGTTACACAAGATGTCAAATATGACCTAAAGAATAACTATGTATTTTTATTGTACTAAAGAGACTAGACAAAGATCTAAGCAGAGACCAGAGCAACCTGCACATTTTAATAAATCTGAATAAGTTTGTGATAGGATTTTTTGTGCTACACTACCAATTCGGCAGCTGGAGACCAGAAGAAGAAAATTAGTAACCCAGTGGCAATAGAAGTCTATATAGACAACTGAATTAGCATCTAGGTAATTATTAACTATAATGACAAATTAGACAAGAGCTCAGAGGTGAAATGCTTATTCTATTTTTATTTCTTAAACTGAAATAAGTTCTGAAATACTATTGTATTTGAGAGAATGTAACTATGCAAAGATGTGTAGCTGTTCAGCAAGACAAGCTTTGAAACTTCTCTTCAAGAGCATATGACAGATATTTCAGTGCCTGTTAATAACATTAAAGTATACTAATTCAGAATGACATCTGAAACAACTTACAAATTCTGGGATATAAATGTCCCAGTTCTATGTCCCAATACTTGTAGAACTTGCAGAAGTGCATATGCATGCTTTTCTTTCCATATGGCTGCACATCATAATACTGTTTTTGTCATTGAATTAATGCACTGTATTTTGCTTATTAATCACTCCATGGAATTACAGTAAATTTAAGCATAAGAGAGTTATGGGAGTAATCTGGAATAGCTTCTGATATTTGTTACCCACAAAGTTATTTTAATGAGTACCAAAAATTTGTTTTCTGAAATGATGAATTATAGTAGTACATAAACATTTGATTCTTAGTGTTGATGGAAATTTTATTTTTGTAGGAACATATTTTTATGAAATTATTATTATCATATATAATTGTGTTTTTAACAACATATTTTCATGGACATCTCCATTGCATCTTAAAGTGTACTAAATTTATTGCACATGTACATAGCTACTAACATTAACAGGTCAATTATCAGAGAAATCTATCTTCTTTCAGAACATCAGAAGTTATTCATTTAAATGTAAAGAATATTCATATTCTTAGCATCATCTTTTGTCATAACCATTACTCATTCTTGTGATTTAACCTGGCACACAGGTTAAATCCTAACCTAACAGGTTAAACCCTAAACCATGTTGTATACCTTCTCTATGCTCCCCTTGAGTACAAGAATATAGTAGCTGAGATACTTTTCTGTACAGATGGGGAGGAGTTCATGCAGGGGACTACAGGCCCCTCAGACTGGCCTTGGTGTCAGGTAAAACCTTAACAAAGCAAGATGAGGCAGATCAACTTGAGGGAGATCCCAGTGCATGTTCAGGACAACCAGGAAATCAGCCTAGCCAGCATGTGTTCATGAAAGGCAGATCCTGCTTGAGCAACCTGATCTCCTTCTGTGATCGAGTGACCTGCACGGTGCATGAGGGAAAGGCTGTTGACGTAGTTAATCTAGGCTTCAGCAAAACCTTTGGCACTGGATTCCGCAGTATTGTCCCAGAGAAGCTGACAGCCCATGGCTTGGACAGGTACACTCTTTGCTGAGTAAAGAACTGGGAGGAGGGTCGGGACTAGAGAATGGTGATGAATGATGTAAAATCCAGCTGGCAACTGGTCACGAGTGGTGTTCCCCAGCGGTAGGTACAGGGGCATATCCTGTTCAATATCTTTACTGATGACCTGGATGAGGTCATTGAGTGCACCCTCAGTAAGTTTGTGGATGACACCAAGTTGGCTGGAAGCATTGATTTTCCTGGGGCTAGGAAGGCCCTTTGGAGGGATCTGGATGGGCTGGATAGCTGGGCTGTGGCCAATGGGATGTAGTCCAACAAGATGAAGTGTTGGATCCTGCACTTAGGCCACAACAATCCCAGGTAATGCTACAGGCAGAGTGGCTGGAAGACTGTGTAGAGGAAGTGGACCTGGGGGTCATGAACATGAGCCAGCAGCATACCCAAATGGCCAAGAGCATTCTGGCTTATATTAGAAATAGGGTTACCAGCAGATGCAGGGAAGTGATCATCTCATCATTCAGTGCTGGTGAGACTGCACCTTGAGCACTGTGTACAGTTTTGGACTCCTGACTACAAGAAAGACACTGGGTCCCCATAGCATTTCCAGAGAAGAAAGACAAAACTGGTGACTGGTCTGGAGCACAAGTGCTATGAGAAGTGGCTGAGGGAACTTGAATCATTTAATCTGGGGAAGAGGAGGCTCAGGAGTGATCTTATAACCCGGTACAGCTATCTGAATGGAGGTTGTGGTGTGGTGTGTTTCCACCTGTGTGGAAACTAGCGGTAGGATTAGAAGGAATGGACTCAAGTTGCACCAGGGAAGATTCAAGCTGAATGTCAAGAAAAACTTCTGCAAGAGTGGCCCGATGCTGAACTGGGCTGCTCATGGAGGTGGTGTAGTCAGTGTCCCTGGAAGTGTTCAAGAAGCAGTTGTTCAGAATGTTCAACATGTTGTACTGAAGGACATTGTTTAGTGGGTAATATTGGTGATGGACAGTTGGACTGGATGATCTTGGAGGTCTTTTCCTACTGTGGTGATTCTATGATTCTTTCCTCATGGTATACAGAGAGAAAAGTGTTTTTCTCTGTTTTTCAACCTGGAATTGAAAGAAATATAGAACATCTATTCAAAGGACAGGTAATATACATTATGAAGGAAATATACATCATTCTTTTCTGTATTTGGATCTTAATGAGAATCAGTTATTTAAGACTTCTCAGTATGCATACTGTTGTATATCTGTAATTAAAAAAAAAAAAAAAAAAAGCAAAACCATGTGAGCAAATCTTTGAAAATTATTTAGAAGAAAATACGGAATAAGTTTTCTACTTTTAGTTTTTTTTTCTGAAAATAACATGCAAACTAGTGTCAGAACCCAACAATAAGATGACAATTTAGTATTTTAGAAAAATCGTTTCCCACTGTGGTTTCTCTTTCCTGACACTTCAGAAGTATTTTCATTATAGTCCTGCTGTTTCATATGGGTGAGAGCGGCAATGCTGACCACTATGCTGGTGACTACATATATTTGGGTGTTGATAAATATAACTACAGAACATAAAATGCAAATATGATACGGGAGACACACCACAAGAAAGATTATGAACTGGTCCCACGTTGGGCACCATTTACAGCGTCTGATGCACGGACTCAGATGTGAATGATCCAAATCATTTATTACAAGTTCTCACATCACTTATATAACTTCACAAATTTTCTTTTTCTAGCTTTCCCATCCACCCCTACAACTTTCCCATCCACCTTTACATGCCAACAGAGCATTCTACAAAACACTCTTCAACCGTTCACACAGGCGCTTATCCAACCAGAGCCATGAGAAGTTCTTTCTTCTTATAGAAGTGTCCTTGGTTCTCATGCTGTTTATCTTGCTCCACAGCTTCTGCTCTGAACAGTTTTTCTTGTATTCCCACAACATGAGGCTCTGAATTTTATACTTTATTTTATAGAATTTTATAGAAAATTTAAAATTTTATAGAAATTTTATCAGAACAATTTATCCTGATTTTCTTCCAGTGTGATAAATAAGTTAATATGATTAAAGATATTGCTGATATACTTTCATTTCATTTCATATAACCACATAAGAAGCAAAACTAAAAATAAATAAACAAAAAATAAAAAATAAATAAAAATAATTCAAGCATTTCTATTTGTTCAACTCAAGGAAAGAAATATCAAACTGTCCCCATTCACTTCCATGTTTAATGAAATAAACAGCAAATTGAATAGATAACATTATATGAATATTAATTATAATCCTAGTATACCTAATCTCTGCTACAGTTCACACAAAACAGAATGGACAATGTAAGCATTTATGATAAAAAGCCAAAGCTTTCTACATATTATATAGATTTTTTTTTTTTCATAATTACAATAAAAAATATTATTTATGTCTATCTTGGTCTGCTTTGTTGGTAGTGGTAACTCAAAAGAAATTCAGTGAGAAACCAAAATAGAAATAAATAAATAAATAAATAAATAAAAGAATGCCTTCATTACGGAATTAGAATTTCATTAAATTATTTATATTGAGATATGACTCAACCAAGCCTATTTATTCATCTGTCAGTACAGTAGCAGTACAGTAGAAGAGATATTAATCTTGCTGTAGTATGGGGAATTATTCATTTTTAGATATATTTATTATTGATGCTGTTACCTACAAGTAAACCATTTTAAAAATAATGGAATGTTATACTTTTTTCACCTATGATAGACTTTTTCAATTTGCATCAGAGATTATCAGGTAAACACCTAATCTAAAAACAATCTAGGATACTCTGTTTTACCCTACAACAGATTTCTGTAGATGATGATGATGATGATAATAATAATAATAATAAAATTAAAATTCTAGTGTTTTAGTGACTTTATCCTTCAGTTATGGAGACTAGTTCATGCTAGAAATAAGTGAGTATAAGTACAAGTTTTTCTTTTTGACAATACTAACCTGTCTGATTTCATTCTGTTCTAAGCCACTTATTAAATTTTAAGTTCCATTTGAATACTGACTATAAGGGAAAATCCTTTTTCTTAACCTAATCTAGAAATTATATACTTCAAAGAAGCCCAAACTTTGTTGTTTCAATTCTTTACTCATTTTAATTTTCAACCAACAGCTGCAGTATCATGGTAATACAGACCATTATTCTCCACATTTTACATTATTATCACTCTTTCTACTGCCTTATTATCACCCTTCATTCTCATTTTGTCAAGCGGAAAAATTACCTCAAAAACACTAAGTAGGCATCTTCATGCTTGGGTCTGCATTCTACATAATATCTCTGATTAGAATAGCAATTGTTTTGGCAATACTTCAGTTCAGTTTTCAGAACTGTGCTTGCATTATAAATACGCTGCCTTCAGAGAACTGTCTCCAATCTTGTCTCGGGAGACCTGCAATGTCAGGGCAAGAATCTTTGTTTTTCTCAACAATTTCCTTCAAATGATTCCTATTTTAGAACTTTTAATAACTAGTGTATCACCAAAAACATGATTAACTTCAGCTTAATGTAGGTATTTATATGTGAGCTATGTGTTTAAGACCCTTTTAGATCACTGAATATCCAACAGTACATTGGATAGCTCTTCAGCTGCTCATTTAAATGCAGGGTCCAAAATTAGGACAGATAAATAGTGGTCTAAACTTCAATAACTCTACTGACTAGATAACCACTGTCTAGAGGGTGAACTAATTATGTTATACACTGGTGACTAGACAATTAAATGTAAGCATTTACAACATAGGGATGCACACCCTCTCTGAGGTGCAAGAAGTAAAAGGCCTAGGAAAGTATGCAGTGTCATATGAGATGATATAGGACACTTGAGATGCCTGCAAGGACATACCAAATAGAGTTCAATGTCTGAAAGAAAAATACAATGTTCTGGTACAGAAAACTGGTAGTATACCAGGAAAAAGGAATTTCAAATTGCACAAGATATCTGCTTTCAGGCAATTAAATGGCTAAAAAATTGTTCTCTAGTCACACACCTCCCTACCAAAACAACAGAGAAAGAGCAAACTGAATGTTAAACTTAGGCATTTTGCATAACATTTTTTTTTTTTTGCAGGAACTGATATTTATGGATGCAATTTATATTTTTCTCAGTGTTTTTCCAGTCAGGAAAAAAAAAAAAAAAAAAGGGTCCACATACATAGAATTGTTAATGTCTTCATTTTTTGACTTATTTTTTTCTTATGATATTTACTTATGTTGGAAAATAGCCATTACATAGATAATAGCAATCTAGCTTTCATGCTTTTTGGAAAGTATTAGAATCCCTCCCTACAGAGGGATTTGGACAGGCTGGATAGCTGGGCTGAAGCCAATGGGATGAGGTTTAATAAGACCAAATGCCGGGTCCTACACTTTGGCCACAACAACCCCAAGCAACGCTACAGGCTTGGGGCGGAGTGGCTGGAAGACTGTGTAGAGGAAATGGACCTGGGGGTGTTGGTTGACGCTCGGCTAAACATGAGCCAGCAGTGTGCCTGGGTGGCCAAGAAGGCCAATGGCATCCTGGCTTGTATCAGAAGTAGTGTGACCAGCAGGAGTAGGGAAGTAATTGTCCCCCTGTACTCAGCTCTGGTGAGGCCGCACCTTGAGTACTGTGTCCAGTTCTGGGCCCCTCACTGCAAGAAAGACATTGAGGCCCTGGAGCGTGTTCAAAGAAGGGCAACAAAACTGGTGAGGGGTCTGGAGCACAGGCCTTATGAGGAGCGGCTGAGGGAGCTGGGATTGTTCAGTCTGGAGAAGAGAAGGCTCAGGGGAGACCTTATTACTCTCTATAACTACCTGAGGGGAGGTTGTAGCGAGCTGGGGGTCGGCCTCTTCTCTCGTGTAACTGGTGATAGGACTAGGGGGAATGGTTTCAAGCTGCGCCAGGGAAGATTCAGGCTGGATATTAGGAAATACTACTTCTCTGAAAGAGTGGTCAAGCACTGGAATGGGCTGCCCAGGGAGGTGGTGGAGTCACCGACCCTGGAGGTGTTCAAAGAACAATTGGATTTTGTGTTGAGGGATATAGTTTAGCAAGAACCATGGGTGATAGGTGGATGGTTGGACTGGATGATCTTATAGGTCTTTTCCAACCTTAGTGATTCTGTGATTCTGTGATTCTGTGAATTTCTGTATTACAGAGATGCACCTCTTGCTTATTTACTGATAATGAAAATCTACATATTCTCCATTTTCAGTAGCTTGGATTTCTCAAAAAGGATGGAAATAAAATAGCTAATTTAAGCCTAATTTAGAATGTGTGGATTTGAGAATTCTTATCACAACTAGAATTTGTTAACTGCCAAACTGAAGAATTGTCTACACGAGTCCATTTCCTTTTCTAAGGAAGTGTTGAATTCATTAATGTGTTACATAAAATCTGCATTAGTATTAGTTGAGCAGGTCCAATTTGTGTTAATGGATTGTTAATGATTATAAGAATCCTAAAATCTTGACAGGGGAAACTTCAGTGTCTTTAGGTCCCCAAAATGATTTATGGTCATTCCTATTTAAAATTATTTTGGTGAAGATATGCGACAAAGGGAAACTGAAACAACTCTTCATGCAATGTGAATAGTTAGAATCCACTCAGATTTAGGAATTCTGCTAGGTAACTCAAGGTTAGACAAAAAACATTCAACCAGATACCACCTTCTGGTAATAGCTTGAATTTGACTGTATTTTAGAATTGACACACAGCTTTGTTCCTTTGGGACAATAATACTTTGCATTTGTAGAGTTATTTTCATAAAAAGATCTCAAAGGACTTTCCTCACTAAGTGAAATTTGAACTTTTCAGTAACACCCTCTTTTCATTTGGGTTATTGTTTTCTCACTCCTCTGTCTTATTCAAGTAATTAAATTGATACATGTGATTTTGTTTTCCTTTACAGACTGTATGGATCTTATCTATCTGGCTTTCAGTTTCTCTTTTCACATACACAATTTCTCTTTTCATGTACACAACATGAACACAAATGTACACTAACAATCTAAATTATTAGACTCTCCAGGACTGTCTTTATCTTAAACCAATAATCTTAACTGAATTCTTAAGAAATACAAACATAAGGAAATATTATAGCAAATACAAAAAGATTGGAAAGAATGTCAGTGTGCTCTTTCTGTTAGAACCAAGACAAAGGTAACCAGACTGCTGAAGACAGTCTAGCCAGAGGTAATAATTCCCATTTCATCAGATGATACATTTAAAAAACTGTGTTTCACATTCCTCTAAAGCAGCTTTGCCCATGTCACAGCACAAATTAGTGAAGTCTAAATTTCAGCTCAAGGCTCCATGTGTCATTTAATAGCATACACTTGCTAACTGCAGCCAAAATGCAGGCATTCTTCAGGGACCCTGAAACTCTTCATTTGCATAAGAATGGGAAGTTAATTGTGCTACAGATATTCTGGCTTCCCCAAGGAATTCATTAAGCATACTGAACTTGCTGAGAATGTAACATAACTGTCATTTCTAGGAAATCAGGGAAATTCAGCTTCAGAGACAGCACCAAGGGAAGGTAAAAGACATTATTTAATATGAATTTGTTTCAAACCAAGATAAAGTAGATTTGAAATACTACACTCTCATTCCAGAAGTTATTTTCTAAATATATGCAGTTACTTATAGTGTTTCTTCCCTTTTCAGTGCAGTGTCTTGAGATAGCTTTGTTATTTCTCATGATCTTTATGCTTACATTTATCTCGAAATATATTTTTAGAGGGAGATATGCTCTTATATATGCACATTAGTACCAGTAAGAAAGTACTCAGTGTTTATTTAAAAGGGAAAAAATATTAAACTAATTTATTTTGATCTTAAATAATGATATTAATCACTAAAAAAATAACACTATAATGCTCTTACAAAAAATATGCAATCTCCAGCAGTAGATTGTAGCAATTCTTGTATCAAATAAGATTCTGATGTGAAGACATACAAAAGCTGTAGTTATTTCAACTGAAATAGCTAGAAGAGCTATTACTGCAATGTGTCTTTTTTTCCTTAAAAAGAGTTCTCAGATCTCATAAACCTATTTTTTTCTTTGTGAATTTACATTATAAAGAAACATAGTATTTATTGAATTGGTGGGGAGTCTGCTTATAAATTTCTGACATTTTAATTAATTCAAGGAAGTGCTGTATTTTTAGATATATTCGGGTTTTGACTTTTCTTTCTTTTTTCTGGATAACAGAGAAATTATTTGAAAGCTTCTTGTTAATGCTCTACTGCAATAGAAAAGAAATGTAGAAAAGAGTTGCTAACTCATCATATCATGTGAATGGAGGTCTATTAATACTTCTGATAGTAAGGGAGGAAATCAAACCTTTGAAAATTGTCTTCATTTGCCAGTTTCCAGATACATCTGGAGTTATTCAACTAGTTCAGTACTAGTACATGCAGTTTAGCAAGGAAATGCCTATAAGGCACCATTATGAAGAAATCTCTCAAACACTCACAACATCCTGGGCTTTCCCTTATATGTGCCTGTACACTAGTGGATTCAATATGAGGAATAAGCAAGACAAGTTAGAAAGGTATGTATCCTTCCAGGGTTATGATCTTATTGAGACCACGCAGATGTGATGGGATGGCTTCACTTGTTTGAGTGTTGTAATGGAAGAATAGAGACAAGCTGAAGTTCATAGTGATCTGCCTGGGGATGACCTAGAGAAATGCAGAACTGGTCAGCCTCTCCTCAGACCCTGGGGAAATGATAGAGTAAATAATCCTGCAGCCCAAATACAAGAAGAACAAGAAGGTGACTGGGAATAATCACTATATATTTATAGATGGTAAACGGGGCTTCACCAAACTGATAACTCTCTATGCTGAAGTGACTGGCTTTGTGGGTAAGGAAAAAAAAGTGAATGTTGTTTATCTTGACTTTAGCAAAACTTCCTTGTTGACAATCTGAGGAAGTATCAAAAAGATAAGAGTAAATTTTGGTGTTTGAAATGTGTCTGATCTACTAGGGAAACAGTTGTGACTAGCAGTCCAGATTCCAGTTGGAATCCAGTCACAGATACCCAGGAGTCAGCACTGAAACAAAGATATAGACACTTTAAGAAAATGTGATTTTTTTCTCTCTCTTTTTTTTTTTTTTTTTTAATTTATATTCATTTTCTCAAACATGGGACTGTTTATTTTCTGTAATTTCCTTTTTTGCTTGTTTGTTAGAATTTGTAGAAGTCTAAGGAAAAGTCTGGTAATTAAATAGCATATAAATTGAAATAAATCATAAAAAAAATGAAGTATTTCTGTATCTGTACTGCAAAATTAAGTCTTTAATGCTTACATTTTATCCTTCTTAAGATACAGAAATATTTCCATAGAAATAACAGAAAAATAGCAAATAAAAAATGTAGGAAAACATGGAAGACAGCTCACTAACAATATAATGTAGGTTTAGGGATTAAAGCATCATTGTACATGAAAATTAACTTAGGATAATTCCCTTGTTGTGCTAGTTGATGGATTAGAAAAATACTTAGAACCTACACGGGGAGTAAGACTCATGCTGTGCAACTCCATACAAAATTAATATCAGTGCTGTACTACTATGCCACCTGCATTTTTCAAACACCTTCTGGGAATTAGAAAGGATAGGCAGATCATCAATATGAATTTTTTTCATAGTAGGTAACACTTGTTTTGGTCAAGAATTTATTTAAGTATATATTTATTCTTTTTGTTACAATTAGTGGTTTCAAAAGACACAAGGATTCTTTTGTCCAAAATAGTAGAAAAAATCTTTCTGAATTAATGTATTATTGTAAATATACTCTATTATATTATATTATATTAATTATATTATATAATATATCTATTTTATATCTATATACTATAGATATAAAAATATCTGAGTAAGAGGTGGAATCACCTCAAAATAAATTTTATTTTATATATCATGTATATACTTATTTGATAAACAATCTGAATATCTTATTTCCTTAGTATTTCCTGAGGAACGGTTTAATTATGATTATACAAACTGTGGAGTTCAAATTGATAGTCAAAATTAGAGACATAGAAATAACAGTTAACTAATCTGTAACATCTTTCCACTTTTACATTTGTGACTTTCTGAAATTCTGAGCTGTAAACAGATTTTGAGTACTCCTTCTTAATGTAGAGCCTTGAGAAATTGACCTCTGCCCTTCTCATCACATAGTTAATTCTTTCCACTGTGATTTGAGTCTTTTTGTGCATCCAGGTTTTCTGTCTGCAGTAAGCCACCTTACAGTAGCAAAGACTTCAATGAAAAGATTGAAATTTTAACGGAGCAGTATCAAATGATATTGTTTTTTGTACGGCTTAATCCCTTGAGTTTTGACTGGGGGAGTCCTACCAAAAGTGGGAATTTGTTTTTGGCTATCTATTTTAGCCTATGTGTTTGAGACTGTCAGTGAAAATCAGGATTAACATTCAGTACTCCAGTCATGTCTCAGTCAGACAGTTTCGCTTATACTGCTATATTCTACTAAATTAGAAATAGAGGCATACACACACACATACAAAAATCTGTTCTGAAATATAGCCTTAGAATCAAGTTATGCTTTTTTTTTTTTTTTTCAGATAGTTATATTCAAATTTTGTTATGGGCAAAAAGACAACAAGTTTATTGACAATTTAGTTCAAATATAGTACAATCTATTACTAGTTCTGTTTAAATGAAAGTTACACATCAGAAATAAAAAATCTTTCGTTAAAATAAAAAAAAAATGGAATTGATAATGCATATAAACTACTGTACTACACAGGTTGTTCTATATAAACGCTGCTCAGTTTTTCTCATGCTTATTTTCATCCTTTCAGCTGAAAAAAATTTTGAACAGTCAGTGCCAATGGGGTCCATTTCTTCCTCTTCTGATTTTCTTAAGTTTTGAGTACGCTTCTTTTCCATTGTTCAGTAGTTCTATAATAGAATACAGCTTAACAATGACTATTTCCTAGAAATTTACCACATATACATATGTCTAAATTTTTTTGCTTTTGGAAAGCAGTAGGTCACATGTATAAGAGAAGAAATTTTAAGCAAGTTAAAAATGTTCCAGTAAACTCAAGGTGTAGCAGTAGCAAACAAGGCCTGTGATTAACCTATGTATAGCTTTGTAGCTAAAGGAAGCAATATTTATTGTACTACAAAACTACACATTAATTGTTAAAATATTATTATTAAATTAAATTGGAAATAGAAAAACACAAGGACAACATAATTTTTTCAAGCAAATGTCAAGATTTATTTAAAATAATCAAATTACTTTTAAGATAATCCTGTGATAAATTTAACAAGAAAATCTAGAAACATTTAGTAGACCTGAGAAGTACTTGATTTATGTATACATAATTAAATTTTAACTACTGAGAATTGTTTATAACATTATGCTAATTTGCAATATGTTCCTCAATGTTTTTTCAGTACAATGTTGTTTCAGTATAACTGTATTTAAAGTTAGGTATAAAATAAGCTATTCTTCCTAATACTTTATATTAGATTTTATTTTGTTGTTGGTTATTGTTTTTGTTTGTTTATTTGTTTTAAATATTATTACAAGCCATATTTTCTATGTATTAGCTGTGTTTTGGTTTTCAATTTTTATTGGTCTGGTTTAATTTTAAGCACACAGTTATTACTCTGACTTTCAACAGAATAGTTGTATGATAATAATTCTATATTAGACATATAATTTGCTTATATAAACTGATTTTGAGAGTTAATTATACCTAGTGTTAGGCTCTATTACATTAGTAATGATTTCCCTCCCCCCCCCCACTCCCTTGAATAATTGTGATTTTATCTCTTTTTATTTGAGGGGACAGAAAAAAAAAATAAATCTTACATTAACAAAAAATCCATTAAAAATTTACAGTAAAACTAATGTTTTGTGGATCAGACTGAATTATCCTTGTTCCTCGTGCTATATTTTAAAAGTGTATACTAATATACAGTCTTGATTTACTCTTCCTCTGTCCTACAACTTGTATGTGTTTTCCTTGATCAGTCTTACTGATCAAAACTCTTGAATGCGTACCCACACTTGAGCATAAATATGTTTTAAAGACATTGGGAAGGGACAAGGGAGGAAATTTTCAAATGGAATTTACACACACACCACACACAAAGAGACATTAAAGTAATTACGAATATATAATTTAATTGTATGATTGAAACCCATTGTAATTTATGTATGATGGTCAGGAAATTATAAAGTGAGAAGATTTAGATGGATTAGGAAGTCAGCTATGTGTTATGATATGGAGAAATCCAAAAGACTCCTACAAACACATAACTTAGTTTTCATATGGAAAAATGTGTGTACATACACGTATATGTATATTATTATTATTCTTTAAAAATTAAAGTGCTATACATTGTGTCACAATGTAGTTGCAAGTCTACGTGATGTTGAAGAGGCTGGCATTTGTTAGGGAAGAAAAAATTTGATCATTTATATTTGTTAAAACTAAGATACTTCATATAACTGAACGTAGGTTTTACATTCTTATAACATTATCCTATTATTATTCACATTGGCTATCACTTCCTTTTATAACTACCAAAATCTCAGTCTGAGTAAATGTATCCATCCACGTCTTTAAAAAAAAAAAAAAAAAAAAAAAAAAAAAAAAAAAAAGTATTATGTATTACTGATTGTGATAAGGTTTCATTATCATCATTTTGTTTCCACTTGTTTATATAAATGCATGTGTTTCAAGATTTAAAACATATATTTTTTTCCAATCTATTCTGCAGGCATGTATTATTCATTTAATTTAATATATATCAGGACCAGTCATTTCCTAGTTAGTATGACATACTTAGTGTTACAATATACTTCCTTCTTTTCACAGCTTAAATTCTAGTTTCCTGACGTTTCCAGTGTCTTTCAATATGCTATGTCATAGCCATGAGTCAGACTCTAGCAGCTGTTTTTATCCATAAAATAAAATCAAGATAATAACAGAGACATAATTTCATCTCATTTTAAAATGTCCTTAGTAGTTTGTAATTTATTTAAATGAATTGAATAATATTTCTTTTCTGTCACGTATTATGAACTTTCCCACCAAAAGGATTTCCAAAAGAAATAAAAAAATAAAAATCTATTGAAAATAGAGAATTGTTAGAAATATTAGTTAAAAAACAGATCATGCTATTATAGAAATATTTTAATCATATTTAATTTATTCTTTAATTTATATATATTATCCTTATAGTGACTGAAAAATTAAATACTGTATTGAAGTATATAGAATCACAGAGCCACAAGGCAGTAGAGGTTTGAATGGACCTCTGGAGATTAAGAGATTAACCCCCTGACAAAGCAGGTTCCCTACAGTGGGTTACACAGGAAACTGTCCAGCTGGGTGTTGAAATCTCTAGAGAAGCAGACTCCACAACCGTTCTGGGCAGCCTGTTCCAGTATTCTGGCACCCTCAAATAAAGCAGTTTTTTCTCAGGTTCAAATGGAACTTCCTCTGTTCCATTTTGTGCACATTGCTTCTTGTCCTGTCACTGGGAACCACTGAAAAGAACCTGGCCCCACCCACTTGACTCCCACCCATTAGATAATTATAAGCATTAATGCTTATAATGCTTCCTATTAATAGGAACCCCTTTCCATCTTCTCTTCTTCATGATGAACAGTCACAGGTCTTTCACTGTTTCTCATAAGGGAGATGCTCCAGGCCCCTAATTATCTTTATGGCCTTCCACTGGAGTCTCTCTTCAGTAGTTCCCTGTCTTTCTTGAACTGGGGATCCCAGAACTGGGCACAGTATTCCAGGTGTGGCCTCACCAGGGCACAGTAGAGGGGAAAAATAACCTCCTTTGACTTGCTGGTCACTCTCTTTTTGACGCACCCCTGGATGCTATTGGTCTTCTTGGCCACAAGGGCATGCTGCTGGCTCATAGTCAACCTGTTGTCCATGGACGTCTGGTGGTTGGAGTCCACTACAGGCTGCCTCACCGGGAGGAGCATGTGGGAGAGGCCTTCTTGCAGCATAATGCTCACAGACTATTATCTTGATGGGGAATTTCAACTACACAGATATCTGCTGGGAAAGCAACACTGTGGGCTGCAAACAATTCTGGAGACTCCTATAGTGTGTTGATGGTAACTTCCAGGTTTAGGTACTAGACAAATCAACCAGAGAAGAAGCGTTTCTGGATCCGGTGCTCACCAAAATAGAGGAGTTCATTAAAAAGGTTAAGTTTGGAAGTAGTCTGGGCTGTAGTTACCATTTCCTGCTTGAGTCTGTGATACTGAGGAGGATGGGCCTGACAAAACTCAAATTCAGGAAAGCAAACTTAAGGCTTCTAAGGAATTACCAGGTGGGATCCCCTGGAAATCTGACTTTAGAGACAAAGGGATGTTGCAGATCTGACAATTCTTTAAGAATGCCTTTTCAAGAGCACAAAAGCTCTCTGACCATCAGTATAGGAAAATAAGCAGCACAGATAGGAAACCCGCATGGTTTGGCAAGGACCTGCTGGTCAAAGTGGCCAATAAGAAGGACATGTACAGGCAGTGGAAGTGAGAACATATGGCCTGGGAAGAACACAGATGTGCAGACATCCAGAGATGGAATCAGGAAAGTCAAGGCACTGATGGAACTGCACTTGGTGAGGGATGTGAAAAATAACAAGAAAGGATTCCATAGGTACAATGATAAGAAAAGGATGGTTGCTGAGGCAGTAGAACAAGTTGCCCTGGTGAAGCTGTGAGTGTCCCATCCCTGGAAGCACTCAGAAAATCATCCAAGTCAGGTTGGATGGGGCCCTGGGCAGCCTAACTTAGTGGGTGGTAACCCTGCCCATGGAAGGAAATTTGAAACTAGATGATCTTTGAGGTCGCTTGTAACACAAACCATTCTATAATTCTATGATTCCACAATTCTACAATTTTATGATATTATGAAATTGCTAGCTTTTGTGTATTTGTTTATTTGTTTGTTTTGTTTAACAAATACAAAACTTTTTATTTAGCAGTATGGAACGTTAAGATTTTAGAATAACATACTAATTTATTTTTTTTAATCAAAAGTTAAAAAAAAAAAAAAAAAAGTGAAATCCAAACTAAAATGTACTTCTCTTGGGAAAAGAAATAGATCTCCTTAACATTACAGGAACTCCTATTTCTGTACTTTTGACATTACTCCATAGCTTTGCTTTGATAGAAGACAGTCTGCTGGGAGACTTATTGTATACTTTTGTACACTTATTGTACTTCGTACACTTATTGTATACTGTTGCTCATGAGCTCTTGCATTTTTGCTTAAGATTTTCTTTGTCAGAAGACTACCTTTCTGAATTCTTTGCAATTTTACACCTCTGGAGAAGTCTCAAAATCTTACTGAGCTCTCAACTGTTCAGACACTTTCCAGTGATTTTGGTTCCAGCTAAAGCCTTCAAGTGCAATTAATAGAAGGACATTGAGAATACATATCTTAATCTCAGGTGCTTTCAACTTTTGTAGTGATGGAAAGATGTCAATCCAAGAAAAAGTCAAAATCGTTAATCGAGCTGATTGCTCTTCAGGATTTTGACCTGCTTTACTCTATGTCATAATGATCTACCCTTTGTTTAGAACAATATCCCTAAATGTTTCCACCAGGGAAATCAAAGACTCCACTCCAACCTTCAATTTTTGTGCAGAATGTCATTCAAAATCAATGGCCCAGTCAAAAACCCATACCTTCAGGAGGATGAGTCATTCAACATTAATGACTCTTGATTGTTTCATCATCTTTTCTCAGTCTTATTATTTGTTACCAAACTTATATCACAAAACTGTTGTACAAAAGCTCAAAGGTAATTTTATCATGACGTAGAAATATCAAATGTAGGTTACAACTAAATATACAGTTTCTGAAACTGGATGGAATTCACAATTTGAAATTCCAAACACTTTCAAAACATGTTTTATATTTTCATCTTTTTTTTTTTTTTTAAATACACTTTTACATGAATTTCACATTTCCTTTCATATCATTTTCACAAGTTTTCCCTGAACACAGAGTGTAATTCATAATGCTCAAATTTGAACAGAACTTCTGGACACATAATACTATTATTTTGAAGTTAGAAAATCCTGTCTCTAATTGACTTTAATAATATTCATATTATGAGTCAACAAACTAGGAAATTCCTGTAATGATATGATTCAGTGTTGATTGTATGAATAACTATAATTAAAATATGATTTCAGAAAGAATGATGTTTATTTTACATAGATTTGGAAGTACTGATTTTTTTTTCATGGCTACATTTAAACTGTAATCAAGATTTCTTCATGGACGGAAAACATTGCTCAGCAACGATGTTAGCAGGCATGTATTTGATAAAAACATCAAGAACATATTTCTTTACAGTAATTTTTTTCACCTTGTTTTTCATTGCTAGAAATATACACTACTGCTTTTGAGCTATACCTTCATCGTCTAAGAATGAATCATAAAGAGCCTGAAAATAGGCTAGCATCTATTATGAATTAGGGTAATGGGGAAGGGAAAGTGGGCAATAGGAAAGATAGAAAAGAAGCAAGAATTACTTTAAGCAGGGACAGTCACCACCAAGATCCAGCAGCCTCCCATTGCACGCCGTTCTGATGGCCTGAGGCCAAAGTGCAGGGGGAGAGCAGCAGCAGTGGCCGGCCTTAGGCAGTAAGCAGGTACAGTGACAGGACTTAACTGAACTTGTCCATCTGTGTCCCTCAGACAAAGGATTTCTCAACTCTCAGAGTTGAGAACTTGTCCATCAGTGTTCCTCAGCAAGCTTTGAGACAATGGTGCAAAAGAATAATCTCTTACAGATATGCTGCCAATTATTTGCTTTTTTATTCCATAGTTCATACGAAGCATTGTCACTTACCACAGCTTGTTAAACCTTTGAGGCTTTTTAGATATTTTTCTTAGCTGACACTTTGTATCAGAGTATTTTCTTTCCAACTGACAGATCTTAAATAACTTGTATCACATTCAGTATAATATCTGTATTTCATTAATCACATGAAAAAGCATTTCAAGCCCACTGCAAATGATGTCTCTGTCAGGGAAGAAAAACTGTGTGGAATATGAAAGAATTTTAAGATCCTTAAATAAATTAAACTCTTACAGTGAAAAGGTCTTTTCTGGGGGGTAACACTAAAAATTCTGTGAGTATGTAAATTTCTTTATTAAATAGACATGTCTAAAATAACTAAAACTTACTTCATGCATGTATCTTGAATGATTTGAGGTTTTTGGCACTTATATGGGAAGCACTTTATAATTTAGTATCACAGCAAACCAAAGACAACAATCAATTACATGAACTTTCATGGAACTCCATGAAAGAATCATAAATAACAACAGATATTATAGTAAATAAGAATCATAAATAAGAAGCAAAGATCCTAATTCCCTACTACTTCTAAAATATATATATATATATTAAGAAAAAACTATCAAACCTTTATAGAATAATAATAATAAAAAAAAATAATATTCACATATTTAGTTGTCTTATTTAAAATACCTAAGGTGTCTGCTCACTTACCCATCTGTTTATGCATATGTACATTTGGATGTTTTTTTTTTTTTCTAACTTTACACATAGACTACCTGGTATTTTATATAAGATCAATCAAGAGTATAGCAGTTTAGCAGCTGGCAAAGAAAGTGTAATAAATAAGTACAGCTTGTGTTAACTCTAGAGTAAAGCCAGCTAAAGGAAGAGCCAGGTAAAAGAATGCAAGAACCATATGATGGGCAATGTAGTCATTGGTCACAACCAACACAGATTCATGAAGGGAAGGTCCTGTTTAACTAAGTTTTCTTTTATGATAGACTCACCTATGTAGTAAACCAAGAGAAGCCAATTGATGTTATCTTTTTGGATTTCAGCAAAGCTTTTGATGCTGTTTCTCACAGTATCCTTCTGGACAAAATGTCCAGTATATGGCTAGAAAAAATGTAGTGTGATGGATGAGCAATTGGATGATGAGTCATGCCCAAAGGGTTTTAGTAAATAGAATTACATCAGTTTGGTGGCCAGTCACTAGCAGAGTTTCCCAGAATTCCATTTTAGGGTCAGTTCTCTTCAGTGAATGATTCATAAATAATTTAGATGTAGGACTTGAAGTTGTTTTGAGCAATTTTGCTGAAAATACTAAGCCAGGGGGAGCTGTTAACTCCATCAGCAGTGACGAGGCCTTGCAGAGAGACCTAGACAAATGAGAGAGGTGGGCAATCACCAACAGCATGAAGTTTAACAGGAGCAAGTGCCAGATTCTGCACCTGGGAAAGGGCAACCCTGGCTATACATACAGACTGGAGGATGTGACCTCAGGCACAGCCATGCTGAAAGAGATCTGGGGGTCTTGTTTGACAGTGAGTTGAACATGAGTCAGCAGTGTGCCCAGTCAATCAGAAAGACTAACCATATTTTGGGGTGCACCAAGCACTGTGCTAGCAGGTCAAGGGAAGTGTTTGTCTCATTCTACTCTGCACTAGTATGGCCTCACCTTGAGTACTGGTTGTAGTTTCAGGTGCCACAATACAAAAAAAAAGACATAAAATTCTTAGAGACTGTCCAAAGGAAGGCTACAAAGATGGTGAAAGCTCTAGAGGGGAAGACATATGAGGAGTAGTTGAAGTCCCTTGGCTTGTTCAGCCCAGAGAAGAGGAGACTGAGGGGAAACTTTATTGTGGCCTACAGCTTCCTCAAGAGAGAAGTGAGGGGCAGGCACTGATTCTTCTCTCTGATGAGCAGTGATAGGACCCAAGGGAATGGCATGAAACTGTGACAGGGGAGGATCCAGTTGGATGTCAGAAAAATGTTCTTCATGAAGAGGGAAGATGGGCCTGAAACAGGCTCTCCAGGGAAGTGGTCACAACACTGAGCTTGCTAAAGTTCAAGAAGTGTTTGTACAGTGATATCAGACATATGGAGTGATTTATGGGTAATCCTGCGTGGAACAAGGAGTTGGATTTGATGATACTTGTGGGTTTCTTCAAACTCAAGGTATTTTATGATTCTGTGATTTTGTGATTCTGATGTTCATTATTTAATCACCCTGGCCTTATTCCTCCATCTCCACCCTTACCCTTATTTAA
This sequence comes from Chrysolophus pictus, assembly GCA_037305975.1. Classification (NCBI taxonomy): domain Eukaryota; kingdom Metazoa; phylum Chordata; class Aves; order Galliformes; family Phasianidae; genus Chrysolophus; species Chrysolophus pictus. The sequence goes on along the minus strand of CM074576.1, from coordinate 36,054,684 downwards.
TGACAGTAAGATTTACAACAATTTCAGGACATACCAAGTTTATCATTGTGCATGCCTGTACATGGATTCCTTTTAATATCTTCATTATATTGGTTCACGATGAGGAATTGATGCATTTCAGAACACTACAGTTTATTACTATCTTATTTTTTTTTAATTGCAATTACTAGCAGTAATGTTATGATATTTTAATATAATTAATAATAATGATAATAGACTTTCAATTGTTTTGTTGTACATTTTTTTTCTAAATATCCATCACTTCTTGAACACTTATCGTTTCTTTACAAATGCCTTGATTGAAATGAAGACTTAAAATGAAAATGACAGTCTGTACTTCTCTCTTTTTCATCCTTTAAAGAGTGATGGAGAACAATATACAAACGTATTAAAAATTCATTGCTTATTATTCACAATACATTGAAAATTAGAATCCTTAAATCTCTAACACACAGCTGTTGTATTTAAAAATGAAAACCTGAATTGAAATTTGTGTCAGGCTAATGAGTGGTCTGAAGCAGAATAATCTTAAAAATTCTCTTAGTGATTTTCATCCTGACAGTTTACTGTGATTTATACTGAATATGTTAGGTATTATTTCCATAAATGTGAACATAGATAAATAGTATGTCCTTGTGCTCTCCTTTAACAAATGGAAAAAAAAATTGACTCAGAGTTGAAATAAACCATACAATAATTCTCTATTAACAGAGTTCCCTTCAGCAATTCAACCCTTATTCACATCTGTCAAACTTGGTTCCCAGATCTCTTAATTTGGCAACTACATCATTGAAAAAAGGCTTCACTTCAGAAAGCCATGTCTATTCTTCAAAGAATCTAGATACATTGTAAGCATAATTCATGTGCCTAATTGCCACTGATTTCTACAGAAGTTAAATATGTTTTTACATTCATGGTGTTTGTCAACAGTTTTGGGCTGGTTTGGCCTGGTTCTATGACAAATGGGGAGAGGGGACCCACATAACCCTGCCCCAGAAGAAGGGGAAGGGAGTTGGGGGAGAGGTAGGGAGATGGGTCTGAAAACACAACAGCAGCAATAAGCTAAAGGAGATAACTAGTTTACTAAATATAACAGCAGAATATGAGATAACATAATATGATAACATAATAGAATATGAGACAATATAATACTATATAATTGGAATTGAAGCTAATAAATCAAATAAAATTAATGTGTCCAAAACCAAAGACCTTACTCTAATGCTGAAGGTGAGATGTCTAGGGAACACACACTGCAGTAAAAGAAGATGAAATCACTTGACTTCTGGGCAGTTTCATCTTTCCCTCTAAACAGAAGATGGAAACGGCGCAGTGAAACCTTCTGGGATTTGTAGTTCTTTTCTTTTGAGAACAAGGCACCCATAATGTGGACAATCCACAGAATTGGAGCATTAACTCTTTAACTCTCAGTGCTCAACATGATGTTATGATGTGGGATACCAATAACAGAAATCATAAAACAATGACAGATTTGGATAGATGCTTCACTAAATAAAGAATGATTTCATCATTTCTTGAACTCCATATCATATTTTGATTGCATGCAAAATATTGTCTTGCTTTGGTACTGCTCTTTATGTTAATTCTACTGCTCTTTATATTAGTATTAATATATTAATATTAATATTAGTATTAGAAAAGCATCTATGAAAGAGGGAGTTGTTCAATACTCACTGTGTCCCTTTTCTGTTCAAAGGGTCCCTTAAGAACTGTTAAAACCTATGATTAAATTATTTAAAAGGATTTCATAATATATTTACAGATTGTAGAACACTGGAGCTTGGAAGTTCAAGGACCAAAGGTCCAACTGTTTTTTTAGACTTCTGGTCCAATGGACAAAAAAAAAAAAAAAAAGAAAAAAAAAAGAAAAAGTAAAAATGTTGTCATATAATTACATACATATAGGCATACCACTCAGTGCTGCTGAGTGGTAATATATTTATGCGTGTTTGTATATATATATACATGTATGTATATATGTATATTTTTTTAGAACTCATTCTTCTTTCTGTCAAACAGAAAACAGAAATGGAGAAAAGTTTGGAAAAATTCTGTATTTTCATTTCATTGAGAACTATATTACCAGGTATATTTATTGTCAAATTTAATACTTGTTTCGTTCTTCTCTTTTTTATTTTGCTATACTATGACAAAAGAGGAAAAAATCTAGAGTTTACATGCTGAAATCTTCTCATCTTGAAATTGGGAATATTTGTCAACTCACAGGTTGAAAAGGTATACCATCAATTATTATCATTCTATTGCATCTTAATCTAAATATTTAGACAAAAATACTTTTATTCATTATTGAACTTTTGAATCATAAACATGGCTAGCTATTCTAAAAGAAATTGGCAATGCATGTTTCCCAAGAACACAATCTAGCTCATATCTTATTCTGGAATAAGCCATAGAGAATTTGATCAAATTCCCAATGTATTTTAGTCTCTAATGATTGTACTTTTTCTGCACATGCTGGTTTTGGGTGTTCATCCACAACTCCTCTGTTAGTCCAGGTGTCCGCATCTTAGCCTGCCATAGTGATTTATGCCTTCATCATGTCCAGGTCAAAGTACTGTGGTGAATGCTACACCTCATAGCACATTTCAGCCACCACAAATGCCAATGCTCACACTTGAATAAACTTCCACACACTTGAGGTCACTATTTGTATGATGAAATGAAACTCCTTGTTCTAATCTATTTATGAGAATATTTCTGGCTCTTACATTCTATTATGTATCTACCTACTGCAACTTCAAAATGCAGCAAAACAGTTATGTTCTGAAGACAAATATTAAATATCAGATATTTTTTGTTTATAAACAGAACTAAAAATTCAATATTACAAAATACTGATTTTGATTAAGACATTTCTTGTGTTTCACTTTCCTTCCAATTTTTAATTTTAAAAGAAGTGTTTTTAGCCTGATACAAAACCTTTTTTAAAATCCAATTTTTAAATATTTGTTGTAGTTGTTTAAGATGTGTCAACTTCAAACTGCCAGTGGTATCAGTATATACAATTTAAAAAAAACAAATGTTGTAGCTTGTTTGTCTTTATATGTCATTATTCCACCAGTTCAAATTGTGTTTAATGATCATTGCTATATTTGACAGGATGACATACAGAAAAAAGAGCTCAGAAAATCCTGAAATGTATAATATTTAAAATCCAGCCCCACTGTCATTTAAGGACAACATAGAGAGAGAATTACCATCTTTATTATGTTATGAAGCAATCCATTTATAATAGACTGATAAGAAGAAAGGACATAGTTATGAAAGAAAAAAAAATACAGTTCTAACTGTTTAGAATGAAAATCTTTATCTGAAGAGAGGAATAAACATATTGCATACATTTGTATGTCTACCCAGTTTTGAAAATTTTATTTAATAAACAGTTAAACAGAAAACTACTTATTCTGTTATCATTTTCTTAAAAAAAATATCTCCATTCTCTCCTATCATTTTAAAAAGAAAACAGGCACAGTTTTCTGGAGACTATTTCTTAAAATTCCTAATGTTTCTGCAATATTAGATCTAAAATATTATATTACTAAATTCAAAATGGCTTCAGTGTACTTTTACTGATTTTTTTACTTGCTCGTGTCATTCTTGTGATCTCAGGAATATGCACAGGACTGCATCTATACAGAGTTTTTGTATGTATGTTTGTTCACATTCTCTCTGGACATTGCATTTGCATTTAATTATGTATTCCATCTATATATCTGCCAGAAAGAATTGCAGTCCTTTGACACATTTCCAATACTAGGAATTCTATCATTTCCCTTCTCAGTAACAAATGAAGATTTGAAAGAGAAACTAAGGTCCATCGTTCTGGTTTGCATTTCTGCTAGTCTCCTAAAAAAAAACAAAACAAAACAAAACAAAGCAAGCAAGCAAACAAACAAAAAAACAAAAATCACCCAAGAATAAGACTGATTCATTTAGCAAGTTTGGCTGAAAATCAAACTCTTCACTTTTAAGTAAATATTGGTACAATTATAATTCAGTAGTGCCCATTACAAATCTTCATTACAAAATGTGCACAATGATTTTAATGTACTACAGGTGGTGCAATTAACAGTTAAGATACAATGAAGATCATCTACTTCCTTTCACTAGAAATATGATTTCATTTACTTGAAAATTCACTAACACTGATGTATTCAGACTCAGACAATGTGGGCTCAGGAAAGGCAGGCCCTCTCTGACCAACTTCATCTGCTTCCATGACCAGCTGCATGGTGGATGAAGGAAAAGCTGTTGACATAGTCTACCTAGACTTCAGCAAAGTCACTTGACACTATCTCCCACAGTATTTTCCTAGAGAATCTGGCAGCCCATGGCTTGGACAAGTGCACTCTTTGTTGGGTAAAGAACTGGCTGGATGGCCAGGCCCAGAGATCGGCAGTGAATGGAGTTAAATCCAGCTGGTGACCAGTCATGAGTGGTGAAGTGAAGAACCAATCTGCCTAAGAGTAAGGAGGTCCTACAGAGAGAGCTGCACAGACTGGATAGATGGGCTGAGGCCAATGGGATGAAGTTTAACAGGACCAAGTGCCAGGTCCTGCACTTTGGCCACAAAAACTTGATGCAGTGCTACTAGCTTGGGGTAGAACAGCTGGAATAATGTGTGGAAGAAAAAGACCTGAGTGTTCTGGTCGACGCTTGTCTGAACATGACCCAGCAGTGTGCCCAGGTAGCCAAGAAGGCCAATGGCATCCTGGCTTCTGTCAGAAATAGTGTTGTCAGCAGCATCAGGTAGGTGATGGTCCCCCTGTACTCAGTTCTTATGAGGCCACACCTCGAGTACTGTATTCAGTTTTTAACCCTTTGTGGCACAAAAGACATAAAAACCCCAGAGCATGCCCAGAGAAGGGCAAAAAAGCTGGTGAAAGGTCTGGAACATAAGCTTTATGAGGAGCAATTGAAAGAACTGGGATTATTTAGCCTGAAGAAAAGAAGTCTCAGGGGAGATGTTACTGTTTTCTACAACTACCTGAAGGGAGGTTTTGATGAGGTGGGGATCAGCTTCTTCTTTCAGTTAACTAACAATAGGTCTGGATGGACTGGCCTCAAGTTGCAATGAGGGAGGTTCAGGTTGGATATATGGAAAAATTTCTTTTCAGAAAGAGTGGCTAGGCATTGGCACTGGTTGCCCAGAAAGGTGATAGAATCATCATCTCTGGAGGTGTGTAAGGAAGATATAGGAGTGATACTTAGGGACATGGTTTAGTGGGAAATGTTGGAAGTAGGTGGACTTGAGGATCTTAGAGGTCTTTTCCAACCTTAATGATTCTATGATTTTATATCTTTAAAAATAATTCATATTCTAGATCCAAAATATTCCATCAGTACCTAATGCAGTTGTAACAATAAAGTTAAGCCAGTTATATTATTGTGAATTTCTGCATATTTTCCTTTGCATTTATTTGTCATACTATTGCCACTGAAGTCAGTGTAATGGAAGTGTAGTTAGTCCTAATACATTAGTAGCTGAATCATTTTTTTAAAAACAAGTCTGTAATTTTTTGATCATTTTCAGTAACATTTATTAAGAATTATCCAGAATATTAGCTCTTTAAACATGAGCTTACATTTTGAAACTAGCTCGATCTAGAACTTAGAAACACAGAAGAGCGTTTGACCCTGTTAGAATGCCTTGCACATTAAACTTCACCATTTGTAACAATCTTTCTCTTGTTTAATGAAGCATTTTCTACATCAGTGATGGATATGTTAAAAAGTCTTTAAGAACTGGCCTTTAGTTTAAATCTTTAATTGTTTTCTCGGAGTCAAGTATGTGCATTTGAACTCCTTCACACTAATAAGGATGGTAAGCTCAAGTGTCTGGTCTGCTGGGACTGCTTCAGCTATTAAAATAAGTAGAAAATTCTGAAAATGTCCACATTCATCGTTCATCCGTGTTAGATTAAGAAAATATTATCTTTATTCACATATTTAGAAAAGCAGCTGCATACACCTGTCCAGAAGTGGATCTCATGTTTCTGATCCAAAACTTGGACAGAATATCTGCCTCTAGTTCTGCCCATGTCATAGCTGTGTAGGACCAGTGACATACCGTTATTTCAGTGTTTCCTGTTAGCTAGATACAGGCTGATCTTGCAGGAGGATGTGAAGAGTTGTTTTTTGTAGTTTATTTAGTTGGAGATTTTTTTGAATTATTTTTATGAAGTATACATCTCTATCCACATCAAATCCTGCTCTGATAGTAAGAGGCTTAAGATCTAATATGAAATATTTGACAATAGTATTTACTGTGAGTTATCTTCAGCATTCTTACATGTACTGGATTACTTATTTTTATTAGATCAGCAATTAAATAAGTATTTAGAACATACTGCTTTCAAACTACTTTTTACATAACAAAATTGATTTGACTGCAAACCATTATCTTGAACATGTACTGGTTTAAGCACATATTTGTTGTAATGGTAAATTACAAACATAAAATAATAAAATAAAATGCAGATTCATAGTGCTACTTTTTCACATATTTATAAATAAAAGCCTTAATTAAAGTATATTATTATATAATATATATCACATTAAGTTACAGTATTTTATGTTTATTTTCTTATTTGCTGTAATCACTGGATTGCATCCTTGTTATGGCAAGGCTGAAACATTTTACCTTTCATTGCCCACATGGCTTGCAGTGTAAAACTAAGTTTATCTAGAGTCCTTCTTTAGGGACAGCAAAGAAATCCTGAAACAGCTTTCTTTTTTATCAGAAATCAATCATCTAAAGTGGAATTCTTTTTTTTTTTTTTTTTTAAACCTGTGATTATTCAAGCACAGCAATTACACCAAAGCCAATCTACTAATTTAGAAAGAAATAAAAATGAAATGAATCAGAGCTATTATATTTGGGATTACACACAGTAAAATAATATCTAATTCCCAAAATTAAGTCAGTATGAATTCCTTAATACTCCATATTTGTGAATTATTAAGCTATCCTTTGCTCTTGATAACATTAATTTTTAGACAAATGGTAGCAATTAAAATGCCAATCTACATGATTGACTGGATGACTATCAAGATAACAGTCACATATTTATTTAAATAGATTAGGTGGAACATAGTAAAAAAATACTGAAAAAAATGTATGTATTTTACTCTAAAATAACCTGCATTTTTCATAGTCTTGCATTAATATATATTGGTCCTTTTAAAGTCACATTTGTTTGCCCTGTTCAGAACATCAGTTTGGAGATATGCATGCATGTTTCTCCTTGTCTACTATTGAGTTTACATTTATTCTTGATCACTTATGAAAATGAGTATTTATATGTGCATTGCCATAACAGACATACATTTGCAGAGATTATTTTTATCCCCAATTGTAATCTGAAGAACTGAGAATGGAAAGAAGAATATCTGATAATATGCACTCCATACTCTACATTTTTCTATATGTGTATGTGGATATGTATACAAGTATAATGTATGTATATATCTAGATCTATATACATATGAGAATTTTTTAATTTGTCTTAAGAACATAAAAGTTTATAACAAGAAGTACAGATTGCTGTGGATTTCCAATTTTTTTTTTTTTTTTTTTTTTTTTTTTTTTTTTTGTAATATCCTATTTGTAGAATCAGGGCAAGTTGAAAGAGAACTAATAATAATAATAATATTAATAATAATAATGGAACATTAAGAATATTGCACTTGCTAATAAAATGAAACTAATGAGAGATGATTAATGCAACAGCTTTTAACAAGTTTATCTGGATCAAAAAGTAGATTAAGACTAGATCTGACCAGCAGAATGAGGCTGGTGATCTAGTGAAATATGACACAGCTAATATGAGTCTAAAAATATCATTTTAATAAGATATTTTCCTGACAAGATCTGCTCTCTAGTTTCCCTGGTCTGGAAATTTTGAAGAAAGACTACTCAGGGTAGAAAATAATCAAATTAGGAACAACTTAGGTACTGCACAAATGAATGGGTTGAAATGGATTACATCCAAATATGATGACTGAGCTCATTGTAAGGATCTTAATTCTGTTTGAAGTTTTACTGGTTGAAGAGGTCCCTGTGGGCTGGAAAAAAAAAAAAAAAAGACATATGTCTATTTTCAAGAGAAAAATCCACAAAATTGCAGACTAGATCTTACATCTTCAATTTCATCTTTTGGTAACATTACGAAGCAGGACTTTGTGGAAGTCATTTCAAGGCACAGGGAAGAAATAAACAAACAAACAAAAAAAACCAAGAAGGTTATTGAATATAGTCAAAGTCATTACCAATTTATGATTCTCCAGCACAGCTGAAGAAATAGCTGGCCTTTTGGATAAGGAGAAAGAATTTGCATTTCATTTACCTTGACTTTGTCAAAGATCGTATTACAGTCTGCTGCAGTAATATTTGAGCCAAAGTATGGACCTTTTAAGCTGAAAGGGCTATAGTCGGAGATTCCAAGAATATTTGGCAACAGATCATAAAGGCTCACGTTAGAATCAATAACATCTGACAATTTCATCAGAGACTTGGATGAACTGAGGAGAATGTGATAGACTCTTCAGTCTGGAGAAGAGAGGGCTCAGCATAATTTTATCAATAAATGTACAGTTGATGGGAAGGAATGAAGAAGAGTGAGCCAGAATCTTCTCACGTAGTGCCTGATGACAGGAAAAGAGTCAATAAGCAAAAACTGAAACACTTGAAATTCCATCTGAAAAGAAGAACTATTTTTTAAATAGTGAAGATGATCAAATACTGTGATAAGTTGCCCAGAGAAGTTTTCGAACGTCCATTTGTGGAGGTAGACATTCAAAACTCAATTTGACACAGCCCTGGCAAGCTTCTCTAGATGACCCTGCTTCAGCAGTGGTGTTGGACTAGATGATTTACCTAACAATCTCAATGATTTTTCAATTCCATGATGCACAGAATAATCTATATAATAAGAAGGGAACTAGAAATTATTTTGATGGGAATTTTTAGAAAGATAAATAAGATCAGTTATGAATTTCAGTTCAGCTTTTTACTGAATTGCTATTCTTTAATGTGCTTTGCCAGTGGCTAGTTCTTTATCACTTTTGGTCATTATTTCTACACATAAAAAAGTATTTAGTCCTTAACAAACTTATCCTAAAATAGCTGCCAGTAATTTAATGACGGCCACTGATGTCTATGACCTTTAGTGGAACTTCAACAGTTTTTTTTTGTTGTTGTTGCTAAGGCCAAACTGTCCAGGTTTTAGAGCCTGCTGGTGAGAACAAGTCCAATCCTTTCCTTTCTCTTTTTCATCTTTCTTCTCTTTTTCTTTATGTTTGATGTTGATCTGGTGTTTTCACAAAAGTAAAAGATGCAATCTCCTCTGTTCTTTGCACCTTATTCTTGGGTTCAGGTTCTGTTCTCGTTTCACTTATCCTGCAGGATTTTTCCTGTTTATATACCATTCCTGCTTACACTATAGAATATTGTCAAACACTTTTCCTGGATGCTCACCTTTATCTTCTAGTTTTTATATATATATTTATATATATAATTATACATTTGTCTACATCCCTTTCATGCAACTACAGTCCCTAGCTACCCTTTGCAGTTGTTTTTTATTTAATTTATTTAATGTTTAATCTTTTCTGCACTACAAAAAAGTTAGTAGTATTTACAATGTTACAAAATGTTTAAAAAAAAAAATCATGTTTTTGCTGTTTCAATATGTTTATCTCTACATTTGAGGCAAACAACTATTAATTATGCATTGCTTAGTTTTCATTTGCTTTTGAGGTGTATCAGGCATTTTCTTTAACTGTGAGGGTCTGAGCAACTGAGGGACTTGGATTTATTCAGAATGAGTAATGGAATTGCCAGTCCTTTGATACCTAAGAAGTTATAGAGAAGATGGAGAAAGGTTCATCTCACAGATCCTAAGAAAACATGACAGGCAATAGACACAAGTTTTAGATAGGGAAATTCTCTCTGGACAAAAGCTAACAAATAAGTCACAAGGAGTGTCTGGAACCACTAGAGCAGGTTCCCCCAAAGAGGCTGTATAATTTCTATCCTTGGAGATACTCAGAGATCCATTGTACAAGAAGATGGAAAACTTGGTCTGGTTTTGAATCATAGAGCTGCTTGGAGCAGGACTAGATGAGTTCCTACGGTGTTCATTTCCCTTCCTCTCCAATCTTCCTGTACCAAAACAAACAAACACAGTCAGAAACCGTGCTGAGGCCAAACTTTCCAGGAAGCGGTTAAATACCAGCAGATTGGTGGGAATAAATTGAATAAATTCATTTTTCTTCTTCTTCATCATCTCTTTGTACATGCAGCTTTTGCTTCATCTATTAAGGTGCTGCTATTTCCATGTGTTAATTTTTTCATCTTATATCTATTTTCCCACCACTCATGAGACAGAAGAATGAGTGAGTGGCTGATGTCCGAGGACAACCTGCTATCCACATTTTTGGCATCCAGGGATTTGACAAGCTCCAGATAATGACAGGCTTGATCAGAGAATGCTTGACTCTATTTATGGTCACAGTTCTCAGTTGCTAATTGGCAGACTCCTCAGCTATTCACAGGACTTTTTTGCTTTATTGCATATTGGAGACCAGGGCTTGTTAGTAGCTGCTTTCAGTTCTACAGAAGTATATGTGCTATTGCCATTTCAGATGTTTTACTGCATGGAAATCCAGCCTTTTGGCTTGCCTGTGCTGCACTGAGTGAAGAGGAATTGTATTGGGCTCCACATAAAATATGTAATATAGTTGTATCGGTTATTTTTTTTTCATTTTCATTTTTATTTGATATGTGCTACCTCTTTCATGAATGTAAAGCCAGGCTTACACAAGAAATTTTGAAATTATTTCTAATTTTGAAATATACATTAATTCTAACTTTTTGCAATATATACTGCTTTTTTTTTTTCCTGTACTTTAATTTTATTTGTTTTAGATTTTATCAACACCAAACTAACTTACATTATTTTCACAAACAAACAAACAAACAAAAAATGTGGCTTCTAAATTTACCAATTCTGAGAAAAACTGAATAAATGTAGGTATAATATGTACCGTCTGGAAAGCTGCCTTTAATACCCTTGGATTAGCAACTTGACACATTTGTTTAGGCAATTATTACTTGCATATTGCCCCCATGTAGTCAGAATAGCAGAAACACTAACCAAACATACATTGAAAAACCATAACAAACAAACAAATAATAAATATTCTGTACCTTCTGAGCTTTGTGAGTCCTTGAAAATAAGAACATTTGTCAGTATCATGTAAATATTGTGGATATTTCTTCCACGGTGAGTGTGTTAACTAATTAAATTATCTTACAAAATAACACAAGACCAAGTTTAATAATTAAATAAGAAAACTTACATGACTGATTAATAACAAAAAAAAAAATACATTTCTTCACATGCATGCACACATGTATGTAGACCGAAGTATTATTATCAGTAATCACTGTGTTTTGCTCACCAGTCGGCAGAAGCCTGTTTAGCATGTAATATACACATTTCAGTTTGACTGTGAGTGCAAGAGGTGGAGTTAGCACTGCACTGTGCCCTCCTCTCCACATCATTCCATTGTCACCTGTGCAGTCTATGTTTGAGCTGTGTGCAGTTCACTCATTAAAATATTGCCAAAAATCACAAAATAATGTCAAAAGTTTATAATCTTGTGAGGTTGCATTACTAACTATCCAGGGCTCCATGTTGCACAGATGTCTGTTCTAGTGTATTCCACATCATCTCTATCTGCCAGTTCAGATAGGTGTAGATTTCCTCTGAGTCCTATGCTGCATTTATTAGAATCTACATATGTCTCGGATACTATATGGTATCTGAAATGGCTAAAGAAGGTAAAAAGACCAAATTGAATTTATTTTTACTCTACTTTTTATTAAAATTGTCAAGATTATAATCTTCTTCACAAAACTAATATTAAATAACACACTATGGTTTTGTATTTCAGTTGAACATTACATCTTGGATTCACTTCATCTAATTTCTGCTAGTTACATTTTCAAGATAAACTAGTCATCTAAGCTTTGTTTATGATCCATGAAAAGAAAAAGGCATTTCCAGAAGGCAGTTTATCTCCTTCTAAGATTGATACTATGTACATAAGTGAGTTGTCTTATAGATGAGACTATTTCTGTCCATGAACTGTAAAGAAAATCTAACAGACTGCTTGCACAATAGATCTTGTTTTAAGGTGCCTGAAAAAAAGTAAGATGAATCACCATACATATTTCAGCTATCCACTTAACCTCTGTTTTGCTTAGTTTCGTAATATGAGGCTACTCTGACAGACTTTGTTATGAAAAATCTTGTTTTTTGAAATTTGCATAAAAGAAATTTATTCACCCACAGTCATGGAAACATTCTTTGCTGTATATAAAGAACAATAGTGATAGGACAAGGGGGAATGGTTTTAAACTAAGACAGAGAAGGTTTAGGTTAGATATTAGGAGGAAGTTTTTTCACACAGAGGGTGGTGACACATGTTGCCCAAGAAGGTTGTGGATGCCTATCTCTGGAGACATTCAAGGCCATGCTGGATGTGGCTCTGGGCAGCCTGGTCTAGTGGTTGGTGATTCTGCACACCGCAGGTGGGTTGAAATACGATGGTCATTGTCCTTATCAACCCAGGACATTCTATGATTCTATGATTTCAACAAAAGCAAACAAAGCAAAGCATCAATACTCAAACAAGTTTTTTACAGGGGGGAAATTTATTCTGTAGCTTTAAATTTAGCAGCCATCACTGGACTCTAGAAAGAACATTTCAGCTCTTTCAGTAATATAGTGCAGGACACAACTTTGACGTAATTATTCCACCCACCACTTATGTCTTTTAATCATGTACAGTCATTATAGTCTCAAGTATCTAGATGGCATAAAGTACAGGAGTATGTCTAAAATTATTCAAAATGTCTTTAAAATATGAAAACAAAAAGGAACAGTAATAATGCAGTATAAGAAATGATAGAAAATTTTTTGCTAGTTTAGTTTGACTATAGATACAGAATAGCAAAGAAACAAGTGATCACTGATATGTGATTTTTTTTTAAAAAAGCAAACAAAATATGAAAATAGTAACTGAAATTAGATATCTTCTAATTGATGTATCTTCTTACACTTCCAGAGTCTGAGGAGTATTCTGTATGTGCTAGCTAATATTCCTATTAAATTGAACAGAGGTTTGCCCTTGATTTTAAAAGAAGCAGAATTAAAAGCATAATGAAGAAAACTAGGATTCATTTTTTGCAACTTTAACTCTCTGAAAATAAGCTGTATTTCTTAATTTCATCTAGTTTATAACAAGTTCCTATTTTTTTTTAGGCTTGAGATTCCTTTTCACAATGTAAGAAATTATAGAGACATATTTCTTTGAATTGTTCAAAGAAGATTGAATTACCTACAGAAAACTCAATTATATAAATCTCACCTGAACTATTCGTAACACTAAAAAATGAAATAATGAAATAATTCATAACACACAAAAAAGATATGTGGAGTATTTATTTATTTATTTATTTTGCAGTATCTAATAGTTCTCTACTTTCTATCTATTACAGTATTATATTTTGATGTGCGTAGTTTGTAGCAATAAACAATGGTGGAAAAAGCAGATAGTGTTGAGTCATCCATTTATGCCCTGAAATGAGTGACATAGATACTAATAAGACATAATTCAGAGATGTGCTAACCAATTATTATCCATGTTTTGTTGGTCCCAGTGAAGTCTTACGGAGGCAGCATAATGAAAATGACCTCCTGAGAATGTCCATCATTTTACATTGTGGAGACTTATTGTAGATTGTGTTGTAATGGCCTAGCTTAACTGTTATGCCTACATGAAAATCTAAAAAAAAAGTCCTAATTTCACTGCCAATTATTTGCATAAAAGTTCTCAAACTTTAACAGACTGGCAGTAACTTCAATAAAGTATTCTTCCCCACTTTTAAAACGTATGATAGTTTAATAGTTAAATGGCCTATTACACAATCTATTCAAGTGCTTTAACAAACCTATAGTTTTCAAATTTGCTTATACTGCATATATATAAAAATGGTCTTTTTATTGTCTTTTAATACAATAGGATAATACGTGACTAGTTGTACATGCATAATTCAAGAAGAAAACAAGTAATATTATTTCTAACACTGTAGTTTAATTGGAAGAATAATTTGAACTTTCACCCTTTTAATTCACAGAAGCTCTTCATGTCAAAGTGTTTGCTACCCTGACTACAATCTTTTGGACTTCATGTGGTTAATAGCAGACTGATTTTCTTGCATGATTGCTTTAAAAACAAACAAACAAACAAACAAACAAAAAAAACAACTGTGCCAAGAATTTAACTGAAACAAACAACTTTGCTGCAACTTTATTTCTTGCAGTTCTTTAAGAAGCCTGTTTCCTCTATCATTTTGACATGGTATTTTAGTAAAATATAACAAGAAAAATTGAACAAATATAACAATTGAAAAAATATAACAAGAAAAAGTGATACGAACTCCAGCAACCAGGAAAAAAATATTGGAGGATGTGAATGCTGTTGTGGAGAATCAGTGAAGGACAAAAATAAAATAAATAAAATCTCTGACCAGAAAACTGTCAAATTAATTAAATTAAGCTATCAAAATACACTGAACGGTACCGAATAACAGAATCACAGAATTGTCTGGTTTGGAAGGAAATCCTGGAGATCACCTAGTTCAACTCACCTGCTAAAGGTTCAACAGAGTAGATTGCACAGGAATGAATGTGGGCAGGATTTGTATATCTCCAGACTAGGAGACTCCACAGCCACTCTGTGCTGCTTGTTCTGGTACACTGTTGCCCTCAAACTAAAGATCTTCCTCCTGTTCAAATGCAACTTCCTGTGATCCAGATTGTGCCCATTGACACTTGTTCTGTCTCTGGGAACCACTGAAAAGAGCCTGACCCCATCCAGGGTGGATTTTATCCCTTCATCCAGGTCACTGATGATACAGAACAAGATCGGATCCAGTGCCTACCATCACAAGGTACAGGCCTTTAACTAGATTCTGCTCTGCTGCTTGCAACACTTTGAGCTCTGCCACTCATCCAGTTCTCAGTCTATCCCACTGATCACATGTCTATCACACACTTCCTAAGCTTACCCACAAGAATGTTATGGGAGACACTGTCAAAAGCCTTGCTGAAGCCACAGTACGCTACACCAACTTCTCTTCATCTACCCAGCTGGTCATGACATCATAGAAGGCTACCAGATTGGTCAAGGATGATTTCGCCTTGGTGAACCAATGCTGAATACTCATGGTAACCTTCATTCCTTCCACTTGCTTGGAGGGGATGACATCCAGAATAAGACTTCCATTAATCACTGTCAAAGAGACAGATGTGAGGCTGACTGGAGTGTAGTTTCCCGGCTACTCCTTCTTGTCTTTTTTAGAAGACTGGAGTGACATGGGCTTTCCTCCAGTCCTCAGACACCTTTTCTATTCTCTATGACCTTTCAAATAAGATAGAGACTGGTTGGTTTGACAACCACTTCTGCCAGCTCCCTTGTGGAGTTTGATATGCACGCAAAGGTGCAGCCTATCAAGTCCCATGAATTTGTGTACTTTGAGTTTCCCTAGATGATTTTTGACCAGATCCTCTCAACCAAGATGTAATTTTCCTTTGCCCAGACACTTTCTCTTAATTCCAAGATCTGAGATTCCCAAGGAACAGACCTTGCCACAAAGACCAAATCAAAGAAGGTATTCAATAACTTATCCTTCTCAGCATCCTCCATTAACACCCACCTCATTCAGCAGCAGACCCATATCTTCCCTAGGTTTCTTTTTGCTATTGACATACTTAAAGAAACCTTTCTTTTTGTCCTTGATCTCCTTTACCACATTTATTCCAATTGGACCTCAGTCCTTCTTGAACCATCCCTGTATGCCCTGACAACATTCCTATATTCCTCCCAAGTGGGCAGATCCCTTTTCCACATTGTGCAGATTTTCTTCTTCCATTTGAGTGTTTCCAATGTCTCCTTTCTCATCATCACTGTTTTATGATTTTTGTTATCGGTATTCCACATCATAACATCATGTAAAGCACTGGGAGTTAAAGAGTTAATGTCCTACTTCTGTGGACCGCTGATTTTCTGAATACCTGGCTCTCAGAAGAGAAGAACTACATACCCAAGAGGACTTTGTGTTCAGAGGGAAAAATAAAGGTCCTGGCAAGCCATGGGACTCTCTTTCTCGCTGCTTGGCAGTGTGTGCATTCCCCAGCCGTTTTGCCTTCAGTACAGAGTAAGGCCTTCAGTTTTGGACAGTCTCTCTCTCATTTTATTTGATTACTCAGTTCCAATTATACTGTGTTATATTGTGTTATATTGCATCCCCATATCACATTTAGTAAATTAACTTTCCTTCTCAAATCATTGCCGCTGTTCTGTTTTTAGACCCATCTCCCATCTCTCTGTCCTTTCCCTCTTTTTTCCCTTCTCCCTTTCCCAGGGCATGCCCCATTAGTCACAGAACCGGGCTGAAATGGCCTGTAAAACCATTGTCCCCCTCCCCCTTTCTTTCTTTCATTCTTTTTTTGTTTGTTTGTTTTGTTTTTGTTTTTGTTTTTTGTTTTGTCTTTTTCTTTCCTTGGGCCAGCGCACCTGTGGGGCTGCTGTTTCCCTGTCATAGATACAGATGGATCCAGATAACTCCGTGACACTCATTCATGCATAATCTCCTTCCACCACTGACTAATTTCTTACTCTTAGGGAATCACCCTCCCTTTAGAGGAATCTGGACAGGCTGGCTGGCTGGGCTGAGGCCAATGGGATGAAGTTCCACAACACCAAGTGCCAGGTCCTGCACTTTGGCCAAAATAACTCCAGACAATGCTACAGGCTTGGGTAAGAATGGCTGGAAGACTGTGGAAGAAACAGACCTAGGAATTTTGACTGGCGCTTGGCTGAGCATGACCTTCTTGGCAAGGTGTCCAAGAAGGCCAGTGGCATCCTGGCTTCTGTTAGAAATAGTGTTGCCAGCAGAATGGTCCATCCCCTGTACTCAGCTCTAGTGAGGCCACACCTTGAGTACTGTGTTCAGTTTTGGGTCCCTACCTCAAGAAAGACATTAAAGCCCTGGAGCATGTTCAGAGAAAGGCAATAAAGCTGGTGAGGGGTCTGGAGCACAAGTCATACGAGGAGTGACTGAGGGAACTGGGATTGTTTAATTTGGAGGAGTCTCAAAAGAGACTTTACTATTCCCTATACCTACCTGAAAGGAGATTGTGGCAAGGTGGATGTTGGCCTCTTCTCCTGTGAAACTAATGATCGGTCTAGATGAACTGGCTTCAAGTTGCACCAGAGGAGGTTCAGGTTGGATATTTGGAAAAATCTATTCTCTCAAAGAGTCTCACATGCTGGAATGGGCTGCATATGGAGGTAACTGAGTCAGCATCACTGAAGGAGTTCAAGAAATTTTTAGATGTTGTGCTAAGGGACATGCTTTTATAGGAAATATTGGTAATAGGTGTATGGATGGATCTTGGAGATCTTTTCCAACCTTGATGATTCTATGATTTTATCTGTTCAATGCAGTGTGAAGGCTTGTACAAGATCCTATAGCATTTCAAAGAGTGCTAAATGAGTGTTTTAGTATTTCAGGCAATGCATGGTTAAATAATTCAGTCAAAGCGTAGGTCTCTGTCAACTTTAAAGTGATCAGAAACTCTTAGACTCTCCTCGGACACCTATATGCTGTCACCTCAGTTCCAATCTACAAATCTGGATCTGAACTGCATTCAGTTACATCATCACTAATTAAAAATAAATAAATAAATAAAAGAGACGTAAATTATACAGTATGTACTAGTAATAATCAAAGTCTATGTAATTTATGTCTCTTTAAGTGACTGATAAAATAACACATATGGCATACTTCAACCATCTGTACTTTTTTTTTTTTTTTTTTCCCCAAAATGTGCTGAATTTTGAGGTTTCTTAAACATCTTCAACATCTCTCAACTGTGGCAAGTTGATTAGTGAAGTTTTACATGAGTTGATGTTGATGTCGTTCCCAAGAGATGTTTTTCCAGGGTCCACTCCTGGTAAATGTACTCATTGTGTATCATGCTAACTGTAGTCCCATTAATCACTATTAGCTGATGTGCCATTACATTTTCTAATTATATTCCCTTATAGCAGTTCCCTGTACAGCGCTCATGGTTACCACTGTAGTTTATGCAGTCACTGCCTATTTCTGTTTCTAAGTGTGATTTGTACAGGTTTGTAAACTCCCTAGTAAAAGTAGCAGTGGGCTTCTTCTGGTGTGATCTGCTGGGATATATTATACATTAATTCCCTATAATATTATAGAATACAGAGAAAACACAAATCACAACAGTGAGATTTCTTAAATAATGTTTTCACTTTAAAGTAATAATTTAATAAAGCCCACATTATTCCCACAGTGCATGTTGTGGTGATTCACTTCCCTTTAAAAAGTTGAACATAGATCTATCACCTGCTCCCTGAGAGTAACTCCAACAAATGTATTTTTTCTCAAATTAACAAAATATTCTTTTTGACAGAAACCCCTTTAAGCTATTACCATGTACACAACAATTAACCTTATCTATTTATTATAGCTAGTGTCTCAAATTTTTCATTCCAGGCAAATATTCTTTTAACTTAGAGGAACATTATCTAGCTCTTATTTGCAAACAATAAAAACCTAGTTTTAGTCTACTTTCCAATATTTTCATTTGTAGTTGGAATAAGTCTTTAAGTCAGCTCTCTTGAGAAAATAATTTTGAAATAAACAACGCAGATGAAATTAATATATAGAATGTACTGAGTGTAGGCATCATGGTAACAGAAGGCTGCAGAGTTCTCTGTGACAAAAGGCTGAGGCTGCCCTCTGCCAGGCACAACCAGCTCTAGTGGTCCAATGACCCCACCAAAGTGTACAGTTGAGACCAGCAGCCAGGACGGTGACATCTCTTGTAGAACTTATGTAAGAAAAGGCAGAAAATGACAAACAGGCAGGGAGGAGTGAGTAAAAAAAGAAAGGGAAAAAAAAAAAAAAAAAAAAAAGGAATGGGAAAGATGTGCTAGGGGCTAGAACAGAGATCCTTCTAGAAATCCATGGAGAAGACCATTGCAGAGCATATGTCCAATCTGACCCAAATCAGAGCATGAGAATATTTCCTGAAGGAACTGTAGCCCATAGAGAGGACATACATTGCAGCAGGGAAAAATGTGAAGTGAAAAGAGAAGATAAATAAACTATTATTGAATGACAATAACCCCAATTACCATTCCTCTACATTGCTTGGTTTATTGAGGAAAAGGTAGATGAATCAGGAATAAAGGAGTGAAGTTGAACTTTGGGAAACAGTTGGATTAGGAAAAGGTATTGTTTTAATTTGCCTTGCTTCTCATTGTCCAAATAATTTTAATTGGGAAGAGGAAGGGATGAAGGGAGGGAGGGAGGGAGGGAAGGAGAAAGGAAGGAAGGAAGGAAGGAAGGAAGGAAGGAAGGAAGGAAGGAAGGAAGGAAGGAAGGAAGGAAGGAAGGAAGGAAGGAAGGAAGGAAGGAAGGAAGGAAGGATATGTAAGAATGAGAATAATAACAAGAATTTTCAAAAATTGAAGAGTAACCTTGTTTCTTTTAGCTGACACATTTTTGTTACAGATGACATATGTATTGAGCTTTTTGATATTTCCATCAAAGATATTAAATATATACACAATAATGTAAACATGACTTTGTTTTTTTTTTTCCAAATAAAATTGGAAGACAAATTATTCTTCTCTATAAATGTGGTATTTTCACATTTTGATATAAAATTTACTAAAAAAAATGTGTGTTTACTAAAAAAATACTGAGTGTGCTCAGTATTATAAGACTTTTTCTGTCTGCAGCTTAGACAGTCAGAAAATTATTTTATTTAAGTTTATTTTATTTATTATTTTACTTTCAGTTCTTACTCACTGAAATAAGTTTTCTGGAGTAGTCAGGAACTCAAATAATAGAGAAAAATAATAAGAATGCTTTTTTTTTTTTTTTAATTGTATGACCAAGTATGACATCTAATAACTACTTAAAACTCCATTATCTTGTTGGATCATTACTTCAGGATGTGTTCATAGATAAAAAGACAAAGAGAAGAGCTTAAACTGATTCAAAATTATATTGTTTTCTGTAAGTAATTAATATTAATCAGAGATATATATTTAAATAGTAAAGAAACTAATGAAGCATCAGTGACTGAACAACTATTGGTATTTTACATATTATTTTTCTCCTTAAATCATAATGAGCTGTAATTACAGTTTCTCTTACTTTTTCTGGAACTTGCATAATTAAAATGTAGTAGTGACAAGTAGCTGTATCTGACTTCCTGAGCAGCAAAGTTACTGCAAATATGTAAATGGGGAACAACAAAGAGGAGCCTGGAGTTATAAACATCTGTGTGAATGAAGCAACTATTCCACAACTCAGTGGACCTTAAACAAAGCAGATACTGAAATCTGTTCAGTACACAGGGCAGATTTTTAAATATGTTCAATTACTACTTGTCTCCCAACTGTCACTAGAGCTCAGCTGCAGCCAGACTAGGGGTCCTGCTTTGTCATTATCAGCATATGAAAATAGTATTAACGAGATGTGGTTTTCCTTCATAGCAAAATAAGCATTTTTCACCTATGTCTATGAATTAGAGATTCATTATTACATCTCTATCACTGGCAATTTAGATAAGTAGAGATGGAGAGGTATCTGCTAGGAGTAAAACATCTGTTTTACCAACCAGTCTAGTAACTGTACCACTTCTGTGTAGCATTTAAGAAAATATATTGCTATTGAGGAGAGTACAAATTTTATATGAAAGATAATTTATGTCTTTATAAGGAATGGAAAGAGAAATTCACTCTTCTGCTGACAGGAAAAATAAACTTATCTAGTCAACTTTTTCCATAGAGCAAAACAGAGGATAGTATATGTTTGGAATATTAGAATATCTTTCTTTAAAATAGGTAGAAATATGTGATACACATTGTTTGGAGGATAAGCTTGGAGGTTAAATTAAATAATCTGTTAAAATAATTATAATATTTACATAACATTCAGCTAAAATTAATTAGTATCTGTAATAATTAGTAATGTCACTATTAATACTGATTTTAATCTAAGGGAGTTACATAAATATTATCTTGTGCATGAATCCCATAATATCTTTTTAAATATAATTTGGTATTTTTTTATTTCTTTTTTAAATTATTATTTTTTTTTAATTTAAATTGAGAAGCAAGCAGCATTTTTGTAATAAAACAAAAAAAAAAAAAAAAGAAAAAAAAAAGAAAAATCTTTCTTAGTGATTGGACGAGTAGTGCGAACTTGGGTTAATTACCAAACTACTCTTAAGTATATCTTTGTCCAGGACAAAAAAAGCTAACAAACAAAGAAAATTCACTTGTGCCAAAGTATTGTGGTGCCTTTCACATAAATATCTGATAGTCAAATCAACGTTGTCTAAAATATCTAAAATCTAAATGCAACAAATAAAGAAACTGAGAACCTCACATGGAATCAGAAGCTATCAAACTAAAGGAGGAAAATGAAGAAATTTGGAATTGTTAAGCACAGCTATTTGAAATCTTCTCTGTTCCTACTTTTTAGGGCTTTAAGCAGTAACAACTGAAAAAAAAAATCTAAAATTAGGATATGTTTCAAATATATAATGAAGAAGCATACTCTGGAAAAGATTCTTTTAGATGAGTGCCCTAAATTCAGAGGTAATTCTTTATCTTTTATATCAATTTTAGTCACATCCTTCTCTCTTTATAATCAGTTATAAATGCCTCTCCTACTAAATCACCTGTTATGAGTTATGCTTTAATTAGTTATCTAATCACCTAGTTTTTCAGTTAACAAGAAGGAACTTAACTGTTTGGGGAAAATAATCATACAACCAAAAATCCACTGAAAGCATTTTTTAAACATACTGGTCTTGTTTTACTTATTTATAGATAGAGTCACATTTGGATGCACTAGAAAAGGCTGTTTTGCTTCAAATTGAGATCAAGATAATCATAAGTCTCCCTTGGATCACATCTTCTACCTATATTTGATCACATCTTCTACCTATATTTGAATATCTTGAATATGGTGGAACTTCAGTTCTTAGCTAACTAAATTGTACACAAAAATGTAGCAGAGATGAATTTCAGTACCAAAATATGTTACTTTTTTCTCTTGTTGATCCAATTCAGCATCAATACTCAGCATGAAAACCTTTTTGCCTTTGAAAGACCATTCCTGTTTATCTTAAAATAGTACATCAAATCATTATGTGATGTTTATAATCAGCCATTTGAGTGAGATGAGATAATTTATACTATATTCATGTCTGAAGTAGGAGAAAAATAATTAGAATCAGTAATACTAAAAGGCAGTGGCACTATGAGGTAGATTAGCACAGCATTTGCAAATTTATTAATACAATCACATATATATATATATATATACACATATAAAATTAAGAATTAGAATCTGTAATTACATGGGGTCACATTTACCTTTTCAATTATGATCACCACTGTAAGCATTTTTGCTATAGAGGTTCTCCGATGATGCAGTCTTTGCTTTCATCTATCCTTTGCTAAAACTGCCTGATTGCTGCACAAAGTGTAGGATAAAGAATGGAGTTAAAAGAGATTTCATGCAGTTCTGGGAAATATCTTCTCTTGAGTAAGTCAAGCTCTTCTTTGCTTAACTTTAAATTGCTGTATATTGTGTTGGCAGAAATTGAGGAAATTATATCTTTATCCCTTGTGCTCTGTGACTGAACATTTTTATGAAATAAAATGCCATGATTATGATATAGATGAATGAATAGATCAATAGGAAAACTCTTGGATCCAGACTTATGCAATCTACATTCCTCATAAATGTAATACAGACAAGTAAGAATCCATAAATAGCAGTTCTATTCTCTGAGATTAAATAATAGATGAGGTGAAATATGTAGGTTGTCCCCAAAGTAATTTATCCTTTTTTTTTTTTTTTTTTTTCCCTATGAAAACTGCAGCAGATCCAAAGCACAATAACAATATTTGATAGAGCAGGTTCTCAACTATACAAGGTTACTTTTCAACATAGTCACCACTGTTAGCTATGCATTTTCATCAGTGACAAAAAAGAGTCTGTATGTCATGCTCATAAAAATCTGCATGGCCATCCAAAACATGGCTTTTCTTTCACAGCGTCATCACCACTGCTGAAATGCACCAGCCACCCACAGTGCTAACACCCACTGTTTGGTCAATGTAAATTTTCAGCAAGCATCAGTGAATGCCAGCGGCTGCAAATTTTTCCACATGGGGGAATTCAGTGTTGCACCTTTGCTTCATTTGCACTTTCATGTCAGATGCCATTTTGTCAGACTGTCCCTCTGTTGCCATCTGTAACATAGCAGTAAAATATAACAGCATATTGGTGGGAAAGTTCAGTATCTACTGCCATACCACCAACATCTGCCTCTGATGTCATAAGCCAATGTAATAAAATAGGAAACATTACCTTCAGAGCACCCCTTATACAGTAACCCATAACAGTAAATCTGTTATATAGACATATCTATATTTCTTGAATTGTTTATTATCATCTGACGTGTGTTTCAAAGTATCTGAAAATACTTCTTGATTCTTTCACTTATTTTATGGCACTTGGTAGCTGAAGAAGAGTTTAGAATATTATATATAAAAAAAAAAAATTAAAAATGAAATTAATCAATCAAAAAAGAAAAGACATTCCTTTTTTGGGGGAATGGGCTATTGACAGAGATAAATCTCGACTTACACCTATTATTCTACAATAGCTGTGATAAAACTATTTTTCTTAATTGAAAATATACTTTTTCTAGAACATAGTTTGCAACAGCTCTGGGAACATATGTCATTTAAAATGATATTTCATTTAACTCTGAAATCCACAGTTACATGTGGGGCAAGGAATACTAAAGAAATGCAATATTCCCATACATAACTCTAAAACAGTAAAAATTAAACATCTAATATAATATTGAATATAAAAGTAGACTGTCCTATCTTCTATAATAGTCACTTATACATAGTGCCCACTAAATTCTGTAAGATCTTCTCATATTTGTGTTTTTGTAATTCAGTATTTGTTATTTGCTGTTAACATACACATGTTTATGTTCTAAAAGAGAATTCTTATCAAGAAATGTTGATAACTTAGTCAATATTATTCCTCTTGAAAGAGTTTGCAGCTGCTACATATGTGTGCTGTATGGTACAGATAATGAACTTCTAATATGTGAGAAAATCAGGCAAAGTTGTAATATGAAAATACTGTTCAGCTAACAATGGAAGTGGTTCCAGAATAAGCATAAGATCAATTAGAAGTAGATCATGAAGTGCATGTGCCTATTCTGCAGTTTTTGAAGGGGAGAATACTTTCTTGTAGACAAATTATACCATTTTTCTGCTAATTTTTCAGCTTATAAGAGTCCAACCAGTAGCTCTGAAAATGATTAATGTTCTTAGTATATTACACAAAAGTTATTAGCAATCTGCAGCACTCTATTTTCAGATGCAAATGCCTGCAAAATTATTTTAAATTCATATTAAAAATATTTTAAAATATTATTTTAAATTATTTTTTAGTCCTCTACTATTAGCATGATAGATTTCTATATGAAAATATATGCATACGAAAAATAAAATCTACTGGACCTAAAAAATCAGTTTAAAGAGATCTAAGAAAGATGAAAGCCTCAATATCATTCTCCCAGCAAAGAGAAGTAAAAAACTGCCGCTGTCGACATCATATTTCTCCAAGTGAAAACCTAGTTCTCCACCAATTCCCTTCTTAAAAACCCAAAGTTCAATACTAGAACATTAGAAGTCTGAACATAATACCAAAGAAAAGGGGATAGTAGATATCAGGAAAGGTTGAATATTTTTCTATGTAAAAAGTTTCATGTATTTACTTTGATTATTGTGCACTAATTTGGAAAATGAGTGCATGCTACTTTAAGTCTAGAATAAGTTTTAAACTGTTATGATACTATCCTTAAAATGCCCACCTCTTAAATGACTAGTCTTTAAGAACCTCTTCAGAGAAACAGTTCTATCAAGGTAGGTGGTTTTCAGATTCTGTTAGGGGAAAAAAAAAAAAAATCTCAGTTGTGTAAGCAAAGGGACAAATTTTCCATTTAGGAAGACATGAGAACAGCTTGACGTAATCTACTAAATGAGAGTTGTGCTTTTTGATGATGACACATCAACTTAAAAATTAACAAAAGGAATGGGAAAAAAAGCTGCTTTGAAGATTCTTCCAGAAGCCTTTGCTTTGAAAAACTACTCAGATTTAATTACAGAGAGACTCAAGAAAGGATTATGTGTAATGGGAATAACGTGGAGAAATTAATGTTATATTATCGCAGAATTAAAAAATGCCTGTGAATTATCAGTGTGAAGCTCTATGTATATAACTATCTGCAAAACAATAGGCTTAGACTCTGTCCATTTTATTCAGAATTTAAATTTCAAGCTCTAATCTCTTCCTGTTGAGAAGATAACTTCTGTTTTTATGTCTCCCTGTCTACTCACAAAGTTCACTAAATAAGAGAATAAATGAGAGAAGTTCTATCCCATAACTAATTGAGATCCATTTTAAAACAAGCTAACAATTTTTTACCACTATTTGAAAATATCTGAAAATAAATATTGAAAATAATCACAATTATTCCGCAAATCACAGTATCACAGAATAATTAAGGTTGGAAAGGAACTCCAGGGGTCATCTGCTCCATCCCCCTTGCTCAAGCAGGAATGTCCATAGCAATTTGCATAAGACCATCCTGACAATTTTTTAAGGTTTCTGAAGAAGGAGACTCTATAACTTCACTGGAGAAACTGTTCCAGCACTCCTTCACGCACATGGTAAAGAAGTGCTACATGATATTTAGATGAAACATCCTGTGTTCCAGTCTGTGCACATGGCTTTTTATCTAATCCCTTCATGACACTCCACTGGATTCCTTCCAGAATGGCCATTTCTTTCTTGTACCGGGGGCCCAGAACCTGACATAGTACTTGTGGTGTTTCTTCACCAATCCTGAGTAAAAGGAAGGTATCACCCTTTGACTTGTTGGCCATATGTTGCTTAATACAGTTAAGGATACCGTTGGTTTTCTTAGCAGCAAGGGCACACTGTTGACTCTTGTCTACCAGAATGCCTAGGTCCATTCCTGCAAATCTGCTTTCCATCTGAGTGGCCCCAAGTATTACTTCTGTGTAGGGTTGTTCCTCCTCAGGTGCAGGAATTTGCACTTCTTGTTGAACATAATGAGGTTCTTGTAAGTCCACTTCTCCAGCCTGCTGAGATTCCTCTGGATGGCAATATGACCTCCTGGTGTTTCACCCACTCCTAGCAGTTTTGTGTCATCTGTAAACTTGCTTATGGCACATTCTGAATCAGACAATATCCAACTGCTTTTCTCTCATCTACCAGACCACTCATTTCATTTTAGATTCTTATCAAGTTGGTCAAACATGTCTTCCCCTTGATGAATCCATGCTATTCCTGGTGATTTCCTTGTCCTTCATGTGCCTGGAAACGGTTTTTAGGATTAACTGTTCCACCAGCTTCTCAGGGATCGAGGTAAGGTTTACAAACCTGTAGTTTCCTGGCTTCTCTTTCCTATCCTTCTTGTAGAAGAGTAAGAATGAATTAAGAATGAAGAATATGCTTTCCTCCAGTCTTCACACAGTTTTCTAAGTCATCATGATTCATCAAGGTTTATTGAAGGTGGTCTTACAATCATGTCTGCAAGCTCCTTCAGCATTCCAGGGTGGATTCCCTTAGGGGCCTCAGGCTTAACAATTCTCTAACTTAAGGGTACATCTTCCTTGCTCTGATCTTTCCCCATTGTTTCTGGAAGCTGGGATTCCAGAAATCTGTTTTTTTCTTGCAAAGCATGATGCCCTTTAGTCTTCTCCATGTCCTGCATAATCAAGTTTTCTACCTTGTTCAGTTATGAATGGGCCCATATTTTCCCTAGTCTTCCTTCCATCACTGGTAGAGAAGCCTTTCATGTCTGTGACATACCTGACCAAACTGATAATCTTTTTGGTTTTTAACTTGTTTAACTTCATCTCTGGATGCTCTGATGTTGCTGTACACTTCCCATGTTCTCAGTCTTGCTTCCACTTTCAGTATTTTCCTTTCTGTGTTTGAATTTGACCAAGAGTCTCTTGCTCATCTTGCACACCTACTAACATTGTTACCTGAATTTCTCTTTCTTTGAAATGTACCACTTGAACCTGGAGTATATAATTCTTGAACATTAACCAATGTTCTTAGTTCTCTCTGGCATATGGTAAGTCATAGAATCATAGAATTACTCAGGTTGGAAGGGACCTCAAGGATCATCAAGTCCAACTGCAGCCTACCCATAGTACCCTAATTCTAACAACCCTCTGCTAAATCATATCTCCAAGCAAACTGGCACATCATCCTGAAGTCTTTAGTTAATCAATAGCTTGATTATGTTATCTCTTACAGTGTGTCAGTTTTTAAGCTTCTTTTCACACACAGAAAAAATAAAAATAAACTATTATGATAAGACTGTTATTTGCACAGCTATAGTTCTCATCTTATCTATTTCTGGTATCTTACCTTCGCTGAAAATATCACATAATTTTTCCAGCACTTTTACTGACAAGTCAATTTGAAGCAATTATTAAAGATCAGTGATAAAACTTCAATAAATGATGTCCAACTCCCAATAACCTCATAACTCATTTCTTTCATTACCTAAGAAACATTTATTTTATTACATGAATACCTCCTAAATAAACTCTTATTCAAAGAAATTTAATAAAGGAAAAGTTAATTAAGTCAAAGATTGATGGAAATTTGATGTACGTAATTGAGATAAATTAAAACTACATATTAACCTTCTACTGAATAATTCAAACTAATGATTTTTGTAACATGCATAGTTTTGAAGATCACAGATTCTAGGCAACTTTAAAATTTCATCCCTCTACTTTTTTTTTAATTATTATTATTATTATTTTTTTTTAATAACTATCTCTAGAAGAGATGATATCTAGAACTCTGACATGGTTTTGTGGTT
The DNA here is from genome assembly GCA_037305975.1 of Chrysolophus pictus. Lineage (NCBI taxonomy): Eukaryota > Metazoa > Chordata > Aves > Galliformes > Phasianidae > Chrysolophus > Chrysolophus pictus. The sequence goes on along the minus strand of CM074576.1, from coordinate 36,026,482 downwards.
TGTTTTCTATATTCCACATCATGGTATCATGTAGCACACTGGGAGTTAAAGAGTTAATGCTGCAGTTCCCTGAATTGTTGATAGTTCCAGGTACCTGGTTCTCAGAAGAGAAGAGTGAGCTGCAGCTCCCAGAACATTTCATTATTCCATTTCTGTTTTCCATTCAGAGGAAAAGATAAATCTGACTGGAAGTCATGAGAATATTTCAGGCTGACCATGAGTCAACAGTGTGCCTTTGTGGACAAGAAGGTCAGTATTATCCTGGGTTGCATTAAAAAGAGCACGATCAGCAGGTCAAGGGAGGTGATCCTTCCCCTCTACACTGTCCTGGTGTGGCCACATCTGCAATACTATGTCCAGTTATGGGCTTCTCTATTCAAGATAGCGAACTGCTGGAGAGAGAGTCCAATGGAAGGCCATAAAGATGATTAAGGGCCTTGAGTGTATTTGTTATGAGGAAAGTCTGGGAGATTTGGGACCTGCTCAGCCTGGAGAAGAGAAGACTGAAAGAGATCTTACAAATACATACAAATATCTAATAAGAAGGAGTCAAATGTGTGGAGCTGGGCTATTTTCAATGGTGCCCACCAGCAGCACAGGGGGCAATGAGCACAAATTGGATCATAGGAAGTTCCATGAAAACATGAGGAAAAACTTATTTACTTTGAAGGTGACAGAGCACTGGAACAAACAGAGAGGCTGTGAAATCTCCTTCTCTAGAAATATTCAAAACCTGATTGGACACTTTCCTGCATAACCTACTGGAGGGAATGTTGTTTTGCATTGGGTGATGAAGTGGAGGATTTCCAGAAGTTGCTTCTAACCCCTATGTTTCTGTAATTCTATGATACAAAAGTATAGTTTCTGAATGCCAATTTTAAACTGATTAAAACAAAATCAGGAACATACAATATCAGTAGGCCGTAATGTTTTAGTATTTTATTTTAGGTATAAATGATGATGAATGATAATGAAACTTTATTTGAGACTAAGTAACTGCATGGAATCCATTTATATTCATGAGAAATTTCAAATTAAGGAAAATGATTTATTGGATTTTTTTTTTTTTTCTCAATAAACATATATGAAAAAGTAAGTTTTTTAATTAACAGTGAAAATGTGCAGGTTTTCAATTTTTTACATAAGATAGATAAACAGCCTCTCAGACCATATGAACACTTCTTCCCTTAAGCATTATATAAATTACTACTGGCATACATGGAAAGGTCTTCCTGTTTTCAGAGTATAGCTTGCCATTATGTTAAAGAGAAATGCTGTTCTTTTGCTTACAGATTTTTTTTCCTGTCTTTATTTGATTCAGTATGAGCAGCAGAAAAAGCAGTGAGGGAAAAATAAGGAAAAATCAAGAGATATTGTAGGTGACACGCTCTATCACTTGGTCTGACATTTCAGTATGGTAGTATTCTTTGAAAAATGTGAATTACTGTCTCCCAGACTGTGATAATGACCCTCCATCTCAATGCTTAATCTCCATTGCACCTAATAAGGACAACCTATGAGTGTTTTTTTTCTGTAGTTTCTGCTGTGATTAAATAACTAATTACAGACTTCTGTATAGGTATGGAATCCTACTGCTATAACATTTCATATTTGCTGTCAAATTGTACAGATGACTGTATGTTATTATTGTTTTGTTTTGTTTTCTTTTGTTTTTGTGGCATAATATTATAGATGACAGTTGTTTGTTTTTTTTTTTTTTTTTTTTTTTCTATCCATCATTCAACAATGTGCCTTGCAACAATGTGCCTCGCAGATTGTACTGTTTAGCCTGTGGCTTGTCATAGATTTAAAAATTGAGTTTAAAAATGCTTTAAGTCATTTTCAGCATTGTATTTCTCTTAACATAACCTTTTAGTAAAGAAAGTGAGGGAAAACCTTTCCCTTGCACAGAGGGAAAAGTGTTCTTACGTTTATTACAGTCCTTTAATTTGTATTTGTTTTATTTAACAGACTGTATCACAGTGTAGGTTGCTGACATAAAATAATTCTTAGAATCTACAGACAGAGTGTAAGAAACTTGCAACAGTAATTTTGGGTGGTGAAAACTTAATTCATATGCATCTTCAGTTGTAGACATGCTGCAAACTGACTTCTGTATCCAAAGATTAAGTCACACGTAGCTCCTTATTATCCATTCACTTTCTGTACAGTGCCTGCTGCATCTGCTATTGAAATTGATAGCTTGCCTGAAAAGAGTTGCATGCATGACCAGCAGACCACCATACAGAATTCTATTCTCAGCTCCAATAGTAACCAAGAAAATCTCAGGTGGTAATATATAACATTTCTCCTTAACAGGATGAGGATTAGCAGGAAGAGAAAGAGCATAACGGGTAGAATGGGGGAAAAAAAAAAAAAAGAACACCAAGAAATCATTAAATCAGGAATAGAAAAACTTGATGTTTAACCTGGACTAGATGTCACTTGCAAATCAACTAAGACATTACAGTCAGTAAGACAGACATGTTTACCTTATTTAAAAGTAGCTATCTAAAATACATTTTCAAAGTCTGTGGCCTTATTTTTTTGTTTCTCCACTGTTTATTAAATGAATGTAAGGTAAATGACTTAAATTAGATTTATATAGCTCTTAGGTTCCTAGAATAAACAAGTCCCATGCTAAAATTCAATTGTTTCTCACTATATGCATCTGATATGATGGGTTCATATGGCAGCATAAAAACTGAAGTTGCAGTGCAAAGTGAACTCCTGGACTACCAGTGTAAATCAGAGAGGAGTTTTACATGCATCACTGATGCCTCATACTCATTTGTGCATCTGCTTAGAACTATAGCTGTATTATGTTAGATATTAGGACTTTAGACATTTAGAAAAACTTTCAATTATTACATTTCTTATGTGTTTCTTATGGGAAAAGAAATCTAAACAATGTTATTGCTTTGCAAGGGGCTAAATGTTGCTTTACTGATAACCTGCAACACTCGTAAGATTGATGGTATCAGGAGAATGTGAAAAAAGAGAAGGCATAAAAGAAGTTTGCATTCTCTGAGAATGTTCTCTGTTCGTTTACTTTAATTGTTGCATTGTAACAGCATTTATAGTTTATAGGTATATAGGAAATACCATACTGGATCAGACATAGAAACCACATAGTCCAATATTTCATCAACATCCTACCTACAACAAAAATGAACAGCAAATATTTTAGAAAAATAAAGAACACTGCAGTAGAATGATATGGGATAATCTGCATCATGTATTAATTCTCATAATGATTTCCATCTGAAATATAATCTTTTAATCTCTGAAGCTTGAAGTTTTATAATGCTTCCTCTTTTTAATTATTAAAACTCTGCATATTCTTGCATATTAATTTTCAGTGGTGTTACTAAGAAAAATTATGATCTACTAAAGAATTTTGATAAACTCAGCATTTCTTTCAGGTTCATTTAACTTTTCATCTCAATCTTTGCCATTGTAAGGTATATAAAATTATTTATTTCTTATATTATGCAGAGGAAAATTTTGAGCTAAAACACATTAAAATACAAAAACAAAACTGGCACAAACTACAGCCTAATTTTAAAATTGACTTTTGTGTATGTGTGTTGATTTCTTGAGACAACAAAATTTATACGCAGCTAAGCAGTGCATGAGACAATACATTTTTTGGTTTTTAACTTCTTAGATATTAATTCTACTGCTATTATTGGTTGTTTTGGTTTGTTTGTTTGTTTGTTTTGTTTTGTTTTTCGTTGTTATTTCTAGCAGGTAGAAAAATATTCTGGTATATTTTGTCCGTCATGCTCACTTATGTTTTATTTTTATAATACTAACTGTCCTATTGTTCCAAAATGTACAAAAGGATAAAAAAAATCCTTCAGTTTTACAAAGATTCCTCAGCTCTTTCAGTTCATGTTATGGTTTTTATGGAATATCTTTAAATTACTACTTGTCCAATATACACCAATATTGTAAAAGATGTAACCACGTTTACATAAAGTCACCATATTATTTGCATGATTCATATCTATACATGTGTGGGACAAATTTCAATGTCTTGTGGGTGATGTTTTATCATATTTGTACAAAGAACAATAGTTTCTCTTGAGCTGCAAACAGTAACTCCAAGGTTATTTTCCTGGCTATCAATCTTAATTGAAATTGTTGTGGTTATATGAAATTTCAGTTTTCATCTTCTGTCTTTTTTTCTTTGTTTACTGATGCTAAAATTCATAATTTATTTTCTTATTCATTTAACTGACGCCTTAAGTGTTTCAAGTTTCTCACAGCTGTAACTGGTCTTAGGTATCTAGATTTTGTGTCTCCTAAAAGGTTAATCTCTTGATTTTCAGACTCTTAAGATATATATTGTCAAAAACAAACAAACAAAAACAACAACAACAAAACCCCCACATCATATTACATTTCACTATTACTTTCTCTTAACTTTTTACATTATGAAAAGCAGACAATTCAATTTTTTCAAAATTTAGTGACAATATTTTTCTTGCTGCCTATGACTATGCTTTCATTAAAATAGTAAATCTTTCAAAAGTAGAAGAATCACTCAGGCCCTAGTACTTTTTAGCTTTTGCTCTACGTTTTCTCAAAATATATTATAACATACTAGGAAATGTGTTTACTGACAGTCATCAAGTTTTACAAATGCAATGTGTTATTAAAATAAAACACTCTCCACACAAAACACGACTTTAAGGGGAAAAAAAAAAAAAAAAGGAATATGAACTGGTCTTGATTGGTCTTGTTACACCAGTATAATCAGATATTTTATTTCCTTGTGAAGTCAACTAGCTTTATTAGTTATGATAAAAATGTTGAAAATATTAAAATAGCAATTAACTTTACAGTATTTCCATTCTTTGAGCACTGACCACATTAGACAAGGAATTACAATAAAATGTATGCTATTTGATTACAAGGCTGTAGAAGTCTTACTCGATTAGCCAGACAGCAGGGATAATAATTGTGTCCTCTGAATATTACGACTAGGTCCATTATAAGATTAACATTTGCTGACTCTGATGATGTGATGTCAATTGTACCGTAGTCTTTAGCAACATGTGGTAATTAATTCAATGCCAAACAGCATTTTAACCTGTGTAATTATATGTGGACCTTCAATAGATGCCACCCTCAAGAATGTCTATGGACAGTTAGAAAATTATTATTTAAGGGTATTTTCTATTCAAAGAAAGATGTGTTTGGATATATTGAACACATTTGTACATATAAATATTATTGTTTTTTGTTATGAATATTCAGTAGGTATGCATCTTAACATTTCTGCTAGATAAAGAATACAATTTAGGACTTTAGGAGATCAATAGTACAGTAATCTTATAAAAAATATTACACAAAATCATTTTTACTTTCCTTCAGTACTTTTAGAATTTATCAGAAAGGATAAAGCGGAAAGAAGGAAAGAAAGAGAAAGAAAGAAAGAAAGAAAGAAAGAAAGAAAGAAAGAAAGAAAGAAAGAAAGAAAGAAAGAAAGAAAGAAAGAAAGAAAGAAAGAAAGAAAGAAAGAAAGATGTATCCTAGATGAAATGGGGAAAAAAAGAGCAATATTGAATTAAAAATAAAAATCTATAGAAGATACAGAAGAAAAAAATACGCTGTAGGATCTTTATTGCTGTGCATCCAAAATCTTTTTTTTCTGTAACACAGTAAAAGGTAAAAAGTTGGCTATATATTTGTAGCAAACTATATATCATCTTAGAGAAACTTAATGTTTCTTAATTCTTCCTTCTTAATTCTATAGAGAGACTAAGAATAACATGCTAGAAACACAGTCCTTTGTAATGGAGATTTTATATAAAGAGGAGAAGCTGCCTAAAATTGCATATCCTTAATATAAATACTTTATCAAACAGATCTTTGAAAATTGAAAGCATTTCATGTGGTTTACAAGAAAAAGAATGCTACTAAATTTCTGCAGCTAATTGAATATTTATATAATATTGAAAATTAACTCTGTGAGAAATTATGATTCTTGCTGCTTATAGACATTTAGGCACTGAAAATTAGATTATGTACATTTAGCAATATATATTTTTTTTCAATACAGTTCCATTCCATCAGTTTCTTGAAAGCTATGTTGTACTTTTTTTTTTTTTTTTTTCTTTTTTTTTTTCCCCCCCTAGACCAATCTCTTCATTTCTGAGCTCCCCTCTGAAAGCCTTGGCAGGAAGCTGACCCTTTGGTAGTTCTATCACTCTGCTGCACTGAGTTGCCTGGTAAGCAGAGTAACAGAAGAAATACTTGTTTGTATGACAAAAGACTATATAACATTTAAACTGTCAAGCAGCTGAAGATGAAGGCAATTACTATTTTTCTCTGCATATACAGTGCTTTTGTGTATATATGTACACACACCATAGAAACTTCTCAGCATATTTCTGGTCCTTCAAGAAAGCCTATGTAAAGCTAATATATAACCTTTGGCATCATAAATAAATCTATAACATAAAACAAGGAAACAAACAAAGCCTAATATTCTATGAAAAGTTCATCTTGACAAAATTAACATCCTCTTCATATTTTTGATTTCCTGATATCTAACTTAGAGAACTTACAAGTCATAAATCCAAGTCCCATTATATGAAATCTAAAGAAAAATAATTAAAAAATAGTAACATCAATATTGATTCAATTTGCAGCTTCTTCGTCACATTTTTTCCATTATATCTTTTAAAAATTGTTATTATATTTTTCCATTTTTATGGAAAATTGGAATGATATATTAGTTTTAATACCAAGAAGTTTTATGTAGAAATTTTAAAATGAATGATAAAATTCTGAGGAGAAAAATTGAAATATTAAAAACATATGACCTCTGAATAGTGTAGTATAAGATAATTAATATTTATTAATGCCATCACAGAATGACAGAATTACAGAATCACAGAATCACAGAATGGCCAGGTTTGGAAGGGACCTCAAGGATCATGAAACTCCAACCCCCTGCCACATGCAGGGCCACCAATCTCTTCATTTAATACTAGACCAGACTGCCCAGGGCCCCATCCAAACTGGCCTTGAACACCTCCAGGGAGGGCGCATCCACAACCTCTCAGGGCAGCCTGTTCCAGTACCTCACCACTCCCATAGTAAAGAATTTCTCCCTGACATCCAACCTCAATCTTCCCTCCCTCAACTTAAAACCATTTCCCCTTGTCCTGCTGTTATCTACCCTTTCAAAGAGTTGATTCCCCTCCTGTTTGAAGGCTCCCTTTGGGTACTGAAAGGTTGCAATGAGGTCACCCCACAGCCTTCTTTTCTCCAGGCTGAACAAGCCCAGCTCCCTCAGCCAGTCTTCGTAGGGGATGTGCTCCAGTCTGCTGATCATTTGTGACTCTCCTCTGGACCCTCTCCAACAGTTCTCTGTCTCTCTTGTACTGGAGGCTCCAGACCTGGACACTCCAGATACTCCAGATGGGGCCTCACAAGAGCAGAGTAGAGGGGGACAATCACCTCCCTCTCCCTGCTGGCCACCCCTCTTTTGATGGAGCCCAGGATACTATTTGCCTTCCGAGCTTCAAGGGCACACTACTGGCTCATATTAAGCTTTTCATCCATCAAGACCCCCAGGTCCTTCTCTGCAGGGCTGCTCTCAAGGACCGTTCCTTCTAGTCTGTAATCCTGTCACATCCTGTCACAGATTTTTTTGTTTGTTTGTTTATTATTGGTATTCTACATTATAGCATCATGTAGTGCATTGGGAGTTAAATAATTAACACTCCAGGTCCATGGATGATGGATAGTTCCGGGTACCTGGTTCTCCGAAGAGAAGAACAACTACATACTACATACTCCAGAGGTTTTTGCATTGTTTCTGTTTTCCAATTGCATACTGCTGTACAAAAGAAAGTATGTGTTGTTCTATCATGAACTTACCAACTAGATTTTTTCTAAAAATCATTTTCTATAAAGTCCTGAACAAGCTTATTATCCATACTGGTAACTGAGGGAGTCATGACTTACACTACCCCTTACATTTTAATCAAATGACAATAGATATTTTCTTTCCACAGTGATTAGTTTTTTCTAAAGAAAATTCAAACAATTAAAGTGAAGTAGATTGCATGATCAGTTTCAGTCCCTGCCCCTTCCTTGGTTCAGCCTCGTAGATGTATGTATGGTTATTTAAATTATATACTTTTGTTAACACTGCTTCTTTGTTGGTAATCTTTCTCCAATAGTGCAATGGTCAGAAGTTCCTAATCCGCTATTATACTTGAGTCAGTAACTAAGTTCACAACATGAGTCAGGTAAAACATTAAAAGTAGAATTTAAACTAATATGAAAAATCTGGAAGTTAGTTGTTCAATACAACCTATTTTGTCAAGATGATCAGAATGTTATTTGTATAAGAAGGTGTATGAGGTCTATTGCTGATGGATACCTTAACACTGTATTCTTGGGCATAAGCATGCTGTGCAAAGAACAGCATAATTGTAGCTGAATACTTGAATAAATGAATGTTGCATTAAAGGGTTGTTGTAAAAATTTTCCTTATATCCAATCAAAATCTCCCCTCTTTTGATTTGAAACCATTTCCCCTCATCCTATCACCACCACAGACCTAACAAAGAGTCTATCCTTTTTTTTTTTTTTTCTTTTTTTTAATAACCCCCTCTAGATACTAAAAATTCCTCCTATCTCAAGTCATTTTTATACTATTTTCAATTGGAGATTTAGTGATTCTACCCATACATATCTTTGTTGCAATTGGTATATGCAAAATGGAAAACTGCTGACGCAGTGTGACTACACATTTAATCAGTTCCGAAGAAACATCTGCAGTGTAATTACAGAGCCTGGCCATGGTGTTTGCATTCTGCTCCACTCTCTGTGCTGTATCTCTTAAGAGTCAGCAGACCAAGCTCCCCTGCTTCTTACTACCATGTAGATTTCCCCAGTGCTGTACCATCTCTTAGGAGGTGAATACCTCAAGAAGTAATTTCCAATAATGGTTGCACATAAACCACCCCTTGACTACCCAAACTCACAAAACTCAAACTTCACAATATTTAGGAGGAATAAGGGAGATTACATGGGGTTACAAGGATTAGAGCTCAAGGGGCATTTGGGCTGCTTGTTATTTATAGGGTAAGACAGCAAGATAATGTTATCAGTCCTGAACAAGGACCTGGATATAATAATTTCAATGCAGGCTGAAAAACATCTTTCTATTCATAACATTTTGCAGGGACCACAAAAATTATCTTTCTTTCTTTCAAGTTAGTGCAAGCATTTTTATAAACATGGAAATTAAAAGTTGGTCTAAGAGAGACAATGAAAATACAAGCAAAGATTCTCCCTGTGTTGTAAAATGGGTGAGGAACAGAGAATAAAATGCTTGTAAAATATTGGGGGGGGAGGGGAAATAAAAGAAATCACTCAACTTTTACTTTTTCGGGGATACAGTTTAACAGTACTGATCATCAGATCATAAGAATTCAATGCAGAATATATACTTCTAACCATTCTTTAGTTTAAATGATGCAGCTCAGTAGTATCACTTCAAATCAATATTAAAAATTCACTAGTGCAGTGTTAAATTAATGTTATTTCTTTCAGACATAATAAAACAGACAAAAAAGATGCATACAGCATTTAAATTTCAATTAGGAATATTTATTTTAATTTCCCCAAAACACCTATTATAAAAGGTTGCAAAGTCTGTAGTCTACATGCCACATGCAGTGCTTCTAATAGGAAGACTAGAAAACAACAGAGTGAATGAGAAGATTTGAAGGTTATCCCAGCTAGTTCCAGCTTTGGAAATTACAGTGGCAGATGCTTTGCCTATAATCTCTGGCTTCATTTAAACACTGTTTTATTATTCATTTTGCTTCATTAAATGTAGCTTTTTTCAGGCAATATTATGTATGACATTTTTCCTGTCTAAATAGAAATTCAAAAAATACTTTTCAAGCAGCAAATTGTATTTTAGTTCAAGTCTAAGTTCAAGTCAGGTTTTGGTATAGCTGTGTTTTCTGTTTACTTCCTCTGAATAGCTGCATGTTCTAGTAATTACAAATAATTAGTATGATTCCTCTGGGAATACCCTTGTTATTGTGCTATGCACTTTACCTTGATTATTCCAATTTTTAAGGGCATTCAATTTAGAAATAGAAGAATCTTTAATTTGAAGAATTTCCAGTGAATATGAACAATGCTTATTAAGAATTTCATCTCACACTGAGGAAACACAAATAATCAAACTCATTGATTACCTCCATAGATGCATTTTAAGGGAATGTTGATATTGCCAGCATTTAAGTGATTATATAGTCTACTAAAAAGTTTCAAAACTGTAGATTCTCTGAATGCATTTATAAGCTTGGTAAAATTATCAGAGACACAATTAAAATGATCCTGTTAAATTTGTGAAAAACAAATTAATGATGTAGGTGTCATATATCATTAAATGTGTCAGCAACATAATATACATTATTTGTACATAGGATGTGCATGGCTCTCTGTATGATCAGATTAACATATAGATCCAAAAGCAATACCTTCTTTTTTATTATGTTAGCCCACAATATCAGAGTCAGATATTGGTGGTACAGCAGTAGAGGTTGAACTTTCCAACCAATATTTCATTACATTTTGCTGCCGTTTGACAGATGGCAGCAGAGCGGCAATCTGACAGAATGGTGTCTGATGTGGAAGTTCACATAAAGCAAAGATGTGTCATTGAATTCCTCCATGCAGAAAAGAATTGCACCCATTGACATTCACTCATGATTACTACATACACTGATGATTACATTTATGGAGACTAAACAGTGGATATGATCCCACTGAGGTGGTGGGTAGTGTATTTCAACAGTGGTGACAGTGACATGAAAGAGAAATCATGTTCCAGATGCCCATGTACAACTGTCACATCATGAATCAAGAGTGTCTGATCAGCTCATCCAAGTAAATTAGCTAATGGTAGTAATTATGTTGAAAATAGTGCTTTGTAGCTGAGAATTTGCTCTATGAAATATTGTTATTGGACTTTCTGTATCTGTTGTAGCTTCCATAGAAATAAACAAGAGATATCACTTTAAGATTGACCTATGTACAATAAGGTGTATAGCTATATCACTAGATATAGCCAGAGAACAGCATTTATATGCTCTCGTGAGACTGTACATGTTCTTTAGTGCTATCAAATGAAAATAGTCTGGCACTATGCATGAATATATTTTTACATCATCCAGTGGAATAGTATGTGTTTTCTTTTTCCTTTTTGTTAATAGCTGTAAAATCTAAAGATGAGACTTATAGCACAGATGGCTGTGAATATTCATTAAATATATATATATATCAAATTACAAGTTTTAAAAGGGAAGCTATTAAAAAAAAAAAAAGAAAGAAAGAAAAAATTGACTCCTGTATTGTGGATTTAGCCTGCAAACACTAATGCAACAGTTACAAATCATCTATTTGAAACACAAGTAAAAATTATTATTAGCTACTGGTAAGTATGGAATGTGAAGCTTGCAAGACTTAGACAATGATCATGATGTGATGTGCAGAGTATGTTGCAAGACTTAAATGAGGGGAAAATTGTGTTCCATTTAGTAAATACATTTTTGCTTTGAATTTATCTCTGAAATTTGCATTATTCTTATTTAAGAGAAAGAACAGAAGAAAATAAACAGTAAAACTCATAGGTTTGATATATCAGGTTTTTTTTTTCTCCAACATAGCTTCAAAATAATAAGATTGGTGAGAGGGTCCAGAGTTCAAGGCAGATTGGGTCCAAGAACTTCTACTAAAATCAACTTCAAGCATTGCTGATCCATATCCTACTGTGTTTTGCCTCTACTGTTATATGAGCTAGAATGTTATTAGCAACAATTCCTCTGTTACCACCAAAATAAAGTCAAATCTTTCATCTTTACTTCTCCATTTGAGGAAAAATTGAATAGTATCATGTACAGTATTAGTAGTAAATTTGATGACAAGTAAAAAACAATCTTTTCTTTTTTCCGTATCTTTTAGCATAAACCAGGGAAAGGCCACTATTTTATAGGGGAGTTCTCATGTATAGTGGGATTATTTAACTATCAATGTGGCATACTAATTTTGAATTTTCTGGGCTTAGTAACTCAGGTTGTAGAGGTTTGGGGAAATTACTTTGCCTAACATTTGGTAGTTGATAGACCTGAAATAAGGGGTGTTAAGGTGTTCTGTTCTTTATTGCTTCCTAATGCAAAAGAATAGAGAATAGCAGCTTTCCAAATACATTAGCAATGCTGCTTGCTTCCAGGGAAACTTGCATATACAATAGCTTTCTCCTCTTCAATTCTAAGTTCCCTCCTAAATTACAACTTCTTCACTGTGAAAATTCCTCTAAGGAATTTTAAGTGAATGCATTCTCTATGCAACTGATCTTTATGTCTTTTATGTTCATAGTAACAGTATAACATCATAATAGAATGGGCTATGAATCCCTATTAAGCATAATTCCTACATTATAATTTCAGTAGACACGTTATATTTGGCACTTGAATGATGTTTATTGCTAGACTGTGGAAAACTGAAATGAAAGAGTAATAGAGGCAGCCTTTTTGGAAGCTATACTATTAAGTCAATTTAATGTAAAGGGGTGTTTTTTTTTTTTTTTTTCTTTTTTTCTTTTTTACAGTCCCTAGCTAATTGCACTTAAAAAGAGGAACATAGAAGGGCTTAAATCATTTATGTATTAGAATTATTAAAAATTGTTGATAATATTTTTAGTAACAACATACAATGAAACGATGATAAAAAGAATCAGCATAGAGACTTGGGCAGAAACAAGTGCATCACGCTGATAGAAAAGCCATAGAAGATAACACTTTTATAACCTCCACTCCTTGTTCTTGTCCAGCAATCAAAATTTGTCTTTCCTACTGCAACTGATAAGTATTAGAATTTCTTTCAACTTTTCTGTGAAGAGCAAAGTATTTGTTTAATGAGGCAAAAAATGGGCCTTCAGACAACTCTAAGCTTTACCCACTGTGGTTTTTTTTGGTTTTTTTTTTTTTTTTTTTTTTTTTTTTTCTCCACAGAATCACAGAATCACCAAGGTTGGAAAAGACCTACAAGATCATCCAGTCCAACCATCCACCTATCACCAATAGTACTCACAAGACCATGTCCCTCAACACAAAATCCAAACGTTCCTTGAACACCTCCAGGGTTGGTGACTCCACCACCTCCCCAGGCAGCCCATTCCAGTGCCTGACCACTCTTTCAGAAAAATAGTATTTCCTAACGTCCAGCCTAAATCTCCCCTGGCACAGCTTGAAGCCATTCCCTCTAGTCCTATCACAAGTCACACGAGAGGAGACCAACTCCCAGCTCACTACAACCTCCCTTCAGGTAGTTATAGAGAGCAATAAAGTGTCCTCTAAGCCTCCTCTTCTACAAACTGAACAATCCCAGCTCCTTCAGCCACTCCTCAGAAGGCCTGTGCTCCAGACCCCTCACCAGCTTTGTTGCTCTTTTTTGAACCCACTCCAGGGACTCAATGTTTTTCTTGCAGTGAGGGGCCCAAAACTGGACACAGTACTCGAGGTGCGGCCTCACCAGTGCTGAGTGCAGGGGGACAATTACTTCCCTGTTCTGGCTGGCAACACTGTTTCTGATACAAGCCAGGATAGCATTGCCTTTCTTGGCTACCTGGGCACACTGCTGGCTCATGTTCAGCCGAGCATCAATCAATACCCCCAGGTCCATTTCCTCTACCCACTCTTCCAGCCACTCTGTCCCAAGCCTGTAGCATTGCCTGAGGTTGTTGTGGCCAAAGTGCAGGGCCTGGCATTTGGCCTTGTTGAACTGCATCCCATTGGCTTCAGCCCAGCTATCCAGCCTGTCCAGATCCTTCTGTAGGGCCTTGCTATTCCAGGCAGATCGATACTTCCAGCCAGCTTGGTGTCGTCTGCAGACTTACTGAGGGTACACTCAATGCCCTCATCCAGGTCATCGGTAAAGATATTGAAGAGGACAGGCCCCAGCACCGACCACTTGTGACCGGTGGAATGGAGCTGGATTTAGCTCCATTCACTACCATTCTCTGGGCCTGGCCTTCCAGCCACTTCCTTACCCAGCCAAGAATGTACCTATCCAAGCCACAGGCTGCCAGCTTCTGCAAGAGAATACTGTGGGAGACAGTGTCAAAGGCTTTGCTGAAGTCTAGGTAGACTACATCAACAGCCTTTCCCTCATCTACCAGATGGATCACTATATCATAGGAAGAGATCATGTTGGTCAAGCAGGACCTGCCCTTTGTGAACCCATGCTGGCTAGGCCAGATCCCCCGATTATCCTGCACATGCCGCGTGATCTCCCTCAAGAGAATCTGCTCCATAACCTTCCCTGGCACCAAGGTCAGGTTAACATGCCTGTTGTTCCCTGGATCCTCCTTACAAGTCTTCTTTTGTTTTATTTACTTTTTATTCCTTCTTATTCCAAAGAAATAGAAGTGAGATCTAGGTTTTTTTCATTCAAGCCTATTAGTATGCATGCAAATTTTTAACTCTTTTTCTTTTCTGTATGAAATACTGCTTCCTTTTACCCCTCAGAAAATGTCATGTTTCTTGAAGTTCTACTTCTGTGTCACTCTGATTAAAACTTTCTTATCTTTTCTTAATGAACATCTTTTAATTCTCATTTTCATTATTAATATATATGATAAAAAGCATGAGACCTTGAAAATCAGTGTACCAGTATATGTAGACCTTTGAAGCTGGATAATTCTCATTTAATTACAATTCCTATCTATTCTTAAAACTTTTCTGTTCATAATCCCTGTCCCTGACCAGTCTAGTACAAATTAAGCTATGTTGATGGATGCTTGTTTAATGTGTTCCATGTCTAGCACTCTTCCATACTTTTATTTGTCCTTTAGAAACTACCTCCTATCATGATTAATTATTTACTTTTGGTCCAGTTAGTTGAATAGTTTGTGAAAAAAAATTGCCCCCACTGTCATCACTGGGATACACTGTCTTGTCTTGTCAGAGTTTATCTATGCAGTTCACTGAAGATAATTAAATTTACCTAAAACACACAAATTACCCTGTACCCACATTTTCCCTCAGTTCATCCTGTTGCTGTCCCAACTTTCATGACTCCTATGTACAGGAGACTAGAAACTGAAGTAACTGGATGATAAAAATGGCAAGTATTGTCCTTAGATTTCCATATCAGCTTTGAGTCTCCTTGTAAACATGCATAAAACATAAAGCAATTTAGAACATGAGACTGAACAAATCTGTAAAGCTATTATCTTACTAGGATATAAGCTTCTAAATACTTTTGTGAACTCGAGCTTTGGATCTTGCATTTGTTGAAAGGATTTTGATTACATAGGGTGTATTGTGGCTTTTAGATTTTTATGCATAATGGCCTGTTCATGGTACAGTTCATGAAACTGTGATGAATTCTCACAGAAATCTCATTCATTCATACAGTCAAACTGTCTGGGAAACAACTTTCTTTTTCAAAAACAAGTGACTGAACTTCTGAAATGTGCTTTCCTTTTAATTTTAATGCTTTTAGAAAACTTTTATCTTACCAATTGAAATATTTCCTCTTTTATTTTGAAACCATTTCCCCTTGTCCTATCACAACAGATCCTGCTAAAAAATCTGACCATATCTTTATTATAACTCCGCCTTAGATACTGAAAGTCCACTATTGGGTCACCTTGGCCTTCTCTTCTCCAGGCTGAACAGTCCCAGTTCTCTCAGCCTGTCCCCACAGAAGAGGTGTTCCATCCCTTGGACCATTTTTGTACTCCTCCTCTAAATGATCTCCAACAGATTCTCTTCTCTCCTGTACTGAGGACTCCACATTTGGAAAAAGTACTCCAAGAGAAGTGTCAACAGTGCAGAGTAGAGGGGCAGGATCACCTCACCTCTCTTGAGCTGCTGGCCATGCTTCTTTTGATGCAGCCTGGGATACAGCTGGCTTACTGAGCTGTGAGAGCACATTGCTGGCTCATGTACAGCTTACCATCCACCAATACTACCAAGTCCTTTTTGACAGGGCTCCGCTCTCCAAAAAGGTATGGGCACCTTCAGTGTAAGTTTACTTTTGCTATGATTACAAAATAATAATAACTCAAATCTGTAGGAAAAAAAAAAGAAAGAAAGAAAGAAAAAAAAAAGAAAAAAACATTAGATCATTAGATTTATTTATAAACTACTGTATTGACTTTCAATATAAATTCATACAATTTATTATCCTATTTAATGGGCAATGTTGTGATACAATATTGAATAACTTCTTATTCAAATCTGTCATGTTTTTAATGTTTTAGAATGTACATTAATTAACTACAAGGAGAATTTTTTTTCTTATTGTTTGCTTTAATAATAACATGAAAATAAAGAAAATTTGGTGATATTATTTTGATTCCCTTTTTACTTGATATGCTTACCATTTTTGGCTCCATGAGAAAACATACTAAAATACCTTTCAGCTGGGAATACTGAAGTGTACATTGTTATTTGCTAGTTTATCAATATCTTTTTCTTCTTCTCTAAAGAATAGATGGGGATTCTACATATTCCCCAAGCCCATTATACATTTTGATCATCATCACCAGTGTTTGCCATCTGCTTTGTCTTATTTCGTGTCTTACCTTTTGGGCTTTGGGTGTAATGTTATTGAACAGATGTGCATAAAATAGTGTTGCATTCTTATTGGCTAGTAGTTTCAGAGACTAACTTAACATCTTATGGCATTGATGGTCTCAAATACTGAAAAGTCTCTGTAAAATTCACATGAACTGTGAGAGCATCTGCTTCATTAAAGTTATCAGGTCAAAGACTATTTCAGTTCAAAAGAAAAAGTGATAAGAAAAAAAAAAAAAAGAAGATAAAAAGAACACAAAGACACAAACCTAATAAGAGACAAAAATGAGTACTGAAACTCTGCAGCTAAATGATGAAGAAACTACAGCTACTTCTTTGGAAACAACCCAACCCTGCTTGGCTTTCTAACTGATAAAACCAAAATAAAATTATTCAGATATTGGAAGAGAGCTTGTGGGAAAAATAAACAGCTTAGGATAGGAATTAGGATAGGAAGTGTCTAAAGCAGAGAAAAAGAGTCATGGGAAGATAAAATGGAGTGGGAAACAGAGAAGATGAAGGATAATGGGACCCTGTAAAGTAAGCTGATAATAAGTACAGTCGCCTGGCCAAGCCCTGAACCTCATAACCATCTGATGTATGCTTCTTGATAAAATATTTCTTAACTATCTTTATGTCCAATTTCATTCTCTGTCCCAAGTATGAATGTTGCAAAGTCTAGAAGACAGCAACTGGAATGGGAACCTGGGCCAGAGGCTTTGTGAATCTATGTTACTTGCAACTAGATGGATTTGAAAGAGAGATCTGATCACCTGAACATGGATAACAGGACATGTGTCACTTATAAG
The DNA here is from genome assembly GCA_037305975.1 of Chrysolophus pictus. Lineage (NCBI taxonomy): Eukaryota > Metazoa > Chordata > Aves > Galliformes > Phasianidae > Chrysolophus > Chrysolophus pictus. The sequence continues at coordinate 36,009,036 of CM074576.1, read as the reverse complement.
TGTATATGTCAGGGCTTATAGGTGTACATGTCAGCAATCAGTAGTATGTGCGTGCATTTATTTGAACATGATCTTTGAGGACCAGTAGTCAGAAGCAGCTTAGAGTGCTTAAATTTTCCTGCAGTGAACCTAACTCACTGCACTTAAGTGTGTATGTTTAAGTTGCTTGCAAATTTCAAGTTTCACTAGCTGACAAGGGAGAACAAAACATCTTGGGGAAATTTCCAGGTATGAGATCTTGGGTGGAGCACAGAGTCAAGGCAGGGATAATAGAGAGATGGAAGACCCTCCTTAGTGATTAGTGTTTCAGGGATTTGCATGCTTGTGGGCATGCTTGTGAATCTGGAGAGTGAACTGGCCTTGAATGCTTCCAGGGAGGGGGCGTTCACAACTTTTCTGGGCAACCAGTTCTAGTGTCTCACTACCCTCACAGTAAAGATTTTCTTCCTAGTATCTAATCTACCCTCTTCAAGTTTACAACCATTTCCCTTCATCCTGTCACTATCTGCCCTTGTAAAAAGTCCTTACCCCGCTTTCCTGTAGGCCCCTTTCAGGTACTGGAAGGCCGTTATAAGGTCACCTTGAAGCCTTCTCTTCTTCATGCTGAAGAGCCCCAGCTCCCTCAGCATGTCCTCAGAGGGGAGGTGCTCCAGCCCTCTGATCATCGTTGTAGACATCCTCTGGACCCGCTCCAACTGTGTTGGCATTTAAGGCCAGAGTGGATGGGGCTTTGAGCAACCTGGTCTAGAGGGAGGTATCCCTGACTTTTGGAAAGATGTTAGAACTAGACGATGTGAAAGATCCCTTCCAACCCAAACCATTCTACGATTCAATGATTCTATGATCTCCATAGAAACTACAACAAAGAGAACACAATTTAATAGAGCAAATTCTCAGCTACAAAACAGTTTTTCAGCATAGTCACTACCATTAGTTATGCACTTTCACCAACAATGAAAAACAGCCTGCAAGATGCACTCATAAAAATGTGCACCAGCAAAGGTGATGCACTGTTTCAGAGCTGCTTTGATGATGTTGTTGCTAGGAAAATATAATCCATGCAGTCCATCTTTCATTGACCTCTACAGATAGAATTCAGAAGGTGAAAATCCAGACTATAGAGCAGGATTGGTAGGAGAGTCCAGACAGGACTGAAAATGTGTTCCATGGTCTTCAAGCTGGTATTGGGACCTGGCATTAACACGTGCCAAGGGAAAGGTTATCTTCTTCTCTAGTCTGACACTAGAAGTTTGAGCCTCCAAATTAGTCAGCATTACAATATAGTGGTCAGAGTTGATGGTTTGTTCTGGTTCCAGGAAATTCAGAAGCATTACCCTTTTCCTAAAGTGCACATCACTTTATCTCTGGCTTGCCTGGGCCACAGGAGTGACAAGGAACTGCCTTATACCACATATAAAATATATAATATATTTAATGTATGTAAGTAACATTTGTTTAAAATATATTTATTATTATTATAACTTGAGAACAACAAAAACATAACAAGTGAGACATCTGACTTTGTTTTTTTTTTTTTTTTTTTTTTTTTGAAACTAATGCATCAGTTTTGATTGATATAAGTAGTTGTAGCTCTTAGTGAGTTCTCAAGGTGTTTGTCAGACATTTTTGAAATATTTCTTCACAAAATTACGTACTGTCAAAAAGCAACAGCATGGACAAGGAATAATTGTGAAGTGAGAGATATTTTGCTCTGGTAAGATAGGTCTTACAAAAGTCTAGTAAAAAGACATGATTTTTGAGTTGAATATCTGATAGCAATTCTATAAATTCCATTTGAAAATTCACAGCTACTATATTTTATGTCAGCTGAAAACTGAGTAACAATTAAACCAAAAAATCAATGATTTTTTCCAGTCTTGAAATCTATCCTCAAATTCTTTTTATCAAAACAGAAAGCAAGGATTCATAATTTTCACTATTCTAGAAGGCTCCTGCAATGTGTTGATGATAACTTTATGGTCCAGGTGTTGGACAGACCGACCAGAGGTGAAGCATTGCTGGACGTGCTGCTCACCAATGTGGAGGAAATCATCAATGGTGTTAAGGTTGGAGGCAGCCTGGGTTGCAGTGACCACACTCTGGTCGAGTTCATGATCTCGACAGATGTGGGCCTGGTGAAGAGCGGCGTCAGGACCCTGAACTTTGGAAGAGCGAACTTTAAGCTGTTCAATGGACCGTTGGCTGAGATCCCCTGGGATGCTGTCTTTTAAAACGAAAATGTTGACGAGAGCTGATTACTCTTCAAGGATACCTTCCTGAGAGTGCAAGAACTCTCCGTCCCTCTGAATAAGAAAGCGGGCAGAGGAGGTAGGAAGCCAGCGTGGCTCTGTAAGGACCTGCTGGGCATGCTGAGGGCGAAGAAAGGTGCGTACAAGCTCTGGAAACAAGGGCACATCACCTGGGAAGAATACACGGATGCCGTCCAGACTTGAAGACATGGGATCAGGAAAGTCAAGGCGCAGGCAGGACTGAACTTGGCAAGGGACATGAAAAACAATAGGAAGACTTTCTACAGGTGCATTGGCCAGAAGAGACAGGCCAAAGCGAGCGTACCTTCTTTGGTAAATGTAAAAGGAGAACTGGCTTCAGTGGAGAAGGCTGAGGTACTGAGTGAGTTCTTTGCCTGAGTCTTCACTGGCGGCCAGGATTCCAGTACTTCTCCCGTCCCTGAGCCCTGTGTCCCTACACCTCTGGGTGGAAACCAGGGTGGTAAATCCCCCCCCCCCCACTATGAGGACAGAGCAAGTCTGAGACCGCCTCATGAGACTGAATGTGTACAAGTCTATGGGACCGGATGGCGTGCATCCCAGGGTTGTGAACAGCTGGCTGAGGTGGTTGCTGAGCCGCTCTCCATCATATTTGAAAAGTTGTGGCTCTCAGGTGAGGTTCCAGATGACTGGAGGAAGGGTCACGTCACTCCCATTTACAAGAAAGGGAGCAAGGAGGACCCAGGCCGGTGAGCCTGACCTCTGTGCCTGGGAAGATCATGGAACAGATCCTCCTGGATGACATCCTTGATCACATGAGGGAAGGGCGTGTGATCCGTGACAGCCAGCACAGCTTCACCAGAGGAAGGTCATGCTTGACCAATCTGGTGGCCTTCTATGATGGAGTGATGGCATCGGTGGACACGGGAAAGGCAACCGATGTCATTTACCTGGACTTGAGCAAGGCCTTTGACATGATCGCCCACCACATCCTTATCTCCAAATCGGAGGGATGTGGATTTGATGGGTGGACCACGAGATGGATAAGAAACTGGTTGAAAGGCCGCAGACAGAGGGTGGTCATTAATGGTTCTATGTCCAGGTGGAGGCTGGACAAGTGGCATCCCCCAGGCGTCTGTCTTGGGACCAGTGCTCTTTAACATCTTTATCAATGACATCGATGAAGGAATGGAGTGCACCCTCAGCAAGTTTGCTGACGACATCAAGCTGAGTGGTGCAGTTGACACGGTAGAAAGAAGGGATGCCATTCAGAGGGACCTTGAGAGGCTTGAAAGGTGGGCCCGGGTGAACCTGATGAGGTTCAACACAGCAAAGTGCAGAGTATTGCACTTGGGACGGAGGAATCCCAGGCATCCATACAGACTGGACGGAGCGGTCCTTGAGAGCAGCCCCACAGAGAAGGACCTGGGGGTCTTGATGGATGAAAAACTTAACATGAGCCAGCAGTGCACCCTTGAAGCTCGAAAGGCAAATAGTATCCTGGGTTCCATCAGAAGAGGGAGGGCCAGCAGGGACATGAAGGTGATTGTCCCCCCCTACTCTGCTCTTGTGAGGCCCCATCTGGAGTACTGCATCCAAGTGTGGGGCCTTCAGTACAAAAAAGACAGGGAGCTGTTGGAGAGGGTCCAGAGGAGAGCCACGAAGATGTCCAGGGGACTGGAGCACCTCCCCTACAAAGACAGTCTGAGGGAGCTGGGCTTGTTCAGCCTGGAGAAAAGAAGGCTGTGGGGTGACCTCATTGCAGCCTTTCAATACCTAAAGGGAGCCTTCAAACAGGAAGGGAATCAACTCTTTGAAAGGATAGATAACAGCAGGACAAGGGGAAATGGTTTTAAATTGAGGGAGGGAAGACTTAGGTTGGACATCAGGGGGAAGTTCTTTACAGAGAGAGTGGTGAGGTACTGGAACAGGCTGCCCTGAGAGGTTGTGGATGCACCCTCCCTGGAGGTGTTCAAGGCCAGGTTGGATGGGGCCCTGAGCAGTCTGGTCTAGTATTAAATGAAGAGATTGGTGGCCCTGCATGTGGCAGGGGGTTGGAGTTTCATGATCCTTGAGGTCCCTTCCAAACCTGGCCATTCTGTGATTCTGTGATTGTGGTTGACCAACGTATCAATATGCATATAGTTATTTACCACATATTGAGTTAGCACAGCTCTCTGTTGCCCTGGTTTCAACCCTGATGGTGCCAGTCACATGCTGATGTTTAGTTGTTACTGAGCAATGAATACACCCCTGAAGCTAGGTCAGGCTGTTTAGTGGAGAACAGGGTCTGTGAGGACAGTATGAGACAAGAGGAGACAGCAAACATATGTGACCTACCGATTGGACATGTCTGCTTTACCCACTGAGAGAAGTGTCTTGAACTTTTTCTCCATTGGGGAACTCACATATCACCACTCAGTGAACTGACACCTTGACTCTGGCTTGTAATGTGGAGGAACCACTACATCACCAGAAAGGTGGAAAGGAGAAAAACTGTCATTTTTTGTCTCATATTCATTTATTAGACTCTGTGAAACCTGCCTACAGTGTTCTTTCTGTTTCAGCATGAGCATTCATAGGACCTACTAGGCACAAACTTTGCAGTATTCTAGTGCTGCCATCATTGTTTTAAATGCACTGAAGCTGATATTCAACTCTCTACATAGTTCCCTAGTCATAATGTATTGTCTACTTCCAGAGCATTATACATAATATGTGCGTGTATGTATATAACTGTGTATATATTTGTTTACTTTCTATAGGGTGTGTGTGGTTTATACATCTTTTCAACATGCTTAATATTTTTCTAACAGATTATACAGAAAAATTCATTTAACTGTCTCAAAAAACATACCATGAAACAAATGAAGAAAAAACAGCAAAACAAGGGAAAAAAAAAAAAAAAAAAAAAGCCCCAGGTCCTTAAATTAATGGAATAAAAATGTTCAGACATTACTGAAGTTTTAGAATCTCTGATTCACTCTTCTGCATTTTGAAGTATAAATGTAGTAATATTTCCGTTCTTTTAAATTGTTTTTCCCATCATTTCAGCAACACACGTAATCAATAAGTATACAGATGTATAATTGACAAAAATTACAGAAAAGCTACGCTCCTCTTTAGAGAGCATATAGCTGGAGAGGTTATCGTGTTGAAAAGGAATAATCAAAAATGAATGGAAAAGCTTACCCATACCCAGGGCTCACAGGAGAAGACTAAAAAATTCTCCCTCAGTGGCAGTCTGCTCTTAAATGGGGTCTAGGAGATGTGGAGCCAGTCTCCACCCCTTCCAGTCACACAGTTGAATTGTCTTCACCTGTGCTCCCCCAGCTTGCCTCAGGTTCAGGCCATGATTCAGTAGTTCCCATATGCATACAATAATCCTCAATAATCCTTAAGATTAGTTTTTATTATATTTGAAAAGCACTCTTTAAGGTATTTGGTTAGCAATTCCCTTGAGAAAAAAGTAAACATTGAAATTTGTTAGATGCTCTTCCTTAAAACTAATCTAAAAAAAATTTAGTCATAATTCATTTTTTAGTCATAATTCCAATCCTGGAATAAAAACATTGATTTCCAAAATTTGTGCACGGAAGGCATTCAAGAGGTAGGATATCTTATTTGTATGTTAAACCAACAGCAGCAGGGAGAGATACACCTAGAGCAGATGGTATACTCACACCTGCCTACCATCTCCATTTCATTTCTTCATTGTAACTGTCTCAAGGTCACTGCTCTCTTTTAAAAAGAACAAAGGGCTGTATACTCCCTACCTATGAAGACTGCTATTCAAAACTAGTTCCGGAAAAAAACAAAACAAAACAAAACAAAAAACATAAAGACAGAAGAAGAGAAAACAGTCTCTTTCAAGCTGCTCTGAAGGCAGAAGCCGAACATCATATACTTGAAAGTTGTTAGAACATCCTCTAGCTTTATTCCATAGGCCAACTGAGGAGTACTACCACTATGAAGTCAGTGCAACACACAAAGAACCTCTTATAGAGAACCTCTTATAGCGCAGGGTGAGCTGGAAGCATGAGACAGGAGGAAAGTGGATAGGGGTAGGAAGCAGCTGAGGCAACTTCAGCTGAATTAATGTTTTGATTAGTCCTATCTATAGTGACACTGTTTTCTAACTGATAAGCAGTGCCAAACTTCCTTTTTCTGCTCTCGTATATAAATTTATTCAGCTTTTTGTGAAAGTGTATTCTCATATAACTCAATTTTATGAGCGTTTGGAGGCAATGAAGACAAAAATAATCCAGTGAATTGAAATATACAGAATAATTTAGAGAATATTCACTGGCATATATATGTTTATATGTAGCATTTGTTTTTATGCTGACACCTGTTTTATTTCACTGAAGTTTCTGAGTGAACTTTTTAAGTGGTACCTAATATATTATATTCAATATTGTATTATTTAAAATAATAATCTATATGAACAGCCTGGACTATATTTTATATTGTTAATCTGTCGTACATCATCTTGAAAAACAGTCATACAATCATAGAACAGATTAATTTGGAAGGGATGTTACAGATTATCTTGTTCCAAACCCCTTGCCATGGGCAGGGTAGCCATCCATTAGATCAGGCTAGTGTCTGGATCACATCCCTTCCTTCTATTGTGCCAAGTGCACCACTCAGCTCGGTGTCACCAGCAAACTTGCTGAGGATTCACTTGATCATTCCATCTTTGCCAATAAAGATGTTGAAAAGCACTAGTCTCAAGATGGCGCCCTGGGAACTCCTCTGGTTACCAGTCTCTACCTGGACACAATGGTTGACCACAATTCTCTAGCTGTGACCATATAACCAGTTCTTTATCCACTGAATAGTTTAGTCTTCAGATATATATTTCTGCATTTTAGAGACAAGGACGTGGTGTGGGGCCACATCAAATGCCCTTGGCAAAAGCCTTGCACAATTCCAGATAGACAACATCAGTTGCCCTTCAATGATTTATTTGTACTTTACATAAACATGCGTATTATTTCTTGTGTTCTGAAGTCTTCAAAATACTGAATCACATCATTGCATGAGCTGGAAGGGATCTCAAGAGATCACTGAGTCTAACTCCCCTGCAAAAGCAGTTTCCCTACTGTAGGTCACACAGGTAGGTGTCCAGACAGGTCTTGAATATTGCCATAGAAGGAGACTACACAACCTCTATGGGCAGCTTGTTCCAGTGCTCTGACATCCTCACTGTAAAGTTCTTCCATATATTTATGCAGAACTTCCTACATTCCAATTTTTCACAATTGTTCCTTTCCCTTTTCCTATTTCTATAAATTACTGAAAAGACTCTGGCCTCATCCAATTGCTGCCTGCACTTTAGCTATTTATTAACATTGATCAGATCCATCTCAGTCTTCCCTAGGCTGAATCTAGGCTGATCTAGGTCTCTCAGCCTTTTGTCATGAGATACTCCATGCTCCTGTCTGTCTTTTTTGAACCAGGGAGCCCAGAACAGGGCACAATATTCCAGATGTGGCCTCACCAGAGCAGAGTAGATGGGGAGGATCACTTCCCTCAATTTGCCGATCACTGTCTTTTTAATGCAGCCTTTGTTGTCTTGTCAACAAAGGCACACTGCTGGCTCATGGTCAACCTATCATTCACCAAGACTTCTAGCTCATTCTCTGCAGAGTTCCCATCCTCATCCCTTAACCTGTAGTGATGCATGCAGTTATTTCTCCCCAGGTGCAGTACTCAGCACTATCTTTTGTTGAACCTCATTAGTTTTCACTTCGTCCAGTTCTCTAGTCTGTCCAACTACTGTCCAACAGTAGCACAACCATCTGACATGTAAGCCAATCCTCCCTGCTTTGTATCATTAGAAAATTTGCCAAGAGTGGACTCTATTCCATCATCCAGGTAATTGATGAAGATGTTGAACAACACCAGACCTAGCACCATTCCCTAGGGAGCTCTGCTAGATACAGGCCTCCAATTAGACTCTATGTCACTAATCACAACTCTCCGAGCTTTGCCAGTCAGTTAGTTTGCAACCCGCCACACCGTCCATTTATCTATCCCACTCTTTCTAGCTTCATTACAAGGATTTCGTGGGGGACAGTGTCAAATGCCTTGCTGAAGTCAAGGTAGGCAACATCCACTGCTCTCTCCCCATCTACCCAGTCAGTGATGACATCATAGAGGGCTACCAGCTTGGTCAAGCGCAATTTCATCTTGGTGAGTCTATGTTAACTACTTCTGATAACCTTATTCTCTTCCAATTGCTTGAAGATAACATCCAGACCAAGTTGTCCCATTGCCTTTTCAGGGATGAAGATGAGGTTAACAGGACTGTGGTTTCCCAGGTCCTCCTTTCTGACGTTTTTAAGTCTGGAGTGACACTGGCTATCTTTCAGTCCTCAAGAACTAATTCTGTTCTCTGAAACCTTTCAAAGATAATAGAGAGTTGTTCAACACTCACTTTTATCAGCTTCCTCAGTATATGCGGGTGCATTCCATGTGTGCATTGTGAGCAATGAGTTTGCATAGATGGTCTCTGACCATATTCTGATCAACCAAAAGGAAGTCTTCCATTCTCCAGATACTTTCTCTTACCTCCTGAGTCTAGGAATTCCAAGGGGCAGTCTTTGTAGTAAGGACAAAAGCAAAGATGTTCAATATCTGTCTTCTCAGCGCCATCTGTTACCAGGGTACCCACCTCATTCCAGCCAAAGAGAGTCAGAGAGTCAGAGAGCCAACTTTGTCAAACGAATCTGGAGACAGTGTTTACTATAGTCTTTGAAAATTGAATGATTAATTAAAATAGCTCTACTGACATCAACCTCCACATTTAATACTAGACCAGGTTGCCCATGGCCCCATCCAACCTGGCCTTGAACACCTCCAGGGAGGGCACATCCACAACCTCTCAGGGCAGCCTGTTCCAGTACCTCACCACTCTCTCTGTAAAGAACTTTCCCCTGACATCCAACCTAAGTCTTCCCTCCCTCAATTTAAAACCATTTCCCCTTGTCCTGCTGTTATCTACCCTTTCAAAGACTTGATTCCCCTCCTGTTTGTAGGCTCCCTTTAGGTATTGAAAGGCTGCAATGAGGTCACCCCACAGTCTTCTTTTCTCCAGGCTGAACAAGACCAGCTCCCTCAGCCAATCTTCATAGGGGATCAGCTCCAGTCCGCTGATCATCTTTGTGGCTCTCCTCTGGATCCTCTCCAACAGCTCTCTGTCTCTCCTGTACTGGGGGCTCCAGACCTGGACACTCCAGATACTCCAGATGGGGCCTCACAAGAGCAGAGTAGGGGGGGACAATCACCTTCATGTCCCTGCTGGCCCTCCCTCTTCTGATGGAACCCAGGATACCATTTGCTCTCGGATCTGCAAGGGCGCACTGCTGGCTCATATTAAGTTTTTCATCTATCAAGACCCCCAGGTCGTTTTCCAGGGCTGGTCTCAAGGACCGCTCCTTCCTGTCTGTATGGATGCCTGGGATTCCTCCAGCCCAAGTGCAATACTCTGCACTTTGCCATGACTCTTTTTGTTTCCAAAGTGTCTGTGTACTGATGACTGCAGCATGGAGAATGAACAGAAAGAGTTGGAGATCAGTGTGTGTTAGTAGGACTGTGATCTCATTATGATCCCAGAGACATGGTGGGACTGCTCACAAGACTGGAATGCTGTCATGGGTGGCTTTGTGCTTTTCAGGAAAGATAAGCAAGCAATCTGAGGAGGTGGAGCTTCTCTTTATGTGAGAGAGCAACTGGAATGTATTGAACTCTGCCTACAGATGAATGATGTATGAACAGGAAACTTATAGGTGAGAATTAAGGGGCAGGCTAACATTGGTGACAGTCTTCTATGTGTTTATTCACAGGCTCCGTGATCAGGTAAGAGAAGTTAACAAGGTATTCTACAAAAAACTGAAAATAGCCTCACAATTAGAGGCACTGGTTCTCTTGGGGGACTTCAATCACCTTGATATTTGCTGAAAAGCAACAATGACTGGCAAACACAGTCCAGGAGGTTTCTGCAGAGCATGGAAGATAACTTTCTGACACAGGTGATGGAGTAGAAAATAGGGAGAGGTGTGTTGCTGGACCTTGTACTGGTTGCAGATGCAAAGGTTCAGAGGCAGCCGTGGATGAAGTGACTGTGAGATAATACATTTCAGAATCTTATATGGAAGGCAATAACTAGGGTTGCAACCGTGGGTTTCAAGAGAACAGACTTCCCCGAGGACCTACTTGAAGGTATCCTGTGGGTTAGAATATTGCAAGTTAAGTAGGCCCAAGACAATTGGTTACCATTCAGACACTACTTGGAGATGATGAAATTTAAATGTGTATTTGTTTGTGTTAGGAAAAAATACAGCCATCAGGTCTAGGAAAGTGATTATTGCTTTCTACTCAACATATATGAGGCTGCATCTGAAGCGCAGCTTTGACTAGCTGTAGTGAGTAGTATGCACAACCGTTACGATAAAGGAGGGAAACACAAGGACAAGCTGAGGGTACTGGATTTTTTGAGCCTGGAGAAGACCTTGAATTACAGAGGAGAGTTGCTGAAGATTATCATTTTCTAAATATTAGCTATGCAGAAGATGGTATGAAAATTTTATCTTGCCTAGTAAGCATGCCAGAGGCAAAGATTTCAAGTTGCAACAATGGGAATTCTGAGAAAATATCAAACAAACAAAACCAACCAAAAAAACTCACTACCTATGAAAAAGAAAATATTGAAAGCAAACTAACAAACAAAAAGTCGATTGCACTTTTCATCTTGGTCAGATACTGCAAGAGGTTGTCTAGCAACACTTAGAAAACTATTTTTAGAAATGTTCAAATCTGTACAAGACAAAGTCCTGAGGAACCTTATCTAATTAATGCTTTCCTGCATTGCATAGCATATAGGACCAGGTAAGTTCCAGAACTGTTTTTCAATTCTGATTCTCTGTGATTTTACTATATAAAAAAAACCTAAGTTCCAAACACTAGAAATTAACAGGAAAAATAGGGAGAGATGAAGTTTTCTGACAACATAATTGTGCTACTGATTAAAATAAATTTGTTTGATGTAAGTTAATTGTACTCTGAACTTTAGGAAAAGGCTTTTTTTTTTTTTTTTTTTTTTTCAAACTCTAGAAAGTCTCTGCTAATTCCACTTGCAGATTTTGGAAAAAAAATAAATCTTGTGTCATGTCAATACACCCATATGAAAGACAAGATCATGCACACACTGTTATGTACATCCTAGCTTAAACACTGCAGTTTGACAACATGATTTATCCTGTTATTTGGTACTAAATAAAAAAAAAAAATAAAAATAGTAACTATACATCATGAACTACTGAACTATGAAAATGTTCTCCAACAGTTAAGAATATTAAAAATAAATAAATAAAATAGACCCACAAGCACTAACTTTGTCAAGCACAAATGACTGTAAGCTGGAGTTGGTGTAATAAACCCATATGATTTTAAGTTTTTGCTGGATATGCAAGAGTATAAACTAATACATGCTGCTATAAATGCTGCCTTGCATGAGCCAGCTAATTCATAACATGATTAAGGACTCCTGAAAGCTGTGAATATTCCTCTTTCAGAACACACAGTGTTAATGATTTCAGCTATTTATGCTGAGATAAGATTTTACATTGCTTTAATTTGTTTTTTTGGAAGTTATGTTTTTTTTAATGTTTTGCTTTTGACTATGGAGGAAGTGTAGGAAATATATTACAGTAGGATTATATTTAATATAACACAGTCAAGGATTAATGTTACATAATTTAGCTAATATAACAAAAAATATATACTTTCACTTGTATACAACTAAACCTATTTCTAGACCTATACCGATGTCATTATATATCATGCCACTTTATTCATTGTTATTCACTTATATAAATTCTTTTGAGTTTGAGACTGATTGGGAGAAACAGAGAATGCTTAATTTATTGAAGTTTACTTCAATACAGTAACTTACTGATAGAAACAGTACATGGCACTGAAACATTTTTGGAAGCAATTGTTGACAATATATATTTCATTTTATTTTTTATTTTTATTGCTTTCTTACTAGCTTGAGGACTGAAGGAATGGGGAGTTGGTCTTTCTCTCATGATAAACTGAGTGTGCTAAGAACTGACAGTCATGACTCAGGGAGACAGAAAAGAGAAGAAAGGAATAAGGAAATAAAGAAAACAATATAAAAATCTCTCCATCTGGAGCAGATAGAAAGACTATTTGCTAACACTCTAAAAACCCCCTGTTACTGAAACCAAGCAGGGATGCCAAGAGGTAGTTAGCAAAGGAAAAAATTCTCTATAAATCTTTTAAAATTTCTGTCTTATTATTTTATGAAGTTTACTCTCCATAAAAAGTTGACTATTTGAGTTAATATTCCAGTTGAATTTGGATGCCTTTATATTTATCTTTTTATGTTTTGGAGTGCTTACTTCAAAGAAATAATCTGAATAAATTCAAAATACTCACTGATTTGGTGTCTTATCAGAGAAAGCAATGTTTTTTCATGTATTCCACACTAAAAAAAAGTGATATTTTATTAGTAGCATTGTTATTATTTAATTATTTTTGTCTGAACTTGCTCGTAATTACAACTTTCTCTGAATGATTCTTTCTTTTCTTCTTCTTTTCTTCTTTTAATCCTCATTTTATGTACCTTATAAAATGGTACTTGGAAAACTGTGTTCTATGACACACTATGACAACACAGTTTATTTGTCTAAGGAAAGTTAATATCACTCAGAAGAATTCTGAGAAATCTGTCACTCGGAACAATTGAAATGACATTTACCTGTCCTAGAGTTCAAATAAGTTCCTAACAAAACATTATGATATCTATTTGTTCAATTGGATTACTACTTCATGCAAACTTATTATTATTTATTGACTGGACAATTACCTGCAAAGAAGTATAAAAATTAATCCTGGTTAACTACGTTAATAAGTTACTTTAAAATTATTGCTAAGACTATCAAGCATTCTGCTAAAGCTTGATTTTGAATCTTTTATTTTAATATCCCTGAGATTTTTTATTGACAATGTAAAAATAGGTTTATCAGGAGATGTGAGTAATTAATTAAGCTGGTGCTGCTCAGATGAATTTGTATATCTATGTAGTGGCCCTTGACATTTTTAATGCTATCTTTAGAATGATAAATCTATAATCAATAAAGCATTGAGATCTTGAAAGACTCACAATGAAAGGAAATACTGAATTGTATAGAAAACTGTCATTATTCCTTCCCATTTTGTCCAGCTACTTAGATGAAAAGAATAAATGAACTTGAAAAATATACAAGCCATAGTTCATAGGCACAGTGAAGTAAAGTATGGTTTCAACCTAACTTCAGTTTCATTGCTTTTATGGATTTAAGCCTGACCATTAAAGCAGTATTTGTGATTTAATTTCTTCCACAATCATACTTAATTGCTTACCATGCCGTATAATGTTCAATAAAGCAAAGCAATGAAGCAAAAAATAGCAGGACCTCTTGCAAAGGCTAAAATGAAACCCTTATTAAGACAAAAGTGAATAATGCCTCAGTGCTAATTACCATGGTATAGCCAGAACCTATAAACTGTGAGAGACCTCATTAAGCTCTATTAAAATGTGCGCTTAAAATTTATCTGGTTAGATAGATGAATAAAAATGGTTAGTTATTTTAGTCACTACTATTAACCTTTGATTCTCAGCAGGAAGAATTCTCAGTTTGAATTAGTATATAATGTGCCATGAATGAAGGTTCCTTTTCAAGCTTCAAAGAATTATAGACATTCTATGATTAGAATCCATGAAAAAGAAAAGGCATTTTAATGTTTGTATATCATAGAATCATAGAATGGCCTGGGTTGAAAAGGGCTATAATGATCATCTAGTTTCAATCCCCCTGCTATGTGCAGGGTTGCCAACCACTAGACCAGGCTGCCTAGAGCCACATCCAACCAGGACTTGAATGCCTCCAGGGATGGGGCATCCACAACCTCCATGGGCAACTTGTTCCATGCCTCAAGCTCCACGTGTTCCCCTCAGGGAACCCCACAGGACTTCCCAGCTGCAACCTCTCCCTTACACAGAGCCCACCATTCTCCCCAACACTCCCTGCAGCTCAATAACTGGACAGAGGGGGGTAATTCCAGGCACAGTGTCTCCTCACAGTCCAGTTTTAACCCAACTGCTCTCACTCCCATCCTCACTCTCATCACAAGCCCCACCCCTCAACCCCATGCCCCCCCAACCCCCCCAGCCCATCTCATTGCAGCCCCCCAGGCCTACAGCACTGCACTCCCATCAATCCTATCCCTCACACCCACCTCAGCTTCTTCCTTCCCCCCCCTCCCCACAATCCAGGCTGCTGTCCACTGCAGTCTCCTACTTGGGCTGCAGATCCCCCTCTGGTGCCAGCCCAGTGGGTGCTCTCCCCGGGCTGTACATCTACGTGAGTCCCCAGCTTTGCCACAGCCTTGCTTCACAGAAAAAGTGTTGGTGACAATTACATTTGTTATTATTTTATTTTATTTTATTGAAATTTTTAGAAACAATTTAAGAAAGCTCCAGCAGAATTCAAGTTCTTTTATTTAATCTTTGGGACAAATAATTTCTGTATTCCTATATTTAAAAGTACATTTATAAAATTTATATTGGATTGGGTCCAGAGGAGGGCCACTAAGATGATCAGAGGGCTGGAGCACTCCTCCCATGAAGAAAGGTTGAGGAAACTGGGCTTGTTTAGTTCGGAGAAGGCTCCGGGGAGAACTCATAGTGGCCTTCCAGTGCTTGATGGGAGCATATAAACAGGAAAGGGGAACGGCTGTTTTTGAGGGTGGATAGTGATAGGACAAGGGGGAATGGTTTTAAACTAAGACAGGGGAGATTTATGTTAAATATTAAGAGGAAATTTTTCACACAGAGGGTGGTGACACACTGGAGCAGGTTGCCAAGGAAGGTTGTGGATGTCCCATCCCTGGATGCATTCAAGGTCAGGCTGGATGTGAATCTGGGAAGCCTGGTCTAGTGGTTGGTTAGCCTGCACATACAGCAGGAGGGTTTGAAACTAGAGGATCTTTGAGGTCATTTTCAACCCAGGCCGTTCTATGATTCTGTGATATTGATCTGTCTGTCAAAGCAAACAATAAACATTGATCAAAATAATTAGGAAAATATAAATGTTAATCAATATGATTGCATCAAAATTAATGATAATAATAATAAGCTGGCTCAGCTTCCCTGGATGAAGTAGCCAAATGATAACTGCTAACTGCTTGGTGGGAGATCCTGTCAAAGATATTACTAAATCCAGATGGGAAGATCCACTGATCTAATCTTTCTACATTGTTGCAGTTGTGTCATCAAAGAAGGCAGGACCTGACCATGGTGAAGCCATGCTAGTTGTCTTGTATCCCCTCCTTTTCTTCCATGTACTTTAGCATATTTTTCAGGAGGATCTATTCCATTCTCTTCCTGAGCACAGAGGTGAGACTAACAGATTGGTAATTTCCTGGGTCATCTTAAAATTTGGTGTGATACTGCCTTTTTTCCAGTCATCAAGGACTTCACTTGACCACTATGACTTTTCAAATATTATAAAACAGCGAACTCCTTCAGGACTCTGAGACGCATCTCATCAAGACCCATAGACTTACAGATGGTCAGGTTTTCCAGATGGTCATGAACCTGATCTTTGCTTATAGCAGGAGCAACATTGCTCCCTCAGTCTCCACCTTCCAAATCATCCATTTGAGTACAGTGTAAAGAGAGCTGGCAGTGAAGACTGAGGCAAAAAATTGTTGAGCATCTTAACCTTCTCTTTGTCTGCTGCTAGCAGCCTGCCTGTATGGCTCACTAGGGGAGCACATGCCCTTGGCCTTTCTTTTTCATGGTTACATACCTGTAGAAGCCTTTCTTGTTCTTTGGACTCCTTGCCAAGTCCAGTTCCCTTTGGCATTGGCCTTCTTGACCTCATCCCTACACACCCAGCAACATCCCTATACTTCCCCCCAGTAGATGTCCATGCTTCCACTGCCTATGCATTTTCTTCCTCTCCAGTAGATCCCAGTTCAGCCATGCCAGTCTTTTGCCTTCCTTCATTGGCTTCCTATCCTTGAGAATGCAGAGCTCTTGTGCCATAAGGAAATGTACCTTAAAGATCTGCCATTTCTGCTCCTTTCCCTTGTCCTTGAAGACAGTTCCCCAGGGGGTTTGTTGACTAGTTCTCTGAAGAAATGGTAGGTGTCTTTCCTAAAATTTAGCATTCTGATTTTACTCTTTGTCTGCCTCATATTAGTCAGGATTGTGAACTGTGACCACTATTGCATGGTCACTACATCCAAGGCATCCTCCGTATCTGATTGTCACCAATCATTTCAGAAGCATTGGTGAGTAAATGATCCAGTACTGCATTCCCTACTGGTGGGGCAGTCTATTGGCTCAAGAAGTTCACAGTGCATTCCAGGAACCTCCTGAATTGCCTGAAACTCTCCATGCTACTTTTCCAGTGGTTGTCAGAGTGGTTGAATTCCCCCAGCAGGATGAGGTTCTGCAATCGTGATTCCTCCTGTTGCTGGAAGAAAAAGGCTTCCTCAACATGCTCCACTTAATCAGGTAGTCTGCAGTTGACATCAATACAAGATTCCCTTTGTTGCCTCTGTTTTTAACTCTGACCCAGGAGTTTTTGACTTGATCATGGCTGTTCTTCAGGGACAGTTCCTCACACTCTTTTCCTTTATATAGAGGGCAACACCTTATCACTTCCTCCCTCACCTGGACAGATTCCTTGATGAATTCATGCTTTCTAGTACTGATGAGTTCTTTGTCCTTCATATTCTTGGAAATGTATTCCAAACTTAGCTCTTCTATTGTCTTTACTGGGAACAAGGTGGCCTGTAGTCCCCTGGATCTTCCTTCATTCACTTGTAGAAAACAGGAGTCACATTTTCTTTCCTCCAGTCTTCAGGTACTATTCCCAATCGCCACAGTCAAGCAAAGATTATCAAGAGAGGTCTGATAATCACATCTGCCAACTCCCTCAGCACTCGTGGGTGCCTTCCATCAGGGCCAATGAAGTATGAATATTTAGTTTGCTTAAGTATTCCCTGACCCGATCGTCTGTCACTATGAGTACATCCCCTTGCCCACAAGGTACCCATAGGCAACAGATGCATGGTTCTAAGGTTGGAAAGAGGAAAGGTTCAGACCCAGGAAGGGTCTGTAATATTGAACTGATCTAATCAAGGATCCATATTAGAAGTAGTGCTACCAAATAAAAGGTGAAGGGTCTTAGCAACTGGGGACTCCTCACTGAGAGGCACTGAGGCCCCTATTTGACACCCAGAAAATCTCTTGGGAGATTTTTGCTGTTTGCTGGGGGCCTGCATTTGAAAGATCAGAAAGAAGCTACCAAGTCTCATAAAGCCATATGACTCCTGCCCGCTTCTACTCATTCAAGTTGGATCACAGGAAGCTTTAACAAGGAAACTACAAAACACTGAAGGAAACATAATATATTTTGGAAAGATGTTTCCACCAGACATTTTCTAGCATTCAAACAGTGTATTCCAGAAGAAAATCGTCACGAAGTCATTGAGAATATTTTTCAGAATTATGTGAGAGATAATGTGTTTTGTTGCTTCAGGACAGAAATTAAATCTGCCATAACTTATTAGGTTATGCTATCCTTCATATGTTCTACTGTTAATTTTTGTTTCTCAAGGTTTTGTACCTACTGAGTCCTCAATAAGAAAGAAGGAATATCTGAGTTAATATATGTTCCCTATGAATACAAAGAAATTCAATTAATGATTCCAAAAAAGATTAAATAATTCTCTAGAAATGCCACTGAACAGGCCTTATACTATCCAGTAGTATGATGCATGCTGACTAAAAACATTTATATTTTTTGTTTTTCCATCTAAACTAGCACATTTGCTAAACAGCAAATAATAATACATGGAGTGACTTAGCTATATTGTATAGAAACTTTTAAAATGTTCTTAGTAACATCACAAAACTTGTTTTGTGTAATAAAAATAAATGCTAGAAGTCCATTTCATTTTCACTGCCCTATTGATATTTACAGAACATGTGAGAAGAGTGATGCAGTTCCTCACATTTTGTTACTTGGTTTCAGAAGAGAAACTACTGAAGATTGAAGGATCGCTTCCAGAATGTGTAGTGGGTAATCAAGAAGCATTGAAGGCTTGGTGTCATATAATAGCTGTTATATTATATATAACACATTTGCATTGCTTTGTCTTGTTTGCCAGTACACAGCAGAACATTGATTACATTTTTCTCTAGAAACACCTTTGTCTCCATTAAACGTACCATAAGATTTGGACCTTTATCCTCATAATTTTATTTTGAAGTAGAAACATGAATCTAAGAATCTTTATTCATGTAAGATACCTAAAGAATTTTTTTTTTTTTCTCAATGTAAAGGAATTCTGGTGATTATTATTATTATTATTAGATGAGCTGTATCAAATCTATTGATAACATCCCTCAATTTAAATTAATCAGGAAAAACTCTTTGTCCTTTAAAAATTCATCTTTACTGGCTCATATACATCAATGCTTTAAAATTGTCATTATGTTTCATAGTAGATAGTGTTAAAAGAAATAATATTTTACTAAGTTATTTGCATTATATAATTTATAAGAAAAAGTGCATATACAAAACTAATTGTGGATTCATAGGAAAATGAAAAATTGGCATGTGGTCAAGACTTGTGAACATAGGCTTTAAGAAGACAGAATAAGCACTCAGCTTAAAATATATAAAGTAAACATAGACTAAGTATAGGCTCTACTAAGTTTGTAGCAAATCCTTGTAACATCCCTGATAATGTATTTTATATGACTAAGAAGTGTTTAGAACTGAAATTTCTATGTTATATCTGAATTTCTCTGGAAAGAATAATTATTTGTACCGGCATATCCATTTCATGATTTATCTTTATGATGCTTACTTTTCTTCAAGTCTTTCAATTGTAAGACATGCCTCTCCTATTCATTTTTCTCTAGGCAAATCTTGCCTTTAATAGGAACGCTCTTCATGGGAGTACTTAAACGAGTGATGGATGTCAAACATTACACGTGATCTAGTGCATTCTTCAGGATGGGTACCTTCAGTAGAACAGGCAAAATAACATTTCTTCTGAATCATAATATTTTGTTGTTACAATTGGATGTTTGGTGTTCTGAAGTTTCTGATGTTTCCAAGATTGAACTGAAACCAGTAAAAACTAGTGAAAACCTCATTCAGTTGTAGAATTGATATAACAGATGTCTGCAGGTCTCAAGAATCACATTTGGACTTTTGTGCATTACCTCTTCCTAAGCTCCAAGGTAGCTCTGAAGAGGTAGATGAACTTGTTCCAAACTATGTTAAATCCAGATATTAATCTGGAATGTGAAAATAGCAAAAATTAATCATCAGGGCACTGTTACAGGGAAATTATTTTTGTCTTTAAACAACTTCATTGCACTAAATGCAAAGTCATATGGCATATGCATACAAATTTTGAGAGCAGATATGCTGACTTTTGAAGAAATTCAGCTATCTGGATAATTTTAGACTAGACTAGTTAACACTTCAGGCAGAAGAAAGATCATCTATCTGGATTTCAGTAAGGTTTTTGACATGGTACCCCACAACACCCTTCTCTCCAAATTAGAAAGATATGGATTTGATAGGTGGACTATTCAGAAGAAGAAGAACTCGCTGCAGGATTGAGTCCAGAGAGTGGTGGTCAATGCCTTCTTGTCTGGATGGAGATCAGTGATGAGTGGTGTCCCACAAGAGTCAGTGCTGGTACAAATACTCCTTAATATCTTCATCAGTGACGTTGACAGTGAGGTCAAGTGCAACGTCAACAAGTTTGTTGATGGAAGCTGTGGAGTGTGGTTGACACACCAGAGGGTTGGGATGCTATCCAGAGGGATTTAGGCAGGCTTCAGCAGTGGGCCCAGGTTGTGTGGCCCTCATGATGTTCAACAAATCCATCTTGCACCTGGATTGAGGCAATCCCCATTACCAATACAAGCTGGGTGATGAAAGGATTGAGCACAGCCCTGCCAAAAAAGATCTGAAGATACTGTTGAATGGGAAACTGGATATGAACGAGCAATATTTCCTCACAAGCCAGAAAGCCAATCATATCTTCGGCTGCATCAAAAGAAACATGGCCATCAGGTCAAGGGAGGTGATCCTGCCCCTCTACTCTGCACTGGTACATGGAGCATTGTGTCCAGATATGGAGTCCTCAGAATAGGAGAGACCTGTTGGAGCATGTCCAGAGGAGGGTCACAAAAATGACCCAAGGGATGGAACACCTCTCCTATGAGGAAAGACTGAAAGAGCTGGAGCTTCTCAGAAGAAGAGATGCCAAGCTGACCTGTGGGCAGCCTTTCAATGTCTAAACATGAGCTACTGGAAAGAAGGTGATAGATTCTTCAGCAAGGTCTGTGATGCTAGAACAAGCAAGCTTAAAGAGAGTGGATTTAGGATGGGTATAAGGGAAAAGTCTTTTACAGTGATGGTGGTGAGGTAATGTAACAGATTGCCTAGAGATGTGATTGATGCCTCACCCCTGATACTTTCAAGGTGAGGCTGGACAAGGCCCTAGGCAACCTGATCTAATTCTAGATGTCCCTGTTCATTGCAGGGAAGTTGGACTAGATGATCTTTAAAGGTCCTTTCCAACTCTAAGGATTCTATGATTCTACAACTCTAAGATTTATCCAATTATATGTAGTTTTATTTTTTTAATATCTTTATCAGTAATAGTGGTGAAGTATTGAGTGCACTCTCAGTAAGTTCACAGAGTACACCAAGCTGGTTTAAAGTCTTATCTGTTTGAGGCTAGGAATGTTCTGTACGAGGGTCTGGATAGGCTGGATTAATGAGCTGCATCCAATCACATTGTATTCAGCAAGGGTAAGATGCTGTGCTTGAATCATAACAACTCCATGCAGTTGTATAGGCTTGGAGAAAAGTGACTGAAAAGTTCCTCAGCAGAAAATGACCTAAGGGTGTTGGCTGACAGTCAGTTGAACATGAGTCACTGATGTGCCCAAGTGGCTAAGAATGTCAGGCATCCTGACCTGCATCAGAAGTTGTAGCAGAACTACAGAAATGATTGTACCTCTGTACTCAGAAGTGATGAGTCCTTGAATACTGTGGTCTTTTTTCTCAGAATGTTTTCACATGTGCTGAGCACATTGACGCTGTCCGACAAAGCAAATTCTCAGCTGCAAGACTGCCCCTCTGCTGCCATCTGTCACATGATAACACAATTTAGTAGAATATTGGTGGGAAATTTAAACTGCCATAGCACTAACATCCGCCTCTGTTGTAATGGACCAACATCATTAAATAGGATTCATCGCTTTTGATGCATCCTGAAAATAAGGTGATCCCAAGAGCCTGCTTCCTACCTCAACCATTCTGCAATGCACTCTGATCCAAGCATCCTGACCAGTTTTTGAACCCACACTATCACTTACTGACCAGTTTTTGAACCCACACTATCACTTACTTCTCTAGACCATAATCATACCAATTTAATAAATACATAAGTAAAATTGATAAAATCTTTGCTTAATCATTGTACAAAAATAGTGAAAACCTATGTACATTTTTTGGGACACACAAAAATTTGATTTTGTGTCAGTTATGTTTCATGGGCACTTGTTTACATTTCTGTTGAAATCTGGAGATGTGTTTTGTAGAAAATAAATCTGGACTAATGTCTGTCATCAAAATCAAATTGTAGTTATGCTTTCTGGGGAGAAACTCAAGTCTCAGGATTTTGCATGTTCTGCTGCTGGGGTTTCTGCTATACATGTTCAAACACGGTAGGCAGCAAAAAAAACTGTAGACTGCAAGAGTAAAAAAAAGCACTTATCACTAATACCTATATTCACTACCTTCAGCACTGGAATATTACTTGATAACAGTGTCCTTTGAGAATAAATTCCCAATTTGTCTTGCTATAGACTGTGCCTATGCATATTTTTTGTTATTGACATAACACAAGAGATTTAAATGTAATTAGGAAAAAAAAAAAAAAAAGAGGAAATAATTAGTACTCATTATCTAAATCAGCCTTTTGGTAATTTAGTAATTGAGTTAATGACTGACATTAAAAATTTGACTTTGAAATAAGTTACAAAGAATATATCAGAGAGCAGAAACAATAAATTCTATTGGAAAGTCTTTAATTTATTTTAAGTTTAGCCATAAACTTTGATTCTTTTGTCTAACTCAGACCTTGTTGAAAGCACAGTCATGGAAGTTTCAGGATAAATTACCTTATCAAAAAAAGTAGTCCTGGAACATTTATAAATACAAGGGATGCTCTGAAAGTAATGCTCCCCTATTTTATTATTTTGGCCCACAGTGTCAGAGACAGATATTGATGGTATGGCAATAGAAATAAAATTCCTGCCAATATTCTGTTAAATTTCATTCCCATGTGCCAGATGGCAGCAAAGAGTTAGTCTGATGAAATGGCCTCTGACATGGAAACACATATGAAGCAAGGGTATGTCATTTGATTCCTTCATGTGGAAAGAATTGCACCCAATTGACTTTCATTGATGCTGAATGTTTATAAAGACCAAACAGTGGATGTAAGCCAAGTGAGTCAGAGAGCAGTGTGTTTAAGCATTGGCAGCAGCAGTAGCAGCAGTGGTTCACTTCCTCCTCTGGTACTGATGTGTTCAAGTGTGTCATGCAGGTTCTTGTTCACATTTCACTGGCAGAAATGCATATCTAATGGTGGTGACTATGTTGAAAAATAGTGTTTTCTAGCTGAGAATTTTCTCTATCAAATTGTGTTATTATCCTTTTTTTTTTTTTTTTTTTTAATAAATCTGTTGTAGTTTCCATGGAAATAAATAGGAGGCGATACTTTTGGAGTAAACTATGTATATTAACCTACAGTAAAGAAAAAATGAGATTGCTCAATGGGCAGATTGTCCCATGGGCAGGGATAAATTCCACTAGATCAGGCTGACCAAAGGTCCATCCAACCTGAACTTGAACACTTCTAGGGATGGAACTCTACAACTTCTTTAGGCAACCTGTTCTAGTGTCTCACTACTCAATATAAAGTTCATATTTTAGAAATAAAGTTAACTTTACAATAGAGACATAAGTTTTTCAGGTTTTCTTTGCTGAAGGAGACATCTTGATTGGAAAGGCAATTAGTAACTAGTTTTTATGATCCATCATTTGATTATTGACAGGAGTCATTAGTTCATGCTGTATACCCATATACCATAAGCATATTGCACCACTATTTTAAGAATTTACTTGTTAGTTTGTTTGTTTGTTTCCAAGGGGAAAAAAAAAAAAAAGTGAATCCTTCAGTTTCTTGTCTCAATTGCCTAAGGCATTTTAGTTAATTCTTAAAGAAAGCAGAGTAAAAAAAAATCTATCACCAAAAATCTACAGTGAAAAAGGTGATTCCAACCACATATTATCATTTAATTTGGCTTTTTAATTTTAACAGTGTATATATACATTATTCCCTATTACCCTGTATGAATGGCAACTGCTGTAAATGGATTAGTATTTTCAGATCCTTGGGACTGGAAAGATGAATCTTGATAATGTAAATGGATCCCTAGAACAATACAAACTATAAAGTACAGTCCTTAGAAAATGTTGGAAACTTGGTCTGAAAATTGCTGGGTAGGGAAACTCACTATAAAATATTTCTCTTTTATATGTAATTTATGGAAAAAAATCCAATAACAGAAACTAACAAAAAGATGAAATACTGAAATGAATCGTAGAAAATGATAGAATAACTGAACTGAAGACAACTTGAAACCAAAGATGGTGTGTAAAACATTAACTTCTGACTGACTATAAAGCAAGAAACACTATTTAGCACAGACTTAAGATACGTCACATCTAAATATCTAAGATAACGCAGTGAAAATATGTAACTCATCTTTTTATTCTACTTTGAACTCAGTGAATTAGGAATGATATTGTATGAATCAAAACTCATTAGAATTTTGTAAAGATATGAGTTCTTTTTTAGAAAATGTGATTTGATATATAGCTCTGCTGCTTCTTAAAAATCATACAGTAATCATATTCTTTTTTTTTTTTTTTAATAAATATTCCATATATAGAATTCTTGAATGAAATATGAGAGCCTTTTTATACAACATAATACAAACAGTATTTTACGCATGGATTAGAAGTCTGTGGTATGTGGTCTCGTCTATAAAATTTTAAAGATGTAAATGCATATGCATAGGTATATGCATGAGGATATAAGTAGGAAGCACTAAAGTAAATGGCATTCAGATGAGTTAGTAGTCTATGTGTTGGAGAATTACACTGGAAAATGCCATCCAATTTTTTTTTTTTTTTTTTTTTTTTTAATTGAACCTGAGTAGTTAAGGGTTTTGTCATGACAGGTGAACTGTTGTAAACTCTGTACTGATCTGACAGTTCAGGGTCTTAGGATCTGCTGAAACTGTCAAGTGCCTATTGCTACTAGCCTGCTGCAGCTGACACCCTGAAAATACTGCTTGTGTTAGATGTCTGACACTCCAATATAGCCAATGCAGAACAAACAGTAGTCTATTGAGTCAGCTGAGGCTGGGGGAAGGATACTGGGCAAGTTGCCATTCTTGATGAAAACTGAAAGACTTAACCTTACAACCCAGGTGAACATCAGGAGATGAGAATAGCACAAGAAAACAAAGATAAATAGTTCTGGATTCTGCTAATACATTGCAAACATCTTTCCCCCAAGCCCTTTGCACCACTTTTTTCTTGAGGGAAAACTAAAGAATCAGTTTTTGGACTCAAGAGGATGTTGGAAGGGTAAAGAGAGCGAGCGCCACAGAGAAGAAGTAGAAATATAAACTTTTTCAACTGCTGTTATTAGTTCCATTTCTTTTTTTTTTTTTTTTTTTATATTTGTTTGTTTTTGTTCCAATTGTTTTCTTCTTTTGCTTAGGTATCAACTTCTGCATTAATTTTGAACAATAAACTGTTAAAATACTAAATTGACTAGCATTAAATTCTCTTTCTATATATACAGCACATTCCTGTTTGTCCATAGAAGAATTTTTTTTTGTTTGTTTGTTTTTAGCAGAGTTGAAATGTTCAATTCAATTCATTTTAAATTCCTAGGATTACTAAAATAGCTGAAATTAGTGGGGAAGAATCATCCGTAAGCCAAAAGTAGAAAATGAGATAGACTCACTAAATCACACTGGACTGACACAGTAGCTTTCAATTCAACTTTATTTTCAGTTTTCTATCCAGCTGTGAATAAAATAAAAAAAGATTATTTAAAATGTCACAAAGAATTACATGTACTTGTAGCTGTGGACAGTCATCAGTTGGGAAGTAATACAGAAGTATATTACAGCTTGGCAGAGTGAAATTAAAATTTTAATTGGAGACTAACTCAGGTGAGATAGTATTTTGTTTCAAGGATAAAGGTAATAACATAATAAAAGATATGGAAAGACATTTGGAAAGAGGCTTTTGATGAGACATGTGGTGAGTATCTCTTAGCAGTACTGCTGGAGACACAGAGGAGAAACTTTGAAAACAGGAGACTCCATAGGTGATAAGAGAGGACCTGAGGAGGACCTGGCAAGACTGCAGAAAAGGACACCAGTGACATCCAGAAGATAGCATGACACAGCCTAGGATACTGTTCTGCACAGCTGTAACTGCTGTGCTGACACACCTGACCTTCTGTTCAGACTGAGTTATCACATCTCAAGAGACAGAGATGTCATATAATTAGTAAAATTATGCATATTTTGATTATTAAAGTGTTTTGATATTAAATTACACTTAGTGTCTATACATCTACTTTTTCTTAACTCTGAGGCATCACTATTCATATTTTTTCCCTATCAAGTATTTATTGATCATGTCTGTAAGTAACTCTCCCATGTTTTCATAAGAATAGAGAAGTAGAAGCCTAGTCTAAACCTAAACAGCTGTGAGGTAGCAAATGACCTCAAAACGTAGAAGCTGCTGCTGCTCAGCTCCTCCCCAATAGTCTACTTCTGCTTCCCTGGGATTTAAATTCTTTTCACTTCACTTCGACAATCATTTGGTCACCAGCCAATCTGCTATGGATGAGTCATGCTACTTAACAAGTCTCAGCTTATCTGAGTTAAATGATTGTATGATATATCCCAACCCTTTCTTACTGTACATTCAAATGCAAGAAGTGCCAAAAGCAGTTCAGAATTCCCCTACTTAGTCTTTTCCCCTTATTGTTTTAACTGTCAGCTCTGAACACAGTTGTAGCAAATGAATATATTGTTATTTTCAATACTGAAATTTTAGATTTTAATATAGATTTGGTTCTGTTCATATGATATACTATAGCTGTTAAATCACAGGACAAATGTTCTTATCTTTGTAGACTTTGTCACAAAATAGAAACTCATTTACTAATCTGAACCACATTTAGGAACCTAACTGAATATAGAAGCCTAACTAAATGATGCTTGTGAATGCAGACTTTTACAGGTAATATCTGCTGTCTTTTTGAGAGTTGGTTCATTTTTTGTTTTCAAAGATGACCTGTAGATATTTAGCAGATATATAGAGCAGCTATTGCCACATAAATTCATGTAGTGTACTTAACATTCACTAACTTTCTTTCCTATTTCTGATTTCTCTGTAAAATGTCAATTGATTTCAATATCATTTATTTTCATAACCAAAGTGCTGATATGATATAGCCTTCACATTTTATAGTTTTGTAGAGAGAAAGATGGAGTTAAAACTTGCATTGCATTTTTCAGAATTTAGAGAATCATTTGAACTAGGAGAACAGTCAATACAGAAAATACTAATAAAATTTTTGTTACAACACAATGCACAGTTCATCAACCTGCCTTTCCTTTCTTGAATGTCTTTGAAAAAAAAAAAAATATATATTAAGAACAGATATAGTTCAACCTGTAATGTTTGCTACTCTAGGAAAGGAACAAAGGACTGTTACATCACATAAAACCATCACATATTATGAAATTGTTCTGAAAAATAAGACTAGCAATTTAAAACAAGCAGATATGTTTCAGTGTATAATCTTCATTATAGCATACTTAAGATAATACTGCAGCAGCAAATAGTGATACTAGAGAAATACAGTAGACCTACTAAATACAATTTTACATTATTTTGCAGTCAAAGATCTGGCACAAAAGTCCTCTCTTTGCACAGTGTACCTGCAATCAAAGAAACAGATGATATCAGGAAAAATAAAAAGTGCTGAAAGTTAGTCATAAATTAAGCATATATTATATGCTAATCCCTAAGAACTAAAATCTAAATATCTAAAACGCTAAGATAATGAGAAGTGATAGAGATTCTAATGGATTTTCTCTAAAATCTTCCTTAGCCATCTTCGGTGTGACTGAGTCCTATATCTTAATTCTCACACCAATTGTGAGACTTAATTGCTTCAGTATAGTAATGTAGTGCCATTTACATTTCCTAGAATTCGTACTGATTTTCTTTAAGCATACTTATAGGATTTAGAGATATCAGTTTCTTTTGGACCCAGAGTGACAAAAGTTATTCCAGATAGATACAAGGTGAAAGATAAATCAACCGGTTGACTGCAGTGTGAGCACAGAAAATAAGTCTATGCTCTCCCTCTATTCAACTAAGTCTAGTCTTTACACCAGGTATAGACTAGAGAGCTAGTCAGCCATCTTGTTTACGATAATAATCAGTTCCTGAACTCCTTCATTGTTATTGTTTGCAAAGGATTCCATTGACTACACTGTGAGCTTACATAGCTAAATCACCTAGAAGACACCTACGTATGCTGTCTGAATATGCAATCCTACTTTAACTATGTTATCAGTACATTATTCTGAAATACTAGGGACAACCAAAACTTGTCAGCGAAAAAAGTAATTCAGCACCTGTATGGCTATTTGGATTAATCATGTCTGATTTCAAGTCTTTTTGATTCAGTGTGCCAGAAGTACTCTCAGCACTTATAAGTAACATGACTGTGTTAAGTAAATAGACAGTCAGAATGACTTTTGTTTAAAGACATACCTGGAGAAGGAAATGATACCCCTGTTTTGCATATTAGCAACTTAATTAAAACGCAAGACCAAGAAGACATCTCCAGAACTATTCTCTTCACTATTATTTAGTATACTTTTCTGTTTCAGTAAATAGTTTTTATATCTCAACCTATGAGTTCTACTTTTTGTCCTATTCTCTCTCCTGGGAGGGGGAAGAGTGAGCAAAAGGTGGTGTAGAATTTAGCTGCATGCTCATTTAAACTACATTAGTCTTCCATATTTAGTGAAAATTAAGTTATAATTTTTGTGATTAATTCTTTTCACACATTATTGCAGGTACAATTACATATTAAATGTATAAGTCACTTTTTCCTCAAGCACACATGGAAATACACACATATATGGTGAAAAGAACAAATTATATTCTTGAGAGACAATTATATAAAGCAAAATACACACTTTTTTTCTGAAAGTAAGCATCTGCTTTCCATATGTTGTCAATGGAAGTGTATATTCTGAAGACCATCAGAGTGAAAAAGTTCAAAATCAATGTCTGTTTTTATGGATATATTAAGTGGCAAAACCAGCTGAGCTGAAAGTCATGTCAACAAATCTTAAAAACCTAAAAGACAACCAACTGTAAAAGGTAGATGTCTAAATCTAAGGTCTCAAATATCATGATTGAATCACTCTATAAGCCTCTCCAGAGTCTACTTCATCGAATCTATTTAAAGTATTCATTTGGACTGAGATAAATTGCCATCCTGAGACCCTTACTCTTTCTGATGGCTAGGAAAGATTCTAATGTGACATTCCAGAGATTAAACTAATCTCACCCAAGATGCTCACCCAAGAACTATTAAGGAGGCAGTTGAATGCTGAAGTCAGTCAGAATAGATCTGCTTTTATGGAGAGATATTATAGCTATCATAAAGCTACATTCCATCAAAAGTACATTTTAACATGCAAAAAGCACAGCTGAGAGTGGAGAAGGTTTACAGATGTTAACTTTTATGACTAAAGTATAAACAGGACTCCAAGAAGATAAAAAAGGCTTTACAGAAATAATCTAAACTATTTATTCAAATCTCAGCTTGCCTGTAAGAGTAAAATAGAGAGAAGTGAGCATTTTGATGACACTGTTTAAGTACTGTTAAACAGATGTACAGTGAAGTAATCAACCAAATAACTCCTCTCCCTTGCAAAAAAAAAGATTATCTTGAGGTGCATCTAGTTACCCATACAGAACAAATAGCAAAGTTATTCTTATATTCTACTCTTTTATTCTTCAAAGTTATTCTTATATTCTACTGTAAACATAGATTGTTTATAGTTCTATTATATCATATAGATTACTTAAAAAAAAAAAAATCTTTTGAGATTGCATCACTTTCCATCTTCAAGCTATACATTCTTTATTGTTTAAATAACGTTAAATGAACTGACTTTCTTTCTGGAAAGTTTCAAGATATAAAAATTTAGGAGCAATATAAATGCAGATTATTAAAAGCTAGATTTTATTTTTAATATTCTTGTTAAGATTGTTAATTTCAATACATTAGGACTTGTAACTTTCTCCTGTTTTCAATCCAGTTAGGCAATTACAGGCTTCCAGATGTGTACCCAATACTTCTACAGATGTCAAATTAATTTCTTTTGTTCCAACAAGTTATGTTTGAATCTTTTTAAGGGAAAAGATTGGGCCAAATACCTCTGACTGTACATGCATGCTATGAACAGTAGTACTTGGCGCAGAAATTCATAGATCACTGGAATAGCTTTTTTTTTTTTTTTTTTTTTTTTTTTTTTCAAGAAGTGTGAGTCAGTAAAAAAGCCATGTATACTACTCATGAAAGGAGATCTGGTGGTATGCAGCAACGCTGGAGAGATGCTCACAAGATTGTTACTGTTATTTTGCTACCTCATTCTTCTCATAATTTCTTTCCAGTCAAGTTGCATGGCCTTCAAGATAACGACCCTTGTGTGATACATACACAGTACCACAAAATATTCCAGGAAATGTTGCAAGAATATTGATTCTGGATCTTGGTCATTCTCTGTGACCTAAAGTCTTTTCTACTTCAAGTACATTTATTTCCAGAGGAGGTTTTATTTCCAAAGGTATGAATTATTTAGCAACAGTGATTTGATCATTTGGATAAAACTCTTGTTTCTTTAGAAACCACACAGTCTGCTGATAAGGTGTTAATGTTGGTGATGATCAGATTTTTTGCCCTACTGATAGAAAACAATGTACATTTTGCTTTATTCATTAACATGAAGCAATTGAGATTTATGCTATTATTTATTCCTGGTCTGTGTTACTGTTTCCATTATCAGACTGAAAGAGTCAAATCTTTAATAAGTGAAACTACAAGCAGTTAAAGCTGAATTTTTCATTTGCAGAGGGAAAGGGGGAGAAAAAACTCCTACAAAACCTTCAGCTTTCTTTTTCTTTTTTCCTAATTTCAATGAATATCCAAGTGCTGCCTAGGATCTTTTGAATAATAAATAACAGGAAAAAAAACAATAACTGAAGTACTCTGAGTAACTGTTGCTTATGATTTAATTTCAGTCTTTAAGATTACATGATTAAATATAATCAATGTTATATGCCCAGTGCTAATGTTTACTCTGTGGCATATTAGAGGTTGATTTATTTACTGGTTTTTTTTTAAGCAATTCTTCTCAATAAACAATTACTAGAAGGTGTTGAATATTATATGGATTTTCTGAATGTTTTATGATAACAAAGGCTAGTGAGAATCTTATGATTCAGCCAATTAACATACAATTAATAAAACTTATATTAAATATAATATTCATTGCTATGTACTATGTCTATGACAAAGAGATACCTCAAGTTACTCCTTTAGTGTATTACGGGACCACTAGAAGATCTAATTTAAGTGAAAGTCTTTTGAGACAAACAACTAATTTTATTGTATGTCACTTAACTTCTGTGACTGAAAAAGAGAGAAAATAACTGACATGAATAAAAAGCAAGCTGAATCCTACTCTTATCTCTTACCCTACCTTTTACATGTAAGTATCTAAGGAATTAAGATATTAAAAGGAAAAAATCCAAAAAACATACTGCAGTTTTTCTATACCCTTCCTGTAAAAAGAAAGGTTTTTTATTTATATAATGCTCTCCTATTTAATGCTAATAAAAGATTTACTAGAAGTCAATAAAAATAATTAGTTATGAAAACAATTGAAAACACTATGCAAGAAATTCTTTTTTTTTTTTTTTTTTTTTTTTGTTATTGCTGTTGTTGTAGCTGAAAGCAAAATATTGTGAAATAGAAACACACATTCATATTCATATCTTCATATGTCAGGCCCAAGTCAATATAGAAATGGCAGCCTACAGCAGGTTGTCTTCTGCATAGGTCACTGAGAAAGTAATGCCTCCTATTTATCCATAGAAATGACAACAGATAAAAAGCACAATAAAACTGATACAGCAAATTCTCAGCTACTAAACACTATTTTTCAACATAGTCACCACCATTAGATACGTGTTTTCACCAGTGATGAACAATACCCTTCATGCCATGTTCATAAAAATCTACATGGCCGTCTGTAAAGTGGTTTTACTTTAACATTTCTGTTGCCACTGCTGAAGCACAGTGCCATCTACTGCTTCACTGTGCTAAGATCACTTGTTTAATCTCCGTAAGCATTCAGCTATTCAATGAATCTTTTTCCACTCAGAGGAATTCAATTACACATCTTTGTTTCATATGCAGCTCCATGTCAAATGGCATTTTGCAGACTGCTCCTCTGCTGCCACCTGTCCCATGGCAACAACATGTAATGGAATATTAGTGAGAAGGTTCAGCCTCTACTGCCATACCACTACCATCTGCCTCTGATGTTATAGGCCAACATAATAAAATAGAAGGCATCACTTTGGAAGCAGCCCTTTTATTTATTTGAAGTTCTCTCTTTATAGAGTTAAAGACAGTAACTGATTGGACCACATGAATGTTCTTTTCATAGAATCTAGCTGATCAACCATAGTTGAAATTATACACTGTTATCATATCTGCAAATTACCTGCACCTTTTGAATTTTTTTCTCTCTTTGAGAAGTCTAAATGTGTGACAAGCTGAGAAATCTAATCAAATGACACCTCTTATTTTATCAGTGTGTCTATCTAAGATACACATGAGTATCTAGGAGTTCTCTAAAAATATTGTTTCTGCATTGACATAACTTTGAGAAATTCCTTAAGGTATTTGAGTTTGTATCCCACTGTGGATTCACTCTGATTAATAGTTTTCCAGTTTGTATCTTAACCTAAATTTCCCCTTTTATAGTTTTAATTCCCCTTGTGCTATGACTATCAGATCATATAAAAAGTTGGTCTCTCTCCTACTTATAAGCTCCCTTCAAGTACTGGAAGGCCACAACGAATTCTCCAGGCTGAACAAACCCAGCTCCCTCAAGTTCTTCTTTATAGTGGAGGTTCTCCAGCCCTTTGATCACCCTTGTGGCCCTCCTCTGGACCTCTTCCAATAGCTCCACACATTTCTTGTGTTGGGGGCCCCAGGCCTGCAAATGGTACTCTTGGTGGGGCCTCACAAAGTAGAGGTGGAATCACCTCCCTCGCCCTCCTGGCCACTCCTCTTTTGATAGACTTCAGGATACTGTTGGCCTTCTGGGTTGCAAACACACACTGCTGGCTTGTGTTAAACTTTCCACACAAAAAGATCCTCAGGTCCTTCTCCACAGGGCTGTTCTCAAGGAGTTATTTTCACAGTCTGTATATATATTTGAGATTGCCTCAAACCAAGTGCAACACCTTGTTAAACTTCATTAGATTCTCATGGGCCCACTTTTCAAGCATGCTCAGTTCCCTTTGGATGACATCCCTTCCTTCTGTTGTATCATTTCCACCTCTTAGCTTAGTGTCGCTTGCAAACATTCTGAGGGTGCATTTAATCCCACAATCTAGGTCATTGATTAAGATGTTGAAAAGTACTGATCTCAAGGCTGAGCTCTGGGAGACACCACTTGTGGCAGGCCTCCACCTGGATATAAAACCATTGACCAGAACCCCTCTGATTGCAATTACTCAGCTAATTCTCAGATTTTCCCTTATGTTCCTAATGAGGTTTTCTTTGATGAGTGTAACCACAGATCCATACTCTAGCTACTTCTATACTTGTTATGGTTTTGCTGTGATAGAGTGGTGATAATACACCAATAGTTCTAGTTAATACCAAATAGTGTTTACACAGTCAGGGAACTTTTCAGCTTATCATACAGTTCTGTCAGTAAGAGGCTGGGAGTGCACAAGATGTGAGGAGGGGACACAGTCAGGACAGCTGACCCAGACTGAAAAAAAGTATCCCATACCATATGATGCTGAGCTCAATAATTAAAACTGTTGTAAAGAATGAGAAAGAGATGTTTGGCTTGGTAGTATTTGTCTCCCCAAGAAATAGTTATGTGTAATGAGCCATATTTTTCTGTAAGTGTGTGAACATCTATCAGCTAATGGGAAATAGTGAATTAATTCCTTGTTTGTCTTTGTTTGTGCACATGGCTTTTGCTTTATAGAGTAAACGATCTTCTTCTCAACCAATGAGTTCTGACATTTTTACATTTCCGTTACTCTACTTCATCCTTCCTGTGGAGGCTGATTGAGCGCCTGTGTGGCGCTTAGCTTCCTACTGGAGTTAAACCACAAAAGATTTAGATTTTACTGAGTTTTACTGGGAATCTTGGCCTGCATTTGGAGACTACACAGTGCAGTGTAATTTATATATTTGTTTTTGTTTTCTGCTAGAGTTTAAATACCATGATCTGTCATATAAAGGAACACTGCTTCTTTAAGCTTGATCCAATCCAGAAGCTCTGACTCTAGGACAGCCTTGATGTGACCAAAAAGAGGAAACATTCAACATCTGGCAAATAAGTAGCTTCTTAAGCTCTACACAGTGCATGAGGTTAAAAATCAAAACTAACACTTAAAAAAAAAAAAAAAAAAAAGAAAGAAAAAGTATAATACATCTTGTCTCTGCCTGTCTCCAGTTACTTCTAGAGGCACAAAGAAAATATTTGTCAGACTATAGGCACAGAGAAGATGTAGAGAGAATGTTACAGTCTTCCACATATTACTGACTTGAAGTAATTGTTATATTAGTTTGGAAATGTGAGGTCAGAGGTTTCCAAAGTTGAATTTAAAATTGCCTGCAGCATTGACCCAACGTTCTCTTCAGAAAAAGAAAAAAGCAGAGAGGCCAGAGAAAGACAGAGGAAACAATAGAAGCAGAATGAGGTCAAAGGGAAGAAGATAGACCATAAGCCAAGTCAAACAGCAAAGCAGAACAGAGATAGTGCTGGTTTATTAAAGAGATTAATGTCTGTAGAATTAATGTGCTATGAACAGAGATGTGAACCATGAGAGTATTATATGATAAGAAGGAGCAATACAAAATAAAGCTTTCTTTTTAAGTAGATAGAAATGGGCTGTGCAGCAAATAGAAATATTTCTTTCAGATGTATTATGCTCTTTCATAAATAAAGAGTCTTTGCTGAATAGAAGTGGTGTTGTGCCTCTCCACTATGATCCTTGTAAAATATTAACAACACTAAATCTTTTTTTCTACTGTTTCACATTAACTGCATGTAAAATAAAATCTGTTTCTCTTTCACACTTTGAAGAATAAAAATATTTTTCAAGAGTTAGAGAACCATTATATGACTTACAAAAAAAAAAAAAAAGAAAAAGTTTTTTTTCTGTATTCCATTTCATCTTCTCTTTCTATGAGAAGTATAGCCCATTGTGGCATTAAAAAGCTAACAATTATGGCTAAATTCCTCTAAAAATATTTGATACACAAATAAGATTAATTTCTACAGTGTTAAGTAGGAAGTTTAAAAGAAAAAAAAAAATACTTCTGGACTTCTGTCTTTAAATACAATTATATATAAACTGCATAAAAAAATAAAATCACATTTCAAAGTAATACATTTTTCTTATAAAAACTTATAAAAAGATGAATGTCTGCTAAAGCCAGTGGAGCTATAGCTTTTCACATGTGATCTGATGAATACATGTAGATACTTGAATAAACATCCATGGATGAACATCCAGAAATCTGGAAGAGATTCATCCTAGATCCTTTATCGTTTATCCTATCCTTTTTGGGTTCCTAGAGTTCTTACGAAATTGGCTGATTTAGTCACCGGGCGACTTCTAATGATATTTGAAAAGTCATGGTGATCAGGTGAAATACCTGGGTGACTGAAAAAAAGAGGCAAAATCACACCCAATTATAAGAAAGGATGACCCAGGGAGCTACTAACCTGTCAGCTTTGCATCCATCCTGGGGAAAATCATGGAGCAGATCCTCCTGGAAGCTATGGTAAGGCATGTGGAAGACAGGGAGGTGATACAGAAGAATCATGGCTTCAGCAAGAGCAAGTCCTGCCTGACCAACATAAGGACATAAGGACTTTTATGATGATGTAACTGCATCAATGGAAAACGGATGAGCCACTGATGTAATCTATCTGGACTCCAGTAAGGCCTATGACATGGTCTCCCATAACATCATACTCTCCAAATTAGAAAGATATGGATTTGACAGATGGCCTGTTTGGTAGACAAAAAACTGGTTGCAAGATCATATGCAGAGGGTGGTGGTCAGTGGCTCAATGCTGAGATAAGAGATCAGTGACAAAGGGTATCCCTCAGTGATCAGTACTATGACCAGTGCTGAGAAGATTTAGATTGGATACAAGGAAAATATTTTTAATAGTAGGGGTAATGAGGCACTAAAATTGTTGCCCAGAGATGGGGTGGAAGATAGGATGTCTCCCATCGTTGGAGACATTCAAGATCAGGCTGAGTGGGCTTCTGATCAACCTAATCTATCTGTAGATGTCTCTGCTCACTGTAGGGGAACTGAACCTTTAAGAGACTTTTCCAACTCAATTTCATTATTCTAGGATTCTATCATTTTCCAAGAATTCCAGCTATATCAAACTATAATTTGTATTATAACAAAATCAGATGAAATATTCTCCACTTTGACATTTGAAATAATATAGGGAGTGTTTATCTTTTAAGTAACATGTATAGTTTTCACTCATCTCTAAGTGTACTTCATCTATCTTCCTGGTCACTTAGCCAGTGTTTTCAATTTATGAGTTCACATTCATTCAGCTACCAGATTTGTTCCTTCACAAAATATTTAAGAACACTAATAATGTTTTCTTTAAAAATGTTATCATGAACATCTGTCTGCTTCCTAATCATATGACTAGCTTATCCTCAATTTCATCCTTCTCTGAGCCTATTGATTACTTTATTGACCTTTGTATTCATTGTGCATTTGCTCTTTTGCACCTTTAACAAAATATGTCATTTATTCTTTGTTTCCATGGATTTACTTCAGAAATAAACATTAAAAGCTGCCAGTGTGCTTATTGTCAACTCTAAATCTTATTCTGTGATGAGTAATTGATCCCCCCAAAAGATTTTATTTTTACAATCTAAAAGAGAAAATAGATTACACTTGAAGGAGAAATGTGTATCACTGTTACTGAAGTAGAAAGGAAGAAATAGAATGAGGAAAGAAATCTTTGTTAAAAAATATTTAAAACAACAGCATGTAAGTTTGAGTCTGCAGATTCTTTAAATATAAGTTAAAATTATTTATTATTGATTTATTATTGATAATTATAGTAATCTTAGTTTAAAATGTCCGATATAGAATCATAGAATGGTTTGGATTGGAAGGGACCTTTAAGATCATCTAGTTCCAACCCCCGTCCTATAAGCAGGGACACCTCCCTCTAGACCAAGCTGCTCAAAGCCCCATGCAGCCTGGCCTTGAATGCTTCCAGGGAGGAGGCATTCACAACATCACTGGAAAACGTGTTCCAGTGTTTTACCATCCTCACCCTTCTTGAAAATGGGAGTTATGTTTTCCCTTTTCTAATCAGTGGGAGCTTCAGCTGACTGCCATGACCTTTCAAATATGATGGATAGTGTCTTGGCAACATCATTTGTCAGTTCCCTCAGAACCCACGGATGGATCTCATTGGGCCCAATGGATTTTCATATCTTCAGGTTCTTTAAGTGATCTCTAACCTCATCTTCACTTACATTGGGCAGATCTTCCTTCTCCAAGTTTTTAACCTTGCTTTCTGGAGCTTGGACAGTGTGGCTAAAGCCATTGCAAGTGAAGAATGAGGCAAAGAAAGCATTGAGCACCTCAGCTTTCTCTGTAGCACCTCAGCTTTCTCTGTATCCCTCGCATCTGAGTCTCTAGTTTCCTTCTGGAGAGAGTCCACATCTTCCCTGTCGTTCTTTTTATCACTGTTTCATATGTAGAAATTCTTCTTGATCCCCTTTATATCTCTGGCTAGATTTAATTCTGTCAGGGTATTAGCTTTCCTAATGTGACCCCTGGTTGTTCAGACAACATATTTATAGTCCTCCCAGGTAATGCATTCCTGCTTCCAATCCCTGTAGACTTTCTTTTTGAGCTTAATTAAGTCCAGAATCTCCTTGTTGATCCACAGAGGCCTCCTGGAATTCTTGCCTGCCTTCCTCTTTTTTTTTTTTTTTTTTTTTTTGGAATACACTGCTTCTGGGCTTGGAGGAGGTGGTCCTTGAATACCGATCAGCTTTCTCAGGTCCCTGTTCCCTCCAGGCTTTATCCCATGTCACCCTGCCTGTTCTCTCAACAGTTCAAAGTCTGGTTTTCTGAAGTCCAGGGTATCAAGCTTGCTGTGCACCCAATTTGATGCTCTAAGGATTTTGAACTCCAACACTTCGTGGTCACTTCAGCAAAGTCTGCTCTTAAGCTTCACATTACTCACCAGCCTCTCCTCATTGATGAGGAGAAGGTCCAGCATAGTACCTTTTCTTGTTGGTTTCCGTACTGCTTGGAATAGGAAATTATCATCAACACATTCCAAGAAACTCTTTGATTTCTGGTGCACTGCTGGGTTGTCTCCCCAGCAGATATTGAGGTGGTTAAAGTCTCCCATGAGGACCATGTTTTGTGAATGCAAAGTTGTTCCTATCTGTTTATAGAGCTCCTTGTCCATTTGGTCTTCCTGATCAGGCAGCCTGTATCAGACCCCCACTATGAATCTCCTTCCCTTGCCTTCCCTTTAACCCTAATCCATAAGCTCTCTGTCAGCTCCTCATCTGTCCCCAGGCAGAGCTCCATGGACTCCGGGTCATTAATGTAGAGGGCAACACCCCTTCCCCTTCTCCCCTGCTTGTCTTTCCTAAAGAGTTTATACCCATCTAATCTTACATTCCAATTGTGTATATGATATGTTTAAATATAGCTTTCAGTGGGCAGTCAGAAGACAGTGCCTGATGATTGTAGAATCATAGAATCATAGAATCACTCAGGTTGGAAAAGACCTTAATGATCACCAAGTACAACCATGACCTAACGATATTACCCTAACTAACAACCCTCAGCTAAATCACGTCCCTGAGCACCACATTCAAATAGTTTTTAAACACATTCAGGGATGGTGACTCAAACACCTCCCTGGGAAACCTATTCCAGTGCTTAACAACCCTTTCTGTAAAGAAGTGTTTCCTAATATGCAACATAAACTTACCCTGGTGCAACTTGAGGCCATTTCCCCTCGTCCTGTCACCTGACACCAGTGAGAAGGGACCAACCCTGCTCTCGCTATAAGCATCTTTCAGGTATTGGAAGAGAGCAATAAGGTCTCTCCTCAGCCTCCTTTTCCCCAGACTAAACAACCCCAGATCCTTCATTCACTACTCATAGGGCATATTCTCCAAGCCCTTCACAAGCATTTTTGCACTTCTTTGGACCTTCTTCAGCACCTCAATGTTCTTTCTGTATGGAGGTGCCCAAAAATGAACACAGTACTCAAGGTGAGGCCTCACCAATGCCGAGTACAGGGGCAGGATGACTTCCCTAGTCCTGCTCACAACAGCATTCCTGATACAAACCAGGATGCCATTGGCCTTCTTGGCTACCTGGGCACACTGCTGGCTCATATTCAGCCAACTGTCCATCAATACACCAAGGTCCCTTAAAACTGCACCTCCCCAAGCCTGTAGGGTTGCCTGGGGTTGTTGTGACCAAATTGCATGACCCATACTTGGCCCTATTAAAACTCATGCAGTTAACCTTGGCCCATCGATTCAGTCTATCCAGGTCCCTCTGTAGTTCCCTTCTCTCCTCAGGCAGATCAACACTCCCTCCCAACTTGGTGTCATCTGCAAACTTACTGAAGGTGCACTCAGTCCCCTCATCAAGATCATCGGACTTTGAATTGTTTAGAAGACTAGTAGGGGGAGTCCCCTGGGATTCAGTCTTAGAGCGTAAAGGGGTCCAAGACAACTGGTTGCTCTTCAAGAAGGTAGTCTTACAGGCGCAGGAGCAGGCTGTCCCCCTGAGCTGCAAAATGAGCCGGCGGGGAAGGAGACCGGCGTGGATGAATAGGGAACTATTCTTGAGGCTCCGGGAGAAAAAGAGAATTTACCTCCTGTGGAAGAAGGGACGGGCAACTCAGAAAGAGTACAGAGAAGTTGTTAAGATGTGCAGGGAGAAAATCAGAAAGGCAAAAGCCCAGCTCGAACTCAACCTAGCCGCTGGGATAAAAAGAAACAAGAAACCCTTTTACAAATATATCAACGGTAAAAGGAGGACTAAGGAGAATCTCCATTCTTTACTGGATGAGGCTGGGAATGTGATTAGTGAGGATAAGGAAAAGGCAGAGGTCCTGAACGCCTTCTTTACGTCTGTCTTTAGAGGTCAGACCAGTTATCCTCAGGGTACTCCACTTTTTGACCTGGTGGACTCGGCTGGGGAGCAGACTAAACCGCCCACGATTCAGGAGGAAACAGTCAGAGACCTGCTACTCCAACTGGACTGTCACAAGTCCATGGGGCCGGATGAGATTCACCCGAGAGTGCTGAGGGAACTGGCGGAGGTGATAGCCGAGCCGCTTTCCATCATCTACCAGTGCTCCTTGTTGACTGGTGAAGTACCGGAAGACTGGAAGCTTGCCAATGTGACTCCCATCTACAAGAAGGGCTGTAAGGAGGACCCGGGGAACTACAGGCCTGTTAGCCTGACCTCGGTGCCAGGGAAGGTTATGGAACAGATTGTCTTGAGGGAGATCACGCGGCAAGTGCGGGACAATCGGGGGATCAGGCCTAGCCAGCATGGGTTCACGAAGGGTAGGTCCTGCTTGACCAACCTGATCTCCTTCTATGATCTAGTGACCCGCCTGGTGGATGAGGGAAAGGCTGTTGATGTGGTCTACCTTGACTTCAGCAAAGCCTTTGACACTGTCTCCCACAGTATTCTCCTGCGGAAGCTGGCAGTCCGTGGCTTGGATAGGTACACTCTTGGCTGGGTAAGGAACTGGCTGGAGGGCCGGGCCCAGAGAGTGGTGGTCAATGGAGCCAAATCCAGCTGGCGACCGGTCACGAGTGGGGTTCCCCAGGGGTCGGTGCTGGGGCCTGTCCTCTTCAATATCTTCATTGATGACCTGGATGAGGGCATTGAGTGCACCCTCAGTAAGTTTGCAGATGACACTAAGTTGGCTGGAAGTGTCGATCTGCCTGGGGGTAGCGAGGCCCTACAGAGGGATTTGGACAGGCTGGATAGCTGGGCTGAAGCCAATGGGATGAGGTTTAATAAGACCAAATGCCGGGTCCTACACTTTGGCCACAGCAACCCCAAGCAACGCTACAGGCTTGGGGTGGAGTGGCTGGAAGACTGTGTAGAGGAAATGGACCTGGGGGTGTTGGTTGATGCTCGGCGGAACATGAGCCAGCAGTGTGCCTGGGTGGCCAAGAAGGCCAATGGCATCCTGGCTTGTATCAGAAGTAGTGTGACCAGCAAGAGTAGGGAAGTAATTGTCCCCCTGTACTCAGCTCTGGTGAGGCCGCACCTTGAGTACTGTGTCCAGTTCTGGGCCCCTCACTGCAAGAAAGACATTGAGGCCCTGGAGCGTGTTCAAAGAAGGGCAACAAAACTGGTGAGGGGTCTGGAGCACAAGCCTTATGAGGAGCGGCTGAGGGAGCTGGGATTGTTCAGTCTGGAGAAGAGAAGGCTCAGGGGAGACCTTATTACTCTCTATAACTACCTGAGGGGGGGTTGTAGCGAGCTGGGGGTCGGCCTCTTCTCTCGTGTAACTGGTGATAGGACTAGGGGGAATGGTTTCAAGCTGCGCCAGGGAAGATTCAGGCTGGATATTAGGAAATACTACTTCTCTGAAAGAGTGGTCAAGCACTGGAATGGGCTGCCCAGAGAGGTGGTGGAGTCACCGACCCTGGAGGTGTTTAAGGAACGATTGGATTTTGTGTTGAGGGATATAGTTTAGCAAGAACCATGGGTGATAGGTGGATGGTTGGACTGGATGATCTTATAGGTCTTTTCCAACCTTAGTGATTCTGTGATTCTGTGATTCTGTGATTAATAAAGATGTTAAATAGAAGTGGCCCCAGTACTGAGCCCTGGGGGACACTGCTCATGACTGGCAGCCGACTGGATTTAACTCCATTGACCACAACTCTTTGGGGCCGGCCATACAGCCAGTGCTTCACCCAGAGGAGTGTATGCCCATCCAAACCATGAGCATTCAGCTTCTCCATGAGAATGTTGTGGGCAACAGTGCCAAAGGCCTTACTGAAGTCCAGGTAGACCACATTGACAGCCTTACCCTCATCCACTAAGCAGGTCAAAGAATTGTTAAAGAATGAAATCAGGTTTGTCAAACAGGATCTACCATTTGTAAACCCATGCTGATTGGGACTTATCCCCTGTTTGACCTTTAATTGGTCCATGATAGTTCCGGAGATTATCCATTCCATAACCTTCCCAAGCACTGAGGTGAGACTGACAGGTCTGTAGCTACCAGGATCATCTTTCTGGCCCTTTTTGAAGATGGGCATCACATTTGCCAGCCTCCAGTCTGCTGGGATATCCCCAGTTAGCCAGAACTGTCGAAGAATGATGGAGAGTGGCTCGGCAAACACATTCACCAACTCCCTCAGCACTCTAGGGTGCAATCCATCCGGCTCTGTGAACTTGTGAGCATCCAGCTTTTGGAGCAGGTCCAAAACAATCTCATCATGGATCATGCAGGGCCTATTCTGTTCCCCATCCCTATCAGTCACCGCAGGGGGCTGTGTTCCCAGGGGGTAACAAGTCTTACTATTAAAGACCAAGGCAAAGAAGGCATTAGGTACCTCAGCCTTA
Organism: Chrysolophus pictus; assembly: GCA_037305975.1. NCBI lineage: Eukaryota > Metazoa > Chordata > Aves > Galliformes > Phasianidae > Chrysolophus > Chrysolophus pictus. The sequence continues at coordinate 35,966,509 of CM074576.1, read as the reverse complement.
TCCTGATCCTTGGTCACCAAGTTGCCCTCAGCATCCAACAAAGGATGGAGATTCTCCCTAACCCTCCTCTTGCTCTTGATGAATTTATAAAAATACTTATTTTCCTTTACCTTAGTGGCCAAGTTCAGTTCTAGCTGGGCTTTGGCTTTTCTAATTTTCTCCTTGCATGGCTTCATTCATACCTGTAATCATCATAAGTAGCTTGCCCACTCTTCCAGAGACCATAAACTTTTCTTTTGTTCTTGAAATCCAGCCAAAGATCTCTGTTCAACCAGTCTGACCTCCTTGCCTGTTGGCTCGTTGGGTGACTTGGGGATGGTCAGCTTCCGCACCTTTAAAATAACTTCCTTAAAGTATTCCCAGCCTTTCTGGGCTCCCATGCTCTCCAAAACTACCTCCCAAGGGACCCATGCAACCATGGTCCTAAAGAGGTTAGAGTCTGCCCTCCAGAATTCCAAGGCAGCAGAGATGTTAAAACACATACTGAAAAATAAAACACATAGGAAAGGAATACAGAGATAAAAATTGTAGTTATTGACACTGTAAACAGTGGTAGATGTGGTTTAACCTAGCAGTCAACTAAGAACTGCACAGCCGCTCACTCACTCTCCCTTCCCAGTGGGATGGGAGAGAGAAGCAGAATAAAATCCCAGCAATGTAGAAGTTGTAAACTGGGTCTATTTACTGAAATAGAGGAGAAAAATAGTGTAAAGGTAATATATGTTTATACATATTTACAAAATAAGTGATGCACAATGCAATTTCTCACAACCCACTGACCAATGTCCACTTGGTCCCTGAGAAGCAGCTGCCTACCCTGGTTTCATGGTTTTATGATTTTTGTTATCTGTATTCTACATCATAATATCATGTAAAACACTGGGAGATAAAGAGTTAATGCTTCAGTTCCATGGCCTGCTGATTTTCCAGGTACCTGGTTCTCAGAAGAGAAGAACTACATACCCCAGAGAAATTTGAGTTTAGAGAAAAAGAGAAATTCCTCACAAATCATGAGACTTGCTCTCTTCTGCTGCCCCGGCAGTGTGTGGTTGTGTTCCTCAGCCATCTCACCTTCAGTTTTAGAGTAAGGCCTTTGGTTTCGGACCTCTTTCTCTCATTGTATTTGATTCATTAGCCTCAACTCCAACTATATTGTATTACATTGTGTTATGTTGGATTCCGATATCATATTTAGTAAATTATCTTTTCTTCTCAGATCATTGCTGCTGTTGTTTTTAGGCCATCTCCCAGCTCCCTACCCTTCCCCCTTTTCCCTTTCCTCAGGTGTGGGTCTGTGGGTCCCCTGCCCCACTTGTCACAGAACATGGGCAAATTGGCCAGTAAACAATTGGCATCCCTTCCCTCTCCCCTCCCCAATTTTTCAGGCCAATGGGCCTGTGGGCCTGTTGTCCTCCTGTCACACACACAGATAAATCCAGAGATAACTCCATGACAGTTATTGGTTGAGGATGTGGGCAATCTGAACCAAATTTGAACTTTTTAATGTTAGCAGAAAAAGAAAGGATTTCTTAAATTCAGAGATTTGCAGAGCACCATAGCTAGCTTTGACCTTCACAGATTAGATTATAGGACGGGTGGTCTGCCAGACTCTGGACACTGCACTGAGATTTTTTCCTTTTAGTAACTGCCAGCTGTGAAACATTATTTTAGGAGCACTGTATAAAGGATTAATGGCCATTATGTTTTTTGGAACATATTGGTTTTTTTTATTAAGTTCATCATATTCTGTTTTGGAGTTTTATATATATATATATATATATATATATATATATATATATATAACCTATTAACGGCACTGATGGAGTCATCTGCCTGGTACCTGTATGCAATGTTGTATTATTTGAATATTGACAGTTACATCCCAGAGGGAGTAGCAAATTTTACAAACATGATATTTAGACTGGTTTCCAGGCTCTCTTCTCAGATCCTTACGCATTTTTGGAATGCCGAATTAGTGATCACGTTATCTATCTTCCTGAATGTATTTATCTTCATTTACATTATCTGGAGGGAGACTTCCCAAAAACCAGAAAATGTCGAGTGATAGGGAATATGGAGAGGTTTAGAAAAAATATTAGAAGGTGGGGACCAGCAATGTCACAGGGTTTCACTCTTGAACACCTGTGGGATCCTGAGAAACTAAGTAAGTATTTAAGTCAGGGATGGTGCAGCTTAAGTAGATCTGAGGAGGTATGACTTATGTGGGGCTTGGCTTGTGCTTACTGAGCTCTATATAATACTATTCTAGAGAGAGAGAGTTTCTGAGCTGAGATTTGAGCCAAAGGGGGAAGTCTCTAAGGTGAACCTGATTAGTCACAGAAGGCACCAGTATTGTTGTCAGTTGCCCCTGTGGAAGGACAGAAATGGAGATGGGTGTCATCATGTCTAGAATGGAAAAAAGAAGAAGCAGCAGAGGAAGATCCAGGTGAGGGGCTCTCCCCAACTCCCTTTTCCAGTCATAACAAGCCCTGATAAACAGTCTGTCCCTTTTTTTTTTTTGTATAGACCCTTTTAGATATTGAAAAGCTGCTGTCAGATCTCCGCAAAGCCTCCTCTTCTCCAGGCTAAAGATAGAATATAGCAAGGTTGGAAAAGACATCTAAGATCATCCAGTCCAGCCATCCACCTATCACCAATATTTCCCCACTAAATCATGTCCCGTGGTACAACATCTGTTTCTTGAGCATCTCAAGGGACAGTGGCTCTATCACATCCCTGGGCATTCCAGCACCTGATCACACTTCCAGAGACAATTTTTCTCCTAACGTCCAGTCTGAATATCCTCTGACACAACTTGACACCATTCCCTCTAATCTTATAGCTGATTCCACCACACCACAACCTCCCTTCAGGTATCTGTAGAGAGCAATAAGATCTTCTCTGAGCCTCTTCTTCTCCAAACTAAACAATTTCAGTTCCCTCAGCCACTCCTCATAAGACTTGTGCTCCAGACTCCTCATGAGTTTTGTTGCCCTTCTCTGGGCATGCTCCAGGGCCTCAATGTCTTTCTTGGAGTGAGGGTCCCAAAATTGAATACAGTACTCAAGGTGGAACCTCACCAGGGCTGAGTACGGAGGGAAGATCACTACACTGCTCCTGCTGGCAGCATTATTTCTGGTCCAAGCCAGGATGACATTGGCCTTCCTGGCCACTTGTGCATACTGCTGGCTCACATTCAGCCAAGCACTGACCAACACCCTCTGGTCCAGGACCCTGGGGAACACTAATCATCACCAGTTGCTAGCTGGATTTAACTCCATTCACCACCTCTCTCTGGGACCAGCCACCCAGACAGTTCTTTACTCAGCTATAGTGGAAATGCTAAGTCATGTTTTGATCCAGTGATTGAGCACCTGGTAGGAATGCAGGGCCCACCAGGGGAACTCAGGTGCATGCAAGGCACCTCAGTGACTAGAAGGTGTGGAGCCACTCCTTCCCAGACCTCATTTAAGGGTTGGCAGTGGAAGCAAGGTTATCTCTTTGGAGATCCCTGTATATCTGATATCTTTTGAAGGGAATTAGTATCTTTCTTTTATTTTTGTGCCTATAGCTGTTGTATTTAAGTGAATCCTCACAGCCTGAGATCTTTTTGCTCTGCTGTTGTTATGTTTTCCATCATGTTATAACAGGTAACCTCATTTCGCTCTGAGATAAATTTAGGCTTAGAATTTGAGAATATTTCTGAAAGTAATTTCTGTGTCTGTTTAAGTGTATTAGGTAATGAATTAATTCTTAAATTTTCATGCTTAAAAGATCAATCAAAGTAAGAAAACTTCCATTTTATGTATATATATTTAAGGAATACTTTTTTTTTTTTTTTTCATTTACTTAATCTATGTCATGTATTGAATATATAAGCTTAGTTATACACTGCACTATATATTTTTGTTCAGCTGAAGTGTTCCTTTAATTTGTTCACTTTCAAAAATGAATAAAAAAAAAACTTCCTTAAAATGTCACTTAGACTTTAATATAAATATTTGATTCTTAGATCACTGCTCTATGAATCATATTGAAATCTAACTCTCTGAATTGAGTAACTGAAAACAATCATGTAGACGTCATAGAGCATTGCAAGACATTGATTTAATGTCAATTCAACCTAGGAATAATGAGTTTAAAAACATATAATTAGAATTAACATTCCTACAGATGCATTTTCAACATAATCCAGAACTGGAGGCAAGATATGCATATACAAAAATGTCTACCTTATTTCCTACCAAAAACAATTTTTTTTTTTGATAAAAAGATTTAATAAACACTTTTCTTCAAATTAAAATATCATACAGTGGATTTCAGTATCTATATAGCTCTTTGTATGAAAATATATCAATTAAAATGAAGAAAAGGGAAATATTGAGGAATATAAGTTACTAGGCTACCTAAGAGACATTCCGATTACAAATACTGAAAAAGCACATAACTTTTTTGGGAAGTAACTATTGATGTAAGAGGAGGCTCATTTAGTATTTTCATTATAAACCATGGCACAATTCATAGAATTGCAAGGCTGGAAATGACCTACAAGATCATCTAGTCCAACCATCCTACCACTACCATTGCTAACACAAGTCTCTAAACCATATCTCATAGCTCCTCATCCAGGCGCCTCTTGAACACTGCCAGGGAAGGTGACTCCTACCTCTCTGGGCAGGCCATTCCAGTGCCTGACCACTCTCTGAGAGAAAAAGTTCTTACTTATGTCTAATCTAAACCTCCTCTGGTACAAATTGAGGCTATTTCTGTGGGTTCTGTTCGTTGCCTGGGAGAAGAGGCCAAACCTGTCCTCATCACAACCTCCCTTCAGGAAGTTATAGAGTGCAATAAGATCTCCTCTGAGCCTTCTCTTCTCTGGACTAAACAATCCCAGCTCCCTCAGCAACTCCTCATAAGGCTTGTACACCAGTCTTGTTGCCCTTCTCTGGACATGTTCCAGGGCTTCAATGTCTTTCTTGTAGTGAGGGGCCCAAAACTGGACACAGTACTCAAGGTGCAGACTCACCAGTGCTGAGTACAGGGGGATGATTACCTCCCTGCTCCTGCTGGCCACACTATTTCTAATGCAGGCCAAGATGCCTCTTGACCACCTGGGCACGCTATCAGCTCATGTTCAGCGCATCATCAATCAACACCCCCAGGTCCCTTTCCTCTTCACAATCATCCAGCCACTCAGCACCAAGCCTATAGCACTGCATGGGGTTATTGTGGCCAAAGTTCAGGACCTGGTACCTGGCCTTGTTGAATCTCATCCCATTCACCTCAACCCAGCGATCCAGTTTATATAGATCCCTCTGAAGGGCCTCTCTACCCTCAGGCAGATCGACCCTACCTCCCAACTCAGTGTCATCTGCAAACTTACTGAGGGTACACTCAATCCCCTCATCTAGTTCATCAATAAAGATATTAAACAAGATAGACCCCAGTACTGACCCCTGGGGGGCACCACTCATAACAGGTCGCCAGCTAGACTTAGCTCCATTAAGCACTACCTGTTGGGCATGGCTCTCTAGCCAGTTCCTTACTCAAAGAAGAGTATACCTGTCCAGGACACGGACAGCCACTTTCTGCAGGAGAATACTGTGAGTGACCATGTCAAAGGCTTTGCTGAAGTCTAGATAGACTACATCAACAGCCTTTCCCTCATCATGACCAGACTGGTCACCCAGTCATAGAAGGAGATGAGGTTGATCAGGCATGACCTACCTTTCATGAACCCATGCTGGCTGGGCCTGATATCCTGGATGCCATGCACATGCCGTGTGATCTCACCCAAGATGATTTGCTCCATAACTTTCCCTGGTACCAAGGTCAGGCTGACAGGCCTGTAGTTCCCCGGATCCTCCTTATGGCCCTTCTTGTAGATGGGAGCCATATCAGCAAGCCTCCAATCCTCTGAGACCTCTCCAGATAACTAGGAGTGCTGGTAGATGGCCGTGAGCGGCTTGTCAATCACCCCCGCCAGCTCCCCCAGCACCCGAGGGTGTAGGCCATCCGGTCCCATAGACTTGTGACAGTCCAGATGGAGGAGGAGCTCTCTAACCATCTCCACCTGAATCACCAGGGGTGTATTCTGCATAGCATTCCAGGCTTCCAGATCAGGGCATAAAGTGCCCTGAGGATAACTGATCTGCCTATTAAAGGCAGGTGTAAAGAAGGTGTTGAGGATCTCAGCCTTCTCCTTATATTCAGTGGTCACATTACCTGCTGCATCAAGTAAAGGATAGAAATTCTCCCTGGTTCTTCTCTTACCGTTTCTATATTTATAAAATGATTTCTTATTCTCTTTTACTGCAGTGGCCAATCTGAGTTCAAGTTGGACTTTTGCCCTCCTAACTTCCTCCCTACATACCTTAGCTACTTCCTTGTAATCTCTCCCAAGTAGTCTGTCCCTTCTTCTACAGGACATAGACTCTCTTTTTCTTCTGGAGTCTCAACAATAGTTCTTGGCTCATCCACACTGGTCTTCTTCCCCTATGACTCACCTTACAGCACTCAGGGACAGCCTGTTCTTGCGCCTTTACGATTTGCATCTTGAGGAGCGTCCAGGACTTCCTGGACCCCTTTACCCTTACTGAGCGATTCCCAAGGGACCTGTGCTACAAGAGTCCTGAACAGATCAAAGCCCACCCTCTCGAAGTTCAAGATAGAAGTTTTGCTAATCACCCTTCTGAAATTTCCCAGAATAGAGAATTCTACAATTTCATGGTCACTCTCCAAGACAGTCCCCAACCTTCACCAGTCCTTCTCTGTTAGTGAAGACCAGGTCTAGCTGGGCATCACCCCTGGAACATGTCCAGAGAAGGGCAACAAAACTGGTGAGGGGTCTGCAGCACAAATCATATGAGGAGCGGCTGAGGGAGCTGGGATTTTTTAGTCTGGAGAAGAGGAGGCTCAGAAGAGGCCTCATTGCACTCTACAACTTCCTGAAGGGAGGTTGTGGTGATGAGAGGTTTGGCCTCTTCTCCCAGGCAACGAACAGGACCCAGGGAAATGGCGGCAAGTTGTACCAGAGAAGGTTTAGGTTGGACATGAGGAAAAACTTTTTCTCTCAGCGAGTGGTAAGGCACTGGAATGGCCTGCCCAGAGAGGTAGGAGTCACCTTCCCTGGCAGTGTTCAAGAGGCACCTGGATGACAAGCTATGAGATATGGTTTAGAGGCTTGTGTTAGCCATGGTAATGAGAAGACGGTTGGACTAGATGATCTTGTAGGTCGTTTCCAACCTTGTGATTCTATGATTCTATGATTCTGCGAAGTCTACTTGCAGCTTTCTTTTCTTCAGGATGAGCAGGCCCAGTTCGCTCAGCCTGTCTTCATAGGGGAGGTGTTTAGACCTTTAATCATAGGTCCCCTGATCATCTCTGTAGCCCTCCTCTGGACCTTGTCCAACAGCTTCCCTATCTTTCCTGTCCTGGGGCCCCAGACCTGGATGCAGTATTCTAGCTGGGACCTCACAATTGTGGAATAGAGAGGGACAATTACCTCCCTGTCCCTGCTGGCCACCCCTCTTCTGATGCAGCCCAGGATATTGTCGGAGCTCCAAACTGCAAGAGCAAACTGCTGCCTCATTTTCAGTTTTTCACCCACCAGGAACCCCAGCTCCTTATCTGCTGTGCTCCTCTCAAGGAGTTCTTCTCCCATTTTGCATATTTATTTTATCAAGATTACTCTGATCCAAGTGCAAGGTATTGCACTTGGGTGTGTTGAACCTCATTAGGTTCTCTTAAGACCACCTTTTGAGTTTGTTGAGGTCCCTCTGGATGTTGTTCCTATCTTCTAATACATCAACAGCATCATTCAGCTTGGTGTCACTGACAAACTTGCATGGATACACTTGAACCAGTCATTGATGAAGATGCTGAAGAGCAATAGTCCCAAGACAGATCCCTGGGAGACACTGCTTGTCACTAGCCTCCTTCTGGGCGTAGTAGCATTTAACACAACCTCTGCCTATGACCTTCCATCCCATTCCTTATTCCCTGAATAGTCAACAATTCAAATCTGTATTTTTCCAATTTAGAGGTAAGGTGGTGGACCACGCCAAAAACTTTGCACAAGTCCAGGTAGATGACATCAGTTGCCTTCCCCTTGTCCAATGATTTTTGTCACTCTATAATAGAAGGCCACCAGATTGATCATGCATGACCTTCCCTTGGTAAAGCTATGCTGACTGTCTCAGATCACCTGCTATCCCTCATGTGCCTAGGAGGATCTGTTCCATGATCTTCCCATACAGAGGTGAGGCTCACTGGCCTGTAGTTCCCTGGGTCCTCCTTCCTCCTGTTCTTGGAAATGGGAGTGATGTTTTCTCTTTTTTCCAGTTCCTGGAGACTTCACCCAACAGCCATGACTTTTCAAATATGATGGAGGGAGAGCAGCTCAGCAACCACATCAGCCAGCTACTTAAGCACCCTGGGATGCATATCATCCAGCCCCATAGACTTTTGTACATTCAGACTCATGAGGCAGTCTCAGACTTGCTATGCTCTTACAGCAGAGGGGGATTTACTCCCCCAGTTCCCACCGAGAGCATCAGGGATGCAAGCTTCAGGGACATGAGAAATACAAGAATTCTGGCTGCCAGTGAAGACTGAGGCAAAAAACTCATTTAGTACTTTAATGTTTTCTGTATCTGTCATAGCCATTTCTCCTGTCTCATTTACCAATGTAGGTATGCTCTCTTTGGCCTGTCTCTTCTGGCCAATGTACCTATAGGATCTCTTGTTTTTTTTAGCATCCCTCACTAAGTCCAGTTCCATCTGTGCCTTGGCTTTCCTAATCACATCTCTTCAAGTCTGGGCAGCATCCCTGTATTCTCCCCACTTAACATTCCCTTGTTTCCATAGCTGGTATAATTTGTGCTTTTCCCTCAGTCTGACCAGCAGGTCCTTGCCAAGCCATGCTGCCTCCTCTGCCTAGTTTCTTATTCTGAGGATGGGAATCTCTTGCACTCTCAGAAAGGCATCTTTGAAGAATAGTCCTCTTCCTTCCACTCCTTTATCACTAAGGACAGCTTCCTAGAAGATCTCATCCAACAATTCCTTAAACACAGTTTAAGGGATTTGAACACAGTCCTTAAACACAGTTCAGGGTTCTGACCCCACTGTTTGCTAGGCTCATGTTCTTGATATCAGAATCTCAACCAGGACATGGTCACTGCAGCTTAGACTGCTTCCAGTCTTAATTATTTTAATGATCTCCTCTGCACTGGTGAGCACCAGATCTGGCAGCACTTTACCTCTGCTTGGTTTTCCAATACTTGAACTAGAAAGTTATCATCCATGGACTCAAGTAATCTCCTGATACAATGAAAACACAAGATTAAAACAGAAGCATTAAGAAATATTTCCTTCTATTATTCAAAAATCTGGTAATGGAAGAGTAGCTGATGAGAAACTCAATAAATATACATATATAAAGAATAATTAAATACAGAAATGAACAATATAGCTTTATATATGTGGATATCTACACAAGTAAGAATTTAAGATGCATCACGTCTGACTCCTTTATTTTTCCATGACTTTTTATTTATGCCATAGAAAGTAAATGCCGTGTTAGCACAGTTGAGACATCACCTCCCAGTACGCATCACAAAAAAAAGTTAACAGCTGGTTCAAGTTCGGTTCCATTTCAAACTTCCCTTCATCTCTTCTATGAGGATCCTATGGGGGACAGTGTCAAGAGTCAAGAGTCTTAGTGAAGTCCAGGAGTACAATAGAACTGTATTGGATTAATCAGGAATGCCTTCCCTTTGGTGAATCCACGCTGAGTACTGATGATGATTTTGTTGTCTTTCATGTACCTTGAAATGGTTTGTTCCCAGGATTAGCTGTTCTACCATATTCCCAGGGATCAAGATGGGCTTGATAACCTATAGTTCCTCAGGTACGTCCTTTTGGTCTTTTTGAAGATAGAAGTGGCATTTCCTTTCTTCCAATTTCAGTCACTTCTGCCAATCACCAGGATCAGTCAAGGATAGTAGCCTTGCAGTTACATCTGCCACCTTCCCCAGCACCCATCTATGCATCTTATCAGGTCTCACAGCCTTATGAATAATTTGCTTACAGATTCCTTCATCTGATCATTTTTCACTAAAGATGTGTCTTCCCTGCTACAGCCTTTCAGCCTGTGAGACTTGGGATTCCTGAAGGCTGGTCTTGCTGGTGAAGACTGAAGCAAAGAAAACATTTCCACTGTCACAGTGAATTAGATCTCCCATTTGCTTCATCAGGGACCCACAGTTTTTCTAATCTTTCTCTTATCATTGATGACACTGAAACAAACATTTCAATTGGATTAACATTTACGATATGAATGTGAAAGAAAAGTTCAGAGTAATTGCTACAAATAAATTCTTGTACAAATGTAGGCATTGAAAGGGCAAAAGGATTCTGACTAAAATAGAGCATAATATGGTTGCTTGGAGGAGCTGGTGGTATGATCTGATGACTCAAAACTGTCATCTTTTTCTATATTTCTACTTAAAATTGATTTATATCTTAATCTGAGAGACGTATTTACCTGGTGGATGAAATGCCACAAAAATAACAATAGATCTTGATAAAACTTATTTCTGGTTGCTTGTTAGCTAAAACATTTCAGAAATTGATTGGGTATAAGGCTATTTTGAAAGTCCTTACAGTTTTCTGCCTTTGTAATGTAAATCAAGGTAGTTTGGTCTCTGGAACTCCTTCCTTGGGGAGGAAAAAAAAAAAACAATTCTGATTATTTTTCAAGTTTTTTGGCAGAAAAGTATATGTAGCAAATTTTGGTAAATAACAATATAAGGCATTATAATATATATTCAATAAAAATAATTATTTTAACAACATCTTTTTCAAACATTAGCAGTTAAAACAGAGGATAATTTTTTAATAATGTATTTATGGTGACACTAATGTTTACACTGTATATAGAATGATCAAGATGATATAATTTGAATTCATAAGATGTATCTCCAGCCCTAGAATGCGTGCACACACATGCATATGTGCACTAGTTTTTGAGCACTAGTTTTTATGCATTCTATATGTAATGCTGTCTTACAACTTTTGCTCTCTTATTACCATATACTCTAAGCTTCATTCCTTCCTCTTTTTAATATATTAGTACTGTGTTTGTTTCTTTTTTGTCGTTGTTGGTTTTTTGTTTGTTTGTTTTTCCCTGTAAGTCATACTGGATATTTCACTTTCCCCTGTGATTCTCCACCTGTCCCCTAAGGAACTTTGATTCTCCAAAACTTAATATCATAGGCAACCAACATAACAGAATTTGTCAAACTAAATGTATAAGAACCATCTGGCAAACTTTAAAGTAACCCAAATTCATAATTATTAATATCATACATTCAGATGTTATTTTTCTACTCTGTCACCAATAAAAGCAGGAGGGGAAAAAAAAAAAGAAAAAAAAAAAAGGAAAATCATATATGTGAAAAGTACTTTTAAAAGAATATCAGTCATCCTTTTAGTTCTAATCAGAATGATTTGAGAATTTTTGTTCTTGTTGACACAGCAACCACCGTTATCATAAGAAATTGATTTAATTTTATATCTATACATACGGACTGAAGTGATTAAGCATTCCTTAGTTAACATGGTCCTCAAGGATTCCTCTTACAATATCTATGACTACGTGCATACTAAATATGTATGATTTTGCATATTTTTGAATGTATAATTCAAATATGACTATGGAAATGTTTCCATGCATAGGAATGGTAAACATAAATAAATGAGAAGTTGTTTACACAGTAGTTTGAGTTTGAATAAGTTATGCTCTTCTGCTTCTCTCTAAAATAGCACACAAATATTTTTAATATAGAGCACAAACAGCAGTATTGTAAAGGATACTACAAACACACAAACTACTTAAATATGTAGTCAAGTAATAGTCCTTCAAAAACTCATCCGTAGCAGTATGCTTACATGATTACACCTCCGTACTTATGTTTTCATCTAACTTTAACCTGTTATTCAAAAATGTTTTATAATAGAGATGAATGATAATAATGTATTCTGTAAGATTACTCAAATTTTAATGTTTTCCTTTCATGATCCATGATATATTTTCAATTTACTATAGTTTGACCTTGGCAATGAAAGTTTCATTATATGTGGTGCAAATGTACAAGAATGAATCTTGTCTTACAACCAAATTATTTCTTGTTTGTGACACTATGGAACAAACCAGAAACATGTTCTTTTTCTCTTTTAAATCAAAGTGACAAATGAAAAATATAATTAATTATAAGCCTTCTACAAATGCTTTCTTTTTAAAAAATAACTTATGTGAAGAACTGAGAATTTAATCTTTGACCAATGCTCTTATGGTTTTCCCATGAAACTATATTTCTACTGCCAGTATAAGAATCAGTTATACAACTGAAAAATGTAATCATATAATTATATAATAGTAATATAATCAAGTTATTCTGCATCTGTGATATATTAAAAATGGGTAAAATTACCACATATATTGGCCAAATCGAGATGATAAATTCAGTGGAAATTTCAGTTACCTTTCAATAGAAAATTTTATTATGCAGGTCAAGCTGCTTTCAATGCCACTGAATCAAATGAGTGAGTAGGTAAGAAAGTAAATGAATGTATTGTTAGACTTCCAAAAATGAGGGGAGGAGGGGGAGGGAATCATCCTTAAAGCCATAAGTACAAGAGCAAGTCTGTGGTTCTTGGTTTGCATCTTTTTTGTTTTGAAGCCAGTCACTGAAGAAAAAAAACGTACTAAGTACGCTTATTCATAAAACAAATATGAAAATATATTTTTATGACTTTGTTTAAAAAACTAATATTAATTTATCTGCACAGAAGTAAATTAAACTACACCTGCTAGAATGGCATTAACAACAAATTAAGCAATAACAAAGATAAAATATATTCAATTTCTTTGATAGAACTGTGGAAAAGTTATTAATTGAAATATATCCTTGTCTGGTTTCATTTTTCTCAAGACTAAACCTAGTATCAAAAGAAACCATAAAAACTTCATATTTCTGATTTAGGAAAGATAAAGTACTGAAGGTTGTCAGAGACACATGAACTCATTAAAGTATCTTTGTGTGACAGAGAGAAAAATGTCAGAGACATGGTTGCACTAGAGTTTTAGTTATGTCTTTATCTGGAATAACTCAGATGAGAGGGAGGAATAAAAGATCCAGAGGCCTTTTTTTCCCCACTACATTTCTGCTCATTAATTGTTTCTATTTCTGTTGAAGTGAATAAACTGTTTTTTGTTTTGTTTTGTTTTGTTTTTTACTCTTTTTTACAGCCACTGGCATTATATCCCTGACTGAAAAGGCTTACATATGTTGAAGCCAGTTGGGCTTGTTACGATAATATCATTGGAATAGAGTATAGAAAGGGGATGAATTAGAATTCTATTCTATTTCAGAATGACTGAATCAGATTATTTCATGCTGGGAGAGGCGAAGCACTGTATAAAGAAGGAGTATTTGATATGAACTGAAATGGAACCGAAATTAAAGTCATTTTGAAAAGATGACAACCACAAATAGCAAAATTGCTTTAGAGTGAGCTATATCTAGAAAAGCAGGAAAAAAAAAAAAAAAAACAACAAACAATAGAAGAGACTCATTAGCAAAGATGTGCATTTCTTCTGCACAATAAGACACCAGTCATAGCTGTAGATCATCTTCATTATCTTGTCTGGTAGTAAGACGTATATTTTTGCATCATTTACTTATCTATGTATGCATATGTACACACAAATATAAAACTAATCCTCAATTAAAAATAATCAAGGAATTTTTATAAAGTTTTGGAGAAGAGCCTTCTTGGGTAATCTGTTCCCTCTGGCTTTCACCCTGATAATGTATTATTTATCACTAGGACAAAAGTGATCAGAACTGTCATAAATCGTGCACTGGCATTGGACATATTTATAGCACATTTATTCTAATAGTACATCATTCTAGTACTTCAGTAAATCAACTGGGAAAAAAAAAAAAAAAACTCTACAGTAACAACAACAACAAAAAAACATAATGGGGTGGGATAAAAAAAAAAAAAAAAAAAAAAACAGATACCAGATCAGCGGAGAAATGAAGAAATGATTGTACAGGTTAGATGGGATGGTACACATTTTCTGAGAGTTAATTCAAAATATCCTAATAGAAACCAAAAAATACCTTAGCTTTATAAAATTAAAACAATAAACTTTCAAGAAGAAAGTATGTATTGAAATCCTTAGAAAAAAAAATTTGAACTCAATATATTTTATTATTTCAGTAGATATTGTTGTTCTTTTGGTATATTTTTTTCAGTAGGTATAACTGATAAACAGTGTTTTTATGATCACATGCTTATTCATGTGGAAGTGGGAAAGCTTGTTGATTGTTAAATGAATTTCACCAAGACAATCATTGAATATACTTCATATAAAGAAAACACCTTTCTCAGTGCTAGTACAAATTTCAAGTACGATGCCAAAAAACAATTTTTATTAGAAAACACACATATATTGTTTATAACAGACATATTCTTCTTTAAGAGAAACTCCACTTGTGGTGTTACAAGAGCTGTGATAAGAAGCAACAGAGCTTCATCATTCAATATTAAATGAAATATGTAAGATAATACGTACGGTGATTAGGTAACTGGTGATATAAGACCAAGCATACCCATCAGAGATACCAAATTTGGGTACGGCTATTGGAAAATCTTGGCAGTGACAGAAAATGAGGAGCAGGTTTATTTGCAGTGTAAGAAGGGCAGGGAAATGGAGGCATTAAGGCAGATCAGGCAAAAAGTACAAGGAAATAGAGAACGTGTGAAATGAAAAGGGGAATAACCTTTAGACAAGCCACTGGTCAACATAGGAATTTGATCAGTTCTTGACTGCTACAGTCCATCCTATCTTCCTATTATTTTTAATTTCTAAATATTTTCCATGCAACTTTGATTTCTATTCTGTTTGTATTTAATAATAATTCATTAGTAAATTTTAAGCAAGACTAACAGATGGAGACCAGACTATGGAAAGATATAGACTAGGTTAGAGATCAGATGAAATATCAAACCCCTAGGCATGGGTACTGGATGCCTTTAAAAGCAGTGTCTGAGGAATAGCAACTGTGATTAGTCCCTGTGAGTTAATAAATGATTGTATGTATAAACAGAGGATATCTGCTTTTAGGTCAAGAGAATAGCTGATACTCTTTTTTTTTTTTTTTTTTTTTTTTTTTTTTTTTTTTTTAAATCAGCATAACCTTAACCTTAAAGGTAGCTAAAATTATGAGACAAGCCAGAAAACAAGGGTAGTATATTCAGTAATATCTGACTTTTTTTTTTTTTTTTTTTTTTAACAGTGTAGGCCACCATCTTGGTAAGTAAAACCGTCAAATTCAGATTCTTATGTGGATTCTTTGATCTACATTACGTTGGGGTCCTACAAAGGAGAGGGGAAAAAAAAAAAAAAGAGAGAAAATTTAAAAAGGAGATTCCAATCTAATAATATTTAGGTATTCACTTGAAAAGATACAGGATACAAAGAAACGCTATTAAGTTTACAGACTTTTTCTGTTTCTTTGGTACATAAGATCTTCTTTTCTTGGAGTTTGTAGTTGTTATATTTATAAACTTTTTTTTTTTTTTTTTTTTTTTCCTGAATGTATTTAGTTGATCTGGACAGGGAGAAAGGAAAGGAAAATGTAGTTATCTATGAGAAAATTCAAGTTTAAAGGTCAGAGAAATTAAATAAGCAAAGAAATAGCTTTATCAGTTACTTTTTGCAAAAAAGAAATACTCTTCACATTCTCAGACTGCACGTTTCTGCACAGATCACTTGAATTAAAAAGATTTCTCTGATTTATAGCTATGGAAATTAGGACCAAATAGTACCTTTTTTTTTTTTTTTTTCCTTCAAAATTTTTTGTTGTACTGACTGAAGTAGCTGAAAATATAAACTTCAAAGGGAATAAACCAAAGATGCATTACTGTACATTTGGAATATTTTCACCAAAGGATTTGAACTGAAGTATCTGGATCATTGGTTTAGAATTATATTTTGATTTTGAACAAATAAAAATGTGACGGACTGTCCATACCTTTGGATTTAGAAGGAAGTTCAATAACTCTTGCATGCAATTCATGAAATGTTTGTTGTTAAATAATGGTTAAAAATACAAAGAACTTCAAAAATATAATGGCTAGATAAAGCTATTCGTATGTGAATAGCACATTATCATCAACTGAATAACACAATGGATTTATCATTGTCAGTCACAGGCAATTCATGCACAGTGTAAAAGGCTCTTGATTACTGAATAATTTTCAAATAAAACTTTAATGGCTTATTTTAGTCTTCCATTACAATAATGAAAATAGTGTAGCATCTTATTTTCTTACATGTTTACATAGTGTTTCTATGTTATTTTTAATTGCTAAAGCAAAAATAACAATGAAAACTCAGCAAAAAAGAGTCAAATTTCTGTTTAGAAATTAATTAATTCTGTGGGGTAAAATAGGCCTCCAAGTTCCTGGGAAGCAAATGGATTGTTTTGTTCTTTAGTACTTTTATGATAATATTTGAATAACACTTTATTCCTACAATAGGAGAATTTATTTATTATACAAGTGTTTTTTGTTTTGTTTTCTTTTTTTTTTTTCTTATTTTATGTAAAGAATAGCATTCTTCAACAGTCTTGTTCCTAATGCCAAGTGCATTTGAATTTAAGATAATGTAGTTAAGCAATGGGTTACATTATCTCGGTTGATGCTCAGATTCGTATTATAAACTCTTAGTGAGTTGAGTTTATGGACAGAGACATTACATTTTACAGATTCATTCATGGTCTGGTGTCTGCTCTTTCAGGAGGTGTGCACCAAAATGTTTAGGTGGGAACTAGCACTACCAATTGCTATATCTGTAAATTTACAGTAACTGAATCTTAAGGCTTTTGCTACTGAAATGTAGCTGGTGAGATGCAGACGTTGCAGTAAACATAGAAGGGATGGGCTGAATTGGAGGACTGGCACATCTGTGAATTTAAGTAATATATTCCAGATTTAGGCAGAATTAAATGACATAGATTCAATGAGCAAACTGGAGGATCAACTTCATAGAAAACAGGCAGCGAAAATGATTTACTCCTAACATTCCTTCAAGAGAAAACTGTTACTATTTTGTTAAAACTTCCTTAACATTTTGTTAATGCAGGAAAAAAAAAAAAAAAAAAAAAAAAAAAAAAAAAAAAAAAGATTAAATGGAATTATGGAAACAACAGAGTCAGGGAAAACCCAAACAGTCTTGAAAGAGAAATCAAATACTTAAAAATTAAAAAATATATATTTAAAGTGAAAACTTTTGCAGATAAAATGTATTTGTGAAAACAGGATTACATATTTAGTATGGAAGATAATATTGAATTTGAAACAGTAATAAAAGTCAGACATAATTAAGAAAAAAAATATTAACATGGTAATCATATTTCAAAAAATATTTTCTTTTTAAGTATCACCTTTGATAATATATATTTCTATAAAATAATTATTTAATAAAAAAGTAGCAAAGATCATATAATCTATTATAACATTATCTGTTCACTGAACTGTTCAATCTAGTTAACAGCAATATTTTTCCTGCTTTCACTACAATAATATCAATCCACCAATTAATGTTGAGCTTGCTAGACTTCCTTTTTTTGGATGATCACTTAAGAAGACCTCATTGCCTGTGATGATTCTCTGTTAATCTTCTCACAGCTACCTTAATTTCAAGGTAGAAGAATTTTATAATGTATAGACATCACATAGATATATATTCATAAAACACAATTTTTGAAGAACACACATATTTTTTACAATATCTCAAATCATTTAGCTAAGGCAAAAATTTTGAAATTATTAATTTGAATGAAAAACAATTTTTATTTTTATTTTTAATTTAACTCTTAGCTATGAGTAAATGGAAAAAAATATTATATCTATGCACCACAGCATAATAGTGTGTCTCAGTATTCCAAAAGGTATTTTGGAAATACATATTTTTTAGATATCATATATATTGTTATTTTGTTCTTATAATATTCCATATAGATTAATATTCATTGCATGTAATATCCAAGATTTATATGAATATGAGACATTGAACAGTAGAAGGAAACAAGAAGATTAGCGATCCTTTTAACTTTAGTTATGTTTAACTTACTGTATAAATTTAAGTTCAGATTTTAAAGAACAAACTATCAAAATCATTGTGTTTGGATATAAAATGAATGTTTTAACACTTATGATAACCAATACAGTGTGTAAAGCTTGATTCATTTTCCCAGACATAGATGTTAAATATTATTTTAGATCATCTATGCTCTTACATCTGTCACTCCAGAGGGCTTGAAACTGATAGAGATAGGTCACACTGCTCACCCTGTATGGATGTCTTGGATAAGTTCAGTATTTGAAGCTACAGGCATGTATACTGCTCGGTGTATATGCATGTGTGGGTGACTGAATTCAACCTAATGAAGTCTGGGAAGCTGTTCATCTCATTCTGAAATAGGTGACATTTTCTTGGATGAATAGTCATATGAGCTATTCAGCTTATACTGAGCAACTTTATCCCTCACTAATTATTGCAGAAGATTAGACATATGACTTACAGGTAGATTCTGTAATTAAGAATGTAAGGTTATATAATGTAAATTGTTAAACTGTAGCACATTAATACCCTAGTTTAAGCTGCTTGTATAGGATACTTCTGTAATGCAGTGTAGCTGAATCAGAAGCCAGGAAAACCTGTACATTGTAAGTGCACTAAAATGGTATATCTAAATGTGTGTTCTGCAACACAGTGATGACACATCCAGACACAGTTTTACACTACTGTGTAATCAGTATGATCTTCAGAAGTGCAAAGGTGGATCTAGTTGCAAACAGGGAGTATCCAGGGAAAAAATGCCACAGAAAGGACAAGATAAACACAAAGGACTGGAAATAGATAAGACATTTCTGAATACACAGGAAGGGCAACAAAAGCAAAATAAGACAAGCTAGCAGAGAAGACTTCTCTTTTTGGAAGGAGAGGTGGGAAGATAAGAACAACTTCATGAAAACATTATGCATTAGGGAAGGAAACAGAAAGAGGAGAGCACTTCCTTTATACATATCATTTTGATGTGCTGTCAAACTTGATCACTGTATCATTGAGTTTAAAAGCTACCAAGGATTGAAGATGACAATGCTAACTTTATAATAATATAGTATACTCTATGATAAAGTATATTTACACCTGCTTTAGAATATGATTGTTAAATAGTGAGTTTTCGTTGTGGTGATGTGTATTAATGATTTGTAAGAACTGACTGTTTGCATGAAATGAATTGCAAGACAACTTATTAAGTTTAATTTTAAGGTTTAATATAGAATTTATTAGTCTCTTCACATCCTCCTCACTGTCATCTTTATCTCCCTTATAAAAGTATACAGATATTCATATGCATTACAGAAGAAGGAAGATAAACCTTCTGGGTTTTCAGACATTCATTTTCATATAGAATCTTCTGTTCTTCATTTTAATGTTCTGCATAGCAGTCTCTGTCTTTCAGTGTCCTAAACTTTCTCCTTAAATATAAAGCAGCCATAATTATTTGCTTAATGCCTAACTTTTAGAAATACAGAGTTGGATGAAACTCACCTAAAGTCACCATTCTAAAGAAAGACAAGTGATCCAAAGAAATAAAGGTAGAAGAGAAATAAAGGTAGAACCTAAGTTCTGAGAGAGACAGAAGACTAAACGGAATGCTAAGGAAAGGAAAACAAAATAAAGGATCATCTGCTATTAACAGAGTTGAAATTGAACAAATTCGAGAGGCGAAAAGCAGAATATAACCAAAACAAACAATGTGAATTATGTTTATTAAATAGAAAATGTATTAACACCATTTTTCAGCTGATAGTAAATATATTGCCTCTCTCTCTTACCTTACATATTGGAACATGTCTTTCAGAAAATCCTGTAATCAAACCTTTTTGGAAATTCCAGAATAATAGGAACACAGTCTTTGAGAAAGTGTACCTGTAAAGAAAAACTAGTAGTTTACTGCTGAGATACTTGGTTGAGTTCTGAGAGCAATTGCTAGAGGGTACATTCTCAAGGCCTGATTATTGATATGCCCCATGACAATATAGATGCACTAAGAATATTCTGTGATTTTTTTTAATGCACAAAGCATTTTAAAATAAATTAATATAGTTTTAAGCATATGATAATATTTTCATCCAGAACTAAATATAAAGACAAAATAATTTTAAAAAATCACGGTCTTCATATAGTCTTATTTGCCTTCTCCAATATTAGCAATTCTTATTGTATTAAATACATTTTTCTATTTAATGTAAACCTATTTAGAACAGATTCATAAATATGCTTCAAACTGAACAGGGCAATTGCTCACTGGGTTGAAGGGAAAAGTAGAACAGATTTTTTTTTTTTTTTTCTTTATGTACTAGATTTATCCTCAACAGAGGTTGGATCACAGACAGAGAACACAGGAAATATAACACCCTCAGACACTGTTTGAAAGGCACAAAACATTTCTGTAGCAGGTGATTGCAGAGAAGCACTAAGATTTTCAGAAGAGATCTTTTCTGCTGGCTTGATGATGTTTTGTGTTGCAGTTATATGCATTTTTTTTTTCTATCATAGACAAAAGAATTAAACACTGCTTAATTATAAAGGGTAGTTTTTTCCCTCTTTCCCCCCCCCCTCCCCCTTCCTGTTGATATAACATTGCCTGCTCATTTCTGTTTCTCAGGTCTTTTTATTTCAGTAAGCACTAAACCTTATTATAAGGAAGTATACAGTATGCCATACACTATCCAATTTTGGATATAAATTTATCAGCAATCATGTTTTGATATTCTGAAATATATTTGAAAATTACTCCTAACTTTGAAAGATACATCCTAATAAATAGTATTCTGGAAATAGTTTAAAATGTTATGTAGTGCAATTTTTGGGAAGATCAAATTGTTAATTCTTCCCAAATGCCATCCAACTTACTTTTAAGACTTTTTCAGGCCTGCATTTGTAATAACACTCCTGTCCATATCATATTAATTTATATGATATCATAGAATGCATATAAATTAATATATAGAAATTTTCCTTATACTGTGAGCCTTAGTGTGTGTACTGTTTGGTTTTTATTTTGTTTTTCATGCAATTTTCTGCTTTTTTTTTTTTTTTAGTTAAATAAAATCATGGTTGATAGACAGTCTGTAATCTCAAATTATGTATTAATTGAAAGTTAAAAAGTTTGCTTCTTGAAATGTTGTGAAATCTCCTACAAAGAAAATCCAAACTTTAAATTAGAGAAAAATGAATAAACACATTTTCATTATATTGAATAACTTTGTAAAGAAAACAAATAACATTGGCAGTATAGATCAATAACAGTAAAAAGTTTTTTTAGTAGAAGTATAGGAAGGTGATTTAAGTTTTACAGTGAAGTTTATGATAATTGACTTCCACCACTAGATGCTACAGGGCGATGTTTGTCTTACTATGTATTTTCAAATTATTTTATTTGTACGTATTAACAATTGAACAAAAAGCGTCAACTGTACGGACATAATACTCCTTTGTAAAAAAAAATATTTCAGAAATGAAGACAGAAACAACAAATTTTGATATTATCTTTTGTTGAAAAGAGAAAATTTAGAATGCAAAATCTAAATGGAAGATAAAGTAATACAACTTGAAGTCAGTAGGGACTTTTCCAGGGATTTCAGCTGGTGAAGAAAAGACAGCTTAAAGTAATGTGAAGCACTGGGACTACCAGTTGTTATCTTATTAGTGGCTAACATCAGAAACATGATACTACAAGTTTAAAAAGGGGTTACTAGTTGAACACATCTGAAAATAAAACAAAAATTGAATTAAATTGTACATTTTTATCTCATACACATTTCCATACCAGATGCCATTTTGTCATACTGCTGCTCTGCTGCCATTTGTTGCACAGCAACAAAATGTAATGAAATATTGGTGGGAAGGTTCAGTCTTTACTGCCGTATCACAAATATCTGCTTCTGATTCTGTAGGCTGATATCATCAAATAGGAGGCATTACTTTTAGAGCAGCCTTCATATATATAGATGGCATCCATGACATTGTACTGGAATATTGAAATATATATATATATATTATATATTTTGTAAATGAAGAAGTTTGATACAAGAAAATTTCATAAACTGATTATTTAATCTTTACTGATATTCAGCTATTAAAAAGTTACCTAAAATATTTGTTCTGACATGTAATCAACTTATTTCTTCCAATATGACTGTTGCCTGAGTTTTGTAACTAGCAGTATTTTAAAAGAGAAGATGCTTGTACATCAGTAAGAAAAATGTTGCTTGTTACATATTTTTAGACTGTGTCATTCAGAAGCTATTTAAAGATGCAAATTCTTGTAGCAAAACATCATGGGGCCATAAAGATTTATAAGCTGTTAAATGATCTTCAGGGCAGAAGCAAGTAACATGTAACACCTGGCATAGACAGTATGTTTAACCATAATACAAATCCTTTATGCTACATTAACACCTTCAGACATGAATAATGTTCTGAAATCAATTTCATAAAAAGATACAGATGAGAGTCAACATGTAATGTAATTGCATTAAGCAAAAAAAAAATCAGTAAATAAAATTTACTGATAAAATTTAACTCCTTTACATAAACACTTTTACCATTGATATTTCCAAATAAACAGACTTTAAGGTGTGTTGATGATGGATGATATTTATTTCCTGTAGTATCTGGACTGTTTTGGTATTTATCAGAATTAGATCTATTATGCATCCCATTCCTCATTATGTGCCTAATTAATTTACTGTATTAAAAATTCGTCTTACTTTGCTCAGATCAGGCAAACCAAAACCTTTTAATTTCATTGTGCTCAAAAGATTAATTTTCTCTGCTACAGTAAAGACTAATAATTTATTCACATTATCTGAATCAATCAGCTACATTTTTCCCCCACAAATTTATTGAAAATATAGAGAGCTTCTTTAAGCATTTCTTACTCTGTAAATTTTAAATAACTGGGAGTAGACTGAACACAAATGCAACAAATATATAATTGTTTTTCTGTGGAAGCAACACAGTGTATAGGAACTGTTGAATCACGTCCTGAACCACTGATTGATCACCTGAGGAAAGAACTGAGTCAGCCTTTCCTGAGTCAGCACAGGTGAAGGCAATTCAGCTGTGTGACCAGAAGGGGTGGAGCCTGACTCCACCTCTCCTAAACCCCATTTAAGGGCTGACTGGCCCTGGAGAAGAATCCCTTTCTGGAGATTCCTCCTCTGTGGAATCTTTCTTGTGAACCTAGATCTTCAGATGCATGATAAGCATTTTGTTTCTTTTCCCATTTTCACCACTACAATCTTACCAACTGTAACACACTGTAAGCGGTCCTGCTGAACAACACTTCTTTTTTGTTCCTCTGTGAGATTTTCTACTTTGAATGGTAGTGAAGGGTTTATGAAAACTGGTAATGTCTTCTGCATTTTGAAAAATTAAGCGCTTTTTTTTTTTCCCTGTATTACAAAAATCAGAGCAGTTAAAATTTTTCATCACTGAGAATTACAAAATGTAGGCAAATAATTACATTTTTAAAGTGGATAGATAGTTTATCTATTTGCTTATTCAAATGAGTGAATTTTGTTAAAATACAGAATTTAGTTAAAAACTCCTTGACTTAGAAAAGCTGCTGTTCAGCAACCAACTAAAATAAAATGAAATAAATACAAATGAGTGAGTTATTTTCAGTGGTTTACAGGCTGGTTTGGCTGGGTTCTGTGACAAGGGGGCAGGGGACCTATGAACTCACATCCTAGGAAAGGGAAGAGGGGAAAAAAGAGAAAAAGTGTAGGGAGATGGGCCTTAAAACAAAACAGTGGCAATGATCTGAAGAGAAGTAAACTGGTTGACTAAAGTAATATCAGAATGCACCGTAACACAATATAATTAGATTGAAGCTAATATATCAAATAAAAAGGGAGAGTCTGAAAACCGAAGGCCTTAATCAAATGATGAAGGGAGCACGCACGCTGCTGAGATCAGAAGAAGTGAAAAGAGTGTGTCTTGTGATCTGCAAATAGTTTTTATCTTTTCCTCTGAACAGAAATGTAAAGTCTCCTCTTCTGACAACAAGGTACTTGGAACTATTGGCAGTCCACAAAACTGGAGCATTAACTCTCTAACTCTAAATGCACTACATGGTGCTGTGATGTGAAGCTCTGATAATAAAAAATCATAAAACAAAGACAATTACCAACGTTCTTCTCATCCTAAATCCAAAAGGTAGCACCATAGCAGGAAAAAGAAAGCTAACTCTATCCCAGCTAAAACTAGGATATATATTTAACCCTTGTTGGTTAACTTTATAAACGTGGTTATATGATATATTTCAAATGTTACAGAAGGTTAAAGTAGTTCTCTGAGTTTTGAGACTTGTTTGAATTTCATTTTTTAATTATTTTTCAGTTTTGTTATACATAAAAGAAAATGAAAAAAAAAAAAAAAAAGAAATATTTGGTACAAAATTTTACCATACTTTCAAAAACGGAAAAACTGTTTTCACTGTTCAAATTAGGAAAAAAACATATGTTCAATTAAATTCTGATTTTTGTGTAAATCTTTTTTATTAACAATTTTAGCTAAAAAAAACCCTTAATTTCATATGACTTACATTAAAAAAAAAAAAAAGAACAACCTCAAATTCTGCTTAATAAGGCCTTAATCCTGAAACTGAACTGTTTCTAAACTGGACAAAAAAATGAACAAAAAAATCTTGAACCTGGTGAGAGAAAGAATGGATCTTCAGCAAACTTGAATCAATAAGAATATATCCCGGTCCAAGTGCAACACATGCAAAGTTTGTTTCATGTAGAATTGCTATAAGAACAGATGTTGGGGGGTGGAGGGGGAGGGGGGAACCTCAGCATTCTGACACTTCTGCTGAGCTACCTTTAGGCTACAGTTGTCCTCTCATAAAATGGAGGACATATGAGGTGAATTAATCAGCAGAGGTTTCCAAGATACTGGTGTGAGAATCCTTTGTTTTTTTGGCTCAAAGCTTCCTTCTTGAGGTATTTCTTGTTATAAGACTCTGATTGATTTGTTGAGGAGGCAAGTGACGGGTGCTACCGTGTGACAATTGACATCCCTCTGGGAACATTTGAAAGCCCCTTCCTCCAGAGTTGCTTACCTCCGGAAGAGAGTGCTCAGGAGTGCTTACTGGCAGAAGATCTGGCCTGTAACTAAATAGCTCCAGCCTGGTATGGGAAAACTGGGGAATGATACCATTGTGTCCTGTGAAAAACAGGATGCAGATGGGCATCCCTGCTCCCTCTTATCTGCTGGCAAGGCCCGGAAGGTGGGAACAAAGGAATTTCTGCTGAGATCCCAGAGCTAGAAGCTGCCACTCCAAGGAGAGCTGACTCAAACACTTTGGATTTGAGCTGTCACTCCAAAGACAGCTGACTCGACCACTTTGAAAGCATTGAAAAGGAGCCATCATCACCATGGTCATTGTCGTTGTTGTCGTTGTCAACAGAACAACAACGCCCGATGACCCACCACTACTGAAGATCAATGGCTGAACTACGAACCACACTGGATCCATGGTGGTGACTATGTCCCTCTTGCTTCCTATAAAGACTCCTTGCTTTTTTCCTATCTTTTCTATCGCCCTCCTTCCCTTCCCCATTACCCTAATTCATAATAGCGCCCGTCCTTCCCTTCCCCATCTCCCTAATTAACATTTGTAATAAACTGGTTGGACCAACATTTGAACCATTATTTCTTAATCTCATGCCGGGTATACCGATATTAAAAGAACCTCCTCTCCCTCCTATAAATCGGAACGAGACAACTGGATAATGAAAGGCACAGCACTTCTTCCAGTTCTCAGGTCACATCTTGAAAGGAAGATACTTTCTCTTGAAGTAGACCATTTTCTTTTGTAGACAGTAAGATCCAAACGGCTATGTATAATATTATTTAAGAAGAGGAGATTCACAAAACTGCACCTCTCAAACTTCAGGCCCAGAAAATTAAAAAGCAAGCCATGAGCTTGAATACTGACATACATTTCCTTGAGCTAGATACCTTAAAGCATGCTCTGTCCCAAAGTGGATAGCCTGCTCCCAGAAGAAGGTCAAGCAGAGTTTGGGACTTAAAATATTATGGTACAACTTGGCAGGCAGCTAGATACCATATAGCCTTCTACTCACTCCCCTCCAAGTGAGATAGGGGAGAGAATTAAAAACAAAACACTTGTGGATTGATGTAGAAGTTATTTATTAGGACAGAAATGATGGAAAAAAAAAAAAAAAAAAAGTGATGACCTTTATCTCTCTATAGATCTTTCTATATATGTATATATATATGTTTGCAAAGCAACTATTACTCAACTATCAACCAATGTCCAGCCAACATTACAACATTACAACTGCTTGCACACAAACACCTTCCCTAGCAACACAACATCTCCCCACCAATGACCAGCCAAACCCCTTAGCCAAATCCCTACAACTTTATAGCCTTCCATATGTGGTTGTCATGTGGTCTGAAATAACCACTTGACCAATAAAGGACAGCTGTCCTGGTTCCAATCCCTCCCCACATGTCTCCCTCCACACCCATATCATAATGGTGATGGCCTTTCCCAGCAGATTGTCAGGGTCCTGGGTGTGTTCCCATCACTCAACAATAATTAAAAACGTGCTTTCTGTTAACACTATCTCAAGTGAAACCAGGACATAAATTTTCTGTAAACAGCCACTAGGGAGAGGGATAAGTATTTGCTGTTGTATAAACACATATCTTTAAATTTCTGCATAACTTTAGGGTCAAAAGCTGATTAATTGCACAGTTTGGAATGCCTCATTTCCAAGATTAAACAACTCTGAACAGACGTTTTAAGAATCAAATTCTAAATTTAGGTCCGTAATTTCCATGTAAATTTTGTGCAAGTAACATTACTAGATTTTTATTTTTCCTGTATAATAGTAATCTTCAACTAGTTTTTCTCTTACACCGTTTGAAATTCCAGAAGTCACACTTTTCTGAGATTTATGTGCCACTTATTAGATGATTTTCTAATCATCACAGCAGATGTTAGGAATGAGATGCTGAAACACTTGTCTAAAAGCATAAATCTTCTGCTAGTATAGGGAAATTCTGCAAAGGCAGATACCAGTAAAAGTTATTTCAAACACAATAATTAGAATTCTACACAACCTTGTCAGTCTTGTGTCAGCGTAAAGGAACAGGACAAGGGGAAACAGTCAGAAACTGGAGCATAGGAGTTTGGCACAAATGTGCACAAGAACTTCTTTATGGGGAGGATGACGGAGCGCTGGAACAGGCTGCCCAGGGAGGTTGTAGAGTCTCCTTCTCTGGAGATATTCAAGACCCACCTGGACACCTACTTGTGCGACCAGATGTAAAGAACCTGCTTTGGCAGAGGGGTTGGACTCGATGATCTCTGGAGGTCCTTTCCAACCTCTATGATTCTGTGATTCTGTGAATGTGTTAGGGAGCATTTAGTTAGAGGGCCATTTAATTTATGCATTTATTTATTCCATTTAATATATGCATTTGCCTACATATGCTACAGTAACAAACTTGGCATAAATGTATTTTTTATTTGAAAAGTTTATCACAGAATCACAGAATTGCCAGGGTTGGAAGGGACCTCAAGGATCATGAATCTCCAACCCCCCTGCCACATGCAGGGCCACCAATCATCCCACCTAATGCTAGACCAGGCTGCCCAGGGCCCCATCCAATCTGGCCTTGAACACCTCCAGGGATGGGGCATCCACAACCTCTCTGGGCAGTCTGTTCCAGTGCCTCACCACTCTCTCTGTAAAGAATTTCCCCCTGACGTTCAACCTAAATCTCCCTTCCCTCAACTTAAAACCATTTCCCCTTGTCCTGCTGTCACTCACCCTTTCAAAGAGTTGATTCCCCTCCTGTTTGTAGGCTCAAATGGAGATATATCCTGGAGATTTAGTTTAAGAACTCCTTGTAAAACATGAATTTTTAACTTAATATAATAGGACCCAGTCTTTAAGGTACTTTCATAAATTTCTATTCAGTGTCTATTCTTTGTTCAATCCAGTCTGATACCTCAGCACAATACTCTGCAGTCTTTCCACAAATACACATGCCTTCATAAATCTTTCATTATCTTGTCTGAAGTTGCATAGGTCGCCTGCAGCCCTCTATTCTGTTACATAAACAATTCATGGAAGCAGCTTGAGTTGATTACATTTGCAATTTTTTAAATATACAAATCAGATAAGTGTTTTGTTCACTTAATGGTACTAACATATTTAAATGCCAGTAATGAATTTCAATTATTGACTAGTTGTGTTGCTTAAATGAACTATCAATTCAATGCAATGATGTAAAATTAAGAAGGCATTTTTTTCTTTTTTCTTTTTTTTTTTTTTTCTCCTTTTAATAGCAGCTATTAACTCTTATAAATAGAAGATAGGATCTATGGGTATAACTGTTTTGATGCAAACTTCCTTTGTTTTGTTTTGTTTTGTTTTGTTTCCAAATTAATTCCCTCATAATAAATTAATTAAATCTATTTTTTCAACATATTGAGCATATTCTGAAATGTCTTATATTGCAACATTACAACATATGCATGCATGATTGACTATGGATAAATTGTTATTACAGATATCCCAAAGCAATTTATGGATGTATCAGTTTTAGACGTGAATTTAGATTTTTGCTGAGCATAGTTACATATATTCAAAATTACAGATTTCTCTGTAACTCTGAGTTCTGTCAACTGCTACTCAAGTCAAGAACAGAAAAAAATGACTTATGAGATGGTCCAACTGATGGGTTCTTTAGTTTCTTCAAGACACATTTCTAAATGTAACACAGCTTTTCTGAACTGATAGTAACTCAGCAGTTCAATGAGTAGCCTGATTTGGTTGAGATCTATGAAACCTGTATAAATGGCTGATGAAAAGTAAAGTAACTCTTGAAAAGTGACTGTGTGTGTGTGTGTATAAGGAGCAACTATTCTATTAAAATTATTAATTAAATCACTAGTTAGAAAATTTATCAAAATGCTGGAAATAATGGTTTCTGTGTTTTCTTCTCTTTGAGGACGTTCAGCAGCTGGCATGAAAATACATTGGAGTATTAGATGATTGGATACCTAAAGTAACTTTAAGTTCTGCTGTAACTAATTCATAAGGCCCAGTTAAAATAAAATAAAACAAAACAAAATAAAAAGAAATATAGTAAATTTAGAATAGCTAACATAAATATGTAGCAGATCACATGAGTTTTGCATGGAAACTCTGCTGATTAAAACAACATAGAAAATATCCCATGAATTGGCAGTTGAACTTAGAATTCTTCCTAGTTTTATAAAGCCTATAGTTACCAAAGCTAAAACACTGTATTCAATCCTTGCATGATCAAATGATTCTTGAATTATATTCTGCAAAATTGAACTATCTTAATAAACTTAGGAGCTTACAGGATGTTTAGGGCATTAAGTAGAAAATTGAAATACAGTTTTCAGTACACTCATGCAATGAAAGAAGTTGGACCTTTATGTACCTTTCCCTAAGTCATTTTTCTTTAATATACAAGTACCTTTTGAAAAAGAAGATGAATTCACAACTAGTTCAAACAAACAATCTTGACCTTTACTCAGTTATTTGAAAGAAAGAATGTGAATACCTGATTTTACCTGGAAACTTCAAAGCTTTATTAATTTCCTGAGAAAGACATTCAAAGGGAGAACCTAATCTTTGTAGCTTAACATACATAAGCTTTGAAACATCACAAAGCGTGGCAAGCTCTGAGCATGTTCTTAGTCAGTATTTTTTAAATATTTAGCCTTCATTTCCTTTGGTCTTTACAGTTCCTCTTGTGACTCACTTTCACTATTAGTAAGCAATATGAAATGACAGAGTTACATTTTAACTCATAGTCAGAATGAGTAAAGTGGAACTACATCCTCTGTCAAGAAGACTTGCTAGTATACACATCAGGTATAATAATAAAAACATATTTTATGATTTTGCAACAGCAAATGGCAAAATAAAATGACATGGGTGCTGAAAAAAGGTGCTGAAAAAGGTTACATTTGAGAAAATGTGATACCTTCGTGAAGAGTGTATAAGAATCACAGTACTTGCATCTCTGCAGGCAGTTTTCTTGGACAATATAATTAGAGCGTTGAGTATAGTAAAATACATCTATAAGATCACAAAATTGAAAGCTGTTTACATTTATGATTATATTGAAGATAATAAATGATTGTTTCAAATCCACCATAAAGAAAATAGAACTTAAGATACAACTTGATTTTTTTTTTCAAATGCAAGTTCTTTGTAATGTGAAATATTTTCACATAATTAAAAATGAATTAATTGAAGCAAACAATTAGATACAAAACCTTTCATCTTTGCATGAAAATAGAAACTTTTATTCATTTTTTCACAAGACTTACAATGACAGTTTTCCATATCTGAGGTAGTCTCAGTCTAATTGTAGGAAGATCTAATATAACAATTATATGAAATTCAAAGTGCATAGAAATTGTATAAAAATAGTGCAGAACATGTCATGTCATATTCCTCTAAATAATCACCCAAACGCTATTCTATTTTACAAAATATTTACTATCTCGTGAAATGGTAATATTTGCCCAGACTGAATCCACATCTTACCTGTACACTGTATGCTCATTTGAATCTTTTTTAGATGACGTTTCAGGGGAAGTTAAGACTTGTGATAGTAAAACTGTTTTTGTTTGTTTGTTTATTTGTGGGAGGTTTGTTTCTTTTCCTTTTAATGTAGAAGTTGCAGACTGCAGTGCTCACCATATCTGGTTGAAAGTCATCTCCATTATGACAGTAATCCACAAAAGAAAAATCACTGTAGTGACAAAGAACTGTTTGTAACTTTCTATGATTATGCTTAATGATTTTTCCAGTTAAAATGATAAACATCCAAAGATTTTCCTTGTGAAATTTTGTGTTTTACTATTTTTATTCACTTTAAAAACTGCTTTTTTATGTTAGTGCGATAAACTGCCCAAAGTTAATCTACTGTTTTGGAAAGCTTTTACAAGTTTCAGTTATAAGTTACTACGTTAAAAAAGAGGGTATTGTAAAATACCTGTGTTTGAGGAATTATTTTAATGGACATTTTTTTATTGATCTATATCTCGTCTGAAAACCTCCTCCTAATTCCACTCAAGGATGGTTAAACAGGCAGCTTAAAATACTCATAAATACCATTAGTTACTATTATTAGGGCAGAAATACTATAAAATATATGCAAATTATTAATAAGGAAATTAATCCTGATAATTTAAATTGAAAATGTTACCCATTCAAGGGCTATATGTGTAGGAGAAGGTTTTATGATTATGAAATAAAACACAAAATTACCCAAAAGTATGTCAAGCTGTGACCATTTAACACAGTGAATGAACAGGCTTGAGAAATGGACCAACATTCTCTCATGGCTGACATATGCATGGATTGAGAGAAGCCTTGCAGGGAACGACTTGATGATATTAGTGGATAAAAATTTGGACACAATCCAGTGATACACAGTCGCAGCCCAGAAAGCTAAATCATATTCTAGGTTGCATCGAAAGGAATGTAACAAGCAAGTCAAGGTCTCTTGTTCTACTCCACACTTGTGAGACCGAGATGGAGCACTGCATTCAGATCTGGCATCCCTTGCATATGTAAGACATGGACTTGTTAGAGCTGGTCCAAAGTAAGGCTACAGAAAATGACCAGATTGTTGGAACACTTCTATGAACTGAGGCTGAGAAGGCTGGGGCTGGTTAGTCTAGAAAAGAGTCCAAGGAGACCTTATAGTGGTCTTTCAGTACTTAAAGGGAGGCTTGTAGAAAAGGTGAGGAGGGACTCTATCAGAAAGTGCAGTGACAAGATAAGGTGTAATATTTTTAAACTAAAAAAGAGTAGATTCATTTTAGATATAAGGAAGTAATTATTCTCTGAGAGGGTGATGAGACTCAGGATGCCTAGGGAAACTGTACATGCCCCCTGCCTGGAAGTGTTCAATGTCAGGTTGGATGGGGTTTGGCACAGCCTGATTTAGTGAAAGATGTCCCTGCCCAAGGTCCCTTCCAACCCAAACCTTTCTATGGTTCTGTTAAAAATTTGGGATGTTCTCACTGAAAGGAGGAAAGAGAAAGAGAAGGAAAAAATATGTTCATACTATATTTATAAAGCTGAAGAGTAGAAGTGTAGTACCATGAGAAAGGTGAATTGGGAACCCTCTTCAAAAGTTGCAGTGATAAGAAGTCATACATGATGTATAAACAAGAAATAGAAATAATATTATGGAGACAATGGAACAAGCAAGCAACAAGAAACATGCACTAATAACCATAAAATGGTAAGGAGTATTGAGGAAATTACTTCCTAGCACCTTCTTTTTCTAATGTGACAGTGATAAACATTAGAACAATTTGTAAGAACTTACAGAAGACATGAGGAAAAAGATGAAGTAAAAATGAAATTTATTTTTTTCTACTGCAAAGTATAGAAAGGCCACAAAAAGGCCGTGAATTTTTTATGAAAGGAAGAACTTCCTGTAGAGTGTGAAGAGAAAAGCATGGCAAAATATATGAACCCAGATTGCAGGGCATAAGAAATTGCCTTGAATGATGGACAGTTCTAAAAACTGTGAACTTTTGAATTTTAAGCAGAACTGAATACAGAGGTTAATAACAGCCTGATGATCACTTAGAGAGAAACTGAAAGAGTAAAAAAATATTTTATATTCTTCAGTTCTGAAAATAGTCACACTTAGTTTAATGTAGAATTGAATAAACAAGAAACAAGCGATTCAATATAATGAATTCTATAGAAGTCCTATTTGATAAGCATATTCCAGAAAATGCGTGATGTGAAATAATTTTGTGTATGTTATGAAACAGCTTGGATAGGTATTTTTTTCTTCCTTTTTGGAAATTAAAATAGTATTTCTTTGCCTATCTTAATACTTTGAATCATTATTTCTTTCTTGCTCTGTGTAAATTTTGTTGCTTTTGAATTTTCTGGACAATAAATCATTCTCTTACACACAGAATGACTGCTTAGTCACAATAAGAACAATAATAATGCATATAAAAATATTAGCCCTCATGAACTTCATTGTTGATTACCTGTATGTAAGGTGGAAAAATTTTCAGATTATATTTTATGAAAGACAGCATCATCTTAAATAATCAACAGAAAGAAAAATATTTTAAAAATATTTTATGTTGAAGAACTTTTATTTTTCTTTCATTTAATAGAAAAAAATAAATAAATCCTGTTTCATGCCGTAGGACTAATAAGCCTTCTTCAGAAGCCTCAAGGACTTTTAAAACATCAGAGAATCCAAATTTATACCTAACAAGGCTATTAAACAACCACATTAATCTCACTGCTGGTGTAAAAAATGGTCAAGGTGATAGAAATATCAGATACTGCAACGATACAACACCTGAATCTTAAGCAAAAAGAAAAAAAAAAAAATAAAACAAATATTTAATTCAAAATGCCACATATGCTTTCAGTGTCACACAAAATATTTTCATTACTACTGCCTTTTCAGTTTCTGAGCACTGATGTAGGTATAAAGCTGTGTGGGGGGAGGGAAAGACACACACACACACAAAAAAAAACAGACAACAGTGAACAACACGAAAGAAATAAAAAAAGAAAAGTAAAGAAAACAAAATACCTCATGTACAATCATTTACAGTATAAAAAATCAATTTGCAGATTTGGAAACGTGAGTAAAATGTTAAGATGGAAAAATCGAACACAAATTTGATGCATAGCATACTTTTTCATATCTGTTCATCAATGTATCTAGCTATCTACCTAATCTATTTATCTACTTGTTATCTAGACTTTGAATATGCATGTGATCACTTTGTGTCTCTGTCATAGAAGGTGATCTTATATTTCACTGATTTGTCTGCTTCTTATACTTTGCTAGCATTTTTTTTCCTGGTTTTATGTATCTGATATTTTAGACTTTGGTTTTATTAGTTCCCTTTCACAGAATCACAGAAAGGCCCGGGGTTGGGAGGGATCTCAAGGATCATTAAGCTCCAACCCCCCCCACCACAGGCAGAGCCACCTATCTCCACATTTAGTACTTAGACCAAGCTGCCCAGGACCCCATCCAACCTGGCCTTGAACATCTCCAGGGATGGGGGCATCCACAAAAGACAGTAACTTCTCCCTCAAAAAAACTAAGAATTACTTTTAACAGTCTTGAATTAATGTTATATGGTCTTAGTGACTGCACTAGTGCCAGGCAGGACAAGAATATCAACACTCACTTTAAAATTTGCATTGATGAATAACAAAATATGTGAAGACAGGATTTTTCAACTTTGATTCCTTTTTTTTCTCTGAAGTAATCACAGTAACTTAATGATTCAGTAGATCACTTCCTCCAAGCTTTAGAATGGTCCATCCCAATGAGCAAAAGACCAGGCAAGAATTCCAGGAGACCTGTGTTGATCAAGAGGGTGATCCTGGAAGTAGTCAAAGAAGAAAAAGGCACATATGCAAGGAAGAAGCAGATGTGGTTGTAAGACCACTCTCAATAATCCTTGATTACCATGGTAACTGGAGAAGTGCCTGAAGACTAGAGGGAAGAAAATGTCACTAGCCAAGAGTTTTCACCAGCAATGAACAGGAACATACATGCCACACCTGCAAAGATCTGTGCCAATGGAGATGATCCACTGTTACTGTCACGACTGCTGAAACGCAGCATCATCTCCATGAACATTCAACGAAAGTAAATAGCTGTGTTTTTTTTCTGCATGAAGGAATCCACTTGCACACCTTCACGTGTCATTTTTCTATGTGCCATTTTGTCAGATTGCTCCTCTGCTATTATTTGTCACACAGCACAGAATTCCTTACTTTTGACTGCAAATGGCTGGAAATTTGATGGGAAAGCTGATTTAGACAGCATATTCAATAAACATGCCCATTTTAAGATATCTGAGTGACAGAAACTTACTGGCAAAGAATTGTATATCTTTCTTGCATAGCATAGAGACAGAATTCTGTTTTGAAATCTTATGTTCCCAGTGACATAGAGGTATAGCTGAAGATTATAGTCTCATTGCTACTCAATGCTACCCAATTCCCTTTAAAAATATCTTTAGACTACACATTTTTAAATATTTATCATTAATGTGATTAAAAATGTTGAAAGCAGAGTAAAAAAAAGACCAAAACAACAAAACAAAACAAACAGGCTAATGGAAAAAATAAGTATTTGAAATTAAAGGGATAAAAATGCATGGGCACGTTCTGCATATAAGACATGAATAACCCAAAAAAAGAATATCAAGATAATAAAATTAATTAACAAATATTTATCTAGATCCACTTATTTATTTTCAATCAGCTAAAGCAATCAAGATGTTAATAGATAAAAAGAAGACTGAATTTACTGTAGAAGCTGATTTTCAAAACTGATTAAAAATTAGTATCACTTAAATTGTTTGTAGAGAAACTTTGTAGAATACACTCTGCAGATGATCACACTTTTCTCCAGAAAATCATTGAATCAAGTACAGAACTGAATAAGCATAGATTATAAATATTACAGAAAATAAAGGTCTTGCTCACTAGATTATTTCAATTTCTATTAAAGCTGAAGTATTGAGCATATAGGAAAGAAATGGCATTTATTTTTCTCTACTGAAGTAATTAGAACTCTGTCACTGTACACCTGAATAATGAAATGTTGGAAGAGAATCTTTCAATATATACTTTTGTTGTTTTAGATCACTACTTATTTCTGGTGATTATTTGATCATAAGTTTATGACGTTTGTATTATAATGTAAATGACAGACAAACTTATGGAGAAAAAAAGGTTAATAAACAGAACTTAATAACTGAGCTGTCCTAAAAAAAACTAGTATTTCATCCATATATGATATAAACTTCATAGGTTCTCAGAGTTGGATGTTTGAATCTGGGGCTAATTGCAGTTTCAGTAAATTGCTGAGTTTTCAGAGTGTGAACTTAATTAGTGAAGAAAGTCCGACTTTCTATATTACTCCCTAAATATTTCTGAGTTTCGCTCTGGAGATTTTCAGAGCTGTTTGTCTTTTTCCATTGAAAACATTGTGGATTTACCAGATGTAAAACTTTGCAAAATATATTTGAAAGGATGCTCAAGCAGGTAAAATTACAGTTTGAGCTTATTGTTCAATGAGGTCAATTCAGGTGTTTATTTTGTTTTAACAATAAAACTACCAACCATTTAGAGTTACAATGAATCACAAGAAAATAGTTATATAAAAGCATGAATGTATTTTCTGCAGATAATAGGTAAAACTGAGTTCAAAACCTTTGCCATATGCCAGAAAAAAAAAAAAAAAAAAAAAAAAAAAAACCCACTGTGTTTGATTTCTGTTGTTTGATTTTTTTTTTTTTTTTTTTTTTTCTGGGGGGATGGGGAAGAGAGTACTTTGTTTACTCATTTACTTACCTTTTTATCTACTCTCAGTAGTACATCAGCCTTGCATTATAATTCCTGGATTCAAGTTTACTGGAGCCTAATAATTTGAAACTCAAAAATATAACCTCTAAACCACTGAAATCTACTAAGTTTATATAGGAAGCCTGTAAAGTCAGTTTTTATTTATTCATTCACTCTTCACATTAAAATAAATATAAACTTTTATTCTATAAAAATTTCTTTGTATCTCCTATAATATTTTTTCCAGTAAGCATATTTTTCAGACTATCCTTAGTCATATTTAACTCCAATATCTTGAAAGATCTTTTCAAAATTATGCATAAGAATGCAGTTTGATTAAAAATTCAGTATATTATATAATTCTTCAAGTTAATCTAGCTATCGTATGATCCAATTTACCTGTCTTTCTCTGGACTGAAAAATTGTTGTATAAATTCAAACTTTCTTTTATTTCTGTGCTCACAACCCACTCTTTTATTTCACTTATACCTCTTCCTATCTTTTTTCTTTTTTTTTTTTTTTAATTTTTTCTTTTTTCTTTTTTCTTTTTTTCTTTCAAATAGAAACTTTCTGTTTGAACATGAAAAAATAACAGGAAAACAATGGAAAAATGTTAACATTAAAAAACAAAAAATGCCCTAAATTTACTAATTAGAAAAAGGTAAAAAGCAGAACATTTAATAGGAGATAACTATATGTAGGAAAAGGTTGATAAGAAATGTTCTGGAGTTCATCCCTGCAGATGCTCAAAACCAGGACATGACCCTGAGTGGTTGCTTTAGATGACCTGGACCTGAGCAGGAGAATTAGTGGATATCCAGAGGTCTATCCAAACGAAGCATTGCTGGACGTCTGCTCCCTAATGCGGAGGAGATCACTAAAGGTGGTAAGGTTGGAGGCAGCCTGGGCTGCAGTGACCATGCCCTGGTCGAGTACATGATCTCGAGGGATTTGGGCCTGGCAAAGAGTGGCATCAGGACCCTGAACTTTGGAAGAGCAAACTTTAAGCTGTTCAATGGACAGTTGGCCAAGATCCCCTGGGATGCTCTCTTTAAAATCAAAGATGTTGAGGAGAGCTGGCTACTCTTCAAGGATGCCTTCCTGAGAGCAAAAGAGCTCTCCGTCCCTCTGAATAAGAAAGTGGGCATGGCTCGACAAGGACCTGCTGGGCACATTGAGGGCCAAGAAAGGTGCGTACAAGTACTGGAAACAAGGGCATGTCACCTGGGAAGAATACAGGGATGCCATCCAGACTTGAAGACGTGGGATCAGGAAAGCCAAGGTGCAGGCAAGACTGAACTTGGTGAGGGACGTGAAAAACAATAGGAAGACTTTCTACAGGTACATTGGCCAGAAGAGACAGGCCAAAGCGAGTGTACCTCTTTTGGTAAATGTAAAAAGAGAACAGGCTTCAGTGGAGAAGGCTGAGGTACTGAGTGAGTTCTTTGCCTCGATCTTCACTGGTGGCCAGGATTCCAGTATTTCTCACATACCTGAGCCTGCATTCCTAAACCTCTAGGTGGGGACAGGACAATAAATCCCCCCCACTGTAAGGGCAGAGAAAGTCTGAGACCGCCTCATGCGACAGAATGTGTACAAGTCTATGGGGCCGGATGGCGTGCATCCCAGGGATCTGAAGCAGCTGGCTGAGGTGGTTGCCAAGCCACTCTCCATCATATTTGAAAAGTCCTGGCTGTCATTTGAGGTCCCGGATGACTGGAGGGGAAGGGTCACGTCACTCCCATTTACAAGAAAGGGAGCAAGGAGGACCCGGGGAACTACAGGCCGGTAGTGCCTGCATCTCCCTCGGTGCCTGGGAAGATCATGGAACAGATCCTCCTGGATGACATGCTTGATCACATGAGGAATGAGCATGTGATCTGAGACAGCCAGCATGGCTTCACCAGGGGAAGGTCACGCCTAACCAATCTGGTGGCCTTCTATGATGGAGTGACGGCATCGGTGGACACGGGAAAGGCAACTGATGTCACTTACCTGGACTTGAGCAAGGCCTCTGACATGTTCCCCCACCACATCCTTATCTCCAAACTGGAGGGATGTGGATTTGATGGGTGGACCACTCGATGGATAAGAAACTGATTGAAAGGCCGCAGACAGAGGGTGGTCATCAATGGCTCTATGTCCAGGTGGAGGCCGGTAACAAGCGGCGTCCCACAGGGGTCTGTCTTGGGACCAGTGCTCTTTAACATCTTTGACATCGATGATGGAATTGAGTGCACCCTCAGCAAGTTTGCTGATGACACCAAGCTGAGTGACACGGTAGAAAGAAGGGATGCCATTCAGAGGGACCTCAAGAGGCTGGAAAGGTGGGCCCGGGTGAACCTGATGAGGTTCAACATGGCAAAGTGCAAGGTTTTACACTTGGGCCAGAGGAATCTCAGGCATCCATAGAGACTGGAAGGAGCGATCCTTGAGAGCAGCCCGACAGAGAAGGACCTGGGGGTCTTGATAGATGAAAAACTTAACATGAGCCAGCAGTGTGCTCTTGCAGATCTGAAAGCAAATGGTATCCTGGGTTCCATCAGAAGAAGGGTGGCCAGCAGGGACAGGGAAGTGATTGTCCCTTTCTACTCTGCTCTTGTAAGGCCCATGTGGAATACTGTGTCCAGGTTTGGAGCCTCCAGTACAAGACAGAGAGCTGTTGGAGAGGGTCCAGAGGAGAGCCACAAAGATGATCAGCGGACTGGAGCACCTCCCCTATGAAGACTGGCTGAGGGAGCTGGTCTTGTTCAGCCTGGAGAAAAGAAGGCTGCGGGGTGACCTCATTGCAGCCTTTCAGTACCTAAAGGGAGCCTACAAACAGGAGGGGAATCAAGTCTATGGATGGGTAGATAACAGCAGAACAAGGGGAAACGGTTTTAAGTTGGGGGAGGGAAGATTTAAGTTGGATGTCAGGGGCAAGTTCTTTACAGAGAGAGTGGTGAGGTGCTGGAACAGGCTGCTCAGAGAGGTTGTGGATGCGCCCTCCCTGGAGGTGTTCAAGGCCAGGTTGGATGGGGCCCTGGTCTACTATTAAATGTGGAGGTTGGTGGCCCTGCCTGTGGCA
Organism: Chrysolophus pictus; assembly: GCA_037305975.1. Classification (NCBI taxonomy): domain Eukaryota; kingdom Metazoa; phylum Chordata; class Aves; order Galliformes; family Phasianidae; genus Chrysolophus; species Chrysolophus pictus. Next base: position 35,926,815 of record CM074576.1, on the reverse strand, counting down.
AGGGGGTTGTAGATTAATGATCCCTGAGGTCCCTTCCAACCCTGGCCATTCTGAGATTCTGTCCTTCTGTGATCTTTCAAAGTTTACTTCGCTGTTAAAGTTGCTCTGCAAACTGATGTTATCACAGAATTGTATTAATAAGGGATGTAGCTTTTCAGAGAATACTCCAAAGGAAGTGGTAATGGGGGGGAAAAAATACCAACTAATTAGTATTAAAACTGAAAACTTAGCAAACAGTAGTGGACGTTCAAAAAATTCAGCTTTCAAACTGTTTATGTAACAGGGACAACAGATTATGAATTCAGTTCTGTGTAAAGCAAAATATACAGTTAATTTGACATCTAGGAAATACCTAATATTAGGTTTGTTTTTTGCTTTTTTTTTTTTTTTTTTTTTTTAATAAAACAGACATCAAACATAGTGATTCGGAAAAGGACTTTATGTTTTCATTTCACAAAAAATATTAATATTCTATATGTGAAAAAGTGGTGGAAATGCTTTGTGTTCATAATTTTTATTTTATTTTATTTTATTTTATTTTATTTTATTTTATTTTATTAACAAGAGAATGCTGAGTTTATCCTGCATACTTTCAGCTAATTAGCAAATTAGATTTAGTCTCTTAACATCAGTATGCCAAATATAAGTGGATATTAATACAATTATTTTTATTATGCTTTTGCAGTATCTCATTATCTTATAATCATTCATCACCTTTACTTTATAACATGACGATTAGACAGAAATAACAATAAACTAGACACTAAATACAAATGTTACTATGCCCAATGTTTCAGAAAAAAGCATCATAAGCCTACTGAGTCATCTTACAGAGTTGTCTAAATTAGTTCATCCTCTCTATGATATGCATTTTACACAAAATTATATACATGTATATGCATTCAGAAATGTGATTTTTTTTCAACTCCTAATTACCAAGCACAAGAAAAGTAATTTTTTGGAGTTTTGTCATTGTAAAATCTGATATAAAACCTCAGCATTGATAATTTAAATTATGAAGAAATTTGAAAGGCTCTCTAAGAAATACACTAAATCACTGTACAATCTTTACGTCTATTATCTTCTTCTAATTTCTTTATTTTCATATAAAATATATATAAGACCAGCAATTTCTGTGTCAGTTACTGATGTTGCACCAAGGGACAGATTTATTAGGAAAACATTGGTGGTAGCTTGACAGTCAGACTAGATAATCTTAGAAATCTTTTCCAGCCTTGATGATTCTATGATTCTATGATACTGACTTCATTTCAAACAAATTCGTCAGTCTGCATTTCACTGAATATATTGCACATGAAAGCGAATAATACAAAAATTTTAAAAAATATTGTAGTCATTTTTTTCCCTTAATTTATTTATTACTATGAATGCATCAACCAATATGTCAAAAGAAAATGTATCCAAAAAAAAAAAAAAGAGGAGAGTTATTTTTTTGAAAATTATAATCCTGACTATGATTTAACTGACACTATGATGTGTTTTCATACTACAAGAAACTTTGTTCATTGTAAACTCATATTAAATACAGAATCTGTTATGCACAATTTAATGGTCTCTTTAAATCATATGGAGTACTAAGTTTCATAGATCTGCAAATATATTATGTTTAGACAAATGAAGTTTAACTTAAATCTTATACATCAAGTTTACAGTTGATATATCTTTTTTTTTTTCAATAAAGAGTAAAGTTAAATATTTCTGTTTTATTCATTCTGTTTAAGAAATTATAGGAGATGCAGTAGAGTACAGAAAACAAATAATATTTTGAAATTATAAAAGTCGATAATAAAGATACATAGCAAATTTCTTAAGAAGTAGAATATGCCTTTCGCCAGCCTGCCATCGCACTAGAACACACTGTTAGTTCTGAAGAGTATCTCACAGAGAATAGTGTCAATTTTTTCAGCAATTATATATCTGCCTTTCTGACATAAATAATAAGTAAGATTTATAATATAATGCAGGAAATTAATGTAGCATAAAAGAGTTTTCCAAGCAGTAGATTGGGCTGAGAACTTTAGAACCTTCAAGGGAAAGTCATATTATTGTCTAATTGAAAATAGGTTATAACTTTAATATAAAATTAATATATTTAGAATTTACAGGTACATATTATCAACAAAATTTCTATGTATGGCTCAACTAATGGAGAAGAAAAATAAATAAATAAATAAATAAATAAAAGGAAAAACAAAAGCAAATTGCCATGGGACAGACAAATGATTAAGCTGTGCCATGTTAGCCCTAGGGCCCATAATTCTAATGTTCTAAAGTAAGTAAAAGGAGATTAATATGAAAGAATATAATAGTAAAATGAATGTGAAGTGGTATTTTTCCAGATTGTTCTGCCATTACCATCAATCTTGTGCCTGAAGTGTTGATTTTATTTTTAATTTTAATTTTTTAAACTAATCTTTTAATTTTTAAAATTTATTTTTAATGATCATCAAGGAAGTAATTTTTCCCGTAAATTTAAAACAAAACAAAACAAAGCAAACCAAACAAAAAATACAACAAAATGCATTGTGATAAGGTGATCTGCACCTTAATTATACAAAGTCAGTAAGAGACAGTTAGTCTGAATCTCATTATTTTTTTATTTGTCAGTAACTAAGTCTGTGGTAGTATGCGCTACATTTCCCAATCCAGACATCTGCCCTATTCTACAGATTCATAAGGAATTGATTCACTGTCATTGTTCTCAGGTACCTTTCGTTCTTTCTGTAAGACAAACATTTTGATAATGACATTTGTAGGGATGTTTCAACTGATAAACTGTGATGGATTTTCAGAAGAGCTGGCTGAACTTAGTATAAAAACACAAGAGTGATTCTCAGATACAGATGATATTTCTTATGAAACTACATGGGATGGAAACTTATTTTAAACTTAATTTTTTTCCATGAAAAAATGAAAATATAGTAAAAAATGCTTTCTGCAACATAGCTCTTTTTTATTATTATTATTATTATTATTATTTTTTTTTTTAATAGCTCATGCTGCCAGCAATGTTAAATAGGAATAAAAGATGTTCTTCTGCTTGCAATGGAGCTGTTTGTCATCTCTCCTTTTTTTCTTCCAGATGCCATTTTCAAGATAACTTCCAGATATACAAAGTTAATCACTGTATTGGCTCAGGAAGCTTGTTTGATGTTGCACTGCTTCACAAGCTACCTATACGATTTATAAGTTTAATTCCCACTTACACTAAATGAGATTGTCCTGTGAAAGGAGATAAATAATTATTTTCATGCCCACAAAAAAAAAAAAAAAAAAAAAAAAATAATAATAATAATAAAAAAATCCAGCAACAACAAAATCAGTATTCAGAATGTTACCTTTGGCATTTACAGTTCTTAAGTATTATTTTTTTTTCTTAGAGGCAGTCACTGTTTAATTGTTAATGTAAAACACAAATTCTCCAGAAGGATAAATTAAGATATATGTGATCTGCAGACTAGAGAAATAACCATAAGAATTTGGCATTACCTGAGTTATGTGAATTGAGGTTAAAGTGTCTGCTTTGATCACTGAGCGAAGGTTGGAACCTGAGGGTATGGATATGCTATGATATGCCTGTATTTTATATTACAAAATAAAACAAAGGCAGAGACTAGTCCTTGGCTGCAGAAATAAGTAAACTTGAGGCTAGATAGAACTCATCCCTTTTTATAAGCAATTGAATGCATTCATAAAATATTGATGTTGGTTTAAATTTCATCTGCTTCATTTCAGTTCATGAGGTATCCAGTCTTTTTCAGTGTAAAATGTTTAAGTTGTTAAGATTCAGCTGTACACATTGAGCAGTGCTTCTGTAGAAAGGGGTACAGGTCTTTGGATATGAATTCAGAAAATATGAGAGAATCTGAAAGTTTGAGGTTGTGATCTAGAGGAATATGGACCTGGCAAAGGGCAGAGTCAGGAAGCTAAACTTCAGAAGTGCAAAATTCTGGCTGTTTAAGACATTTTTCAATAAGATCCTCTGGGAAACTGAACTTAATAACATAGGAACAGAACAAAGATGTCAACTTTTTAAAGACATCTTTCTGAGAGTACAAGAGTTTTCCATACCCCAGGACAAGAAATCATACTCAACAGGCACCTGTGAGTTGAACTAAAGAAAAAGAAGGAAATGTATAGACATCGGAAGCAGGGATGTATGGCCTGGGAAGAATACAAGGATGCCAGCCTGGCATGCAAGGATGGAATCAGGAAAGTAAAGACACAGGTGGAAGTGAATTTGGTGAGGAATATGGAAAATAACAATATGAAAAATATGAAATACCACAGATACCTTCATCAGAAGAGAAAGTTTGAGGAGAATGTATCTCTTCTGATAAATGAGAAGGGAGAGCTGACATCAACAGACACGAAGAAGACTGAGGTACTCAACAAATTCTTTTCCTCAGTCTTCATTGGCAGTAGTCAGTATTCTCACATTACTCACATCCCCACACGGTTGTTGGGTGATCAAAATCCCTCCCACTGTAAACAAAAAACAAGTTTGATCTCTTCTGATGAAACTGAAGGTGTACAAGTCCATAGGGCAGAATGACATACATCCCAGAGGTCCTGAGGGGACTAGCTGATGTAGTTGATAAGCTACTCTCATCATATTGGAAAAGTCATAACTGTCAAACAAAAGAAGGAGGTGAACTATATATCTAAATCTCTCTTTGTTTCTCTTTCTTCTTCTCTTCCCTCTCAACCTTCTTTCACTTGCTTTTCTTCAATAGCCATTTCCTAAATTTGTCTTAAAGTTTTTGATAAGGAAGTAACATCTATGGCAATTACCATTATCCATGTTGCTAATTAATTTCATCTGTCAGTACTGGATTAATTGTTAGCAAGTTCTATAAATAGCATTGTATTGTTCCTCTGGTCACTGTCTGACTTTGTCACTCTGGAAACACCTGAAGAAAAGCCCTATTCAGTGGGAATCCAAAGATTCACCTTACTTGCAACTCACCCACTGTGATGAGACAGGTCCTGACACAATAAATAAATAAATAAATAAATGAAAATTGTGGAGTGTGGAGCAGTTAGAGTGGGTTCTGGGGTGGGCCATAAAGATGATGAGAGCTCTGGAACTCATCTTTGATTAAGAAAGGCTGAGAAAGTTTGGATTGTTCTGTTTGGAGAAGAGAAGGATCATTGTGGCCTTTCAGTTATTAAGGGGATCTCATAAACAGGATTATCAACATTTGACAAGTTCAGATAGTTATAGAACAAGGAATAATGTTTTTAAAGTAAAAGAGAGAAGATTTGGTTTGTACATTATGAGATAATTTTTTACTCAGAGAGTGGTGAGATGCAGAACAGGTTGCCCAAACAAGTTGTGCATGTCTCATCCCTGAAAAGGCAGAGGTTCTGAATGCCTTCTTTATGTCTGTCTTTAACAGACATAAGGATCCTCAGTGTATCCACTCTCTGACCTGGTAGGCTTGGCTGGGGTGCAGACTGAACCCACTGCAATTCAGGAGGACACAGTCAGAGACCTACTACTCCAGCTGGACTGGAGTAAGTCCATGGGGCCAGATGAGATTCATCCGAGAGTGCTGAGGGAAGTGGCAGAGGTGATAGCTGAGCTGCTTTCCATTATCTATCAGCATTCCTTGTTGACTGGTGAGGTTCCAGAAGACTGGAGGCTTGCCAATGTGACTCCCATCTATAAGAAGGGTTGTAAGGAGGATCCGGGGAACTGCAGGCCTGTTAGCCTGACCTCAGTACCGGGGAAGGTTATGGAACAGATTGTCTTGAGGGAGATCATGTGGCATGTGCAGGACTACTGGAGGATCAGCCCTAGTCAGCATGGGTTCACAAAGGGCAGGTTCTGTTTGACCAACCTGATCTCCTTCTATGATCTAGTGACCTGTCTGGTAGATGAGGGAAAGGCTGTTGATGTGGTCTACCTAGACTTCAGCAAAACCTTTGACACTGTCTCCCACAGTATTCTCCTGAAAAAGCTGGCAGCCTGTGCCTTGGACAGATACACTCTTGGCTGGATTAGGAACTGGCTGGAAGGCTGGGCACAGAGAATGGTAGTGAATGGAGCTAAATCCAGCCAGTGATTGATCACGAGTAGTGTTCCCCAGGGGTCGGTGCTGGGGCCTGTCCTCTTCAATATCTTTACCGATGACCTGGATGAGGGCATTGAGTGTACCCTCAGTAAGTCTGCAGACGACACCAAGCTGGCTGGAAGTATCGATCTGCCTGGGATAGCGAGGCCCTACAGAGGGATCTGGACAGGCTGAATAGCTGGGCTGAAGCTAATGGGATGTGGTTTAACAAGGCCAAATGCCAAGCCCTGCACTTTGGCCATAACAATCCCATGCAATGCTACAGGCTTGGGTGGAGTGTCTGGAAGATTGGGTAGAGGAAATGGACCTGGGGGTATTGATTGATGCTCAGCTGAACATGAGCCAGCAGTGTGCCCAGGTGTCCAAGAAGGCCAATGGCATCCTGGCTTGCATCAGACATGGTGTTGCCAGCAGGAACAAGGAAGTGATTTTCCCCCTGTACTCAGCTCTGGTGAGGCCGCACGTGGAGTAATGTGTCCAGTTCTGGGCCCCTCACTGCAAGAAAGACATTGAGGCCTGGAGCGGATTCAAAGAAGGGCGACAAAGCTGGTGAGGAATCTGGAGCACAGGCCTTCTGAGGAGTGGCTGAAGGAGCTGGGATTGTTCAGTCTGGAGAAGAGGAGGCTCAGGGGAGACTTATTGCTCTCTATAACTACCTCAAGGAAGGTTGTAGTGAGCTGGGAGTCAGCCTCTTCTCTTGTGTGACTGGTGATAGGACTAGAGGGAATGGCTTCAAGCTGTGCCAGGGGAGATTTAGGCTGGACGTTAGGAAATACTATTTTTCTGAAAGAATGGTCAGGCACTGGAATGGGCTGCCTGGGGAGGTGGTGGAGTCACCGACCCAGAGGTTTTCAAGGAACGTTTGGATTTTGTGTTGAGGGATATGGTTTAGTGAGAACTATTGGTGATAGGTGGATGGTTGGACTGAACGATCTTGTGATTTTTTTCCAACCTTGATGTTTCTGTGATTCTGTGATTCTGTGAAGGTGTTCAAGGCCAGGTTGCATAGGATACTGGTCAGCCTGATCTAGTGGGTGGCAATCTGCAAATGGCAAAGGTGATGGAATGATAATGAGGTGATCTTTAAATCTCCTTCCAAATCAAGCCATTCTATGGTTGTATGATTATATGAAAGTACAAAACATTCTGGTATAGTTGAGAACTGTGTAGAGAGGGATCAGTCCTCTTGTAGTGGTATTCTGAAGCCTTTTGGGAGCTGTAACTGAAGGGAGCTATACTCTAATATGTGTTCAGTCCTCTTCTTGGAAAGACGTAACTGAAATCACTTGCAATGTTTAAGCAATTTGGAAGATCTGCATCCTGTGCATGAGATAATTCAGTGTCACTATTTTTATCTGTCCAGGTCATTAAGAGTGTGAGTGTCACCAAAACTATATATCACCAAAAGTAGCAGTCCTGTTGTCCTCCAAGCTTTTTCATTACTTCCCTACAGTCAGTGTTTTCCCCTTCATTAGCCCTCACTCATGTCTCATCTGATGCTTTTTAATCTGTTTCTAAATCAGCTTAATGTGTATCAACTCCAGATCTTTAGGTGATTTACTTAGCTTGTGAAGAGACATCGACAGTTTTAATTATGTAGCTTTTGCTTATTTGCTTGCTTGTTTTCTTTCCAGATTGATTGAGTAAGGAGAGAGAGAGCACCGTAAAAATTAATTGAAAGACAGTTATTTATTTATTTACTACCAGGGCAATATTATATTTCCAAGGTATCCTTTGAAAAAGGGATTGGTTGGGTTTCCGAGGGAAAATAAATAAATAAATAAATAAATAAATTTTATGCTTATTGCTTGTCTCATGAATTTTAAGATTAGAATCAAACTATGTAAAATATAAATGACTTGATTTACATACCAAGTTAATTTCATTGCTTTGCAATTTGCTTAACCTCCAAATATACAAAGAACATGAAAAAAAAAAAAAGCACATAGTACTGCACATGAAAATATAATGTGTTGTAGGGATATGGATGTCAAAACAGAGAAACAAAAATCAGTTAAGTAATGAGGAGTAAACGTTGGAAGCATGTGTATAAGTGAGAAATGAAATTAATTCACTGTTTATTATAAAATTAAAAAAATAATAATACATTTGTGAATTTATTGTTTTAATTGAAGTTGTTTTCTTTAGCTTAAAATGAATTAATGATTAAATGAAAAACAAGATTAACATTCATTAGCTATATATAAAAATAAAAGTTTCTTTCAATATCTATTGCTTTAGAAATAGAAATTAAAAAAAAGAATAAACTATATTGTGTATTATAGCAGATGAAATAAAATGAGGTAGAATTAAATTTATATAAATTTTGATTATTTAAATTGCAAATTTGTTTTGTTTTACTTTTTGAAATATTTTATATCTAATTTAAAATAATTTACATTTCTACAAAATAATTAATGTAGAATTAATGTAGAATTAATACAAAATAAGTAGAATCCCTGCCAGCAGCCAGGTCAACCCTTCAGAGAAGACGGGATGTCATGGCTTCCCCCCACGTCAGTTCCCAAGGGAACTGAAAAGCAACAAGATTTTCCCTTATTCATTCCTGGAGCCATTCAAGGCCAGGCTGGATGTGGCTCAGGGGAGCCTGGTCTAGTGGTTGGTGACCCTGCACATAGCAGGAGGGTGGAAACTCGATGATCATTGTGATCCTTTTCAACCCAGGCCATTCTATGATTCTATGAAGTAGATTTTTAATTTTTTTTTTTCTGTATTATCTCCCTGATTTATACTTTATTGTTGTTGTTCTGTTTTATTTTCAGGTACATAGTACTAGTATTTTTGGCAAAGCATTAAGGGTTTACACTAAGAGAGATGCAGGCATTTAGAAGTATTTACTGTAACTGAATATATCTGAAGCATTCCACTGATATTTCTAACACAGTAGCCAAACTCTTCTGTCATTAGTTACATGAATGATCTAATTAATTTCTATGGGCCTAGCATAAATGAGTAAGGAAATCAAGATGGTTCTTTTTTCATAGATAAATTTTTGTCACCATGGAGATTAGTAGCATGTAGTAGATTGAATGAAAATCTTTTTATTTATTTCCCCCCCCCCTTCCAAATAGTTTATATTCCTATTGAGAAAGAATACTATTTTCACAATATAAAAAAAATACAGTTTTTCAGTTCATATTATCTTTAGTAAATTCCGGTTTGGTAGGGGTATTTTTCTAATTTTTTGAATTTCTGAAAAAGAAGCTCTCTGATGAACTTTTCTATGTGAACTTGTAAATCTTTGATTTTTTGTGCAATACAATGAAAAATATATATATATAACAGATGGAAAAAAAAAAAAAAAAATTATCCTGTACAGCCTGGCAAGGTGGGCTGTGTTGTTGTGGGGAAGAACCATAAAATTTAGAAATATTAATGAATTAACAAAGATCATTCAAATTAAAGTCCATCTACAGATGTGACACCTACCTACAAGAAGGTCAGAAGGAGGATCTAGAGAACTACAGGCCTGTTGGCCTGAGCTGAATCTGGAGGAAAATCATAGAGGAGATTGTCTTGAGCGTGATCACATGGTTTGTGCAAAGCAACGAGGGGATCAGGCCTAGCCAGCGTGAACATGAGCCAGCAGTTTGCCCAGATGGCCAAGAAGGCTAATGGCATCCTGATTTGTATCAGAAACTGTGTAGTCAGCAGGACCTGGGAGGTGAGTGTCCCTCTGTACTTGGCACTGGTGAGGTGGTACTATATTCAGTTTTGAGAACCTCATGTGTGATCTTTCAAATGGTACTTTTTTTTTTTTTTTTTTTTTTTTTTTTTTGCTTCAGAAACTAAAACTGACTGTGATCTTGTTTAACATATGTATCAGAGACGTGGGTGAAGGTATAGATTGTACCATCAGCAAGTTTGTTGGTAATATAAAATTGGAAAGAGTGGCTGACATGCCAGAGAGCCATGCTGCCATAGAGTGAAACCTGAACAGGCTGGAGAGAAGAACCTTATGTGATATAACAAGGGCAAAAGTACACCTAGGGAAGAATAATTTCACTTATCAGTACAGGGTAGGGTCTGACATGCTAGAAAGGATCTCTGCAGAGAAGGACCTTGGTGTCCTGATTGACAACATGTTGGCTATGAGCCAGCAGTGTGCCTTTGTGGCCAAAAGGTGAATGATTTCCTGGGCTACATTCTAAAAAGTACACGTCCAGCAGATTGATGGAGGTTATCTGCCCCCTTTACTGTGCCCTGGTGAGGTCATAACTGATACACTGTATCCAGTTCTGGGCTCCCCAGATCAAGAGAGATTGGAAAGAGGGTCCAGAGAAGGGCTACAGAGACAAATAGAAACGTGGAGCAACTCACTTATGAATGCACTGGAACAAGCTGTGCAGAGAATCCGTGGCGTCTCCGCATCTGGAGAAATTCAGAGCCTGCCTGAACATTTTCCTCTGTAACGTACACTACGGAAACTGTTTTAGAAGGAGAGGTGGAGTAGATGATCTCAAGAGGTCTCTTCCAACAACTATGATTGTGTGATTCTATACTCCATTAATATATCTAAGCATGCATAATGTAGAAATGTCCCTCTTACTGATCAGAACTATTCTCTTTATCCATTTTGTCATCTTCATTAAAATAAAATTGGTTTAATCACTTTTATTTTATCCAGATTATATTGATTTATTTGCCTTCAGACAGTTTCAGAAAATATTAGACATACTTTTTTTCTTATGAAATTTTAAAACAAATAAAAAAAAAACTTGCTGAAATTATCACTTTTCTTCACACATGCAAACAAAAACCTCTTTTTACAGAGTGTGTATTTCAGTTATCTTGCTTCTTGCAGCTAATATCACAACATAAGTGTAATCCTTGAATTATAGTATATTTTTAATGCACGTAAAAAAATACCTTTGAAGTCTAATGAAAAATGTACAGGAAGAACATTTTATAATATTTCTTGTATAGATTTTTCTGTTAATAATTGATTTTTGCTTACAAAATGGGATTTCCTTGATACCATAGAACATGGAGGTGTTTCTTTTAATAGGGTATCAGCCTTGCTAGTATTTTAAATAAGCTTTTACAGACATTGCTCCTTGCAATGCCATTATATTTTAAATTAACAGAAATTTCATCTTGTGAGTGAGGTTTGTCTTAGCGCTATCTTGAAAGAAACAAAATGTTAGAAAGTGACATTTCTTTTTTTCTTTTTTCTTTTTTTCTTTTTTTCTTTTTTTTCTTTTCTTTTCTTTTTTTTTTTTTTTTTTTCCATCTTAAATTTGTCAATGTAGATAACTATACATCTATATATAGGTAGTAGGTTAACCTTGACTGTCCTCCAAGTGCCCATGAATTGAGACAAGGACAGAGAAATCATACACTGATTAGTGTCATGAGAAAAACGTATTTGGTTTGAGGAGGATTAATTTAATGTTTTGACAATGAATAACACAGTAGAGCAATGAGAACTAAAGGCAAACTAAAAACACCTTCACCCTGATCAGTCTTCTACCTCCTCTCTCCCTGAACAGTGCAGGAGAAAAAGGAATGGGAAAAAGGGTCAGTCCATAAACTTCTTCTCTGCTGAAATTCTGCAGAAAAGGATTAGGAGTCCTGATGCACACCAAATAGAAAATGAGTCAACAATGTGCCCTGGCTGCTAAGACTAGTGGTATCCTGGGATTCACTATGAAAACTATCACCATTAGATCAGGAAAGGCAATCCTTCCTCTCTACTCATTGTTGGTGAAGCTGTACCTGAAGTACTGTAACCAGTTCTGGACCTCCCAGTATAAGAGAGACATGGACATAGTAAAAACTGTCCAATATAGAGCCAGAAATATTACTGAGGGGACTGGAACACCTTTTCTATGAGAAGGGGCCAAGACAATTGAGACTATACAGCCTGGAGAAGAGGAGGCTCAGTTGGGACTTTATCAGTTTGTATTAATAGGTGAAAGAAGGATGGAAAGGGAATGGAGTCAGGTTCTTTTCAGTGGAGTCCAGTGTCAGGACAAGAGGCACAAATCAGAATATAGGAGGTTCCGTCTAAATATCAGAATGCAGTTCTTTTCTGTACAGATGATAGTAATGAAGTCTCCCTCATTGGAGATCTTCAAAAGCCGTCTAGATACAGTGCTGGGAAATATGGTCGAGGTATCCCTGTTTGACCAGGGGAATTGTACCAAATGGCCGCCAGAGGTCCAGCCTTCCAACCATAACCATTCTGTGATTCCATATTAATCATTTCATAAATTAAATAGTGCCACAAAATGTTTCTGGACTCTGAGACTGATTATCTAACTAGCTTGTGAGAAAAAAAAAAATCCAAGGACAATCTGGCTTGGCCTATAAGAATGAATACAGCAATTTAATCTAAATTTAGATATCTGCCAGCTGCCATCTATGCTATCCTGAACTTTCAAATGGACAAAGGAGATAAATAAGTATCTCCAGAATACACCCATCTAATTTATATTATATTTCTATTCTACAGAAAACTGAACTTCTTTCTGGAGTTATTTGTTTTTCTCTACAGTGTCTGCACTGTGAACCTTGCTCAGAATCTAAAGGATTCTAGATCATTAAACATAAGTTTGAAATGAAACCCAACCTAAACCAGCTGTTAGTTCTTTTTTTTTTTTCTTTGTTTTTTTTTCTTTTTTTGTGATGAACATTGGGAGATGATGTCTCCACTGTGCTACTGCAGCATTTTTCTACTACATAAATAAAAAGATGTGAAAAAGTAAATGAGTTTGGACGTGACATTCATCATTTTGAAGGCTATAAAAGTTGTAAAGTTTATTCTAAATGTCAGAATAATAACAATGTCTATAAATATGTTGTATGACTAGGCCACTTGATATATAGTAGGATGAAAATATTTTCCAGCTAAGCCTTCCAATTATTCTGAAATTAAAAGTCATTAAGTTTTATTGGTGACATTTTCCATCATAGCAAAAAGAGGTTGAAACCCTTTATCTCTTTTGTAAAATACAGATATCCCAGCTTTGTCAAACTCCAAGGGACATATATAATATGGGAAAATGAAAATCTGTGAACAATAATTGTCCAAAAATTAAAAATAAATTAAAAAAAAAAAAAGAAAAATTAAAATTCAGTAAGGATTTAGAAGAAACAGAAAACCTTAAAGTGCTAACTAAACCACTTCTTTCTGATAGGATTAATGAGTGCTGAACTTCATTAACTTTATATATTTACTCTGAATTAAGTGTTCTTATGTGATTTGCAAAGGAAAGCTAACACAGAGTCAGGCTCTCACTGTAATCCTTAGACAAGAACATTTTTCTCTACTTTGTATTTCTTAAATCTTTGATTTCTTTTTATTTTATCTACTGACCAAACTGTATTTATTTGTGTTTTTTTTTATTATTATTATTATTGACTTACTGGGAGAAAGAGAAGCATTTCATACTACCATTGAAATTCACAATCTTTTTTTTTTTTTTTTTTTCTTTTTTTTTCTTTTTTTAATGAGCCACTGAACTGACATTGCCATGCATTAGCTATTAGCTATACTGGCAAAGATTATTAGTATGTCAGATGTTCCAAAATAAATTCAAGGAATTATATATATATATTCAAATCCACAAACTTCATTGCCTTCTGAGTACTCAGTTCTGAATCAACTGCTAATATTTTAACAAAGTTCAGATGGCTTTGGATTTTCATCAGTATAATCATGAATGAATTCTGCCTAGTGTCTTTGTGGATGATGGTTTATTGCAAATTTGTTCTGTCAGGAATATGACTGATTTTCACTGAAAATCCACTATTGTGCCTTTCATTTCCGCAAGTATGAACAGATAACTGTTCTGAAAGAAGTTCCACTCGTCTTTAATAAATGTATGAAGACCTTAATCTCTCTGTAAACCATGTCCTCTGAGATACTCAAAAATCAACTAAAATCATATGAAGTGAGAGAGAGCAAAAATATTTTCCACAGAAATCATAACGGATTTAATCAGATAGAGAAATTCTGCTATCAGATAGGGACATGAAAGCACTACAAATAAAGAACCCAGATGCAGAAAAAAAATAATTTCTAGTCTTCATAGAAGTTTTAGGACATGAAATTAACAATTGTCACTTGCACAGTAATAAGATAGAGTCATGGAAAATGTAGCAGATATATATATATATTTCATTTTGGTCAGTGCTTTTCTGTTTGTTTGTTTGTTTGAAGTTCCTGCTAAGTTTGACATAGTTTCTGGTAGCACACAGAAGGACAGAATCACAGAATGGCCAGGGTTGGAAGGGACCTCAGGGATCATTAATCTCCAACCCCCTTGCCACAGGCAGGGCCACCAACCTCCACATTTAATAGTAGACCAGGGCCCCATCCAACCTGGCCTTGAACACCTCCAGGGACGAGACATCCACAACCTCTCTGGGCAGCCTGTTCCAGAACCTCACCACTCTCTCTGTAAAGAATTTCCCCCTGACATCCAACCTAAATCTCCCCTCCCCCAACTTAAAATCATTTCCCCTTGTCCTGCTGTTACCTACCCATCCAAAGACTTGATTCCCCTCCTGTTTGTAGGCTCCCTTTAGGTACTGAAAGGCTGCAATGAGGTCACCCCGCAGCCTTCTTTTCTCCAGGCTGAACAAGACCAGCTCCCTCAGCCAGTCTTCATAGGGGAGGTGCTCCAGTCCGCTGATCATCTTTGTGGCTCTCCTCTGGACCCTCTCCAACAGCTCTCTGTCTTTCTTGTACTGGGGGCTCCAAACCTGGATACAGTATTCCAGATGGGGCTCACAAGAGCAGAGTAGAGGGGGACAATCACATCCCTGCCCCTGCTGGCCACCCCTCTTCTGATGGAACCCAGGATACCATTTGCTTTCAGATCTGCAAGAGCACACTGCTGGCTCATGTTAAGTTTTTCATCTATCAAGACCCCCAGGTCCTTCTCTGTCGGGCTGCTCTCAAGGATCGCTCCTTCCAGTCTCTATGGATGCCTGAGATTCCTCTGGCCCAAGTGTAAAACCTTGCACTTTGCCATGTTGAACTCCACCAGGTTCACCCGGGCCCACCTTTCCAGCCTCTTGAGGTCCCTCTGAATGACATCCCTTCTTTCTACCGTGTCAACTGCACCACTCAGCTTGGTGTCATCAGCAAACTTGCTGAGGGTGCACTCCATTCCGTCATCGATGTCACTGATAAAGATGTTAAAGAGCACTGGTCCCAAGACAGACCCCTGTGGGACGCCGCTTGTTACCGGCCTCCACCTGGACATAGAGCCATTGATGACCACCCTCTGTCTGCGGCCTTTCAATCAGTTTCTTATCCATCGAGTGGTCCACCCATCAAATCCATATCCCTCCAGTTTGGAGATAAGGATGTGGTGGGGGACCATGTCAAAGGCCTTGCTCAAGTCCAGGTAAGTGACATCAGTCGCCTTTCCCTTGTCCACCAATGCCATCACTCCATCATAGAAGGCCACCAGATTGGTTAGGCGTGACCTTCCCCTGGTGAAGCCATGCTGGCTGTCTCGGATCACATGCTCATTCCTCATGTGATCAAGCATGTCATCCAGGAGGATCTGTTCCATGATCTTCCCAGGCACAGAGGTCAGGCTCACCGGCCTGTAGTTCCCCGGGTCCTCCTTGCTCCCTTTCTTGTAAATGGGAGTGACGTGACCCTTCCCCTCCCAGTCATCCGGGACCTCAAATGACAGCCAGGGCTTTTCAAATATGATGGAGAGTGGCTTGGCAACCACCTCAGCCAGCTGCTTCAGATCCCTGGGATGCACGCCATCCGGCCCCATAGACTTGTACACATTCTGTCACATGAGGCGGTCTCAGACTTGCTCTGCCCTTACAGTGGGGGGGATTTATCGTCCCAGTCCCCACCTAGAGGTTTAGGAATGCAGGCTCAGGTATGTGAGAAATACTGGAATCCTGGCCACCAGTGAAGACCGAGGCAAAGAATTCACTCAGTACCTCAGCCTTCTCCACTGAAGCCAGTTCTCCTTTTACATTTACCAAAGGAGGTACACTCGCTTTGGCCTGTCTCTTCTGGCCAATGTACCTGTAGAAAGTCTTCCTATTGTTTTTCACGTCCCTCACCAAGTTCAGTCTTGCCTGCACCTTGGCTTTCCTGATCCCACGTCTTCAAGTCTGGACGGCATCCCTGTATTCTTCCCAGGTGACACGCCCTTGTTTCCAGTGCTTGTACACACCTTTCTTGGCCTTCAATGTGCCCAGCAGGTCCTTGTCGAGCCATGCCCACTTTCTTATTCAGAGGGACGGAGAGCTCTTGTGCTCTCAGGAAGGCATCCTTGAAGAGTAGCCAGCTCTCCTCAACATCTTTAATTTTAAAGAGAGCATCCCAGGGGATCTTGGCCAACTGTCCATTGAACAGCTTAAAGTTTGCTCTTCCAAAGTTCAGGGTCCTGATGCCACTCTTTGCCAGGCCCAAATCCCTCGAGATCATGTACTCGACCAGGGCATGGTCACTGCAGCCCAGGCTGCCTCCAACCTTACCACCTTTAGTGATCTCCTCCGCGTTAGGGAGCAGACGTCCAGCAATGCTTCGTTTGGATAGACCTCTGGATATCCACTAATTCTCCTGCTCAGGTCCAGGTCATCTAAAGCAACCACTCAGGGTCATGTCCTGATTTTGAGCATCTGCAGGGATGAACTCCTAAACATCTCTTATCAACCTTTACCTCCATCCACACCTCCTTTCACCTCTCTCTCAAGTTCCAGGGCCTCAAACCTATTGCGCAGAAGCACCTGGGGAGCCAAGGATGGTTGGGATGGGGGATGCCCACTCTGCCAAGCCGGTATCCATTTCCACTCCTCTCCTTTCTCAAATTGTTGCTAGGGGGGAGGAGAGGACAGGGGGCACCCTGCAGCACCATCTGCCTGCCATTTCCTCTCTCCCACCTGTTTGCAAGGCAGCAGGGGGTGATATGCTCCATGTGGTGCCTTAGCTGTGTGCCAAGATCTCGGGGCCGATAGGGACTGGCACCACCAATCGATCTCCCTCCACAATCCTTTATGGTCCTCAGCCTCTCCACCTCCTCCTTCAGGTCAACCACAGGGCTGAGTAAGTCATTTAGGTGGTCACGTCTTATACAAGTGCTGCCTCCATCACCCGGCACTGCAAAGGCCAGGCTCTGGCATTCATGACAGCCTATGACCTGCGTACTAGCATCTTGTGTTGGGGCCTCAGTCTGAGTCTCCACACTTGTCTTAGCATCAGCTATCCTTTCAAGCATGCACAGGACCTCGGTCTGGGTCTCCACATTCTTTTTGGCTGCAGTCTTCTTTCTGCATGAGCATGGGACTTCCGTCTGGGTCTCCACAATGTTTGTGGTGGTAGCCTTCCACCGGGGTGCAGCCATTGCAAACCAGCAGGCACACTACCACTACTAGATAGCCTTTATGGGGTGTGACTGATCAGCTCCACCCTGCTGCAGGTAGTGCTGGCTCTGCCCTCCCCCCATTGCTGGGTTGTTAACACGAGCCCCTGCCCTAATCACTCACTTGACAGTGATAACAACCCTCCTTGCTGTGTAGTCCCATGTATGGGTGGCTTAGTGTTTCTCCTGGCTAAAACAGCCCAGGTGATTCTCACACACCGACTCCTCCTCTCTGTCTCCCTGAGGCTTCTTCTAGGCGGGGGGCAGAGCCATTACACTGGCAACGCCCCTGCCGCATCACCACTCCCTCAAGAGCTGCCCGGCTGAGAGCTGCGTGGTCGCTGTGTTGTTTCAGGGATCCCTGAATGAGGGAACCGATGGAAACCCCCCTGTACCTCGCGGTCAGTCGCTGTGGTTCTGGCTGGAACAGCTCCAAAACAGCAAACGTTGGCGATCAAGGTCTTCTTCTGGGTTTGCGCCCATTTGAATCTCCTGTCATTGCCCTGGCAACTTCCCTGCCGCATCAGCCCTGGCAACTCCCCTGTCGCGTCAGCCGCTCTCGCGAGAACTGCCTGGTCGAGAGCTGCCTTGCCGCTCTGTTGTCTTGGGATCCTTGAATGAGGGAACACACAGTAAACAATTATAGTTTATATAATTATATATAATTATACAATACAATATACAATTACAATATATTACAATATATATATTACAATATACAATATAATACAATAAACAATTATATATTTTATAAGAAAATTCTACTGGGATTTTACAAGAAGCTGAAGAAAAAAAATGTCTCTGGGTCACACAAACAGTTGAAAGACTGAAAATGTTTTCTTCGTCTACTTATGCTTTTTGCTGCTGTCTAATGACTAATAAACAATTAAATTTAATGTGGTAGTCACAATCTAATTCTGGAGCATAGGAAGTTCTGCACAAATGTGCGCAAGAACTTCTTTACGGTGAAGGTGACGGAGCGCTGGAACAGGCTGCCCAGGGAGGTTGTAGAGTCTCCTTCTCTGGAGATATTCAAGACCTGCCTGGACACCTACTTGTGCGACCAGATGTAAAGAACCTGCTTTGGCAGGGGGGTTGGACTTGATGATCTCTGGAGATCCCTTCCAACCCCTACGATTCTGTGATTCTGTAATTCTGTAATGACTTACTATTTCTAAGGGGGTTTTTTTGTTTGTTTTGTTTTGTTTTTGTGGTTTTTTTTTTTTTTAATTATCCTTTAAATATTAGCTTTCCCACTGCCTTTTACCATAATCATCTAGGCATCAATGTCTAGAGTTGCTATGTAAGAAAGCTTCACTTTTTTCCCACATCATGTTAATAAATCCTTGTTTTATCTTTGTCTTAGATCAATTACTGTGCAGTGTAGCAATGACTTATACTTCTACAAAGAGTAAGAGTATCTTGTATAATGTTAACTACAAAGTTGATGATCTCCAGAAACAAGAATTGTAGACCCACAACACTTGAACAAGAGAAGAGCAGTGCAGTTATAGTGACGATAATCAGGTTTAATCAAAAGACTATGTGTAGAGCAAACTAAGACAATGGCAGAGCCTTTATTTGAGATAAAGGCACTGTAGGAAAAAGATATCAAAGATGAATTAATTCACCCCTCCCAGCAACAGTATGGAAAAAGGGGCAAGCTGAAGAATGCAGCCTTCTCCCGTTCGTACTCTCGCGCTGCAGGAGAAGGGTGGGGATAAGGGAAACCTGTGCAGACTCATACTGTACATGCACTCCCAGAAGCATCTCTGAGACATACAGGGAGACTCTAGCCACCCCTTTCCAGGATGACTCTAACCCACACCCACACACCAGGTAATCATGTGCTCACATACTGCTCCAGGCTGTGACCTAGAAATTACACTGTACTGTCATACAAGTCTGTAGAGGAGGGGCAGATAAGAGCTCAAAATTGGAAAACAAGTCATCAAGGCAAGGTCATGCTTAGAAAGGTGAAGAATTACAGAACAACTGCTTGGGCAAGTTCCAGCACAGTCAGGCTATGCTACTGTTCTTATCACATGCAATGTTTTCTTAATATCTATCCTTTGAATCTCTTCTTAATATCTGAGTTTTCCTTGCTGCAATTTAGGTCAATTTATTTCTTTGATTATTGTAGATAAAGGGTGACAATTATTACCTTCTTTATATATCAAGAAGTTTAACAAGTTTGATTGGTAGGAATACTCTTAGAATAAACTGTCCTATATCTTGGTTCACATTGAGCTGATCTCTAATTATTCTTTATTTCCCTATATGAATTTTCTTGAATTAGTCTTCACCTTCCCAGATGTGAAGAGCTCAGATCTAGTTCATGTGATGTCTAAAGAATGCTGAGAAGTAGAGAAAATGCATTTTACCTATCCTTCAGGCAAAAACAAAAACAGAAAAAGAATCTTTTTTTTTTTTTTCCATGACAATATGACATTGGCTTGTGCTCAGTTTTGTAATAGCTTTTAGATTTGCTTCAGCAGAAGTAGTACCTAAACTTATAAAACCACTGCTTACAAAAACAGAAAAGAAATATATTGAGAAAAACATGCACGCATACACACACAAACAATTAAAGAAAAACATTTTTTCTGATCTAATGTGATGTCACATTTTTATCACTTAAATATCTTTAAGGCAATCATGTTAGACTGTTTAATTTTAGAGAAACCAAGTTTTGCTTTATTTGAGGCTCTTGTACTCCATTATCCTGAACTCTGCCGAAGATGCCAATTTTGTATTTGAAATGTTTTAAACAGAATTCAGGAAACTTAAGATTCTGAAAAGCAACAAAAGCTTACTGTTCATTTTTAAATCATTGATGATAAACACTAAGAACAAACCTCCTCTTCCCCCAGGCCCCCAACCAACTCATAATATCAAGTAGAAAAATAGGAACTGATCTTTCTGTTAAAATTTCCTTTGTTAAGTTGTACACAAGTGTCACCTGCCACCTTCAAATCGCAGGGCCTTGTTGCTTTAGATGTATCATTTTTGTCATGGTTTAATGGTTTTTTTGGTTTTCAGTATTCCACATCATAATATCATGTAGTGCACCGGGAGTTAAAGTGTTAATGCTCCAATTCCAGGTACCTATTCCCCTATACATTTATGGAAGTCATGGGATCTGGCCCTACTGGGATCTGGCCCTACTGGGTAGGGTGGTCTCTCTTACTGCCTTGCAGTGGGTGCTGGAGGGTGCTTTCCCAGCCGTTCAAGCTTTTCAGGTTTGACTCGGTCTCGGGAACTCTCTCTCTCCTATCTTATGTGATTTATTAGTCTCAGTTTCAATTAGATTGTATGATATTGTGTTATCTTGCATTCCAATATCATAGTTAGTAAAATAAGTTTTCCTCCATAGATCGTTGCCGCTGTTTTTTTTTTTTTTTTTTTTTTTTTTTTTTTCCTTCCTTAAGTCCAGCTCCCATCTCCCTATCTCTTTTCCCTTCCCATTTTGTGGAGCTAGGGAGAGGACCCAGGGACCTACTGCCCCCCTGTCACAGGCATATATTGATCTAGTTAACTCCATGACAGTTTTGTAGCTTGTAAATTAGGTAATAAGGTACAATATGTATCAGTTTCTGAAGCTTAAAGTGCAGGAAAAATATCAAGAATAACCAGAGCAAGGGGAATGAGAGTTTATTTTATATCTCAGACAAACATATTTGGTAAAAAAGGATCAATCTTTATTCAGACTGTCTGCTGATTTCCTACAAGCTCTGATTTGACCTTTTTGCTTCTTAAGTTAGTAGTTTTTGTGATTCTTCTGCTTCAAAAACTCTTCTGAAGGGAAATCCTGAGGGATAAATTCCACCAGATCTGTGCAGAGTATCATCTTGAATGAGACCTTCCTCACCTCAACTGATCAAGTGTCTTTAGAGCCTAAGATCAAGGTGCTACCTATACTAGTAGTGAACATTAAGCATAAGAGTAAGAAAGAGACAGCATGAAGTAAATAAACAGTGCATATGATTCTTGCTATTAATAATAATAGATCTCTTGCCCACAGTGCTGAGGGATTGCCAGAGCTTGTATTGGCCCTGGTTTTAGCTTTCTCTAGTGGTCAAATAACAACTCCCCCTAACCTGCTAGAGAGTAACTGTATAACAGTTTTTTTTTTCTTTTTTGTCAGTTGAGGCTGGTGGAAGCTACAGTGCAGCTCTCAGAGTTTAAATGAACAAAAATCTCCCCTTGAGCGAATAACACCCATAAAGAGATTTGGATGGTCACAACATACTGTGGTATCCCACTGTGTGTCTTCTTTAGAGGGACTTTATCAACCTTAGGACCTAGAAGAGCAAGATGAGTCAGAAAAACGTCTGGGAAAAGGGTAGATGTTGGTAACTTTTAAATTATGACTGTGGAAGCACACTTTCTTTTTTTTTTTTTTTTTCCATCAAACTTCTTTGTTGTTGAGGATCTCACATAAAACTTTTTTCCCCCTTTGATCTGAGTAAACCACAATAATGTCTGTGGTACTTATTACACAGAATTAGTTTTTTTTATTTTTTTATTTTTTTCATCTCAGTCCTGAGAATAGCCAGAAGAATAGCTTCTTGTGGGTTTCTGATTAATTATTTCAACAGTTATTGATGTCATCTAATTTCTTGTTAGTATATTTCATGAACATTTACCCATGCTATGTAGAATAACTGAAGTATGAAGTATCCTTTGCAACTTCTCATCTCCATTAGATACAGACGGATAATGCCAAATCAGGTGCCCAAAGGCAATGGAATATCATGCAGTGCAGAGACACAGGATTTAAGAATGGTCCCTGAGCTTCTACACCAGCAACTATATCTCACAGAGCACCCTAAGGAAATGTGGAACAAGACATCTTTATGCTAACAACTGAACCATGCCCTCTGTTTCTTTATATATAGCGCAGTTCTCCCTCTGAAGCTAAGCAGGTCTGATACAAAACATATTTTGAGTTCTTGAATTAGAAAAGCAATCCATACGTGTCTTATATGATCCCAAGATGAATATCTAATCATAAAAGTCAACTTACAATCTTCTCTCACTGGGAAGGTATCAGATATGAAATCCAATCATTTAATATTTTAAAGAACTTAATGCTTCAAGCAAATCCAAAAATATCTTAGAATTCACAGTTCTATTAAAATCTATATGAAGTCCATAGCAGTGTTGACCTACATTTGCAGCAATTAAGAAAATAATACAATTAACATCAATTTCAATTAATTTTACCCTGGTTTCCTACATATAACAGAAGTGCAATTATTTTAGTATTCTTTGAAGTATGAGAAAACACATTATCCAAGTAGGAGAAATACACAATACAGTTACCACATGCAGAAGCAGTCAATTTGCATAATTATATAGCAAAACTTATGACAAAGGCTAAGATATTGAAACAACTTTCATTAGATTTCTAAATTCAATTTTGTCTTCAAAGCTCCGCTTTCATCCCTTGCAATACTTAGGGGGAAAAAAAAAAAAAAAAAAGCATTTCCTTTTCGTCGTAATTATGCTTATTTGTGAACTATCTTGTGGAAACTAAAACAAACAAACAAAAAACATTCTTCAGATTTTAAATTATCTTGGAATTTCATTCTGTCAGGTAAACACAAGTCCAGGAAAAAAAAATATGCAGTAGTATGTACTGAGTCTAAGATAAAAACAGAAATGGCAAATACACTTTAGAAATAATATAGCAGCAATGTAATTATGAAAGTATGTAGCAACTGTGCTGAAGTGTTTCAGCATTTATGCTGTGAAGTATACCAAACTATGTTTTTAAATACAGTCAAGGAAAGAATGCAGTTTTTGAAGCCAGAAAGAATTTTTGCATGGTCTAATTTAATTTGTGAAAGTGCTGAATAAGGTCTTGAAGTTCTATGGAAATGAAAGCCAAAAGTTCCCAATTTCATTGTCTATTTGTGACCTCTGGACATTCCCCGATGGCCCATCTTGGATTGTTTCAAGAAGCAATGTCTTTGTTAGAAGCTGAACTTTTGCTTCTGACTTAATATAGCAAAAATAAGCATCATAGAAAAGTATATTTCTGTGTTAAGATTTTATCCACTGATCATCAACATGTAGAATTAAATACAATGCAGACCTATTTGAACAATACAGCTATTTTCAGAGTGAAAACAGTATTTTCATTGGAAAGCAATTTAAAGCTCAAATATACCATAAGGAGTTTCTGCCTGTCTAGAAATGAAATATAAATATAAATGCAAGCAACCTCTTGTTGAAGTAATATCCAGGGAATAGGTAACTAATAATACGTAAGTATTCCATTTTGGAAGCTACCATTTTGCTAATATTGGGCCAGATTATTCATTTTTAACTATATTAACTGCCTTTCTTAGCTGGCAGCTGTTCCTTCACTGTTGTATTACATATACTGAAATTATTAGCAGTACTAGAAAAAACTAGAAAAACCAGTGCTCAAAACTAGCAGACTTTCACAGTGTACTCCTACAATGTATTGAGCCATATCTCTGACATTTGACAGAAGTTCAAATGCACGCTACTGCTATCTGTAGTGTTTCAGGAGCTGCATGGAAATTACAGGCAACATCTTGGGAATTACAATAATAAATAAGCTTGTATGAACTCATTATGCTGGTTCCAATATGATGACATTTTCAAGAATAAACAGGTTTTTATTTTCAGTTTTGTTTGTTTTACAGAGATAAACTTGTTCACACATAGCCTTTCCAAATGCTAATCACTAAATAACTAAAAATAAGATTTAAATTATTTATAAAGTATTATTGTTATTTTGCCATACATAGTACTTCCTTTTGAGTTACAATATGCTTCTAGTACAAAGGAAAATGTTAAACACATTTTTCCACATAATTAAAAAAAGATGATAAAATCTTATGCTGCTTTTATCAGTTTTTAATAGGAAAAAAAAAGTGGAAAAAATAGGTTACACATTTACTTATTCTTATATATATATTTTTACAATCAATTTGCAACCAAGCTGAGATTTTTGGATAATATTATGAAAAATGCAGTCCAGATGAGAACTTTTTTCTTACTGATTTTTTTAGGGCCTGAATTTTAGTGCACAGTTCCACAATACAGGAACTAATCTTCAGAATACTCAGCCTATAATACTGTAAATATTTGCAGACGAATGTTGAATAAAGACCCTTCATAAATACACTTGTAGACAAATAACTAAACTTAATCCTTTTGAGAAAAACATTCTAATAAATAACTTTTTTTGTAATTGTATTCATTTATTTTAAGCTGAAATGCAAAACGTATTTGCCTCTGATTCCAGATAGAAGAAAATTAGAAATCTTTTGACCATATGGATCATAGAATCATAGAATACTATGAGTTGTAAGGGACCCACAGAGATCACCAAGTTCAAATTCTGGCTTCACATAGGACCACCCAAAAATCAAACATATTTCTGAGAATGTTGTCTAAATTCTTCTTGACCTTTGACAGCTCAGTTTCATGACCACTGCTCTGGGGAATCTGTTCCATCTTTTCCTGATATTCAAGCTGAAGCTCCCCTGATGCAGGTTCAAATATTCAAATATTTTTCTCCATTGTAAAAAGACTGCAACACAAATCAATACCATCACCATTCCTAACAATGTTGGATAGAAAGGCTGCAGTTATCTACATAACGTATTCTATCTACAGATTCAATTCACGGTAGTTCATTGATTGCATTAAACATTGTACACACTGTGACAATGTATTCATGAATACCCTGGAAGGAAAGATGTGTTTCAGGCTCACTGATTCCAAAGCTTTGTTGCGAGTACAAAAGTAGCACATAAAAGTACTTTCTGAAGAAAGTAACTCCAAGGCTTTTAAGTTTTTCTTGTCATTTACTATGTACTGAAAATGTTCCTTGAACCATTAGCAGTATAAATGAATCTAGTAATAAATGAATTAACTATAATTCCAAGGGGAAAGGGAAAATTTAACTTTAAGGGAGCCCCTGAACATCTTACAGATAGCAGTAAAACAAAATCATTTACTTCATAACTCACTTCCATACTCACTTAAGGAATTACTTTCTATCTCTGTGATGCTCTAACTTCTAGGAAAGAAAAAAATCTGCCTCAAAAATCTGTGCACTAGATATGGCTTCACTAATAAATACCATTTTTAGATTTTTTAAAGAGCTCTAAGTATTATTGAAATGTTTTTTGCCTGAAAATCTGTTTACACAAAATAATATTTTTTAGCAACAAAAAAAATATTATGTTTCTATACTTCCCTGTATCTCTGCACTCCACAAAAATGTGGAAAAATAAACCTTTAAACTGTCAGAAAATAATATTTTTAAATGATTAAAAACAGTTAAAAATTCATTTTCCTAGACTGTAAAAATTGAAATGATTTTACTCAAAATTAAATGAAAAAAAAAAAAAAAAAAAAAAAAAAAAAAAAAAAAAAAAGGGTCCTTGCACAGACACAACGGTCACCTGCCTTCCCTGCTCAAATTCTTCTGCTGGGGGATGGAGAGCCGTTGTGCTCTAAGAAGGGTGTCCTCAAAGAGCTGCCAGCTCTGTTCTGTGCCCGTGCCCTTAAGGACAGCTTCCCAGAGGATCCCACTCAGCAGTTCCTTGAGCAGCCACAAGTTTGCTCTCCTAAAGCACGGGGTCCTAGATCTGCTTTTTGCCAGACCTGCATTCTTCAAGATCACAAACTCCACCAAGGCATGGTCACTGCGGCCCAGGCTGCCTCCAGTCTTAGCCTCTCTAAAGTGCTCTGCATTAGTGAGCACCAGATCCAGTAAGGCTTCACCTCGGGTTGGTCTATCTATTACCTGCACCAGGAAGCTGTCCTCAACATTCTTCAAGAATCTCCTGGATTGTCTGCCACCCGCCATGCCATTATCTCAGCAGATATCCAGGTTGTTGAAATCCCCCATCAGGACAAGAGCCTGCAAGTGCAGCACCTCCTACAGCTGAAACAAGAAGGCCTCATCAACACCCTCCTCCTGATAGGCGGCCTGTAGTAGACCCCAACAATTAGATGCCCTTTACTGGACCAATCCTTGACTTTTACCCACAAGCTCTCGATCTGATCGTGGCTGTTCCTCAGACACAGCTCTTCTCAATCTATTAACTTCCTAACATAGAGGGCAACTCTGCCACCCCTCTTACCCTGACTATCTCTTCTGAATAGCCTGTCATCCTCAATCAGGGTATTCCAAAATACCCTGAGAAGGGTCCTCTGAAGACCATCTAGTCCAACTTCCCTGAAGTGGACAGAGACATCCACAGCTAAATCATATTGCTCAGGGCTTGATCCAGCTTTGCCTTGAAAGTCCCCCAGAGCAGTGCATCAACCATATATCTAGGCAATCTGGATGCTCCAACAGATCCATGTCTCTCCAATACTGAGGACTCTAGACCTACATGCAGTACTCCAGGTGAGGCCTCACCAACGCTAAGTAGAGGGGCAAACTGTCTCCCTCAGCTTTCTGATATTGTGTCTTTTGATGCTGCCTGGGGTATTGTCTTTCTGGGATGTGAGGGCACATTTCTGGCTAATGTCCAGCTTTCCATCCACTATTATCCCCAGATCGTTTTTGGCAGGGCTGCACTCAATCTTTTCATCCCCCAGCTTGTATTGTTAGTGGGTTACCTTGACCCAGGTGCAAGATCTTGCATTTGAATTTATTGAATCTAATGAGGTTTGCACAGGCCCACTGCTGAAGCCTGTATAGGACCCTCTGGATGGAATCCTGTCTCTCTGGTGTGTCGACTGCAACCCACAGCCTGATGTCATCAGCAAGCTTACGGAGAGTACACTCAACCCCAATGTCAATGTCATTGATGAAGGTATTAAAGAGCAATGGTCCCAACATTGACCACTCTGGAACACCAAACATCACTGATCTCCATCCAGAAATGGAGCCATTGATTACCTGCAGCTTTTTCTCATTCTACTGAAAAGTCCACCCATCAAATCCATATTTTTTTCCAGTTTGGAGGAAAGGACATTGTGTGGAGGGTATTGTGACAAAGGCCTTACTGAAGTCCAGATAGATGACATCAGTGTCTCTTCCCTTACCCACTGATGCAGTTACAACATCATAAAAGGCTACTAGTTTGGTCAAGCAGGATTTGCCCTTGATGAAGCCATCTTAGTTCTCCCATATCACCTGCATATCTTCCATGTTCCTTAGCATAGCTTCCAGGAGGTTCTGTTCCATGATCTTTCCCAGCACAGAGGTGAGACTAATAGGATGGTAGTTTCCGGGATTATCCTTTTTACCCTTTAAAAAAAATGGGTGTGATATTACCTAGACTGACACAATTTGGAATTTGGAAGCCAGAAGAATGTTCTTGTGATAGCCTAAAAATGAGCTCTTTAAGTGAATGGGGTGGAAGAATATCCATCTTTCTTTTGAAAGGTCACTGTTTAAGCACTAAGGAGAGGCTCTAGGTGTGAAAATGAGCTGAACAACAGCGAAGAGGTTAGTAGTCTTTTAAAAGCATGTGTTTGTCACTATTGATAGTGAAGGCATGGACTGATAGCAAAGTTTGGCAATCAGTCACATCTTGAGAATTCGTTGCATTTGCATTCTTCTTAGAAAGAATTTCACTTATAACTGCTGTAACAACTGCCTCAGTCAGAAGACATCTATACAATGGACTACTTTCTATCCCATTTACTTTTTCTAATAGGCTTGTTTGGGAACTATACTACTTTTGACTAAGTTAATATTATTCATAGTAGTTTATAGTGTTATGTTTTGAACTTGTGATGAAAACAATGTTTTAATACGTTGATGTTTTAGTTATTGTTGAACAGTGTCTGCACAGAGTCAAGATATTTTCTGTTTTGTTTGCTTGTTTGTTTGTGCTGTCCTGTCTTGCAAAGAGGCTGGGTTCATAAGAAACTGGAAAGGGAGATGGAAAAGATATGACCTAATGGATATTTCAGGATATTCCATATTATGTGAAGACGTGTAGAAGTAAAGAAGGGAAAAAGAAGGAAGACTACCATTAACAAAATTATTCATAGTTCTAAACAACTGCATGAGAGGAAAATTTACAAAAGTACACAGTTGTACTAATCTACATTACAAGATTCTTATTTAATAACTAAGTTCAATGTATTTTGTGAACTAGATATCTCTGGTCTTAAACGTAATTCAGCAATTTTATATAGGTGGGAAGACATGAGTTGTCTGAAGAATCACTTTTTTTTTTTCTTTTGAAGAGAATCTTTTTTAGAAAGATGAGACACACTTGTCACACAGAAAACTGAAAACTCCATTAATTGAGAAATGTTTTCTAAATTAAACTTCCATCTTTTTTTTTTTCTTGTATGATTTTTTTCTTTCCTTACTATGCCACTGTATATTACCTAAAAAGACTTAAATATCTACATAGTTAATTGAGTTAAAACAATATTTCATGTACTAGAAGGAAAAAAAAAAAACATCATAAAAAATATAATAATACTTATTAAAACTCACCAGCAATGATTTTTTTTTCAGCAGGTACTGTAGAAATTGATGTCATTTAACGTACTATCGGTAAGGAAGTTTGCCATTGCAGATATAGCTGCAAATATGACATTTATTAAAGAAATATCTTTACAATTTCTTATTTCATTATTTTTTTTGCAAGCAAAGCACATTTAACTTAAGAGAAAGGCCTTTGAAATGTACTTTTTTCCAAGAAAAAAATGAAAATTAGATATCTTATAAAAAAATACATCTTTAAATTACTTCTGGTCTTTCTCTTGAACTATAATTACCAAAGGATTGCCATGAAGAGTGCTGAAGGCTATAATTAATATTGTTCTTTTTCGTGGATTAAACTTTTAAATACAGTACATTATTTCATTTATCTCCCTGAAGACAAAGACATGCCAATCTTTGTCTTAGAAACAAGTATACTATGCAATCTTCCCTCCATATAACTTTTAGCATTATTTTCTTTTGCATTTCCCAAATGTTCAGATATACTTTCAGAATTGCAAGAAAATGGAAGACAGGAAGATAGTGATCATGTTAACATTTTTCATTTGCATATATTTTTTCACAGGTAATGATTAATAATTATTTTATGATTCACACTGTACACATTTTATGTGTAAAAATTGATTGGCAAAGTGTTTCAGAGATTTTACTTATAGTAGCATCAGTCATCTAAAAATATGGAAATAACTAACCTATCTGGTATTCAGAGTATCTTTTTTTGTTGTTTTCTTTTGTTCAATTACAGAAGCAGCAAACACTTTATTGGAAAAAAAGAAAAAAGAAAGAATATTTTCAAATCAGATTTTCTTGTTCTTCAGTCTTTTCTTCTCTTGCTTATACAGGCTTCTAATTTAGAGCTCCAGGCCAGTGCTTTATTATTATTATTATTATTATTATTATTATTTTCCAAATTTAGAAGATTTCTATGAGTCAGTTTCTGAATATATTTGGTGGTTAATATTTGAATACTTTGAAATTCTTTTGCATGTGATAGTTTCAGAGATGATTCACCTAGAAGGAAAGGAAGCACATGTGTGCATGTTTATTTACACAAATATGTATACACATATATAGATATTTCTATGATGGCTGCTCCAAAATTCATGCCTCCTATTTATGAATGTTGGTCCATTATGTCAGAGGTGGATGTGGATGGTATGAAAGTAAAAGTTAAATCTCTCAGATGGCAGCAGAGGATCGGTCTGACAAAATGGAGTCTGACATGGAAATGCACTTGAAACAAAGTTCTGTCATTGACTTCCTCCATGAGGAAAAAATGGCAACCACTGACATTCACTGACGCTTGTTGAATGCTTATGGAGACCAAACAGTGGACGTGAGCACAGTGAGGTGGTGAGTGGTGTATTTCAGCACTTATGATCGTGATGTGAAAGACAAGCTACATTCTGGACAAACATGCAGACTCCTTTGAACAGTGCTATTGTGCTCTTTATTATAATTTCCATAGAAAGAAATAGAAGGCATTACTTTCAGAGCAAACAACATGTTTTATCTTTATCATCTATTACTTAAGTATTTTAAAAATTGGTATTTATATTCAATTTTTTTTTTTTTTTTTTTACAGAACCATAAGAACCCAAAGCTTGTTAATCCAGAATTTTTCAGTTATGAATATATAGGTTTTAAATGATCTATAATAGCACAGTTCACAAAATCAATTTTCCTAAGAGTTAATGTAGGCTGAATGAATTACTTATGACTTCATTTTTTGTTTTCCTATTTCAATTCATGGAATGTATAGAAACAAACTGGAAGAATGCTGATTAAATAAATAAATACATAAATAAAACATTAAAAATCACACCAGAACAAGAATGTGCCCAATGGTCTTGACCAGGCAGGATCTCACATAGATATACATGCAGTGTTGAGCATTTTGTTAAAACAGCTACTACATCCGTATACACTCTAAAACTAGTTTCCAAAGTAAGTTTCCAGTGTATGTTGTCCTAATTTTCTGATATACATATATATTTTTTTTTAATTGTAAAAATGATTTTTTCAATATCTCATATACCTGAGCAAAATACCCTATATCATAAATGTGGAAAACAGGTAGGATTTTTAAGATGTTGATAAGTTATTTTAACGTTAACACAACGTTGTTGTGTTCCTGGTATGTATCTCTTACTATCGCCTGTTTTTAACTTCTACAAATAAAAACACTAAATAAACCTGTTTAGCCTTAAAAAGGCCTGCAAAAATAAATACACAAGAAAGAAAGAAAAAAAAAAAGACATTAAAATCTAAGGCAAGGTTGTTACTTTCAAGAAACAGATCCAAGCACTAATTCCAATATCTGTTTGATTAGTTTACAATGTTTTCTTAGACAATCAAAATAGATTAACTTCATTAAAATTCAATTTCTTCTTCAGTTTGCTGCTATACGTTTCTAGATTAATATTCTTAGAGTGTTGGTTGAAATTCCTCATTGATATGCATAAGCACTCTGACCTTGGGATGCTAGTCTGAGCACAAGCATTTATCTCTGCCTTGTCACTGTTTTAGCTTGTGTCTTATGATCAAATTCCTTAGATGGGTGGATATCCATCATTTCACTACGATTGACCTGACTTAATGTAGGGGTGACATCTTGAAGGAATAGTTATTTTGAACAGTTTAATGCCTTATAAAATTGAGCAAGAAATTTCATAGTACTCCTGTGTTCCAGTAAATACAACCATGAAATACTTTTTATTATAATTTACCATATTGCAGAAAAATACTCATATTGACTGTTCTCTGCTTTTCCTCCTTCTTAATACTTGTATTAGCCAGTAAAATGCTATAAGGTATCTGCAAATCTAAAATATATACATATATATATGTAAGTAAAATACAGAGATTTTTTTTACAATATTGCAAGTGAAATTTATTCATGTTGTTATACTTTCAATACATTCAATCATACAAGCATCGAGATTTATGTCTTTCAGTTTTCACAAAAACAGAAATTGATATCAAAATGGAACAGAAGAAAAATTATATTTGAGTATGAAGGGCAGTGAAATTATTTCTCTTCATATTAAAGAGGATCAAAGGGAAATCATTTTAATTAATAACATTCTATAAAAAAACATATCTCCATACTTATCTTCCTCTAAGGAAAAGAGAAAGGGAAAAAGTAAAATGAAAATTCCCTTGGAGAAAATAACAGTGTTATCAAAACAGTCTTTTTCTTCAGACAAATATTCCAAGAAAAACATAATGACCCATTTTGCATTTTCATTTTTTTGCTTAGATATGTGATTTACTTGCCACATAATTAACAATATTTTTGGATTTTATTTTACTGTTTGAAAGTCTAAACAGAGAGGTGAAAAGACTGGTAGTCTAATGAATTATGTAACTCAAGGTCTTGTAGAAATAGAGAAAAAAAACACAGAATTTTTGTGTGGATATTTGTGGGGCTTTCTGTTTGTTTTTTTGTTTGTTTGTTTGTTTGTTTTGTTTATTTGATTTTTAATTTTTTTACGGAGCCACCCCCCTCACCAATTTAACAATTGTAAATTGTAAATTTAGCAATGTACAAGTAGTTAGAATCTGTAAAATTTGATGGAATGATGAAATGAGATGTTATTTATGTTTAAAACAAAATCATCATGGGATAAATTTGAATTTTATTCCGCGTACTGCAGTTGGCAAAAGTTTCCTTACAGGTGCTATGAACAAACAAACAAAGAAACAAACAAACAAACAAAAAATTAGGAAGCATTTCACTGTTTTTTTTTTTTCTCCCCACGTGTTCTTATCTATGACACAGAGACCAAATCATCTACAAGGCATTCTATCTCAAGAATCTCACACCTGAAATCTGTAGCTTGTGTCTGTCTACTGAGCATATTCTGAGCGTTTTACAGAACCTCCAGATGTCTTGCCGTGCATGAGATTTGGTTTCTGTTTTCTAAATCCATGTCTTTTCTAGCATCAACAGCTGTTTCCTGAGGAAGTACTGCAGGCCTTTCCACCTCTAGCCCTGGAGTGCTTAGGCTGCCTCTGGTAGGATCTTTGCACAGTCCCTCCTAGAGTGGCCCCCAGCCTCTATAATCACAATACCTGCTTCTGTTTTGCTCAAATATCCCATGGCATTTGGTTATCACTATAGTAATTACACTGCCTGAAAAGTGAAGTTGTAGGAGAGCCATCTGTAGTTACTAAGAATTTGTGCAGACTCAGCCTTTTGCTAAACTCCTCTCCTAGGTTCTGTGCTAGCTCTGTTTTCTTGCTGTTATTCATACCATTAAATTAGCTTCATTTTCATTGATGGCTTGTTGTTTTGAGAGCATTTTACTGCCTTTATTGCAAAATCTATTATATAAAATTTTCGGTTGATTCTTCTCTGCCCGACCATAAGTCCTTCCTAGTAAAGAATATTATACTGCATTTGCTTATCTACATTGATAATCATCTAATCACTGAATGCATGTAACCACTTTGGCTGTCATCAGATGTAGGTAGAAGAGATCCTAACAGAACTCTCTTAGCTTCCAGGAGAAGTAAGTTTCTACATAAAAACTACCTGCTCTCTGTGCTCTTTGCAGCTGAAGTTGCTTATATTAGGGACAGAATTTATCTACGTACCTAGAAGTAAAGACATATATTTATAAATATGTAAACCAAATTAACTTTAAGGAAAAACAATAGCTTCAACAGCTTCTTGATATAGGACAACTGCATTGATCTTTCTTTATTCATCATGGGAGCAGTCCAGATAATTAAATTATGGTAAAACTAGACATAAAATGGAGGAAAATCAGATTAAATGAATTCTACTCCTTTTCTGAAAGAATAGGTAAGAAACAAGAAAACAGTTTTGATCAATCTTCTGTTATTTGGAGATCCCAAATGTGTACCAACTAATACTTATGACTCTTATGACTAATATTTATGATTCTTATGAAGGTATTTTCATCTACTTGCAGAAGCAGGCCTAATGTTCCTGAATTATTTTTGTAAATATTTAAAGTCCAATGTTTTAAATACTGTGACTTAGAAAGATAGTGACTTAATCAGTGAATGTGAGTACAATGTTATCGTGCATCATCTTTCATCCTTTTTTTTTCTGCTAATAAAAACCCTGTCGTAGTTAATAGAGGACCACAATCAAATATTGATATATTGTTGGATATGATAATTTAAAAGCACTTAAGAACACCACAAGAATAGATGAATAGAACTGAAACTATTATTTCTCAATATAGAAAAATGTACTGAAATCAATATCAAATTATCTTCATTTGAGTTCTTTCTTAACCTAAAAATTTTACTTCTAAATCAGGCACTTCTTTAGCCTGCTATGCATATCTGAATTAACAATAATAAAAATCTCTTCAGGCATTTTTTTTTTTTTTTTTCCTGTTAACAGTAAGGATAAATTCTCCTGAAAATTATTTCAACATTTGGGATGAAAAGACAAGACTTCAAGAAACAAAGGAGTACTTGGTTGCAGAACCCCCCCCTCCCCCCAAAAAAAAATTTCCTTGATTTCACTTTAGATTAGCTCTAGTCTGCTTCTTTGAGCTAAATATTTATCTGCAACATAAGCATATTAGATGTACTCCTGGAGAAATAATTCCATTTTTTTTTTTCCGCCAGAAAGAATTCATCTGTTGTTCTTAAAACCAAAATAAGTCACAGGAAAGTCAGTCAAAACAAAACAAAATAAATAAATAATAACCTAAGAGTCCAATATTCTCTGACAAGGTTATTTAAATATTCCATGCATGCAGGGTGCAACGTTTAATATCTAATTTACTTATTTGAAGATATGTGATTTTACACGGGGTTTTTGCCTCAGCAGAATAATACAAAATAAAAATTGTGAAAACACAGTACAAATGTAAGTTACATTTATAAAAATATAGAAATTAGAATGTATAATTCAATCATAATACCAATATGATTCCTGTTTCAAGTGTCTGTAACATGCTTACCATGTGCTGAGCACCTCCAGTCACTGGGAAGGAATGCATGGCTTAAACCAGCTTAAACTCATTGCTCTTTATTTATTTATTTATTTTCCCCAGTTTTTTACACTTTGTTAGTCTAAGACGTGTATACACTTATCCCATATTACTCTGGCTAACTGAGGGGGACATTCACAGTCTTTTAACAAAATCTGGGAGAAATATTTACTTTACCAGTTGATTCACTTGGCTGCGGTGCAGTCGGTTGTTATACTTAACTATTTTTTAATAACTGCAACTCAAATCTTTTTGTGTTAAGGTGAAGTTATCTTCTTTGCAACAGCTCTGGTCAGTCACACTCTGCTTTGTTCTCTGAGCTTCATGTGCACGTTGAGCCCATCTCCACTGAGCTTTTTCCATTGCAAGGGTTTAGTGGCTAGTCACAGAAAACTATTGATTATCTGTAAGATTAACATTTGAGGTTCTCATTTCATCAAAATATCTGCACAATATTTGAAGTGTTAAAATAAATCTTATATTCACACAATAATTGAGCAAAATGATACATTCAGAAAGGTACACATTTGTCAACATAATTTAAAATCATTAAGATCATATATACAGAAACTCATTCACAGAGACCAGACTCTGTGAATCTGTGCTGAGTCTGCCTATTCTTCACATTTTCTTCTTAAATAATATGTACCAATTATATGATTAAATTCCATCCTTTTGATCAAGCATATTCCTAACAGCATTATATGAGTTGAAGAGTATAGTTTCCTCACTATTTCTCAGAAGCTTCTTGTTTAGCCACAAAATGAACAAATACATTCTGTTTATGGAAAAGTCACCTTTCTATCTGTATTTAGTAATGTCTAATTTGTGAATTTTCTACATGCTTTTTATTCTGCCAGAGGAATGTTCCCTCCTAGGTTGTTTATATATCACTAATAAATTGAAAGCTCAAAAGGATTTGTAAACAAGTTTGTTGGCACATACTCAGAGCTTTCTTAGAGCTTTCCAGATGCATTTGTCACAACTGTGAATAGGTAAAACAGGGTCATTACTGAAGCAAATGGAATAGAATCAGCCTTATACAGGATTTTCCTTTTTTGTACACAAAAAGTAACTGTGTTTTACACACAGGAAATATCTTGTTGCAGTTTAACCTGTCAGGCAACTAGTTCACTCACTCATCTTTGTGGCGGCATGGGGGAGGGAATCAGAAAAACAGGAGACTCCATGGTTTGAGTTAAAGATAGTTTAATGGGACAAAAAAAGGGAGAATAGTAATTAGTAATTAAAAATAAATATTAATAATAATGCAAAGAATATACAGAACAAGTGATGCACAGTGTAATTGCTCACCATCTTTTGATCAGTGCCTAGACAGATCCACATCAGTGGTAACCTTCCTGACCAACTTCTCCCTAGTTTTATTGTACATCATGATGTCATCCATGGCCAATCTGTTCTGCTCCCTTTCAGCTTCCTGTGAACTTCTAGCCTCCTCACTGACAAGACAGCTTGAGAAGCTGAAAAGTCCTTGAGTTAGTGTAACTGTTGCTCAGCAACAATTGAAAGATAAGTGTGTTATCAACATTATTTTTATGCTAAATCCAAAATACAACACCATACCAGCTACTAGGAAGAAAGATAACTGTATCCCAGCTGAAACCAAGGCAATTATTCCAAGTCTAACCCACAGTTTTTATCCAAAAGAAACTAACAAAAAATGTTTTAATTTCTCAGAATTTGTTTTTTTTATCCTTTTCAAATAGATTATGTGGAATGCTTTTTGAGAAATTAGTGTATAAAGTTGCAAAGAAAGCTCAACTGAAGTAATTTAGAACCAGTAATTACCTCCAGATTTTTGTTATTGTAGTGCCTAACACACACCATGAAGCAGAAGATAAGTCTAAGACTCAATGAATAATTCAAAGATATTGTAAAAATTCCCCACAGTGAGCCAGTGTGTGTCACCTCATTGATGAAATTAGTAAACAGACGATAGCTACCATCTAAGTACGCATTAGGAAGTAACATTAATTTTAAAGAGACTTTATACACTGATGCATGTTTAAGCATACTTATAATTAATGGTTTAACTATTGTCCATAAAAAATTCTCTAGAGGTCTAAGAAGCCTATGTACTTTCAGATGATGAAACCTAGCTAAGGAGATTAATCAGTTTATTGCTTTGTAAGTTACATATTTCAATGGTAATTTGTGGTCAGATTGCAAGTTCAGTGCAATGAGAAAGAATGGAGTTAAACTCACCAAGTGAATCAAGAAAACCATGATAAGAAAAATTTGTCCAGGTATGGAGAAAAAACCCAAATCACATCACTGTAAAAGTTCTAAAATATAATACACATTTCCTCTTTTTCTCATGCCAACTGTTCATTTTTTTCATTCCAAGTTCTCTTGTCCCTTCTACTACTCACTGGGAGAATTTGGCCCTAAAGTATTACACTTCTCA
The DNA here is from genome assembly GCA_037305975.1 of Chrysolophus pictus. Classification (NCBI taxonomy): domain Eukaryota; kingdom Metazoa; phylum Chordata; class Aves; order Galliformes; family Phasianidae; genus Chrysolophus; species Chrysolophus pictus. The sequence goes on along the minus strand of CM074576.1, from coordinate 35,889,454 downwards.
CAAACAGTAAGTAATTAGATTACAATAAGTTAACCAATTACATTGCTACTATATTATACGTGGTTCGTTTTGCTCCAGAAATAATGCCTTCTGAAAGTGTGAAAATAAATCAGAAAAATTACAAGAGATAGAAAAACTATAACAACACCATTTGATAGAGCAAATTCTCAGCTACAGAACAACATTTTTCAGCATAGTCACAACCATTAGCTACTTATTTTCTCCAGTCATGATCAAGAGCCTGCATGCCATGTTAGTAAAAATCTGCACCAGTAGAGGTGACCCACTGTCTCTGTTACCACCGCTGAAACACCACCCATTGCCTCACTGTGCTCACATGCACTGTTTGTTCTCCATGAACATCCAGGAAGCATCAGTGATCATCAATGGGTGCAATTTTTTCCACTTAGAGGAATTACAAACATTTGCTTCACATACACTTCTATGTCAGGTTCCATTTTGTCAGACTGCCCTTCTGCTGACATCTGTCACACAGCAACAAAGTTTAACAGAATAAGAAGATTCGACCTATACTGACATACCACCAACATCTTCCTCTGACATCATGGGCCAACATAATAAAATAGGAGGCATTACCTTTGGAGCAAACCTCATAGTTTGTATTGGAACAAACAAAGTAAAAAGTGTATAATGAGTGTCCGTGTATCTATATATACATACATAGATAGATACATATATACATAAAGTTTATTCCAGAAGTAAAACATAGGTAGGTAAGAGAAAGGTGCAAAACATAATATCTCATCTAAGTAACAAAATGCAGTAAATTAGCTTTCTAGTTATCTTAATCACTGGGTATCAGATAATTAGAAAAACAAGTTATGCACATTTTACAGAAAAATTAAAATAAGCTAAAATTGTTATACATTTTTTCTCAAGTACAACAGCCTTTCCAGGTGTACTATATGAGAAATTTGGTAAGTTCAACTCACCAATTTCTGAAGTTCACATAGGTAGCTTCAATATTTTTTTTGTCTGAAGAGACAAATTATTACATTTTAAAGTGTTTCCCTTCCTCCTCCAAGAGAAAGTAACAATAACATAATTATAAAAATATATATATAAGAATTTTGAAAAATTATATACTTTACAGCATTAGTCTTTCTCTGAGCAGCTTTATATATTATGATCATCTTTTTCTTGCCACTTGAATACAAGACACCAATATGTCCTTGCTGCTAAGAAATCTAATGTTACTGTTGTCTGCACTAGGAAAAGCATCACCATCATGTCAAGAAAGGACATCCTTCCCAGAAGTCCAATCAAGGGCCGACAAAATCAGCAAGGTATTGGACCATCTTTCCTTTGAGGAGAGGCTAACAGAGCTAGGCTTGTTCAGCCTGGAGGAGACTCATCAAGGATCTTACAGATGTTCATATATAACTGAAGGAAGGGTACAAAATTATGAAACCAGGTTCTTTTCAGTGGTGCCCAGTGAAAGGGCAAAAGACATTGGACACAAAATGCAACAGGAGGTTCCATCTGAACATCAGGATGCATTTCCTTACTGTACGGGTGATGGAGCACGGGATGCAGCATCATCTGCTTATGTACTTCCCATTGTTTTTGAATAGATGGATTTTTTTTTCTCTTCCAGACTTCCTAGGTCACCCTTACTGGTGTGAATGGTTCATGTACACACTCAGCAGAGAAAGAATTCACATCGGACAGGACTTATTGACTAAAAAAATCAGAACAGATTCAAGTATAAAGAATGGGAATATAATGTGCATTTTTTGTTTATTTACTTGCTTGTTTTGTGGAAGATCTCTGTCTGGGCTATATGAAAATACAGCAAGATGATCAGAGGTTCTATATGGAGTGAAGTATCTGATCTTGTCAGCTGTAGCTAGTTTCACTGACAAGTAAAAATAAATAAGAGTGCTAGGAAGAATTTCTTTTTGCATACTTAGCGAATTTCTTTAATACAGAGTTATAAACTTACAGTTAAATTTCAGGAAGTGTCTTATCTTCACATTTTGATTAATTAAAATTTAAACTATTTAACATTCAGTGGTCAGTATTCAAGGACCATCTCCTCCGAGCCCAGAAAGCAGGGCATCCAGAAAAAAAAAGGAAGGCCTCTGTGGATCAACAAGGAGCTTCTGGACTTAATTAATCCCAAAAAGAAAGTCTATAAGGAGTGGAAGTAGGAACGGGTTATCTGGGAGGACTACAAAGATGTTGTCAGAGCAGCCAGGGATTGGGTTAGGAAAGCTAAAGCCCTGACAGAATTAAATCTAACTAAGGTCATAAAGGGGACCAAGAAGAAATTCTATCAGTGATAAAAGGAAGGACAGGGAAGATGTGGACCCTCTCTGGAAGGAAACTTACATGGGGATAATGAGATGATATTATAGAGAAATAATATGGATATGGAGAAAGCTGAGGTGCTCAATGATTTCTTTGTCCCAGCCCTCACTGATAAGGGCTCTAGCCACACAGCCCAACCTCCAGAAAGCAAAGGTAAGAATTGGGAAGGCAGATTGACCTGTGTAAGTGAAGATCAGGTTTGAGACTATCTAAAGAACCTGAAGGTGAACAAGTCCATGAGACCCAATGAAATCCATCCACGGGATCTGAGGGATGAAGTTGCCAAGCCACTATTCATCATATTTGAAAGGTTGTGGAAGTCTGAAGAAGTTCCCACTGAATGAAACCAGTGTGAACAGCAGGTCAAGGAAGGTGATTTTGCCCCTCTACTCTGTTCTCATGAGACCCCACCTGGAATATTGCAATCAGTTTTAGAGCTCCCAAGACAAAAAGGACATGGAGCTGTTGGAGGAGGTACAGAGGACGGCCATGAAGATGTTCAGAGGGCCAAAGCACCTCCGCTATGAGGACAAGCCCTGAGAGCTGGGGTTTTGTGCCTAGAGAAGAGAAGGCTCCCATAGAAGACTTCCAGTACCTGAAGAAGGTCTACAGGAAAGCTGGGAGGGTCTTTTTAGAAGGGCATGTAGGAACAGGATGAGAGGAAATGGTTTTAAAAAAGGTGGATTTTGACTGTATACTAGGAAGAAATTATTTATTGTAAGAATGGTGGATGACACTTTGAGCAACCTGGTCTAGAGGGAGGTGATTCTGTCTATAGCAGAGGGTTGGAACTAGATGATCTTAGAGGTCCCTTCCAATCCAAACCATTCTATGATTCTATGATTCCATGATTCATTTGTCTATCTGTATCTACATATATACTGGAAATGTTATCAAAGTAGTATCTCAGCATACATACATATGAAACTCATCAAAATTACATTATAGCTGTAAAATAGATGTGGCAACAGAAATAACAAATTCAGCAGAAATAAAAGGACACTAAAGTTATAGTTTCTAGCATATTTACTAAGTTCTAGAGCAACTTGATAATAACATATTTCTCCTGGAGTATTCAAGATTTTCTTCACCTGTGAAAGAACTTAAACAAAGAGCTGAATTCTCTAGCATGTCTGTAAATATCCATACTTAATCATAATGAATTCTCCTCACTGTAATTTTTCCAAAAAGTGCTCTCACATATGGCTTTTTCATTTTTTTCTTTTTTTTTCTTTCTTTCTTTTTTTTTTTTTTTTTTTAATTGGAGGCTACATATATATCCTAGGATGATATTTTTTTGAGGTTATGAATTGATCATGTTCGTTCAATCTGAAATATTTTCTTTTACTTAGAAGTTCTTCCTATATAGTAATTTAAACATGATAGAATAGAAATAAAAATAGAAATCTTTCCTGATATCAAAGTTTAACTTTCCTAAATTATTCAAAATTCAGTCTGACTCTGCAAAGTTAACTCTTTACTACTATAAAAGCTCCAAAGTGAAGGTGCAGATGTTGCAGGGGAGGCAACTTACCAAACATACTCACACTACTTTATAAAATTCTAAATGTGTGAATTTAAATATTTATTTTTAATTCTTAAAAATAGTAAAAATGGTATTTATTACTAATTCTTGCTTTATCAGTAATACAAGAATCAGTCATACTCATGCATAAGATAATGCTAAAATATTGTTGACTGTGTGTGTAATGTTGTGCCTCATTTAAGTTAAAAAGCAATTGCATGATTCTTCAGGTAAATCAAGAAAAGCAAAAGAAAAAAAAATAAATAAAGCAAAAAAATATTTAAAATGTTCTGCAAAACTGTACTGATTTAAATGAAGAACCATGCCATCATTAGCTTTCTATACTGCATTTGATCTGTTAAGATGCAGTAACAAAACACGCTTAGATGCTAGGAAAGCACAGATTGAGCAGAAATGTTATTAAACAGTTTAGTCTTCATTAAAAAAAGAAAGACAAAAACAATATTTCTGTGATTTAAGAGCTAAAATTCTAGTAATTTCAAAACACATCTACTAATTTTCAAGAGTATTTCCTTTGCAGTGACTACCCATCCCCATCTTTCACCATGACACAATATCCAATCAGCCTCTTCTATTGAGTATATTCATTTATACTTTTATTGAATTAATTAAATGTTTATGAACAGTGATTCTTTAGGGAAGCATATGTTAATTTGGGTATGACAGCTATTTACTTTTGTCCTGTGTTTATGTATTTGGTCAGCGATAACAAATATTCCATTCTGCTTTATCTCGTCAGCTCAGCTTGCTGAAGAGCATTTTGATAAGACAAACCAACAATGAAACTGAGGTTGAATTAAGATTTCTAGCATAATGAAACTCAATATTCACAGCTGCGTATTACACGGCTGAGATGCTGAGATCTTATGCCCATAATACAAACAAACAGAGGGGAAAGTATATGCTATTGAATACTGTATATTGTCATTCAATATCTTCTAAAACAGAAAGCAAATCAACACTGAAACATAGCTGAAATTAAATGTAATCACTATCTTAGGTATAAATGCTTTTAAGGTCTTACTTTTTGGTATTGTTCATAATATTGCACTTGCAAACCACAAGCTTTCTTACTATGCAGTTAAAAAGCAAGAGGTAAAATATGGCTGTTCCATGAATCTCTTTTCATCATGACTCAAAGAACCTGAAGGAATAAAGCCTCTGATATAGACTGACACATGATGGTATGTCTACATTATATGACAAACAAATGACTTTGCATATGTTCCAGATATCAGGCACTGTTCTGTGTGAAAAACTGTAAAATTGAAGTGTGGGATTTAAGAGATTCATTTATGTTTTGCACTAAGATTAACACTATGTGATATGTTGGATTAGAAATCTTTAGATACAGAAAAAAACAAAACAAGCAGAAAAGTCCAGGGCTTGGTTGATATATACACTTTTTTGTCAACGAAGGTTAACAAAATTTACAAAACCAAAATATATTTTTAAACTTGCTTACTTGTTAATATCCACATATATCTGTTGATAACAGTTACATAAGAGAGTAAATCACGTGTCCCTCCTTTTCTGCGGAAATACCTAAGTGTGAAGAACAGAGGTTTTGGCAGTGAAACTACCCTGTCACCAGTGTAGGTTGAGTCAAATATCTCATGTTTATCTGATGTTTATATGGGCAACTCCATAACACACATTAAACAAACAAACAAACAACAACAAAAACAAAAACAAGCACCAATGTAGGGAAAATTACAGCCTAAGACATCCCAATTACAATGCTGGAATGTTTGAGTCTCATTTTCTTTACATGAGAAGAGAAAAGCCAGATCCAAACAATCTCTAAGTTTAATGTACATATGAGCTGTTAGATTCTATTTTGTTAATATGGTGTATGCCTAATAGAAAGACTGTTTTAGAAATTAAAAATATGTTCTACTGAAGAAAGACTTCTTCAGACATGGAAAAAAAAAAAAACACCATGAGAGTTGAGGCTAGTGTGAAACCTCAATAGTGAAGCAATACAGAATTTCTAGTTATGGCACAAGCTCAACCTGACCAATAACATTTTAAAGGAACTTGTATAGATAAATCTAGCTGATTCATAAATGCTTGTTTTTAACAGATTGCAAAGATAGTGTCAGCCATCTCACAGTACACTTCTCCATCTGAATGACTTCACAGTTTCATATCAGAACAGTTTTTCTTGGCAGGAATTATTGTCTTCACACTGGAGAATACATGAATATTTAGACAAATAAGGATTGTATTATGGAGATGCCACTAAACTGTAAGATTTTCCAAAGTCATATTTCTGAATGTATTTTGCTCATTTTTCTTTGTCTTTATGTAAACACAAGAAAATGTGAGAAAAATACTTTCAGATTTATATATGTGCAGGTAGTTGGTGTTTCTCTTTTTCTGACTAATAAAATATGTTTTGATTATGCATTCTGAACACTTACTAGTCAGGATGTAAAATAATAACATCCAAGCAATCACAACCAATCACTGACCCACCCAAGCCAAATTAGGAAAGATACATATAAAATTTACTTTCTTAAAGATTTGAATTCGGTGTGAAAAATTTAATTCTAATCATTTTCAAAGAATATTTGAAAAATTAATTGGAATCCTTTTGCTACCATTGACATAAGATTTATACTTTAAAGGGAAAGAGAAAATAAGGAGCTGTGTCACTGTTTAATGCTCAAAAGGATTACAAGTAACAATCCCATTTAGCGCAGATGTTATAGAAAGTTATGGCTATTTGGAAGAAAACTTTCATACTGAAACGAGAATGACCTTTAAGATCTGTTCCAACTCAAAGAATTATATGATTCGATAATTTTATGATATGTATAAACAAATATTCTTAACGTAAGATTTGCTATGTTTCTTTGCAATTTTAATGGAAATGAAACAAGCAACATAATTAGCTGGTTTATTTGACTCTAAGGCAACTAACTAGTAATCATTTAAAGAAGCTTGCATTTATCATTCTAATGCAGCACTAATCACAAATTAACAAATCTTTCTGCATACTTCTCACAAAGCTTTGGAAGTAATTGATAAATTACTTAAAAGATCAGTGAAACCTTGGACACTCCAAGAAGTTGCCTGCAATATGAAAATTCATATAAGAATTAGAATTAATGGCAAGGTTGGAGAAGCAGCTTCTATCATTACTCATGTCAGAAATTTAAATAGAAATTCCTTGACACTTTTCCTCAGGTCATAGTACTGCCTCAAGATCTAGACGATAATAAGGAGGATATCAGTAAAGTCTCACAAAACTGTTTCTCGTGAGGCAGCTTAAGATCTAGTAGGATTATTGAAGTTTGTTTTAGTATAATTTCATGACTTTCTAGGACAAGAAGGAAATAAACATGTATCACAGAACTGTTATTTTTCAGCTAAACAAGCATACAGTTTTTAATAATAGTTATGAAGAAAATATCTCTTGTTAACAATGACTTAATTGACTTCAGGGGAGTTAAATTCACTTCATGATTTTATGTTTAAATATCTGGAGAACACATCAGAAAAGCATGAACAATGCAAAATAAAAGAAGACAATGCAAGAAAATCCACAGTTTAAAATCAGAAGCTTTCATAATTCAAAAAAAAAAAAAAAAAAAGTTACTAATAATACTTATGCTCAGATACAAAGAGGTTGAATTTATCAGAACCTAAATGTAAAACCACTTTGCCTCTTAAGAGGGCATACATATTTATTCAAAATGAATTTGCACCCATTTATATAGTCATTCGCACGAGAAAAAGAGTTGAATATTGTAGATAAAGTGTTTATTCTTATTTAATAATATTTTCAGTTTTAATTTTTCCTTTATTAGGAGACAAACAAAACCTTTTTAATGGATTTCATGTTTGCTGGAGTAACATATGCCTGATCTACATGTAACAGAACTCTGCTATTATTAGTAGAGAATGCTTATTTCTAAATAGTTTTCTAATTTGGAAATTCCTCTTTTTATTTATTTACCAGTGAAATAATGATTATGAGAAGTATATTCCAAACCTGAAGGTTCACAAATCCATGGGATCTGATGACATACATCAACGGGTTCTAAGGAAACTGGCACATGAAGTTGTTAAGCCATTATCCATTGTATTTGAAAAGTCCGAGTGGTTTGGTGAAGTTCCTACTGGTTGGAAAAGGGGAAACATAACTCCCATTTTCAAGAAGGGAACAAAAGAAGATTCAGGGAACTACAGGCCAGTCAGTTTCGCCTCTGTTCCTGGCAAGATCAAGGAGTAGATCCTTCTGAAGGCTCTACTAAGCACATGAAAAATAAAGATGAAATGATTAGTGGTAACCAACATGGCTTCACCAAGGGCAAGTCATGCCTGACAAACTTGGTGATCTATTATGATGGAGTTATACTGCCAGAGGACAAAGGAAGAGCAGCTGATGCCATCTACCTGGATTTCTGCAAAGCATTTGACACTGTCCCACATGACATCCTGATTTCCAAACTGGAGAAAAGATGGATTTAATGGATGGACCACTCAGTGGATAAGGAACTGGCTAGATGATTGCACTCAGAGAGTTCCAGTCAATGGCTCAGTGTCCAAGTTGAGACCTGTGATGACTTGTGTTCCTCAGGGATTGCTTCTAGGACTGGTGTTATTTAACATCTTTATAGGTAGTGGGATCGACTCCATCTCCAGCAAGTTTGCAGGTGACATCAAGCTAAGTGGTGCAGTTGACGTGCTAGATAGAAGGAATGATATCCCAATAGACCTGGACAGGCTTGAGAGGTGGGCCCATGAGAACCTCATAAATGCCAGGTCTTGCATCTGGGTTGGGACAATCTCAAGCCCAGATACAGGTTGGGCAGAGAATGTCTGGAGAGCAGCCCCGAGGAGAAGGATCTGGGAGATTCAACATGAGATGGCAATGTACGACTGAAGACCAGAAGGCCAACTGTGTGGGTTGCATAAAGAGAAGTGTGACCAGCAGAATAAGGAGGTGTTTCTGCCCCTCTACTCTGCCCTTATGACGCCCTACCTGGAGTATTGTGTCTAATTCTGGAGCCCCCAACACAAGAAAGATGTGAAGTTGTTGGAGAAGGTCCAGAGGAATGTCATGAAGATTATCAGAGGGCTGGAGCACCTCTCCAGTGAGGACAGGCTGAGAGAGCTGTGGCTTTTCAGTCTGGAAAGAGAAGGCTCCAAGGTTACCTCATAGCGGCCTTCCAGTACCTAGAGGGGGCCTACAGGAAAGCTGGGGAGGTACTTTTTACAAGCATAGGTAGCAACAGGATGAGAGGAAGTGGTTTTAAACTGGAAGAGGAAAGATTTAGACTTTCCTCTTAGACCTAGACTTTTAGATATTAGGAAGATGTTATTTACTGCGAGGATGGAAAGACATTGGAACAGGTTTTCCAGTGACGTTGTGAATGCCTCCTCCCTGGAAGCATTCCAGGCCAGGTTGCATGGGGTTTTGAGTAACCTGGTCTAGAGGGAGGTGTCCCTGCCTGTAACAGAGGGGTTGGAACTAGATGTTCTTAAAGATCTCCTCCAACACAAACTATTCTGTGATTCTATGATTCTATGATCTTTTGGGATATAAGGAATATTTCTGTTTGTGGAATTTTTTTACATTAAGCCATAAAATATTTATCCAATCAATGCTGATACAAGTAGAAATATTTCACATAATAAAAGCAAGAGTTCATTACGCTATGGAAAACACATCATTATATATATGTATATATTTGTGTGAAGTAGAATTAACAGTTTCACTCCCTTCAGGTTATGACGAACACGAAGAGCTGATGTTACAGATGATGATATGGAGAAAAAAAGAGAGAAGGTGGGAAAGGAGAGACAATATATGTATTTTCAAAATACCTTTATGTTTTTTTGTTTTTTGTTTTTTGTTTTTCATCTTTCCACAGCTGGAAACATACTTGTAGTTTCAGTAGCTGACATCAGTGAGTATAAGAGGAGACATCTCATCAGGAAATTATACATATCCTGAGTATTTAAGTTTTTTCATTGTTTTGGGTATTTGGGGAATGTACGGTCAAAACCTATTTGAGGAACTTCAAATCTTGTTACTTTACATCCTCATCAGGTATTTTTTTCAAAATATCCATCATATTTTAGTTTGCTACTTAGCTGAAAAACATGAAAAAATATATCTTTGAATGTATCATTGGGAGAAAATAGTATTCTTTCATCAATCACGGGAACCAGTATTTAGACATGTTTGGTACCTGTTGGTATGTCTCTGTTACATTTCATTTCCAAAGCACTCAAATTATCTATATGCCTTCTAGATCAATTTCTTTTTCCTTCACTGAGCTTAATACACAGAGGTATTGTAAAAATGAATTACTAAACTTCATGTGAAAAATAAAGAAGGTTCAATTTGTATGTCTTTGGGTATTAGCATAGTGAATAACAATACTACTTATAAGAATAGAGGAGTATTAATAAATATTTGCTGGAGGAATATTTAAAAAAAAAACACCTGAATCACAAAGAAATAGAAACAAACATGGTAAGAGTATAATAATGAAAACAAAACAAAACAAAACAAAACAAAAAAAGGAAATTTAAAAAGAATATGAATTACATTAAAAAAAAATAAAGTGTCTATGGACACAATGTAAATCTAAATTATACTTTATTGAAAATGTACGGAATTTCATATATTAATAAAAGACTGTTATGGATGGACAAAAATGTATAAATGAGCTAGGAAAAATGCACTGCAGATATAATTTCTAGCCCCTGCTGCTAAAAATAACTTTCTGTATTCTTGAGTTGAACTAAACACTGTTGTGTTCCTAAGCTCCATCAGCAAGTGCCTTATGATTCAAAGAGATGTTCCTTCTTGAAAGCACATTGGTGCCATACTCATCGTAACTTTGCCCAGAGGAATAACAGAACTAATAGACTATAGTTATAGCATTATCTTGCTGAGAAATGGTCCATCTATGCCAGACGTTTTGTTCAGAGAACAAAGCCTCTTATATAGAATATTTGTTTCCCCATAGTTCTCATTGTAGATATATGAAATACCTCTGAGTGACACAAAGGTATATATGGAATAAAAAAAAAGTAACAGACTTGTTTGAATAGTAGCTAACTTCCCAGAGACACAAAGCTGATATAAAAATGGTTGTATACATATATTCCTAATTACAAACTTTTACAGCCCAAAGATACTGGATTGCAAACAAATCAAAGATCACTTAATTCCCTGAGCCACTATAATGAAGGAATAAAGCCACATTTATAGTTATTGTCACACATATTTACGTACTAAAAAAGGTACTTATTTCAGAGTTAAAAACTATTTTTCATGACTTTACTTCGATAAAACTGATATAGAGAAAACAACAACAATATAAAACAAAAAAAACAAACAAAAAACAACAGGAACTTAGTTTTAATAAGTAAATAGTTGAAGAAGAAATATTGTATATCAGTAAATCATCTGTGAAGTTTTGAGAAATATACAAACCTGGGAAGAAAGATAACTCTGAAAACATAAGGAAGATACGTGGTAGATTTTATGAGAAGAAAATACTTCTAGTTTTGTATCCAGAAGATACAGACTTCCTTCTGAATGTTCTTTTGCTTCTCATTAATTGAGTGTTGATCTGTAATTTCGCAGAATCACCAAGGTTGGAAAAGACCTTCAAGATCATCCAGTCCAACCATCCACCTATCACCAATAGTACTCACAAGACCATGTCCCTCAACACAAAATCAAAACGTTCCTTGAACACCTCCAGGGTCAGTGACTCCACCACTTCCCTGGGCAGCCCATTCCAGTGTTTGACCACTAGGAAAAGTAGTATTTCCTAACGTCCAGCCTAAATCTCTCCTGGCACAGTTTGAAGCTAGTCCCTCTGGTCCTATCACCAGTTACACGAGAGAAGAGGCTGACCCCCAGCTCACTACAACTTCCCTTCAGGTAGTTATAGAGAGCTATAACATCTCCCCTGAGCTTCTTCTTCTTCAGAGTGAACAATCCTAGCTCCTTCAGCCACCGCTCCGCACAAGGACTGTGCTCCAGACCCTCACCAGCTTTGAACCCGCTCCAGGGACTCAATATCTTTCTTGCAGTCTGGGGCCCAAAACTGGACACAGTACTCGAGGTGAAATTAGACACAGCACTCGAGGTGAAGATCTGTAAGCCTGCATTGTCTTGAAGGGCTTTTTAAGTGGAAAGGGGGTAGCTGTTTGTTTTTCTAAATTTCACTAGCAAAAGACTGAGCCATTTAAATGTTGGAAGTAAAATAGCACACATCTCCTTTATGTCCTTTCAAAGTCTGTGGTAAGCACTGTTCACAGATAATATATTTGTCTGTCACTTCTTGGATAATTTGTCATGTATAACTCATGGATAGCATAGAAATCATAGATAGTGCCAGATGTACCACATCTCCTGCACAGATGTTATTCAGAAAGCATGTGCATAAACACTGAAACTAATTAATAAATATGTGCACTGTATTTACTGGGAATACATAGAACATTATCACAGCAAAATTATTACAGTACATATGCATCAGATTCAGTCTGTACTGTAGTGGAGATGACCAATATATGTTCATGATTTTTGCATGTTTGGAAACTCTTAAGTATCCTCTGACTGGATTGGTATCTGTTCACAAGTTCAAGGTGTCAGAATACCTTGAATTCAATCTACAGAAAATTTCCAAGTGGACAGGGAAGATTTCAGAAGAATCTGAATGAATAGTAACTTGTTATACTTGTTTTACAGAGATGATCAAGGTGCAAAAATATTGATTAGCTAAGGTTTTAACATTAATTGATTATTATTATTAATAACTAAACAACCTGTGTGCAAAAAAGATGAGATAGAAGTTCAGTTAATAGTTTTGTATTGGGTGATAATCATTAAATTTTTCAATTTAAAAAAAAAAAAAAAAAAAAAAAAGGGACTCCAACTCTTCAGTTCTTAAAAAGGCTTAATCTTCAGTGATATATTTCTGTAAAATTAGTATATGATAGGTAAATCTCCAGTTTGCAGTTGAAATAGGTATCAAAAAAGTTAGTACACCTTTCTGAAATGAACAGAATCACAGAAAGGCTTGGACTGTAAGGGACCCTGCCAACCACTAGATCAGATTGCCCCTCCAACCTGCCATTAAATTCACCAGGTATGGGTATCCACAACTTCTCTGGGCAAGGTTTCCAGTCCTCACCACCCTCTGAATGAAGAATTTCTTCCTAACAACTAATCTCCCCTCTGAGTTTAAAACCATTCCCTCTTGTCCTATCATCTGCTTATATAAAAAGTCAGTCTTCCTCCTGTTTATAAGATCCCTTCAAGCACTGGAAAGTCATAATAAGGTCTCCCTAGACCTTTCTCTTGTTCAAGCTGAACAAGTCCAACTCTCTCAGTCTTTCTTCACAGGAATGGTGTTCTAGCCCTTTGATCATCCTCGTGACCCTCTTCTGGACCAGCTCCAAGTGCTCTACACATTTCTTGTGCTGGAGGCACCAGGTCTGGATGCAGTATTCCAAATGGACAAGGACAGAATAGAGGGGGACAATCACCCCCTTCACCCTGCCAACCATCCCTTTTTTTGATGCAGTCCAGGATACTCTTCGCCTTCTGGTTGAAGTCCACATGGCTGGCTTGTGTTAAGCTTTTCATATAACAGAACCCCCAAGTCTTTCTCTATTGGGCTGATCTCACTGAGTTTTTCTTCCAATCAGCACACATCAGGGACTGCCCCAACTCAAGTGCAACACTTTGCAATTGCTTTTGTTGTACCTCATAATGTTCTTGTGGGCCTAATTCTTAAGCCTGTCAAGGTCTTTTGGATGGCATCCCTTCCTTCTACCATGTCACCTGCAACACTCAGATTAGTGTAATCTGCAGGCTTGCTGAGGGTGCACTAAATTCCACTATCCATGTCATTGATAAAGATGTTGAAAAGCACTGGTTCCAAGATAGAATGTGGGAGATACCGCTTGTCACTGGCCACTAGGACATAGAGCCACTGACCACAACTCTCTGGCTGCAAATCCAACCAATTCATTATCCACTGTAGAGTTCACTATTCAAATCCATATCTCTATAAAGAAGAGATAAAAATGTGTTGTGGGACTATATTAAAGGCCTTGCTAAGTTGATATAGAGATGACATTGATTTATTTTCCTTTGCCTGCTAATTCTTTCACTCAATCATAGAAGGCCACCAGATTGCTGAGGCGTGATCTGCCATTGGTGAAACTGTGTTTACTGTCTCAGATTACCTCCTCATCTTACACTTCCCTTAACTTCCAGAAGGATATGCTCCATGGCCTTCCCAAGCAGATGTGAAGCTCACTGGCCTGTAGTTTCCCAGATTTATTCTTTCCCTTTCTTGAAAATTTGAGTGATGTTTTCCTAGCCACCGGCGTATTGGCCTGATAGTAATGATTTGGAGAATGGCTCAGAACTCTGAAGTGCATGTTACCCTGCTCCATAAACATTCAGACTCATTTGGTGGACTTGAACTTTCTCTTTCCTTGGAGATTTTTCTTCCCCAACCCCTGCCATGAGCTGTGGAAGCCTGACTGCCAGTGAAGACTGAAGAAAATAACTCACTGACTACCTCAACCTTCTCCATGTCTATTGTATTCCTTTCTCCCTTCTATTTTATCAGAGAGGTATGTTGGAATATTACAGTGTATAACTAACTGAAGATGCAATATAACATAATTCCCTTAAGGCACCTGTAGCAATAAAATAATGCCAAAAGGTAAGAGACCAGTTATAGCTGGATGCTTTTTTGTTATTGCAGGTTAAATTCAGGAAGTTGGTACATGCTACAAAGTTAATTCAAAGTTTGTTGTTTGCTTTGTTTGCTTTGAATAATCATTAAAAGAAGTCAGGTAGTCTAATAAATACTTAAACAATAATGGTTTTCCTTTACAAGTCCTTCTAATCAGGACTTGTAAAGAAAGATCAGACAGCACTAGATCCTACAAAAAAGTTTTTTAGTGATGTCACTACTCTGAGTTCCCTTTTTCATTTTAATAATTCCACATTCTCTACTCCCCAGAATTACACACTGACTTCTCAACTTATTTTAAGATAGCCATGCTTTTTTGTTTCAACAGAAACTTGAGTACAAGTTTAATTGGAAATCTTAATTTTATAAAACAAAATTTAAACAGATAGGAAAAAAATATAAGACAGACCCAAGTTACTGGTAGAAGTATTTGACTGATCTATGAAAATATAAAAGCACATCTGTGTTGTCCAGAATATGTGAGAGATTTGTGCTAGACTGTCATAGGGTTTGAAAGAAAGAAAAATACATGGTGCTCAAAGGCTCATATTTGAAATATGAAACATAATGTCAAAAAGATAATTGCACCCCCCACACAAACCCTGATCCCACCCCAAATTTCCTGTTGGCTAAACTTAGAACTTCCTTGATTTCCTGTGGTGTTGTTCTGAGCTCCATTTTAGTTGTCTGTCATGGTTTTGTGATTTTGGTTTTTGGTATTCCACATCATAACATCATGTGGGGCACTGGGAGTTTAACTGTTAATGCTCAAGTTCTGAGTACCTGCCCAGAAGAGAAGAACTACGTTCCCCAGGGGACTTTGCGGTCACAGAGAGTCTCGAGATATAACTCCTGGCAAGGTCACCTGATGGTCTCTTCTTCGCCTGCTCTTCGTGGGCTCTCCTCCCGTCTCCCTGCTGCTCAACTGGACTGCGCATCTCACCTCAGCGTTGTGGTGAGGCCTATCCACCTTTCGGACATTCTCTCTCTCATTATATTTTATTTACTAGCTTCAATTCTAATTATATTGTATTATAGTGTGTTATCTTGCATTCCGATACTATATTTAGTATATTAGTTTGTTTCTCCTCAGATCATTGCCGCTGTTTTTAATTATTTTGGGGTCCCCTGTTCCCTTTTTCTGGAGGCGTGGATTTTGCAAAATCCTTCCGCCCTGCTAGTCATGGAACCGGGCCGAACCAGCCCGTAAACCGTTGACAATGTCTAACACATCTCTTCAGAAGAAAATGGATTTACTTTATTGACTTGATATCGTGAAAGCTTCTACTAAAGATTGTACCTCTAACTTAATCGTGATGGAAATGAACTTTTTATAAAAGAAGAATCAATTTAATATGGTCTACATTCTTCTTGATTTATGAAAATATAAAGGTGTGTTGAACACAATTCTTTCCAATACTCTCTGTTTCTTACTAATTATGCTAATAGATGATATTAATAAGATATTTCTGCTAATAAACTGCAATTAGTATTTCAAAGACCCAGAACCATTGGGAAAGTGATTTACAATTTCTATTAAAATATACAATATAAAGTGGCTAAAATCTTAAGAGTCCCAGTAATGAGATATTGAATAAAATAAAATAGTTGTCTTTGTACATAAGTACTTTCAATAAGAGGAAAAAAGAAAAAAAAAAAAAAAAAAGGAAAGAAAAAAAGGCAAACGTGAATGGAAGGGAGTAGTTGAGTTCCACATTAATGTCTGTGTTAATCAGCAGTTTCTTAGCATTCTGTTGTAATGGCAATCCTTTGAATAGGACTGAAAACAAAGAAAATAAATGCCATTTAAACTTAACTTAAATTTTTCTATGCGAGGTTGGTCAAACACTGGAACAAGTTGCCCAGAGAAGTTGTAGCATTTCCATCCTTGGAGATATTCCAAAGCTATTTGTGGATAACTGTAGGCAACCCGTTGTAGCTGACCTTGCTTTGGGCCATTGGGGATTGAATTACATTCTAATTCAAACACAGAACCTTGCACTTGGCCTTGTTATACTTCATGTTTTGAATGTTTTGGCCTACATCTTGATTACATCACAGTCTCTGTGGGGGGTATATCTTCCTTTCAGCATGTCAGCTATACCACAGTTTAATGTCATATGTAAACTTGTGAAGAGTGCGTTCAATCCTACTGTTCATATAATTGACAAAGATGTTAACTAGTGCTGATGCCAATATCAACCACCAAGGAATGCCACTTGTCACTGGTCTACATTTTTATCGTAGAATCATAGAATTGTTTGAGTTAAGGAACTTTCAAAGGGCATCTAGTCCAATTCCTCTTCAATGAACAGAGACGTTTATAGCCATATCAGGTTGCTGAGAGTCCCATAAAGCCTGAATGTCCTTGAATGTGTCTGGAAGAGGAGGCATCCACAACCTCTCCGGGCAACTGTTTCTAGGGTCTCACCACGCTTTATATAAAAAACTTGTTCCTTATATCCAATCTAAATCTCCTTTTCTTTAGTTAGAAACCATTGTTCTGTCACAACAGGTCCTGCTAAAGAGTCTGTCTCCTTCTTCCTGAAGGGCCACAATCAAATCTCTCCAGAGCCTTCCCTTCTCCAGACTGAACAGCGAAACTCTCTCAGCCTGCCCTCACAGGGGAGTTGTTCCTACCCTTGGAAGTGTTTTTGTGGCCCTCCTCTGGACATACTCCAACAGGTCCTTGGCCCTCTTGTAATGAGGACTCCTCCCCACCTGGACACAGTACACCAGATGAGGCCTCACCAGAGCATAATAGTGGGCAAGGATCACGTCTTTCAACCTGCTGCCCATGCTTCTTTTGAGGCAGCCCAAGATATAGTTGGCTTTCTGGGCTACAAGGCGCATTGCTGGCTCATGTCCAGATTACAATCTATCAGTACCCTGAAAGTTCTTTTCAGCAGGACTGTGTTCTTGTGCCCTAAGGAGAGTTTACTTAAAGATCTGCCAGCTCTTCTTCACACCCTTGACCCTGAGGACAGTTTCTCAGAGTATTTGTTGACTGAGTCCCTGAATAAATGGAAGTTGTCTTTTCTAAAATTCAGCATTTTGATTTTACACTTTGTCTGTTCCATATCCCTCAGGAATTTGAACTCCACCACTGCATGGCCATCCCAGGCATCCTCCAATTAGTTTGCATGCATTAGCGAACAAGTGATGCGGTATTTCATCTACCTGGTGAGGCTATGTATTACTTGGCTTGATAAGTTATTCTCAATAACTGGATTGACTACAGCTCACTGTGTTACTTCTCCAGCAGATGTAATGGTGGTTGAAGTCCCCAAGCAGGATGAGAGCCTGTGAATACTTCTCCTATAACTGGAGGCTCTGCTTGATCAGATGGCCTGTAGTAGGCATCAATCCTTAGATTCCAGCTCTAACTCATAAGCTTTCAACTTCTTTGTGGTCATTCTTCAGGGACAGCTCTTCACACTATATTCCTTTTCTTGGTGTGGAGGGCAATCCTTCCTCTCTTCCTTCCTTATCTTTTATTTCTGAACAACTTGCTGTTGATAGTCACTCACTGGGAATCATCCCACCAGGTTTTAGTGATGGAATATTCAATTGCATCCATCTAGTCAAGTCCTTTTTATGGGAAAATTTTCATAATAGAATCACTAAAATGCCATGTTTCAGGGTTTTGAATTCACCAGATGTTAAAATAACTGATTCCCTCATATGTAAATACATAAAGACAGCAAGAATGAAAGTGTTGATCAGGAAAAAAAATCATCAAAAATTGCAAATTAGCACAAAGATATACTAGAAAATTGAATATGGTATCACAGAAAAAAGATCTTAAGGAGTTTGTGTAGTAATATGTGTACTAATTTGTTTATGTCCTTGCATTCAGACTAATGATAATAATAATGGATTTTTGCATTTTTATTAGCCCACTAAAATAATAACTTCCCTATTCCATGTATTTGGTCCTTAAAAATATTTTAAAGATAGAATGAAGTACAGGCAAGCTACATGTTACGTACTTCTAAAGGAAAAATAATATCAAATACTGTGGAAGGGCACAAATTCCATATTAAATCTAGTCTTATTAGTACCATGGGAAACTTTTATCTGAGCTAGCTGTTTAATCTAAGTTTACTGTGTCAAATGGTGTGTCATGTTCTTTCCTTGCCTTTCTGTGGAAGAATTACTTGCATCTGCAAATGAATTACTTGCAGAGAATCTTTTGTCCTTATGTGAAGCAGGTTGGAGCTTTATCCACGGTCTGAAAACTCCAAAGAGAGCAGTAAATGCCATAGTTTTTGTTTGTTTGTTTTGTTTTATTTTGTTTCAGTGAATGAAATCTGTCAAGAAGCTACTTCAGGAATTCTGTGTAAAATCCATTTTATGCTGCATGTGACTGGCAACTGTGGAGAAAGTCTTAGAGTGCATAGCAAACCAGTATGAGACACTTCAGAAGGAAGTACTACTGTTCTTTTCTCTCTCTTTCCCCTGAAGTTTACTTGGATTTTTACAAGTAGAACCAATGCTGGGAGAGAACAGTGGCCATTTCACATCCCAGGCATTGAGTAAATCTTCAGGGTAGCTGAGGAACATATGTGAAAACAATTGCTCTGACTCCCTTTGAAAAGTTAGAGAATGCATTTCTCTAAAATCTTGTCATTCTCTCTTTTCTGCTGACTAACACAGACACCAGCATGGGACTCGGCTGCTGCCTCTCATATCCACCCCTCAGTCTATGCCTTATGCTTTCCACCATTTCTGAGGGCAGCAAAGCTTTGGAATTTGTGACAGCATTTTGCTTGAGGCAGTTGCTGTTAGCATGCTCTCCTGTGTTCACAGTCCAGTAGAACTATATCTGTAACGTATTTAATCCGCACAGAAAATATATTATATATACGATCCGACAAAAGAAAGGCTTAGATTGAGACCAGGTGTATATATGAAAAAATATTAATCACAATGAGAAAGTTTATCAGTTTAAAAACGCAGAAGGTATTTTTCCAATTTGAGTAGAAATGTTGAACAACACCAAGGAGAAAGTTTTGGGCTATCAGAGATAGCATAGTTGGCCTGTTACTAACTTAATAGTTTCAATATTGCTCTTCAAAAAAAAAAAAAAAAAAAAAAAGTATCTATTTATACATAGATTAAAAATATATAAATTATATATTTTTATATATGCTAAACATATGTGTGTGTGTTTGTTTAGCAATTTGGAATAAAAACAAACAAACAAACAAACAAAAAAAGAGTATTCAAAGAGTAAAATTTATGCATATCATAATTACAATAATGCAGCATGTTAAAATTAGAAATTTTAAGCACTTTCAGTACTCCCAGTTTTCAAAGCAGTTATTTGCTACCCAGTCAATGAATATTACTCTTTGAATCTGTCTGTTTTTCTGGCATCTTAGCTCAGGTCACCAAAGCCACCAAATCAGTACTCACAGTTTAAAAGGTCAGGTAAATAGATAAATAAGACAAATGCAAAGAAAAGTCTTGCATTATCATTTGTTTTGAATAAGACTTACCTAGGATTAGCTTACTGTTTTCTTATTTACATTAGTTAACCTTCTATCTTTTCTTTCATATTTATAAAATGTGTGATTTCAAGCACATCATTGTGGTGTGATGTTCTTTTCACAAATGTCATGACATTTGTCCTCCAGGCGGATATTCACTCTGTGTCCTCATTAGCATTACTGCTTGGCGACTGTCCATGCTCTTCTGATTCCTGTGCCAATTCTTGAAACCTGTCCACAATAAACTTTCAAATTATTTAGGACATAGGTTTCCATAGGCTTAAGGATGATCTCAGTATGCAGCTAAATTTATGTATGTTTGGACTGATATCCAGACATTTCATGAGGTTCCATTCTTACTTACAATTTAAAAATATGAATTTATTTGAAAAAATATTCAGATTTGATTATTCTAGAGATGTGCACAATTATGCAGGAGATACACAGGCACGTATACCAGAGAAGGAGAGACACTGAAATAAATAAAATAGGCAATTCAAACAAAGCATAAGTAAAAGCAATCAGCTCAAAGAGGGACAGAGAAGAAGCTGAGGAAGGGTTGTAACTGCAAAGGGACTGTAGCTGGTGGAGGAACTCCTACCAGTGCAAGTCAGTTGAAATAACATTATACAGTATTCTTATCTCCTGAGTTACCCATCGCATTGCCAGAAAGAATAACAAAAGGAAAAGATGTAAAAATCAGAACCTTTTTTTTTGTTGTTGTTAAAACATTTGTCAATATTTATTTGTTTGTTTATTCCTTTATTATTTTCCAGTCCCAGAATCAGTGATCAAAAGTTGTTAATTGGTAATTAATCAAACTGATTCAAAATCACTGACTTGAAAATGCCTTTTATTTTCTTTTATTTTATATGTTTTTATGACAGAACTTGCAATAAAATGTATAAACTTCAGAATACATTGCAATGCTTTCTTTTTGGTAAAAAGTTTTTGAGGAATTAAGAGATAATCTTTTGTATTAAACAATATCTTATTGATGAATTCTGTGGAAATATTTAAAATACATGAAAGTAGGATCACTAATACAAAATTATTTTTGATCATTTATTTAACTGATATAAATAGAGCCATTGGCCACAATCCATAATTAAAAATGATTTTCATTTTTCAGCAGATTACATTTTTAATATAAAACACTCTCAATATCTTTGTCTCATCTCCTTGGTAATATTTATTTCTGTGAATTATAAAACACCACTTTTGATATGAAATAATTTTTGAGTATTTAAAATTAAATCAATTACCAAATTAACAGTTCTTATTCCAAACAAAACAAAAACAACAGCAACAAAAGAACCACATCTAAAGATGTTCAAGTATTCTGTTCATTGAAGCGTACTTTTGCACAAATATTCTTTGTAGTAACTGAGTAGACTCCTCAAACACTTCTGACTTCAGAATTCTCTTAACTTTTTTATTTTGCCCTGCATTTACACTAAAAGCCACCTTTATTTATCTCTTATTATTTGCTTCCTATTTATCTATCATATAACTTTGGATTGATTAGTTAGTTATTTTTGAAATGAGATGCTTTTTAAGGTAATTGACATATTTATTCCTCTATCTTTTTTACTTTTCGATTTATTTTAAATGTAGCCTTATCTCTATGGTTTCAGGCTAGGTTGATCTTTCTTTGCCTGACTTAAATATAATGTTCTGTACCATTATTTTAGTCTTTACTGACAAATCCAGAGGCCTAAGAAGCATATTTGCATATGTTTTCTTGAACAAAAGCAAAACTACTAACAGATTGTTAAAATAACATCTACTCTGAAAGATATTGATAGATACTACGTACTTCATGTGAATAAGACTTTCATAATTTTTTTTTCAGAGAAAGAGTGAGGAATTTCTTTATTGAAGTCAATAAAGCTAATGAATGCCAAGGAAATTACATTTAGTGGAACTACAGCGTAGATATCCAAGAGCACATTTTAATCCCATATTTACTATGTTCTTCTATAGCAGTTCTTTCTTAGATTCTGGAGCTGATTTATACACAGGCTGATGTTGCAGTCATTTCTAACAATATTTGTACTTCTATTTGTGTTCTTCTTAAGAGTGATTAGGGATGAACATCTGTGCACTACACAAATTACAACATGTAAGTAACTTTCCAGAATGTGTAAAGAGATAGCTGCAACAGCTTGCTTATCTGTTTCAGTATGGTGATTCAGATCTCTGATGAGCTAGATTTGTTTACTTTTCTTCTTGTAATATATGTTAAATAAAATGTAAGACCGTGCATACAAAAATATGCTAAGAGTGTAAAACTCACATTTCCACATATGTTAAGGTTTATAAGATGGAAGAAGTACCTATTATATTGGATATAACTCTAATCCTAACCCTAACCCTAACCCTAAACCCAACCATTTACATAGGACTACATGCATAAGACAAAGTACTCTGGCCATGTTTATAATCCAAAAATTAAAGATGTTGGATGGATTAAGACTAGTGTATATTTGAATCATTCTGCTTTTAAGGTTGACAAAATGAAATTTTGATAGTCATTTATTAACAGATTCCTATTATAATAGAACAGCTGCATTTACGAAGTATAAAACTTCCTTATGTAATAACCAGCTGTATTATCTTGCATTAGGCTGATTATACAATGGTCAGTTTTTGGGGTGCTTAATTAAGAGCCATCTGAATTAGTACTGTATTGTAAAAAGAAAAGACTGTCTCAAAAATGCAGTTTTCTTGAGAGGAATAAAACTAACTGGGAAAAATAATGTTCAGGCTACTTGTAATAACTAAACACCTAGAATTCCACCTAACTAACAGGTGCCCTCCCTACTTGTCCAAACATGCAAATGAACAATAAAATAAACAAATTTCTGATGAAGGTACTTATCTGTAAGTGACACCAGTCACTTAGTCTAGTTATTTTTAGACTTCCTAGGCTGGAAATAACCACTGAAATTATATTGTGTGCTTCTTGAACAACTGTTTTGCATAATAAATCATAATACACAGAGGGGAAATATCTCAACACTTTCTCTTCCAATCACTTCACCAGAATAGAGAACTCATTTATTGTAAGAATAACTCAAGTTGGTCATCTAAAAAAGGAATTTAACCAATGTTGTGTTCTTGATCACATTACTTTATTCAGGAAAATGTGAAGAAAGAGACTGAAAAATATCTCAACTAGAGAACTTAAATACTATTTTTATAAAAATAAAAATTGTTTCAAGAATTAATAATAAACTTTTTAGAATATAAATATCTGTTTAATAGTTATCCTGTATCTTTCACTGTCCATCCTAGAGAGCAGAAAGCAATTTATTAGAAGCACAGATAGGAAAGAGACTCATTCTTGTCAGAGAAAATAACCTGTGGGGAAAATGTTCTATTCCACGGCAAACGTGATTATTCTTAATGTTGTTGTGTTATAATTGAGCAGGACTTTTAGCAGCATTTGCTAATAGAATTTTTTTAATCAATTATAATAAAAAACTGGTAAGAGAGATGTGTTAGAATATTTTCATCTTTGAGACCTAACAATGAAGCTAGAAGGAATGAAAATTGATGATAGATGTTACCATATAACTGCAGGGGGAAAAAATATATATTTAAAAAAAAAAAAAAAATTGAAAGGAAATGTGGCAAACTCTGAACCAAAATACATCTTCAGATAGTGATGCAGATGTTCAGGTTCAGAGGAGAATCAAAACTTCATGATTTATTCATAAAATGTCTTCTAAAAGCTGACAACTGAGTCATTCAAGATATGGAGGGAAAAAAAAACAACAAATTGTGTGTGTATGTTTTTTTTACCATTTTTTATACTCAGTTAAATATTAGCTTTTTCATCAAAAGACTAGTCTTTTTTCTCCCTTTCTTCTAATAACCTGATCACATTCCCAATGAAAACATTCATTTTGTTGTTTGGGAAATCGAGACCTTCGTCAACATAATGCTTTTCTGTCTCAGCACATGATATTTACTACCAACATTTTCAATCTCTGAATTTCCGTTTCCTTCTTTTCTTTTTAATTAGCAACTGTCCTTTTCTCTAGTTGCTAGAGAAAACTGATGATTTCTGCTGCATCAGAGAAGTTAAATAATGGTGCTTATATTCATTTTCAGAGGAACTGAAGGCTAACTTTGCAGCTCTCAATGGATTTATTTGCTAGTAGGATTGTGTTCCCAGTAGTTTAAAGACAAGCTCAAATCTCTTCTGAAAATAATGAAAAATATTTAAAAATCTCTATCATCTCCAAACACCATGCTAGGAAAATTTTCATTATGTCCTGTGTCTTAAAACCAAATTCTCTTTAATTTGCCCAAATTCGTTGTTCCTTTTTCCTTTACTTTTCATCTTTTTACTGTTGTTGTTCTTGCTTTATTGCTATTGTTCATTTGTTTTGATCTAAACTGACTAATAGTTTTTACGTGTCAAAAAACAATGTTTTGTGGAAGTAAGCCTCTTCCCCAGCCCCACCCCCCTCTCACCCCCCCACCTGGTTGGGGAAAAGCAAAGATAAAATTGAACCATTCTTTATTATAATGCAGAATAAAACAACCTTGTAAAGTAAGTCAGATAATGAATAATAAATACTATTTTTAACATCTTGATTATTTGTATGTAGTTTTTATTATTATTATTATTATTATTATTATTATTATTATTTTATTTTATTCACCATTCAATTTGAACATCCTTCTATAGAGAAAAAAGAAGTTATTTTTTGTTTTTCTAAATTTTCAGTTATCTGGTGCCTCCAAATTTACTTACATAGTCTGTTTCACAAAAACAAAATTGAAACAGTAACAGATTTCCTTTTCAAACCCACATTCATTTGAGATATAAATGTGGATTTGCCATTTTTTACCAAAGCTGACAATTATTTTTTTCCTGATTACCTGTGAGAGAGCAGTTTAAATCTGAAATGCTTAGCAGCTATTTTAATCATTTGCACTCACAAAATGTGTACAGAAGTCTGCTTTCTTAAAACAGGATTTTATTGTATTGTTCAGAGAGTAAGATAGCCCAACACTGTAGCCTGAAAAACTCTTGAAATATTGTTCATAAAGTTTAAAGCTTCTTTAACTGTTGCTCCACTGTTGCTCCACTGAGATATTCATAAAGACAGAAAGATACAGCCTCTGATACAGCTACACCACTGTAACTTGAGAGTTATTGGAAATCTTCCAAAGCAATCAGTAACACATAGTAATTTGATTTCAACCATGGCAAAAGAAGATATTTCACTGAAACCTCTCAGTGGATCATCTCACTATCTGTATGTGCTCCCTTCTCACATTTACTGTATTAAGGTTTGTTGCTTTGCCACATGTGGGGGAAAATGTAACTGTGAGCAGTCAGCAAAGAGTTTATCAGACTCCTTGATAGACCCTATCACTGCGAAATCTTGGGAGTCTGGAATGTAAGACAGAGAGCAAATGGTATCTGTTTGCGTCTAAGGGTAAAAGGGAAGTTCTGTTTGCACTGTTAACCTTATCACACTTAAGAAACCTTTCATCCTTTATCCCTGTGTTTTGGGAGAAGCTAGGCCAATTAACTGATTAGAGGGACAGGAATTCCTGGCTTGTAAGTGAATGGTATATAAGATGTATGTTGAACACAATAAAGCAGAACTATTCTGATGCTACAAGAAACTGTGAGAGCTCTCTAACTCGACTGAGCGCTGACAGCCATACTTTATTGTTCTCTGATTACAATCATAGAATCACAGAGTTTTTTGAATTGGAAGTGACTGTTAAAAGTCATCTAGTCCAACTACCCTGAAACGAACAAGGACATCTACAGCTAGGTCAGGTTGCTCAGAGCTTGGTCCAGCCTGACCTTGAACCTCTCCAAGGACAGGGCATCCACCACATCTCTGGGCAAACTGTTCCAGTGCTTCACTGCCTTTACCACACACACACACAAAATAAGTATAAATATAAATATAAATATAAATATAAATATAAATATAAATATAAATATAAATGCATATGTATATGTATATGTATATGTATATGTATATGTATATGTATATGTATATGTATATGTATATGTATTCTCCTCTTCTACTTTGCAACCATTTCTCTTTGTCCCATCAAAACAGACCCTGCTAAATGGCTTGTCCCCTTCTTTTTTTGAGCCCCCCTTTAGATACTGAAAAGATGTTATCAGGTTTCCCCAGAGTCTTCTCCGGATTTAACAGCCTCAGTTCTCAGCTATTCCATTCCTTGAATGATTTTTTTGGCCCTCTTGTGGACATGCTCCAATAGGTTCCATGTCTCTCGTACTGAGGAGTCCATATTTGGTACTCCAGTACTCCAGGTGAGGTCTCACCAATGTAGAATAGACGGGCAGAATCACCTCTCGTGACTGGCTTGTAAAACTTCTTTTGATGCAGTCCAAAATATGGTTGTCACATTTGTTGTGGTTTTATGATTTTTTTTGATTGATTGACATCATAACATCATGTAGTGTACTGGAAGTTAATGCTGGAGTTGTGTGGATTGTCAGTAGTTCTAGTTGCTTGCTCTCAAAGAAGAGAGAACTACAGCTCCCAGAAGATTTAAATATTCTGTTTCTGTTTTCCAGTCAGAGAGAAAGATAAAACTGACTGGGAGTCATGAGACTGCCTCTTTTTGCCCACTTTGCTCTGTGTGCTCCATGACCATTTCATCTACAGCATTCAAGACTTCAGTTTTGGACACTCTCATTTTATTTGATTTGTTAGCTTCAATTCCAATCATGCGGTGTTATATTGTATAATCTCACATTCCTCTATTATATTTAGTAAATTGTCAATGGTTTACGGGCTGGTTCGGCCCGGTTCCGTGACTAGCACGGCAGAGGGATCTGCAGATCCGCGCCTCCGGAAAAGGGAAACAGAGGACCCAAAATAATTGAAAACAGCGGCAACGATCTGAGGTGAAACAAACTAATTTACCTAATATAGTATCAGCAAAATATAATGAGAGAGAGAGAGTGTGTGTGAAAGGTGGATAGGTCTCACCACAATGCTGAGGTGAGAAGTGCAGTCCAGTTGAGCCGATGAAGAAAAGCAGATGGAGACGAGCAGACGGAGAAGCGCAGGCGAAAAAGAACAGGCGAAGAAGAGAACATCAAGTGACCTTGCCGAGAGTTACATCTCCTTGCTGACCGCAAAGCCCCCTGGGGAATGTAGTTGTTCTTCTCCTCCAGACAGGCACCCAGAACTTGAGCACCCGCTGTCAAACTCCCAGTGCATTACATGATGTTATGATGTGGAATACTGATAACTAAAAATCATAAAACTATGACATAAATTCAGTTTTTCCCTTAACTTGTTGCCCCATTTTTCTCCTCTAGGCCCATCTCCCTACCTTTTCTATTTTCCCCTCTTCTCCCAGGGTGTGGGTTCATGAGTCTCTTCATCCCCAGTCATGGAACTAGGCTGAACTGAGCCAAACCTTAACAGATATTGCTGGCTCGTACCCAGCTTACCATCCACCACAACCTGGAAAGTCCTTTTCAGCAGGGTTGTGCTCTATCCTTTCTTCCTCCTGCTTGTATTGATAGATTTGTTGAACTTCTCAAGGTTCACCTGGGCTCATGGTGCAAGCCTGTCTCTAGATCTCATTCCGTCCACAAATTTCCACAGAGCTTGGTGTCATACACAAAACTGCTGAGGTTGTACTCAATCCCACTTTTGATGTAATTGATTAAAATGCACCAGTCCCAGTACTTCCCCTGTAGGACATTCTCCATCTGCACATTGAGCAATTGATGACCACTCTCCAGATATCATCTTGAATTTGGTCCTTGTCAATCAAAGAGTTCAATCAACAAATCCAGGAAGTCCCCACCTTACAATCCCTCCACTCGAGTGTTGTGTGAAGAGAGGTTGCCAGTGAAGACCAGGGCAAAAAATGTTGCTGAGTACCTCAGCCTTCTACTTGTCCAAATGAAGGAAAAAAAGATGAGTTACTCTTTGGATCTGTGCTATAAGCAGCTAGCAGCTACAAATCCTTTCTTGTTGCTATAGATAAAGGAATAAATACTGTAGCTTGCAAATGATTAAACAAATAAGGCAAATTCTCTGAAAGCTCTAAAAGTATTGTCATATAAGTAGTAAAGAAAATCAAACAGGAATTTGCTTAGAAATTATTGTAACATTATCAGTGGTTAGAGTACAGCTCTTTTCATAGCACAGCATGATCCAACAGCATATTGTTCTTCCTGGCCATGTGTTGTGAAATTGTCTTCAAAGGAGACAAGTTTCTGCCAGCTGTCATAAATTCTCATTTTGCAAACTGTGTAAGTTTTCAGAACAGAGGCATACAGCTTGGTCTCAAAGCTAAGAGGAAATCATTTGAGTGTTTTTGAGTACTAGTGTCTATCTGCTGCGAAGAAAAGATAAGACTAACATATATGATGGAAGTTCAGGATAAGCAATGAAGAAAAAGAAGTTCAGAAAGTAATGTGGAAGCTGAAAAACAATAAAACATTGCTAAACTTTATCAAGTTCAATTTTTTTTTTTAATCATGAAACTTTTCTTGATAGTTGCTTAAGACTGTAAATACGAATAAATGATAAGCAAGCAGATTTTCATTTATTTTAATGTTACATTTTCATTTTATTTTTATTTTCCTCACTCTTCATTTTCATGTGCATTTTCATAAAGTATCTAAAACTTTGATTAAATCTTCCTCACAGGATTAGCATTAGATAATGGATGGAGTATAATTTAAATAATAAATCTGTTTTCCTAAGTATTTAGATAAACTCCAGTAATATTTGAGGTGTACTTCTGCTGGGCATTTCAAGACCACATTCTAAAAACATGTTCCAGTTATTGCATACCTAGGACTATCTGAAAACAGAAATCACTGTCAGACTTCTGGGTAAAAAATGGATTAATCAAACTGTAGATTAAATAGGCATATGATGAGCTAATTAAGTAGATGTAGAATACATAGCTTAACAGATCACCATAAGATCTAAAACAATTGTCCAAATTATTTCTAAAATCATCTGCCTGTATGCTTCTCATTAACTGTGGAAAGAAAAAGGAATATGTCTCTTAAGAAACAAGCTTGTTTAATAATGTGTCAAAACTTCTTGAAAATTCATTGTTTTGTAATACAAAAAATATAATTCTGAAATGCCAGTTTCTATTCAACCTTCTAATGCAAGACTATGAAGACTTATCCTTGAAATTCTTGTATGCACAATGCAGATAGTAGCTTTAAAAATAATGATAAATAACTTAATTTAGCAACAACATTTTGGAGTAACATTGGGAGGAGCTTGGTAACCTGATTTTCTATTTTGGTTGCTGGTGTACTCTTTACCTATTTTACTTAGGTCAAATAAATTTGTAACCAAATGAGTATTGTCAACACTGGTTAACTTCATCAATTGATACTACTCAGTTCATATAATTGAGATATTTTACACAGCCTTATAATTATTGAGGAATATTCATACCCGATATCTGTCAACATGACGTTATTGGGTTCCATGCTGAATTCAACACTGACTGTAGACAGTGTTTCTGCAAGTAAAGTTTGACCAATAAAGTTTTATTTGGAGTGCAAATCTACACTTTTTTTTTTTTTGTGAAGCTTATTTGCTTTTCTTCTTTAATCTCTTACCACTATTTATTTTTTTGAAAATGTTATGAAATTCTTTTGTAACACACAGAATCACAGAATCATAGAATTGTAGGTGCTGGAAGGGACCTCTAGAGATCATCTAGTCCAACCCCCCTGACAAAGCATGCTCATTAGGCATAATAAAATAATAAATTAAAAAAAGAGGAACAGAAAGTTAGGAAAAAATGTATTTCAATATGAAAAAAAAACAAACCCAAAAGCTATTTTCCCATCCTAAGGTGCAAAAAATGCCATCTTTTCTATTGGTCAGTAAGTCAAAATTTGAATAAACTCCTGTCTGAAGAGAGAAGACAAATCAATGCACTAACTTTCCACTGTCAAAATGTGTGGCTCCACTCCCTGCTGAACACTCACAGTTTCCCTGTGGATGATTGTCAGCACCTTCTTTGAGCCAGCATAGCTCAATAGAGCAGTAAACTAGTAATCCAAAAAGAAAACAAATTATTAAAAAAATAAAAAAAAAAGTTTCCAGCTAGTTCAGGGAGCCAACAGGACTGAGCAAATTTAGCCACAAGAAAAGGGAAGGCACAAAACTCTGCTGATACCATGACATAGTAGTAAGAGAACTATATCTCAACCTTCAATAAGGGATGAGACCATCATTTTCTCTCCCTACTCCGCAAGGAAAGGAAAGGACATGTAACACTAGAAGAAGACAGATGGGAAATACAACTGCTGTGCTTTTTCCTTTGTGGTTATGTTATGTAACTAGTGAAGCAATCAACTCTTAAATGCAGGTGACAATACCATTTGTTCATGTCTATTCCCCAGTTGTAGTTACAAGACACAGCATCAAGACACCTTCCAGCAGTAATGCTGAACTTGAATCCTTTCCTAATGTGGAGAAGCTGATATGTCACAGCTGCAATTGTCCTTTACTGGGGCGATAGGCCAGTCATCATTTTTTATTTGTGTTCAGGGCATCTTATATCCAGGTTATTCAATTAGCCACAATTCTTTTGTAACCCTACAGACAATTTTACTTCCTCTAAAAAAAAAAAGCCAGCTGCCTTAATGTTTCTTCAGTTTTCCAAACTTTCTATTATTTTGGCTCTGTCTCCTGAAATCTCTGCAATTTTATTGTCCTTTTAGTACCTTAAAATGAAATGAAATGAAATGAAAAATATCACTGCTTCTGAAAAAAAATCAATCACAACCCAGGAAGAATTGTTATTATTTCCTGATTTGATGACATTTATTTTACTGAGAACAACCAACAGATTTGACATTAATATAACTGAATCAAAAATATAAGGGTAAAGGTAAAAAGACTTTTTGTTTCTTGATATGATACTACAAGTTAATTAGTAATAACAATAATAGTAATCACATAGTATCTTTTTTTTTTTTTTTTTACATTTCAAATGTAGCATTAAATTTCAGTGAAAAACAGTTTTAAATGATTATCAATATCATTAGCTCACTTTAATTTTTTCTTTTTTAGTATCATAAAAATATCAGATACAGATATTGGTATAATACCACATAACATAGTCATACTTTTAATGGTGATAACAGACTTAATGTATGTCTATAAATAAAATAATGTATCTAATGATTCCTTTTTCCTCTGAACCATTTTTCTGCATTTAAGCACTTTTTTTCTGAGATTAAATGAATATTTGTTCTCTGTTTACTATCTAAGCTTAGAAATTGCACACTGTCTTTAACTCCAACAACAAAAATTAGAAAAAATATTGTATTTACATTTTTCTATACTTCCTTATGTTTTGAGACTTAAATACAATGTGTTTTATTTTAGATAATATTCATCTAAATAGTATTATCTAGTATGCCAATCGTTAATATTAAAAAGTTTATTAATAAGGACTCGAAGCTGTCTTCACAAATAATCATGTGGTCACAGACCTGAGAAAACAATCAGAATGATATGAAAATTGAGCCAAAGTGGTATTCATTTTTACTTCAATGCAGAATCCTTTGATGAGAAAAGACAAAGCAACAGAATTCTGGAAAAATATTCTTGAATGAATATTCTGTTTCAGATTTTTTTTTTTTTTTCTTTCCTTCAACTGCTTTTGTTGGTTACTGAAGCAAATAAACTGATAGCTAGCTCACATAAAACAAGTTGATATCTTTGCACTAAAATTAAATACTTTTACCCAAAATAGCAAGCAAGCATAGGTTTCTTTTTAACCAGTCACTGGGGGCAACAAACAAAAACAAAGAAGCAAACAACAATAAATGCACAAACAAATACAATAAATTAAAATAAAAAAAACACTCTTTTTTTTTTTTTTTTTTTTTTCTATTCATAGAATTAATATGGATGCAATATTCTTTGTTTCCGGTATACTTGTTGCACAATGTAGTCAAAACAAGAACAGTGCCTACATATGTTTTAAAGCTGCTCAAACTCAGGAATAGTTTTAATCTATTTAATAAAGAGAAAACCAAATATCTTCTTTAGAATGTTGTGTGATCTGTTAAAATTTTCATTAATTTTCAATAATTTTACAGAGAAAATATTTAACATATATTTCATTTTCAACTTCTATGATAATTAGTGCCACCACATTTCATATTCATGCACATATGTATGTGCTTCTATGTACACAAATATTTAATATCTAGAGCAGAAGTAAAATTCACAGCAATCCAATAAAGCTGTTCATATTTACAAATTTACAAATAGTATGAATTATACATTTGATATAATGTGTTGTTTTTATGCAAGACAGACAATTTTTGTTGTCTATCTCCCTGAAGGTAGAATTAGGTTCACCTTTTTTTTTGTTTTGTTTTGTTTTGTTTTTTCAGTATTGCACAAAGTTAAATCTTAATTCTACCTTCTGTCAGAAAATGTAGTCTTCCTGTAGATATCTTGATATCCATTGTCAGTAGTAGTTTTAAATCTATGAACTTTGAATAGCTGTAACAGTGCCACACAGAAATTCATCAAGAATTATCATCAAAGAGGGCACTATGCATCCTAAAGTAAATCAAAACTGCTAACTTCCCATAAGCAACACGCTACAAAGCTTTTACATTAGAGAATATAATTTCACTTTTGTGGAATTATTTTTTAAGTAGTTTCTGTTTGCATATGTTAAAACCTTCTCCAAACTACTATAATTATCAAATAAGATGAGATGATCCACAGTAACGAATAACCATAATTAAGCAGCAAAGAAGCATGACTCACTTAACTTCCTTTACACCATTATCGATGCCATTATCAGCTCTCTGCACATGGAGACTATTATTGCAGCTGTCATAGAATTAAATGAAATCTATCCAGCAACATCTGGCTCCTCAGAAGAAAATATGAATAATTTCACCAGTGTTCCCTTTCTCTGCCTGCTGTATTCTAATTATGATGTGATGGAGGACATCAGCATGCCGTGGACTTGGTTATTAACCCAGGGCAGCTGAGAAATAGACCTAGTGAGATGAGCAGTGCACATGAATCAACTCAATCAATTATCTCTTTTTTTCTCAAGGCTCTTAAATACAGATGTGACCTTGTGATGGGAAACAGTAAGTTACACTTGAACTCATTTAGGAGGCCAGGCTTTTCACAATATATTATAAGTACTTGATCCTTGTGTTTCAGTTCAATTATATGAAAAATAAGTATATATATATATATATATATATACACACATATACACACACATACACTTTGCAAGCCTATATTTTGTTAATACTGGTTTAAGACTGTACTTTTATTAGCTACTCTTTTTATTGATTAGCATATGAAGCTTTCCTCTTTTGTGTAGGCAGTGCTCCAATTAAGCAGCCATTTGCAGGTCTTGAAGTAAGCCAATATGATGACAACAAAAATTAAAACAAGCTAAAAACTACCTAGTATTGTTTCCAGTC
The DNA here is from genome assembly GCA_037305975.1 of Chrysolophus pictus. Taxonomy (NCBI): domain Eukaryota; kingdom Metazoa; phylum Chordata; class Aves; order Galliformes; family Phasianidae; genus Chrysolophus; species Chrysolophus pictus. The sequence continues at coordinate 35,855,818 of CM074576.1, read as the reverse complement.
TTCAGTATATGACTTTACAAGTGTGAACACATTAAGTAAATCTACATTGTTAACTTCTATTTGCTTATGTTCTGAAGAACATGAAGCTTATTTAATTCAGATTGCAGAAGCATCTGGTTCCTTACCTGAAATGTTCAATCAAGCAGTTATCAATACAAACTGAATTAATGATCCTGGATTTAACCTAGTAGCAGTGCATGGAGCCTGCATTAAACTAAGCAGTTTAGTGCAGTCAGATGTGCAACCACATTGTCCTGCTTGGCATTTGCAGACGCCTCACTCTATTAAAGTACTTAGAACAGAATGCGGAACCTGCATCTTCAAATAATTTCCTGTGCTACTTCTTTAAAGGCAAAGTACAGTTGTTGTGATCTTCAGGGAGTCATTGGTGTGGTAAAAAAGTTCACTTCTTACTATCATGAGCAGAGATCTTTCTGATACTCGAAGACACAATGTAATCTTTCACTCTAGCTACTGCAGAGAAATAAATGTCACAGCAATTAGCAACTTTTTTAATGCCAGATGCTGCTGTAATCAGTTTTATTAATTCAACTATTGAATTACAACTTCAAGCCTTCGTGAATACAGTGATTGAGTTTGCTTTTTATTTATTTATATTGACTTGATTTATGTGTCTTTTTTTTTTTTTTTTTTGTCTCTCGCTGAAAGGTAGGTTATCTTTGAAACAAAATTATTTCCTCAGTGTTTGGTACATAGACATATTCAGCACTAAAGCCATTTCTTATCTGCTAATAGTTATATAATGTTTTTAAGATAGGCTAGATTCAGTCAGAGACTTAGTTACCTGCAAGTAAGGAACTACAATGGTATTCTAAATATTTCCCTTAGCAAGGAATCAAAAATTCAGTGTAGCTTCAGCAAAACTGAACTTGAAAATTACAATCCAGTAAGGCAGTCAGATGAGTGCTTACATAGATTTATTCAACAGTGGTATATTAAAAACAGGTATAGATTTTTAAATTCCCTCTTTTACAAGGATTTAGATGATATTTAAATCAAAACTACATTTCCATCCCAGGCTCCTTTGCTGTGTACTGTATTTGGCTATGAGTGCGATTTGGCTTTGTGACCAAATTTAGATCTGGACTCTTCAGGGTTTTTTTTTGTTTGTTTGTTTGTTTGTTTGTTTGTTTCTTGCTTGATTATTATTATTATTATTTTTTAACCTAGGATTAATCCAAAAACCAATTTTTTGGGATCAAACCAACTACACCATCACATCATGTAGTACACTGGAAGTCTTTGAAGAGAAGAAATGTACTATAACTCCCAGAAAACTCTGCTGTTCCATTTCCATTTTCCAGACATTGGGAAAGATAAAACTGACTGAAAGTCACAAGACTATCTCTTTTTGCTCCCTGGAGGATCAGAGTATGAAACTTGGTTTTCAGAAACTCTCTCATTTATTTGATTTATTAGCTTCAATCCCAATTAACTTGTATTTCTGCTCTTATAATTAGTAAATAATTTTCCTCCTTGGATCATTGCAACCTTTTGTTTCTTTTCTCTTGCCCTTCCCCTTTCCCCCTCCCCCCTCGCCCCCCAGCCCTTTTAGGGTCAATGGTCCTGTGGTCTTGCTGTTCTCCTGTCATGGACACACATACATCTATTGATAACCCTGATAGATTATCTCTAGATAATGTTACTTAGAAAAGTTGTGGATGTTCCACCCCTGCAGACATTCAAAGCCAAGTTGGATGGGCCCTGGGCAGACTGATATAGTAGGCTTTGCCCATGGCAGGGGAGTTGAAACTAGATGATCTTTAAGGTTCCTTCCAACCTAAGCCATTATGTTTTTCTATGATTCTCAGTTCTTGCTAGTAATGCAACAAAAACTAGCCTCATTAATTAATGTGAAATCTTAGTTGGGAAAGATATAGCCTCAGTTTATAGAAAAACTCTTATATTTACATCTCATCAGCAATACAGTTTTCTGTTTTGTGATTTCGAGTTTTTCTTCATCTTATTTTTTTTTAGTGAAAAGCCCTGCTGTTTTCTTCCCATATATAACCAATCTTATGTCCCCCTGATCCGTAATATTCAACATCCTGACAGGTACTTGCTTCGATTCCCTTGATGGTACTTGAGACTGAAATGCCTTTATTGGATTTCTTCCAAGTTTCAGTATATAATGTTTTTGAGATTTTTCCACATGTGTTATAATTAACATCTAAATAAAAAAATAATAATAATAATAAAAAAATCAAACAAAAAACCAACAAGTAACAAGATCAATGGTGGATAGATCCAATTGAAAATAATAATAATAAATAATGGAGTATTGGTGGGAAGGTTCCTCCTCTACTAGCATTGAATTCTGATGTCATGGGCCAACATAATAAAACAGGATATACTACTTTGGTCAATCCTCATAATTTATTGTCTATTACTAATGTGGTAGAGCAGTTAGAGTAAAAAAGCAAACTAAAATCCTTCATCCTCCTTTTTCTACCTTCTCCCCTTGAGCAATGTTGGAGAATAGGGTGTGTGGACTGCAGTTAATCCATAATGTTTTGTCTTTGCTGCTAATCTCTCTAATATGGGGCTCATCCTTCAAGAGCAGATCACTTCAACATAAATTCATTATTGGCAGCAGCTCTCACTAGATTACTTCTACATTGTCTTCAGTTTTGGCCCAGGGCTTGCTCTTGGAGGTCCTATCCATGGGCTATACCTCCTTCAGGCCACATCCACTGCTACACTCTGGACTCCTCCATGGCTGCATGCGGACACCTGCTCTGAGTGACACCCCACGGGCTGTAGAGGGGCAGCCTGCTCCACTGTGAGCCTCTCCTTGGACTGCAGGAGAATTTCTGCTATGTGCCTGGAACAGCTCTTGCTTTCTTTCTACGTTAAGCTTGGTGTCTGTATGGATGTTTCTCTCTAGATTTTCTTTCTTCTCCTCCAACTGCAGTACTTTTTCACTTTCTTAAAGTTACTCTCTCAGATGCACAACCAGCAGTGCTCATTAGCTCAACTCTGGTCAGCAGCAGATCCTTTCTGAAGCCAACTGCACCTGACTTGTATTTAACATGGACTTCTGGACTCTGTTATCTTACAGAGCACACCTCTGCAGCCACCTGGCTACCAAAACATTACCATATAAACCCAATACGGTGTCAATTATTCTTTCTCTTTCTACTTTTTCTATTTTTCTTTTCCTCTTTTTTTTTTTTTCTTTCTCTTTTTCTTTTCTGACTTCTTTTCCCTTAATGATGCTTTGATGATACTAGAAAAACTTAATCTGAAAAGAGAGAGAAGGCAACTCTGAAAAGAGAGAGAAGGCAACATAGATTTTAGAACTTGATAAATAATTGTTAAAACAAAAATGAATTTATTTTAACTTATCATAATTAACAAAAATCATCAAACAAACAGAAAGATATGATGTGAAAGACTATGAAAGTTGATGTGACACAAGAATTGTCTTCTTTATGTATTGGGACTTGAAATTACTTCAAAATTCAGAAGCCATGGAGCAAAACTAATATGTAAAAATGTTCTCGATGTTGTATTTTGAAAATAAAATATTCTGAGAAATGTTACACATATTAAATAGAATTAAAGATATGAATAAACAAATGTGAAATTAATTATATTATTTTCCTGGTAAGTGAATAGCTGTATCATGGAAAAATTAAGAAAATTCTAAGAAATATTAAAAAAAAAAAAAAAAAAGAGCAATTTTCTTCCAGTTTGAGGATTTTCTTTCAATTCACTAGATTCTCTGAGGATACTGTAGTTGTGAGAATGGTTTTTTTTGTTTTGTTTTGTTTTCTAATGGTAGGAGGATATCTGATTGCTAACTAAATTTAAATCAAGGGGTTTTATAGTGAAACATCTTCATAGTTTCATTATGTCTGATTTGTGCTTGTTGAATTTTTATTCTGAGAGGGTGTTGCTCCTATAAATTGAGACAGATGGAGGCAATAAACCTAACATTCATTCACTGAAAGAAAATTACCTTGTTTTCAGTCTTGTTTGTTTTGTACTACAAAAAGTTATATACCATTCGATTTTCTGAAACCTGTGTAAATAATTACATTACCTTCAATGTGTCAGTGCAGTTTCAGGGCATTTTAAAATTAACTTTGTGATTATATTTACTGACTTCAAGATAGTGTCCAAATTAAATTCTCCTAAATAGATAGTTTTCCCATAAACTCATGGTTTCCAGTGCAATACATAGAAAACCTTGAGCTTAAATAGGGTATATTTTCAAATATTAGCTGGAAGAAAGTGAGATATAGTATAAGCAATAATTAAATTTCTGGGAAAGTGATGTATTCCATTTACTATTTATATGATTTTTTTTTTTTCCCTCAGCAAAGGCTTTAAACGCCATAACTCAACGCTGACATCTCACTTACAATTCTTAGCAACAAGTTTTAGTATTATTTGCCTCTAAATAAGATTAAAACAATTCTTAGCTATGATGCTATTTTCTTCTTTTACATATCTCAAAACAAAATCTAAATATATATAGTTTAATTGTGATATTGAATCATTTACCATTCCAAAGCATAACTTCCATAATTATAATCGGGTTAGTTTTACCGTTTGTGAAAATCTTAGAAAAAATAAGATTATTACACTTCTGGATTTTTTCTTGGGATATGACTTTACATAGTAGGCTCTAGAGATCTGTAGAAGATTTCTTTCTGTTCATTTTTCACCAAAATAATTGAGATTAGCTCCAACTATTGCATTTTTCAGATTGAATTTTGCTTTCAATATTTGAGTATCTTCATGTATATTTTCACAAAAAAAAAAAAAAAATTATATCCAAAAAAAATTTTGAAAAGACCACAATCATTTAGCAATGGAAACAATTTAGAAAAGTTAAATTTTGTTGCCATGAGACAGATGGCAGTAGAGGAGCAGCCTGACAAAATGGTGTCTGATGTGGAAATGTGTATGAAGCAAAGGTGTGTCTCTAAATTCCTTCCTGCAAAAAACAGTGTACCCATTGACAATTCATCAGCACTTATTGAGTGTTTATGGAGACAAAACAGTGGATCTGAGCACCATGAAGCAGTGACTGGTGTGTTTCACCAGTCGTGATAGTGACAGTGTGTTATCTGTACTGGCACAGATTTTAAAAATGAAGCATGCACTGGAGAAAATGCATAGCTAATGGTGGTTATTATGTTGATAAATCATTTTGTAGATGAGAATTTGCTCTATCGATCTGTGTTATTGTACTCTCTGTATCTGCTGTAGTTCCTGTTGAAATAAATAGGATATTGTCAACAGGTTAGGGGCTGTTTTGGCCCGGTTCCATGACTAGTGGGGCAAATGGGAAATGGGAGATCCCAAAATAATTAAATAACCGGCAACGATCTGAGGAGAAAGAAAACTAATTTACTAAATATAATATCGGAATACAAGATAACACACTATAATAAAATATAATTAGAATTAAACCTAATAAATCAAATATAATGTCAGAAAGACTGTCCGAAAGGTGGATAGACCTCACCATAACACTGAAGTGAGGTGCACAATCCAGTTAAGCAGCAGGGAGGAGAGCCTGATGAAGAAGAGCACATCAGGTGACCTTGCCAGGGGTTATATCTTCCCTCTGACTGCAAAGCCCCCTGGGGTATGTAGTTCTTCTTCTCTTCTGGACAGGTTCCCAGGACTGGAACATTAACTCTTTAACTCCCAGTGCACTACATGATGTTATGATGTGGAATACCAATAACCAAAAATCATAAAATCATGACAGATATATTTGGATATATATAGGATATATCCAATATTTTTGGAGCAACCTTACACACATAGATACGCTGTCTCGCTCCAATTTATAGGAGGGAGAGGAGGTTCTTTTAATATCTGTATACCCGGTGTGAGATTAAGAAACAACGGCTCAAATGTTGGTCCGACCAGTTTATTATGGATCTTAATCAGGGAGATGGGGAAGAGGAGGACATACACTATTATGAATTAGGGTAATGGGGAAGAGAAGGAGGGCAATAGAAAAGATAAGAAAGAAAAAGCAAGGAGTCTTTATAGGAAGCAAAAGGGAGATAGTCACCACCACGGATCCAGCGTGGTTCGTAGTTCAGTCATTGATCTTCAGTAGTGGTGGGTCACTGAGCATTGTTCTGTTGATGATGACGACAACCACAGTGATGATGGCCCCTTTTCAATGGTTTCAAAGTGGTCAAGTCAGCTCTCTTTGGAGTGGCAGCTTCTGGCTCTGGGATCTCAGCAGAAATTCCTTTGTTCCCACCTACAGGGCCTTGCGAGCAGATAAGAGGGAGCAGGGATGCCCATCTGCATCCTGTTTTTCACAGGACACGATGGTATCATTCCCCAATCTTCCCACACCAAGCTGGAGCTATTTAGTCACAGGCCAGATCTTCCACCAGCAAACACTTCTGAGCGCTCTCTTCCAGAGGCAAGCAGCTCTGGAGGAAGGTGCTTTCAAATGTCCACAAGGTGATGTTGATTTTCACTTGGTAGCACCCATCACTTGCCTCCTCAATAAATCAATCAGAGTCTTATCACAAGAAATACCTCAGGAAGCAAGCTTTGAGCCAAAAAACAAAGAAGAATTCTCACATATGCATACAAGAAAGTGACAAACATAGATCATGGGGAAAGCTTTCAAAAGAACCATTGATGTGAGTTAAATTGATATCAGACAGAATGTGTATTTGGAGAAAGTCTTGTTAAGCTATTTTGCTTGGCCAATATTAACTTAATTCTCTTCTTTTAGTTATTATTATGTATATGAGCAAATTTAATCACTAGTTGATCCATATGATTATATTAACATTTTATGCATTCCAAACAAATGTTAAAACTCATCATGTTTCATCAATTGTAAATAAAAGGCTATACTGAAAAAGATAAAAGTAAATTACTGCACTGGGATTGACTAGAATTTTATAATTGATAGATCAAATATTGGACATCAGGGCTACATAACTGTTTCTTACTGAGTATCAGGATGAGACTAGATTTTATGCTATGTCACCTATGACCATTCCTGTAAACTTCTTCTTAAATGTAGAATTTATGAATTAGAGATCATTGGGCTGACTGGAAAACCAAGATGGTAGAGTGCATAGAACTGTGCAGGTGACTTTCAAAATACCCATAAATGAGAACTGGAACTCTAATGAAAGATTTTGTAGATTAATCCTCTTGCAATTTTGGAATTTCTAGAATTTCAATTTTTGTGGCTTTCTGATTCTTTGATTGTACTAAATGTATACAAATAATGAGTATGCATAATAAGAAATTTTCTATTAATGTAAATACACTGATTTCTTTCAGAACGAGACTTGATCCTGAGCTGTGTGAGAAACACTGTTTCATTGATTCATAACAAATCTGTTAAGAGAGAAGAATACGTCTTGAAGTATTGAACTGATCTGTAACTTCGGGATTTTGATTATTTTTTAATCACTGTCTTACAAGGATAAGATCTCATAATAATAAAAAAAAAATCTATAGAATCATCTAATTATACAACTAGTTCTGTACATAAAAAAATATATATTTTCTAGAATCTAAAAATGAATAAATAAGAAAAAAGAGTAAAATACTGGTTTTGATATGAAAAGTACTGTGCTTTATTTTCATGCCAATATTCTAGCAGTGTAAAATGAAAGGTTGTAAACAAAACGTGTCAAGCAGAGTCCTCAAGAATTTCATTGTTTATTTACAGCAGATCTCCAATTGCAACTGTTCATCTTCCTCATTCAGAACTGACTAGTTTACTCATGAAGGTGGAGCCATCTTTAAGTAAATCATAATATGGGAAAAAAACAACAAACCAAACAAAAAAACCCTGCAAAAACCCCCCACAACTTGAAGTAACTTTAGTATAACCTGGTTGTTGCAAAAAGTTAATAGTTATAGTGTCAGTATTTAAAAAATAGTATTAATCTACATAAATAAAAAATGGAAACTGATCACTAAAAATGGGAAGGAAAAAGGAACTATCTAACTCTATCATAGTGTGTCATACTATAATATTTGAAAGCAAAATGGAAAATAATGATTCATAAAATCTAACTTGATGGGATCTATCTTTAAAAATATTGAGATTTTCCATGCCATGTATGCTTGGTGCCCCCTGGCAAGTTAAAAGTTCCTTCAGCTCCTGATATTTAAAAAACAAACAAACAAGCAAAACGAAACAACATAAACAAAGAAGTGAACAAAACTCCAGTACTCTAAGCATCTTTTTGTTTGAGATCCATAAAAGAAAGTTTAATTTGCAATACTGAACATTAGAAAGAATTTGACAAGTCTAGCTAACCCACCTCAGGGATACTTTGAGGAATTTTCAATTTTGTTTAAATACTGTCACAGATGAGCAATCTTTATACAAGTATGCATATATATAATTATGTATGCTGCAATATTTAACTAAAGCCATGTATACAATCATAGAATCATAGAATCTTACAAACGAAGAATGAGAATGTCTTGGGTTGGAAAGAACCTTGAAGACCACCTAGTTCCAACTCCTCTGCCAGGAACAGAATTGCAAATCACTAAATGGGGCACCACATCAGGTTGCCTAAGGCCTGGCAATCTGGCTTTGAATGCTTTCAGAGATGGGACAACTACACATTTAGGCAACCTGTTCCCTTGCTTCACACTGTCCAAGTGAAAATCTTCCCCCTAAAATCTAATCTAAATTTCCTCTTTTAGTTTAAACCATTCCATCTAGTCCAATCACTATCAGGATACGTAAAAAGTCTGTCTCTCCCCTGATTATAAGCTCCTTTAAAATACTGAAGGGCGGCAATAAGGTCCCCCTGCTGTCTTTTCTGCCTCGAGCTGAAAAAGCCAACTCCCTCAGCCTTTCTTTTTCATAGGAGAGATACTCCAGCCCTCTGGTCACCTTTACAGCCCTCACTCAGATGAAGTTTTGTGGAATCACAACCCAGAATGGCCTGGGTTGAAAAAGATCATAATGATCATCTAGTTTCAAGCCCCCTGATATGTGCAGGGCCACCAACCACTAGACCAGACTGCCTAGAGCCACATCCAGCCTGACCTTAAATGCATCCAGGGATGGGGCATCCACAACCTCCTTGGGCAACCTGTTCCAGGGCGTCACCACCCTCTGGGTGAAAAATTTCATCCAGAAAACTAACCTAAATCTCCTGTCTCAGCTCAAGACCATTCCCCCTTGCCCTGTCACTATCCACCCTCATAAACAGTCATTCCCCCTTCCTGTTAATACACTCCCTTCAAATTCTGGAAGGGCAGTGAGATCATCCCAGAGCTTTCTTTTCTCCAAGGTAAAAAAACCCAGTTCCTTCAACCTTTCCTCATAGGACAGGTGCTCCAGCCCTCTGATCATCTTAGTGGTCCTCCTCCAGACCCATTCCAAGAGCTCTGTATCTTTCTTCTACTGAGGGCTCCAGGCCTGGATGCAGTATTCAGATGGAGCTTAACAAGAGCTGAGTAGAGAAGAGGAATCACCTCCCTCTCCCTGCTGGCCACTCCCTTTTTAATGCAGCTCAGAACACAGTTGGCCTTCCAGTCTGCAAGCACACACTGCTGGCTCATGTCGAGCTTCTTGTCTACCAGGACCACCAAGTCCTTCTCCACAGGGCTGCTCTCAAGGGAAGTTTATGTCTCAGATATCAAATTATAGTATTTTCATTCTATAACCATTTTTAATGAGTGGTCCTTACCCTCTCTGGAGATGCAATTCTTGCCCATATTCCTGCAGAAGTCATCTAGTTTAAATTCTGTCAATTATTAAATTGAATCATAAGGTAAACAAATGATGACATTAATATTTCTATCAATTTCTTACTCGATAAGATTACTGTCATGTACATTTAAAAGCTATATCACATATCATTCATAAATTAATGTTTAACAATTTAAATTTAATTAGTTTATTTTATTTTATTTTTATTTTTTTCCTATTTCTTTATAGCAGTCTTCAAGACAAGAAGTGTCAGTTGACATTTCTATTTTCTATGTGATGGAATGCAAACAAGTAGTTGATATCACTTATTTTACAGTTTGTCATAGAATTTATCTTCCTCCTATACACTTTAGGAAAATTTATAAGCATACCATTTTTAATTTAAACAATGCATATTATGGTAAAGCAAATATTTCAGATGACAAGCACTTAAATCATTTCCAGCAATCGTTGGATAGAGGCCTGGTATATCTTTTTTTATTACCTGTGAAAGTCACCATTCATTTCAATAAATGCATGATTAACCTAAAATTTGTACTACCAGAAGAGAAATACTTTCTGAATCAGCATTTCGGATATGATATGATTCAGTCTTTCTAAGTAGTCAGTAATATTGTCGTAAAATTGTCCTATATTACTCTGCGATCTTGTATGTTACATTGAGACAGTCTTCAAAAACTGTTCCAAGAAAAAGAGACCAGAAATAAAAATGCAAGCTAAAGTTTTGGTTTAATTGCTAAAATCCAAATTATTTCTGAAAGTTTTATACTCAAATATTAACTAAACAAGAACAACATGATTGAAAACTTATTTTAATTCTTCTGTTGTCTTATATTTTCTGAAAGAATATGTTTGCATATATTTGGAAAACAAACAAACAAAAAAGCAGATTGAAACAAAACATATAACTCAGACTTTAAATGTGGTAGAATATAATAATACAGTTATCCTGTAATTCTTGGCAGTTAAGTCTCTTCAGAAAACCATGGGGATCATTACAAATACAATAAGTCCAGGATGTGCCTACTTAAGTGAGAATCTTAATTGGCTCTGAGCAAGGAAGAACCTGAAGGGAGATGAAGATGAAAACATATGAGGAATCCTTCTTGGAAATAGTTTCTCACAGATCTCAGTCAGAAGCAGAAGAAGGTGATCGCTCCTGTTTCAATAGAAAATTTGGCTCTAAGACTCTGGTTTTCATGGCTTCTTTACACACTTTTTTTTTTTTTTTTTTTTTACATCAGTGGAAATTTTGAGGATGTTTGTAACTAAGACAATCTTCACAGCCCTCTTCTCGACCAATTCTACCAGCTCTGCATCTTTCTTGTCTGGAGACTCCAGGCCTAGGTGCAGTAATGCACGTGAGGCCTCATGAAGTCAGGGTAGAGAGGGACCATCATTTCTTCTCCATGCTGGCCACCCTATTTTGATGCAGCCCAAGATACACTTGGCCTTCTGGATTGCAAGCTCACACCACTGGCTCATTTCAAGGGTTGTCCCTCATTGTTAACTTAGTGTTCAGGGACTTGGACAATTTTTCTTGGATTTTTTCTTTGGAGTTCCTGGTTTTCCACTGTTCCCTTGTAGAGGCAGAAGCTCTTCTGAGGAAATATTTTTATCCTTTAACTGTGACATACATTCTAACTCTCATACCATTCACACATTATTGTATAATTGGTTGTGTGTTTTCAGAAGTAATGAGGATGAAAACCTCAGATGAATGAATATAAATACGAGTTAAGATTTCAACAGTTCCTGTTAACTTACAGTGATGTTAACAAAGAGTAACACTTGAGCATTTTAGAAAATCTTGATACTTTCCTTTTCAGTACTAAATGCACACAGGCTATCAATAATCCTAAAGTTTCATTTTACGCAAAAACTACTGTAAGAACTATTTCTTCATGTACTCTTGCAAATCTTTCAGGAATTTAGGAGATTTCCCTGGCTTATGCTGCTTTAAGTCTCTGGATAAAATATTGAAAAAGGAAGATACAGTTTATGAAAGATTGAGGAGGGTTATAAAATTTCATTTACTGGAAATAATTTATGATGCTTCTTTGCAGCACTAAGAAATCCTTTTTCACAGTTACAGTTTTTATTGTAAACATACATGCAGAGAATATAGAGCAGGATTATTTTACACAGATGGCAGGATTACTAACTGATTATACATACGTACCAGTGATAAGTGTGTATTAGGAGATGTAAAAAACCTTCAATCTGACTATGTGAAAATGAAACAACAACAAAGTTGCAATGAAAGCAGAAAATGTCAGATTAAGTTTTGTGAAAGCCATAAATTATAAATCATTTTTTAATTCTGAAAATTCTCAACTGTTTTTCATTTGGCAAGTATTTGCAAAAGTTTTAGCTTTGTAACTTGCTTTTTAGGTAGCAAAGAGACTAACTGTTGATTTTTTTTTTTTTTCATAAAAATAACTTTATACATTAATTTTAAAAGTTTAATGTTTTCATTAAAGTTTTCAACTACTGTAAAATCACGAACATATTGTTATCTTTCAGATATAATGCTTTCTTTTGCAAGTTACCCAACATAGAGTGTCACTGACAAATTAATGTTGTACAACTGCATTAAATTTAACAAGATCAAATGCTAGATTCTGCACCTGGGATGGAGAAATTCTTGTTGCAGACTGGGTACAGATCCCCAGTACAGACAGGGGGATGAGAGGCTGGAGAGCAGCGCTACAAAAAGGGATACATGGATTCTGGTTGACAGCAAGTTGAATATGAGTCAACCGCCTGCCCACGCACACAGAATGATTGACTGAACAGTATTGCCATCCAGTCAAGGGAAGGAATTGTCCTGCTCTTTTTTTTTTTTTTTTTTTACTTCAAAGTCTGGTATTTCTAAAAACAAAGTTATAAAGCGAACAAAATAAGTGTTTACTAACTTGAATTTAACTGAGCAATTACTAGAATTAATAAAAGCAGATTTAAACAGTTACACCTAGCGAAAACTATAATAACAGTAACAGACTTCTTATACAAGTTATACAGAAACAAGGCATGAATGGATATATGTTAATATGCAAGAACGCACTGAGCAGAATATCTTAAAAAGCGTCCATTCTTTTAGCATCTGACAGCAGTACTTGTTGCTAGACGTGAAACTCCTTTTCCACTAAATTGTCACAGACTGACCAAAGTATTATGCTAAACTACCAGCTCCTGTGCTTTCTATGACTAGTGTGTGATGCTGTTTATGCCTTACAGGAGCAATATGAATGGCAAAGCGTATGCACATTAAAAAACATGGAGAAAAGATCAATGACAACGTATAGAGATTAGTCTAAGAAAATAAACAAACAAAATACCAGAAATGTTAAAAAGATTTTTTGCATTCCTTATCTTGAAATATGATAACAGACCTACAATGTGTACTGGATTATCAAAGTACGCACATTTATATGTATTTATACATTTATGTACATTGTGTACAGTATACATGACAACAATATGCTCTACAGTATCAGAAAGAAAAAAAACAAAAACAAAACAAAACACCTAACTAAACACCTACTAAAATTCTATTGCCAGTCCTTGAATTAAGCAGTAGTAATGGTGAAATCCATTTTCTCCTTTCTTTAATCTTCTGGAAGCAGAGGTAGTGAAATGCGATTTTAATTCTTAGAACATATGATCTCTCGGGAAATTTCTTACTAAGACAAAATATTTCCATGCTTGAAGCAAAAAATTTTCAATATAGTATTTGAAATGTTTATTTGAACAATGTCCATGTACACTAAATCTGACAGCTGAAACAGCATTGGAATAAGTATCTAAAACAGTATGAGTTCTGATGGAGAAAAATTACCATGTATGTCTTAGAACCTCACTGAGATATATAGTTGCCAGAAATTTAGATTTATCAGACAAGAGAGTGCTTCACATATAAAAATCTATCAGGAACGTAATAAGGATTTTAGGTTCTCACACAAGAATTTGTAACTGTAAAATTGTAAGTAGTCTCATTTGGATTCAATAGGATATGTTCTTTTTCAATCTACATTAGACATATTTTACTTCAATATTGTTTGTATTATTCGAATAAAAAAATGTATGTATCTTAAAGAATCACGCTACATCTGCAAGGGAAAAGTATATCTCTAAGTGGGAATAAATTATGAAGCTGTGGCAATCCTCACTTTCTTCACAATCTTTCTTCATTTTCTTCACAGTCTTTCAAAACTCATTTTTTCTGAGATAAACAATGAGGACATTTCTTCAATTTTAATGTCGCAAATGGATATGAAAGAACAGAAAGCTGTTTATCCAAATTTCCAGAGGTACTGTGAGTTTTTGTATATGTCTTTCAGTTAGTCTGTACTTTGTGGTATTTGTTTGTATTGAAGTTGAAAGAAATTAACCTTTTTCTTCATAAGTGATCAAAAGACAATTTTTGAGTGAATCTAGAGAGGGGCGTCTTGAGCATAGGTTTTTTTGTTTGTTTGTTTCATCCAGAATGATAAAAAAAAATGTGTTTAGGGCCTTGGGAATAGTCCTAATTTCTATGGTTGGTAGATATTTTTTTTAAGATAATATAAATAGAAGCACAAAAAGTATGAGAAAGACATTGAAATATAATTGAAAGTAGAGATAACAATAAACCAGATACACTTTGAAATGCACTACGGATTTTATAAATTAGAGGGAAAAAAAAAAAAGGTTTTAAATGTTTCTAAACGAGTTGTTTATGGTCTTTGTGTGTGTTTGTGTGTGTGCATGGATGTAATGTGTGTGAAGTAAAGCAATGTCAAAGTTATTAATGCAGTCTTTGATTCATTTGTCATTTTTAGAAGTAAGAATGGGGTAAATCATCTGACAGGAATAAAAATGGAAAAGTCTTGTAAGATTATAAATGCATCCTCAAGTAGATGAATATATTGTATTTCAGGTATAAATATAGAACCTTCACAATTCCAGCTTATGTCTAGAAAACATTCTTCCCTTTTGATTCTTTCCTTCATTAAAATTAAGAAAACCAACAAAAAATATGTGCTGCCATTGTTAAATCTCAGACTAAAATGAAATAATAAAAGAGTGAAATATATGGCCACATTTTGATTTGAATTTGGTCATCTGGAAGTGAAAGAAGCTGCACATCTCAGTGTTGACTCCTTTTCAAACGCTACAAATTCCACCCAGTGAAGGAAAATAATTAAGAAGGTATATTTAATGCTTATTTATTTGGGCAAATGTTCTGAATCATCCTTTAGAGGATCCTATGATACTCTGTCGTCTGTTTAGTTATGAGTTCTTTTCAAATTCTCAAATAAATTTCTCAGATACATAATAATAACAGGAGATAATCTGATATGGATGGAAAATTAGGACACTGATCTGTAAAATTTTTCAGAATGTTTTCTTCGCCTTAGACTTCCATAGATTCATCCCAGTTTTAGGAACTAATTCAAAGCAACAACACACAATCTAGATGCATTGTGATAACATCTTATATAGGAATCCTTCATAAATAGGAAAATTGTTCATTTTGTCCTACCACCACTTCCTATTTGCACAAGGAAGAGAGAAAATTGTCTATAAGAAAGTTCAATTTTTTCTTGAGGGATTACTATTTAGCATAAATATCTATTTTGCATAACTACCTACTCTGCATGAATACAAATATGCATATATAGGAACATATGATGGATCTTATGTTTTCTGTTTCCTGGACACCAAAGTAGCCCTCTCTCTGCAACGTGTGTTATAATTAAATTGTATTATAATTTCAGAAGCTCAGACACCTGAGTTCAGAGGGTGCAAGGCCAATCTTGGATGCAGCTCAGCAACATAACTTTGGATCTGACTTCTGAGAAAATTGCCATGTTCCCAGCAAAAACTGTGGGAAAGAGTGGAGAAGGGTAAGAAAAGTGAAATTATGGACAGGGATAGGACTGTTGATACAGGGACTGTCATTAGCTCAAGATTTCAAGATGAAGAAGATCTCATGTAGATAAGTCTATAACCCAAAAGGAAAAATAAAACAAAACAAGGGTGCTATCTGGAATCCAGCAGGGTTTCCAAGCCAAGTCATCAGTATCATCACAGTTGATACAGATGGAGGAGGATGACAAATCAACAAGAATGAGAAATCATTTCTGGCAACTGTGGCCATTTCTGGTCTTTGTAAGGGAAGGTGAGTACACTAATGCATACTCAATCAAGTCCTAGCTATGCCTTGTGCACAGTTGCCTACTAGTAATTGTTTTATATTCTTATGTTCTGGATGTTCTGGTAGCAGTCTCTTTCCATCTGGCTAATTATAACCTGACAAACTGAACGAGAAAAGGAGTGTTAAAATATCAATGTAGCAAAAATGAAATATGAAAGAAACTAATTTACGGTTGTGTAAGATTTGTTTTTCCCCTGCATTAGTTATGTTATCCTCAAAATCAGAAGAAAAAAAAGCACACACACACACACAAAAGAAAACAAAAAACAAAACAAAACAAACAAACAAAAAACAGAGAAGACATGGATTAGGGAGCAGGACCCAGGATGATTTCACTTTTCAGAACAGCCATCTAAACAAGAATCTTCTTTTCCCTTCTCCCAGCCTTTGTGACTTTTTTCCACTTCTTTCTAAATATGTTTCTATCTTCTAAATTCTAAGCATCTGAAAATTTAGGGTTATAAATTCTTAAATGTATGCTATAAAATGCATGAGAAAAATTACTGTGCTGCAACTGAATAATAATCTTTCTAACTTAGCTGATTATAATTTCAGTCTTCAACTGTCTCTTGTCCCTCCAGAGTGTGAACTTAACCATAGCATGGTCACTACAACCCAGGCAGCCTCCAATCCTGATGTCACCAATCAGTTTACTTACATCTGTGAGTAGCAGGTCCAGAATTGCATCCCCCCAGTCAACGGTTATCAATGGTTCTGACCTGGTTCAGCCTGGTTCTGTAACTAAGTGGGTCAGGGGGAACCATGGACCAACGGACCCATGTCCCAAGGTGGGCCTGAAAACAAGACATCAGCAACAAGTTAAGGGAGAATATTAATTTACTAAATATGATAGCAGAATTCAAGATTATACAATATAATTTGATACAATTGGAACTGAAGCTAATCAATCAAGTAAAATGAGAGTGTCCAAAACTGAAGGCCTTACTCTAATGTTGAAGGAAAGATGGCTAGGGAGCACACATTGCAGAGATGAGCAGAAAAAGAGTCTTGTGACTCCCAGTTAGTTTTATCTTTCCCTCTAAACACAAAATGGAAGAACAGTGAAGTCTTCTGAGATCTGTAGTTCTTCTCTTCTGATAAAGGTATACCTGGAACTATTGACAATCCACAGAACTGGAGCATTAACTCTTTAATTCCCAGTTTAGCCAATTAACAGTTTAACTCCCACACTACATGATATTATGATGTGGAATATCAATAACAAAAGTCATAAAACCATGATATGCATACATATTTTGTAAGTAATGAGCAAACAAAGACCTCTTGAGGTTTTCTGACTTTGAAACTCAGGATCAGGTTTGTACTATTCTTCAACAAAATAAGGACATCAAGCTGTCGGAGAAGGTCCAGAGGAAGGACATGAAGATTATCAGAAGGCCGGAGCACCTCCCAATCACAGGCTGAGAGCTGTGGCTTTCAGCCTGGAGAAGAGAAGGTTCCAAGGTGACCTTATAACAGCCTTCCGGTACCTGGAGGGAGCCTACAGGAAAGCTGGGGAGGGACTTTTTATAAGAGTAAGTAGCAACAGGATGAGAGGAAATGGTTTTAAACTGGAAGAGGGAAGATTTAGACTAGATGTTATTTACTGTGAGGATGGTAAGATATTGGAACAGGTTTTCCAATGAGGTTGTGAATGCCTCCTCCCTGGAAGCATTCAAGGCCAGGCTAGGAAGGTCTTTGAGCAACCTGATCTAGTGGGAAGTATCCCTGCCTATAGCAGGGGAGTTGGGACTAGATGATATTACAGGTCCCTTACAATCCAAACAATTCTGTGATTCTACGATTCATCTTTGTCAACGGTTTACGGGCTGGTCCAGCCCGGTTCCATGACTAGCGGGGCAGACAGATTTCACAATTTATTGATTATTTGGATGAGGGAATTGAGTGCACCCTCAGAAAGTTTGTAGATCCAAGGTTCTGCATTTTGGTCAAAACAACCCCATGTAACACTACATAATTGGTGCAGAGTAGCTGGAAAGCTACATGAAGAGAAAGGATCTGGGGATGTTAGTTTACAGCCAGCTGAACATATGTCAGCAGCGTTGTCAGGTGGACAAAAAGGCCAATGACATCCTGGCATGTATCAGAAATAGTGTAATCAGAAGAACTAGGGAAGAGATTGCTCTTCTGCTCAGCACTTGTGAGGCTGGAGCTCAAGTACTGTATTCAGTTTTGGGCCCTTCACTATAAGGAAGAAATTGAGGCCCTGAAACATGTCCAAAAAAAAAAAAAAAAAAAAAAAAAAAAAAAAAAACACAACTAGTGAAGGGTCTATAAGGAGCTGAGGGAACTGAAATTGTTTAGCCTGGAGAGGATGAGGCTTGGGAAAGACCTTATTACTCATTACAACTACCTGAAAGAAGGTTGTAGTGAGATGGGGTCAGCTTCTTCTCCTCAGTAAGTAGTGATAGGATGAGAAGTAATAGTCATGTGTTGTGCCAGGGAAGGTTCAGGTTGAACAGTAGGAAAATTTTACTCTCAGATAGAGTAGTGGTACAATGGAACAGGGAAATGGTGAAGTCACTGTCCCTGGAGATTTTCAAGAAAACAGCAGGGATGTGGTTTATCAGTCATGGTGATGATGAGTTGATGGTTGCACTAGATTATCTCAGTGATCTTAATGATTCTTAGAATCTTAATGATTCTATGACTCTATATTGAAGAGTGAGTAAAGAAGGGCCACTGAAATGATCACACTGAAGAATATCTTCTACTAGGAAAGGTTTGAAGACATAAGACTATTTAGCCTACGGACAAGAAGAATCAGAAAGATCTTATCAATGTGCATGAATATCTGAAGGGAGAAAATGAAGAAGGCTGTTCTGCTAGTTTGTTTGTTTGCCTGATTTATTAAGTTAACTGTGAGGATGATCAGACACTGCCACATGGTGCTCATGAGAGAGGCTGTGGAATTTTCAGCACCAAACCTTGACAATCTGACCTACCTGACTTTGTTTCATTCAGGAATGGGTTGAACTAGATAATCTGCAGCAGTCTCTTACAGCATTACTAATTCTGTGCTTCTTTTTTCTGTGAATGTTAGATCAGGTATTGCTAAACGATGTTTCATGCTTATTTTTAAAACTTGGTCACCAAAGTAGGACTTTTTATTTATTTGATTCCTAAAAGGCAGTGTTAAACTGTTCCTTCTACATTTAAAGTTATCAAGAATTTACTAGGCTGTTAACATTTTTGACATAGCTTAATTATAGCAATTAAGAGATTACCTACACTGAAGAACTGTAGCTAATCTAGCCTACAGCTGAAAATGAAAAAGAGTGGAAAAAAGATGATTTATTTATTCTTGATTAAATTTGACATTAGACTTTTAGGCATATTTCTCTCTCTCTCTCTCTCTCTCTTTCTCTCTCTCTCTCTCTTTTTTTTTTTTTTTTTTTTTTTTTTTTTTTTTTTAAGTGAGCTCTATAACTCACTGAAATTTTTGGAGCAGAAAAATACAATTAGTCTCATGGAACTTTAAGTCTATTTAATTTATTTTTTTTTTTTTTCCAATTCTGGTGAAGAATATAATCTATGAGTTTTCTAAATCACTCCCTCAATTTCATTTGTATTTTGTTGCTGTATTTGAGCATCCTAGAAAGTTCAAACAAATGGAGAGGGTGAGGTTTACTCTCATGTAAATATGATTTGAGGTACATAAACATATATACATATATATATATATATATTTGGACTCATATAGATGAGAGGTTGTGTGTTTTTTTGTTTTGTTTTGTTTTGTTTTTTCTTTAATTACTGTTTGTATATTGTCCATTTATATTATTTTTTCTAACCAATTTTTCCACTCAAATATCAAATCACAGAATGGCTTGGATTGAAAAGGACCCTGAAAACATTTTCTAGCCCAATTCACCTGCCCTGAGTAAGAACATCCCTCAGTAGGTCAGGCTGATACTGCCTCTTAACTTCTAAAGAACATTTTTTGCTCTAAATGAAGAAATAGTTTGCATCTAAAAATGAACTGATGAAGATGTAGGTCTATAGGAATTTAAAGGGACAGGTAAAGTAAGGAAAACATATGTCACATAATTCAGTATAAAAAGTTTTGAGATTTCATCTTTTCATACTGACTAGACTGGGCAGCAAGAACTGCACTCTTCTCGTCACCTGAAAGAAAATCAGCAATAGTAATTGTGTAGTCCTTTGGGAAAATAACTCCTACTGAAAATCACTACAGCATTTCAAAGAAACAACTATTTAGCCAAAGTAAAGAAATAAAGTCATAGCTATTCAGATTTTGTACTGAAAATAAAATGGGTGCTGCATTAAACAAAAGGTCATCCATCTGTCTTAGAACACTTTAATCTACTGCTCTGGCATTTTGTTATTAACTCATCAACCAATTTTGAATCGAAGTTCAAATGGAGATATCAGCTTTCACAATGATATAGTGGTGTATCTTATACAAACTGTGAATCATTTGTACTGTATGTATGTCAGTATGAATTTCTGGTGCAAATGAACTGCAAAGCCCTGAGAACTGAAAAAAGTAAATAAAGAACAAGTTTATTTGAAGAATCAGTTTTTATTTCTTGGTCTCCAAGACATAAGTCATCACCATGACAAGGACTATACTCCGCAAATACTTGTTTTGAGAACTTGCCTCTCATCTGTTATTCTGAATAGGTTCTATGAACACTTCTATAGAATTAAGGTATGTAATCATACATGCATGTGAATGTTGAGTTGTTGAATGTTCTCTTAAGCAAATAATTTTCTTCTTGTCTTCTAGGCAAAATCAGAATTCAGCACCATTATTTAATGATTAGAGGAATAGATTTATGGTTACTTTGGGATACTAAACAAATGATTCAGTCACATTTTGTGAGGATATTTAGTCCAGAAAGACTTTCATTTCCATATAATGATGGCAGATATTTATAGTGTTCTGTGGTTCATGTTAGCATACTTTTTGTTTTTCATTCTTCACGTAATGACATAAGAATCAACACCATCACTGACAATATGAAAATGAAATTCAGATCTCTGAAATAAACACTATGAAAATAACAGGAAAAGAGAATGGTAAATATCAGTCTTAAAAAAAAAAAAAAAATCCAACTGCAAAAAAGGTATTCAAGTATATATGACTAGATGATTATTAGGTAACAGTTACGAGTTTTTTAAAGTCTGATTTATGTTAAGATCAGAATTTGTTTAATAATTCATCACAGAATAACAGAGTCACTGAATCATGGAGGAACATAAAATCACTGAGGTTTGAAGGGACTACAGGATCACAAATGTAGGTCAGGTAGAACAGGTTGTCCAGTTCCATGTCCAATCAGATTTAGAATAACTCCAAGGTTAGAGACTTCAAAGATTTCTGGGCATCCTGTGTCAGTGTTTGATCACTTTCACAGTGAAGCAAATAAATAAATAAATAAATATTTCTTGTGCTCAAGTGGAACAAACTGTTTTTCTTTTTCGATCCATTGACCCTTGTCCTTTCAACACACACCACAGAGAAGATCCTGAAAGAGAGAGAAGCCTCTGTGTTTTATTTTCTCCATTCAGATATTTGTACACATTAAAAAGACTCTGCTGACCCTTTTCTTCTCCAAAAGAGCCTTCTTCTCTCTAGTTGTAGTTAAACTGCTAGAACTGAATTTCACAGAATGTAACTCTTTCAACATGTTTCATGGGTATGTTTTATTTCTTTTTTCATATCTTTCCTAGTATTGACTGATCAATTACATATTTAAGTTCATTTAGATCTCAGAGGAGGTACATTCTTCTTTGTAACTGATTTTGTCTTTTCATATCTATGGTTTATATGTAAAGGATTTAAGTTCTTTATTTAGAGTGATTAGGTTAGTCATTAGAGAATTAACATACAAGATTATGTAAAATTGTGTTTCCCATGAGAATGAATATTGTATCGATAGAGGGGGGACTAAATCAATATTTCTGTTTTATGAGAATCCTGTTCTTAGTTTATCTTACACAGGAACTGAATATTAAATTGTAACTATTTTGAATAAATTTATAAATATTTTCTTGGGCCTCAATCAATGCTGAATCTGTCATTTCAACTGATTCCCAAAAGAACAAATCCAGATCAAAATGTGAGTAAATGATACATTTTAAAACAGAAGAGTGCAAGAATAGTTCAAGATATGCAAAGAGAAACCAGGTCAAAGCATTCTGCTGATCTTTATTTGATAGAACAGCTCTTTCGAAGCTGGGAAGCACAATCTGCATTTAACAAAAAGTTAAGGAACATGGGTGAATCATTCTTTAGTTCTAGTACAACTTCTCTAAACTGGATATATAAGGCAACACTGAATTGTATAAGTGTCTATAACAAAAGTGCATCAATTTTTACAAAAAAATATGTCTGATATTAACTAATTTACCTAATTTACTTGTAAACCATTACTAACCATGGTCATCCTATTAGAGGATGGACTAACAGAACAGAGGCTGTTTAAGCATGAAGTACTTGCTTGCAGAAAATGGTCTTTAAATGTGTTTTTCAAGCACTGTTTGTTGAAGGTTTGGGTATTGTTTGAGATTGTTCAGAACTGGATATTACAATACAAACTGGAATGAAGAAAAGGAAACAAATAAAAAGAGATGGGGAATATAATGTAAGATATTTGGAATCAACAACAGAGGACTTAGAATATTTCCTAGTCACCCTCTGATATTAATTTGCTTGAAAAACTAGGCTATTGAAATTTCAGCTATGCATAAGTAAAAAGCAATAACAATTTACATGCAAGATCGGATATTTATTTTGGTTTTGCATTCTTGTCCATTTTATTATTTTCAGAGTATGAACTGCAACATTGCTGAAGCAGCAATGTTGAAAATAATAAGGAATAGTGACTTTACTGTTAAAATTTTTAGATTGTACAAGACAGTATAACT
Organism: Chrysolophus pictus; assembly: GCA_037305975.1. NCBI lineage: Eukaryota > Metazoa > Chordata > Aves > Galliformes > Phasianidae > Chrysolophus > Chrysolophus pictus. The sequence goes on along the minus strand of CM074576.1, from coordinate 35,832,977 downwards.
TGAATTAAAGTATCAGAAACCAATGAAACATGCTTTGTTTCTATGTCTTATCCTTAACTGGTAAAAACTGACTCGTGCCTAGCCTGTGAAGATATTTGATTCACGCCAGGTAAAATCTCTGCTGGTCTCAACAGTATTTTAAATATCTAGCATATCTGTACAATTTCAGTGCTACAGGATTGGGGATGAGTAGCTAGATGACTGTGAAGAGTAAAAGGGACCTGGGGGTGTTGGTCGATGCTCGGCTGAACATGAGCCAACAGGTGCCCAGGTGGCCAAGAGGGCCAACGGCATCCTGGCCTGCATTAGAAATAGTGTGGCCAGCAGGAGACGGGAGGTAATCATCCCCCTGTACTCAGCACTGGTGAGGCCACACCTTAAGTAGTGTGCTCAGTTTTGGGCCCCTTACTACAAAAAAAAGGCATTGAGGCCCTGGAGCGTGTCCAGAGAAGGGCAATGAAACTGGTGAGGAGTCTGGAACACAAGTCCTATGAAGAGCAACAGAGGGAGCTGGGATTGTTTAGTCTGGAGAAGAGGAGGCTCAGGAGAGACCTGATTGCACTCTACAACTTCCTGAAGGGAGGTTTTGATGAGGAGGGGCTTGGTGTCTTTTCCCAGGCAACAAACAGGGCCCGAGGAAATAGCTGCAAGTTGCGCCAGAGGAACTTTAGGTTAGACATAAGGAAGAACTTTTTCTCTCAGAGAGTGGTCAGGCACTGGAATGGCCTGCCAAGGCAGGCGGTGGAGTCGCCGTCCCTGGCAGGGTTCAAGAGGTGTCTGGATGCTACAAGATATGGTTTAGTGACTTGTGGTAGCAATGGTAATGGGAGGACAGTTGGACTAGATGTATCACCACCCTCTGGGTGAAAAACTTCCTCCTAATATCTAACCTAAACTTCCCCATCTCAGCTTAAGACCATTTCCCCTTGTCCTATCACTATCCACTCTTGTGAACAGTCATTCCTCTTCCTGTTCATACGCTCCCTCCAAGTACTGGAAGGTGACAATGAGGTCTCCCCGGAGCCTTCACTTCTCCAAGCTAAACAAGCCCAGTTCTCTCAACCTTTTCTCAAAGGACAGGTGCTCCAGCCCTCTGATCATCTTAGTGGCCCTCCTCTGGACCTGCTCCACATCTTTCCAGTTCTGGGAGCCCTTAGGCCTAGATAGAGTACTCCAGATGGGGCCTCACAAGAGCCAAGTAGACAGTCACCTTCCTCTCCCTGCTGGCCATCTCTTTTTTAATGCAGCCCAGAACACAGTTGGCCTTCTGGGCTGCTTTTGAGTAATATCAAGAAACTTAGTAGCAGTTAATTTATTGACATTTCTCTGACAGGCCTTTTTCTATTGTAAGAGTAAGCTGAACAGGATAGATAAATGCAATGTTCGTGTATTGACAGTTTGGTGCTTAATACAGTTATTTCAAAATTCCTAATACAACTAGGTTGTAAAAATGCAGATATATTTTAACTACATGTAACTGATTTGCTAAGCCTAAACTTCTAATTGAAAGGCAAATACTTTAAGGTTCCAGAAAATTCTAGAACAATGCTAGAAACTATCAATTTCTTATTCATTTACCAAAGTAATGTCTTGTTTAAGAAATATGGATACAGAGGAATGAATCACAAGACAGGGAAACAAATAGTTCTTTGAACATTTCAGCAGAAAGATTGACAGTTCCACCATGAGTCAGAGGGAGAGAAGTGTTTTTAGTTATGCAGAATATGTGAATTCTGTCTAAATTCAATTTTTACCTGGTTATGTTAAAATAATACAAATGCTTGAACAATCCATAAAAAATTATGCTAATTAAAAGGTTTTAAAAATCATTACTTTTTTGTTTCCATTCCTGATTCAAGTGCAGATGAACTAAGCACAGAAAGATTTATCCTATAGATAACATCCTGTCACAGAAAAAAAACTATCAGATCTGTTAAAAAAAGAAATAATAGTCAACTACTTTGTGTTTGTTTTTTTTTTAACTTTGAATACATCATGAAACTAGAATTTCTGCAAAATTACATCTTTCAGAAGAAGAAATGTTTCTTCCCGTAAGATGTTTAAATAAATAAACTCTTAAAAATGAACAGCACAAAACAGAACAGAAACATATGTATCTTATTTTTAAATGCCCTTCTACAGTTAAACATCAGATACATTGAAAATGAACATATGCCTTGGTTTGTCTTCAAAGCATCTCTCAAAAAACAATCAATATCAATTTGAGTTTGATTTATTACCATTTCTGAAACTGTAATGGTAAGATGATATTTTGTTTGTCTTCTTTCTTTTATTGCTGTCTTTATCTTGCTTTTCTCTTTCTTTTATTTTCCTTTCTCTTTTTTTTTTTTATTTTTGCCTTCCTTTTCCTGAGCTCTTCAGAGAAAGACCTAGGTGTCCTGAGTGATAACACATTGACCATGAGCCAGCAGTGTACCTTTGTGGCCAAGAAGGCCAATGGTATTCTGAGCATAGTCAGCTGGTAGAGGGAGGTGATACTCTTGTGAGGTCCCATCAGTACTGTGTCCAGTTCTAGGCTCCCCAGTTCAAGAAAGCTAGGAAATTTCTAGAAACAGTCTGGAGCATCTTCCTTATGAGGAGATAGATATATATATATATATATATTTACATATAGTCATGACTGAGAAGGGGGAGGTAGTGAACAAACAACTGTGTGGTGCTTGGCCACCTGCCAGGTTAAACCACAAAATTACTTAACTTTATAAGTGTCAATTCTGAACTGTTTTCAATATTTTATATACTGATGAAATTGAAATGCATCTGCATAGGCAGGAAAACTGAGAAATTACAAGGTTTTTCAGTTCCATCTAGTGGCATTAATGTGTAAATATTTCAAATCGATATATATACAGTGATAATGTTGATGATAAAGAAAATAATAAAAATAATATCGTTGTTAAACATACTAATTAGAAATGAAACGATGCAATGGAAACCTGTTTCAAGAAATATCCTTCAAAACAAGAAAGCCCCTTCTAATGTCCCCTCTTCTGTTAATATATCTACATTTGAGAAAAATAGTTTCAGATGTCTGAACTCTAAATGTCCTGCAAGTATGAGGTAGCAGACATTTAAAAGCTGTGGAAGCCACTATATTGTATTTCATAATCATATAAGATGCTAGTTTTAAATTTACTTTTCTAAAAGAAAAAAAAAAAAAAAAAAAAGAAAGAAAGAAAAAGAAAAAAAAAGGAAAAAGAAGAAAAAAAAAGAAACAAGTAACATGATGAATCCTTATTTCTGTATTTGCTGGCCTTAATAACAGTGATGCTGTTTCTATATATATTATAATTCCGTGTTATTGCCCTGTAGAGCATGCAGACTGATCATAATTACAGAGACATTAAACTACAGAGTTTCTCGTTGTGCTTTATAAGTATTTGCATAGATTTTGCAATGAATTATTTTTGTTTCCTGTGATATTAGCCTGAAAATAAGTATTTATTTTTTCTATAAAGTCACCTTTTTCTAATCAGCATTCATTAAACTTTTGAAATTAAGAGCAAACAGATGAAAAAACATCAGCTATTATGTTTGCTTCATGACTGAGATAAGAACAAAGTAAGGAGCATGTCAAAGCATATATCATGAGATTAAGCATAAACATAAAGTGACCGTGTACTGCCAGGAAAAAAAAAAAAAAGGTGCTATAGTGCTCAGAATCACTTTATTATTGGTGAACAATAGAATAACATACTGTTCTTCACATTGTGAATCTGACGAAGACGCATTCACCTGTTTTCTGTACCCTGTTCAAAATTAGTTTCCTAACTGAAAAGCATTGAATCATGAACTGAATAATGATATTAAACTAAATTTGATAATGATATAGAACTAAATAATGATATTAAATATATTTAAATTAATATTTATTTTCATAGCACGTGGTTTTTATTTTTGTTTTCTTTCTAATTTAGTGGTGCAAAGTGCAAAAACAAAAAAACAACTAGTCAGGAAATATGATATAGAATGAAATAGGTAAGTTGCAGACTTTTAGTACTGCACATACTGATTTTAAAAGATCTTTCACATTTTCTCATCACTGTATATATGGGCTTTTTTCAAATATATATTCAGTTACAAAAGCAGAGCATTCCTGAAACAAAGGAGAAAAAAAAAATAGAGAGAGATAGAGAGAGAGACATGGACATATTGGAAACAGTCCCATGAAGGGTCATGATGACAGTGAAGGGACTGGTGCATCTCTTCTGTGAGGAATGGCTGTGAGAGGGCAAAAGTTCAGCTGTGATCTCATCAATGTCTTTCAACACCTGAGTGGACCATGCAAAAACGACAGAGTCAACAGTTGCCAGTGAAAGGGCGTGAAACAATAAACACAAACTGGAACAAAGGAGGTTTTTTAAGCATCAAGAAACATTCATATTTTTTTTAATAGTAATGGCGCCCTAGCACTGGAAAAGGCTGCCCAAAGAGGTTGCAGAATTTCTCTCAGGAGACATTCAAAAGCCCTTTGAGTATGGTCTTGGACAAGCAACTATAGGATTAGAACGGACGTCAGCGTATCGTTGGGGATTCCTAGTTCTTTTTTTTTGGTTTTTGGTTTTTGTTTTTTGTTTTTTTTTCCAAAATATTTTGGCTGCATATGAGAGATAGAATGAAGTTTACCAACTGTAGCATTAAAATACATGTTTTGTTAAATTTAAATACTTTTTCTATTGTCTTTTCATAGCCTAGCTTTAAAGATGAAATGTCTGAAAAGTATATTAATTAACTCTTTTGTGCCTTAATTTGTCTTCCAAAAGCCAGATTTTCAAAAGTACTGAAATTCCCATTTTGTCAGTTTAACTTTTCCGAAGTATGAATGAGTTGTTCTCATTGTGAACATGTATACTGAGACACATGGTTATTAGCTTAACTGCTGCTCTGATACATTCACTGCCTGTTAAATGTCCAGGCACCTCAATGGGAACTGTAAATATTGTATTCTTTCAGAAGTCGAGTCCATGATTCTTTACAAATGGGTTGATGCTTATATGCTGCACTCTCCAAAGCACTGCTTATGCTTATGTCTCCAGTCTTCACTGTACTAAATCTTCATGGTGTTGCTAATCATATCAACATTTCTCTTTTAGTTCACCTGCAGAAGACAAGTTATTTAAATTAAAATACATATATATATACAAAACAAACAAACAAACAAACAGAAAAAAAAACACAGAATCAGCATCTAGGCTATTTTTAAATTCAGCATTAATTTCAGCTCCTTCATTTATTAACTGACCTATTTCCTTTTTTTTTTTTTTCCTCTCTGAGGTATAATTTTGTTCTCGTTGTCGTGTTGTCTAACATTAATTTATTCTTTCTTTTCATTGAATTGTAAATATACAAAGATTCTTCTTTTAAAGTCAGTATTTTCTTCTGTGTATATTTTCCACCAGTGTTAAACAGTATTGTTTATTAAATCCCACTAGTTTATCTAGGAGTTTAGTACATACAAGAAATCCCTGGCTCCACACTGCTTGTTACTTCCTCCTAATTGGAGTCTAATGACTCCATGAAGACTTCCCTGTTATTTGAAGCGTAGCAATGAGTTGTAGATTTGATGCTTTGAGGGGCTGGTGGGGGGAAATGTGCAGATGAATCTAATGTTCTATTTAGTGGTGAAAGTACCTGGAACATCACAGAACTTGTTTAGCAGTCTCTGAGGACTGACTGAAGCAGATCCAACAATTTACTACACATGAGGAAAAAAAAACTATCAAAACTCTGATATATTTCTGTGTTAAATTATGCAATCACGGCACAGACTTACATTCTGAACATCTTTATTTCCAGAGAATACAGAACAGTCTAATACAGACAGCAAAGCACAAATAACACTGCAACTAATGGGCTCCAGACAAAAAGGAGAAACAAATCTATCTGAAGAAGAATTCTTGATTATTCCAATGCCAAATTTGTCAGGAAATTATAACATTTCCATTGGTTTTCAAGAAAGCTGATTCTCAGAACAACTTTGTCCTAAAAGAGTATATTTTATATATAATTTATATGGGAGGAAAATTCAAAAAGGTCACTAAATTCTAGGATTTTTTTAATTTTTTTTTATTTTATTTTTTTCTTATTTGTGCTGAGAAACTGTATGGTTAAAGCTTAGCTGAATAATAACAAGAATGAGCTCTTAGCAAGCCTCATGAACACCCCATCCACTAATAGATAACAGATGCTGGAAAGCATAATAGCAGACCAACATAACGACAGTGTGAGCCAAAGAGCTTTGGAATTGCTATTACTTCAGTGTGCTCAGATAAGGCCTCTAAAGATGCCAGTGAGGCAGATAACAAATGCTGAACGCCTGATCAGTTCCTTCCTATTTTGTTAGTCACCTTGTAACCATATCACCCAGCTGTGAGAATCAGACTCTGCTCTCCCAAGTATCTTCAGTCTCTTTCTAAACATTTAGGGACCAAGGAAAAAAAAAAAAAACAACAACAACAACAACAAAAACACCTATATTCTTGTTCATACAGAAAACATTATTTAATATTATTTTCCACAGTTAATCACTTCTAGATGGACGCAAGAGGGCCAAAAGGCATAACTGAGTGTGGTGAAATTATGCACTGCATGCACCTTCTCCTAGATGAGCAACAGATGTTCTTCTCTTCCAGTGTTCTCTGGCAAAACTCATTCTTGGAGGAAAGCATGCTGATTTTATAGCCTCTCCCAATTTTCACCAAATAAAAGTGGTTTTAACTGAATGTCGCTGCATATTAATTAAAAATGATACTTGTTCATATGAAATAGTATTATCAGATTTATTTTTTTAATACAGTAGTTATTGTTATAACTATATTATATTCACTTGATGGAATTTATCACTACTAGCTAATGTTTGATTCTATTTACTTAAGAAATAATAGAGATCATATATGTAGGATATTACTATGGGAATATTATGACTTCAACACAAAAAATACATAATATGTAATAGCAAATCAGAAGAAATCTGCTTCACATGTACTGTTGCATACTGTCCCACAGCATACTGTTTTCAAAATAAAAAATTCCATGCAGAAACAAAAGAAAGCAAAATAGAAAAGAGATTTCTTCATGAAAATTGAGCCAAAATATGACATTTTTCTGCCATTTGTATGCTCCTTCTTTGCAAATGCAGACCTGGTGCATTACCATTATCCACTGTTATTCCAGAATATTTTTTTCAGAATATTCAGTTTTACCTTATATTTGCTCTGTTTCATTTTCTAGCATGTTTCATAACAGCTGTGAAACTTTGCTTTTTTCTAATTACTTTTAAATATCTGCTTTCCACAATATAAAAACAATAGGAAAAGAAGGCAATAAAACTGTTTCCAGAGAATGTTATACTTTAGATTTTAAGACCAATGCATTATTTAAAATATTATTGATTTCCTAATATCATCTGTGGATGGGCAGTTTGGCTATTTAGAAATATCTTTTATTACTAAAATAGTAATGTTTGAGATCTGAGGAAACACCGAACTCTATTTCTCTTACCACATTCTTGTGTTGGAATAATGGCTACAGACACTACAGTTTCAGAATATAATAAACTATTTTCATCAGAGGAACTACAGAACATTTATGAGGACTAGATGATATGATGTTCTAGAAATATTAAATTCAAAATAAATAATATTAAGTCAATTTGTTTGAGTTTCAGCTGAGATAGAACTGCTTTCTTCACAGTGTCTGGTACAATGCTATGTATTTTGTTCTAGGAGGAAAACATAGCAATGTTTATAGCTGCTGCTAAGCAGTGTTGTACAGAACCAAGACCATTCTCAGTGAAGGGTCCAAGGAATTGGAAGGAACAAAATTAGGACATCTGGCTTAAACTGGCCAGTGGGTTATTCCATACCATATGACATCATGCGGAAGGAGTTTTGAAGGGAGTGGAAATTCACCTGGCTCTTTTCCACTTCTTGGGGGGGCTAGCTGGGCACTGGTGAGCGGATGGTGAGCAATGGCTTGTGCATCACTTGTTATATACATGGAGTCATAACTATGATCCTTTTCTTAGTAAATAGTTTTATCTGTTTTTATTATTATTATTATTATTATTATTATTATTATTAATTATTATTATCTCCCCCATCGAATTGGGAAGTGGGAAGAAATGACTGTGGTGCTCTACCACCTGCTGGGGTTAAACCACAACAGTATTGTACTTCAATAATCCTACTTCTGCTAAAATTAATAAAAAAATAAAGAGTATATCAATTTTTACAGATTAATAGAAAACAATTAATTAATTTTGACTTTTTTCTTGCTATAATATATTTAGGTAGCAACACCTTACTTCCCAAGGTTTCTATTGTTGAACTAGACTGTCACTGTTGTGGAATATAAAAGAGTCTTAGATAAGTATTAAGAAATATTTATTGGTTTTGGTGATTTGACCAAATACTCTTCATTCTTTTTAATGACCTTCTGTATGTCTACAAATGGAACTACAGGGTTTTATGTCTCCAAAAACTTAGGATTTTACACACATTCATTTGCAGCAATTGCAGAGAAGTAAACATTAAATGGGAAAAGTCAACTTGGATATCTGCTTCATGGTATAATAACTCACATAATGAAAACATCTATTTCTTTCCAGCAGCTCAAAAGGCTAATTTTTTTTAAGTATTCCATACAGATAAACACATTTGGGCAAAATTAATTGCACTGGGAAGGCTTTTTTTATTTGCTTGCTTTTGTCAAAAAGCCTATGTGTAACTGAAATCCTTAGTATGAGGAATACATTCATAGTCCTGTAGAAGTCCATCCTAAGTCAATAACCAGTAACAAGAGCTTATTTGAATAATTAACTCTTTATAGTTTGTGGTTACAGCTTTTCACAGCATATTGTCACTTCTAGTCAAATATGTGGCACTTGTTTACAGTCTGAATTAGGGACTGTATCCAAATTCTATAGGATTCAAGGCATGCACACAATGATGCCAGTGAGATGCTTTTTGTCTGAAGAATCATTTCTCAATCTGATACTGCAGTGCCACACATTGCTTGATAAACAAAACAGAATTGTGAAGACTTCAGTAAACTGAATGACTGAAAATAAAAGAAGAAATGAAAATAGTTTTTCTTGTTGTTGTTGTTTTAAAGGTCGTATACTATCAGGGTATCAAAGATTCCAGCAGAATTAGTTATTATCAAATGAAATAGCGTTCTTTCTTTTTCTTTCTCTTTAAGAGTAGAACTTCAATTTTACCAAATTTTATTTCAACAAGATGTTAAATCCTTCTTCTCTTTTATTTAATATCAGTCTTCAGGGGAATAACCAAAAGCACTGTTCATTTTAGAAGCAGAAGCCTTTATCGTCTTCTGTGCTGTTTCAATATGAATAATTTTCTACGGATTTTGTATGCCCCCAAATCACACAAACACCTTCAAAAATCCCTTGCTAACTAAATCATAGCATAGTATTACGATGAATTTTTTAAAGCATGGTTGTGAAGAGTCTAGTGTAAAGAGGGACCACTAACTAGTGTCTATGAAGGCTTGTAGATTGATTTTTCATTTTTTAAATCTCCACAGAATTTTCCTACAAAAGTCTGTAGAATCATAGAATCACAAAAGGGACCTTGAAGATCGTGTAGTTTCAATACCCCTGTCGTGGGCAGGGTTGTCAAGCCCCATCAAATCTGGCCTTGAATGCCTACAGGGATGGGACATTCTTAGCTTCTCTGGGCAACCTGTCCCATCACCCTCCAAGTGAATTTTTTTCTCCTGACTTCTAATCTGTATCTCACCACTTTTAATTTATAATAATTCCCCCTTGTTCTATCACTATCAGATCATGTAAAAATTCTGTCTCGCTCTTGATTATAAGCTTCTGTGTATTGGAAGGCTACAGTGAGGTCTCCCCAGAGTCTTTTCAAGGCTGGAAAAGCCCAGTCTCCAAACTCAGACACAGAGCTTTACTATTCTTAAAACAAGGTAGGTGGGAGGATTCTCTATCCATCAGGAAATCCCAACCTGTGGATGAATTCAGAATTTCCGAAGTCTGGGAGCCTCTGCTGACAATTTATTGATGAAACCCATCTCTCTGCTTAACCAGCTTTTCCTGCATCTGAACTGATTAGGAAGTGAAAACCCAAGCACTGAAAATCATTGATTGCTGTAACTCCTGCCCACTCTCAAAAATATGTGAGCAGCGTAAGGGAATGATATACATGAGTCTACCATCTCATAGCCAAGAGATTTAATAAATGACTAAAAAAACAAGAAGTTGGCATCTCTTCTCTGATGTGGAATATGGGCTCAACCTAAATCCTTTCAAGTACCTACTGAGTTTTATTTTTATCTTTGTTTTCCAAATCAGAAATTAAAATTATCATTATTTATATTTCTTGAGTAGATGGTGGTACAATGTGTTACACTCTATTAATTTCAAAGAGTAACATGGAAAGGGAGGAAAACATAAAGTAATTTTTTTTTAATTCTATTTTTTCTCAGTGTGTTTTATTATTATTATTATTATTATTATTATTATTATTATTATTTTTCCCAGTGATAAGCACATGACTAGTAAGTTCAGAGTAAAAAATAATAGTGAGAGACCAAGAGCAAAAGAAAAAAGAGATTGACCATCGGCAAGAGAAAGGGGAGAGAAGGTTGGAAAATGGTTATAAATTAAATGAAGAAAGATTTGGAGATGCAGTGCTCAAAATATAAAGTCTGGAATGATTATAAAGAGCGGGTTAATAAGCTAGCTTTGGCTATGGAAGGGATGCTTTTCAAAATATTCTTCAGTGCGATAAAGAAAGTTATTATCTTGCAAATGAGTAAAAAAGCTCAGCAGTAACTTGATCCAGACGTAAACACACACGAGGAGCCAGGCTCCTACATATGACCAGTTGCGCGGGTATAAAAGGTTGTAAGCACCTACAATAAACGTCCTTCATTCTGCACCAGCAACGGGGTCAGTGTCTCTCTCGCCGCACCAGCAAGGGAGCCCGCAGGTCTCCTGCCACAAATGGCGCCCGAACACGGAGAAGTAAGGTAGAGCGGTCAGGAGTGGGCTGAGAGAAGCGCCAGACAGAGCCCGATCTGAAGAGAGCCGAAAGAAGCTTTAGCAATAGAGAGCTGAAAGAAGCTCTAGCGAAAAAGGAAGAGCTGAAGGAAGCTTTAGTGAAAGAAAGAGCTGAAAGAAACTCTAGCGAAAAAGGCCTGAAAAAAGTCCTATAGACAAAAGGACTGAGAAAAGTCCTATAAAGAAACGGGCTGAAAGAAGTCCTACAGAGAAGCGTCGGGCTGAAAGAGGCCCTCTCTTGCTGAAAGAAGTGTAAGACTGAGAGAAGTCTTACCGTCCCCAGCCGATTGCCCTTCTCTGTATAAAGCTAGCAATTGAAAATACAAACAATGACTGCGAAAAGGTACTGCTTGCTGTAAAGAATCCCATTAGAAAGGAATTTGCAAAACAAAAGGCGCTGGAGTAGAAGCTATTGGAGCTCAGCAACTCGAAGCAAAGCTTGCAGACCCTGAGCCTATGGCTCGTTGACCACCGCAAGAGAAGGAGGATCAAACCTCCAGGTTTGATGGTTTTTAGCTTGTGGGAGCAGGAGCTGTGAAAGCTGCTGCTGGGACGTATGCTTGTGTTTGGACACTTGTCTGTCTGAATATCTTCTGGTGTTTAAGAATTCAGTGTGCATATTTACAACTCTGTATGTTACCTGCACCTACCTGGCTTTCATAATTCTGGTTCCGAATATGTAATTTCAATGATTAAATATATATATATATACATATCCCTATTAAAATTAATAATAATAATAATAAAGCAACAAAAAAAAAAAAAAAGGAGTGGGGGGAGTGCAGGTATGACTGATTTGCGGAATTAAACTTTCTAACCCACATAAGGTTATAAGAGCAGGTATGTCTTTATTTCAGTGCTGCACCACACGCCCAGTGCAAGGGGGATCACTCCTCCTAGCTTGCACACCACAGAATAGGATCCCAATACATTTATAAGCCAATGCATACATATTCAGAAGTGTTACCCAAGACCCATTAACACATTCATTACTTTTCCGGGAATTCATTTGCATACTGTCCCCCTCCCCAGTGCATGCGCAGTAACTTCTATTGGATGAAGGCTCGATGTCTTCTTCCCCCTCTGGATTCGTTCCAGGATGAAGTCAGACGTCTTCCTCACCATGTCCTTCCAACCTTTGTCCCAACTTTGAGCTCTTCTCCCGCCCTGCATACCTCAGCAATTTCTAATTCTGCCTGTCTTTCCACCCCCTTGCTTTCTTAGGGGCCCTTTCCTGCTGACTGGAGAAGGATCCCTTTTGAGAATGTGTCTGGGCTAGCAAAAGGTTAAGCAATAAGTTCCCCTTGAGCTAGCAAGAGGTTAAATTAAGCGATGCTATTTGCAAATTTCTTTTGAGTTAGCAAAACCAAGTGATGTTATGGACCCCTTACATCTTGTATTCTTCAGCTTATTATCTCATCCTGCTTGTTACATTCTTGGCTTCCTTTACAGCCGGGCCATGTTTACCCTTCATCTCCTAACTCATGACCCCTCAGGAAAAGAATAGCTAAAGCATGCTTTGTTCTTAATTTTTTAAGGGCGGAGACTATGTTTGTGTCTTAACAGGAATAGGTCCGAGATGGATACCAGTATGATGGTTCTGGCCATCCATCTCATCATTTGCTGTAACATGATCACAGCACTTTCATCAGTGGTTTGGACTCTCACTGACAAGACACACTTTGTTTGTCAGCTGCTTCACCAAGGAATCATAAGAATTGAAATCGTTGGGAATGGTTATTATGGACTATTGTTTGTACTCTAAAGAATTCATTGTTTGTTCGGTGTGTTAATTTTAGTTTAGCTACTTTTAGGAATGTTTCTGAACCGCACTTCTTTTTCTGTCAATAAAGAAGGGGGAGATGTGGGATAAAGAAAGTCATTTTCTTGCTAATGAGTAAAGAAGACAGCAGTAACTTCAGCAAGACGTAAACTCGCACAAGACGCCTGGCTCCTACGTGTGAGCAGTTGTTGTTGTGCAGGTATGGATGTCGGGGAAATTCTTTACAGAGAGAGTGGTGAGGTACTGGAACAGGCTGCCCAAAGAGGTCGTGGATGCCCCGTCCCTGGTGGTGTTCAAGGCCTGATTGAATGGGGCTTTGGGCAGCCTGGTCTAGCACTAAATGGGGTGGCCCTGCCTGTGGCAGGGGGATTGGAGATTCATGATCCTTGAGGTCCCTTCCAACCCTGGCCATTCTGTGATTCTGTGATTCTGGGTATAAAAGCTTGTAAGCACCTATAATAAAAGTCCTTCATTCTGCACCAGCAAGGGAGTCCGTGCCTCTCATCACACCAGCAAGGGAGCCCACAGCTTTCTTGCCACATTCTTCTTCCTTGATATGAAAAGAAATTGAAAAGTGGCAATTCTTTTTGTCTTTTCTGTTTTTCTTTTCACTGTTTAGGAAGCAGGAGAATTTTAGTATGCATGAGAAACCCTGACACAAGGTCACTGCCTGAAAAGGCTATTGGGACAATGATGCCTCCTGTATCTGGCCTTGGGGCACTTTTATCACTGAGTAATATCAAACTGATCATTGATGCTCTTATTGTGGACGTAAAGCTGCTATGAGAGATATAAGAAAAAAAATGAGAAGTTTGACAGTCCTTCAAAATTGGTAAACAGAATCTTTTTGTGGTAAAATAATGTGACAGAAACAAAATTAAATCTCCCTGAAGCAACTTCTATCTGTACAGGCTATTGTAAATATCTTTTTGAAGAGAGAAACTATTTATTTGATTATTCATTTATTTCAATTTGCCGTGTTTTTAATTTCCGAATAGATAGTTTACTACTTCTCTCAGATATGTTCTGTGATTCCATAGTTTGTTTTTTTTTCTCTCATCTCTATTTTTTCTTATCCAGCACTCAATATGTTAAACCTATTTGAATATGTTTTCAAATTCTGATGGTCCGTATTTCTTATGTAATCCTTAAGTCTGCTCATATTTCCATTTTTTTAATGTTCATTTCTGAATTAGCTTCACTAAAGTAAAACCTGTAATACAGTTTTCTTGGAGGGTTTGTAAAGGCGTATAATTGCCTTTGTGGGGATACTGAACTTGTTGCAGGGAATAAGTCAGTTACCAGTCTTAAAATCAGGAAAAAAAAAAAAAAAAAAGAGCCCAGGTTGACAGAATTCCCAAGGGTGAAAAGCTCGTTCTGATGAAGGTAGCAAATTCAGTTCCATTTTGCCATAATTGCTGCGGGGCAGCAATTAAAGTGCCTTTTCCAGATGCCTGTGGACATCTCCACAATATGAAAAGTAAATTAGAATATTAATGTATTACTTCTTCATATATATTGAGTTGTTCCCTGTTAGACTAAATATTATATACTGGAATTCCATAGTTATTTTCTTAGGATCATAATATCTCTTTTCTGTGGGAATTCAAGAAAGACTATTCAGAGCAGAAGCTGTGGAGCAAGATAAACAAAATGAGAAAGCAACCCTGAGAACCAAGGGCACCTCCAGAAGAGGATAAAAGCAAAGTCAAGTAAGCTGTGTGATGGCCACATGATGATGATCCTAATTGGAAGAAGAGAGTGTGGCCAGAAACACCTAATGGCTCTGATTGGACACTATGCCTGCGTGCACAATTACGGAGTATTTGAGGAATGTTTTGATGACGTGTAAAGGGGGGTGGGAAAGTTAAAAGAGAAAACTTGTGAATGTATATAAGGGATGCTCAAACCTGTAATAACCGATTTGGACCTCAGATGCTGCCACTTGCACATGGATTTTTTTTTTTTTTCCTTTTTTACTTCACTATTTTTTTTCTCTTGATATTCAGACATACATACGTTTTATTGTATATTAATCTGTTTTTATTTTCTCTCTGAGGAATACTTTCCTGAAATGTGGTAACTTACCTGTAACAGATAAATGCATAAGCACAACCTAAATCAGTATGTTCAGTTGCACACATCAGCATGCAAGATAGAATGGAGTTAGTGAACCTGATATGAGTGAAATTGAGCAACACCTTTACTTTAATTCTAGTACATTTAGTAATACTGTTTTATTTTTGTCATCTAGTTTTTAAGAGGGTAAACATTTTCAGAAGAAAATGAATAGGTAAAGTTAATTCTCAAATGCTTCAGTGTGTAGCTGAACCAGCACCACAGAATTAATTTCCTGTGGGCATGAATTGCTTTTCCGGAAATTAAGTGGAAATTTGACATGAAGTCTTAGATCTTAAGTGCAATCAACAGACCTGGATGCAATTTAAATATATTTTAGAAGTAAGTTCTAGTAATGGGCTTAAAAGAGATCTTTTTGATCTGAACAAAACCCAGACAGTATGAATATTTACAGCAGAGCTATTAGGATCTCTTAACTCTTACTGATTTATATATGTGGCTATTCGGATGGGATGCACCGCTGCTGTCAGCCTCTTGTTGCAAACTATAACACAGTAAAGATCATATCTGTTAGAATATTCCATCAGTATTCCTTTTTATTGGCAGAACACTTGGAAATGTACATTAGTTGCAATTTATTCATAACATTTCAGACTGTGATCAGAAGCTTTTCAACTTGAAATTCACTCCTGATTATATTACAGTAAAATTGTTTTGTTTTTAATTTGAGATGGGCTATATTATTAACAGTAAAATAAATATATCCAAATTTCCCTACAAAGGGAATATATAGCTAAAACAACCAATTTCAATGCTACTATGCCAGAGATAAAGTTAACATTCATACGAAGTATTTTTTCCCTGTACTGACCACAGCCACAATGTTAGGACAAAATAAAAGAAAATTGATGAAAAAAGATAGCATGTACTTGATGTTGATGAAATGAATGTTTGTGCCTAATACACTAGAGAAACTCTGCAATAACAGTTCACCCAAGTGAAAAAAATGATTCCCATTTTGCTTCCAAGGTCAATGTCAGTTGAGGTTATTGACTATATAAATGCTAACTACAAAGTTTGAATTGTCCAAGGCTACATTAACTTGTACACTACACTTTTCAAGGTTTCCCAGTTACATTAACAATTTACTTTCCTTACTAACTTATTCCATTTCTATATTTTTGTCCTTTTTGGTTTCTTGTTTTTTTTTCTCCCAGTAGTCATCTCAGCCTGTATTTCCTAAAGGTTAGAATGTGGCTCACTATGTAGATAAAAATATTATATCCAATAAGCAGTTGTTAGATTATGTTTACAATACCTAACAATTGGTAGGTATTGTTAAGAAGCTCATCTCCACACAAACAACAGAACATAGAGGGATAGTGGTAAGAGGGATAGTCTAAATATTATCCTACGTGCTATCAGCTATTACCAAGCCTGTTACAAGAAACATAAGTCCATCACAGGCTCATCTGTCCAAGGGGGGATAAATGCAAGTGGAATACAAATTAAAACTCAGAGAAATTCCTTTCTGACTCGTTTGTAGATGAGGGACTCTGTTCTTTGTGAGGGGGAGAAGCAGTGGGTTAATCTGGAAATGGCAGAGGCACATAGTCTGACTACATAGAGAGTAGATGTGCAAGTGAGCATGTGAGCACTAGCCAGGAACAAGCCAGACTTGTTAGTGAGTGGATGAAGAGATGTGGGAACCAGGCATGTGCATGTTTCTCTAAAGATGAGACAATGGGAGAAACTGACTGTTGGAGGGTCTGAGGTAAACCTAGACAGTCACTGTAGAAACAGTGTGGACTAGGTGTCATTTGGGATGAGAGCGTATGTGTGCATTTGTGTGTATGCGTAGATATGCATTGTGTGTGTATACATGTGTGCAATGCTCTTTACCAGGAACTGGAGTGGGCTTGTGGCCTTGAGAATTCATTATGACTGGGTGTGAGTAACTTGGAAGATTAGGATCCAGGGAAAGATTCTGGGCAGAAAAAATTTTTAAGATCAGCTGTGGGAGAGATCCACTTTGTACATATGTATCTGTACATACACATACATATAGTATACATATTTACACAGAGAGAAAGAGAAAGGGAGAGAGCAGGTAAATAAATATGCATGTATTTCTCACTAGCAGTTCACCATCCTTATCAGACAGAGAGGAGAACAAGGCGAATATGTTGGTGCTCTTTGTGTTTGAGAGCTGAGTGTGTTGGTCTGTGTTAATCCATGTTTAGTCATTTACAGGTGCATATATACCATGAGTGTCCACCATTTTAGCTTGCCAGGGCTGCTTTGGGTGAAGAGGAATTGTCTGGGGCTGTGTATAGATAGATCACGCTGAATGCAGTACCTCCTATTTATTTCCATGGAAACTACAACAGGTACAATGGGCACAGAAACTTTGCTTGATGGATCAAATTCTCAGCAACGAAACACTATCTTTCAACATAGTCACTACTGTCAGATATGCATTTTCACCAGTAATGAACAAGTGGCTACATGCCAAGCTCTTAAAAACCTGCACCAGTGGAAGTGACCCACTGTCACTGTCACCACTTATGAAACACATCACTGTTCTCACATCCCCTGTTTCATCTCCATAAACATTCAGAAAGTGTTGATGTATGTTAATGAAGGCTTTATTTTTTATTTTTTTAATCTTATATGTAGAGGAATTCAGTAGCATACTGTTCATATACACTTCCCTGTCAAACATCATTTTGCCTCTCTGGTGCCACCTGTCACATGGGAACAAAATACAACAAAATACAGGCAGAAAGGTTCAACCTCTACTGCCATACCATCAACATCTGCCTCTCATTTTGTGGGTGAACATAATAAAATAGCAGGCATTACTTTTGGAACATATCTTGTAAAATATATACTATAGAGAAAGCAGCAGTAGCATAGAAGTGGGATATTTGCCCTTGTTTTTGTTAAAATAATCCATCATTATGGTTTGATGACAATGGTTGAAATTCTGAGTAAGTTCTCAAGATGATCATAATTTTTTAATGACATTTTACTCTTCCTGTATTTCATCCTTGACCACAATTGCTCACAAATGTGCATACTGCCAAAAATGATGACATGAATAAGACATGAATCTGAAGAGAGGGATATTTTTCTCCGCTAAGAGAGGTCTAAAGAGACATATCAAATTTTTGAGTTGAATATCTGATTGCAACTCTATACATCCCATTTGAAAGTTTTCAATAATGTATTTGTGTCTACTGAAAATGGATTTGCAAACATAATGATTTTTTTGTTGTTGATCTTGAAGCCTTTTCTCAAATTTCTGTATCAATGTGGAAAGCATGGCTGTATATTTTTCCCTGTTCACACAACTATGTTTGGCCAGTGTATTAAAATGCATAAAATTATTTGTCACAACTTGAGTAAACACTGAACTGCATCCTCTCCATACTTTGGTTTCAGCCCAGACAGTGCTGATTGCACACCACTGTTTGGTTGTTGGGAGAGGTGAATGCACACTTAATGGGTAAGAGCCTCTGCAAAGAAGCAGGCTACACTGCAAGCCATGTCAGGCCACATGCGGCCTTTGGGTTGCAGGTTGGACATGACTGAATATGATATATATCTATGTTCTTTGTATATGTACCTATGAACAATGCATGCCTTGCTATAGATCAGATGTGGGAATTGGATTGCAGCAGCTTTAACTCTCAGGTTTCTATATTCAAGTCCCCTGCACAAATTGTATTCTTCACATAGTAACGTATCAGACTGTGTAATCTTTTACAAATTTTTACAGATAATTTACAAATATTTTAAGCCAAATGCCAATATTGGCATTTTTGGACAGAGATAGTTAATTTTGGACCTGCCCATCAAAATAAAAAGTAAATAACAGATTCATTCAGCTGCCATTCCAGTTCTATACACAGAACTTTTTAAGGATTAGGAGGAAGTCCGTAGATACACTTCACACTAAGAGGGATCAATTTTTGAGTAGTTTCAGCCTTCTGCTATTCATGAAGGATTCATTCTTCTTCCCAAGAAAAAGGTTCCCAAATAATTACTTCCCAAAGAATTAATCACTGTGACTAAAGTTGACAGAATTAGGCCTTAATTAATCTGGCTGAGATCATAGGAGTCAGTCAGCGTCAGAACAGAAATAGATTGTTACCATGGTTCATATTTCAACACATAATGGTGCCAAATTGGCTGCCTTTTATTTTGATTAAAATCTGTCTTTTCCTTTAGTCACTTCCCTTTCTTAGTTCTTGGTCTTTTTAATAGGAAGTTCTTACAAACAGTGTTTAATATAAAAGGACTACATTCCACAAGATCTAATGTCTTGAAAATTTAAAATCTGTATCTGCTACTCTTTTAATTTCTGAATTTGTCTATATTTGAGAACTGGAAATTTTTGTATTTCTCTAAACAGATTTCTGTTGCACCCTAAAACCACTGTATCCATTTCCCTTCTACTGCAGGTGTCCTGAGACTTCCTCAGACAAAGGTTGTCAGTGTGCTATATTATGTAAGATTTTTTTTTTTGTCTGATTTGCGCAGACGCTGTATGTTGAAGTTTGTACAAAATGTAAAAATAAAATGTTGCTTAGCTTATTAAAATGAATAATACTTCCTACGATTCTATTTATTCTGGAAGATTTAATTTGTAAAGTTAATTTAGACTTTCTGGTGCAGCATTTGCAATTTTATTGTAGGGTACCTACTTTGGCTGGGGGAGTGTTGGATTTGATGATCTCTTGAGGTCCCTTGTCAACCCTGCAATTCTATGATTCTATGATTCTCTCACTTACTTAAGAGCATTAAGCATAACTAAAATGCATCTTAAGGTCTGATCCAGTAAACTAAACTCAGACATATATAAATGATAAAAATTTCAGTTCATGGTCAGTAGCAAGCAGTTCTTAAAATACTTCATGAATTTCACTTATTTCCCGTAGTTTTGTGGAAAGTGGCTATTTGAAGAAGTTAACACTATCTGGTTTTAATTCTAAAATAAAGTAAAATAAAATAAAGTAAAATCACTCCTAGATCAATGTGTCAAGTTAAATTCAGTGACTGTTCACATGGATTTTGATTTAGATCACACACTTATCACATAGACAAATCAGTGTAACATTTTTTTTGAATAGCTAAGCTGATTATTTCATTGCTAAGAAGATTGAATGAATGGTAAACTTGGTGTGAAGATGATTAAAACAAAAGCAAACAAACAAAAATAAAACAACTGAACATCTTTATTTTACGTTACATAGATCTTTTTCATGCTGGTAGATAATGTAAATTTCTGTTTCTCTACCTACATAGCATTTGATCTTTGCTGTGCAGTTTCATAGAGAATGTGGTCATCAAACAATTGTACAAATTTAGACAGCACTTTTTCAAACCAAGAAATGAAGTTACGTTCAAGCTTATGTCAAGCTTATGTCAACCTTATCTAAAAGGTAATTTCCAGAGACTCATATACATATACAGTTTTAACCCTCTACATGCCAAATTGTCGGAACCAGCATTTTGTGACAGTAGTACAGTCAAGTTCACAGACATTTCAGGAGCACTGTCTTTTCCTGCTGTTACGCTGACAGGCTTACAGTGATCACAAGAAGCAGATCTCTATTGAGGAATTCATAGCTACTCTTAACCGATCTAAAAGGTACTATTAGGTTCCAGATAGATTCTATATATTACTGTTTAAAACCCAAATAAAATGTAGCACTCGATCTCCATGTTCATTGCATGGGAAAATTTAAAATATATAATATACAGAGAAATACTAGAAAATGAGTTAGCACAAGGTAAAAACAGTATTAAACTGCTTCATTGCTCTGGTTTTTTTTCAGCTCAAACAGCTTTGCTCCTGGGAAAGCATGATCAAGGGAAAATGAAACAGAATTTTTCAGCTTTTTCAGTAGCAGACTGATTGAGGTTGTATGATCAGGGTACCTAATCTTTTTTTTTTTCTTTTTTTTTTAATTCTTCTTCTAGACACTCTGTCCAAGAAAACTTATAAGGACACACAAATTCATTGACTTATAACATGATAGATAAATAAATAAATAGATAGAAAAATAAAAGCCTCCAAGGTATTCTATTTGTGTTGACCTTTTTAATGAACAATTCGCACTGTATTTTGAACAACAACTCTGGAGCTCTGGGACTAATTAGATGGTCCACATGCTCTGATTAAAATAAACATTATGTACAATGTTTATAAAGAGCAAGGTCACTGTGATTACCTGTGTGAAATCTAGTCCAGGTCTGGAGAAACACATCACTGTAAATTATTTATTTTATTTTGTTTTGTTTTTAAGTATAACTTGAAGAGTAATATAACTATTCCATGCAATGGTACTTACTAAGCCATACAGTTTCAATCATAACTCAAAAATTATTTTAAAAGAGATTTTCTTTTCTGCATTGTCACAGAACTATCTTAAAAAAAGCCTAAAGAAGATTACACACATGAATATGTTTTACATTTTATTTGCTTTCAGATGTATTACAAATCTTAAAAAGCAATTAAAAATTGTAAAATAAGTATACTAGCTTCACTTATTTTATCTTTCCTTTTCTTTCTTTGAATATATGAATGAATAGTGCTTTCCAAACATTTGGATGTTGCATTTCTGTTTTCTTTTTAATATTCTCATTGTACATATCACATAAAGCACTTCTCAAGTATCTGCCAAAAGTCAGTATGTCTCTACACTGACAAAATGACATTAATTAGCTATCCCTTTTAAATAGTTGAAAAGTTGTCTTCTTTAACTAATAATGTGTTTTAAAGAAAGCAGAGATTACATAGAGTATGCTTCTATTTTCCATTTTCTAGATTAAGATGCAAATGTTTCCTGACAGAAGTGTCTGGAACATTTCTGTCATTATTAAAAGTGGAATATTATCCACTTGTATTTGGTATTAAAAGGTATTATTCCCTGATAAATCTTAGTGTAGGTTAATTTCTTCAGTAGCACTATGTGAATTTCTCCTTTTTCAAACATGATTTTGAGATACCATTAACCCACAGTTATACTACTGAGGGGTGGGGACCTCTGTATACAAAGAGAATCATGTACTTTTCTGTACAGTACAGTAATACAGTACAAGTATAGTAACACTGTACAAGTACAGTAATACAATAAAGTACTTTTCTTTATCTGTCAAGAAAATACATGAGACAGGTGAAGTAGAATTGAGAGACCTTAAAACAGCAGCACCACTTGAAAAGGAAGTTATAAACACAGGAATAAGTAAGTATACTCTTGCAGTGCTGGGGAAACAAACAAACAAACAAACAAACAAAAAAGTCTTTGGAGTTTGCACTACACCTAATCATAGAATCATAGAATGGCTTGTGTTCGAAGAGACTTCAAGGACCCTCAAGTTCCAACTCCCCTGCCACAGGCAGAGTTGCAAGCTGCTTGATCATGTACTGGATCACGCTGCCCAGGGCCCAGGGCCCCATGCAGCCTGGCCTTGAACAGCTCCAGGGGCGCAATCTCTCTGGGCAGTCTGTTCCAGCACCTCATCACCCTCTCAGTGAAAGAATTCCCTCCGGCATCTAATCTAAATCTTCCCTCCTTTAGTTTAAAATCATTCCCCCTTTTCCTATCACTATCGACACATCTAAAAAGTTTATTTTCCTTTGTAAAAAAGCTGATTTCCCTCCTGCCTTGCAGAATTACTCCCTTGCATTTAATTCTCCTGAAATATTACCCAAGATAACGCAAAGTTGCCTCCTCCTGCAGAATATGTTGGAGAAAGCAAGTTTGAAAAACTCGTATATAGCAAAAGAATAACGTATTATATGAAGAACCTTTCAGGTATGTGAAGGAGAGAGCAACTATCTTTTGTTCTTGTTCTCCTGGTTGTTTCAGTATGTTTGTGTTAGTAACTAATCTAAATAAACTAGAAAAAAATATATATGTATATATGTATAATCAAGGATCCAAAGTCATGCATCTCTTCTTTCAAAACTTTAATGAAATGACATAAAATTTACAGATAGTATGTGTACTGCCTTTTAATTTCTCTTCTGATGTCTTTGATCTTATTTTAGGGTGCTGTCTTAGTTTGTTCACTAGATTACTTTTTCCAGATTCCTTTTCCCTTTGCATTTCTTCACTTATAATTGCTTTATATGTCAACAAGGTTAAGAAAGTGGAAAGTATCTCTTCAAAGGATAAAAGCGTATTTTTGTTACCATGAGACAGAGGTGAATGAAAAGTTCTGTAGATAAAGTCAGTTCATATAATATGATGATTTAAGAGACTGTGATTTTGTTTAGACAGAAGATTTCTGCTGAAAGTAGCTTTTAGACAATTATATTGTTAAAAATAATAGGTAAAAACTGATGAAGTCATTAAATTTTCAAAAGTTACAAATTATCCTGTAAAGCTTCAATGACTGCAAATTAGCCTTTGCTATAGCCCTCTGATAACAATCTATAGATCATTTTATTACTCATGAATTTTAGTAATTTCAGGACACCACAGGTCATCTTATGCTCATTTATTTGCTAAACACCTTGTACTGGTATGCCTATGCTGAAAAATTGCTACTATTTACTTCTCATGAGACAGGCAAGCAACAAAGTGGTGGATTTGGCCCCAGATATCCACTGTGCCAGGCAGCATATATATCTTGCTGTCAGTGAAATAAATGAGCCCTTAAATTGGCTGCAAAGCTTAAGAACTGAAATTTATATGTCTAGTTATCAAACAGAAAGTTCAGAACACCTGCCAATATGAAGTATAATTGTGACAAACTGTTACATTTTACCTTTAACTTTTTGGCATTAATACCACAACTTCATTACAAGAAACTTATTCTCCCTACCCCTCCTTTCTCCCTTTCTCCAGACCAGTTCGCCACCTGAAGAACTCTACATTCATTTGCAAATGTTGAGCTACTATTGCTACACTTGGTCATCTGTCAGCAGATTAAAGAAAAAAAAATCGAACCTGTAAAAAATGCTAGGACTGCCATGAAAGTTTTTCCCCAGATTACTACAGAAAGTATATATTTGTTGTTTTTATTTTATATATTTTTGTTATTTATTTTAAATTTGATATTTATATACCAGTTATTTATAAACTGCTTTGAAAACTTTATTTACAACCATGAAATAAACGTATGATTTTATCTTTTTTTTTTTGTTTTGTTTATTTTGTTGAGGTGTAGATTTTGTTTTTGCTTTAAAAATACAGTTACTCTTCTTTTAGTGACTAACTTCTGTATCTTTTCTTCTCTCTCCTAAAGCTTTCCTATCTAAAACACAAGGTTTTGCTGCTAAATACTCAGTAACTGCTTTGCTATTTAATCTTTATCCAAATGTTTCATAAAAAGAAAAAAAAAATAAAATCCACTCTTCTCTAAACCTCCATTAAACATTGTAATATGTGTATTACAAGTAATTATCTTCTCTTTTGTGAATTGATGCCCCTGTGTTACCAACCTCAAACAGTTAGGTTAAAAAGAGCAAGGAAGGAAGACTTTGTTTGTTCTGTTTCTTTCCTTATAATTTAAGTTGCAGTAATATCTAAGATAAAATTTAATTTTGTATTAAAACAAACAAACAAACAAACAAACAAAAGCACACATGAAGAGCCTAAAAATTATTGCAACCCTCGACCAGATGCACTTTTCTGGTTATTAAAAAAAATAAATAAATAAAAAATAAAAATTCAAGCTATCAAAAATAAATTAAATGTGTGATACTTAACTACTTTTACAACTTTGACTGTAATATTTCTCTTTTTCCAGCTTTTGGATAATATCTATTCAGAAATTCTGGATATTGTAGTTCATCTTTATTAAAATGATAATTTGACATATTAACAGAGTTTTGGCTAGTTTATTAGCCAAGAAAACACCTTCTCCAATCACCAGCATAGAAATGCTCATCTATATTTCCAGCAGGGCTTCTTGGTGGCTGAAATACTTTGTTAGCGGGATTCTGTGTATTCTCACTCAATTTTCTATATTCTGCATACTGATAATGAACTAAACTATTTGAAATGTATACATTATTTAAACTCAGTAAACCTAAATTTGTTTTAACGTGGTTTGAAGCATATAAAAAAATATCTTAAATCCTAAGATAATTTAATTTTATTTAGGATCAAATGATGATTGTTTTCTGTGTCCAATATTTGAACATAAAGATGACACAAGGAGATCTTTCTATCTGATATTCCCATTCAAGGTTATGTCAACAGAGTCTTTTTTGCACCGATGCACCATTTAGCACCAGCTGTCTTTATGGAAATTTAGAGGTAGCATATGCCTCTGTTCACTGAAATCTGGGCCAGATTCCTATCATTCCTCATACAATCATTACTGCAGTCACCACTGTTCAGCTAATCCACCTCTTCCAGAAAAACTGCAGCTGCTGCTATCACTGCAGCTCTTCATCAAAGAAGCATACTTTGCTTTTGAGGTTAAATCTCCTTATACAATTCCATGTTTTGAGTTTTGCATTGAAAACATGCTAGGCTTGCAAAAAAAGTCAGCTGAAAAATAAGCTAGAATATTTTGAAAAGATATTATTAATCCACTCAAATCTTTTGAAAAATATTGTAGGAGAAGACCTGTAGAAATTTTCATTGGAAATAAACTGGACAAATCAGTTCTTTCTGTCTTTACAAATAATTATGTTAGTTTAATTTTATATTTGTCAATTATTATTAACATTATGTTTATACATATTTCAGTGATGTGACGACAGTATTCTGGCCTCTTCTTGACTGATTCACCTCAAAGTTTTATAAAATGGTAGGAAATATGTATACTATATCTAAGGTTTTTACTCAGTGTCTATCCATGTGGGCCTCATCTTAGTAATACAGCCATCTCCATTCGCTGACTCTAAGTTGGGCATCTGTTTGATTTTTCTATTTTTCAAATTATTATTTCTTATTACTGGACTGTTTTTAACTATTGTACCTTTAACAATGAGCACATTTAGAATCTTCACCGTAGGTGTGAAGATATCTCTAAATAATGCTCCTTCATGACATGTTATTTTCTTAACCAGGAGGTGTTACTAAGGCACTTGTATGAGTATGAAACAATTATAATGACATATTGTTTTAGTAGGAGAAAACATAATTAAAGTGCATATTTAACCTAATTAAAATGTGATTTTAGCAATGTTTCATTAGTGATGGTCTCTATGAATCATAGATAGCCAGGGTTTTCAGTGAACTTGTTCTGATTTAGCTCTGTTTAATTGTACCCTGTAAAATATATCAAAATGTTATTAATTCTACATGCATTATTCATATTTACTCCATATATATTCACAGCTGCTTACATCAGTAGAGACTGTTTATCACAATGCCTCCTGACACTGTGTAGTAAACTTTTCTTGAATGTAGTTTCTGGATACTTTTGGCAGCTGTAATTTTGATGTAGTATTACCTAAATATGAAAAATCATATACATTCCATCACTTTATCAGAAATTGGCTTTGATTTGCTTCTTAGAAAACACATTGTAAGATGAAAAAGAAATATGCTAAGAAAGTTCTTATCACTTCTTTTTCTCATGAAAAATATGATTGACATCGCAATCACAGAATTCTAGGAGTTGCAAGGGACCTCTAAGTATCAAGTCCAACCCTCCTCCTAAAGAAGGTTCCTTAGAGTAACTGACACAGGAAAGTGTCCAGGCAGGTCCTGAATTTCTCCAGAGAAGGATACTCTACAGCCTCTCTGGGCAGCTTCTTCCAGTGCTGTGTCTCCCTCACAATAAAGAAATTTCATATTTGAAATTAACCGTCTAGAAGTCTTTGCCAGCTATACCTTGTGCTGTCCCTGTGCACCACTGAAAAGAGCTTGGCCCCATCCATTTGACTCCAGTGGTAAGATCCCCTGTCTGTCTTCTTCTTCCCGGTTGAAGAGTTCCAGGTCTTTCAGCTTTTCCAGATACAGGAAATACTCCAGGCCCCTAGTCTTTGTGGTCCTCAACTGGACTCTCTCTGAGATGAACTGAGGAGCCCAGAATTTGCCACAGATTAGGCCTCACCAAGGCAGAATAGAGGGGGAGAATAACCTCCATTGACCTGCTGGATAGTCTGTTTTTAATGCATCCCAGGACATAATTAGTTCTCTCGACAACAAAGGCACACTGTTGACTCACAGTCAACCTGTTGTCCACCAGAATCTGCATGCCAAGCTAGTATAAATCTGTACCAGATTTATGTGTGACTCCTTGTCAGGTCACATGATCTCATGTCATTGTCACCACCATTGAAATACACCACTCATTACTTCACTATGCTCACACTGGTTTCCATAAATGTTCATCAAGCATCAATGAATGTCAATGTGTGCAATTTTTTTCTGCTGGGAAGAGTTCAATGGTATGTGTTTGCTTCATACACACTTCCATGTCACATACCATTTTGTGTTTTTATTGCTATCATAGAATCATAGAATTACAAGGTTGGAAGAGACCCATAAGATTATCTAGTCCAACCATCTGCACATTACCACTGCTACCACAAGCTACTAGACCATCTCCCACAGCTCCAGGCATCTAGAACACTGCCAGGGACGGCAACTCCACCACCTCCCTTGACAGGCCATTCCAGTGCCTGACCACTCTCTGAGAGACAAAGTTTTTCCTTAAGTCTAACCTAAACCTCTTCTGATACAACTTGCTGCCATTTTCCCAGGTCCTGTTCGTTGCCTGGGAGAAGAGGCCAAACCCCTCTTCACCACAACCTACCTTCAGGAAGTTGCGGAGTGCAATAAGGTCTCCTCAGAGCCTCCTCTTCTCCAGACTAAACAATCCCATCTCCTTCAGCCGCTCCTCATAGGACTTGTGCTCCAGATCCCGCACCAGCTTTGTTGCCCTTCTTTGAACACACTCTGGGGCCTCAACGTCTTTCTTCAGTGAGGGGCCCAAAACTGGACACAGTACTGGAGGTGTGGCCTCATCAGTGCTGAGTACAGGTGGATGATTACCTCCCTGTTCCTGTTGGCAACACTGTTTCTGATGCAAGCCAGGATGCCATTGGCCTTCTTGGTCACCTGGGTGCACTGCTGACTCATGCTCAGCCGAACATCAGCCGACATCCCCAGGTCCCTTTCCTCTTCACAATCATCCAGCCACTCAGCACCAAGCCTATAGCGCTGCATGGGGTTATTGTGGCCAAAGTGCAGGACTCGGCACTTGGCCTTGTTGAACCTCATCCCATTCACCTCAGCCCAGCAATCCAGGTTAGCCCTCTGAAGGGCCTCCCTACCCTCAGGCAGATCCACACCACCTCCCAACTTGGTGTCATCTGCAAACTTACTGAGGGTACACTCAATCCCCTCGTCTAGGTCATCAATAAAGATATTCCACAAGATAGGCCCCAGTACCAACCCCTAGGGGACACCACTTGAAACAGGTCGCCAGCTGGACTTAACTCCATTAATCACTACCCACTGGGCTCAGCCCTCTAGCCAGTTCTTACCCAAAGGAGTGTATACCTGTCCAGACCACGGGCAGCCAGTTTCCCCAGAAGAAGTCTGTGAGAGACTGTGTCAGAGGCTTTGCTGAAGTCTAGGTAGACTACATCAATAGGCCTTCCCTCATCTAACAGTCTGGTCACCCAGTCATAGAAGGAGATAGAAACGAGATATACAGTTACTATGTAAGAGCTTAGTTACTGAGTCATAAACATGGTGCAATCCCTTTTGTTCACTTAAAATGCATACAGGATCTTCTTTACCTATTATTTTTGAGTTTTTAGATGAAAATATATTTTTTAATTTATTTTTATTATGTCAATATATATTGGTATATTTTAACATACCAACTCATCTTGAACAATAATAGTTTATCAAATACTTAAAGATTTGGCATATAGATAACCAAAATTATCAGGCCTCATTTTCTGTTACATGAGGACCGCCCACATTATTCTACAAATTAATGCACTGATGTTTAAGAATATGCAAGGAATAATTCATTTTTATTCATCATCATTATTATTTATAATTGTCACCATATCCATGAGCGTTACTGGTAACTTTTATATGATTAGAGCAACTAGTGGAGTTCTGTATGGGTATTTATGTTCAGTTTAGAAAAAGCCTCATATATATATATCTGTAAAAGACCTCTTTGAAATACTTCTCTCAATATTCTAGTCTTACTGGGCTTTGATTCTTAATTTCAGTTTTGTGGAATTCCATTGTATGAGAATATACGGACATTAATTTTAAAATGTCCAGAGATAGCAATTTGGAAGAGAATTCAGAGATATTTCTCAGTATTTTGTTTTTGTTTTTGTTTTGTTTTTTTGTTTTGTTTTTGTTTTTTTGTTTTTAAATCTAAAGACAAATTTGATATTTTCTGAAGAGTTTTGTAGATATTCTGATTAAAATTAACTATTCAACTTCTGTGGAGTTGAGATCATGTTCTATGAAGTTTCATTACAACATTCAGTGAAATGTAGATGTTTTCTGGGGGAATAAAAAATGACACAGTGCTAATCATGTTATCCATGAACATATAACAGCAAACAAGGAAGAAACAAATGCCAGTCAATAAGAATTCAATTTTCTATATAAATGTCTCCAGATGTAAATCTGAAGATACCTCTGACCAAATCTATTACCCAAATTTCAGAACTGAAATATTGTTCTGGTTTTGGCTGGCATAGAGTTAATTTTCTTCCAAATAGCTAGTATGGTGTCATGTTTGGAGTGAGGATGAACATAATTTTGATAACACACTATTGTTTAAGCTGTACTGAGCAGTTCAAGGACTTACTGACAGAATCAAGGACTTACCAGCTTCTCATACTGCCCTGTTAGCAATGAGACTGTGGGTTTACACAATCTGGAAGGGAAAAGAACCAGGACAGCTAACCTAAACTGGACAAAGGAATATTCCATACCATATGTTGTCATGCTCCTCAATAAAACTGAGGGCAGTTGGTCAGGGAAGTGTCTGCCACTGTTCGGGGACTGGCTGGGCACTCATCAATGAATGATGAGCAATTCCATTTTGCATCACTTGTTGCATATTCTTGTGTCATTATAATTCTTTCTCTTTTCTGTCTTTCTAAATTGTTTTTATACCAAACTATGAGTTTTACATTTTTACTGAATCACTCACTCATCCCACTCTGTGGGGATACAGAGTGCCTGTGTGGTGCTCAGATGCCTGCTTCATTAAATCAAAACAAATACTTTATAATTAATCTGTGGCCACCAACTGAAAAAGCAGACTGCCTATTTTAGGCAATATATATGATTATCACAAAGGTATATGTAACTTATATGTACTTAATTTTCAGTACCATCTAAAACTCATATTTAATATGATTGTATTATGTGATTGTTAAATACTTAGGAGCTTCAGATGGTACTGACAGATAATTATTCTGGCTTGCTATTTGATGCAGTTTAAAAATCAAGACTTCCTAGGCAGAATTTTGGCGGACACTTTCTATTTTTATTGTTGTCTAATTTAGAAGCTTACCTTCAATAACCACAGTGATCCATTTCAATTTTGTAAAATTATTAAATGAATAATTGTCTGTTTAATTAAAATGTTCTTTGAATATAACACTGTATTTCTTAGGATTCTGTGATGTCTAGTATATTCTTTAGTCCTACTGCCATTAGTGTCATGTTTAAAAACAGAATAGCCAACATTAGTACATCAGAAAGTTTTTATGACAAAACACGAACCAAACTAAGTGAAATGTTTCACTAAAAATGAATTTATCAACTGATTAAAGCATCAGATTGGAAGTTTTCCTGTAGAATTTCCACATCTATGAATTATTGTCTTCTGTACACATCATTACTTTTCCTAATGGAGATGGGTTTTCTACCATGACCACTGTTTGCTTATCTTCTTTAAGAAATACAGTACTCTACAGTACTGGCTTCAGCTAAACTTACTTTCTTTCTTTTCTTTCTTTTCTTTCTTTTTTTCTTTCTTTTCTTTCTTTCTTTCTTTCTTTCTTTCTTTCTTTCTTTCTTTCTTTCTTTCTTTCTTTCTTTCTTTCTTTCTTTCTTTCTTTCTTTCTTTCTTTCTTTCTTTCTCTCCTTCTTTCTCTCCTTCTTTCTCTCTTTCTTCAGTTTAGGTTAGGCTGCTTTGTTGAAATATCAACTGAAAGAAACTCTATACCCTGAGAATGTGGGCCTAAAACAGAAACCTCATTAAATCAGCCCAATTGCTACGTATGTTCATTTACGATCCTTTCATGCAATAGTCCTTGACCAAATAGTGGAATTTGGACATACTATATAAGGCTATTTCATGCCTTAGATATATGTCCCTGGGGTAAGATATAAAGAAAATCTCCATACCAAATACAGATTTAGTACGCAACATTGTGCTCTACAATGTGAAAATGGAATCCAGCTTTTGCAAAGATTTTTGTTACCTTTCTTTCCTTGAAGAGTGTACTACCGCCATGCATTCAAGCCCTGCCAAATCTCTGACATATTTGTGCTGATGGAGAAAAGGATAATTGTCTTTCTTTTCACCTTTCACATTCATGCATTATCAAGCACAATAAAGAATATTCAATATTGTTTGTGAGACTTTATAGTTCATGTGATGGATTTTGATATCTTCTCAACCTATTTATGTAGGCATAATGTAAGCATTTTAAAACAGAAATTGATATATCATTTAATAAGTGTTTGTAAGCAGTTAATGGACACATACTCAGGATTACCTCACTAACTCTCACACAGAATAGAAAATATTCAAAATACTTCAACTCTTGGCTTGGGCTCCTATCTTAAGTTATTAAAATGATGATTGTTTGAGTAATGTTGCATACTTTTTGTAGGATTTCACGCTGCAATAAAGAAATGTAGCAGCCTACATCCATATATTTCAACTATGATTTAAAAAATTTTACACATAGGGGAATCTCAGAACTGGAACTGGATCTACAATCTGTCCTTAAAAGGCAGGCTTATAAGTACCTATATTAGTATATGGGATCTTTCTCAAAATATAGAGTAATTCTGAGACAGAGCATTACACACTAGGTTTTAATTACATCAAGTAATGTATAACTGCATTATACAATTGTAATTTTCATATGAGGGTAAGTAAAGATAAAAGTACAACCTTATAAGATTGTTAGATTTTCTGGAAAGTCTTTTTCTTCTGCATACTAAAATATGAGGGCTGTTCCAAAAGTAATGCTTCTTATTTTATTATGTTGGTTTATGACAGTAGGGTTTGAACCTTCCCACAAATATTCCATTAAGTTTTGTTGCCATATGACAGATATCTTAAGATATAAGATATCATAAGACAGAATCTTAAAGGCTCAAGAACAGGTTGTCCCTGAGTGACGTAAGGCGAGCCATAGGGGTAGACGACTGGTGTGGATGAGCTGGGAACAACTGTTGAGACTCAGGGAGAAAAAGACAGTCTACATCCTCTGGAAGAAGGGACAGGCTACTTGGGGAGGTTACAAGGGAGTAGCTAAGGCATGCAGGGAGGAAGTTAGGAAGGCAAAAGCCCAACTTGAACTCAGATTGGCCACTGCAGTAAAAGACAATAAAAAATCCTTTTATATATATATCAGTGGCAAAAGAAGAACAAAGGATAATTTTCATCCTATACTCGATGCAGCGGGGAATGTGGCCTCTGAGAACAAGGAGAAGGCTGAGGTCCTCAATGCCTTCTTTACATCTGCCTTTAATAGCCAGAGCAGTTATCCTCTGGGCATTTTACACCCCGATCTGGAAGTCTAGGATGCTACTCAGAATATATCCCCAGTGACTCAGGTGGAGACAATCAGAGAGCTCCTCCTCCATCTGGACTGTCACAAGTCCATGGGACCAGATGGCCTACACCCTCGGGTGCTGAGGGAACTGGCGGGGGTGGGGTGATTGCCAAGCAGCTCTCGGCCATCTATCAGCGCTCCGGTCAACTGGAAAGGTCCCAGAGGATTGGAGGCTTGCTGATGTGACTCCTATCTACAAGAAGGGCCATAAGGAGGATCCGGGGAACTGTAGGCCTGTTAGCCTGACGTCGGTACTGCGGGAGCAAATCATCTTGGGTGAGATAACACGGCATGTGCGTGGTGTCCAGGGGATCAGGCCCAGCCAGCATGTGTTCATGAAAGGCAAGTTGTGCTTGACCAACCTCATCTCCTTCTATGACTGGGTGACCAGACTGTTAGATGAGGGAGGGCCTATTGATGTAGTCTACCTAGACTTCAGCAAAGCCTCTGACACAGTCTCTCACAGACTTCTTCTGGGGAAACTGGCTGCCCGTGGTCTGGACAGGTATACACTCCTTTGGGTAAGAACTGGCTAGAGGGCTGAGCCCAGTGGGTAGTGATTAATGGAGTTAAGTCCAGCTGGCGACCTGTTTCAAGTGGTGTCCCCTAGGGGTCGGTACTGGGGCCTATCTTGTGGAATATCTTTATTGATGACCTAGACGAGGGGATTGAGTGTACCCTCAGTAAGTTTGCAGATGACACCAAGTTGGGAGGTGGTGTGGATCTGCCTGAGGGTAGGGAGGCCCTTCAGAGGGCTAACCTGGATTGCTGGGCTGAGGTGAATGGGATGAGGTTCAACAAGGCCAAGTGCCGAGTCCTGCACTTTGGCCACAATAACCCCATGCAGCGCTATAGGCTTGGTGCTGAGTGGCTGGATGACTGTGAAGAGGAAAGGGACCTGGGGATGTCGGCTGATGTTCGGCTGAGCATGAGTCAGCAGTGCACCCAGGTGACCAAGAAGGCCAATGGCATCCTGGCTTGCATCAGAAACAGTGTTGCCAACAGGAACAGGGAGGTAATCATCCACCTGTACTCAGCACTGATGAGGCCACACCTCCAGTACTGTGTCCAGTTTTGGGCCCCTCACTGAAGAAAGACGTTGAGGCCCCAGAGTGTGTTCAAAGAAGGGCAACAAAGCTGGTGCGGGATCTGGTGCATAGGCCTTGTGAGGAGTGGCTGAAGGAGCTGGGATTCTTCAGTCTGGCAGAGGCTCAGAGGAGACGTTATTGCTCTCTAGAACTACCTGAAGGAAGGTTGTAGTGAGCTGGGAGTCGGCCTCTTCTCTCATGTTTCTGGTGATAGGACTAGAGGGAATGGCTTCAAGCTGCATCAGGGGAGATCCAGGGTGGACATTAGGAAATACTGCTTTTCTGAAAGAGTGGTCAGGCACTGGGATGGGCTTTCCAGGGAGATGGTGGAGTCACTGACCCTCGAGGTGTTCAAGGAACGTTTGGGCATTGTGTTGAGGGACATGGTTTAGTGAGTGCTATTGCTGATGAGTGGATGGTTGAACTGGGTGATCCTGTGAGTCTTTTCCAACCTTGTGATTCTATGATTCTATGAAGTCTCACACATACCCATTTCATCCTTTTACTCTAGGTTTTAAGAAAAAAACACAATTCAGGTTTGCCAGCTAAGGATCAACCAAAAGAACAGGGTAATCCACCAGTCACCAAGTAATCCATCCAGATATGTAAGCCAGGGCAAGCGCTGTCTTCTCTCTTTCACTAACCGTACCTAGCAGAGTACATACAGTCTAAAGAAACAGTACCTAGCAATACTCGATTTGGGCACATGTGCATGTGCTAAGAGATAGTGAGAATCAGAACATGCTGCATAGAGAAATGAAAAATCCCACACAGATCTCGATGCAGTTCTACACGCCTTATTTAAAAGACTGAAATGAATAACGTCATCTCCTTTTTATACTCTTGTATGACTTAATGATTTCTATAATTAAAAGACTTTTTTAATTAAAAAGTTTTTATTTTGTAAGTGCTTAGGAAGATTCAGCTGCAAATCTTCTTTAAAGTTTAAATTAGATTTTATTGCTGTTTCTATAGAACTGACCATAAATAATTAACTCTGCTTCACAAGAACTCTTTGACTTTGAATTTAACCCACTTCTCATCCTCCTCTGCATTCACTAGCATGAATAATAATAATAATAACAATAATAATAATAATAATAAACAATTATTTGGATTTTTTTTAATTCTAAAACTTTATGTGGGAAAAACAACCAAGCTGATTATTTTGCTTTTTTTGTTTGTTTGTTTGTTTGCTTTGTTTTGTTTTGTTTTAAGGTACAATATATTATATATTGTATATACTCTATATATGTAATATATATATTATATATATATAGTACTCAATATAGTACTCAAAGAGAAAATAATGTCTAGTATTTTATTTTATCTAACATTGTTACAGATAATTATAGCAGTCAGAATTAAATGACAGATGGCCAGTCATTGTTCCTATGGAAAGTCATGAAGAAAATCTGCATTCTTAAGTGTCAGTTGTCAGATATTGCTGTAGATTTTTACTCTCAGAGACACATATACTT
This sequence comes from Chrysolophus pictus, assembly GCA_037305975.1. Taxonomy (NCBI): domain Eukaryota; kingdom Metazoa; phylum Chordata; class Aves; order Galliformes; family Phasianidae; genus Chrysolophus; species Chrysolophus pictus. The sequence goes on along the minus strand of CM074576.1, from coordinate 35,797,705 downwards.
CCCCTCTTGGCAGAATTACACTGAAGTCCAAATCTGTAAGCTTGTGTTAATGACAAACTTGTTTTCATGACTTTTAAAGAACTGATTGAAATGAAGTTACCTAGAAGAAGAAAAATTATTTACATTTCTATCACTATTAATTTGAATAAGAACTTGCTTTGAATAAGCTTTTACCATGTAGTTACATAAAAAGTCATAAAGATTTACACAGTATTTTTATGATGCCATCCCTCAGAATTATGTTTATGAAGACAATTTTATTCCAAGCTGGAATTCTGGATCAAGATACAGGACTATTTTTATGAAAAATGGAAACCTTCCTACATTCGTTGAGTATCTCTGTCATATGTTATAAGATTCTGAAATATCTCCAACATAGCATTTATAAATTAATTATGTAGACCATTATTTTTCTGGATATTTTGAGCAATCTTGTAATGTTCTCCATGTTTAATCATGAAATTATTTTTATTTCAGCTGATATAATACCTATTAGACATTTCTATATACATGATGAGGTGTCATCAGTCCATTAAGTCCTGAAGTCTCAAAATTAAGCAAATGGTGAGAAGAATTAGGTGATTGTGGTATGCATTAGTTATCTTCACTGTTTCTTTATTGTTTATTTCGCTCTAGAATTCCTAAGTCTCTCAAAAACTACTTTATAGCAAAAACATGGAAGTGGCAATGTTTTCTTCCTTTAAATACATGTTACTGTCTATTTATATCTCTGAAATAAAATGTCAGTGTTGCAATTAGTTTTTGACTTAAAACATGAATTGCAAACCAACAGCTACTGCTTGTGAGCTGTAGAACTGAGACTTTAAGAGTAGATGCAGTCCTCATTGTATTCATATGAGAAAAACAGTCTCACCCTTCTCTTTACCTTCCCTCATCAGAGCACTCAAAAATTTCTTCTTTTATCTGTTTGTTTCTTTGAGCTGTAATTTTATCGCCTTCCAGATTCAGGAGATGTCTTTGTCAGATGAATTCCTGGGGATATAGCTCTTATCAGATGAGTCAGAATTGCTTAAATAACAACTGTAAATATTTTTTACGTAGTAGAAATCTAGCTTTGCTAGTAAATAGCTTTTTTAAGCAAACATAACAAAACATGTATGTTTGTACATTCATATTCCTGTATTTTATTTTCTATCAAATTAAGGTTTGAATTTATGACAGTTGTGATCTGTGTGTTTCTCATTGAGAATTAGGATCTTGTCACCCTCAGCTTTAGCAATCATAAGTAGCTAGGCACCACATTAACTCATTTCTCTAAATCAATGTCATTTTTTTTACTGTTTCTAAATGTACATACAGCTCTTAGACACATGCCCACGAGTAACAGCATCAATATTTAGCACTAGCATGTATCAAATTATCTCCACCTTTTCCAATTATTTAACAAAATACCTCAACAAAAATCTCACGTGAAAATAAACCCTTACCCCTTTATTTTCATTAGAACCCTTTAAAGCATCCTTATTTAAATGATTGCATGAATGACAGGTGCTGACTAAGGAATGCATGAAGCACAGAGTTAAAGCATTCTTTGCTCCCTTCTTTGTTTATTCTCCTTTATCACCTCTAATAGTAATTATAATAATAATACATGTACCTTGTAGAGGTAGATAGATAGTCAAAGGACTTGTGACAGTCTTATAAATTCAGCAACTGCAATATGTGTGTATGTAGGTAGAATCATAGAAGCAAGTAGGTTAGAAAAGAGCACCAAGGTCATCAGGTTCAATCTTTAATATAACACTGCCATGTCTATTACTAAACCATATTCTTAAGTTCCATATCTACGTATCTTTTAAATACCAACAGGGATAATTACCCAATTACTTCCCTGGGCAGCCTGTCCCAATGCTTCAGAACCCTTCAAGTTAACAGTTTTTCCTAATATCCAACCTAAACTTTATCTGGCACAACTTGAGGCCATTTCCTCTTTTGCTATTGCTTGTTGCTTGGGAGAAGGGACTGACCCCCGCCCCGCTTTGCTACAACCTCCTTTCACGTAATTGTAGAGAGGAATAAGATCTCCAAATGTATTTTTCTCTATTCACCATAACTCTTTAGGCTCAGCCACCCAGCCTATCTTTTTACTCAGCAAAGTATTCACCCATTCAAGTCACAAGTAGCCGGTATTTCCAGGAGAACACTGTGGGAAGCAGTGTCAAAAGTTTTATTGATGTCTAGGGAGACAACATCAACAGATTTTCCCTCATCTACTAATCAGGTTACCATAGATAAGGTTAGTCAATCAGGACCTGCCTTTCACAAACTGTTGCTGTCTGGACATGATCACCTGGCTGTTCTGCATGTGCACTGTGATAGCATTAAGAAAGATTTGTTCCATAACCTTCCCTGGCACTGAGGTCAGACTGACATGCTGTAGTTCCCTAGATCATTCTTTCCTTTCTGATAGGTGGATGTCACATTTACTAGCCTCTAGTAAACTTGATAGCTAGTGTTGTTTGTAAGTGATGAAAAGTGCCTTGATATTAAGAAGTAGGAGTTTTATCATTATCAGTAGTTTCTCAGAGGCCAGTCCTGGCTCATGCAGTCATCTTTGAGCAGAATTCTATAATTGTCTTTTAGTTTGTTGGTTCTATGGTACTAATTGGTACTAATCACTTGACTTTTACTTCTTCCCTTGTCCTTGTTTTATCTTTTTTTTTTTTTTTTTTTTTTTTTTAGTGTTCTTTACAATAGCCAGCATGGTTACATTTTAGATTTAGAATGAGAATAATGTTGATGATACATTGGTATTTCAGTTATTGCTGAGCAATGCTTACAAAGAATCGAAGACTTTTATGCTTTTGATGATGCCTTTCCAGTAAGTAGGTAGAAGAAGCTGGGAGGAGACAGAACTAGGACAGCAGACCTAAAATGACCAAAGGGATATTCTGTATGATGTGATGCCATGCCCAGTAATAAAAGCTGCGATAAGGAAGAACATTTGGAGTCTCATCTCCAGATTTTTATTAATTAATTTATTTTATATTTCTGCACAGACATGTTCATTGTATCACTATTCAGAAACCTGTAATAAAATCCTTCAGTAGTGAAAATATTCAGATGCCTGCCTATTTGAAAGAGCATGACAAGCCAACACTAGTCACTGCATGAGCCTGCTGAATGTGGATTATTTTCACCTGCCATTGAGCTTCTGTCTGCTCAAATGCTCTGGGCAGCTCAGTTACACCTTGTCTTTTGCTGATAGGGACTTTGAAAAAAGAATGCAGTCAGATTAAAACAGTTTGCGTATCCATTTTATTAATATGCATAAAAGCACTGTCTGCCTGAGCTGTATCTTGATTAAAAAATAAAATAAAATCCTCTAAGGATTATGTCCTCTATTGAGTGATGTAGTAGGGTGCATCATAGACGTTTATTGAATTTGTCTTCATCAAAATGCACTAAGCATAGAGAAAAAAAAAAAATAAATTAAATATAAAACACCTTAGCATCACATTTCTTCAGATACATTGTTAGTGTAATTCTCTACATCCCTTACACTGCTGAAATACTAAGCATGAATGGAGGCAGGGATAGAAAATATTAGAAGAAGCAAACAGATAATTTTATTTGCATTCCCCCTTCCACTACAGCATTTTCAAATTCTTCTCATTTTATTTTTCTCTTGATCATCATACAGTGATATATAAAACATAGTGGTTGAGGTTGTTTGCTCCAGGAGGAAAAAGCACCAACCACTGAAAAAAAGAACAAAGCAATTCAGCACCAAAGTTTAGTGTTACTGGCTGTATCATTAAAGTTGCAAAGTAATTTTGTACATTCTGCTGAGCATGCCCTATTTTGTGAGGCATCGGATATTACCTTGGATATAAAATCTATCCCCTCTGGCGATTTCTGACTGCTTTCATTTTTAATTGTTATAGTCAGCTTTATAGAGGTGTCATGACATTTAGCAAAACCGGTTATAAAACCTGTTTGTTTGTTCTGTGTTGTGTGTGGCTGGAAAGAAATGAGAGCACTGACAGGCCTTAATTGTTCTGATCAGTATCATCCAAAACACCCACACTTTGCTTATGAGCCCAAGATTGACAGTTAAAGTAAGACTCAAGATCCTGGCCTAGCTTATAATTTAAGTAACCTGGTATCCAGACCTTTTGAGTGCCTTAAATATTTTTTTTTGTTTATGCATGCATATATGAAAAAGATATTTGTATGGATAGCTAATTAGTACATTAACATTTTTCAGCAACACTTACTATCCATAGTTTATTTTTATTTTGAAGTTCTTCCTTTTCCCACAACGAACAAGTCAGCAATAAAAATCCTTGAAGATTGAAGTTTAAGTTCTTATGGCAAATAAATCTTTGAAGATGTGTGATAGAGACTTTAAAGCAAAAGAAAATCCTGCAACTTTGAAATGGCCAAGTGTTTGCTATGGATTGAAAATAACCAAAACTTATAACGATGTTAACGTAAGATTAATTAAATAATCAATTTCTAATTGAAATGAACAAGTCAGTAATCATTATTATTAAAGAATCTAGTTATTCTTAATTCTCAATAGTGAATAATTATTTTTTGCACATTTTTCCTATTCTTTCAAGCTTTTCTCTTCAAGACAAAATAAGAGGTATATCTAAACCATCTTTGCAGGACATTGACTAGGTTGTCTTATGGAAACAAAATTTCTGCACTGTAAAGGTAGAATGTAATTCCTTATGCAAAAGTTGGTTTGTAATTCAACACATTTTTAATGATTATTTTTCTTGATAAATATACAAAATACTTAAATTACTACTTATTTTAGTGATATTTCCAATAATGTAATATATTATGATTACAGTGATGTCAGTAAAATAGCAAACACCCAGAACATCATGACTGAATTAAAATCAAAAAATTAAAATCAAAATTTAAAGTTGAATGTTATTTTGATTCTAATTGGCCAAATATTTATACTTAGAATTTTGGAAAGTCTTCAGGAGTTTCTGTAGCTGGGTCTCACAGTAATAAAATTCACAATTCACAGATCCATTTTAAAGGTCAATTTAAACAAAGTTTAAAACATAGCATCATTTAGATATTGAGAATATTTGTCCAAATATATAGCCAAGTAGTAAAACGTTTTCATTTCGATTTATGATAGGAGAAGCTCGTCTGATAGTACAAATGATATTTTTCTGAAAGTTTAAGACCCTCTATTATTTGCATGGTGTTTCACGCAATGTTCAGATAGACATTCTTTGAATTCTTCAAAATGATATTGTTTCTCTGAAGAAAAATCTGTAGATGCTGACAAATCTTTAAATTCCTTTTTGTTTTGTTTTGTATGTTTTCATTGTTGTTGCTGAAATTCTACAAGGTGAGTTAAACTGCTCATTTGACATCAACTGAAGCTGAAGATACACAGTCTGGTAAATGTATCGCTTTACACTGAATGATCTCTCACTAAAATTCATGACCAGCAAGGGCAGAGAGCAGTATTTAACTTAGAGTCTCATTTAATACTAACTATAATTATGCCTAGTCTACTACAAGAATGACTCTCAGTCCAAGTACGTGGTGTTGAGATCTATCTGAGTAAAATCCCTTATCTTCCACTTCTCTTATTTTCAATAAAGAGGGAATTCAAATGGTTGTTTTTTGAAGTCTGATGTAGATTTCTACACAGCCAAATAATCTCAGCACTGCAGGGTCCAATGTAACTAAGAAACATCCCAGACAGTAAATGAAGAAGCAGTCTATAAAAAGTCTGCTACTGTAAACAGAAGTCAACAAAGGAATATCTTAATTAATGTGGCTTTTCTTCATATACTTATGCAGTTTGGAAGAAATTTTCATCTCAGACTACTATAAAATTAGAAACAATGCAGATTATTTGAATTTATCTGTGTTAGAGTCTATAAAAAAATATTTCAAGATTTACTCCATAAGTATCCATTTATTTAGGTGATCTCATGAAGGAGGAATCAAGAGAACTTTATAGAACTTTAACTCTTTATTTACCTATATAATTTAAATAAAATTTATTTCCACCATGGATGTAAGATAAATAAGACTTTTACAGGGAACTCACCTTTCCTTATGATCAACAAAGAAATTTCTACTTGTGAAATAAATAACTGAAAAAATCTATACTACAGCTTAGCAAGCTTAATAAATATTCAGATGTTAAATTCAAATTTTTTGTCAGCAATGTTTTATATTCAGCACTCAATAAAAGTGGTGTAGGCTTATTTGTTTAAATAATTATACTTCATAGTTACAAACTTAATTAGGTAGGATTATTAGCACAGCAGTTCATTTGCATAGCATAATCTATTTTACACCAGTCCAAATTCCCTTGGTATAAAACAAAACATAAAAAATCTTAGTTTTATTTTGATATTTTGATCAGTTAATCAACACAGCGTTTCAGTTACAAGAGAACAAAGAGAAAACCAATGCAAAACTAATTTTCTAGTGTAACATAGTCTTAAAAAAAATTGAAAAATGTGGACTCCAACAACAGTAATAATAACACTAATGACAATATACCCCCATGTTCTATTACAGTATTAGCTTTCATCATATATCTTATCTGTAAAATATGTCCATTATTAACAGCAGAAGTGACTTCTTTCAAGATCCTTTTTATAAAACTATGGAGATGTAGTTCAATAATAGAATCACAGAATGACTGAGGTTGGAAGAGACCTTGGCTGTCATCTGGTCCAACTGCCATCCTCAAGTCGGGCCACCTAGATCATATGGCCCAGGATAATCTGTATCCAGTTTTTGACTGTCTCCAATGAAGGAGACTCTACAACTTCTCTGAGAAACCTGTGCCAGTGCTTTGGCATCCACGCAGTAAATAAGTGTTTCTTGATGTCCAGATGGAACCTCTTGCGCTTCAGTTTGTGGCCACTGTCTTTTGTTCTCTCACTGGGCACCACTGAACAGATCTTGGCCCCATCCTCTCTGCACCCCCCTTTCAAGTGTTTATAGACATTGATAAGATACCTCCTGAGCCTACTCTTCTCCTGACTGAAAAGGCTCTTTCCATCTGCCTTCCTAGGGACTATGCTCCAGTTTCTGAAATGTCTTCACAGTCTTTCACTGAACTTTCTCCATCAGATCCATATCCCTCAGAAACCGGGGAATCCAGAATGAGAAACGAAGCTGAAATTTAGCCTAGCAATAATTCAAATAGGTAGATGTAACCATATAAGATTAAGTCAAATCTTAAAAAACAGCAGATAAAAGCTAACTTTCAGTGTAGCTCAGGGATAAAAATTAGATTCCTCCTCCTATGCCCACAGATGCTGTTTAAGGCAGCCTTTCCAATAGGGTCAGAAACTTTTGCAATATGGTACAAAGCAAGACCATGACACAATACTTTACTCTGTTGAGATTTCTATCTCAGTGTGTATATATATAACTTCTGTAGTCAATAGACCAAATTTTTATCATTGTCTGTAATATATGGCTCAACACAGGTCCTTGATGCCTGCTGGCAAAGAAAAGTTAGTGGGGCTATCCTGTCAACAACTAAGTTCTTATTCAACTTAAGCATATCATAATTATTTGTGAAAAGTTTGAAAACTTATGTTTCTGACTGATGAATCACAAGACTTGCTATGATTCCGTTTGAGAGGATATTTCAAATACTGCCATTTTTCATGCCTCATCGCCTCAATAATCTTGTGTAGTAAACTAAGCAAAACAACATTTTTATCTCTGATGCTACTGTTTTTTGAATAGAACATTAAAGGGATGGGTTTATCAGTAGTACACTTAAGCTTTCTTATGTCTTTGTTATGTCTTAGTTATGCTACCTGACAGCAAAATTCCTGAGTCCATAAGTTACATCTCTTGCTATTTTCCCCAGAGTGCTACAAACATTGTGAACTCTGGATAAAGGTGTGGACAAGGAAGTGCCAGAGCCATGGAGAAGGATAAAGGAGATCTGAGTAGGAGCTTTGTGGAAGAGTAGGATATGTCTTTTTCAGAGCATGGGATCAATTTTTTGGCTCATGTAACCCTATCTGAGTCTCACCATCTGCTGACATTTTTGCTGACAAAAAGCAATCATTTTATTCAGAAATCTTTTTTCCTTCCCCGTGGCTGCCATCTAGAAATCTACATTTTTCTTTAGCTCTTCTTTTGCATAGAAAGTTCATTGTTCTTGTTCAGAAATTGCTGCTTTATAGATGAATATTTGCAGCGGACTATGACTGCTCAGTTTTTTAATAATACTTCTCTAAAATGCTATATACTCATTCAGTTGACTACAGACTGCTGAGATAGGATTTGATTATTTTTTCAGGATAATTTGACAATTTCTAGGAAACAGTGATATCAGCATAAAAGATGAAGCTCAATAAGATCTTCATGAAACACAAAGAAAACAGTCTGGACAAATTCCTACTTAAACCATTACATAAACTTACACTAATATATTCAATCAGCCAGCCTCTATGAGAAGGAATGGAAATTTTTTTTTTTTTTTTTTTCTCTCTTAATATTATTAGTCCTGTTCAATCTTCCATCTAAACTAGCTAAACGATACAAGTAAGTACAAATGTCTTTATTATTGTATAACTTATTATCTCTACATTTCCTGAGCCTCCAAAATGTTGTACACAAAGTAAATATAATCCTCTTTATTGTAGCTATTACACTGAAAAAGGTCTTCCAGGAACATATAAGCTTCCAGAAACTGACAAACAACAGTATTGCAATTACAGAGGAGGAGAACAAACTGATAGACATTTAGAAAAGCTTTAAAAACAATTAGAAATGGAGAGGTCATCACTCTCAGGCTCAGCTATCAATCTTATCCTCCATAAGGCCACAGAATCACCTTTTCCTTTACACTAGGTATGTCAGAAAGCAGAAGGAAACTTCTGGCATAAAGTTCTACCGTCTTTTCTCTCAGTCACTATATCAAAAATTTTCCAGTTTCTTTCTGCTTTTAGGGTTTTCATGTTTTTCTAGTACAAGTATACAAACAACTTAAAAACTGGGATTAAAAATACATAATACATTCAAAATAAATTTGTATAATGAATCATTAAATCATAAATTAAGTGATAGATAGGCCACCATTTCACTTGCTGCATTTCATGGGTATTAACACTTAAAAACATAGCACTATTCAGCATTTGTCCTCCATAATTTTCTTTGCTGCAAAAATAATTTCCTTCTTAACTCTAGTACTTTTTAATCTATTTATTTCAGTGGTGCAGGAAAAACTGAAGGAAACAAAAGAAATAATGTTTTTCTTGAGAGTCTGAACAAAAAGCAGTTTTAAATGAAAGACCAGTCTTCCCTTATAGAGTAAATATTATCATATCTAAGAAGAGTATGGACTTTCAGTAATGAATAGGTCTGTAAATCTGTTCTCTGTCTAATAATAGCTTTCTTACTTTTGGATCTGAAGATAAATTGTCAGTTATGGCTGTAATTTTGAATCTATTGATATCCAAAGTGTCAGATCTCATTTTAGATCCAGAATGACAAAAATCTCTGAACAATAAAAATTTGGTAGTTTCATATGTACATTAATCAGTTTAATGAGTTTCAGAAAGAAATTAGTCAAGCAATTTTATTTATTTATTTATTTATTTAGCAAGTAATAAAACACTGTAGTGAATATAATCTGTTAATGTAATTTGAAAAGCATCATTGTTCTTGTGCTGCAAAAATGCAACATTGTTGAAAATTTTGGTATATGAATTTAGCTTCTAAAGCAGTGAGAAAGAATGGATTAGAACTACCAGTGAGTTTGGTTAAATAATCATTTCATAGTAACAAATAAAAATGACAGTCTTTTTTATTAAATATATATATATATATATATGTATGTTCTAAACTTATCAATGGAGATTACAATTTTTTATTGTCCCAACTGCAGATTTGAAAACTAAGGAAATTTATGCCATGCTGAATGGCATGTGTGTGTCAGTCCTAATTACATCAGCTGAAGAGATAGCAGGAGAGATACTTGGAGAGAGAACATATTTAAGCTAGCAATTGGCCTTAAATAGTAGAAATTACCTGACCTGATTATTCACATTAGAGGAAAGTACTTGTTTAAAACAAATTCATTTTGATGGACTTAGGACTGGACATGACTAAATCAACTATTTGGAAATGGAGCACAATATCATATCATTCTAGAGAAGTACTGTGGAGTTCTTACAAAAAATAATACATAGAGAGGAGACTACTCAATATTTCTGACATTCATTATATGTAGCAAGGCAGGCAGTGGTGTCCCTTTCTCTGTTACAAAATGAATGTTATTCTCCAGAAATGATATTAACAGAAACTATGACTGATATTTTTAATGATTTGAGAAATTCCTGGGAAGGATCATCTCTCTAGATTATTTAGATTTTTACAAAATCCCATCTCTGGAATGAATGAGATTATTACATGGACAGGAACAAGAGATTGAAAACAATCTGGGTATTTGCTATTTCAGAATATATTTTCTGTTTCTCAGTTGCTTTTCTGTTTTCTATCTTAGAACTGATGAGCCCTAGTCCTTTTCAGTTGCCTTTCATTTGTATTGGATCATCTGGCCTCCTGTTCATTTGCATTTCATCCTAAATATTGCCAAGAAGTGTTCATGAAAAGATGTACTCTTTGGCATATGTACATTCAAGAAGAGAAGCAAGAATCTTTATTCGAAGGAATGAAGATTATAAAAGGAAATTGAAAATGCACAATAAAATATGAATCAAGTCATTGATCAGTAATGAATAGATCCATAATCATTTACAAAATGTGCACTAAAGAAATAGCTGAGATTTCTCATAATGTAGTAGATGTTCAGGTTTGGTATAGTGTCCAAACTCTAATATTTCCTTTCAAGTTCCTGAAAGAAGTAAAAATATAATTATATGAATGACTCGTATCATATGAATATGGTGTCTTAAATTGCAGGTCATAATTATCAGATGATGTAGAAAAAAAAAAAAAAAAAACCATACACTTTCAATTTAGTAAAAATAATTTGCCTTTATGTTGAGTTAGATATTGTTCTTTTAAAGAATACGTGTTATGTGCTAACTCAGACTAAATGAAACAGTCAGTAATTGTTCAGGTTCTAGATGGATGGATGTGATCAACATGGCCAACACAATAAAAAGTAGGAGACATCTGAAGCAATGTGCACAACAGCCAAGGATCTTTATTTTACTATGTCAGAGCATAAGGAAAAACCTCCCTATTCAGATTCCTCTAAATTCATTAAGTTATCAGCAAAAAAAAACCTCTTTAGAATTACAAAAAAGATAATAATTATGCACTGCAGAATCATAAATATCTTCTCCTAATACCATACCTTATTAGGGCACAAACAAGAGCAATAAAAAAATTCAGATTTATTTAATAATAAAATAGATTATAGGCTTTGTTAGCAAATTTATTCTCTTCCTACTGTTTCCTGTCATGTTGAATGTTTTCTTCCAGTTTTGCAATAAACAAGTTTTATGGATTTCAATATACTTGCACAATACAATCAGGATTTTTCAGGAAGGAAATTTGTGGAACCTTTTCTCACTGAAAGCATTTGTAGTGAAACTGATAAATTTCTTGAAAATATTTCTTTATTTCAATTACTGGAATACTATTTTCTTATTTTCAGGAACTTTTAGCTGACAGGAAAAGGCAAACAGTAAATATGACTTTCTTGTGAATCCTTATCTTTTAAGCAAAATATGTATATATGTAGTGAAGAAATAATTAGGATAGATAAAATCTATTATTTTATTTAAGACACACAAAAAAAAAAAAAAAAAAATCACAATTCCTCAGAGCTGGATAAATCACATTTTATCATGTTCAAAACATCAGCAGCTTCCATTAAAGATGAGTGTTGATAGAGGTAACATTTTAAACATGGTTGCTGTTACCACCGGCAACCACCGTGTCAAAGGCCGCACTGCCTAGGGGCTAGCGATCTGCATTCGCTAGGGCCATAGCAACATTGACACCAATATGATGAAGGAGCAAATGGCAATTTATTAAGGCACAACAACCCCTTAAATACACATCCCGTTTCGCCTAAGCCCCTTAAGCATGCATCAGGTGTTACTCACACGTTACTCACAGAGTGGGGGAGGTCCTATCGCGTCACAACCCGATACCCCGTTATCGCCTACTACAACACAGCAGGGGGTTCTTTCGCATCACAGCCCGATATCTCGTTAACGCCTACGACAACAGGTTACATTCTATTCTTAGAAATAAATGTTAAGCATCATCTGCTAAAAGCTTGGGAAGCTTTGAGTACCTTGTTTCTACTTTCTTTTGCTCTGTCATAGAATTAATCTATGCTTATTTCAGTCAGTCAGAGAATAAGAATATAAATGGACATTCAGACGCACCAGTCAGTTAGATATTTATTTGTAGCGGATGGCTTACACTTTATTACAGTGTGGAATAATTTTCTTCTCCATATTAAAAAAGAAAACAAAAATAGTGAAGGAATGGTGTGAAGCAAATTAAACCCCCAATAAGTTCTGAAAAATAAGCATGCAATTACTGTGAAGAACTAAAGGGAAAACTATGACGTTTAGTAATGCAATTTCTTTTAGAAGGGACTTGTGTTACTCGCTTTTCAGGGTTCAGTGAAAGTATACATCATAATTTAAGGAGGGTAAAATGCTTAGTTGTTGTGTATTTGTATTAAACTTTTAACAAAGAAAGCATTATTAATCAGAAAAAAAAAAGAATAAAAGGGGGGAAAAAGGCAAAAAAGCATTAAGAAAAGCAAAGAATGTAAAACAGGAAGAAAACGGTAAAAAAAAAAAAAGGAAGAAAAAATAAAAAATAATAAAGGAAAAAAATAAAAATAGAGAAAAGGGGGAAAAAGGAAGAAATAGGAAAAAAGTAAAAAAAATAAATAAAGAAAAAGATTTTATATATATATATAGAAAAGAAAAAAAAGAGGGGAAGAGGAAAGCATGAAAAATGGGATAAAAAAAATCAGAAAAAAATGGGAAAAAAAAGGAGAAAGAAATAAAAGTTGAAAGAAGGAAAAAAAAACAGAAAATAAGAAACAAAAGGAAAAAAATGAATAAAAAAAATAATAACATAAGAAAATAGGGAAGAAAAAAAAAGAAGAAAAGAAAAGAAAATGAGAAAGAAAGAAAAAAAAGTGGAATTAAATAAACATCCTTTTGTTCATTCATTTGTAAGATCTTTCTTCGATTCTTTCATTTATTCCACTCACTTTCTTCTTTTTTTCTTTACCTTCCTCTATCTCTTCTCCTTCTCTTCTCTTTCTTTTATTTTTCCCCATTCTTTCTCTCTCTTACTGTTTTATGCACTGCTTTCATTGTTTCATATAGCCAGCCATTTTAGTTAATATTAATTTAAAGAAGATTTTAAAAGCATGTCTTAAATAACCGTTGCTATGTATGCATTATGAAAGCTTCACAATTTTTGAAAGACATTTATTATAAGAATAAATACCTGTGTCTAGCTTGCATCACCTGGTTATTCCATTTTTACCTTATGCCAGGAATGTAATCTTCAACCAGACATCCTAAGGAGAGTACATACTGTGACAATCTGCTGGGTAAGCAGAGTCATTTCATTATTTTTAACATATGTGCTCTGGTAATGAATACTTGATATTTCCTTTTACTCCTACTTATTTCATCAAATTTGAGTAGAGATCCACAAAAGGTTAACTCCAAAAAGAAAGAAAAAAATAGTGAGACTCCTCAGCTTCTCATTTTTTGTTAATGTAATTAAATTTGCTGATAAGAAACTGGGACTCTTTCGTGTTGTTGTCCTTAGATTAGTAATGCCTTCTCCTAATTTACCGTGCAATAGAAATTTTTATTTTTTCACTGCTCCTTGTACAACAAAATTATTTATACACAAGTTACCTTGTCTATAGAGCCCATGTATTCATGATGGTTTGAAATAGCAAAACTCAGCATCTGAGAGGAGAAAAAAAATTATTTTCCTACCCAGTGCTATATTCTGCTCAACATACTTCAATACCAGTAATTTATCATGAACAAGAATATCTTATAATTCAGCAACAATAAAACATTATAACTTTTAGGCGATAAATAATGATTTGGATGTCTACCTAATCTAAAATTCACTTTCTCATGACTTTTTCAGCCAAACTAGAGCAGACAATGCAGAAAAAAAGTAATATAGAAGTAAAGGTATCCCTACAGCATCTGAGTAGCTTGTTACTGCAGTCAGTCAGGGTAGACCGTCCTTCATAACCTCATGCAGGTAATTACAAATACATTCTGCAGTCTACTTAAGTGAAAATGAAGCCTATCTTCCTTACACTTGAAAATGTAATTATTCTTAGTCACTTTAGTGTGACAAACTATAGAATTGTAGAGTGGCTTGGGTGGGATAAGGCCTCAAGGATAATCATAATCCAGTTCCCCTAGAACAGGCAGGACTGCCAGCTGCTAGATCAAGTACTAGATCAGGTTGCCATCCAACCTGGCCTTAAACACTTCCAGGGATGGGGCATCTGCAACCTCTCTGAACAAGCTGTTTCAGCACCTCACCAGTCTCATTAAAAAACTTCCTCCTAATTTAAATCTCCCTTCATTTAGTTTAAAATCATTCCTATCAGTATCTATCCTTGAAAAAAAATTGATTTCCCTCAAAAACAAATGTTATGTTTAAAGTTGTTTTTGAGCATTATTGATTCCAGAAACTTTGAGAGTAGAAATGGATGTTTGCTGAACATTTGACAGTTGTTATGTCATTGAGAAATCCTTGTATATTTCCGCAATTTAAAATATTTTCTCATTGAATATGGAACTGATTGGAAGACACATGCTGTAATAATAATTACAAATATTACCTTTAATTTTAAAACTACATACAGTGTTATTTAATAACAGCCAGGTGAAGACATAGTTAAGATTACTTTAAAGCATGCTTTGTTTTCTAAATTTTATTGCAGAAAAAAATGCTACCAAAAATCTGACTCAAATTAAAATCTGGGCAGTCTGTCCCTTTCTTTTAAAGTTGCTATTTCAAAGTCATCCTACAGTTTTATGATTCTTTGCTCCAAGTTAATTTTTACTATTCATCAAATATATATATATATATATATAATTGTTGTGTATATTTTTGTATGTTTATAACTTTTTTTGCTATGAATATTGCATTAAGAAAAATTAAATCAGTGACCAAAATCATATTTCAGATGAAATATTCCCAAGAGAAAATATTTTCCTTAGAATGTCCAATTCCATTTCAGTTTTGGTTTCTTCTTTTATTTTCTGATTTTTTATTTTTTATTTTTATCTTTTTTAAGGCGGTTATTAAATTGGATCTCAATGAGAAATTCAGGTGAGAATAATTATTGAATAATAGCTCCTAGGAAATAGAATGAAGTTTTGGAGGAAACCATCAAATGAAATTTTCACAACAAACATATGGAGATACTTGTCTATACAATTGTATGCTTTTATGATTTTTGGTTATCGGTATTCCACATCATAACATCACATAGTGCACTGGAAATTAAAGAGTTAATGCTCTAGTTCCAGGTACCTGTCCCAGAAGAGAAAAAGAATTACATACCCCTGAGGACTTTGCATTCAGAGAGGAGATATAACCCCTGGCAGGATCACAAGACCTTCCCTTTTTTTTCTTTTGTCTCTCTCTCATCCCTGCTGATTGACCCAACTGTGCATCTCATCTCAGCGTTATGGTGAGGCCTTTCCACCTTTCAGACACTCTCTCATTATATTTGATTTTTTATCTTCAATTCTAATTTTATTGCATTATAGTGTGTTATCTTGCATTCCGATACCATATTTAGTAAATTAATTTGTTTCTCCTCAGATCATTGCCACTGCATTTAATTATTTGGAGTCCCCTGTTTCCCCTTTCTGGAGGTACAGATTTGCAAATCCCTCCGCCCCGCTAGTCATGGAACTGGGCTGAACCAAAAGGTAAACTGTTGACAACAATACAAAGTTTCTTAGACACTGGAAACTAAAATTCCACATGGACATATAGAAGCAGCCTAGAATGTCATCAGGAATTCACTGAGATGTTTTAAGTAAAAAGATATATATAGTTTAAGAAATCTCTAAACAGCATGCTATAGAAAGTGGGAAAAGTATTTAGGGATATGTAGCTTTGTATTTTCTGTGTCCTTACATTTTTCTTTAGACATCCACAATTGATTTAGATGGACATTTGGCTGGAATTAGCAGAATGCTATTCATTTCTTGCAGGAAATTATTAATACAGCAGTTGATTTCTCTACTTAAAATATCATTTTTAATAGCTCAAGTTCTTCAATTTATTTGAATTTTACTATTCCAAATTTCTGCCATCTTTGCAGAAAAGGTGTGCCCTTGCTACTAAGAAGGGTGAGTGATTTTGGCTGCATTAAGTAAAGTATTATCAGCAAATCTAAAGAAGTGATCCTTCTCTTCTACTCAGCATTGCTGAAGCCACGACTGTAGTACTGAGTCCAGCCATGGGACTGCCATTACAAGATAGACATGGACATACTGGAAAGAGTCTGATTTATGGCTACCACCATGATCAAAAGACTGAAGCACATATGAGAATAGGCTGAAGAATTGGGACTGTTCAGCACGAGGAGAAGGCTCAAGAGTTAGCTAATTAATGAACATAAATACTTAAAGAGAGGGTGCCTAGATGACAAATCCGTGCTATTCCTAGTGCTGTCCACTGACTAGTGATGGGCACAACCTGAAATACAGAGGTAATGTCTAAACGTCAGGAAGCACTTTACTTTGCAGGTGACACAGGACTTGTACAGGTTTCCCAGATAGGCTGTGGAGTCTCCCTCCTTGCAGATCTTCAAAAGTTGCCTGGAAATGGCCCTAAGCAACTTGCTCTAGGCATTCATGCTTGAGAAGGGAGTTAGGACAAGATGATCTCCAGAAGTCACTTTCAACTATTTTGTAGTTCTTAGACATAAATTAAATATGTTTTTAGAACTCTGTGATCTACATTTTTATAATAAGTTTCCAACTGCAAGAAAACTTGAAGCCAGGCAGATTAGAATACTTTTTCATAGGCATAATGGTATAATGTATTTTCTCATAGGAAGCCCAGGCTAAATAAGACGCTAAGTAATTTGCAATCCAGATGGGAAATATATATATAAATTTTGATGCATCTTCACAAATTAATGTATTTGCTGATAAGTCCTATCATTATCCAATAACATTATTGTTTTCATTTGAACCACAAAGTTGAATTTCTTCCCCATAGAAAGCATGGAGATGGAGGTATCTGTGTGGTTAGAAATTATTGAAGGATACAGTTGCTACCTACCAGGATGTGAATCTAGGCCTGTGAACTAAAAGCATTCTGTCCTACTAGAAACTATATATAAATTTACTTCCTGAAATTTTCTGTTTAATCATGAGTATTTGAATATACTTTACCTGTGGAGGTAAAATGGAAGAAATCTAAGTTTGATTTATGTTGTTAGTGGAACAAATAAGTTATACATACAAATAAACAAACCAACATAACATTACAGGGTGTTACAAATTTATGCAGAAAGTGAATATAAGAATATATTGCATCTCATATGAACTCAAAATTCTGTGGGTTTAGTGTGTATCCATATATACATACACATATTTGCATATGTAATAATATTTTTATATATCGTATCTAACTTGAATTGTTCAGCATTTTGTTAAGCAGAAGTATATAGGCAATGTATTTCTTTCTAATTCATATTACAAACAATAAGAAGAATGCTTAAGAAACATGGGTAAGCACATTTATACTAGTCTATGAACCACAGAAATAATCTCAGAATTCTAACTACATTTTAAAAAACAGGAAATGCTGAAAGGAATTAAAATAAATAAATAAATAAAAGTTAAAAAGCAGGAACAAATATGTCTTTGCTTTGCTTTGTTTTGTTCATGAAAATAATGACTATGAATCCTAAGAGGAAATACAACTATTCATATATATATATATGAATATATATATATATATATATATACACACACATATATTTCATACCTGTAGAAATTTGTTGCCAACCATATTCAGCTATCTTTTTCTGTGGTTAAAATGTGACAATGCAAGGAAGTTTATACATTTAAATAAGAAATACATAAACTTATTGTTGTTCATTTATGTACAACATAATAATAAATATATAAATGTATATAAATGTTGTACATTTATGTACAGTGTGCTTTCCAGTTTCATTTTTCATGAAGGTACCTTTTAATTTGCCCCCCCAAAAAACTAAAAGTAAAACAAATTCAATTTCCATGAAGTATTAAATTTGAAATAAGAATGAAAATGAAATACTAACAGTTCTTAAATCAATTATCCTGATACCTGTCCTATTTAACGCTGCTATCTAGGACCTGCTGAAATGAGTTTGGGGGGCAAAGCTGACATTATGGTCTGGATGGGTGTACGCTCCGCTGGATGAAGCATTGGCTGGATGGCCGGGCCCAAAGAGTCGTGGTCAATGGAGTTTAATCTAGTTTGTGGCCGGTCACGAGCGGTGTCCCCCAGGCTCAGTACTGGGACCGCTTCTGTTTAACATTTTCATTGATGATCTTGATGAGGGGATTGAGTGCACCCTCAGTAAGTTTGCAGATGACACCAAGCTGGGAGGGAGCGTTGATTTGCCAGACGGGAGAAGGGCACTGCAGAGGGACCTGGATAGACTGGATCGATGGGCCAAGGTTAACCGCATGAGTTTCAATAGGGCCAAGTGTTGGGTCCTGCATTTTGGTCACAACAACCCCAGGCTTGGGGAGGTGTGGCTGGAAAGCTGCCTGATGGAAAGGGACCTTGGTGTTCTGATGGACATTTGGCTGAACATGAGCCAGTAATGTGCCCTGGTGGCCAAGAAGGCCAGTGACATCCTGGCTTGTATCAGGAATGGTGTGGAGAGTAGGTCTAGGGAAGTCATCCTGCCCCTGTACTCGGCATTGGTGAGGACTCACCTTGAGTACTGTGTTCAGTTTGGGGCACCTCAGTACAGAAAGGACGTGGAGGTATTGGAGCAGGTCCAGAGAAGGGCAATGAGGCTAGTGAAGGGCTTGGAAAATCAGCCCTATGAGGAGAGGCTAAGGGAGCTGGAGCTGTTTAGCCTGGGGAAGAGGCGGCTGAAGGGAGACCTTATTACTCTCTTCCAGTGTGCTTACAGTGAGAGCGGGGTAGGTCTCTTCTCACTAGTGACAGGTGACAAGACAAGGGGAAATGGCCTCAAGTTGCGCCAAGGTAAGTTTAGGTTGGATGTTAGGAAACATTTCTTTAAAGAAAGGGTGGTTAAACATTGGAATAGGCTCCCCAGGGAGGTGGTCGAGTCACCATCCCTGGATGTGTTTAATAGCCGTTTGGATGTGGTGCTCGGAGATATGATTTAGCAGAGGGTTGTTAGACTTAGGGTATTATGGTTAGACTGCGGTTGGACTTGATGATCCTTGAGGTCCCTTCCAACCTGAGTAATTCTATGATTCTATGATCCAAAACATGCTCAAATTTTGGAAAAATGGACCAACAAGAATTTTATGAAAGGACAAGAGCTAAGTCCATCACCTGGGAGAAAGAATTCCTTGCAGTAATACAGCCTGAAGACAAAATGTCTAGAGTAGCATCTCTGCTGAAAAATGATCAAGGGTCTTGGTAAACAGTGAGTAGATCATGAGCCAGTAAAGTTCCCTGAAAAACAACAAAAAAATAAAGCCCGACTCTTCACAACAGTGCTTGGTGGTAGGATGACAAACAAAAGACATAAACTGAAACTAGAGAGATCAGGAAAAGAATGTGAAGAAGAGGTTAGTCTCCCTGGAGGTTTACAAGCCTGACTGAATTCAGCCTTGAATAAGCTGGTATGATCTCACAGCTGACTCTGCGTGGAGCAGGAGGCTGGACTAGAGACTTCTTGGTTTCTTTCTGAGTCTGTTTCCATGATGTGAATAAACAAACAAACAAATAAATAAAAATATAAAGAAATATATTTGAAACATTAACTATTTTTCTACTTAAACAGTCTAAAGATTCCTGAATCAACTCTCACATGATGGCATAAGTTTATGAGTGTTTGTGTGATCATGGATAAGAGTTTTGGAGGTAAAAAAGAAATTAGCAATTGACTAGTTAATTTACCAGTTAGCTGATCTAAATATAGCCCATTAGCTACCAAAAACAGCTATTACATTCTGTCTGAGAAAGTTAGAGGGTTTTTTTATTTTATTTTATTTTATTATTTTTTTTTTAATTGTTAATACTTCTGATTTTATCTGATTCAGATGTATTTATTTCTGTAGTCTGTACTACCAGATAACATCTAAGAAACACAAGAAATCTGTAATAAAGCAACACCTTATGCTTATTTTTTTGAAGTCTAAGAAAAAAATATTCCAATTACTGATCAATTACTGATCTAGCCCATACTTAAAAGACTTAATCTGGTCTCAAAAAATTCTTTATCTTGGGGTAAAGTAGAATTAGTAGAATTAGTATTCCACATGACTAACAAAAAACTCTACCTGCTTATAAATGACTGCTCAAAGGAAGCCAGTAGATGTACTCTTTGTATTTCTGTAGAACATTCAGTACTGTTTCAGACTAGATAAATACACAGAATTATGGGTGAAAAATTAGCTAAGGGCTGGGGCTTATGGTGTTATAGTAAATGGAGTTACCTCAGACTGTTAGCCAGCCATTTGTAGGATTCCACTGGGGTAGATTTTAAGACTAATTACCTTTAATGTTTTTAGAAATAATTTGTATACAAGATTCAAGTACATATTCAGTATGTTTATAGATAGTACTGAATTGAGAGGAATTTTTAACTCTCAAGGGTAGAGAATCCTTTCAGAGAGTCCTTCCAGAGAGATCTTGACAAAGTAGAAGGCTGGGCATGCCAGCTGCATGAAGTTAGGGGAAAAAAAAAAAAAAAAGAAAGAAAAACAACCCTGGATATATGTACAGATGGGGAGGAGCAGCTGGAGAGAATTTCTGTGAAAATTTTAGGTTGAATTTAAGTCAATATTTTGCCTCAGCACCAAAAAGATCTAACCATTTCCTGGGATACATCTGTCACAGCACTGGCAGCCATTTGAGGGAAGTAATTTTTCTATTGTACTCTGCGCTGGTGGGGCCTTATCACAAGTACTGTGCTGCAGTATAAGAAGTACGATACTGAAATATAAGGATATAAAACTATTACAGATTGTCTAGAGGAGAGCAACAGATATGGTGAAGGCTCTGGACTGAGACATGAGGAGCATCTGAGGTCACTTGATTTGTTCATCTTGGAGAGGAGAGGAGAGGAGAGGAGAGGAGAGGAGAGGAGAGGAGAGGAGAGGAGAGGAGAGGAGAGGAGAGGAGAGGAGACTAAGTTGAGGCTTCATGGTGGCCTATAGCTTCCTCATGGGGCGAGTGAAGGGGCAAGCACTGTTCTTTCTCCCTGGTGACAGCTACAGGACCTGAGGGAACAGCATTAAACTGTGTAGGAGTTGGATCAGGTTGAATATTAGGAAAATACTCTTCAATTAGAGGGTGGTTAACAAAATTCCTAAGGCTGTGTTTACAGTATGAAACCTGCCAGAGTTCAAGAAGCATTTGGACAGTACTCACAGATATATGTTTTAAAGTTTTAGTTGGACTCAGACATCCATTTGGGTTCCTTCCAACTCAGGAAATTTTATGATTCTATGATATTTTCAAATGTCCTCTAAGAAACAAATGCCAGCATGCTCTGTGACAATTAAATATTTAAAACATAATCTTTTGAGAGAAGATATTTCTAATGTAGCAAGAAAAATGCCACCAATGAAATAGCCATAACTATATAGAAAATGTTCTTCCTCACCACATATGTAAACTGGAAGAATTTTTCTCTCTTAAAAATACCAAAGAGCATATAATCTCCTTCAGAGTCTTTGTATTACCAAGCATTGCAAATAACTAAATTCAAATAACTATATTAACATACTCCAAACATTTATGCATTTTTCATCTTTTTAGTATTTATTCCTAACTTCATTTATCTGCAAGATAATTTTTTTATCAAAAAGTCTGCTTTTAAATAGTTTCCTGAATTGTATCTTATAAGCTTAGCAATATCAATACACTGCTGCTGTACTTTGCATTATCTTTGGTGAATTAATCCTAACCAAACGAAGCATAGTCTTTACATTTAAATATTTCTTAATAAGTGTGAACATTAAGATGGATCAGAAGACTGAAGTAATTACTTGGTTTGCCAATATGAAGATTATTTTAATTCCTAACCTTATCCTGTCACATAGTGCCAAAATTTAATTTCAAGAAAGGATTATAACTAGATTAGCTGTTCTCTTTTTATAAATAAGTAGATAGATAGATAGATAGATAGATAGATAGATAGATAGATAGATAGATAATGTAAGTCATAATATATTTTGAAACTATTTTTATTAATACTTATATTCTAAAATATGTAAGAAGTAGCTACACTGCATTTACATGTCATTCAAACTTACCAGCAAGTTATTAAAATAACTGCTATGTTGGATTACAACTGACTAGCAGTTTTAGAGCTAGGTAAAAATATGAAAATAATGTGAGGAGAAAATAAGAGTATTTTAATATGGAACATTATACACAACATGCTGAGAAAGCAAGTATGATATTTACTTAGTGATCTGAGATTGGATTATTAAAGCATGCTTGTCCTGGTTTCAACTGTGACAGAGTTGATTTTTCCTTTGTAGTGTCTGGTATGGTGCTATATTTTGACTTTAGGAGAAAAATAATGTGACAGTATACCAATATTCTAGTTGTTGCTGAGCAGTGCTGTACTGAGCCAAGGGCATTTCTGCTTTTCATCTTTTTGTACTATCCTGCCAGTGAGGGATGATGAGGCGGCACAAGTTGCTGGGAGGGGACAGAACAAGGACAGCTGACTTAAACTGAAGAAAATGTTATTTCATATCATATAACATCATCAGAGAAAAACTTGAAAAAACGGTAGCAAGCTGGCTGGGTTGTCAGCTGATGCTTGGGAACTAGTTGGGCATTGGTCAGGGGGTGGTGAGCAATTGTGTTGTGCATCATTTGATTTGTAATTATGTAATTTTTTATTATATATATATTTATAATTGTCATTACTATCGTCTCTATTTCCTCTTCCTTTTTCTATTTAGTAAATTTCTTTATCTTCAACCTACAAGTTTTACTTTTTTTTTTTTTTTTTTTTTTTTTTTTTTTTTTTTCCTCAGTTCTCTTCCCCATCCCACTGGGATGGAGACACAAAATGACTCTGTGGTGCTTAGATACCTGCCAGGTTAAACCAGAAGTATGCTTTAGTAAGGTATGTTAAAATGATGGTCCATAATACCAAGTAACATTAAAGACGGACGGACGGACGGACGGACGGACGGAAGGAAGGAAGGAAGGAAGGAAGGAAGGAAGGAAGGAAGGAAGGAAGGAAGGAAGGAAGGAAGGAAGGAAGGAAAAAACACGAAGAAACAGAAGCAAAATTCTGTGGCGGAATTTGTGTGATTTGGGCATACCTTCTATATTATCCTTTCATTGTACAAATATTTCACTTTACATACAAACATAGCAATAGGTTTCATTTTCACATCTCATTTAATATTATCTTTCATTTTTCCTTCTGTGTGAAAAAAAAACTTTTCTATTTTGGGTCTGCTAAAAAACAAATTGCAATTAGGTTCACTGATTCCAAGTCTTCCAAAATTTCTTCCAAATACATTTATGATATTCATCCTTTTTAGGAGCAATAACTAAAATGTTGTGAATTGTCTTCATGATTACTCTATTAAAAGAAAAAAAAAGAAAAAAAAAAAAAAAAGCATAGATTCATGTGGGAACAGAAGATTACCTCCAGCTTCTCTTGAAAGATGTATTTTTTATATATATCTCTAGCTTTCAGACCTATGCTTTTTTAGCGCTGAATGCTTTTACTGCTTCAACACCAACACCAATATGAATTTTTTAACACTGATTTTTTGTCTTTAAATGCAAAATCATTTATATAGGGTTGTTTTTTTTTTTTTTTCATTTTATTTTATTTAAATTTGTTTTATGTCAAACACATAGGAAATCAAAGATGGAAAGAAACTTAACTAATGAGATTGCCAGTTGGGTGGTGGTAGCACTTACAAATTGAAATGTAGAAAGGAAATTTTCAAATGTCAGTATCTAAGATGACTAACAAACATTCTTTGGTCTAATAAAAAAAAATATTCTGGAAACCTATTATAGCAAAAATCTGTACTTTATCACTTATTGCTCATTTCTCATTTCACATAAGAAACATAGCCAGGAAGTCACACTCAAAATCATTATGCAAGTGGAAAATGTATAGACTAAAGAAAATTCAGACAGAAACTCCAAGAGCAAGAAAAAAAAAATCACATCTAGTCAAGTGTTGAAATTCTGTGTAGATTTTTTAAAACGGAATTCTCAGTTGTGTATTTCTCAAATAAGGACACATGGTATACAGAATCTTCAGCCTTAAGCTTTTGCATTAAAGCATGGAATTTTGCCACAGATCATGAAGAATCAAACTACAAAGAAGACAATTACTTTAAGAACTTTAACATCAGTTTATCAGTATTTTTAAAAACTATTTCATTTTTCATAATCTTGGCTCTTGGTAGTGGTCAGAATTGCTTTTCTCTCATTCACAGTTCAAGAAAACTGAGTTTTTGTCCAAAAAGAAATTTTTTAGTAAGAATGTTTTTTATGATCACTGCCAAAAAGTTAAACTATGTTTTGATATTTAGATAGATACTCAGAAGCTGGAAATCTATTGTGTTCTGGAAACAGTCTTCTTGAATTGAGATTATAGCCTTCTTCAGACATGAAAGAAAAAAAAAAACATGCCACAGACATAACCTGAGGTGAGTCACCTAAACATCGTCCAAAGACCCCAGAGCAGGTCAGATTTGGATGGCAGCAGTTATCTTAGTTTCAGATATATTTTCACCTATATCCTGGCTTCTAAATTAAACTGGGGCAAAATAATCTATTCAGAATCTCAGAAGATCTCCTTAATATTCACTGTTTCCTAATGTCATTGCTTCTCTGCTTTAGGTTTGTATAATATTTTTCAGTATACGTGTGCATACATGTGGAAAGAGTGCCTTAAAGTATATATTGCAGTGTAGGAAATTTGCTAATTGGTAGTAGTTAACAAGATGTCAGATTAAGATTGAGCTCCATGCAGTATAGAGAAAGTTTTACCTTGGGAATTCCTCTGCAAAACAAATGGGAAAAGCTATAGAAATCTGACTCCCTGATGAAAATTAACACTAAGATTTTGAAATATGACAAAGTATAGAAATGTGCTTGCAGAAAACTTGCTTGATACTCTCAGAAAAGAGGGGGGGGGAAAGGGAAAAAAAAAAAAAGAAAAAAAAAACATTGCAAACAATCAAAAATAGCAAAATTAAACTTCTTGAAATAAACATATTTATTAGTTTTGTTTTGTTGAACGGATTGATAAAAAATATAGTACTCGATGTTGGTAGTTATATTAAACATCACTAAATGAAACATTAATATAATGTCCTTGTGTGTATGACTATGATTTGAACGTAGTGTGTTGTTTTTCTTCCTGACAAAGAAAAATAAAATCAAAATAATAGTTTCAAAGCAACTGTGATTACTCATATTTTCATTCATATAATCATTTATATTTCTCGCAGAAGTAAAAGAATCATTCTTACGATTCTATGTATTTTAAAGTTCAGTTCATAAAACATCATTCAGATTTCATGTTTTGAATAACAAAAAGATATAGTCCATTAAAAGCACTACAGTTAGGTGTTTCAAAATTCTATTCCATAGAAAAGGGGTTATGTATTTCAGTGAGGAAGTGGATTCAGTATTACCTCTGTGAAAACAGAAGACATATAAGGAGATTTTTATTTTAAAGAGCAGTATGTGCTAATCAGATAATGATTTCTTCTTAGTTTCTTTCAATATCAATAATTTTACTTAAGAATAATATACTTACAAACTAGAAAAAAAAGGTGCAAAGGTATTTAATACTGTAATTTTCTCCTCCCAATTAAAAAAAATTGTTTGTTTGTTTGTTTGTTTGTTTGTTTGTTTTTCTTTCCAGACAGCTGAATCAATCCTAACTATACTACATATGTAGCAACATATAAAATACTGGAAATTTTTGTTCCTTGGGAGGTAAGATTGTAAATATTTTCCTTGTGAGAAAAGCACATTTTAGAGTGACATTCTTTTAATTTTCTGCCAAAAGAAATGTAAACACAGTATTCATATGAAAGTAAGTATATTCATAATAACTGGTACATTTACTTGTCAGTAACCCAAGGTAATTAAGTAATTCTTGGCTTTATTGCCGACATAATAGACATGAGCTCTGCTAATCAGCAAAAGGAAAAATGGAACAACAAAAAAGAAATATAGGAAAAGTAGCATTTAAGATTACATCATATTTTAAGATTTGTATCATATAAAAATCGCTGTGATTTTACACCAGTCATACTTACATTGCCCCCAGTCTCAAAGACTTCTTCGAAACTGACAGATTCACAGAATTTATTTATGTTTCCCTCTCAGAGTAATTGGACTCTACATCTTCATCTTCAGACCCAGTTTGTTGTGTATAGGTTCCTCAGGAAAAAAATCTTTTACTCTTAGAGAGCTTGTTGTTTGTTATGTAGACGTTTATCGACCGTAAATGAAGGATTGTGTTTCTAGCATTTGATGGTGCAAGTTCCTACAATGGAAAATCTTTTTCCTTTTCTTTAGCTAGCAATATATATTGGTATTTAAGGATTTGGCAAAATTCTAAAATGTTTATTTTTCTTAGGTGACTTTAAAAGCATAACGTTTGGTTTCTCTTCTCTGCAGGTTAAACTAATCTCCAGCTCATGAAAAATAACTTGTCTCATGGCAATTTTCCTTTTCTTAGAACTTTTAACATGTAAAATTTATGTTTCTGCCAAATTGACGTACGGGTTTTTTGTGGGTTTTTTTATTTTTTTATTTTTTAAATTTATTTTCCATTAGATATCTGCCTTATATATGCTAGTACTAAAAAGTGGATTTTAAGATGTCACTTTAATGAATAATAACTCTTCCTAAAGTATTTCAACATATCAACACAAGAATAAAACGTAGAAAGAAAAGAGGGACTAGGAACAAGGCAATATGAATGCAGAATATTTCCATTTCTTTTATATAATACACAGTCTCTAAAATGAAAAAGAAAAGACTTACCAAATTTATTTTTTTCTATTTATTTTTATTTAATTGTAATTTATACCTAATATTTTTCACTTCAACTACCACTTGAAGTTAGAGTAGTAAATATGTTATGACACTGATAACTAAATGGCCACATTTATACAGACACATTTTACACTGTCACATAAAATAGAAATTTATTGTTAAAAATAAATAAAATAAAATACATATATATATGTTCTGTATCATTGTAGTTTGCTGGCTAATTTAACAATGCTACTATTTGGACTTTCCAGAAATAAAATTCACTGTCAAGACAAAACAGAGAGTTTGTACAGTCAGAAGTGTTAGTGGATTCAGATACAGGAACTGTACAAGAGGTGAAGGATGAACTGATATAGGATACACTCTCAAAACTGATTTAATTTAACAAAACACTGACAGTGAAACAGGAGTCTGAAGAGAATTATTTCTACCACACTACACAAAACATCATCTAATCTTTTTCATTCTGAGACCTTAGGAATGGGAAAGTGATTTCTGTTCTCATTTATTCTGAGTGCCTTAAGCTATCCTACCTTACCTATCCTACTATGAAATTAGGCTTCTATAAGCTTTTATTCAAGCTATAAATACTAGCAATATATCTGAATCCCTTTGACTTCCTTTATCTCAGGCTTTTGTTCAGAGGGAAATTCTGTTTTCTAATGCATCTCTGACTATCCCTACTTCCTATGTACTGATTCAATTTGCAGAATTATTTTGGTTTGTTTGCATGAAACTAAACTGGATTTTCTGCTCAAAGTATACGGAGAAGTCATAACAGGTCTTCACTGTGTGATCAGGATTTGAAAAATGACTATTTACAAACACATTGCCATGAAGAATTTCAGTGTTTGAATCTTCCCCCCAAATTCAGCAGAAGGAAAATTCAGTTGTTTTGCAAAGTATCAATGTTGTAACATGAGCCTTAGCTGCTTGATTTCCTGATCAATGCTCAAATAAATAAGAAGGAGGAACTGGCTTCTACAGACACGGAGAAGGCTGAGGTGCTAAATGAGTTCTTTGCCTTGGTCTTCACTGTGTGACAGGTTTCTCAGGTCTCCCACTCACATCCCTGAATTGCTGGATGCTGGGCAAGCAAAATCTCTCTCACTGTAAGAGAAGAGCAAGCCGAAGACCATCTCATGAGGCTAAATTTGTGTGTGTGTACGCTGGATGACATGCATCTTAGGGTCCCAAAGAAATGGACTGATGTATTTGCCAAGTCACTCTCCATTATATCTAAAAAGTTGTGGCTGTCAGGTGATGTCTGTTGTAGTAACTGGAAAAGGGTAAATATTACTCCCACTTTTAAAAAAGAAACAAAAATCAGGGAAACTACAAGCCAGTGAGTCTCATCTCTGTAGCTAGGAAAATCATGAAGTAGATCCTCCTGGAAGCTATGATAAGGCACACACAAGCCAGGACATCTTCCTGAAGGGCTGATTGTGCCTGATCAATTTGGTGACTTTCTGTGATGGAGTGATGCCTTCAGTGGACCAAGGAAGGACAACTGATGTCATCTACCTTGACTTGTGCAGTCCCCATGCTCCTGATCTTTATTGTAAACTGTCTCTACAAAGAATGTACTTAGCTAGAAGGTGCTTAATGTATCACCAGTTCCTAATGAATAATATTGAAGATTGTCTGTTCAGAATGATCATGATGTAGGATCACAGATTTTTCAAATTATTTTAAACTTTAATGTGAAATTAAAGTAGAATAGCAATAGCAATTGTTAGCTTGTTTTTAGAAACATTTCCTTTAATAAGCAACAAGCCTTCCTAGGGGCTTGGAGAATATGCCCTACAAGGAATGACTGAAAGAACTGGGGCTGTTTAGTCTGGAGAAGAGGAGGCTGAGGGGAGACTGTATTGTTCTCTTCAAATATCTGAAAGGTGATTGCAGAGAGAATGAGTCTGGTCTCTTCTCACTGGTGACAGGACGGGGGGAAATGGCCTTAAGTTCCACCAGGGTAAATTTAGGTTAGATGTCAGGAAACACTTCTTTACAGAAAGGGTTGTTAAGCACTGGAATAGGTTCCCCAGGGAGGTGATTGAGTCACCATCCCTGGATGTGTTTAAAAAACATTTGGATGTGGTGTTCAGGGCCATGATTTAGCGGAGGGTTGTTAGAGTTAGGGTGGTACGGTTAGGTTGTGGTTGGACATGATGATCTTTAAGGTCTTTTCCAACCTGAGCAATTCTATGATTCTAAGATTCCATGATTCTGAGTTATTTTGAGTCTTCATTAAGCTTGTTCATGTAAGTTCCCTATACTAGATTTGGCTGGGATAATGTTAACTTTCCCCACACTATTCCATACAGTGCACTTGTAACTAGAACTGAAATGATATCCCACAAATGTTTTGTCTAATTCTAAGCAGCGCTGGCACAGAATCAAGGCTCTCTCCAACTTCTGCCAAAGTGAGTAGGACAGCTGTAGGCAAGAGGTGTGTGTGTGGGGCATCACTAAGGCAGTTGATCTATACTGACCACAAGGACATTCTATGCTATATGATATTACCCTCAGCATTAAAAACTGGGAAAGAAGGACAATACCACAACGGTGCAACTCCTCCATCTTCTATATTATATACCTGTACATTTTTTCAATCATTTTTCCTGGTTCAAAAAAGCCTACTTCACTAATGTTTCTCCTTGGAGTACTCTGCCTTGTGCTTTCAATGTCTAAATAGCTCTCCAATCCAAACAAAAAAAAATATGTCTGTGGAGAATAGCCATTCTATATGCGTTTTTCTGGCTAAACGGGGGTCATGTTCCAGGCATTTTTCTGTCTTAATTGTAAGTCCCAAAACAATTTCAGGTATTTATCAGAAGAAAATAACAAAACAACAACAACAAAAAATCCAATAATATTTTTCTCATTAATATTTCAGATTGCTAGTCTCTCAACTTCAGAATTAACTGGAGTATTAAAGGAGCACAGGGAATTACACTGTAAGCTTTCTACATGCATGAGGCCTGTGAAGTTTTCTAAATTAAAAAGGATCAATCTTATTTTATCCTAGTTGTGGTTTAACTCAGCAAGCAGCTAAGCTCAACACAGTTCTTTGCTCACTCTCCCCTCCCACTGGGGTGGAAGAGAAAGATGAAAGAAAAACAACCAATCAAAACAAAAACAAAAACAAAAACAAAACAACAGCTAAGTAGAAATTGTGGGTTGAGATTAAACAGTAAAGGAAGAGAAAGCAAAAACAATAATAATAATGATAATAATATAATATTTACACAGTAAGTTATGCACATCATAATTGCTCACCACGCACTGAACCATGCCCAGCCAGTACTGAAGGTGTGGCTGCACCCTGACCAATGCTCCTCAGATTTTAAAGCTTCCTTCCCATGATGTCGTATGTTATGGGATATTCCCCTCCATTTTAGTCAGCTATCCCCGTTCTGTCCCCTCCTAACAACTTGTGCCCCCTCAGCATTCCTTGCCAACAGGACAGTACATCTCGAAACATCCTTGGCTCTATGCAGCCACTGCTCAGAGACAACTGAAACATCAGAATGTTGTATCAGTATTGTTTTTCTCCCAAAGCCTAAACATAACATCATACCAAACACTATGAAGAAAAAAAAAAAAAATTCTGTCTCAGCTGAAACCAAGACACTTATCTTACTGTAATTTATTTTATGAGCATCAAAGGTAAATTGCAAAGCATTTGACAAAGATACATAAATTAAAGTTGAATATGAAGAATATCAATATATGAAGAAAATTTGAAGAAACTTTAATTTATGTATCTTTGTCAAATGCTTTGTTTATATATATAATATAATATATATATATATATATATATATATTTCCTAAAACCATTAGAGTTTCTCCACAACAGCCAAAGAACATGGAATGGAATATAATAGTAATATTTTCAATGAATATATTTACAATAAATGACAAATATACAGGGAAAAATAATAAAATTAGATACCATAAAATAATCTCATGATATCTACTTTTTGTTATTCCTGACAGAACTTTGTTTCATTCATGTTGCTTTTTTACAATACTTTAATGACACACACACGAAAATATTTTTCCTGTTTTTAACATTCTTTCTGCCTGTCAGTATATGTAGTCTCATGTAGGTACTTGACCATGGGAATGGAGGATATTTTGAGTGGAGGAAACTGTTACCACACACCTGAGCTGATGCTCTGAACCAATTTCCACATATTTCTATGCAAAATAGTGATAGACAAATAAAATAAAGTTGATACATTTTATTTCAAACCACTTGTGCTTTTTTTTTTTTTTTTTTTTTTTTACCATATATATATTTAGAGCATATATATTTCTCATTCACTCTCTGTGATTTAGACTTACAGGCAAAAGAAGCTTCACTGACCTTGCACTTTTCCTACTATATGTTACTTTGAGGAAAATGGTTGATATATGCTTATATGACCTTGTTTCCCAAAGTGCATTTTATACTTTTGCAACTGACATTTAAAATTATGCTCTTTGAAAGCTGCATGTTATCAAATGAATTAGAAAATTTTGTTTACCTTATGGGCAACTGGCTGCCTGTTTTTCCTGCTGAAACACTAAACACTAACAGTGCTGCAAACATCTAAGTTGTGACTTGTATTTAGTACTAAAAACTAGACAAAATCTTGGCTCTCTACCTTGTCAAGAAATTGCATGATATAAAGTTATTTTAGAACATTTAATTTGTTTGGAGGGAGGGAGAAAAGGAGGTGGTGAAGAGTGGGAAGAGAATGACAGACACAGAGAGAATATAACACATTTTTCTTCATTCATCGACATTTTTTAAAGTAACCTATATTTCAGTGTTTAGAATGCTTATCCCAGGAACCTGGAAAAAATGGACTTAAATATTCTCTGAAGAAGAATAATTTTTTCTGATCTCTCTTTTCCTAGGAATCACAAAAAGCAAGATTAATTTCACTTTTGATGAAAAATAAAATAGTAAATCTTGTATTTCACCTACCTTAAAGAAAAGTATGGAAATCAAACCTATGAATTCAACACAAGACAGTACTGAACTGCATTTAACACCTGACTGATTCTAAGCTGAATTGACTTTCTGAAAATGTCCGGAAATAACTGAGTAAAGACAGTGCATTTTACAAGTTTGCATTTGAAAAATGACTTCCTTATAGAAAATTTATCATAGAATTATTATTATTATTATTTTTCCCAGTAGAGGTTAAATGTTTAAAATAGATATTGAAGAATTTGAAGAATTCATTTCAGTAGTTTGAAAGATTACTTTGGATATTTTATTTGGTTGCACTGATGTCATAGAGTTGATTGAGGTGAAGGAAAAATATGATGGCTCTTTTGAGTACAGAAAGAGGAATGCGGTCCAAACATATGCACACACAAGAAGTATTTGGAACCTTAAATCCTTAACAGCTTTTATAAATCCACTGTCATTAATTTTTATTCACTGTTAATACTCTGTTTCACTCCAATATATAGGAGGGAGAGGAGGTTCTTTGATATATGTATACCTGATGTGAGATTAAGAAACAACGGTTCAAATGTTAGTCCAACCAGTTTATTACAAGTCATTATCAATCAGGTAGATGGGGAAGGGGAGCCCGGCGACTACTATGAATTAGGGTGATGGGGAAGGGAAAGTGGGCAAGAAATGATAGGAAAAAAGCAAGAATTACTTTAAGTAGGGATAGTCACCACCACCCACCTTCCTGTTGCACACTGTTCCAATGGTATGAGGCAAAAGTGTAGGGGAGAGCAGCAGCAGAGTGGCCAACCTTGGGCAACAAGCAGATACAGCAATATGGTAAGTCCAGGAGAAGTGTCAGATCTCAGGTAGCAGGCTCAGGTGAGTCCATCAGCATGCAGGCATCATGTCATGAGGCTTAGGATGTCAGAGACCTCTTCTTCATCATGTCATGAGGAATCTGTTGTCAGAAAACCTATCCTCATGGCTGTTGATCCCTCTTTTTATCCTTCTTCTGCCAGCACAGCATTCTTGGGCACTTGGGTAAGAGTCATGTGCAGCACCCCCTGAGATGGCCATCTTCCTTGAGATAAGCCCACACAAAAGACTGCTTCCCAGCCATTAAGCTGCAGCTCATCTCTCTCTCACTGCCCCTGGCCTGCAAATCTTCAGACAAAAGATTTTGCCAACTTTGAGCAGGACTTGCCTGGACTTGTCCAACTGTGTCCTCAGCAAGCTTTGAGACAATGGTGTAAAAGAATAATCTCTTACATATTCATAAATTTATTGTAGATAGATTCTACCTTCAGAAATCTGGAATCCAACCCTTAAAATGGGATTTTCCTCGCTCCATCGTGGAATTAATTGTGACATAGCCAGTTTATACATTTAGTTTAGATCTCCACTCTCTTGTCATTCATATTATACTATCATGTTTTTATGATTTTTTTTTTTTTAATTGTTGTTGTTATTGGTATTCCACATCATAACATCACTAGTACACTGGGAGTTAAGGAATTGATGCTGTTCTGTGGAGTGCTGATAGTTCTGGGTACAATCTAAGAAGAAATGACTTCAGCTCCCAGAAGACTTTACTGTTGCTTTTTCTTTTTCCATTCAGAGGGAAAGATAAAACTGTCACAAGACAGCTTTGCCTTTTTTTTTTTTTTTTTTTTTTTCCTGCTCTTCTCTGTGATGTATGCTTCCTAGCCATCTTGACTACAGAGTTAGAGTAAGGCCTTCAGTTTTTGGACATTCTCATTTATTATCTTCAATTCCAATTGTATTGTACTATATTGCATCATCTTGAATTTAGCAAATTAGTTTTCTTAGCTCATTGCCTCTGTTGTTTTCCTCCTATGGGTTCATCTCCTTATCTTCCCTCTTCTCCCTTTCCTGAGGCATGGGTCCGTGAGTCCCCCTTCCCCATTCGTCACAGAATGAGGCCAAACCAGGGCAGAACTGTGACATATGCCTACTATAAGTCTACTTGAGACAGAGACATTCTTTCATGTTCGTACAACAAACACATAAAAGTCCTTAGGGTACAAACACATAGCATTTGTAGCAAAAATAACATAAAGAGTGATTTCTAGGAATTATTTTCAACATACTTTGAAGAAATTCTTTTTTCTTATTAGCATTCTGTATACATATGGGAAGAACACTGTCAGTGAAGGACATCTGGGAAGCTTTTCATCAGTCATATTAATCTCCAGTTCAAAATAAGTAATTCCAGGTTAATTGCTGTCAAATATACATACATATATATATATATGTAAAGAATTTGCACTTAGTTGTTTTTAGTTTGTTTGTTTTACATAGATACATTGATGATTACATTAATGGAAACATTTGGAATTTAACTGAAACCATATTCACAGAGATTAAAGTGGTAATCAATTATTTAGATTAAAGACATGAAAGAGAATGTTAGAGTTAGAAGCTAGTATGTTGCATATTCTTTCAAGCTTGCCATTAACAGTCTTAAACATAAAATCATGTGTACAGCTTAGATAATGCAATATTTTCAGAATTAAGCATGTCAAATAAGGAAATTATACAATTAAGGTTATTCATGTTTTGACACAGTGTCAGCATGACTTTTAATTTTATTTTCAACCCACAATGTACCTGGATTAATATTTAATACTAAAACAAACAAACAAACAAACAAAAAACAATGGGAGATGAGGTTCTTTTAATATCCGTATACCCGGTGTGAGATTAAGAAACAACGGTTCATATGTTAGTCCAACCAGTTTATCATAAATCCTAATCAGGGAGACAGGGAAGGGAAGGAGGGAGATAGAAAAGATAGGAAAGAAGCAAGAATCACGTAAGGCAGGGATAGTCACCACCAGGATCCAGCAGCGGTCTCGTTGCACGCTATTTCGAAGGTCTGAGGCAGAAGCAGCAGGGGGGGAGAGCAGCAGCAGCAGCATGGCTGGCCTTGGGCAGCAAGTGGGTAGCAGGAAGAAGTTGGAGAGCCAGTCTGGGGGGGAAGCAGCAGGACTCAGGTAGCAGGCCCAGGAGAGTCTGCCAGCATGCAGGAATTCCATAGTGAGGAATCTGATGGCAGACACCTTTGTTCTTCTTCAGCATCATGATAGAGCGCAGAGCAAGTCCAGGAAGGAGAGAAGCAGGTCGTGAGGCTTCTCATGGCAGAAACCTCTGTTCTTCTTCATGAGGAGTTTGTTGCCAGAAAACCTAAACCTCGTGATTGTAGGTCCCCGACTTATTCTTCTTCTCTTTGTGCCTATGTGACATCCCTGGGCACTTGAGCAAGATCATGTGAGTACCCCCTGAGATGGCCATCATCCTTGAGATAAGTCCACACAAAAGACCGCTTCTCGGCCATTAAGCTGCAGCTTATCTCTCTTTTGTTGCCCCTGACCTAGTCCACCTGTGTCCCTTAGACAAAGGATTTCTCAACCCCTGACCAGGGCTTGCCTGGACTTGTTCATCTGTGTCCCCAGAAAGCTTTGAGACAATGTTGTAAAATAATATTTTACAGAAACTTAACCAGCTGAAGCTGGAATACTTCCTCAAACTACACGGGGGTCAGAAGTACACTGCAAGGATGATATTCAGCCTTCATCCCCACAACCACTGAAGCGACCACCAGGAGGCACCATGCATGCGTAGAAGCGTTAGTTAGAGGTGGAGTTTGGGTTGTAGAATAGGCATAGAATATTGCAATGGATTTCTAGAAGCCATTGTAATAACCACTCCTTGTCTTAGAAATACCATGAATATGCATGTATTCCTACTATAAATAAAGATGTTTATCTGCTTTTGGTGTGCAGGGTAGGAAGGGGTGACCCCCTTGCGCCCAGCATTTAATAAAATCATACCTGCTTTATAACTACTTTGTGGTTATAGAGTTTGATTCCACGAGTTATAAAGAGACATGATATCAGCCCCAGAAGGACCCAGAACTGGTCATAATACTCCAGATGTTCTCACAAGACCCCTTCTGGAGTATCATGTCCAGTTCTGGTGCTTCCAGCACAAGAAGGACATCAAACTGTTGGAGTGGTTCCAGAGAAGGGAAGTTGATCAAAGGGCTGGAGCACCTCCCTTTTGAAGCCAGGCTGAGGAGAGTGCAGCTCTTCAGCTGAGTGCAGAACAAAACTAAGTAACACCCAGGGATGGATTTTGGCCAAAGGCACACAAAAGTGTCAACAAGAAGCAGCAGCATAGCATGAACTGATACAACTTTTTATTCATCATTCCCAGCTCAGCAGAGACTTTTCTGCAAGGAAGAGAAGTCAAGACCTATCAAATTTTACACTGTGCATCAGTGAGTAAGAATGTGAGTTAAACAAGCAGTCTAAAAGCTGTGAACTCATTGTCTGGTGGTCAGATCCACTGTTATTCAGATGTGCTACAATTTGTCATTTACTCAGTTTCATCCAAGTGCCTGTAGCTCTTGTGTGTGTTTCTCACACTGCTATGATTACCATCTGCAGCAGGATGGCATGCAACAGTTATGACCTCTTTGAGAGTTTCCACTTCCACTCCGCAAACATATAGCTCTTGTGTTACAAGAACAATAAAACACCTGCTCGTTGGACAGTACAGAAACATAGTTCCAGTGCATAGCTGCGTTACTTAGAGGTCATTCTTGTGTCTTCCCCTTACACCTACTTGACGGGACATACCTTTTCAGTTCGGATCATGAGGCTACATGCAAGAGGTAAATACATGAGTGACAACAGCTAATTTAACAGCATGTCAATTGTCAGATATATATCATATTCTCCCTGTAATTTTTACCCTAAGTTTATAGAAATTACTTAACAGTTTCATCTGCCATTTTTATTAATTTATATTATGTAGTTCTTAACCAACTCCTCACTGTCACTTTTAGCTTACATTGCCATTACTATCTTTTTCCAGATAATTGATTGTTACAGTTCAAAACAACAACTTGTACAGGATTTTCCTGCTTCTCACAGTGTGAAAAGTGGTAATCTTATTCCTACCCATCCACTGGCAATCATTCAGTATGGTTACCATACTGAATAAAACTTTCCTCTTGTATAGGGCGGTTTATTTTGGGTAAGGGATTCTAAGAAAGGCAGTCAAAAACTTTTTTTGAAATATACTTTCTTAGTATATTCTTGCTGATATGCTTATAAATTCCCTCAAAGAACTTTAATAGTTTATAACATCATTTCTTGTTGACTCTCCATTATACTTTGCACAATCTCCTCTAACTTCAATCTCTGCTGTAACATTTTCCAAGCACAAAAACCAGAACTGATTGCTTATAATTCTCTATATTTTCCTAGAGCCTCTTTTATATTATCATATTAGCTGACATTTAAAAATTTGTGACTTTTTCTAAATTCATCTTCCTAGTGAAGAGTTTTCTAGTTAATTCATAAGTAAATTTATGTTTCTAACAAACTATTAAAGTTATAAAACTGCTGTAAAAAACAGAATGAGTTCTATTCACTTATTTATTCTAAATACATCCTGACATTATTCTTCTGTAATACAGTTCCTCTATAAATTCCTCAGTTTAGACATTCTTCCTCAGTAACAATAATGCAAAAATTTTCTATCCATGAATGGTCCTTATGTTAGAGAACAATCTATTTCCTTTTCAGACTCCTTGTAAGATTCCTGCATCTGCTGTGATTAAAACAATTTTATTTAGCAGTATTTTAAACTATGGAAGTTTCACTTCAAAATCTGTTTTTGTCTTGTCTCATATCAGAATTTTGCTGTTCTTGTTTGTTTATTCAGTAGAAGGATTCTTTTACAGTTTTATGAGATTCAAAGGACAGAAAATGACTGCAAATGAATTTTTTAAATATTATATATAGGACAACAATCAATTAATAGATTCACTCCCCAAGGCCTCTAAATTTACTTCTTGATACTTCATATGTAATCACTATCAAGATCCCATTTTACTTAGTTCATGATTTGGTGCTATTACTTGTAGTAACATAAGGAAAAGCATTATTAAAGTGAATGCATGCTACATAAAGAAAGGGAAGATAATAGAAACACTTAAAGAAGAAATAAACATTTCTAAAGAGGAGAGCTGGATGACTTATGATTAAATTTTATGCTTTGATGCTTTTCAATTCTCTGAAAGCTAGTGATAATAAAGAAAATTACTTCTTCTTCTGATCAGCAGCTTAAATGAAACCAATACGGCCTAAATAATCCAACCTTTATATGTTAGTTAAAAGTGCTTTTATCTCTTAGGGCTAAAGTAGATAATGAAACTTGTTACTTAAGGAACTTATCAGCGACAGTGAAAATTTTGATAATTTCGTGTTGCACATCTAGGGTTTCAAAATTACATATGATTAAAATGTTGTTGCCATGACTAAGAGGGAGTCCAATGAGCTATGAATTAATACCATCAAAGGGAACAAAAATGGAATTAATAGAAATTTCTTTTTCTCTTATTTTCAATTAGTGATGAAAGATTTTATTTTCCTAAGTGTCTCAGAACATATTTTAAATTGTCTTCCTAAGAAGAAATACAAATAATTCCTTAACTTTACAGTCTGTTTAGATAAGCAAAAATAGATGCTGTTAGATAATGGAGAAAGATCTTTATGGAGTTTTGAGGTTTAAAGCTGACATACATGTTTTAAGCTGATGTATGTGAACGATTGAATGTTAGGACTGGAGTAACTTGCAGTGTCATTGGATAAAGAAAGATTGTTGGTTATGGAAAATGTCTTAAATTAAAATTAGGAGGTAGCAATTAAGGAATACCAGGCATCAAATAGTCTGTATCATAGAATTAGGTATAATAGAATTAAGAAATGTTGATATTTTGTCTATAAGGTAAAATATGGGCTTCAGAATGCATAAACACTATGCCTGCAGTTATCTAAACATACGCTAAATTATCTCTTTCCTGAAGGACTCTCACCTTAATGAATTAAGTCAAAGGTGCAGGTAAGATGAAAAGTGCAAAGCAGTTTCTGTTATATGCTGAATATATTGACAGAATAAAGAACAAAACAAAAACACTTTGTCCTCAGGCTCAGTTCAGTGAGGTGACTACCAAAATGCGCTGTCTTTAAAATTATTGGCAATTATTTAATTATTCAGGTAAAAATATTTGCAGCTGATGTTCTAAATGAATATGAAATATGAATATACTGAATATTAGATATTTAAATGTGTTATCTTTAGATTCATTCTTTATCATGGGTGTCCAACCTTTTGGCTTGCTTAGATTGCATTGAATGAAGAGAAATTGTCTTGGGCTGCTTATATATAGGTTGCACTAAAACATCACTTCCTATTTGTTTCTATGGAAATCACAAATAGCACAAAGATGCTATTTAATAGAATACATTCTCATCTACAAAACACTATTTTTCATCATAGTCACTGACATTTGATATGCAATTTTGCCAGCAGTGCACACCCTATACTCAAATTCCAT
Organism: Chrysolophus pictus; assembly: GCA_037305975.1. Classification (NCBI taxonomy): domain Eukaryota; kingdom Metazoa; phylum Chordata; class Aves; order Galliformes; family Phasianidae; genus Chrysolophus; species Chrysolophus pictus. Next base: position 35,758,067 of record CM074576.1, on the reverse strand, counting down.
TATCAGAATGAAATGCATGGTTGCATATTTTTTGCTGCTCACAGAACTGCGTTTAGCCAATGCATCGAAATGCACAAAATTATTTGCCATCACTTGAGTTAGCACTCCACTTCTCCCCCATTTTGTTCTAATTTCAGCCCAGACAGTGTTAATAGAGCACTGGCAGTTTGGTTGTGGCTGAGCAATGGTTGTGTTTCTGGGGCTGGGCCAAGAAAAACTTGAAACAATCTGTCACTTTGATGGCACTAATTGTAGACATCCTAGGAATCATGTATTTCTTGAGAGTTTTCATGTCTGTGAGGAAAAAAGAAAGAAGAAAAAAGAAAAAAAGAAAAAAAAAAAAGAAAGAAGAAGGATGGTACTAGAAATGAGAAAAAGAAATCAAAGAATAAACATTCATTTTCTTTAAATGAGAAAAATGATACATATTATACTAAAATTTCTGACTTGAAAATATTGTTAACATGAATTTCTGAAGGTACTAATGATAGTTTATTTCTTTGGGGTGTTTTTCAGTTCATTTTTCCTAAATTATTTGTCAGAGACCATAATATAACTGTGAATTGGTTTAATTGTGAGATATTGGTCATTATTAGATAAGGCTAAATGTGATATGGCAGTTTAAACTAATTTTAAATAAAAAACCAATAATAAACATCACAATTAAAATAGAATCTCATATTTACGCTAATATCAAATACAATATATAAATCTGAGCTCTATATATTCCATTCTTGAAAGTCAGTAATATGACTTCATGTTGACTGCTAGAACAATTGCAAATGGTGCCTGCAGGGGTGAACAAACTGGTGATTGTAGCAGGCACACAGATTTCTTTTTTGTGAGATACAAGCAAGAGATAGCTGAAGGTTCAGTCTTTCCTTTCCCATCTCATTATGAGGAGGGTAAGAGGTGACTTGTGTGTTTCTGGCCTTTGGACTCTCTTTCTCTCCATCAGAAACACTTGAGAGCAGATATCTGCCTACAGCCACAAAAGCTATTAAAAATTACAAAAGCTCAGATCAGCAATAGCGTTCTGCAGTTCAGCCAGGTTTTGCAGTCTGAGAATTGCAAATATCTTGTGTCTGCTGGTGTAAAGTAGTGCCTTTGGGAAAATATTCTGAAAAATACACAGGGGATGTAGCTTGACACTCAAGCAAGGAAATAGAGGCTTGCAATAGTAGCTATAATGTAAAATTCAGTACATTTCAAAAGTGACCCAAGCATTTAGATGCCTAAACTGTATGTGTGAAAAATCACTTTTCAAAATACACAAACTCCTAATGTACTTAGAATACCTCTTTATTGCATTTTAGTTCAGGCATAAACATTTAAATAGATCTCTCCGTTGTCATCTTTCACCCCCCTGCCTTCCCACCACCCCACCTTATGTATTCCCATCATAAAACACAAACCCAGAGAATAAAACTTGATCCCTTCCACATGAAAGCACTCCAGGAGGTGAGTTCCAGGAAGGCACGGATTTTTTACTAGTCCTGAGAAGAATTTTATTCCAAAACAACCTCCTCTCTGTAGCTCCACATTTTGTAGTGTAGTAAATAATTTTTGTTCTTGTAACATTTAGCGAGCTGAAAGTTTTCAGGACTCCGAGAACCTATCTGAGTTTGTCTTGGCCTGAGATGGCACTAGCTTGTTGCAGCAATCCTAGAACACAAGTGACCATTTGCCATCCTGCTATAGCTGAATATCATAGAATCATAGAATCATAGAATCACAAGGTTGGAAATGACCTATAAGATCATCTAGTCCAACCGTCTTCACAGTACCACTGCTACTACAAGCTACTAAACCATATCTCGCAGCTCCTCGTCCAGACGCCTCTTGAACACTGCCAGAGATGGCAACTCCACCATCTCCCTTGACAGGCCATTCCAGTGCCTGACCACTCTCTGAGAGAAGAAGTTTTTCCTTAAGTCTAACCTAAACCTCTTCTGGTACAACTTGCAGCCATTTCCCCGGGTCCTGTTCGTTGCCTGGGAGAAGAGGCCAAACCACTCTTCACCACAACCTCCCTTCAGGAAGTTGTAGAGTGCGATGAGGTCTCCCCTGAGCCTCCTCTTCTCCAGACTAAACAATCCCAGCTCCCTCAGCAGCTCCTCATAAGACTTGTGCTCCAGAGAACACGCAATGAAGCTTTAAAAATCCTCAGTTGCCATACTACAGCAGACAGCAACCCCTCAAATTAGTCTGTATACAATATTCCAGCTTAAGATAATAACCAGTGAGAAAGTAGACAATGATAAAAAAAAAAAAAAAAACAAAAAAAAACCTGTGAGCAGTTTACAGGCTAGTTCAGTCCAATTCCGTGACTTTTGGGGTAGAGGGATCCGCAGATCCCTCGGAAAGGGGAAACAGGGAATAATTGAAAACAGCAGCAACAATCTAAGGAGAAACAAATTTAATTTACTGAATATGGTATTGGAATGCAAGATAACACACTGAAATAATAGGAATTAATATGAATATTACAATAATAGTAATTGTAAGTATAATAGGAATTGAAGCTAATAAATCAAATATAATGAGAGTGTCTGAAAGGTGGAAAGGCCTCACTATAACGCTGAGGTGAGATGCGTAGTCAGGTTGAGTAGCAGGGAGGAGAGAGAGAGACAAAAAAAAAAAAAAAAAAAAAAAAAAAAGGAAAGGTATTGTGACCTTGCTGGGGGTTATATCTCCTCTCTGAACACAAAGTCTTCTGGGGTATGTAGTTCTTCTCTTCCGGACAGGTGGCCAGAACTGAAACACTAAATCTTTAACTCCCAGTGCACTACGTGATGCTATGATATGGAATACTGATAACCAAGAATCATAAAACCATGACAAAAACATGTAAAAATGGCCTGAAATGTGTCTCAGGTATGTGAAATAGCTTTACTACTAGTTGTGGTGTCCTACTGCAGCTCACTCAGTGGAACACTTCCCTCTCATTCTTGACAGAAACTTCATCCATTAGGCTAAGGACCCAAAGAAACATTGGACAGATGAGCATTGCACCAGAGGAAAGGGAAAAATAACATGAAGGAGGTTTATGCATGACAGTTTTAATTGCATTATTATTACTGAGACATTTTGATATTAATTGCATAGAAGACTATTAGATGATTAAAGCATTTACGCTCAATTTTTGTGTGTGTGTTCATATTGCATATTTAGCTATTTAGCTTTGTTAATTTTCATATTTAACATTTTGATGTTTGGACTGGATTGGACGGTTGGACTGGGTGATCTTGTAGGTCTTTTCCAACCTTGGTGTTTCTGTGATTCTGTGATACAAATATGTGTAGTTTCTTGTGGGACCATAGTAAGATTCTGAGTGTAATAATGTCTGTGAAGAAACAGATTTAAGGGCTTCAGCACTGACCTGTCCCATACAACCTTTGCTACCAGTTGTTGTATACTTAGCTTTGGAATCTGATTCTTGATTGTTCTCTGGTACCAAAATAAGATTAAAGATGATTTTAGCTTTCAAAAGTGGTATCAGAAAAGCAATATTATACTGAATAGAATAGAATAGAATAGAATAGAATAGAATAGAATAGAATAGAATAGAATAGTTCAGTTGGAAAGGACATTCAGAGATTATAAAGTCAAACTGAAATTTAAAGCATATTATTAATGGCATTATCCAAACACGTCTTGAACATTAATACTCACGAGGCACTAACAAGCTCTCTAAAAAGCCTGTTCCAGCATTTGATCAACCTCACAGTAAAGAATTTTTTTCACAATGTGTCCTCTGTGAACTTTCTGTGGCACAGCTTTGAGTCTTATATTTGTTTTCTATTTTGATTATCAGGAAAAAGAGATCAGCATCTCTCTTTCCACTTCTTTCCTCAGAAAATTATAGAAAACAATGAGATCACCGCTCAGCCTCCTTTTCTCCAAACTAGACAAAGTAGACATCCTCCAGCCCTTCAACCAGCTTTACTGGCCTCCTATGGGAGGATGTCATAACATTATTTTTATAGTATAAGTATCTTAAAATATATTAATATTCATAAATACTTTTTTTTTTTTTTAATAGATATTTTGGAACCTTGAATTGTAATCAGTATTCAAAGTTAGTCTGCACAAAAGTTAAATATGGTGGGAGAATCATCTCTTTTGACCACTAAATTTGTATACTTTTTGATATGATTGCCAGATTTCACTGATATCTTCAAGTTCTCAATTTTTCAAGACCTGGATGTTTATTCATTTTCTTACTAACAGAAACTTGCATAGTCCCAAAACTCTAATTTTAAGACTTTAAAAAGTATGTAGTTAAATAGTTGTAGTTAGCATACATATGGCTTTATTTTATTTTATTTTATTATTTTATTTTATTTTATCTTATTTTATTTAGATGCTTATGCACAAACAAACAAAAAACAGCAACAACAGAATACATACATAGAAACTTACAGAAGCTTAGAAAGTAAAAATTAGTATTGTCATATTTCATGGCATGTAGGTCCTCGTCCCTTGCCTCACAAGTTTCTGTAAAGGTCAATAATTCATGTTGTCTGTAGTGGATATCAAGAGAAGTTACAAGTTTATTGGAATGTCAATCACAAATCTAATGAGTTATACAATATTTAAGTTAGGCTAAATTTGCTCATGGCTTTGTTTTGTTTCATTTGCTTGGTTTGTTCTGTGTGCTTGCTGTTGTTATTTCTGGTTTTTATTTGTTTGTTTGTTTGTTTTTATCTATTCGTTTTTAAGATATATTGACAGATTGGGTTCATTCCAGCAAGATGTTTTAGGTAAGATTTTACTTAAACAGGTTGGAACATATTTCATATTCTAAAACACATACATATGCAAAGCTACCACAGAAGTACATTGTACATTTAGAAATAGAAAACAATAGTGAGATCTGTAGAATTTCAGCACAGATTTGGCAGACATTCTGCTTTTTCCTGGCAGTGTTGAATGTATTCCAATTTTGTTTTATTTTTTCTGTGTGAACTAGGCCCAAAGCCAATACATATTCTCACATATGGGGAATGTTTGGTACAACCAGATGTTAAAAGATGCATTCTTCTAGCATTGGCATCTGGGCCTGGGTCTGCTCCCTTGGCAAACTCTCCTCTCTGACTCCTTGATTAGTTCTGCTGCTGGCTGCTTTGACATCTGTTCAGCTGTCTGAAGGCTTGGTAAAATTCCTTTCTGCTTCTTTATCTTTCTGGATGTCATACTTCTTTGATACTCTTAGGAGCATGTATAATTTAAATTATATTCCATTGTGCTGGCTAATAAGGCAAAGTGCAGATTTGCGAACTGATCGACAGTAAGACACAACCCCTCAAAAAAGAAGGAAAAGATCTTGAAATATCTATCTCTATTTCTTCATTGTAAAACTGTCACAAATTTATTAGCACGTTTATATTTTCTGATATTTTTACTTTATTTTATTTTTAAATAATGAGTAATTATACTGCATCTGCTTTAAAGAAAATCAACTATTACTCAAACTGAAATTGAAACAGGGACAGGGAGCTGTTGGAGAGGGTCCAGAGGGGGGCCGCAAAGATGATCAGGGGGCTGGAGCACCTTCCCTATGAAGACTGGCTGAGGGAGCTGGGCTTGTTCAGCCTGGAGAAAAGAAGGCTGTGGGGTGACCTCATTGCAGCATTTCAGTACCTAAAGGGAGCCTACAGAGGGGAGGAGAATCAACTCTTTGAAAGGATAGATAACTGCAGGACAAGGGGAAATGTTTTTAAGTTGAGGGAGGGGAGATTTAGGTTGAACGTCAGGGGAAAGTTCTTTACAGAGAGAGTAGTGAGGTACTGGAACAGGCTGCCCAGAGAGGTTGTGGATGCCCCGTCCCTGGAAGTGTTCAAGGTCAGATTGGATGGGGCCCTGGGCAGCCTGGTCTAATATTAAATGAGGAGGTTGGTGTCCCTGCATGTGGCAGGGGGGTTGGAGATTCATGATCCTTGAGGCCCCTTCCAACCCTGGCCATTCTGTGATTCTGTGAAAAATCCATCCCTTTAAAACAGAGCATTCAGTGATGATCAACCTTTAAATAATTTCTTTGTGAATGAAATAGATTTAGACATAATGCTTTATTATAGTTGGAGAAGAAGGAAAAAAAAAAAAAAGAAAAAAAGAAAAAGGAGGAAAAAAGAGCTGAGGAGGGAGAAGGATGAGTAACAGATACATTTCTTGCCAGTTTTCTGCTCCTAAACTTAGATGTGATGAACAGTATGCTATTCCTTCCTGTAACAATCAAAAGCCTTATAACATGTGAGGATTTTATGCGATTGAAATACAAGAGCAAATATATGTTGTTGCAAAAGAAGAAGTATAAAAGACAGTTTTTCAGGTAAAAACAAAATAAATTGATCTTTGCTTGTTTTATTTGTTTGTTTTTCAAATATTAAGTGTCTGTATTTTTCTCAGATTGCCAACCCTCCATTTTTGAACAGAACTGCAGCATCTCCTTTTTTCTCAGCTTAATCCCCTGTAGAGGCAGAAAAGTCTGTTCTTACAAAACTTCCTCCCTTTGGAATTGGTGATCACCTGAAAGATACAATGGCTCAGACCTTCTTCAAAGTAAATATGGTTTGCTTACACACAAGAACAGAGTAATCAGAAAGGGAAAGGTTAAAGAAATGCTTAGAAGAGAATCTTTAAGAGTTAGATAGGTTTAATTAATATCAAGTATTTGAAATCCTTTGAGAATGGAATTGGTGTTTTCTTTTCATTGCTTTTTCTCAGTTACTGGAATGAAATATTTTATTTCATTTTGTTTAGTATAAGAGATTTATTTGTATTAGGTACAACTCATCTGTGATTTTTTCTTTCACTTTTAGTAAAATGCATATTTCTTTTCATAAGCAGTAATGAAAATACTGTCTCCACTTCTCATCTTATATTTTGAGGCAGAAAGTGGGAAATCTGAGTAGTTCCCTAAAATAAATAAATAAATAAATAAATAAATAAATAAATAAATAAATAAATAAATAAATAAATAAGCAAACGAACAAACAAACAAACAAATAAATAAAGTCTACAGCAAGACTGGTTGGACTATTCATTTCCTTTTCATATTAATTGTTTGACTAGAAATAATGAACAAGTTTAACCTGGAGAATGGCATGGAAATAAAAGCAATAAATGATGTATAAATTTTAAGAATTAGAGAATCTAAGGGGCTAAAACTGGAGAACAAGAACCTTCTTTATAAACTGTCAACGGCTTACGGGCTTGTTCGGCCCGGTTCCGTGACTAGTTGGGCAGTGGGATTTCGCAAAATCCATGCCTCCGGAAAAAGGGAACAGGGGACCCCAAAATAATTAAAAACAGCGGCAACGATCTGAGGAGAAACAAACTAATTTACTAAATATAGTATCGGAATGCAAGATAACACACTATAATACAATGTAATTAGAATTGAAGCTAATAAATCAAGTATAATGAGAGAGAGAATGTCCAAAAGGTGGATAGGCCTCACCACAACACTGAGGTGAGATGCGCAGTCCAGTTGAGCAGCAGGGAGACGGGAAGAGAGCCAACAAAGAAGAGCAGGTGAAGAAGAGTTCCTCTGTGTGACTGAAAAGTCCCCTGGGGAACATAGTTCTTCTCTTCCGGGCAGGTACCCAGAGCTTGAGCATTAACAGTTAAACTCCCAGTGCCCCACATGATGTTATGATGTGGAATACCGAAAACCAAAAATCACAAAACCATGACAATAAACAAACAATCAAAAGTGTAACAATAACAACAACAACAAGAAAAAGCAATATTAAAAAAAAAAAAAAAAGAAAGAAAGAAAGAAAGAAAGAAAACCCTAACTGACTATCAAAGATTAAAGTGGAACAATAATTTGAAATATAGTACTATGGAAACTAAAGAATCATCTCAAAGATAGCACTGTAGGCAGTCTGCTTTGGACGAGTAGTACTATATTTATGTGTAGATTTTGATATCATCTCAGAGTAATAAATATACAATGAATCATATAATTCTGGGAGTCTTTAAATAGCAGAGAAAATATATTGTTAATAATGTTTAAATTAGGTTTGCCTCCACATAACAGCTGACAGATCTATTCATCTGATAAACAGATCCAGTGGAAAAACAAAGATATGTTATACTTGTCATTGCTAAGCAACAAAGACCTTTATGATGAACTAGTCATAGGAAATAAATTTATGTCAAACTACGTTGATATGCTCTTGCTGAATTAAATGGAAAGATACTGATTACAGAAGGAAGACTTTTGATTTATACTGTCATGTAGGCAGCTTTGCTGTGCTACACATGATAATAGATTTAAATTACAGCATAAGTCAAGCTTAAATACTCATACAAAAACAAGATAAGTAAAATAAAGTAAAATTAAAATAAACTGAAATAAGGAAATAATAGAATTCTTAGATTAAAAATGAATCATTTAGATTTGAATGAAAAAAAAAAATCATGTAAAATTTTAATCCAATTGTTTTGTTTAAATACTGACAGGTGATTGCATCTATGTGACCATGTAGTACAATTTGTCTGAAAACTCAGTTTGTGATCTGAATCCTCTCTCACTATAAAAGGCAATAAAAAGTCTACCCTCATCCTACATAAAATGTATTATGATATATATTAATATGTATAATATATTAATTGAAAATTTTTGGAAAAATAGTGCAAACCACATCACAAGATCCGGATTTCACATTCAACTTGTGGAGAATATGGTAGCTAATCTGTTTATGTTTATTTTACTCAATCTATCATTACTTTACATTACATTAACCACACACAATCCACTCTGCACACATAATCAGGTATGGGTTTGCTAAACCTCTGCATCATTAGCAACAGCCAATAAGTCATTACTATCTGATTGCTGTTCAGCAGACTTTGTGGTATGAGTTGGTGGTCTCAGGCAAATGTTCACAACTCAAAGAGTTAATGCTGCAGTTGATATCATTTATGTCATATTCCAAGAATAAGCAAATTTTTTACAGAGTGAATCACTCACTGAATTATACTGTGACTTAAAATGTGGATTCTGCAGCTAAACTTTGTAAACTCAAATGATGCAAAGTGATTAGTTTACCACAATTTTTGCTTAAGTACTATGTCCAGAACTATCAATCTGTTACTATAAGCTCTAGACACTTGAGAGGTGTTAAGGTGAAGAGTGCCAAAAATGTCAGGTTTCACACATCTCTCATGTCTCTAAACCTCCAGGTAGGGTTGGATGAGCAAAATCTCTTTCACTGTAAGTGAAGATCGAGTCTCAGACTGCCTGAAACTGAAACATTTACAAGTCTATGATACTCAGTGACATACATCCCAGAATCTGAAGTAACTGTCTGATTTGCCAAGCCACTCTCTAACATATTTGAAAATTTGTGTCTGTCAGGTGAAGCTCCTTGTGGTGGAAAAAAGGGAAATATCACTCCCATTTTTAAGAAATGTAGAAAGGAAGACTCATGGAACTGTAGGCCAGTAAGCTTCACCTCTTTACTTGGAAGATTATGAAGCAGATCCTCCTCCAGATGTCACACACAAGATGAGGAGGTGATCTGAGACAACCAGTATGGCTTCGCCAAAGGCAGATTATGTCTGACCAGTCTGCTGGCCTTCTACAATGGAGAGGATAAAGGAGGATAAACTGATGTCATATACCTGGACTTGTTTGACATGTTTGACATGGCCCTACACGACATTCTTATCTCTAGATAAAAAATTTATACAGATAGATAGATTTGAAGGCTGGAAAACTCAGTGGACAAAGAACTGGTCACAGTCAGAAGACTGTGGTCAAAAGCCTTAAGTGCAGATGAAGGCTGGTGTCTCTCAGGGGTCTGTCTTAAGACCAGTGCTGTTCAACATCTTTATTAATGACATGGATACCAGGATCAAGTGCACTCTCAGCAAATTTATACGTGACACTAAGTTGTGGTGCTGTTGATACAACCGAAGGGAAAGATACCATCCAAAGGAACCTGGACAAGCAAGTGTAGTGGGCCCACATTAACTGAAGAACTTACATACTTACATAGCAAGCTGTATTTTTCGTGCTATTATGCATTCTAATGTCTTCTTTGGTCTTTACTTTCCATTGTTTTCAATGCAGGTTCATAGGATCATCTTTTTTTAGACCTGTAAATTGCAGTGGCTTTTTTTTCTTACATAAGATAAGATGAAAAAATCAGCATGTGAAGGAAGTGATAAAATATTTCTATTGGCACTACTTGAATGTTTCTTGGCTGAGTAGAGATATATCACAATACAAAAAGAAATAAAATACAAAGAACTGCAAAGAAGACACTAAATGAAACATCAGAGAATGAAATTGTTTCTACTTGAAAAGAAGTATCTATGATAAATGTGGCAATTACTGCGAACAGACAAGGCAACAAATGAAGGACTTAGAGAATGGTGCAGATAGACATTCATGACAGATGTTTTGAAGATGCCAGTGGACAGATTGCCAGGCAAGTAAGTCAAAGAAGACACTGATAAATATACTGCGAGGGATAACTTTTCAAAGATGGTCAGGGAAGGAGAAAAATGAGCTTGTATTATGTAAATTTACAAATCTATTTTTAGAATCTAAAATAGTTACAAAGCAGTAAAGTTAATACACTAATATATATATATATGTATATATATATTTTTAAGGCATTCTGAGTGTGTTTCTTTGTCAATAATAATTCTCCTTTCTGTTACACTATACTCCACAAAATGGCCTCAGCTTTACAGAAGTGCTAGAAAAGTCAATATCTCAGGCATGGATAGCAGGATATGGGTCTCTGGATATGCACCATGGATTGGGGTTCAAGGTGTCTAGAGTGAAGTAACTTGACACAAACATATATTGAAGATATACTAAGGAAATGATTTGGCACTAAGCACAGCTTAGGAGATATTTATGCATTTCATTTTAATCAGAAAAACCTCAGGATTTGTGATAAGATACTCAGAGATTAACTTTTTTTGAGCGATTAACTGAGTTCATTCCATAATTATGTTTCCCTCTTCCTCTTACATACGTGTTTATAACTTCTTTTGTCACACATGCGTGTGACAGAAACACATAGCCATACCTAAATATAGACTTTTCGGAACATTAATTTGATTTGGTTTAGATGAAGAATGCTAACTAAGTCAGCATACACAAGGGAAAAGCTCTCAACAGGGGAACACTGGATCTTATGTGGAAAAGATGAAGTCTCTGTAAAGAAAAATATTTTCTTATATATTTTATAATACAAAGTAGCAATTATTAACATGAGACTAGAAGGTTGTCATGCTGTGTTCCCCCATACCATTATAGTCTAGGGAGTTTAGATTTGACCCTTGCTAGATATTTATGCAAAGGCTGCTCCAAATGTTAAGTCTCCTATTTTATTATGTCGGCCCATGATGTCAGAGGCAGATGTTCACATCACAACAGTAGAGGCTGAACCTTCCCGCTGATATTCCATTCAATTTTGTTGCCATGTGACAGATAGCAGCAGAGGGGCAGTCTGACAGAATGGCATCTGACATGGGAGTGCATATGAAGCAAAGGTGTGGAATTGAATTCCTTATGCAGAAAAAAATTTCACCCATTGATATTCATCAATGTTTGCTGAATGTTTATTGAAACTTAACAATGGATATGAGCACAGTGAGGCAGTGGGTGGAGCATTTCAGCAGTGGTAACAATTATGTGAAAGACAAGAAGTGTTCATCTGTCTCACCACAAAATGAAGAGCATCTTGATCAGCTCATCCACACAGGTTGGTTAATGGTTGTCACTGTGTTGAAAAACTGTTTTGTAGATGAGAATTTGCTCTATGGAATAGTGTTACTGTACTCTTTGTATATGCTGTAGTTTCCATGGAAATAATGGAAATATTACTTCCAGAGAGACCTATGCTTTAAAATAAAGCTACTATAATTGAAACTTTTATTTACATCCTCTTACAAAGAACTCATGCAGGAAGTTTCGGTAGAAATGTATTTTGCTTTCACCTGGGAGTTGATTTTCTTTTTCTGTTGTAGTGTCTGGTATGATGGAGAAAAACAATAATAATATTAGATTGATGTTTTAGTTGTTTCTGTACACTGTTGTATAGAGCCAAGAACATTTTAGTTTCTTAGCTTCTCGTATTGACCCACCAGGAAGGAGGCTGAAAAGTGGGAAAGGGACAGAAGCAAGACAACTGGTCTAAACTGTCCAAAGGGATATTATCAATAAATGTTATGTTTACTGACAGCGGGACTAATTGATAATAAGTCATTCCCAACTGAAAAATGTACAGATACACAGAGAAAATAAATGAATGAATGAATGAATGAATGAATGAATGAATGAATACATACATACATACATACATACATAAAAAGACATTTAAAATTAGGTGTCTAAATCATGCATTGTCATCAACCTCACCCTTTACAGTTTTGACTGCCTATGCTGTAGAGCACACTGCTGGCTCATGTTAAGATTTTCATCCTCTAGGATCCCCAGGTTCTTCTCTGCAGGGCTACTCTCAAGTCTCCTCCCAGTCTGCATATATGCCTGGGATTCCTCCAGACCAAGTGCAAAACCTTGCATTTTTCTGTGTTGAACCTCATTAGATTCACCCAGGCCCACCTTTAGAGTCTATTGGGGTCCATCTGAATGGCATCCGTTCCTTTAATTGTGTCAACCGCACCACTCAGCTTGGTGTCATCAGCAAAGTATAGATCTAAAGACTGAAATGTAAAGCATGTTGATTAAGAATGAGAGTAAAATTGTGATACTGTTACCTATTAGCTCGCTTTTTTTTTTTTTTTTTTTTGTGATAGTCACATATTTTTCAATTTAGTTTTCAGATCAGTTCTCATTTTGTATGAGTCATGCTTATGAATATCTTTACTCATCTCCATTAGTATTCATGTTACACACATCTACAACATGAGAAGAATCCCAAGAAATCACTAAGCAATAAACAGAAGGCAGAACGATGAAAAAAAGCTAGGTAAAGTTAGATTTCTTTTTTTTTTTCTTTTTTCTCTTCAATACTTTCTTAAAATCTTCAGATGCTTTAGCTGGTAAGTTAAAAGTACTATTAAAAGCAGAATGAAGAATATATTCTGTCTCTCTGTATCTCTCTCTCTCTCTCTTCCTTCCCTAAACATGTCTGGGGAAGTTAATTAAAAATGTGGGTTTGGATATTATCAGTAAAACAGCATGTATTGTGTCCTACATGAGAAGTAATCTGTTGCTTTTGTGCAGCAAGTCTACACTCAGGTCAAAAATTTTCATAGTGCAGTTATCACAAGAAGCACAGAACTGGCAGTGAAAAGCATCAGTTTTTGATTTTTTGTTTTGTTTTGTTTTGATTAAAGTAAAATGTTCTTAGATAATATTTTTACATAAGGGAGGAGAGTTCTTATTTAAGCAATAGTGATCATGCAGGTATTTAAAAAAGTATTTAGTTAGTAGATAAAATGTCACTCTGAGCACAGAAGACAAGGAAAACACATTTCAGAGCTAAAATAAGCATAACAGAAATAATTAGAAAATGTCATTGTTGTCTTCTGCCTATAGAGAGAAAATGTGGAAAGATTTTTAATTATAGCCCTTACAAGTCAGTCAAATGAGTGTGATTAACATGAAACTATACCTTCCAATATAATATTTGACAATCTTCATTGAAACCTGAAAGCAAATATCAAAGTAGGTCAAGAAATCAAGGAACTGTGTCTTCATTTCTGAAAAAGAAATGTTAATGTATCAGCACTTACTTGACAGTTAAAAACCTTGGATAACACAGTTTTGTTTAACTGATACAGTCAACAGTCCTGTTTTTGTATCTTTTGATCACAATGTTCTCCAGTAGTAGACACTCAGGAGCTAGCTTTTAAACAACTCATTTTGTTTCTCCTCCTAAATCCTGATATCAGCAACCTTAAATGTATGAAAAAATATATATATTTCTGATGGTATGATATGTTTAACTGCAGTCTGTTTGAACACTAGTGGATATTATAATCAAATAGTCAAATAATTTGGCTGAGAAAGAATATCATTCTCTGAAGACTAATCAACAGTTTCATAATTTTTTACTTATTATTCAGTATATATATTTTTAAGAAATGAGATCAAGAAAGATTTCAGTACTGCATTTGAGAGCAGTTTTATGCAGCAGCGACCTGAAAACACTCAGTAAAGTCAGCGAATGATAGGTCAGTGCATAAGGGTGACTGGGAAGATTGATTTGAAAAAGTATCCTGATACAAACTAAAGCACTTGTGTGGAATTGCTCAGGAAGCTTGAAAAACAAAATTGTTTAGCAACATGGACAAGAATTTCCACAGCAGAACAGAACTAAATAACTAAATAAGGGTTTTTTGTTTGTTTGTTTGTTTGTTTGTTTGTTTTTACTTTTAAACTGGAGAAATGTGATAAGTTTTAGAACATTATTTCCTTCTGATTTTTGTCTAATCAAAGTAGTCAAAAATAAAGGTCTTATCAGTCTTTTCAAAGGTATTTGGCTCCTTGAAGTAGCAACAGGTGCTTAATAAATTCAGTTGCAAGTAACTTTGTTTTTCTAGTTCTGTTCTGAAGAAGTGAAAAAATAGAAATGAGAACAACGCTTACCAATCTTTCTGTATAAGGGGAGGAAGATATGAAAATTGCAAGAAGCTAGCAATATTGACTAACTTACCTTATAGACATTAGATTAAAAATGCAGTTCAGTTTCGCTGAGTAGGTAGTAGTAAAAATTTTCCATATTTCAGTTTTATGTCTAGATTATTAATGAAATTAAAAAAAGATAAAAAGTAACAGAGATTGTTTCACTTTACTCTTCCATCATTTTTTTTCAGTTTGTCAAAGTTTTACAGGCTGATTCGGACTGGTTATTTGACTAGTGGCATGGAGAGATTTTGCAAAATCCACACCTCCGGAAAAGGGAAAACGGGACCCCAAAATAATTAAAAACAGCGACAATGATCTGAGGAGAAACAAACTAATTTACTAAATATAGTATTGGAATGCAAGATAACACACTGAAATACAGTATAGTTAGAATTGAAGCTAACAAATCAAATGTGAGAGAGAGTGTCCAACAGGTAGATAGGCCTCACCATAATAGTGAGGTGAGATGCGCAGTTTGGTCAAGCAGCAGGGAGGAGAGCCTGATGAAGAAGAGCACATCAGGTGACCTTGCCAGGGGTTATATCTCCTCTCTGATCACAAAGCCCCCTCGGGTATCTACTTCTTCTCTTCTGGACAAGTGCCTGGAACTGGAGTATTAACAGTGACATCTTCATAGTATAAATTCACTGAAAGTAATTTAATTAAGTTAAATACTCATTTGTATTTAATGTGTACTGAGAAGTCACTTGAAAAAATCTTCAAGGATAAAAAGAAAAATATTATAAACAAGCAGGTTTTACTACAGAAAAATAAAACATTATTTTGCAAATAAAACAAAGAAGACAGTTTGAGGGAACACTCTTCATGCTGGTATTGGCATAACAAGACCTCTGAGGATGCAACTCTTTGCAATCGCTGTTTTATTAAATGTCAGAAAGTGTAATGTTGAAGGTGCACGTTTAAGGCTCATGTAATGTAGCTTTCTTTACGCAAGTAACCTTCACAAAAATATCTTCCAAATCTGCTTGCTAAAAGATTTATAGCATCATGCAATTTTTAAGCCAGTGAGTGCACTAATAGCTTTCCGTGATGAATCCCACAGGAGTCATGCTGCCTGGAAAATGCCAAAGTATCAAGCAGCTCTTAAACATCACAACTGTATGCAGGTTGGTAGAAAGAGTTCTAGGGCATAGAAGATAAAATATTAAAATGTATGAAAGTCTTAAGTCTAAAAAATTAAAAACTTTCTACATTTTTCAGTGTTTAACAAATATTAAATTTTAAGAATTTGGATTCTTAGGGGTGATATATGTCTTACCTGTAATTCAGTCCTATATATTTTAATGGCTATTTATATATACGTGTTTCTTGGTAAAGTAAATCACACTTTTAAAATAATACAATGTTATTTCAATTAAGCAATTTAAAATTAAATTATTTTTGAAATATCTAAAAGAATTCTGGTCATATTTCTTCAGTAGTGTTTGATAACAGTGCAGTGTCGTTTTCTACACTCTAATAATACAGCTCCCAACTATGCATATTAAGTTCATTACTAAGAGACTACTAAAAGAAGTTACTGTTTTAATTCACTTTTGATAAAATAAAAGTAATATGGTAGAGGAGACACCGCATAAAACACAAGACTAATGAGGCTCATTGAAGATGCGAAAATTCTTGTAATTAACAAAAAAAAAAAAAAAAAAAGCCTTTTTTTACATCAAAAGCAAAATATGTCATAGCTAAATGAGAACAAATAAAGAATGGAAAACAAAGTCTATTCATACCATATTTCAATAAGTATCATTTGAAATATTTTCTAAATAAAATAAAAATATTCTGAAGTTCCTTGATTTAAAATTAAGAAAATGGCTTTCAGATAAAGCTCAGTATTGCAAGCACAGACCTTAACAATAATGCTTTCATTTTAAAATTCAAATCTATGGATGATTTATTTGATTATGTTTGCTGTTTGTTTCATTTTAGTTGGTTTAAAACTATTAATTCTTAAAATACACTTCAATTTCCCTTTCCTTAAAAAAAAATATATACTTATATATATATATATTTATATGCATACGCTGTGTAACTAACTGCCAAGCTAAAACACCAAGGCCTGTGTTAGGAGAATTAAAATGAGATTTCTGATCTATGAAAGTGTATTGGAGAACTGGTATATGTATTCAGTTGAATGACTCTTGTATCCACTGACCTTATGACCTTAAAATAAACACAGTCCAGTAATTTTTTTGCAGGTGTCTAAACTTTGATTTCTGCATATGCCAAACTAACTAACTAACTAACTAACAATCTACCACCCTATTATCTATTAACATGGTAAATCTTAAATTTAATGAAATTTCCCAGAGATTAAAATGTTTTCAAAGGGGAATAATTCATATTTTACACAGATCAATTGCTGTCTGGAATCTCATGTCTCTTTGCTAAATGTTGGGTAATAGCAAGACAATGAGCATATCTTACTGTCTACACTATACTCCATGTGAGTGATGTTATTGGTTTCCTGTGTTGTTAGACCATTTTTATCTGCTCTGGGTTACATTGGGTAGTGAAGGTATCCTGCATCTTAACCTGCTTACGTTAATTAAAATATACTAAGGAAGGTTTTTAAGATTGTTTCATAATTTGTTTGAAAAACATTGTAAAGAACAAAACAAGATCAAGAAGTATGTAAGGGAGAGCATAAGTCTAAAAGACAGCTTTGTAAGACAGATAATTACTTTGAGTTCCATCAGTGTTAGATCAAAGCTCACATTCCTTAAATAAACCAAAAAATCTGATTAGAGACAGGTCTTCCTTGGTAAGTTTGAACAAACCACAAACAGGGATTTAGAATTAAGCTTCTGTTAGAGGCAAAGAGTTTCATTCTTGTTTTGAGTACCGTATTCTCAACTCTTTTGATTTTTGACACTTTCCAATGCCTTATAAGATAAGTGAGATCCAGTTTGATTCTTCAAGAATTTGAAATATAATTATTATAATAAGTTGTATACAGTGTAATTTTTAATATTGATTCTAGATCTTTTAAAATACTGATGTTCATTGTGGGAATACAAGAAAAACTGTTCAGAGCAGAAGCTGTGGAGCAAGATAAACATCATGAGAACCCAGAACACCTCTAGAAGAGGAGAGAACATCTCACGGCTCTGATTGGATAAGCGCCTGTGTGAACAGTTGAAGAGTGTTTTGTAGAATGCTCTGTTGACATGTAAAGGTGGATGGGAAAATTGTAGGGATGAATGGGAAAGCTAGAAAAAGAAAACTTGTGAAGGTATATAAGTGATGTGAGAATTTGTAATAAACAATTTGGATCATTCACATCTGAGTCCGCGCATCAGATGCTGCAAGAACATAGTGAGATTCAACAAACCTAAATGCAAGGTAACTTGGTAACTCCAACTATCAGTACAAGCTGGAGGACGAAGGGTTAGAGAGCATGCCTGCTGAGAAGGACTTGGTGGTACTGGTAGATGATAAGCAGAACATGCTCCAGCAATATGCCCTCACAGCCCAGGAAGCTATCTCTGTCCTGGGCTGCATCAAAAACAGCATGACCAGCAGGTGACGGAGGTGATTCTGCCTCTCTGCTCTTCACTGGTGAGACTTCACCTGGAACAACATGTCCAGATGTGGAGTCCTCAGGAGAGACATGGACCTGTTAGAGAACATCCAGAAGAGACCCACAAAGGTGACCTAAGGAACTGGAACACTTTCTCTTTGTGGACTGAGAAAGCAGAGGCTGTTCAGCCTGGTGAAGAGAAGGTTTTGGGGAGACCTGATAGTGGCCTTTCTATATCTAAATGGGGACTATTAGAAAGAAGGGGATATACTCTTTAGCAGAATCTGTTGGGAAATGATTTCAAACTGACAAGGGGAAATTTACACTGAAAAGAAGGAAAAAGTATTGAACAACAAGGGTAGTAAAGCACCACGTTGTCCAGAGGAGTGATGGATGTCCCATTCATGGACACATTCAAGGTCAGGCTGGACTAGGCTCAGAGCAACCTGATCTAGCTGTAGATATCCCTGCAGATACTCCTGAAGGCTCTATTAAGGCACATGGAAAATAAAGACAAGATGATTGGTAGTAACAGATCCAGTGCATAAAGGAAGAGTAACTTGCATCCTGGACTTGTGCAAAGCATTTGATGCTGTCCTGCCTGACATTCTGATCGCCAAATTGGAGAAAAGATGGATTTGATGGATAGACTACTCGCTGAATAAGGAATTGGTTAAATGGTTGCATTCAGAGAGTTGCAGTCAACCACTCAATGTCCAAGAGGAGACTGGTGATGAGTGGCATTCCTCAGGGATTGGTGTTGGGACTGAAGCTATGTAATATTTTACTAGGTGATATTGTCAGTGGGGTGGACCCCCAGCAAGTTTGTAGGTGACTGAGTGGTGCAGTTGACATGCTAGAGGAAAGGGATGATATCCAAATAGACCTGGGCAGTCTTGAGAGGTGGGCCCATGCCAACTTAATGAAGTTCAACAAGGTCAAGTACAAAGTCCTGCACCTGGGTCAGGGCAAACCCAAGCCCAAATGCAGGTTGGGCGGAGAGCAGCCTTGAGGAGAAGGATTTGGAAATGTTGATTGATAAAAGACTCAGTATGAACCAGCAACGTGGACTTGCAGCCCAGATGGTCATCTGCATCCTGAGTTGCATCAAGAGAAGAGTGGTTGACAGGTTGAGGGAGGTGATTCTGCCCCTCTATTCTGCTCTCATGAAATCCCACCTGGAGTACTGCATCCAGTGTTCAGGAACAGGCAACATAAGAAGGACATGGAGTTGTTGGAGTAGGTCCAGAGGAGAATCACAAAGATTATCAGAGTGCTACAGCACCTCCCAAATGAAGATAGGCTGAGAGAGCTGGGGCTCTTCTGCCTGGATAAGAGAAGGCTTCAAGGAGACCTTTTAGCACCATTACAGTACCTGAAGGGGGCCTACAGGAAAGCTGAGGAGGGAGGGGCATGTAGTAACAGGATGAGGGGAAATGGTTTTAAACTGGGAGAGGATAGATTTAGACTAGATGTTAGGAAGAAATTCTATAACTGTGAGGGTGGTGAGATACTGCAACAGGTTGCCCAGTGAGGTTGTGAATGCCCCCTCCCTGGAAGCATTCAAGGCCAGGCTGGATGGGATTTTGAACAAACTGGTCTAGAGGGAGGTGTCCCTGCCTCCTTGCCCTGCTGTCCCTGCAGGGGGGTTGGAACTAGATTTAATTTAAAATTTAAAATTTAAAGTTTCCTTTCTAATCTAAATCATTCTATGATTCTGTGATTCTATGTACTATAGGCAAGATGGCCAGTAACAGAAAGAATCAAAGCACTTATTTTGCAAATTCTTTCCTAAGTATCACAAAAATTCAAGCTATCCATATACTACTGAATTCCACAGTCAATGTGTTCATACTTTCTATTCTACCAAAATTTGTTTTCTGGAACTCACTAGCATAAGTATAATTCGCTTAAGAATTTTCCTCTTCCTTTTCATAAAAGATCAGTATAATATCCATCTGGATAGCCCTAATTTCAAGGGATCATGTACAAATCCACAAATCCGCACAAAACTATGTGAAGTTAATCTGATTTTTTCAGATTAGATTTCTGACCTGCAAATACATAATGATAAACATTTAAATAGCAATTGTTCTGAAAAATATGGCACATTTGTTTCTTTCTTGGTTCTTTAAAGAATTACTGTGAAATATTTTTATTCCAACATGATTAGGCAAGCATTCTGATTGAAAGAAAATTTGTGTATATATATGTAAATTTTAATTGTTACAGTAAAAATAATAATTCAAATTTGAAAGAGTCACTTAAAAGTAGGATTGTTTCCAAAATTTCATCTTTACTTTTTCTGCATTTGCCTTATCCTAGTTTTTCCCAGACTCTTTTCTCGTAGTCATGACCCTATGAGTTGATAGAGGGCACCCCCTATTCTAATAACTTTAAATTATCTCCCATTCCTTTGGTCTAGACTGATGAGGAGCTAAAGTCACCTGGTTTAGGGAATGGCTTTAGTGCTAGAAATGTTTACAGAAGTCTGTATGAGCTAATTCACAGTTAAATTCTATTCTATGAATGTAAGATACAATTAAATTGAAGAATAGAAGTGTATTTGTGAGTCATCACTGTAAAATACCTTCGTATGTCATGATAGGCATAATTACAGATTTTAATTTTACCGTTGTAAAAGAGATCATATTGAAGGATCCTCAATATATTTTCAGCAGAAGGTGAGACAATAGAGCTGAGATGGTAGATCACATGAAGTTGCACTTCCACTTCCAGTGGAATGAGAAATTTTGGAACAAAGTTTAACAACTTACACTTAAGAAGGCAAAACCAACCAACCAACCAACCAACCAAATATAAAACAAAAAAAACAAGGCTAAACAAACAAACAAAAAAACAAAACAACAACAACAAAAAACAAAACAAACAAAACCCACAACCAAAGAACCTTAAAAGAAGTTCTATCAAGCCCCACTTATTTATATTTCAGATTTTACTGCTTACTTTTGGCATCCAAATTTTATCAGTCATTTGTCTTTTGCATATTATCTCTCTGTTGAATAGAAAGAATACTAAAGGAGTGGGACTGTTGACAGTGTTAATCTAGACGCCATTTTCTGAACGTCAGTGACCTTTACAATGAAGTAGAAGAAAACCAATTTAAATGTATTCATAATACATAAAAGATGAGTCGAGTTCAGATGTTCTTGAGGAAATGGACTTTTTGAATTTCCAGCAGTGTACTATGATGGCATTAAAAGTGCTCAATAAATTAAATCCTCTCTCTTTTCCTCTCTCTCTCTTTTATCTCTTTTTCTTTTATAAACCATTACAGCTGAACTAGTTGTCAAAAGTAATATCTTTCAATAAGGTATTAATATGCAAAAAGTTTTACAACTGACAAATAGCTTCCCACTCATGAAATTTTGAGATTATAAAAAACTTCATGAAGACGAAAAAAGAAAGTGGAAGCCTAGTTGAGTTCTACTAGCCATTTCAGATTTTAGTAAATTAATTTTGTCAAAAACCTGAAACTTTTTTGCTTTTCTTTAGCAGAATAGTGACAAATGAATTTTCCTCAGAAGCTGCAAAATGAAAATAAAGCGCTTTTTACAAATTTTACAGTGCTTTCAAAATTATATGTTACTTATGAAATTAATATTAATATAATAATTAAAAAAGTTTTAATTTCCAAGTATTTAATCTGGCAGCCTTCACTGTGAGACAAATAATGCTTTCTTTAGAGTCTAATGCTTATCATGCAGTAAGTTTTAATAATTTATTTTTTATTTCTTTTTTCACATTCTGGGGAAGTCCATACTGTAGAGAGAATGAGTTAATTCTTATTCTCAGAAAAGATCTTCCTTATCCAGTGATAGGAGTTACTAACACTGCTATTTTTCAAAGCACCAAGAAAGACTATTATATAATATAAATTAAGAAATATACTTACAATACATAATAAAAACATCAGGAAACATGAAATTAAACTCAGGAAAACTTAGTAATGAATATACGAATGAACAAAACCTGTGATCTCCCATAGAAGAATGGTATCACTGTTCCTTAGATCTACAATTATTTTAAACTTCATCCAGTGAAAAGCAATTTTTATGCCAGGCAATTACATTTACAGACCTTAGGAAGATAGAGAATAAATGACACTTTACTTTGAAAAAATGTAATAGTGTTACTAATGTTTCCAAGTGAAGTGCAACTGCTAGGGATCAATTTAATATGTGAAAACATGGTTTGCAGATGAAATAATCAGATACAGGGAAAGTCCTTTCTTCATCCATAATGTGTAATGATTTATAACACAGTGAGGATATGATCATATGTAGGAAGTTAAGTTTTTTTGCAGAAACACCTGATATATATGCAGATATGATTATTCAGAACTGTACAGGTATTGTATGTATCTACAGTTCACAATAAGAATAACAGGAAGAGCAGGGCAGAGGACAGAAAGAAGAAAATAAAGGAAAGAGGAATAGGAAGGGAATCATTTGAAATATCTGTTCAACTTGAACATTTTATTTCTAGAAAATTTTAATAAGTTACTATATAGCAAGATGAACCTGAATGCACTTAGCCACAAGCATCAACTTAGACTCTTTGTAAAATATTTTAATAACATAAAAAGCTTATATTACCCTTATTAATAGTTGCATGGCAACGTTACTGTGATAATTAGACTTTTATTTCCCCTTCCTCTTTTGTTAGTAGACATTTGAATGAGTGATGGCATTAAATACTTTCAGTTACTATCAAAACTAAGAATTCCTCTACTTGTCAGCTTTCATTAATTCAACAGCCTTCAGAGAAATGCAGAGAATTTTCTAGGTAAATTATCTCCTGCTTTGCTTATCAGAAAACTGTTTAAGATAAGAATTCTGATAAATATTTAAGATGAACATAATGCCCTTAAATTCAATATTAAAAAGCAGAAGGAAATAAATGATAGTGATGGGACAAGAGGAAATGGTTTTAAATTAAGATGGGAAGTTTAGGTTAGATATAAGGAGGAAGTTTTTCACTCAGAAGGTGGTGATGCACTGGAACAGGTTGCCCAAGGAGGTTGCAGATGCCCCATTCCTGGAAGCATTCAAAGCCAGCCTGGTTGAGTGGTTATTGACACTGCACACAGCAGGGGGGTTGAAACTAGATGATCTTTGAGGCTCTTCAACCCAGGCCATTCTCTCATTCTACAGTTATATGATAAACATTCTCCCTTTCCAATACACTATTCACATTATCTATTAAAATATACTTAGTAGTCGAGAGTTCTGATAGAAAGATTTTTAAAATTTTATTATTATTATTATTATTTTATGTGAAAGTCCTTCAGATTAAAGACAGAAGTAGAGAAGTGAGATAACAATGTTTTAAGGTTCATTGTACCAGTGAGATGTGCCCTCTGGAGATGTACAATCAAGTATAGCCTCAGATCATACAGATAATTAAATAGGTAGTTTCATTTTAGCTCATAGTACATATTGGACATTCACTACAGCTTAGTCACACTGCTGACAAATCAAAATTTGATTTTTGATGAAATTGGAGTAGATTGCTGAAAGTAAGATAAACTTCAGAATATTACTTCACATTTTTTCAGGAATTGTATCAGAAGGAAAATTCAGAATGATGAATGGGTATATACAAATAATTACTAGAAATTCAAAAAAATTCAGGCTCTGAGGACCACAATGTAATGCCACTCTGTAATAGCTCTGCACACTGTAGTAGCTCTGAGTAATAAGGTCTTTCTTACTAATTATTCTTTACTTATTTCAAAAAGTTTGATATATCTTTTTAATAAGGTAGTTATACCTGAAAAAGAACATACAGTCTATCATTCAAAATGAAATGGATTTTTGTGGGCAAGAAATGAGAAATGTTTTTTGAAAGTCCATTCTCTAGTAATTTTCAGTAACTGAAATATAAATTGTGTAGAATGTGTTTCTTGTTTTTTCCTTGTTTTTTTACTTTCTCTCCTCTTTGCTGAATCCAGTCTTCTGGATCAAAGCTTGCTTCCTGAGGTATTTCTTGTAATAAGACTCTAGGAGATGAGAGGTGGGTGTTGCCATGTGGCAATCAACATCATTGTCTGGACAACTTTACTTTGTAAAGCTCAGATTTGATGCTCAAATACCGGCAACAAAATTAGAGTTATTAAATTTCTGCAGTTGCTGCCTATCTCTCAGACTGCATAGACCTGTACAATTGCAGTGTCTTGCTGCCACTGATCAAGTGACAAATTAAGATATATCTTAAGCTATTTTGTGTTAAAAATTAGATAAACAAAATTCAAGAGTTATTCTCTGTACTGATTCTTGGGCAGAAGGATGTGTGAAAAACATTATACGTTGAGAGCCAATACCTTTAACTCTTGAGAAATTTTGCTTCAAAATGACTGAGTCTAGCCCTAGCTCACCTGCAGATAAGTTGAACCTCAATGGTGTGATACAAGGAAAATCAAATAGCACTCTCTTACATGCTCTGTAGTCTTAGAGACCTCTTTTCCTCCTGTAGTTGAAGCATTTTTATTTTTTTTTCTCAGCCTATATGAAAGTTTTTATCTTTTTTCACATATTCCTTATGTTTTACCTTGTTTGATTTGACACTATTCAATTTTATTCTGTATCATGATTCTATTTTATTTTTTTGTACTTAATTCTACACTTATTCTAACTCTATCTTTCTTGACATTCAGTGTATTACAAGTAGCTCTTTATTATTTTTAGCACTTCCTTTCATATTTAGACAAGATACTGTTCTTTAGTTTACTCATTTGTTTTTTTTTTACTCACAGCCTAACATTTAGGAAGAGTTCATATATAATCCTCTGCATAATATTAATTTTCTTTCCTGCACTGTATGTGTCCCCCACGTTCTCTTTCTCACTCTGCTTTTTCCTTAGCTCTGTTCAGTTTGAATCAACACTCTTCTAACTTCTCTTTCCCAATTTTGTTGTTGTTGCTGTTGTTGTTGTCTTCACTGACTTTTCCTACTGATTTTTTCTGACAGACTTGTAATAAAATATGCCTGGAAATGAATATGAACTGGTATAGATAACTGTGCATATAGAATAATGGTAGCATAGGAAATTGATTTAAAATAAAGTAATCACTAGGTTGTGCATGCAAGTGCCTAGCCTGTGTTGAAAGATCACTTTAATCATCATCATTATTTCTCTTGTTTTCATAAATATATCTTATGTAGCCACTTTATACTACATTATTATGAAAATTGAATTCTACATACCTAACATTTATATATATACAAACACACACAAAATAAAAAGCAGACTGAATGTGATCAACAGCGTACACACCTACTCTTTGAAATAATAAGAAATTACCACATCCAAATTAGCCTGATGAAAGCACATTATTTTTCCCTCAATCCTTAATATCTTTGTGGACCATTTTTAAAATATATTTTCTCCAGAATGCCTCCATCTTGTTTGTTAAGTCCAGCCATATCCTGCAGTGAGGCTGCTGGAGCTGGATGGAACCAGCTGTGTCCTGTACAGGGGCACCCTGCAGCCAATACCTGGCCACATATACCAAGTACAAAAGTTTTCTATCTTGCAGTCTATGAAATAAAACTTACAAACCTAGGCCACATGCAAATCTATAACACCCTAGATTAATTTCTGGCAGAGAATCCTTCCAGAATTTTCATATTCTATATTCATAGCATATGAAACAGGAAATAACAGTTTAAATGGCAGTATAAAAAAAACTATCTGGCCTTAGGAAAAAATAAACAAATAAACAACAACAACAACAACAAAACACAACAGTAAAATCTTGCAGAAATTCCAAAGCTTTTAGTGAGAAGCACTGTAAAGGTGAAATGTATTTCTTGAAAAGACTCAACACAGACTCAAAGGCCTCAAAGAAAAATTTGAAATATATTTGTCAAGAATGGCATAAGCTGGCTGATGAACAGACTGGATGACTTCTTAAGGTCCTTGTAGATTGTCTGGTTGGAGGCCTGCAACCAGCAGTGTTCCTCAGGGGTTGGTGCTGGGTCTGGTCTTGTTCAACATCTTCATCAATGACCTTGATGAGGGGATAGTGGCCACCCTCAGCAAGTTTGCTGATGATACAAAGTTGGGAGGATTGGCTGACACACCTGAAGGCTGTGTTGCCATTCAGCGAGACCTGGACAGGCTGGAGAGCTGGGCAGAAAGAAACCAGATGAGGTTTAACAAAAGCAAGTGTAGAGTCTTGCATCTGGGGAGAAATAATCGCATGCACCGGTGCAGGTTGGGGGATGACCTGCTGGAGAGGAGCTCTGCAGAGAGGGACCTGGGTGTCCTGGTGGACGACAGGTTGGCCATGAGCCAGCAGTGTGCCCTTGTGGCCAAGAGGGCCAACAGCATTCTGGGGTGCATTAAAAAGAGCGTGGCCAGCAGGTCGAGGGAGGTGATCCTCCCCCTCTACTCTGCCCTGGTAAGGCCTCATCTGGAGTACTGTGTCCAGTTCTGGGCTCCCCAGTACAAAAAAGACAGGGATCTCTTGGAAAGAGTCCAGCAAAGGGCCACAAAGATGGTGAAGGGCCTGGAGCGTCTCTCCTATGAAGAAAGGCTGAGTGAGCTGGGTCTGTTTAGCCTTGAGAAGAGAAGACTGAGAGGAGACCTGATCCAGGTCTATAAATATCTAAGGTGTGGGGGGCAAAGTGGCGAGGCCAGACTCTTTTCAGCAATGTGTGGAGACAGGACAAGGGGAAATGGCCAAAAACTGGAGCAAAGGAAGTTCCACACAAATGTGTGCAAGAACTTCTTTACGGTGAGGGTGACGGAGCACTGGAACAGGCTGCCCAGGGAGGTTGTGGAGTCTCCTTCTCTGGAGATATTCAAGACCCGCCTGGATGCCTACTTGTGTGACCTGGTGTAGGGAACCTGCTTTAGCAGGGGGTTGGACTCGATGATCTCTGGAGGCCCCTTCCAACCCCTACAATTCTGTGACAATTCTGTGACAATCCATCATTCTATAATTTAATTCCCATAGATGTATTCATACTGTCCTAATACATTCAAATTTTACTCAGTCCAGTTAAAAACAGTGAGGTAAAAATAACTTTTATGCACAATCATAAACTAATACTAAGAGTACTCACTAAGAAACTTTAGGGGGCATGGATTCTGTGACAGTCTCTACAAGTGTACATCACATGTCTTCTGCTGAAGCTATCTTAAAATCAAATGTTTTTATTCATTTTATCTAAAAGAGAACAGGCATGAATTCATTTTGCTCATCTAATAAGTATGATATTCAGAGAGTGGGAAAAACTGCAGCTATAGTCCATGACTTTTTTCTGATGTCTACACTTTTTCAAATATAAAGTTATCTAGCATCAATGCTTATGATTTTGTTCTGCCTTAAAGTGACTGATAAAAGGCATGAGGTGCCCAAGATCTTAACCTGCAATGGCACCTTGAAACTGCATAAATGTTTCTGTGTCCTCAAAGGTCTCGGTGTAGATATGTTTTGAAATTGCACTCCAAATTTTATAACCTGTCCTTGAATACCTCTAGGGATGGGGCATCCACAACCTCTCTGGGCAGCCTGTTCCAGCACCTCACCACTCTCTCTGTAAAGAACTTCTCTGACATCCAACCAAAATCTTCCCTCCCTCAACTTAAAACCATTTCCTCTTGTCCTGCCGTTATCTACCCTTTCAAAGAATTGATACCCCTTCCGTTTGTAGGCTCCCTTTAGGTACTGAAAGGCTGCAATGAGGTTACCCCGCACCTTCTTTTCTCCAGGCTGAACAAGCCCAACTCCCAGGTTCATTTGTTCCTCCTTTCAAGTCTATTTCAGTACAGTAAAAGAACAGTGCAAAGGTCATGGTGCTTAGACCTGAGAAATCATAAAAAAGTAAATAAAAAAAACATCCAGGCTTCTTAGAATATACAAAACACAGGTGGTCTTGGGGAATTCTGTTTCCATTCTTATATCCAAGATTTTGTTTTATTTTTTGCTCATCTACTGATTATATAATATAAAATGCAAAAGTAGTCCAGAACACGTACTCTACTATATAAAAAGCTCTGCTACAAATGAACATCAGAAAGCAGAGCTGAAACTTTTGATGTGGTAAATCACTTCATCCTAACCACCTGTATCAGGTTTCTCTGTGTGCATTGTGACAGTGCTGCTATATGAGAGTCAGAGGCCAATTTTTTCCCTCATAACAAGAAGTGTAAATAGACTTCTGTCTTCAGTACTTATTACTGAGACAAGATTATGACTTGTCTTGCCCCACCTAGAAGTAATTATGACTCTATAACATTCTATAAGCTTTGGATAAAGCTACTGGAAACCATTCAGGTGAGAGCAAAGGAGTAAGATAACAACTAGGAATTACTTGACTTCATTTCCTGGTCATTTTTCATTTTGTAGAACATGAATCTCCTTCAGGGACCCAGCTTGTTTTCCAGGGTGGGAGTGTAGTATTTTATACAAAAGTAAAAACAAATTTACAGGCACAAAGGAAATATACAGACATATTTGACTTTATTTTATACACTTAAATTGTTCTTAACTAGTTTAAACTTTATTTATATATATTTTCATATAATAAAAGTATCTGACTCCATGAATTTTGTTTCCTGTTGAACGTTCCTGTCTTTTCCAAAGCTATTTAAATGCTGTGGTTTAACCTGGCAAGCAGCTAAGCACCCCATAGACCTGCACTCACACACTTCTCCTACAGGCATGTGGAAGAGAATTGGGGGGGGAAAAAAAAAAAAAAGAAAAAAAAAAGAAAAAAAAAAAAAGATATATATGGTAAATATAATAATAGATTACTTAACAGCTGATAAACAATGCAATTTTTAACTAACCACCAACTGATGCTCAGACAGTTCATGAGCAGCAGCTGCTCCCTTGGTCAACTCCTCAAATATTTGAAATTCTTTCACATGGTGTCAGAAGACACGGAATATCCCTTTGGCCAGCTTAGGTCATTTGTCCTGGTTCTGTTTCTCCTTCAGCCCTCCCTCACCAATAGGAAAGTAGAAGAATTTGAAACACCCTTGGTTCTGTGCAGTAGTGGCTCAGAAACAACAAAAACATCAGAGTGCCATCAACATTGTTTGTACCCTGAAATCTGAACATAGCATCATACCAGATACTATGAAGTAAAACATTAACTCTGTCCAAGCTGAAACTAAGACATTCAATAATTGTAGTAATGTTACCTGAATCCCACTTTTTTTTCTCCTTGGCTTTGAGCCTGTCATTCCCCTGTCTTCTCCCCTCTCCCTAATAAACTCACTACAAAATCCTAATGTGAGCAGAGTACACTAAAATATTTACCAGAATTAGAGAAATAATTTCTTTAAAATTAAAAAAATATATATTTATTTTAGTACGTGTTAAAATTTTATATGTATTAAATAAATTTATTCCTGACCTAATGTGTTGCATGGTTGTATCATAAATATTGACAATTATTTTCCAACAGAGTAGTGAAATGGTTTGTGAAAATCCAAAGAGTAATAATGAATATATATTGCTATACTTGCACTTGGCTGATAACTGAAAACACGCTTTGGAAAATTGCGACTCAGGAAACAAATCATTGCTGACATTTTCTCTACCATTAAATATTTTATGACTGCTACCTTGGATTCTCTTTTCTGTCTGTGTTCCTCAAAATATTCTGTTTTTTTTTTAATTATTTTTTTTTCTTTTTTTCTTTAGATAATACAATGCCTAGGCATTTGTTCTCCCATGGTATCTTACAATAAGCAAACCTGCAATGCCTCAGTTTTTAGAAATAAGAACCTTTGTATGAATCACAGAATCACAGAATTGAAAAGATTGGAAGGAACTTCAAGCAGTCAACATGTTCAACCCCTGTGATAAAGTAGGTTCCATACAATAGGTTGCACAGGCAAGTGTCCAGATGGGTCTTGAATATCTCTATAGAAGAACATTCAACAACTTCTCTGGGCAGCCTGTCCCAGTGCTCTGCCACCCTTACAGTAAAGTTCTTCTTCATGTTTGTATGGAATTTCTTACATTCAATTTTAATCCACTGGTCATTTTCCTATTGCTATGGACCATTGAGAAGAGCCTGGCCTCATCTATTTTGCCTCTCACCTCCCTTTAGATATTTATAAATATTTATCAGATACCCCCTCATTCTTCTTTTCCCTAGGCTAAAGAGACCCAGATTATTCAGCCTTTCCTCATACATGGGAGATGTTCAAGGACCTTTATAATCTTTGTGCCCTCTGCTGGACTACTTCTAGGAGATTCCTGTCTTTTTTGAACTGAGGAACCAAAAACTGGATACAGTATTCTAAATGTGTTCTCACCAGGGCGGAATTGAGGGGGAGTACTACCCCCCTCGACCTGCTGGCCCTGCTCTTATTAATGCACCCCAGGATACCATTGGCCTATTAGATCAAGAGTCACATCAAGCAGAAGGAAAAGCATGCCATCATTCTCTTCAATACTTGTTCATAATATTAGTAGGATACAGATAAAATATTGCGTCCATATCTGACAGTAACACTTTTTTTTTTTTTTAAATGCCCTTAAAACTTGAAATGATAAATGAAAGTCTGTGAGAATCTGAGAATCCTTCTTTGTTTTTTGGCTCAAAGCTTGCTTCCTGAGGTATTTCTTGTGATAAGACTGATTGATTTGTTGAGGAGGCAAGTGATGGGTGCTACCGTGTGACAATTGACATCCCTCTGGAAACATTTGAAAGCCCCTTCCTCCAGAGTTGCTTACCTCCGGAAGAGAGTGCTCAGGAGTGCTTACTGGCAGAAAATCTGGCCTGTGACTAAATAGCTCCACCCTGGTATGGGAAAATTGGAGAATGGTACCATCGTGTCCTGTGAAAATCAGGATGCAAATGGGCACCCCCGCTCCCTCTTATCTGCTGGCAAAGCCCGGAAGGTGGGAACAAAGGAATTTCTGCTGAGATCCCAGAGCCAGAAGCTGCCACTCCAACGAGAGGTGACTCAACCACTTTGGATTTGAGCTGTCACACCAAAGACAGCTGACTTGACCACTTTGAAAGCATTGAAAAGGGACCATCATCACCATGGTCGTCATTGTCGTCGCCATCATCCTTGTCAACAGAACAACAATGCCCGATGACCCACCGCTATTGAAGATCAATGACTGAACTACGAACCACGCTGGATCCATGGTGGTGACTATGTCCCTCTTGCTTCCTATAAAGACTCCTTGCTACTTCTTTCCTACCTTTTCTATCGCCCTCCTTTCCTTCCGCATTACCCTAATTCATAATAGCGTCCGTCCTCCCCTTCACCATCTCCCTAATTAACATCTGTAATAAACTGGTTGGACCAACATTTGAACCGTTGTTTCTTAATCTCACGCCGGGGATATAGATATTAAAAGAACCTCCTCTCCCTCCTATAAATTGGAACGAGACACATTATCAAAGTGAAGTAGTTACAAATAATGAAAGCATTTTGTCAGTAATAAATGTAATTTGTTTTCTGATCATTTATTCAGTTTATCATGCAAAATGACTTGTTTTGATTAGGTCTAATTAAAATTACAACAGAGTAAGAAGCTTGCTTAACTTTTCTTATTTATACAGCATATTCTGCTATGCATTTTCACTGAAGGAAAGAGTACAAATGCACTTGGACAATCAAGTTTTCGTAGTATTCTAGTAAGCTGAAGATCTGAGACAATACTGAAAAACAATAAATTTGAATGGTCTTCTCCATTATATACCAAATTGATTGACTCAAGACAGGTTTAATTGAAGTTATATTTCAGTTACCACAAAGATTAAATGAACATGTAAAGAAAAAGAAGGCTTACAGTTACTTGCTTCATGATCAAATTATTCCTTTGTCTAGAAAAATCCGAACAAATTCAGCAACAGGAAGAAGCAAGACAGAACAAGGGAAAAGAGGTGATTTCAAATTTTCCTGTTGTGTGCTGTTCGACAATCTGATGTGATAAATTTAAGAAAAAAAAAAAAAAAAAAAAAAGAAATCAAAGCTGAAATCTGGAAATCAGTCACACACAGCTAATTTAAATTTCATTATAGTATTTACTATGAAATTTACTCTCAGTTTGCAATAAGCCACATCCATACGATATGCGATGCGTATATTAGGGTAAATATTTATGTAGAATAGTTCTGGAGATTAACCATATGATTTATGACATCAGATATATTGAGTTTGGATAGACAAGATGGGCTGAAAGAATACTGATCTTGTCTAGGATTTTTAGCATTCAAGAGACAATACTGGATACAAGTGTTACAAGAATTCATGTCTTTAGTGGTTTGTTCTTTTGTGGCCTAGTGTTTCTGAGCTATTAACAATGCAATGAACATTAATGGCAAAATTTTATTTATTTATTTATTACATTAAAACTGAATTTGTTTACAAGTTTAGCTCAGTATACGAGTTAAATATGCATTTGGGGAATTAAGTAAAAAAAGTGAGTATAAAGCTGCCTATTTTAGTAAGAGAGCTGTTGCATAGTCTGTCTCATCTTTATCCTTTAGTAATGTATTTGCTAGTTAACCGGTCCCCGGTAAAAGAGGTGATACCTAATCTCAAAGCATGATCTGCTTATTTATGTCTACATACTACTGAAGAATCAGCTATACTTTGTACAGAACAGAAAAGGACAAAATACTGTATCTGAGGGGAAAACAACAAAAAAAATCAACACTGTAGTGAAGCATCCTGGAAATTTTCATATGAAAGAACTCATTGAATCTATAGATTTCACTCCCCAAAACTTTATATCCGTATCTTTAGTGAATATACCACTTAACATAGCATCCTGTCAGAGGTAACTCAACAGAGAAATGTAGCAAATCAGAAAAATAAAGGAAAGATAAAAATATTATTTTACCTTTACAAAGTAAAGAAAATAATGCATAATTTTGTTTTCTTTCAGCTGCTTCCTTTATAAACATTTGCTGCACTGCCTATTTAGTACGATGTGAATAACTGGCTTTTAAGGGCATTTTCTCTTGACATGGCTAGAAGTTGGACTGCTTTCAAGATAACTGTGAACTAAGAAATATTTGTTCAGGCATATGAGAGTATAAAAAACACGCATGAAGAACCTGCCTTACTTCCCGTAATATTCTGCAAGATATTGGTAATCGTAAAAATACCATATACAACTCTGTGAATCAAATAAAGATATGATCTGTGTGCTTCACAGATGTCAGGAAAAGCAGGAGGATATACTCCTCCAACTAGTCTCACTGTCAATGAGAAAGTCTGCTTGATATAAAGAAGACTCAGTTGAGATTGTTCAAATGCCAAGGGAATGTCTTAAATTAAGATTT
Source organism: Chrysolophus pictus (assembly GCA_037305975.1). Classification (NCBI taxonomy): domain Eukaryota; kingdom Metazoa; phylum Chordata; class Aves; order Galliformes; family Phasianidae; genus Chrysolophus; species Chrysolophus pictus. Next base: position 35,724,594 of record CM074576.1, on the reverse strand, counting down.
AGATTCCACAAATATGTAAACTGAAAATTTGTTCAGAAGGAGTAGAACCATCTATGGCCATCATTGGCACCTTTGTAGCTCACTTCTTGTATGAGCATGACAAACTGTAGCACCGTGGAGGCCCGAGACTAGTATATGATAAAATTTTCCATTTCTAGAGAAAAAATAACCTTATCCCTGAAGGAATTGGTCAAATCAGAAATTTCCATGAATAACATCTCTGTTCTAGCTCTCCATAGTATTTGTTATATCTCTAAAAAAAGAAATTAGAACTGTATTACACCAAGTTTTTTTATATCCTGGACAGCTGAGAAATTTTATTCTTTCTGTCCTCCTGGACCTGTTGCATTTGAGACCATTTATGACAATTACCTTTCTTGAAGAATTAGAAGATAGACAGAAATTTATAAACTCTGATACTTCAAGGTATATTCACCCGAAAAATTTCAGTTAATATGGGAATGCATGTACAAACTGATAAGGTGAAGCTGCAAAATCTTTTCAAACATGACAATAGGTCAGTTTCAATTATCCTAATTTGAATTGATTTGTATATTTCATACAGAACAGATTTTTTTTTTTTTTTTTTTTTTTTTTTTTGTCTTTCTTTTCAGTGCAGGACAATCGTAATTCTGATACATAAAAAAATATTTTCTAAACTAAGTGCTCTATTAACTTTCTTTCAGAAACAGATTGTTCCAAATGTCACCTGTGGGAAGAATATTTAATATCCATTTTACTAATTTTACACAAAAGCAGCTATACACATCCCTACTGATTCTATGATGGTAATAGATAAACACAGAGAGAACACACACGTGGATGTTCTCTACTAATGCAGCTTCAAGTTTTTGGCAAGGGAGTAATTGATTCAGGGATGAACAATTGACTTCTCACCATCTCCTGAGATTAGAACATCTGTGTTCTCCAAATGTAAAAATATATCATCATCTGTACAGGAAAAGAGAATAAAATTTTACTCTTTCTCCTCCCAGTCATGTTTTTCCTCTTACATTCTGTATTACTGTTGGATGGCAATATGTATGTGTCTTTGACAGAAATTATTTAACTCAAATAAATTCAAGATGAATTTTGTACCAAACCTTCCTTCTTCTTAGATACCTGACTTTAAATATCACTTGAAAGCTGCAACAAGGTCCACTGCTACTTTAGTAATTTTCTAGATAGCTAGTAAGAAAGAGCATGTAAACAGAAAGAAAAAAATATTTTAAATAAACAAAGGCTGGTGTAGAGACAAAGTATGGAAGATTATTGTTTCTTGTAACCTTGGGACAGACTGGTTCAAATCTGATATTTTAATTAAACCTTTCCTGGCAATAATATTAATTAATATTGAAACTGTAACTGATATGGATAATAATAACAACAATGAAAATAGCCAAACAAAATTCTAAATTATTCCTAGATAGTTATAAAACATTTGATTTACAAAGCTTCTCAAAACATTATATCTTGTTTAGAAATTGCAAGCCCCATGTACTTCCTGTTGTCTTTCTTTTAAAAACTATTTTGATCATTATTTTCCTATTAAGTTTGTTCTGGAATAATCGTAAATCATGCTTATTGTATTCTTATGAAAGAAACTAGAAAGAAAGTGTATCTTAAAATTTTCAAAAAAGTTGGTCAATTATTTTCAACATCTCTTCTCCTAGATATGTATTTGCTTCTTGGCTGTTTTCCCAAAATATTTGGAATAGATGTTCCTGTTTGTAGACTGTGCAATATGTGCTTATTCAGGAAGTTTGCATTTTCACCGGTGTCTGTGCTATGAGAGTGGAGGCTGTCTACTGTTCTTGGGCCTATGGATAAGTTTTAGAAGAATTTACAATGATGAATACTCAGTATTTATTATCTATGTTCAGAACAAAGCATCTTTGTCTTTTCCTAGAATTATTTTGCAAAGGTTATTTGAAGTTCAAGTTCTGTATTTCGATCTCAAGAGAGTGAAAAAAAGAAAGAGTCATGAACTGTGTAAAATTCTAGTTTAGTTCATCATTTGGTGATCTACCATGCTCTAATTTGTGATATCCTTCTCAGTAAACATTAAGATACTTGTGCTGCACACTTATTAAGTAGTAGCATTAGTAGTCATCTACAAATAAATCAGTCATATTTACTGGATGAGATTTCCAGTCTAGAAATATATGATTTTTATTTATTAAGTAAAAAGCAAATCAATATTTTTCCATGTATTTAGTCATATATCTTTTACATTCACAATTTCAGAAGTAAAGTTCTGAAGTCTGTTGATAAATTAAAAAAAAAAAAAATTACTAATATATCTTGTTTTATGAAGATCTGATAATTATATATTTATACGGACTGAAAAAAATGAAGCTCATTTTTTATAATTACAACTTTGAGTCCTAGCTGTGGGATGCTGTTCTTCAATTTTTCTATGGTTCTATGGTTTCCATTTGGAATTCAGAAGGTTTCCCTCTGAACTCCTTGCCTTAGTATTGTATTGGCTTGGAATATTTCAAGGAAGACTTCATTTTCGGTTCATGTGTCAGTAGTAGAAATGCCTTTGTACCTATGGTATCTACTCAATAAAACTATCCTTGTTTGTTTGTTTGATCATCTTCTCTGATTACTTCAATATTTTATGTAGGCTTTCCTTAGCTCATCTAGTACTATTTCCCATAAGAAATGCTAATTAACCTTCCCCTAATAATCACTTTAGAAAATTCCCATCGTGAATGCTCATGGACAGTGAAGTCTGTTTTATCATTCAACTCAGTATAATTTTTTAATTTCATCCTTAATTTCATCCACCACCAGGGGAGATTTCAAATTAAAATTATTAAACTAGCTGTCAATTAACAAGAATGTTTGAATAATTTGTATTGTACCCAAACTGAGAGGTACATGTTCTGATTAGATGATTATTCTTCATGCAAGACCAGTAAACTATGTTGAAATAGCTCCTTTGTATGTTAACACACTTCAAATTACTGTTCATGCTGGGACCATGCCCCAGTAAACATAGTTGCATCGAGCTTCTAATTTATCTTCAGACACATGGACTTCATTGTATTTGTACTGAACAATTATATACATACCAGAAACTTGTAAGTTTAGCTGGTAATAATGGCTAAGTTCTTTTTTTTTTTTTTTTTTTTTTTTTTTTTTTTTTTTTGTCTCAGTTGATAAATATAGCTTTTTTCAGAACTGTTACCACTTCTTTCTTCTTGAAAGCATTTGTTTGACAAATGCATGATAAGTTGTTACTAATAATATAGTGTCTGGAAGGAAATAACAAAAGATTCGTACTTTTTTAGTATACAAATGCAAATAGGTTCTGCAATGTACTTTAAAAATCAAAGCAGATAGAAGGCCAGTCACAGAGGCTGGAAATGGAGAAATATTTATCCATTTCTATCAAGCATTTGAGACAGGGACAGGTTTCAAAACAATCATCTCTTTTCAGTGGTGCTCCTGAAATGCTAATAATGTTTTTTAACTGCAGTATTATAGTATATTAAACTGTAAGCTTCTTTGTAAAAACAAGGCATTTAGCTGTCTAATACTACAGCACTTGCAAAACATCTGTTGTATGATACAAATTTTATACATATATATAGTTTTTAGCTGAATTTTCCTAGGTCCTAGCTGGAAGATAATACTTGTCAAGTAATATTTGATTGTAATACAATTAAAACCACTCTGCATAAACGACTACAAAAAAAACTTTATGGTTCTATGATTCTGTGATTCGAAGATCTATCTATATTCTGTATTTTAGAAGTGGATTTGTACAACACATCAAAATATTTTGGCTGTAGAAGAAGGTAAGTTAGTTGTCTAGTACTTAACAGTAGACAAATCTCCAGAAAGAAATCAATCTGCCATCCTTAAGTGTGTCAGCATTCCAATTCAAATATTAAAGCCAATGAAGAATACACCTATGTTTGTCACAGGACAAAGTGAAATGTCAACTTCCTTTTATATATATGTATAAAGGTCAGATGACACAATGTCATGGTTTTGTAATTTTTGCTATTGGTATTCCACATCATAACATTATGTAAAGCAAAGGGAATTAAAGAGTTAATACTCCAGTTCCATGGACTGACAACTGTCCGGATACCTGGTTCTCAGAAGAGAAGAACAACATATCCCACGGGACTTCACAGTCAGAGAGGAAGATAAGTCATGGGAGGAAGGAAGTCACGGGATCTTGCTCTCTCTCTTGGAGCTCTCTCTCCCTCCACTGCCTAGCAGACGATGTGGCTGTGCTTCCAAGTCGTGCGTCTTCAGTTCAAAGTAGGCTTTTTGGTTTCAGAAACTCTTATTTTATTTGATTTATCAGCCTCAATTTCAATTAGATTGTATTATATTATGTTATCTTGCATTCTGATATTATAGTTAGTAAAATTTAGTTTTCCTCCTTAGATTGTTACTGCTGTTCTGTTTTTTAGCTCAGCTCCCATCTCCCTACCCTTTCCCTTTTCCCTTCCCACTTTTGGGGCCAGGAGGCCCATGGGTCTACTGTCTCCCAGTCATGGGTATTGACTGATGTAAATAATTCCGTGACACACAAGTTTCTTAGAAATATTTTAACAACTCAGAAAATCTTATATTTGAGCAGAGAATCACTACTTAGTTCATATTCTGATCTACTTTTCTCTGTATGACTGTCAAAGGTTTACAGGCTGGTTCAGCCTGGTTCTGTGACCAGTTGAGCAGGGGGACCCCCAGGAAAGGGAAAAAGGAAAAGAAGGGAAAAGGATGGAGAGATGAGCCTAAAAACGAAACAGGGGCAATGATCTCAGGAGAAACAAACTAATTTACTTAATAAGAAATCAGAATGCAAGATAGCACACTACAATAAAATACAGTACAATATAATTAGAATTGAAGCTAATAAATCAAATTAAATGACTGAGAGTGTCCAAAACCAAAGGCCTTACTCTAATGCAGTGATGAGATGGCACCTGCAAAAGAGATGAGCCAGATGATCAAAAAGGGAGAAAGTAATCTGCAAACAGCTTTTTATCTTTTTCTTCTAAACGGAAAACGAAAGCACAAATAACTCAAAGTCCTCTGGTGTATGTAGTATGCCATTCTTCTCTTCTGAGAAGGTACTCGGTACTCTCCATGATCCACAGAACTGGAGCATTAACTCTTTAACTATGTTATATGTGGAATAATGATAACCAAAAATCATAAAACCATGAAAATCACAGAGTGTATCACAGAAGTTGAGGTAGCCACAAGGACAGAACTGCAATACTGTTGACATGAAATTTAAAATGCATATCTCAGTGACCATGTGTATAAGACAGTGTAAGCAATTTCTATACTCGGGCATCTATTTTATGGCATTCTTGGGCAATCTGTACATGATATGTTGCCATGCCAATCTTGATCTTTGCCAAGATCTAATCTAGCTGGTTTCCATATCACAAACCCAAGGGAACAAGACATTACTTCTATTCTCTTGACATGACCAGGTTGTGGCTAATTCACTAGAATCACAGGATATGGTTTCATTGGAGGCTTGATTTCTCCACAACATCAAGCTTCTGTGCACAGCCATGGTAGCCCTGAGGCTTGTTTTCCTCATTTATTTCCTTCTAACTTTGATAGCTTCCCAAAGACAACCATAGGGAATGGCCTTGTCACTCACATCAAGATGGTTGTTTTAATTTACATATAAAGATCGGTGGGTCTTTTCCCTAGAGACCCCAAGAACCATGATCTTTCTGGCAGCTGTCCAGAGCTCCCTGGTCCTTCAACAGCCAGCTCTTACTATGGTCTCAACTCATTTCCCCTTTCTCCTAGCTTATTTCACATGCTTGTCAGATAGTCCAGCTTGCCCCTCAGCAATACTAAAACTGTTATTTATATATCCACACTTGTTCCGGTTGCTGAAATTATTAACTAATGGCATAGTGGTGTTTTTTTCTTTTTTTTTTTTTTTTTTTTTTGAAGGGATGTATGGATGGAGGCAGATGCCATCTACTAAAAACATTAACTCTACATAGTGCTTTTTATTTTAGTCTATCCATAGAACAGGGGCTTCAAGTAGCCAAATACATGTCTATCCCATTGTGAGATAGTATATTTTTCCAAAGACTCATTCCTCAGATGCTCAAATATGACATTGAAAAAACTAGTCTTTTCACTCTGATTCCTCATGTCCTTCACTTTTCCTCATGAAGGAATTAGTGGAACGGAAGACAGTATTAAATAAAAGTACTACTCCTCCCTCTAAGGAGGAAGTCAGTGATGATGTCACATTGTTGGATTCCCCAGAAAACTACAGTTTTGGATGACATGAAGAGACCCTTCACAAGAAGTGGAAGACACATGCCTGATGTGCTCTAGCATTTTTTTCCTAAGAGCTAAGGAACAACGGAAAACTAGAATTAAAGAAATAGCCTGATACATTCATTCATTTTAAATGCCATCATCTGCAAAAGTATGTTGCTGATGATAATTTGGAAAAACAGTCTTTCTTTACCCTGTCCACAGCGACCTCTTCCATGGAGCTGAGTTTCAGTCTGCCTCAGGAGGAAATGGAAAGGAATTAACTGTTATGATGGTTTATTAGCATCTCAAGATACTCACTAAGAGAAGAACAATTTATGTGGTAAGGATTTTTACCTTCACAATCTTAAATAAACTTTGGAGAGTCTTGGTGTATTTTATGTCAGATTGTTTTCTTCATATTTGTACCTCAGTTAATGTTTGAACATTGTACAGTATGTCAGGCTTATGTGACACAGGGATATTGCTTGATGTACCAGAGCAGGGAAGAACTATAAAACCTTTACTCTGTATGGTATTCCCTGGGCTTCAACTACAACCGGTTAGCAATAGAAGCATGATCTCTAGGGAACTGTTACAAGTTAAAAATTGCTTAGGTCACAGCAAGAACAGACAAGTTCAAAAATTCTGCAGCAACAGGTCAACAAAGACTAGAGTCCTTTACTAGTAAAAAATCAGATACACTTGGCTGTACCTTCATGTTTAACTTGAATTGTTTAACTGTTCCATAATAGTCTGAAAAATATTCCTGAAGTTGCTCTGCATTACTGCGTGATTTTTTGTTCCTTCCAAGCTAAGCTATGTGCTTCTCTGACATCGGAGTGCCTCCTCTTGCCACTAGGGATCAGTGCAGTGTCAGGTCAGTCATTTTGATACAGGTATGCAACTCATTCTTACACTAATGAAATTGCTAGAATATTGAACTTGAGCACATGAGAAGACTTTTACTGAGAAATCCTTGGGCAAACAGAGCTGAATGAACTTTTGGTAAGCCTGACTCATGTACTCTGTACTACTCGTCTCCAAACCAATTTTCTCAGTCTCAGTGTGCCAAGAGCAAACACTATGTAAGCAGTACGGACAATTAGGTGGCAGATCTGAATACGTGATTAAAATAGAGCAAGGAAAATAGCTTAGACCTATCCTGGTGGATTCTCAGACTAAATTTCTCTTTTATTGCCTGATTACCTTAGCCACTGAGCTACCAGTTCTTTTAGGATTCAAAACATTTTTAGAGTGCAGATTTTTTTTTTTTTTTTGATAGAAATTTGGAGTATTTAATGTTTATGTTTGCTTGCAGATATTCTAAAGAATGTAATTTTTTTTTTTTTTTTAATTGTGACCACCTTAAAAACACCATAAATATTTCAGCCAAAGGTTCATTTTGCTTTTTCCTGTGCAGATATTTCAGACTTGTCTTCAGCATCAGGATGAACTGCAGTATACCAACACAGAGCAAGTTAATTATATGAACTGAAAAGACAAATACATTTGCTGATCAAAAATACATTTAGAATGAGAAATAGTTGGGAGTAGTAATATAAATAAATTAAGCATTGTAAATAATCTAGAAATGCTGCAGTAGTTTGCCAACCAAGATTTCTAAAAGCCAGCAATTTTAGAGTAAAAGCAACAGAGAACGCAATACCATTCAGGATAAGGAACACACATAGAGAATTAATATTGTGTAACAGAAAATACTTTTCATCAGTAACATCTGGTGACCAAATGAGGAAATGGGAATTACCTACCTCTGCCAAAAATAATTATTCCTGATTTTCCCTTTTCTTCTACCCAAAACACAGAAAATCACATCTCCCAGATGAAATCAGTCAACCATCTAAACAAGCCTAGTCTCTTTCTCGATACAAATCCCCAAAATGAGCAGGCAGTCTCTAACCTTCTGCTTTACATTTACTGACCTCTGTCTCTTTTTCCCTTTCCACCCATTTTAACAATACCCCAGGTTTCACATATAGATCTACTCTAGCTGTTGCTTTTGAAAACTGCTAGAAAACTTCTTTGTCTTTTTCGTCTGGGACGTGCAGAGTTAAAACACTGTTATGTTGCATTCAGCAAACTGGGAGGTATATCTGCTTTAAGCCTCAAAAAGTACTGAAAAAGCTACTTGTTAGCTACTTGTTAGTAGCTTCCTCAGAATTTTCTTTTTCGAGTAGAAAAGTCAGAGGTTAGAGACTAGCAACCTTTCCTCTCTGTTCCTCTCCTGACTAAATTTTGATACTGTAGGAATTTTAATTTCTTTTAAGTTGTTTTCTGTTCCAGCTCTTGCTAATAATTAATCTATGTCAATAACGTGATCTTTGGTTACAACTCTGGTTGTAACCTTACTTGCTAGTTTTACATTTTTTATTGACAGAAGAATTGGAAAAGCCTTTGTCAGGATCAGCTTGTACAACAAAGAGATTAATTGTAATGCAGATAGAACACACTGTATAACTTTCTCTTACCTGTTCTAGAGACAGTGAAATTTCCTGTCATACAGCAACAGTACTTCCTCTATACTTTTGCACAGAAGTGCCAGGATTAGGCCCATGTTCATCGTTGTTTTCTGAAAGAAAATGCATCATCTCATAATGACTCTGCCCTTTCCCTTGCACTACAGAAACGCAGAAACTTTTGGCTAAGAACTAGCACTTGTGTGGCCCAGGGCATCAAGCATACTTCATATGAGTTATCTCCAACATACTCTATAGTAAGCATATTCCATGTAGTGAGCATGATAGTGATAGGCTGACAGCTGGACTAGATCTCAGTGATCTCTTCCAACCTTTTCTTTGAATCTATATATTTTGGTAAGAGCAGACTGAGGAATTGCCTGAGGGGCAACATCAGACTCAATGAGAAGAATGAGTTGTGGATTTTGAAATGAAGGAGAGTGGTGGCTAACTGGATCACATGCCATAAGATTAACCATATCCCCAATTGAGTCTTGTTATTCTGAAAGATTTTGCAATCTCAAACTATCAGCTAGATGCTGATATCTAAATGAAGAGGAAAACCTGACCTGGAAATTATATTATCAGAAAGAAAGAGCACCCAGAGGTTGAATCCATCCTTCAGAAATAAACTGTTGGTTGTTATATTGTTTGTTTTCCTCAACTGCATGCAGCCAGTTTATACTTGTAGAATTCTCTCTTAAAAATTAATAATAATAATAATAATAATAATAATAATAATAATAATAAATCTATGGTTTTCAAGTGTAATATTGTGAGTATAGTGAAAGTATTTTCCTCTGACTGCTCACCATCATCATGATTTCTGTTTCTCTTCCTATATGCATCTGAACTTTTAATTTTGTGAAATACTTAAGTCACATTATCACGACTAATAGACTGAGTAAACAAGCATTGGTTTTAATTTTCAAAATTTGATTGGATAGTGTGTTCAGGTTGATAAACATTTGCTCAATTTAAGTACCCTGTAAATTAAATTTTGCATTCTACACTAAAAGCAGATGCCCTTAAAGCAGATGCCCTCTTTTCATAGGAATGCATGCTTTTCGTAGGAATATATGCTTTCCATGATCAATATTATGTTCATGATCTTCTGTACATGAACCCAATAATCCAAATTCTATTCAGATTCCCTACTGAGATGTACATTAGATTAGATATATGCAGGTTTTTTTTTTTTTTTTTTTTTGTTTTAATCTTTTATGACATCTCTGTAAATGCCACAGGTAGAAGTCAACATAATGCATAGTATTTCTAAGTTGCAAATAATATAGATCTTTCAAAGTGGTAATTTATTAACCATCACAGAACTCTACAAAATAAATAAATGAACTATTATACTTAAATTACATATTGTAAATGAAATGAAAGGTGAATGAACACATGAATAAAAATGAATGAATAAAAAATAATAATGCCAAGCACATAGAATTAGAACTCACTTCTGTAGTCTTCTTTCATGTTCTCTAATTTATTTGTTTTATTTTGCTTTCACACTTCCTTATGCTGTTCTTTTAAAGATGTATTTACAGATACTTAGTATTCTTCAATTGTATTGAATTTGCTCACATGAAAATTTTCATCTCTTTGTATTGCAAGTTCATTGTCTCCTGGGTGTGACCAAAACATGCAAATGCACATTTTGAAATGAGTCTATTAGTCTTACATTTTCTCATGTATGATTTTTCTCAAGGGTTACATTTCTCCACAATTAAAATGCATGCTTCATTGCTTTCCTTAGTTTTCATTAATTATAAATTATGCTGAGTGTAAACTGTTGTGAAGATATGCTCACATAGAAAAGCAGTGAGGCCCAAACATAAAAAAAGTGTAAAAATTCTTCAGCCCCTCATCACTAGCTCATCTGAACATAACGATGTTTTTTTCTCTATTGCTAAATAACAGTATTGTCACTTGCATCTTGGTAAATTTTCCAGTCTGGGTCCATGCATTTCTGAGAATTTATTCAAAGAACAAGTCTAATGGAAGACACTTCTTTATATAAAATATGTGTCCCTTCATAGTTTAATAATTGTTCAACTAAAGTTGTTATTGCTTTAATTGAGAATTATGCCTAGCTTTAAATACCTTTTTGCTAGAAACTGCTTATCTATTAGGTCAACATGCTCATAACTTGCATATTTTTCTTATGTCTTTTGTATCAGGCACACCCTGCATTTAAGAATTTGCCAGATTATAGAACAAGAGCAATGATGTATATTTTTCAGTAGGTACGATGCTTCATTATACTAAATGGACAGAGTCACGTCACTGCCATTGAAATAATATATTTTGTCAGTGGATACATTATATATACCACCTATATTTTTAGAATTTGTGTTTTAAACATTTTCTTCACAGTGTGCTTTTTCTTTTTTTTCTTTTTTTTCTTCTTCTATCTATATATGATTTTTTTTTTCCTCTGACTGACATGAATGCAAAGTATTACCAGGTAAGAAGTGCTACAACACTGTACCCTAAAAATAACAATGAATTAAGGTGAGGAGTTTTGTTTGTTTGTTTGTTTGTTTGTTTGTTTTTACTCTTTGATGGTACAGTTAATCAACTTTCACTTTTTTTGGGAAAAAAAAACATTAGTTGATTACACCCAATATTCTAACATTCTACCATAAGTCATATAATGCTTATATTAATAAATTACTGTAATAATTGTAGAAATTAATTTCATGCTTCCACAAAGTTAAATAGTATTTGTACAGCAGGAGAGTGTTTGGGAAGAGCTCGTTGACAGAATTACAATGGGACTTAAAAGCCTAATCACGCACTGAAAACCACATGGGTCATTTATGTTTAAATGTGTGTTGCTTTTCAGTTCAAGCCTACGCAAGTTTTCAGAAAGTTCAAGATCAGCCAACTACATCAGTTTCACTGATAAATACCAAATAAATTATTAGCTGTGATTATTACATAGGTGTCACTTCTAGAATGGGGAAAAAAAAAAAAAGAATTTGTCAGCTAGTATTGAGACAAATGGGGATGATACATTATATGCATTGTTGGCAGCTGTAATTGGAGTGCTTTGCTTTATTTGTAAAACCCAAGAGACATTTAGAAAACAATTTTACTTTTGCATTGTTCTCATCATGAATGACAAAAAATTTGCCCATTCCAATCAAGATAATACGTTCTGGTTTTTTAATTATTTTTTCAATCTAACCACTAAATATTTGAATTGAAATAATTTTGATAATGTCAATTCTCTTTGGAAGATTTACAGATTTGTTGCTTGAAAGTTAAAAGTAAATAATTTACATTGAATTAACAGATTGAGTAGAAATTACAGTTAAATAGAAATAATTTGGAGACTTGAACAAAGATAATCATATGGATTTCTTCTGATTGTATCCAAGAAAGCAATTCATTCCAGATTAAGATCCATTTAATACCACATTCATGTATCTTCTTATAAATATCAGCAAGTGGGATGGTATCTGCATATGCAAGTGAACTCTGAGCAATTTAACATTATCCTCAGATTTAAAAATGAATACTGTCTTTTAGTATTTTCTGTATCTATGTCTGCACAAAACTTCTACTATGACAGAACAACATCATTCTCATTTTTCATGAGTAAAATCAATAACATGCTAGGCGAAACTGATTTTTTTTTTTCAACATTCATTTGTTTTAATGGCTAAAGCACACAAGCAATGCAAAAAAAATATGTGAGACTATAAAAACAAGCTGGGGATTAAGAGACCTAAAATAACAACAGCCATTTTGCTGAATACTATATTGTTAAGTTTTAAATATATCCCAATGGTAATACATTGTTTTAAAAGAGTTTTTAAAGGCTCTTATAAAAATTCCAGTGATAGAAATTAACTATTAAACAGTGTTTGTACACATTTGAAATGAAAACCGTAGTTTGAAATTATTTGTCTCTTTTTAAATCTGCACAGATATCAATGGTAATATATCAAATGATAATATAAATATATGCAGAAACTAGATTTTATTATGCATATTTGAATGATGCACTTACTGTATGTCATTTATCTTGTTCACCTTTCCAGTTAAAAGGAATAAGTTGCACTTTTGTAGTAAATGTGTGATGTAATGATATTTGGCTTCTGGGTCGGTGATAAGTTTCAGCTTCCAATTCCAAGCTGTTATTGAATCGTGCATTGATAGAAAAGAGCATTTTTGTCTTTCTAACACAATTTATAAAATATGAAGTGACTTTGGGCAAAGCAATTGTGTTTGGAAATAGTATTATCTTTGACCACCTGGTAGTCTTATTTTTCTATTGATGTACTTTAGACTGTAGGAGGTCTAGTTCAATATAGTTACCATGTTTGCAATCCAAAACATGCCAATAATAACCAAAACTAAATCCATGACCCTTTTGATCTTTGTTAAATCTGATCTCACTTGAGACAACTGATTGTGTTAGAAATATTCCAAACAGTGTAATGTAAAACTCAATACATTTTCTGTCTTGAATGGATTTTTTATGTGCATGTAATGTTTATTTTAATGTTGGAGAAATGTACTAAGCATAGTTCCTAAAAACTATTTGCGTGCCCAAGATTTTCTGAAAGAAGTTACATATCTTTAATGCTGTCACTGACGTCCTTAAAATATGATTACAGCTTCTGTTTGGGTATTTAGCTTCCACTAAATGCACAAAGAATTAAGAATTTGACAGATTTTTTTGGAGGGGTGAGGGGGGAAGAGGGAGGCATGGTGGGGGGAGATGTGGGAGGAAGGGCACATAGGGTGAGAAAAGTGGCCTGGGTTCAGTGAAAGAAAGCTTCATAGCTTTCTCTAAATCCACTAGGAAGGTTAAGTCTATATTATTTGCAAGGTAAGCTTTCACTTTCTCTGTCATTTGCAGTTGTTTGAGTATATGCTCTTCTACCTTTTTAATATTCTATTCAGCATCTTTTGGCAAGGACAAAGTCGCAGTTGCATTGCAGGAAATCCTCTGGGGAAAACAAAACAAACAAATCTGATGTAATCATTTAAGTGTTCTTCAGTGCAACAAACAAACTTACCAAGATCTGTTTCTCATTCACATTAGCACCACCTGTTATCTTTGAAAATACAAATACATAATTTATTACTTAAATCTGTTTTCATTGCCAGGATGGGCTGGAATTTTTCTATTGGCAGTGTTAGTACTCTCATTTTCTGAATTGTAGTGAACAGTAGAGCTGTGTAAACATTAATGATGTACAGATAGATATAAAAGATTCTGCTCAAGTGACAATTGTTTCAAGAAAAATAAAATCAAAATCACATAGACAACATAGGAATGTAGAAATTCAAACAATTAATGCGATCCTGCAAATATTATCCTATATTTTTTTTTAACCTTTCTAATACAGCAGAAGTAAACCAAATAGTTAAAATTTCCTCATAGCCAAGAATGAATGTTTCTAATCTGACCTTTCTTTCTGTGAGTTGCAGAAATTCTGTCTGTGTTATTTAGAAGAAAATTTCATATAGCGATCATCTGAAGTTGATTTATGATTATTAGGAAAAATAGATATGAATATATAGGAAATATATAGGAAATAATTTGAATATGCCAAACAGCTGAGAATTTCTGATTCAAAATAAACAGGTGAATAATTAAGTCTATTAATAAAGCCAAATCTTGTTGCAGAAGACTGATTCAATGCTGTTTAAATCAATATAAATAAGTTAGAAATGTAAGCAATTAGGCCCAAGTTTGCTGATTGTTTCATTTCCAATTATATGAAATCTAATTACTACATTTAATTTTTGTATTTAATTACTTTTTCCTAGCAAGGTCTGTGTAATATTTTTAATACAAAAAGTAAATTTCCTTTGTGAGCCTATGATAACCATTATGAAATGAATGAAAAAGTAGAAAATTGTAATCATATTTGATAAGTTATCTTTAATAACAAAAATGCTTTATTACTTAAAATTTACTAATTTTGCAGAATAAAAATATTCTAGTACATTTATATCCAATAATTAGACATAATGAACAGAATCTGTATATTTTTTAGTGTGACTGGGAGTTTAGATTCAAACTTCACATATTCAAACCATTTAATAGCAGTTATCTTAAAATGATTAGAATTCATCATTAATACTAAAGTTACAGTTTACTCTTTATAACGATTAATATATTGTATCATTCAAAAAGCATCTTCAAAACTGTTGTTAAAAATCGAAGCATTCCCCAGTGTGCTTTGAAGAACATCTATGTTTCCTAACAAAAGCTATGAATAACAGAGTGATAATTAGTATTTAATGCATCTGCTTTATAAATGAAATATTAGATTTGGAAAGGAAGTAAATTTTATTCATTTTGCCAAAAAGTAGAATATATTTAACACTCGTTATGTTTTTTTTTTTTTTTTTTTTAACGAGTTGCCACAGTGATTTGGAGAATGACATGAATTTTGATACTCATTACATTTAAATTAAATTATGATTATTCAACTTTTGTCTATTTTGAGAAAAAAGGTGAGAGTTCTCTGCAATCAATTCTAGTACTCTTGATAATTTTTTACTGACAAAGACAAGGACTTGCACGATCTAGATGGACTGGATTGCTGGGCTGAGGCCAATGAGCTAAAGTTCAGCAAGAACAAGTGCCAGATCCTGAGCTTTGACCACAAGAACCACACTTAATGCTACAACAAACATAGTGGCTGGAAGACTTTGTGGAAGAAATAGACCTAGGAATGTTGATTGGCTAAACATGAGCCAGCGGTGTGCCTAGGTCACCAAGAAAGACAGTGACATCTTGGCTTGTATCAGAAATAGTGTTGCCAGGAGGAGAAGGGAGGTGATCATCCCCCTGTATTCAGCACTGGTGAGGCAGCATCTCAAGTACTGTGTTCAGTTTGGGGCCTCTTCCTACAAGAAAGACACTGAGGCCTGAAGCATGTCCAGAGAAGGGCAACAAAGCTGGTGATGGATTTGAAATGAAAGTCTTATGAGGAATAGCTGAGGAAACTGGTCTGAAGAGGAGGCTCAGGGTTGTGCTTATTGCTCTCTATACCCTGAAAGAAGACTGTGGTGAGGTGAGACTTGGCTTCTTCTCCAATGTGTGTTGGGGTGTGAGGGAATGGCCTCAAGTTGTGCCAGGGAAGATTCAGTTTGGATGTTAGGAAAAATTTCTTCTTTGAAAGAATGATTAGGTTCTGGAAAGGGCTGCTCAGGGAGGTGGTTGAGTCCTCATCCCTGGAAGTGTCAAAGAAGTGTTTTGATGCTGTTCTAACAGACATGGTTTAGAGAGAAAATGTTGGTGGTAGGTGGACAGTTGGACTGGGTGATCTTGGAGGTTTTTTCCAACCTTGTCGATTCTATAATTCCATCATTCTGTGATATAATATGGACATTAACTGAGATTATTGATATTACTGGAAAGATGGACAAACTTCATCTCATGACTGCAAATATTAAACTGATTTTAAAAAAAAAAAATATGTAAATGTCTCTACAGCTGCTATTCAGGAGAATGACAGTTTGGGATAGAAATATGTTTATTTTCATGCTGAGAGTTTCTGGAAGGAAGAAGGTCAAGAGAATGCAAATATGTTCTCATCTTTTGTGTCAGGAAATTTTGCAGTCATGAGTTTTTGTTCTGTTCGACTGGAAATTTATGGGACTTAATTAGTGAAAAATATGTGTTCGGAAGCAACTATGCAAAAATAGCAGGAGCAATACTTTGTCTTATTAGTTACACATCTGAATTTACTAGAGTATTTTTTCAGTAAGTTAATTGGCAAAACTAAGAGACATGTTTCCTAATACATAGCACAGAAGCTATTAAAGAGTAATTTATACAGTAATTATATCTCCAGCTGTGACATAATCCTACTCTCTCCTAGTTATCATACTTATGGGTATGATTGACTAACCAAAGTAGTGTTGTATACATTTCTGTTGCAGCTTCCTAATTTAGAGCTTCCATGTCAGCATCAGCCCATAAGAAGGAAAAATAGAAGCAACAGAAATATTTTTCAGCAACCAAAATTCCCTCTCACATCTGGTCCAGCAGTACTTTGAAACTCTGTCAGAATTAAAATGATTAGGTAGCATTATAAATCTCTCTGTCTCTTTTAGGTACCTGTGTATCTTCTTCCACTTTAACACATCTTGGTCAGTTATAAACTACGTCTGTCATTCTTTATTTAATCAACATGAGAAAAAATAATACTACCAAGCAAACAAACTCCAGAGACTTCTTTTGGGATTGCATCAGAAGGAAACTAGTAATCTTCACCTGCAATCACCATTCACTAAAAGTCTTCAAAATACTTGTACATTTTGTTGTTTATTAATTTATATAAATATTCCTGAGGCTGTTACAATTTCCTGGAAATGAAACACAGATTTATTTATTTATTTATTTATTTAAATAATTAAGGGAGACATAATTATGAAAGAATTAATATTTCTATAATGATTTATCTCATGCTGGTCCATCACTGAATATGGATATTACATTCATTGTATATTACTAAAAATAATACTAAATGCAAACGACAACAGCAACAACAACAAAACTGTTCTGATAGTCTATTCCTATAAATCTGTAGGGAATCAAGAGGGAAAGAAGAATCTTTTATTTAAAAATATTCCCATTTGCTCTTAGTGTCTATTTCTTCAATTAAATATAATTTATATATATAATTAACTTTCCTTCCTTCTATTCTCTCTTTATTTTTTCAATGATCCAAATATACTCTTAAAGGTCTAAACTAAGAAAATTAACTATATAATATTTAAATAACAATATACGGATATTTATTTAGAAATAATTATGGAAAATTAATCTGAGTCATAAGGGTTGCTACCAAAAAAAGCAGGTGAGTTAACATGCGCTTTAAGCATCTCATCTACGTATTCAGCTGTCATTGTCCTATGACAAAGTAATTCTTCCCCTCCAAGATTTAGCTAAAACAAGGCACAGAAGTTACAAGGTTACTTGTAACTTGCCTAAGTTACTTGTAAGGTAACTCAGAATGCTCAGTGAATCAAAACACCAGTGTTAAGTATTTGCTTTGATAGTCTTTTGTTCAAATTTGTCTTTTATTCCACTTTTAATTTTGCTGCTGTTTTGTTTTGATTGTTGCCATTCTTCTTTTTTTTTGTTTGTTTGTTTTTTGTTTTTAAAACAAATTTCAGTGGAGGGGTATCACATTATCACATTTCAAAGGCAGGATGCAGTACGGAAATGCAAAAGTATAGGCAGTCTTAATTCTATCTAAGATTTCTTTCTTCCAAAGGAAAGCATCCTCCTTTCAGACCTACCTGATAGATCTTGGTATTAAGGTTTGGAGCCCTTTCCTTAGTTCCATTAACAGATCTACTTATTTAGATAGAAAAAAATTAGATATGGGAAATCAAATCTGCTCTGAGAGTTCAGTTTTATTTGACCTTTCTATGTACATGAGAGGAAAGAGCAATTACCTTTAAAACACTCAGTTTGGACTTTATCTTTTCATTTCCTACCATAATTTCTCTTTGAAATAGTTATTAGTTAAATCACAGTCTTGTCTTGAATAAGCACTTCTTGATGATGCTTATTTTAGAATATTTTTTTTTCTTTATTTTTAATGTGGAGCTAATGAGTTCGGGCAAATAACTTTGTTTTTAACTTATTTAATAGAATTCTGATTCCTTTGCTTAACAAAATGTAATATTCTACTGTCTTTGCTATGAGATTTTATGGAAGGTGTTTCAGGCTAATACTTGATTCACGACTTCTTAAAGTTGGTAAAGAAAGGTGAACTTGGCAACTGACAATAAGCAGAGCATATCTGATGGACTTACTGGTTTGAACTTGTGCAATTTCACTGCATCATTTTTTCAGGTGAAATCATTCTATGCAGATGATCAATTTTTCTACTTTAGTTTTAGTACAGAGTCAAAAATGAAATTGCAAAGAAGTTGGACCAAATGTGAAAGTCATTTCCAGATTTTTACAACAAGATTAATGGTGTGTTTTGTGAACTGGAACACCGCCTTTTGAAAACACGGCACGTTGAAGTAGCATGCTGGATCAGACAGAACAGTCTTACAATGACCCCTGCTGGCTGCTCTTGTGCTCCCTATGCGTATGTGGGCAAACACATTCTGATGCTGCAGAGAATTTTCATCCTTTGTGCAGAGCATGCAATCTGTGCCAATGATACTGAGTTTGGGAGATGTTCAGTATTTATTTTTTTGAGCTTAAATCGCGAGTCTGGGTCTAGCTATTAGATCCCATATTGATGCTTTTGATGACAAACACCCAAAGTAAAAAAAAAATGATGACAGATGCAAAATAACAGGAAATGCCTTGTGACAGAATTTTTCATTATTATAAGCTGGGTTGTAACTATATGCCTACAACTTGAATACAGGAGCAGATAAATACTACCCTTCCTTCTTATTTTTCTTTTCACTACATCTAATGACAGCAAAACTCATTACTTCAATTCTAAGAAAAATAGGAAAATTCAAAAAGTTATGATCTTGTCCTCATGTCCCAGAAGCTGTGAACATTCCCCTTATTCTAGTATTTCCTGCTACTCCAAATATAATAGTCAATGACAAAACAAGTGGTAAGAGTGAGTTTTGGTTAATTGATCACAGGGAACTCATAAGGCCACAAGGAATCTTAAATCGCTCTCTTCATTTAGAGAAAAAATCAAGCAAAGCCTAGTACTGACCTTGAAAAAAAGAAGAAGAAAAAAAAAAAAAGGTGAAAAAAGGCACCTTCACCAACTTTTTCTGACTCTAGAAACTTTTAAAAATTCACTCCATTTGAAGGGCTACATATCTTTCAGGAGTAAATGTTCTATGGAAGAAAAGACATTGAAAAGAATCATTGGACCTTAAGCATTTACTGAAAGGGAAAGGTGTCTGGGTTGGGAAAAGAAAAAAGATTATGGAAATGATATAAGGAAACTGAAAAATGTGGAATACTTCTTATGGAGCCAGTGTTGTCATGTTTCTTAAGGAAATTTTGCTTTACAATGACTGTTAATTTCCAATTTTTCAATATTTCTCTGTTCCTTATCCCTTTAAGGACTTATTCTTTTCCTTCCTTCCTTCCTCCCTTCTTTCCTTCCTCCCTTCCTCCCTCCCTCCCTCCCTCCCTCCCTCCCTCCCTTCCTTCCTTCCTTCCTTCCTTCCTTCCTTCCTTCCTTCCTTCCTTCCTTCCTTCCTTCCTTCCTTCCTTCCTTCCTTCCTTCCTTCCTTCCTTCCTTCCTTCCTTCCTTCCTTCCTTCCTTCCTTCCTTCCTTCCTTCCTCCCTCCCTCCCTCCCTCCCTCCCTCCCTCCCTCCCTTCCTTCCTTCCTTCCTTCCTTCCTTCCTTCCTTCCTTCCTTCCTTCCTTCCTTCCTTCCTTCCTTCCTTCCTTCCTTCCTTCCTTCCTTCCTTCCTTCCTTTTTCTAAGTAAAAGAGACCAAATGGAAGTAGATATTGGTTCATTTTAAAGTTAATGTCTTGAAAAAAATATTATGCATGTGCATTTAACTGAAATGTAGGTCTCCATGAGTAACTTTCTATTTGAACATAAGTAACTTTCTATTTGAACATATCTGCTGGTACAGTGTTATAATCTGTTGGTAAATAGAACACAGCTGGCCATGGACAGATAAGATAACACCTGAATAAGGATACATTACTGGAATTCAGAATTACTAACTGAATCCAACTTGAATCTTTTTGAAAACTAGGAAATTAGAAAATATTTAATAGGACTTAATAAGTCCTTTGGTGTATGTCGAAGGAGTGGGAGCACAGGTAGTGTTCTCCTCAATCCTCCTAGTTAGATTAACCCAGGAAGAAGGAGGAGAGCAAACCCCAGAAGCCATTTGATAAAGTGGAGCCAGTTGATGAGGCCTTTTTGATTCATCTATAATGGGAGTCATGCTCACAGGGTCTCATCCTGATGGATCAGGATGGGGGGAATTTCAACCAATTGGATGTCTGCTGGAAACCATATGGTGAGCAGCAAGTAATGCAGGAGATTCCTAGAATCTGCTGGGGATACATTTCCAGTCCAGGTATTAGACAGACCAAACAGAAGTCTTTACTGAACCTGGTGCTCCCTAGCACAGGAGATATGATTAAAGGGGTTAAGATTGGAGGCACTCTGGTCTATAGGGACTATGTTAAGTTTAAAACTTTGAAGAATACAGATCTGGCAAAGAGTAGAGTCAAGACCTTGAATTTCAGGAGACTGAACTTCCGTTTTTTTAAGCAGATGATAGATGGTATTCCCTAGGAAAGTCTCCCTGGTGACAAAGGAATGGAACAGAATATTTTTTTTCTGAGAGCACAACAGTTTTCCACCCCCCAGAATGAGAAATTATGCAGAGGAGGCAAGAAACTAGCATGGCTCAACAAGGACTTGCTGTTCAAATGAAGAGAAAAAAAGGAAATATACAGGCAGTGGAAGCAGGGATATGTGGCCTGGAAGGAATACAGGGACACTATCTGGGCATGCATAGTCTTATATAGATCAGGAAAGCCAAGGAGCAAATTGAACTAAATTTGACAAAAATGATGTGAAAAACAACAAGAATGGATTCTATGGGTGCATTGGGTAAAAGAGAAAGGCCGAAGAGTGTATACACCCTCTGATAAATGAGAAGGGAATACTGGCTACAAGAGACCTGGAGAAGGCTGGGGTACTCAATGAGTTCTTTGCCTCAGCTTTCACTGACAGTCAGGCTTCCCACATCTCTTGTGTCCCTGAACTGTTAGGTGGTGTTTGGTGGAATAAAATCCTTCCCACTGTAAGAGCTGAGCAAACCTGAGATCAGTTCATAAGGCTGAATATGTACAAACCTTTCGGGTCAGACAACATTCATCCTAGAGTCCTGAAAGAACTGGTTGATAGAGTTGCCAAGCCACTCTCCGTCATATTTGAAAAGTCATGGCATTCAGGTAAAGTCCCTGGTGACTGGGAAAATGAAAACATCACTTCAATTTTTAAGAAAGGAAGAAAGCAAGACCTGGGGAGTTTCAGGCTGGTGAGCCTCACCTCTGTGCTTGGGAAGATCATGAAGCAGATCCTCCTGGAAGCTGTGTTAAGGCACTCACAAGCCAGCACTTCTTCCCCAAGGCTGACTGTAGCTGACCAAACTGGTGGCATTCTATAATGGAGTGATGGCATCAGTGGACAAAGGAAGGGCAACTGATGTCATCTACCTGGATTTGTGTAAGGTCATGATCCCATACCACATTCTTCTCTCTAAGTGGGAGAGATGAAGATTTTAAGGCTAGAGTACTCAGTGGAAAAGGAATTGGTTGGATGATTACAGCCAGAGAGCTCTATTCAGCGGTCCTCTATAGATCAGTGAGCCTCTAGAGAAAGACCAATTCCCTGCTAAAGCAGACTCTCTACAGTATGCTGCATAGCTAGGCACTCAGATGAGTCTTGAACATCTCCAACGACCAACTCCACAACCTCTCTGGGCAACCTGTTCCATTTCTGTCACTCTCACTGTAAAGCAGGTTTTTTCTGCATATTTGTACGGAGCTTTCTGTGTTCCAGATGTTGGCCATTTCTCCTTGTGCAATCACCACATATCATTGAAAACTCTGTCCTCATCCAATTATCTCCTACGCTTTAGATATAATGTTATATAGTGATATAGTGTTAATCAGATCCCCTTTCAGTCCTCTCTAGGCTGAACAGACTCAGATGTCTCAGCCTTTCTTCACAAGGGAAATGATTCAGGCCCTAGACTCTTTCTAGGAGATTCCAGTCTTTTTTGAACTGGGGACCCAAAAAAATGGACACAGTATTCTAAATGTGGCCTCACCAGAGCAGAGTAGAAGGGGAGCCTCACCCCCCCTTGACCTACTGGCCATACTCCTTTTAATGCATCCCAGGATACCACTTGCCTTCTTGGCCACAAGGGCATGTTGCTGGCCCACCTATTATCCACCAGGACTTCTTTTCCTTCTCTGCAGAGCTCCTTTCCACCACTCACCCCTGAGGAACACTGCTAGTTACTGTCCTCTCACTGACTCTAACACCTATCATAACTCTGTGAGAATTGCCAGTTACCCAGTTCTCAACCCACCTCACCACTGAATCATGAGAACAGCTTTTCCACATTGTGATAATAGCCACATAACTTGAGCGGATACAAGCTGAAGGGCAAGATACTTGTGTACATGTAAGCTCAAGAACAGAATATAGAGTACACAGAAACTAGCTGCCAAATAACAATAGGAAAGAAGAATAAATGTCCTGTTGTTGGAGATAGGACAATGAAACA
Source organism: Chrysolophus pictus (assembly GCA_037305975.1). Classification (NCBI taxonomy): domain Eukaryota; kingdom Metazoa; phylum Chordata; class Aves; order Galliformes; family Phasianidae; genus Chrysolophus; species Chrysolophus pictus. The sequence continues at coordinate 35,701,577 of CM074576.1, read as the reverse complement.
GAGTCTTCAGCTCAACACAAGACCAGTACGAGCTGGTTCAGGCTACCCCCTATTAAAAGGTTGGAAGTTCACAGAGAGGTGGACTAGTGGCATCCATCCAATGATCACCATGGACCCCCAACACATTTTTAGGATGCACGCTCATGAGGGTGGGATAATTTATTAATAAATTCTCAGGACTCCGACCCACTTTCTTGGAATGTAATGAATATGTATACATTATGTCTTTAAATATGTAACCACTGTTTTTATTAGTGTGCAAGTTAGGAGGAGATATCCCCCTTGCACCAGGCTCTGTAAAAAACATACCTGCTTTACAGCCTTATGTGGGTTATAGAGTTTGATTCTGCATGTTGACATCCACTCATTGTAAGAGATTATTCTTTTACATCCTTGTCTCAAAGCTTGCTGAGGACACAGATGAACAAGTTCAGGCAAGTTCTGGGCAGGGGTTGAGAAATCCTTTGTCTGGAGAACTTTGATGGACAAGTCCTGAGCAAGGGTTGTGAAATCCTTTGTCTGAGGGACACAGATGGACGAGGCCAGGGGCAACGAAAGAGAGATAAGCTGCAGTTTAATGGCCGTGAAGCGGTCTTTTGTGCAGTTTATCTCGAGGAAGATGGCCATCTCGGGGGGTACTCACATGACTCTTGCTCAAGCACCCAGGGCTGTCACGTAGGCAGAAAGAGAAGAAGGATAAAATGGGGACCTACAATCATGAGGTTGAGGTTTCCTGGCAACAGATTCCTCATGAAGAAGAAGAGGTTTCTGCCATGAAGAAGCCTCACGACCTGCTTCTTCCCTCCCGGACTTGCTCTGCAGTCTCTCCCTCCTGGACTTGCTCTGCGCTCTACCACGATGCTGAAGAAGAACAAAGGTATCTGCCATCAGATTCCTCACTACGGAATGCCTGAATACTGACGGACTCTCCTGGGCCTGCTACCTGAGTCCTGCTGCTTCCCTCCCGGATTGGCTCTGCGACTGCCTCCTGCTACCTGCTTGCTGCCCAAGGCCGGCCACGCTGCTGCTCTCCCCCCCTACTGCTTCTGCCTCGGACCTTCGAAGCGGCGTGCAACGGGACCGCTCTTGGATCCTGGTGGTGACTATCCCCGCTTTACGCGATTCTTGCTTCTTTCCTATCTTTTCTATCGCCCTCCTTCCCTTCTCCATCTCCCTGATTAGGACTTAAAATAAACTGGTTGGACTAACATATGAACCGTTATTTCTTAATCTCACACCGGCTATACAGATATTAAAAGAACCTCATCTCCCTCCTATAAATTGGAGCGAGACACTCATTCTTTGTGAAGTAATAGTTTCCTTTATCTTTCAGAGAAAGAAGACAAAGCTAGTTCCAAGATTTTTTCAGAAAAAAGAAGTATTAATCACTGAAATCTCCAAAAAGTATGATAATTTTTATTATTGATTTTTATTCTTTTAGAGAAAATAATTATCCTAGACTTCTAAATCCAGATAACTATACACATACCATACATAAAATAATAGAATCATAGAACCTCCTGAGTTATAGAGAACCCACAAGAATCATCAAGTCAGATTCCTACAAGGCTCCTGTAACTTCTCTCCATTCAGTATAGGCTCACGGCTTAAGCAATGTATTATTGTTGGCTTACAGTTTCAGAAAGACCTCATGATTCTATCAGTTTTGTGAAGTTTTGTGAACATTGTTTCCATTATGTTTGTATGTTTTGCCATATTTTTAAGGGGCAATCCTAAAACTTTTGCTTAGAATGAATACACACATTTAGATTTTATTCAAAGGAGTGATAAGGAGCCTATGCAAAGTATGGATTTTTATTCTATCTGGTGTATTATTGCTCTGATGAGATTTTTTGTCATGAAAGACATTTCATGGTCGAAAAAAAGACAATATTAGACTGTCAAGAACAAATTCAATGGACCCAAGACAAGTTTATTAGCATCATGCAGAGTATAACAGTTTCAGAGTGGGATCCCATTAGGGGTTCCCAGACACTTCAGTGAATAGATCAAGCAATCACTCTGTGCCTACAGAATAACTGATGTTCTTCCATGAGCATGAGTACAGACAAAAGAATGGTAATGCAAATATGTCTCTGAAATGTCTTACTTTCTGACATAATCCCATAGTGAGCTGCAAAGAAGAAAGAATATCAGTTATTGGCTCTTGGCTGAGAATTGCAAGTAGCTGCCTTGTTCTATTCAACTGCAGCTGACTGTTTGTCAATACATGTGAAAGTATTTGTCAGCAAGAATTAAGCACAGTGGTTTTCACATTCAGCTTGTGATAGAGTAAAGAGAAAATATTTTGAGATTTAAATGCTGTTGCATACAAGCTACCTCAGACTTGAAGTCATAAAGCTGGTACTGACATCCAATTGCTGTATCAAGATTTCAGGTTCTTTTTCTGACCTTAATTTGTCTGTTCTCAAGGTCAAGTTAAGGAAGTCTAATAATAACGTTCTTGCTGTCCTACTGTGTGTCCCAAGATTAATAACAATATTAGCCAATTATAATGCTTTGTTTAACACTTACATATTATGTACAAAATTCTTACCTAGAAAAATACTTGGAAAAGAAGAAATGAAGTTTGGCTGAAAGAAGGCTGAAAGCACACTACAACACAACCTATGAATTAATTCCAAGTCAATCAATAGGGAGGAAACTTAGATCTTTGCAACTCTAGTAATCACAGGAAAATTAGGGAAGAAGTGTTGTTAGTTAGAGAAGAAGATGGAATTATCAGGATGTATTCTTACTTTATGCACATATATGCTATATTTTTTAATACAATATACTTTATTCACTTTTTGTAAAATTGCTAAACCATTAGTGAAAATATCTTATTGACAGACTTTCTTTGGGAAATGTAGAGAAGTTATCTAGCATCCAAATATGACTCCAGATGTAGATGGACTGCTTCAGTCAGAATTTACTCCCTAATTTCCCATTATTCTAGGCTTTGTCATGTTACATCACCAATCCTCAGCTCCTTTCTCTAGTACAGTGTGAAAAACTGTCTGTATAATTGTTAGTTCCCACACTACAGAGGTAGGTGACTGTTAATTTTTAGGAGTACATGAAAGCTCTTGTGTGAGCTGATTTGGCTCATAGCTTGCATGATACCCTTACACAATGGTACTACATATGTAGAATAAATCAGGCACACATCTGAATCACCTAGTCATTAATATGCACAAAAATAATCTCTGTGTGATCAAGGAAAATAAACATGCTTCTGAAGGTCTTGATGGAGTTATCCTGTCCACCTAACCGGATTCTTAATTATTAAGTAAACTTTCTCCCTATGCTTATTTGGCATCCAAGTCAATCATTGTTATTGAGATTATTTCATGACAGTTATAGTACAGTAAATAACATATATATGTTTTGCATAGGTTAATCATTCAGTTTAATCTATTGTCTGTGTATTTTAATCAATAAAGTCTTAAATTTGAGCATGTAAATACTTAACTCAAATGCATAGTTACAATTCCTGTATTTTTACTGGCCATATATATAAAATCATTATGCAAGTGTGGATAGCAATATAGAGCATACATAAATGGTTATGTGATGCAAGAATTTGGAAACAGGATATTAAACTTCTAACATAGAAGATTTGTATCTTTACATTTGATTCTCCTTTAAACAAAAAGGTCTAGAGAGTCAAGAAAAAATAGATGTGGTATTTTCAATATTCAGTCTTTCAATGCCAATAACTTTGCACTATTCTACCAAAGCACAGTTACGGAAAAGGACAAAAAATATAGACATAAAAATTAATTATTTAATGGTGCTTTTAAAGTACAATTCATCACAGTAACCAGCTAGCATGGAAAACATCTCAATATGAAATCTTTGGGACCAATTTTGAGGTTGCTGAACAACTTTGTCTAAGACAGAAAATTAGTTCAGTGTGTTCATAATAAACACAGTGCTAAATTGACAAAAATATAAAAATATATTATTTAATTATCATTAAATTGAATCAACTATAATAATCATAATTAATTAATTTACATCTAATTTTTACTGTATTGAAACAGAGTCACTTTGAATAATTGGATTAAATTCTTAGAAATTAATTTCCTCATAAACTTTCATAGTTTCCTGGATGGTATGTTTGTTGTCCATTCTCAAAACAGAAAGGTGAATTACCATTAAACTGAGAATTAAAAAACAAAATACAACAGTTCTATTTTGACAGTGTAGTCACTGTCTGTGGAATGCATGTATATTCAAATCCACCACATCTTTGGTCTTGGTTTTCTGATCATGGTATATGCCAGCTGATGATTTGAAAAACATTTGGTTCTTATGAAATATTTGCTACTATCTGGTGCCTCTTTATGGAGTCCAGTCAGATGTTTGCAGTTCTGGTCTGTTTTTCATGATCCCATTCTGGCTGGGCCTGATCCTCCAGCTGACAAACACTCACCATGTGTATAGGACCAGGTCAGAATAAAATAAGTTAAATGTTCTAAACTACTGAAAAATGAGGAAAGAGTAATTTTCTGTAGCTTAAAACATTTTTTCTTTATATAGGGCTGAATCAGCAGAGATTCTTCCTAAATACATCAGACAAAGATCACATGACTAAAATGAATGGATAATTTCTGCATGTAGTCTTGTTCATCTGTACTTGTGAGTACAGCTAAATGAAAATACCGTTGCTGAGAATATGCACTGTGAGCATTCTCCAACTTTTCTCTAACTTTCCCTTAGCAAGAAGTGAATTTTCATCTTCCATTCTCATACTAGATTTTTTTTCTTCTTATGTTGCTCTTTTTGGCTGCTATACTGATCTTGCCTGTACTGATTATCTATGCTATACTTGAACATTTTGTTCCCCCTTCTTTGACTTCCTACTGACAAACTCCTGCCCTGAGAGCTTCCCCCAGCAATTACCACCAATCATTGTCATCAGTGACTGGCCTTTCTGCAAAAAAATTATATTCCTTTATCTGGCTTCGAAATATTCATTTAATTTTTTGTTTACACAATCCAATTTATAATCTATCACCAAGCATCTGTGGGGGCCTTAATGTATACTGCACTTTGTTACATGCAAAATCTTGTTTATTGAAAAAGGAAAAAGATACCTTAAATATTAAGCTAAGAACTTAGTGTTAGGATGTAAGGAATGGTAACAGTTAAATCCAAGATTCATTGTTCACCTACAGACACACAGACACACAACCCCCCCCCCCCCCAAAAAAAAAAAAAAAAAAATCTTAGCTAGCAGGTTGGAGGTGATGATTCGCCATGATTCCCCTCATCTACTCCACTCTCACGAGAACCCCATTTTCAGTATTGTTTTCAGCTCTGGGGCCTTCAGCATCAGAAAGATATGGACTTGATAGGGCTCATAGGGCTACATGAATGATTGGAGGGCTGGAGCACCTCTCCTATGAAGAAAGGCTGAGGGAGCTGTGGTTGGTCAGCCTGAAGAAAAGTCCAGTGAGATCTTTTGCTGGCCTTCCAGTGTATAAAGGGAGTCTTATAAGAAAGACGAGGAGAGACATTTTTTTAGTGAGTATAGTAACAGGGAAAGAGATAATGGTTTTAATGTAAAATAGCACACATTTAGTTTAGATATTAATAATAAATTGTTCACTGTAAGAGTGCTGAGGCACTGTAAGATGTTGCCCAGAGAAGTTCTGGATTTCCCATTCCTAGAAACATTCAAGCTCAGGTTTGATTTGACTTTCTGAAACCTGGCCTAGTGGTCTAGTGGAAGGTATCTATGCGTCAAGGGGGACTGTCCTCTTATCTGAGACAGATAAGAGAAAAAAAGACTTCCAAACTACTTCATACCTCAGACTGAGTTTAAGTTTGACATCTCATTTCTTAATAACTTCAGAAGTGGAGTAGAGTATCAAGAAAAAAAAAAAAAAACATATAAATCTCTTTATTATTATTATTATTATTTTTAAGCGAACAGATAATTTGTTGTCTCTGTTCTTTACTTTTTCCAGTATTCAGTAATTACAAAACCAATTTCAGTTTTGTAATATTGGTCTAGGTAAAATTCACACACTCAGTACTCACTTTAGTATCCAAGCATCTTCTTGGCTCTAAGATGTGGTGAGTTTGCTCTTAAATTGTGTATTTACAAAGTGCAGAAAAGAGATCATCCTTATTTTATTAAAATGTCATGAGAGAAAAAATAAAAGGGACAGGGCCAGACTTTTTTCATCCTCTTTTCAGGACAAGAGGAAAAAGGCACAAACTGAAGCATAGGAAGTTCTGCACAAATGTGTGTCAGAACTTCTTCATGGTAAAGGTGATGGAGCACTGGAACAGACTGCCCAGAGATGTTGTGGAATTTCCTTCTCTGGAGAAATTCAAGACCTGCCTGGACACCTAGTTATGCAACCTGGTCTAAGGAGTCTGTTTTGACAGGGGAATCAGACTAGACTATCTCTAGAGGTCCCTTCCAGCTCCTACAATTCTGTGATTCTGCGAAAGAAGGGGGCAGTCTTTAGCAGCGTCTGTGGTGATAAAACAATGGAAAGTGTTTTCAAGCTTAAGAGGGTAGATTTAGGTTAGGAAAGTCTTTTACAGTGAGAGTGGTGAGGCACTGGAACAGACTGCCCAGAAATGTGGTAGGTGCCCTGTCCATGGAGATTTTCAAGGTAAGGCTGGATCAGATCCTTGGCAACCTGATCTAGCTGTGGATGTCCCTGTTCCTTGCAGGGGGGTTGGACTAGATGACCTTTAAAGGTCCCCTCCAACTCTAAGAATTCTGCAATTCTATAATTCTATTTGGTACGTGTCATAGTAGGTTCCAGTCTTCATGCAATACCTCACATCTTAAGGTACAAGTAGTTTCAACATCTTTTCTTTCAACTTGGGCAGTGAAACAAGACTTTGTTTTCATTAGTGAATCATCACATTTGAACATTGTTGTCTGTAGACAAACTCTGAGCTAATGTACATAAACATCTCCATCAAAGGTTAACAACTGACAACAATTTTCACAACTTTATGTCAATGGAACTAGAGAATTTTGTGCAATAAGTACTGCCAGCAAGGAAAATGACTTACTTTTTATGTGCTAAAAGGTTTTCATTCTGCAAAGTGTGGTTATTCTGATTTATTAATTTTTACATATAAGCATCAGCTTAAGAAATGTGCATTTCATACTCATAAACAGCCCAATAACACTACAGCATCTCGTATTTTTAACTGAAATTGTATGTGTACATTTATATTAAGATTGGTATTTCTAATTGTGATATTTGCAAAGTTTGAGTTTCATTTACTGAGCAACAGTGCTGAAATATAAACTATTTTAATCAATCTGTGTTAAATTTTATGACATTGCTTTTTACCTAGCGCTGGTTCTCAAGCCCTTTTATTTCAAGTTCTCTTCAGGAAGAGGAAGAATTTTTAATTTGTTGAGCTATTGCTTACAGATACAGGCTTCACTGTAAAAATCTATTTTCTGTAGGATTCCCAGCCCTTATAGAAAGAAAGTGTAACCTTTCCCTTGATCTTATTATAGTTCTTACGCAGATTTGAGGCATATTACAGAGTAGTAGAACATGGTAAGAAGTAAGACTGAAATAATGAAGCATTCAATAAGAATTTCTAGTTGATGAACGGACTCATTTTTATTCATGGTAGATGCAGTATAGTGGTAATTCTAATTCCACAAGGTCCAATCTACAGCAACAAACACCACAGGGAAAGCAAAGTTATGAATAACATAACTGTTTACAGAGCATGAACATATTTGTGTTTTGATACGCTAAAATGCTAAAAGAATTATCTAATGAAAACTGGCATTGAACCTATTAACTACATTCTAGTTAATACATAAGAAAAAAAAATCACTATGTGATGAAAAGGCGAGTAAAATCTAAGTAACGAACTTTTCTGTGAAGACAAAAACAACAAAAACTACCTCTTACTGTCTGATACAATTTAACAACTTGTCTTCTGAGGATTATAAAGATTAGATACTGAATGTTAAGTTTAGCATTCAGTTACTTATAAATCATTTCAATTATTTGCAGTACCTCTTAGATCTTCACTCACAGAAAAACTATTCTTAGCCCACAAACAAACAAACAAACAAACATTCATGTAAATTCAGATTAGATAAGAGAGAAACTTGGGAATAGTCCAAGAGTAGTTCATAATTTTCTAAATATCATTTAAATGTTGCTTGAGCCTATTTACCACAGCCCAGATAGAAAGAAAGGAAATTAAAGTGAAGGCTTTAGACAGTAGATGACAGCCATCTAGTCAAATACACAATTTCTGTACTTTATAAGATTCATAAATATCTGGTTTGTATAGCTTTCTGACACTTGAATAACCTTTTATTGGTTATTCCCATCATTGTTGAGTTAAAGCTAGATTCTATTGACTTAAGACAGTATTCATAACCTACTAATTAACCAGAATGATTATTTGTTAAATTTATAAACAGAAGTATTTTACAATAATTCTGAGTTGAAGAAGATGGGATGAGCGTAATCTTTTCCTGAGGCTTTTTTTTTTTTTTTTTTTTTTTTTTTTTTTTTTTTTTTTTTTTTGTATCCATCAAAGTTTACACTGGAGGAAACGTAGAAGGCAAAAAAAAAAATTACAAAACCATGGAAAATAGTTTCTTCCAGCATAAAAATATTCAATTCATTATAATAAAAAATACTTTGTCTAAACCAACCAGTAGGACAAACAAATTCCACAAATACTGTGAAAATACTATTTTTTATGCACATGGAATGCTATTTGCCTCTTGCAATCATTTTGGTGTACCTCACTTAACCATTTCTCTGACACTGCAGAACTGTCATACACAGGTCTTTTCGAATCTGAAATAAAGGTCTCTTGGCTGTTAAAATGCTTTTGACTAACTCAAAGTTTATTTTTTATGAAATCTAATTGTTTGAGATATACATAAACTAATAATGTACACTTTTTGTCAAGAAAGCCAATGGTAGCCCGGGCTGAATTAAAAAAAAACACGTTCAGCAGGGACATGCTAGTGCCTGTCTGTTCTGCCCTTGTGATGTGCTACCTAGAGGACTGTGTCCAGACTGCGGGCTTGTGACACAAGAAAGATTTGGATCTGTTAGAATGGGTCTGGAGAAAAGTCACAAGGAAGATCAGAGGGCTGAAGCACCTCTCCTATGAAAAAAGGTTGAAGGAGATTGAATTGTTCAGTCTGGAGTAGAAAAGGCTCAGGGGAGATCTAATTGCTCCCTTCAAGTACCTAAAGGGAGCTTATTAAAAAGATGGAGACAGATATTTTACACCATCTGATAGCTTCTCTCCAAAAGGAGGGGAGATTTAGGTTAAATGTTAAGAAGAAATACTTTACTCAGAAGCTGGTGAGGCACTGGAATGAGTTGTCCATAGATGTTGTGGATGCCTCATCCTTGGAGGTGTTCAAGGCCAAGTTGGATGGAGACATGGTCAACCTGATCTAGTGAGTGGCAATTCTGCCCATTCCAGGGGGTTTGAAACTAGAAGCTATAAGAGGTCCCTTCCAACACATGCCATTCTGTTAGTGTATGATTCCCAAAACAGTAAATTTTTCTATGGTATGTTCCCTTTTTTTTTTTTTTTTTTTTTTTTTTTTTTTTTTAAATATAGGGCAGGTACAACCTTTATTCAACAAGTGTTATCAGTAATAAATAGGGAATTTACAAAGTTTCTATAACCTACACAAGAAGGACAAAAAGCAAGAATAGGCAGTGGTATTAATATTTGTTATTCTGCCTAAATTCTGCACATCTTTATGTAGAAAACTGCAACTGTGACTGAGGATTTAGGGAACTGCAATGTGGGCATTTGCAAAACTGGGAAAATATATTATTTAGTTCTGGCAGTCAAGTGGAAAATTCCTTCTCTTTGGAACAGAAGGTGCATGTAACTTTAATGAGGAGTGCTTTATAAGGGGTATTACTGTATACAAATTTGGTTTCTAGGTGATAAACACCCTAGTGAGATTAGCCAGAAGCTAGCAAATGAGAATTAATATTGGACACTGCTGTTGGTAACAGATTTCTGTTTCTTTTCATGGATTTAATGAATTTATAAGCTGCACATTTACGTGACAAACATGCAAACACACTCCTTCCCAACAAAACTCAAAATAACTACTTAGAATAAAATGTTTTGTAAAGTTCTTGTCTTTCTTCAAAACTCTTGTTTAAGCAAATTGATACATTTGTCAGTAATTCCTATTATCCTCAACTTTTTAACTCAGAAATCCATAAAAGTTTATATCATCTTTTTAAAGTAATAATCTAATGTAGAAGACCCATTCAAAATAAATGCTAGAGGGTCATTTTAATAAGGAGTGCAAAGCAGTAAGATATCAGTACGGTAATTAAAATCAATGAGTGTCCATAACCATGCCCGAAGGTGTGAAGAAGGTTAAAACTAATTAAAAATATCACAAAAGGTCTATTTTTAATGACTGGAGAGATTCCTTTGTGGATAGCACTTCACAACCTGAGATCAAGAAAGAACAGATACAAAGGAATAAAAACCAGTTATAAAGTCTAATTTTTACACCCTGGGAGAAATAAAAACATTAATCTATTCAAATAAAGTGTTACGTAGCTGGCTTTCAAATATCACCTGTTTTCCAAGCTTCTGAACCCATTTAAAATGGATGTTAATATGAATGAAAATGTTTCTGGCATAGAAGGCTTGGATCAAGCTCTGCTTGGATCAAGTACTTGTTACAACAGGTGATGCAGTTATAAAAGCTAATTCATATATTAGTTTGATAGAGTGAAAGAACTGTGTTTTGGAACTATGGAACTATTTGTGATGCCCTTATTTTCAAAACATACAGGTTTGTTTTAGAGATTAAAGGGCTTCTGTCCCTTTGTGTTTATGTTCTCTGTCATACAACAAAGTAGATGTAATACTGCAAACTCTGTTCATCATCACAATAGATAAATGATTGTACTATACATAAATGATTGTGCTACATATAAATCTTAACAATATAGATCTTAACAAATAGCTAGAAATTTGAAAATAGCTGATCTGAAAATATCTGGAATTGTGTCCCTGAGCACCACATCCAAATGGCTTTTTAACACTTTTCCAGCCACTCCTCCCCAAGCCTGTAGGGTTACCTGGGGTTCTTGTGATCAAAATACAGGACCCGACAGTTGGCCCTATTGAAACTCATACAGTTTGCCTTGGCCCATCGATCCAGTCAATCCAGGTCCCTCTGTAGTGCCCTTCTCCCCTCAGGCAGATCAACATTCCCTCCCAACTTGGTGTTGTCTGCAAAATTCCTGAGGGTGCAATCAATCCCCTCATCAAGATCATTAATAAAGATGTTAATTAAAGCGAGAGGAAGAGAGGAAGGAAGAGAGGAAGAGAGGAAGAAAGAGAGGAAGAGAGGAAGGAGGGAAGGAGGGAGGGAGGGAGGGAGGGAGGGAGGGAGGGAGGAAGGAAGGAAGGAAGGAAGGAAGGAAGGAAGGAAGGAAGGAAGGAAGGAAGGAAGGAAGGAAGGAAGGAAGGAAGGAAAGAAGGAAGGAAGGAAGGAAGGAAGGAATTAAATAATAAAATCTTGGATAACAGTAAGAAATTAAATCTGGTGAATTAAAGATTTTAACATTAATTTTAATCCTATTGATTAAAGAAGAACTTACTCTTTTCAGTAAACATCTATCTTGAAATATTTGGCTAGTCATTGTACCTTTCTCTTACTACTTTTCAAAAGAGATGATGGCATATCTGAGCTCCACACTGATAAAATGAACATGAATCTGCTATTACATTTGAAATCCAAAGTACAACTCAGATAGTAAATTTCAATTCTGTTTTCTGTGTAAAGGCTAAACAATATTCTTATTATCTTCTAACTATCCCAAGAGTGTATCAAATGCATTTCTGCTCCAAGCAATGAAAGTACCGAGCTGCTCCTAGAAAATCACATCTATCAACTCCAGTCATAACAGTAAGCTAAGTTATTTTTTTGTTCTGTTTGACCTTACAGTCAACATAGCTCAAAGTGATTGAAGTATGGATTTGATTCCACCTTGTGTATCATCTGAGCTGTTTACTATATTCAAGGCAATTACAGCTGTGCAAACTCATGATGATATTAGTGAGCATAAGTGCAAACAAGGGACTATTTTGGCCTACAAAATCCTTATTATTGGTGATAACTGATGAGATGAAAAGAAGCCAATTTGATTCTCAAAGCACAAGCTGAGTATATATGGCTGACAATATCTAAATATTTACTTAAATGGGAAAATGTGATACACAGAAACCTTCACAGGCAACAAACATGTACCTCCAGAGACTTTATTCCCTTTTCTTCCTTTCACAGAATCACTTTCTAAAGCAACAATGAGCTTTATGACAACAACAATGCTATTATACTAACTCAATATTAAGAAATCAACATCATTATATTTGGTTTTATTATAGAACAGATTAAGAAAGGGAAAGGGAAATGCAGTTTTGTAGAAATATTATTGGTCATGAAATTATTTCTTGTGGAAAAGAAAATTTAAGGATAATAAATTATTTTCACGCAGTATATGAATTCTCTCATTTAAAAATAGTATTATATATAGTAATAAAGATAATTTAAATATCAAGGAACAAAAGACAACAACTTAAGCAAACAGGAAGGAGGAACAACACTAGTAATATCTGATGATTTCTTGATTACTGTGATCATCTAAATCTGTAAATAATTTCTCTTTGTTTAGACAACATTGCCTTTATGATGTATCTGGTTTTAATGAATTAAAATTAGTCTTTTTAAAAAAATCTTTTTAAAATCAGAATATTTACTATAGTTTGTTTTAGTACAGATATTGAAGAAAAATGATTATATTCTTTTTATTTCTTCTAGACATGTTTTCCCATTTCTGAGTTTAGTAGATGTTGTGGTTTAACCTTCAGGCAGCTAAGCACCAAACAACAATTAATAATTTATTTATTCACCTATTCCCCTGCAGTGGGATGAAGAAAAAGAATGAGAGAAAAAAAAAAAAAATCACCACCTGCTTGTTGATACCCAGCCAGAACCCAAGAAATAGTCCTCTGTCCAACTCCATCCAGTTTTATTGCTGAGCATGTTAACATCCAGTATGGAATATCCCTTTGATTAGTTTAGATCAGCAGTCCTTGCTTCTTGAGAAAACCCAGCCTTCTTATTAGCAACTAATATGAAAAGCCAAAAAGTTGTCAACACAGCTCAGCCATAACTAAAACATCAGTGATTCTCAACAATATCTTCCTCCTAAACTCAAAACACAACAGCATACCACCTTATATGAAGAAAAATAACTCTATCTTAACCAAATCTGGGACTAATATATGTCAAGACAAATAATTAAATAATTTATCATGTCATCATAAGGTCCATCTGCTTTTAATCTTTCTTTTTTTTTTTTTCAAAATGCCCAAGAGTAAATTTTATACTGAACAAATTAGAATAACATATTTGAGAATTCATTCCCTTTGTTTTTCCTTATATAATTAACCGATAAATGGCATCTCTACACAGAATATATTTTGTCTCAAATCTTGTCTTTGCTCTGTTCATGACAATTGATCAAATGTTTTTTTAAGTTAAGTTTTCAAATCTTCATGTTGGCTGAAATACACTAGAAGATAGTAACTATGTTTGAACGAATTCTGTTAAAATGTAGCAAATAGCCTAAATTCATTTGGAATACAACATTCACCTTATCTTGGGTCATTTAATTGAGATTGCCATAAATTAAAACAATACTATAAAGAGTAGATGTTATACCTAACCAATTATCATCTGTGGACTCGAAGGAAAACACAGCACTTAATCCACCAGAGCAGTTTAACAAATGCATTTCTGAAAAGAGTTACTTTCATGTTCATAAAGTGCTTTCTGTTACAATGTATCTCCTATATCACTTTTTTTTTTTTTTTCTTCCCCTTTTCAGTGAGATAAGGGATTTTAGCAAGTGTGTTATAATTAAGCTAATAGAGTAAGCTCCAAGGTATCAGATTGAGGAAAAATGATGAAGCAGTCCTCCTTATAGTACGTTAATATTCCTGGAAAAATTCATAAACTAATGTTGTATGTGCCATGCTCATATTAAAAGTATAAATTATGCATATTGGAATATGTAATCATCTAACTTCTACTTATTTCCATTAGTGTTTCTGTTCAAAGGAAGAACTGAGAAAACATGCTTCTTATCAGCATATGTCAGCCAGTTTGTTCTTGGGGACTCACAAGTTGAAACACATATTAAAAATCTAGAGAAAAGAGTCAGAGACAGACCTAAATTTGGGGTTCCTACCTTGATTCTAGAATCCATTCACAAGTGTCTGAAATAATTATTTTTTAAAATGATCTAAGTAGTTGTATATTCATTGAGTACATTCTGGATGATTCAGGTTTTGTTAAATATAAGGCTATATTGCATTAGATTTTACTTTGTACACTGAGATCTCAGAGTAATCATTCATTTAGAATCATAGAATATCCCGAGATGGAAGGGACCCACAAGGATCATTGTGTCTCAATCTTGGCTTCTCAGGACCACCAGAAAATTAAACCAAATGTCTGAGAGTGTTGTCCAAAGGCTTACTGATCTCTAGCAAGCATAGTGTCATGACCAATTCTCTGGGGAACTTATTCCAGTGCCCAACCACCTTCTTGGTAAAGAACCTTTTCCTAATCCCTAACCTGACCCTCTCCTGATGCAACTTCATGCCATTCCCTCAGGTCCTATTACTGTCACCATAGAGAAGAGACTGCTGGTCTATCCTCAGAGATTTCTCCTCTAGACTGAGTAAACCAAGTAATTTTAGCCGCACAGAAACACTGCCAGTCAATGGAACAGAAGCATTAATGCTTTTACTCCCAGTGCACTACATGATGTTATGATGTGGAGTATGAATAACAAGTCGTAAAATCATGACAAAACCATTTTCTGATGGGAAGATTATGACTTCGTTGCCATCGCCGAAACATGGTGGGATCGTTCTCATGACTGGAGTCCTGCAATAGGCTATAAGCTCTTTGGGTTCATGAAAGGCAGGTCGTGCTTGACCAACCTCATCTCCTTCTATGACTGGGTGACCAGACTGTTCGATGAGGGAAGGCCTATTGATGTAGTCTACCTAGACTTCAGCAAAGCCTTTGACATGGTCTCTCACAGGCTTCTTCTGGGGAAACTGGCTGTCTGTGGCCTAGACAGGTACACACTCCTTTGGGTAAGAAACTGGCTGGAGGGCTGTGCTTAACGGGTGGTGGTTAATGGAGTGAAGTCCAGCTGGCGACCTGTTACAAGTGGTGTCCCCCAGGGGTCAGTACTGGGGCCTATCTTGTTTAATATCTTTACTGATGACCTAGACGAGGGGATTGAGTGTACCCTCAGTAGGTTTGCAGATGACACCAAGTTGGGAGGTGGTGTTGATCTGCCTGAGGGTAGGGATGCCCTTCGGAGGGACTTAGATAAGTTGGATCGCTGGGCTGAAGTGAATGGGATGAGGTTCAACAAGGCCAAGTGCCGGGTCCTGCATTTTGGCCACAACAACCCCATGCAGCGCTATAGGCTTGGTGCTGAGTGGCTGGATGATTGTGAAGAGGAAAGAGACCTGGGGGTGTTGGTTGATGCTCGGCTGAACATGAGCCGACAGTGTGCCCAGGTGGCCAAGAGGGCCAGCGCCATCCTGGCGTGCATTAGAAATAGTGTGGCCAGCAGGAGCAGGGAGATAGTCATCCCCCTGTACTCAGCACTGGTGAGGCCGCACCTCGAATATTGTGTTCAGTTTTGGGCCCCTCACTACAAAAAAGACATTGAGGCCCTGGAATGTGTCCTGAGAAGGGCAACAAAACTGGTGAGGGGTCTGGAGCACAAGTCCTATGAGGAGCGGCTGAGGGAGCTGGGATTGCTTAGTTTGGAGAAGAGGAGGCTCAGAAGAGACCTCATCGCACTCTACAACTTCCTGAAGGGAGGTTGTGGTGAAGAGGGGTTTGGCCTCTTCTCCCAGGCAACGAACAGGACCCAGGGAAATGACTGCAAGTTGTACCAGAAGAGGTTTAGGTTAGACTTAAGGAAGAGTGGTCAGGCACTGGAATGGCCTGCCAAGGGAGGTGGTGGAGTCACCATCTCTGGCAGTGTTCAAGAGGCGTCTGGATGAGGAGCTGCGAGATATGGTTTAGTAGCTTGTGATAGCAGTGGTACTGTGAAGACAGTTGGACTAGATGATCTCATAGGTCATTTCCAACCTTGTGATTCTATGATTCTATGATTCTATGGAAGAGATAGGCAAGAAAAGGGGGGTGGTGGCCTGGCACTCTAGGCTAATTACAAAGCTAATATTACAATTACATTTGTAACTTATTGTATGGGTAACCATAAAAATCTTCATTTTACACTGTCAAATATTGCACAATATTTTTATAAACCAAGTTAATCTGTTGTTTCTGCAGAGGGAATGAACTTCCGTAGATGAATTTCAGAAGGAACATTTCCGTACAAACACAGAAAATGATTTCTGGAAAGATTAAGAAATGAAATGTTAAACCAAACATAATGAAAGGAACAAATCTGAGCTGTGAACTCTCCTACACTAAAGACTTAGTAGAAGTTGAGCAAGATTCTATGTGTATACAACAAGAAAGAAGGGAGAGAAGTTTCACCTTTATTTCAAAGAGGAAGAAATAACATTAATGCAAGAAGAAATAATTTGACACTTCTTTGTTTCTGTTGCATAGTTTCACCATAGAAATATTACAAAAGTATGATGGTTACTTTTAAAGTACTGCCTCCTATTTTGTCATGATCTCCCATGAAGTCATAGGCAGATATTTGTGATATGTCAGTAGAGGTTGAAACTTTCTGTCAATTTGCCATTACATTTCATGGCCATGTGACAAATGATAGCAGAGGGGTAGTCTGACAAAATGTCATCTGGCATGAAAGTGTGTATAAAACAACGGTGGTTCAATGAATTCCTCTTTGCAGATAAAAATGCACCCACTGACATTAATTGATGCTTGCTGAACATTTATGGTGACCAAACAGTGGATGTGAGCACAGTGAGGTGATGGGTGATGCACTTTAGCAGCAATGGTGTCACTTTCACTGTTGCAGAATTTTACGAGCACGGCATACGGGCAGTTCATCAATGGTGAAAATGCATAGTGGATGGTGGTGTCCTTTTTGAAAATAGTGTTCTGTTGCTGAAGACTTTAGCTGTCAAATACTTCTTACTCATTTGTTTTATCAGAAATAAGATTTTTTTTTTTTTTGTCATAATGCATAGTGTAAAATATATAAATTATATAAATATATAATATATATATATAATATATAATAAATATATATATAATATATAATTATATATCATGACTAAATCCTTAATAGTTATTCTAATTTTAACAAAAGTTTTAACAATATGTGGCATTTCTGAAAGAAAACTATTACCTCCGATTTCAAGCCATTAAAAGGTTGTTTGTTTTTTTCTATTTTTATACTCTAACATTTTCTACTTTAATTTTTCTATTTCAGGTTATATTATTTCCTTAATTCTGAACTGTTTAACCTAAGTAAGAAAGGAAATGATGGAACTACATGATATTTAGGGGAATTTATTAATCTTGCATTTATAGTCTAATCACAATAGGATTCTTTAAACACAGCTTAAACAAAGATGAAATACATAGCACAGTTTTCAAATGTAGATGATTAATCAGCCAAATTTCATAAATCTTACTAGTTATGAAGTTTATGAAAAAATAGATTCAAGATATTCCCATAATGTCAGGTGAGTAGCCAGTTGGTAATTTGTCCTGCACAGTGAAATAAGTCTTTAGGAAAATTTCAGTTTCACTAAATATGAAGAGCAATTTTTTGTTAATTTATTTGCTTCAAATTTCAAAGTATGGGGAAGATGCACTTTCTTTAATCAGACACGTGTGAAAATTATTCTTATGCAGTATCTTTCATTGATGGTTAATGCAGTCAATTTTCAGATCAGGCAGGCGAGAAGGAGAATTAGAGAAGGCATGCAGACCGACATCTTTAGAATTGTTTAACAATTAAATATTCACTACTTTCAGATGATCTCCCTACAGGCAAACACAGGCTCTAACTTCAACTCAGATTTGGTCTTCCTGACGGCTTCCATAGAAATTCTATTAATGAAGAAGGCTTATTGTTATGACAACAGTATGACTCATAGATACCTCTAGAGTATCTTTGACTGAATTTTATTTCCTCCTTCGTATTTTTTCTACTACCTTCCTCTTGCTAGGCTGCAGTCACTCAAGTTACGTTTCACATTTCTGATGCTACAGTGTGAGTTCCTACTGAGGTTATAGGATTACAGAATTAATATCTCAAAAAAAAAAAATAAATCCATGTTGATGTTTATTTAATTTGCCTATCTTTCATTATCATATCAATTTGCCTAATTAGACAAAAGTCTTGTAAATTTATCACATATCTGTGGTCATGACTGGATAAATAATCTTAGTTCCTCAAGTTTATATACATTTTTAAATTGTAGGATTATCTTTCCTGTACTAGATAAACTCCTTGTAATTCTACTAAATAGAATATGTCAGGATTTTCAAGCTGAAACATGAATTTTCTTTCCTTGCTTTGTGTGTCATTAAGGAAATGTGAAAGGAAAGGAGCAGTCAGGCATATAATAATAGGGGGGGAGGGGGAAGAGGTTTTCAACTTGTGAATGTAAAAGGGAAGGACTGCATTTTTGGTTCTAAAATTATCTAACAGTTACAATTATGGTTCCAATTTTTACATGATCTGAGAAATAGGAGATTTACTAGGCACCTTGTTGCCTAGTTAGAGAACAGAACAAAGTCACAAGTGTTTCACTAGTTCTGTTTTTGAGGATTAATTCTTAAACTATAATTCAATAATTATTTTAAAAACTTATTTCTAGTAAAAATAAAATAAGGTACATTTCCATCATAAAAATACAGAAAACCATGATTACAAAATACTGGAGGTCATCTGTGTTTTGTGAGATGTTTTATTGCACAGGGAAGATCAAAATATCTTGCTTGCATTTTCATCAGTATTTATCTAGAGTTTAGAAAGTACCTTAAATTTACCTCTGCTGCACAGGACCTGTGACTTGGTGAATAAATGGTCTGTAAATAGCTAAACATACTGAACAATTGCTCTGAACTGATTAGGAATTCTCACTGATGTCTGAAGTAATAATATGGACGGGAAAGTCTTTTTTTACCCATTCTTTCATTGAGAAGTTAACAGCTACTTTTAATTATCAACATATGTATTAAAAAAAAAAAAAAAAAAAAAAAGATTAAATATAGGAAAAAAAAGAATTTCCTTAGACACACACACACACAAAGTGTTTGACTTTAGGTTTTATGAGTCTGTTACCATATTAGGAGTTATGGTCCATTAACACCTATCTAACTAACATTCTGCCTGTGTGGAGTCTGAGACTATCTTTAAAATAGAGTTATGGCATATCCTCAATTGTATGTCAAACACGTTTTTGTTTTGTTTTGTTTTGTTTTTGTTATTTTGTAGGAAATATTATAGAAGAACACCGAATAACTACTATCTACTATAGGACAGTCTATGATACTCCATTCTTTCTAACGATTACAGTGTGCTCCATAAAGGGAAATCTCATCATTCAGTGCCAGCTGAAGTGGAAAAATTTGATTCTTATACCAGAAAGAAATACAAATGATGAATAAAATTAACAGTTCTATGTGCTCAATAACTGTATCTAATCTTTTATGACAGCTGGTACCTGACAGTGAGTTATTTAACCTAGTCTGTGCTTCACTAGCTGCTCAATAAGCCTTTTCATGGAACTGAGATTTGCTGAGTAATACAGTTCTCCTATCTTACCTACTTATTCTACAGTATAACTGAAACTGTTTTAATTTCTAAGTATGCAACACAGGTCTTGAGAAGAAACAATTTTGTTATGGCTGACATGCTTGCAGAAAATAATAAATATAGTAAAAATAAGTTCAGGCAGTCATACACACAGTCACAGCACATCACAACAATAAAAATATGTATATATATTTCCAATTCTTTAAGTCACAGTGTTAGAAATCACAAAAGAAAAAATACTACAGATATAAGTAGAAAGACAGATAGTTCTGAAGGGTTAGAGAAGAAAAGCCTAAATAAAGGGTGCCCTAAATATGTGATGTGATTTCCAAAATTTGAGCTCCTGCTGACGTTGGTACAAGCTATAAAACTGCTAAACATTTTCAAAAATAAGCCTGTTGTTGTTTTTATTAACCAAAGTATACTGTCTATTGAATATATGCCTTGTGGTATGGATAGATCAGAAAACATGAAGGTTTTCCATATTTTTGCATAGCAGAAGTAGTGGCAGCCACAGAATCAGAATCTACAGAAGTATCAAAAGATGGGAATGTTCATGGATGGATTTTTAAGTGGGACAGAACATTCTGATTGTCAAAGTAGTTAGAAAACCACAATCTCTTGAAGCAGGTGTCCATACTTATAGTACATTTTTCTCTTCATTATAAAACAGTTAGAACAGGAGGGAAAAAAAAAAAAAAAAAAAAAAAAAAGGTTTGTATGCTAGTTAAAAATAATTAAAAATGTTGATGAGGAATATCAGTAGCAAGAATAACAAACATGACAATTATATGTGGTTTTCCTTATCACTATTGTCTCTGCTAGAGCACATTATTAAATTTTGCTACAAAGGACAGAACAATCATGATTTAATCATCCAAGAGAACAATGAGAAGGAGACTATAATCATGTTTAACTGACTGCAAACCTCTATATTCAGTCTCTGCTCCCGGCTTCCGATTAGTGTGGTGTTGAGTATAGATTCAGTGTATACAGGTTACCCTGAAAGTAATGCCTCTATTTCCATGGAAACAACAGACACAAAGAGAACAATACTACTATTTGATAGAGCAAATTCTCAGCTACAAAACATTATTTTTCAACATAATCACCAACATTAGTTGTATATTTATGACAATAAGGAACAAGGACTTTTCTATGAGGTGCTTGGCTCTGGGGCAGATGCATTCCTTGCTGAAGCAAGGAGTCGTCTCAGCGGGAGAGAGGAGCCCTTGCCAGGGAGCAGTTACCAAGTGTCCTGATCCCTCCTTGTGGTGGCAGTGCTCTGATGTGGCAGAGGCAGGGCCAGGAGCAACAGGGCTACCCCCCACCAACATACAAGGAGGCCCCTAAGGAGGGCAGCATCTAACTTGGCCTTGAATGCCTCCAGGAATGGAGTATTCACAACTTTTCTGGGCAACTTGTTCCAGTGCTTCATCACCCTTCAAGTAAAAAATTTCTTCCTACCATCTATACTAAATCTCTTAAAATCTATTAAAATCTATTAAAATCTGAGGTTAAAATCTTCTATTGCATAGTCACGATAAGTGTAAAAAGATGTTTGTCTTCCTGCTTATAAGCTCCATTCAGGTACTGGAAGGCCACAGAAGTCCCTCTGGAGACTTCTCAAGATAAACAAGCCCAGCTCCCACAATCTTTCCTCACAGTAGAGGTGCTCCAATCCTATCATCATCTTCATGGCCCTCCTCTGGACCAGCTCCAAAAGCTCAATGTCTTTCTAGTGTCAGAGGCCCCAGGCCTGGATGCACCAGATGGGGCCTTACAAAGGCAGAGTACAAGGGAAGAATTCCCTCCCTCACACAGTTGGCCACCCTTCTTTTGATGCAACCTAGGATACAGTTGGCCTTCCAGGCTGCAAGAGCATACTGCTAGCTCATGTCAAGGACCCTGAAATCCTTCTCTATAGGGCTGTGCACAATGAGCAAATAATCAAATAAACAGTAACAAACAAACAAAGTAGTGTCATTGAAAATAATGCATACATACATACATCCAGCAATGACACAGAAAATTTCTGAGCACTGGAACACAATCCTTTGAGATGTTTTTCTCTTAGAAGATTCTTTTCATCTGTGCTAAACAGTGGCATCTTAACCAATCATCAGCAATGATTTGAGAGTCAGGAATCTCCACAGTTCAGGGTTAATAATCTTTTTGTTGTGGGTACACCCATTTAGAGCGTAATAAGTCCTTTTATCATAAAATGCAGACTATATATATATATATATATATATGTATGTATATGAGAGGATAGCACAGAAGTGCATTCATGGACTGGAAAACTACAGCGCTATATCAGTAAAATTGAGAAATTTATTCAATTTTCAATTCTAACAGTAGTAAGAAAAGTTAGCCTTACTGAAACTAATGTTAAAGAGAACTGAGATTTTGTTGTTTTTCTGTATTCCAAAGATGAATGAATTTCATATATATTGGACATGCTAGGTTACATTACCAAATCACATTCTGACAAATTATTTTTATATGGTATTACTTCTTTTCTATGTTCTCTCATTTTAGTTCCTATCTTTCAAACTGAGCTTTTGACACAGTAGACATAATTATGAGTCTTGTAACAAATATATGTCTGCTTCTGATTGGAAGAACATTGCTGATAAAACGGGGTGAAAAGCTGCATAATGGTCACTGGGGCTGTAAATATTTCATATTGTACAAGATTTCTTTTTCATCCCAGCTTGAATTTTGCCGTAATATGGGAGTCTGTGTCAAATTCCTCTATAACACTGAATAAAGCACTTTTATGATTAATTTTCTCACTCAGAAAAAGTATTAGTATATTTTCAGTTTAAACTGTGTAGTAGACAACAGAGAACATGAGCTACACACACTTTACCTTTCTAACTCCACACTAACATAGTTATTGAGTGAATCAATTCTAAATGCAATCCTTACACACCTCTGATTTTGTATTATACTGAGTTACTCAAGAAATTCTCATTCAATTCTCTAACCACTTTTCAGGGAAATTTATTTCATACATTATGTCTCTCTACTTAACCTCAGCTTTTATGCTCTCTGTGCAATTAAGAAAGGTTATATTTTAGTCAAATGTTCTCTACTTTAATGATTCATTTGCATATGTGCTGGGTTTGTATCAAGCTTCCAGCAATGATACTAATCTTTGAAATAGATTATTTTCACACGTCACGTAAATTAAAACAGTAATAAATACCTACTTTGTATTTAAATCAAATAGTTAAGATAGCAAGTAGTTTGCATATTTGGGCTTTTACATTTAGGATTTCTAAGTATGGACTCTTACTAAGTGCTTGGAAATTGTAAGATGCTTTCTACTTTGCATTTCTCTGAAAAAAAATGAACAATAGGTGAATGAGTATCCTTATATGAGAGTATTTAATCTGTGTTTGATTTGACATCTCTTGGATACAATGATCAAAGAAAAACATCTAATCACATAATCATTGGTTACCATGAATCTGCTGTACTGCTAGTTTTAAAGGTCAAAGTCAATGATCAGAAATAACACCAAAAAATTACAGAACTGTAATACAAAGAGAAGTAATTCAAAATATATATATATGAACAGTAATTGACATAAATCCAGTCTGCAGACCGTTTCTTTTGGACTTACTATAATACAACAGATAAGAATTTCAGTATAAGGTAGAAAATAAAAGGTGATTTTTGGTTTGTATTTCTTTTCTTTCTGAGAATCCTGTTACCTAAACTCAGATTCCCTGGTTTGAAACTAAAAATAAATAAATAAATAAATAAATAATAAAATTCCAAAAGGACCAAGATGCAATTATTTCTGTAAAATTATCATATTAGTTAAAGAGATGCTCTTGCATTAGAAACTTACAATAGAATGCCTAGGGGATATGGACAGTCTCTTCTCGGTGGTGCCTAGCAATAAGGTAAGAGGCAGCAAGCTCAGACTGAAACACAGGAAATACTGGAAGAGGTTGCTCAAAGAGGTTGTGTAGTCTCCTTCCCTGGAGATATTTGGAAAATGTTTGGACATGGTCCTGACTAATGTACTCTAGAGGACCCTGCTTGATCACAGCAATAGGACTCGTTTAACTCTAGTGGTCCATCCCAACTCAGCCATTCTGTGATTCTGTTTATTTTTTTATTTATGTGTGTGTGTGTGTGTGTGTGTGTGTGTGTGAAATATGTGAGTTATTCATGCAGAAAACCATTTTTATACCTACATGTTTTCTTTCAAGGCTCAGTGAATCAGGTTGCTTTGAATAGACATTGAAAAAAGTAGATATTACTTCAAAATTTTGCTTATCTTCCCTTTTTCCTTTGGCAGTAAGAGTGCTTCCCTCTGTTGATTTGGATATATTTGACAATACAGTTGAGTGTGACTTAGAAGTTCTATTTTCTCTAAAATCATAAAAATAATAATAAACCTCACTAAATTAGGTCAAAACAAATCTCTCTAGAAGCCCATTTTCTGAATTCAGAAGTGACATGAAACTCACCATGAAGAAAAGATTGAACTAGCATAGTGATCCTAAAAGGTAACAGTATGCATTACAGGGAACGATAATAAGCATAAAATTCAAATTCCGTATAAGAATGGCATAAAAAACTTTCATTCAAGAATGTTTATTTTATTTTTCCATACAAAATTCAAATTAAATATTGAAAGAATATGACAGAAGTTCCCCTTCTATCCTGTTTTAGGCAAATAAATATTTTAGATTTTGAATGTTAACAGATAGTAGATAATTTTTTGTTTGAGTGGGTAGGTGAACTTTTGAATTCTCAAGCAGAAACCTGCTTCCTAGCTGCAATGGGTATGGACTAGCTATAAATTTCTTAGCATTTGGTTTAAACAATGATGATATGTCCTGAGTCATTCCATTACTACATAATTATGTCATATAAGCACCACTTAAGAAGGTGATAACATATTGTACTTCTGTACATTGAGTTATTAGATTAGAAAAATATAGGCTTTGTGGCTAAAAAATAAGGTCATGAAAAAAAGAAAAAAAGAAATAAAGAAATAGGCTCAGAGAGAAGGAATCAGGAATCTTGGAAAGACAAAGGCAAAAATTCTGGTTGGAGGAAAAATCCTGGAGTCAGAGATTAAAGCCAGGGTATGTCTACGGACAGGGTGAGCAGTAGCACAGCATGTATGATATTCTGCTCAGCTCTCTTGGACCATCACCAAGCTTCCTTAAGGGAAGGGAAACTGAGACCTGGCAAAAACAAAATTGTGGACAAATAAGTGAATGTCCAGTTCTGGGCTTCACAGTTCAAAAAAGATGGAGATTTCCTAGAAGGAATTCGACAAATGGCCACAGGACCTGGAGCAGATCACTTAGGAGGAAAGACTTAGTAACCTGGGTCAGTTCAGCCTGGGGGAAAGACGACTGAGGAGACATCTGATTAATGTTTATAAATGTTTAAAGGGATGTGTAGATGTAAAACACAACCCTGAACAGTCTTTGTAGTTTGAAATTTTGTAGACCGATTTTGAGGTGGAGATTTTCCATTTTCTTTTGTTTTGTTTCATAATATTGATTGAAATATGATTCTTTGATGCACCTGCTTTATTCTACAAGACACACTAAATTTCTTTGTTTTCAGTTTAAAGCAAAAGCGGAAAGGATATATTCTTTTACTGAACTTGATTCAGTCCATTAGAAAATGGTGCGGGTTCAAATTCTGAACATGTAAGAGAAGATAAATTTTTACAAAGTTATTCAGAAGGCATGCACACTTTAACAAGGAACTAAGGAAAAGGAAGAAGCTGAATTTGCAAATAAAAACTCACAATAGTAGAGTAACATTGGACATAGAGAGTTAAATGCCCCCAAACTTTTCTCGGTGAAGATGATGTGAGTAAAATGTATACATTTTCAGTTTCTAATACAGGATTAAATTCTAAGGAAGGATTGTTCCTCCTGGAACTACAAGCAAGCTGACAATCTCACAAATTTAGTTCAGCACCAAACATCATCCTAAGTGAAAGAAAACACTTGAACATTTTAGGGGATAAAATGACACTATCAGGATTCAAAGGAAAAAAAAAAATGATTTCATGATGATAAGCTGAGATGTTTAGAAATATGTTGCTATGATGAAGGAAACAAATACTGGAAAAATAATGAAATCTAAAGTAACTAAATGCAGCCAATATCACTCGTCTGTTTTACAAAGTCCCCTTGGAACGCGCAATGACAATGCAGAAGCAAGGATTAAGGCATCCTTTTTCCATAGTAAGTACTTGACTCTCCTGTTTTTATGGAAGCCTTTACTGATTTGTCTGTCTTTAAGCTTTTGAGATCATATATCTTGCTTCAAAAGTATTCAGCTCTCACTCTTATCTATTGAAATAATCATTCAACACAAGTCCATATTTTAAGTAAGTAGTATCACCTACTCATCCACAAAATGCTATGCTGAAAATGTCTTAAGCTATTATACATTACAATTTTGCTACTTCCTTTGATTTATATATACACTGTTAGATTATGATCTCAACAGAATATGCATTTCATCTCATTTCTGATATCTAAATAAATTTAAAGAGAAAATAGACATCAACTTGTTCATCCTTACTGAAATGAACACATCTCTAGGCTTATTTGTAATAAACCTATAGCAAGTCCAGACCTCTAAGCATTTTGACCTTGTGGGATAGTTTTGTTTCTGTTTCTGTTTCTTTTTTTCTTTTTCTTTTTTCCTGTGAAGTATTTTGTTGGGTCTGTGAACGTAAACTTGAACTAAATAGTACTTTGCATATCTGTGGATTTTTTTTAATCCTCTCCTTAACTAGTCTTTGATCTCTGGGAGATAAATAGTGCAATATAAAACTTTATTCCTGTGAAAAGTCTCCAAATTGGACTGCTCACCTCTTTGGTTTCCTTTACAAAGTTTGATGAAAAGTGTACAGTTTATTGTCTACTTTATCCAACATAGGTTCAAGCTCTAATGTTCCCAATGTATGAAGAAGAGACCATATCTTCACTTCCTGTAAAATCTGTTCAGAGTGTAACAATTAGAAATAAATCATTACTTGTTTGACTTGAGGTAATATGACCTAGAAGTGTAAGTGTTTCAGACATGCTCTGGGAAGAAAAGGTATTGAGTTTTGGTGACTATTTGCAAAATGTTTATATCAAATAATCATTGAAAAAGATTAATAGGTATCATTTGATGTCAAAGAAGAGAGACTGGGATTCTCATTAAAGAGAAAAACTATTAAGTTCTAATCATGCTATATTTTTTCTTTTTCAATGGGTTGGAAAATCTTGAATTGTTTTCAGTAAATTTATAATCTGACAGGTAGGACATAGAGCATGCCTTTCCTTTGAGGAGACAGGAATGGTACAGGGAGGAAAGGAAGGTACATAACTCCATTCTCCAAGACATAGAAGGGAACTGATTAAGGATATATGGTCTATAATAGTTTCCTCCTGTTGTCATACCTCAAAAGAAATCAGTGATACCACTTCATTGTTCAAATAATTTTATTTTGCTGTTGTTTCTAATGAATGTTATAATTCAGGAGCTCAGTGAGAATGAAGTCTCAAGGAGTTCTTTAGTGTTTTTTTTTTTTTTTTTTTTGTTTTGTTTTGTTTTTTTTTAAATATCTGCCAAACATCCTTAAACATGAGGGAAGAATTGAAGTTGGCAGGTAAACTATGAATAATTATCTCTAGAACTTTAAAACAGTTGTTACTATACAAAAACCCTTTATAGTTTCTTTACTGAGACATTTCTGAAGCCTGACAGGATTAACATGGATTTGCAAAGCTGCACTTCTGGACAAAATTTTCTATTTTCTACCTAGATCATTCTTCTAGTGTGTTTAAATACTTCATCTGGATCTGACCCTAAGTGGTTTGCCCAAAGATAACTGCAAGTTTGTGGCAGAATTTGGATAACAGTTTAGAAATTGCTGATAAACCTGCCTCATGATCAATCCATCAAATGAGCTGAATAGAAAAATTCATCTCCAGCTGTTAGAGAACACATGCTGTAGTAAGAATTAAAAGGAACCAGCTGTCTATAGCCTCTGAGAAATTTGAATAGACCTACATTTTTCCACACAATCATGCTGTAATTACATGTCACCCCAGGTGTTCTCAATATGATTACTCCCTATAAAACTATAAGTGAGGCGTGAGACAGCCCATACAGCTGCAGAAAAAAAAAATAATAATGAAGCAGCAGGGTTTCTCTTTTTCTGTGTGTGCTTGTTTGGTGCTGTTTATATAGCCAATCTGTTCCCTGGGAATGCTGAGAGAGCCCTTATGGTCCTAGGTATCCAGGGACCATAGATGCTGATCTATAGTAACAGGAACATGAAAGCCAGCTACTTTTTTTTAAACAAAGTTATCTTTCATATATTTACTGTAAAAGCCGTTCTGAAAGGCACAACCTCTTTTAGAGAAGAATATGGCAACAGAAAGAAACAAGAAAAAATATTATTATTTCCAGAAATTTAAATATATATATATATATATATATATATATGTTTATCTACTCAAGGAAATGTATACAGTTTGAAAATATAACCTATTGTATGCCTGTTCTTAGGAAGTTTTGAACTGTCATATACTGTTTCCCAAATATGTATCCTAAGTGCAAAATATCTAGATACTTGACAGTTTCTCTTTATTAACAGTATTTTATTTCACTCTTCAACAAATATTTAAAACATTTATTGGGCACATGTGTACATAAAGAGGCTATATCCAAAGGTTAGAGACATAGGTTCTTATTCCTTCATCAATGTGAGAATTCTAACCAGAAATTAAGGATGTCATCTGGAAATTTTGGATAGCTATAGAAGAAATTCTTTTGTATATATCCAATGAATCAGGCATTAAGCATGAGACTGTCAGAGAAGGCTTGGTTTTCAAATCATGCTAAATCAAGTGCAGCCAAAACATACAAAAAAATAAAAATTAAAAAAAACCAACAAAACATTTCCAGAGCAGAAACAGTGAGCCAGAGGTCTTTGCACATAAACTTGATATCTACTTTGTTTTGCTAAATTTAAACAGACCCAGTGAAAAAAACTAGTGTTTAACTGGAGATTTATGGTATGTCTTCTTGTGAAATCAACTCATGATGACTGAAGTCTTAGTGTCCTAAAATGAATCTGAAGTTTTATGTCAGAAAAGGTTCTCATAGGAGGTAACTATGAAATGTGTCTGTTCCCCTACCAAAAGACAGTATACAATTCCTTTCTAAACCTTTTTAAGGACAAAGATACAGAGAATCTCAAAAAATACAGCACAGCTAGTTTTGAAAGCAATGTGATCAGCATTTTGTTTTTCTGGATTTTTTAACTAGTCAGCAAGTTCACTGAAGAAAACTTCATTGTAAACCGAGGAGATTCTTCCAAATACAAACCTGTCAAGCTAGCTGTGAGTAGACACATGAAGTCCTAAGAACTTAACACATAAATAGATTTACAGTCAAGCAAATATTTTAGTGACTGATATCTGGATTCCAAGTTCTATTAAAAGAATTACAATATATCTGCAAAAGATTTTTTCTACTTCCTAACTTCTTTGTCGCTGTACACGTACTAATGAGGAAAATGCAGAGGCATTTAATGCCATTTTGGCCTTCATTTTACTGTCAGATCTTGGACTGCCCAGTTTTCAAAATAAGAGGGTTATGAAAAGCAATGAGGGGGCAGTAAGGGGAAAACAGTGACTTTGCATCGGTCATCACTGGAATCAGGGGGAACAATTGTATCAGGTCAGTGTTAATATGGGTCCTGATGGATTCACCCCAGAGTGCTGAGGGAGTTAGTGGATATTATATATAAATTTCTATCAACAATTCAGCAGAGATCTTTGGAGTCTAGGAAAGCATAGAATCATTAAATCATCTAATTGTTTGAATTGGAACGGACTTTTACCTTTCATCTAATCCAATTCCCCTACAATGAACAGGAACATCTACAGCTAGATCAGATGACTCAGAGCCCCATCCAGCCTGACCTTGAATTTTTCCAGGGACAGGACATCCACATCTCTGGGCACCATGTTCCAGAGCTTCTCAAACATTCTTGGGATATACTTTCTCCCTGTATCCAATCTCAATCTCTCCTCTTTCAATTCAAAATCATTTCCCCTTGTTCTGTCACAACAGAACTTGCTAAACAGTTTGTCCCCTTCTTTCTTATAGCCTCCATATATATGCTGAAAAGCCACTCTCAGGTCCTCTCAAAGCCTTCTCTTCTCCAGACTGAACAACCCCAAGTCAGCCTATCCTCAAGGGGAAGATGTTTCATCTCCTGGATCACTTTCATGACATGCTTTAACAAGTCTATGCCACTCCTGTTTTTAGAACTCCACATCTGATTTCAGTACTCCAGGTGAGGTCTCTCCAGTATAGGATCACCACCCTGGACTTTTGTCAATGGTTTACGGGCTGGTTCAGCCCGGTTCTGTGACTAGCAGGGTGGAGGAATTTAACAAAATCTGCACCTCCAGAAAAGGGAAACAGTAGGCCCCAGAATAATTAAACACAACAGCAATGATCTGAGGAGAAACAAAGTAATTCACTAAATATAATATCAGAATGCAAGATAACACACTATAGTACAATATAATTAGAATTAAAGCTAATAAATCAAATATAATGAGAGAGAGTGTCCAAAAGGTGCATAAGCCTCACCATAATGCTGAGGTGAGATGCACAGTCCGATTGAGCAGCAGAGAGGAGAGCCTGACGAAGAAGAGCACATCAGGTGACCTTGCAAGGGGTTATGTCTCTTGTCTGACTGCAAAGCTTGCTGGGGTATGTAGTTCTTCTTCTCTTCCGGACAGGTAGAACTGGAGCACTAACACTTTAACTCCCAGTGCACTACATGATGTTATGATGTGGAGTACTGATAACTAAAAATCATAAAACCATGACAACCTTCTGGCTGAAAGGTGAGAAGGGCCCCATTAGTGAAAGTAAAAAGGCAAGAAGGCTTCAGAGTGACTGAGAATAAGAGGGGTGAACGGGAATAGTTAGAGATAATTTATAGAAGCAAGAATGTAGAGCTTGTTAGAAAAATAAGGGATGGCAGACACTGGATCTGGGATACTGAGGGGGATGAAGGCCGTAAAGATACGGATTTGAGAACAGCCTGAGGACATTTGGCAGGGAGGTGATTAGATGTCCACAGGGCAAGAAAAAACTGGTTTGGGGAGATGCGCCCCCCAAAGGTCAGAAGTTTACAGCGAGAAGGGTCAGAAGCCTTCACGAGGAAGACGACAAATCTTCATCCCACGACCCACTATGCACACGCAAGAGGGGATGGTCTGCATGCTAATGAACTCTCGAGGGTGTAATGAATATGTATCCAAACTCTGGGAAAAGTATTGATTATGTATTATTTTGGCCTATATCCGTAGCACGATTTTTCCAGACGGTGTGCAAGTTAGGCAGATCCATCCCCTTGCACCCAGTGTCTGCACAGCTCTGAATAAACCATACCTGCTTTGTAATCTTACTTGGGTTACAGAGTTTGATTCTGCATGTTACTGACCACACTGTTTCTGATGCAGCCCAGAATATGGTTGTCTTCCTGGGCTGTGAGAGCACATTGATGGTTCATGTCCAGGTTACTGTTCACCAGTCCTCCAAATCCTTTCCAACACGACTGTGCTCTATCCTTTTGTCCCTCAGCTTGTGTTGATAGTTAAAGTTGTCACCCAGGTGAAAAACCTTGGACCCAGCTTTGCTGAAGCTCATGAAAACCTCCTGAGCCCTCTGCTTGAGCCTGTCTAGGTCTCTCCGGATGGCACTCTGTCCCTTAGGTGTGTTGACTGCACCACACAGCTTGGTGTCACCTGCATACTTGCTGAGGGTGTACACTGATGAGGAATTTAAGAGCATTAGTTCCAGTACCAATCCCCAAGGGACAACACTCATCACCATTTGAACACTGAGTCACTGACCAGCATAATCTGTGTACAATATTGCAAGTGAAACCCTTCCTTCTGACTGTAAACAAGACAATCTTATATCCATACATGAAAAGGATCTTGAGAGAAGGAAACAATAGAACTGTTAGTCTGACTTCAATGCTTGACAAAGTTATGGAGAAGCTTATCCTAGGGGATATTGATATATTAGGGTTAAATAGCAAAGCTACTATCATACATAATAAATATGGGTTCGTAAAGGTAACATCCTGCCTCAGTAAGTTTATCTCCCACTATGATAAGGTCACCTGCATTGTGAATAAAAGGAACATGGTGAACGCAATCTTTATGAATTCTTTTTAATGCTTTTCATACTGTCCCCTATGGCATTCTTCTAAATAAAGTCACTAACTATGGGTAAAAAGTGGGTTCACACTTTGGTGGGTAACAAGCTGGTCTAATAGTAGGGATCAAAGGACCGTAGTGAACAGTGCTAAGTCTGACTACTGAGTGGTTACTAGCTGTGTTCCTCAGGAGTTGAATGCATCCTTGACAAGTTTGCTGGTGGTATTAAACTGGGAGATGCTGTTTACTGTACGAAGAGATGAAAGTCCTTGCAGAGGAACATCAGTCATCAGTGTCATGAGATGAAGCAAAGGTAAATGTCAGGTTCTACTCTTGCAATTGAATAATTCCTGACTTAGGTACAAACTGACAGATGAGTGCCTAGATAGTGGCTCTGCAGAAAATGATCTGGGGATGCTGGTTGACTGGTAGACTCAATATGAGTCAGCACTGTGCACACACAGCCAAGAAATCAAACCATAATTAAAGATGCATTGAAAACAACATAGCCATTTTGTCAAAGTAGGTGTTTCATCTATAGAAAATGCAAAATTATGGTTGGACTGTGTGATTTTCTGGGTCTTTTCCAACCTTGGTGATTCTATGATCCTGCAACTATATTTAGCATAGATACGACCTTACCTTGAATGCTGTATACAGTTCTGGTTTCCTCAACATGAAAAAATGCGTTAAGACACTTGAATACAGCCAGAGGAGGGCAAAAGAACTGTTAAAAGAGCTGAAAGGCATGTCCTATTAAGAGAAGCTAAGAACACCTGAGTTGTCTTGTATAGAGTAGAGGAAGCTAAAAGATTCTCTCATTGTTTTCTTCAACTTACCGAGGAAGGGGAGAGGGAGGTGTCAATCTTTTCATGTAGTAAATGATTATAGAATGTGCAGAAACAGCATAAAGCTGTGTCAATGGAGGTTCAGACTTGATATTAGGTTTAGGAAAAATTTATTTACATTGAAGGTTGGTCAAAAATTAAAAGTGGATTCCTGGAGAGATTATTGATGTCCTGTGTCTCTCAGTGATCAAGAAGCATTTGGATAATGCCCTCAATATTATGCTTTAACTTTTAGTTAGCTCTGAAAAGGTTAGGCAGTTGAGAATTTATGATACTTTTGGGTCCCTTCCTATTGAACCATTTTCTCCTCTCTTCGATCCAGTCTAAACGTACACATTACCCTTAGATGTTAAAAGGACATGCACAGTTCAAAAATGTTTATTTTGCTTTGCTACTGCTTTGATGTGGTCATAGAACTAATTAGTACTACTGAAAATGCTAAGACTTCTTTAATGTAAGGGCACAGGAAGGGACTCAAGGTGGAATACAAGAGGATCCATCATGTCAGGGGCTTGTACTACCAATTCAACCAGAAAAATACTGGGAGAGCCCCAGCCCTGTACACCTAGCACCTCGCTTAGGATGTGGACAAAAAAATGGTCTGGAACATGGAATGTGAGTGAGCCAAACTCAGAGAGGCCAATGGTTTGACAGGGCAGGACTGTAAGTGCCGAAGCCTGGCCCTGCTGTGGCATCACATAGGCAGAGACTGATGGCCCTGTGGGTTAGAACAGGGTCCTTAGCCACAGGCAGAATGGAAGGAACCCTGATGGTCAGGGTTCCATGGTTGGTTTCCACTGAGCCTCAGCCATTGTTACAAACTGTATAAGAATCATAGAATGGTCTGGGTTGAAAAGGACCATAATGCCACAGACAGGGCCTATTAGACCAGGTTGCCCAGAGCCACATCCAGCCTGTCCTTGAATGCTTCCAGGAATGGGGCATCCACAACCTCCATGCAACTTGTTCCAGTGCATCACCACCCTCTGAGTGAGAAACTACTTCCTAATATCTAACCGAAACCTCCTAATATCTAACCTAAATGCTAAGGTAGCATTTCAAAAGCATGACAAGTATACTGAAAAAAATTAGAAAATCTTAAAATTACATTTCAGAAAATAAATATTCCAGTAAGTGTCTCTTAGATCCACAAACCTTATCTAATGCAATATCATTTTAGATTTCCAAATGCAGAAGTATCATCCAATAAACTTTAAATCATATTATATACTTGTCATTTTCATTATTCTAGCATGTATCACTCTTACAAAATTCCCCAGTAGAAAAATAAAAGGATAACAGTGACTGAAGTAGAATGAGTTTCTACAGGCAAACTTAAACTTGTGCATATTAATTCATTTTGCCAAAAAGATATCTTAAACTTTCATGAAATTCTTTCTGTGGGCAAAATATAGACAATCCTAATGTACCTTTTGTTATGCTATATCTGAATAAACTTGAGGCAACATTCATTTCATTCACTCAGTGCTGTAATTTTTTTTTCAATTGAGCAGATTAGAGCTATTTAACCTGGACTGTAGGAAATGCTTCGTAAATCACATTTTAAATATAATAAATATATGAATTTTATTTATATTTTTTTCAAATACTTAAATACTTACTGTAACTATTTTTATATATATATATATACATATACATATATATACACACATACACACACATTTTTTTTCTACATAGAAATATATCCTGGAATTTCATTATGATATCGGTGTGCTAGATTTCTGATAGTAGTAATTATAAGTGTTAACCACAAACAGAGGTAATCAGAAGACCCGTGGTGTACTAAATACATCATCCACAGACTGTTTTGTATCTGTTTTGGCAGCAACAATGTGATTTATTTATAAATGTGTCTTCTTATTCTCTCCTGAAATCAATCTTCATCTAAAGAACAGTTCAAAATCCAAAAGAAAAACATGTAAATGCTGCTACAGTTATCATTGTAGTGTCATTATTTTTTCCAACTTAGTTTCACTGACTGATTCAGGGCATGAGATCTGAATATAAAATAGGAATATATTTAATTTAGGGAAGACAGCAATGTCATATCTTTCAAATAGTAATTCCACTCAGTTTTGCCATTTTGAATTCTCGAATTCTATTCTGTCTTCTCTGATTTATTTATTTAAGCTTTTTAGTGGACTACTCCCTGCACAGAACTGAACTTTTAGTATGCTGTGCAGACCTTCCTCTTAGAGATGTCCATTGCCTCCCTGGGGCTCGAGGTTACCAGGAAGTTTCCTAGCCTGGTACAGCCAGCAGATCAGTACCCATTACTGCTTTTTCATGTAGGGGGTGACAAAGCATCTATGAGTATTTCAAGGGACATCAAAAGAGATTTTATTATTAATTTAAAAAGTCTAAGAACCACTATTTATTACATCTTTTAATAAATATCAATTAATAATAATAATAAAATTTTGAGTGGATTAAACCTAGTCACCAGATCTGAGAAATCTACTTGGATAAAAAAATGGCTGTCAAAGAACAGATAGCTTTTCATATTGGAAAAATGTATTAAATTCATTCATTTCACTTTTCAAATTCAAGAATTATGTGCTAAGAGAAACTGACAAGACATGCAAGCTTAAATTGTCTAAAGCTTTTTTGCAGAATACCACCATTAGGTTTGTGATCTAAGCCATGTCACAATTTCAAACAGCTCTGAATATATCTACCAGATATACGATGTGATGATTCATTGTATTATGTCCTCCCTGACAGTAATGATGACATTTTTGTTCACATTTAGAAACACTAAAGATTTCTGCCTCTTCAGTAAATTACATGAACCAGACAGTGTTATTCTAATACAGTGACATTTGCTACTAATTGACTATATTCCTATTAAAGTATAGGAGCACTGTAGCATTTTAAGACTGGTGTGGAAAGAAATATATTAGGGAGAAAATTCAGCTTCATAGACTCTCAGAAGGCTATCTTATACGTGTGCAGTGAGGAAATTCTTTAATGTAAAAGATAGATAAGAAGTTTTGGGGAAATTTGCAGAGAAAACAGATGTCCCTGAATATTCCCAATCATAGGAATTCATTAAGGAAGAAAGGTGGGGCACATAGATGCACACTTTACATATTTACCCACATTTCTCTATGCATGTGTATCAGCCTTCAGAAGAAAGAGATGAGCACAATCACAGAATCACTATGGTTGGAAAAGTGCCTACAAGAGCAAGAGTTATTTGTTTCCAGACTGCACTTTTTTTGTTCTTGTTTTTCACCTATGGTTGCAGTTCTTCAATATCAAGGGATTTTTGTTTGCTTGTTTGTTTTTTAATCATGCTTAATGTTAATTCTGTAGTTAATGATTTGTTGATTTGAAGCTCAATATCAAAAACATCCAAACAGTTGACAAAAAATAATATATCCTATGCCATCTATATGAAAATATTTAAATAGTGATAAAGCTCTTTTCTAACTTAAAGATTCCCTTCAAATTCCCTGCTATATCTGTGGGATTGTCCTGGGGAAAAAAAAAAAAAGATGAATAAAGTAGTCTCAAAAACTTTACTTACATTTCTGTGATATTCATATTTTAAAAACACTGAATATTCAATACGTAGTTCATAGAAAATGAATGTTTTTGAAACTATGTAATAAACACTGAAGCAGTTTGTCAACTTTATTCACTCAGTAAGAAACTGAATAAACTAGGAATGAAAGCCTATGGGTAAAAACTCCGCTGCGGATACAATAAGCTCAAAGACATTTAATTTATCGAAGGCCTTAAGATTACATATAACAGTAACAGAGCTAAGCAAGCCTGATATAGCTGACTAAGTGTATTTATTTGTCTTATGGCAAATAACAGTAACAAAATCAGTTTTTTTGTTGCTGTTGGTTGTTTGTTTTGTAGTTCTTATCTTTTATATTATATTAAAAAAATAAAAAATAAAATCCTGCATGTCAGTCAACAAGAGTAGCAGTTTTATTGTGATGCATGGGTCCGCAGTGTCAAGAAAGCAGTAGATGCTGAGCAAGTTTCCTCTACTGCACACATTATGTGGAGCAGTCCTGTACACATTCAGTGCCACAGAATTCTACTCACTGAACATAAAAGCTATTTGAGTTATGTCTCTGTTGATAAATCAAACAAACCTGGGGAAATTTTCCAGAATTAAAATTCAGAGAACTCTAGGATTACACGTCATGGCATAATCTAAGTACAGCGGTCATCACTGTGTTCTTGGAATCACAGATAGATTACGCTGGAAGTAGTCTCTGGAGTTCATAAGGTCCAACACCTCATTGAAACAAAGACACCTCAAGCTGATCACCCAGGACTGCGTCCATAAAGTTTTTGAATAACTGATGACCACTGGTGATCTGGTTCTGTCTGGTGCTGGCTATTGAGTTCTACCTTCTCATCAAGCTCGTATCACCAGCTTCTTTAGAAGAATCTTGTGTGTTAACTACCTTATTCATGTTATAATGGTTTCATCTGGGTATACTCTACAGGAGAAAGCTCAAGTTCAACTAGTCATAGTACAGAACAGTCTGACCTATGCCATGATGCCTTTCTCATGAACATTCATCAGTGAACTTGCCTTGAAGTAAATAATTTTAGAGCATTAGGTGTTAACTCTATAGTCAAAGAGAATCTGGAATTATTTTAAGCTTTGTTGCTTTTGTAAGAACATTATATCTAAACAAACAAAAATCCAACATTTTTTTCTTAATCTAGTGGGATTCCTATATGATTTGTTCATATTCTTCTCTGAAATGTCACTTGCCATTTCAGATTATGATCATTGAAAAATATTAAGTAATGGAAGTCATAAAATTAGTTTAAACAAAGAAAAAAATTTTCTTCAGAAGAAGGAAACTAATCAAATGAATTTGGAGACATCGTAGACTAGGGTAGTAATGGGAAGTAGAAGATATGCTAATCTTAGTGTTTCCTTCTCTTATTTTTTAATATCCATAAAATTCCACAAAACCCGATTTCTTAAGTTTGTATGTTTAGAACTCTTGATCAGCTCTCGTAATCCTTTCTAGTAGTCCAGCTATCATGGAACGTAACTTAATGTTTTGCATTATTAATGAGTTTCAATTTTGATTTCTTTCCGTTGTATTTGACATCAGGAAAAAACAGTGACAGCAACAGCAACACTTTGACTATAGATGTAACTGTAAGCAAAC
The DNA here is from genome assembly GCA_037305975.1 of Chrysolophus pictus. Lineage (NCBI taxonomy): Eukaryota > Metazoa > Chordata > Aves > Galliformes > Phasianidae > Chrysolophus > Chrysolophus pictus. The sequence continues at coordinate 35,663,436 of CM074576.1, read as the reverse complement.
TATTGCACAAAATGCTTGTTTATATCTTAGATTAAAGAGTTTATTTGAAACCAGAAAAAGAAGGTGTTAAAAAGTTAACACAACCCACATTGTCAGTACAAGCTGGGAGATGAAAGGGTCGAGCACAGCCCTGCTGAAAAGGCCTGGGGTTACTTGTAGATGAGAAACCAGATGAGCCAGCAGTGTTCCCTCACAGCCCAGAAAGTGAACTGTATCCTAGACTGTATCCCAAGCAGCATGGTCAGAAGGGCAAGGGAGGTGATCCTACTCCTCTACTCTGCACTGATGAGTCCTCATCTAGAGTACTGCATCCAGATGTGGAGTTCTCAGTTCAGGAGGGACATAAATCTGCTGGACTGTGTCCAGAGAAAGGCCACAAAAATGATCCCAGGGAATGAACACATCTCCTGTGAGGACAGGCTAAGAGAGACAGGACTGTCCATCTTGGAGAAGAGAAGATTGTGAGGCGATAACAACCTTTCAGTATCTAAATTAAGGCTGCAGGAAAAAATGGTACAGACTCCTTAGCAGGGTCTGTGGGGATAAAACAATAGGAAACAGTTTCAAGCTCAAAGAGGTAGATATAGGTTAGATATAAGGAAAAAGTCTTCTATAGTGAGGAAGATTGTATAATTAATGAATATACAGACATTACAGCACACCAGAGGGCTTGGCTAGAAAGTTATTACACTGAAGCAGAAAAGATAGGACACTTACCCATATCCTGGGCTCACTTGTGGAACTCCAGCAGAGTGGATCTCCAAAAGAAATCCTTCCCTGCTGGTAGTCATCTCTTAAATGGGTCTAGGAGAGAATTGCCTTCACCTGTGCTCCCGTGGCTGACTCATTGCTTGCCTCAGGTGATCAATCAGAGGTTCAGTCCGTGATTCAGCAGTTCCCATACAGTGATGAAGCATTGGAACAGGTTGCCCAGTGATGTGGTTGATGCCCCATCCCTGGAGACTACCAAGTGAAGCTGAATCAGGCCCTGAGCAACCTGACCAAGCTGTGGATTTTGCAGTTCACTGCAGGGGAGTTGGATGCTATGGCCTTCAGAGGTCCCTTCCAACTCTAAACATTGTATGATTTTATGATCCTCACTGGGCGATTTTCCATTCCTTGATGCTTTAGAGCCCTCTTCACGTTCCAAATCTCTTCTGTATTTTGAACAGACCAAAGAGGGTACTAAGGCTTCATCACAACTTATCAGCTGTGTTCCCTGTCTCATCTTACAGCACATCTCTACTCTTTCTTGTAGTGAGTAAGCTGAGGAGGCAGAAACAAGCACATGACTAGAGCCTAGTGACTTTAGCCCTATTCAATAAATCTACAGCAGATTATAAGAATCTGTGAATTTATGATAAACTCAGACTTTTTGCTTCTGAATGTTAAATATTTCTTGTCTCTGAAGTTAGAATAAGCTAAGGTAAGAGTGAAGCTCAAATGTTGATTACATGTCTTTACCAGTGGCAGGTACAATCTGCTTTAAAGCTAAACAACAATGAAAAATATTTTTATTACGCCACAAATTATAAAATAATTCCTTCAACAGCTCTAAAACACTAACAAAAAGACTATTTTCCAAATCAAATAAAATAATGGAGAAATCCATTGCATGGCATTTTAGCTTAAAATGAAAAGTCTAAATATAATCTTGTTCTCAGCAGCTCTTGTCATGCGTTCTCTCTATCTCTCTTATTATACCTTCAGTTCTGACGCAATCCCTGTATTGAGTTGAAGCAGTTCATTGACTGGCAAGAAAAAATAAAAATCATTCATTCCTAGCTGGGAATTTTCACAAGGATCAGTAAGTGAAGACAAGCGAGGAAATGGCAGAACTGTCTTAGATCTCGTCAAGGCAACCACATAGTAATATTCTCCAGAGAATTTGAAGGCATCAGAATTGGCATAAGTTTATTGCACTGAAGCATGAATACATAATACTGTTTTAAAAAATTATCTCCTATTTTAAATTAGTTGGATCCACCCTCTTGTTTAGTGAAAAGGAAAAGAAAAATGAATTACAGCAGTAAGACAGAATTAAAACCATGGTTCAATAACTGGTATCTTAACATTATTTTTTGTCAGAATTATCTACTTCCATCAACATTATTGCAGTAATAATTTGCTCAAAATAACTGAGATGCGTCCAAGAAAATCTGTATTTCTTAACTGTTTTTGAACACCGGAAAAGCACAAGACATTGTGAAAATAAATATATATTTTTTTTCTATAACAGATTAGACCTTTAATTGTAAATGTTAGAAGATGCTTAATTAGTAGGGAAAAAAAAAAAAAAAAAAAGATAAAATATGACAGTGGAAAATACTTTGTAAGGTATAACACATTGTGGGTCGCATTATTCCCAGATGTAGAGACTAGAAAAAAATCCTATATGATTTTGTGTATCCTGTTCTGAAATGAGCTGTCAAGAACATATCAGGGGATAACAGATGTTAAAGACCACAGCGCTTCAAATGTCAAAGAAATTCAACCTCTGTAACAGTTTGAAACCATCTGCTGACATGCAAGTAGGATACTGAATGTCAAGTAAGTTAGATTTTGAGTTTGTAGTTCAAGACTTTGGAATCAGCCCTGCCCTTGCATATTTTTTGTGAATCATGGGTTTAAGTTTAATTTGAATAAGATTCAATACAAGTTGCTCTTTGAAATCCTATAGTCAAGTGCATCTTGTGGATATTTCTTCAGGTGAAATGAGGAAAATAAAACAAAGACAGAATCTATACGTGAATGTTTAAACTGTACATGAAAAGAAAACTTCAAGGAAAATACACCCACCTATGTTAAAGATAAATCTGGATAATATTATCTGATAGCAAATGCTGGAATTAAGTCCACTAAGGGAAAAAAAATCCACTATGATTCATAACTTATGATATAAAAATGCTTATGATTTTATATTTGACCATAATAAAAACAGTAGTGAACTGACATTAATATACATGATTAAAAATATTAGGAAATGGTTACATGAATTTCAACATAAAATCCATATAGTAATCTAGTGCTATGTATTTGAATATGTACAAAACATAACAAATTTTGCAAACAGATGTCAAGGTTATGTTGCAATAAATGCAAATCTGATTGCTAAATTATGCATCAATTATGCATCTGGTGTCCAGAGCATTGCATTCACATTTGAATTTGTCTGTAGGAGTTTCAGAAATAGCAACTGAGATCGAACATGTCTATATAATATTGTGCTGTGAATTCTACAGCAATCAAAGCAAACACAGGGAGGAAAAAAAAAAAAAAAGCACAAAAAAGTGAGCAGAAAATAATAAAACAAAAAATAATCTTCAGTAACCCTATATTTAAAATTTATTTAAGAACATCTATATTATAGATCTTCAATATATAAAAATATATGTATATAATATATAATATATATAATAGATTATCTCAGTAAAATGTTTCCAATATGGAAAATAGAAAAGTTTAGAGACATATTCATTATAAGTCTATATTCTCTTGGGATTCACTATTAAATTCATTGTGAGAGATAGAAATCCACATTTTTAAATGAGGAATCAGTTCAAATTCTGGACTTATACCAAAAGCCTTAATAAATTCTGTTTAAAAACTTGCAAACAAACAAAAGAAACAACAGCAGCAAAAATGCACAGAAAGCTGAATTCCTGATAATGAAATTGAGTGATACTATATACAAAGAAATGTCCTAGATAATATGACAGGGCAACTGATAGCAACAAGATTGCATTGAATAAATTGCTTTATTAGCAGTAAGTAAACTCAGTCTGTTTGAGACATAACATAGCATTATACACAGAATAAGTGCTCATTAAGTTTTCAAGGTAGCTAAATGATTTAAATATGCAGCATGTTAACATGTCTCTGCTCTCGTGAGACCCCACCTCGAGTATTGCATCCAGTTCTAGGGCCTCTCAACACAAGAGGGCATGGAGTTGTTGGAGCAGGTCCAGAGGAGGGCCACAAAGATTATCAAAGGGCTGGAGCACCTCCTCTGTGAGGACAGGCTAAGAGAGCTGGATCTCTTCAGCCTGGAGAAGACAAGGCTCTGAGAAAATCTTATATCTGAAGGGGCCTACAGGAAAGATGGGGAGGGACTTTTTATCAGAGCAGGTAGTGACTGGATGAGAGGAAATGGTTTTAAACTGGAAGAGGGTAGATTTAGACTAGATATTTGGAAGAAATTCTTTCCTGTGGGGGTGGTTATACACTGGAACAGGTTACCTACCAAGGTTGTGGATGCCCACTCCCTGGAAGTATTCAAGGCCAAGCAGGATGGCGTTTTGAGCAACCTGGTCTAAAGAACGGTGTCCCTGTCTATAGGATGGGGGTTGGAACTAGATGATCTTAAAAGTCCCTTCCAATACGAATCATTCTATGATTCTTAGATTCTATGCCTTAGAACAAAGTTTGTATAGAAAGGCTATTATTTTCTTATACATTTTCGGAAGGTAAGAAGAAGAAGATCATGCAGTAAATTTTATTTGCTTATTTCCAGACATACCATTAGATCTTGTAAAAAAACTGGTTTTACTTACGAAAAGGTCTGGCCAAACATCCTTGGATCTCCGAGTTACAAATACTCTATGACTGTAGAACATAAAAGAATGCTAATTGATAAATGTAGTGAAATTATCTGAGTAGATAACATTTTACATATCGAAGTGTCTATCCAATATTTTAAAATATACTTCAGCCTTTTTCAGTGAAAATTCTTGCCATATAAGCCTGCTGAATGTACACTCAACTCTTCCATCCACATTGCTGACAAATACGTTACTAATCCTCAAGATACACCACTTGTTACTTGTCTCCTGGACAATCTAGACATTTTGCTGTTTATCACAACCATCAAGCCAAATTCTTATCCATCAGTCAAGTCCATGCATCTTCTTTTTATACAAAAAGATTTTGTGTGAAACAACATTAAAATGCTTTGCAAAAGTCTAGATAGATTATGCCAGTGTGTCTTATCTGACTACATTGTATAATCCATTCTATAAAGCCACCAAATTTGTTAGGTATGATTTGCCATTAGTGAAGCTATGTTGGCACACATCAATCACCTCTTTGTTTTCCACACATTTTAACAAAGTCTCCAGAAGTATTTATTCCATGATTTGGCTGGGCACAAAGATGTGATTGTCTTTCCTGTGGCTCCCTGCGTCTTTATGCCTTTTTAAAAATGAAAGTTAACTTTCCCCTCTTCAAGTTACTGGGAACTTCACTGAACTGCCAGGACTTTTTAGATAAGATGAATAGTAGCTTAGCAACATAATTCATCACTTCCCTCAGGACAGGTGGATGAATCTCATCAGTTCTTGTGGACTTTTGCAAATTCAAGTTCCTTAGATGGTCTCATAGCCAATTTTCTTCTACAGTCGACACTGCTTAATTGATCCAGTCTCTGCTTTTTGATTCCTATATTTGCTTCTCTCACAGTTACTTACCATGAACCCATTCTGTGAGGAGATTTACAAGATCCAGAAGTGTGTAGGCATTTCGAGCAATATATAAGGTTAAAGATAAGGTTATTATACATATTGAATAACTGCTAGTGAATCTCCAAATGAAGAACTATATAACACTAATGTGTGTATGACTGTCATAGAATCATAGAATAGTTTGAGTTGGAAGGAACCCTTAAAGATCACCTAGTCCAATTCCCTTGCACTGAATAGAGACATCTACAACTAGACTAGGTCACTCAGAACCTAGTCCAACCTGACCTTGAATGTTACAAGGGAAATGGCATCCATCACATCTCAGGAAATCTGTATAGTGTTAAAACTGTGACTTCATGTTTAAAATTGCACTTAGGATATTGCTTCCTTTATGGATTTCTCTTCCTCTGTCAAGATCTGGGAAAGGCAGCCTTGAAAAAAAAAAAAAAAATGCACATTAGTCTTTGTTTCTTGAGGACATTTCAGAATCTGTATAAACTGTTTCCTGCCAATCAAACCCTCTTTCCTCTTTTCATCTTTGCATAATATCAGTTTTCTAGTTAGACATAGTAACTGTTCTAGTCTACTTGGGGATTTGAGAAGATTCACTCTGTGAAGTGCTTTAGGCATAGTGATTTCTTTCACCTTCTCTATCTGTGCTGGGTAGATCAGGAGTTTCTATTTCCTAGTATATTGAGTAGATTAATTTTATGTTGGTTTTAATGTATAACAATATATGTACAAATGAAACGAAGTATTGAAATTCATTAAAAAGCAATTTTTGAAAGCTTTGAATTGAATGCAAGATAATGCAAGGTACTTTTCCTAAAAGAAGAATAATATCATAGAAATAATAGATGAAAAAGCATTTAATTAAATCTGACCATATTTACAGGTAACTTAAATTCTGTCAAATTTCACAGCAATGTCTTAAGAAGAAAAAGAATAACGAAATTTGAAAAAGAACAGGAGATTCTGGTCTTTCTTTGAAGTTACTTAATTTGATGACAGTATTTTTGTTAACTTTAAAGATATTTTGATCATCATGTAATCTCTCACACTCCAAATAAATGTGTTCCTTTTCAGTTTACAAATAATCAAACAGTAAAAAGTCTGCATCAATATACAGCCCTTGTTCACAAAAGGTCACTTCAGAAAGATGAGCGGAGTTTACCAACCTCATGTAAGAAACAGAAAACATTTTAGAGTGATCAGAACAAGCAAACTATGAACAAATTATGAATATTTGTATTCAAAAGATCCATACCCTCCACAGTAATAGAATCACAGTGTCATAGAATCTTAGAATCACAGAATGATTTGAGTTGGAAGGGACCTTAACAGATCATCTAGTTCTAATCCCTCTGCCATTGGCAGGGACACCTACCAACAGATCAGGTTGTGAAAGATCCCATTCAATTTGTCCTTGAAAAATTCCAGGGATGGGGCATCCACAAACTCTCTAATCAAAATGTTCCAGGATGCAACCGTACATATAAAGACAAATATTAAAAATATCTAACCTAAATTTACTCTCTTCCTGTTTAAAACCTTTACCCATTATCACTTGCATCCTATCACTACACATTCTGGTAGAGTCTCTCCTTATCTTTCTTTTAGGTCCTGTTTATGTACTGGAATGCTGTAAGAGCCTTCTTTTAAACAGCTCCAACTCTCTTAACCTCTTCTCCTAACATTCTAAAGAGATCTTTTCAATAGAATGTCTTTTTATTTTTTGTAGTTGTGCATCTGTAAACATTCGTGCATACAAGCACATATATTTATGTTAATAAATATGTTAATAAATATGTTAGTATTTTTTAACATTTGTTGATTTGAATGCCTTGTTTTATCATTTTAGATGCTTTGTGAGTTATTTTGCAAAATATTTGAAATGATTAAAATAGAACGGAAGAGAATGCAAAGAGGTGAGGTGACGTGAGGCAAGGTGAGGAGAGGAGAGGAAAGGAGACAGGATGAGAGAATTTGAATAGTATAGTTCAGTTATAAGGGACCTACAAAGATCATCTAGTTTAACTGCCTGATGTCTTTATCCAAATGATTCTTGAATATTCACAGGCACAAGGCATCAGCCATATCTCTAGTAAGCCTGCTCAGTTCAGCATCCTCACAGCTAAGAATTTTTTTCCTATTATCTAGTCTGAACCTGCCTTGGTGCAGTTTTGTGATTCACACTTGTCCTGTCATTGGTTACCAGGGAGAAGAGACTGGCACCTCCCTGTCCATTTCCCTTATTCTGCAAGTTTTAGAGAACAAAACCGTCATGTCTTAGCCTTCTTTTCTCCAGATTAAACAATCCAGGTGTTCTTAGCATCTCCTCAAAGACCATGTCTTCTAGCAGCTTTACTAGCTTTTTTATTATTCCCTGTATCCAATCAAGTATACTATTAGATTAATATTCTTTTTATAATGTAGATCCCATAAATGCACACAATGTTCAGGCAAGGCTGCAGCAGTGCGAAGTACAGTGGAAGGATCACTTCATTCATTTCCTTTGACAAAATGAATTTTCACTGAAGAATTGAATATGCTGGTGGGACATTCAGTTGCTTCTATGGATTATTAAGCCTGTATATTGAAAACTGGGAGTAAGGAGAGAAAAATAATCTATTTATTTGATTTTCACTCAAGGGAGAATGGAGAAATTTGAGTCATAGACCAAATACTAGCAGTGGAGAAAGAACACTTTTCTGGAATCATGGAATTGATTTCAGAAGAAATAATGACTTGCATTTTGCAAAATAATTTTAGATATTTCCCAAACTATAATAAATTAATAAAACTATACACAGATTAAACTAAATCCTCTGCAAATGATCTTTTTCCTCCTTGCTCAGGACATTACCTGAATTCTGGCTTAAAAATATTTTGTGTTCCAAGGTCTTATTTTTTTCTTATTCAAGATAATATCATCTAGAAGGAAAAAAAGAAAGGAAAAAAAAAACAACAACAAAAAAGGAAAACAAACAAACAAACAACAACAAAAAACCTAAACAAATCATAAAAGATAGCAAGTTACAAAAAATACTGGATGTTATTTTGTCTGTGTTTCCCTGAGTCAGATTCTCCTACTCTGACATTCACTTAGAAGACAAGTTGAGGTGAATGTTATATGTGCCTTTAGGTAGAATAGTTCATGTGTAGACTCTTCATACACAAGGGAGACAGAGAGTTATATACCCTCAAACATATTCTATACAATTCAATAATTTAGAGCTCCCAAAGCAAACACCACCATTCAAGAAGATGAATTGAATTTTGAAGGAGATACTCTCTGATGAATTTCCTTTAAAAAAAAAAAAAAAAAAAAAAAAAAAAAGCTCTTGGATTTTGTTTCCAGATCTTTAAATTATTCTACTTTTTACCCACCAGCTTGAATAAGTAGTTTAAAAGAAAAGTAAATATGAGAGTATGCTTTCATTGCTGATTTTTCAACTTTTCAGCCTGCAAAAATACTTTTTCTTTCCTAAAGTCTTTTCCTCCTTTTTGTTTCTTGTGGATGAGTAGCTTGTGTCTACAACTTACTTCATGACAAAAACAGCCATTTAACTAAATTTGTTGGAACAATCAAATAGATGTTTCAGTGACATAAAATACATAGCTCCCATTCACCTGTATGCATTTAGACCCACAAATATTAGCTACCTGAATAAAACAGAGAACGTACCTATTCATAATCTAAGTAACTAAAATGAATAGAAAAAGATGTTTCACTACATTAAAAAGACTTTTAATAGAAAAGAATAGGCAAACATGAGAAAAACATAATTTTTGTGACTTAACTATGTTGTTATGTTACTTGAAAAAAACACACAACTTTCAAAAAAGAAAAAAAGTTTTCTTTCAAAAAACAAAACAAAACATGGCTCCTGAAATTTACCACACTTTAGCCTAGAGGGATGTAACAAATAAATAAATATGATTATTTTGCTTATTACAGAATATATTTTAAGGAGCTGGTTTTGCTCTAAAACTTTTCCATTTAAATATTATTTTTTTTTTTTTATTAATTGAGAAAATTAAGTTTAAAAATGTTCACACTTTCTTATTATTTTGGGAAGGAGTATTGATCTGCCAGAGGGGAGAAAGACACTACAGAGGGATCTGGATAAACTTGATCAATGGGCCAAGCTTAACTGTATGAGTTTCAATAGGGCCAAACGTTGGGTCCTGCATTTTGGTCACAACAACTCCAGGCAACTCCTGGGCTTGGGTAGAAGTGGTTGGAAAGCTGCCTGATGGAAAGGGACCTTAGCGTATTGATGGACAGTCAGATGAATATGAGCCAGCAGTGTGCCCGGGTGGCCAAGAAGGCCAATGGTATCCTGGCTTGTATCAGGAATGGTGTGGTGAGCAAGACTAGGGAAGTCCTCCTACCTCTGTACTCGGAATTGTTGAGGCCTCATCTTGAGTAGTGTGTTCGAGTAGTAGTGTAATACCTGGCTCAGAGCTTGGTGTGCCTGGCAGGGGTCACTAATATGGAGTCTGAACGTAACGTCCCTGTGCTTGTAGGAGAGGGATGTGCTTGTAAGACCTCATGGTCTTGTGCCTTGGTGGAAGAGGAAGATGACTCACCCCTTTGCAGGAAGAACATGAGGGCAGGCGTGAGGTTGGTGGCTGTGGAAACATCTGAGTGTGGTCATGAGAGTACTAGGGCTACTGCCACTCACAAGGAGACCAAGCTCAGGTGTCTTTATACTGATGCACACAGCATGGGTAATAAACAAGAGGAGCTGGAGGCCATTGTGTGTTCAGAAAGGTATGATATAGTTGCCATCACGGAAACGTGGTGGAACGACTCCCACAGCTGGAGTGCAGTGATGGAGGGCTACCTGCTTTTCAAAAGAGACAGGCTGGGTAGGAAAGGCGGTCGTGTAGCTCTCTATGTCAGGAAAAACTATGAATGTGTGGAAATTAATAATGTTGATACTAGGGTTGAGAGCATATGGATCAGAATAAAAGCAAAGGCCAACAAGACTGACGTTACTGTCGGAGTCTGCCACAGGCCACCCACCCAGGATGAAGAGGTGGACGAGATACTCTGTAAACAGTTGGGTGAGGTCTCTAGGTCACTCCCCCTTGTTCTGGTGGGGGACTTCAACTTCCCAGACATCTGCTGGAACTATAATACAGCTGACAGGGAACAGTCCCGGAAGTTCCTAAAGTGTGTGGGACATAACTTCCTGACACAGCTGGTGAGGGAGCAGAGGAGGGGAAGCAATATCCTGGACCTGCTGTTTGTTAAGAGAAAAGGTCTGGTGGGGGATGTAAAGGTTGGAGGCCGTCTGGGCCAAAGTGATCATGAAATGCTAGATTTCTCTATCCTTGTTGAACCATGAAGGGGAGTCAACAGAACTGCCACCTTGAACTTCCGGAGGGCAGACTTCAACCTCTTTAGGACCCTGGTTGAGAAGGTCCCTTGGGAGGAAGTTTTGGAGAGTGTGGGAGCCCAGGAAGGCTGGGAATATTTTAAGGAAATTGTTTTAAAGGTGCAGGACCTGACCATCCCCATGTCACGAAAGACGAGCTGATGGGCAAGGAGGCCGGGCTGGCTGAACAGAAACCTTTGGCTGGAACTCAAGAACAAAAGGAAAGTTTATGGTCTCTGGAAGAGTGGTCAAGCTACTTATGAGGATTACAGGTATGTAGTGAAGCTGTGCAGGGAGAAAATTAGAAAAGCCAAAGCACAGTTAGAACTGAGCTTGGCCACTAAGGTAAAGGAAAACAGTAAATGTTTTTATAAACACATTAATAGCAAAAGGAAGGCTAGGGAGAATCTGCATCCCTTGTTGGATGCCAAGGGCAACCTGGTCACCAAGCATAGGGATAAGGCTGAGGTACTTAATGCCTTCTTTGCCTCAGTCTTTAATAGTAAGACTTGTTACTCCCTGGGAACACAGCCCCCTGCGCTGGTAGATAGGGATGGGGAACAGAATAAGCCCTTCATGATCCATGATGAGATAGTTTTGGACCTGCTGCGAAAGCTGGATGCTTACAAGTCCATGGGACCAGATGGATTGCACCCTAGAGTGCTGAGGGAGTTGGCGGATGTGTTTGCCAAGCCACTCTCCATCATTCTTCAGCAGTCCTGGCTAACTGGGGATGTCCCAGCAGACTGGAGACTGGCGACTGGCAAATGTGACGCCCATCTTCAAAAAGGGCCGGAAAGATGATCCTGGTAGCTACAGGCCTATCAGTCTCACCTCGGTGCCCGGGAAGGTCATGGAACAAATAATCTCGGGAACCATCATGGACCTGGACCAATTAAAGGTCAGCCAGGGGATCAGGCCCAGTCAGCATGGGTTTACGAATGGTAGATCCTGTCTGACAAACCTGATTTCATTCTATGACAAGGTGAGCCACTTAGTGGATGAGGGTAAGGCTGTCAATGTGGTCTACCTGGACTTCAGTAAGGCCTTTGACACTGTCCCCCATAACATTCTTATATAGAAGTTGGCTGCCCATGGTCTGGATGGGTGTACGCTCCGCTGGGTGAAGCACTGGCTGGATGGCCAGGCCCAAAGAGTCGTGGTCAATGGAGTTGAATCTAGTTGGCAGCCAATCACGAGCAGTGTCCCCAAGGCTCAATACTGGGGCCACTTCTGTTTAACATTTTCATTGATGATCTTGATGAGGGGATGGAGTGCACCCTCAGTAAGTTTGAAGATGACACCAAGCTGGGAGGGAGTGTTGATTTGCCAGACGGGAGAAGGGCACTGCAGAGGGACCTGGATAGGCTGGATCGATGGGCCAAAGTTAATGGTACGAGTTTCAATAGGGCCAAGTGTCGGGTCCTGCATTTTGGTCACAACAACCCCAGGCTTGGGGAGGTGTGGCTGGAAAGCTGCCTGATGGAAAGGGATCTTGGTGTTCTGATGGACAGTTGGCTGAACATGAGCCAGCAGTGTGCCTAGGTGTCCAAGAAGGTTAATGGCATCCTGGCTTGTATCAGGAATGATGTGGAGAGCAGGACTAGGGAAGTCATCCTGCCTACTCGGCATTGGTGAGGCCTCACCTTGAGTACTGTGTTCAGTTTTGGGCACCTCAGTACAAAAAGGACGTGGAGGTACTGGAGCAGGTCCAGAGAAGGGCAACGAGGCTAGTGAAGGGCTTGGAAAATCAGCCCTATGAGGAGAGGCTGAAGGAGCTGGGGCTGTTTAGTCTGGGGAAGAGGAGGCTGAGAGGAGACCTTATTACTCTCTTCCAGTACCGGAAAGGTGCTTACAGTGAGAGTGGGGTAGGTCTCTTCTCACTGGTGACAGGTGACAAGACAAGGGGAAATGGCCTCAAGTTGCACCAAGATAAGGTTAGGTTGGACGTTAGGAAACACTTCTTTACAGAAAGGGTGGTTAAATATTGGAATAGGCTCCCCAGGGAGGTGGTTGAGTCACCGTCCCTGGATGTGTTTAAGAGCCATTTGGATGTGGTGCTCAGAGATATGATTTAGCAGAGGGTTGTTAGAGTTAGAGTACTATGGTTAGGCTGCAGTTGGACTTGATGATCTTTGAGGTCCCTTCCAACCTGAGTAATTCTTTGATTCTATGATTCAGTTTCTAGCGCCTCAATACAGAAAGAACATTAAAGTGCTGGACAGGTCCAAAGAAGGGCAACAAGGCTTGTGAAGGGCTTGGAGAATATACCCCTGAGGAGCAAGTGAAGGAACTGGATTTGTGAGGCCAGGTGAACTTGATGATCTGAAAGCTCTGATAGCTCATATGTGATGTTTCACATTTTATGGTTTATTTTTGTTTTTGTTTTTGTTTTCCCCCACGTTTCCACATTTGAAGAAATTATTTAAATTTAAATGGTAAAAAGTAGTGGGAGGAAAATATTTCAATAGTAAAAAAGCATTCCATTTCAAATACTGTAGTATACTACCATAAATAAAGCCATCAAATATTGAGTACTAGCTTAAGGTGTCATGTTTCTAGTTACTGTTAGTCAAAAGAAGAATACTAACCTGTTTAGAGTGAATTCAGAACATATTCCACTATCAACTTGTGGCTGGTTTTCTTTTAGAGAAAGAATTAAATTAGGAAACAGAGAGAAAAAGAGAAACCTGTTCTCATTCTTAAGGCTTCATATAAGAAATAATTGATGGGAAGGGAAGGAATACCATAGAGAGTGACTCAAGTCTTTTTTTTTGCATGGGAGATTGGGGGGGAAGGGATCTCAGGTATGTCCATAGACAATATTCTTATATATATTTGTTACTGGAAAGGAATGTCTCTTTTTTTGTGAGTGTTCAGTTGGTTTATTAGTAGCTTGTTGAACATTCTGAATAACATTAACCTGCTTTTGATTCACAGTCTTCCCTAGGGAAATTCATAGCAATAAGTGAATTTGACTGAAATTATTATTTGCAAGAAAAGATTGAGAAGTATAGAGGACAAGGGAAAAAGAAGTTGAAGAAATGATAAAATGAGAAAATAATGGAAACCAAATGGGGAAGAAATAGGAGAGAAGTTTGAGGAAAAGGCAAGGAGAAAATATTGTTTTCCTTTATATTTTAACTGTTAATGTTGATCAGAAAAAACGATTTCCTTTACATCACTTTATAAAAAATTGTATATACTTATAGTGTACAGAAAAAAACTGTAATTCCATTTGGGGCTACCTGTGACATTAACAAATCATTCAAACTGAGTTATCGAGGTTCGTTATTATGTCACCAGTCTCTTTAGGGAAATTACTTACACTGTATGTGCAGATTTGTGCACATAATTCTTTGTCAAATGTATATGGTTCTCTGTAGTGCACTTCATAACTTAAAGTCATACATTAAGTATTAGCAGGTAAATACACTATTTTAGAAAATATGCATATTACTTCATAACTATATTTCATGTCATCATTCATTTAAGAGTCTCAATGTGTTTCCTAAGTCATTTTATGATAAGATTACGTAAGGTGATAATGTAATAAATAAAGCTTCTGCAATAAATATTTAGGATTAAATTGTGCATGAACTTCTGGTTATATTATTTTAATGACTTACAGAAAACTAAGTTGATATTTTTAAGCATGATATGCTATGTTTTCTAGAACAATCAATAATCTTTTTTGTTGTTGTTGCCATTTTAAAGCTTTAAGGAAATTGTCTTTGTAGCTTGCTCTCCTCTGTAGCCAAATAAATTAGAGAACTCATTCCTTTTTGCTTTGTGCAATGGTACAGTCCTGGTTGGAGGTAGACTCCTGAATCTGCATAATGTACTTTATTAGAAGGTTCAGACATGCTGGGTAAAATTATTTAATTATAAAATAAACATGTTTACTAGGAGTATGTTATTTGAACAATCTGTTGAGAGAATGTAATAATTCCTACATAGAATTAATTTAATCATGAAATAAATTTTTAATAGAACATATGACCTCAGGAACAGATGTCACACTGATCATGATGAAAATTATGAAAGATAAAAACTTCAGATTTTGTGTCTGACAAAATTTTATAGACTAAATTTCATTGGCTAAATGTTTTATATATAATACTGCAATCTGTTTGAATAATCATTAAAAGTGAATGCAATATAAGGAAAGAGCTGACAGACTCTCTTTAATTGCCATTAAACTTGTGTTTACCCCTTAGTTAACACAATAATAACTGACAGGTAATTTCACAATCTTATAGAAGTTATTTTTTTTTTTTCCTATCTTTCAAAATGACTTTTTGAAATGTAAATTAAGCAATGCTTGAGAAAGCAAGTGCAGTCATTCAAGAATAAAAGGTATGATTTTTTTGCTGTTACTTGCATTACCCTCACCAAATATATTTTGTTTGCTATGAGAAGGACTGTAGTAATTAATCTTGAGCAAAAAGAATTCAGATGAAAGGATCTGATAAACAATGTACACTAGTTTATTTGTAGACAAGTAAATTTGTTTAGTCCAGAGGGTCTAAATTGTTTTAATTATTAGGAATATAATCAAATTCTTGGGAGAGAACTGATTTTCATTTTGCATTTTAATTTTTCGGATTTTGTTCATTTCAAATGTGTGATAGTGCCACTTTTACTATCTCGACTAAAATAAAATGGTTTTAACATTCAAATTTTAATAGTAGATCAGCATTTTTGCCTTTTCAGAGGTTTTAATGGAAGAATTAAATTTTATTCTCAACACATAATTCCACTGAGGTTAAGAGAAGCAGACCTGAATTTTTCACCTATTTAAAAGTTTGGATATATGGCATCTCCAGTGATTATGTCAAACCTGAGGCTATATCCAAACTGAATTCCAGGGAGGGGGGAAAAAAAAAAGAAGAAAAAAAAAAAAAACAAACATGTTTTTCTTCCTCTCCTCTGCAAATTGTGTAGTGATAGTTTTATGGCAAATAAATAGAGAATATTCAGAATGTGCTTTGATTATTAGGTAATTTGTCCCAGCTCTCAAAGCACCACAAATGATATAGTAGATTAACGATTTAAATTAAAAGCATGAAACTTGAAATAAGACTCAAAAAATGAGGACAGATCAACCAGATTAATCATTTGCATGTCACGGAATCACAGAATGGTCCAGGTTGGAAGGGACCTCAAGGATCATGAATCTCCAGCCCCCTTTCCACAGGCAGGGCCACCAACCTCCCATTTAATGCTAGACCAGGCTGCCCAAGGCCCACTGAACCTGGCCTTGAATATCTCCAGGGAGGACGGGGCATCCACAACCTCTCTGGGCAGCCTGTTCCAGCACCTCACCACTCTCTCTTAAAGAACTTTCCCCTGATATCCAATCTAAATCTCCCCTCCCTCAACTTAAACCATTTCCCCTTGTCCTGCTGTTATCCACCCTTTCAAAGAGTTGATTCCCCTCCTGTTTGAAGGCTCCCTTTAGGTGCTGAAAGGCTGCAATGAGGTCACCCCGCAGCCTTCTTTTCTTCAGGCTGAACAAGCCCAGCTCCCTCAGCCTGTCTTCATAGGGGAGGTGCATTGGTCCCCTTATCATCTCTGTGGCCTTCCTCTGGACCTTCTCCAAAAGTTCCCTGCCTTTCTTGTACAGGAGGCCCCAGTCCCGGACACAGTGCTCCAGATGGGGCCTCACAAGGGCAGAGTAGAAAGGGGCAATCACTTCCCTGTCCCTGCTGGTCACCCTTCTTCTGATGGAGCCTAGGATACCATTTGCTTTCAGATCTGCAAGAGCACACTGCTGGCTCATGTTCAGTTTTTCATCTATCAAGACCCCCAGGTCCTTCTCTGCAGGGCTACTCTCAACTCTTTGGAAGGGTAGATAACAGCAGGACAAGGGGAAGTGGTTTTAAGTTGTGGGAGGGAAGATTTAGGTTGGATGTCAGGGAGAAGTTCTTTACAGAGAGAGTGGTGAGGTGCTGGAACAGGCTGCCCAGAGAGGTTGTGGATGCCCCGTCCCTGGAGGTGTTCAAGGCCAGATTGGATGGGGCCCTGTGCAGCCTGGTCTAGTATTAAATGGGGAAGTTGGTGCCCCGGCCTGTGGCAGGGGGGTTGGAGATTCATGATCCTTGGGGTCCCTTCCAACCCTGGCCATTCTGAATTTTTTGAGATACTCTCAAAAACTACTCCTTCCAGTCTGTATAAATGCCTGGGATAGAACTACTTGTTAAATTTTCTATCTATCTGAAACTGTGTGTCAAAAAAACCAAAACAACAACAACAAAACAACAGGAATTACAATATAATTGAAATTCCATTCTGGGACCTTTTTCTTTTTTTTTTTTTCCTGTTTCACAGAGTTGTTGTATATTTAATACAGATGGCAGCATATGTTAAAAATTTTCAGGTGACATAAGGAAGAAAAGTGCTTTATTTACTTAACCATACTAAAATTATTATTATTATTATTATTTTTTAGCAGAATGTGAGATTAAAAAAAAAAAATCCTTTATAAGGCACTTTCATCGTTTTAATGGTGGAGAGAATAAGAGAATACATAAGAGCTAATTTTCTCTTCTCCTGATCCACAAATAGATGCCATTTAACAAGCACATTTTGGTCACATCACAATGATGCAGTCACTCAAAACAAGATAATATCTACTCCCATTAGAGACACTTCATTAAAGAAAAAAAAAAAAAGTTTTTCATCCTTGGATTCGATTGTAACAATTGTTTGACCTGAAAATAATTGTAAGGAAGTTCAAACATATTTATTCTATTATCAATTGTGTTGAATAGCAGCTGAATAGAGCCATGTAGTGCAACGGGTTCATGACCTTGGATTGTGTCCGCTGGCAGTCTGATAATGAGAGACAGTACTTCAGATAATTCAGCCCCACACAAAAGAGATAGACATTTTTTCATTGATAGTAATTTCTGGTTCAGTAGCTTCCATGTGATAACTGACATTTCATTTTACCTTTTCATATGTTTGATTTCAAAAGAAACTAAGCTGAAAAAAATACTGACTCAATATAGAAGAAGCACTTAAAAGAAAATGTTATTTTACTTGCTATAAGATTAATATTAACAAACTTAATTTATATATATATATATATACTTCTATAAAAAATGAAACAAATTTCAGAAAAAAAAAATCTCCAATATGGTCATAAACTCTTGTACAGATAAATTCCTAGGTGGGTCATCTTTTTTGTAAATAAATGAGTAAGTAAGCTTTTCTCATTTCTATTTCAAAGGAATTCGTATTATAAAGGCTTAGGCTATAGAATTTTAAGGACATTTTGGATGGGTACTATGGACCACAATGTCAAATGTATACTAATAACCTAAATTTCCAGGCAACTTTCTTTCAGAGGCAGAAACAGTATTCCTACAGGTAATGGAGTACATGAGTGATGTTTGAACACAGATGAAGACTGGATAGAGTGTGAAACAAAAGAACTAACTTATCTGAAGGATAAATGCTGGATGGGAAAAACTAACAAGACAAAAGCCCTAATCACTAAACCTGGGTAACTAGATATCAACAGCATCTTCAAGTTCCTTGCATTAAAAAAAAAAAAAAAAAAAAAAAAAAAAAAAAAAAGCTGTTACTTTTGCAAATTACTTGGTTCTGTAACAGAAATTATTATTTTTATTTGTTTTTTAATAATATAATGCTGGATGTATGAGAGTTTTCCATTCTTTTTAAGAAAAAAAACAAGTCAAGATATATATAATGACTTTGTAATCTTATATGGTATAGCTATCATATCTAGAACTTTTTTAATTGCTACTTTTATCACTATTGCATCTATTGGAAGCTATCTTGCTAGTCCAACAAATAATTTAATATTCATCCTTTAATGGTCAGAACACTCTCTGAAGTGTCTGGAGTCTTTCTTTGACTGGACATTAAAACTGTTTGTCTAATAAAATTGTGCTTATACAGCATCTGGTGCTTGCAGTTTGACTTAAGCAGATCTTTGATTCCAGAATGTCTTACTCAGTAGTATAGGTCCCTTGAGTTAGCACTACTACAGTTTTAATTTCGGAAATATAACAATTCACAATTGAAAATAGATTTATTAATTTATTATTTTTTTATTAACCTAAGATAACACAATGAGGAATCAGGTTGTAGAAAGAATACAACAACAAAACAGTAGGAATAAAAGTCAGATTAGAAGAGAAAATGGAATATCCAGATTTATACATAACTAAAGATGAGGTGAATTAATATACAAAAGTTAGACATTTGACAATGAAAAGGAAGAAAATTTTTTTCTATTTTGGAAGAATGGATTAAAACACAATTTACTTTAATCTTTTTCATATCACCTCAGTTTATCAAATAATTGCCAGCTGTAAGACAATCGTGGTACACAAAGTATCATCTTATGAAAACATGATTGAGTAGCATTCTTGGCTAAGCAGTCAGATGGTTTAACCCAGCAGACAGCTGAGCAACATACTGCTGTTAGATCACCTCTCTCTCTTTCCCAGAGAGATGGGGGAGAGAATAATAATAAAAAAATAAAATAAAAATTAAAATTAAAATTTAAAAAAAAAATAAGAGAATTCATGAGTCGAGAGGACAGTTTAAGAGAAAAATGGAGGGATGGAAAGGATAGAGGATAAGAGTAAACAACACAGGTGACATAAAATGCAATTGCTCACCATCAGCTTACTAATGCCCAGTCAGTTCTTGAGCAGTGGCAGAAATCCTGGCCGACCTCTCCTGATGATGTGATGTGGTAGGGAATATTCCTTTGTCAGTTTGGCTTAGCTGACCTGGCTGTTTTCCCTCCCAGCTCCTCATACGAATCCAGCCTTCTTGCTCGCACAGTACTGTGAAAAGTTGTCTTAACATAAACATTGTTCAGCACCAACTAAAACATCAGTATTATGTTTCTCATAAATCTCAAACACATTACTTTACCTGCTACTAGGAAGAAAGTTAACTTTATTTCAGCCAAATATAGGACAGAATTTCACCCTACATTTGAATAAAATAAAGAGCAATTTGACTGATAACACTGAACTGGGAGGTGTTGTTGCCTCTCTGGAGGGATGTAGATACATTTCAGTATTGGTCATTCAGGAGTGGCATGAAATTCAATAAATGTAAATTTTGGGTTCTGCATCTGGAATTGAATAATGCTGGATACAGGTATAGATTAGGAGATGAGTACTTCATAGCTCCACAGAAAATGATCTGGGGAGCAGCGTGCTCTGGCAGCCATGAATGTGAGCTGTGTTTTGATGTGCATTAAACACAGTACAGACAACGTATCACAAGAGATTATTCTCCCCTACTATATTTAGCATCTATGTGGTCTCACCTGAAATTTCATGTACAGTTCTGGGTTCCACAAAATAAAACTTATGTTAAGACAATTGAATGCATCCAAAGGAGGACAGAGAGCCATTAAAAGACCTGGAAGGCATATCCTATAAGAAGAATCTATAAATATAGACAGGTTGTCTAGTTTAGAGAAAAGGAGGCTAAAAAGAAACCTCATAGCTCTTTATGAATTTCTGTGGAGGGGAAGCGAAGAGTTAAATGTCCTGGTAACCAATGATAGGACACAATCAAAAGACAAAGTCGCCCCAGGGGAGGTTTAGACTAGATAATAGGAAAAAAAGATATCTACTGGAATGTGGACAAACACTGAAATGAGCTTTCTAGAGAGCTGGTTGTTGTACCATACCTATCAGTGTTCAAAAGTCACTTGGATAATGCTCTTTATAATATGCTTTAAGTTTTACTTAGCCATGAAGAGTGTATTCGGTTGGACTGGATGACTTCTGTAGATCTCTTTCAACTGAGCTGCTCTTTTCTTCTCCATTGTTCTTTTCTTGGAAACAGAGCAAATAATCTTTGTAATAGGCTCTTTGAAATTAAAGGCAAATCCAGTAATATGAAAATGCTTCATTCCATTGTCTTGCTCCAATTTGGAGAAAGGAGAGGAGATTCTCTTAATGGAGGTATACCTGACAGCGAGGTTAAGATATAAAGGGTCAAATGTTAGCCCAACCAGTTTATTAAAACCCTGATCATTTAGGGAGATGGGGAAGGGAAGGTGGGTGATAGAAAAGACAAGAAATAAAAACAAGGAGTCTTTGTAGGAAGTAAGAGAGAGATAGTCACCAAAATGGATTCCAGCTGTTCCTTGTAGTACAGATGTTGATCTTCAGTACTGTTGTGTTGTCGGAGAGTTGTTGTTCAGCTGATGATGACTACTTCCAACAACAATACAAACTTATAAATAAGTCAGAAGTGGTCAAACCAGCTCTCTTTAGAGTGACAGCTTCCAGCTTTGGGATCTCAGCAGATACTCCTTTGTTCCCATCTTCTGGGTCTTGCCAGCAGATAAGAGGGAGCAGGGAGGTGCCCACCTGCATCCTGTTTTTCAGAGAATATTATGGTATCATTCCCCAGTTTCCCATACCAAGCTGGAGATATTTGGTGACAGGTCTTCCACCAGTATACACTCTGAGCAGTCTCTTCTGAAGGCAAACAGCTCCTAAGAAATGCTTTCAAGTGTAGAGGCCAGAATCTTATCACAAGAAATGCCTCTGAAAGCAAGCTTTGAGCCAAGAACAGGGGAGGGTTCAGACATATACTAATAGCAATTTAACTTATGGTTGATCTTCTAAGTTTGGTTGCCTAGTATCATATAAATATAATGAAATCGTACACAAAATTGTACACTGTGTGTGCTTTTCTGTATATAATCCAAATTTACTTCATGCTTGAAGTTAATAAAAAAAGAAATCATATTACATGTAAAGAACTGTAAAAAGAACAGAATTATTTAACCATGGCTTAAAGGAGTCAATAAAAGAGGGAGACAATCTTGCCAAGTTAAGACTAGACTGATACGAAAATACATTAGTGAAATGGGTTCTCGAGTTTCAGGGCACATATTTTTACTCTCTTAGGTCCCATCAAGCTTTGTGGTCAATGGATACTGGTGGGTAAAAATGGGGAGATAAGAAAATAATATAATAATAATAATAATAATAATAATAATAATGGAGTTGTGGATAGTAATTTTACTCTGCTAAAATTGGATGTGTTTCTTTTTTTTCACTGAGAGTCTGATTCTTACAGATCAGTCCCACTTACAACAAAAGGTATTTGAAAGTCAGAGGAGTGGTAATTTGCTGGGAACAGCAGTGCCCTTTGATTTACTGAACTAGGTTCTACATTTAGAAATATTATTTCAAAGAGATGAAAAAACATACAAGCTTGACATGAAAGGCAAATCAACACTGAAACCATGGGATTACATAATATCCACAAGAAGAAGTAATTTTCCTCAATAAAAAATAAATATATATATATGTCTATATCTATATATAAATATAAATATAAATATATATATATCCGTAGCCTCAATCTGCAAAATATTTGTAACAAGGAACATTAGTACAGCTGAGCAAACTTGCACTGTACTTAGAACTGAGCCCCATATGAAGTTAATATCTAGTCCCAGTTTTGAGTAAGAGTTAACTAACTTCCTTCCTAGGATCTGGTATAGTGTCGTGTATGGTATTTTGAAGAAACAACATTGATGTTTTAGTTGGTGTTAAGCAGTGCTTGCATTAAGTCAAGGACTTTTCAGCTTCTCATGCTGCATACTCCAGTAAAGCTAGGAGACACAAGAAGCTAGGAGGTGAAACAACCAGGACAGCAGAGCCAAAACAGGCAAGGAATATCCCATACCATATGAAACCATGTTCTCATCAATAAAACTGGGGAAGCTGGCCAGAGGAAAGTGGCTACTACTTGGAAACTGTCTGGGGCAATTATGTGGTGGCAGACAATTTCGTTTTACATCACTTATTTTGTATATACTATTACTCTCTTCCTCTTCTGCCCTATTAAAGTGTTTTGACTTCTCCCCCTCCCATTCTGAAAATAATGCTTCATTTATTTTCATGGAAACTACAATAGATACAAAGAGCACAAAAACACTATTTGATAGAGCAACTTCTCATCTACATTTTTCTTCAGTGTAGCTGTCACCATTATCTATGCATTTTCACCAGTGATGATTAAGTGCTTACATGCAGTGCTCATAAAAATCTGTATCAGCAGAGGGGCCCACTGTCACTGTTGCCACTGAAATGCACCATGCACTGCACTCACATACACTATTTAGTTTTCACAAGTGCCAATGAATGCCAGTAGGTACCTTTTTTTTTTTCCTCCATATGGAGGCATTCATTGACACAGCTTTTTTTCATACACAATTCAATGTCATATGCAATTTTGTCAGACTGCTCCTCCGCTGCATGTGTTACACAGTAATCAATTTTAGTGAAATATTGTTAAGACTGTTTGTCCTTTACTGCCATACCATGAACACTTGTCTCTGACATTATGGGCCAACATAATAAATAGAAAGCATTACTTTCAGTGCAACCCTCATATTGTAACTATCAATGCAAAGTAACAGCTACCAAAAAAAAAAAAAAAAAAAAAGTATTTTTCTTATTTTTCTTACCCTGACTACCATCAGAAGTAATGTGCCACTTTAGAAGTAATTTAATAAATTAATGTGGGTCAAATCCAAGTTAAGAAATATTTTTAGCATAAGATACTATAACATAAGAGCATTAAATCACACAGTCATTCTTCCTCTTCAATCAATCTTGATTCTACAAATAGGGAGAAAATTATTACCAAGTCTCTTATTTTCAGGAGACTACAGTAGCCTGCTAATGCAGCTATGATCCACAGATATTTAGTAGTAGGCTTCAGGCAACAAGTAAATGCTATGTCAGAAGGGGGAACTGCAGAAAAACATGTTTGTAAATACACTTCTTTCAGTGAGTTATGCTAAACAGTTGAGCAACCATCACTATTTTTAGACTGCTGGCTCCTGACTGCTGCTGTCTCCAGGCACTGTGCCCTACCATTTATTTTTAGCACTTTGTTTGATCTCATCTGTAACACATCATTGTACTGACCTGTCAAAACAATGACGACACATAACATCCACCAGGAAATATTACATGTCATTTTTCAAAAAAATTGCATGCTCCTCTAACTTCCTGCAAAACAATGGCACCTGGAAAAATTGAGCAGTGAAATAAATCACTGCTGGTGAAACTAGAAGAAAAGCTGATTTTCTTGTTCCTCAGTAACACTGAAGCAGCTGATTTTCTCCCCTCTGAAATATTGTTAGAACCACTTAAAGGGAACCTGTGTCATTTTTTTCCCCTCTCTAACTGAGAAAGCTCAGTTAATATGCTCAGCTATTATGCTCAGGAAAAAAAAAAAAAAAAAGCTGCTAATCTAACAGAAAAAAAGAAATATAGAAGGTTAGCAGTTACCACAAGAAGATATTTCTTGAATGGCTAGAACTATATAGCACAAAAAGGAATTAATTCTTCCTTCATGTCTTATCAGATACAGTGAGTTATCCCTGTCTGATGCACCCTATTTTTCAGCTCTATTCTCTATCATACTGTTTTAATTCTTTTTTTTTTTTCTTTTTTCTTTTTCTCCTGTTTTCCAAGTAGAAAAATAGACTTTATGATGCTCCCTCTGTTACTGTCTAGCACTAGAGACTTTCTAGGATTCATTAGTTTCACTGGAAATGTTAAGCAGGATCCTGATGAAGTCCTGTCTAAAGTCAATCTTTCCTCTTCCACTTTAAAAATAAAATCTTTTCATTTCCCACATATCTTTTTATAGATTCTGATTACATACAATCTAATTTTTCTTTCAGAGAAATAAGTCACTATATATATCTATAAATTTCTATATATGTACAGACCAGTTATGAGATTAAGGAGTTGTAAGTTGAGGGATGGTCTACTCATATATAACTTCAGGAGGTGCAGAAAAAGGAAAAGAATCTGCTTACCTTAAGAAGGCCCATGCAGTCCTTGGGTAGGCAGAGATCTCCAGATGAGATACTTTTGTCTCCACTGCCTTGAGATCTAGGAAAGGGTAGGTCTAGAATTCACCCCTTCTGATCACTCAGGTGCGTTGCTGGATCTCCACTGGGTCAGTCCAGACTTCTCACCAGGTGCTCAGTCACTGGTTCAAGCCACGATCTAGCATTTCCCATGTATTCCACCCTTTACTGAGTGAACCAATGATTGAGCAGGTTAAAAGTAAGCCCTTTCCTTTATGGTGACCCAATACACTGTGGTGCCTGTCACAGTGTAGATTGACAGAATACAAAGTGATTGAAGACTTGTTTCTTGTTAAAGTCCTTTTTCCTTTGTAGG
Organism: Chrysolophus pictus; assembly: GCA_037305975.1. Taxonomy (NCBI): domain Eukaryota; kingdom Metazoa; phylum Chordata; class Aves; order Galliformes; family Phasianidae; genus Chrysolophus; species Chrysolophus pictus. The sequence continues at coordinate 35,638,350 of CM074576.1, read as the reverse complement.
CCAGTACTTGATGGATCAGTGAAAGTTCAGTCCATTTCTACCAATCCCATACAGTTCAAAAGTCCATCACAACATGTCACACTGATCTCATGGTGACACTGCAATGTCTTAACATCATGTTGTTCCTTCCAGTTATCCTGTGGACTCAAAGAGACTCAAGGGGAGTGGTACAGATGTTTCAAAGATACAAGAAGGATTGGAATACTAAAGTATGTATTTGCCAAGTCTAGGACAAAATGGTAGGTTTCTATCTCCCTACTCAACATTCAATTAGGGAAGAAATGTTGGGAATGGATGCATAAATTGGCAGTCCGACCTTATTCAGTCCTCTATAGTCCATTGTCATTCTCCATGTACTGTGATTGGCCATATGGGGGAATTATATAGGCTATGTCCAGGCCTTATGATTCCCACTTTTTTGAGTTCCTGCACTGTTCTTGAGATCTGCTCTTGCCCCCTCGGGAGTCTATACTGTTTTGTATTAGTAATCTGGTGCAGTTCTGGCAGGTGAATGGGTTCATGTTTCTCATGGCTTCTTAATATCAACTGTACACCAATACATCTCTCTCTAAGTCTGAACTCTCCCACATTCATCTGTAGAGTCAGGCTGCATAATATGCCTATACCCAGTAAATACTTCAGTACTGGAGCAATAGACACTTTATATTCCCAGGCTCTGTGTTGAACTGAGGATCCTGTGGTCCCAGAAGCATGTACAATGAGTGATGGCAGTGGTGGGCACAGGTGCAGAAACTTTAATTATCTACGGTGACCCAACTAAATTTCATGAAACAAGGGTGATGCACTATTTAAGTAACCCAGGGATGGTTGAAGCTGGGTGTTCAGCATCTCCCACCCTGGGAATATAAGGTGTCTATTGCTGACACGAACCCATTCACTGTGCGCTCTGTGTCAGGGTGACAGTCACAAGTGTTGTCCCTCAGGGGTCGGTCTTGGGACCACTGCTCTTCAACATCTTCATCAATGACACAGATGATGGCACTGAGTGCACCCTCAGCAAGTTTGCGGATGACACCAAGCTGAGCGATGAAGTCAATACACTGGAAGGAAGGGAAGTCATCCAGATGGACCTGGACAGGCTGGAGAAATGGGCCCATGAAAACCTAATGAGGTTCAATAAGGCCAAGTGCACTTGGTGCTGCACTTGGGTAGCAGTAATCCCAGGTACTTATACAAACTGAGGGAACATCTCCTTGAGAGCAGCTCTGTGGAGAAAGACTGGGGTGTCCTGGTAGACAAGAAGCTGGACACATGCCAGCAGTGTGCGCTTGCAGCCCAGAAGACCAACTGTGTTCTTGCCTGCATTAAAAAAGGGGTGGCCAGCAAGGAGAGGGAGGTGATTGTCCCCCTCTACTCAGCTCTTGTGAGGCTCCATGTAGAGTACTACGTCCAGGCCTGGGGCCCCCAGTACAGGAAGGACATGGAGCTCTTGGAGCTGGTCCAGAGGAGGACCACTACAATGATCAGAGGACTGAAGCACCTCTCCTGTGAAGATAGGTTGAGGGAACTGGGCTTGTTTAGCTTGGAGAAGAGAAGGCTCCGGGGAGACCTTGTTGCGGCCTTCCAGTACTTGAAGGAAGCATATAAACAGGAGGGAGAATGGCTGTTCACAAAGGTGAATAGTGATTGGACAAGGGGGAATGATTTTAAACTGAGACGGAGAGGTTTAGGTTAGATATTAGGGGGAAATTTTTCACTCAGAGAGTGGTGATGCACTGGAACAGGTTGCCCAAGGAGGTTGTGGATGCCCCATCCCTGGAGGCATTCAAGCCTGTCATGGAGTTAACTAGATCAATCTATGCCCGTGACAGGGGGGGTAATAGGCCCCTGCCCCCCACCCCCCAACCCCACAAAATGGGAAGGAAGGAAGGGAGAAAAAAAATACAGCAGCAACAATCTATGGAGGAAAACTTGTTTTACTAACTATGATATCGGAATGCAAGATAACACAATATAATACAATCTAATTGAAATTGTGACTAATAAATCAAATAAGATAGGAGAGAGAGAGTTCCTGAGACCGAGTTAAACCTGAAGACCGAGTTAAACCTGAAAAGCTTGGAACGGCTAGGTAAGCACCCTCCAGCACCCACTGCCAGGCAGTAAGAAACCGCCCCACCCGGAAGGGTCAGATCCCATGACTTCCATAATGTATAGGGATAGGTACCTGGAATTGGAGCACTGACACTTTAATTCCCAGTACACTACATGATGTTTTGGTGAGGAATACTGAAAACCAAAAAAACATAAAACCATTACAATGGCAATGCTGGATGTGGTTCTGGGCAGCCTGGTCTAGTGGTTGGTGACCATGCACATAGCAGGTGGTTGAAACTAGATGATCATTATGGTCCTTTTCAGCCCAGGCCATTCTATGATTCTATGATTTTATGAATCCTAGAATTCGCCAGGAGTTCCTCATTTGGGCTTTCGGGGTTCCACATACAAGCCAGTACATTATTCTTTTGAGGTGATTCATTCTTAATATTTAGACGGTCCTCCTGTCTGGCTTGCCATGAGTTGCAAGATGGAGGAAAAGCAAGGTGAGGGATGATCTGCCCAGATGTAATAGCAGTAGGTGTGGAAGGAGGGAAAGAATCTACTAACCTTAGGAAAACCTGTGTGATCCTTGAGTTTGGAGACATAAATCTCCAAACGAGATGATCTTGCCTCCACTGACAACTGTTAAATGAGGTATGCTTGCCCGTGAACTCACCTGAGTTGGCTCAATCACTAGCTCAATACATGACCTACCATTTCCCATGCAAGTGTACACAGTTCTATACACATTTTTATATTCTCCACTCTTTTGGAACACAGATTATAAGAAAATTTAGGAGTTCTACACAATTTTCAAATGTTTTAATCCTGTGAGAAAACAATTTAGTCCCTCCCCTTTAAAACAGAGCTGAGCCATAGGAATATCCAACAAACTGCTGAAAAGATGTAGTCACAAGAAGATATGGAGGGTCAGTGGAAGACTTTTCTAGAGGAACAAGGCAATGAGTCTCAGTTGTGCAGATGATCTGACAAGAGAAAAAGATGAATCTAATTTCCCAAGTTCTAAAAGCATATCACTTTACAGCTGTCTGATACTTACAGAACAAGATATTTTGTACTGTTTATTCTCTCTTTTTTTTTTTTTTTTTTTTTTTTTTGCACCTGTGATTGTTTTTTATCTCAAAAAAATAACTAGATCTTATTTTGGACCATTACACTGTGTAGATTGTGTTCTTTTTTAAATGAGACAACAATATGAAAGACACTAAGTCACTTATGACAAAACTTCCCATATCTGGAGCAGATTTACATGGTAGTTCATTGAAATGTCAAATGATTAAGTAGTTAGGAGTTTAATATTATAAACTAGTAACTCCTGATAATTGGACGCTAGCGCAGTCTGTACCTTTTGCACTTGACTACATATGTGATGCCAGTTACACTGGGTATAATGCAACGCAGCAGTGACATGGAATTTTTCGTTTATTTTTTTTTAGTAACTTAGAAAAGAATTGAAACAAATGAGTAACAACTATAGAAAAAATGAACAAACAAGGAGATGGACATTTTACAATATGCTTTATGCATGTACATATGTCAACTACAAATACCCTTCCTAATATTTCGGACTATTTCTGCACCTGTTCAGTGACTGCATACTTCACAGTTTCACACATACAATATTTACTCTAACATTCACTACATTAGTGTCTGCCAGATTCATTTTGGAACTGAAGTTTCTCATCTAAATTGACACCAACTATCCAATTGTAGTACCATTTGAATTCCTGATGTGTCATATTGTATTATATTTTCTGTATTACCACCCATCCTGTTATATTGTTTAATGCAGAACAACCAATATGAATTGTCATTACACAGAATGATGAAATCTAAGAGATTTAAAACTATGCAATGCACTGAAGCAGAAATGTGACACTCTGCAAACAAGGTGTAAAACCTATTTCATCTAGATCATCAGCTATCAGCTAAAAACACACCTGTTGGATGTTTTTGAGAGAATGAGATCTGAACATTTTTAGTAGAATGTATAAGATGCTAAATTGCATAATTGAGTGAATAGCAGGGAAAATTGATAGCTATTACTTTTTCCTATTATTTATTAATCTATATACAAGCATGGCCTTCACTAATATCTGTTGTATTAACAATTTGTATACTTTAGAAAATGAATTGTTTCTTATAATATTGAAGAAAGAGTTTAAGTAAGTATCACCTTCTTAATTTGATTAATAGTATACATATGGGGAGGTGAAGTGGCACTGCCTAGTGCTATTAACCAAATATGAAAATAGTAGAGTAGGTCCAAGAACTTTGTTTGTTAGTAACTACCCCTGCTACCTTAAACATGTTCTCTTCTTTCTAGTGAATTACAATAGATCTGACTTTCATTTTACATCCTTTATCTTGCCAGAATTGACAGAATCCAGAGAGGAGAGGTTGTTGCAACTCTGGTCCTTCAAGCCCAACCAACAAAAAGACTAAGCAGGTGGTCCTAGTAGACACACAGATACACATGCATTTATGTGTACAAACGTCTGTATGCACATGTATGACTAGTCACATAGATGGCAGAATCACAGTATCACAGAATTCTAGAGGTTGGAAGGTATCTAGGAATCACCAAGTCCAAACTCCCTGACAAAGCAGGTTCCCTACTGTATACAAAAGTGTCAAGGTGGTTCTTCCCCAGAAAAGGAGACACCAGAACCCCTATTGGTAGTTTGTTACTGTGCTCTCTCACCCTCATAGTAAAGTTCTTCCTCATATTTGTATGGAACTTCCTGTGTTGCAGTTTCTACCAGTTACTCCTTATTCTGTCACTGCATGCTACTGAAAAGAGCCTGGCACTATCCATTTGACACCCACACTTCAGATGTTTATTAACACTGTTGAGATCACCTCTCAGTTTTCTCTTCTCCAGGCTGAACAGTACAAGGTCTTTTCTCATAAGAGAGATGCTCCAGGCCCCTAATCATCACTGCAGATCTCTGCTGTACTCTAGATAGAAGATCCCTTTCTTTTTTAACTGGGAGGCTCAGAATTAGACGCAGTACTCAAGATATTGCTTCACCAGGTGAGAGTAGAGGGGGAGGATCATATACCCCAACCTGCTGGCCATGCTCTTTTTAATGCAGCCCAGGATACCGTTGGCCTCCTTGGTTACAAGGATACACCACTGGCTCATGGACAACCTGTTGTACACTAGGACACCTAGGTCCTTCTCTGCACAGGTCCTTTCCAGCAGGTCATCCCCTCTTGCAACTGAGCTCAGATCCTCTTTCCAATAGTTGCCTCTTGATGCCAGCCTTTCCAGTTGCTGGCACTTGGATATAGGAGTCCCCAGTGCTGCAGCCTACTGCAGTTGCTGGTACAGGTCATCTCAAGCACACATACACATACACATACACATACACTTACACATACACATACACAGATCTCACTCTTAGAGAATCTTAGGACACACTGTTTCTTCAGCAGCTGTCTGGGTCTCCCTTAGTTCTTCTGATAACCAGTTCCATGACTTTGTCCACAGAAAATCACACTCACTCACAGGCCATTTCACCTATTTGCTTGCTAGACTAACTAGACCTTCATTAGATCTCACAGGTTCTCTTGTACACCTTCACTTGTGCCAGTTGCTGGCATTACAGATACAGGGCTGCTGACAGCTGGTCTAATTCTAATTGCTGGCACTTGGAACTCTCCCTGACACACATACAGGCACCCATACCTACATAAGAGCGAAAATCCCTCTCTCAGGAAAACAAAAATGAAGTTTAATCAGAAGACAGCACAATATTCTGATCAGATGCAGGATATAGTCAGATCAATGTGCTGACCGGTCAACTTAAATGGAACAGGCAGTTTTGTTCCCGTATATTTGTTTCCTTACACTTGTTCCTCCTCATATTACCTAAATCTAACAATTTTCCCTCTATAGTTCCTCCTTTAAGCATCCCCAAGTAAATCTTGTGCAATCCCCAAAATGTTCTTCCCTGAATCCTGTATGGAACACCATGTCCCTAGAAAGACACCCTCCTCAATCTGAAAGGTGCTGTGGATAACTGCCTTTATTGGGGTAAATGTCACAACTGAAACTATGTGACTGATGCTTTCCCAGAGCAGTCCCGGCAGGGGCTGGGAAGGGCTTCTTTTTGTGGGGGTTATTGGGTTTGTTGCTGTGTCTTGGTGCTCTTGTGTATGTATAGAGAAAGGCCTTTAACAAGTTAATTGCTTTCCAAGGTAGGTCTACTGCTGTGGTATGGTAGATTAGGTATTATTCAGATTAATCTGCCTGCTAGTGTTTTTCTTTGCTCTTTGTGTGTGTGTGCGTGTTTGTGCGCAAAGGCAGTTTGTTTATCACATAACCTATCTGAAGTCATTATTCATATTAGAGGTGTAACTAAGCTAACTATTAAAATAAAACATGATGAATTAACATCTTAGAGTTTATTATAGAGTGTGCATATATTTCATTTAAGTCTGTATTCCATCATCCTTTTGCTTTTCCAGAATGCTTTTTATTGTCAGAATTAACTCCCTTCTTTTGGTTCAGATGAAACCATTTTTGGCCATCTGATGGACCTGGACCTGTTGTAATCCAGAGCAGATATAATCCAGTGGATTTTGTTAGACACTGTAATATTTTCTTCAAAGCCTCACTTAATTCTTCCAGTACTTGTTAATTTTTCATTGAGGTACAACTTGGTTCCTTCTCCAATATTCACCCAGTCTTACCTATTTACTTCTATCTGCTGGTCAAGCAATTAACAGTTCTATCATTGTTGATTACTATCTAGAATTATTTAGTTAAATCTTTGTCACCCTAATTTAAGCATTTGATGTGCGAGGTTGATTGAAAATTCAAAGCAATTTAAACACTTTGGCACTTTGATATTTTACGACCCTGAATTTTTGTGATACCTCAGACACAAAGTTTGCTGCATTATATTTCTTCTTAATGAATTTCCCATGATATCAATTTGTTGAGTGTAGAAAGATGTATTGTATCACAGTATCCCTCAAAAGACACATCACAATTTTGTACCTTAGTCTGGTAAAACAAAATAGCAATTCCAGATTTCCATGAGTCACATCTCAAATGAATTTAGTTCATCTTCATTTATAATGATGTGCACAATCTCTCTGCGATGGAATTAGAGAAAGAGAAGGAAAAATGCTAACCTTGCTCCAGAAGCTGCAATATCTGTCTTTAGGGATTTGTACTGTAAATCTCTTTTCAAACAAATCTTCTCTTGTTGTCCAGTATTGCTGTCAGACTAAGTTAAGAACTAAAAAATAAAGTGATGTAGCTCAGGTGTAATCCTTATTATGGCTACCAGAATGTTTGAAATCCAATATTTAAATTGTTCTTAAGGATATTGTTTATTGTATACAAAACCTAAAGCAGGTAATCTCTTGACTTCAGTGAAACTCTCAAGAAAGTATCTGAAGTTAGACTTGAATATATTTCATACCAGTCAGTGAATACACAAAAAGAGCTAGTTAGCTTATAAAAGAACTTGTCAGTCATTTTTGACATTTCTTTCTATTATTCAATGATTATGATAGTCTGTTTATCTAGTAAGATGCATCAGTCTCTTTTTTGCATTCCTTTTTATTTTTTGAAAGAAGAAAAGTCCCTGTTTTGTGAATTCCTTGCAGCCCAGTCTGGAGGAAAGTTGAAAAGAAATGATATATCATAATAAGTATGATACGTCCAAGAAGAGACCTGCATTGCATCCACATATGGGATATTATATAAATAAGAAATTAGACTCACAATAGCACCACACCTCCATCATCAGAAAATTATTTTGTATACAAAAGATAATAAGACATATATATATACACACATATTTAAACATGAATTTTAAGAAAGTATTGAATTTCTTAAAAAACAGTGCTAGGTAATTATGAAGAAAGATAAATATTTTTGGTACAACACATATTATGTCCAGATAATGGAGAAGAAATTCACATATATCAATTATGAAGCTAAGTTATAATCTCAATTAAGCATCTGCTCATAAAACAGCCAATGGTACTAGCATTAGTATAGAATGATTGAAAACAAACAAATGGACAAAAAAAAAAGAAAAGAAAAGAAAAAGAAAAAAACCCCACAACCCTGCGTTACTGCATTTAATCTCCCAGAACCATATTCCACTTAAAGACTCCTAAGGGGAAAAAATTAAACCAAGATCATAGCTGTCTACTTTTGTCATTTCTTATTTTTTAACATGAGATTTAAACTGCATATTCTTAGTATACTTAAGTTGTTCATTACTCATAAGTTTCATTACTTGAAGATACAATTTCAGTGAAGAGTATCTAGCAAATACTGACCTACTTGTACGTGACTACGAAGTGAAGAGGTCAGACAGACTGTAGCTAACAGCAGCTCATTAATATGGACATTTGTCAGTCAGTTAAATATTCTTCCGGGACAAAAATGTAAATGGTGATAAATTTAAGACCAACATCATTATTCTAATGCTTACTTTGGTACAGTAACTTTAAGAAATTAATGGATGCTTCTTCAATACATGTGTTGTGAGGCACTTGCTATTCCATGCATATAAATTATATATAATTGATAATACATATTTGTCAGAAATATTAGTGGGCTAAGCCTGAACAATATGTATTTGAATTTACACAATTAATCATTCTGATTGATGGTATTTGTTTTGACATGTTTATTCTCAATTGAATAAGTTACACTTATGCAAAAAGATACGGATAGGCAGCAAAACAGAAAGCAGCTATCTGCTGTTAGCTGTTTCCATTCTCTGAATGGAAAATGATTGTTTTCTCTGACACCATCTGAACACATACAAGCTTCTGCATTTCTATGTGAGAAGATATGAGCAAATCAGAAAGAAGAAGATAGCAGGGCCTCTAAGAATACCAGCAAGATTAGGAGATTAGGAACAAAAAAATAATATGTAGACAACATTTTAACTTAATGAACAGAAAAGCATATATTGATATATATATATGTTTTGTTTTGTTTTATTTTGTTTTGTTTTGTTTTGTTTTCTAGAGCCTTATAGAAAGACATATATTTTGTTGTAATTTCACAAGATGCTAAATTGAAAGATTTATCCAGTAACTCTAATGGAAGAAATAGGCCTTCTAGAAATAGATTTGCTTACGTAAAATATGCTTAATTTCATTAGAACTTTTAAGAAAGCCCTTTGAGAACAGGTGTAGGAGTGATGTGGGGTGTTCTCAATTCATTAAACGATGACAACAACAACACGACCAAGTTGAGGTCCCCTCACTTTGTTTTGTTAACATATACAAAGTAAATATTGATTGCTTCTTCAAGCAGCAAGAATTATAACTAATTACATATTTGTGTGAGTGGTAGCTGTTTGACCTGTTTTATCATTATGATAACTAAGACTCCAGTCATTCTGATAATCAGATGCCAGACAAATTCATTCACATTTCAGCTTATTTCTGTTTCTCTTAGTTTCAAGGAAAAAAATGCATTTCTCCTACAGCAATTCAAGGTTCTTCAAGGAATTCTGCAGGAAAATGCACTTGCTCACTGTAATGAATCTGTGTTTGAACATATACTGACAAATAGTATCTTGCTTGAAGCAGTATTTTCTTCCTCCTTGAACTCCCCCTTATCTGCTAGTTGAATCTCAGCAATAATTGTAAAGAAAACCTGTTTAAAAAATAAATATAGAAATAAATAAAATAAAACACCCTCCAAACCCTGCCATTCAGCACAAAGAAATCCTGATCAAAATGGGGGTTTCCATTTCATGGAAAATGTTGATATTACACATTGTGCTTTCATTTGACAATATTAAACCAGTATCTGTGGAATTCTATATGAAATTGAAATATTTTAAAATTTGATTTAATTAAAAAAAACTTAAATCCAAAATTTTAATCTCATTATCTCACAGCAGTAATAGAAATGCATGGCGACATTCTGGCAGTGATTCTTCCCTTTTGGTAAAAACGCTTCTTTCCTAAATATTGTGCCTTCATTAGAAATGGATTTGTGATATCTTAGATCTCATTATGGAATTTATAGTGGGCCCAAAAAGTTAAGTGTCCTTGTTTCTGACTACAGAGCTGAACAGTGGCTGTATCTTTTCAGCATGAAAAGGTATGGTTTAAATACTCTTCTGAAACCATTTTTATTACAGCAACTAAAACAAGCACTACTTAATTTCAGTACTGTTGCAAATGGCTAAAGTGCATGGTTATAGATTCAGTTTCTGTGTTTTATTTGCTTGTTTGTTTGTTTGTTTTTCCTGAAAGACACCTCTAAAACAATCTGTACTAAGTATCTTTTTCCAAGAGGGATACGCTTCAGGATACAGTGTCTAGTCTAGGCAGTAAGAAACTGCTGGCTTATGACAGTGTCAGGTTTCCTCCCTGGATCAGGAACACTGGGAAAATTGCCTTAATTTTCCTAAATGCCATCTGTTGCATTAAGAAATTGGTACAATACTTATGTACTTCATAACTTTTTCCAGGTCTTTATTTTTTTTCTTTGAAATTGTCAGGAGTTTTACTTCTTAGGCTACTTATACAGTTGGAATACTCCTATTCATTTAGCATAAAATCTCAAAGAAAGGAAGTGCTACTGGATTTGATCGATCGATCTATCTATCTATCTATCTATCTATCTATCTATCTATCTATCTATCTATTTATCTGAGACAGTTCTGATAAATAAATAACCAAATAATCAAAGATTGTAAGGTGTTAAATATCTGGAAAACTAAAAGTTACATGAAAGAATATAGGACCGCTGCAAAGATATTTTTTTCCCTCTGCTTTATGTCTTCATGATCTCAGAAGAAACATTTCTGAATTACTCCACATCATATATCATTTAAGTAAAACTTTGCTTAAATAGACAAGAGCTAGCTCACTCAGGGATTTGTTGTTTTTTTTTTTTCCTAAATTATTCATGTGGGAAATTTTTAAATGTGTATTGCTAATGTGATCTTTGAACATGTAATTGATGTAATCCTGCCTAAAGACCCTCAGGAATGTAATTTAGAAAGACAATTCTTTAAAATAATGTCTGCTACCTCTGATTTTCCCATGCTCTTGCCTGTTAACACAATGTTCATTTATCATTGAACTCATATTAACTCAATGAAGCTATGACCTAACCTTAACAAAATTACTTCAAATTGCCTACCATTAAAATGACTGTGTATTGTGGTAGAAACATCTTATTAAACATGAGCTGCTTAATTGCTTTTCAAATGTGAAAAGATACTAGATATTACTTTTATAATTTCAACATACAGTCCAAAGATAGTTTACAAATTTTGTATATTTTCTAGGAAAAAGTTAATGAATTACATACTTTATTGAAAATAATCTTTTATATTTATGTAAATAGATTTTTTTTTCTCTCTCTCTTCCTCATAAATAAACACAGTATTTGAAGGAGATACACTGTATCTTAAATATTACAATGAGAACAACCACTGATTTTACTAATTAAATGATAAAAATTGTCAAAAAATCTACCAATTTCTAATTTGCTTCCTGCTACAATAGATGTGCAGTAATTGACATGCAAAGGCCACAGAACTAATGGCCAAAAGAATGGCATCTAACCTATAAGGTTATCTATCATATGGAGACCACAATATAGAATGAGCTAGAAGATCTTCTGAAATAATGATTTCAGTTAGGACTGATCCCAAAGCTTCTTCTGCAAACACAAGTACATCTCACCCCTAAGGAGGTGACAGCATTTTAAATGGCACTAAACAGGAAACAAAATCATTCCTTATTTTTTATCTTTTGTCCCTGCAAGTAACCTGAAGACTACAAGAAATGTTAACTTAATAAGTATTGCCACACTCCCTCCCTTTGTGACTGCCTTGGATATGGCAGTCTATGGACTGCTATATGGAGTACTAATGTAATTCTTTTTTTTTTTTTTTCTTTAGTCTCACTTAAGGAGTTAACGTATTGCAAGAGAACTGTATTTTCCTGTATAATATGGGTAAAATTATCAAATTTTCTCTGCCTAAAACATATTTTGGCTTTTTGGTTTTTAAATTACTTTATTTCTTGCTTAATATTAAAGATAGAGAAGAAGGTGAAGTATTGCTCTATTTCCCACTTATGTTGTAATGAATTTTGAAAACATACAATATTCCAGAGTGAGGGAGGTACAAAAGCCAGTTGTGACCAGATCTACAATTTCTTAACACAGAATAGTAAAACTTACTTGTACTTGTAGTGGCTGTGGACAGCCATACAGCAAAAATGTAATCAAGATCTATCAACCAAAATTCCTTTTCCCAAACTTGAAAATACTACCATAAACATTGAACAAAGAAATTAATAGAGAATGTATTGCAACAAAATGACAGGCATACAGAAATGGACTAATGACCATTTTCTGTTCTCATAAATAATTTTTTGTTTCTCTTTCACTCTTTATTTAATCCTAGAAAAAATATCTAATAGAAAAAAAAGATTATCCAAAGCATTCATTTTTTCCAGTTTTTTTTTAGGTAGATTATGGGCAATAAAGGGAAGCTAGAAATCATTCTACTAGCTTCTGGAGCTGGGAGCCAGTTTGTCAGTTCCACATGAACCCTTTTAAAAATAATGATGATAATGAGGATGATGATGATAATAATAATAAAGAGATTGAGCACAATCTATGAAGACAACAACTCAATAATAATAAAATCTGCAGAAACCAAGTTCTTTTACTACTACTATATTACAAGAGAAGATAGTCTCTAAATTAGGAAAACTAAATATATGCTTTTGTCTTTAGAATTTAAAACTATGGCAAGTGATGTGGCATTCTGAAGGAAGAATATGGTTTGAAAAAAGAACGCTTTGGAAAAGATCTAATCTTTATCTATAAAGGCTGCAACTTGAGCTCCAGTTTCAACATTAAGGTAAATAACTCTTTTCATAAAGATTCACCTTCTATTCACATATCCTAAAAGGATGCAAAACATATTTGCACATACTGAAAGACATGCCTTTCATGTCTAAATTTGTCTAATATTTGACAAAAGAGAAAATATTTCTCAGTTGTTTAATCATATTTGAGAATATGTTTTCATTTTTTTCACATTTTCCTATTTTCTTTCTGCTCTCATTGCTGCAGTGAATAGCAAAGTCACAGATGTACCTGTCATATACCTTAAATAACTCCTGTTAGATTATGTGTGACCATTTTATAATCCTATAGATAAATTCCAAATTTTATTCCTCATACAGTGTATGCTATGGAGGGAAAGTATTTTGGCACAATTACTTATCTATTTTATGCACATGTTAATGGAATATAAATGTAATATTGTGAAGCATTGTAATTTTGTAGATGGTTCTTTTGGCATATTCATTGTAATTTTAAATTAAGATACTGTCTCTACTTTGCTATGAAACATATTTGCCAATTACAATCTGACATTTATCTGTTGAATTAATTGATTCATCTTGACTGTGAAATATATAATTATGTAGGATTAAATCATATTTTAAATAATGCAAAGAAACATGTCATTATGAGCAAAAGATTTTCATCAATCCCATTACCACTATCTTAGCTCCATGAAACAACCAGAGCTTTGAGAATATAATGACACTCAGACAGTTTCATCAAGCATTTCTAGGATAATAGATCCTATCGAGATTGTAGTTTTTCAGATTTCACCACTATAATATCAGCCAGAAATAAGTAGGTCATTCCATAAGTAATGTCTCTGTTTATTTCCATGGAAGCTACAACAGATTAAAAAAGCACAATAAGGCTATTTTAAGTTTTCATCTACAAAACATCATTTTTCAACATGCTCACCACCACTAGCCATACATTTTCTCCAGTGATGAACAAGAGCCTACATGCAGTGCTCATAAAAATCTGTACCAACAGTGGAGACCCGCATTTGCCATTGCTGAAACACAATACTCCCCACGTCAGCGTGCTCACATTCACTGTCTGGTCTCCATAAACATTCAACAAGTGTCAATGAATGTCAATGAGTGCAATTTTTTCCATATGGAGGCACTCTTTTCTACACCTTTGCTTCATACACACTTCCGTATTGGATGTCATTTTGTCAGACTGCCCCTCTGCTGTCATGGCTTGCATGGCATCAAAATCTAATGGAATATTGGTGGGAAGGTTCAACCTCTGCCATACCACCAACACCCACCTCTGATGTTGTTGGCCAATGTAACAAAAAAAGGAAACATTACTTTTGGAGCAATCCCCATACATTAATGGAAATTGCAAAAAGCAAATTCAGAACTTCTTTTCAATGTGTTTTGTATTGTGTTTGCTCTTTGAAGGTATTATATAGAAGTACTAAAAGGATTAAGAAAGCCTTAATGATTTTGTGGACAGCAAAATGGAATATTATATAGTTTTTATGTTTATGACAGAATAATGTAATTGTTTACTTACAGTTCATTTGGCTCCAGGCTAGAATAAAGATAAATCTATCAAATCAGAGAAGTTGATGGATTATTATAGTTGATGGAAAAAGTGGTATTGTCTTCATTATATTAAGTTGTTGTCACTCCAATTGACAATATGTATGTTTGCAAGTAAGGATGATACAATACACTTACATGTATGGATGATGTTCTTTATACAGCTATTATATCATAGACTAGGGAATCCTATATAACTGCCACACAGTTTTAATCCACTGGACACTTAAATTGTGCCAGGCAATTGTGGCTGTTTAGAGCATTTTTTCTAAATTTCTTATACTACTTATGTGAAAATGGGATTCACAACACAATTACTTTAGAAATATGGTAACATTAATGATTAAAAGCCCTTTTCTTACCTACCCACAAGATCTGGAAAGTAATCTCAACAAAGATGAACAGCATTTTCCTTCATTGCATTCTGGAGATATATAGGTTTGCTGATATTTCCCATCACATTGTGACGATATATCAGTTACATGCAGTAAATACGTTTGCTCCAATGAAGAAAAAGTTCTTTTGATGCCATGTGAGAAACAGAAAGTAATAATGCAACTATAAAAATAGTGAACTTGCAAATATACTGGAATATTTTTCCATATATTTAATTTTGTAAGAAAATAAAAAATGTACCCAAAAGCCTCCAAGAAAATGAACAAGGAAATTATATTTTGTTATACATTTCATGTGCCTCAATTTTCAGTGCAGTTTCTATTGGCTCAATGATTTTAATGGATACAGACTTTAAGAGTCTTTCTAAAACAGAAAGAAAGTCAGAAAAAGTAACAATTTTTCTCAGACAAGCCTATGTTAGATTGCACTATTAAACTATGCCATGTTAGAATATTTTAGATAGTTGTTAGTATTGATCTAAACACACATACAAAAACCCCAACTAAATATATATATGTGTGTATAATACTTAAAGATGTTTCTGTATTGTTTAAGATAAATGTTTAAGATAACTGTACATAGATACACTTTCATGACTGCAGATACATCTTGATAGCTTCTTCTTAGTTCATGTAGATCAACATTCATTTTGTTTGTTTCAGAAGAACTAAAATGTGTTTTATTAAATAGGAGTAAAACGGGTCTTTCATTTTCTTAATCTGTCATTGTATTCTGAGATGAATTAACCACATTTTCCCTTGTCCTATCACTACCTGCCCTGACAAAAAGTCCCTCTCCAACTTTTCTGTAGGTACCCTTCAGGTACTGGAAGACCACTAAATGGTCCCCTGGAGCCTTCTGTTCTCCAGGCTGAAGAGTCACAGCTCTCTCAGCCTGTCTTCACAGGGGACGTGCTCCAGCCCTGTGATCATCTTTGTGGCCCTTCTCTGGATCTGCTCCAACAACTCCATGTTCTTCTTGTTTTGGGGGCCCCAGAACTGGACACAATACTCCAGGAGAGTAGAGGTGCAGAATCAGCTTCCTCAACCTGTCACACTTCTGTTGATGCAACTCAAGACATGATTGACCTTCTGGGCTGCAAATGCACATTTCTGGCTCACGTTGAATCTCTCATCAACCAACATCTCCAAATCCTTCTCCTCAGACCTGCTCTCAAGCCATTCTCTGTCCAATCTGTATCTGTGCTTGGAATTATCTTAACCCAGGTGTAGGGCCTTGCACTTGACCTTGTTGAACTTCATGAAGTTGGCATAAGCCCACCTCTCAAGTCTGTCCAGATCCTTCTGGATGACATCCTTTCCCTCTAGTGCATTAACTGCATCATTCATCTCTGTGTTATCTGCGAACTTGCTGAGGGTGTGTTTGATCCACTATCCATGCTGCCAAGATGTTAAATAACACTGGTCCCAACACCAATCCCTAAGGAAAGCCACATGACACTGCTCTCCACTTGGACACTGAGTTGACAGTAACGCACTGAGTACGACCATCTGGCCAGTTCCTTATCCAGTGAGTGTTCCATCCATCAAATCCATATTTCTCCAATTTGGCAACAAGGATATCATGTGGGACAGTGTCAAACACTTTGCACAAGTCCCTGTAGATGATGTCAATTCCTCATCTTTTATCCACTGACATTGCAACTCCATCATAAAAGGCCACCAAGTTCGTCAGGCATCATATTTTGGTGACTGAAGATAACCTTTAAAATAGAAGTAAAACATGTTTTTGGTTTTGATTATTTTTTAACGTGAGCTAATAAGGGTCCTCAAATGTCTGCTTCTTGAGTGACACACTGATGGAAAAAAAATCTAATTATATTGATCAAGTGATAGAGTGAGATCAAGTATGGAGTGAGTTCACCTGGTAGGAGATGCATAGAAATGCATAGAGCTACAAGGTGGCAGGGAGCTTCCATTGTCTCCACTGATCATGGCACTCTCACCAAAAAAAGAGGACCACAGATCCTCTATTTCAGTTTTTGCCTTCTTGCATTTCATATACAACCTCTCTGATGGACTGTCTAGTATGAAAAGTCATAGAGTATTAGAGGTGAATGTGTGAGATAACAAAGGGCAGGAATCATCGGCATGAGTCTTTTTCTTAGTGCTTTTGTCTACTCAGTTTGTGGGAACAGAGATAATACAGCTTACCTTTCTAGAAAGTGTGTTTAGTTTGTTTCTACAACATTTTGAAAAATATAATGAAAAATTATTAGCTGGTGTAATTCACCATAACTACACCAGGTGACTGGGTTATACCTACTTAGAGTAAATCTCATAGGATGCTTTCATAAACACTGACTTCATAGTATTTTAAAGGTAAATCAACTTTTGAATTTCAAGCAACCAAGATTTAAACTTTAATGCAGATAGTTTCTCATCTTTCCAGGTAGAAAGTGATGTGGCTATGTTGTTGTTGTTTGTTTTTTCTTTTCTCTCTTTTTTTTTTTTTTTTAAATAAAAAGTGTGTTTAATAATGTAATAATAATACAGATTTGAAAAGCCTGAAGAGAGACTAAATCTGTGAAAGAGATCTATGAATCTCTTTCACAGAATTCACAGTAGCCCATAGCACATTACATTGAAGATACACTAATGACTTCTAGGAAAAATTTTACTTCCTACAGGTTTTCTGGATTGCAACATGGAATTGCCATTCATAGACCCAGAGACCTCACTTGAGATGACTCTCAAATCCCACTGGCCTGAATTAGTAGTCCTTAAAATTTCAAAAGATTGATCTTATTATTTTTGATAGTTCAGTGAAGTAAAAGAAAACACACCGAAGAATTTGTAGTCTTCCGTGACAACAGAAGATATTATGTCCCGGGAAAAGCATTAGGTAAGGAACATTAAATCTGCAACACTTGAAAAACTAGAAATCAAGCATTCTATTTGAAATGTCATAATATCATGCATACTGAATATCTGAGTGTTGTTATATTTTCCTTTTTAAAGTCACAGACCAAACAGTTCTCTTCTAATCACACGAATACTAGTTCCATGGTGCATGCTCATATAAGGATAGAAAACTAAGACCTATAACACACTACAAGATTTTTTGTATGCTAATGATTTTTTGTATTCTAAAACAAAACAAAATAAAAAAAATGCAGGAAACAATTAAAGGATTTGGGGAAAAAAAAAAAAAAAAAACAAGTAGAAAAATGAAATCTCTTTTTGAACACATTTACAAGGATTTATCTGGAAGTAATGTCTCTTGTTTTACATGTTGATCCATGATATCAGAGGATCTCGTAGTTTAATGAAGTATAAAGAAATAGCAGAGTTTAAATTACAGATTTTGCTGGGAAATCTTGATGTTGCTAGTCCCATCATCAGGAAAACCTAAACATACTTCCTTTGCATATTCATGATATAGTCTGTCTATCCCTCACGGAGTTGAAATATTCAAATTGCAAATCAGTTCAGCACATAGTCTCCATAGTTTTAACTCACTAGTGGCATTTGAGACAAGCAAAAAGGCCTAGTTAACTTGACATAGAACATACAAAAAAGATTTTTTGGAGATGCAGTTGATTGTCAGTGAAATCCTTTATACCATTTGAAGCTGTATCTCTGTTTCAGATAAGGAACAAAGTAAAAGGCAGTTGAATGGAGCCTTTCTTTCAAAACAAACAAAAAAACCTACATTAGGTACCTTCAAATTTAGGTGGTTGTGGAGCACAAAGGCTCTCCATCAAACAGAGAAGACAGGAAACTGGAATGCCTAAACAAAGACTTGTTGGTTAAACTGAGAAATAAGAAGGAAATGTATAGGTAGTGAAAACAGGGATGAGTGGCCTGGGAAGAAAACAGAATCTACGTGCAGAGATGAGATCAGGAAAGCCAAGATACACATGGAAGGAATCTTGGCAAGGGATGTGAAAAAGAACAAGAAGTAATTCTACAGACAAATTGATCAGAAGAGAGACCACAGAGAGGGTACCCCCCTCTGATAGGTAAAAAGGGAGAACTGATTTCCTCAGACATGGGGGAGGCTTCTCAGACATGGGGGAGGCTCAATAAATCTTTTCTTCAGTCTTCACTGACAGTCAGGCTTCCTGTGCCTCTCACATCCTTGAATCTCTAGGCAGGGGTTGGAGGAGCAAAATTCTTTCCACTGCAAGAGGAGAGAAAGTCAGAGACTGCCTCATGAGACTGGACGTGTATGAGTTCATTGGGCAGTGTGACATGCACCCCGGGGTCCTGAAGGAACTGACTGCAGTGGTTACCAAGCCAGTCATCATCATATTTGAAAATTCATGTGTGTCAAGTGAAATCTCCAGTGACTGGAAAAATGCAAATGATGAGCCGTATGTCTGTGCCTGGGAATATCATGGATCAGATCCACCGGAAAGAGATGCTAAGGCACAGGTGATCGGTGGTAATCAACATGACTTCATCAAGGATAAGTCATTCCTGACAAACTTGATGGCCTTTTATGATGGAGTTACAGTGTTGGTAGATAAAGGAAGAGCAACCAATGTCATAACAAGAAGAAAACGCAAGAAAAATAAATGGAGTTGCACAGACTAAATTTAACTTCATCTCAGTTGAAACAAGGATAGTCAATGAACATATTTATGAGTGGAAAAAAGCAACCCTGACATTATACAGTTATAGAAATTTCGGCTGGCCTCCAAAGGTCTATTTCTGATCGAAGAAGGACTGTTACTAAGATTGGATTGATTTCCTGCATTGATTTAAATGCTTTTATGTGCTTTTATATGGATTGCAAGAGGAAAATATGTATCGTCTTTTCGGTTTCCCTAATCTACAATTTCCTGGATCCTTTTTCTTATTCTTTCTGAAGACTGACATATATTTAGGCTTTTGTAGATGTCAGACACCTTCTTGAATGAACAGTAAATTTCAGAACCCATCAGCTTTTTCAGCATCCTCAAATACATCATGTCTAGCCTCATGGGCTGGAAAACATGCAGCTTTCCCAACTAATCTCTAACACATTGCTGCCTAGTCCTCTCCTTCTCAAACCAAACTGATGTCTCCGGAAGTGTGGAAACAGCCTTTGTGTATGGAGGCTTAAATAAATGAACAATCAATCAATCAAACAAACAAACAAATAAATAAATTATTGACTTTTTTTTTCCCCCAATATTGCTAATCACTAATTTGTATTAGCTATTACCAACACACACATATTTTCTCTAAATTGATTTTTGTACCTGACACACTTGTAGAATCCCTTTTTTTCCCTACCTGTATATACTTAGTTTTAGCTTCATGGAGGCTTTGCTATTCCTGATTTTGTCCCTGAAAGGCAACATTTCCATTTTTCTCTTTTGTCTCCTGTACATGTTTTTGCATATGACACTTTCATATTTGTATTTCTGTTCATCAAAGCTTCCTGACAAGATTAGAGGGTTTTCTACCAAATTTTCTGTTTTCCTTCACAATAGAATGGTTTATCCTTGAGGTTTCAGAAAGTTTTCTTTGAAAATCAGTCCACTCTCCTTGTCATGGCAGTTTCCCAGGAGATTTTGCCTAGCAATTTCATAAATAGATTAAAGAGCACTTTCCTAATATCCAGAGTTTTGCCATGGTACTGTTTACCACTTCAGGCTTCCTATAGATTTTGCATTTATTATCTTACTGTCAAAGCCACTTGGGCTTTCATCTCTGACACATTATTTTTCTTCTTTGATCTGCAGCTTGACTTGAGTATTGCTCCTTCTTGTTCCATTTAGCATTTTCTTTAGGGAATGGTCATTAACTTTCCTAAGCTTCCTGTACAATACACCTTTCTGTTTCAACAGCTGTACACACAAGTTGGGGACAGTGTCTGCTCCTGCCTCTGTTTTTGTCTTCTACTGAAAGGATAAAAGAAACTGTTTCTTCAGACCTGACCTCCTCTTTTTTTGTCCTCATCTTTGATTTATTCAGGCAGATCCTGTTAGTAACATTTACATATAGGTGTTGTGGCCAACTTCCAGCCCTGAACCAAGACACTAGTGACTGTTAGTCATCTGCTTCGTCTCTGTTCTGTTCACTGTGAAAACATGAGATATACCCATTTCAGACTCTGCTAACAGAAGCTGTAGGTTCATTCATACAGATAGTGGTGAGTCTTGAATTCTTGGAGCGGGTCCAGAGGAGGACCACTACAATGATCAGAGGACTGAAGCACCTCTCCTGTGAAGATAGGTTGAGGGAACTGGGCTTGTTTAGCTTGGAAAAGAGAAGGCTCTGGGGAAACCTCACTGTGGCCTTCCAGTACTTGAAGGAAGCATATAAACAAGAGGGGAAACGGCTGTTTACAAGAGTGGATAGTGATTGGACAAGGGGGAATGATTTTAAACTGAGACAGGGGAGGTTTAGGCTAGATATTAAGGGGAAGTTTTTCACTCAGAGAGTGGTGATACACTGGAGCAGGTTGCCCAAGGAGGTTGTGGATGCCCCATCCCTGGAGACATTCAAGGCAATGTTGGATGTGGTTCTAGGCAGCCTGGTCTAGTGGTTGGCAACCCCGCACATAGTAGGGGGATTGAAACTAGATGATCATTGTGGTCCTTTTCAATCCGGGTCATTCTATGATTCTGTGAAATAAAGGTAATTTCACATTATTGGTAGTATATTACGAATAACATTTTCATATTTTAATTTGACAAGAGTAAGTAAGTTTAAGGTTTTTACGAACTACTTGCTGGATCCTTACCTATCCAAAAACAGACCTCCAGCCCTGAAGTTCACAGGGTAACTAATAATAGTAATAGATTGCAATTCCCCTTATATCAATTGTGGTTTTCAAAAATAGTTGATTACAGAAGACAGAGGTATTTTGTACCTTAATTATTAATATCTCTCTTAATTTCTTTCTTTTTCTTTCTTAAATATTCACAGAATCACAGAATCACGGAATAACCAAGGTTGGAAAAGACCTTCAAGATCAGCCAGTCCAAACATCCATCACCAATAGTACTCACTAAACAATGTCCTTCAACACAAAATCCAAATGTTCCTTGAACACCTCCAGGGTCAGTGACTCCATCCCTATTGCCCCTATTTTATGTTACAAGAGAACAGCAGGAAAGACTATTGATACAGACATTGTTCCAGACAAAGTAGCTCTTTTATTGAAATACCAGTTTCAAAAATTAGACTCACTCTATTTCCAACACCAAAGAGAATTTGAATTTGCATTTTAGTGCATCATCATCTCATCATTTTTGTTTGGTTGTATGTATAGCAAAGTGGCATTAGGTCTTTAAAAAGTCACTTCAGCCCTTCAAAGGAAAATAGAGAACAAGAACGGATACATATTTAAAGAGGAACAAAAAGACAGGAGTTTACAAAGAATCAAGGTTCATTTTGATTAGTTTCTCAGGATATAATTATCTGTACCGTGCATTCAAATTGTACTATATATATATCTGGTCACACTGGGAGTCAAAAATCATTGTTTGTGTATGTATCCATGTTTGTTTAGCAGAAAGAAGGCTATAGGTATACATGTATCTGTACACACAGAAAAATATATAGAACCTGTGGGCATGGGGAAAAAAAAAAAAGCATACTGAAGTCCAAAAAAAAAAAAAGGGGGGAGGGGGGGGGCAGGGGAAGTAAAATAGAATGGAAGTAAACTATTGTCTCTTTTTATTTAGTTTATATGAGGGAATTATATATGGCTAATGATCATTTCATTATTTTCTTTATTACACGGACAGAAAAATTGATGATAATTCCTGGAGGAAACAATCATAAATAGAGAGAAAAAAAAAAAAAATCTGTTTGTTAAGAAATAAAACAAGATGTTAAATAGCAGCCCCAAGTAGAAAGTCATGACCAGTGGCAATATTCTGTCATTCACATTCCCCTGGTGAATTAATTTGCCATAAACATTGGAAATATCATCTTCCATGTCAAAACCCAAATCATTAGATATATACAGAGAGGATGAAAGGGAATTAGAGAGTTATAGTTTTGTAATCACGCTATTCAGCAACAGAATACCTTGGAATTATAATTCATCATTTAAACCAATTGATATTTGTCTATTAAGTTTATATTCTCCATTGGTGCAAAGAAAATAAAAAGGGAAGGGAGAGGATTTTGTGTAAGAGAAATGCAGTATTTTATTATGGAGAGTTGGACAGCTACACAGGCATTTAAGGACAGAACAGGCTGCATTTAGACAGAAAACTTTTATTTTCATTTTGTTGTTTGGTTGATTGATTCTGTCTCTTTTATTCTGATATTCCAGTAAGATTCAGTCCTTATTTCTAAACAAAGCATCTGGGAAAACAAGGAAATATGAGAGACGTATAAATGTGAACAAAATTAGCCACACAAATTTTAATATACTCAATTCTGGAACTCGTATATAGAGCTCCTTCATGTTTAATGTTGCCATGAATCTGTTTTTAACAGCTTACAGTTTTTATTTTATTCCTAGTTTTTCATCAGTTTCATTGCAATCCCTTCTGAGACTGATCTGGACAAATGCTCCATTAACATATATATACATATAAACATATAAATTGTATGTGTATATGTGAGTGAGAAGAAAATGAAACAGGATTCTTCTAGGAATCACTTAAATGTTTTTGTTGTTGTTGTTGTTGTTGTTGTTTTTTAAACAAACTAGATCTGACATGTTCCACCAGCCATGTTTGCTAAGAGAAAAATGAGAGTTAAAAAGCCTTATTTAAACAATTTAAAGCTACTTATTTAAACTAACAAAAGTTAGTTTAGTCAGCCTATTTTATCTGAAATTAAGAAAACAACAACAAAACAATATCTAAGCCTTATTTGATCCACTCTCTTCTTTTCTTTTTTCCTTTCCTTTCCTTTCCTTTCCTTTCCTTTCCTTTCCTTTCCTTTCCTTTCCTTTCCTTTCCTTTCCTTTCCTTTCCTTTCCTTTCCTTTCCTTTCCTTTCCTTTCCTTTCCTTTCCTTTCCTTTCCTTTCCTTTCCTTTCCTTTCCTTTCCTTTCCTTTCCTTTCCTTTCCTTTCCTTTCCTTTCCTTTCCTTTCCTTTCTTTTCTTTTCTTTTCTTTTTCTTTTCCTTTTCTTTTCCTTTTCTTTTCCTTTCCTTTTCTTTTCCTTTCCTTTCCTTTTCTTTTCTTTTCTTTTCTTTTCTTTTCTTTTTCTTTTCTTTTCTTTTCTTTTCTTTTCTTTTCTTTTCTTTTCTTTTCTTTTCTTTTCTTTTCTTTTCTTTTCTTTTCTTTTCTTTTCTTTTCTTTTTTCTTCAGATATTTCACAGTTTGAATTCTAAATTGTAAGTAGAATTATAGAATCATCAGATAGCTGAAATTGGAAGGCATCTCTGGAAATAATATAGCACAATCTTCCTGCCAAAAGGACTTCAGCAAAAAAGATTGCTTAATCCCCTGCCCAGGTGAGTTTTGAAAAGCTTCAGGGATGGAGACTCCAAAACATTTCTGGACAATGTGATCCAGTTGTTGAACACTCTCACTGTAGAAAGTCTATTATGATACAATGCGCTGTGCTATGATTTTTGAGGGGGAGTCAGATTTAGCTTTCAAAACAAACCATTGCAGAACATAAGTTTATAAATTTGCTCAGGAAGATCTGAGACAAGTGAGACAAATTTTGTAGTTTCCAAAATGTACTTGCTGTGTCCCCCTGCCACCTGACCTTTCCCTTCTAAATTTGCTCAGGCAACAACCATCAGTGGTTGTGATAATGGCTACATACAGCTAAAGATAATAGTACAGTAGACAAGAGCTAATTGAGCATGTGCAACTGAATAACAGCTGGTATACAAATATGACTATGGGTCAATAATCTTAACACACTGATAGGGCAAAGTCCAGAGTCTGTCAAAATCTCCAGGAGTTCCACCTGCGTGAGGTGTGAGCAGGTGGATATGCTGCTCAAACTCATGGTGGAGATCAAGGAGGAGGTGGAGAGACTAAGGACCATCAAGGAGTGAGAAGGGGAGACTGACTGGTAGAGTGACTCGCTGGTGTGCCAGAGAGAAGTGTGCCAGGGAGATACCCCCAAAAAAGTGATGGAGTCCCGCTCTGTCACAGTCGGACAGACCTGATAGGTGAGGAGGGTTGGAAGAGAGTCCCAGCTTGGCGTCATGGGCCTCTGCCTGTTCACTTCTCTTATTACTATCTGTTATTGAAAGTTCAGGCATTCAGTGATGAAATTGCTCAGGGAAGCCTGTGAGTTATCAAAAGAGATTTCAGGAGTTTGGAGCAGTTGGTTGAAAGAGTTGGAGAGCAAGTGGTATTTTCCTCTATCCCTTCTGGGCTGATGAGGGATATGGAGTGGTCTAGGAAAATGCAGGCTTTGAATAAGTAGCTGAAAGGTTGGTGCTGCCAGAGGAACTTTGAGTTCTTCAACCAAGAGGCGGTTTACTCAGCACCTGGCCTGATGGCTACAGACGGGTCTCATCTGTCTCTGAAAGCAAAACCTAGCCCAAAAGCTGGAGCTGGCAGGGCTTGTTGAGAGAACTTTAAACTATGTAAGAAAGGGGAAGAGGATAAAATGATGCTCACTAGGGTAGAGAGAGTAGTTCAGAGATTTCAACTAGATTAGATGGGGGAAGAGGGTGGAGGTCAGGGGAACAGAGAAGTGCTTGGGGATGTTGTCATTGTAGGAGATTTCAGGGAAAACCTCTGGATTGTCCTGTAGGACCTTGTGAATTCCCCACTTGAAATCTTCTTGCATCCATTTAGGGATACCTGCACCTGCTGCTTCCCTAAAGTGTCTGTATAATAACGCAGTATGGGAAATAAACAGGAAGAGTTAGAGATCTGCATGTGGTCACCAGACCACAATCTCATTGTGATCACAGAGACATGGTGGGACAGCTTGCATGACTGGAATGCTGTCATGGGTCGCTACATGCTTTTTAGAAAAGACAGGCTGGTGAGGAGGGAAGGTGGAGTTGCTCTTTGTGTGATAGAGCGGATAGAGTGTATCAAACTTCAGCCAGGGGAGGGTGATGTGCCAGAGGAGAGACAGAGGGTGACAATTAGGGGGCAGGCAAATATGGATGACACTGCTGTGGGTGTGTATTATAGGCCCCCATATCAGGAGGAGGAAGATGATGTTCTACAAGCAGCTGGAAGTAGCCTCGCAATCCCAGGTTCTGGTTCTTATGGGGAACTTCAATTATCCAGATATTTGTTGAATAAGCAACATGGCCAGGCATACTCCAGATGGTTCCTGCAATGTGTTGAAGATGATTTTCTGATTCAGATGGTGAAGGAGCCAACAAGGCAGGGGGTGCTTTTGGACTTTGTTCTTTCCAGCAGGAATGGGTTTGTTAAGAATGTGAAGGTTGGAGGCAGCTTGGACTGTACCACTCATGGGATGGTGGAGTTCAGGATCTTGAGTGGAAGAAGCAAAACAAAAATTAGGATCCTGGACTTTAGGAGAGCCAATTTTGATCTCTTCTGGGACCTACTTGGAGCTGTCCTGTGGGTAGGATGTTAGAAGGTAAAGGGGCCTGTGAGAGCTGGTCAGCATTTAAACACTACTTCTTTCAAGGTCAGGATCAGTGTATCCCTTTGGGTAAGAAATCAGGTAAGGTTGTAAGAATATCTGTGGGGATGAGCAAGGAGTTCATGCATAAACTGAAATGGAAGAAGAAAATCCATGAAAAGTGAAAAAAGGCCTGACCACTTGGGAAGAATACGGGAATGTTGTCAGGGCATGCCACGAGGAAGGCTAAAGCCAATCTGGAATTGAATCTGGCAAAAGAGATAAAGGATAACAAGAAAGGCTTTTTTAAGTACTTCAACAGTAAAAGGAAGACTAGGGAAAATGTGAGTCCCCTACTAAATGAGGGGGGTGTTCTGATAATGGGGGATGCCGAGAAGGTGGAGATACTGAATGCCTTCTTTGCTTCTGTCTTCACCACAAAAACTTCCCCTCAGGAATCTTGGACCTTGGAGGTAAGTGAGAGAGTACGTGGAATGGAAAGCTTCGCTTTGATGAGATGATCCGAGAGCATCTAGGCAACATCAATGTACATAAATCCATGGGCTGGCAGAAGTGATTGCTGAACTGCTCTCTATCGTCTTTGAGTGGTCTTGGAGAATGGGAGAGGTGCTTGAAGACTGGAGGATATCCAGTATCACTCCAGCCTTCAAAAAGAGCAAGAAAGAGGATCTGAGAAACTACAGACCAGTCAGCGTCACCTCCATCCCTGAAAAGACGGATGGAACAGCTTGTTCTGCATGCCTTCTCCAGGCAATTGGAAAAGAAGAGGGTTATCAGTAGTAGTCAGCGTGGGTTCACAAGGGGGAGGTCATGCTTGACTAACCTGGTAGCCTTCTATGATGTTATTACTGGCTGGGTGGATGGGGGGAGAGCAGTGGATGTAGTCTACCATGATTTCAGAAAGGCATTTGACACTGTCTCCCACAGCGTCTTTATAATGAAGATGAGGAAGTGTGGAATAGATGAGTGTGATGGGTTGAGAACTGACTGACTGGCAGAGCTCAGAGGATTGTGATTGGAGGCACAGAGTTCAGTTGAAGGCCTGTATTTATCAGTGTTCCTCAGAGGTTGGTGCTGGGTCCAGTCTTGTTCAGTATCTTTATCAGTAATCTTGATGAGGAAGTAGTGTCCACCCTCAGCAAGTTTGCTGATGACACAAAGCTGGGAGGAATGGCTGTGCTGCCATTCAGCAAGACCTGGCTGGAGAGCTGGGCAGTAAGAAACCAGATGAGGTTTAACAAAAGCAAGTGTGCAGTCTTGAACCCGGGAAGAAATAACTGCCTGCACCAGTACAGGTTAGGGGATGATGTGCTGTCAACAAAACTGCATTTTGTGGGAAAGTATATAGCAAAAAATCTCTAGATAAGCACTGAACATTTTCCAGAGAAGTACAGTAAAGTTTTGAGGCTTGTATATAGCCATGTCCTATTTAGTTTAGTTTATAGACACAAACAGCAGAATTCAGAAAGAAGCTAGAATTCTTATTTCTCAAGCAGAATAGTTACAGGTATTAAAGATCCTTTTATATGTGTTGTATAGGATGCATAAGAAGTACTGCTTAGGGAGTAATACTAAGCTTTCAAGATTGCAAATTTGAATTCTGTCCTTCAATTCTAGTTATGGTTTTTAAATCTGGCTTTTTACTTTTTAAATAGTTTTACTTTTTTATTATTTTATTTTATTATTATTATTTTTTTTAACAGAATGCAAGTCCAGTGTGCTGTGGACTTCAGAAGACCTTGACTATAATCCCTATTGGATGCAGGATTCATTGCCTTGCTCAAGGCTCTTTCAGAGCTGCCAGAGATCACATAGTTTTCTACTAATCTCCTAGGGGTGTTCAAAAGAATAATTAGTTAATGTTTTGTGAAGCACTTTGAAGATGAAAAGTACTATTTAAGTGCTAGGGATTATGAGGAAATAGTTGGGGAGGGAAAATGGAGTGTGATGGGTAGCTGAAATACAGCTTTAAAAAGTCTCATTTGTTATTAAGAAAAGAGCCTTGATTCCTTCTGAGCTATCTCTGATCTAGTTTCCAGAACAGTAAGAAAACCTTTAAAACATCAGCCTACTGCCTTTGAGCCTGATGAAGGTTACATATTTCTTCTCTGTTCTTTCCCTTTAACTAATTGTGATAAATGCTATGGAACTTGTTCAAAGGGCATTTGCTGCCTTGCTATTACCTTGTAACAAATATAAAACACTGTAAACTTGCCTGACTTCCTGAAAGCTAAACAAAAGGAGAAAAGTACTAGCAACGTTCTCCAGAGGAGAATGGCAAATACTTTGAAAGTGTCACTGTAGCAGTTGGAGCCATTTCAGCATTGTCTCACTTCATGCTTGAAGTTTGTAAAATCAAAAAAAACTTAATCTCACGATGGTCCCTCAGCATATTATATTTTTTTCTTTGAGAGGGCCATATCATTTTGTTCACATGCTCAAGTTATTGTCACACACTTCTGTCTCACACATAAAGTCTCTGGGTCAAACCAAAGTGGCTCTCAGAACAGAATTTTAACTTTCACAGACAAAAGAGTCTTAGGAAAAAATGTGATGCCAACTGTGATGGGGTACACCTTAGCAGTTGCAAATATGCTCAAGTGATCTGTGGTGGTTGCAAAGGATGTGTTTGGTCTTTATTAGGCTGTTCAGAGATGCAGTGAATGCCCAGTCCCTGAAGACATTCAGGATCAAGCTGAACAGCGCTCTGAGCAACCTGGTCTAGCTGTAGATGTCTATGTTCATTGCAGGGGAGTTTAACTGAATTACCCTTAGGGGTTCCTTCCAACTCAAATGATTATTTTATTCTGTGATTTTGGGTGGTTATGGAATGTTACAGGTTTATAGCCGAGGGCTATAATCAGTAATTTTACTCTACAAATAGGGGAACTGTGACTATGAGGTTGAACTGTTTTTCTCTTCTGCCTGCAATGCAACATCAGATGGGATGGACCTTTCACTTTTCCTGAAGGTAAATCACATCCTGTTTCTCAGAGACATTCTGCCTCAGATTCTGCTGAAAACTCTAAAAGATATAAAATTAACCCAAGCATCATAAATCACTACATATTTAAACAAAACAAACAAACAAAACCAAACAAACAAAGAAACAAACAAAAAACCCTTGATTTGTTCAGCCTAAAGAAGAGACTGAATGGAGGCCTTACAGCAGCCTACAGCTTCCTCAATGTGGAGTGGAGGGACAGGCATTGATCTCTGCTCATTGGATGACAGGAAAGGACCTGAGGGAACAGCATGAAGCTGTATCAGGGGAGGCTGAGGCTAGATTTTAGGAAAAGATTCTTCACTGAAAGGGTTGTTGGGCCCTGGGGGATCCCGAGGGTAGTGGTTGTGGCACCAAGTTGCTGGAGTTCAAGAAACATTTGGACAGGCATAGAGATTGAATTTTGGGCAATCCTCTGTGAAGACAGAATTTGGAGTTGATGATTTTTGTGGGTCCCTTACCTGTCATGAAATTCTTCAATTTGATCATTCTCCATCTTCTGTCTTTAGTATGTCTATTCAAAGTTTCATTCCTTTTATATATAACAAATCAAAATGAAAATACAAGAACTTTGCATATTCCATTTCATATACACGCACATTCAAATTGTATGTTTGTTGTTTTTGTTGTTGTTTGTGGATTTTTTTTGTTGTTGTTTTTTTTTTTTTTTTTTTTTTGTGATAGTTGTAAAAGTGTTAGAAGCAGGCAAAATAAAATCTCTGTCCTGTCAGTATTACTAAAAATGTTTAGAATTTTCACTTCTAATTTGTTCACAAGAAAACTGTCAGACCTCAGCCTGCCTAGGTGATAAATGCACTGAGTTTTTAATTGGGTTACTTGTAACACCACTACTAAAATCACATCCATACACTAATGATATGTTTGAGCCAGTGAACTGTCTTGATGACAGAAGAGCCACCCCTATGAAATGTTGAACAAAGGATTAAGTTGGCTTTACTAATACATCTTATTGTATATGGATGATCATGCTTTCTATCTGGGAGTAGTTGTAGATCCCCAGTTGGCAAACAAAAAACCAGTACTTTTATTATTGTATGTCCTCCTGAGCATTTATTTGTTTAGCAGTCTGGAAAATTCCTTTGTTCTATTAGTTTAATTGCTCTTTTAAGATACCTCAGCAATTATTGTCCACAATAGCAATATTTTTTTCATTTCAGCCTTACAAAGTTTGTCAGATTTTATTTCATCATTTATAATTACATTAAGCAAAAATGTTGATTTTATTGTAAACTCAACACAAATGCAAGAATAATCACATAAGCATAATACTGTGACTGTCTTTATTTTTTCCCAACTAGCAGAACATTGTAGGATCATGAGAATGTTAATTTAATTTTGAAAATTCACTCTGTATACTCTTACATGTCAAGAGATGAAGTAGATAATTAATACTAGAAAGGTAATACAAGGTCAGCAGAAGACTTGCTTGGGTAGGTGATTTTTCTCTTAACTTTGATCATTGGCATTCAGTATGAGAACAGGTAGAGAGTACCCTCAGTAAATTCACAAACATGAAATGGAGGGCAGTGTTGGATACATTAGATGGCCATGTTATCCTTTGACAGGCTAGAGAAACGGGTTGACAAAAACTTCATGAATTCAGCAACAGCAAGTGCAAAGTCTTGCTTTGCACATCCAGGGAGGAATAACTAGCACATGAGAATAGAGTTATTTCATCTGAATCAAACATAGTTTATCTCAGACAAAATCCTTTATTCCATCTGGCCAAGACTTTGTTAACACATTTTAGTTTTTTACCTTATTATTGCCACAGATTCTGGAAATATATTGGCAATACTGATTGAACATTACTGTTGTTAGTATAATTTTTCAAGTCTCTAACTTTGGGAAAGTATTCTGCTCTTGTGTTGACAGCTTTATTCCAACCCTAAGGCATCCATGATAATTAATAACTGTGTCAGATCAGTTCATCCTAAGCAGATGTGCTATGCAGTGTTTTTCCTTATCTCCTGTGTTTTCTACCTTGGTAAGTGACCTTTATTAAATTATGTTTCAAACCAGAAATTCATGACATTCAGATTCTATAGGGCAAACTGAGAATGCTATTATCTGTACTTTTACAGGAAGATATATTATTATGACTATACCTAATTCTCAGGCTTTTTTTTTTTTTTTTTTTTTTTTTTTTTGTATTTTAGTATGGATTTCAGTGGAACTAGTATTAAGAACAAATCGGGATAAATAATTCCTGTATAATATTGTTTTATTTCTCATAGTATTATATGTTAAATATTTTTATCTGCTTGATTATTAGAAACTCATTCCCTTAAACCTTAATTAGATTAAAAACAACAACAACAACAACAACAAAAAACAACCTTTTTCTAAAGTACATTTATTTATTGTCTAATCTATAAAATGATTGTTTAGGAACTATGCATCCGAGGTGTTTGAATTATATATATATATATTTTGTTTCCAAATCTACGTCATAGAATTATAGAATCACTTAGGTTGGAAAAGACACTGATGATCACCAAATCTAATAGGTCTAATGGTGATAAGACTAAAGAGAATGGCCTTAAACTAAAAGAGAAGAAATTAAGGTCAGATTTAAGAAGAAATTCTTTACTCAGAGTTTGGTGAGGCACTGGAAGAAGTTTCTGAGAAGAGCTGTGGATGATCCATCCGTGGATGCACTCAAGGTCAGGTTGGATGGGGCCCTGGGTGGCCCGATCTAATGGCTGACAACCCTGCCCACAGCAGGGGGTTGGAAATAGATGGTCTTTAAGGTCCCTTCCAACCTAGGCCATTCTATGATTCTATAATTCCATGATACTTCAGCACAGACTGGGAGATGAGTGGCTTTTGTCCTGTATGGAAACAACTAAGTTGCACTGCACTCATAAGAAGGAAGCTAGAATATATTTGTTTCTATAAAATGGACACAATATAGTGATCTAACAAAGCTTAATTGAAAAAAGGTGGTGACTTAAGTTTTGAGATAGCTGGATGCACTTGATTATGTATTGCATAGAGGGTAGAGTGTTTCCGCGTAGGAAACCACTAGCTCCTCACGTTCCTATGGCCTGGCCAGGGTTCACGCCGTCCCCGCTGTGATCCGACCATTTCACCACGTGCACACCAATGTGATGTTAGGCAAAATGGCTTTTATTGCAAGCAAAACAGCAACTTATATTCTTTACATGCTTATCTATGTTACTACGTCCACGTGCGTTTACTCACGTCTAGTACGTCTACGCCCCCAAGCGTGCGTCACTTCTCTTATCACAGAGCAGAGGATGTCCTGTCGCGTCACAGCCCGATACCCCATTATCGCCTACTGCAACATCTCCCCCTCCCCATGCTCGGTAAAGCCTTGCCCCGTTACAGCGCGATATTCGCATACCTCCTAATAGCCCTAGTGTAGGTTATACAAATGATTATATGTTGCGTTCCTTACAGTTTCTCGCATAGCTTAAGATACTCTATTCGTTGGTCAAAAGTTCACTCTATCATGTGTCACAAGCGGCGTTGCATGTGCCAAATTTTTATATATAATACGACTACAAGCACTAAACAAAGTACTGTTAGAGTTAATATGATCACAACTGGGTGCAGAATGGCATTAAACACTCCTCTCACTGTAGACGACCATCCAAGAAGCACTTCCCACCAATGATGTTCTCTGTCCTTCTTTATCCTTTCTAGGACACAATGTATCTCTTTCATCTCATGGTGAACAGTGATCAAGGTTTTCTGTCCATTGTTCTGAATGCGTTGTAGCAATTGGTACAGGTCGTCATGTCACAGCAGTTTCCTCACTAAATCAAGGTCCATTCCAATAGGAGTTGGTAATAAGTCCTGAATCAATGTGTAATTAGACTGCAATAGCTGAAGTGATGTAACTGGAGCTGTATAACTAAAATCACACCCTACGATATTAGTAAAGTTACAAGTACAGAGATTTGAATAATTACCAGTATCCATAGTAATATTATCTACGAGTATGGAATTGCACTGGCATGCAGTGTGGCTGCTCTTGCGGCACAACTGACAAACAACTCTCGGCCATTGTCTTGCTCATCACACCTGCCCCCTCTGAGCCTACACTGGGCTTTGATGTGGCCGTATTGGTTGCAACCAAAACAGGGTCCCTTGGCTTGCAACGCCATAGGCACTCTTGCCGTCGCTACGATGGGGAGGGCGCTTACTATGCCTTCCTGGATCACAGCAGTGAGTCCCTCCACTGTTATGGGGGTCGCCTTTTGTTTATCTAGCACATACTTAATGATCTCTCCCGGTGTAGTGGCTTTCCCAGGAGCTGAGCGCAGCAGGTTCTTAATATCGTCATGGGATTTTTGTCTTAGGCAACAGTAGGGTAAACACATTCATACAGGAAGTACTCCCATTGAGTCACAAGGTTCAGAGTGGACCCTCTTGCTTTCTGAACCCTTTGAACCATAGAAGCAAGGAGCCTAACTGCAGATGGATTCATGTCTAGCCCCAGACTTGATCAAAAGTTTAAGTCTAAAAAAATTATATGTGCACAATAAATCTAAGATGTGATTTTAGTGACGATAACAAAGCTTAACACAAAGCCTAAAACTATTAGTCATTTATTGAGAATTTGTATAAGCAAGGCATCTTGATGTCAAGATGTAAAGAGTCTTTGCATAGGCGTAACCTTGAGAGGTGTCCCTGCTCAAGGGGAGATCCTGTCATGCAGCCAGATGCTGTGCAGGAGAGCTCAGTGGGCTCTTGGGATGATTGATTCATAGTCATAGGTTGTTTTTTAGGCATATGCTTAATTGTTCCTCAGCTGTTGAAACAGGTGTCTGCTATCAGTTTTTTCTGTCTCTAATTTGAGACAGATTTGTGGTCATCACCACTAGCATAGCCCATTGTCTTCCAGAGCAAGGTCTTGTGTACATTGCTAAGCCCAATGAAGGAGTTCAGGGAAGAAGGGACGGGTAGCTGTGAGATGTTGTACAAGAACTTCTTTTGTCTCAAAGATTGCTGTGGAGTACAAGGATAACTGGAGGAGTCCATGCCTACACATGGGTGTCAGAAATAAGGAAGATAAGGTGAATGTCTCAATGCTTGTCACCTTACTTCATGGTTATCTTTGTCAGGATTTTTTTTTTTTTTTTTTTTTAATGTGTTGTAGAATTTCGGGCAATACTACCTATAAAGATATATCTGTACAGACAGGAGAATTGAAAATTGTTGGTGCTGAAAATTTCCCCTAAGTTTCTATGCTGCAACCTGAAGCTTGCAGACTCTTATATTACTTATATTTTATATTATATTTATATTTTAACGTATATTTTATTTTATTTTTATATATTTTTTTTTATTATTAACACAAATACTACAGATAATCCTAGAAATGCAGTAAGACATCTTATTACTTAACATAGATTAGACTGTTGGCTTGAGTAGAACATTATACATTCCTCTTCTTTCCAAAAATAATTGGAAAAATGAAATTTTAGATTTCTGTAAAGAAATAGAAATAATTGAATATATCTGATATATGAGTGTTGCTCCAAAGGTAATGCCTCCTATTTTATTATGTTGGCCCACAACATCAAAGGCAGATGTTGCTGATATGTCAGTAGAAACTGAGGCTTCCTGCCAATATTCTATTAAATGTTGTTGCTACGTGACAGATGGTAACAGAGAGAAAGTCTGATAAAATGGCATCCAAAATGAAAGAGCATAAGAAGAAAAGGTGCATAACTGAATTCCTCCATGTAGAAAAAAAATCCATCCATTGACATTCATTGATGCTTGCTGAACATATATGGAGACCAAACAGTGGATGTGAACACAGTGAGGTAGTGGGTTGTGCGTTTCAGCAGTAGTGACAGTAATGTGAAAGAAAAGCCATGTTGCAGATGTCCATGCACAGCTGTCACATCATGAAAAGAACAGTGTCTCGATCAGCTCATATGTGTGAATTGTTGTTTATGACCAGGGAACTCTGTACAGAGCTGAATACTGGCTTCAGTTCATTGGCAGCAACAGTAGCAGCACTGGAGTATTGCAAAGTTTGTGCCAGGTGGGTTTCACAAATGCTCACACATAAACAGAAAGAACACCATATGCATGTTTGTCAGGACCTATTGAATAAATATGAGTCTGAAGGTGACGTTTTCCCCAGTCACATCACTACTGATGACGAGATGTGGCATCTCTATTGCAAGTCAAAGACAAAATGGCAGTCCATGGAGTGGCAATATGTAAATTTACTATTGAAGAGAAAGTTTGAGATGCTGCCCACAGTGGGTAAAGTGAGATAGAAAGGGGTGATTTCTCTGGATTCTCTTGAATCCGTGCAAGTCATGAACTGTAACTGCTTCAACACAACACTGACTAAGCTGAAGGCTCAAATTTCCAGAGTAGGTCAGAGAAGAGGACAACATTTCTCCTGCAACATGATACTACCATGCCCCATACCAGTTTGAAGGTCATGGAGAATGTTGTCAGTCTTGGCTGGACTGTTTTATTATATCCAGAATTGATGCTTTCTGATTTCCGTCTCTTCAGGTTGATGAAAGATAGACTGTGTAAGAAATGTTTTCCTAGAAACGGCACCATCATTGCAGCTGTCAAGCAGTGGTTCACCTCTTCTGGTGCAGATTTTCATGAACTCATGCTCAGGCATGAAGGCTCTTGTTCACTTCTGGCAAAAAATAAATAGCTAATGAACTATGACTGTGTTGAAATATAGTATTTTGTAACTGCGAGTTTGCTCTAGTACTTTCCATGGAAATTTTGTTTGTATGTGTGTGTGTATATATATAGTAGTTTCTATATATATACCTTGAAACTACTGTTAATATCTGGATCATTTGGAAATATATGGTCCCAAGAATGCACACTGCACACTACATGATGGAGAAGACCTTTCAAATTAGAATATTTTTTAAATGCACACATATATTTGATAGTAGGACGTTTTTTATTCCCTTCCCAAGAGAAAATTCACATCTTAGCCCAATCACTTTACATTTATCAAGTCAGACGACTTTTGCACAGTAGCTCAGTTCCATGTCAGCCTTATAGTTGAAAAATAAACCCTAGGGACAGCAAACCTATCACTTGATTTTCTGTCCTACTGTGAAAATACTAATGACTACATAATTGAGGTGACATTGGCAAAAAGGCTTGCAATTTTTTCTTAAGACAGTCCTCTGATCCATGAGAGATTGCTCCAAGACTTTATAACAAGTCAAAAAGAATGTTGGTAGATTTATTTTTTTTTTTTTTTAGTAAAGAAAAGAATATAATACTAATTCTAGAACAGAAGAGAAAACTGTCTGGACCTAATTTGTAACCAAATATTTAACTATTTAAAATATAATTAATTTAAATCCCTAAATTCTTGTTTTATTAAACTTGCCTGCAGCACAGGCATAACATGAAAGCTGAAATGAATGACAGGAAACTGGGAACTATTACTGCAGTGCCTCAGGTGGATGTTAGACATACTGAAAGATAAGTAGGCTCTTGTGATTATGTTAGCTGTTAAATCTATGAATATTTACTTGCTGCTTTGACTGAGGGTTTTTGTTTGTCTCATGCTGAAAATCATTTATATTTGGTGATTAGAGTACTGCAGTCAAAATCATAGAAATATCCTTCATTTTTCCTTTGGGCTGAAATAGATATGCCATACCTTTCTCTGATTCACTAATGATAATTTTCAAATCTTCATACTTCTCTTTTTCTTTTCTTTTCTTTTCTTTTCTTTTCTTTTCTTTTCTTTTCTTTTCTTTTCTTTTCTTTTCTTTTCTTTTCTTTTCTTTTTTTTCTTTTCTTTTCTTTTCTTTTCTTTTCTTTTCTTTTCTTTTCTTTTCTTTTCTTTTCTTTTCTTTTTTCTTTTCTTTTCTTTTCTTTCTTTTCTTTTCTTTTCTTTTCTTTTCTTTTGTAAGACACTGATAAGTTTTCTTTTTCGATATGATTCTTACTGCCTGATGTGATAAAAACAAACAAACAACTTTTAGTTCTATTCATTGTATATACTTTAATTAATTTTAAAAATCAACA
This sequence comes from Chrysolophus pictus, assembly GCA_037305975.1. Classification (NCBI taxonomy): domain Eukaryota; kingdom Metazoa; phylum Chordata; class Aves; order Galliformes; family Phasianidae; genus Chrysolophus; species Chrysolophus pictus. Next base: position 35,600,927 of record CM074576.1, on the reverse strand, counting down.
GAAATAAGACCCATATATCCATCATCACTAGTACATCCAATGGTAAGCTCTAATGACATGTCTCTTCAGCTGTTTCAACTGATGGAATGTTTTACAGTTTGATCCATAGAGTCTAACTTTCCTCTGACATTGTTCATATATTACAGTACTGAAAGTTTAAAGCAGTTGAATTGACCTTGCAGGTCTAAAAATAATTTCCATGAATAGAAAAAGAAAAAAAAAAATCTATTCTTACTGAAGTCAGGAGAGTATTTGTCCTGGATCCAGGAAGACTGCAAGAATGAGCAAAGGAAAAAATGTCTCTAGGGACAATAGTAGTATTGTATGGCAGAAGATTATATTTAAAATAAAATCACAGTGCTATGGAACTATAGAAACACATAATGAAACGCAGACAAAACATGCAACAAAAGTAAGCAATTTAGAGCTCACATTATAGCTGTTAAGTTGAATAAATTGTTAGATTTATTAAAGAAAATGAACATCTGAGAATTCCCTAATCTTAATCAAGGCATTCCTCAAAGGGTAGAGAGAAAAGAGCATACAATAATGGCAAAACCTGCAGGCACACTGAACATAAAGAGCCATACAGTCAACATGCTCTTTGAGCAGCTTCTGAGATCTGACCAAAATACTTAAAATACTGGTATTTGAAACTGACCCATCTCAAAAGCATCAGCATCTTACTACAGATGATCACTTAATATGAAAGATAGCTCAGAATTCACTGGCCAGGAGTGATGGTGAGAACGTTCTTTTATCTTTTGAGGTAATGTAACTTTGAAATAATGGTCACTGAGCATTAATAACTTCTGTCCTGCCCATGGCTGTGCTTTTATTTATTCTCATAAGTCCAAAGATGTCCTTTCCGAAAAGACATCTAAATTTCTTGGTAGATTGAAAGTTTTCATGAAAGTAACTTTCTGTCATAATATGACCCACTAGTGGATGAAGGAAAGTCTATGGATGTTGTTTAATTAGCAAAATATTTTTTTACTGATTCCCACATCCTTCTCCCGTAGAAACTGGCTACTCATGGCTTGGATAATTGTACTGTTCACTGGTTAAAAGACTATCCAAATGACTAGACCTAAAGGGTTGTTTTGAATAAAGATAAATCCAATTGGTGGTCAATCACAAATGGTGTTTCCTGAAACTCAGTATTGGAGTTAATTTTGTTTAACATTTTTATCAGTGTTACTGATAAGAGGATTGAGTGCATTCTCAGTAAGTTGGCCGATGATTCCAAGTTGGGTTGGAGTGTTGATCTGCACAAGGGGATTTCAATAAGGTGAATTGGTGGGCCTCATCTAGACACATAACAGTTCAGTTGGTTGCTGAACTTGGATCTTCGCATCCAAATGCAGCTGTATAAGTTTGGGATATAAGCCATTTGTATGGTATAGAAGAAAGTAAAGATTCAAATGTGCCCAACAAACTCTGATGTAAAGTAAGAAGCAGATATCGAAAGACAAAAACAAATGTCTAAACAACAGAATTAATTCTGAGAAATGTGTAAATTAGAAAGGAGTCCATTCTAAAAAGATGTAAAACTTTTACTTCAAAACTGATGTTATAAAGCATCATTTAGAAATTGATAGTGTCATTCACAAGTATTTGAAGACTTGGAAGATTTATGATAGAAAACTAGCTTTTACAGTGATTCTCCTGTTTCATACCATAGTCAAATTATCACTCTTTCTATCTATATTGTTTTTGTATGTTTGTTTGTTTGTTTGTTTTTGATTTTTTAAGTGTTATACTTATTTTGAACTGCATATAAAAACTTGGCTCAATTGCCTTAAAACAAGATTGAAAAGCAAAAAATAGGTTATTCTAAGAAGAAAACTATTCTCGTGCTAGTAAAATTCTTAGAATGATCAGTCACAGATGACTATGTAATTTTATGCAGAGCAATGGAGACAATTCATTAAAAGGGAAAAGAATAAGAATGCAAATAAGAACAAGAACTTATCTGAGTTAATCATGTAGATTCAAAATGTAGACATGAAATATGTCCAAATGCAAGTACCACATGTGGAATGAGTGCTTGAGCTCTAAAAGTATATCTGATACTTATTAAGTTCAGCTGTGTCAATGGTTTACGGGCTGGTTCGGCCCAGTTCCGTGACTAGCAGGGTGGAGGGATCTGTGGATCCGCACCTCCAGAAAAGGGAAACAGGGGACCCCAAAATAATTGAAAACAGCAGCAACGATCTGAGGTGAAACAAACTAATTTACTAAATATAGTATCGGAATGTAAGATAATGCGATATAATGGAATTGAAGCTAATAAATCAAAATATAATGAGAGAGAGAGTGTCCAAAAGGTGGATAGGCCTCACCACAATGCTGAGATGAGAAGTGCAGTCCAGTTGAGCCGATGAAGAAAAGCAGACAGAGAAGAGCAGACAAAGGAGCGCAGGCGAAGAAGAGGCAACAAAGAAGAGCGCATCAGGTGACCTTGCCAGGAGGTATATCTCCCCTCTGTGACCGCAAAGCCCCCTGGGGAATGTAGTTCTTCTTCTCCTCTGGATAGGTACCCAGAACCTGAGCATCAACAGTCAAACCCCCACTGCATTACATGATGTTATAATGTGGAATACCGATAACCAAAAATCACAAAACCATGACAAGCTGTCTCACTATATCTGTCTATTCCTGTTTGATATATCCTAGAGTTTTTGAGACATTGCTATGCGATGCTAAGTTTGGCACACTGTGATAGGATTTGAGCAATATCAAAATGCCATTTGGAATGCCTTAGTTTGTCTCAAAACATCCAGCTTCTGCAAGCATTAATATGTCTTAGCAAGCTTTCAAAGTTCTGTGAAACCACTCCATAGAGTCCTTGCTAGATTAAATTTAACAGTCTAATAAGAGACAACTTACATGGTTCCTATATAGACTGGGTGTATTGTTCTGCTACTGGCTCCAAAAGACACTCTAGCTTAGAGAATGTGATACAGCAGGGAGAAAATGAAAGTGGAAAAAAGTGACCATGCTTCATTACAGATTGCATAATTCCCATCGCAGAAATAATGAAGAAAACAATCTGTCTCTCTTCTGGATGAGTCAGCAAATTTTGATGGCTAATCTGGAAAAACGAAATTGGAATCTCTCTTAGGTAACTTTTCAAATATTAGATATTTCCTGTTTTTTTTTTTTTTTTCTTTATTTCTTTTGTTTCTTTTCTTTTGTTTTATTTATTTTTCTTTTCTGTCACAAGCATTTATCCTTTTGGTAAACTCCAGCATGCTGTGTCAAATTTCAAGAAGTATCATAGATTTCTGCTCTGTGTCTCACAGCTCTGCCATTGACTACACATCTGAATATCAAACTTAGCCTATGTGACGTAAGAATTCTAATCAGCATGTTGATAACATTGAAGATCCACAAGAGAATCTGTAAAACTCAGAAGTATCTCACAGAGCGATGGAACATTATTTTATATAACTTTCCATTTTTCTAAATGTTTTCTCTTTGACGTTTAGGCAACATCAGTCTTCACTATATCTCTGAGAGTTTACACCAAATCAAGGCTGCTGAAGTTGAATATGACTCCATTACCTTGTTCCATTGTTCATGAAGATGGACATAAATATAGCAAAAACAGGAAATGTAAGAACTATTTGTTCAATCTGAGATAAGCTTTTAGTTGTATCTCTTTGATGTTGATGTTTTTCCATTCTAACAATGAAGTTAAACCAAACATACTTGTGTTATACATTGTGCTGGGATCACATCAGAATCATTAATAATTAAATGAGGTTTTTTTGGGCTAGTACTTGAAAGCCATCTTAGGCAAAGAAGAACAGTAAGAATAGTTCAGCATCATCTGTATGCAGTGCTGGAATTTCAGTGTCAGAATTGAAGAGTCCATCTTTTAGTTACTTCAGTTTGATTTAGAATCATCATAGAATCACCACAGAATGGCCTGGGTTGAAAAGGACCACAATGATCATCTAGTTTCAACTGCCTGCTATGTACAGGGTCGCCAACCACTAGACCAGGCTGCCTAGAACCATATCCAACATTGCCTTGAATGCCTCCAGGGATGGGGCATCCACAACCTCCTTGGGCAACCTGTTCCAGTGCAACACCACTCTGAGTGAAAAACTTCCCCCTAACATCTAATCTAAACCTCCCCGTCTCAGTTTAAAATCATTCCCCCTTGTCCAATCACTATCCACCCTTGTAAACAGCCATTCCTCCTCCTGTTTATATGCTTCCTTCAAGTACTGGAAGGCTGCAACAAGGTCTCCCCGGAGCCTTCTCTTCTAAACAAGCCCAGTTCCCTCAACCCTCTCCTATGTACTCCAGTCCTCTGATCATTTTAGTGGTCCTCCTCTGGACCAGCTCCAAGAGCTCCATGTCCTTTCTGTACTGAGGGCCCCAGGCCTGGACATAGCATTCCAGACAGGGCCTCACAAGAGCTGAGTAGAGGGGGACAATCACCTCCCTCTCATTGCTGACCATACAGTTGGTCTTCTGGGCTGCAAGCGCACACTGCTGGCACGTGTCCAGCTTCTTGTCTACCAGGACACCCAAGTCTTTCTCCACAGAGCTGCTCTCAAGGAGATGTTCCCTCAGTTTGTATAAGTACTGGGATTGCTCCAACCCAAGGGCAGCACCCTGCCCTTGGCCTTATTGAACCTCATTAGATTTTCATTGGCCCATTTCTCCAGCCTTCAGGTCCCTCCAGATGACTTCTTTTCCTTCCAGTGAATCAATTGCTTTCAGGGGATCCCACTCAGCTGTTCCTTGAGCAGCCAGATGTTTGCTCTCCTAAAGCACAGGGTCCTAGCTCTGCTTTTTGCCAGGCCCTCATTCTTCAAGATCACAAACTCCACCAAGGCATGGTCATTTAACAGCACAGAAATTGTGCTCTCTTTAAATACCGCATAATCCCCGTCCGAGGACTTTTTGCTTTTTATAAACCACAGTTATTCATATTCAGACTATCACTTGCTCTATAGATTCTCTGTTACTACCCGTCTCAGTCTGTTCAATTTACAGTCCTGAAACCATTAAGAAAATGGGCTGCTCAAAAAATAATGCCTCATATTTTATTCTGTTGGCTCGTGGAAATGTTTAAGATACAGCCCTCAATGGATAAAGTAATGTGTACTGTTTTTTGGGATAGGAAAGGGGTGATCCTTCTGTATTTCCTGGAACACGGAACCATCAACTCTGATTTCTACATTACAATGTACATATTTCTCATGATGGTTGAATAAAGTGTGACATCAATTTATAGATATAGTTTGGTTGCCTCAATCCAAGCAGTGAAAAACTGACATAATATGAAAAGTTGACAGTGAAAGGAATGAAAATAAATAAATAAAATAAAATAAAATAAAATTAAACTAAATTAAATTAAATTAAATTAAAGACAAGGTGTTGCCACTGGAAAAATTTTCAAGACTGATTAAAAAAAAAAAAAAAAAAGTCCACATACACAGGATACATGAAGACAAGATCTCCTTACTTTATGTTCTATATGAATTGATGCTTCTTCTGAATCTATTTTAATCAGATTGTATTTACTTGGATTCAAGGAATCTTTAATTTTCCTGAGATCCCACCATATCTACTTTGCACTGCAGCCCTAGTTCAGAGAATTAGAGAAAACTGTGACTTTTCCAGTCACATCTTGTCCTTCACAATGCTCCAAAATGGCTCCCAGGACCTTTCTGGGGAATGAGGTAGGTCTCACCATGGTTTAGTTCCCAAATCTTCCTTTATTTTTCAAAGATGTATGTGTCATTTGCCTTCTTCAGGTGATCAGAAAACTTCTCCGAATGCTGTGATCTTTCAAAGATGATCATAGATACTTCCCATCTGTGCTGACACGTCAGAGGACTCTGAAGATTCCTTCTAGGGGACTTGATTTTCTACACTGCATCTATTCAGTAACTGAATATCACAAAACAGACAAAGAGACGTCTTTTTGCTGCTAGAATTTTCACGTTGTGGGTATTTTACATTGAAAACCTAACAACAGAGACTCTTAGTATCTTTCCAGCGTTATGCTGGCATAAGCTGTTTTTATAAAGTTTCCTAGTGGTAAAATGGCCATTACATGACTCCTTGTTCAAGTCCTGGAAATAGTGTACTGGGTAAAAATGTGACCACCAGACATAGTCCTTGTATAACAGACAATAGTTCTTTGCATTCACTGAGAGTGGGGTAGGCTGCTCTGGGATTTTCATCGTTTGGAAACTAGTGAGACTGAAACAAACTGTAAGAAAACTCAAACAGACTCAGACTGAAAAGAAGGAGGAAGAAACACTCTGAAGAGCATACTTCTTTTGAATTCCTGAAGATGCTGCTGACATGGGGTAATATTCTCTTCCACGAGGACAGTTCAAACTGTCAATCTAAGGATTCAGAGTTTTAGTTAAAATGTAACACTGGAGAAACAAGACAGATAGTAGGGAACTTACGTTTGTGTTTGTTTTTAGAAAAAATATTAACTGTATTATTATTATCACTTTCAATGTTAGTTTGAATTAAGTGTACTAACATTATTGTAACTAGATTGCTAATAACTGTTCTATTTTGGTCACACTAATAAAACAGTAATTGAACTAAGAATAAATTGTAGCTCTATTTAATGTGTTCTCTTTTGTTTAAAATCCAAAAACTTCCAGCCACTCTACTTCATAGACTTCATTCATGCAAGGTTTTCAAGGTTCCTTCTTATTTGCTATGATGTGGTTGGATATTTTCCTTTCCTGGGTCTCAGCAAGGAACTTGGTATACCTGCTCTTCTTCCTACAAGTACTTCATTTAGTGACTCAGTGCCTACACTACAGTGCACCTGTCATAGCAGAAGCTAGCAGGGTGAGGCACAAAACATTTCTTGCAACCTACACTCTCTGTATCTATGCCCTGTATGGGCTTCATCTGCATCAAGCATTTCAGTCATGCTGGGATTATGGTCCATGGCCCACCACCACTGTGATCACAGGAACTCATTTCATGAAGTAACTCCAGGACATTCTCCTCACTAGTTTCTCTGGTAACTTCTAATTTCCCATTTATTAGTCTTCTTGTTGTATTCTGCTCTCAAAGCTTGCTGCTTTTGAAATAGCTATGCAAGTAATCTCCATACAAGAACCTGTCACACCCTCATTAGAAATATAACTGAAGGTGAAGACAGAAAACAGCAAGCAGAAGCAGAAGCTTAGTTATGATTGTGGAGAGTAAATAATTGCTGTGGACAGCTGCCAGTTTCCATGCAAAGGGTACACAAATTTACCAAGGAATGTGATAGGATAACATTTTTCTTCACACCTGAGAGACTAAGGACTTGTCATAAAATTATAAAAAAAAATCATATTTTTAAAAAGATTTAAGATAAAGCAACATGATTTAGTGGGTTTGAAATGTTATTCCATTGCTTACAATATCTAAAATATCTGTACAAATTAATACTGTCTTCATGCTTTCCTTGATGTAAATTTGTAAATTTGAAATTTTTTTTTCTCTCTTGGAGAATAATGCTTTTTTTTTTTTTTTTTTTTTTTTTTTTTTTTTTTCCAGCTAGCATAGTTGCAGCAAAGCAATGAGAACCTCCAATTTTTCTCTTTACATCTATGATATAGTTCTCATTCCCACTGAAGGACCTGTGGAAGATGAGAGTCTGAATGAGTAAGTATGAAATTATTAAAAATGGGCAGAATTGACAGAGAAGTTAGAAAGCGTGAGTTCTGACTTTTCTAGAGAGAGAAAAAACAATAACAACAACAGATCTTTTTCCTCAGGTATAAAAACAACCTTCATCACTGTCAACAGAAAGTAGAAACACGACAGCAGCATACAAAAGCATTGCTCAGTGCTACTACTAATAATTTCAATATACTAAACAAAGACAACAATGGACAACAACTTCTATTCAGATAGACAGTTTATGGTCACTCAAACAATTCTGAACAAACATGTGAATACTACTGAAGTGTTGTGTGGTACATCAATAAAAACTACTGGAGATCTATGTAGTCCATAGGTTGTATGAAGTCAGTTTCTTTGTTAAGGAAGTGTTTTACACTATATTATTACTATAATTGCAAGAGTCTTAATAATTAAAAAAAAAAAAAAGACCCCTTTTTATAAAAGTCACAATATTTCTTATGTTATTCACAATGTAAATTTTATTTGTAAGAAATAATTTGGTATGACTACATTCACAATAAATGTAGGTCAGAGTCAAAAGGGAGTTTAGTTATATGTCTTTTAGAAGATTATTTTGTGGAAGACTTTGATCTCTTTTCATGTCATGCTTGAAAACCACAGGAAAAAAATAGAAAATAGGAAATTTCCAGCTCATTTGATGAGTTTCAGAGCAAGCTGATAACTGTGGCTATTAAGTTCATAGTATCATAGAATCATTAAGATCACTAAGATCATGCCAACTCATCACTACTATGCCAACTTAACTATGCTCTTAATACACATACACATTTCTTGAAGACCTCCAGAGACAGAGTATGTTATGATTAAGAGTATTTGTCTCACGTTTGATCCAACTGTAAGTAAAAGCAGTGCTGAAACCACTACTTTGTGGATTCAATACTTTATCTGAGAGCATTTCTTTCAAAGATATAGAATTGTCAAGAAAAGGGAAAGGGAAAGGAAATCTGGTCATTTTAGGTCATCTGGTCTGGTCGTGTCCCCTCCCTGCTTCTTATGCTTCTGCAGCTTAGTCACTGGAAGGGCAGCATGGGAAGCAAAAGAGTCTTTGATTTCAATATAAGCACTGCTTAGCAATCACTGAAATATCTGTGTTTTACTGAAATTATTCTCCTCTTAAATCCAAAACACAGAACTATATAAGCTACAAGGGAGACAACTGACTATCCTAGTCAAATTGAGGACACATGCCTTAGTAGTTCATATTGTTTTCTATCAGATTGCACTGACTGAACAACATTTTCAGCTAATAAAACAGGCACATGGAATCATGTTTCCTGGCTTTTATTTCTGCTTTGTCCAGGGATTCACCTTGTCACATTAAAACTAAGAATAATCTGCAAGTGGATTAGACATAGTTAAATTCTGAAGAAGAATCTCAGAATATATTGGTCTTAAACACTTGAAGTATTGAAACATTTTCAGTTACGAAAAACTCTGACCTCAGTGGTCCAATTCTACCAGCAAATCGACTATTAAAGCTGACTCTTACTAGGAGTAAAGCATTAAGTACTCGAACTTTAAATACTTGAGTAGTCCCAGTGATTGCCTTGACATATGGGTCAGAACAAATTATTGTGAAAGTCATGTCACAAACTCTATAAGGCAACAAGTATGTTTTACCTCTTTGTCTGAAGTTTTGATGTGCATAGCTTTAGAAGTTTTTCTCACAATGCTTTTCCAATGCTAGATTCATGTTTTCAAAAACCACAACATTTTAAATCTCTTATTTGTGCAGTTTATATTACACACACTAGTAAACCACTAGCTAATATGCATTCTTTATCACAAATACTAAAAAAAAATGAATTAACATAAAGAAAACCACATTCCATGCATAACATCAATAATTTTTTACTTAAGTTTCTTAAAATCCTTAACAATTAATTGTTAGTGACATAAATGGTATGTGGCAGAACAATGTTTATAGCTGTGCTTTTGTAGTCATTGTATGTTTAAGTACTGGAGTATTTGAAAAACATTAAGGCAAAGACTAAATGTATTTGGACAGCCAAGGGCTGGTTTTATTATTCTATAATTCTGCTGATTCTATGTAAGTTTACATTTTGTAACAATGGTACATTTTCTATTCTGGATTCCAATTGTATTTATTTATTTATTTTTCCATAGTGAGAAAGATCAGCTATTGGAACAGGTTAATTTGAAAGATAATGACATTTTCATCTTTCAAAATATTAAAACCTCAACGGGCTCTGAAAATAAGATCTTCAGACTTCTAGTCTGGCTCTTAAACAACATGTGGACTAGATGACTTCAAGAGGCCTCTTCTAATTAAAATTATTATAAGATTCTATTAATCTGTCCCAGTGCTCCATCACCCTTACCAAAGATCCATATGTTAGTACATAACTTCCTATGATCAAGTTTTAGGCCATTACTCCTTGTCCTATCACTAAGAACCACTGAAAAGAGCCTGGCCTCATCCATTTGCCTCCCAACTCTCTTTAGATAAATATTTTTTAGATTGCCTTTCAATCTTCTTTTCCCCAGTTGAACAGGACTGAGTTACTCAGCCTTACTTCATATGGGAAATGCTCCAGGCTCTTAATCATCTTTGAGACCCTCCCTCCACCGGACTCTTTCTATGAGATCCCTGCCTCTTTTGAACTGGGGAGCCCAGAACTGGACACAGTAGTCTAAATGTGGCCTCACCAGTGCAGAGTAGAAGGGGAGGATGACCTCTCTCAACTGGCTGGCCACACTCTTTTTAATGCATCTCAGGATAACATTGGCCTTCTTGATCACAAGGGCATACTGCTGGCCAACTTGTTGTCCACTGAGCCCTTTTCTGCAGAGCTCCTCTTTTGCAAGTCATCCCCTGACCTGTACGGATGCATGCAGTTATTCCTTCCCAGGTGCAAGACTCCAACTAGCCTTTGTTAAACCTCATCAAGTTCTTCCCTATCCAACTCTCTGGTCTGTCCAGGTCTTGCTGAACAGCAACACAGCCTTCCTGTGTGTCAGTCAACCCTCCCAGCTTTGTATCATCAACAAATTTGCTGAAAGGTGGATAGGCCTCACCATAATGCTGAGGTGAGATGTGCAGTCTAGTTGAGAGCCTGATGAAGAAGAACACATCAGGTGACCTTGCCAGGGGTTATACCTTCTCTCTCACCGCAAAGCTTCCTGGGGTATGTAGTTCTTCTATTCTGTACAGGTACCCGGAACTGGAGCATTAACACTTTAAGTTCCAGTGCACTACATGATATTATGATGTGGAATACTGATAACCAAAAATCATAAAACCATGACAATAGAACAAGTAAACTGTGATATCAGAGCCTCACTAAGGTAAAGTTAAAACAATATTATGCTGTATCAGAAGACACGAAAAACAGTTACCGATCATTATCTTTGTATTTTATCAATACTGTTAGAATTCCTGTACCTTAAAAAGAAATATTAAATGTTGTTATCATGTCAAATAATTATATATGGTGTAAGTCTTTGTATTTGTAAGTTCTCATTGTAATTTGTTTAATAACATTATGTTACCATAGAATCATACAAACATAGAATCACAAGGTTGGAAACGACCTGTAAGATCATCTAGTCCAACCGTCTTCTCATTACCATTGCTACTACAAGCCTCTAAACCATATCTAGTAGCTCCTCATCCAGGCACCTCTTGAACACTGCCAGGGATGGCAACTCCACCACCTCCCTTGGCAGGCCATTCCAGTGCCTGACCATTCTCTGAGTAAAAAAGTTTTTCCTCATGTCTAACCTAAACCTCCTCTGGTATAACTTATGCTTGAGGACAAGTATTAAAAATAGACATTTGGTTTTGTACTTCTTTAAGGGAAAAACAGATATTCCAACCTCCAAATCTTCTTCAAAATATTATCTTTTTCCACATATTTTTATTCCATTTTAGCAGCGTTCACATCATAGAACCATAGAATCATTAAATTAAAGGATATCCCAGCATAGAAGGGACCCACAAAGATCATCAGGCCCACTCTTATCTCCAAATAGGATCCAGAGGTGGTGAAATACCAATATGAGACAAGTAACTAATTTCTGAAGGACCCATTACAATTCAGAGAAAAAGATGAATTGATATTTGCTGCAGAAATTTTACATTTGAGCTATATTTCAACTTAAGGATGCAAGTTTAAGTTTTGATTCATTATAGACAAACCAGAGAATGTGAGGAAATAATTGTAAAGAGTTGAACAGTTTGACTTTCCAAAAAAAAAAAAAAAAAAAAGTACAGCATCTCATTTAACAAAATATATATTATGTTGCAGTATTTTGCTGCCATTAAACAATACAGCTTTTGCTGATTATATAAAGGTGCTAAAGATTAAAAGACATGCTGGGAGCAATATTTTGTAGGTTCATATTCTCCCAGACATCTTCTCAGACTGTAAAGTATGTTTTGAAAATGGGTCCCATGTAATCATAAAAATGTAGGCCATCCTGAGGCAGTTGATGTTCTAAGTTATTCTTGACAAGTGTATTTACATTGTCTTTAAGATTTGGCAGTGTGGATGATTCATATGAATGATTTCCTACATATCTTTACTGGAATAAGAATGAACAGATAAGAGTGAATGTTTATCATTCATCTGTGATGTTAATATCTGGATAAAATGTATACTGCTACCCTTTCCCAAACTTACATTCAAAGTCTATCCAAAGGCTATTGGATCAGCAGATCTTTACATATGTGTATATGTGTGGGGGATGTTCTACACCTTCCAAAAAATATTCAGTAGATAGCTGTGTGAGTCAATGCAGGCAGACAACCGGAGCAGTCACAGACCCTGGCTGAAATGCAAAGAGCCAACAATAGTAGTAATCATCTCCGAAGTAACACCCAGGAAGAGGCATACAAGTGAGGATGCAGGCACTGCTAAGCTCAGTCCACGCTGGAGGAACAGTGACCTGCTCTTTTTGCCTGTTCATCAAGGGTTTGTGTTGTCATAGTTTAATACCATGTTTTGATCTTTATTGTGCTTTGTTCTTCTCTGTGCTAATGCAGTGAGTTCAAGAATATCCTATAGGGTGCCTCCACTCTACCTATGTTATCTAAACACAGATGTTTTACTGGTCACACACACAGAAGAGACAAAGCAGTAGGCATGATATATACATTTTCCTACATTACTGCTCTCCAGGCTTTAAATATTTTCAGATGCAAGATTGCTTGCCCACATTTACTATATTTCTTGTAGTCATCCATTTTCACCCCATACTCTTCAACAGCTTTCCAGGGCCTCAATGTCTTTCTTGTTGTAGTGAGGGGCCCAAAACTGAACACAATACTCAAGGTGCTGCCTCACCAGAGCTGAGTACAGGGGGATGATTACTTCCCTCTCCTGCTGGCTACACTAATTCTAATGCCGGCCAGGATGCCGTTGACACTCTTGGCCACCTGGGCACACTGTCAGCTCATGTTCAGTCGAGCATCAACCAACACACCCAGATCCCTTTTCTCTTCACAGTCATCCAGCCACTCATCCCCAAGCCTATAGCGCTGCATGGGGTTATTGTGGCCAAAGTGCAGGACCTGGCACTTGGCCTTGTTGAACCTCATCCCATTAATAAGGATAGACTAATACTGTACTATCTCTTTAGTAAATTTCTGCATGGATATTAATAAAAATGATTTCTATCTTTTTCTTAAACTTAGGATATTATACAGATTTTCAGCATTCTTTTCCAATACTAATTGTTAGAAAAATATTCTGTGTATCCCTTTAGAAATGAAGTGAATACAGAGAATGGTAAAAGACAGATTTTACTTCTGATCAACAGAAGTAACTCAATGTCATGAGAATAATTTTTAAAATAACACTTTAATAAGAGACTTCTACTAAATGTCACAGAAAAGAACAAATGAAGTAGATGAAGATCTATTGCAGAGAGTCGTATGAACGTGCTTAGAAAGATGACAGTGAAAATACAGAGAATTAAGGAATCCAAACAACTTCGGCTGAGAGAAGATGAGTGAATAGACAAAGATCAATAACATCAAATTCTCCTGAGCTGTCAGGCACCAGTGAGGAATTGATTGATCCATAGTCTGAACTAGTTTAAGTGTCATTGGTCACCTCTAACACTCCAGTTTCAGTACTGTGCAAATTTCTAAAACAAGCCTTGATCTTTGGAAGCAATAAATAGATGGTAGTGTGATTCAATTAGATTTGTACTCATCTGTCTGAATGATTTTATTTTCCCTGTGAAAGTAGGCTTACAGCAAGGTTCCAGTTTTATTGCTAATCACCGTTCACAGAGTTCTATTCTTCTCGCACCAATCAAGTTTTATCAAAAATATAAAAATATTTAAAAAGCTACTCTAATACTGAAGGATTTATAATTCTTGTCATTTTTCTGAGTCTATACTTTTGCCATATACTTTTCAGCAATTATATATATATATTACGTAATTGTATGTTATATTGTTCATGTATTTGGACAAATTGCTCATCACTGTACTCTTTTAGTCAGTGATGCCTTTCATTTCTTTTCAGTTACGTTGTTTTTCTTTATTGTCAGTCTTCTTTTCTGATGGCCAAAGGTTTTCTTGTTTCTTTGCCTTCTTTACTTGAGACAAATTTAATACAGCATTCATTAAATTTTTATCTCACTACATTCCTACAGACATGAGTTAAAGTGGTAAAATTCACTTATTTTCAGAGTACTTTTTTATTTCTTTTTCTGAATCCCTTATCAGTACAGTGAACTATACTTTTTATTTCAGATCATTTCTGAGGGTGATATCTAAAGCAGATATTGTTTTCTTCAATGTTCATTTCAAGTGAAATGGTAGTTGTCTGCAAAGCTGTGTAAGGGATTTAGGTCACTAAATTATAGTTAGAGTTCTATTGGCCAGAAGGAAGAGCTATTGACATAAAATCTCTGAATTTTGAGAACTGAAATAGTTGATGGAAGATTAATATTCATATACAATACATATGAAATTAGTTGTATTTTAATATTTTTCTTTCACTTTCATTATAACCTGTGGTAAGTTTGTGTTGTTCAAGGTGAATCTTTTCACTGGCAGTCATTGGAACTTCATAGGTATTGAGCGATTCTCTTGGCTTGTGCAATGATTTCTCAAGACAAGTTTCTAGCTTAAGAGCTGGTTTTACTGAAGCATGAATAGATTGTTTCTTTAATAATTTAAAGCATTTCACTTTTTCATTAGGCTTTCGATTCCTTTGATATGTTTCTGACTTTTCTTACTTCAGTTAACACATACTTGACTATAACAGTTTTGATCACATAATCTGTCAACCATCATGAATACACTGCCTGACTAATTTTAATGCAAATATTTAACAATCAACAAAGCAACAATTTCTACAGATTACTACAGATTAATTGACTCTTGCTAATACAAATAAAAACTTTTAATTTTAACTCCAAATTTTAAAAATATTCACAGTTAAACTGCTTGTATATTGAAATTTACCATGTTGCTGAGTCTTCACTGTTTTGTGTTGGTTTTCTTTCTCCTTCCTTCCTTCCTTCCTTCCTGCCTTCCTGCCTTCCTGCCTTCCTGCCTGCCTCCCTGCCTCCCTGCCTTCCTCCCTCCCTCCTTCTCTACCTCCTTCCCTCCTTCCCTCCTTTCCTTATTTGAAATCAAAGTTCGAGTATTAACACTTTTCTTATTTAATAAAAGATAACAAGCTACAATTTAATATACTTTACACAGGCATAAGTGGATTTATAAGGGCAGGAAATTGGTAATGACCATAAATAATTTTTCCCATGTATGAGATTGCCTATTCTCAGTTTTTATAACTTTTTTTTTTTTTAAATCAAATTATTAGTATTTTGAGAATTATATAGAATCTAATTACTTTTTTAAACAGAATCTTGTATAAGGTATGTTCAAAAATGTGCTTCTAAGGAGCTCTAACATTAACATATTATAAAGAAAGTTTTAAAAGATCGGCTAATCTGAGATGGATTTGTGGTCCTAAATAATTTGTAAGCAGTATAACAAACCGGTAAAATACAAATATGTTTACATACACTATTAACTTTTCTGTTTTATTTGCATTTTTAGGATGTTTTGTGATTGGGAATCTTAAATGGAAAATTAATCAGGTTGCCAAGACTTGTGAGTCTTTTGTAACAATTGGCAGTTATCACTGTCATGTTCTTTACCTTCTTTCCCAGTTTTCTACATAAATTTAATAAATTCTTTATATTTGCTTCTTACCTGCATTCAAAGATCAAAATACATGTTTAACAACACTTGGAAGATCAACGTTTTTCCAGATCTACCTGTAAGCAAACGTTATTGCTTTTAAGGCTGCTGAGATTCTGTACCTGAGTATGAAAATGAATGAAGCTGAAAATGAGGACATTAGGTTGCTTAAACTTAGCTGCCTAATGCTAGGTAAGGTACCTTAAGGTATCATGTTCCACAGCTAGTGGTGTAGAAAGTACAGATTTCATTTAGATCATGTCACATTTGTCAGTTGTAAATGTCTTGGATACCATAAGTATCTCAGCCTTTGGATAGTTGACTTTGTCAAGATAGGAAGTATCTTCAATAAATAACAACAATAGCAGCAAAAAAAGTCAAAATCCTATTACACTAATACAAAGCAAAACAAAGAAGCAAAGATACAAAGATACAAAAATTGAAATTGAATTTGTATATGTTTGCGTGAAAGTAAGTTACATTAAATAAGTCTATATTTTTATTCTATTCCTAAATCTCTCCATTAAAATAATGAAAAGTTGGCATTTATATATGAAAATCAACCTAAAGTAAAACATGAAAGCTACATATATCTGTGAAAGAATCTTTGAGGATTTACATTGTCATGGTATGATACCCTTAAAAATAAAAAATAAAATTAAAAAAGAAATTATTTGTTACTTAGCAGAAAATCTGACATCAAATAAAAGTGATAGGCATATTTTGTTCACTGAGCTTCTGCAATTAAAAGGACATGATCATTTGCAGAAAATTTGTCTGTATCACATTGTAGAAAAACTTGCCCAAACTATAGAAGAAACCCATTTCCTTGAATTTCCTTAAACTCTTTTATTTTCAACTTTTTATTGTCCAGCTTCTGTTACACTTTCTCTACTGAAAATGGTAATGGTATATCTAAACCAAATTGCAAATCCGACAGTAGGACAGTAAAATCATAGTAAATACACTCAAACATTTCAGCATGAAAGATATTTCTGTTCTTTGTCAATTTTCACTATTTCTCTCTCCCCTTCTCTGTTCAACTTTCTCTTTGTTATGTTTACACTGAAAAGCTTTGGAATGTATTAAGACATATAAGTAAATTTGTCATGGTTTTACGATTTTTGGTTATCGGTATTCCACATCATAACATCATGTAGTGCACTGGAAGTTAAAGAGTTAATGTTCCAGTTCCAGGTACCTATCTGGAATAGAAGAATAACTACATACTCCAGAATACTTTGTGTTCAGAGAGGAGATATAACCCCTGACTTCCCTTTTTTCTTCGGCTGTCTTCCCTGTTGCTCAACCCGACTGTGCATCTCACCTCAGCATTATGGTGAGGCCTTTCCATCTTTAGGACACTCTCTTTCATTATATTTGATTTATGAGCTTCAATTCTAATTATATTGTATTATAGTGTGTTATCTGGCATTCCGATACTATATTTAGTAAATTAGTTTGTTTCTCCTCAGATCGTTGACGATATTTGTAATTATTTGGAGTCCCCTATCTCCCCTTTCCAGAGGCGCGGATTTTGTGAAATTCCTCTATCCTGCTAGTCACGGAACCGGGCTGAACCAGCCTGTAAACCATTGACAAAATTTTATGGGGCCCGAGTGTAAGAGATTATTCTTTTATGCCATTGCCTCAAAGTTTGCTGATGAACAAGTCCAAGCAAGTCCTTGACCACAGTTGAGAAATCAAATCCATTGTCTGAGGGACACAGATGGGTAAGGCCAGGGGGAAAAGAAAGAGGAATGGCTGCTTACTAGATAGATAGTGATTCCACAAGGAGGAGGAGGAGGAGGAGGAGGAAGAGGAGGAGGAGGAGGAGGAAGAGGAGGAGGAGGAGGAGGGTTTCTTTCTATGGAACACATTGCATTCATGGGATCAAGCTTTACTGTCTACAAGCTGAAAACATGGTGCACCACAAAATATATTTTTATCTTCATGTTCATTAGAGTTCATTTTGATCCAAATTATGTCATTTATTGTTGGTTTCTATTCTAAGTTAATTGTTTCTCCATGGTTTCTGAAAAAAAAAAAAAATCAGATCCTGTAAGAAAATTTCATCCTGATTATGTCTGACATCTTACTTAAGAAAAGACAAATCGCTCTTGACAACCAGTTTAAATTAGATACTACTTTAGATGTTAAATGAGATTCATCTATCCTTCAGTCTGTGATGGTTCAAAGTGGAATAGGTGTGAAAAAAGCACAAAAATTTCTTCTTCTAATCAAACAACACATTCATTCGTATGAACCAGAATAGATCTTCCAGATATCTAGGAGCAATAGAATAAAATAAAATAAAAAAAAATAATAATTATTAAAGAAAAAGGAAAAAATAATTTAAAAAAGGAATTATATGACACACTGAAACAGTAAGTGAGTAGGGCTCTCAGAATAAATTTGAGTGTTTAAATTCCTATTTATTTCTTTTCTAATCATGAACTTATTAATTCCTTACTGAATTCTAACCTCTCCCTTAAAACATTTTGTTGGATGAAGCTATTGTTCATTAGTTTCAAACTAGCTTAAATCCTATTACTACTCTTTGAACATCAGTTTTGTTTAGAGTTCAGAAGAGTATTTTTTAACATACCAATTACTAAGTACATAGAATCATAGAATGGCAACAGGGAGGACAGCCGAAGAAAAAAGGGAAGTCAGGGGTTATATCTCCTCTCTGAACACAAAGTATTCTGGGGTATGTAGTTCTTCTTCTATTCCAGATAGGTACCTGGCAGTCGTGTGTCACGGTATATAAGCAGCTGTTGCGCAGCAATAAACTGGCACTTGAGCTACATTCTAAGAATGAGTCTTGCAGTGTTGCTGACTGGGCAGGTTTGCAAGGAGATTACCAAGAAATGTTGGAACAGTGAGGCGGCAGTGTGAGGAACACTCAAAATTAATGATTTCTAATCAGGCAAAGATTTTCATGAAAACAGCTAAGTTTATTCATTGTCGCAATAATGGGTGCACACCCCCTACTGCCAAGGGAGAAATTGTGCATCTAGTTAGTGAAATTCACTTCGTTACACACTCTGGGTGTGAGCATCTTGAGCATCTTGAGCATCTCAGGCTCACAGTCTTCCCAACACTGTTGCTATGATACATTTCTGTATAAGGTCTGTTACCAACTTGTTGTTTTTGTTCTTTTCTGTGGAGATAGGAGGACATGTTTCCAAAACTTAGCACATTTTGTCCCATGCAAGGCTTTCCCCACCCTGCATATTTATCTTACATTGTGCCTGCCCCAATTCTACCCAGGTCAGAATGCCTCAATCTCAACTTTACTCTGTTCTGCAGTTTTCTTTGTGAAAAACAACTTATCCTACACTGCATACAATATATTGGAAACTTTCACTGCAAAAACACAATTTACCTCTCACAGTGGGTAGTGTGTTTCAACAGTTGCATCATAAACATGAAACAAAACAAAGCAAAACAACAACAACAACAACAACAAATCCTATATTCTGGACAGCTGTGCACAGGTGTCACATCACCAAATGAAGAGCATCTCAATCAGCTCAGCAGCACAAATTGGGTAATGATGACTATGTTGAGAAATAAAGTTTTGCAGCTGAGAATTTCCTCTCTCACACAGTATTTGTGCTCTTTTTATCTCTTCTATTTTTCATGGAAATAAATATGAGGCATTACTTTTGGATCAACCTATGTATAAATCTCATGTGAACAAATTTGTGTGAAAAGAAATATGAGTTGTAACTTAAAAATATACCTTTTTATTATCTTGATTCTCAGTAAATTGAATTTATTAATCTTGGTATAAAAATTAGTAAGGGAAAAATAAAGCACATGAGGACTAATTCAGCACTATTGAGGATGTCTGAACAGCAGGTTGTTCAACAACAGAAATACAAAGAGAAATAATCAGTAAGGCTGTCAAGAATACAGAAATGATCTTGCAATATTTTTTTCTACATAGTTTGGATTGGATTGATTTGTCATAATATATTCTATTCTAATTTACTGCAACAATGTTTTAAATTTTCTTACAAAACCAATATTTCCAGTAAAAAGCAAACAAACAAACAAACAAAAACATTTTAATTGAAATTTTGAGAAATATGACTACAACCTTGTATACAATTCAAGAACTTAAGGACTTAAATACTGGAGGACTATACCATGTCATTACATGTAATACTTAAATTACCCATTCTTTAAATAACCTCTTTAACTGATGTCTTTATATTTATTTTCTCTTTTATTCCACCACTGCTTGATGCAATTATTATTTACCACTTTTTCTAGCTGATTATTGCATTATGACAATAATGATCACTAAGTTTCTGTTTTAAACTGCTGAGATGTAAGAAATATTTGCTGTTAATTTTAATTACATTTATTCATTACACACTCTACTAATGATATTTGTGAGATTTTTTTCCTTAACTTAAGCAGTGAACTAACTGCAAATTTGCTGCAGTATATATCGATCCTTTTCAATTAACTTGCAGTGCTGGATGCACAAAGTTAGTGATTGTCATATTTGAACTTCTCTGATAAGATAGTGATGTTTACAATTTCAGCTACAACGAAAACCTGTATGGTATCGATTATCTGACCTATGATGCTTCAAGTTCAAACTGATATAATTGTATCATGAAAATTAGGGAGATAGCTATGAATTTTTTTTTACTGCTTTGAAGTTTCTGTTGTCTCAAAAAATCAGAATGATTTCACTATATTCTTCCACTATTTCAAGAAAAACCACAGATGTTTTCTGAGTCTTTTAGAATATCATTATGTATAGAATATAAAATAAATAAAGCAGTAAAATAGTTTGCCAATAGAAATTCTGCTTCAGTTAGTTTCCTAGGAAAACAACAATTATATATTCAAAAGCCAGATACTTAGATATTTGATATAAATCATTCAAATTACTCTATTGAGCTATGCAGACAGAATCTGTCTCATTATACATGAGATGCTTGTAAAAAATTATATATTTTTAAATTTTTTCTGATAAAATTACACTTTTGGGGTTTATTACACTTTTGGGGTTTATTACTTTTCAGGTTATTTGGCTTACCTTTGTTGATGGTATGTAGACAGAATATGATTGTCTAAAAATTGCCAGTGCATCCATATCACAACAGCAATCAAGATACCAGGATATCAATACATTACATGAATTAAGTAGGCACAGAAGATCTCTGAAGGCATTTACACATTAAAATTAAATTGATGCAATGCTCACTAACATTTTCACTACTTTTCTTCTATGCAATATATAATTCTTTTTTTTTTTTTTGCTTTTTTTCCGTCTATGTGAACTTTTCCACTCTCATTCATGAATTTCTTCATGACTTAAAAATTAATATAAGTCAAATAGCCCATTATTTAGCATAATGTTTCTAACTTATTTTCCCAATTAAAATAAAATTAACGTGTATTCTAGTGATTATAAAAAAAGAAGGAAAGAATATAAGAAAAACAGAAATTTGTTGAGATGCAAATCACTACTATTCATGGGCTATTTGTTAGTCACATTAAAACAAAAAATGATGTTTCATTTTTAATGCATATGACCTTTATTTGACTGATACTTTTTAATCAATTAAGATCAATTCAAAGATTTTTAAAGAGAAGATGGGCATTTGAATCTGATATTCATACCTTATTCAGTGTGTAAATCTTCAGAATTCTAAGGAACAGTGAAGCTCCTCAATATTTTTATTGAAGTATCAGTAATTTTCTTTATCTTTTAAATTTCCTTGGATTTGTGAAGTCTGATACTGTGCATTGAAATAAAAATTCAAAGTAGAGCATATCCCTGCATATTTACTATTTAAATAATATTTTGAGGCTCAAGAATCTTACAGCAAGGACATTAAAAGTCTAGTTTCTGCTTTAATTCAAAGTAAATATAAACTAAAAATAAAAGAGATGAATATTTATTTTCAAATTGCATTTATATATGGTCATTGAAGTGTATGAAAGTGTTGCTATTGAGGTTGACATCAAACAAGGAAATAATTTTGCTAACTATAAAAATCAGATACTCTGATTGATTACTCAAAAAAAGATAGAACAAACCATATTTTCATTCAAAATCACTATTAAAGTTTATTTTGATTATAGCATATGAAGAAGGGCTGCTCCAAAGCAATGTGTCCTATAATGTGGCAATAGAGATGGAACCTTCCTGCCAGTATTCTGTTAAATTTTGTTGCCATGTGAGAGATGGCAGAAGAGGGGTATTCTGACAGAATGATATCTGACATGGAAGTGTGTATGAAGCAAAGATATGCAATTGAATTCCTCCATGATGAAAAATATTTACCCATTGACATTCACTGATGTTTATGGAGACAAAACAGTGAGGCAATAGGTGGTTTGTTCTTGCATCCACCCCAGATCAATTTCTTTTTCATCTAGTGTCTAGTGCTGAAAAAGATGTACAAAACTAATGGCACTGGATTCAAATCACAATTTATGCACAATTTAGTTTCTTCCATGTTTCTGATTTATATAAATTGTTTTGTTCAGCTTTCCTGACTACTTTGCAACAGCGTATTCAGTTAGCAAGTGAACAATAAAACTAGGGGAAAAAAAAAAAATGAAAACCAGAAAAGGTATTTTTGAAAATATGTTATTTATAAGTGTAGTAAAATTAGCTCTGGTTAAAAACAAACTCTAATTTTAGTATGGTTCTTTCAAAACTTACAACAGGTTATTGCTGTGGGAGAATATCTGTTCTAAGAAACGAATTAGATATTCATTATTTTGCTTTACATTTTCTTGCCTTTCATAGTGAGAACAATGATATAATATTGTAAAAATCATGAAGAAGTTGCATTTCCTTAATTGCAGAAATTCAATGATTATTTTTCATTTCTCTGTAGTTTCCTTTGGGATATACTTTATCAGGTATCAGAAATTGGGGGAACATTGACTTGCCTGAGGAATAGTACATTTTCTCAATGTAATTATGCATTGTTAAGGCAGCTATATTATTACTACAGGCTTGCTGTTATTATTTTTTTTTTTCCTTAAGAATAGACAACAATTAGAGTCTCAACCATTTCCAGACACTAAACTTGAGTGATCCTGATTTTGACAAACTAAAAATGGATCTGATGAAACAGATCTAACTACAATTTAATGGTATCAAGGGAAATGAACTTGAACACATGTGAAGAATGTGAGGTGACATTTTCATTATGTGGTTGTTAATGTGTTTCCTCCAATTCAATTCAAATTAAAACAGTTATAGAAATGTTTGAGTTTCATTCCTAAGCATATAAATGTGTGTATTCATGGAATCAAAAATTTGCCAATTACACGTATTTAATTGCTGAAATCACTTTCCTTTAAGAATAGTGGCTTTTGTAATTTAGACTGTGCATTTAACTACTCCCTTTTTTGCTTATTATTTGACAGCATTACAACAAATAAAAACAAATAAGCAAATAGGTAGTAATTCAATAAACTTAAACTACTAATAGTTCTGTTATGTCAAAGTCTTTTGGAGGGGAACTTATCTAGTTTCTGAAAGGCAGAACTCCTCTTACATTTTTGCATAATCTGTGCTTTCTCCACCTCAAAACTCATATGCATGTTGAAAATTTTCAACTACAAAGTTGAACTATTTCATGCTCCTTCATATATATGTATGTGTGTATATATATAATATATATAAAATACAGTAATGATCTGGCATATCAATAGTAAGCTATATTCAAATGACTGGATATGTTTCCTGAAATGCTTCATATTAGCAGCCCAAAAATGTTAACATCAGAGTATAAGTACACTCAAACCAATAGCCTCAATTGGGTGGTGGGTGTGAAAGAATTTGTTGACCGAATCATAGCAGTGTGCAGCAGTTGCATGGCATAGTATATTATGTGTCAATGCTTAAGTCTATATCTCTATGCTTTTAGAATACAGTGTAGCATATATTCATTTGTTGGTAAAATATAGGCTAAATATTAAAAAAAAAAAAAATGGTATAATAGGATTCAAATAAAGAAAAAAAAAAGTAGATGAACATGATACTAATTAGAGAAGCTCTTTCTAATACAGTCTTTTACAAGAGAAAATAAAGAGTAGGTGGCATTTCTGTTGTGGTGTATGTATAAACCCAAAGATAAAAGTTTGTTTGTTTGTTTGTTTGTTTGTTTAAATAAAAAGTCATATTGCACAGTAAAATAGGCCCCAAAGTTTCAGTGAGAAGGAAAAACTGAAAAAGTCTTCCTTTTCTTCCATTCTTGTCTGTTGAATATCCATCAGTTCACAACTCTTTTGGCATTTCTAGGTTGCATGTAATCTTACTTTCCTGAAGGATGTGTCAATCTTCATTTAAAAGTTTACAAGAGGTCTGAATTCCAGAAGTTAATATCTTTTTACACACGTGCCTTTCAAAGCAAATAGCCATGTTTTACAGAATGCCATATTTTAAAGGTAAGAAAATTAAGAAAACATTTATGAAACTTAAGAAGATACAACTCAGTAGAAGTAAGGTGCCTGTTAAGTATTTAAAATATTTAAAGTAGTGTTTAACTGCTGAAAATAATTTTGACACACGCTATTCCTGCTATACAGGCTAGAAATAACAAACCCTCACTTGATCTGGAACCTGATGCTGATATTCCACTAGCTCCAGCATCTGCCAGCACAGACCAGGGGCAACTACATGCAATTCTGACTCCAGGAACTGGCACCCAGTCCTTTCATACAAACATTGGTCTAACCAGTATCTGACGCTGACACATACAAAACAGTGAATGAGATTACAGAGAGTGCTTGTTAAGATAAAATATAACAGGACAGTATGAGAAGGTACGCATAATCAGGCATAGGATACAGAGAGAGAAGCTTACTGCCATTTAAGATATGGCAGCCCTCTTTACATCCTTTATGTTCCTTTCTTCTCCCTTTCCCCTCCCCCCCTCCAACTGGTTTTCATAACTATACTATTATTATTATTTATTATTATTTACTAAGGCAGTAAAGGAAGAGACAAATAACAGTAATTATAATAATATTTATTATATATTATTTATATTATTATATATTATATATTGTGTATATAATACATAATACACAATGCATAATAATTTTAATTGCTGTTATATGCATATAGATGTGTAGATATACACAACAAATGATGCACGTAGCCATTGCTCTTCATCCACTGACCAATGCCCAACCAGTTCCCATGCAGTATGTATATGTACTGCACATTGGCAGCCGTCCCCCTCCTCCCCAAACCTACTCCCCAAAATTTTATAGGCTGCATTTTTTCTTTTCCTTACATGATGTCATACAGTATGGAATATCACTTTGGCCAGTTTAGATCAAATATTCTGGTTCTTTTTCCTCCCAGCTTATTGTACCCCACCAGCCCTGTTGCTGGAAAGGCAGCACAAGAAGTCTCTACAGAACTGCTCAGGAGCAACCAAACATCAGTGTGTTATCAGTGTTGTTTTTCTCCTAAAATCAAATCGTAGAATTATATCAGATACTATGAAGAAAATCAACTCTTTTCCAGATATGTTTTTTATCTGCTACTACCTGGAAAGGCTTATAGTTAATCTTTCTAAGAATGAAGTTTCAAAATTTCATGTATTAGTGAAAAAAGTATTATTTTTGTGGAAGTTGAAGATGAATATTCACAAACAAATCAAACCAAGATCATTAGGCATGGTATCTCTCACTAACTTCAATTATGGAATGTATTCATTTGAGCTGGAAGGGATCCTTAAAGGTCATCTAGTCCAACTCTCCGGCAATAAACAGGGATATCTACAGCTATGTCAGGTTCCCCAACGCTTGGTTCAATCTGATCTTGAATGTCTCCAAAGATGGGGCCACTACCACCTTTCTGGGGTACACATCTTGAGTTCAATTCTCTGAATTGAACAAAATTCAAAACAGAATTCTCTGAGGTGAACAAAATAAAAGTATTTTATTTCAAGAAGTTATCATTCAAAATTTACTTTCTGTTCTAAAGTAATGAGTTGTATTCTATTATGAAAATGAAGAAAGTGTTTGGCTGTTATGGTTAAGGTCTCTTTTGAGGTAACTAGCCAAGTCACACTGTTTCATCACCAATTTATATATGTATGCCTAGACTTTGGAAAGTATGATTTAATATACATATATATATATTATTATATATATATATAAAAATATATTATTATATATATATATAAAAACACCTCAGAGTTCTAGATGGAAAGGAGGGCAAATTTCTATGCTTCAGGTAAATGTCTATAACATTAGGAGAATTTAATTTGATTTGTTGTAGATGATAACTGGAAAAGCTTAAATAATTATGTAGCTAGGGAAAGGTTAAACTAATAACTCTGAGCCTACCGAAATAGTTCAGTTTTAAGCTCCAGTTTCCAATTAATAGAGATGCTTTACTGCATCCTTAAATTAATATACAGTCTCATACAAAAGACTGAATCTCCACCGTATTCTAGTACTTCACTTTTCTAGCTGTATCTGAGCATCACTAGGTCTACGAGTCCCTTTGATCACCTGCTTAGGCTATCATTTTTTACTCAATTTATTGTTTCATAAATAAACAATTCTGGTGAACAGCTCTTATACAGAGTCAGAAGTGTTGCTTAAACTAGCATCTCTGTGAAAGAAATGCACATCAAAGTGGTGTCAAAGTTATTGTCTCAAACTGCTATATATACTGACAAAGTATGAGGTGCCTTCTCTTTCAAACTGAATGAACTTCAGCATATTAAGGATGTATTTTATTGCATAGATCTGGCTTTGGCTCAGTAAACTCACTAGGAACTTAGATGGGATCAACTTTTTAATTCCAGGTATTTGGAATGCATGCATGCATCTGAGTTAGGCACCGCAGGCTATCATTATAGTCAGTTACACATTACAGTCAAGGGATGAATACAGATGCATTTAAGGAATTATTCATTTCATCTTCTAGTGGCTGCCTAAAATAGGATATAATAATTGCTCCCAATAAATATGGATTCTGTTTTTTTGTTAGTGGTGAGCGGTTGTTGTTGTTTGAAATATCTTGAAAGAAATACATCCTTAAGAATTAGAAAGATTCCTTCTGGAGGCATCAAGAAATTTTTATCTTCCCTAGTAGATGAGGTGGCATTGAGATTTCTGCCTTTCTCATCAAATATCCTCATTACTGGTTTACTAACTTCTTAAGTTTAACTTACAGCTACATCATAATATGAATACATTGCTGCTGCTCAATATTAACTTTCCATTTCTGTATCTTATTATAGTATTCAGCATGTACAATCCTCAAGGTAGCCTATGCAAATGCATTTACATTGTCTGTAAATCCAGGACACAGCTTCTTCTTCATTCTGATTGTTGAAGGGCCAGTAGGTTTCAGGGCCTAAAACTAGAATTCCACTTTTAACACAGATTAACTTAGTGTCAGGATATAATGCAAACTGTCAGCTCATTAAGGAATGGGGAGCTAGCTGCTGGCCCACTACCTATCCAGGAGCAGACCAGCTGAGGGGCTCTGATGTGGCTCCAGCCCTGGACATCAGGGACCTCCTTGGCATTGAAGATAAGCTGAGACCAGGGCAGGATGTGGGCTGCTGGGTGAGTCAGGCTTGACAACGTGCCTGTCTGGCCAGGACAAGGCTGAGGAGAACTGGAGATGAGTCCTGCTCCAGAATCTGAGGTAGGAGATGACAGCTCAAGGGGGTTGACATGGACTTCCTCTTCGGTCCCCTAGGTCAGTTAGGTGTATTTAATGCTCTCAAGCTCTTGACACTCTCAGATCAAATTTGTGTTCTAATTTGTACTGTGTATTTCACAGGTGTGCACAAACAAACCAGAAATGGAAAGTTAATATTGAGCAGCAGCAATGTATTCATATTATGATGTAGCTGTAAGTTAAACTAAAGAAGTTAGTAAACCAGTAATGAGGATATTTGATGAGAAAGGCAGAACTATTATGCTTATGCTGCTTTGAGCAGCCTTTAAAAATCTAACATTTCATAGTAAATTAACAAGGCTACAGTTAGGAGGAAAAATAGGATGAATATTAAGTTGATACACTTCTGTTAAGACCATCTGCAGTAGTGTCACAAAACTATTTTACAACATGCAAAGAAATAGTTCCTTGTAATCACAAAAACTGCTGATGCAATATTAACATGAGAGAAGCTGTGAACAGGAATGAAGACCAGTGATAATAACCAGGAAAAATAAAGCTGAATATAAAGATTCTAATAACTTGTGACATGTCTGTCTGTTACTTACTTCAAAGCTCACTTTAGCAAGCTTCTCCTGGAAAAGCTGTCAGCTCATGGCTTGGACAGATGCACTCTGCTGGGTAAAGAACTGGTTGGATGGCTGGGCCAGAGAGGGGTGGTGAATGGAATCACACCAGCTGGTGACCAGACATGAATGGTGTTCCCCAGGGCTCAGTACTGGGGCCTGTCCCAGTACTTAGCTGATAACCTGGATGAAGGCATGGAGTGCACCCTCAGTAAGTTTGCAGCTGACACCTACTTGAGAGGAAGTGTCGACCTGCCTGGGGGTGTGAAGGCCCTTCCAAGGGATCTGAATAGGCTGGATAGCTGGGCTGTAGCCAATGGGATGAAGTTCAAAAGACCAAGTGTTGGGTGCTGCACTTTGGCCACAACTCCTGGCAACGCTACATGCTTGGGGCAGAGTGTATAAAGGAAATGGACCTGAGGGTGTTGGTCAATGCTTGACTGAACATGAGCCAGCAATGTGCCCAGGTGGCCAAGAAGGCCAGTGGCATCCTGGCTTGTATCAGAAATAGTGCCAGGAGGATCAGGGAAGAGATCATCCCTTTGTACTCAGTTCTGGTGAGGGCACACCTCAAGCACTGTGTTCAGTTTTGGGCCCCTTGTTCCAAGGTCTACTGAGGTCCTGGAGCATGTCCAGAGAAGGGCAACAAAGCTGGTGAGGAGTCTGGAGCACAAACCTTGTAAGGAGTGAGTGAGCTGGGATTGTTTCTTTTGGAGAAGAGGAGGCTCAAGGGTGACTTTATCACTCTCTACAACTATCTGAAGGGAGGTTATCGTGAGATGAAGGTCAGCCTCTTCTTCCATGTAACTAGCAATAGGACTAGAGGGAACGACTTCAAGTTGTGCCAGGGGAGATTCAAATTGAATGTTAGGAAATACATCTCTGAGAGAGTGCTCAGGTGCTGCAATGGGCTACCCAGGGAGGTGGAGGAGGGCTAACTAAGACAACTTTGCCTAATGATGGATCTTAGTCAAAGTTTATATATCAGATTCGTGTTTTCATGGAAATGTAATGAAATAAGTTATTCCACTTAAATAATTACAACAATAGTTCTAATCCAGTAGGTTTTTGACTACAGCAAAGTTTCTAGTAGTTTCACTAAAGATTATTTGTATGTATTCTTCTTTGGCTCCACACTGTTATATGGGAACTGCTGAATCACGGCCTGAACCTCTGATTGACCACCTGAGTCAAGCAATGAGTCAGCTCTGGGAACACAGGTGAAGGCAATTGACCTGTGCTATTGGAAGGGGTGGAGGCTGGCCTAGACCCCCATTTAAGAGCTGACTACTTGTAGTGAAGGATCTCTTTTGGTGATTACTCTTCTTGGAATCTTCTCAAAGAGCCCAGGATAAGGGTAAGCTTTCTATCCATTCTTAGGTGTGATAACCTGTTAGCCTAATCTTCCTGTGTATTTCTTAATTATAACATCTATATATTCATAGTGTGCAGGAGTGTTGATTGGTTTGTTTGTTTTGACAGAAGAACGTGGGTGGAAGGGTACTAAGCACCCTGATGTCTGGTCCCTGGACCGATGGATCAGACAGCAATGGAGATAGAGATCACTTGGAAACTTAGAGCTGAGTGGAGACTTAATTATATGGTTCCCAAACAATGAGGATGATGTCTGTTAATCATCATGCAATTCAACTTAAAATCCTTTCACTTTGTCCTACTGTTACCTGCCCTTTCAAAGAATTGACTTCCCTCCTGTTTGTAGGTTTCCTCTAGGTACTGGAAGGCTGCAATTAGGTCACTCTGCAGCCTTCTCTTCTCCAGGCTGAACAAGCCCAGTTCCCTTAGCCTGTCTTCACAGGAGAGATGCTCCAGCCCTCTGATCATCTTTGTGGCCCTCCTCTGGATCTCTTCAACAGCTCCCTGTCTTTCTTGTATTGGGGGCCCCAGACCTGGATGCAGTACTTCAGATGGGGCCTCATGAGGGTAGAGCAGAGAGGAGCAATCATCTCCCTGTCCCTGCTGGCCACTCATCTTCTGATGGAGTCCAGATTACCATACCCAAGCACAAAGATGCTGCACAAACAGTTCAGGCAATACAATTCTGGACTGTATGTAGTGTATGAAAAGCTGATAGGAGTTCTTAGCACTCTTAAAATGTTGAAGAAAGGCTAAATCATGGGACAGTGTCCCCCGATCTTATTCAGAAGCTAAGGAACCTAAATTCAGTTTCCTTATTGGTTGAGGTGTTTCACTTCTGTCAATCTACTTTTCCAGAAGAATAAGCTAAACAGTTGACTATCAAATACAGAGTGATAATCTTCCAAATCCTTCAGAGTTACTAGTTTTTGCATAAAATTAAATATACCTTTTCTTTTCCTTAGAAAGATGGGGCATCATGACGTTCTAACTGAATAATCAGGGCTGTTACCTGTCCTAGAAGAAAGAAATGCCTCCAAAGTATTGTTCTAATGAATACCTAATTCACAACACTGAAATTATCACTAAAGTAGTAGAATAAAAGAGTCTTTCCCTTTTTGATATTACCTGCATATGCCAACACTCTCCGTTGTTCTAGTGAATATTCCATTATTATCAAAATGGAACAGCTTTCCAAAAAAGGATCAGGAGCTTAACCTATATCATACAGCGCATCAGAGGTAGGAGATGCATGTTCCTATTCTCTCTGGTAAAAATGAATTTGAAATTGGGTTTTATCTACCAGGTGTTAAGTTAGAAAGATGTTACTCTAATTTGGATTTACTGTATAAATTCTCTAATTTTCAAAGAGTGTTGAGAGTGGTTGAGTACTACAAAGAAGTTATTGTATCACTTCTAGTCTAATCTATAGCTTAGCTGTTGCTCAGTATTTTAGAGACACGAGTGTGTGTAAAAGCTAAGTGTCCCAAGCTTGGTAAAGAAAGCACCACACCTCATATCATCACTTCTAATCCTTTAACTGATTGACAGAAGTGTACTGTTGCCTTTTTAGGTACCTCGGTAACCTTACAAGTTTGATAGTCCTTAACCCATGAATGAAATAACAATGTCACTTCATCTTTATTTCACTAGCATTTATTATTTTTACTATTACCAGTTTGTTAGCAGACATTGAAAGTTTCAGCTCAGATTCATTGTATGAGAACATCAGACTTGTGGATCGTTCAGATTTTTAATAGGATGAAATGATAGGGCAAATGTTTTTTTGTTGTTTTTTTGTTCTGTTTTTATTGGTCCTGTGATTAGACACCATATGATTATGTACTGAGAAAAGGCCAGAAGAGTTGGGCAAATATGGGGAGCAGAGCTTTTAGCAGTCATTCTTTGAGCGTGGAGCCCTGCATGGAAACAGTTTGGATACAGGCATTTCGTAGTTGTGTATATAAAGAGGTCATGAAATAGGAAACTTTAGTGCATCTTTAGTGTAAGTAAATATAATTCTATGATTTCAGGTATAAATAAATAAAGGAACCAGCTCATTTACTTTGTCCCAGTTACAAAGGTTACACTTAACTCCTTGAAATTTAAATTCACTTCTTCTAGGACTCTGCATAAACATGATTGTCTGGTAAAATTAGTATTTTTAATGCCAAGAGTTAGATCTTGTCAGAAAACAACCTTTGTCTTTTGTGCTTTACTGTTATTTTTTCTTTCTCTTCTCCTAATTCTCATAAAAATAGTTCTGCAATTCTTCACATCCAAGGAAGTTAGGGAATTTAAAATACCCATCTGTTTTTTGCCTGCCTCCTAAATGCCATATGCTTATTTAAGTAGGACAAAAATGTGGAAAATTTCCAAAACAATTACATTTGTTCATACAAAGAGATATATATGCTCAGAAAGTGAGCTCCTCTTTTGTGTTAATTAAAAGTTTTGTGTTAATTAAAAAGTCTGTATAAATATTTATTTATAAACAAAAAAGACATTCTGCATAATCATATAATGACTGGTGTTTTGCAGAAAAAACAAGTGCCATGAGTCTATCTTCTTTCTATTTGCTTACATAAAAACAGGCAATCCTACTTAGAACAAGCATCAAGAAGGACTTGGTAAGGGCAGAATGATACTTCTGTTTATATTCATAAGCAAACTTACACACGATAACACATGCCACTTGAATCTGAGTAATTAATAAATGAGAAGAGTTTCATATATTTCAACTGCTTTTGAGGAAATGTTTTTGATGCTTTGTCTTATTTCTTAGCTGCTCCTGTGTGAATTACAATATTGCATGCTAGCAAAGAGCTCATAAGAGAAAAAGGAAGGGGAATAAAGGAAGGAAAAAATTCAAATAATATTTAGATAATGGGTGTCTAAACTTTTGGTTCCCTGTGGCATGTTGAGTGAAGAATTGTATTGGACCACATATAAAGTATATAATACAATTAAAAAGTAGCAATACTTATTATATATATTAAAAAAATATTTATACAAAATATTTTAAAGTAACAAAAACACAAAACTAGTGGGATATTTTACCTTGCTTTTGTGAAACCAATGCATCAGTTTGTTTAGATGGAAGTGGTGATTACTTCTAGTGAGTTTTCAAGCTATTTATCAGATTTTTGGTGAAATTTTACTTTCTGTATTTCAGCATTGACAAGAGTTACTCATGTATAATTCCAGAAAACAATTACATGAATAATGTGTGGTTGTGAAAGAAAGCCTATCTTTCTCTGTAAGATAGGTCTTATAAAACTCTAATAAACAAACACGGTCCAAGTTGAATATCTGATCATTATATTGACTGAAAATGGAGTTGTAAATATACAAAAAAAAAAAAAACAAACCTACAACTATTCTCAACATACTTTATTGAAACAGAAAGCAAGGCTACATATTGTTTTTCTGTTCACAAGACTGTGGTTAGCCAGCATATTGAACTGCACAAAATGATTTGCCATAACTTCAACTTCCCATAATTTAAGTTTCATTCTGAATGCTGTTATTGTTTGAAATGTAGAAAAGAAGTTGATTTTTCACTCTGAAGATGTATGCTTCACTCATTTAAATGAGAGGTCAAATTTACCACAAATACTAAAATTGTGAGCCATTTTTCATCTTCAAATTCTGCCACAAATTTTCTTTTTGATTTCCATAAATGACTTGATTTCACTTTACAAATCATAAAATCTTTCTAGCATTTTATCCTGACAGCCACCTTGGCAGTGACTAAATCCTTTGGACTTGAATCACAGCTTGATAATAATTTGCATGATAATATTTTTAAAGCTTTTTTTTTTCACTGCTTTATACAATTCAAGAGATCTAGCTCTTTTAATGGCACTAGTGACATCACATTCATCATGCATATGTCTAATAAAATGGAAAGATGAGCTGTATCTTTAGTATCAGTACTTTCACCTATCATCAATGTCTGCCATACTTCCCATACATTCCTTGAAAAACTCACCATCAGTAAACTTATTTATTTTGCAATCAGATTTGTTATCACATAACTAGCACTAATAACTCTTTGGGGAAAAAAAAAAAAAAAGTTGACATGTGAGACTTTCTTGTTTCACTATTTTATCCTTATAAAACATTCCCTGATAGGCACTGTGCCCTTTCACTATCCTAATTTCAACTGAGATGGTGCTAATAACACACCAATGTTCTGGTTATTGCTGAGTAATGAGTGCATATATAAGGTGGGACCATTCAGTAGGGAATAGCTGCTGCCTTAATGGGGTGGTAGCAGGGGGTAGACTGCATTCCTAGTTGTCCCTGGCTGCACGTGGCTTCTGGGCAATGAGTTGGACATGCTTGACTTAATATTATCTAATCCCATGTTTGGTCTGTCCATATAATGATAATTCTTAGTGACAAAAACATCAGCATGATTATAGTGTTTAGACAATACTGTAAATGTTTTTGAGTTCTGTAAGACATCAAGGGCATCTGTAAACAAATTTTACAACAATCTCTCAGGAGTGAACTGTTTTCTCCTCTTACAATTTTGTCATTTGCTGAACATTCTTGGAGGTGGGAAGGTTTGAATTCCTGTATTACCAGTGTGATAATTCTGGAATACTTTCATATGCAAAAAATAGTATATCTGTTAGTGGGCTGTTTTGAAGAATTAATACACCATCTGCACTGGTCATTCATCAGCAACTTCCTTTCTTTAAAAGTATCACCTACTTAGTTCTGTTGCTATCTTTTATTCAGTCTTGTATTCAGTCTTGAACACTGATCTATTATCTCATTTATCTGCCACGGTTAAGACTCCAAAGCAATTCTGCTGTCAAAAAATACATAAACAAAGTAGTCTTTTTTCAGGTTTCTCTCGTCTAGCTATGTCAGTCATACTTGTGGATTCCTGTCCCTTTCATGGACTTTATGACCTACTTCCATAGACTTCCATAGGAACCCAAAAAGTATAGTTCAGAAGTTGTTTCTAGATTATACCTAATTCAATGCTTTAGTTAAAACATGAATAGCATTAAGGTCTTGTAAGATATTATTTTACATCATCATTGTCTCAAAACTTGCTGGGGGACACAGATGAACAAGTCCAGGCAAGTCCTGGGCAGGGGTTGAGAAATCCTTTGTCTGAAGAACACGGATGGACAAGGCCAGGGGCAACGAGAGAGAGATAAGCTGCAGCTTAATGGCTGTGAAGCAGTCTTTTGTGTGGGTTTATCTCAAGTATGATGGCCATCTCAGGGGGTACTCACATGACTCTTGCTCAACCACCCAGGGATGTCACGTAGGCAGGAAAAGAAGAAGGATAAAATGGGATCTACAATCATGAGGTTGAGGTTTTCTGGCAACAGATTCCTCATGAAGAAGAGGTTTCTGTCATGAAGAAGCCTCACGATCTGCCTCTCTCCCTCCTGGACTTGCTCTGCACTCTATCGATGCTGAAGAAGAATAAAGGTGTCTGCCATCAGATTCCTCACTATGGAATTACTGCTTGCTGGTGGACTCACCTGGGCCTGCTACCGAGTCCTGCTGCTTCCCCCTCGATTGGCTCTGTGACTGCCTCCTGCTGACTGCCCAAGGCCAGCCATGCTGCTGCTCTCCCCCCCCTGCTGCTTCTGCCTCGGACCTTCAAAATGGCGTGCAACGGGACTGCTCCTGGATCCTGGTGGTGACTATCCCCAGTTTATGTGACTTTTGCTTCTTTCCTATCTTTTCATTACCCTCCTTCCCTTCCCCGTCTCCCTGATTAGGATTTATAATAAACTGGTTGGACTAACATATGAACCGTTGTTTCTTAATCTCACACCAGGTATATGGATATTAAAAGAACCTAATCTCCATCCTATAAATTGGAGTGAGACGGGTCTGATCTGGTCATTAAGGACCTTGTCTGGTAATGTCTGAAAACTGTCAGAGAAGGAGAAACCAGTTTTCTGGGCAACCTTTCACTCTTAATTACTCTGAGGATAGTTTCATTTATTTCTATCTAAATAGCTCCTTGCTGCAATTTGAGATTGCTGCTTTTATCTCTTATCATGTCCTTTTCATTTCATAATTTTTTTGTGTGTTTCAGCTGTCTACCAGCAGTCCATATGCTAGGAGAGCTATAATCTGCATTTTCTGTATCATTTTTGAAAGGCTTTTTTTTTTTTATTTTGCTCATCTTTCTGGTAGCTTAATTTAAATCATTCTCAGATTCACAACTATGGATCCTGCCCACAGCTTTCAGGCATACAAGAAACTAGTTAATTAATGTTGGATTATTTGGTTGTAACTTCAGTAATCTTCTTGAATATGTTGGCCTTTGGAGATAGATATAGATATAGATATCTTCAACATAGTCACCACCGTTAGCTATGCATTTTCTTCAGTGATGAATAAGAGCCTGCATAATGTGCTCATGAAAATCTGCTTCAGTGGAGGTGACCCGCTGTCATCACTGCAGAAACGCATCACTCGCTTCCTCACTGCGCTCACATCCACTGTTTAGTCTCCATAAATGTTCAGCAAACATAGATGAATGTCTATGAGTGCAATTCTTTCCACATGGAGGAATTCAATTACACACCTTTGATTCATACAATTTCTATATCTGATGCCGTTTCGTCATACTGCCCCTCTTCTTCCATCTGTTGCATAGCAACATAATTCAATGGAGTATTTGTGGAGTACAACTTCTACTTCATACCACCAGTATCCACCATTTATATTGTGGGCCAGGATTAAAAAAAAAGAAAATAGAAGGCATTGGAGTTGGACAGACAGACCAGAGGTGAAGCGTTGCTGGACCTGCTGCTCACCAATGTGGAGGAAGTCATTAATGGTGTTAAGGTTGGAGGCAGCCAGGGCTACAGTGATCACGCTCTGGTCAAGTTCGTGAACTCGAGGGATGTGGGCCTCGTGAAGAGTTGTGTTAGGACTCTGAACTTTGGAAGAGCGAACTTGAAACTGCTCAATGGACTGTTGGCCAAGATCCCCTGAGATGCTGTCTTTAAAAACAAAAATGTTGAGGAGAGCTGGTTGCTCTTCAAGGATGCCTTCCTGAGAGCGCAAGAACTCTCTGGCCCTCTGAACAAGAAAGCGGGCAGAGGCATGGCTCGATGAGAACCTGCAGGGCGTGCTGAGGGTGAAGAGAAGTGCGTACAAGCTCTGGAAACAAGGGTGTGTCACCTGGGAAGAATACAGGGATGCTGTCCGGACTTGCAGATGTGGCATCAGGAAAGCCGAGGAGCAGGCTGTACTGAACATAGCAAGGGAGATGAAAACCAATAGGAAGACATTCTACAGGTACATTGGCCAGAAGAAACGGGCCAAAGTGAGTGTACCTCCTTTGGTAAATGTAAAAGGAGAACTGGCTTCAACGGACGGAGAGAAGGCTGAGGTACTGAATGAGTTCTTTGCCTCAGTCTTCACTGGCGGCCAGGATTGCATACTTCTCCCATCCCTGAGCCCTGCATCCCTAAACCTCTGGGTGAGGACCGGGGTGGTAAATCTCCCCCCACTGCTGTGAGGAGAGAGCAGGTCTGAGACTGCCTCATGAGACTGAATGTGTACAAGTCTATGGGGCCGGATGGCGTGCATCCCAAGGTTCTGAAGCAGCTGGCTGAGGTGGTTGCTGAGCCTCTCTCCATCATATTTGAAAAGTCGTAGTTGTCAGGTGAGCTCCCGGATGACTGGAGGAAGGTTCATGTCACTCTCATTTACAAGAAAGTGAGCAAGGAGGACCCCGGGAACTACAGGCCGGTGAGTCTCACCTCTGTTCCTGGGAAGATCATGGAACAGATCCTCCTGGATGACATGCTTGATCACATGAGGAAAGGGCGTGTGATCCGTGACAGCCAGCACGGCTTCACCAGAGGAAGGTCATGCTTGACCAATCTGGTGGCCTTCTATGATAGAATGATGGCATCAGTGGACAAGGGAAAGGCGACTGATGTCATTTACCTGGACTTGAGCAAGGTCTTTGACATGGTCCCCCACCACATCCTTATCTCCAAATCGGAGGGATGTGGATTTGATGGGTGGACCACTCGATGGATAAGAAACTGGTTGAAAGGCCGCAGACAGAGGATGGTCATCAATGGCTCTATGCCCAGATGGAGGCCGGTAATGAGTGGCGTCCCCCAGGGGTCTGTCTTGGGACCAGTGCTCTTTAACATCTTTATCAATGACATCGATGGCGGAATCGAGTGCACCCTCAGCAAGTTTGCTGGCGACACCAAGCTGAGTGGTGCGGTTGACACGGTGGAAGGAAGGGATGCCATTCAGAGGGACCTCAAGAGGCTAGACAGGTGGGCCCGGGTGAACCTGATGAGGTTCAACACGGCAAAGTGCAGAGTTTTGCACTTGGGCTGGAAGAATCCCAGGCATCCAAACAGACTGGAAAGAGCGGTCCTTGAGAGCAGCCCTGTGGAGAAGGACCTGGGGGTCTTGATAGATGAAAAGCTTAATATGAGTCAGCAGTGTGCCCTTGAAGCTCGGAAGGCAAATGGTATCCTGGGCTCCATCAAAAGAGGGGTGGCCAGCAGGGACAGGGAGGTGATAGTTCCCCTCTGCTCTTGTGAGGCCCCATGTGGAGTACTGCGTCCAAGTGTGGAGCCCTCAGTACAAAAAAGACGGAGCTGTTGGAGAGGGTCCAGAGGAGAGCCACGAAGATGTCCAGGGGACTGGAGCACCTCCCCTACAAAGACAGTCTGAGGGAGCTGGGCTTGTTCAGCCTGGAGAAAAGAAGGCTGCGGGGTGACCTCATTGCAGCCTTCCAGTACCTAAAGGGAGCCTACAAACAGGAGGGGAATCAACTCTTTGAAAGGGTAGAGAACTGCACGATGAGGGGAAATGGTTTAAGTTGAGGGAGGGGAGATTTAGGTTGGATGTCTGGGGGAAGATCTTTACAGAGAGAGTGGTGAGGTGCTGGAACAGCTGCCCAGAGAGGGTGTGGATGCCCCATCCCTGGAAGTATTCAAGGCCAGATTGGATGGGGCCCTGGGCAGCCTGGTCTAGCATTAAATGAGGAGATTGGTGGCCCTGCCTGTGGCAGGGGGGTTGGAGATTCATGATCCTTGAGGTCCCTTCCAACCCTGGCCATTCCGTGATTATTTTCAGCATGCTGTCCCTTCTGAACACGAAAAGACACATTTTTACTATGTAAGTAGTCAAACACTGGAACAGGCTTCTGAACAAGATACTGTATAACCTGTTCTAGCTGTCTTGTTTGGGTAGAGGGATTGAACTATGCTGTCTTTCTAGCCTAGATGATTCTGTGACTATGGTTATGAGTCACACTGATAAACCATGTAATTAAAAGTCCATACATCATTATTACTCCAATGTTTTTAATAGTGAGTACTGAAATGACCACGGCCACGACCACGGTCTGAAATTTTAGTCTGTTTAGAAAGGTGCTGTGGAAATTGTGAAGCTTGCTGTGCCTTCTTTACTTACAAACTATACTTCTTTTCTGATGTCTTTTTAACACGTGTGTCGGCATTTGGCTTGAATGATATAGCTAGTTAGACTAAATATTATGTTTTTTATAGTTATCTTGCTAATTGATTTTATTTTTTTAACTACCTGGACTAGAATTATCACCTTGTGCTATGGGAAATAATAAAGGGCAACATTTCACATTCAACAGTTTTGGGTTGTTTTTTTTGTTTTTTTTTTTTTTTAAATACTTTCTTTAACAGACATTCTTGAAGCCTTTGACATTTTAAATCACTTTCACCATTTGTTCTGCAAGCTTTAATTTCTAGACAATGCAAGGACTTAATGTACAGTAATTTTGAAATGGGAGTTCCCTTAATGGTCACTTGTTGAATCATAGAATTGCTCTGGTTGGAAAACACCTTTAAGACAAAGCCTAACTTCAACCTAACCAAACCACGTTAATTCTAACAATCTTCTGTTAAATCATGTCTTTGAACACCACATCCAAATGCTTTTTAAGCACGTTCAGGGCTGGTGACTCAACCACACCCTGGGGGAGACTATTCCAGTGCTTAATAACACTTTCTATAAAGAAGTGTTTCCAGATATACAACCTAAACCTCTCCTGGTGCAACTTGAGATCATTTCCCTTCATTCTGTCAGCAGTCACCAGTGAGAAGAGACCAATTCTGTTCTCATGCGATCACCTATCAGGTATTGAAAGAGAGCAATAAGGTCTCCCCTCAGCCTCCTCTTCCCCGCACTAAACAACCCCAGTTCCTTCAGTTGCTCCTCATAGGACATATTCTCCTGGCCTTTCACAAGCCATGTTGCCCTTCTTCAGACCTGCTCCAGTACCTCGCTGTCCTTTCTGTACTCAGGTGCCTAAAACTGAACACAGTACTCAAGGTGAGGCCTCAACAGGGCCGAGTACAGGGGTAGGATGACTTCCTTAGTCCTGCTCACCACAGCGTTCCTGATACAAGCCAGGATGCCATTGGCCTTCTTGGCCACCTGGGTACACTGTTGGCTCGTATTCAGCAGACTGTCCATCAGTACACCAGGGTCCCTTTCCATCAGGCAGCTTTCCAACCACTCCTCCCCAAGCTCAGGAGTTGCCTGGGGTTGTTGTGACCAAAATGCAGGACCTGCACTCATATTCAGGTGTATTCAAATGCTATTCAAAGCTATTCAAGGAGGCAAGAAGAGTCTCAGCAGAATGACCAGAAGTTTTATTATTCGTTATATGGAAATATTTACAAGCAATAAGGAATACTTCATCATGTAACTTGCATTATAATTGAGATACATACTGCAATTACAAGGCAAATGTTTAGATTTTTGAAGTACCTTGCACGTCATATACTCTAACAATCAAAATGCATTTATATTGTATCCACAGCTCAGATACAGTGAAGAAAAACAACAGCATAACCGATCATATAAATTCACTAAAATATTTGAGCTGAATTTCAATGCATAGAAAACCAAAGCTCATTCAAAACATCATGGAATTTCATTTCATTTATGAGTTTCATTGAGAAACAGTCAACAATTAAATTAGACTGGAATCTTTCAGAACATTATTTTTGATTCAGCAAATTAATGTAACTTGGAGCCTTATCCACAACTCAAAATCCAAAAGGCAATTACTTTTTGTCTACAGCATGAATCTTTTAGTCCAAATATCACATATTTTTCAAGTTATTTTTCACAGTCACTGAGGTTGGAAAAGACTTTCAAGATCATCCAGTCCAACCATCCACCTATCACCAATAGTACTCACTAAACCATGTCCCTCAATACAAAATCCAAATGTTCCTTGAACACCTCCAGGGTCAGTGACTCCACCACCTACGTGGGCAGCCCATTCCACTGCCTGACCACTCTTTCAAAAAAACTATTATTTCCTAATGTCCAGCCTAAATCTCCCCTGGTGCAGCTTGAAGCCATTCCCTCTAGTTCTACCACTAATTACATGAGAGAAGAGGCCAACTCCCAGCTCACTACAACCTCCCTTCAGTTAGTTATAGAGAGCAATAAGGTCTCCTCTGAGCCTCCTCTTCTCCAGACTGAACAATCCCAGCTCCCTCAGCCACTCCTCATAAGGCCTGTGCTCCAGACCCCTCACCAGATTTTTTTTGCCCTTCTTCGAACCCGCTCCAGGGCCTCAATGTCTTTCTTGCAGTGAAGGGCCCAAAACTGGACACAGTACTCAAGGTGTAGCCTCATCAGAGCTGAGTACAGGGGGACAATTACTTCCCTACTCCTGCTGGTCACACTACTTCTGATACAAGCCAGGATGCCATTGGCCTTCTTGGCCACCCAGGCACACTGCTGGCTCATGTTTAGCCGAGCGTCAACCAACACCCCCAGGTCCATTTCCTCTACACAGTCTTCCAGCCACTCCGCCCCAAGCCTGTAGCGTTGCTTGGGGTTGCTGTGGCCAAAGTGTAGGACCCGGCATTTGGTCTTATCAAACCTCATCCCATTGGCTTCAGCCCAGCTATCCAGCCTGTCCAAATCCCTCTGTAGGGCCTCGCTACCCCCAGGCAGATTGACACTTACAGCCAAATTGGTGTCGTCTGAAAACTTACTGAGGGTGCACCCAATGCCCTCATCCAGGTTATCAATAAGGATATTGAAGAGGACAGGCCCCAGCACCGACTCCTGGGGAGCACCACTCGTGACCAGACACCAGCTGGATTTAGCTGCATTCACTACCATCTCTGGGCCCAGCCTTTCAGCCAGTTCCTTATCCAGCCAAGAGCGTACCCGTCCAAGGCATGGGATGTCAGCTTCTGCAGGAGAATACTGTGGGAGACAGTATCAAAGGCCTTGCTGAAGTCTAGGTAGACTACATCAACAGCCTTTCCCTCGTCTACCAGACGGGTCACTAGATCATAGAAGGAGATCAGGTTGCTCAAGCAGGACCTGCCCTTTGTGAACCCATGCTGGCTAGGCCTGATCCCCCGGTTGTCCTGCACATGTTGCGTAATCTCCCTCAAGACAGTCTGCTCTCTGCCCTATAATCTTCCCTGGCACCCAGGTCAGACTAACAGGCCTTTACTTCCCCACATCTTCCTTACAACCCTTCTTACAGATGGCAGTCACATTGGCAAGCCTCCAGTCTTCTGGGACCTTACCAGTAAACAAGGAGTGCTGACAGATAATGGCGAGCGGCTCAGCTATCACCTCCGCCAGTTCTCTCAGCACTCTCAGATGAATCCCATCCGGCCCCATGGACTTGTAACAGTCCAGCTGGAGTAGTAAGTCTCTGACTGCATCCTCCCGAATTGTGGAGGGTTCTGTCTGCCCTCCAGTTTAGACTATCAGGTCAGAGAGTGGAGTACCCTGAGGATAACTGGTGTGACCTTTAAAGACAGATGTAAAGAAGGCATTCAGAACCTCTGCCTTTTCCTTTCCTCAGTGGTCACATTCCCAGCCTCATCCAGTAAAGAACGCAGATTCTCCTGAGTCCTCTTACCGTTGATGTATTTGTAGAAGGGTTTCTTGTTCCTTTTAACACCAGCATCCAGGTTGAGTTCAAGCTGCCTTTCTGATTTTCTCTCTACACATCTTAACAACTTCTCTGTACTATTTTTGAGACACCCATCCCTTCTTCCACAGGAGGTAGATTCTCTTTTTCTACTGGAGCCTCAAGAATAGCTCCCTATTCATCCACACCGGTCTTCTTCCCCGCCGGTTCATTTTGCAGCTCAGGGGGACAGCCTGCTCCTGCATCTTTAAGATTTCCTTCTTGAAGAGCAACCAGCCATCTTGGACCCCTTTACTCTCTAAGGCCAAATCCCAGGGGACTCCCCCTACTAGTCTTCTGAGCAATTCAAAGTCCACCCTCCGGAAGTCCAAGGTAGCATTTTTGCTGTTCCTCCTCCTGGGTCCACCAAGAATCGAGAAGTCTACCATTTCATAGTCACTCAGCCCACGATAGCCCCTGACTTCCACATCTCCCACCAGAACTTCTCTGTTTGCGAACAGCAGGTCAAGCGGGGCAGCTCCTCTCATTGGCTCTCTCACCAGCTGTGTAAGAATGTTATCCTCCATACACTCCAGAAATCTCCTAGACTGCTTCTTCTGTGCTGTGTTGTATTCCCAGCATATGTCAGGGAAATTGAAGTCCCCCATGAGGACAAGGGCTGACAATCGTGCAGCTTCCGCCAGCTGCTTGTAGTACTCCTCAACTGTCCCTTCATCCTGGTTTGGCAGTCTATAACAGATGCCACCCACCCACCCACCCACCAGGATGTCTGCCGTGTCAGCCCTTCCCCTAATCTTTACCCATAGATATTCAACCTTATTATCCCCAGTCATGAGCTCAGTAACATCAAAGCACTCTCTAACATAGAGAACCACACCACCACCCCTCCTTCCTTGCCTACCCTTCCTGGTTTGTAGCCATCCATTGCAGCACTCCAGTATGGGAGTGGTCCCA
This sequence comes from Chrysolophus pictus, assembly GCA_037305975.1. Classification (NCBI taxonomy): domain Eukaryota; kingdom Metazoa; phylum Chordata; class Aves; order Galliformes; family Phasianidae; genus Chrysolophus; species Chrysolophus pictus. Next base: position 35,557,491 of record CM074576.1, on the reverse strand, counting down.
CCATGTTTCCATAATGGTAACTAGGTCATAGCTTGCTTGCCACACAATGGCTTCCAACTCTTCTTGTTTGTTGCCCATGCTGCATGCATTGGTGTAGATGCACTTCACTTGAGCCCCTCACCTCACTCCTAATCCCATTACTGCTCCCCCATGCTCATCTCTAGTGGGCCTGGTTTTATCCCCTTCCTCCTTCATATCTAGTTTAAAGCCCTCTCTACAAGTTCTGCCAGCTCCTGGACAAGGATCCGTTTCCCCCTTTGAGATAGGTGATACCCATCAGCAGACCTCAGGCTAGGTGCCGAGGTGATGACCCATCATCCATGACCAAAGAACCCCAAATTTTTGCATTTGCACCAGCCTCTCAGCCAAGTGTTTATAAGATGGATTTTCCTGGTCATCTCAGTGTCCTTCCCTGCCACTGTAGGAATACAGGCAAATATTACTTGTATGCCTGCTCCATCAACTAACCTCCCCAGTCCCTTAAAATCATTTTTTATAGTCCTCAGGCTTCTGTCAGCGACCTCATCACTGCTAGCCTGGACTATCAATAGAGGGTAATAATCAGAGGAGTGGATCAGACTAGGAAGTTTTCTAGAAATATCACTGATCTGGGCCCCAGGGAGGCAGCACACCTCCCTGCGGATAGGGGCAGAACGACATATTGGGCCCTCAGTTCCTTTTAGAAGGGAGTCACCTATGACTATCACCCTCCTTTCTTTACTGGAGGAGGCAGTCTTCAAGCATGGAGCCAACCACCACCTCTCCTTAGAAAAGCTTGGAGGCAGTCCTTCTACCTCATTCTCAGCCACCTCACCCTCCAGTTTCAGTGCTTCAAACCTATTACACAGAGGCATGTGGGAGACCGAGGTAGATTGGGATGGGTGTTGCCTGCATCGCCAAGCTGGGACCTGCTGCCATTGCTCCTCTCTTGTCAAGTTGGCTCTCTCAGTTTCACCATGGCAAGGGAGAGGGTCCACTACAGTTTGGGGGCTGCAATCTCTGCTTCTTTCTAGCAGAGAGTCACACCACCAGTCTATCTTCCTCTCATAGTCTCTGATGGCTTTTAATCTCTCAACCTCCTCCCTAAGCTCCACCACCAGGCTGAGCAGCTCGTCCACCTGCTTGCACCTCACACAGGTGGCATCCCTCCCATTCTCCCTGGGCAGCAGCAGGCTCAGGCACTCCCTGCAGCCAGAGACCTGGACCACCACATTTCTGGGCAGGCCCTCCATCTGGGTCACCACAGTCTTCTTGGAGCAAGACCACCATCTGGTTGAGACCATGTTTGAACCTGTGGTCTCCGGGTCTGTCAGTAGGAGAGCAGTCTCCTGAGCAAAGACAAGAACACTGACGCATCCTGCCACAAGACCCACCTCCCACACCTACTGCTGCAGTAATGGGCAGTGTGGGCTGTGTTCACACTCTGACTTCCCTCCCTGTTATCGGTAGGCAGTAACACCCTTTTCTCACCTTTTCTTACCGGGCACAGTAGGTGAGTGAAAGCTAGCTTCTGCCCTCCCAAGGGCTGCTTTTAGCCTTGCAGAAAAGGATCAAGGTTAATCTGAGATAAGAGCTCCACCCCTGCTGTCTCAGCAGCCCGCTCACAAGCTGCCAGCTGCTGCCAGCCCCCAGCACTGGCACAGTGCTTTTGCTGGCTTCAATAAAAGCCCTAAAAAGAGCTTTCTGGTCAGCCTTTTTGCTTTAGGTCCCTTACCTAGTGCAATCTTACCTGCCCTGAAGCTGGTCTCCACAGCAATGAAGCTGGTCTCTGCAGCTAGAACTCTTAAAAGAGTCTTTCAAATTGATTGTACTAAAAAAAATATTTCTATTTATTTCAGTGAAATTTAGTAAAATTCAGTAGAAAATTCTATGAAATATATTCAGATTATAATATAAAAGTACATAAATGTGAAATTTTTATGAATATGTTTCTCTTTATACTCATAATGAATTTGTGTACTCAAAGAGTAGGCTGCAGACATGTATTTCCAATATCAGGTAACAAAAATAAAGTGGAGAAAAAAATTCTAATACAGCTGTGTTAACAGCAATGTTGGCTCTGTTGACAATATTGAGGTACAAAGAAGAATAAGAAAGATTTCTTACAGAAGAAAGAAAAGCAACTCTCTCACTCCAATTTATAGGAGAGAGAGGAGGTTCTTTTAATTTAACATACCCGGCATGAGATTAAGAAACAACGGTTCAAATGTTGGTCTGACCAGTTTATTATAAATCCTAATCAGGGAGATAGGAAAGGGAAGGACAGCTACTATTATGAATTAGGGGAAGGGGAAGGGAAGAAGAGCGATAGAAAAGATAGGAAAGAAGCAAGAATTGCGTAAAGCTGGAATAGTCACCACCAGGATCCAACAGTGGTCCTGTTGCACGCTGTTTCGAAGATCCGAGGCAAAATCGCAGCAGGGGGAGAGCAGCAGCAGCATGGCAGCAAGCAGGTAGCAGGAAGAAGTTGCAGAGCCAATCTGGGAGGAAGCAGCAGGACTCAGGTAGCAAGTTCAGCAGAGTCCGTCAGCATGCAGGAATTTGGTAGTGAGGAATCTGATAGCAGACAGCTTCGTTCTTTTTCAGCATGCAGGTAGAGTGCAGAGTAAGTACAGGAGGGAGAGAGGCAGGTCGTGAGGCTTCTCATGTCAGAAACCTCTTCTTCATGAGGAATCTGTTGCCAGAAAACCTAAACCTCATGGTTGTAGGTCCCCTTTTTATCCTTCTTCTTCTGCCAATGTGGCATAGGGGGCTTGGGTAAGAGTCATGTGCAGCACCTCCTGAGATGGCCTTCTTCCTCAAGATAAGCCCACACAAAAGACTGCTTCACAGCCATTAATCTTCAGTTTATCTCTCTCTTGTTGCCCCTGACCTCGTCCATCTGTGTCCCTCAGACAAAGGATTTCGGAACCCTTGCCCAGGACTTGTCCATCAGTGTTCTCCAGACAATGGATTTCTCAACCCTTACCCAAGACTTGCTTAGTCTTGTTTGTCTGTGTCTCCAGCAAGCTTTGAGACAATGATGTGAAAGAATAATCTCTTACATCAACCAAAAAAGAAAAGTCAAAGAAGTTGTACCCACCTAGAGAGTAGTACAGGACTTTCAGTTACAATGGATAAGGAGAAGGCTGAGATACTCAGCAACATTTTTCTTCAGTCTTCACGGCCAACAGCTCTTCACACAGCCCTGAAGTTGGTGGGTCAGAAGGTTGGGATTGAGGGAGCAATGACCCTCCTGCTTGAGTGAAAATCAGATTCACAAACATATGAGGAACCTGAACATTCATAAGACTTATGCATCCCAGATTCTTGAGTGAATTGGCTGAAGTAGTCACTAAACCACGCTCAATGATATTTTATTTTATTTTAAAAGCCATATCAGTCAGGTGAAATGTGTAATGGCTGGTAAAGGAGCAATGTCACATTCACTTTTAAGAGGAGTAGAAAAGATGACTCAGGGAACTATCAGCCTGTCAGTTCCATCTCTATGCTGGAACAGGTCATGGAACAGGTCTTCCTGGAAGCTATTTTAATGGCCATGGAAGAGAGGGAGGTAAGGTATAACAAAGTTACATCTTCAGTACTAAGCAATGGAGTTGTGATTTTACTTTGATCAAGAAGCAGTTAAAGTATGGACAGTAGAACTACTTTTTCCAACCCTCCTGGTAATAAAAGTTAAATCATCTTCTACTGAATTAATCATCTTCTACTAAGACGCAGTCTCTGTACCGAAAAAGCCAAAGCTTTTGCCCAATGACAGCTATATACAAAAATTAATTAGAATTTTAATTTATCAAAATATCACTCCAAACTGGAAAAAGTTCTAGGGTTTAATTATGTTCCTCTTATTTTACTGACTCATTAATTTATGATTTAGTGGTAACTTCCCTGCAAAAAAAATAATTATATAATTCTATAAAATGGCATTGAAAAAGTTATGCTCAATATGTAGCTTGTTTAAAAAAGGGAAGTTAATAAAAATCTTCCTAGATTGAAATTACTGAACTTTAAGGTGCTGTTAATTAAGGGAAAAAAATAATCACTTGTGGGGAATTATTCATTATGATACACAAATATAAAAATATGTGATATCAAGGTTGTGTTTCTTAATGGTGAGTTTCAATTTGTTTGCGTGGATAGCATGTAAGTGCTTAACATTTTATAATGGAAAACATTCATTCATTCATGCTGAAGGCTTTAGACTGTATAGTAGTTCCGACATAATTCAAACAGTCATGGCTATAGCTCACAGCGTATTCATGTGACATATATTTCTTTGACAACTGAAGGGAAAAGAGTGAGCATCACCTTTTGATCTAGAATCTGCATCGATATGAATACAATTGTTATCTAAGATACACTGGAAGTAGAATGAGTAAGTCCTTGTAAAAATTTAATCACTGAACACTGCACATTTACCAGTTGGACAACCAGCCTGGGTTAATATGTGTACTACAGTATACAAAGCAGTATGTAATATTGCAGATCTTTGGACTGAATAAAACTCTTATTGTGTCCTACAACAAATTGGAATATAGCTTTAACAAAATGCTCTTCCTATGTTTTTGTGTTCAGTGAGTGAAAAGAAATGATAGCAAAGGGCTGTAGGCCTATGAATATTACACTCACATGAAAAAATGGAGTCTTATAGTCCAAATGAATGTTCAATGAATTCAGTATTCTTTATGGACAAATAAAGTGGTCTGTCTTGGAAGGTTGTTTCTCTTACCAAAAATAACATTTTAGACACTTTATAGAAAATCACCTGCTTAAGGTTCACATCTTAGTTCATAAGGTTCATAGGGTTTTTGTGCCTTCTTGTACTATAGTGTATTTTTAATTAGTCAGGAACATAAATAAATAAAATTAAAACTTCTTCAGTAGAGGTAGTTCACAAATTGTTCAAAGTCTTCTGTAAATAATTTGACAGGATCTGCTTAAGCCTGAAGTCACTAGTTAGTATTTCCCACAGAACAGGATTTTTAGCTAGAAAAGAATTCTGTCTGGTGTAGGCTCAATCAAGAAGATTTGAGGTTATTTTCTTCTAGTAACTTAACTTACTGGTCAGTAATATATATATATATATATATATTATTTTAATCTGAATTCATTCCTTCTGTAGAGTCTGTTTGTTACCAAAAAACATCTCACTACCTCTCAGATGTTGTAAGTAAAAGACAAACCTGAGATAAAGCTTCCTCCTTTCCAACACCAGCCACCATGTCTCCAGCACAAGTACAAAATTCACTTTTTTCTAATGAAGTAAAACTACACATGCTTTTGAAAGCTCTACTGGATGGTGTTGATGTCTTTAAATAAAAGTTTGAAAATGTCAGATGCAGTGAGGTGCCTAAGAGACTTTGGTCAGCACTAGGCTTGGTAATACTCAGTATTTCTAACAAAGGTCTGAAGAGTGAATTGCAGTTGATAAAATTTGAGAAATATATAAATTTGCCAGAATGATGAGAGAATGATGGTGGCAAACCATTTTTTTTTTCTCCTGCAATAATATACTAACCTTCCTGTTCTCGATTGGCACTTTCTCTGTCAGAGTTGGTCATAACAATTATTTTATTTTGAAACAAGTCAAATAGAAACAAGTGAAGTTTTATATTTCTTTGTTTGCTTGATTACTTCCTGTTTTTGTTTGTTTTTTTCCCAATTGGTTTTCCATTCTCAAATCAATTTCTGCATGAAAGATGATATATTTACTCAGAATTTTGCTTTTTTATTATTATTATTATTTTGTTTTAATTTGAAAATATTTTACAGAATGGGAATAATACATTTCAGTGACCTTTATTTTTAATATAGTCAACTACATAATTAAACTTTGAAAAATTAAAAAAAAAATCATGAATGGACTAGAAGGCAATGTTTTAAAAATTACACTTCAAAAAAAGTAGTGTAGGTTTCACCATGGACAAGAACTCAGTATGAGTTGACTGTAAAATAGGTGCACAGACTTTGAAAAAGTTTGAAAAAGAGCAAGTCAAATTGAGACACTCACATATCTTTATGGGGAGTGTTTTAATAAATAGCAATTCCACTACTAGTTGCACCTCCAGATTTTATTGACTTTAAAATGTAGAGCCCCAAGTCTCATTTGGACTTGGTTTTGTCTGAGCTGATTTTTATTTTTATTTTTTCCAACCATTTGAGCATTTGCAAAACAATTTGAATTTGTTTTAGTTTAGTTCTGTAAACACTATATATGGAAATTTATGAAGTCTTCAGGTAATAAATATTAACTCTGATTGTTACCTGTGGCTGAGGTTACTTTATTAAGAACCCTAAGCTAGAAATTAAGGAATGAGTATACTTAAATTTTAATTAGGAATAGTTAAAAACAAAACAAAACTAAACAAATGAACAAACAAACAAACAAACAAAAACAACAGTGTATAAGCAGACCGTATGAGAAAACACTTAAAAATAGCCCCAGTCGTATGCAAAACAGGCAAAAAAGAAGCTCCCACCATCAAGAACCATCATCCCACCAGAGAACTGAGGACACTGACTAGGTACTGAAAAATGCCTGTCCCCATTCTCCTCGAAGAAAATCTACTTTATTAGTGTTAAGTTTCGGAATGCACTGGGCTGATGAACTTAACAGCAGAGAAAAGTTGCAGATATTAGAATATTTATGTAGAATATGTGTTTTTAATAGAGTTTATCTGTAAAAAATATATAATCTCAACTACAAAGTTATAATCATTTTAGTTCAGATTGCATCTGAACTAAAAAACATTTGTTGTAATTTTATTAGATTGTCAAAAAAACAGATTTTCTTAAAAAGCAACTTAATTTGAATAATAAATTATTGGAACCACTTGTGAGTTTACTTTTCCCTTCATAGGGAAGTTCTTAGAAAAACAAATTATGAAATTCCAAATTATTAATAAAATTTTAATCAGAAACTATATTCCTTAAAGAACCATTATCTTGTTTCAGAGTATAAACTGTTTTATGGGCAATCAAATCAATCTGTCTGTCAGATATGGGATTCTTACAAAATGTGTGTTAACTTTTTAGAACATTAAAAATATTTGTAGAAATAACCTACTTCAAACAAAAAAGCATTACAGATATTTTTCATCAGAGAAGTTTTAAAAGGTTCAAAGAAGGCAACATACACTGAATTATTAATTCACCTTTTCTTCAAATATATAATGTTTACTTTAGAAGAGAGCTTAGCAATTGAAATAATCCAATAAGGCAGAAAGTAAATGTGTGTAGGCTGTTATTTTATTTCTATATATTAACTTTTTTTTCTTCTGTACAGTTCGTAAATTAATTTTGAATCACAGAATCACAGAATCAAAGAATAACAGAATCGTAGGGGTTGGAAGGGACCTCAGAGATCATCAAGTCCAACCCCCCTGCCAAAGGTTCCCTACACTGAGTTGCACAAGTAGGTGTCCAGGCGGGTCTTGAACATCTCCAGAGAAGGAGACTCCACAACCTCCCTGGGCAGCCTGTTCCAGTGCTCTGTCACCCTCACCGTAAAGAAGTTTTTGCACACATTTGTATGGAACTTCCTATGCTCCAGTTTCTGGCCGTTTCCCCTTGTCCTGTCTCCACACACTGCTAAAAAGAGTCTGGCCTTGCCACTCTGCCCCCCACACCTTAGATATTTATAGACCTGGATCAGGTCCCCTCTCAATCTTCTTTTCTCAAGGCTAAACAGACACAGTTCACTTAGCCTTTCTTCATAGAGAAGATGCTCCAGGCCATCTTTGTGGCCCTCCGCTGGACTCTTTCCAAGAGGTCCCTGTCTTTTTTGTACCTGGGAGACCAGAACTGGACACAGTACTCCAGATGAGGCCTTACCAGGGCGGAGAAGAGGGGGAGGATCAACTCCCTTGACCTGCTAGCCATGCACCCCAGAATGCACTCTTTTTGGCCACAAGGGCACACTGCGGGCTCATGGCCAACCTGTCGTCCATCAGAGCACCCATGTCCCTCTCCGCAGAGCTCCTCTCCAGCACGGCATCCCCCAACCTGCACCGGTGCATGCGATTATTCCTCTCTAGATGCAAGATTCTACACTTGCTTTTGTTAAACCTCATCTGGTTTCTTACTGCCCAGCTCTCCAGCCTGTCCAGGTCTCGCTGAATGGTAGCACAGCCTTCAGGCGTGTCAGGCAATCCTCCCAACTTCATATCATCAGCAAACTTGCTGAGGGTGGCCACTATCCCCTCATCAAGGTCATTGATGAAGATCTTGAACAAGACTGGACCCAGCACCAACCCCTGAAGAACACTGCTAGTTACAAGTCTTCAACCAGACTCTGCCCTGCCAATGATGACCCTCTGTGCTCTGCCAGTCAGCCAGTTCTCAACCCACCTCACTGTCCCACAATTCCTCAGCTTTGTTATAAGGATGTTGTGAGAGACAGCATCAAACGCCTTGCTGAAATCAAGGTAGACTATATCCACTGCTCTCCCCCCATCCACCCAGCCAGTGACAACATCATAGAAGGCTACCAGGTTGGTCAAGCATGACCTCTCCCTGGTGAACTCATGCTGACTACTCCTCATAGCCTCCTTTTCTTCCAGTTGTCTGGAGATGGCATCCAGCGCAAGTTGTTCCATCACCTTTCCAGGGACAGAGGTGGGGCTGACTGGCCTGTAATTACCTGGATCTTCCTTCTTGCCCTTTTTGAAGACCGGAGTGACATTGGCTAACCTCCAGTCTTCAGGCACCTCCCCCATTCTCCAAGACCTCTCAAAGATGACAGAGAGCGGTTCAGCAATCACCTCTGCCAGCTCCCTCAGCACCCGTGGATGCATCCCAATGGGTCACATCGATTTATGAACATTGGTGTTGCCTAGGCGCTCTCGGACCGCCTCTTCTCTGACTAAAAGGAAGTCTTCCATTCCCCAGACCCTCTGACACTCCCCTCACTTAGTAGGGGAGCCACGTTCTCCCCAGTCTTTCTTTTACTATTAACATACTTTAAAAAGCCTTTTTTATTATCCTTTACCACCTTTACCAGATTCAATTCCAGGCAGGCTTTAGCCTTCCTCGTTGCATCCCTGCAGGCCCTGACAACATTTCTATATTCTTCCCAAGTGGTCAGACCCTTTTTCCACATTTCATGGACCTTCTTCTTCCCTTTGAGTTTGTGCATGAGCTCCTTGCTCATCCACACAGGTCTCCTGCCACTCTTTCCTGATTTCTTGCTCAGAGGGACGCACCGATCCTGAGCTTGGAAGAAGAGCTGTTTAAATGCTGACCAGCTCTCACAGGCTCCCTTAGCTTCTAACATCCTAGCCCACAGGATAGAATCACAGAATCACAGAATGGCCAGGGTTGGAAGGGACCTCAAGGATCATGAATCTCCAACCCCCCTGACACAGGCAGGGCCACCAACTGCCCAGGACCCCATCCAATCTGGCCTTGAACACCTCCAGGGACAGGGCATCTGAGAAAGGATATCTATCTATCTATCTATCTGTCTATCTATATCATGTATACACTTATAGAATCAGGTGGATGGGGTCTATCTCTTTTCAGTGGTGCCCAGTGACAGGACAATGGGTCATGGCTACAAATTATAGCACAGGAAGTTCCATATAAACATGGCAGTTACAGAGCATTGGAAGAAGCTGCTCTTGTTAAGACTGTGGAGTCTTAAATGTTCAAAACCAAGCTAGGAGACATCCCACAGTTTGGGATGTGGTTTAAGTAAATGACTCTGAAATCTTTTGTTGTCCACAGCTATTTTGCTATTTGACACAGCTGTGTTTTCCAGGGTTACTTCCACAAGAAAATAACATCAATCAATCAATCAATCAATCAATATGAATTAATCCCTACAGAATTATTTATTTAATTGATTACAAGAAGCTTTTCCAACTATCTGCTATAGGTCAGCATCTTTCTACAGGAGAAGACCCTATGATTCCTGTAGAATTTTTGCCTCTTGATTTTTTTTTTTTTCTAACTAATTTCATCTTAAGATTCTATCCACTACCTTGCTAACATACCATAGCTGTGAAATGAACCAAGGGGAAGACAGAGCAGTTGTGAAAAAAAATAGGAAAACATGGAGAATCTAATTAAGGAGTCTAGGAGGAACTGATACACTAAGAACAGCCAGTTTTCTTGTGCAGTCATAACTGCTATTCTAAAAGGAGAAAGAAATCTGTTGCTAACTTTTCAGTTAAGAACCAAAATTAACTTGTTTATGAGCTCCTTTTTTCTTTCCCAGAGAGCTCACTCTCAAGAAAGTGGAATTAAACTGCATTAAGATCACTACAGAAAATATATTGAAGAAATTCAGATAACATATTCAAGTAAGACATGTTTTTGTTGTTGTTTATTTAAGAAAGTTATATGGAAACCGTACAGGAGGATTCAACAAATAAGTTCTACATACTTATTCAGTAAGCACTGTCCCTCCTAAGCAACTATGGAACTGGTTTTCTGGCAGAGGGGAGGGAAAGAAAAAAAGAAAAAAAAGGTACAGGTATTAGAATTAACATTGTAATGCACATATGGAAAAGGAATTGAGAAGCTTTAAGTAAGGTAACCAGCTGCTTACAAACTGCAGTTTTTTTTACTGTTTAATTTGTAACCTTAGTATTCCAACAATAGCTTATTTTTGCTCTTGTTTTAATATATTTTTAGTGCATTCATGAATACACGTCCTCTCAAATATCTGTAAAGCTGCTGTAATGCTAATATATTAAAATGCTGTCTATGAGAGGCCTTAGATTTTTCAGTATCTTTTACTTTATTGAGAACTGTAAATGGTAAATCCAGACCATATTTGTGATGCTTTTGATGGAATTGAAATCTACATGGAAAAAGTGTATAAATATTATTACTCTTCCAGTTGTCCAGGAGTAGATTTAGCCTGTGGGAAGAAACAAAGTACTTGTAAAACACTGAATTTAAAGACAGAAAAATCTACTTAAATGTAGATGATATTTTCATTCTTTTCTGACTCCCCGTGAGTATATTCTGAGTTTAATCTTCTTGTTTTTGAAAGAAAAAAAAAAAAAAAAAAAAAAAAAAAGCAGTGAGGCATCCTGCCTTAAATGGTGTATATGGCTTTGAAAAACTCTTTTTGGAAGAAGTTCTTACTCTCTTCTGAAGTGCCTTGCAGTATGCTATACTCTGGCTCCCATGTCCACATCAGAATCATTAGTTAACTACACATTGTAGACAAATATTATTCATTTTTTTCTGTCTATTCATTATCAATATTCCCTTTCTTCCCGTTTAATGTTCTGAAGTTTTTACAGTTATTTTAATGAGTAATAGTATTTGCATGAAGTAGTATTTTATGAATCTATCGAGATTGTAATCCTATGAGAGCTGTTAGCAAACATGTAGGTGGAAGCAGCACTTACTTACAGAATTTCCATTACTGATATATAACAAATGCAGAAACTGAAGGTGTGAGGAAGGGAAGTTGAGCATGTAACAAAAATAGTACTTTAACAGATGCCACCACATTTATTTATTATGCATCTGAACAGTCAGGATTTTTCTTAGTTCTTCCTACAAGTATTTCAGAACTGAAAATTTAACAAGTACTGAATGCACTATAGCCTCCACACAGCTCAAAGATTGCTTTGATTGTCTAAAACCAAGCTTCTCTGTTTACGTGAGATACTAAATACGTAAAAAAAAAATATGTATATTGCTTTAGAGGTTTCTGGAGAGAGCTGATTAATTTAGTTATCCTTCTGTCACATAAATAGTACAGCTGAATCAGGAATTTCATACAGGAGAGAAATTTTTTAAAGATCTGAAATTACTAGTAACTGGTTTATTCCCATGGCAGAGAATAAGTGAATTAGTCACTGGATCTCTTAAGACATCTTTGAGTAATTTTTCAGTACAGAAACTATATTCCTCAATAATTGATTTTGTCCTAGCAAGTTCACAAGGGTCTCACTCCAGAATAACTACTGGTGTGATCACTGATAACTAGGAAGGAATGACTTACATGTACTCTTTCTAGTGGCCTGATTATATTTAAGGTTGTACTTTCCAATAAATCTCAAGATTTCAAAAAAAAATGAATAATCTTTCAATGTACAGAAGCAATCAAATGCTTATTCTAGTTAAGACAGTTTTCTTTGCATAGAATCATAGAATTGGAAAATAGTTTAGAAGGGATCTCAGGAGGATGCATAGTCCACATTCCTCCATAGAGAGTTTTAAAATTGTTGTTATTGCTGTTGACTTCAGAAATTATGTAGCTTAATTTTTCTTCTATCTTCTCTCTCTCTCTCTCTCTCTCTCTCTCTCTCACTCTCTCTCTTCTCTCTCTCTCTCTCTCTCTCTCTCTCTCTCTCTTAAAAAAAAAAAAAAAAAAAAAAAAAAAAAAAAAAGCTGGCCTGCTAATTGTACTACATGTCCTGGAAATCATAGAATAATAGAATAGCTCAGGTTCGAATACACCTTAAAGCTCATCAAGTTCAACCTCAGTCTAGCCATACTACCCTAACTCTAACAACCCACCACTAAATCATGTCCCTGAGCACATTCAGACGATTCAGGAGTGGTGACTCAAACACCTCCCTGAGGAACCTATTCCAGTGCTTAACCACCCTTTCTGTACAGAATTTTTTTTCCTGATATCCAACCTAAACATCCCCTGGTGTAACTTGCGGCCATCTCCCCTTGTAAATGTATGTCTCTGAATTGAAAGTGTTTGAGTTAGTTCCTACAGAGCATATTTTAACGTCTTTAACATAAGGTGTATTCTTTCTTTCATCTGCAACAGAAATATTATACTGACATTAGCATATATTTTTATTCATAATTGTATATGAGTTTTGAAAGGTTTCCATGTGGCAGTGGTTTAGCATATGCTTTTTGTGCAATAGAAATTTTTTTCCAAGTACATAACTTGTGAGCTATTTGATAAGTTTTTATTAATGTGTTAATGCAGTCTTTGTTGTTACTTTATGGAAATACCTCTGGCCAAAGATTCACAAACCAAATTTGAGCATTGTGGTATAGTCAAAACACAAAGAGATTGTTTATCCAAAATGCTAGCTATCATTTCAGGAGATGCAATGTGATTTTATTTATTGTTTATTTGCTTGCTTTTTCCTAAATTGATCAATTACATTGGTACATTCTGCTATGAACATCAAAGTTTTAAGTTTACTTGCCATAGTACTTAGTGAACTTGCAACTTGATTGGTAATAACTGAAACATTTATTTTTGTGTGATTTGAGTTGAACCTCCATGATGCATAGACTGCTTAGCATTGTAATGTTTCATTGTATACTTAATGTCTCTTTTGGGAATCTCCAACTTCCATTAAGAAGAAAACATGGTGAGATTTATCTTCTGTTTAATAATTTTATTGAAGATCAGATTCCAGACATCATGCTACATATAAACTAGTAATACAAAAAATGGAACCTAAGTTATAATTTAAAGAAATAACTTTCAAAAACTACTGTTCATGGACAGCCACCTAAGTTCCCCTGAGTTATGAATTTCTTTTCCACTCCCTGAATGGAAAGGTACTTTTGAAACTCAAAACTGTATTTAGACAAGATATGTTCAGACACTCTAGAAAACTTGGAATTTCAAAATAAGAAAACAGTAATAGATTGAATATTTTTCAATAGCACATTTTACCTTTCTTGAACTATTGTTGCTCTGCTCAGAAAGGGAAGACTCTAAGGTTTTTATTATATTTATTAATTTGATATATACTTGAAATAAAAGGATTTAAAATTAGAAACTTGATTCAGCTCATAGATGATACTTTGACATGAATTCCTTCCTTCTTCTTCTGAAATTGAGACTATCATTAAAAATTAAATGCAAATCAACTAAAACAAAAGTTAATTTTTTCCATTCATCCAGCTATACTATTTGTGCAGTTACCACACATCTCTCAGTACTGTAGACTGTAGACTGCTGTTAAACCTTGGCTTAAGGTCCTTCACTACTCTTTTTCCTCTACAGAAATAGATAAGATACACAAAATATTTCAAAATGATAGCATTTCCTATGTTTCTCAGATTTTTATATTTCTTTTCTCCATTTTTATGCACCTATCAAAAGACATAAATATACTACTGCATTAAAGATCCTGTATGGACAATGTACATGTATTACTAAGATAAATGTGTTAAGATAAAAGTTCTACTATGTGTTGTGGATTTTGTTGTTGTTGTTGTTTTTCCCAGTTCTTGCTGTTGCTTCACTATTTAACTGTCAAATTCTGAATAATACTTTAGTATTTTAGAAACATTACAAATATGTTATGAGTGCTCTAATGTCTCAGTAGATAGCTTTACATCCCAATAAAAGGAACATTTACGTTTTGTTGTTTGTATTTTTATGCTACTTAAGTGCCCAGAGTGAATATAGGAAGCTCCACAATTATTTCAGTGAGGACTAGAGAAAGGTAATTTCTTTGCAAAGCTGCTGTACATTTGCATATCATGATTTCATAGGTGCCCTTAGTCTAACCTTGAGATAGATAGCTATTCCCTGCACAAACTAATTCATCTGGGGTGTTCCTCAGCAAACTGTCAATTATGTTTAACTGTGTCAACCTGTATGTATTGTGCAATTTTCCACACTGAATTATTGTCTACTAAATAGAGTCAGCTGCAAATATTGAACACTTGCAAAGTACTCTAGGGGAAGAAATATGAAAAAATTATATATTCTTTTAACATCAAACAACTGTCCTCTTGCAAAGATGTGAAGGGTTAAAAAGTTGCCCAGAAGTATAGTACGTAGTAAAAAGCTTTATGAAAGCAGCACATAGAGTTTCCCATTTACTATATTAACAACTCATTTAGTACACAGTTGCTGTTGAGAACAAGTGATTTAAGTACTTAGCAGAAATACAGCGTATGTATTTTCGTTTTACTGTGAGCCAAATCCCATGTTCCTGTCTCAGATAAATTAAGAAAGAAAAGGTCTAATGCTCAGTTAGAGTAAATTATGATCAGGTAATTAAATGACAAAATTCAATTTAGAGCTGCTGAGGATCCTTACTACAATATTCTGTCTGCCTTAGAATCATAGAATTAGAGAAGCATATAATCCTTAGATTCAGAAGGGATCTCTGCAATGAATACGGACACCACAGCTAGATCAGATTGTCCAGGGCCTTATGTAGCTTCACCCTGCAAGTCTCTAGGGACGGGACATCAACCACAACACGAGGTAACCTTTTTCAGTGCCTCACCATCCTCACTTTAAAAGAGTTTTTCCTTATTTCTAACTTAAATCTATCCTCTCTGAGGTTGAAGACATTTCCCCTTGTTCTGTCACAACAGATCTTGCTAAAGAGTCTGTCCCCTTCTTTTCTGTAACTCCCCTTTAGATATTGAAAGGCTGCTATCATGTCACATTGGAGCCTTCTCTTCTCAGGTTTCAAGAACCCCAGCTCCCTCAGCTTGTCCTCATAGGAGAGGTGTTCCATTCCGTGGATCATTTTCGTGGATCTCTCTGGATGCACTCCAAAAGGTCTATGTCTCTTCTGTAATGACGACTCCACATCTGGAAGCAATATTTCAGGTGAGGTCTCACCAGTGCAAAGTAGAGGGGGAGGAGCACCTCCTTCGACCTGCTAGCCACACATCTTTTGGCGCAGCCCAGGATACGGTTGGCTTTCTGGTCTGCAAGGGCATATTGCTGGCTCATGTCCAGCCTCCCATCCACCTGTATCCCCAGGTCTTTTTTGGCAGGGCTGCTCTCAATCCTTTCACCCCCCCCCCCCCCCAGTTGATATGGATGTAATATTTATAACAGTTCCCTCGACCCAGGCACAAGGCCTCGTACTTGGATTTGTTGGACCTCATGAGGTTCACCTTGGCCCACTGTTAAAGCCTGTCTAGGTCCCTCTGAATGGCATCGTGTCCTTCTGGTGTGTGGACCGCACCCCATTGCTTTGTGTCATCAGCAAACTTGCTGAGGGTGCATTCAACCCTGCTGTCGATGTCACTGATGAAGATATTAACTGAGTATCAGTCCCAGCACTGACTGCTGTGGGACACCAGTTGCCATTGATCTCCATTCTGACATTGAGCCACTGACCACCACTCTTTGGACTAAATCCTAAAGCCAGTTTTTCATCCACTGAACAGTACACTCATCAAATCCATATCTTTCCAATTTGTAGAGAAGGATATTTTGGCCACAATAACCCCATGAAGTGCTATAGGCTTGAGGACGAGTGGCTAGGTGACTATGAAGATGAAAGGGACCTGGGGGTGTTGGTTGATGCTTGGCTGAACATGAGCTGACAGTGTGCCCATGTGGCTAAGAGGGCCAACGGCATCCTGGCCTGCATTAGAAATAGTGTGTCCAGCAGGTGCAGGGAGGTAATCAACCCCCTGTATTCAGCTCTGGTGAAGAGTATTGTGTTCAGTTTTGAGCCCCTCACTACAATTAAGACATTGAGACTCTGGAGTGTGTCCAGAGAAGGGCAACAAAACTGGTGAGCACAAGACTTATGAGGAGCTGGGATTGTTTAGTCTGGAGAAGAGGAGGCTCAGGAGAGACCTCATTGCACTCTACAACTTCCTGAAGGGAGGTTGTGATGAGGAGGGGTTTGGCCTCTTCTCCCAGGCAACAAACAGGACCTGAGGAAATGGCTTCAAGCTGTATCAGAGAAGGTTTAGATTAGACATAAGGAAAAACTTTTTTCTCTCAGAGAGTGGTCAGGCACTGGAATGGCCTGCCCAGGGAGATGGTGGAGTCGCCATCCCTGGCAGTGTTCAAGAGGTGCCTGGATGAGGAGCTATGAGATATGGATATGGTGACTTGTGGTAGTAATGGTAATGGGAGAATGGTTGAACTGGGTGATCTTGCAGGTCCTTTCCAACTTTGTGATTCAATGATTCTATGATTATATATTCTAGGGTACTGTGTCAAAGGCCTTATTGAAGTTGAAATAGATGATATCAATGATTCTTCCCTTGTCCATTGATGCAGTGACACCATCATAATAGGCCATCAGTTTGGCAAATAGGGTTAGGGTTAGGGTTAGGGTTGATTTGACTTGGTAGAGCCATACTGGTTATTCTGTGTCACCTTCCTGCCTTCCATGTGCCTTAGCATAGCTGCTAGAAGGATCTGTTCTATGATCTTCCCCAGCACAGAGGTGAGACTGATAGGTCAGTAGTTCCCCCAATCATCTTTTTTACCCTTTTTAAAAATGGCTATGATGTTTTCTTTTTTCCAGTCACCAGGGACTTCATCTGATAACCATGACTTTTGAATATCAGAGAGAGTGGCTTGGCAAGCACGTTAGCCAACTCCCTTAGGAGTCTGGGATGCATCTCATTGGAACCCACGGACTTGTGGATGTTGAGGTTCCTCAGGTGGCTACGAATTGGATCTTCGCTTACACTGGGAGGGATGTTGCTTCCCCAGTCCCCTTCTAGCAAAACAAATATCTGAATGCTTGCCAGTGAAGATGGAGGCAAAAATGTTAAGTTCCTCAGTCTTCTCCTTGTCTGTTGTTACCAGTCTTCCTGTGTGACTCATCGGGGGGGTATGCCCTCCTGGACTTCCCTTTTCTGGTTGAGAAACATAAGTTAGAAGCATGAAATTTATATAGCCATTGAATTTAAATGTTAATTATGTGTAAAACTTTCAGCCTTTTTTTTTTTTTTTCCCCCTCCAAAAAAAAAAAAAAAAAAAAAAAAGGCATGGCAGTTACACAGTTCTCTTGACTTTATAGTTTTCAGTAGATGTAACAAGGAAAGTCATAAAAATATTTCAACAAGAAAACAATAAAAATGTAACAAATGTAAATGTGGGCTTAAAAATGCTATCAGATGTAATTCTATAATACTGTAGCATACTGTATTAATAATCATCTTTGATTTTTTTTTTCTGAAACATTTCTTCCAAATTTACTTTGCTAATTGTTTATCAGTTTATTTGCAAAATACAAAATATTAAAATGTATGCAGTAATAGCTCTAGTGAATATCTTCTTATAGAATGGTGAGGGAAATTGTGGCTTGTGGCTAAAAAATTATTTTTTACTTATTCACTTAAAAATATATTCTTATTAGTTATTTTACTAACATTTAAGAATTAATTCATTAACTTTTTTCTTAGTACTCAGAGCACAATTTCTCAGTGACTTTATTAAGAAGAAAATAATTCAAATGTTTCTACATGAACTACTTGAAAGGAAACTATCGAAACCACAGAGGAAAACAGTATTCTTCTTTGGTGTAAACAGAGGCAATTTAGTAAGCACAACTTGTTAACAACTACTTTAATTTGAACAGAACTTAAACTATGTTCAAAGCAATATGTGGTTTATAAACACTTTCATCCATGCAGAACAGGAAACACCAAAGGAAAAAGCTAATGATTTCATAGGAAACCTTAACAGGAGCACTATATAATAAGCATCATGTGGGTTGACAGCTCTAATCTATTGTAAGCAAGCTTGAAACTTGCAAGGACAGAATAGAATATTTGAATGTTTTATTTAAGTAGTCATAAAATAATCTTCACGCTTTATGGATGAATTTGCTTAAAAGAGATTTATCTACTCAAGTCTCAACAAAGTGACTTAAAGTACTTTGTGTAGTCATAGCCAGGGTACAGTCTGCTTTTTTAGCCTTATTTTGAAACTTTTCTATTTCCATTCCTTTTGTGTGATGTAGATTTTAGATGTCACTCTAAGACTTGTCAATTTTTATTTTTTTTTTTTCTTGAGCTTTTTTCAATAAAGGTCATAAATTAAACAGTCAAAATCCAGGGATTGGATGCAGGGACAGGGAGGTGATAGTTACCCTCTACTCTGCTCTTGTGAGGCCCCATGTGGAGTACTGCGTCCAAGTCTGGAGCCCGCAGTACAAGAAAGACAGGGAGCTGTTGGAGAGGGTCCAGAGGAGGGCCACAAAGATGATCAGGGGACTGGAGCACCTCCCCTATGAGGACAGGCTGAAGGAGCTGGGCTTGTTCAGCCTGGAGAAAAGAAGGCTGCGGGGTGACCTCATTGCAGCCTTCCAGTACCTAAAGGGAGCCTACGGAGGGGAGGGGAATCAACTCTTTGAAAGGGTGAGTGACAGCAGGACAAGGGGAAATGGTTTTAAGTTGGGGGAAGGGAGATTTAGGTTGAACGTCAGGGGGAAATTCTTTACAGAGAGAGTGGTGAGGCACTGGAACAGACTGCCCAGAGAGGTTGTGGATGCCCCATCCCTGGAGGTGTTCAAGGCCAGATTGGATGGGGCCCTGGGCAGCCTGGTCTAGCATTAGGTGGGATGATTGGTGGCCCTGCATGTGGCAGGGGGTTTGGAGATTCATGATCCTTGAGGTCCCTTCCAACCCTGGCAATTCTGTGATTCTGTGATCCCTTCCACCTTTTTTTCTCAATTACACTCTGGACTTCTTTGAAAAATTAAATTAATTTTCCTCCTTCTCCGGATATCTCATTAAATCATAAGGTATTTCTCCTCATAGACACCTCTTGTCAAACAGTTTCAAATGAGTTAGGTTAATTCCATAAAGGATTTTAGACATTGCAGGACTTAATTCTTTGGGATATTGTCACTTCATGAAAACTACTGCTGAAGTTGTAAGCAGTCAAGTATCAACACTCATCTATACAAGAAGAAATCAAGCTTGTAACATGTCACTAAAACACTGAATACATTGCATATACTTCATATACTGCTTATGATGGAAACACATCAAACAAGTTCATAGAATCATAGAATGGCCTGAGTTGAAAAGGACCATAATGATCATCTAGTTTCTACCCCCCTGCTATGTGCATCTTCTGTTTCTTCTAGCTGTTATGAAGAAGTCTATTGGAATAAATCTTAATACTTCCGCACAGTACCAGATAATACCGTAGAAAACTTTGCTGTCTATTTAACAGGAATGAAAAAAATCAGCAATGAGATGTCAGAATAAATAATTTGCCAGGAATGTGGTGGGGACTTATTCTCTACTTCTAGATAGGAGGTTCCTAACTGTGGGCAGAAATGGGAATCCATGTCTTTGTATTCCTAGGTCAGACTCCTTTACTAAACTCCTGAAATAATAGTCTTGAGACCATATTAAACAATGATTTGTTGGTTACAGCAACTACTGTCATGTGGAATCACAGAAATAAGAATACATATTTCTGTTGTCATGTTTGGAACAGAGACTCCTTACTGCTTAGGTCACTGTTCTCATTACTAAATATGTGAACACTGATGAAAGGTCTCACAAATCATTGCTTTTCTTGAAGCTATTCCATCTAAACTGTCAGACTGTAAGATCACTCTCTTACTTTCTCCAGTAAGAGAACTTTTCTTTAACCAATTTGTATTTCTGTCTTTAAAGAAATGTTCCAAATCTTCAATAGAAGACATTTATTTACTTAGAAACTACTACTGAATAGATCATCTATCAGAATGGGTAAGTCCTCTCTCAGTTGTTTCAAATAAAGTAGAGAAAGGATGTCTAGCTGTCTAGCCCTTGCTATGCACTTAGTTTCTAAATGCAACTGAGAATCTAGTGGGGAAAAAAAATAAAAAATAAAAACAAAAACAAACAACAACAACAACAAAAACACACCCTAATTCTAAGGAAGAAAATTGCATTAGTTTTAGAGAGTGAATATATAAGATGAATCAGATTAATTTCTTTCTAAAAATTGAAAGAACTCCACTGGTTATAAAGGTGGTTGTCTCCTCATGTCTAGCTCCTGATCAGAACTGGGTGTATACAGTCAGGACAGATGAATCCTAGTTCGGTCTTTCTGTACTTGATCTCATCCTCTATTTGTTAAACAGTTACTATAAGGAGAGAGCTCTCTTCTTTGTCCTCTGTATGAGTTAGATATTGAAATCATACACATAGCAAGCGTCACAGACAAATGCAGAACAGGTTACTGAATTTCTGAGTTTTTCTGCATTTGGAAACTGATCATCTGTACATTTTCCTGGAGAGGATGCATTCAGTACCGAAGCAGGAAATCACCTGTGGGTTGAGGGGTCAGCTGTCAGGTGTCATTGAGTGGCAGTGGCACTCTGTCATGGCAGGGACAGAGCCAGGAGAGGCAAGGTCATCCCCTACACGTACAAAGATGGTCTGCAAGAAGCAGAGAGAACAGGATGGGTAAATGGCATAGCTTGTCAGAAGGGCGTGGTACTACAGTTTGTGCAGTAAGTTCATGCAGGGCAGGCAAGCCGGTCATTAGAGGAAACCTCTTTATTAGTATCAACATGGTGACCACTAGGTGTGGCAGAGAGGCAGAAGCAGAAACACAGACAGGGGACCCTCTACCACTTTGGACTGATGCATGCACTCAGACAGATTTCCTATGAAGCAAGAAGGCTGCCCAGTCATTTGGCTCTGTAGATCTCCAAAATCTAGAGGTCAGTCATGGGACCAAGGTAGGTGATGGGTGTCATGAGTGAAGATGTGCCCAACTAGATGACATTCTTGAGCAGCTGGCCAGACTGAGACAAGAGGTCTCCAGGTTGAGATGCATTCAGCAGTCTAGGAGAGAAAATGATGCTTCATATCACATGATTATGTAGGCAGTCAGAGTGCCAGACCTTGGGGTCCAATCAGGGGAGGAAGATAAGCAAGCTTCTGACTTGATAGAGGATAGACATGAGCAAGATGAGGGGGGCTGGACCCTTGTGTCTTCTTGGAGCAAAAGGAGAAGCCTTCCTCTAGTCCCTGAAGTCCCACTAGCTAACAAATTTCAGTCTCTGGTATGAAAGAAAGAAGTTATGGATAGCAGCTTGGAACTGGAAAGGGGATAATGACATTGAGAAAATCGAACTGAGGATCCAAATCATGACCTGTGCCGCTAAAAAAATGTAAAGAGTCTTAGTAATTGGAAACTCTTTGCTGAAGGGCCCTGATGCACATGTCTCCTGGCAGCCCTGACTGTGGTAGGAGAGTTGTAACTTAATTTCATCCTTAGGGTCCTTTGCAATCCAAGCCATTCTATGATTATTAGTCATGCTGAGGAGCAGAAATACAGGGCAAGGGATAAAACAACAACAACAACCACAAAATAAAACAACAAAGGACTTCTCATGAATTTAGTTGCTTAGGCAGTAAGTGAAGCTTAAATTTTTTTGGATATGAACAAGCCTATGTCCTAGAATTAACCCAGTCAGAAGGAGTACCCGTGTCCCCTTCCAAATTTAGCCAAAAATTTGAAAGAAATGTTCACAAACATAAAGCCCACAATAACTAGATCATTTAGTTAAATATTAATCCAAATGTGCAGATGAGATTTTACTGCATCCCGATTAACATTAAAGAATGGCAATATCCTATTCAGAATGTCTGTAACAAGCACATTAACTGTGAGGCCTTTTATGCTAGAAAGAGATAAAGTAGACTTGACATTTTGACATGACTCAGCTAGTAAGATATATGTTCATTCAATTGCTTCTGGGTATCACGTCGTTACTGGCGCTGTCCTGATGTTCTCATTCGAAGCAAAGCTGTATTTGAGCGAAATAGGAAATATCAAAGATTATGAGGATAAATGAAGAGAAAAGCCACGTGGATATTATATTAGCCTGATAAATGGGGGGAAAAAAAAAAAAAAAAAAAAAAAAAAAAAGGAGGTTTAAGTAGTTATTGTTTCTTAGCATAGCCTCTACAACTACAATTTTATAGTAGCTTTTGTAATAACAATAAAAACGTATTTAAGTTATTAGAACAATTACTGTCTTGGATGTAAACTTTCTAAGTTTTTTCTGAACCTAAAGTCTTATCTTTGGCACTGTACAATGACCAGCATCAGGAGTATAGCCAGCCACATATTTCAACATTTTTTTTTAAATTCAACATGTGACATCTTCTTTACAGAGTATTCTAGGAAAATAAAGAAATGAAAAAGGAAATATTTTAGTAGAGTTAGAACATTATTTTCACATTAAAAAAAAAAAAAAAAAAAATCATTCTCTTCCCTACTGTCTTGTTTAGCATCAAAGTCTGTTTGATTTTTACTGCAGGTTATCATATCATAGTGTGAAAATCTACTTTTATGTAATAAGCAGATTTTTTCTGTAACTTAAACTATGTTATCTTTCTTAGCATTGGGATAGCATCTAATTCCAAAAGCTTAGAAATTCAGAATGAACTGAACTATAAGTATACTGCAAACCATTGCAGCAACGTTGTTGGAACAAGAGCAATCGTATCTGATCTTAGTACAGCAGAAGAGTGAAAAGAATGCATTTAGTGTAATGTTCACCCCTTATCTTGCTTTTTAGGTTATGTATATAGAAATCAACAGCCGCAGTGCTGTAAAATCGTATCTTAAGCCAGAGCAAAAAAGTGGTGTAAACTCTGAAGAGTTCTACGGAAACAGCATTTGCAATCACTTCAGGGTGTTACTGAGAACTGCCAGGCATTTTGACAGAAGAAAGAATGGAAGAGGAAAGGAAACATAATCTACTTGCAGTAGGAGTAAAGCAAAGCAGAAACCCCTGTGACAAAAGCTCAGAGCAGTTTTCATAGGAACTGGTGTATCCTATTTTCATATATACATAAGATATTGAATAAGAACGATACATAGTAGCTTATTTTCCTTTCTCTTGGTGATGTTAATCCTCCACAGAACACATTGCATCAGCTCTATAGCTTTTTACAAAAAAAAAACAGCTTTTATGTGAAAGTGAGAAAGAAAGAGAGACATGAGTCCAAGTCTCCTGTATCAGTCTACTGAGAAGGTAGAGATCTAATTACTATTTCAGTGTAGGCCTTTCTAGTCTATAAACACATTTATTTATATACATATGATAGATATACTGAAGAATAAAAAGCAATCTAGACTTATCTATGCTGCACAGGTAAAAGGAATAGTATCATACTGTAAAATTTATTAAATTAATAAATGAAATCAAACTGGTTTAAGGGATTTTAATTCATAGAGCCCTAGCAATTCCCACATAAGGTGAAAATAAAGTGAACCTGAAGGAAAGCTAGATCTTATTGTGAAAATCTGCATAAATGAAAATTAATCTGACAACATTAGTTTAGGGGAAAAATGCACCACCAAGAACAAACAAACAAATAAATAAATTGCAGAATCACAGAATTGCAGAATCACACACACACACACCTCTGAATGCCTTGGATTAACAGAATAAAGGGATAAAATAAGGAAAAGCATCTTGCAAAGATATTAAGTGATTGATTTATGTCAACTTCTAATATCAGGAAGTTGAGAAGATCTGCTCTTTTCAGATAATGAACATGAGTTTTTGCCAGATAGGAGCCCAAAGTGATATATTAAAGAGCAAACATTCATAGAAACAAATGTTTTTTTACTAGAGAGTTCTTCTGGAAAACAGCTACGTCAGAAAGAGATTATATGTTCAAACAATGTATCCATTTTAGTATTAAATAACCTGTGATGATTCAGGGAATTCCAAAGCAATGAACACAAACACGATATTTAGGAAGTCAAGTGAAGTAATAATAAAAGATGTATGTAAAAACATAGAATAAGCATGAGAAGCAACATTAAAAGGCAAACGCTGTATCTGTGCAGATCAAGGTAGTCCTAGATTACGAGAAATGTACTTTCTATAGGACCTTAACAATTTTTTTCCCCAAAGACAATATAACAAGAAGTAGAATTTGTGGTTTACTAAAAAAAAATGTTGAGATAAGAGAAGGATTGCAGGGATTATTCTTTTTCATAAGGCAAAATGTGAAAAGGCTAAGAAAGTAGCTTGGCAGGTTAATGTTCTCTTTGACAGTAATTGATGGTAATAGAGTACTAGGTTTTGTTTGATATTACTATAATATAATGAGTTTGAACAGAAACTTAAATTGGGAAAGGAACTTAAAGATTATCTAGTTCCAAAGCCTCTACCATAGACTGAGATATCTTACACTGTACCAAGATGTTCAAAGCCCCATCTAGCCTGGTCTTGCATACTTCCAGGGAGACATCCATAAACTCTCTAGGCAACAAGTTCTACTGCTTCAGGATACATATATTCAATAATTTCTTTCTCATATATAATTTAAATTTACACATCCAGTTTAAAAACAATATTTCTTGTCTTCTCCCTACCTTATACCCTTATAAAAAGTCTTGCATAATTTGTCCCTTCTTGTTTTGATGAAATAGGATATGAGTTTTTTTCTTTTTTTTTCTTGTTTGTTTTTTAAGATTAAAAATATTTTTGCAGTGTATAGTAAACTTGATGCTTTACACCAAGAAAAAAAAAACGTACAAGCTACCATAAGTCTACTGAGGTAGAAAAAATATGCACAGATAAGTAAAAGCAGCTGAAAATCATACATGAAATGTCACAGTGAGTGAGGAAGCAGTTCTGTCCAGTGTATTAATTTAAATAGAATTCTAAATGGGAAGAAGTATCTGCAGACTCAATGCAGGTGAATAGAATGCTAGTTATGAACATAGGTACAGCATTTACAGTGTTCCTATTTCTTAGTCAAGTATAAAATAGTTTACTCCTAATTCCCACCTGCCAAAGATGGAAAGTGATTATAAGTAAAATTGCTATGATTAACATGAGAAGAAAGCACATAGCTTGTTTATTTCTTTTTTAATAGACTTCATGTTTTACAGCGTTAATAAAGTATGAAAGTAATTTTTAATTGTGGACATGAAATTTCAGTTTGGAGGTGGATTCTTCTTTTTTATATTTGTACCTGTTCATTACTTCTCTAAGCTGTTTTTCTTTTTTTTTTTTTTCTTTTCCATGCAAATTAAGAAACAGAAGGTGTCTGTTTAACTTGCCTCATTCCAGTATGGAGACAAGAAATAACCAAAGCCTGTTCTTGTACAAAAGAATGCTGTAGCTGTCATCTAGAAATGATAATGACACTCACCCAGCCACTGGCATGCACAAATCTTCTGTAACTGAAATAGATAGCATGCATTATTTTCAAGGTTACATATTAAATACTGGAAATCATAAAAATAAGTAATTATATATAGTGTGATTCTGTATGAAATAGAGATAAAAATTCATCTAAAAAGTAAAAAAAAAAAAATTCTAATAAGAAATTTTTTAATCTTTGGATGTATTTTAGGAGCACTAGATAAAAGAAATTTTTCTCAATATTAAAGTGAAGAGAGTTCACAAATCTCCGTCTCAGATATTTTTTTCTCATTCTGACATGGTTGTGTTGAAGCCTCAGGAAGAAAACAAGTCAGATTTGTATTTGGCTGCACATATGACAACAGAGTGCGAGAGAGATAGAGATTCATGAAAACAATGAACAAGTGTTATCTTAGTAAAATAAGTTAGCTATGTTTCATTTTAAACATATTAAATCAGAAAATGATAATTTCAGGTATGTAAATTGAATTCCTTGTATGTAATTGAATATAGAATTCAATTAATGATTCTTCAAACAAGAATCCTGAGACAGTAAGAGTCAATATTTGTATTGTATCATATAACTAAAGAAAAATGCTAATTCCAAATTCTGCCCATTTTTAAGATCATTACTTCCAACTCATATTTCTATTCCAAAGCCTGAATTTAGTGTAGCAGAGAAAGAAGCTAACATAATATTCAGTAGAGAAAAAAATATGTGAATAAAACTAAGTCATTAGAAAAATAAGAGATCCAGGATGAATGTGAATAGTTTTACTTCTCTCCTGCAAAATTTTAATTAAGCCTTTTTGATCCAAATTAGTGCATCCCAGAACAAAAAGTATCAAGGAACTCTGACACACCTAAAGACATAGAAAAGCATCATTAAGATAATAAATAGGACTGACTCCTTGTTTTAATGATACAGTGTTTTCACTGCAATTTGGATAATATAAAACATCTTCAATAAATAAAATGCTCAATCAATATTGCCAACACTTATAATTGAACCTATGATTTGCATGTAGTTTAAGACAGAATTGCTTCAAGGATTCAGAAGGAACAGAAGATTTGTTATAAGATATGTTATATATATTATTGTTTCTCTGACAGCATAATGACAATATATAGAATTAAGCTGGCTGTAATTTTACTATAGTTGTATCTAAGTTTTAAAATTTGAGTCAGTGTAGAGAAAACTAGTAGTAGACAATTGCATGTTTTAAAGATCTGCAGAATTCACTGTTCAAATAAAAAACCAGGCTTACCTACCTGCAAATACTTTACTAGTGATTGTGAGTTGATTCTGACTTTTTAATTTTTTACAACTCTGACCTTTTCTAAGTTGATAATTTAAATACATTATGCAATGTCTGTAACGAGAAAAATGAGGCAATTTCCAATTATTTTTTCCTGAAATGTGTAGCTTTAAATATTTACATTTTATTTCTTTGCCTCACAGACAGCTTATCATAGTAATACTGTTTTTTTTAATTGCAATTACATTCAATTGCTAGATGAAAATTTCCTAAATATTTTTTCATTTGTAATTTTTTATTACTGATAGTGATCTATAAAAATATTTTTCCCAATCATGGAATTTCCTTATAGAAAAAATAATATATTTTTTTTTCCTGTGAAAATGCACTGATTTCCCCATTGATAGCCAAAAGCAGATAAATTTTCAAACTGAAAGCATACACTACTAATCAGCATAAATGGTCACATTTGGATAAAATAAAATAAAAAGAAAGAACTCATAAATGATTAAATCATACCTGCTTTCCAATTCATGTATAAAACATAGGGAAAAAATCTGACTTGCACTTTATAATTTAAGAAAAACAATATAGTTGTTGGTGTAAAAGTTATGACTGTTAGGCCTCCTTTATATAATTCCGCAGTTGTATTACATTACAGGAAATGCAAACATTCAGTTATGTTGGAATACGTGACTGTAACTTTGTGAAATGATCCCTGTATGAGTGATACTCTTTCAGCATAATCATTAAAGTGTGCTTCAGGGACGACAGAGAACACAATAGATTATTTAATCCAGTGGTTTGTACATATTGTAAGGTTTTAAATCCATTTCCATCAGCCTTCTCCAGGTTATAAATTCTTCAGCAAGAATAAATGACAGAAATTTCCAGAAGATGTAGAGCTACATTAGTAGTCAACAGATTTAGGCTATCCTCTCACTTTTCATTATATTGATACCATTTTCTTCACAATAGGGCAAAGAGAATGGCTTTTCAGTTATGAGAGATTGTTTAGTCATTCAAATTTTTAGTATAAACATAAGAAAAGTACTAATAAATGGAATTTGTTTTCTGATTCCACTAACCAAGTTATGTAACCGTCTTTTTCCCCCAGTAAACAGTAAAGCTAGTGTATTTGATACCACTGGCATTTACAGACAAAAAGTCTCATGTGAGGAGTGAATCACAAAATGATTATCAATCTTATGATAGTAATAGTGGAACTTGTAGTATTTGAGACCAAATTCAGATGTCCAGAATTTAGGATGGGAAGTCCATGTTTACAAAATTCCACATCATGGATGTGCATATATCAGAGAACATGTTTAATTGCACATTTAATTAATGCTTTAACATTTCCACTAAGACACATTCAACTATTTCATCTAAATATTTATATGTACAAACTTCTACCTTATTTTCCATTATTTATTTATTATTTTTTAAGTGCAGTCAAACTTCTTAAACTCCAACAGTTATCATAGTTTAGAGTCTTGGTTAACAACAAGGTGTTGATGTCATCATCTCTTCAAAAAGCAGAGGCAAAACTTCATGATTTTCAGAAATCACAAGCAATGCATGCCTCCATCCGTTTATACAGGCAGGATAAGAGGCTGTGAATACAACAGCTGCTTCCTGTTCCAAAACAGCGCAGCCATGAATTTTACCTACTGAAACACTTGCATATTTCACTGTCAGAGAACTTCCTATGCTGTGAGGGAAAACAAACAAATAAAAAGGAGACAGAAAAGGACACATGAAAAGGATCTCATGGTGCCTTCAGGAGAGATAAGCATGTTTATTCATTTGTATTCTTCTACTGCCTCACTGATTCCTCTTGCTCACACTGGGAAAAGAGGATTGAAAGAAAGAATGAGGGAAGGCAGCAGAATGCTGTCCATCAAGTTAATCGAGCTATACAACATGCCAAATATCTCTACAATGTGTATATCAACACAAAATAGAAGAAGAGCGAAGCCAGTTTGGGCGCATTTGCAAGTCAGCACGTAATTCTGATGTCACAATGAATTCTTTCATTGTCTTGTCCTTCCCAGCACTTTTTCACTTTTTCACTCCAAGGTTACTACAAACACCTGGCAGGATGGACCTTTCCCCATCTGTTTGACTAGTTAAAAGTGAAAGTTCTGAACCACCTACAATGTCAAAAGAGAAAAATTTCTCTTAAGCTTCTTGGACTGAAAATGGTATAGTTACAAAACAAGACTGAATTAAGACTGACTTCCAGAAAATGCTATTCCTTAACCATAAAAAAGAAAGTCTTAAGGAAAAAGTGAAGATGTGGGAAAAAAAGTGAAGGGACTTGTAATCCACGGAGTGCTTACACACAGAGACTGTCGGGACTATAGTTTCTCTCAAGCATGATTGAAGCTTGTAGCCATCAATCTGCCCCCCAAACTGTATTCAAGCCTTCCTCCCAGTCCCCAATGGCATGCAGTCCCTGTATTGCTATTGACAGTGCTTAAAAAATTTCCACCCTGTTATACTGGCAGAGTATACTGGCAGAGTACTCAGTATTGCACAGGCTCATATCCTCTCAGGATATGAGAGAAAAGCTATTAAAAAGGAAAAGTATTGTGGTTTTGGTATTTTTTCAGGTTTTGGTGGTTTTTTGTTTTGTTTTGTTTTGTTTTTGTTTTTGTTTTTTTCCTTATACCAATACAGCAGATTACAGACACAATAGTTACATCTATCTTTGTGAAATTTAAGAGGATCAGGAACTGATCTTAACCATTTGTTTTGTGATCATTAATCCTTCATAATTCTTAGGTCTCTTGTAAGGTCCATTTTGGATCTCTGAAATTATGCATTCCTCAAAATATATTTGCTTTATAAACTTTCATTGCACACATAGTCTATGTAATAATGCATTTAAAAAAGGATATATATCTGCTGATTAGCAATGGACTTTCACATCCCTCAGACAGTATTTCAGAGACATACTACTGAAAAGATCAAAACCTGAAACAGCAAAACAAGAAAACCACTTTAATATATCCAAAATGTCAAAGAGTCTTATAGGGATAGCTTGAATGAACTGGGTAGATGTTCCTTGACCTCAGTGTGTTTGATAGTTGCTCCAGTTCTCTGGGAGTTTCCAATCTATTTTCTGGTGGAATGGTAACTGTAGTAAATAAGAAGCAGAGAGTATAAAGAATTTTCTAGTAATTTTAAATATGTTGTATCTATACCAATTTGAACAATCTAAATAAATTATTGACTGTATGTTGCTGTCATGTTTAATGACACCAAGACAATCTGAGTGGCTACAATGGCAGGCACTGCAGTTGAATCAGAAAGCCAATCCATGCCAGTATCAGTTGCCCCTACATACAAGATGAAACACTGGCTGCCAGCCAGCTCTTTTAGGAAGGAAATAAACTCTTATAAAGAAGGGGAAGGAGAAGTGAATGAGGAAGGCTGCTACAAAGCAAGGCCATCACAAGAATAGAAGGAGAAAGTGGCAAAACTCATAGAGGAGGCAATAAGAGTCCATTCCATAAAAAAATGGGCCAGATATGAGATATGTGAAAAAATTCAGTCATAGTCCTTTACTTTGACTTAGTGTAAGCACTGCTCCATAGCAACTAAAACAATGGTGTGTTATCAAATCCAAAACACAACATCATACCTTAGGAAGAAAGTTAACTCAATTCCAGCCAATATTAGAACAATATAGTACAGATGTTCAGGGCTATTCTTAGGGGGAAAAACAAAACAAAACAAAACAAAGCAAAGCAAAACAAAACAAAGCAAAGCAAAACAAAACAAAACAAAACAAAACAAAACAAAACAAAACAAAACAAAACAAAACAAAACATACACACACAAAAGAAACACAAGCAAGACCAACAAACCAATTGGAAAACAAACAATCCCCTGCATCCTCCCTCCTCCCCTCCCCAAAAAAACACACACACAAAAAAAACCCCCAAAAAACAACAAAAAAGCCTCAGCCTATAGACCTCCAGCAAAGATGTTGCAAATTCCTCACAGATAAAAACATCTGAAAATAATCTTTTCACCTAAAGGGCATCAACTATTTATTTCCATGTAGCTTCCATACTTCCAGAAGAAAATACCAGAGAAGCTGTCCTGTATCACTCTGACAGGAAGTAAAACTTTCCCCAGTGAAAGCATTCTTTTCTGAAGAAGCTCTCTCATAAAGTTCTCATGGTCTCCAGTGGATTGATGGGCCAGCTGGAGTCTTTCCTTGTAGGACTATGAACCAAGTTAGACAATTTATTATTATTATTATTGTTATTATTTTCAGTATGTGGTGTGTGGTGTGCAAGTTAAAATGCCTGGAGCTGTCAGCTCATAGGACCAAGATTCCAAGATTATACAGTGCTCAGCTGGCCTTGTGAAAGAATTTCATCTTCCATTTATACTGTCAGTTTAATGTCATAACATTCCGCAGGACATAAGCCTGCAGAAAAAGCTGTTATATGAATGAAATCCTAGGTGAGCAGGCATGGCACATGAAATCCTTCTACCTAGAGCTTTTCCAGATTTACTATATGTTCATCTCCCTCAGCTGCTATGAAGAAATGGTTATCACAAGTAAGATTGCCGCTATTTCTGCTGCTGCTGCAATTTGGAAACAACCACTGGAATAAATTAGAGGACAGCTGCATCTGAGGATACTAGAGAGAGCCTGGCACAAAGCACAAGACGCTTCAGCAAGCCACCGTATATGACTTACTGGCAAAATGATCATGCCATTAACTAATTGAAAAATTACTTTCCAATAATTATTGCCAATAAGAAGCAAAGAAGGGACACAAATATCTACAACTTAGTACTCAAAACACACAATATACTGCAACATCTGTTTTGTTTTGTTTTGTTTTGTTTCATTTCAAAATAAAATGTAAAAATGAAAAATCTGACATTTAGTTCTGTATTATGAAAAAAGTACTGTCATTTATAGAAATAATACTGATGTCTTTTAAGAATATGAAAGTCTTACTTTATTCAGAGTGATCTCGGTACTAAAATAGAGTTGGTGATCAGTTTAGAAGTCTGTAAGGCCAAAAAGTCTAGTAATGTTCTTATGCTGAGTGAACAAAAGAAACATATCCATGTTCTCTTTGGCAGAGCTACAATTGCGTCTGACATATCCTTCAGACCTATATCTGCTCCTGGACTGAAATGAGATAGGAATGAGATTGTTTAGATACACTGGGGGATTAGCCCAGAAAAGAAAGCAGACTACAGGTATTTACTGATGAAGACAACTGGTGATGAGTCTTTGCTGCTGTCTGACAGCTTGATCACTACTTCCCCTTTAGAGGTCTCTCTTCAGAAATGGACAGAGAGAGAAGCTACTTCACAGATGTAAATTAGAAAAATAGCAGAAGTAGTAGTAGTAATGAGTAATTAATGATATTCAGACAGTGATACCTAATCTTAGTGAGAAAAATATAATATCAGGATATATTAAAGAATCATATTAAAGAATCACATGTTCTATAGTGTGATCACAATAAAAAATGATTTTTTTTTTTTTTTAATATTACCACTTTGGGGACTTTTCAGTTAAAGCATCTCTGTTTTATTTTTAAAGTTATGCATTCTCAAGTGCATAACTTCTTTTTTTAATGTTATAGAGCAATAGATATGTTTCTGAAAAAGAATAGCAAATAAAAGGTCATTAAAAATAACACACAGCTGACTACGTTAGAATAAGTCTCTGCTTAGAATGAAAAACAGATCTATTTTATTTGTCTGTTTGTTCATTTCCTTTTCCAATGGCAATTTTCTCCTTTTCCCCTTCTGCTATTTAAAAAAGATTTGTGTGTGCGTGAATCCACACGCATGCATATCCCTTTGGCAGGAAATACTCAAAAACTTTGAATACATACCATGAAGAAATCAGGTGATTATAATATAGCACCCATGCTGTCTCAGTATAGCTTAGATTTGCATGGTTCAACCTTATAAGTACTTTAATGATAATTTTATTCCTCCTGTACCTTGTGTATTTTGAGTACAGGTTTTAGTATCCTTTCTGAGTTGAAATTCTGTGAAATTGAATTTGGAATTAAATTGAAGTTGAAAATCTGTTTTCATTCCTTATTTTTTTCATTGTAACAGATAACAAAAGTTTGTGGTAACTGAACTGCATGAGTTGTTGTAATGACTGTGCCAACAAAATAATAAAATATTATTTTTTGTGTTACCTAAATCTTATATTTGTGCCTAATAATAAAGCAACTATTATTACCCTTAACTCTGAATCTGTATAGCATGACTAACTTCTCAAATGAATCCTGCTAAAATATGCATCTTATCTTCTAATCTATGCAATTTTCTCTCATTACTTAAAATGGATGAGTTGCCAGACTCCATCATTTGTGTATGATTGCTGTGTTTTTAAACAACTCTATTGCGTATTTTGAGATTGTTTCTGTCTGGATATTGAGAGCAATCAGAAGCCTTTTGGAATATCAGCTCCATGTGTACATGAATATAAGGGATAATTAATGTTTCACCCTTGCCACCCACTCCAGTTTTCGTTTGTGACTGATGATCTTATTTAGCTGAAACATAATTATATTTTTCTAAAATAACCCTTACTATAACAAGTTAAATTTGATAAAATAATGGAAAAAAACTTTTAATTATTATTTTTGGACTTGAATTTTAGAAATTTTTGAGGTAGTACTCTTTAAAATACGTAAGAAGTCAAATAGCAATTATAAATTTTCTCAATGTATATTCTTATCATTTTTCATTTTTTTTTTTACATAACTTTGAAACAAGTCCTTAGGCTCCCTGAAATTTAAATTTTAGCTATCTAGATTCATGCCTTTCATTCCATTCATTGTATATATATATATGTTTTATCTTTTTTTATCTTATCATTAGAATGTTTTTGTTATTTTCATATCACATTACACTTACCAGGGCGAGGTTATATTGCACACATAGAAGTATATATATAACATTTATCTGAAGGTATGCTAAAGATATTTTTTGCTGTACTAATAATTCCTATTAAATTAATATTTAGAAATTTCCACTTAGAATGGGATCTTGTTCTTGTACATTCATTTCTGCTGTGTGTTAGAAAGAAAGAAAAGAAAAGAAAAGAAAAGAAAAGAAAAGAAAAGAAAAGAAAAGAAAAGAAAAGAAAAGAAAAGAAAAGAAAAGAAAAGAAAAGAAAAGAAAAGAAAAGAAAAGAAAAGAAAAGAAAAGAAAAAAAGAAAAGAAAAGAAAAATTTTTTCTCATAATAAGATATTTTAGAGGTAATCATAAGAATATAGGAAGGATAAGAGAGAAAGGAATGTTCCCTTTTAATTGGTCATCTTTACCCAATAAAGGGAGTTTATGTCCAAAAAGTTTAACAAATTTCTTCAGATTCTAAGTCCCCAAACATTTCCTAAGAAACTGGTATGCTACATAGAATTTAACTGTTTAATATTGTAGGTGATTCACATTACACTTTTTTTCATATAAGATATCAGAATCATCAATACTTTGTTCAAATTACTGTCATCCCAACAAACTCTTTGACTAGACTCCTAAAGTGATGTTTAATTCCTTGAAGCAACACACAAGAGAATCAGTGACAAAGTTTTCTTTCAATTTAGTTGGAATTATCAAGCCTTAAATTTGAGCATCTGATCCTAAATTTGGCTGAAAAGAATCCTGCATTTTCTGGCAATCATATGTTCATGGTGTAGAGATGCTTACGTGCCTTGGCAAATAAAGAACATGGGGAAAAGTAAAATTTGTGAAAATTGTATTTATTTATTTATTTATTTTTAATACAGCTGATAACAGCTTTTTTTTTTTTTTTTTCTTTTTCTGTACTTAGCACTCAAAATCATTCCTCCAATGGCTGTTGACATTTAATGAACAAAAATCTCCACGAACTTCTCTGAAAAATCATGCCAGTCTTGGGTATTAATTTTGTGGGTATAGACATGCTGTCATTTCAATGTTTGAAGTTTTTATATGTGTAAAATCCAAAGTCTGAATATGTACTTTTAAACTCAAAATTAATGGAAATGGCACAGCAGAACTAAAATAGAAGTAGGGAGTGAAGTAATAGCAGTTGTGGAAAAAGACCCTGAATATCTGTGATCTCTCAGTATGCTACTAAGGGCAGAAGGAAAAAAAATAAATTAAAAAATCAACAAAAACAAAACTACAACATCAACAAAATCTACAGTTTTTCAAAGGCTGAAAGAATTTATGTTGGAATGAAGATACTACAGAAGTATATGGGCCCTTGGGGAGGAGAAAGAGGGAATCAGTTGTTTTATCTGGTTGGACATAAAATCACACAGATAAGAAGGAAAGAAAGAAGCATGCATTTTCTCTGAGTAATTGAATGACTCACAGTATTTAATCAGCTCAATTCCACTGCCAAAGAAAGTATAAATGCTTTGGATGAATTTTTACCCAGAAGTCATTTAAAAGTGACTCCAGTGATGAGGATTCCTACACTGAGACTTTTTTTTTTTTTGGTCTACTTTTTATTTCTGCTTCTGATACTAACTTGACTTTTTTATTTGCATGTATCTCATAAGCTATCCCTACTTGACTAGTCCTCAGAAACAGCAAGTTTTGTGCAGTTGTCTAATATCTTCAGATGTTTTAGGCTTTTTTTTTTTTTTTTTCACATTTTCAGTCACTAACATATCATTAAACATTTAAAAAATGTTCATTTTCAACCATCTGTTAGCAATTTCTTAGGATTTCTGCAGATGAAATGTCACTGAAATTGTTTAGCTTCAGTTTCTCAAGATAGATAGGTTTTTCTCTTGTTACACAAATGGATTCCCTCAAGTTAAGTCATACATGAACGTCCTGAACTGTTTAGTGATTCCTTCTGACATTCAGTGCACAGAATATTTGCAGCTGGAAGGCTTGCAGATAGTTTCTACCAGTAGCTTATGCCAACTGTGTGATGCATAATTATGTTAATTACAGTTTTTCAAATTTATATGTAATAATTATTTGTCTTTGATTTGTAGAAGAGATGCTCTGAAATATAGTGGTTAAATTACTTTTCTGAGAGTGAATTCCCAGTAACAAATAACGAGACATTTATCAAACATGGAAACTAAAATGCTTGCAACTCAAAGACTCTTGACAGCCCTTGTATCTTTTAATTTCTAGATCCAGAGACTAAGTAGCATCTCAGTTAAAATAAATTTAGATTTTTTGGTGTTGTCTAGCCAGTGTTGAAGATCTAGCAGATCTTCCACTCAGAAAATGAAGAGTCATTACTCATAGGATACAGAATGTTCTTTCAGTTATGGATTGAATGCATATGTATTTCATTTACTGAATTCAAGGTGTCACTGCTCTTTTGAATAGATCTCCATGCACAAAACACCTCTTTGTGTCAAGAGAATGCTTTCAACATGGATAGAGATTCAACTGCTTGATACTGTCAAGACTTGGATAGTCAGGGGCTGTTGGAATATAAGGCTTCCATCATTATTACAGTCATAAACAGATAGTAAACACTTTTCAGATCTAGTGGCAGCATGTCTTTGATTAACTTATTTCTCTTCCTTATACGTTCCCTGCTAAAAAAAGAAAAAGATATCTAAGGAAGAAGAAAAATAAAAACAAGACTGGAGCTCAAATCTTCTTTTATTTTTTTATTTTTTTATTTTTTAACAGACTTACAAAAAGTAAAAAAGGTTTCACATAAAAATCATAAATAACTGAACTGTTGTACAGTCATCTGGCCCTTACTAGAAAAGCTGTTTCTATCAATAGGTTGTTTTATAGTTTGTAGTGCAAAAAATCCATATTCTAACCTAAAATA
Source organism: Chrysolophus pictus (assembly GCA_037305975.1). Lineage (NCBI taxonomy): Eukaryota > Metazoa > Chordata > Aves > Galliformes > Phasianidae > Chrysolophus > Chrysolophus pictus. Next base: position 35,520,600 of record CM074576.1, on the reverse strand, counting down.
AATCCCATTATGAACATGTGACACAAAAAAAAAAGGGAAAGAGAATAGATGTTTAGAACTACGTTACCACAAAATACTGAGTAGATTTCTACTATAAAAAGTACAGGCCATTGGGAAGCACACAGAATTTATTACATGAAAGAGGGATGTTATTCTCCAAAGAAACACTTCAGAGATGTTGTAGTAGCATCTGTTTTCCTTTTGTTTATCTGAATTTGTTTAAAGAGTCTAGCACACACCATTTGCATGTTCATGCATATGTATATTTCAACCTTCACTATTCATATTCAGTTTCATTCACTGTTGTGTATAATTCTACATATTTCTATTTTTTCCATCTACTCCCTATTCTATAATCCTGAAAACTCACTACAAAAGATGTCCTCATTGGGACTGTTGAAGTGATGAAATGCTTGACAGAGATGAAATGCTATGTAAAGCCTCCATATCTCCATAGGTATTTCCTATTAATATATTTGTTTATTTTCAAAGATAGCTGAAACTTTATCTTTTTTCTTGGAACAATACTGTTGACTAAACCCTAGTCAGGTGCAGTGTAACTTAGAGACACGTAATCTAATTGAAAGAATATTCGTTTTACATTTAAGTGTATTTGCTTCTAGTTATCCTTTTGGTGAACATTCTAAATATATTCAGAAAAAGAATCACAATCAAGAGGAACATTTCAGAACATTAATTGTAGTATTAGTTCTACTTTTTTAAGATATTTATGTGAAAATTGAAATAGATATCAACCTGAACATGATATAGAGGGCAGACTAAACATGTGTAGAAGTGCACTTTTCCATTACTTTACTGATCTCTGAGAGTGATTTGATTTGTATCAGTGTGGTATGAGCCATTTCACACCATCTACAAGATGGAGGTTTCTGGAAAATGTTTTATTTCTTCTTCATTAGACACTATGGGAAAAAAAAAACTAGTTGACATTGACCTCAGCTGTCTCTACAGATCCTCGAGATCTTTTCAGCTGACACTTAATGTGCTGAAAGGATCTTTGGACATCCCATGCTTTGAACAGTACAAATTATGCTTAAATGTTTAAAGCAATCATTTCAAGATTTTCTCTACTTCTGAAGATTTTGAAATTCCTACATCAAGGCTGACCTTCAGAATAGATCACAGTGGAGAAAATTGAGTGAATAAGGCAAAGAACAATATAATATTTTATACAAAAATATGTATTTATATCTAAGAAATGAAGTTAAATAGTCCCGGACATTGTAAGTTTAACTTTAATTCTATTGTCCAAGTTCATCTTATAGAGCAACTACCATCTAAAGCTAAATAACTTGGGAAAGAAAGAATTCAAACACTTGCATGGTACTGAGTGAATTTTAATTTTGTCTTGACATGGAATGATATATCAATAGTGGAGAGAAAAATCACGTAGACTCAGAAAGATGATTTATTTTTCATAGCTATTAAACTTGTTGATAGTATAGCATTTCAGAACAGACATTTGAAGTTTTCAACCCAGTTTAGTCACTGGGAACTGTGACTAGGGAAAGTGTAGCCTAGAAGCCATTCAGCAATACTTGTGTGTGCGCTCATGCTAATTTGTAGGAGATAAATCCTAGGCAGCTACTGAGCTCTAATGAGCTGCCTGCTTAGTAATTGTTCCCAGTGAAAGAAATGAAACTTTTGTCATAAATAAAAAGTAAAGTAAATTTTAGAATTTTTCCACACATTTGGAGTTTTCTGTATAACTTTATATATATACTTGTTTAAATTTATTAGTAGATGACCATCAATTTAGTCAGATTTTCTGCTCTCCTGAAGTGAAACTATTCACAGGTGGGTTTTTTTGTTTGTTTTGTTTTGTTTTAATCAGAACAAAAAAAAAATGCAAGCAAAGACAAACAATAACCACTTTTCTGCATTTTTCAATGTTCTGTTACTTTGCCTTGATCGATAAAGTGAAAATCCATAAGATTTATAATGCAGAAGCAGGGCATTCTGCCATATTGTCAACAGGACTTGATTTTGACTAAATCTTTACTGGTTATAAAAGACTGAAAAATAAGAAATTTTGTTTTATTTCATTTATGTTAGCCAAAATGCATACAGTGCACAGTACCTGGGCAGTGCCTTTACAGTGCATACAGAAAGAAACTTTGTTTAAATACCATATCAGGCTATAAGTGTTATTGGGGATTAGCATTCTATTTTATTCAGATGTGATCTAAACATTTCTGGTAATCTGCAATTCTTCATGTTATTAGAAATATGATATCAGATCTTAAGCGTCACTCAAACTTGACATAATAAAATGCAGAAAATAATCAGTTTTTACCTGACTGTTTTGAACTGGTCATAAAAGGAGAGATGCTTTAAAAAAAGACTGATGAAGTGGCCCCTAAAACAGCTGAGACTAACATCTGAAAAAAAATATATCCATAAACAAATATGATTATTAGAAAATGATTTTTCCAGGGTAAGACCCACAATAGTTAGTAGTGTGTGTATTATATGTGTATTAAGTGACAGAGGCCTTATCATCTTGTAAATAAGAAAGAAAATGACTTCATTATTATTCAGTAAAAACAATAAGTATAATAATATGTATGTATACACTTTTTTTCTGTCTTTTTTTTTCATCTCTCATTTCAATATGATAACTTTGTACAATTACACTTACACTCTTACATTCTGCAAGGTTCTTTCATTGAAACATTTAAATGGTTTTTTTTTCATTCTCTCAAACTGGACTTGTTTCATCAGTAGTATGACAGACAAAAATATTATTCATAAACAAAATTATATGAACATTTCTACTTTTGATCATTTCTACATTTCTTTACTGACAAACTTCTCCTTATTTTTTTCCTGAATATACTATTTTGAGGCGTTATTTTGTTTTCCCAATTGCCAAAATGTATTTCCTTTCTTTTTTTTTTTTTTTTTAGCATATGTGTTATACTTTGTTTTATATTCCTTGACAGTAATTTAATATTTGGTGAGCTATACTGTCTAATACCTGTCAGTTTCATTTCTTGTAAATCACATCTTAATTTGTGTCTTCATAATTGCTTCAAGACTGTGATCTCTTACAAATGTCCTCATCCTTTAATTGTTTTTAATTTTTTTTTTCCTTTTTTTTTTTTTTTTTAAATCAAATTACACTTTTCCTTTATTTTTGTGCTTTTAAAATAGGTGTTTGTTTTACAGGAAAAATTAATTATGTCAAATCACATTGTCATGGTTTTATGATATTTGGTTATTGGTATTCCACATCGCAATATCATGTAGTGCACTGGGAGTTAAAGAGTTAGTTTACATACCTCAGAGGACTTCGAGTTCAGAGAGGGGATATAAGCTTTCACAGATCACCTGACCTGCCCCTTGTGAGAATCCTTCTTTGTTTTTTGTCTCAAAGCTTGCTTCCTGAGGTATTTCTTGTGATAAGACCCTGATTGATTTGTTGAGGAGGCAAGTGATGGGTGCTATCGTGTGACAATTGACATCCCTCTGGGAACATTTGAAAGCCTCTTTCTCCAAAGTTGCTTACCTCCGGAAGAGAGTGCTCAGGAGTGCTTACTGGCAGAAGATCTGGCTTGTGACTAAATAGCTCCAGCCTGGTATGGGAAAACTGGGGAATGATACCATCGTGTCCTGTGAAAAACAGGATGCAGATGGGCATCCCTGCTCCCTCTTATCTGCTGGCAAGGCCCGGAAGGTGGGAACAAAGGAATTTCTGCTGAGATCCCAGACCCCGAAGCTGCCACTCCAAGGAGACCTGACTCAACCACTTTGGATTTGAGCTGTCACTCCAAAGACAGCTGACTCGACCACTTTGAAAGCATTGAAAAGGAGTCATCATCACCATGGTCACCGTCGTTGTCGTCGCCATCGTTGTTGTCAACAGAACAACAACGCCCAATGACCCACCACTACTGAAGATCAAAGGCTGAACTACAATCCACGCTGGATCCATGGTGGTGACTATGTCCCTCTTGCTTCCTATAAAGACTCCTTGCTTCTTCTTTCCTATCTTTTTTATTGCCCTCCTTCCCTTCCTCATTACCCTAATTCATTATAGCGTCCGTCCTCCCCTTCCCCATCTCCCTAATTAACATCTGTAATAAACTGGTCGGACCAACATTTGAACCGTTGTTTCTTAATCTCATGCTGGGTATACAGATATTAAAAGAACCTCCTCCCCCTCCTATAAATTGGAGCAAGACACCCCTTTTCAGCTCTTCTCCCTGCTGCTCATCCCAACCGCATGCATTGCTTCAGCATTAGTGTAAGGCCTCAGCTTTCAGATACTCTCTCATTATATTTGATTTATCAGCTCATCTAACTATATTGTATTATACTGTGTTATCTTGCATTCCGATATTATATTTAGTAAATTAGTTTATTTCTCCTCAGATTATTGCCGCTGGTTTTAATTATTTGGCGTCCCCCGTTTCCCCTTTCTGGAGTGGTGGATTAGCGAATCCTTCCACCCTGCTAGTCACGGAACTGGGCCGAACCAGTCCATAAACGGTTGACACACATCAAATAGAAGAACTAAGAAAGAAGAATAATTAATCTTTATCTCAAAGAAATGGCACTTTTGGAAGGAAAAGTTAAGAAAGAATGAGATATAAGAGATAGAACACAGAATTACAGAGTATGGAACAAAAAAATTAAAGGAGGCTATGGAAAAAATAAACTAAAGGAGGCTTTGCAAGTCTCTCAGAAATTTCTGTGAGAGAAATTTCATTCAGATATAGTAAGACTTATTATTGCTATCTTAACTTCCGAAACTGGGCAATGCTATCACACTTCAGTAAATATATATATATACACATAATAATAATATATATTATTATTTATATATATATATACACACACAATATATATAAAAATATATATTATATATATTATATATATACATAATAATATATACATATATATATTTCTTCTTAGTTTCCATTGGACATTTTTTTGCAAAATGTTGCTTTATGAATTATGTTAGATGTCCAAATAGAAGTAATAGTGTCAAAGAAATTTAGACAGATATATCAGTGCATATGATTTTCTGAAGGATGCAAATAGTTTAAAATGATAAGTCTATATAATGAACAATGAATACTGTATATAATCTTTACTCGGCTAAATTTAGGCTATATACAGAGGAAGTAACTCTTTCTCTTTCCTCCCTTTCCCTTTCCCTTTCCCTTTCCCTTTCCCTTTCCCTTTCCCTTTCCCTTTCCCTTTCCCTTTCCCTTTCCTTTTTCCCTTTCCCTTTCCCTTTCCTTTTTCCCTTTCCCTTTCCCTTTCCCTTTCCCCTTCCCCTTCTCCTTCTCCTTCTCCTTCTCCTTCTCCTTCTCCTTCTCCTTCTCCTTCTCCTTCTCCTTCTCCTTCTCCTTCTCCTTCTCCTTCTCCTTCTCCTCCTTCTCTTTTCCTTTTCCTTTCTTCTGCCTCTTCCTTTTCCCTATTCCACTGATAAACCAAAATTTTGGAATAAAGAAACCCCTCTGTGAATTATTAAAATATGCAAACATATGCTTGCAAGCCTGAATCTATAAAAGTTATTTTTAAAGCATATAGAAGAAAATAAGTTACCTTGGATTTTAGTGATGCACTCTTCTTACTGTCTACAGATGAGACCTTTTTTCCTATCTAGCCCTAATGGATTTAATAGGTTAGCTGAAGTTAGCTTATGTTTTTTGTTTTTTTTTTTTGTTTGTTTGTTTGTTTGTTTTTTGTTTTTTGTTTTTTATACTAGATGTTGTATGCGTACTTCTAAAATGCAGAATATAACGTGATTTGTAAAAGAAGCTATCCAGGGGGACCTGGACAGGCTGGAGAAATAGACCCATGTGAACCTAATGAGGTTCAACAAGGCCAGATGAAGGATGTTGCATATGGGCCAGGGCAATCCCAGGTATTTATACAGACTGGGGGAAGAACTATTTGAGAGCAGCCCTGTGGAGAAGGATTTGGGGGTCCTGGGGAATGAGAAGCTGGACATGAGCCAACAGTATGCGCTTGCAGCCTGGAAGGCCAACTATATCATGGGCTGCATTAAAAGAGGAGTGGGCAGCAGGGAGAGGGAGGTGATTGTTCTCCTCTACTCACCTCCCGGGAAGTCTCATCTGGAGTATTGCATCCAGGCCTGGGGCCCCCAGCACAAGAAAGACACAGAGCTCTTGGAATGGGTCCAGAGGATGATCACTAAGATGATCAGAGGGCTGGAGCACCTCTCCTATGAGGAAAGGATGAGGGAACTGGGATTGTTTAGCTTGGAGAAGAGAAGGCTCCGGTGAGACCTCATTACAACCTTCCAATACTTGAAGGAAGCATATAAATAGGAGGGGGAACAGCTGTTTATGAGGATGGATAATGACAGGGGAACAGTTTTAATTGAAGACAGAGATTTAGTTAAATATTAGGAGGAAGGTTTTCACCCTGAGGGTGGTGACACACTGAAACAGGTTGCCCAGAGAGGTTGTGGATGCCACATCCCTGGATGCATTCAAGGCCAGACTGGATGTGGCTCTGGGCAGCCGGGTCTAGTTATTGGTGACCCTGCACACAGCAAGGGGGTTGAAACTAGATGACCATTGTGATCCTTTTCACCCAGGTCATTCTATGATTCTATGATCTCTTCAAAGAGTATGTTAAGAATCAGATTATAGAGTCTTTCTCTGTCACAGCAGAGATTTAATTATTTTGGGCTAGCTCATATATCACATATGGAAACTGAAGGACAAGCATAGAATGTGTATTTATGGTAACTCTCTGCATGCCCTGCTGTATTAAGTTTTGCAACATAGAACACTTCAGTGTTCTATATTCAGTGCAGTTGATTAATCACTGTCAGTTGAGTTGTGTTGATTTTGTATTTTTTTTTTTTTTACATTGGAAGCTTTGAAAAGGTAAAAATAAACATAGGAGATAAAAGTCAAAACTTTCATCTTGCTGTTTAAGCAAATTTAAGAATTTGCTGTTTAATATGCACCATGGAAATCCAAGGAAGAGAAGTTATGTAAGGAAGTTTTATAAGTCACTTCTCCTCTTACTTCTTTAGGTGGATAAGAGGTAACAGCAACAGCAATAAAATTACACTATTTTTTTCATGGTGTGTTCAGCATAACTGCTAAGAGAAAGTGAAGAGTGATAAGAGTAAGCTGCTGCCTCATCTATCTGTTTTCTGGGCTCAGCCCGGTGCTCTCCAGCCCGAGGTCTCTGCCTGGGCTGGGGAGCACAGCTACTGCTTTACCCTTTGCAAGTTTACCCAGCAGCAAAGCTGAACACGTATCCAAGAGACACGTAGACACAAATAGAGACAGGGCAGAGAGACAACCAGAATCAAAAGCTGCCCCAGCTAATAAGGGCTGCCTTCAGTGCACTTACACACAGGATTCACATAAATGTAGCCACAGACACCCAAATCCCATCCTATCACTCTGACTGGTAGAGACAGAAGTCCACAAGTGAAGTCACATACAGCAATTACATACAGAATTCCTCCATCTGGACTGTCACAAGTCCATAGAACCAGACGGGCTATATCCTAGGGTGCGGAGGGAGCTGGCAGGGGTGATTGCTGAGCCGCCCTCTGCCACCTATCAGTCCTCCTGGCTATCTGGAGAGGTCCCAGAGGATTGGAGGCTTGCCGATGTGACTCCCATCTACAAGAAGGGCAGTAAGGAGGATCCAGGGAACTACAGGCCTGTCAGTCTGACCTCGGTACCAGGGAAAGTTAAGGAGCAAATCATCTTGGGTGAGATCACACAGCATTTGTGTGGCATCCAGGGGATCAGGCCCAGCCAGCACAGGTTCATGAAAGGCAGGTCGTGCTTGACCAACCTCATCTCTTTTTATGACTGGTGAGGGGTCTGGAGTACAAGTCTTATAAGGAGCTGGGATTGTTTAGTCTGGAGAAGAGGAGGCTCAGGGGAGACCTCATTGCACTCTACAGCTTCCTGAAGAGAGATTGTGATGAGGAGGGGTTTGGCCTCTTCTCCCAGGCAAAAAAACAGGACCTGAGGAAATGGCTTCAAGCTGTATCAGAGAAGGTTTAGATTAGACATAAGGAAAAACTTTTTCTTTCACTCCAGTATCTGATGCAAGGACTCCACTCACTCCACTCTGACACCACAGGCTGGGAATATTTACATCCCTCATCTGAGTCCAGTATCTGGCACCCAGTCCACTCACACTGATACCCCTGGGAGCCAGCATTTTAGCCTCAGAGTCCTTAAAGCACTCTCTAGGTCTAGAGTGGACCCAACTACTGAACCTCTATTTTACATGTTATTGGTCCTTTTATACACTTTACTACCTATCCCTCCTCTTTGTTCTTCCTGCTCAACCTTCTCCTTGCATATTCTCCTTGAATTTGCAGAGTCTTGGCATCCTCTTAGCCTGTGGTTCCTTAGTTTATAATTTTGTCATTTGCAGGGTTCATCAGTCCTGAAAGTGGTGCCCGCAGCTTGTTGGTCCACCAATTAGTGTGACGAGGAGGATTGTTTCTTGTGACTGTTTCCCACTTTAGAAGTCCTCCACCAACTAACTCTTCTGGAATAAATATTCCCACATTCTCTCATGCTTTTATAAATTAGTGTGACTGAACGGACTTGGTTAGCATCACTACCTCCCTTTCTAATTACCCCTTGTGTTATTGGAAAGGAGACCTTGACAAAATACTCTTAGGATAAAAATAATTATTTTAATATCCATAATTGTTTTTTTTGTTTGTTTGTTTGTTTGTTTTAAATCTAACAGCAATCAGACACCTTTTGTATGCAGTTACTTTTATTATCTGTGCCTTTTCCCAATGACTTCACTGATTAAATATAGTCTTTACTTGTCCATCAGTCAAACTAAAAGTCATTAAGAATGTAATTTTTATGTTATATACTGTTTCTGATGCCTGCTTATGATGTCATACACTGATAAACCTGCAAGATTTGGAGAAAATTGTTATGAAGAAACAGCATCAGAACACAAGGGACTTTCAAGAAAAAAAGAAACATTTCAAAAGCAAATAATCCATTTCTAGAACAGAACCTTGCAGAAATTATTCAAAATCAATTCACTCTCAGGAAGACTGTTCCTTATATCACCAAGGTCAGGGTTATATTAATTATTTGATGTGTGTTTTCTAGTCACATGCATAATTCCAACAGTTATGGCTTATAAGGTACCTTAGGAGACAAATTTTAAAATAAAGCTAGTGGAAATGATAAATACATTCAGTACTATAATAGGTGAGAAGGCTGTACAAATACACTACCTAGTCATGAGGAATCACAGGTAATGTAGTATAACGTAGGAGGGCTATGGTTGCAGTAGAAACTCATATCTAACCAACATACTGTGCATAGAAAGCTCCCATAGGAACTGTTTAGCCATTTGTTTTCTATAGACTGTGTTAACCTTTGCCTTAGTCTGAAGGATCTTCAGTAGATTTACGACTTTGTCCTCTACAGCAAGTGACCTACAAGGTAACAGAAGAACTGTTAATAATGTCTGTTCGGCAGTGTGAATATCACTTCAATCTTCTTGCTACTATAACTCCCATGCACATGCAGCAATGTTTGATTAAAATAAAATAAATAAATAAAATAATAATAATAATAATAATAATAATAATAATAATAATAATAAAAGAGGCAAAAGGAGACAGAGAGAGAGATCATGAGGAAAATAAGCAAGAAAAACTCTCAGTACTTTTGGTTGAAGACTTGAAAGATAAATTTATATGGTGCTCTATTATAGTTCAGATTTCCATAATGAGGGTGTAGAAGGCCTGGATCTTAATGGACTAGAATCTTTATAAGATCTATAGTAGGGATCATTCATAGTGTTCTGATTGACAACCTTAATTAAAATAAATAAATAAATAAATAAAAATTACCTGGAACTATCATTATTGATTTGTCTAGATATAATGTTGATAATCATACAAGGAAAACCATGAGAAAAATGTACAGAATTAGTCCCCAGTTCAAAAAATATGGGCTGATAAGTAAATGATTATGTTATTAAAATCTTAGGAATATTTAGGTGCTGCAAATTAAGCACATGCATAAGCATTTAAGAGACTTTTGCCTCAGCATGTAGTTTTGTGATTAGTGCATTATAATTTTGCTTTTCTTTATCAATTAGAAATATAGTAAAATACAATATAAAGCTAATAAGCATTAATAATAATAATAATCTCAATAATAATAACGTAAAATTATAATAATAGACTAATCTAAGAGATGTTCCAAGCATGTCTTGAATAGCATTTTGTAAAATCAGCAAAAAGAAAATCCGTGTACCATATTTTTGGGGCACCACTTTCCATGTTGTATACTGTGGTTATATTTTATGATCTCTTATATAATGAAGCAGTGAAAATCAGTCTCTCTTGTTATATAATTTTAAAGTAAAAAAAAAGTGAATTTTATGTGATAGTCTGTCAAATGTCTTTTGCAGTTGCCAATTTAATGTTACTTAATGCAAGATACGTAGATTTTCACGTTTAAACTATCAGTTTGATAATGTAGGATTGAAAAAACGTACAAAGATTAAAAAGTCTTTAGGATCAATCCCTCCTGACTTTATTGAAAGAGTTACCAAAGTGACACAGTGTCTTAATAGATAGTCAGATTTATTAGGGTTGAAATCTCTATTCTATTTTATTTAATTAGCTTAGTCTGCAGAGAGAATCCAGTGGCAGAGAAGTCTCCCTCTCTGTGTCACAGAACCCCAAATAACCATATTCCATAACAGTGAGGTAAAAGAAAATTATTAGAAAATAGTTTTCTTAAAACTGACTTAGACTGAAAAAAAAAAAAAAAAAACCTAAATCAAAAACCAAAACCAAGTTAAACACATGGACCAGTATGCTTCACGTATTCTTTATACATATTCCTTCTACATTTAAAATAATAAAAATTATATAAAAGTATTGTGGTTTTGTGATTTTTGTTATTGGTATTCCACCCCATAGCATCATGTAAAGCACTGGGAGTTGGGGAGTTGATGCTCTGGTTCTGTGGACTGCTGGTTTCCAGATGCCTAGTTCTTGGAGACGGAGGTGGATCTATATAGCCCAGAGGACTTTGTGCTCACACGGAAAAGGTGGAGCTCCTCACAGGTCAAGAGAGCCTCTCTCTTTTCACTGCCCAGGGAGCAAGTGCTCCTCTACCATTTTCTCCTACAACTTTAGGATAAGGCCTTCAGTTTTGGACATTGTGATTTTGTTTGATTTGTTCGCCTCAATTCCAATTATATTTTATTATATTGTGTTATCTTGCATTCCAATATCGTATTTAGTAAATTAACTTTTCTCCTCAGAGCATTGCCACTGTTCTGTTTTTAGACCCATCTCTCATCTCCCTGCTCTTCCACCTTTTCCCCTTTCTTGGGGTGTGGGTTCCCTGCTCCATCAGAACTGGTCCAAACCGGCCCATAAAACATTGACACCTCTTCTCTCTCTCTTTTTTTTTTTTTTTTTTTCTTTTTTTTTTCTTTCCTTCTTTTCTGGGTCAGTGGGCCCACTATCAAGGACACAGACAGATCTAGACAAAAAAAAAAAAAAAAAAAGGAAGAAAAAGGAAAAAACCCAAAACATTACTGTTTACTATCATTAACATCTCACAGAAAGGTTCAATATACATATTACCAACAGCTGGCAGTTCTCACATAGACCACTAAATGATGCCTGTGTCTGTGACCATTGCACACCTTTCATAAGTTCTGTGGAAGAGGTAAGAAGATCATAGTACTCCTTCTGTATTGTTGACAGAGGCACTGCTCTGTGCTTGAGGAAAAGGCACCTAATATAAACAAACAAACAAACAAACAAAAAAGAATGTTAGGTTTATCTGAAATACTTTACTTAGTCCTGCTTTTGTCTCCTTGGCACCATGGATATTTTTCCGGGCATCAACGGAGATCAGGATGGAAGGACTTTGGTAACCCAGAATGGTATGTTACACTTCAGTTTTCTCCAGAAACTGCCCGATACAGGAAAAGCCAAAGATACAACTTTATGTTTTAGGTGTGGCTAAATGGGACATAAACAGAAACTAAGGTCCCTCCCTTCAGGTGATCACTTTAAGAGTTTGCCTACCAAGATTCTTTTTTTGTGCTCTAGTGTAATAGCTCTATTTAAACTGGCAATGGTGAATCTAGAAGAACTTCTGAGTCCCAGTAGTTGGAAGTATGCCTAGCTGGAAGTAGCTACAGAGATTCTGGAGAAATGCTGACTGCCTTTGCCGCTGAATGCTTACTCTGTGTGGATATCCAGCTTGTTCAAAAATACTTTATGTATTCCAAATATACTATATTACATGGAGGAAACAAGCCCTTAGAGTTTCCATTCATTGCTGAAGTAACATTCAGAAACAAGTACAAATAAATATATATTTACATATATTTAGATGTAATAATTGAGAACTTACACATTGATTTTAATTACATATGTGTATTTTTTCTATGCGTCCTTAGAATTATGGCTTTAAATTGAACTTTAACAAAATATTTATTGAACTTTTCCATAAAATTTTTTTCTTAAAATGAGTCACTCCATCAGAGAAAATCTATAGAAAATCTATATATTTTGTCTATATAGATATATATATTTTCTTTCCTAGGTATGTATTCTCTAGGGTTGATGCTCTGGAATGTTTTATAGCTCTTTTATTACAAATATCAGGACATCAAAATTTTCATATTAAATTTAAGTGTCTGGAATATGTCTAGTGAGTAAGATCAGCAATTAATCTCTTATTGACCTTTTTTTTTTTTTTTTTTTTTTTTTTTTTACGGTTGTACCCACTTTTCCTTTTCTATTCAGTTAATTTCTTATTCCTTAATTGACCAAACATTGTTTTCAGAGATTGTAAACAATATGGCTGCCAAATGACATAATAAAAGAGGAATAAAAGTGCTTTAATCCTTCCATTTTATTTTTCTCACTATCACAGAGGTGTCAATAGCCCTGTGAAAAAAAGACCAGATGGTACACAGTCTCCAGCCATGACACTGAAATTAGTACTACTTCAATATTTTCATGTTTTCAGATTGAAATGCTTCCATTCAATATTATGATTTGCATTATTACTTTCCTTTTCTTTCTGTCTTTCTTTCTTTCTTTTTTTTTCCAAAGAAAAACATTACTATACAATATTTGAATATCTGCTTTGAGGATAGCTAGTTAAAGACAGTAGTAATAATTAAGGCTAATATGTTGGAAATTTTCAATTTTTTAGCTTATGAGTAGTCTAAAAGATTGGTTGAAAATAAATGCTAGAACAGAAACACAATGCTAGCAGAGGTCTTTACCTAATAATATTTATTTTATTGTATTAAGATGAAACACTATGGTTATAAGGTAGTCATACTATTTTTTATTAGAACATATGTCCCCATTTCAGCTGGGATAGGGTTTATGTTTTTCACAGTATCTGGTATACTGATATGTTTTGGCTTTGAGAGAAAAACAATGTTGACAGCACACTGATGTTTTAACTGTTGTTGAGCAGCACTGTACAAAGCCAAGGATATTTTAGTTTTTTCAGCATCTCATACAATCCTGACAGTAATGGTAGCTATGGAGGCCCAAGGAGCTGGGAGGGAACAGAACCAGGACGGTTGATCTAAACTGGCCAAAGGGATATTCCATAGCATACAACATCATTTAAAAAATATATATATATATATTGGAGAGATGGCCAGGGTAGCAGTCACTCCGCAGAGGCTGGCTGGGCATTTGTCAATGGATGATGAGCAATTGCTTGTGCATTCCTTGTTTTGTGTACATATAGACTCTCAAAAAATATGTAAAATATATTTTATACCTGTATTATTACTATTATTTCCTTTTCTCTTCAATTTCTGTCTTAATAAATAGTTTTTATCTCAACTCATAACTTCTACATAATTGTTTATTTTCCTTGATTCCCTCCCTCATCCCACTTGGGGGAGAAGGTAAGCAAGCAAGTGTATGGTGCCTAGATATCTTCACTGTTAAATCACAGCAACATGGTAGCTGGTTTTTGAGCATGGCAAGATATCTCTTGTGGATAGCAGACTCATGAATCATTATCATTAAAATTAAACCTATCTTAAAGTAAATAAATATAAATCACCAGTGTAATCAACAGAAAAAGCCATCTCAATTAGATGAATTTTTTTCTAAAACTCCCATCCCACAGATCTTCACTGCTATGTTGAATCACAAACTTAGCAAAAGATTTGAATAAAATAAGGGAATAAAATAAAATAAATAATAGCATAGTATGTCTGAGTGTACCTTGATGATATTTCTGACAGCGTAAAGCTGATCTAAGGCAAAATCTAATTATATGTAGATCATTCTGAAAATAATGCCTCCTATTTATTTCTATGGAAGCTACAATGGATACGAAGAGGTCAGTAACACCATTTGATAGAGCAAATTCTCAGCTAGAAAACACTACAGCTATGCATTTTCATCAACATTGAACAAGAGCCTGTATGACACACTTGTAAAAATCTGCACCAGCAGAGATGACCCACTATCACTGTCACCACTGCTGAAATTCACCACCTATCCACTCAGTGTGCTAACATCCGTTGTTCGGTTTCCTTAAATATGCAGCAGGTGTCAATGAATGACAGTGGGTGCACTTTTTCCACATGAAGAAGTTCAATTACACATGTTAGACTTCATTTTGTCTGACTGCTCCTCTACTGTCATGTCATGTAGCAACAAAATGTAACAGATTGTAGGGGATGGAATGTTCAACCTCTATTGCATATCATCAGATATCCACTTCTGATATTGTGGGGCAATGTAACAAAATAGGAGGCATTACTTTCAGAGCTTGCGCATAGTGTGTTGTTTTGCATGTAATTTTTTTTTTTTCTCCCAAGTAAAACTCTAGAATCTGGACATGCTCTCCACACTACAAATGCAGCAGCAGTTGACACATCCAGCTTATGATACAACTTAGAAGACTGATTTCAGTGTTTGCAGTTGTTTTGTGCCTCTAACTACACCTTTCCAAAATCATAACATACCAACTCTGGTAACAGTAACCTTATTATTAACTACATGTATGTCATTTTGTTAGGAAGAGGGAAAAAAAGGTCTCTGTTTTCTTTACAAATAAATGAATTTCACTGAGCTACATTTCACCAAAAATAACCTAGGAATTAAAGATTATATGTTCATTCGGACTTCATATGAAACTGAAGTTGTTCTTACTATGTGATACTTTCCAAATGCTTTTTTTTTTTTTCCTGATTTTTAATAGAAGATGTTGTAACTGCTCTAGATACATTTTAATTTTAATGCATTTAGTATGGAAACAAATATGATATAAGTACATGTAGCTATATTCCTTCCAGTGAAGAAGCTTCATGAATTCTGGATATCTGCAACACTTAAATTGTAGGTTAGAATTATATAAGTAGCATATCTTTTTTAATATAATGTAATTAATTCATTCTTTGGCTCTGTAAGTCAGATGCCATGTTATATGCTTAATTATTAAATGTTCTTAAAATCTATCTATACCTCTATAATGTACATTTTATTTATATAATGATCTATCTAAGTTGGTGGAGTTTTTTTGGTTGATTCTCTTTTTAAAGTCTTCTAAATATAATTATTATTATATTCCTCTTTACTTTTTGAATTTTTAATGCATACTTCCTGAACACCTAATATGCTGTTACTGATACAGCATATTGTAACTTTTCACTCTGCTTCACTGAGTTCAGCATCCTCAGCTGGTTGTGCCAGATGGGTTTTATCTGAGCTATTACCCAAGTATTATATGTCACAGAAAATCAATACAGATGTGTGAATTTGAAATAAAACAATAATGCACAGTAACAGCATTTTATTTCCTTGAGGAATAATTCCATCAAAATAATTGAAATTTAGAAGTAATAGCTTATATGTTGCATTTTTCTGAAATGCTATTGAAAAACTAAAACCAATAGATTTTCATCCCACACAACAGAAAATTTGAGTTATCCATCCAATCAATATGGCATTTGGTGCCTGACATCAGGTACTCCTTTTTTTCTTGTGATTGGAAGTTCTCCTGAAGATGATGTGCATGCTCTGTGAATATCAATATAATTATTTATTGTTCAGGAATCTTATGTTCTAAAAATCCAAACATACTTGCCTCGGGGCGGGGGTGGGGTGAGGGGATGTGGAGGGGAAGATCATGACAAGATGAAATAATTTGAGTTGAACAGACAACAAAAATGACAACGCGTTATAAGGAAAACTCTAATAGTTCTTGATCAGTGGAGTGTTATAATAACTCCTAGTTGACTGGGAAAAAAAAAAAATAATGAACTTTGCCACAGAAGCATTTAAAGAATGAAGATACTAAGAAAAATGGTGTCCCCTATATAGATATCCCAAATGTAAATCTTCTTTTTTTGTTGTTATTATTTTTTTATTTATCTTAAACATCATATTTAACAAGGATGCATCTCTATAATGATTTTTGTTTTCTTTTTCTTGATTTGAAGTATCACAGGCAGGTGTTAGTTGAGCCAAAACTATATTAGGATTGCAAAGCTATGGCCTGACTGTTGCATTCATGCTATGACATGGAAGGATTTTTTCTAAAAAAAAATAATAATAATAAAAATCATTCTCCCTCTATCATACCATATCTTAGTCAAGAGCTAGATAATATTATAGTAAGCTGAGGCTGACAAAACAATGAACAGAAGAACAAAGACTGAGTAGCTTTGATATGTATCATGGATGAACAAGAAACAAGAGAATGTTCTTTTTGTCTAAAAACTCAAGGCTTGACTGTGCTGATTTACTGGACTCACAGCTATGATGGGTGTCTGTTAATGGCATGTGCCTGCACATGCACACATGCATATATGCTTGAACATAAAGGTTTTCCTGACATAGACTTTCCAGTGTTTGGTCTAGTCAATATTTTTATCTTGAGCGTGCCACAATGTGTGGTGTTTCTTTTCGTTCTGACATCCTCTGAATGCCACTATACTATAACTTTTTTATGGAAAAAAATATATATATGCTCATAGTGATATAACAAGAGGGAAAGGTTTTAAACTAAGACAGGGGAGGTTTAAGTTAGATACTAGAAGGAATTTTTTCACACAGAATGTGGTGAAGCACTGAAACAGGTTGCCCAAGAAAGTTGCGGATGTCCCATCCCTGGAGGCACTCGAGGCCAGGCTGAATGTGACTCTGGACAGCCTGGTCTAGTGGTAGGTGACCCTACACATAGCAGGCGGGTTGAAACTAGATGATCATTGCGGTCCTTTTCAACCCAGGCCATTTTATGATCCTATGAATCTATGAAAAATGCAACATACTTTCCTGGCTATGTTGACACAAACGATTGTTTTAACTGTAAATAAGAAGGGACTGCATTTTTTTTCCCATTAACATCACATGAAACCAATTTTTCAATCAATTCTAACTTTGTTTATAGACTGTTTGCATCCTTGCACTTCCATGTGAGTTTAGACATATATGCTTTTTATATTTATATTTTGATAGCATTAAAGAATTCAAGGAAATTCAGGAATTCATAACATCTAGAAAAATTCATTTGTAAGATGAGAGTGGGGTTAGTACTGAATAGTTGTTTTGCAAGGGAATACAAAAAAAAGTAGTTTGTTAGTAACACAGTATCTTGCCTTGTTTGGGTATAGCCATCACAATGCACTGTTTAACATGATACAGAATTTTAGTCTGGTTTTAGTATCATTTACTTTTTTTTTTAATCCTTAAAAAAGAGTCAAAACATCTTAAGCTAGCAAACCATGTCTCCTCCTTTAAGTGCTAGAGTCTCCATCAGAAGGTAAGTTACCAAACATCTATTAAGATGGTATACACAGATCAAATGAATTTCTCATCCTACGACACTGTTCTGTTAAAAATGGAGTTAAAGATGAATAACACAGTCTAGATATTAAAATTCTACATGCATATAGTACAACTGATGACTCCCACATTTATAATCTACTTTAGTTTGCTCTGATTACTAACATTCTGCAGTCATTCTCATCTCTAGTTTATTATGATTTTAGTAGGAAAACAAAACCAAACAGAATAACCTCCCTAAAAAGAAAAGGTGATGGAAGGATGTAAAATCGTTATATAAAAATCAAAACAACTCCAAATTGAAGTCTATTTTATTTCTTTTATAAACTTCCTTTCAAACACTGTGTGCATACAGACTTAATTTCCATGTACCAGGACATATTTTGGTGTCCTGAGGTTATAATGTTTCTTTTACACACTCCTTTAGCATTCTTAGCCTTAATAGATTTTCACTTTAGATTTTTCTTTATTATGAGTGACATTGATTCTACTGTCCTTAAAATTACTTAACTTGAATTCTGCTTGATTCTAGAGATTTGCTGCTTTTGAATCTCCCCAGTTAACTTAATCCTATTACCAAACAGATCCTACAGTTATCTAGGATAAAGTATTCTTACTGTCAGTGCCAAATAGAAAGCTGTTAGTGTCCTCAACTGTATACATACTTGGGGGCATTGATTAAATATGCTGATTATTACTTCATGTTCTTTTTGACATCATCCTTTTTTTTTTTTTTTTTTTTTTTTTATGTTGCTTAAAACTTTCCTCATTCAGTTTTTATTTTTGGTTTGGATTGGTTTATGACAGTGGTGATGCTTGCACATATTAACAGGTCTAGAACTCTCATGCCATGTCTTTTAGTGAATATCTGCTTATATTTTTTTTTCTTATATTTTCTGCCTTTTTTTCTATTTCTGATCTTCCTGATCTTCCTCCTTTGGGATTCCTTCTCAATTCCTAGCATTTCTTCTTCATTTCTTCTTTTCTGAATGATACAACTTCAAGAGTAAGCAAACAACACAATTCATTGCTGTATACTTTCATACAGTCAAGTTACAGGAAAAAAACTGGGTGGAAGAGAGACCTCAATAATTATTTTGTAGGGGGTGAAAAGTCAAACTGAAATTTGGAGTTTGCTTGTTCAGAATAGGCTGTGAAGCAAATTAAAATGAACAAGTAAATATACATGGTAATAGAAGCAAAGGGAGAAAGTCATATGAAGTTCAATAATATCAATTTTGTTGTAATCTAGAAACCACTGAAGTTCTGATAGAATAGCATGTTTTGTCGTTGATGTTAAGGAACCCTGTGATTGTTCATTAAATGAAATGCAGCTGATAAACAGATTTCTGCTGACAATGCAGGGGAGATGAATTAGTGAGGGAACAGTAAAACAAATGAACAAATTAAGATTAGTTCACTGTCAAGAAGTTGTAAATGTATTTTTAGAAATATAAAAATAAGAGCTTACAATTATGAATATTATTCTAAGAAATAGAAAAAGCAATGTTTCCCTGAGAAGTTACTAAAATAAAATGCGCAACAAAACAAAACAATGCACAACTTAGAACAATTGACTGCTATATATATAAATGCACACATACAATAATGCATGAAAAGAAAATTTATTCTGTAGAATATTACTTGCTTTTGGAAATATATGACTTGAGGATCTTTTACAATTAACCACTTAGCACAAACCAACCAAACAAAAAACCAACAAAAACAAACAAACAAACAAAAAACAAACAAGAAACAAACCAAAATAACAATCCTGGTCGAATGCCTAGAGGCACTAAAAATAATACTCAATGGCAATTACCATCTTTTGTGTTGGTTTTGTACTGCAGTCTGTGTTTTACTATTGTATTTCTTTGCTTTTCCCTGCCAAGCCAGTACTGTTGCTAGTTTTATCAGCTTGCAAAGTTCACTTTTGATGTACATTATTAAACGGAGTTGTTTACAATAGAAAATGGTTATGAATTAGGAAAATGCATAAGTAATAAAAGGCAGATAAAATTATACTGCAGTTTCAATCCTTATGTTGGAGGGCACTATATATAGGTTATTAACTATGGAGCACTGAACAATAAATACAATTATTATGGTAACAAAAGAGTAAAAGCTTTTTGAGACAGTATAGATTGTTACCCAGAAGAATGACAAATTGCTGGGATTTTTAGCTTTTAGGTATTAATAATAACACATTTGGTAGAATATGTCATTCTACTATCAGGAAATAATTGAATTGCACTGATTGCCAGGAAGTTGACATTGGTGGTAATTTTGATTCTAAACATAGTGAAAAGTACTTTCCACACTGAGAAGCTAAATTGTGAATGGCACACAGGCAAAATGTAACATTTGATGGGAATGCAGTCTCAAAATCTCATAAAATAGGAATTAAAATGCCAGTAAACTAGACTGGAAATATTTATCAGGTAAAGAACTTACAGACTTTCGGAATAGGTAGCTTTGTAAGTAGGTACATGAAAAGAAAGCGTAAGTAGTAGGACAAAATCAGTATAATTAGAATTGTTAACTGCACTTTTAAGTGCTGTAGGTGATTTTACTTTGATGCTAATACAGTGGTGACAAACAGAATAAAATATTACCAAGAAGTCTCTGACAGGCCAATTATTTGTTTATGTAAAGATCAGGGAGAACACAATTTAATCTAATCTATCATGGGAATTACAGATTGATGATTTGCTCTTATGCAAAGACTGTAATTTTTAAGCCTTGAAACATACACTTGAATATTTTACTGTAGGTAAACAAATGATGTTTTATTCTTTTAAATTACATCTCTTAACCAGGAATAATAATAATAAAAAAAGATAAGACGAATATGTTAAATGTAAACAGAATGCTAGGTACAGTTTAGAGGAGTGAATTCTAAAAAATAAATAGTAGATTTATTTTGGTTTTTAAGTCAGTTTTCATTCAACAGTAATGAGTAAAAATTCTACTGCTATGCAGTTCTAAGAAATGATAAATGCTCCATTCTAATGTATTTCTTTTTAACTAGTCTGTTCTACCAAGGGGTGTTGATTGGTTTCTATTTTATACTCCACTCTCCCAGGACATTAGGACAGAGAGAGAACAGTTAGTGATTTCTTATCTATGATAAGTGCATTATACATTCAAGAATGGAATAATTCTTACATTCTCTGCCTGTCATCTTCATCATTTACCTTTTTTTTTAGAAGACCTCATTCTATTACACAAACACAAATATTGTAATTAACACACCTCTTTCACCAGGAATATGTTAAAAAAAAAAAAAAATCCTGAGAAAGAAGAGAAGAGAAGAGAAGAGAAGAGAAGAGAAGAGAAGAGAAGAGAAGAGAAGAGAAGAGAAGAGAAGAGAAGAGAAGAGAAGAGAAGAGAAGAGAAGAGAAGAGAAGAGAAGAGAAGAGAAGAGAAGAGAAGAGAAGAGAAGAGGGAAAGGAAAGGAAAGGAAAGGAAAGGAAAGGAAAGGAAAGGAAAGGAAAGGAAAGGAAAGGAAAGGAAAGGAAAGGAAAGGAAAGGAAAGGAAAGGAAAGGAAAGGAAAGGAAAGGAAAGGAAAGGAAAGGAAAGGAAAGGAAAGGAAAGGAAAGGAAAGGAAAGGAAAGGAAAGGAAAGGAAAGGAAAGGAAAGGAAAGGAAAGGAAAGGAAAGGAAAGGAAAGGAAAGGAAAGGAAAGGAAAGGAAAGGAAAGGAAAGGAAAGGAAAGGAAAGGAAAGGAAAGAAAAGAAAAGAAAAGAAAAGAAAAGAAAAGAAAAGAAAAGAAAAGAAAAGAAAAGAAAAGAAAAGAAAAGAAAAGAAAAGAAAAGAAAAGCCTCACAATATTTGGTGCTATTTGGTGCTATCCTTGCTTTCACTGGTTTCTCTTACACTCAACTGCCCCAAATTGAACACTGAACTCCAGATGTGGGCTCACCAGTACTAAATACAATGGAAGGATGACCTTCCTTGACCTGCTGGCAACACTCCTTTCAGGACACCATTAACTTTCTTTATGGAAAAGTCATATTGCTGGCTGAAGTTCAACTTGAAATCTACCTTGTAATTTTTCTGCAAACCTGTTTTGTAGCTGGTTGCTTGCCCCAGTCTAACTGAATAAATGAAGGTTTATTAGCAGTGAAAGTAAATTAATTTGCAAAGACCAAATGCATTTCCTCAGAAATGAGTTCTTTTTCTGTCATCAGTGATATCACGAATAAGGTGTTAGCTACAATTTGGAAATCATATGTTCATTTTAAAGAATAAAATCTCCTTGCGAAGCTGGGCAGGAAGCTGGGTACTGAATGGAATGGAGCTAAGCATAAGTTTCAAAATCTTTTTCTGATATTTTTACACCAGAAAAAAAATGAAAAGCCTGAACCTCCCGTACCTTCTCTTCACAAATATGTAGATCACTCCAAAAGTAGTGTCTCCTATAGAAAGTACAATAGATACATGAGTAAAATAACACTATTCGATAGAGCAAATTCTCAGCTACGAAACACTCTGTGAAAGTAATTATTACTACTAGCTATGCATTTTCAACAGTAATGAGCAAGAACCTGCGTGTTGTGCTCAAGAAAATCTGCATGGCTATTCAGAAAGTAGCTTGTCTTTCCTGACACTGTCACCACTGCTGAAACGCACCACTAAGTAGATAAGGGCAGTCATAATCATTCATTTTGTAGAGTACTTAGTCAATCTTTTCAGAATGGAGACACTTATCATCAGTGGCATTGAATTTATTTTTCCCTCCCTTCCTCCCTCCCTCCCTCCCTCCCTCCCTCCCTCCCTCCCTCCCTCCCTTCCTTCCTTCCTTCCTTCCTTCCTTCCTTCCTTCCTTCCTTCCTTCCTTCCTTCCTTCCTTCCTTCCTTCCTTCCTTCCTTCCTTCCTTTTTCCCTCCCTCCCTCCCTACCTCCCTCCCTCCCTTTCCTCCCTTTCCTCCCTTTCCTTCTTTCTCTCTTTCTTCCTTTTTCCCACTAGGAATGCTGTGCTAAAATTACAACAACGATCCAAAGAAAATCCAGAGCAAATGGAGTCATTAGATCAGTAATTGTGTAACTAAGAACACTTTCAGATTTTTGCAAATTATAATTAGACCACGTTAGAGCATTTGTTCACTTAGGAACAGAAAACAAACATGTTATAGTGTTGGAGCAGTCTCAGACCTCATATCCAGTTTACAATGTATGTGGACAATAGATACTCACTCAATTACATTGAATAACGCTTTATGAAAATTCAATTTTTTGCTCATTGACTGCAAAAATTCAGAACCACTGTGTAATACCACTGGTAAATGATATTAATGAATGTTAGAAATACTCTGTCTAACAAGTAGTTCCCAAAACAGAGAACATAATACAAGATTTCTCCACTATCTCCTAGATTTTTTTTTTTTTTTTTTAAATTTCAGATTTGTTTTTTACTGACCCTGGGAATCTGAAATGATTTATAAGGACAATTAATAGGCTTCTGCGGAAAAGAAAACAGGCATCATCACTTGTATTAAATAAATAAATAAATGACTCAATTAGCATTTGTATGAGACTTGTTTTCTCTGAATATTTAACAAGCTATCTTAAACAGAACATCAGGCACATATGAGTCCCATAATTAGGTTTCACAGGGAATATCTTTTCTGTCTGTCTGTGAAGAAGCAGGCATGGAAAAGATACTGAACTTCTATGTATGTATATCAACTGAATGGAAAAGATAATTTCACTAGCTATAAATTCTGAGGAGTTTTTTACACATTCTTTCACAATTTTAAAGTAATATCCCCCCAATCCTATGTTTTAAGTCCTTCTTCCCTTTTTTTTTTTTACAGTTCTCCTCCACATTTTTTCCCTAATGAGCATGAAGACAGATGTGCATTGAAATAATTTTTAAACAGGGCTTTTTTTTTTGGCATGTTCATCAACACACATCCAATTCGTGGTGTTCTCAGTGTAACTTAGTAATTACTTAGAAGGAATTATTTTATTTTATTTTATTTTATTTTATTGAGCTTGATGAGTACATGTTGAAGTGAAGAAATTATCTAAAATTTTGCATATGTTTAAAAGAATTAGTTCCTATCTTCATTAAAAAAAAAAAAAACTAAAATCTTGAAGAGTATTTGATAGATATTAAAATTATTATAAAAATAAACATGTGGTAAGGATTAAAATCTTATGTTCCATTTTAAATCAGTGTAATTTAAAACAGTTTCTTTCTCAAACCCTGAATATCACAATCTTTATAAAAACATCAATTTAATTTCAAATCTAATTCAGTCAGTGCACTGATTTCAGATCTAAAAGCCATAAAATTTAGACTTGGATTTTTTTTTATTTTTATTCTTTCACGTTACTTGAAATCTCTGCCTCAGTAGATTTATACTTCCCTACTGTCTTAGGAATAGGTGAGGCACTGGAAAAGGTTGCACAGAGAAGCTGTGAATGCCCAATCTCTGGAGGTTTTCAAGGACAGGTTGAGTGGGGTCTTTATCAGCCTGATTTAGTGGGCAACAACCCTGACCATGGCAGTGTGTTGGAACTAGAAGATATTTCAGATCTGTTCCAACCCAAGCCATTCTATGAATCTATAATGGTTCTATGATTATCTTACAAGTTTTTCTCTTAGTATTAATTATCTAACGTCTATGGAACATTTTAAGATTTCAGAACATACTACGTTTTTATTTCCTGTAAAAGCCATAATTTTATCTTAGGGCATGATACCAAGCTGTATAACTTACAGTTCCACATGAAAATAAGAATTAAATGATTACCACTATACAGGACAGTTAGTGATTCAAGTAACCAGTTCCTCCCTCCAAATGACATTAAAATATTAAAGCCCACATTACAAAAACAGTACATTACAGTGATTACAGTCATTGGAAAAAAAAAAAAAAAATCCTTTATCAGTCTCAAAGCTTTCATTTTATTTTTCAACAAACAGTTGTCTATAACTGCCAAAAGTCATTGTTGCTTTTGATGTTGAGATCAGTGCTGTTATTTAATGACTTTAGACTCATCGCAGAACCTTCTACAGAATTTGGGTCCTAAATGTAAGAATCAACTAATCTGTAATTAAGCATATGACTTCTCTGTTGCCCTGTGGCACTATATTGCTATCCTTTTTGTAGTGCTCAATACAAGTCGCATCCCAGGGTCCTAAAGGAGGTGGCTGAGCTGAGTTACTGGTTTCTGAACTGCTCTCCACATATTTGAAAAGTCATGGCTGCCAGGCCAAGTCCCCAGGGACTGGAAAAAAAGGGGAACATCACTCCCATTTACAAGAAAAGGAGGAAGAAGGACCCAGGAAGTACAGGCTGGTGAACCTCAACTCTGTGCCTGGGAAGATTGTGGAACAGGTCCTCCTAGAAGACATGTTAAAGCGCATGTGAAATGAGCAGGTGATCTGAGACAGCCATCATGGCTTTACCAAGGGAAGGTTGTGTCTGACCAATCTGGAGGACTTCTATGATGCAGTGATGAAATCAGTGGACAAAGGCAAAGCAACCAAAGTCATCTGGTTGTGCAAGGCCTTTGACATGTCCCCTACAAGATCCTTATTGCTAAATTGGAGAGAGACAGCTTTGAGGAGTAGACTATTAGGTGAAAAAGGAATGGCTTGGAAGGCTGTAGATAGAGGGTTGTGTTGAATGGCATGATGTCCAGGTGGAGGTCAGTGATGAGCAGTGTCCTCCAGGGGTCTGTCCTGGGACTGGTAGTCTTCAGCATCTTCATCAGTGTCACTGATGAAGGGCTCCAGTGCACCTTCAACAAGTTTGCTGATGACACCAAGCTGAGTGATGTGGCTGACACGTTAAAAGGAAGGGTGAACATCCAGAGGGACCTTGAGAAACTCAAAAGGTGAGCTCATGTGAACCTAATGAGATTCAACATAGCAAAGTTCAAGGTTTTGCACTTGGGTCAGAGCAATCCCAGCTATGTATAAAGACTGGGTGGGAGAAGAACTCCTTGAAAGTAGCCCTGCAAAGAAGGACCTGGGGGATCCTGGTGGATGAAAAACTGAATGTGAGCCAGCACCGTGCTCTTGCAGCTTGGAAGACCAACAGTATCTTGGGCTCCATCAGAAGGGGGATGGCCAGCAGGAACAGGGAGGTTATTGTCTCTCTCTACTCTGCCCTCATGAGGCCCCATCTGGAGTACTGTGTCAAGTGCCTGGGGCCTCCAGTACAGGAAAGATGTGGAGCTGTTGGAGAGAGGTCAGAGGAGGGCCACAAAGGTGATCAGATGTCTGGAGCACCTCCCCTATGAAGACAGGCTGAGGGAGCTGATCTTATTCAGCCTGCTGAAGAAAAGGCTGTGGGGTAACTTCACTGTAGCCTTCCAGTATTTAAAAGGGGATTATAAAAAGGAGCGGAGTCAATTTTTTACAAGAGTAGACAGTGATAGGACAAGAAGGAATGGTTTAAAGCTCAAGGAAGGAAGGTTTGGATTGGATATCAGGGGACATTCTTTACGGAGAGAGTGGCGAGGTGTTGGAATAGGCTGCCCATAGAGAGTGTGGATACTCTGTTCCTAGAGGTGTTCAAGGCCAGGTTGGAAGGAGCTCTGGGCAGCCTGGTCTAGTGCCAGATCTGGAGACTGGTGGTCCTGCCTGGGGCAGGTGGGTTGGAACTTAATGGTCCTTGGGGTCCCTTCCAATTCAATCCATTCTGTGATTCTTTGAAGTTTTCGCCTACTTCAAATAAGAAAGGCATAGACCTTCCCTTCTTCTCCAGTTTAAAATATACAAATTTCTCTTCTTGAAATTAGCACAAACATCTGGGGTTATGTTATGTTTAAGAAATTCAGTATCATTACTAAAAAGAAACAGCCACTGAGCTATTTAAAGGGCAAAATGTAGTTGATCCATCCTTGCTCTGCTATTATTGCTTTTTAATGAATGCCTGCCTCTAAAACTTGATCTGAAAATATTTGAGTAAATGGTAATTTTGCCACTAATGGCTGTAGGATATAAATAAGTACGTGAGAGCAAAATGCTTTCTTTAAAATATAGTGAACAAACAAGCAAACAGGAAATCTATTGAAGTTTTCAAATATATTTCATCATTCCAGAAATAAAAGCAAGACTGAAACTCACAATGAGAAAAAGGTGTGAGAGAAAAGCAGCCATTAGGGTAGTTTATGCCTCTTACACTTACCAAAAATGTGTAAAACTGTTTGAAATCCATACATGTTGAAGCCCTGACTTTACTTTCAATATCCTTCCTTTCAAACAATCATATAATTGCTTGACTGCTTTGGGGAAGGAGGAAGAGCAAAATAAATAGTGCTGACAGAACAGTGAAAGACTTTCCTAACAAAAGGCACTGAAAAAATCAGCTTGTTACTGTCAACATTCTGATTTTATGATTACTCAGAACAGAGAAAATGCCAGCGCAAAAAGGACAAGTGGAGATCCTCTCCTACATGAAAGAGATCTATTTCCCATGATCACGTGAGCTACAGCCTTGTGTATACAAGTTCTGAAAAATTCCAGTGACTAAGATTCCTCAGCCTGTCTGGACAGCAGTTTCTATTTCTTTACTGTCCTGATTATAATTTTTTTTTTTTTTTTCCCCCCTAGTGTCCACTCTGAATCTTGAAAGTAAAAATTTATGGCCGCTGTCCTGCTGACATTGCTGAGAAAAGTTTTATTCCATCATCCCTGTAACAATTCTTCAGATAATTGTCCTCAGTTATTAGATCACTCCGTGGTTCCTTTCTCTCTGTCAGAATAGACAACACCTTATTTCCATCAGACTTGTATTCTAGGTTATTGAACATCTTGGTATCACTCCACAGAATCCTTTTAAGTATCCATTTCTCTTGAACTGGGATCCTACAAATGGTTTTTTTATTTCTGGTGCAGACTACAACAAAAAAAGAAGGATTGTAACTTCTTCAGATCTGCTGGACACAGCCTCGCTAATAGACTCCAGTCTGCAATTTGTGTTAATTGCAAAGAAAACACACTGTTGTCACATACTCACCTTGACATACACCAAAATCACTTCCAGCAGGGCTACTTTTCTGCTACTTGCATCAGAGCCTGTACTGAAGCATGGTGCAACGAGACTTTTGCTTGTCTCCCAAATCACACCCACAACTTTATTATTCCAGACCTTACGTTTGTCAAGATCACATTGCATTTTTTTTCCTGAGGAAATACTGTATGGTCCACAATTTTTTTATCTGTTAATCATAAACTCTGTTCTTTTGAATGTGCCTGGAGCTGTAGCGTTTGAATAAGTGGATATTAACCTTTTAATGCAACAGACAGAAAAAATGTTATTTGCAGCCTCCATAATGACTGAGGAATATGGAAACATCCTTTTTGTTTGTTTGTTTGTTTGTTTTTGTTAGTTAGTTAGTTAGTTTGTTTGTCTGTTTTTCCCGGTATATATTTGGATAGATATCTTTTGAAGTTAAGGTAAGGATGGGCTGAGATCTGGAGATCTTCAGGCTAGAGAAAAGGAGGCTATGGGAGAACTTTACAGTGGTCTTCCAGTACTTGAAGGGAGCCTACAGGAAAGCTGGGGAGGAATTTTTTATAAGGACATGAAGCGACAGGACAAGGGGAAATGACTATAAACTGGAAGAAGATAAATTTAGACTAGGTATTAGGAAGAAATTCTTTACTGTGAGGGTGATGAGACTCTGGAACAAGTTGACCAGTGAGGTTGTGGATGTGCCCTCCCTGGAAGCGCTCAAGGCAAGGCTGGATGGGACTCTGAGCAACCTGGTCTAGAGGAAGGTGTCTCTGTCTATAGCGGGGGGGGGAGTTGGAGCTGCATGATCTTAAAGGTTCTTTCCAAGCCAAACCATTCTATGATTCTATAATTCTATGATGTAACATAAATAGAGTCCATTAACATTTAATTTTTCAACGAGAAATACATATATTTTGTGGGATCCTCCTAAAGACAATGAAAAATTTCCAGAAGTATGGATCAACATTCAGATCTTATATTTTACAATGCTATTTATTCTGCTATTAGAATTACATTCAAATTATATCCAGTTTAGGGACAACAAGGGAGAATAAGGGATTTTTGCTGTTTAACATTGCATGGCTGAAATATCTTTAGAGATTGTACCAAAGACTCATTTTCAAAAGGCAAATATTACTTATATTCTGCTGTTGAAATTTTCCCAGGTTGTCAGCTTTCTTTGCTAACTACTTAAAGCTTTTGAACAGTGCTCAGCACGAGACCTTTGGAAAGTTATATTAATACCCCCTGGAATATTGAACTCCATTTTTCCTTTTAAGACTGACTGCAAAAATGCTTACTCTGAAAGTCCAATTGGGAGGTGTGGATTTGCGTAACTCAGACAGTAGCAGAAAGTATATGAGATAAAGTGCTTGTAAAATCAGTGAAAATAAAGGACAGTACATTTGTAAAGAATATAAATGGAATAAATGACAATACAAAAATGTATGTGAGAGTGTTCTATTACTAAATAAGAAATGAAAGTCATTGGGTGTAGGCTTCACAATTCAGACTATTAAATGTTCAAAGGAAACAGGGTGTTTAAATGGAAATGAGGTGACTCAGAGTCTTTGACTTGATTTAAACTTGGACTACTAAAGCTAGTAGCAAACTAAGACCACATTTCAGTGAAAAGGAATATGCCAATTTGAAGCCAAGGACAGTTAATATAACTTCCTGAAAGAAAAATCTATCAGACTGCCGGGAAGGGAAAAAAAAAAAAAAAAAAAAAAAAAACTCCCAAGGTAATAAATGACAGAAAGTTTTGCTCACGGAAAATTTTAACCAATTCTAAGCAGATCAAAAAATTTGTGAATTAACAATAAGGATCAATCCCAAATGGACAGGGAGGCAGAGTAGATAACCTAGTAAGTCTTCTCTTTCTTTAATGTCTGTGAATTCATAGCAATTTAAATCAGCGTTGGGATATGGTGAGAGCACTCAGAAAATAGCAGGCAAGGGAATCAAGCTACTAACCTTAAGAAGAGAGAACAAAAAAGAAAAAAAAAATGTCTTAGAAAGTTTGTAAATATAAAATGTCAATAGATGATATGTTTCAGGCTCATCATAAGAAAAAAATAACATTGAATATTCATATCAGTCATGAACAGAGATGGTTTCACAAACATTAATGCCCTTTCACTGGAGAGCAGAGGGAATCACTAGAGAATCTGTATGATGTGAAGGAGTGATTTAGTCTAGAAAACAAACTATTTAATGGGAAAACGGGAAGTAGAACTTAAAATAAATTTTGTAAATAACATTATCTTTTTCATGTGAAAATGTAACCTGTGGTGTACTGCTATTTAAATTCATAAATATTTCTTTTGAGGTTTTCTGACATAACCACGAATTAAATCATTGCCATAAGATAAAATTAATTCTTAATACTGTCTTATTAAAATAGATTTAGATCCAAATATCTGAAATACTTAAGGAAAGGTAGAATACCAAATTAAACAAACAAACAAAAACAAACATGGAAAGACTAAGTTTCACAAAACCATTAATTTCTTTCAGGCAGACGGACTGAAAGTTCAGGATACCTAAGTTCAGAATATTTTTTTCATGTCAGAAAATTTTTCAGACCTGCAATTTTATGTCTGTAGCTTATATGTGATGCTTGAAATAAGAAGTGAAGATTTAGAACATGCAGATTTCCTGTGGTGATCAGAGGATATACCCAATTCATTATTTTCTTTTAATTAATTACTGATTTGATTAATAAAATCAGGAAAATGTTTCTTAAATGTGTGGTTTTTTGTTTGTTCGTTTGATGTTTCTTTGTTTCTTTGTTTCTTTGTTTTAATTATCCTGATTATTTTTTTGACCAGGGTACTTAGCATTTCATAATAGTTACTGACATACAGCTATCACTGTCTTCCATATGCACTGGTCAACAGACCGTCTTAGCTGTTTCAACAGTTATAATCTAGGATATTAAAAAGAAACAAACAAACAGACAAACAAAAACTAGGTAAGCTGTTGTCTTTAAGAAACAAAATAAGCCAATTCTACAGAATGCATTTAAGTTTTAAAATAATTTAAACAACGAATTCCTAAAAGTACTGCAGTGACTACAAAAGAGTATTGTTGTTAGCTCTGTTCAGGATTCAATACTTGTGCCAAGCGCACAACCAACAAAGAACATATTCAAAGTTTTCAGCTACATGTTTTGATGTTATGCCATGGTTTGTTGCACATTTGATAGGATGAGCCACAGTCAGGTTATTAAATGTCACATGTCACAAATTTGAAGGCTTCAGAAAAACAAGTTCTGTACCTGCCTTTTTCCAAAAATATAATCCGTTCAAGAAAGTATTTTAAATCAGTCATAAAGAGCTTATATCCCTGAGAAACAGTAGTTTTTTGAAACTGTGTGGGCAGATGCTACAGAAAGCCTAAGACACTTGGAAAGGTTTATGCAGAAATGCATATCATTGAAAATGACACTGAGGAAGCTTTCTTTCATGTCGTTCTGAAACTGGATTTCTAATTTCTCACTGTTCTCTTTCTTATTTGCAAGACAATCTGTTACTCACAGTCTTTCAGGGCAAAGCAAGGTCCAATTAAAACAAAAGTGATAACTTAATTTAGAAGAACAGTGGAAATTTCCTTTTTGGATTTGTCTCTTAAATGAGTTAGAGTGGATATTCGTGCATCTTGGCAGTATAGAGTGACACCAAGCTACGCAATTATTAAACTGTACTGTAGATGGTTATTTGAAAAACATTGCATATATTCGTATTATTGAATACAAAATAGCAGATCAAAAACTTAAATCTACACTGAAGAAACAATAAGAAAATCTTCTCATGTATGTTTAGAGTGGCACTGTAAGCATACATATTCTATTGGAGCAGCAGCCTCTGTACCATGGAATTTCCTGCTTGCTTTCCTTGATAATGACATCATGTATTCTAAAATTACAGTATCTTCTTCTCCTCACAGTTGAGCGATACAACACTTAGTTTTCAGCACGTTCAAAGTCAAAGCAGATGTGCTGTGGTTTTAAATGACAACAAAATAAAACAATCTAAACTTCTTTAATTTCTTCACTCTCTTCCTTTTGTCACTTTATCACTTTCTCAGAATTTACCAAGTACTGCACTGTATTTCCAATGTGCATTTCAAATTCCATGTTGTACAGCTAAAGCCCTCCTTCCAGATTCTTTTAAGAGTGTCTTTGTTGTCTTGAGGTTTAAGAGAAAGTCTAACTTTTTCTTCCAGTACTATTCTAGAGACTGTACAGTGATAATTACTAGACGAATACCTTTCAGTTTATACCCTGCAATTAAAACACACACTTGAAATATTCTCCTGTGAGAAGACAAGTGTGTTGATTTAAATGGCCGAGACCTCTCAAGATGTACCTGAAACACTATTCACTTAACTTACCAGTTTTATTTTTGTGCTCTGCAATTATCCGGTTATAACCATGTATGAAATAGAGAATAAAGATTGGCTAAAAGACAAATTATATGTAAGCACCCTTCCACTAGTGGCAACCTACATAGACTGACAGGTGGATATTGTTCTTTGGCAGCTAGCCGAGTCTGGAAAATTAGATGATTCTTTTCCACTATATTGCGACAAGAATTTCTACCAACAGGGCTCCATGAGACTTCTCAACAACAAAGATCCACATACATGTGGCACTTGCAGCAGAGTAGAACTACCTCTCTTCTCACTGAATTTTTGCTGAAGAGAGAGAATACTTGCCCTGAATTCTTGCTGAAGAGGAAGAAATAAGGGGAAGATGCAAGTACTTACCTTTCAAGTTTTTGAAAATTTGTGGCTCTTGCATGTAGTCCATTTGTATGTTCAGGAATGAAAGTACAGTGGAGAGTATCAATACTATTAATCTGTGTATTGAGGCAAATTTTCTTCCTTGTAAACTGGTCGTTTTCTGCTTTTTTATTAGGAAGTACAGCCAAGCTACTTCTGCAGAATATGCCAACAGGTATAAGAGTAATGGGATTTTCAGAGAATTCCAATGACTGGCACCACTTTAAAATACACTACTTCAAAATTATCATCAAATTCAATTATTATAATATCAAAATTTACTATTTCTAAATTGTGTTAATGGAGGAGATATTCAATTTGTTATTGTTTTCACTCATGTCTGAATAGTGGCATCCAGTCACGAGTGATGTTCCCCAGCGGTCGGTGCTAGGGCCTGTCCTCTTCAGTATCTTTATTGATGACCTGGATGAGGGCATTGAGTGTATCCTCAGTAAGTTTGCAGACGACACCAATTTGGCTGTAAGTGTCAATCTGCCTGGCAGTAGTGAGGCCCTAGAGAGGGATCTGGACAGGCTAAAGCCAATGGGATGAGTTTCAACAAGGCCAAATGCTGGGTCCTGCACTTTGGCCACAACAACCACAGGCAACACTACAGGCTTGGGGCGGAGTGGCTAGAAGACTGTGTAGAGGAAATGGACCTGGGGGTATTGATTGATGCTCAGTTGAACATGAACAAGCAGTGTGCCCAGGTGACCAAGAAGGCCAATGGCATCCTGGCTTGCATCAGGAACAGTGTTGCCAGCAGGAACAGGGAAGTGATTGTCCCCCTGTACTCAGCTCTGGTGAGGCCGCACCTCGAGTACTGCGTCCAGTTTTGGGCCCCTCACTGCAAGAAAGACACTGAGGCCTGGAGCATGTTCAAAGAAGGGCAACAAAGCTGGTCAAGGGTCTGAAGCACAAGCCTTATCAGGAGCAGCTGAGGGAGCTGGGATTATTCAGTCTGGAGAAGAGGAGGCTCAGAAGAGACCTTATTGCTCTCTATAACTAACTGAAGGGAGGTTGTAGTGAGCTGGGAGTTGGCCTCTTCTCTCATGTAACTAGTGGTAGGACTAGAGGGAATGACTTCAAGCTGCACCAGGAGAGATTCAGGCTGGACATTAGGAAATAATAGTTTTTTGAAAGAGTGGTCAGGCAGTGGAATGGGCTGCCCAGGGAGGTGGTGGAGTCACTGACCCTGGAGGTGTTCAAGAAACGGCTGGATTTTGTGTTGAGGGACATGGTTTAGTGAGAACTATTGGTGATCAGTGGATGGTTAGACTGGGTGATCCTGTGGGTCTTTTCCAACCTTGGTGATTTTATGATTCTATGAGTCTATGATTCTATGATTGTATTAAGATCTTCACTGTATATGTGAACATTCTACTCAATCCCAGTACTGGGTATGATAAAAGGTTTTGAAATGTGACAAAAATGTTTCTGACTCATTAAATTACAAGCAGGAGGGAGAGTGACATTTTTCATTGTCTGACAGTGACAGAACAATGGGGAAAGGCTTTAAAGTAAAAGAGGAGAAAGTTAGATTAGGTATTAGGAAGAAATTTTTTACTCGGAGGATGGTGAGACACTGGCACAAGCTGCCCAGAGAGGTTGCGGATACCCCATCTGTGGAGACATTCAAAGCCAGTTTGGGTGGAGCCTTGGACAACCTAGTCTGGTGGGTGGCAATCCTGCCTATGGCAGGGGGCTGGTGCTAAATTATTTGTAAGTCTCCCTCCAGCCTAACTCATTCTATAATTCTACAAAATTGTCTTTCTCTTCTAGAAAACAGTGAAAGTTGCTATAGAATAAAATATGGAAAATGAAGAAATACTGAAATGTAATATAGCAGTAATTTTCAGAATAGATCCACAACAGGACTTGTTAGTTTTCTATCACTGAAATATTTAACTTAATTTCCAGCAATTTGTACAATAAAAGCTTAACAGTTAATTGTTAGGCTTTTGTAATAAACTAGAATTTTCTTTATTTCTTAATTAAATATTTTAGGAAAAATTATGCAGGTTCTTTGAGCATAAGGGAAATGCTTTCAGTATATCATTTCTCCTTATGCAAATTCATTTGCAAGCATATAGAATACAAATGCTGTTCATATGTATGTATGCAATTTATATATACCTTGTATAGATGCATTTTATGAGGTCTGCTCTGGAGGTAATGCCTCCTATTTTGTTATGTTGGCCCATAATATCAGAGGCAGATGATAGTGGTATGACCGTAGATATTGAATCTTCACATCAATGTGCCATTACGTTTTGTTGCCATGTGACAAATGATAGCAGAGGCTAAGTCTGACAGAACAGCATCTAATATGGAAGTGCGTATGAAGAAAAAGTGTGTCACTGAGTTCTTCCTTGCAGAAAAAAATTGCACTCACTGACATTCATGGACATTTATGAAGACCAAACCATGGATGTCAGTACAGTGAGGCAGTAGGAGGTGCACTTCAGCTGTGGCAACAGCGGTGTGAAAGATAAGCTGCATTCCAGATGTTTGTATAGATTTATACAAGTATGGCAAGAAGGTTCTTGTTCATTGTTGATGAAAATGCCTAACTAATGACGATAACTGTGTTTACAAATAGTGTTTTGTAGCTGAGAATTTGATTTATCAAACAGCATTATTGTGCTCTTCGTAACTGTTAGAGTTTTCATTGAAATATATGAGGCATCGCTCTTGGGGAAACCTACATACTAAACTGTAAACCAATGAACAATTGAATTCAGATAGGATTTTTAATATTACATAAAACACAATATTCTTAAAAATGAAATACAACAGTTTTAAAACATTTTCATGTGATCCAATATCTCCCTCAGCATAAACACAGAAGAGTTCAGTGATCAAATGTAGAGGAAACTATGTGCTTCCTGCTGTACCTAGGAGACAAGCACATAGTGCCATAAAAGCCCTGTATGTCTTTAAATCTTTTCATGTATCTGATTTATCCACCCTTCAGTTCACAGTGTCACCCTGTCCTTCATTACCTTGTGTCATCAACAGATTAAATACGATTATTTGGCTATGAATAAATGGAGTGTTAAACTCCTCCTGCAGTGAAATACTCTGGAAAAGTTGTTGCAGAAAGTAATCCCTAATGTGACCTTAAGCTCTTCCTCCTTGTTAATTTTAATTAACTAACATGCCAATCAGTTTTGCAGTGTATGTTCTTTTTCCAGCCATTATCACTTTTTGTAGATCTTTATTTTAATCTATGTATTAATACCTTTGCCCAGCTGCCTCTGTGAGTAAGTGTGTGATGTGTGTGTTCGTATCAGGTTACTCAGGCAGAACTGTGAAAGATCAACAATGCCATCTGCAGGTAGAAGACTCCTTGTCTGGAGAAACAATTGCTTTTAGATGCATGTATTACTAACTTGTACAAAAGATTGAATATTTGAGACTTATTTGAGATACTCAGAATATCCAAACTGAAATAGTAATCTGAGTAATGTGTTCTCTTTGCATATTCCTAGTATTTTTGCTTTTGAACAAGTTAGTGAACAAAGCCAGGACAGCATTTGACAAGAACTGTATGCTCCTCTTAATTTAAAGTGGAGCAAGAAGAAAACTCCAGAATGATGCACGTAGTGTAGTTTCTTCTTGGCTTTTGTATTTGCTCTTTTCCCTTTTATTTGTTATATGCAGAATTACAGGTATTTGAGGCAAGATATAATCTCAGAGAGAATAATTAGTGTAGCAGAACTGAGTGGACTACTAGTAATGTACAGTTCAGAGTAGTTTATCTTCATTGCAGTTAGTATAAGCTAATCTTTTCTTCTCAGTAGAAGAGGTCACTGCAATCAGGAAGTAATTTTTATTTAAAATTTTGTTTAGTTCCTATATAGGCTATTACAAAGCCTTAGTGAGAATCTTGGTTAACAGCAAGTTTAATAAGTCAAAAGTATGCCAAGGCATCCAGGAAGGCCAAAAATGTCCCAGGATGAATCAAGTACAGCATTGCTGGCTAGTCAAGGCAAGTGGTTGATCCACCCTATACTGCATTGGTGCAGCCTCACCTTTTGTGTGCACAATACAAAAGGACAGAAAACTGTCAGAGAGTGTCCTAAGGAGGGCTGCCAAGATGATGAAAGTTCTAGAAGGGAAGACATATGAAGTCTCTTTGTTTGTTCTGCCCAGAGAAGAGAAGACTTAAAGGAGATCTCATGGTGGCCTTCAGCTTCCTCACAAGGGAAGCAGAGGAGATGTGCTGATCTCCTCTCTCTGGAGACAGTGATAGAACCTGAGAGAATGGCATGAATCTGTGACAGGGGAAGTTGAAATCTGGCTACTAAAAAAAGGTTCTTCACTAGAGGGTGCTCACCAGGGCAGTGGTCATGACACTGAGCTTGCTGAGTTCAACAAGTTCATCAAGTTCAACAAGGGTCTGAACAATTGTAAGAACTTTGCAAACAGCATGGCAAAGCATTACTTTTGACAATATCATTTTTCCCATCTCTTCCCTAGTCTTTTTTATGTAGTGAAATTAATTCAAATTATATTCTGAAGTAGGTTTTAGAATTATTTGCATGCAAGTGGTTGCATCATAGTAATTTTGTTGATGTTATAGGTAAAATAGCGAGTTTCATGCTGCACTTCTAATAGTCATCATAGCTTATTTTTCATCTTCCTAGTTCTGACTAAAAATAAAAACAAGCAAACAAACAAATAAAACAAACAAACAAGCAAGCAAACAAACAAACAAAAAACAACCACCAGTGGCGTAAGTTTTTCCTATGTCCCTGTGAATTAATATAATGAAGGACTAAATGGTAAAAGAATGTTTCTGTATTTAAATAGCACTTCTGCTAAATAATGATTTTGGTCTTTGTTAGCTACACAAAAATCATTGTTCTGGAAAGATAAAAAGGTGTTAATATTTCCAACTGATTTGTTAAATTTGTTTAGATAAATACAGGTGATACAGAAGGAATGTTTTGGTGTTTATCAAAATTTCTTTGAGTTCATTTTCAGGTTGAAAGCATCTTGTCTCTGTGTTTAAACCAAGTCACTGAAGAGAATTTAAAAGACTATTTCCCTTTATGTCTTGTACATCAACTCCCACCTCCCCAGCCAGTGCAGTCTCTTGTCTTCAGCATAGTATACTGTCTTCTAAGACATGTATTACTAAGTGGTATTACTAAGTGCCTCAAGTAACTTTGTAAGTTATCAATACAATAGTATGATGCTTTCTAAGTTGAAATTAAAACTTTAAGTCTATTATTTGGAAAAAGATTTTAGACTATCACATCAGCTGTGGCACACTCCAAAGTTTAATTTTGAAGAAATATCTCATGTAAGGAAAAGATAACAATACGTATACATCCTATTGATGAAATATCTTTTCATTTTCTTCGAACTCAGCATATTCCAACTGGACGATAGCTCTGTCCTATTTTTGAAAAAATATTAATTCACTTTCCTACTGTTCAACAATATTTTTCATATTAACAAGGAATTCTCTTAGCAGCTATTGTAGTAAGAAAGACTATTCTGCAGATAAATTTCAGAAATAAAGGCATTTTTCATTCTTAACATGACTTCAAAATTATCCTTAAATCTTAACCACAGTTCTTATATAGTTCTCCTGGATGTATAATTCGGATGGAAATTATGGAAGATCAAATAAGGCTTGGCCTCTTAACCTACTTAGCCAAGAAAGAAAATATTCATGCTTCACATAGCTGCTTTGCTGCTTTTTTTTTTTTTCTTTCCCATTTTAAGAAATGTATGACTTATTATTAGTGTCATTATTATTAACTGTAGCAGTTAGACACTATCATTATTTTACAGTCTTGTCATCTTTTTGGATTTATATCTATTAAACTTCATTGACTCTTCCTCTTCCCTCTCTCAACTGCAGCACTCTGAAGGCAAGAACAAGCCCACCTACAATTCTGGGTTAATAAGCCAGGGCTTTTTCACTCAAAAAATTGCATTGCAGAAAGCCTCATTATCTTCTACATAGTAATACATCACACTGCCAATCTTCCTGAGTGAATCCGAAGAAGCATAATTTCTAGTCGAGTTTTTTCAAAGCAGAGTTCTGTTTCTTAAAACAAATGATATCATTTCCTCTAGTCATTTTTTTGTTTGTTTACAGTGGATGCAGTGATGTACAATAAACCAAGTTGCAGTTAATTGGTACTAATGAGGGTGTCACTTGCTACAGAAAACATTTTACCTGCATGCACACAGAAGAAAATAGAAAGTCAGAACTCTTCTAATCTTATTTTCTATTTGCAAATGATGTTATCACTATTAAGAAATGATCTTAACCTTTCCTTATGCTTAATACTTTGTTCATACCTGGTGAATTTGTATCATTTGCAAACTCTGCTTTTCTGCTGAAAAAAAACTCTGCATAAATAGACATACCTAATTGCATTTGATATCACTTTAATCTTTGAACAAACTGACGTGGGAAAAAAAAATAAAAATGAGATTATCTGAGTCTTCTGTTCTTGCTTTAATTCAGATATGAAACAGAAGACTCTGTTTCCTGCCAAATCACTTGAACAAATTTTTAGTTAGCACATCAGAGCTTGGGTAGCATAGAATTTTTATGATCTAAAGGAAAGAAGGAAAGTTTATATGTGTTTCTTTTAGTCTTTACATCCTTTTTGCTTTGTTTCTCTGATGTCATGAAATAGCTGGGGAAAAGGAGGAATGCTTTTCAGCAATGCTTCCTCACATGTTTTTTAGTTACTAAAAAACAGTCATTTTCTTTTTCAGAGAAACTGCCTTACACTTTGCAGTAACAAAACGTGTGAATCACAGCAGATGAAGGAGATGCTGATAGAAGCATAAATTCTGCTTGCTGCAACATTTTTTTTTTTTTTTTCTTGTAGACTGGTTTAATATCCTTGTCATCATCAAATTCTGACTCATACTGGGAAAAGCTTAGAAGGAAAATATATACATGTGTGGGTGTCAACATCTGGAGTAAAGTACAGAATAAAATGTAATTTCAGAAGGAAAAGAAAAGGCACTGACTTTAGTCCATGAAGTACCAAAGAATTCTTTCACAAAATCCATACCAAACATATTAGAGCTGTGGAAGCATGAAACTTCCAGGAGACCTAATATGCTCAGACAACAGTAAAGATAAAAAAAATTCTAGCATGTCATAGATGCATTCATTTCATAGGGAATATGCAGAATGATTGTCATGTCATTCATCAGATTTTACTCACACACTATCCTTAATTGTCCAGGAATTCCATGCATTAGTCTTTCAGATATCTGCAAATTAACTACATACTGATTTTTCTTAGTCTTCAAAGCCTCAGTGCTTTGTAGAACACTGTCTGTTGTCTAGAACTGTAAATGTTAGAATTTACATTCCTTATAATTGGCAGAGATGCTGGGTAATTTTCCATAGTCAAAATCAGTTACAAATTCAACCATCAAATTAGGGTAACAAACATAACAAATATTAGGTGTATATTTACATCTTTGTTTTTTTTCTTTAAATAAAATGAAAAATGATGTTAAATATAAGAGGAATTTTAAAAATAGATTTAAATGCTTCATTATTCTAGATGATATCATACCCTATTTTTTTCAACTATCTTCATTACACTCATCATATAATGATGAATTTTCAGTTCTAGTGATAAAGATATTTTGTGGATTAATAGAAAGCTTCTTTAGTATACATGTCTCAGATGTGTATCTATGAATTAATTTTACTTTCTGCTTACAAATTATCTGGTATATTCCTACTTTAGTATATAGACAAATAGCTATTTTTGATTCTTTTGAGGTAGTCAATTTTCCTGTTGTTAAAACTAACAAGATAATCAATCTGTCAGTCTCAGGAGTATTTTCAGGAGTATTTTCAAACTGAGCATCAATTTTGTCATTTTAAAATTAGAGGTCAAGTTCTATCCTGACCTACAGGCAACCACGATTGCATCAGTGAGATCATACACCCAGCAGCAGGGCTTGCAAGAATATTTGGTTTTCTAAAGATCATAGTATAAATCCAGCAATGCATTTCAAAATTTTTGACATTTGGTATTACATGTTCATCACCCTGACTTTGTAATTCCTTCTGCTGAGAGTGGAAGGAGAGGTTCATACTGGGTGTGATGCAGATAATTTATGTAAATGCAATTTTATGTAAATGGTCCTTACTTCTGACACGCCCACTCACCTTTATTCTGACTCAAAGAGCATAGCTACTGAAAGAGAAACAGAGCATAAGCAAAGATCATATTGTAAAAACGGCTCTGCTGAGCAGACACCTTATATAGTGGAACTGATGTGCCGGAGATAATATACATGAGATAGGCAGTGGAGACTGCACAGTGCACAGCTTGGAGTGAATAGTACATAACATATGGGTCTATCATTCTCTGTATGTATGAGCTGCTTCAGCAGTGACAAAAGATACATTTTTATCCAAATAAATTAATTGTAACACACAAAATTTAATAATATATATTAACAATAACTGTGCAAAAGAGCAACTGGGAGGTAATTGAACTCCCTATGTTGCACCATCCTACAATCTGATTTAACAGGAAAAGAAAAACCAAGAAAACAACTTTTTGAGAAATATATATTTTAAAAAAGGCGTCAGTTTTACAGAGAAATACAGTGAAAGTGGTGCATTATACTGTTAATTTTATTTTTTTAGTTTGACTATAACATTGCATGTTGAAAGTTGATGTAGAGGATTTAAAAAAGGCTAAAAGACTTTGTGAAAGTTAATCATTACAATCAATCCCCTTTGATTTCATAGAGATAAGTTCCATTTCACAGGCATTGGAATCATGCCAGAAGAGCTGAAAACTTGAGTGTGTGACCTGTAAGTGTTATTACAAACAGTATTTGAAAAATGATCTAATCACTACAGTGTATATCAACACATTTTTCTTTGCTGTAATGAAGTGTCTTTTCTTAGAAAGCATATGGATTTAGACCTTTATGAATTTCTATAAAATCTCAGACGCATGCTAGCTTGTTTAAGTTTAAAAAAGCCTGAAATTATTCACAAGACAGTTGTCCATACCTTTTTAACATCCTATTTTCAGAGGTCATATTATATTTGTTATGTTATAAAGCAAATCTTTCATCTGATAATGTATTTCTATTTATTTATTTATTTATTTCCAGAGCAAAAGAAGGTATATTTAAGCACATTTCTGAACAATCTGATGAAACTCAAAACAGATTTCTTGATTTAATTTGGTAAAAGGATGTTAATTATTAGATTAAAAAATTGGACTAAATTAATTCTTCAGCTCTGG
Source organism: Chrysolophus pictus (assembly GCA_037305975.1). Taxonomy (NCBI): domain Eukaryota; kingdom Metazoa; phylum Chordata; class Aves; order Galliformes; family Phasianidae; genus Chrysolophus; species Chrysolophus pictus. The sequence goes on along the minus strand of CM074576.1, from coordinate 35,478,706 downwards.
TACATTAATATAGATTATTTACTTATTTATTCATAATTTTCTGGTATAGCTATACTTAAAAGCATATTTCAGATGCTTTAGTATTCTGTCAAATAATTTTGCTTTCTCTCTATCTGCCTTTACTTCTGTACCACACTTCCTTTGTATTTTGTCGTTCTATATAGTGACAGCACGGTATGTAACTCCAATATAAATAATGTCTCTTTGCAAGTTAAAATGATCTATAGTATATAATGTATAACATATAATGTGTAATATGCAATTATTGCACATAAGAATCTCCACACTTCTTTTCTTTGAAGGAACACCACTATTATTTGTTGTATAAAATGCTAGAGATTATATTAAGATGTCTTGAATTTATATGAAGCTTGTCTTCTTTAAAACGTTAACAGGTAATCTTTTAGTAAGTACATAAGTATTTAGTAAGTACATAAGTACTTTAGTAAATACGTAAGTATTCAAACATACAGAAGTAAGCTCATAAGTGTTCACGTATACAAAGAGGACAGGAGTGTGTGAAAAGAACATGAATATCATATGCTGTGTTTTTTATTTTTAAGTACAGTGATGGAAAAGTGAATATATAAAATACTACAAATTGAATTTATACAGTTGCATCCTGAATAAAAACTGATGAATTTTTCATAATCTCCAAGGTTTCTAAGAGATTATTAGTCAAATAAGACTAATGTAAATTGTGATATGGAATATTTCAAACAAAATTATATTTGAGTAACAGAAGACAACAAAGAAATATGTACATATCAGTAAATCATCCATAGAAGGTACAATATACTTAGGGAACGTCTAAAAAATATGAATGACATTAACTTGGTTTGGAATTTTAAATTCACACTGTGGAAAGACATTGCCTTATTGCACTTACATTCTAAACTCTATCTGAATCATATTTCCTTCCTTTTTATTATTCTCTTATATATAAACCCTAGCTTTCATTATATAGATTCAGGATAAATTTGAGGTTAAATTTACATTACAAGAACTTCACTGAAAAACTCATAGATATGCAATATTTCATCACCTATCTTCTGAATCTTTTTGAAACCTAAGGAAATGGGGAAGTACAGCAAAGAGCATTTCTTGCAAAATAGATTTAGATTTAAAATTTTGGAGATTCAAGCACTGGGTTTACAAAGCAAATAGCATATCATAGAAAACTTTTATCTATCGCATTTCAGAGTTTGTTCAAATTTCTTGATGTTGAGTAAAAAATCATTAATCTAATAATTTCATTGTGAGCTTTATAACATATTAGAAGATATGGATATTCATAATCATACTCATGTTTAAAAATTAGAAGCTTTCTCTCTCTTTTTTTTTTTTTTTTTTGTTTCCTAACTGAATTCACATATTTTGTGTTTTAATGCTTTCATGTCATTTAGAATAAGTTAAATAGCTTAACAAAAAAACTACAAAAAAACTGACAACTGGACAAATCCTGTTTTGTTTCTAATTCTTCCACAATCACATCAGATACTTGTCTAGGCCTATGTAGATTTTAGTTTGAAATAATATTCAACAATTATTATATGAAAAATATAAACAGAAAGAAGGGATGAATATTTTTGACAGCATCTACTTGCTTAATACAAAAGAATTCTTACTAAATTTATTAACCTGACAATGATTTTGCCATAAAATATCGAAGGAAATGTTCAAAGTATTTGACTTTGAGAATTTATTTTCTGTCCTGAGATGTAAAAAGTCTAATCCCATTCATTTTGCACTTTTTCTTCATATATATATATATGTAAATATTATTAGTAGTTTCTACCTATTTTTTCTTCATCTGAATATTTGTCATATGCTAAAGAGTAAATGTGTTCCAACTGTTTTTACTACAAAGTGAAAAACTAACATTTCTGACAGTGGTTCTAAATCTTATCTTGTAAATCTACTACCAGTGATTTCTAGCAATGCCATGTTGAGCAATGACTTTATGATTAATTTTTAACCAATATTCTTCATACTGGCAATGAGGTTGCATTATCAAAGTAATTTTTATTTGTGTTAACAGCAGTCAGTGAACCAGGGTTGCAGCTCCAGCACCCTGTAGTGCGACCTTTTGCAAATCATATCAGTTCTTTGTGTCACATCTCCTCTGTAAAGAGAATCATAAAATCATAGAATCATAGAATGGCTTGGGTTGAAAAGGACCTCAAAGATCATTTAGTTTCAAGCCCCCAGCCATGATCAGGGGCGCCAACTACTAGACCAGGCTGTCCAGAGACAAATTCACTGGAAGAGGAATATAATAATTCCCTTCCCTAATGAAGTGCTACATAGAGATTATATTGGGTTCTATTTTTTTGTATTTTCTTCACTGCAGAAAAATTCAGGTATAAGGTTTTATGAATGAAATTCTACTGACTAAAAAATTATTATTTTAAGTATTTGCTTTCAATTATTGATTTAATCACCTCACAAAACAATTTGAATACAAACTAAAAAAATTGTTTACGTATCAAATATATTTGTATATTTTTTTCCCACATAAATTATAGAAATAAATCAGTTTTCATGAGGGGATTATTTGTTTTTGCTCTTATTCTGTTTGTCTTTAATCAAATATGTAAATATTTTTAGGAATATGGCAATTGGTAGGAGGAACAGAAGAACAAAAAAAAAAAAAGAAAAAAGAAAGAAAGAAGAAGAAATATATTCATTTACACAAGTATATTATGAAACAACTCTCACCCCTGGTTGAGTCCATATACTCCTTCGTTTTATTGAATTGATTTATTTATTTTCAATTTTATGTCTTAATTGTGAAGTTTTTTGTTAGAGAACTAAACTGTAGCAGATCCAGCATATACATATTTCAAAGTATATAAATGTTAGAGATGTTGGAAACTGTGGACAGGCATCACCTTGTAGATTTTTAAAGTTCAGAATTCTGGTGACTATAAGTGCATGATATGAAAGACTCTACTGACTGAAGACAGATACAGCAGCACGTGAGAGAGATGAGAAGTTCATAAGTCCTGGAAAAACAGAATAAGAAGGAAACTTCGAAGCTGACTCATCAAATGTCTTGTCAGAGCAAACAATTGCATAACTTCTTTAAAATTCTTTATCTTAAAAAATATATATATATACATATATATTTTTTCTAATATAATTTTTGGAATAAACCATAGTACTGTAGTGCAGTTTGATGGTTAGAAATCTGCTGATTTTCAATTTAAATTCAATTATGTCTATGTTATTATACTCACATTGTATTTCTTTTATTATTATTTCTATTTGTCCTTTAGCTCGTATTTCTTTTCTCATTTTTATCTGATATTAACTTCTGTCATACTTTCAGAGAGCAGTCATATATTCTCTCAGTTTTTTACTTCCCAGTTTTTCCTGTAAGTTATACTATCCCATTTCAGTTCACTACAATAGCCCTTTCTTAGATATAATGTGAACTGAATCCATTATAATATTTTTGATAAAATATATACAACCTATTATAGAAAAAAATAAAAATATTCTAGGCTTTGTAAAATAATATTAAAATTTACCTTGCCTGATGCACTTTGGAGTTATAATTTCCTGGTTTGTTTCCACATCTGTTTTTTAAGACTGATAATGCAACTAGCAAATATTTTAATATTAAAAATCTTCTCCTTCAATGTGAAAAATATTGTACTGTTGGTCGTTGCACTTTTTTATATTCTTTCTCTTCCTAATATTATTCCCATGATAATACTTCTGTAGTAGAGTGCAATATAATAGATATTTTATATATATATAAAAGACAAGTTTGGGATTCTGGGCAGAAAAATAATGATATATTATTTATGTCTAGTTCTGGGTTCGCCAGCTCAAAAAAGACAGGGATCTCCTAGGAATCCAGTGGAGGGCCACAAAGGTGATAAAGAGACTGGAAAATCTCCCATATGAGGAAAGACTGAGTAACCCGAGTAATCTGTTCAGGCTGTGGAACCAAGAAGGGATCTGATTAACATTTATAAATATCTAAATGGAGGTGGGAGACAAATGGATGGGGCCAGGATCTTCTTGGTGATGTGTTGTGATAGGAGCAATGGCTTGAAATTTGAACATAGCAAGTTCCATACTAACATTAGGAAGAACTTCTTTATGGTAAGGGTAATGGAGTACTGAAACAGATTGCCCAGAGAGGTTGTGGAGTCTCCTTCTATGGAGACATTTGAGACTCATCTGGATGTCTACCCATGTGGCCAATTGTGGGCTACTTGCTTTAGCAGTGGAGTTGGACTCAATGATCTCTTGAGGTGCTTTCCAAGCCCTGAAATTATGTGATTATTAGTAATAATAATAAATGAATCACTGAATCACAGAATCACAGAATGGTCCGGGTTGGTAGGGACCTCAAGTATCATGAATCTCCAACCTCCCTGCCACAGGAAGGGCCATCAACCTCTCCATTTAATATTGGACCAGGTATTTGAATAATCCTCATATTATCAAAATAGTGGAAAAGCAAGGTATATAAACTAAATCCTAGAATCATTGAGTATTCTAAGTTGAAAGAGAGGAACTAGGGCAATCAAGTCTAATTCCTGGTTCCACAGAAGGCTATCTAAAAATAAAATTATGTCAGAGGAATGTTTAAGTGCTTCTTGAACACTGGCAGTCTTGGTGTTGTGACTACTTCCCCACTGAGCATGTTCCAGTGCCAAGAATTACATGAATTATTCCCAGACAGAATATAATTGCAAAAATAATATGGTTAGGACAACTGTTTACTTTTGAGTCAACTGTTGCTTGAGAGACATCACAATGATATGTAGGGTATTTTTTAAAAAGTTCTTATATTACCTGACATTGATGTAAATATGCTGATAAACAGACAAGTAACCTCTGCAATAGCTTTCATATTACAACTTACAGGTAAAAAAGTAATTACAAATAAGAAAGTGCTATGTTTAGTGTATATTTCATGATAATAAACATATTTAAAACACTTGTACTTTAATATTATCTAATAGATATTTTATTGAATATATTGACATTTTTCTTTTGCTGAATGGTATAATTGCCAATTTTTACAATATTAGGTACATTCATAGTCCAAATTTTCAATTGGATATTTGTCTTTCTCACTGCAGTTATAACTATACTCCAGAAAAGGTATTGCTGGCTAGGCATAAATGCACTGTATCAGACTTTATATTTTCCTCATGTATCATGAGCTGCTCAGATCAATGTAGTGTCATACAGGATAAGTTCCTATGTTTTATTAAGTGATTAAGTGAAAGTGCAATTCAGAATGGTTAATAGTTGTACTGGAGCTAGAGCTGACTCACATCTCAAAAAAACTGGAAACCACAAGAAAACTTTCTTATGCATATTTATACTCTTTGCCATATACATATATATATTTAATAAATCAGCTGCTGTTAGAGTTCTATGAATCGAATATGCTTTCATATCATAATTACTTTTCTGCCATTTGCTCTACTATATTTTGGCTGTAGAATTTTATAGTAATACTGAAAGTGGGAAATGCAAATATACATTCCACTGAATGTATTGATGCTTTTTTTGAGTGAGAAGAGAAAGACTGAAAGAAAATCTGAAGATATGGTGAATATTTTTCCTTGAAAATTCTTTTCAATAAGAGACAAATGATGACCTGTGAAAGAAAAATGACTTAAATGATGGCATAGGATGCAGAAAGACAGAAGTCCTGGTTTATTACTTTAAAGTGCAGTGAGAAATGCAATAAAATGAAAACTATTTAAAAAAAAAGAAAAGACTGCATGACAAAACAAAACAAAACAGAACAAGTTACCTATTGGTATTACTACAATTTCAAGAATGCATTTAAATTATATAATTATTTAGGGGAAAGTGGTAAAAAAATATTCAGGAAATAACTCTTCTCTGCTCTAAAAAGGAGTTCAGAAAGCAGAGAGAGAGTTGTAACTTTGGCACCAATAAAAAAGGATTATAAAATGTCTACAAAACATATGATTATTTCAAGTACTCATAATTCATACCTGAGGGGGGGGAGGGGGGAAAGCCCACAGTCATGGATTTGCTTGTGAATCTGAAAAACCCTGTGGCTTCCCTTGAAATAGTATAGTATAGGAAGAAAAATAAAACTATATAAAATTATCCAGACTATTTCTCAACATTCATTTTCCTTTTTTTCAGGTTCTTCTTTTTGTGCAACTTAATAAAATAAGTAGATTGCAAGTGGAAGTTGAGAAGAATGATTTAGCTTTAGAGAAGAGCTAAATATTGTGAAGCCTAGAGAAAGTGAAAGCTAGAAATAACCACAAAGAGGATATTACTATCTTATTTTCCTGAGTGAGAGATATTCTAGCAAAACTGGAGTTTCTGTATTGCATAAGGACTAAAAAAGTTTAAACAGGCCTCTGTGGTCCCACCTTTTACATATCCATTTCCATGATCAATAGTGATTGTGTGCGTATTGCCCTCTCACTCTACCACAAGATCACTAATCAGCATCCACACAATATGTGACTTTTAAATACCTACTAGTTTTACTTACTCCTTGCTTGGGTTGAAGAAATTTTCTGAAGGAAAATATTAAAGATCTTAGAAGGTCAAGAAAAAGCATGTGAACAGAAATGGAGTTGCTAAGTTCTGTCATTCAGGGACAAAATATGTACCTGCTCTGATATTGAACTATGTTCCCAAAAATGTGGATTGGCTTCAAGAAATAGAATACCAGAAACAGAATAGGACAAGTTGTCTTAGTGAACTGTTCTACTTCTATAACCAGACCATAAGTTAAACAATCCTGCATTAGAGATTCAGAATATTTATAAAAAAGAAAGACTGGAAAATAAATTTTATGAATTATTTAACCAAAACAACAAAAAAGTGATTTTAATTTCAATAAAGGTATCATCACCCATGAACGCTCCAGGGCTTCAATGTCTTTCTTGTAGTGAGGGGCCCAAATGCATTAGAAATCAGAATTTATTAGATTTCTAGGGGAAGTCCTTGTGTTTAAGAACCGCAATGAGAAGACTGTTTTTTCCTTCCTTCATCACCCATAGCTTGGGTCTGTATATTAGCAGTATGAATGCAACAGACTTTCTATAACATAAATAATATCAATACTTGGAAATTCACGTTAAAAAATATATATATACACCTCTAGTTAACCCTCTTTAAATGAAAAAGATTACTGAACAAATGATTCTTACTTTTAGTATTTATTTTTCTAAAGTGTCAACAGTTCATGGGCTGATTTAACCTACTTTGTGACTAGCAGGATGGAGGGATCCGTGGGTCCGCGCCTCCGGAAAGGGAAAGAGAGATGGGTCCCAAAAATAACAGCAGCAACAATCTGAGGAGAAACAAATTAATTTACTAAATAAGACATCAGAATGCAAGATAACGCTGTAATACAATATAATAAAATAGAATTGGAGCTAATAAATCAAATAAAATGAGAGTGAGTGTCCAAAAACTGAAGGCCTTACATTAGTGCTGAGGCGAGATGTGCAGTTGGGTCAAGAAGCAGGGAGGAGAGCCTGGCCTCGTGACCTTCCAGGGACTTTTCTCTTCTTTGAACACAAAGTCGTCTGGGGTATGTAGTTCTTCTTCTCTTCTGGGACAGGTACCCAGAACTGGCACATTAACTCTTCAACCCCCAGTGCACTACATGATGTTATGATGTGGAATACCGATAGCCAAAAATCATAAAACCATGACATAAAGAAATCTGGAAAATATTTTTGCCTTCACTATAGATGTTGATAAATATTGCAATAAAATATTCTATAACACCTAGCACCTAAAATAAGTATCTTTGCATGGAACCTTAATATCTTAGCTTTTGTTACGCTAGACCTCCTTACTCTGCTGAATAAATCTTAGATTGAAATTACAATCAACTGGATTAGGAGAACTTTCTTTCCTTTTCTTCTTTCCTTCCCTTTTCCTTTCCCTTTCTCTTTTCCTTTTCCTTTTCCTTTTCCTTTCCCCTTTCCCTTTCCTTTTCCCTTTCTATTTCCATTTTCCTTCCCCACCCACATGGCAGGAATGAACAGTTTATCTACTGTAGTAGTTCTGAGTTAAATGGAATTTTTTTCTTGCTCTACTCTAAGAGAGTCCAGCAAACTGACTGCTATGAAAAAAAAAAAAAAAAAAAAAATGCACTTATTATATGACTGCAAGCTGCAATTAAATCCCAAGAGACCTCTGAAAAGACTCCATGAAGGCTGTGATTGCTAATGTCATACTGGATACAAAACCTCTTCTCAGACTGCAGTTCTGCTTGCTTGAGAGTGACTCTAAGAGTGAATATCAATGAATCATTTGCAGTAATATGGGCCAATGCAGTCATTTCAAATTGGATGGGTTAGGATTTCAAACAATATTTTAAAAGTACCACATTTTCAAAGTCTGATTCTTAAGATTTGTTACAATCTCCTCATTCACTGTCCTCTCTAACTGCATAATATGAGGGATGCTCTGAAAATAATTCCTCCTATTTTATTATACTGCCCCACAACATGAGAGGCAGATGTTAGTGGCATGGTAGTAGAGGTTGAACTTTCCTATAGAGACATACTTGGTTACTGGAGGACATCACTATGTGAGCGTAGGCTAAGGCCTACGTTGTGGTATATGTTGTGGTATATGTGATACTGATTCTGGTCAGTCACGATCCTTCACAAAGTCAGCAAGAAAAGGGAGATGCATAAGCAGAAAAAAGAGCTGCATTACCAAAAGAGCAAAATGTGCTATAGTACGCAGTACATTTACCAGCTGTTGTGCCTGTTCCTGTGGGTCACTATTGGGGGTGCTCTTAGCAGTTGACCTGCCCCTACATGGCATAGTGGGTCTCCTTCAGGCCTAAGTTATGCAGAGCCTCAGCAGCACACAAGCACTACCATTGATCTTTCCATAACAATTTTTGTACCAGTGTTACTAACAGTCCTACTAACTGTTGACAATCCCAGGGGGTCAAAATCATAGCCCCAAAGATATTTTCCAGCAAGGCCTATGTGAAAGGAAAGAAAAAGCCATGACCTGTAACTGCTTTCCTTACTTCTTTAATCAGGTCCCAGTGAAATGGAGACCATTCATGTCTGTTAGGTCTTACTGACACTGGAAAAGCTTGAAAGGGGAATACCTCGCGTTCGCGTTCAGTTTTACTATCTTAAATATATAATTCCTAAAAGAATGTACATATTTTTCCACTATTTATAGAAAAACGGTATCTGATTTTGAAGAAAAAATGAACCCTAAACAGTTCAAAAATTCTAAGCCCTGCAGATTTGAAGGAGAATGTAGTATCTATTGCTTCTCTGTAGTCTTAGTAAACAGGCAGCTTTCTTTTCCAAACTTTTTACCTCCAGGAATTCATAAAACAATGTACAGAGATTTATACAAAGCTAAAAAGACTGTCTTGGAGTTTTCTGTTTTTAACTCTGCATGGAAATTCTTCTTGAGTGACAAGATCAATATGTTAATGAGGAGGAAATGAAAACGAACAAACTGAGGAAGTGAAATGCTTATGTTTTCTTTTCCTAATGGGATTGGCTACTAATAAGAGACAATTAGTAAATGAATGCTTACTATCTCCTTCCACAATCAGCACCAAATATAACAAGGGAAGAGATACTGAAGCTAATAATAGCAATAGAATGCATAAATAATTGTATCATTCCAGATTAATCCACAGAAACAAGCATTTGTCTTCTACTTAAGAAAGACAAAATTTGTTCCAAGAAGGTCTAAAGAATGAGATTATTTAATGAAGACAGAGAGAGACCAGTTTTCTTTAGTTGTTTCCTACAGTGGATCTTACACAAATGTTAACTTTAGACTTTCATAGAATCCATGCTATCACAGATGGCATAAAAGAATAAGGATTAATAATTGCAGATAACAAATGATGGATTTCAAGTTGCCTGTTCAAATTTGTTTTGGATGATTTGTGTACAAATGGATCATTATTTATTTTTTCTATAGACTTTCTGTTGCATACAAAATACAGAACAGATTGCTCAGAGTATGAGTTGTTTACTGCAGAGGAAAACACAGAAATTTAGCCTCAGACCCAATCTATCTTTTTACCAAGTGTCTTACCACAAAAGATGAAAAAAAAAAGTGATTTCTAGAAATGCTTAAGAGTTGATTGTGAAAGCTAACAAAGCAATATATTTTTTCTCATATAAAAAATATTCAGATTGATGCAGTGAAATCACTTGCAAAATTTTCTTCTAAATGTTTTTAGATTTCATAAAATTATAACCTATTTACAGTTGGCTTCAAAATTGGAGTAAAAGACTGTTTAACTAAGACACTTTTCAACCGTAGCAAGACAAATTGAATGGCATTCAAAGAACAGAGAATAGAACACTATGGGACAAGCAGTAGCAGCCAATTACTATCCAAAAACTGCGATTCTCAATACAGCTTCAAGATCTCTACAAATAATTCTCTTAATAAAAAACCCTCTCCTTGGAACAGCATACAACATAACTAAAAGAAATTCCTGTTTGTTATTATGCATACATCAGATCTCATGAAGACTTTATGAAGACTTATGAAGACTTTAATACCAAATATGAGAGTTTCTCACAGGGAGTTGTCCAAAGATAAACAGCCAGATACACTCTCTATAGGAATCTCTAGGCTCACTTCTAAGATTTGTGTAATTAGCTTCTATCATTGGAAAAATTGGTGCTAGGTGTTTTGTCAACTTGTTTCAGATCTTAATGATGCTCATTTGATCAGAAATAAATGACCTATGATGATGGCATATTTTTCCTTGAGTCTTCAAGGAAAGATTTCGAACAGATGGAGCAGTAAAATTCCAATCACTATCATGACTGTGAAGACTGACTGAAATCTATGCACCTGCAAATAGCAGAGGTGTTCTGTGAATCAATACACTGTTGTAGGTATAAAAAACTTCAGAAAGGGAAATTGCCAAAAAGAAGAAGAAGATCCAAACAGAAGAAAATTACTTCTAAATATGTAGTTTCAGAAAGTATATAAAAACTAACTAGCAGTCTGTCTGGAGTCTTGGTGAGCCAGTAAATGATGGTGTGCTTGAGAGGAACAGGGAAAAAAACAAAAACTAAAACTAAAAACTATCTCTGTCTACAAACAAAAATTAAGGAGTTAAAACCCGTCAGCCTTTTCCACTAAAATAATCTGAAATTGTCTTCTGTAAGAAACAGGTTATTATATCTTGCTAGAAAGAAAGAAAGAAAGAAAGAAAGAAAGAAAGAAAGAAAGAAAGAAAGAAAGAAAGAAAGGTATCAGGAAGGAAAACAGGTCTTAAAATAAATTATGCAGACAGAGGGCCATGGCCCCAGGTATGATTTCTCTGTTTTGTTCCCACAGAGTTTTAACTTAATATTAATTCTTTATGACTTACTACAATCTTCTTATTCTCTAAAACAATATTGATTGACTTATTTGTACTTCAGACTGCATTTTTCTGTGCACTGTTTTGCACAGCTTGGTAAATGTGCCTCCATGACAGCCTTAGGCTGGGATAACATATGAGGATCAAACTAGAGATTTCCTATATTAAAACATTGAAAGAAAAATCCATGACTTTACAGCTGACGTCTCTAACAACCCATTTTCTGTGGATCAGCAGAGAGGGAAACCAGTAATACATATTATGTTCTGTTGTTGATACTTTTTATTTTTTAATTTAACTAGAATATATTTTCTGTAAAATTTCTAGAATACATGTTTTCTTGAACAGTTTACAAATGACTGTAGACATTGACAAGTTCATGCCAATCTAGAGAAGAAATCTCCATCTAGGATATTGTTTGTGATTTCCCTGACAGAAATCTTTATATCTCAAACTAAATTTAAGTTGTTTGGTTTAAAATACATTATCATAATATTAAACGTGCTACATAACATAACATAAACTGTGGTGCATATTCCGGTTTAAAGATACTTATTTAGCCTGTGAAATACATTTTCCAGTAACTGATTTTAATCTCATTTTACATATACTTCAGAATCTTTGCTTCATTGACTTTTTTTTTTTTTTTTTTTTTGTTTCATAATGATGCCTGACTATGATGCTAAAAAAAATTTAAGCCAGGAACCGTTATTTTGTGGAGAAGCCAAGCAGCAAAAACTGACTATGGTGACATAAAACTATTTAGATCTAGATTTTCTGTAGCTTTGCATTACAGTTCCCACATATCATGTCTTGCACTTCCATTCAAAGTGTTTGATATAATATTAGGTCTATGTTTGTATAATCTGAAATTGCAACTACATGTGCTGGTTGGGCATGATCTTGTCTATATTACCTGTAGTGGCACGAAGGGACATGGTTTGATCATGGAACTCAGTAGGTTAGGTTGATGGTGGGACTTAAAGATCTTGAAGGTCTTTTCCAACCTAAATATTCCATGATGTATGAAAAAGTCTCTTCCAAAGCAAGCATGGACCATCTTAGGATGGCAATAGCCAGGAGCCATGACACCAAGATTGACATCAACTAAGCAATGTGAATACTGATCATGCCTGAGAACTCTTCTTTTGCTGGTGGCTTTATTTTTATTTGTTTTGTTTTGTTTTGCTTTTAATCACTCAGCTGTAATCTATGACTATTGAGATAGACTACATTCAGGAAAAATTCAGGGACATTCCTCTGAACTCTGAACGTCCAGGGTTCCTTCAGACTATCATGTTTGCCTATCAGTTCATCTAATTAGCCTGGGCAAAGGGCAAAGACTGCTTCAGAGCTCTCTCTGAGTACTGTTCTGGGATAATTGTCACAGTACTCTCAAATGCTATGTTGCCATGATCTCAATTTTTTTACTCTGGAAAAAGACCAGCTTTACACAGACTGAAGCATATTTGCCAGGAATGGCTTTAATTCCTATGTTTTCTATGCTTTGTTTTCTTATTTGATAAGAAGTGTTTTCACAGAAGTTATTCCTTTCTGTAATGAGATGAAACAGAACAATTCCTCTCATTTCAATTTTTACAGAGGCATTTCCTTATGTATGATTATCTTGTAACATCGTATGCATACATTATATTGTCCATATGAGATATATGAAAAGAATGAGGTGTATTTTCAAAATATCATATAAATTCTTGTTGCTTATGTGAGTTCACTTATGCCTCTTACGTCCTGTAGTGCCATTTTAGCTATTTTTTCCAGTAAAACTTCCCAGTGCTGATATTGCTGATATGTCATGCTTCAGTGATACATAATACACAATTTGAATTCCATTAAACAGAAAATTTCCAGTTCTGCTTCTATAGCTGGAGAATTCCAGGGAGAAACTTTACATTATGAGGAATCAAAGATGCTTTCATAGAATCATAGAACATCCTGTGCCAGGAGGGATCCAAAAGGATCATTGAGTCAAATGGCTGTCTTCACACAGAAACACAGAATTCAAACTCTGTGTCTGAGAACATTGGAGGCTTGGTGTCATGAACATGGCCCTTGGAGGCCTGTTCTAATGCCTGACCACACCCTCACAGGGGAATCTTTTACTAATATCTAATCTAAAATTCCCCTGACAGAGTTTCATGATATTCTATTGGGCAAGAGTTTCAAAAAAATAAAAAATAAAAAAAAAAAAAAGAAAGAAAAAGAAAAGAAAAAGTAATTTAAAAAAAGAGTGCCTTACAACACTTAAAAATTCCCCAGTAACAACACCAGTAAAGTGCACTTGACAGATAGAATCTATCTATCTTGATCAGATTGATAGATGGATGGATAAATGGACAGTGTGCAAACATGAAGTATTGGAATTAAGCCTGTCTTTCCAAGGCAGTTTCTAGTTGATAGATTTTAACAATACATACACATATATATTTATGCACACATTCTGAATCCTTTCATGACATCTGACAAGAAGCAATAAAATTCAAACTAAATACCAGTTACTGTTGCTCTGATAATAATATAATTATGATAATCAGTCAACTTGAGAGAAAAGGATAGATAACACCTGAGAAATAGGGAGAAGTGATAGCAGGGGGCTATAAGCAGTTAAGCACTGTGTAACAAAGACATTAGAGTGCCTCCACAGTACTGCAATGGGAAAGGTCAACCTACATGACCAAGTCTTGTCGGAAATGCACAATATAAAATGCTTTCTTTCTGCCCTACTTCATCAGTGATTTCAGAAAGAATATTATTGCACCCTACAATCCTTGCTACTCTCATATCCTTAGGCTATCATGTCTGTAACAACTGTTATCTATGCTTATATAAATGCACCAAATAATTAAAGCTTTTGGTCATATTTTTAAACATTAGCAAAGTTTAGGAACTGCACTCTCAGCACCGTAAGAAAAGTAGTAGAAAAAAGTATTCACCATGGAAGACTAACTAAATTTAAAAATGCAAAAGAAGACCCTCATCCTTGAGTTTTATTTTCTACTACTACTGTGAAAGGCAAGGCTGAAGAGGCATGGAACACACTCGTACATGAAATCTGAAGCTGGTTCTTATACTTGCAGATTCACCACTATGCCTTTTCCTCTCTCTCAATTATCTCTCAGGCACAATGTTTCAACAACCTACTTGAAGATCCAAACAGGGATAGAAATGAGCCTATTTGTAGTGCCTTGAGCACTTGAAGTGCATTCAGATCCACATCTTTTCTGACTGATGGAGAAGAGGCAAACAAAGCAGAAGCAGAGCTGCTTTGTGTGACTGTTTATTTTGAGTAAATGAGTAACTGATGTTGTTTTGCAGACAGATATAAAGTTAAATAAAAAGAGGGAAAGACAAAAGGTAGGTGCATTTTTGGAAGGACATTTTATACAGAAAAGATATTAATAAAAACTCCTTAAAAAAAAGAAAATTACATATATATATATTAACCTGTATTTCTCAAAGTTGTTACTTTTTGCTTCTCTTCTACATACATACTAAGTTAAACTGCAGCACTTAAGAATCTTCATTCTTGCCACAACTATTAAGAAGCTATACACTCAATTTAAATTTTTTATAATACTTGTTTAGCACAGGTCCAACTGAAATAGTTCCTTCTGTCCTCCTAATGAGAAATGGGAAAATGTGGATATCAAAAGTTTACTGTAATATGTCTCGTTTATTATTATTAATTATTATTATTATTATTAAACAATTTTTCTGATAGATTTTTAAATTTTGGCTTTTGATTAGTTTTCTTAAAAAAAAAAAAAAAAATAGCCATGAAATTCCAGTTTCTTAGGGTTTCCTCCATTCCCTTAGGGCCTTAGTTTAGAGGAAAAGCAGGTATTTTTGAAGAAATCTCACTGTCAGAGCAACTAATGAGGCATGTGAAATCGTTGAGTATTTCTTGATCATACATACCGAACAAACAACTGTAAGGATGCATGTTCTTCTGAAATGGAACCATCTGCAGCCAATCCCAGCAGGTTTTCCTTCAGCACTACAAGGTCACAGAAAGAACACAGGTTGTTTTTAATTTCTACAGAGATTACTCTAAAAGTAATGTCTTTTATCTATTTCCACTGAAACTACAATGGATACAAAGAGCAGAATAAAAATATTTGAAAGAGCAAATTCTCAGCTACAAAACACTGTTTTTCAAATTAGTTACTACCGTTAGCTAGGCATTTTCACCAACAGTGAACAAGAGACTGCATGCTTCACTTAAGAAGATCTGCCATATGGAACGTGGCTTGACTCTCATGCCATTCTTGCCACTGCTGAATGCACCACCCATCACCTCAATGTGCTCATTTCCACTGCTTGATCTCCACATATGTTCAACAAGTGTCAATGAATGTCAGTAAGTACAATTTTTTTCACTTGAAGGAACTAGATTACACACCTTTTTTCATAGACACTTCCATGTCTGACACTATTTTGTCAGACTTCCCCTCTGCTGCCATCCATCACACAGCACCAAAATGTAATGGAATATTGGTTGGAAGATTCAGCCTTAACTGCTGTACCACTAACATCCGCCTTAGATTTCATGGGCCAACATAATAAAATAGGAGACACTGCTTTCAGAGCTGCCCTCATCATAATATTAGAAGAGATTAAGAAAAAAAAAAAAAAAAATTGGGAAAACCTACATAAACACTTACAATAAACATTAAATAAACACTTACAGATGTCTAATTTTCCTAGAAAGTTTCCATGTGTTGTGAATGCAACTTTTTGATATCCAAGACATTATTTAAAACAAAACAAAATTAAACACTAAAATAAAAATTGAACTGTGTGACTTTACAAAATACTGCACATCAGAGTAAACCAATCATCGAGGGAAATATTCACATTTGCCAACAGTTGATTGTTATTATTTATTTGATAGGTATTTCTGGACAAACATTCAGTCACTACCAGATGTACCATGTCTGTGTTAATAATCTGAGATAATTGACTCTCCCTTTTGCCATTTCCCAATTACCACACATCCAAACTAAATTGCTTTCTTTCTTTCTTTTTAAATTTACTAGAAGGTTAGAGAAGCATAAACCAAAAGATTAGGAAGGCTAAGGAATGTCATTAAAATGTGATTGCAATCAGGATTAGGTGCCAGTGATTACATTCTAAGGGAAAAAAAAAAAAAAAAAAAGGCAGAAGCAAACAATCTAAACTTTCATATTCTTTTTCAGTATTATTGAATGTTCTTCTGTATTTTTGTCTCCTTTTATTATTTTGAAAACATTCCAAAATTTAAAACAAAAACAAACAAAAAAATAAAAAAGCAGATCAAACCAAGAAAACCCACTCCTTCAGTGAATGTATTTATATCAGTTTATTTGTTTAACATATATTTATATGTGTTTTTTCAAAAATTGAGACAAGGCGTAGTTATGCATATACATGATTAACATTCAGTTTTTTCAGGACAGTATTTTAGGTATTATTTTCTGATATTGGTAATTAGTATGTAATTTTGATACATATCTCTGTCTGCATTGATACCACTTTAGTTAAAGAATTTGAATTTACAAAGGCTAACTAGAACAAAGCCTCAATTATCATTTTATTATAATCATTCGTCAGTATAACAAATGAGTTGTCATCAGCCCCATAGTTGCGATGAAAATAAATGAAATAAAAAATGCAAAGTAGAAATAATTTCAGTCAGTACAAGAAAAGAAAATCCTCATTTTGGGAAGTTAAAAAAAGTAAATTCAATCACTTTAAGGTGGGTAGAATTTGTAATTTTTTTTTTATTTATTTATTTATTTATTTATTTATTTATTTATTTATTTATTTGCATAATAAAGGTTACAATTTTCAAGGTACCCTCCAATTTAACAGGAAAATATCTGACTTTATTTCTTAAATTATTACTACAGTGTTTCGTTTTTGTCAAAACTCATGTTCACTTGGAATGTCTTACTATAGATTGTACTGCTATATAAGTAATGTCATATGAGCAGACATTTTCCATTTTAGAAAGGTATTGTGATTACAGAAGTGAATTGGAACTCAAATACTTCTTTTCACTCTCAGATCTATTCTGGTTGTACTTTTGTTTTCAACAATCCAATTTTAAATATTTAATTAAAATACCTTGGTTAGGAACATAGTCTCTTTAGGACTAGTTTAATGCTCAGTGTAGGATGATCAGATTTTTGCAAGATGATTCAGGAATTTGTTAAGGCAAATTGCCCACTGGAGATGTATATCTACATCCTTCACTTATTAGGGAGATCCTACTTTTAAGATGGTTCAGGTAATTGCTAACAACAATAACAAACATTTCTGTGTGCATCTGGTCAAGTAACTTGACTCTTTTACATACAAAATCAAGGTGAAATATATATAAACTGTTTCACAGAAGTTAGACAGCTTGGGTTTCTGTGCAATCTGTGGAGGAGGATAGGTGAGGAGTGCTAACATTATATCTGCAGGTAAAGAGATTATATTCACCAGCAATTAAAGCCCCAGATTTAAAGTAAAAAATGGAGAGAAATATCAAGCAGCGTTGGGGAAGCTCCACTTCATTCCTTAAATATGCATCCATATATGACCGCCATGTTAAACTATTAATATTAAATTATAATAATCAAATTACTATGCATACATTCCAACTAGTTCATGCATCACACTACTGATTCTAGTACCTGTTAGATATGCAAACTAATAGGCATCCACATTTAAGAAAGAGTTTTTTTAAGTATATTTTTTAATGATCAGCAGTCTTTATAGATTAGCTAGTTGTCTTAACTCAGGTTTTTAATTGAAACACTATTGCCACAATACTAGTACTAAAATATAAGTTGCATACAGTGAACTTTCATCCCTCTGTTACAACTCACACAGTTTTTATAGTGCAACAGTTGCATAAGACCTCAGTGTATATGACATTTTTATGAAGTACTAAGAAACATTATTTATTCTATTTGTATAAAATTGCTTGAATAATGCCTCTAGTTGGGGAAGAGAGAATATGATGCAAAGTCAGCAAAAATGCTAGGTCTAGATGATCCAGGTGGAGGCTGAAGCATACCAGCTCCAGGCACTTTTAGACTACAAGTGATTCCTACCTCCAGAAAACAGATGGGCAGGCTGTGGAGAAACATGTTTGATGATGGAGTATATCTGGGTTTAGGAGCACCACTGATCTGACATCTTGACCAGAGTTTTTGGAAGAAAAAGAGAATAAAAACAATTTTTCATGCCATGTCTAATTTGGTAAATGTCCTTACCACATCTTGTGAGGAGTAATTGTCAAAACAAATTAAGATTCTACTGGCATAGTATATATATTCTCAAATGAATTATGAGCAAGATATTTTGCAGAAGCTCTTACAATACTCTCATCAAAATCAAAGGATATCTCACAGATTCCAACAGTTTCTTGATCAACTTCATTTTTACCAATGAGTAGTACTCTCAACAGAAGAGACTATTTATAAATTCTTTACTTTCCTGCCAGAAAGATTAGCCCACCTTGGAGAAATGTTAATACCATAAAATCCATCCCTTGTTTTTTGAAAGAATGTCAAATCTTTATAGCTAAATGAAATTTTAAGCAACCAGCTGCTCACTGCTACTGAATTTCAGCAGCAGTTTTCATTTTCAGTTCTGGAAATTAGTAGTTTGCCAGTACCTCTGTATTGTTTTTTTTGTTGTTGTTGTTTGTTTAAAAATTAAAATGTTATTTCCTTTTTTATTTAAAAGAAAAAAAAATGGTTAGTTTATAGATTGTAAATGTAGCAGTATTTATTCTGGCTCATATTTCAAGAAGATACTTGAAAGCAGATCCTTAAAAAGAAAAAAAACTTTGGAGGAATTAAAATACCTCAGAAATATTTTGGTCCGTCACAGGGGCATAGATATTTCTAATATTAAGCTAGATTATTCTAAGCTACAAAGCAAACATGTAAATGCATTTTATTCTAAATATATTTCAACATGAGACCCTAAGGTTTGGGGAGAATATCACCTCACTGAAATATTTATTTCATGATAACATGATCTCCTCTCAGGATAAGTTCCACAGTAAGCACTTCAAAGAGTAGTATTTAACTCTTAGTAACGTAGAAGCATAGAGTAGCTAATTATTTTATTATTATTTTTATTAGCTAATTAATGTTTTAACATCTATTAATTTGATTATTGAACAGGAGAGCATTTAGATTTCATTATACTGTGACATAACTTTTTGGACAGAAAAGTACTTCACAGAAGAAATAGCTCTCAATGTTGACTTCTGAACTGACGTCAAATCTCAGATATATATATATATATATATATATTCAATACAGGTATTTTTTTTTTTTTTTGCATCTTTTTATTGTTTTGCAGTAGTGTGTGTGTCTTATAATTGTTGTTGTGTGTTTGCTTTTTCTCCTTAGAATGTTGTAACACAGAATTTCATGAAGCCTACGTTTTTTTTGTTAAAACCATCCAGGATACTCTAGTGTCAACTAGTATACAAAGGAGAAAAAGATCAGAAAAAGTTCTGTAAGATTAGACAGAAACTAAAATATAAATAAGCAACATTTCAATTGTTTTTGAAGATTTCTTCTTTTCAAATGATATATAAACCATTTTCAAAAATAAAGGGCATGACAAATCTTAATTTTGGTAAAAAAGCAATATTTAATTCATCTTAACGATAGCAATGATATGTGATAAATTTCTGTTTCAAGATGAATCATAGTCTAGTCAGTGTAAAATACCTCAAGATCAAGCACTAAAAGAGAAACTCTTATTTTGATATGACCTTACATGGTCTATTGTTATTTTTCACTGTTTCATATAAACAGTATTCTGGTCTTATACTGTGTCTATACATGTGTTAAATGAATGGAAAATTATATACAATTTATCAGACATAACGATAGATTTTACTTTACAGCACATTGAGTCTAAATGAGAATAAATAGAATCCCCAAAAAATCAGCAAACATCCACATGGAGGACACATATAATTACACACAATTATACTGTGGTAAATTGTGTTGTGCTTTATGATCCAACAAACCTTCAACAGTACTGCAGATATCAACAGTATTCTTGAACAAACTTGCTGTCTTTTCCTCTACTATAACATAAACTATGCTAATGTTGATGGAGTTTTAGAAGATGTTCAATATTATCATATTTTGTTAAAAATCAGAAATAAGTTGTAGTTGAACTTTTTTAAAGTATAACTCTAGTTTACCAGATATTGATCTGATTACTACAGTAATCTACTACAGTAGATACAACTACTTTATTAGACCATTCCTCATCCAGCAGAAAAGCATTCCTCCTTTAATCCATACTTTTTTTTTTTTTTTTTTTTTTTTTTAACAGAACAGTACTGGAAAATTACTTTGGGCTTAACCCAAAGACTTCTTAATTTCTCTGTTGAGAAATTGTTTCTGACTGCTATATGTGGCAACAAACCTTCATTTCCTCCCCTACAATAAAAACTGAATGCACCATTGATAACACTGGTATTACATTGACAGTAAAATTTATTTTCTGTGAAACAGAACAGAGATTTTAATACTAAACAAGGAATGATTAACTGCTATCACAGTTCAAAACACATTGTACTTTTTGCTTAATCTGAACTTGTCTCTACCAACATTGTACAGACTCTGATGAACAAGCCCTCTTTCTTGATGAAGGAAATGAACAGCTCCAAGGTATTCTAATTACAAATCAGCAGACTTAGCAGACATGAATTTCTAGCTACTGAGATTTGTTTTACTTTTATTATTTATTTGTTTGTTTGTTTGTTTGTGTGTGTGTGTGTGTTTGTGTGTCTATTCTGTAGTTTAGCCCAGGACCTTCCAATTTATAAGACGGTTTCTTTACAAGTTGATACAGATTGTATTTGATTTAGTGCTTTCATTTTTCATTTTCAATGAAGAGTGAATAAATCTATGACACCGATGAAAGGGAAAGCTCAGGTGCAAAACTGCTGAATGTAGTAATTACACCCAGGATTCAAATTGCCCCATTCCTTCAGACAGGCTAATATGTAACACATTGCCAACTGAAGATCTTGCAGTTGCATAGAACCCACTGTAGTACAAGTTTAATGGAGTTTATATATGTAATAGATGAGAAACTTGTTCTTTCTGGTAGAAAATCCAAGATACTGCAAATGACTTAAATGTGGCCTAGCACTTTACTGCCAAAACTGATAATATACATTTAAAATATTATGATAACAAGGAAAATATTTGGATCATACTCTAACATTGTAGAAGATTACAATTACAAATAATACTGCAGAAGAAGAAACACAATATAGACCGAGATATGAAATACATTGTTACAAACTGCACATTTTAGTTTGAGTATCAGATAAAGTATTAGATTTTCTTTACATTCAAATAACCTAAAACTACATTATTCCCCTTTATTTTTACATTGAATCAGCAAAAAGTTGTCCTGATCCAAGATTTTGTTTCTTTAGCAAAAATTTGCATTTATTTCATACCACTTACGTTGTTTACTATAAATAACATGATATCATGGTTTTGTGATTTTTGGTTTTCAATATTCCACATCATAACATCATGTAGTAAACTGGGAGTTAAAGTGTTAATGCTCCAATTCAGGGTACCTGTCCCTGTATGTCGTGGAAGTCATGGAATCTGGCCCTTCCAGGTTGGCCAGCATCTTACTGCCTGCAGTGGGTGCTGGATGGTGCTTTCCTAGCTGTACCAAGCTTTTCAGGTTTGACTTGGTCTCCGGAACTCTCTCTCTCTCCTATTTTATTTGATTTATTAGTCTCAATTTCAATTAGATTGTATTATATTGTGTAATCTTGCATTCCAATATCACAGTTAGTAAAATAAGTTTTCCTCCATAATTGTTGCTGCTGCTTTTTTTTCCTTCCTTGAGCCCATCTCCCATCTCCCTGTCCCTTTCCCTTTCTCCTTCCCATTTTGTGCGGCTGGGAGGGTCCAGGGGCCTATTGCCCCCCTGTCATGGTCATAAATGGATCTAGTTAACTCCATGACACATGGAGGAAATGTTGGTGGATCACTGTGGTAGCAGTGGCAGTGTGAAGACGGTTGGACTAGATGATCTTATAGGTCGTTTCCAACCTTGTGATTCTATGATTCTATGATTCTATGATCAGAGGTAAGGAATATGGAATTGCTGTGGTACCCAGCTAAGTACCACATATTTGTTCCTTCAGTTCCCCCTTCCATGTGGGATGAGCGAGAGAATGGGTGAAAGAAAGCAAAGCATAACATCATAACAGACACTATGTAGTAAGAATTCAGCTCTATCCCAGCTGAAACCAGGACAGGAATACCTGTAATGATCAGTGAATTGAGAGTAATAAATATATTTTGAGCTAGATTGAGAGATTTAACCAAACATCACAATTCAGTGATTAATTACAATGAATTTCTCTCTTTCTTCTACCTTGAATAGTTAAAGTAATTCTCCTTGTTTTCTGCTCTCAAATTTACCTTAATATTAGGTTGCTTTGTTGTTGTTTCGTATGCCGCAAGAAGTAAAAATCTGTTCTTTAAGATTCATAAATACTGTTAAATTCATAATACAACTGTGGCAGAAGGGTCATGGACTCTGTTGCTGATGCAGAACGAAGACCTGTATTGTATGTGCTTACAACCTTCTATACCTGTGCCTTCACATGTTTGTCACATGTACCAACCAGGTGCCTCATGTGTGTTTACGTCTGGTGCAAGTAGCTATCAAGCTTGTTTACTCATTTGCAAGGTAATGGCTTTCTTTGTCCCACAACTCTCCCTTCTTTATTAATTTGAACAACAAGCGTTTGGTATTAATATAAAGAGTATATACTAACAAACATGCTAAAACCAAACAACACAACAATCTGTGTGATCTTTCAGATCCTCAGTCTGAATTTGATATCACCCATCATTGATATCACCCATCAAACTATACCCATGAGTTTTCAACATGTAGTTTTTGCCCCACAAATAAAAAACTGCTTGACGCTGAGATATTGGCTGTAGTATCCACTATCTGATTGCCTCTGTAGGCTTTGGTACCCGGAAAGCTGTCACAAATCTGAAGAAGCATCAGAAGATGTTGATGGTACAGTCAAGCAGAGCTTTATGACTTTGGCTGGAACCCATGGCAGTCCAGCACCTGTGGAGACACAAGCATAACCTCTTCCCCAAGTTATTAATAGAAATGGACCCTCCCATTGATCAGAATCTTAATGCATATGCTGCTTTGGCAGTTTCTCGGATGGGGATACACCACCTATTCCTCTTTTTTGTTTTAGCAGCTTGGCCTTCAGTGTGCTGTTGGTGTGTTCAATAGTAGCTGTGGGTGAGTGAAGATGTTTAATGCCCTAGGCCTGCAAGAAATCTCTGACCTGAGTCGAGACATAATAGGGTCAGGCCATTTGTGAAATACCTGTACCACTGCAGCTAACTCCACTATCTGTGAAGATCCCTCTACAATACAAATATCAGACATCCACCTGTGTGCCCTGGTGGATGTGCTGATATTGCTCCAGGGAAGCCTTCCATGGCCACCTGGAAAAGCAGTGAACTTTGAAACAACCACTGTAACATATTTTCAGATACTGACAAAATAAGCTCTAAAGGCTCCAACCCGCTCAGCAACAATAGCCTTTGCCATCCCCTGATGATGAGTGTGGTGATCATTTCAGCCTTTGTGGTGATAGTTTTTGAAAATTGATGAGGTTGAAAGATCCATTCCAACATCAGGAGTGAATCTTTTAATTTTGCATCCCATTGAAATAGGAATGGGTATGGCTGAAAGTCCGGATTCATAATTAATAATTGAAAGGGGAGAATTGGATCATATTGCTGAGCCTGTCATCCTGATATTGCTGTGGCAACCTCCTTAGTGGCAATTTGCGCTTCCGGCATTAAACTTTGCTTGAATTTAATGCCGTGTCCCTTTTTAATAATTGGAATAACAGATGCAATATTTCGAAGGTTATGCCCAGATCATTCAGGGTGCGAACCTCTGTGCTTATCTTTAAACACCGTGTGGCTATGTTCTGATTTGCAATTAGCCAACCCAAATACCTCCAGAATGAGTTCTCCAGAACTTTCTCAGGAGCCATTTCTAATCTCTGACTTCTGACACATTCAAGAACTATGGTCATTGCATGTTGCATCTCTCCCCCTAACTTAGTTGCCACAAGAATGTCATCCATAGGGTGATTAATAGTCACGTGGGGCAACTTTCCACTCGCAGAGGATAGAGCCCTTGCTATAAATCATTGACATATAATGGGACTATTTTTCATAACACTGTCCAATGATATCATTTAGTCAGTTCAGATGCACTAATGGAAGGAACTGAGAATGCAAATTTAGGCGTATCATGAGGATCCAGTGTAATGATGAAGAAACAGTCCCTTAAATCAATAACAGTCAAAAACCAGTCTTTTGGTACCACTGTGTTGAAAACATCCAAATAATTTTTGTCAGGACGGTATCTCTGATAAAAGCAGATTTTATTCGTGATTGCAACGGTGACCATCCCACAAGCAGGAGCGCACCTATGGACACAACATGACAGTCCTTATACCCTGTTTTTCCCTTTACCCGTCCCCCTGCCCTGTTTCCCCATTGGCTGGGTACTCCAGGTTCACAATCTTATCAGAAGGTTTACATTTGTTATTTACGTATTAATTTATTTGTTACCTGTTGTCAGTCCTGTTGTCCTCTTGTTTCCAAGATGTCTCAGTGCTCTTCTTGCCGTATTGATATGGTGATTTCCTTCAAAGTCTTTGTTAAACAAAGAGCACAGCGGGGGGGAGGGGGGAGGTGTTGCGAGGCCTTCCAATGTCGCTTCAGGCCCTTCCTTGTTCTCTGGTTTGATCAATCTCGTGCAGGATATTCTTGCAATGTGTATGACAAAATATACATATATATACCTATATACAGAGCGTGCATTCCTGGGAAGGTTCATCTAGAGGATAAGTGATGTAAACTATCAGAGATCTCCCCAAGTTAAGTAGAAGGACTCCCAAAAAGAACTACGACAGTGGAGATCATGAAATAAAAAAAAATATATTATCCAATTCTAATGCAGAAACAACATTTGATTCCCACAGTTGTAGGGGACGGTAGTCCAGACTGCAATTAATTTTTTTAAGTCTTGCAACAGACGACATTTCCCATTTTTCTTCCTAATCACGAACACAGAAGAGTTCCATGGGCTGGTAGTAGGAATTATGTGTCCAGCTTCTAACTGTTTCTGAACCAACTCATGCAAATGGTGCAGCTTTTCACTACTAAGGGGCCACTGATCCACCCACACAGAATCTGATGTCTTTCATATGAGTGGTAATGTACACTGCACTGCAGGGGTACCTATGAAAAATGTGTCCTCCAATTCAGTCCCCACTGAGAGAAGCAATCCCATCCCCAAAAAGTCACAAACACAGGCTCTTCTGCCTTCAGGGCCTACTTCTTAAATCACGTGTGTGCTTTGTACAGGGACAGTTTGGCCTCCTATACCTATTAATGCGGTATGAGCCCAGTTAGAGTCTAAAGTCATTGGCTTGGAGGTGGCCAGATCCACTCTGTGGCATCGTGAGTTCTTGTGCAATCCTATGGCGCCTGTGGCACTGGAGTCGATTGTGGTCTCAGGGCTACTTGTGTCATCGCACGTACCCACTGCACGCTCTGGCCCCCCTTACCCTGAAGAGGGAGCCCTTCCTTGCTTAATCTGGAATGGCATTGATTTGCGTAATGTCAACCCTTCGGCACTAGGTGCGTTCCCCCTGTCCAGGTGGCTGCATGGCCCTTCTGTTCAGGCAATTTCAGTGGAATTGACCTTGCTGACCACATGCAAAGCAATTCTGAAAATCTAATTTCGTTGCTGCGAACACTGTAGCCATCATGTTGCACTGATGTTGCACAGCGCCCACTTTATTAGAAGCATCTATCATCTATAAGAGGGTAGGTTTATTCAGAGGGTGGATAATTGACTTCCTGACAATCCTCGTTTGCCTTCTTTATAGCCATCTTTTGTAGCAATATTTCCCGTGCCTCCTCATTTTCCAGAGTATCTTTCAATTTGTCAATAAACTGCATGAAAGGTTCACCCGGCCCCTGCTTTATGTTGGTAAATGAATGTTGGGGCTTATCCGCATCAGAGACCTTTAGAAAGGCACATAGGGCTACGTCTTTGAATTGATCTAAAGCTGCAACATTAATAGTACTTGAGCCATTGTGGCAGCATAATTACTTTCCCTTACCTTCCCTGATCAGGGCTTCCATATGAATGACTTGCAAAGGGTACCCATTTGGTCTACCCAGAGTCTCTATTGCCTTTTGTTGTGCAGATTCTCTCCAAAAGTCCATCCACATTATGTACTGAGTACTTGTTAAAGTAAAAAATCTCAATTGTGCCAAGGTCTTGCAATCATGAGGACAAAGAGTGTAACTTTTCATAACAGAACACAACAGTTTACTGGTATAGGGGGAGCCCAACCCAAATTCTAGAACTGCTTTCCTGAGTTCCTTTATAATTTGGAAGCTCCCATCTTGGATGCTTATTAGATTCATAAATTACAGAGCAGGTGAGAGCCGTATGCAATCTCTGGACCATGTCAAAATCCCTCTCCCGCTCCGCTTCTTTGGGGATTGCATGCCAAACATCATGTGGATCAGGGGGGTGCAAGTCTGGTTCCTTCCTCAGACTCACTAGCCTAAAGGTCTAAAGGGCCATTGTCCTTATAATCGCGGTCATTTACAGTGGCCCTCACCACAGGAGCACTGGGCTCCGTCGGATGGTGGATACTGCATATTCTTTTAGCGATTCAAAAACCAATCTTCAGGTACCCAAGAGGTCTTTAGCCACAGAGTCCAAGCACATAGCTGCATCCCACAGTCTCTCTCCCACTTTGTCCCACGTCTCTGCGTCATAGATCGTAATCCCATCTACTCCTACATTATGAGAGATCCACACCAAAAGTTAATTGAAGCGTTAAATTGAAGCTTTCCACTTTAGTGTGGTGTTTCTGCAAAATTGTTTTCTTTATTTTGCAAACTGCCTCCTGCACCTTTGTTATACTTGTTCCCTTTGTTCCCCATTCACCTCCGTCCTGCAGAAGTGATTCTGGCTGTGCAGCCTGGTCCTGCTTCCTTTCAGCAATTTTTGAGTCCAACTTCCTTTCAGTGGCCCTTGGATCGTGCTTCCTCTCAGCAGCCCTGATTTTTCCTTCCTTTCAGCAATTTTTTGGGTCCAACTTTCTCTCTGTGGACCTTGAGTTGTGCTTCCTTTCAGCAGCCCTAATTCCTTGCCACCAGCCAGCTTGATAGCTGATTATCCTCCGAGGCTGACCCTGATACAGGGTCCCTGTTTGGATGCCATTTGTGGCAGGAGGGTCACAGACTCCATTGCTGGTGCAGAACGAAGACGTTTATTGTACGTATTTACAACCTTTTATACCTGCGTAACATCCCCTTGGTCCCACGTCCCAGCCAGGTGCCTCGTGCGTGTTTACATCTGGTGCAAGTAGCTACCAAGCTTATTTATTCATTTCCGCGGTAATGACTTCTTTTGTCCCACATACAATGGTCTTTAATTCCTCTGCTTTACTATTTCTTTTTGTTGCTATTATGCTGCTTTTATGTTGTTAAAAACATAATGAAACCAAATTGTTGTGCTAAAATAATGGAAGTACACAATACTTCAAATATCAAGGCATACTGAAATTTCTTACTATCTTCTATGGGATGTAAGTTGGAAAGGATGGAGTTTTCACATCTGGAGTCCACAGAAAATTCCAACTAAATACTGCTATGAAAATCTTGACATAATACAACACCAAATATCCTTTGAATCTAGACATCTTCATTTGGAAGTTTGTTTTGAGAAGAACGTGTTGAAGGCATTGACTACACAAATGACAATGAGAAACAAATTGAGATCAAACCAAATGTGGGTATAATTTGATTAAGGAAAGAAAGGAAATCTGTAGAGAATTTTGTAATGGAACTCAGAATCCTTAGTCCATGGACAGATATTTTCTAATTAAGATATACTTTCTGGTGAGGATAAGAGACTGGAACAAAAGGTGAAGTTGGGCTAGGAATATAGGACATCTATTTAATAAATATGTTATCAAGTAACATATATTGGCCAACATAAATTTCCATGGCAACTTCATGAACAAGCAAAAATAAGATTTGCAATCTTCAGGCAGAAGGCTGCATAACAGAGACTGAATATCAGAAGTGCTTTTGTTTTGCTGAAACAAATTAGTTTTTATTCTCCTGTTATCAAACTCTTTATATCTTGGCAATGAAATGTTGCGCTTCAGATGTGATGCATCAGCAAAGAACAGAGTGTAGACATTCTGGTTCAATGCAGAATAGTTCATCAGAACACCAATCAGAAATAATTTAATGTAAAAAAAAAAAAAAAAAAAAGGTATAAATTTGTTCTCTAAACCAGAAAGATGTAAAGCAATAATCTAGTCACAAGGAGGAGGAGTATTTATTTATAATTCTTTCAGCACAGCCTTATGCAATATTTTTATTCAAAAAGATTTTCAAAGAGAGATGGAAAAATCCATTAATAAAAATAAAACAGAACATGACACATACTCAGTAATCAAAGGAAAATTCAGAGGATGGTTTATGTTTTTGCATTTTCCACAGTGTGCTTATTCTATAATGCTCTTAAGATCCATGCAACACATCAACCATTGTATAACCACTTATGGAAAGATATGTGAAGGTGTTTAGTGGTTGTGATTAAGCTGAGAAAATATTTCCTCTAATTAAGCTTTCTTGCTATTGCTGTCTGAAGTCTTTTGAAGTAGATTCTTTTTGTTGTTGTTGGTTGGTTGATTTGTTGCTGTGTGGAGATTGTTTTGCTTTTTCCCTTTCTTTTTGGCAGAAATACAATTTATGTATTTAATTTATTCCGTCTCTGTTTCACAGATTAAAACCAAATGTTTCACAGTAATTCAGATTAAATTTGCTTGATGTTTAGGACTTCTATATTTCTCAGTGTGTGATTACTTGCAGATAAAGTTTCAGAATTACTCATGAAGGAAAAGTTTCCCATTACTCATAACTATAATGTTCATCTCATACACACTCATATAGCCTACTGAAGCATAGCAGTATTCTCTCAGTTGCAGAAACACTTATTATCTCCTAGGTATTCCAGCAGAATGTTAGGAATAATTTTTTTTGTTATTGTGGCAGTAAAATTAATTTCCATAAATGCACAGAATACAGAAGAACAGAAAGATTTAAATCAGATTACAGAAAGTCTACATTTTTTACAATTGCCATCCCTTGATATGAAAAATAAAATGAAAATCTCTACGTACTTCATCTGCTTCTCACCTTCCTAATGCTTTATATTTTTCTGTGAGCATATGTACTTATATATGTAAATATGCATGTAACTAATTTATGAATGATACTTGATTGCCATCTTCAGGTTAAAAAAATGAAAGCCTAGAAATTGGATGTTTTGTAACTATAAATAATAATAATAAACCAAAGAAAATATTCTTTTTTTTTCCAAATGCTTTTTTTTTTTTTTTTTTTTTTTTTTAATCTATCCTCAGATCTTCAAGAAAATGATTTTTGAATTGACACTTTTACTGGAATTTCTGTGTTTAGAATTTTGTGAGTCATAAACACTTCAGTAAACCCTACATTTCCTTTTCACAAGTTCATTTTGTGCATTCCTTTATAGAAAAATGCTTTTGCACAAGATGAACTGAAAGCTTATTTCTATCTAACAGGAAAAATTCACTGGTTATTACAATACCTCAAAGAAAACTATTTAATTTAGCTATGATATGTATAGTTTAAAAATAAGACAGAGTAACAGAGGAAGGAAGGAAGGAAGGAAGGAAGGAAGGAAGGAAGGAAGGAAGGAAGGAAGGAAGGAAGGAAGGAAGGAAGGAAGGAAGGAAGGAAGGAAGGAAGGAAGGAAGGAAGGAAGGAAGAGAGGGAGGGAGGGAGGGAGGGAGGAAGAATAAGAATTATTTGAAAAAAACTTATTACACTGAACTTTGAGCAGATTCACTAGCAGAACTGCTGAAATTAATGAAGGCTTTGCATAAGAAATGATAACAAGATAACACATGGTAATCTGCTGCAAACGTCTTACACTAATCACTATGCTGCTCTAAAAAACATTTGATTTTCTCTGTCATTTTTGCTTAACAGAAGAAGAAAAAAAAAGCTGTAAGATGTGTATATATGCAAAATCAGATATGTATATTGTTTTCTATGTCTGTGCAACTATATGTTGTGCAGTATAGTTAACTCTAAAGGTAATGTTTCCTATTTATTTCCATGGATAGTACAATAGCATCCAGACTATAACAGTATTTGGGAGAGCAAATTCTAAGCTAAAAAGCACCGATTTTCAACATAGTCACCACCATTATCTATGCATTTTCACCAGCAGTGAATGAGAGTCTGCATGCCACATTTGTAATAATTTGCATCACCGTAGTTATTGCTACCACTGAAATGCACTACCTGCCACCTCACTGTGCTCATACCCACTGTTTGCTCTCCATAAACATTCAGCAAGAGTTAATGAATGTCAATGGGTGCAGTTTTTTTTCCAAATGGAGGAATTAAATGACACTCTTTTACTTCGTATGCATTTCCATGTCAGATGCCATTTGTTTAGACTGACTTTTTGCTACCTCCTATCATCCAGCAACAAAATTTAATGATGTATTAGCAGAAAGGTTCCTTCTCTACTGCTATACCACCAACAACCACCTTTCATGTCATGAGCTAACATAGTAAAATAGAAGACGTTACTTTTGGAGCAGGTCTTGTATGTGTTTTTATACTGTATAACGTAACCAAAGTTGAAATACGGGAAATAACTTGCAGCAAGAAATGCTACAATCAAATAAAAAGAACAAAATCAATGAGAAAAGCAAAGCAATGGTAGAGATCCAACAAAGAGACTGCAAGTGTGTTCAGATGTTAGTGGATCCAAGGCAACCTGATCTAATTTCAGAGGTGGCCCTAGTTTGAGAGTGGAGTAACGGCAGACTTCCAGAAATCCTTACTATCTTAAGCGTCTCTGAGGTTTCAGAACTGTTGTGAAGCTTCTCCCATCACAATTTCCTGATAAATGTATGTTGATTTCAATGGCGTTCAGATAAAATTGGTACAGAGCAGATGCTAATAGTGTAGTTTGAACCTCACACCTGTGAGTGTCAAAAAAAAAGGAAAAGTGCAAACTCAGTGCTAAACTGAAATCTATTTCTGCCTTGTGGAATTAATTAGCAATTGATTTAAACTAGCTGTAAACACATATTTGCTGCTAATGATTCTGAACAGTGTTCTTTAGAGAACAAGAGTGAAAATACAAATAAAAAAAAAAAAAACAACAAGCTCAAAATAACAAAAAGAACCAACTCCATTGTTTTAAACACTTCTCAACTCATATTTCAAAACTTATAATGATAATACATTAGCCACACTAGAAAACAAATAAACAAAAATAGGATCTAATGTTATCTAAGATCACTAAATGGCTTGTGACATCGATTTATAGTGCAATTTATCATGAGACACAGATAAGAAACAGGAATGGGTAAACTGACAAGTTTAACTGATTACACCAAGTAAAAATACAAGAAATGTGTTTGCTGCTGAGGCATGCTGGAGTAGGAATGTGTATGACTTCAAAATGAATTTGCTAGAAGAAAGAAGTTATACCAGTGTTAGTGCTACCAAAATTCTGCTTTTTATTATATATAAATGTCATGGTTTTATGCTTTTTTTGATTTTCAGTATTCCACATCAAAACATCATGTACTGGAATTACAGTGTTAATGCTCCAATTCCAGGTACCTATCCCTATACATTACCGAAGTCATGGGATCTGACCCTTTCGGATGGGGCGGTCTCTTACTGCCTGGCAGTGGGTGCTGGAGGGTGCTTTCCTAGCCGTTCCAAGCTTTTCAGGTTTGACTCGGTCTCAGGAACTCTCTCTCTCCTATCTTATTTGATTTATTAGTCTGAATTTCAATTAGATTGTATTATATTGTGTTATCTTGCATTCCGATATCATAGTTAGTAAAATAAGTAAGTTTACCTCCATAGATTGTTGCCGCTGTTTTTTTTTTCCCCCCCTTCCTTCCCATTTTGTGGGGCCAGGAGGGGAGTGGGGAGGGCAAGGGCCTACTGCCCCCTGTCACGGGCATAAATTGATCTAGTCAACTCTGTGACAATAAAATACTGGGTAAAATAAAAAGGAGACAGGGAGAAGACAAAAATAATAAAATAGATTCAGATTTGTTTTCAGAATAACCTTCAGAAAAGACCAGAAAAATAGAGAATATAAAAATATTTGAAGAATCTTTTATGTTTTGCTTAAGTACCACTTTACAGAAGAACATGTGAATCTCTTTTACTGCACAATATTTGTGTTAAAAAATTAGTGCTTTATCACATTTCAATCAATATGTTCTGTGAAGTATTATGAATATGAAGGTGGAACACATAGTGAAAGGTAACTGCATATTCGTATATACATAGGCCACAAAATGTCTTAGAACTGCCAGATAAAAGGAGTGGTTGCCTTCCTCTGAAGCATTTATCTTCCATAAATCCACAACTGTTCATTAGAACCTGTAGCATGTATTTTACTTAGGTTTCTAGCCAACCTTTTTCAACAAGGACATGTAAAAACATACAATCCACAGATTGAATATCAGGAAGAATTTCTTCTCGGAAAGTATGTTTTGGAAATGAAACAGGTTGCCAGGGAAGTGGTAGAGTCACTGACTCTGGAAGTTTTTAAGGAAAAAGTAGATGTAGTACTTAGGGACATGGTTTAGTGGACAATATTGGTGGTAGGTGGATGATTGGACTAGATTATCTCAGAGGGCTTTTTCAACCTTAATGATTCCATGATTCTGTGATTCTATGAACAATTTAACAATAGAATCAGAAAGTAGTGTGTCTAAAGTTGCTTTCTGTTTAGAATAATTATTACATGAGAATTCTGCAGAATAGACCGGTCGTTGAGACTTCAATTTTATCTCACACACACACACACACACACACACACACACACACAAAACCCACCAAGGTGAGCTTCAGTTACAGAAATATTTTCACCAAAAAAAGAAAAAAAAAAATGTTGAGAATATCCTTTTCATTAACAAGTATGTAGTTCAGGCTGTGTGTAAGCAAGTGTTAACATATGTCAATGAAATAGTGGAACATACTGGATATCCAATTTTCAGATACAGTCTACTAAAATTAGGTAAATGTTGAACAAACTAACTAAAAGTTTCCTATTATTGAATTGATTTATCTGAAGCAGTATTGAGTATGTTCCTACTGACTTGATTATTTAAATATATATGTATAAAAAAAGAACTTGGCGCTAGATACAATCTCTTAAAATCTATTTTTCTATCTCTGAATGTACAGCAGTGTTAGAACAAATGCATTCAGAATATTATTTTGTTGTTATTTTTATATATATTTATAATTTTAGGAAAAGTATTGATGATTACGTACTTATGCTTATTCTTAAGTGCTGGCTGTCAGAAGAGTAAATTACTTAATTTCCATTTCTGTGTAACATGATCACTTTGACAAACTGTAAGTTCTACAAGCTAGTAGAAAAGCTGAAAACTTGAAATGTTCTAAGATCAAGTAATAATACCATAAAGAGACACTGAAGATTGAATCTCATACCATTTAGGTTTCATCCCCCTCAAGTTGGCACTGATAAAGTCAATGCATTTGTTTCAGAGTCACACAAGATCTGAATTTGGAAAGTGTCTTTGGAGATAAACTAGTCCAACTGCACTGCTCAAAGCAGAATTGGCTATAGTAGGTCACTGAAGATTATGTCTAGTCAGGTTTATGAAAGGAGTGAGAGTTCTACAAAGGTTTATGAGACTGAGACTCCTGTTTGACCACACTCAGAATAAGAACGTTCCTTGTCATGATTAAATGGAATTTCCTGTTTTTTTCAGATTGGACCTATTGCTTGCTTTTCTTTACTGTCACCACAGTAAAGCATCTGTCTCTATCTTCTTTGCTATCTCTTATTAGGTAGCTACAATACAGACTAATAATATTCCCCCCCCTTCGGCATTTTCTTCTCCGGGGTGAACAGCACAGCTATCACTTCTACTTGGAGGACAGAAAGTCTTGATGGTTCTTTTCAGGACTTGCTCTAGGCTCTAGGACACACCTTTTTTTTTTTTTTTTTTTTTTTTTTTTTTAAGCAGCTTCCACTAGAAGATTAACTTTTATCTCACTTCCTCATGTCCTTCCCATGGTCACAAAGATAAGATCACAGTTCGACATATGGTGTGTTCTGTCCATGATGGTGAAATTGTTCAGGTGATTATAACATCCTCCTTGAACGAACATTTTTCCTTCATGTCTGGATAACACAAAACTAGACTCAACACTACAGATGTGTCTCACCAGAGCACAGTAGAGAGGAAGAGTAACTTCCCTTCACTTCCTAATGCAGTCCAAAATGCTGCTGACTTCTTTGCTGCAAGTGTGTAATTACACAAAATTTAAGATCATTAATTTAAACCTTAAATCACCAAATGAACTGAATTTAGGAGTATTGCATTTTATCGGCTGCCTCTGTGATGCCAGAGGTGCTATAGACAGTGATATGTGTTGAACATGGCACCCAGAAAACTTTGCATATAAGAATATGTTAGTGAGTAACTGACTTTTAAATGTAGAAGCAAATTATTGATTTAGCATCATTATAATCAGTTGAACTACTCTGAAAAATAAGACAGAGGTTTATAAATGTCTAAAATATTGTTTTCTATTAGGTTGGATGTGTCTACTTTGAGTGCAGTTCACCGTGTTGATATACCTTTTAAAAGTATTTCCACAGTACTTTCGCCTCATCTAATCCATTCATTTAGCTGGGCTTTTTTTGCATGTAGATACATAGAATTATAGAATCATCAGGGTTAGAAATGACCTCGAAGATGATCCAGTTCAATTGTCCACCAACCACCAATGTAACTCTACTAAACCACGTTCCTCAGTTGTACATCTAAACATTTTTGAACACAAAATGAATGAACAAATGTGCATTACATACTTTGAGATAATTACTTGTATAATATATTTAGTAAAATTTTGATTTTCAGTAGAAGTATTACATTTCAATAATTGGAATATTTGAGTAAGTTCTGTATCTGCTTAAATGAATTGCATAGCATGTATGGATGTAAAGTTATAAATGAAATATCTCTAGTTCAGCCTAAATAATCTCCATGTTTATTTAGTTGTGCTTTCTTCCATGAAGGTCACAAAGAGTGAGAAAGTTATGTGTCCTGTTAATCTCTTTATGCTACTTTATTAAAACGCAATAATCTGTAGTATGCTTATTGCAATAAAAGAGAGAGAGGGGAAGGAAAAAAAAAAAAAAAAAAAGCATCTGTTATAGAAATATCCATCATAGAATCATAGAATCATAGAATCACACATAATCATAGAATCATAGAATGGCCTGGGTTGAAAAGGACTACAGCGATCATTGTGTTCCAACCCCCTGCTATGTGCAGGATTGATAACCACTAGACCAGACTGCCCAGAGCCACATCCAGCCTAGCCTTGAATGCTTCCAGGAATAGGGCATCCACAACCTCCTTGGGCAACCTATTTCAGTGTGCCACCACCCTCTGAGTGAAAAACTTCCTCCTAATATCTAACTTAAACCTCCCCTGTCTCAGCTTAAGACCATTCCCCTTGTCCTATCACTATCCACCCTTGTAAACAGCCGTTCCCCTTCCTGTTTATACGCTCCCTCCAAGTACTGGAAGGCTACAATGAGGCATCCCCGGAGCCTTCTCCAAGCTAAACAATCTCAGTTCCCTCAAACTTTCCTCATAAGACAGGTGCTCCAGCCCTCTCATCATCTTTGTGGCCCTCTGGACCTGCTCTAATAGCTCCACGTCCTTCCTGTACTGGGGACCCCAGGCCTGGACGCAGTACTCCAGATGGGGGCAGAGTAGAGAGAGACAATCACCTTCCTCTCAGTGCTGGCCACCCCTTTTTTAATGCAGCCAAGAACACAGTTGGCTTTCCAGGCTGTGAGCACACACTGCTGGCTCATATCCAGCTTCTCGTCCACCAGGACCCCCAAGTCCTCTGCAGGGCTGCTCTCAAGGAGATCTTCCCCCAGATTTTTTTTTTAAATACCTGGGATTGCCCTGAATTATAATTCGTTCCAGGATAAAGAATACTCCAGTAGTATCATATTGGAATTCAATTACTTTGTTTCTGATTGTAGTGAGTTTTCAGTGCCAAATCTTAACATTTCTATTTTAGCATTATTACCTTTACTACACTCTTGGGTGAGAAAAGAAAAGAGAAAAATAATAACTAAAGAAGATAAGTTTCCTCCTGTCTGGTCCTGAGGGTTTCTTTGCTATAAATCTGTACTTGAAGAGAAATATGTATTCTATTCTATGCAAAGAAAAGAACCTTTACTTACATTCTCCACTGAGTACTTTAGAATGAATTAAAAGATGCCTCAGGTAATACTAAATTTTTAATGTTTCTTTCTATTTTTTTTTAATTGTAATATCAAAAAGATTTGGGGTAAAATGTGCTTATTTTTCTTCTAACTAAATCTTAGTCTTATCACCATTTTCCTGCTTTTATATTCCCAGTTTTTCTAGTAGATTGGAAAAAAAGCAAAATGAAAATATATTTAAAAAAAAAATCTTTTAAAGTGGACTGAATAACTAACAATTGTTAAAGTTTTTTTTTTATTTATTCTGCTGGAGTCACTGGAAATATCTTCTTTTAAACAGAAAAAAAAAAAAAAAATCCATAAAATGTCTTCGTAGTTAATTAATAGTTTCAGGTCAAAAATTAATGACCGTATTATTTTTCAAATCCTACACTGGGCATGAACAATGGAGGATATTTTCCACTGCAATATTTTCTTATCTTTTCATAGCATGAGATTCCATGCTATATTTTTACAGTGATAATTGCTGCTGCATCAAATTTTGGAAATACAATTAAAGGGCACCTGAAGAATACAGAAGAGAAAAATCAAACTGAAGTATGAAATTGAAATGGCTGTTAGAAATATGACAATATACTTCTTTTCTTCTATGGAATGTGTTAAAAAGGGAGAAAAAATATATGGAGGAAAAAAATAAACTGTCTGAAGCCCGATTCTGAGTCCATGTTTATTCTGAACTTCTACTGCATGAAATAGGAAGAAG
Organism: Chrysolophus pictus; assembly: GCA_037305975.1. Taxonomy (NCBI): domain Eukaryota; kingdom Metazoa; phylum Chordata; class Aves; order Galliformes; family Phasianidae; genus Chrysolophus; species Chrysolophus pictus. The sequence goes on along the minus strand of CM074576.1, from coordinate 35,441,072 downwards.
CAACAGTCATTAGCTCTTAACATACATGACTAGACATAAATTTGCTTCTGGATTTTCTTAGTCATTCTTTTAATTTTAATCAATGTGGCTCCTACTAGACTTAAGTGTATTTTTGTTTCTAATATGTGTAATGTTGAAAGTCATGGAAAGTCTCATACTAAAGGTATTAAATCTGAGTCTCTCCAGCTTTCTGACTGAGATACTCATTATTTCACTGAACTAAGAATCTTTTTTAGAACCTTCTTAAAGGCACTCTTGATCTCGCTAGTCAAAATCACAGACGTCCATTTCTTTTCAAGAGTATTTCAAACAAGTTTTCCTCCAGTAGATATCACTGAATGTAAACCTTACACACCATTACAGGTCAATTGCCATACCTCATTTTGGAAAAAAAATATTCTGCTAATTCTGAGGTGTTTCCTAGAGAGCTGTCTCACAAAATGCAAAAAATCTTGTGTCATCTGATATAAAAAATATTTGTTTTCATTTTCTACTTTCTGTATTAAAAGGGACTGAATGAATTTTCTAAAGCTTCTTGGCTGCACTGAGGAATTATTTGGAAAATATAAGAAAAGTCTTTATGTCTTTTGTTAGTAATGTATTTATGTTGATAAGTAGAAGTTGGGACAATATGGTGCTACTTTCCTTATATATAATTTCATTCATTAAAATAACACTGAGAAGGAGCCTGAGGAGACTGTTTCCTCTTTATGCTTGCCAAAGCCATTCAAACACAGCAACTGTATATAAAATTGCAGTCACCATGCTATTATCCTGTAGGATTTCCTCTTTTGTCTATGAGCACAGGAAAATTAATCAACAATTAAAATCTTAAAATCTTAAAATCTTCTATTAAAACACCTCAGTTGGATTCAGGAAGTGTTGAAAAATGAGAAACGGAGAGCTATTACAGAAATTGTTCATTCTTGTCTGATTTGCTTTCATACAGAATGTTCAGTATGTATAAAAAAAAAAAAAAAAAAATAGCCTGCCCATATAATCTGAAGGTTTAGATTATAGAGGTTTTTTATTAAGGTTTAGAAGAAAGAAACATAAAAAGCAGTGGACCAAGATTCCTTTTTTAATGGCCTTTCGAATCAGTAAACAAAAATGCATAAGAGGAGCCAATTGCATTTTGTCTTTATAAGACTACATTTTTTTCTTTCTTCCTTGTGTTTAGAACAGAAGGAAATCCTTGCTCCTCAGACCTAGCTGAGAACCAAAAGAGTTCAACAATGAGTTGACAGCGGAAAAGAAAAAAGGATAATAATGAAAAGTGTCCAAACTGCTTTTAAAAAACTTGATGAGGAAACAAAAAGAATCAGAAAGTGTAGTAGGTTATGGATATCAGATGGAAAATATAATACAATTTTAAAATGGAACAGAAAAACTTCAGAAAATAAATTCTGAGGTTTTATATTAGCAGATACAGAAATTAGCAGATAGGTTTTATATTAGCAGAAATTAACTGAATGTCAAATAGGTGGTTAGTATGAGAACTAAAATTCATCCTAGCTTCAGATGGTATGAAGAAGTGATAGCCTCTTCATACTTGCAAATAAGAATCTCAGCATAAACACAAGTTTAGTTCCAGAACAAGGGAAAAGTGCTTCTTTTTTATCACTAAAATAAAGTGGCATTAGTACAAACAAGGTAAGTAGATTTATTTGTTATCTACTTCCAAGCAGATTAGAGCTATAGTCTAGTATTTCTATCCTAACATTGACTAAACCAGTTTGATCTCATTTTGTAGCCAATTCCAGATTCAGAACTGAGAAGTTAATTACTTCTACATCCTCTCACACACACCATATCCTTTCACTCTCTTTCCTCTGTCATTTTTTTATATATCTCAATTACCCTTATGCTTTCTCTGGCATTGTACATGAGCACTTTCTATGCATTCGGTAAAATTTTACTTGTTTCTGGACTTATAAATACGTATATCTGCTAAAATATTGTCCTCTGGTGAATACCTCTATCTTACCTATCTGATGTGTTTGGCAAAATAAAAGCACTGAAATAATTTCACAAGTGGTTGCTTCATTTAGCAGACCTCCCCTTTAATTTTACTGACTAAGGAATTCAGTCTAGAGCTAAGTCAAAGAAAAAATAATGTACATGAATGTTAAGTGACCTATGGATTAAAATATATAAGAATACCCTAATATAGATACTTAGGGAAAAAAAAGGTTAGAATAGTTAATAATGTACTAACCATGGTAGTTAGCATCTTCAGCACTGACAGGTGGTGAATGTAGAGAAGGAAAGTAATATATATATATATTCAAGGATTTATCAAAGAAAAATCAAATCTTGTTGCTTCTGTGTAGTGACTTTTGGTACATTCCTAAAGATTCTTTTTTTAATTATTATTTGTGCGATAACTGTAAAAATGTTTCACAAAATTTGACATTCTAGACTCCATCTCTTTGCCTTGCATTATGTCCTTGGTCAAAGCTATTTGATATCAGTCAAACTGGACAATGTCTAAAAGAGAGTGTATAATTTGGTTGCTTTCATTAACAAAGGATTTGATACTAATGTTACTGAGTTCATTCCAAGTCTTTGGTTTTATGTTCTTTTCAAATGTCCTGGTTCATACATAAGAATTTTAAATGATGTCATCACCATTTTTCTGCCCAAATTTTCATCTTAAACTTGGAAGATATCACAAGATTGATTTTATATTTAGAATATAGAAAAGTTTAAAGCTGGTATTACAGAATGTCTCTAAGAATGTTAAAGAGAGCAACATATTTAGTAGAACATCCTATCTAAACAATTCCTCATTTGCTAGGACCCAAATGCCCTGTGCCTACATGGTATACTCAAGCTAACTATAAAAAGATAAATTTCTGATAACTCCCACTTGTGAAGTTGTGATCTTTGCTTTTCCTTCAGACAATTATGCTACTTGGTGTTTGATTTTTGACAATAAACTGCAAAGAAAACCAGCATGTCTATGTCTGAATATTATTGTTACAAAATCAGGGCAATAATAAAGCAAATCCAAGTACCTTTTTTTTTATATTGGTCTACATAGAAATAGACTAGAATATGGGAAAATATGAATTTGTCAATTTCCTTCAACTCCACTTTCTTAAGCAGAACTAAGATTGCGTGACAGAAACGTAATGAAATATTTTAGATATTAAGAACAGAACTAGACCTAATACATTACAACACAAAAGACCTTGGAGGATGCAAGTTGTGAGACTAGTTTTGTTGTGGATTTTTTTTTCCTTCATCAATATGGTACACATGGGTATTTATAGAAGTACAAGCGTATATATATGAACTCAGAAAATTTATATGGAACTTAACTTTATCTCAGGAGAGTAAATTTCATTAATATTTAACAGTACATTTCTGAAAGCAGAACAGCAGAATGCAAATTCTTAAGCCTATTTGATTTAGTTTTTTACTTTCCTATGTCATTTAAACAAGAAATTGCCGTTAGTCAATAACTTGTGAGACATCTACTGTCAATATCATGGAAACATGGAATGGCTTGGGTTGGAAACAAGCTTGAAGGTCATTCAGTTCCAACCACTCTACCATGATGAGTGGTTCTTCCATCCACTAAATCATATTGCTCAGGGCCCCATCCAAATTGGTCTTGAGAATTTCTACCTCCACACACCATCTTGTTTCTCAGAGACGGTTTTTCACAGTCTGTCCATTTCTTTACAACATCCCCTCTTATCTTTCTCTGCCTAAATCTTTTAAAAATATTGTAGTCCTTGATAGCAATATTCCAGGTGTGTGACTTTTAACAGCAAGTTTCCATGATAACAATTAGAGATTTTTTTTCTACTTGCACCATGGTTTCCAACTTCCTACTTGTTTCCCATGCTGCATGCATTGGTGCAGAAGAACTTCAGCTGAGCAATTGGTCGCATTACCTACTTAGAGGAGTCTAATTTTCCCTGATTCCTTTGGGACAATTCACAGGTTTATTCCTGCTGATTCCTGAAGAGTCAGTGTTCCTGTGAACACTGATTGACAGAGGATTCTGTCAATCACAAGTGCATTTCCCATTTCCTGTCGTATCTTGTTTAAAGCTCTGCTAGTAAGTCCAGAAAGCCTGCTTCCCAGAATACTGTTGCCTCACCTGGTCAGTTGTGTCCCATATCATGTCAAAATGCCCAGATTCTTGAAGGTGTACTCAAGAACATAGAATAGAAAATCCTGACCATGACACCATCCTTGCAGCCATTAATTTACCTAATCCATTTGATGCCTTATTCCTGCATCCAGTCTCCAACTGGAGGGCTGAGAAGAACACTACCGTGCTTCTGATCCCTTAAGAATCTTTCTGAAGAACATGAAGTCTCTTATAACATGTCTGAGTGTCTCCATTCAAGCCTACTTAAAAGAGTAAGAATGGATAGTAGTCCTCTGACTTTACTAAGCACAGTAGACTCTTGCAATCAGCAGGCAGCAAACCTTTATAGAGAGATTGTCTGGGCAGCAAATGGGTCCTTCACTGCTTCTTACAAGTGCCTTTCACCAATATATGTACAAAAAATCATCTTTAGACAAGAAAATGGCAATGTTTACAAAAAGGAAATAGTTGAAAGGTGTACCTATAAACACATTTGTATATCTGTTTTTCAATGTTCTCTACACTCTAAAGTTTTTTTTGTTTTGTTTTGTTTTTTACTGATTAAATTAGAATCACAGGTGTTGGAAGGGACCTAAAGAGATCACCAAGTCCAACACCCCTGCTAAAGCAGGTACCCGACAATAGGCCACACAGACAAGTTTTGAATATCTCCACAATCTCTCTGGAAAACCTGTTCCAGTGCTGTCACTCTTACCATAAAGAAGTTCTTCTGCATGTTAGTATAGAACTTCCTGTATTCAGTTTTAGACCATTATTCCTTGTCCCATTCCCACACACCATTGAGAAGAACATGGTCTCATCCATTTACCTTCCACCTCCTTTCAGATATTAACATTTAACAGATCACCTCTCAATCTTCTTTTCCCTAGGCTGAACAGACCAAAGTTACTCAACCTTTCCTCGTATGTGAGATGATCCAGGCCCTTAATCATCTTTGCGACCTTCCCTTCACTAGACTCTTTCTAGGAGATCCCTGTCTTTTTTGAACTGGAGAGCCCAGAACTGGATACTCTACACTAAATTTCAGAGTAGAGGAGGAGGATAACTTTCTTTGTCTGGATGGCCACTCTCTTTTTAATGCACCCCAGGATTACATTACAAAAGATTCTTCTCTCCCTCCTAAAGTTGGAGCAACACAGCTACTCAGAATACTGTCACCCATCCTGGTCAATTGCATCCCATATGATGTCAAAATGCCTGGTTTCTTGCAGAGGTATCCAAGAACACAGAGTCCAAAACCCTCAGCATGACAACATCCACGCAGACAATCATTGATCTGATCCATTCATCTTATTCCTACATCCCAGTCCTCTGGCTTTACCAGGCACAGTAGGCTCTTAATATTGCACATGCGTGCCTACAACAGGCTGCAAACCTTATTAGAGAGATTGTCCAGATCTGAAATGGGTGCTTCAGTGCCTTTCAGCAAGGAATCTACAACTACTAACGCTCTTTGCATTCTACTGGTAGCATTGGTGGATGGTTGGATCAAATTTGTGCAATTACCCTTTCCTGTGTCTCGATCATTTTCATTCTCCATTTTCCTGCTCTTTCTGCTCCAAGCAGGGACGAGACTCCAATCTTCCTCACCTTATATGCCAGCACAGTCCATCAACTCAAGGTTGAAATTTATTTTTTCCTTGTACGGACTTAAGTCTGGGCTGTCAGTCAGCATACATTAGTTCAGTCTTCATAAATTTCTTGTTTGAATCCCTTAAATCTACTCTGACTGGTGATTTCCTTAAACAGGTCACTTGCTCAAAAAATTTATTGAGCTGAGTACATTTGTACCATGACACCACTGTCTGTCTTCATGCCCTGGGTGACTTCCAGATTCTGGAGTTCCATGAAACCAAAGGTCCTCAAGAGATTTGTGTATGTGTGCATTTGTCCGGAAAGGTGGGGACACATCTGTCTGTTTCAGTCTTAGCACAGCCATTGTGGTACGTGGGCAACATTTTTGCTTCAGTAGAAGGCTCCTTCTTGTTACACTCAAAACAGAAGAAGGTGGCTCAACTTAGCCATTCCTATCCTTCATGCTCCATCTGCCACATTATGCACTGGCTGATGCACCATGCCCCCTTTGCCTGCTCTGTTAATACTCCCTGTCACCCCTGTCACTTGCACTCCCTGGAGTGGGAGTGTTATGCTCCCATTCCTTGCCTCAGTTGCTCTCATGAAATCTGCCAGCTCTTGGTGGATCTTTATACTATCCAGGATCATCTCAATTGCTGGATTGGTGCTGTGCACTGCAATTCCCTGGCTTGCTGCAGAATGCATCCACATTGGAGCACTTTGGAGAAAGCAAGAGGAGCTAAAAGACAGCAGGAATGGAAGTAGGTTTTTGCTCATGCAGCAAGTAGATTCTCTCCTTGCCTTTCACCACTCACCATTTCCTTCTTCTAGTGCCCTTATATAATAGGTATGAGGCTCTGGAACCTGATGGACAGACTAAAGATGATGTGGACGAAAGTTCACTGTCAGCAGAAGTCTGAACGTTTTAATCAAAGGGTAGTCATTCCAAACCAACTTGTAAAGCTTCTATGTGTCATGACTGCCCTGGTAGCTGAGGGAGGAGCTGTAGATGTTTTATATCATTACTACAGTAAAGCTCTCGATGCTGCCCCCCATACAATTCTTATAGATATACTGTCAATACATGGGCTGGAAGGGTACACTGAGGCAAATAGTGAGTAGTAATCATTGGCTAAGTCTACTTGAGACCAGTAGCTAGCAGTGTACTCCAGGAGTCAATATAGACTTCTGTCATAGAATCATATAATTGCTCAGGTTGGAAAAAACCTTAAAGATCATTGAATCCAGCCATGACCTAACCATGCTACTCTAACAACCCTCTAAATCATGTCCCTGAGCACCACATCCAAATGCTTTTTAAACACATCCAGGCATGGTGACTCAACCACCTCCCTGGGGAGCCTATTCCAGTGCTTAACAACCCTTTCTGTAAATAAGTGTTTCCTGATATCCAACCTAACCTTACCCTGGTGCAACTTGAGGCCATTTCCCCTCATCCTGTCACCTGTCACCAGTGAGAAGAAACCAATCCCGCTTTTGCTGTAAGCACCTTTCAGGTATTGGATGAGAGCGAAAAGGTCTCCCCTCAACCTCCTTTTCCCCAGACTAAACAGCCCCAATTCCTTCAGTCTTCATTAATTATCACAATTATGATGAAGCTAAGTGTACTCTCAAAATTGCAGATGACATGACACTGAGAAGAGAGAGGCTGTTTTGCCAGAAACTAATGCTGTCAAACACAGGAACCTCAACAGACAGGGGAAATGGGCTGACAGGAACCTCATGAAGTTCACTGAGAAATGCAAAGTCTTATCTGTATCTTGGGAGAAATAACATCAAAGTCCCAGTACATACTATGGGCTGATGACTTGGAAAGCAGTCAGGCAGAAAAGATTTTTTAAGCTGGAAACCAAGCTGAACATGTGCCATTGCTGAAAAGACAGATAATATTCGGACTTCATAAGGTGGAGTACTACAAGCATGGATTCCCCTCTCTTTATTTGCCTCTAGTGAGACCACACAAAGAATACTGTGCAGTGCTCTGAGTTCCTAAACACAAAAGAGAGAGATGGAGCTACAGGAGAGTGTACAGGGGCCACAGAGAAGATTAAAGGGACAGGAGCAACCCTCTTAGGGGTGAAGGATAAGAAAAGTGAGACTTCAGCATCGAAAAGAGAAGGCTCATGGAGAATTTCATCAGTATATATAAATATCTTAAGGGTATTCTCAGTGGTATCCAGTGACAAGTCACAGGGCAACAGCCACAAAGTATAACAGAGGCGGTTCCCTCTGAAGATTAGTTAACAGCACAGTAGTGTGTGGTTGAAAGAGCTCTGGGACAGGTTGAAGTCTCCCTCCTTGGAAATATTAAAAAGCGTAGTGTACATAGTCCTGGGCAACCTGCTCTAGATGACATTTCTAGAACAAGAGAGTTGGGAAGGCTGACCTCCAGAAGCCCCTTGCTTACTCAAGTATTCTGTGATTCTGTGTTTATTAGCTCAAAATGTTCAACCCAGGGCTTTCTTGTTCATTCAAATAGCAAATGACATTTCAGTTTCTTTCCTTATGTGGACCACATTCCACTCACTATATTGAAGCTTATCTACTCTATGAAAAGAAGGGAAATCACTCCCTAATTGGGTCAGATGTTGATTAATTTACTTTGGTAAGTGTGCACTGTGGAGGAGGAGACTCAGGCCATACCCAGTAACTCCTTGAAAAATTTTTCTTCAAAAACCTGTTCTTGTTAATAGAATCAAGCTGTCATTAGCAATAGCAAATAATTATCTGCACACTCCCTTTACTTGTTTCTTTGCACCACTCATTTTCACTCATAGTTACAGAGTAGGAGAAACAGAATACCTGAAAAAAGGAAAAAAATCACATGGCTATAAAAAGGGAAATTGCTTCAGCACAGAAGGAAAAAAAAATGGTAGAGCTATTAATTCAGTGACATTTTAGAATCAGTTCAGCATAAGCAGCCAAAGCATTCCTTAGCTTAACATCTTTCATTTGCTCTCTTCTTAATTGTCATGATGTCTGCTTCAAATATTTGAGCAGATCATAGAATTTCATACTAGTTCTTTGTTTTCCTAGTTATACCTAATGTCAAGCTATTACAGGTTTTACATTGTGTGTCATTTTCAAGTATCTTGCTCTTCATTCAGCTGAAATGAACTTACATGAAAATATATATATATATGAAATAAATAATATATATATAATACAATATATATTATATTATATATATAATTATATATAATATATATTATATATTATATATTATATATATAATGCATATAATATTTTATATATATATAAACTTTATATCAGGATATATATAGTGACATTTATTCTTCCCTTATAATCTTAAACTCGGACATTACTCACTTAGAGATATGCTGTTTTTTCCCCTTTGTGCAGCAGTGATATTTTATTATTTTATGTCCATTATTCATTGAATGGGAGACTACTCTTCTTCCTCAGGGAATGCTGTTTATATTCTATTTTGGAAAAGCGAATATTGAATTACCTTATGCAAAAGATAATTCTAAGAAAAAAACACAAACCCAAGGCAGCCTGTATCACATCATGTTGAGGAAAGAATTGCAAGGCGGGAGGTAAGAATGCAAAGGAAAGGAGTGGATGGAGGCAAGTCTGTGCCTGAAGATGCAAACAAAAACTCTCCTTGCCTGCTCCACCCCTCTTCCCTTTCCCCCAGGTTCTGCTGTACAACAAGTAGGAGGCCCTGGATGTGGAAGGCCCATCTGTGGGTGGTAATAGACCACTCGGTCTTGACATAATGGAACCAAACTACAAGAGTACTTAATTGAAGAAGAAGAGATGAGTATTGCTTGTAGGTGATTCCTCCTCATAGGGAACTGAACATCCAATATGCCAAGCAGATCCTCTTTTTAGAGAAGTCTGCTGTCTTCCTGGTGTGTGGGTGAGGGATGTCACCAGGAAAATCCCTAGCCTGGTACAAACATCAGACCAGACCTCGTTTCCATGGAAGGAAAGATGAAGCAGATACATGTGGGTCAAAGGCTATCAAATAGGATTTCAGGGCCTTGGGATGGTGGTTAAAGGAACTGAATTCATAGATAATCTTTTCTTCTCTGCCTCCTGTATTGGGTAAGGATCCACCAATCAGAGGATCTTATTTTTAAATAACTGTCTTTGTGGCTGGTGCCATTGTCAGAATTTTGTTTTATTTATTTATTTATTTATTTATGCATTTACAAACAGTTAGTCAACATGGTACCAATTTTGTGGGCACAAGATGGGTTTTGCCTTTCTCAAAGTGGAAGAAGGGTCCTTGGGGAAAAGCTAGTGGGGCTCACTGGGAAGGCTTTAAACTAAGTGTGATGGGGGTGGGGGGAATAGTGAGCCTTCCCATGATAAACTGTGGGAAGGCATAAATATATTAGAGGGACAGGGTGCTGACAGGAGCCTTGAAGGACCCACTGCCTTGAGGGGTGCTGGCAACTTCAGCACATACAAAACTCTTTGATGATGAGTCAGTGACTGCTGGGGCAACAGAAAGCAATGGAGAAATTCAAGGGAAATATCTAGAAGGAACTGAGGAGTCATCCATTAAGGAAATGACATGACCAGCTGCCTAGCTGCTTCTATGCCAATGCATGCAGGCTTGGAAACAGACAGGAGGAGCTGGAAGCTACTGTGCTGCTTGAAAACCACAGCATATTTGTTATCACCAAAACCTGGTGGGTTGATTCCCAAGACTGGAGCGTGGCTATTGATGGCTACAAGCTGTTCAAATGGGAGAGGTGAGGAAAGAGGGGTGGGGTTGTTGCTATCTTCACCAGAAAAGGAATAAAATGTGAAAAGCTGTCCCAAAAGAGCAGTCATGAGCAAGTCAAAAGCCGGTGGGTGACAGAGACCAAGGCAGCTAAGGGAGCCTTGTGACTGGTGCCTACTACAGGCCACCAGATCAGTCAGATCTTGTCGATGAGACTTTCTACCAACAGCTACAGAAGGTGGCACAATTGCAAGTGTTCATCATGCTTGAGGACTTCAGTCATCTGGACATCTACTGGAAAAGTAGTACAGCAAGCTGTAGGCAATCCAAGAGGCTCCTGGGATGCACAGAGAATAACTTGTGATTGATGCCTTGTCCCTGGACACTTTCAAGGTGAGGCTGGATATGGCCCTGGGCAATCTGATCTTGCTGTGGTATCACTGTTCATTGCAGGAGAGTTGGACTAGATAGCCTTCAGAGGTCCCTTCCAACTCTAAAGATTCTATGATTCTATAATTATATGAAAACACTAAACTTCAAATTGCTCTCCAATCACTTGCAGAACTCCTGTGCTGCTGGATAGTGTGCCAACTACATTTTTGTTTGGAGATTAATATGATAACCTGATATCATCATTCTGCCTTTAAGATGAGGTCTTGTGAGAAAGACAGATAAATATCTGAAAGATATGTTGTGATGAGATGACCAATATTATCAAAGAAATGTGCTTCTTACCAAGCACAGAAGCATAGCATTTGCTTTTAGTGAAAAGTCATAGGGAAAAAACTGGCTACTATGCATGGTTAAATGGAAGCTGTGTAAGGGCTTCTCATTTCTCTTCGACAGTTGTTTAAATCCTTTCTTGCATCCTTGTAAATCTGTTTAAAGGTCATGAGGCCAAACAAAAGATAATTATATATTCATGCAGAGACAGAAATGTGTGGCATCTATTACTGATTCAGAGAGAGGGGAAAATGTACTTAATTAGCTTCCCTTAGGGCCTGTAAAAGTCTCATAAGGTAGGCGGCTGTCAGAAAAATGCAGTTTGGAAAGCAACATAAGGTCTTTTCCTAATTCTTCCTGTTTATCACATGATTCAGCAACTAAAGCTATGTAATGATTTTTCTGATTGGACCATAGCTGTTATGAGAATCAGTGTGGCTGTGGAGGTTTCAGTGGTTTACAGGCTGGTTCGGGCCAGTCCCGTGACTATAGTGGTGGAGGGACCTGTGGATCTGTGCCCCAGACAAGGAAAACAGGGAAAAAAAAGAGGAAAAAGGGTAGAGAAATGGGCCTAAAAACAAAACAGCATCAACAATCTGACGAAAAACAAACTATTTTACTAAATAAGATACTGGAATGCAAGATAACACACTATAATACAATATGCTACAATACAATTAGAATTGAAGCTAGTAAATCAAATATAATGAGAGAGTGTCCAAAAACCAAAGGCACTATTCTATTGCTGAGGCAAGATGATCTGGGGAGCTCATACACTGCCAAGATCAAAAGGGAAAAGGGCAGGTCTCATGAACTTGCCAGTGCTTTTATCCCCTCTCTGAATGCAAAGTCCTCTGATGTATGTAGTTCTTCTTCTCTTCCAGAACAGGTACCCATATCTGGTGCATTAATTCTTTAACTCCCAGTGCACTACATGATGTTATGATGTGGAATACCGATAACCAAAAATCATAAAACCATGACAGGAGGGCAGAACACTTGCAAACTGGCATAATCCATGTGAAGGCTTTTCTGCTCACTTTGGACCCAATTCTTGGAATATTCAAGGCTCTGTCAATTCAAAACACCCCACAGTTTTCATTTTCTGTACTTGTTAGAGGCAGTAGAGTTTTGGAAAATTTCTGTGCATCAATATATTCCTTACTGGCAGATTTTCTTTCAAAAAACTGACCTACATGAAAGTCATCTACAAATTTGACAGGAAAAACATAGAGAAAGAGAAGTGCACATTTATACCTTAAGAGGTAGTCAAGGAAGAAAAAAATTCCTCCATTTTAAAAATTCCATTCTTTAAATTTATTCTATTATTCTCAGTAGCATACATAATTGTGGGGAAGTAAATACACAGGTAGAGGTGCAAACCTAACAAGCTCATTTGAGCATAAGACTCTGAATGCAGCACTGTGAAAATAAACATAAACTATCCTGAACAAGTCTGCTTGATTGTTAGCAATTCAGAAGCAACTATTCTATTTATTCTGGAGTAGTTTTTTAGTAACGCTCAGAGAGAAGAAATATATCTTCACTACTCTCAAATGTTTTCAAAATGTTAACTATGTTTTTCTCACCATTTTTACTGCAGAACATCAAACTTCTGTTAATTAGGACAAAAATAAATTGTCATATGTTTTATAATATTACACAACTAATTTAAACTTTAAACAAGAAAAAAATAGAAAACAGAAGCATCATCATCTGAGTCTCCATTAAAAAAAAAAGAGCTGTTTACTTGATTAGTAAATTTTTATTTTAAAACACAGTTTTTAAAAGTGTTCTATGTCTTTTTACAAAAATGAATTTGCATTTTAGTCAATATTTCTCTTTCTAAAAGAGAAGAAATAGTGATGTTCCACAGCAACTTCATAACAATTTCAATTACTAATATTTCAGAATAATGTAATTCAGAAATTGTCATAAAATCGTTGAATCGTCAAGGTTGGAAAAGACCTCCCAGATCATCCAATTCAAGCATCAACCTATCACCAATGCTTCCAACTAAACCATGTCTCTCAGTACAAGAACTAAATTTTTTTAGAACATCCCCACAGTTGGTGACTCCACCACCTCCCTGGATGGCCCATTGCAGCCCCTGACCACTCTCTCAGAGAAGAAGTATTTCCTAATATCCAACTTGAATCTCCTGTAGCACAACTTGAAGCCATTCTGTCTCATCTTCTGCTCATTATGCAGAAGAAGAGGCCAACTCTCACTGCACCACAGCCTTCCTTCAGATAGCTCTTGAGAACAATAAGGTCTCCCCTCTGAGCCTTCTCTTCTTCAGACTGAACAATCCCAGTTCCAACTCTACATAAGACTTGTGCTTCAGACCCCTCACCAGCTTTGTTGACCTTCTCTGAACATGCTGCAGGGTCTCACTGTCTTTCTTGTAGTGAGGGCCCCAAACATGAACACAATTCTTGAGTTGCATCCTCACCAGGGCTGAGTACAGAGGGATGGTCATTTTTCTGCTGCTGCTGGCAACATTATCTCTGATATAACCCAGGATGCCATTGGCTTTCTTGACCACCTGGGCACATTGTTGGCTCATGTTCAGCCAAGCGTCGACCATCATCCATCATCCCCAGGTCCATTTCCTCTACACTGTCTTTCAGCCATCTTTCCCCAAGCCTGTAGCATTGCCTGTAGATGTTGTGGCCAAAATGTTGCGGCTCCACTGGTGTCTTTAACATTTCATGAGCGCAGTTGGACTGTTGCTAAAAGCAGAAAACTTGTACAAGCTCTTATCAAAAGGAAGAAGTTCACTTACAGATATGAAACAATGCTGATAAAAGCAAGGGCTGATCAGTGGAATGGCTGTTTAGTCTCTCTGTCTCAAAGTGCCTGTTTCAGACAGCAAATTCCAGACTCTTTAATTCCATTTTTGGAAGTAGAAAGCTATTTTAACAAACAGTTATTTTTCTTCCCAAGATAGTCAAGGGAACATAGAGATTTTGTACTTTAGAATTTAAGCAGGTTAGAGAATGGAATAATGCTTATTTAACTCTGACCAAATATCAAGTATCTTAAGAACCGCTTTCTTTGGTGAAATTAAATGGAACTGTAATACTAGAATAATATTTCTTAATAGCACTCTGGATCTGATAAACTACACAAAAAGTAACATTCCTTCATAAGTTTTTATCAGTGAGAATTCATTCAGTGTGCTATTTCACTGCATCTTGTAAACAAGTAAAGAATATTGAATTAAGTTTCTTGGAACTCTAATTGGGAAATAGAATACTATATTATGCATTGGTTTATGATGTAGATGTAAAAGATTCAAGAATAAATCATAAAAATGGAATTGCAGATGTTTGACATGAGGAAAACAGTCTCATAAAGGTGGACATAATGTAAATGGGCTGAGAATAATAAGGCCTAGTACTGGTCTTACTTAAATAAACTTCATCACTTATTACATTCAATAGGTGATACATCTCCAGGTACTTTTAGTTTTCATCTTTTCACAGTAACATTATACGATTTTATAGTGTAATTATAAAATTTGTCATTCTATATGCATATTGTGTAATCATTTTCATAACAAGAAGCTCAATTAAAAAAATAATAATAATAATAATACAAGAATACAAAATTGGGTTTGCTTTCTCTTGCACTGAGGTACCAGATGTTGTCAATGGTTACAAATTCTCAAAAGAAATTAACACTAAAAGAGTAGGCAAACTATTTATTTTTCATTTGAACCTCGTAAAAGAATGACTACTATGAGAAGCCTTAATTTCTGCTTTACCTTGAAAATACCAGTTTACATAATTTTACAAAATGACAGTACATTTTTCCAAGCATCTTTTGAAAATAAGTCTCCTCTTATTTTTACTTCCCAGTCTAACACCTGTCATCTTCAGAGAACCGCTTTCTTTGGTGAAATTAAATGGAAGTGTAATACTAGAATAACATTTCCATTCTGTTCTCTGTCTTCAGCAGACCAACATAGCTATTGCTATTCCCATTTCCGTTGCATTCTGTCTAACTATGGTCCCCGTGCTGACAATCCGAGCTATGCTTGAAATATTGTCTTCTCATCATGGTAGTACTGTATATCAGCTCTACAGAGGAATATATAAGTATATGCAGCAAATGGTTCTCATGTCTGAATGTATCACAGCTGGTGTCACAGATGATATTAAGGACAAATAAATAGTCTCAATTTTTATGATCATATTTCCAACCATTGAAGATGCTTTTCTTTTTAATTTAGAAACATTGTTACAGAAAAATAAAGGACAATGAACACTGCTTCTTACTAGTGATGTAATTAATAACGAAACAGTTTATTGAGCATAACTGTATCTAAAATTACTGGATGGTTTTGGCTCATGAAACAGTTGTTCATTTAGGCAAAATTTTGTTTTGCTTAGAATGAAGCTTAGCAATCAATTAAATGCTTCTCAGTTTTCCAAACGAGAATATTTCAAATTTGAGCCAAATATCTGTAATAGTATATCAATAGCCCCCTGAACTGACTGAAAATTATCAAGATTTGTTTAACTTATGCACAACTCACTATTCCAATGCTGTATCACTGAACAATATCAGTGTGACAAAGGTGACTGAAATAAAGACATTAAATAAAATTTTGAAATACATTTTTTTATTAGTAATAATAACAATCCAGTTACTATGAGCTTGTTTAACATAATTTAACTATATATTTTATTTATTCTGTTTATTCATAAGTATTGCTTCATTTGCATTACTACTTCTGCTTGTATGATATTATAACATTTACGAGACCCTGGATCTTTCTAATCTGCAGTATGAAATGCATTTTCTAAGCTATCAAAATAATAGAAGCTTTCCCAGTTTTATTTAGAAATGTATATATTTTTAAAACAAAGTCAAAAGATGGCTTTCGTTTTCTGCTGTTCACTTGAGTCTGATGCAAACTGCTTCTCTCTTTTTCACAAATTCAGCAAAACAGAAATTGCAGACTATGGAAATGACTGCTGTCTAGTTAAGACATTAAGCTACATGCAAGCATCTACATGTATGTAAATATTTGCACCAATTTTGAAAATGCCATATGCATTTAACAGCTGTTAACAGACACATTTTCATCCTTCTTGTATATTGAAGTAGCATGCAAAGCACTGAAAACTCCATGACTGTATGTGAAGGGAAGCTAGCAGATAATCAATGGCTGTTCTTTAAGGAAAATGTGTTGGAAAAGGATCCATTCCTTTGATGTTTTAAGAGTCACAGCTGCACAGTTTTAAAACACCAGTTCTGCATCAGCTGATAGGCTGATAATTGATTAAAATGCTCTGAAATAACTGCAAGGTTACTGGCTTAATTTTTTACTTCAGATCACTTTGTCTTTATTGATGCTTCTGTATTGCCAAAGCCTCACAATTCCCCAGCAAAGGAAAAAAAAAAAAAAAATCCCTCTAGACTCCAACCAGAAGAGAACATCAATGCCTCAGTCCGTTTTCTCATATAATTGGATATTTGCCATAACTTCCCTGGCTGAATCAATGTTCTTTAAACAGCAGAATTGATTTTCTGATTTCAGTGGCATTGTTTTATCTTTCCAACACACAAAGGTACTCAGATCTTTATTCCTTGTTTTTATTTTCTTTTCTTTCAGATTTCTTTTTTTTTTAAAGCTCATAAAATATCCAATGTGAGAGGTTCTCCCCAAGTATTTTCTTCACCTCATAGAAGAAACTTCTTTTACTAAGCATTATGAATGCAAACTAATTATTTTTATTATTCATATGTGGAAGTTAACTAGTTCAGCAGCAGCTGTTGCCACTCATTTGCAGATACAGATGCGTGCTGGAGCAGTGCTCTCTATTAACCATGATATAGGTCATCTTTTCCCTGAATACATGTGAAACCTCCTAGAGTATCCTATGCATTTTCCATAGGGGTTACACATTGTCACCCCTGTTTGATATTTATATGTTAACAAGGTATGCATATTCATTACTTTTACACAAGAGTTCTGATAAAATTAATGCATAATTCTGGTGGTATTTTCTTAATGATTTTTTTTTTTAAGATATATATATATATAATTATTTTATTTTGTGATCCCAAATTTAGCTTTTGAGGTACTGCCATTCACAACCAGAACAGCAAAACCCAAACACATGTCAGGTTGCCAACAAGGGTAGGAGGAGTCACCTTTCACCTTTCTGCACTGGCAGACCCCACTGCTAAGGAAGACCACACAGAATCAAGAAAAAAAATTAGCTTTTTCAAACATCTGAAATAGCTTGTGAAACTTAACCAGAATCTTTTCTCCTTTGACATTAAATGTGGTAGAGAAAATAATAGTTATGTAGTAGACATGTATTTCAAGGTTTGAGCCACTGACTTTTTTGGAGGAAATAAATGACTAAAATCATGCAGGCACGTAAAAATATTAGAACAGTTAAAATAAAATAAATGAATTTTTAAATTCTGAAGTTTGTTTGACGTAGAAGAGATTCTCGTGATTTCACTGATTTTTGTTAATGCTTACAAAAAGTGTATATAGGGTAAGGGATTTGTCATCATCAGTTGGGTTGGACAGATCACATATCAGCTGTAAAGGATTTCAACAGAATAAAGAACATATTGTCTATTTAAATTTCTGGCTGTTTATCAGCCTTTTTTGCTCTTGTAAACATGAGAAAAATGATGGGAAACATCCAGAATTTTAAATGTTTTGAATACTGGTACAAATCTGTTATTTGTGAAGCAGTCAGAGAAGATTAAGGTGAAGAGACCTCTTCTTCTGCCTCCCTGTTTGATTTCAGAGAAAACACCTGTGTTTTTCACACTCTACTGCAGTGATGGCACACTTTCCCTCCATTTTTCAATATTAATCAAGTGTATAACACCCGCAGTTATTTTCAACTGTCTTGGAGATGCAAATATCCTTTACCTGGAGATTATATCTGCATCACATTCTACAAACACAGGAAAGGGAAAAACTGCATGTTTCAATATATTCTACATAGTAAATCTTAAATGTTTTCAGGTTCAGTTTTCAAAGCAATCACTTTTATTCTGATGTGATGTTGCCACTTCAAATTTGCTGCAAATTTAATATTTACATGAATCTGAGAATCAAGGAACACATGATGAGGCAAAAGGGTTGTTACTAGGTAACTATCTCTGCAAACTCTTCAACTGTGTACTTGTGAAGAACATTTGTTTTCTTAAGAAAATATTCTGAAATAAAGTTCAAAGGACCTTGGAAAGCTGTAATGCTGAATGAGATCTACTGATGGCATATTGGGCATGCTTTGCTGTTGAAAGACACAAAAAGACTAGCCAGGCTTAGGTAGCACATATGGAAAAATGTTATCATAATCTGTATGAGCACTGTTGCAATCACTACAAGAATAGTAGATGCATTTCTGAGTTTTGAGTACTGAAATATCACAGGAGTTAAAAAAAATAATGAGAAAATTCATGCATATAAACCGGTGAAAACGTTTCCCCTTACATGCTAACTGAACAACAGCTGAACAGAATAATCCTCTGGAGAAAAAATATTTTAGAACTGTCATGAAAATTTAACCAAAGTGAAATAGAGATGTAAAGAGAAAAAAAAGCTGTGAAGACACAGGTAGTAAGGAAATTGCCAATGCTATGAGCATGAAGTGAACACAATTGAGGAAAACAATGGCTTATCTGTTCCTAATCACATATAGATGCAGAATTTGGTCAGCTGGAATTCATTTTCCTTTTTCTAAGAACCTCAAAGATAAATGTTTGTATGTGAACTAAGTAGCCAAGTTGCTAGTTGGAGAAAGATGTAGACATCCTTGGAGTATGACTCTTCTAAGTCTTATTTATATATTTAATAATGGGTCAGATTAATCATTTTCAATAAATGACTATGTTAGAAGTGTCTAGAGCAAGTAGCTCAGTTAGAAAACCCAGCTGCTATTTTTGAACATAAGACTAAATTCATTCAAGATTTAATAGATACATATTAAGTTAAACCTCATTAAAATTTATTTGGAAAATAGCAGTAAAATGTCTATATATAGTTTTGATAAATTTTTGTTTCATTTAAGTTTTATTTTGTCCTTTTCCTTCCTGGACATCATTTGTCCTCTCTTATGCCCACTTAGTATTTAGAAATAAGGCTCTCCTGGAAAGAGATGATATTTAAAGCACTTTCTTCTACCTTTAGTCTTGGTGTGGCAAAAATGCAGAATTGTACATCGTGATTTACTTATAATACATAGTGCAAGAAAATGTAAGCTAGAGACAAAAATAGATAAAAAAATATATCTTGGTATAACTCAAGAAATCTTAGCTCAAAGAGAAGTAACAGGATATATGTACATGAAAAGCACTTCACAGTATACACTAGGCATTAATATACATGCATTTTAAGAGCTGCTGGAAGGTCTTAGAATATGAAAGCTTGTATATTACTTTAAATATACATATATTGCCCAAGCTTTATTGCTTAATTTGCATCTCATGTGTGTTAGTAACTTAAAATCTGGACGTTTGCCAGAAAACAAACTGTTTGAGTGTTCTGTCACTTTTATCATAATTCTTTTTATCTTTATGTAGTTGTCATCTCTACTGTTAAACATTTTGATAGTGATCCATTACACACTGTTATATAGGCTACTGTTCCTGTCCAATGGGGAAATTCTCCTTTGTGTATGTATAGAATAACTGATATAATTTGGGAAACAGTAGCACTGAATGATTTCTTTGAAATTGTACTAATTCTGGAATTAGTGGAAGTAACTTCTAATGTTTTTGTAACTGAGGTTTATAATAATAAACCTTTATAAAAATAAACCTCAGTTTGAGGTGTAACATTCCTCATACTGACTCCAGACATGCAGAAAAGGAACTCATATCATCTTTGCAAACAACAGAATTTCAGTCCTCTATGCTTCCCAGTGCTTTCATCAGTTGGGAAAATGTGTTTGTACTTAAGTAAATAAATAAAATTTTAAATAATAATAATAAAGAATTTTGTGAAATCTTTTCTTCAAAATGGTAATTTTTTTTGCTTTTTCTATGTTGACATTAATATGAAATAGTCAGTTTTAGTTTAGATTTCAAAGGCAAAGTCACTTAGCAGTCCTTGGAACCTCTGTCAAATGGTAAATATATCATTTCCTGATAGAAACATATCTATATTTTATGCACACTGCAGTGTGCATAATATGATATAATATGATATGAAGAAAAACACAATTGAAACCAATCTCACTCCATTCCCAAAATTCAGTAGTATTACTTGTGATTTACCACTTCATCAAGATAAATCAAATCACAAATTTTAAGATCTAACTAGATATATCAATGTCAGAATCTTTTATATATTTAAATATATATAGCAAAACTAAAACTCCCAGTTAGCTGCTCTTGGAGAGGTTACAGTCCTATTTGTTGTAGGTTGAAAGTGTGTGCATGGGTTATTAAAGCAAAGTTATAACTGTAAATTCTCTATGATTTCATCACTCTCAGCACAAGTTAGACTGTAGTTTTAATAACACTTTTAGAAATATATTTCTTTCTCCAATGTATCTCACAGTAAGTATTGAGATATTGTGTATAGCAACTGCTTTTTCTCATTGTTTAAGATAAAAGTCATTCATTGATTAGAACTGTTGGTTAAAATCTGTTGGTTATATATATAGGAAAAAAAATAGTACTGCCAAACAAAATTGGTACTGTCCTATTTTGATACATGTTTTTTACATTTCTGAAATATATTCATTTGAATGATGGCCACATCCAAGCTCAGCACCCTGAGTGATGCTTATTGTCATCAGAGATAAACGTTTTCAGGGAAGAGTCCAATTAATACCCACAGGACAAATACAAGAGCTGCTCCAAAGTAATGCCCCCTATTTTCTTATGTTGGCCCATGGCATTAGAGGCAGCTGTTAATGGTATGGCAGAAAAGGAGGAACCTTCCTGCTAATATTCCACTACATTCTCTTGCTCTGTAACAGATGTCAGCAGAAGTCTGAAAAAATGGTGTCTGACATGGAAGTGTGCATGAAGCAAAAAGCGTTTAACTGAATATAGAAAAAATTGTACCCATTGGCATTCATCAGCACTTGCTGGACTGATCAAATAGTGCATGCGAGTACAGTGAGGTGGTGGGTAGTGTGTTTCAGCAGTGGCAATAGTGATGTGAAAGACAAGCAATGTTCTGCATAGCCATGCACGTCTGTCACACTACAAAATGAAGAGCATCTTGATCAGCTCATCCATTCAAATAAGCAGACAACAACCATGAAACTGAGTACAGAGCTGAATATCAGCTTCAGTGCATTGGAAACAGTGATAGCAACATTGGAATATCACAGTTTGAATAAGATGGTTCCATGAATACTCGCACAAAAAGCACACTAGTTACAAGCCTGTCAGGACCTATTGAACAAATACAAGGATGCAGGTAACAGTTTTCTAGAGTTTCACATTGTTACCAATGACAAACCATCAAATCTGACCTAAGTGAAGGTAACTAAAACTCAAACTGCCAGAATTTGGATTGGTTGTTTTGGACACTCCACATTCATACAGAATTGTCCTGTATATAAATATAAAATTATTATAAATAGCAGGTGCTGTGCCCAGAGATGCAAATATGATCATTTTGGATAGTCTTTCGTAGATAACTGAGATAGTGAAAATGTATTTTGTATGTAATTTAAAATAGTTTATAGCAATGTGTCACAAAAGTGCAGACTGGTCACAGCAATTCAGCAGAATATTGTTAAGGGAGTCTCACCTGAACCAAAGGGAGTTACTGTTGTAAAGTTCCTTGTCTAACATCTAGTACTAGTTCCTTGTCTGACTAATCACCTACCTCAAGAAGTTTGACTCTATACACAAAAGTCACCCTATGTCAAGACCGCAGGTTTTAAGCGCAGATTAGATGAATTCTATGGCCAGTAGGTGTAAAGTCAGAGAATATCAAGATCACTATTTGAGTTTAGGATTTATGGCAACAAGAAAACAACCATTACACTGCCTAGAACAAACGAAAAAGGAAGGCCAGAAATTCTCTGAAAGAAGTCTTCTTAAACTCAGTCATCTATCTTGGGTGTTACTATTTGACACATCCCAATCTAGACAGCTTATATATCATTATGAAACTGACTGCAATACTGCTTTCCCTTGAGGAAGGGTAAATAACATGTTTATGAGAACTGAACTCTGAGTAACAGAGATCAGTTACCATAAAATCTTGTCTAAGTCCTGTGTCTGTGCATTAGAAGATCACCAGTAGTCTCCAGGAGCCGTACACAATTTATGCAGAGCACTATATTATAAGCACCTTAGTGACTCCAAATCTAGATTGTCAAGTCTTTTCTGCAGTTAAATCATCAAGTGAAGGAAGCTTCAGAAGAATCTGAGTAAACATGCAAATTTCAGAGCACTCGGAATTTCTGACCTTTAAAAAGAAAGGAGTTCTCTATCATAACAAAAGGAGAGCTAGTGTCTTATATAATTCTGGATTATCATTTATAGTTAGAAAGCCACTTGCATGTATCTCAAGAGTAGAGCAACACAATAAAGAAAAACTGCTACTGAAAGTTTTTGGCTTGTATGTCTAGGTAACCCTTGGAAACTGACCTCCTACATTAAGATTTGACTCATAACATCTCTCTTATTTTAAAGGAAAATGCAAGAGAACTACCTCAGACAATGATTTTTATTTGATATTTTATGCAATATGATCTGTTCTTTTCTTTATGGACTACGGGGCATTGCAAATAGCATAGGTATTTGCTTAGACCTGTCATCAACATCTTGCTTCTCCCAGAAGCAGATGTTTTCATGTGGAGATCTTATCAGCAAAATTTAACAAATGAAGAAGTGAAGAAAGGTTATCCACCAGAAATAATTTCAAAAAATTTTGTCTTAAAAGGCATGACCTACTAATATGAAAAATCTTCTGATTATTTGTAAAGTGAACAAAAAAAGAGATTAGACAGTTATCATGCTAAGACAACACAAGCACATGTTTAGAATACTTGTGTTTAGAAAAAAGACTAATAATACATTAAAGAACACTTCTAATGAAGAATATAAACCTCTAGGATGCATCTACATTTTCTTCTTGTGCCTAGATCTGTTATCACATATACAGTGTGCTTTTACTAGTTCTCCTCTTTTTTTTTATCTTCTCATATTTTTGATGAGCGGAATCAAACTCTATAACCCACTCAAGGTATATCACAGATATGTTTATTACTGTGTTGGGTGCAAGGGGTATATCTCCTTCTAACTCACACACCAAGGAAAGCTGTGACTACACATTTATAGGCATAGCATATAGATATTCATCACGTTTCCAAGAAATTGGTTATGTATACATTGTATGTCCCCCCCCCCTTATTGAGCATGCGTCCTAGAATGGGGGAGGGTCTTCAAACCCATCTGGTAGTCGTCGGATGAAGGCTATTACAAAACTTTTAGGGGGTTGAATTGTGTTGCAATATCAACTCTGCTTCTTTATCTTCACAGGACCACCGATTGAATTTCAAACAGCAACTCTGTTTATCTTCACTGAACTCACTCGGCCTCCTTATCTTCCTTGTATTCAAGGATCTCCCATTCCTAAGGTTTCTGTGTTCCTCCCTAAAGTTTGTACAAGCTATGAAGCCTAGATTAACAAAGTTTCCTTGATTCATTTCTGAATAAAAACAAGGTATGTGTAAATACAAATCATGGGTAGAATACATCATGTTGTACTACAGTACGTGAAGAAAGTGCATAGAATTATAAGGTTGGAAAGGACCTACTAGATTGTTTAGTCCAACCATCCACCCATTAACATTGGTATCACAAGCTACTAAAGCATGTCTTGTACGTGTCATGTACAAGAACACAACTGCTTTCAGGAATTTAAAAAAGCTGAATTTACTGCAGCAAAGATGAATTATGTCCCACAAAAAAAAATTAAAACTAGTTAAATATAGTCTTAGTTAAATATCTTGAATTCTTATTCAATTAAGATGCCATTGTCACAGAAAAGTATCCAAAAAATCTAGAATGCTAAGAAGGGAGAGGCTTAAGCAACACAGAAAAGTTAGAGAAAAAACTAGGAGAATCTTAAAGTCATTTTCAAAACAGTGTACTATGGGACCTGTTGCCAAAACATTCCTGTAAACTAACGAACATTCTGGAAAATGAACAGAAAATGAGCATGTATCTTGGAAAACACAACAGATAGAAACAGCAAGTGGTCATCTGTCTTGCACCATTAGGAAAAATTTAGAAAGTGAGAGAAAATCACTCTTAGCCTATTCCTATAGTTTTAAGCGGTCTCCTAATAAACATACTACAGACACTACTGATTATGTTTGAAAGTGACAAATGTCTTTATTGCTGTGTTTGTTGTACTGGTCTGTATATGGTTAAGATATATATTTTTTGTTTTATGATTACTTTATTATCAGTAGGTGACATTCAATGAGAAATTGTGAATCTTAGAACTCAGTTCCTACTTCCAGTGCTTTTTAAAATGTAGTTTATGACCTTATTTCCTAAAAAAGAAGAAAGTCCTTCAGATCCCTTACAGGATGTTAGCCCTTACTGCTTCAGATATACTTCTATCTACTGTAGCTAGTGATATCAGTAGTCTAGTAGACATGATTCATTCTTATGATTTTTTTCTCCTATTAGCCTGAATCTGTAGAACTTTATGTATAAATATTACAATCTGGGATATTTGCTTTTATGCATACAGTCAGTTTGTTATTTTGTGTTATGTAGGTAGGTACTGGCTCCGATTGCCATACTATGGTATTTGCATTGACAGCTCTTACTTGAAATATATCTTTAGATTTGATGATTTGAGAGATTAGCTGCTTTAAAACCTTGAAGGTCTCAAGTCCCTCTCATGATAATTGAAGATCTTAGTTGATGTTACTTTAACTAATTAAGGAATCTGAGACTAAGCCCTTAAATTTATCAGGGCTTAATCTGTACCTCTCCTGGGTATTTTATGTTGCCTATTTTAATAACTGACTGTTAAATTGGTGACTAATGTGCATGTACCTTTAAGTTCCTGTTATACCATTTAGGAATCTACAGTTAAGACTTAGGAAACTCTCAGTTGACAAGATACATAAAGTTAAGCTTTGCAATATATCTTTAATCATTTTCTTAGAAAGAGAGAAAGTGTACATGAATCGAAGTACCAGACACTAACCCTGAATGAGAAATACTTTTAATTAACAAATTTGAAAATATAAGTGACAGCTGATAGGAAGAACTATTGTTGTTTCTTAAGAAAATCTGAGGAAAAGACCCATAAGTAAATAAAAATGTACAGATCTGGTATTTTAAAAATATGGATAAACATTTAGATAACTGAAATCAAAGCCCATATTTTGAAACTCAGAGTAAATGCTTTAGGAGATAAACAATACTGAAGCCCTAACAAAAGAAAAATCTCAGTTACAAAGGAGAATTAAGGAAAATATATATTTTTTTAAATACCACTCTTTCCAAAAACTTCATTACAAATTGATAAGCAGATGAAATTGGAACTATGTTTTAAAATTGTTGATAAAGTACAAAATGTTATCATATATCAATCACTATCCTTCTATAAATATTCACTTCTATAGATTATGAAGGTTTAATTAATTTAATTCTCAAAATTCCAAATTACAATTTATATAGTGAAATGTGGAAACTAAGAAACACTGAAATAAATTTATAAAGTTATGTTTCACTTGCATGGTTTTGTACAACTGATCTTGCTACATTCCTTTTTCCCAATGAAACTGTTCTTTCTCCTCATTCAGATAGTGAAACTCATTGCCCATTTCCTTTTAAAGGCTTATTTGAACTAAATTTCCACTATATCTGCAAAACTCCCAAAGTAAATTAAATGTAATATCTGCACTTTTAGGCAGATCTCTCAATTACATACACCTGTGCTAGATAAATTATCTTACCTAATTTCTAGAAACAATAAATGGCCCACAAGCGTTCTCCATTAATTAAAACACTATCAGGTTTCTCAAATTCACTTTTAATGTATTCTGTCTACAGCAAATTTGAGGCCAGCTATTGTTGATGGGCCTCTGTGTATTAATTTGCTTACTAAGTTCACTGTCCCTTCCTGCAAACTACTACTAGAATTATTTACCATTTGAAAGACCATGTTTATTTTACCAGCTACTGAGAGGGCTATATAAACACAACCAAATCTTATAACTGCAATATTTCTTAATTTAAATGAAAGGTTGTTGCTTCTTCTGTTTAATTTTTCTTATGAAGCCAAATTGGACTTCTTTAAAAACTTCTCACATCAGGCTATCTAGAAAATAATTGCCTTGCATAATAGTTCATAGGTACCGCAGAATGTAATTCTTGTAGAAGTTAGCAAAGCACATTTAAATCATACTTATGTTCTCATGACCTTTCAAAATACAATGATGTATGAGAGTTTTGCAGATTAACTACTTCATTCTATGCTCCCTAAAAACTTTCTGCTTTAAAAATCACCTTCTCACCCCTCAATTATTTTGTTTAGTGATTCAATTGAACTTTTTAGATGGATCAATTTTTTAAAAGTCATACTGCTAAGTATGGCCTTTTAAATTACTTATAAAGAATTTCTGTGTAAGCCACTGATGTAAGTATGCAGAATTATTCACAGAAATTAAGTCACTGAGCTTGTTGTATTTTTTTTTTCCAAATTCAGCTTCACTATAAGATCATGTCAGGAATAGATTTAGAATTTTATGCAGAAATATTTTTCATTGTCTCACTGTTTCAAATAGACAGGAAATGCTTTCTTTACTACCCCGCTTCTAATTAATAAATCAAATGCAGTCAATTGTGCAATATGTAAAATATTTGATAGACGTTTCCATAGTATGCCAGCACACATTTTTATGAAAAACTGCATAGAGTTATTTCCATAACTATTACATAATAAGAACATTAATAAAGTCAATTTAAGAGTACATGTTAACAGAAACAATAAAATGGAAGCATGATTATTCTTATTCAATTTAAAAATGTCTTTTAGTTCTCATTCTACTGTCCTGTTTTGTGATAATCCTTCAGTGGGAGCATCTAGCAGAGAGGGATTTCAGAAGAATTCTTTGTTGGCATGCCAACACATTTTCTTCCTAGACAGGATGTTTTCTCTACTTTTTTTATTCCCAGAAAAATAATTTCACAGCTTTGTTACAAATATTGGAGGAAAAAAACATCATACAGCAAAAAACAGTGAAATTTTAATGGACTTCCTGGGTCATTAATGAATGAAGGAAGAAAGATGGAGGATTTGAAGCTCAGTCACTTTCTGTAACAAATTTTTGTTTCTGCAGATCTTCATATGCATATGGGATCTACATGTATGAAAAAAATGTAAAGAGTTGCAATCTTTTTTGTGAATTTTGAAGAAAATTTTCATGCATTTTTTTTTTAAGAACCATAACTCTTGAAATGCACTTGTATGTAAAAGACACAATCTGAGAATGCTATGTGATTCAAGCATTTTAGTTATATATAGAGTCTCCCTGAACTGAGTTGCTAGCCACCGAACTTCGGTTTAAGTTCTTCTAGAAAAAAAAAATGATGTAGAATAACATAGTAATGCCTGATCCAAGAAATATGGCTGGCATTAACCAACACAATTATTTTTATCTTAAAACTCAATTGGATTATAAAGTAGCTAGGATTTCAAAAATAATAACAAAAAAATAAATAAATGTCCCCATTCTTTTAACGTAACATGCCATAAGAGAATGCATACTGTATAATCAAAGAATATTAAGATGTTACAATAATGAAATAAACAAGAAGAGTTAGGCAAAGCAACACAAAGAGAATAAATAGGACACTTACTCATATCCCAGGCTCACTCAGGAAACACCAGCAGAGCAGATCTCCAAAAGAGAGATCCTTCCCACTGGTAGTCAGCTCTTAAATGGGTCTAGGAGAGGTGGAGCCAGGCTCCACCCCTTCCTGCAGCACAGAATTGCCTTCACCTGTGCTCCCATGGCTGACTCATTGCTAGCCTCAGGTGATCAATCAGAGGTTCAGGCCATGACTCAGAGCAGTTCCCATACACTCCACCCCTTCACGGCTTGAACCAATGATCAGGTTGACTAAAGGGCAAGCTTTTCCTAATACAGAGACCCCCCTACATCGTGATACTTATACAATCTCCATCATGACGCATGTTGGTACAATTCAAGGCAAGTAACGATTGGTGAACATCAATATTATTTTATGGGCCAGTGCTTGACGATGTTACTGGAGGCATTCAGTAGTGAGGTGCAGATCCGTCCTATGTTCCATCAGTCCCATGTAGACCATCACTGGGTGTTGCACGTGATCTGACAGTAACACTGGAACGCTTTAATGACATTTTGTTCCTTCTGGTGATCCTGAAGGCTCAAAGACTCACAGGGAGTAATACAGATGTTTCAGGGGTACCAGGAGGGGAAGGTACAAGGTACAATCTCCAGGGCAAGATACAGGCCGTATTTCTATCCTGGGTCAACACTTCCGCTTGTACTGGGCTGCCTGTACCACACCTTCTGGCAAGATGTCTGCGGCTGCATAACCAAAGGAGGTATCCTGATCTGCCATAGGGACATAATGGGAGTCCCTTTAGCAGTGAAGATTGGAGTGTTGACCATAATATTAGTAGGCCATGTACCTATTACTGGAGGGACTACTGAGCCTCCCACCTCCAACAATCTCCCCCAAGGTGCAAGTAGGCCACACCACTTGAGTCCTACCTGCACCTTCCAAGGCCATTTTATTCTATGGGTGCCTGGATCTAAATTCCCAGGGGCAGGGAGCAGAAGATTATTTTCATTACCAATCTGAGGACTTACCTGATGATCAGCCCGTAACTTGGATCCTTAGCAGGGTGGCCTATGTTGTCTGCAACATTCTCAGGACACTGGGTCTGCCGTCTCAGGGTCTTTCATTCAGGTCCCGCAAGTTTTCATACAGTCCTTTCGTCCACCCCTGCAGGGATTGGGAGTCTGTCTTCAGGGCAGACTTAAGAATACCATTATAATGTTCAATGAGGCCTGCCCCCGTTGGATTATATGGCAGGTGGAATCGCCATTCAATGTTATTTTCTTCTGCCCAGCGCTGTATCGTTGCACCAGTAAAATGAGTCCCTTGGTCGCTCCCATTGACTTGAGATGTCCCATAGGCAGACACCAGTTTAGTGAGTGCCTTGATGGTATATGCCTGGTTTGCTTTCGGCACTGGATAGGCGGCCTGCAGTAGCCCACTTGCAGTGTCGATGCAGGTCAGGGCATATCTCGCCCCCTCAGACTGAGGAAGGGCCCCAGTGTAATCGACCTGCCATCGCTGGAGAGGATTGTGTCCTCTAGCAAGATGGGCTGTTGTTTCGGGCAATGATCTCGGTCTCAGAGCAAGCGTCACAATCCTGGCATGCCTGGACGATGTCAGGTAGCTGTCTGGGCAATCCCATGCTTTAGCATCTGCCCACGTTGTCTTTCATCCCACATGCCATAGTTTCTGATGTAACCAATGGGCGATGTTCTCAGATGATGAATTCTCAATCCATTGAATTTGGGCAAGCATGTCAGTTTCATCGTTTCCTGGTGACTGTGGGGCTGATGACTAGAAACATGGTAGACACATACAGTCCTGTTGTCAGCGGTTTATGGGCTGGTTCAGCCCGGTTCCGTGACTAGCAGGGTGGAGGGATCCGCAGATCCACGCCTCCAGAAAAGGGAAACAGGGGACCCAAAATAATTGAAAACAGCGACAACGATCTGAGGTGAAACAAACTAATTTACTAAATATAGTATCAGCAAAATATAATGAGAGAGAGGGAGTGTGTGCGAAAAGTGGATAGGTCTCACCACAATGCTGAGGTGAGAAGTGCAGTCCAGTTGAGCCGGCGAAGAAGCACACAGCAAATGACCTTGCCGGGAGTTACATCTCCTTGCTGACCGCAAAACCCCCTGGGGAATGTAGTTGTTGTTCTCCTCCAGACAGGCACCCAGAACTTGAGCATCCACAGTCAAACCCCTGGTGCATTACATGATGTTATGATGTGGAATACTGATGACCAAAAATCATAAAACCACACCTGTGTTTGACTGTATTCCATGTGTCTAACCACATGTCTTTGCCCCAGATTGGTCAGCGTGGATAGTCCATTCCTAGGTGGCCCTCTGTGCAATCCAAAGAGGGAGCCCCTGGTACACAGCCCAACTACCTGTACAGATATTCAAGATACCATCACTGGGTTCCTTGGTTATAACTATCCACATGACTTGCAGTTCTGCCCATTGGCTGTTCTGACCATCCACCTCATCAAACCAGATTGTCTCAGTCGAAGCATGGTATGCTATTGCTCTCCACTTGCTCAGGTTGCCTTTGCTGGACCCATCTGTGTACCAGGCATCTTCAGGGATAGGATATTTCCCCTCCTGAACAGGACACTTCTCTGGTGGAGCGACCAGTGTTTCTTTTGGTGCATCATTGTGATACGCCACTGGGCCTAGGATCTTCTGAAGTTCTTCTTTCAAGGGTGATGAAGACAGACTACTCCTTTGGCTGAGATAGGCGACCCATCATCCCACTGTTTGTGCTTGGGCCACCCCTGTCTTAGGAAGGTGGGTCAGACCTTTCACCCACCTCTGAATCGGCAGAGTGGTCTTCACTATAACTTCAGCCGTTTGAGTTACTGGCTCCTCTGTATGCCGAATAAGCAGCCAATAACTTTTTCAGTCATACTGTATCTTTCTTCTGCTCCATGCCAGACCTGAGACCAAAAACCAATGGGGGTCCAAACAGAACTCTGGCATTGCCACAGGCCCCAACCAAAGCCATCTTGAGTGACGTGAACATCCAGCTCGGCTGGGAGGGTAGGATCAAATATACCCAATGCCTGGGCTTGTTTAACTGCCAGTTTTGCTTGTTGGAAAGCATCCTGTTCTGTTTTCCCCCAGTCCCATAGCTGCCCCTTTTTTGTGAGTCTGTACAGTGGCCTTAACAGCTGCGCTAGGTGAGGTATAAAGGACCGCCAGTAACCCAATATACCTAGAAACTCTTGCAGCTGCTTCCTAGTAGGGACTAGGAATACCTGAACCTTATCTACAACAGCACTGGGTAGTACTTTAGTCTTTCCTGACCAAAACACCCCCAGGAATTTTACAGACAGGCCCCGACCTTGCACCTTTTGGGGATTTATAGCCCATCCTCTGTGTTGCAAATAGGCAGTTAATGAATCCACTGCCTGCCCTACTGTCTCCAGTGAGTCAGATGTCAGCAGGAGATCATCAATATAACGATATAAGTTAACATCATCAGGTTTTTTCCAATTAGCCAGGTCACGCACCACTAGATTATGACAATATGTTGGTGAATGCACGTACCCCTGTGGCAGGACCTGAAAGGTCCACTGCCTGCCTCCCCACATAAATACAAACTCATTTTGCAATTCTTCAGCAATTGGGATACTGAAGAACGCATTTGCTAAATCTAGGACACAATGATAGGTTTTTATCTCCCTACTCAATGTGTCCATTCGGGAGGCAATATCGGGTACGGCCACATGAATAGGCGGCGTGACCTTATTTAATTCTCTGTAATCTACTGTCATTCTCCACATGCCATCTGACTTTCGCACTGGCCATATGGGGGAATTATATGGGTGTGTGCAGGTCTTGTAATAGCCACTTTTTCCAATTCCTGCACCATTCTCGATATTTCATCTTGCCCACCCGGGAATCTATACTGTCTTACATTAGTAATCCATCACAGTTTCAGCAGGCAAATAGGCCCATGTTTCACATGGCCTCTTAATATTGCCTGCACTGCCCGGATATTGATACATCTCTGTTGAAGTCTGAACTCTCCCACAGTTGTCTGGAGAGCCAGACCCCCAGAGATTACCTATGCCCAAGATGTATTCCTGGACAGGGGCAATAGATACCTTATACTCCTGGGGTGGGAGATGCCCAACGCCCAATTTCAATCATGTTTTGGGTGACAAGAATAGTCTGTCCATCAAAACCACCAATCATCACTCTGTCTCCTTCAAATTTGGTTGGATCTCCATAGATGGTTGATGTTTCTGCTCCAGTTCCACTAATGCCATAACTCTTTGAATATTTTTGGGGGACCAATAAATCGTTAACTCTACATAGGGCCTCCAGTCCCGTCTGGAGGCCCTTGGGGGACTAGCATCCCTTGTCACACCATGAATTGTGCTCTGACCAATTCTTTTGCTTCTGGTGGCTCAGGCACTGTGGCCCAAGACACCTGAGGTGGCCTTTTTTTTTTTTTTTTTTCTGTTAGAAACAATGAAATCTTCTAAGTTCCATGTCATTGTTGGCATTCTCTCTATAACCCTTACCCTTGGTTTCTTAGGGTAGGTCTGAAATTTTTGGTTGTCCTTTAGTTGTCTCCAAGGCTGGAGAAGGACATGGTTGGGCTGGTGGTCAATCTTAGCAAATTGGACCCCAGCCCAAATTAAATCATTAAACATTTTTTTTCAGGAGACCCTTATGGGTCCCAATTGAGGAGCTCAAGTAGCCAGCATTTTGGTTTTAGTCACCGGCAGGACCTCGGCTTCTTCTAATATCCAAATATTGCACCTTGTCCACAGGCATTCTGTTTCTCCTATGTTTGCTACTAACTGGGCAGCCTGCTGGACTACCGCTTCTGAGGCCACCAGGGGATTTAATATAGAGACCAAAGTACCATATAGATGAGAGGGAGCTTCCTATAGAATTAGGTCTTTCATCCCTGCTGAGAATTTGACCATATCAGGGCCATCACATGTGTCTTCATAAATTGCTTCCCTTATGCTTAGTTCACATATATAGTTTTGAAGGTCCTCCATGGAGGACCACATCCCTGGATGTACAAGTATATCAGATTTATTGGGCCATACCATTCTAATGGCTGCCATTAACCATTCTATTATAGAATAGCTTTCATGAAGATATTAATTACCCACATATTACCTCTGCCTGAGAGCAGGATGGACAGTCATGGTGGCCAACTTGGCTATTTCTGAGCCATTCACCAAAACACTTTTTGCCCCAGAATCCCACAGTCTTAATAACCAAGTTGGCACACTTTCTCTAGGTATCTGCCGAAATCGCTGTACTAAATCCATCAATTCTGTTGCTGTGTACAGCCAGGCTATTACATGCAAGTGAGTCTGGGCAGGGGGCCACTAATCAGGTGGCAC
This sequence comes from Chrysolophus pictus, assembly GCA_037305975.1. Taxonomy (NCBI): domain Eukaryota; kingdom Metazoa; phylum Chordata; class Aves; order Galliformes; family Phasianidae; genus Chrysolophus; species Chrysolophus pictus. The sequence continues at coordinate 35,407,706 of CM074576.1, read as the reverse complement.
CCCTGCCAGTCTGTCCTGTACTTTTTTTGTTTTCTGAGTTATAACAGGACGGACTTCTAGTGGGTCTGTCAAAATCAGAGATTCAAGATCTGATTTAGATTCTTAATTTTCCTGATCAACACAGTCTGTTGATTCAGGAGTCTGGCCATTGTTTATTGAGATGTTATGAACTTGAGCTATTAGAAGATGCAGAATTGTTTTTTTCCCCTGTTAATACATCAAGTTCTTGCTCTAACTTTTCAATACGATCTTTCAAAAGTTGGTTTTCATTCACTAAGGTATTATTCCTCATTTCAGCAAGATTTAAAGCATTTAATAGTGGCCATGCCACTGTGGAGGCAGCTAATTGTCTTTTGTTTGTGATCAATATATCTTTGCCATGTCCTGAAAGTCATCTGCCATGCTATACGGGGAGATGTTTCCCACAACATGTAGGGGACCCCATTTTTCAATGATAACTGCTAATTCATAATAGGGAGATCCCACAAATCCTGGGATCTGCCCTGGAATTATTTTATCCAGGGGGGTAGCACAGGGTAGCATTCTCCCCCTTGACCCAATTATAGAAATTTTAGAGAAAGGACATGATGTAAATTTTAGTATATTTAGCTCACCTGGCTTGCCGTGTGTAATCAAAGAATATTAAGATAGCGGATAAACGAAGATGTTATAATAATGACTCAGCAGTTCCCTTACAACTGGTATTTCCACATATATGTATTGCAGTGAAATTGCATCAAAATCTGCTCCAGCTTTTATCCTGTCAGTGTATGTGAACCACAGTAAATGTAATTTCATTTTAAAACATACATCCTGAAACCATAATTTTTGTCTTAAATAATTAAGTTATGAAACCCCTTGCCTATTGCATTTCATTAGAGTAAATCTTTAAAATATATTCCCAATTCACAGGAGTGAGCTTTGCTTGCAGATGGCCAAGAGAACATATTTGACACTGCCAAGATGTACACAGGAAATAATGCCAAAATATAAGTTCCTCAGAAACTCAGCAGACTGTAGAATTATTTGTAGTCCAGTGGCTAAATAAGAAGCTTGAGGATTTCAGGTATTCTGAAATCTTAAATAGACTTACAATAAATGTAAAACTTGCACAGAGAATTTACCTGTAAATAGCAGTATTTTTCCAATTAAATCACAGTCATAGAATCAGAGAATGACTTGGGTTGGAAGGGACCTCAAAGATCATTTAGTTGCAACTCCTCTGCAGTGTGAGCACGGTTGCCAGCCACTAAATTGGGCACTAGATCAGGTTATTCAAGACCCCATCCAACCTGAACTTGACATCTCTGGGGATGGGACAGCCACAACCTCTGTGGGCAACCTGTTCCAGCACCTTATCCTCCTCTCAGTGAAAAATTTTCCCCTCATATCTAATCTAAATCTCCCTTCTTTTAGTTTAAAAATATCCTCAAAATATAGGTCAGCTTTTTTTGGAGTGACAGCTTCTGGTTTGAGGTTCTCAGCAGGAACTCCTTTGTTCCCATCTTCCAGGCCTTTCAAATTGAAGTCAGCAGATAAGAGGAAGCAAGGAGATGCCAGCTTTTATCCTGTCTTCTCACTCACTTAACTCACTTATACAATGGTATAATCTCCCTGACTCCCCTCTCAAGCTGGAATTATTTGCTCACAGGCCAAGTCTTCAGTCAATTAACACTCCTGAGCACTCCCTTTCGAATTCAAACAGCTCCAAAGAAATGCTTTCAGATGTAAAATTGTCCACAGAGTGATGTTGATTGCCTCATGTTGATTTGAGACATCCTTACCAGCCTCAGAGAGTCTGTCTTCATAGTAGAGGTGCTTCACCCTTGTGGTCAATTTAAAAACACTCCTATAAATCCATTCCAACAGCTCTGCATCTTTCCTGTTCTGGGGGCTACAGGCCTGCATACATGGGGCTTCACAATGACTGAGTAGAGGAGGACAATAACCTCTCACCAGTTGGCCACTCTTTTGATACAGCCCAGGATAAAGTTGGCCTTCCAGGCTGCAAGTGCACACTACTGGCTCATGTTACTTTTTTCATCTACCAGGACTCCCACAACCTTCTCTGCAGGGTTGCTCTCAAGGAGTTCTTCTTCCAGCCTATACATATATATATACATACCCGACCCAAATGCAATACCTTGCACTTGGCCTTGTTGAATATTATTAGGTTCACATGGACCTTACATTTTGAGCCTGTCCATGTATCTCTGAATGCCATCCCTTTCTTTGATCTATATAGAACTATTGACAACAATCCTTTCACTACAACTTTTTAACCAATTGCTTAAGTGCCTAATAGTCCGTTCTTCAAACCAATATCTCTCTAATTTAAAGATAGGTATGTGATGTTGGACAGTGTTAAAGTCCCTGCAGAAGCCCAGGTAGAATACATCAGTTGCTCTTACTTTTTCAATAAATATTGTCACTCCATCAAATAAGGCCCCAAGATAGGTGAGGCAAGAAATAAATGACGAGAGAAATTGAATTTGTCTGTTATAAGAGACTATTTCTGAAAGATTGACAAGTCCCGGCAAGTCCTGGATCAGTCCAAGACAGTCTGCAGCTTTGTCTCAAAGCCTGTTGTTGAACAATAGATGGACATGTCCAAGATGGTCTGCACCTTTGTCTACAACTTCAACAGAGTCCAAGAAATCTTTTTTTCTGAATACTTGAAAGCCAGGGGCAACAAGAAATAAGCAGCCCCCAGAGATAAGCAGCTGCTAAATTGCTGATAGCCTTTTGTGGGCACATCTCAAAGGAGATAACCATCCAGAGAATCTGCATGCCCACTGGTGCTATATGTGACTCTAACCTAAGTGGCCAGCAGTACTATGCTGGCAGAAGAAGAGAATAAGAAAAAGGCATCTACAAACAAGAGAGGTCTAATATCCCTGTGGAGTGATATATGCCTGTTGCCTGATTCTCCTGGGCCTGCTACCTGAGATCTGCCTGTTTCTCTGAGACCTGCTGTCAGTTGCCTGTTGCTTACCTGCTTGCTGCCTAAGGCTGGCTATTCTGCTGCCATCTCTCCTTCTGCCTTTACTTCTGCATCAGCCTTGGGCCATTGGAATGGCACACAACAGGACTTTACCGTATTACTGGTGGTGACTAACCCCAACTTTACATAATTCTTGCTCTTTTCCTATCTTTCCTATTGCCCATCTTCCTTTCCTCATCACCTTAATTCTTAATAATTGCCAGCCTTTTCCTTCCCCATCACTTTAATTGTTAATAAACTGGTTGAAGGACATTTGACCTCACTTGTGTCTCAGTCTCACTTTGGATATATCAAAGAATCTCCCCTCTTGCTCTGGCTCTGATAATCGGAGTAAGACATCTGTATCTTATTTTAATGATATTCTGCAACATCTTTTATCACATAGGAAGTATTCAGTACTGTGGTGGTTTCATAGTCACTGAATCATCATAGAATGACTTTGGATTAGAAAGGACCTTCAAGATCATTTAGTGTCAAGCTTCTGCCACAAGCAGAGTTGCCATCCACTATATCAGATTGCCCAGGGACCAGTCTAACTGATCATTGATCACATACAGACTTAACAAAGAAGTGCAGCTAAGCTCCTTAGCATCCCTCTCACTTTCCCTCCTCCAAAGGACAAGAGGAGAAAATGAGATAAAAATAAAAACCATAACAGTTGATGATAAGGACAGGAAGAGCACTCACCAGTTACCAGCATGAGGAATAGACTCAGCATAGGGACATTGATGCAATTTATTACCTCTTTCTAATAGACCAGAGCAGTGAAAACTAAAAGTTAACAAAATCCACCTTCTCCTGCATAAACCATCTTCCACCTCCTCCCCGAGTGGTGCAGCGAAATGGAGAATGAGAGTTGAGAGAATGCAGACAGTCTGTAATGCTTTATATCTGCCACTCCTTCGTCCTCACTCCAACATGGAGTCCATCCCATGGGATGTCTTCCTTCCTGAACTTGATCCTATGTGAGTTTCCCACAGACTGCAGCTCTTCAATCAGTGTTCCAACACAGGTCCATATCACAGGGCCTACCCTTCTCTAGCAATTGTGAAGAAGACTGCTTCAGTAGTGGCCCCCATAGGTGACAGATTCCCCAGCCCTCCTGCCCCACACTGGGCTCCTCTCCATGGTCTGCAGCTCTTGCCTGGGACTGCTCCCATGGGAGCTCTGAATCATCAGTGGCATCTTTCAGGTCTCACCCACTACTGCACCATGGGATCCTCCCTGACTGCACCATGGGGAACTGCTCCATGTGGTCCGTGGCCTGCAGGGGACAGCCTGCTCCACCATAGGCCTCTCCACAGGCTGAAGGGGAAATTCTGCTTCATGGCTAAGAAACTTTTGCTCTCCTGCACTGAACTTGATTTCTCCAGGGTTGTTTCCATCAACATTTTCTCATTCCTCTCCATGGTGGTAAAGCAGATCTTTTACTTTTTCAAATACGCTATCACAGAGATGCAACAAGTGCTTATCATTGGCTTAATTTTGGCCAGTGGCAACTCTCTTTGAGCCAGCTGCAAGTGCGTCTGGTCAACATAAGGAAAACCTTGTGGACTCTTCTCACAGTGGCCATCCCTTCAGCCTCCTTGTTGTGAAAACCTTGCTGTATAAACCCAATACACGTGCTTGCAGAAAACAATTTTAATAAACTTATCTTAAATGATTTTACGTTTTATTCTGTTCTATTTTTTCTCTATTCTAACTGAACTCTTAAAGAAAAGTTAAAGAAAGTTATACCAAGCATAGGACAAAATACACAGTAGAGTAGTAGATCATAAGATAAATGGTTATTTTATAAATAACATATTTACATGTTATAACTGTCACGTTTATCTCTAAAGATTTTTTTTTCAGTTTTGTTCATGTGAAATTTATTAGCTTGTTTAGAGCGTAGCACTGATGACAGCACAATAGCAAAGAAAATAAAGAAATCCCAGTAGTCTGTAGAGTAACCCAAGACTGCCTTAAGCTTATTTTTAAATAAAACTGTTTTAGCAAATTCTGTTTCCAGCACTTCAGAAGACAGAGTTCTCTTCACTTTCCTTATAAGTTAATTGTTTTATAATTATTTAGATTTATCATTATAGAAGACAAAAAATGCTGAACAAAATGACCATATTTATATTTGTGTTTGCTTATGTATTTGTGCCCTCTTTCCCTACAGTGAAGATAGAGTCGTTATAATCAGATTACTTTTGTTTTATTATACTGACCTTTTATTTGACAGAAGCTGGTTTGGAAGGCTTCTATAGATTGCAGAAAAAAAATGAGCTTTTAATTTAAAAACTTACAAGATGTTTGCCACTGATTTATTTTTTAATAACTTGCCTTCTTGTTTATCGCTCTGGAACAGGATTCTCTAGCAATTGTGAACAGAATATTTGTGATATAGCAGCTATTTCAAAGCCATTTGTGGTTCTTCTCAGATCACATAGTATCTCTACATATATGCTGTTTCCAGTCACCTAATATGACTATCACTAACAATGATATTCAAAGTCACATTTCCTCTTCATTAATATTCAGGTTATTGTACATATTTGACTGTTTGAGCGTCCGTATTTCTCGTATTATTCAGTGATTAAAACAACAACAACAACAACAACAACAACATAACAATGAACAGCAGATATTTAGAAAAATATAAAGACAGTAAAATTCACATTTTCTTCCATTGTATTTTGCCATTTAAAAACATTTCTTGATGAAAGAATACATATTTTAAACTTTCTACAAATAACTATGTGCTACAAATGAATGTAGTGGATTTGCGTACAAAAATGTTTTATTTTAATCACCTTTTCTATTGAAATACAATGTACTTTTTTACAGATGCATAGGTATCTTTCAGAATTTTGGAAAGACAGGCAGACGAACTCTGTAGTGAATCCCATAGGTGCTGATATTCTGTGAGATTTGTGTTGCACACAGCAAAGAAGATAGCAAAGTAAAAAAGTGGACTGAATTTGGCTGATTAAAATGAATCCAAAGCTTCACTGTAGCAGTTTTGGCTTGCTTAATGACTTGTGCTAGTAGAAGGTAATATAAATATGAACTAGACCTTAATTTTGTTTCTCCTAGTGCTTTCACAGCATAAAGTCTTTCTAGATAGAGAGAAAGGCTCCTTTTCAGTCTTCCTGTGGAAGCTAGAGTATTAGGAAAATATTGTTTTCCAGTTTATCACCATAATGTGGGGTGTGCATGTGAACTTGGGATCCTGAAAACACTCATGTCTCTGTAGCTCAGATGTAGCCATAGTAACCTCTCTTTCAAGCTCTGCTCTTGTTATTTACTATCTCTTTTCCTTGAAGGGAGATTTTAGATGTTTGTTACATGCATTCCTGTGTTTCAAATAACAAGGAAATTCTCTTTGTAAGGCTCCAGTTTAGAAAGATCTCCATTCAAGAAGGTAACCTAATTACCTAATTTTCCAAAGTACACTACTTAAAAACAAACAAACAAACAAACAAACAAACAAAAAAAACCTACAAGATCTTTTAATTTCCTTTTATAATTATAAATAATTCTGAATTTAAATTTGCATTCTGCATCAGAGTATTATGAAATCTTTGAGTTAACTAATGATCCACTATCATTATATTGACTATATACATTTTAATTTTCTTTTTATAAGGTAACACAGCTGTTAAAGCTGATAAGTATTCTTTTTCTCTTTTTCAAGACACATATGGAACATTTGTATAAGCAAATTGACATGTGAGTAGTCCGAACATGAGTGTGATCATTAATGAAAGCACGAAAAAGGGAGCAGCCTTCTAAGGACTCAGAGAAGAAGCATATTTGAACAGTGGCTCAGACTGCAACATATTTAAAGCACATGTACCCGTAATCTGTTTTAGGGGACTACTGTTATTAAGAAGTAGTTGCATCGTAAAGCTGAGTAAAAATGTAAATTAAAATTTGAAAAATTAGTTACACAAAAAAATGCTTGAGTTAAGCTCTTCATTCTAAAGATAAAATTGCTAGTAGTCTAGACATACAGATGATTAGTTTATGCGTTTATTTTATTTCCTTTTTGTATCTCCTTCTCTCCCTATCGTAAAGCAGTTCTTGGTTAAGCCTTATCATTTAAGTTCTGCAAATGGTGAACTGTGGCTCACACACTGGTATTTGTTAACAATGCGTATAAATTAAATCCGCATTGCCATAAAAGCTGTACAAGTAAAAATAATTTTCCTGAAGTCATGAGACTTGACAGTCATTATGAAGGCTGTAGGAAAATTATCTTTACTAGTTAGATAGGTCTTTATAGACACTGGAATTATCACATACCAATGAATGTGACAATTCATACGTCTTAGCTTCATCACTCAAAATGGAGGTGACACTCACCTATTCAATGCATACTATCTAAAAGAATGCAGTCATGGAAAAAGGATCCACAATACAAAAATATTCAAATCAAACAAATTATTTTATTAATTATATTAGCATTCTAATTCTCCTGTTAAGTGCACCTTATCAAATAAACTATCCAATGTTTTTGGATCTCATTTAACAACTTGAGAAAGCAGCAGTCTTAATTAACTCTCAAAATATTATTCAAGATCAGTTTCCAGATTAGTAGTATTCAGAAATATATCTAAACAAATATATCTAAATCAGTCCTAGACCAAAACTAGTTCAGTTAACATAGCTTGCTCATATCATACATCTGATTGCAGAGTCACAAGACATTCTGTTATACTATTTAGGAATACACAACTTATTTCTTACCAAATTCAAATTAAAATAAATCAGGTGCAGACAGTATAATTAAATGTGAAATTGAAGCACAAATCTGAGACAAGAAAGTTTGGTGAGTCTGAATATCAGTGAGCAATATTCTACTATCACTTATGTGCTCTTGGTTTCTTATTAAATATATTTGTATAATTACACACACTCACTTTGGTACTTAAATGTAGGCAGATTAGGAAAGAACTATCTCAAGGATGTTTACAACAATTGGGAAAATATGAACCACAAATACTGTATAGTTATACATGACTCTTGTGTGTTTACTCAAGGAAATGGTATGTCATAAAAAAAAAAAAAAAAGGAAAAATAAATTTTCTTCTTTTCTCAGATGATTACTGTTAAAAATGTTATAGACGGTCTGGAATTTTCTTCCTAGTAAATACTGTATCAGAGATACCAGAGTGATTCAGCAGCCTGTTGAAGGAAAACATCCTATTGGTGTATTTTAAATTTGCTAGGGTGATCATGTGATCAGAGGTTAAGATATAGCTAACGCTCTTTTATGTTATATCAGGAGAGTTGATAGTACAGCCAAAGACTATTTAATTTTTTCTGGTTGGTCAACATGAAGCCATTATTCTTTTCAAACTTCAGCATCGGAGTGGCCAAATTTGAGTAGCTTCTTTAGACAAAAATAAATAAATGAAAAACCTAATCCAATATGTGAGAGCTAAGAACTGCCACAGGAAATAAATAAATAAATAAATAAATAAATAAATAAATAAATAAATAAATAAATAAATAACTGTGCAACTGAATATATCAGAAAGTCCAAGTGCATTGAAATAGACAAGAAGCAAGGTCAAGATGCAGAGAAAATGAAAAGATGGGAATAAAGGACTGAAAATAATAGGAAGATACTAATCAGACATTTGTAGATCAAGACTGAATATTGTTCTATATGGCAGCACTGATTTTTATTTTTATTTTTTCTTCTGTAGCTGAATTTTTAATAGAAATTTACAGATAAAGTTTGGGTAAAACTGTAAACATGTAAAATTCTAACTATATAGTTTTTTTTACCTTTCTTGCCCTGTCACATATCCTAGAATCTGGATTGGAGTTGTATTTGACGGACAAAGTAAAATGAATGAAGAGCACTATTCTGAGCAAGATTTAATCTTTTCTTCAGGTTATTTATTTATTTATTTATTTATTTATTTATTTTATTTTTACAGACAGGCAGATGTTATAACAACATAATTCATTCTGATTTGTTGTGGTAAAAAAAAAAAAGTGTTAACTGATGAGATATTAAAGCAAAGATGATCAAGATATTTTTAGGAAAAGAGATAGGATCCCTTCAGTGATAAAGCTGACAATCTCTGCAGTCATTAAGGACATCAATAGCTACATTTTTATCATGCTGTATAGATAGTAGTTGCCATATATTACTATTACCTAATGTCATCAGCCAAATTGCCATTCAGCTTTCTAAAAATGTAGCCTTTTCATAGTTTGTATGTATACATGATACAATGGGTTTCACAAGCCGGTCACCACAGGATAGCCATCTACCCATCAAAGGCCCACCTCTGCAAGCCCGGAAGAGTACATGGGAGCAGAATGGTCACAGGATCCCAAATTAATAACACCTGGGGAACAAACAGCTTGTTTGAGCTCCTCCCTGGGCTGCCCCAGTAGAGCCATGAGCTCCACTGTCCAGGTGTAAAACCCAAGATAAGTACTGGGAATAACTCTTCCAGTCCTTAAGATTGAGGGGTCTGAGCTGTATAGGGATACAGGACACATAACAGGAAGCCGAAGAAGAGCAGTTCAGAACTGCTCGGGAGCTATTTTGGGATGTTTAAGGGAAGAACCAAAAGCAGGATAAAAAGAGCTGGTTCTTGATATTGATCTCAGTTTGCAAAGGTACTGTTCATGAGAAAAATTAATGAAGTTGGTCTGCTACAAATTACAGACACAGATCTTTCCTAACTTGAATGACTGTTGCTTCTTCTACCATTTACATTAGGACATTAAACATTCCAAATACATGGTAACAAGAGGCTACTCTAATCTATGCTACAGATATATCATTAGATTGTTCTTATACAGATGTGGGCTAGACAGAGGTAAATTCACATTGCTGGCACACATAGTGAGAAGAAAAATAGAACAGATAATTTCTAATCTTTCCTTGCTGTCTTAATGAAGTGCTGCTTTGGCAAGTAATTAGACTCTTCTGCTTTGTCCAAAGAAATGGAACATCTCCCAGTGACCTGTTCTCTTTTCTGAGATCATCTTAGTACAACCTTATTAACATATTCACAGTTATACAACAGTTATAGCATACAGAATAGTTACACATTAAGTTTTCTCACAGATAATTATACTCCAAATCTTTATCCTTTTGCAATTTTTTTTATTTTTTTATTTTATTTTTATTTTTATTTTTATTTTTATTGTTTAATACTGGATTCCAGAAGAAGATTGTGAAATCATTTAGTAACTTTGCAACTATTGGAAAAATTCAAGAAAAGTTGATAAAATTCAGACATTTCAAAAAAAGATCAGGTTCTCACAAGCTTTGTGAAGAAGGAAAATAGTTAAAAAAAAAAACAACAGAAAAATGTGGACAGTATCCGTACTTGTGTCCTGAAGGAAAGCCTGCACTGTGTACTGTCATATGTCTACATAGAGTAGGAATCTTCACAACAGAGACCTTTAAAAATTCAATCTTTCCACATTGTACTGGGTGCAGGTGCTCAAATGTTGGCCATGGGAAGGCTGCAGGTCTCCTTTGTGAAGCAGGTGAGGGCAGCTTCATGTCTGACATGACTGATTCCAGTCATCTCCAATGCCTGCACCACAGAGCAGAGAAAATGCATTTAAGAAAGGTCAGAAACTTGCATAGCAGTGTGAGAAGTGAGAGAAAAAATCTGTGGCAAACAATCATATGAGCACCAAGGTCATGGAACACTGAGGCAGCAGTGGAGCAGAAATTCCCCTGAAGGCCATGGAAAGAGTACAACCGAGCAGGGGGAAAGTGTGAGGAGGAAGGAATGGCAGAGACGAGCTATTATGCATTGACCAGAAACCTTTTTGTTGCTCTGCCATTCTGTATGGTGGAGAAAGCAAAGGAGTTGGGAAATGCGTAGTAAAGTTGAGCCTGGAAAGAGGGGTGTAAATGTGTAGGAAAAGTTTTAAATTTTGTGTTTGATGTTTTCATCATTCTACTCTCGTTTTAACAGTCAACAAATTAAATTAATTTTCCCCAGTCTGAGTCTGTTTTGCCTATGATGGTAACTGTTAAATTATCTCCCTGTTCTTATCTTGATCCATGATCAACTTTTTTGATCCTGTTCAGCACACTGAGCGGATGGAGTGAGAAAGGGATCGGGTGCTGAAAAAAGTGAGCCCTCCAAAATATTACAGAAGCTTGTTTCTTGACTTTGAGGCATCTTACATTAGAAAAGATTTTGTACACAAGTACATTTTGCTCTTCCTAAGGATAGGGCTATGTTTAGAAATTAGATCGTGTTCCTAAGGAGTATTTTGGTTGCAACAACCCAGTGCATTGCTACAAGCTTGGGTCAGAGTGGCTGGAAAGCTGCACAGAAGAAAAGGGTCTTTTTTGATGATATGGACAAGGGAATTGAATGCACCTCAGTAAGTTTGCTACACATTTTAGCTTACAACATATCCTAGAAAGGCAATCACATCAACAAGCAGAAGAAGAACTCAAAATTACAGTTGTAGATAGTTTAGATCCAAGTTTACAACTCACAACATGCAAGGACTCTACATCCTTGTATACCTCCAGCCACAGATACTGATACAAATGGAACTCTCTGGCACTATATAGATGAAATCTCCTACTAATATGATCTGTGAGGCCATGAAAACTGCTGAGAAGCTTATGTCTCCACATTTGGACAACTTAAATAGCTCACTGGTCTCCATATAATATAATTAATATATTTCCATTGATTTCTGAGGGAGTTTGGACACTGCTCAATGCCTGGACAGCACCATTTGAATACACAACATGATCTACTTAGAAGGATCAATCTCTTCCTTCAAGAACGGTTTCTGGTTCAGCTTGAGATGCCCTAGTAGAGGTCTGAGACAATCATTTGGAGATATGTTAAAGGAGACTGGTGCTCTTGTGCAGTGCTGAGACAGTTACAGAATCACAGAATCACAGAATTGTAGGAGCTGGAAGGGAACTCTAGAGATCATCTAGTCCAACCCCCCTGCCAAAGCAGATTTCCTAGACCAGGTTGCACAGGTAGGCTTCCAGGTAGATCTTGGTCGTCTCCAGAGAAGGAGACTCTGCAACCTCTCTGGGCAGCCTGTTCCAGTGCTCAGTCACCCTTACTGTGAAGAAGTTCTTACACTCATTTTTGCAGAACTTCCTATGCTTCAACTTGTGACCGTTTCCCCTTATTCTATCACCACACACTGCTGAAAGGAATGTGGCCTTGGTACTATAGAAAACTTAAACTAGCTCTCAAATTTCATATTTAGGCAACTGAATCCCACTCCATGAATTCCATCTCTGCACATAGTATGCAGAATACTAGGTTGTTTCACTTGTGAAATATTTTAATTGAATTCAGTGCTCTGAAGTAATCTGTGCTCTAAGCATGCCTAGCAATTTGGACTGCTAGACACCTATAGAAAAAGCTCTGTATTATTACTCCTGAATCCACAGAGACTCAACATATTCAAGAAAACTTACACTACTTATAGTAGTCTTGTTGACTAGTCATGATTGCTAACTAGAAAAGTACATAGAGAAAATATAGGAGAAGGAAATCAAAGAGAAAAAATATTCTTCTAAGGCAAAATACAAATAAAAGAATGAGTATTTTCTACAGATCCTAGATGCATTGAACAAAAACTTTACTTTTATGTAGAAAAATTAGAGGAAGGCACTGGAGAAATATGAAGAACCTCTGTATAGAATGATTATGTTGGGCAAGGTGGAATGTTACAATAACAGGAGGGAAGAGGTGACAGAAACAAATACAAAAATGACACAGAAGCAGGGAAGGTAGAAAAATAAAACCTAAGAACAAAGTAAGTAAGTTAAACAAGCCAGAAAACAGAAAAAGGTCAAAACTAACAACAGGACTGTGGAATAAACCCTGGCAAAAAGAAAACAAATAAAAACAAACTAACAAACAAAAAATATTTTCCAATAAAATAATAATGAGAACTTCTGTTGTTATTTTTGTTCCTTTTCATTTTATGTCTACAGTGTTATTGCAGATAACTAAAAGGATGTTAAGTATTTCTTCCTAGTTGTGATGTAATTAAAACTGTAATCAAGACAGCAGTTATATGCATATACTATATTTAATTCTTTTTTCTAATATTGTCATTATTATAAGGATATATAGAACCCTTTTATTTTGGAAAAGAAATGTTAAAGATCACATTTCTGTGCTGATTACTTTGTAAGAAGGAAAGTTCATGAGATTTAGTAATTCAAGAATAATAAGAAAGTGCAAATAAAAATAAAAATAAATACAGGATGGGAAAAACATAAGTATTTATGTAGAATACAAAGGACATTATATTAGCTTGTATAGTGTAGCAAAAATGTGTAACAAGTAACCAGTCAATTCCCAAAAATTATTGATATGAAGAGAAAAGTGATAAGACATTTTGCTCTGCTATCACCAAATCTCTACACAATTTGATTTGGAGAACTGGAACTGCAGCACCTAAAGGAAGACAAATGCACCTTGCTATCTTCTTCTTTACCTTCTTTTTCTTCTTTTTCATCACTGCTTTGACAATAACTACATAGATGACTGTTCTATGAATGACATTTAATGTTGGCAAATACAAGAAATTACAGATGTGATTTTCAAGGATGCACATCCACACAATTTTTTATTTTTTTTTTAATATTTTGTATACTTTGATCCCTGGTATAAAATTAAATAGTCTGTTTTCAGAGTACGGAAACACAGATTATAACAATCGAGAATTATTATAAAATTTAAAAAGAATTTTTTACATTCTAGATTATGTGTGCTGTTAATGCATAAATGCTGACTAACTAACAGAATACCATGGAATATTTCACGTCACTTACTAGAATATTATTAAATAGTTGACAGCTTAATGGAAAAAAAAGACAAACATACTATTTTGAACAACAACAAACAAATATAGTTGCCTATGCTATGTATATTTGTGTGAGCTTCTGCGTGTACATATCCAAAAGCAGGAGGGTGAGGAAGATCAGAAGGATCAGATAGGCTTTATAAGTTGTTCTCCTGCTGGGACTGAGGACATTTTTCTTGGCATATTTCAACACCCTAGCACATACTCTTTGTACACTATAAATCTATGTCAGAAGAAAAGCAGTATTTCCTGGAGGAAAACAACCCACCTGCTTTAAATATGGCTTTATTTCCCTGACAAAATCAATATATATATACATATTCTGTTGCAAACTGTCTTATAGGTCCCTACATTTTAAATACTACAGTATGCAACAAATTTTAGATGGTAAAAAGTTGATATCACTGTGGAAGAAAAAAATAGTTTGTAAGTTGCATGGTTATTTAATACAGATATACGGAAAATGACTTCTGAATCACAAAAGCAATGTTACTTTAAAGAATGTGTAAGTAGCTTTACGTATTTGAATGATCATTGAACTGACTTCTGCTAAATAACTAAACATCTTAAGAGAATATTTTATTGTCTTGATATTCTTTTCATGTTGTTATACAGTTTAGTGTTATATGCTTATTCCAAAGACAAACTTTGAAACAAGACCAAAGCTCTGTTCTTTCCAACAGCATACACTCACACATATCATTAAGGCTGTTTTATAATTGTATAGGTAAGATTTGTGTTCAGAAAATGAGTTGTCCTGGATTTTTGTTTGTTTGTTTGTTTGTTTGTTTGTTTTAAAGACATCATTGACAAGGCAGCTAAATGTGTGATTGCTTCGGATTAGTATTAACTGTGTCTTCTTCAACATTAGTCATTCATGTTAACAGATTTTGGAAAGTGGTTTTTAAAGTGTAATTTAAAATGTAATTAAAATTAGGGGATCTGAGAAACATATATAACCAGTCTTTACTTATAACTTATGAAAAACCATTCCAATTGCAATTAGCAAAATTAAAGCCAGAAATGAGGCAAGGAAAATGAGAAAAAGAAAACATACTAAAAAATTGACAGGAAACAAACACAAGAAATGAAAGCAACTCTTGAATTTGAAAAACATACTTTTCAGAGAAAATACAGGAGGGAAAAAAAAAAAAAAAAAAAGAGAGAAAGAGTGTTAAAATAAACATCTAGGAGAGTGCCACACTGTAGAGTATTCAAAGACAGCACTCTGTCCATTGATTTTTTTTTTTTAAATTAGAGGGATTTGATTGATGTCCATCCTTAGATCTCTTCACGTTCAGAACATGACTAACATGCTCAGCAAGTAAAAGGTATCTATATATCTTCTTGCTTCAAGAATGCAATTGAATTAATTCAATAAAAAATAATTTTGAAAAAATCTGATGATTTATCTCCAAATTTTCAGAAAATGAAAATAGCTATACGTTTTCATGTAAAAAGCAAATTAAGGCCAATAACGCTAACATGGAAAAATTACATTTTAAAGTAAGAAAAGCAAGTTAAGTTAAATTAAGTAGTCTTTTCTTTTTCCTTCCTTCTTTTCATCTGGTCCATTTTTTCTTCTTTAGAAATGCCAGAGCATTATTACTCTGTCAACAGCTTACAGGCTGGTATGGCCCAGTTCCATGACTAGTGGGGCCAAAGGATTTCACAAATCTGCACCTCTGGAAAAGGGAAACAGGGGACTCAGAATAATTAAAAACAGAGGTAATAATCTGAGGAGAAATAGACTAATTTACTAAATATAGAGTCGAAATACAAGATAACACACTAATACAATATAATTAGAATTGAAGCTAATAAATCAAATATAATGAGAGAGAGTATCTAAAAGCTGTAGGCCCTATGCTAGTGCTGAGGCGATGTGTGTGGCCAGGACAAGCAGCAACGAAGAGAGGCTGATGATTGAAAAGAGGGATGTTGGTTGACCTACCAAGGCCTTACATCTGTTCCCCCTGAGCAGAAATGATAATAGCACAGCAAACAGTCTTCTGGGGAATGTAGTTCTTCTCTTCTGAAACAGGTACCCAGAACTGGAGCACTAACATTTTAACTCCCAGTGCACTATATGATGTTATGATGTGGAATACCAATAGGCAAAAATCATAAAACCATGACAGTTTCTAAAGTGTAATGTCTTTTACCTTTCAATATATTGCTTAAATATTCATATTGAACCAGATTCTGTTTTTATTTAATTTAATCACAAAGCACCATCAAATCAAAGTAAGCAGAATTAAGCTTGCTATAAGTTATTTACATTTAAAATCAGAATAGAATATTTAAAGAAGCATTTTCAGGGCATTTTTTTGCATTTTTTCAAGTAAGTACATTAATTATCTTGATTATCTTCACAGAGAATAATTATACACATCTCTGAAGCTCTTAACAGTGTAAATATTAGAAAGAAGGAATATAGAAACAGATTACAGTAACAAAATACATTTTGTCAATCTGGGCAATTAGTGTACATAGTGCTATTGGAGAAGTCTACTTCTGGAGTTCTGTATCTGCTACTTTAAACTCACTTTTGACCCTGAGCTTCTTAGAAAGCATTATTTTATGTCATGCAAGAAGGATCATAAATTAAATTATCCCCTGTAAGATTTACAGTATTTTCCCAGGAAAATCATAATATTTAAAATATATCACACAAATATTAATCATTAGCATGTACCTGTACATTAACAGTCTGAAATCCAGAGTGAATTAATTTTCCAAGACAATGAGACAATAACCTGTCCCACAGTTCTGAAGAAAACTGTTACATAACACACAAAATGCACAGGAAACATGCACTTCTGGTTTGGTTCACAGGATTATCAGTGACCAAACTCAGAACCCACAAGATGTGGCTTCAGCTGCTGAATGGAGCTATAGAATTTCATGAACTGATTTTTCAGAGCAAACTGAATTTTCTCATGACTGCATTTTAACTCTTACGGATGTTGCAAAGTAATTTAAATTTGGATGTCAAATTAGTCATCTGCTACCAAGCTGCTTAGTTGAGAAGATTAGGAAAAGAAGTAGTCACTTCAAGAGGATGGTTTATGTCATTTTGAGACAAACATCTAAAACAGATCAGAAGTACCATCTTGTGGAACTTTTTTTCTTAGTGACTGTTGCAAGTGGAGTATAAAGAGATAAGTTGAGATGTAAATCATGTAACTTTCAGATTTGTTTCAGATCTTCTCTTTACTGCAGAGCTATCATTACTTCAATCTAGTACAGATTACATGGTAAATCTGATTTGGCAGCAAACTTTGTACCACTATATTCATCAAATACCTCATCTTATAAAGTGTTAATACATCTATGTTAAAGTAAATATTAGAAAAACATATATAATTTCCAAATACATATGTATATACAGGAATGTATGTTTATATATTTGTTTGTATATCATAGAATCATAGAATTGTTTAGGTTGCAAAACATCTCTAAGATCACAAAGTTCAACCATTGCTGCATATGTACTGTATGTATGAAAATCATTTGTATGCATATACAGACATATATACATGCATACTTATATATTAAGAAAACAGACAAATGGGATTTTATTTTCTTTCTAAAAATATTCTATGTATTTGGTAAATAAAGGGTATTAGTGCTGGATGAGAGGTTGCATTGATCATTGGGCACTGTTCAAGTTAATAGCCTCAAGCATACATTTGAATAGCTTGCAAAAATGGATATTCAATTTAGAGGACAGCATTTTTTTATCTGTTTCTTTGTTTGTATCTATGGTCCTGTCAACTTAAAAAAGAAAAAGAAATATCAGGTAAGTATATTATTTTCCTTCATTCCTAAAAATATTGTATGGTGCATAATTCATTCTAAAGGGTCCTCAACCTCACTGGAGTTAGTCCATTAGTTTCCACTCCACAGATATTAGAAGAATGACAGTTAATTTGAAAGCTTCTTGTGTCATCAGGGAAATGAGGATTTTTTTGTTACATTGGAAAGAATGCAGACAGTAGATATGCATCATCATTTATAGAACTCAGTGATTAGAAAGAGAAAAACAATTAGGAGACTTTAAAGATATGCTTTGTGAGTACAGGGAAAATTCAGATGTGTATGTGCATCTGCCATTTTCTACACATTATCCAGCTATTTAAGTTGGGAAAACAAAAATGAAAAATACTGAATATTTGACAAATTATTAGATCTTTACTGCGCAAAAATCATTGTATTTTAAATTATTGTAAATTTCTCTTTGATACTTTCATAGGGTTTCTGAGGGCTTAACCTTGATGGAGGGTTCAAACAAAACTTTTTGCAGCTATTATGTTCTTATGCGTATGTTTCAAGTTATTATGATGTGATTCTGTGTGTGATTCTATGATTCTGTGTGTCATTAAATCCACATGATAGGCAAACATTAATGGCTCTTATCTCCTAAAATATGAGGTAAAATTTGTTTAAAACTCTGTCACTGACAAAGTTAATTTGCATCATTTTGTGTTTGCTGCAGCCTAAGTTCTTTCATAAGCAGCTTCTGTATCTCAGCTGATATACAGTAACTTGTTAACCTATTAATTTATGCAAATTCCAGAATTAAATGTTCGGAATACTTAAATGGTACTTAGGTCTCAGATGCTAAGAAATATTATTTATCATCTTTACCTTATTTATTTATAATCATAACATTCAGCATTGTATATGGCTACACTGACCAAAATGCATCCTTCTCATAGACCTCAGAGTTTTGGTTTTCATATTTAATTAGTTACAGAGTAAAAGATTAGATAAATAATCATCTTGCGTTAATCAGAGAACATTTAAATCCAAAATAATGTTTGAATGCTTTATTGAATTTACAAATCATTATCTAATACTGTCACATCCCATCAAATACCTAGATAATTTTTTTAGAAACAGAAGGTTTTACTATGAAATACGGAAATCTTAAGAATTTTCTTGTTGGCTACACACTGGTATAATGTCAAATGACTTCAGCAGACCACTCTGCAGTTGTAAATGGTTTCTCTAGAGAAAGCTGGTTGCAAGATCATTATTTTGAGAAATGTTTGATTTGGGACATGAAAAGGAAAAGAAAAGAAAAAAAGATTTAAGGAGTGAAAAAAAAAACAACAACAACAAAAACACTGGAGAAAAGCAAGGGCATGAAAGTATTGCTCTGTTGCATGGAATGTGTTTTGAGGAAAGCTTATCAAAGAATGTTTTGGTTGTTTTGTTAGCTGAGGTATTTTTGCATCACTGAGAAATGTTACACAGACATTCCTTGATGGTATTTCTTCTACTACATTTTTCAGACTAGAGGTTTGTCCTTAGGAATAGACACAAAGTCAAGGAAACTGCAGAAAGAAAGAGAGAGAGAGTAAAGAAATGGTGCATATCCTACCCCTGGAGGCATTCAGTATCAAGCTGCATGGGGCCCTGGGCAGCCTGACCAAGTGGTTGGGAACACTTTCAAGGTAGGTGGCTTTGGCAACAGGTATTAGCTAAGACATCTTCCAACCTAAGGTGTTATATGATTCTATGATCCTGTATTACATCAGTTCTATAAGCCTCAATTCCTTTTATTCATCAGTATGGAAATTTTGTATTATACATTGAAGCAGTCTATTCTTGAAAGGAAAGAAAATTTGCAAAAAAAGGATTATATGCAGGACAGACTAAATGACACATTTTAGGAAACTTCAGAGCCTTACATTGTATCAGCAAATCTTGTGTTTGAGAAAGCTTTCATTTACTCTTTTTTTCCTTACAAATTTTTCAAATGCATGAAAACTATGAAGTAAACTAGCTTTTTCAGCTGTAGCAGTATTAGTGAGTTATGTTTTCCTAACTACCAACATTAAATATTAAAAATAGGTACTTTTTAGCCAATTCCACATATTTCAGTAATCAGTCTTTTCTTTCCCCCTGGTAAGTAGTGCCAGTGAATGCCAGAGGAATGAAGTTGAGCCTTTTTTGGGACTGAGTTACCACATTAGTAGTCTCTATCAGAAAATATCAGTTTCTACAGTTTTAGACTGATCTCAGATCACTTCTAAGTGAAAAATGCATATCCTCTTATTCATTATTTTAAATTAGTTTTCATTTGATGTTTACTTTAATGTTAAAACATCTGTAATAAACTAATGGAGGGCCATCTATCTAGTACATGGGAAAGAGATGAATATGTCAGTGTCAAGTGATACATCCTGAATAGCTATTTCTGTATCACTTAGCTTTCCCAGTGAACCAGAAATTTGGTTTACCTAGAATCTCCTCTAAGAGAAAGCTCTTCACATTCCTGGCTATGAAAGTTATACAAAATGGAAGCAGTATTCATTCACAATCCACACACGCCAAGCATCATGGATCTAGTACACTACTAACTGGTGTGAACCACAATGTGACTGAAGTCTTTGAAAACCATTTTTTATTGCTTCTTTTTTTCTCCCCTATCTACTCTGTCTTACTAGTGTATTTAAACTGCTGGGGAATAAACTATATTTACTTTTATGGTTGCATATTTTTGGTGAAGAATTGTAATGTCTGTATAGTGGGTGATTTAGGACAATCTTTGTAAAAGCTTTAGAGAAAGCTGTGAAACAAATAAAAGTTAGTAAAATAGTCCTCATGAGTGTGTAATGAGGAGGAATCACTGTATAGTAGCTAGCTTAAATTACTATATCATTGACAAATTCATTTGTTGACTTAGCCCTGGTTCTTCTGTCCTTTAGCTATTCTACACATGCATCTGGAGTTCTGTTATTTTTTACATGCTTCAGTAGTAATAGTCTGTAATTTTATTCTCAAAAATGGAAACCATTGTTCCCACCACAGTAAGTTACGTAAACTTTTCTTCACTTTTTTTTCATCATAGTGATATTTACTTCTAAATAATTCATATTACAAGATCCAAGTTGTTTGTTTGTTTGTTTGTGTTTGTTTTTGTTTTTGTTTTCTTTTTTTTTTCTTTAAAAAAAAAGTCTGTAAGGTCATACTGAGAGGGATATATGACATATTTTAAGCAAAGACAAAAATGGAACAGTTTCAACATAGACTAACGGCGTTAAACTCTTATGTCCTCCTGCCTCCCCCATTGGAATCTTTAATATTAATTCTCTCTAGATGGAGTTTAAAAAGATAAATCAGTATATGCAGCTACCAGAACAGTTTAATGAAGGTAGTGAGTGGTTCTGTAGATATAAAACCAATTGTCAATGTTAAAAACAAAAACAAGTTGTTCCAGTTCTTCTCACACTATTGAGTAAGCAAGTAATTTCTGTCCAGAGTCAGAGTTAACTTATTTTTTCCAAGTCAGCGTAAGATGTGTTATTTGAAAACTGAATGGTAAATGATTTAACATTCACTCAGAATTCTCTGACCAGAATTACTACAACTTATCATAAGCAGCCAATCCAAGCTAAATATGGTAAGAAGATAGGCAAGCTGAGAGAAGAGCAACCTGAAAAATTTGTTATTTAGTCATAGCTCCTATCAGAACTACTGGACTTGGACTTTCATACTGTGCTTCACAGTAAAAGTGATGCAATGACTTTCTGCAGGAATCACAATGTAATTTCCCTGTAAGATACACTAGTTTTAAGAAGATGAGTCTAGACTGCACATTGAAAACACATGCAGAATTTTAGAATTGTCCTGTTTAGTAACACTTTTGACATTTAAAGAATTGACAACTGCAGAAATGCTGTTCAACACTTACACATTTTTATGCAGACTACTGATGCTATTTTTCAGTCTGAACTTTTTTTTTTCTTTTTTTCCTACTTGTCAGATAATACTTATAGAGTGAATTCCCTGTTCTATGATTTCATGAACTGCAGTGATTATTCTTGATGTGACACCAAGAATTCATATGAAATTCACAATACAGTTACCATATTTGGAATATTGTTATACTAACTCAACAGTTAAGACAAAAATCAAATATGCTTCTGAATTACACTGTCTGGAAGTTCAAATATCAGACAATCATGCAATATGGTCTGTCCAGAAATCATAGAAGTTGCAGAAATTAATTGTATAACATAGCATTAAAATATTGGTTTCTTCATGACTTTGTGTTCCTTTCCTGTGCAAATGAAATATTAAAATAGTACATGTTTTTTTGTTTAAAGTTATTTTAGCAGCCAACATTTCAGTATGTCTTGGTTTGCCACACGTGAAGACTCAGTAACACCTGTATATTCCTATTTTGTTTACTTCATAATAAAGAAAATATCTTTCACAGAACTTGTGTCTTAGCTCAACTTTTGTACACCTTGATTTATATCAGCATTGTTCTATGAGGTTAGAAATGATCACGTTAATTCAGGTTTTGTAGTGCTCTTACTGTCTGTTCAGATTCACAGACTTTCTCGCCACTACGTGTATGCATAATTCATCTCTTCGTTTTCAATCTTTCAAAATACTTATTCTCTTTAGATGGAATGTGATGTTATACTTGCAGATGCCCAAATAAAAGCATCTAGGAAGAAATGAATCAAGTGTCTTTATTAATGGCAAACTATGGAGTAGAACAAGGCGAACAGGCTCCTTTGAATCAAATCTCTCTATGTTTTCTACTAAACATGATGTTAATTTTTTCAGCACCAGTGAAAAACATTATCCTGAATACAGCATCTTAAAACAGCAGTCAAGGAACAAAACCATAACACATCCTTGTTCAGAACAGGTCCATACAGGATATGTTATTACATGCGTAATTCCTACTTATAAATCCTAATAAACTTGGATTTGTTAAAAAATATGAATATATAAGTATGTAACCATATAATACTTTGTTTGATGTCTCAGGACAACATGAAAATATATTGTGGCTAAAGTTGTGCTCTTCTGTTTATTTTCACTAAAAATGTGAAGCACATTTTAAACATCACATCAGAAGACGATCTAATTAACCCTGATCTAGCTATAATTCTATATTTAATAAAGTTTAAAATCAATACTTGAAATCACATTAATTTCATATATTCAAAAACAGGCTAAACTTAACATGTGCTAGGTAAGAATGTGAATACAGATGGACATTTGACTTGACAAAGTCATTTATTAAACTCCTGTCATATCTTGTAAGGTTGTCCATGGGGATCAGTTATTCTCCACTTACATTTTTGTGTCACCATAAATTAAGTATGCTAATTGCTGCTGAATTATTAAAGATTAAATTAAAAGCTTTTGTCCTGACCTAATATAACATTCTTATTTGCATAAATTTAATATTTAGTTCCCTACTCTGCAAAAAATTCATGAACAAGTTTAACTTTCTGCCTTGGAATAGTTTTTATACCACACACAAAAAATACCTATTAGTTATTCTCATTTAGGAATGGAAACCTGAGAAAATATTAAGTACGGATCTCCTGTATAGAGTCATACATTCTGAGAATCAAGTACTTTGGTTTTCAAATAGAATCTGCTGAGCATAAGAGTATTTACTAAGCAGCAAACATACTGAAGTACCTGAAAGTTTCATGTTAGACTACTTACATATTCATAACTGTTTTATACTTTTTATTCTCCTTTTATACTACTATCCAATAACATATTGTACAGTATGAAGTATCATAACATATAGAGGTAGGTATGAGTTTTAATGATCAATTTGTGGGCTGATTAGTAGCTTCCAGAACGTGAGAATATTATAAATCATATTACAAGAGAAATGCTCTCTCAATTCTCAAATTTCAAGTGTGGAAAAAATGCCTACAAATTTCAGTTTTCCTTTAATTGTATATTGATTTTCCATGCATTTTGATTCCATGCTTGTTTTCAGACATTTTAATAGCTTAATTGGTTATCTAATTAGTATCAACACGAAATACTGACAATCGTCCTTTCTGGCCAAAAACTTTTGAACAGGAAAGGTTTCATTTAAAAGATAAATCTGTGTGAATTTTTCCATTTATCTCAGTAGGAGTAGGAATAACTCCTCAGATCTCAAGTCAGATGATAAAGTCCCTAAATTAAGAATGGGTTGGTCACTCATGTCTTTCATGTGCTAATTTAAGCCTTCAGCATAAACATAAATTATACATCAGAAAAAGTATACCTTTTTAACATTTTAAAATTGACAATTTTAAATAATCACAGTTTCTTCTGACTCCAGTGGGCAGCAGTCAGTGCTTTGTCCAAAGAGACTGGATCATGTCAGTACTAGGTGCCAGATTTACTTCAGAAATGCTAAATTCATTCTCCAAGCTGAAACTAACACTTGTTCTGGCGGTTTAGTATCACTGATTCAGCCTTCTGTAGAATTTCTTAGACTATGATTTACCTCAGTGTTTATTTTCCATTGTTTACTTCAGCCCAGATTGCTCTATTAGGTTTCAGCAGGAATCCCATTACTGAACTGCTAGATTTTGTATTGTGTTTTCTGAATTTTATGTTTACAAATCACTTGGGCTAGGGATTTGACCAAGATTTTAAAATCTTTTTACACTTTATTAAAACTGTGAATCTTTTTTCTCAATTTGACATTCAAAATTGTCGAGTGTCTTTAGTTGAAAACCAGACCTTTGTTTCACTTCTGTGTTAAATCTGCTGTAACACATGGCTTACTTGATTTTCTTTGTATGTTTGGATCTGCACAGAGCTCCTGCTGAGTTTCTGATACGGGTGCAAAGCAAAGACAACTCCTAAAAGAAATTAACAGCCCTCTTATTGCTAATTAAAAGCTCTTTGCTTTCTCTCCACATGGCCAGTGCAGCTGCTTCACATCCTCTTGGTGCTACAAAAACACATAAATTCAAAGACAATATTGTGAACAGCACCTGGCACTTGCTGCACCTGCCGTGATGAGACTATATTTCATTCTGTCAGTAAATTAAAATTCTCCAGGGCTGAAAAGGATTTTTTTTCTCATTCAACCTCTTCCATTGTCCCCAGTGGTAAAGAGACAGTAGTTTTGCTTCCATTTTCGATACTAAATATATCATATTACTGTTTGCTTCAGTGGTGCAGACACCTGCCTCCTGCTGTAAATGTTGTGTTCCACTTTTGAAAGATTTCCCCAGGGCTCCACATTCAAGTATTGGCTTGTAACTATGGCTTAATATCATGTCAAAATCTCTTAAGGAAGATACAGCTTGTCAAGTCATCTCAGAATTGAACCTTCATCTAGTGAAATTCTGAAAATGTCCTTTGAGTGTTTGAAGCATGAGAAGACAAATAAAAGGCTAGCAAGTCATTTGTAAAGATAATAGCTAACAGCATGCATTTCCCCATTCCCTCTCTGTTTTCCATTAAATGTTGATAAAGAGAGAAGAGCAGACTGCAGGTCAGTGATCTTTGTTATTTATATCCAGGTCAAAGAAAGTCCCAAACTTCTGAGTTTTGGCCATGGCAGAAAAAGAAAGTAAGGAGAAAGATATCCTCAAATAAACTAATAGATTTAAGGACAAACAGAGTTTATTAAAAAAAAAAAAAAAGAACAAATCACAGAAAAAGTTTCAGTATAAAGATTTAGCAAACAACAAAAGAATTTGGATGGATCCTTGTGATATTTGATGTTACTATTTTTGTTGAGATACAGGAGTATTTTTTAGGAATAAATCCATATGCACTGATTTAAAATTGGAAAATCAATATGAATTATCATACTGACTTTTAGTATATGATAAGTGAGAGTTTCACAGCATCTTTTCCTAGAGTAATAGATGTGAATGATGAAAGTATTCACATAGTATATGTTCTTTTCTTCTTATTTATTTATTTATTTATTTTCCTATTTCAGGAAATTGATCTCTAATGAAATATGAAGACTATTCATAAATCTGTAAATATTTCACAAATTGTTATTAATATTAATATTTTCCACTGAAGAGCAAAAAAGCAAACAAGTGTCACAGTTCCTTACACTGAAACCTCTTGGACAAATAAGACTACTAATCAATAGTAACAGAAGTACTTTAAATTGCTACTGCTCCTTTCATAGAATCATAAATTTGCTCAGGTTGGAGAAGACTTTAAAGATCATCAAGTCCAACCACAATCTAACCAAACTACCCTAACAACCCTCCACTAAATCATGTCCCTGAGCGCCACATCCAAGTAGTTTTTAACACATTCCGGGATGGTGACTCAACCACCTCCCTGGGGAGCCTAACAACCCTTAAGAACCCTTAACAACCCTTTCTGTAAAAAGTGTTTACTGATATCCAACCTAAACTTACCCTGGCACAACTTAAGGTCATTTCCCCTCATCCTGTCACATGTCACCAGTGAGAAGAGACTAACATTACTCTTGTTATAAGCAGCTTTCTGATATTGGGAGAGAGCAATACAATCTCCACTTAGCCTCCTTTTCCCCAGACTAAACAGCCCCAGTTCCTTCTGTAGCTCCTCATAGAGCATATTCTCCAAGCCTGTTCAGTACACCAAAGTCCCTTTCCATCAAGACAGCTTTCCAGCCTTCCCAAGCCAGTAGGGTTGCCTGGCATTGTTGTGATCAAAATACCGACCCAACACTTGGCCCTGTTGAAACTCATACAGTTTACCTTGGCCCATTTATCCAGTCTATCCAGGTCCCTCTGTCGTGCCTTTCTCCCCTCTGGTAGATCAACACTCCCTCCCAGCTTGGTGTTGTCTGCAAACTTATTGAGGGTGCACTCAATTCCCTTGTGAAGATTGTTAATAAAGGTGTTAAATAGAAGTGGTTCCAGTACTGAACCTTGTGTGACACCACTCATGACTGGTCACCAACAGGATTTAACTCCATTGACCACAACTCTTTGGGCCCGGCCATCCAGCCAGTGTTTCACCCACCGGAGCGTACGCCCATATAAATCATGGGCATCCAGGTTCTCCACAGTGTCAAAGGCTTTACTAAAGTCCAGGTAGACCACATTGACAGCCTTACCTTCATCCACTAAGCCCCTTGTCACCTTGTCATAGAATGAAATTAGGCTTGCCAAACAGGATCTACCATTCGTAAACCCATGCTGACTGGGCCTGATCCCCTGGTTGACCTTTAGCTGGTCCATGGTGGCTCCCGAGATTATCTGTTCCATAACCTTCCCAGGTACCGAAGTGAGACTGATAGGTCTGTAGCTACCATGGTCAAAACTTTTCCTTTTACCAGCTGCTCGTTTTCCCTGAAGTGAGGTCACAGAATCCTTAGCTATGATCACACTTTTGGGCTTCCCAAGATATCCCCCTTCGTAGGGATTTACGAGTATTAAAATATGTTCAGAGAATGGCCACAAAGATGGTGAAAGGATTAGAGTACATAATTTAAGAGGAGCAGCAGAGGATACTTTGGTTTGTTCAGCTTAGAGAAGATTCAAAACCAACCTTCTTATTGTCTACGACTTCCTCACAAGACCCAATAGAGATAATCTTCTTTCTCTGGTTGCCAGTGATAGGACATGAAAGAATGGTTAAAAGCTGAGTCAAGAGAAGTTCATATCAGATTTTCAGAAATAGATATTCACTAAATATGTGGTCAAATGCTAGAACAGGGTTCCCAGGGATCTAGCCATGGTCCTAAATCTTTTAGAGTACATGATCAAGTCCCTTTAAGCAACTCTGCAGCCATTCTTTAATCTGCCACTCCTATGTCCATGTCTCCTTTTGCACTAAGGAGTCCAGAACTGGGCATAGTACTCCAAATGTAGCCTTACGAGTGCCAAACAGAGCAGAAGGTGCACATCCTCCAGCCTTTTTGCAATACTTTTCCTAATGCAGCCCAAGGTACCATTAGCATTTGTGGCAAAGATGTGCTGCTGCTTCATATTCATCTTGGTTATCATCATAACTCCTCCATTCATTTTCTGTCAAACTGTTTGCCAGCTGAGTGGCTTACAGCATGTACTGGAGTTGTTCCTCCCCAAGTTAAGGACTTTGCACTTTTTCTCTTCAAACCTGTTGAGGTTAATGCCAATCCATTTCTTCAGCTTGTCCTCATGCCTCTGTATAACAACTCTCTGGCATAACAGCCATTCCTTGCAGTTTTGTGTCAACTGCAAACCCACTGTGAATACCCTTTGTCCATTTATCTAGAACATTAATTAAGATGTTAAATGGGACTCAATGAAATTTTGACCTCTGGAATACTGCATGTTACCTAGACATTGCACGAAGGATCACCACACTCTCAGCCTGGTAGTTCAGCCAATTTTCAGTTCACCTCAGTATCTGCCTATCCAACCACATAACTAATGTAACTGCATAACTAATTTCAAACTGACTGTAGTTATGAAATCCCAACAGTATTTTTCAGCCGGATGGAGGTTGATAAGTTCTGTGTGAATCACTATTCAGAAGAAATTTAAATACATTCTGAAAATTTGATTAATGTTACTTTTTGGATGCTGTTACCCCGCAGGGAAAATAAAATAACATAAAGTAAAATAAAGTAAAATAAAATAATAAAATAAAATAAAATAAAATAAAATAAAATAAAATAAAATAAACACCTTATGAAATCTCCAAGAAAAAAAAAAAAAAGTGTTATATCTACTAAGTAAAATCTTTGTGATTTTATAATTGTGGATGAAATATTTTAAAACAATCAGTTTTTACTGTTAGCATAGATTTTATTTTAAGCTTAAAACACTTGAGTAAATCGATTATAGAAGAGCTAATCTTACTAATATAAAATATCATTATTATTTTATTACAGTTTTGTTTGTTGGACTGCTGCATTTATGTATATAATATAAACATCTGTTACACTGTATATCATAATGCCATTATGATAACTTAAAAGATGTCAGTATTTCAAAAGTCTCTTCAAACTCCTAGATAATTAAGTGTATTTGCAAGGAGATATGTTCAGTCAATTCTAATGATATTATCTTATTAGAATCATAGAATCATTAAGGTTGGAATAGATCCCTAAGATCACCTAGGCCAACTGTCCACCAACCACCAATATTGCCCACTAAACCATGTTTCTTAGTACAAAAGAATACCATCACTGATGATTGTTGTATAATTAAAAAAAAAAAACAAAAAACAAAAAACCACAAACTACTTGAAATATTTGCATTTGTGATCATCACTAATAAAATAATTTTGGATAGTATTAGTGCATCTGAGTCATTATGCTAGATTTGTTATTTAAAATGAAGAAATAATATTTACCACTTTTCCCATTTTCCATTAGTTTAATTTGAAAAGCTGATTTTATATCTTTGCACAGTTTCAGACTATTGTAAAAGGTCTAACACTTAAAGTAAAGTAATATGATATGACAGGACATAATATGATACAATGTGATATAATACACATCTCAATATAGCGTATTTATGTTTATCTGTATCATTTATATCTAAGTTGTTGACCACTTTCAACATTGCCTTTTTTTTTTTTCCAATTCTTGGAAGATCCTAGCCAACATCACAAAAATTTATTTTAAAATAATTGTGGTTTTTTTGTTTGGTTGGTTGGTTGTTTTGTTTGTTTGTTTGTTTGTTTGTTTTTTCCTTAGATTCTCCTTCCTCCTTAGTGTGTGGATAGTCTTAGCCAAAACATTTGTTTCTTGAAAAATGCAGATCTACCAAACACAAATGTTATCTATATTTACAGTAGTGTGATTTTTTGTTTTCCTTTGTTTTGTAAAACAATGAAATGTTTTCTACTTGTAAAAATAATAATAAAAAATAATACTGCTCCTGCTCATTTTATATATTTCATATTGTTACTTAAATTATGTATTCAAAATTCATCTGTATTTCATTATTTTTATTAATATGAGAACAACAACAAGTATTTAAAATCTAGAGTAACATGTTCACTTAATTTTGAGGATATTTCTTTTTGTCATTTATGACAGTTTTTGTTTTTCTGTCAAATTTTGGGAAAGGTAATATGGTTTTTATTTATTCACAGCAGAGTTCTACTTTTATTCAATATGATTTACAGAAATAAAAATGTTAAATAACAGTTTCAGCTTCCCTTCCCATTTGCTCCTTCATTTCCACAATAGCTCTTTATTCAGTGTGACAACTTCATTTATTTTCCTATATTCTTTTCTCAATTTGCTGTCCCAGCTGTAAAATATACAATTAATATTTCAATTCATTCATGAACATCTGCCCTTCTGCAAATACTACCCAAAAAAAAAAAACCAAACATTATTCTTTATGGCATGCAAACTTCAATTTATTGTTCTAGAGTATGAAGCTTCTTCTATCATATGGATCATGTGATAAAGAAAAAAACCAACCCAACATATCACTTATACATTAATTAGTATCAACACACAATATGAAACACTCAAGAAGAGAAGACATCCTTATCAGAATTTATAATGAGTAAAAAGGGGAATTGAATGATCACTTTCAGCCACACCTTCACACCACCTGTGAAGTAACAATTAAGACCTATAAGTCCTAGGTTCTGCTGTTATAATTTATAAGCTTCCTTTGGATTTTTTTTTCCTTTTGCTACATCATTAATATTCATGCATAAATGATAGCAAAGGTACTATATTAAAGGACGCTGACTTGAAATTTCTTGTTTAAAATAAATAAATAAATAAATAAATAAATAAGTAAAATTAAACTAGGAAAATATCATGGATCACAATCAATATAAATTGCTATGAAATTACTTGTTTCTTTTTCTTTTGAAGCTTGTAGTTAACACAGGAAATATAGTTCATTTAGCGCATCTAAGTGCACTTAACTTAATGATTTAACTTAATGAAAAACATCACTTTATCTCAATTAAATAATGAAACAGTATATATTATCAATGAAATAGTTTAAAGAATGGAAAACAAACAAGAATCAGGAGACCACTCCAGTTGAGATATAATTATTAACAATATTTATAATGTCTACTGGTGTAATCAGTAACTGTTATCAGATCTTTTATATACTATGTCATCAGTGATTTGTAAGAAAATAAGGAATCAACAATGAGTTATTGTATTTCTACCTTTCCGATTCTCCTGCTTATCCCACTGCAGGAGAATGAGCAAGTGGCTGTGTGGTTTTTAGCTGCCAACCAGTGCAACTATAAACAACAACAAGCTTCTTTGAGATGTTTTAGTTTATGTGTTCATGACTACCAGTTACTTTTGAACATATTCTTACAAAAAAAGAAAGGAAGGGAGGGTGGGAGGGAGGGAGGGAGGAAGGAAACAGACATTTGTAACACATAGCTAGCTATTGTCCTAGTGAATCAAGCATGTTCACACTGAATTTTCTGAAACTGTAGAATAAATTTCTTTTTCTTTTTCTTTTTCTTTTTCTTTTTCTTTTTCTTTTTCTTTTTCTTTTTCTTTTTCTTTTTCTTTTTCTTTTTCTTTTTCTTTTTCTTTTTCTTTTTCTTTTTCTTTTTCTTTTTCTTTTCTTTTTCTTTTTCTTTTTCTTTTTCTTTTTCTTTTTTTCCTTTCTTTCTTTCTTTCTTTCTTTCTTTCTTTCTTTCTTTCTTTCTTTCTTTCTTTCTTTCTTTCTTTCTTTCTTTCTTTCTTTCTTTCTTTCTTTCTTTCTTTCTTTCTTTCTTTCTTTCTTTCTTTCTTTCTCCTGTCTGATATAATTTTATTTTTGTGATTTTTTTTTTTTTTTTTAATTCAGTAATGAAAATAATACTATTAACTCAATTGATTTCTCCTTCCTCTGGGTATTGAGGCAAGTTTAAGAAATACTTGAATTCATATTCAAAATTTATCTTTTCTTTCTATTTTAGAAGTCTACTTTTTGTTAAAACTCAGTGATCTCCAGAAGATTTTCATCCTGATCTGTCACTGACAGTGACCCAGTACTCATGATGTAGTTGTTAGTGCATGTATTACTATTGCACTGATGCTTTTGAAAAATTAATTTCCTTCAGTTTCTGGAGAAACATAAATAAACCTAATTACATAGAGTAGCTGGGGAGGTGATGGGATTTTTCTAATTATTGTTTTCCAGGAATCTATTCAAGGCCTATCTAAGAAAATAGAAGGTTTAAAATTGAATTTAGTGTGTACTTGAAGGGAATTTTAGAAAAAAAATCAGGACATTCAGTCATACATTTTACAGAATTTTTTCATATAATAGAATCATAGAATGGTTTGTGTTGGAAGGAACCTCAAAAATCATTTAGTTACAGCCCCCTGCAGTGAACACCACTAAATTGGGCACTAAATCATTTTGCCCAGGACCTCATCCAATGTGGCATTAAACACTTCCAGAAATAGGGCATCCAAAACATCTCTGGGTATCCTGTTCCAGAAACTTACCACTCTCTCACTGAAAACTTCCCCTGTACATCTAATCTAAATCTCCCCTCTTTTAGTTTAAAAAAGTTTCCCCCATCATTATCTACCCCTGTAAAAAGTTGATTTCCCTCCTGTTTATAAACTCCCTTTAAATACTGGAAGACATCAGCAAGGTCTCCCTGGAGCCTTCTCTTCTCCAGGCTGAACAAGTCCAGCTCCCTCATCCTGTCTTCATAGTAGAGGTGCTCCAGCTTGGAACATTTGATCATCCAAAGATCTGATCATCTTTCTGGCCATACTCTGGACATGTTCCAAAAGCTCTGCATCTTGTTCTGGGGACCCTAGATATGGAGAAGTATTCCAGCTGAGGCCTCAAGAGGGCAAATCAGAGGGGGACAATAATCTCTCTCACTTTGTTGGCCACCTCTTTCTTGATGCAGCTCAGGATACAGTTGGCCTTCCAGGTTGCAAGTGCATAGTGCCATCTAATTTAAAATTTTTAACCTACCAAGACCCCCAGATCCTTCTCCACAGGTCTGCTTTCAAGCAATTATTCTCCCAGTCTGTATCCATGTCTTGCATTTCTCCAACCCACAGGCAACACCTTGCACTTGGCCTTATTGAACCTCCTTGTGTTCATATGGGTTCTCTTCTGTCTGTTGTATCAACTGCACCACTGAATTAAGTGTCATCTGCACACTTACTGAGGGTGAATGAATATGTTAAAAATCTTAACTTAAAACAAAGTTGAGTCATGCTGATATTATGAACCAAAATGAACCATATTCTTCAGAAGTCAGTTGCAGAAAACAATGCAGAAGTGCTTATTCCTCTGAAGCTAGAAATCAAAGAGTTCAATCAAGTTTGAATATCTCCAAAACTGTATCCATTTTGTATGTATCCATTTGAATTTTTTAATAGATCCGTAACCTCTCCAGGAAACATTTTCATATGTTTGACCGCTCTTCTTTCTTCAAAGTGATTCAGCATTTGTCACATTCTAGCATATATCTATTCCTTCATTGTGAGTCTCTAGGGAGCCTAACTCCATCTTCTCTTTATCTTTTAATAAAATAGATGTAGAAAAAGGATAGTTGTTTCAAGCATTCTCTTCCTAAAATCAAATAAACATATTTTTTTCACCTTCTTCTCACACTTTATCTACTGTACTTACCTCCCAATATCTTTCATATACTGCAGAGACAGAAACACTCTTGATGTGGTCTCACAAGTGTCAAGTAGAAGTAATAAACCATTTCCTTTGATTGACTGGCTGCACTCTTGCTAATAAATCAAATATATGGCTGACTTTCTTTGCTGCAAGTCTACTCTATTGATACATTCAACTGTTGCCTTACAAGACATGCAGATCTTTTTTTTCTGAAATGCTTTTTTTGTCACCAGTGAGCCTGTAACATGGTTAAATAGGCACGATCCTCGGTTTCTAGAAAAGTAAAAGGGATTTCTTTCCTTTGCTTCAGCTCAAAAGATGCTTAATGCAGGGGGAAATTTGGAGAATTTAGCAGCCAAACAGATTTATCTTGGTTTGTCCATGCTAAAACTTTTCAGCAGTATATCTCATAGCTATGTTTAAGCAAATTTACAGGGAAGTATCACCAAGTTTTTGCTTGATACAAAATCTGAAATGCTTGCATTTTTTTACATTGTGTAAAAGAAAGCCAGTCTTTCAACTTATTTCACAGGAAGACTTGAGTTGCTCAGACCAAACACTAGATATATATTTATGTCTAGGAAACTAAGATAACACCATTGTTAACACTGTTGGTTAGTTCTGCTTTGACTATGAGTGCTGAAATACTTGGCTTACACACAAGCACAAATGCTCAGATATTTTAAGCTTTACAATCTCAAAAGGTATTTCAGGGTCCTGATGAGCACAGATAGTATTTTCCACTCAATCTAAGAAATGTTTCTTGGTCTATAATCTGCTGTCTGATTATGAGGGCTTTAAACTAGGACCTGTGGGAGAGAGGGACACAATTAAGAACACTGAAGTTTAGCCAAGGAATGGTTTGAAACTCTCTGAGGATTGCAAAGCTAATGGGAGTATCCATACAGCTCCAAGGAACACTACAAGTTTGGAAGCATATCTGCATTGCTTGTATATCAATGCACACCGTACGAAGAACAAATAGGATAAAGCTTTGATCCCTTTCCATAAATATGATATCACTGATATTAGTGAGACTTGGTGGGACAAGCCCTGTCTCTAGGGTGCTGAGATGGATGACTATCAGCTATTCAGGAAAGACGTAAGACAGGTGAAGATGAGGTGTTGCACTGTATGTAATGAATGATAGATTGTGGGCTGCCTGACTTTCAGTGTTGTGGGATCATAACTGATGTGGCAGTGAAGTTCCATATGTGGTCATCAAAATTATAAGGGAACAGTTGTAACAGGTCAACATTCATAAATCCTTGGAACCTGATGAGATTCAACTCAGAGTACTGAGGGAATTAATGCATGTTATAGCTGGAACCCTCTCAAGAATTTATGAAAGATCATAGAAGTCTGGGAAGGTTCCAGCTGACTAGTCTGCATTATTCCTGTCTACAAAAAGAGCATGAGAGAAAACCCAGGAAACTACAAACCTGTTAGTGTAACTTCAATCTCGTGTAAAAGTCATAGAGATTATCTTGGGGGATATTGAAAGGCATTTAAAGAATAAAGTTATTATCAACCATAGTGAACATGGGTTCATAAAGGTAAGGTCCTGACCTAATAATCTGTCTGTCTTTCATGATAAAGACACGTGCATGGTGAATGAGAAGAAGGCAGTGGATATAAGCATTCTTCATTTTAATTAGGACTATGATACAATTCCTCTCAACATAGAAAGTCTACTTAAAAAATAAATAAATAAAATGATTGTTAAAGTTTACTTTTTCTTCTCTGAGCTATTATAAAACTGTGAACACAAAGTTCGAGTGCTATATCTGCAACCAGTTAGTACTTACCACTAAAGAAAAAGTAATGAATTTCTGCTTGAAGAATTTAGGATGCAACCCAAAGGAATCTGACAACACTGATGAAATTAAAATTCTTTTTTTCAATGTGGATTGTCATATGTATGGTATTCAAACTATTAATTGTAGAAGAAGGGTCACTGACATTCAAAATGAGATATGTAAAAAAAATAAATAAATTGTAAGACAGTCTAGTAGAAATATCTATGTCTGATTGTCATTACTGTTTTCAATGTTTAATTGTTGCACTGAAGAGAAAAATTATAAGCAATGCTATGACCTATATTTTTCTATTTATTTCACAAACAGGTAGCATTTTTTAATCTTTAAAAAAATACTGAATTGCACTATAAGGTTTGCTTCTCAAAATACAACTGACAGAATGAATGGTGATACTAAATGCATGCACTTTGAGAGAACTTCTTAAGTAACAGATGACCTGAAGAAATACGACCTGTATCAAGCTTTGCAGCTATTTGCTTTCTGAGGCATGCAGGGAGATCAAGCATAATTCCTATTGTATTCACCAACTTAAAAAAAAAAATCATTATGCAGGCTGTTACTGTAAAAATCCTACAACACCTTCAAAAGAACATAAAGACACATTTTTCAAACAGAACAAAGACCACAATACCATCTCAGCTTTTATTGATAGTATGCTATCTGAAACACAGTTTCTAGTTGTGTTTCCAGCCCTCTGGGGAGATCACTGCAGTCGAAGAAACAAGGAAGATGCTTTTTCCTGTTCTACAGCTATTCAGTCATACCGATCCCTATGGCTTTTGTCTTCAAAGAAAGACAGGTAAATTTTGCCACCTTAATTGTATTTTTAACTTTTGTTGTTGTTGTTGTTTGTTCTAGGAGAGGTATCTGATGTAGCTGATTATGGAGACTGCCATGCCAAGTTAATGTTAACAGGTCTTCATTTATACTAATAGAAAGTGATCTACTGGCTTTCTCTGACAATCATCTTGTACAACCTGTTAATTGCATCAAGACCACACTCTGCAATTTTACCTATTGGGAGTTTGCACATTTTTAAGCCATATGATTCCGAAGATCTTATGAAAGGACACGAAGGACAAAAAATAAAAGGGAAGAGGAAGCAAGGACTTAGCAAGGAGAAATCATGCTTGACAGTCCTGACTTCTGTGACTAAACAGTGAGTTAGGAGAAGTAGTGGAGAGTTTTTTAATCTTGACATTAGCAAGGTTATTGATCCAACTAAGTGGCATGAAAACTGAGAAAAAGGATTTGGTTGGATGGACTGCAAGACAAATGAAGTACTGATGGGATTACTTTTTGGCTACTGAATGCAAAAATCAAGTACTTGAATTTCTATACAGTGAGCTATGAATGCTTGGGTCAGTACCGGAATTGACAATATTTAATATCTACATCAACAACTTAAAATATGCGGCAAAATGCATCATCTTCACATCTATAAACAGACACAATCTGATCTGCTGGTGAGCAGAGCTGTATTCAGAGGGACTTGAAGAAACAGGAGAAATGCATCAAAAGAACCTTTTGAAGTTCAGCAAAGAAAATGCCAAACTGTGCACCGCAGAGCATCTGCTGGTGTCAGTGCAAATGTGTAACAGATTGGCTAAAGCCAACTTTGCAGAAAAAGAACTGAAGGCCCTTTTGGAATTAAGACAGAAGAATGACCTTACAACAATAAAGTCTAACTACACACTAGACTGAATTAGCAAATTTACCAACAGGTTGAAAGAACCGATGACACTTTTATCCAGATCTGATGAAGTCACATATGTAACAATGTCTCCAGATTTGAGCTTCTTGATGTAATGAAAAGATCAATACACATGCGAATATCTAACACAGAATCATTAAAGAAATTAAGGCTCCAGAGGAAATGATATACAAGAAAAGGCAGAAGAAATTTAGTTTGTTTAACTTGGAGAGGGGAAAGCACAGGAAAAAAGAAATAATAATTGTTGTCTTCTACTGCCTAACAGAGCAATTCTAGAGGGCACAGTGGCAGGCTCTTGACAGGCTTTTGTTTGAATTGTCAAAGCTTCCAATCTTTCTCAGTTGCTATATATCATTTATTGCTTTAAAAATATCTGTAAAATTCAAGAAAATTGTACTTCTCTCATTATTGCATTTCAGATTTTTCCTACCATATCATTCATTTTTACTGTGTTTGGCTAGGATGTAGTTAACTTTCCCAACAAGAGTCCACATAGTTCTTGTAGCTATGACAGAGTTGGCACATCACATCAGTGTTTTGGTGGACAGCGCTAGCACAGCATACAAACACTCTCCAAAGCCCACAAAATCCTGTAGACTGGAAGAAGACAAGAGGAGGGAAGAAGACATTATCAGGGCAGCTAACCTAGACAGATCAAAAGAACATTCTATGCCAGCATATTCAACAATAAAAGTCGAGGAAGGGGTAAAAAAAAAGCGGGAGGCACTCTCATTATAAAAGAACATATCTCCCTGAGTAACTGCTATATATTTTAAGACCCTGATTCTTGAAGTTTGGCTGAACACTTCTTGCTTATGGGAAGTAGAAAATAACAGTTTTCACTTTTTGCTTCCATGCTTCTTTTTCCCCTTTAATTAAACTCTTCCTCATCTCAACTCATTAGTTTTTCATCATATTTTCTTCCCTTGTACTGCTGAGGAAAGAGAATGAGAGAGTGACATGTTTAAGCTAATTTGTCTATCAGCGAGAAAAAAAAAAACATTGTCCTTTCTGATGCTCAACATGGGATTCAAGGAATTTGAGAAAGGGATAGTAAGACAAGTAAGATTGATAAGTAATAAATGAGAAGGGCTACTGGCAAAAAATAGACTGGACATTGTTAAAGAATGCAATACTTGTGAGGAATTTGTGTTATAATTTGTTGAAAGGACAAAGATTGGAAATTGTCTAAAAATCACTCCCAATAAAATATTACATGACAGCTTTTGTACATCTTTGTTGGTTTGCTTGTTTGCGTGCTTTCATTTTTACTCTGATTTTAATTGGAGGGATAAATGTTTTCAGTAGGAATAACAAGAGAAAGAATATTTTCTTTTCCCAGTATCTTCGGAACTGGTACAAAGCACTCGTTCATAAAACCCTTAAGCAAATAGAAACACTTTGAAACCACTCAAATAGAAAATGACTTCCTTGTTACAGAAATTTCTTTAGTGAAAAAGTAATGTAAATTATTCACAAAGCTTCTAATATTTGGAACAAGTTATTTATGAGCCATTCATGACCAGGAGATGACATATGCAAATCTAACAGTACTCAAACTGTATTTATGCTACAGTAAGTTAAAGTTCTAACTTGAATGATGGCTGACTTAATAGAAAAACAGTTAAGACCAACTGTCAAGGCAAAAAATGTGAAAAGCCATGGCTTTTTCATTTCTAACGAGTCATCAATTTGAAAGAGAAAATATGTTGGTATACATTACATTAGGTAATACTAAATATATTATCCATTATAAAACTTTAGTGTCATTTGCAATATCATCTTCTATAATAATTAATTGGAAAGCCTATCTGAAAAAGTATAAAAAACAGTATAATTCACTACATTGAACATTTTGAACTTTGCTTATCAATGTTAACTTTGTACTTTATCAAAGTAGCAAATGTGTAAACTTTGACACGAGCCCCCTGAATTTCACACACTGTCAAAGATATCTTTGACATGTTTATGGCCAGTTATTCTATTTTCCTTCACTTTATATCTTAAATGCTCATTTTATCACATTGTACATAGATCTCTTCTGGCTACATATCCAGAGAAGGAACATTATGAGCTCACCTGGGCCGATGGGCTGTTTTGATATTAAAAATCATTTTGTTTCTTATATGCATTTTAAGAATTCTCTACTTTTTATTCTCTAATACTATGCTTGAGATCATATTTTTCTGATGAAGGAAAATAAATAAAGAAAAATGAGCGTCGTATTTTCTTTGAGTGGAGACTATGTATTTAATAATTTCTATATACTGTATGTTGTTTATTATTTCTATATACTAAAGTAAAATGAATGGCCAAGAGATAATTTTTTCGTGAAAAACTAGTGGAATATTTATGATAAATGATTGTTGAAAACTAGCAATTAATGTTATAAAACAGCTATTTATTGAAAAAAGTTAATGTTTGTATTGAGCAGTATTAGGTTTCGGAAACAAACAAAAAAAAAACAGTAAGTTGTCATTTGTAGAGAAGGTTGTAAAATGATAAATTATCGGGAAAAGAAAGTACCTTGATCATCACCGTTTTCTACCAGAGACATAGTTTATCAATGCCACTACTATAATCACAGAGTGACTACGGAAATTATATTCACACTTGCTTCT
Organism: Chrysolophus pictus; assembly: GCA_037305975.1. Classification (NCBI taxonomy): domain Eukaryota; kingdom Metazoa; phylum Chordata; class Aves; order Galliformes; family Phasianidae; genus Chrysolophus; species Chrysolophus pictus. The sequence goes on along the minus strand of CM074576.1, from coordinate 35,368,368 downwards.
AGAAAACTCATATGAAGATAGATAATTGAGGGGCTCCCTTTGAGAGTCCTCTAACAGATTATCTAGAAAAAATTATACAATATTTTAAATTAATGGTCTCATATTAGAACCATTCTTTCAATTTGTCCTTGTTTACCATTCTGTCACTGATAGCAGTCTTTAGAAAAAAATGGAAAAAAAAGGAAAAAAAACCACCAACAACAAAAGTACTCACAACAGATTGTGATACATACAGTTACCACTTCTTTTTTCTCCCTCGGGCTCTTATCTGGTTTTTCATATGTGCCTTAAATGAAAGTTTAGGTAACTAAAAAGAAATAACTGTAGATAAAGTTAAACTTAAGTAGGTATCCAAAATTCCAGAAAAAGAACAAGTCATTTTTTTCTACTTGCAACTATACATAAAATTAAAACTAAGATAATTTTGCGATTTATTCAGAAATAGTATTTAATGTTAGGTGGCTTTTTGGTTGGTTGGTTAGTTTATTTTTAACTTTGATTTTTGTTCCATCCATCTTGTAGAGCAAACGAAGGCAACGACAGAGCCTTTATTTGAGAAATAAGTGCTATAGGAAAAGATATCCATGAGGAATTAACTCAGCCCTCCCGGTAACAGTTTGGAGAAAAGGACAAGCTGAGGAATGTGACCCTCCACTGTTCGTACTGTTGCGCCACAGCAAAGAAGAGCAGGGGAAAAGAGGGACCCGTTCAGACTCAGATGGCACGGGAAGTATAGTGGAGACAGAAGGAGTGGCTCTAAACCCCTCCCTGCCCACTTCAGGCATTCACGGACTCACTAGCTCACCCATTGGTTCAGGCTGTGATCTTGGAATTCCACTGGACATCTTAAAATAAAACAATATAATATTTTCTCTTATGTAATATATTATTATACAAATGAATTTTTAAAAGCAAGTGGCTGTGTGGTTTTTAGCTGCCAATCACTGCAACCATAAACAACAACAAGCTTCTTTGAGATGTTTTAGTTTATGTGTTCATAATTACCAGTTACTTTTGAACATATTCTTACAAAAAAAAGGAAAAAAAAAAAAAAAAAAAAAGAAGAAAGCAAAGCAAAGCAAAGCAAAGCAAAGCAAAGCAAAGGAAAGGAAAGGAAAGGAAAGGAAAGGAAAGGAAAGGAAAGGAAAGGAAAGGAAAGGAAAGGAAAGGAAAGGAAAGGAAAGGAAAGGAAAGGAAAGGAAAGGAAAGGAAAGGAAAGGAAAGGAAAGGAAAGGAAAGGAAAGGAAAGGAAAGGAAAGGAAAGGAAAGGAAAGGAAAGGAAAGGAAAGGAAAGGAAAGGAAAGGAAAGGAAAGGAAAGGAAAGGAAAGGAAAGGAAAGGGAGGAAAGGAAAGGGAGGAAAGGAAAGAGGGGAAGGAAGGAAAGAGGGGAAGGAAAGAGGGGAAGGAAGGAAGGAAGGAAGGAAGGAAGGGAGGGAGGGAGGGAGGGAGGGAGGGAGGGAGGAAGGGAGGAAGGGGGGAAGGAAGGGAGGAAGGGAGGAAGGGAGGAAAGGAGGGAGGAAGGGAAGAAGGGAGGAAGGGAGAAAGGGAGGAAGGGAGGAAGGGAGGAAGGAAGGGAGGAAGGGAGGAAGGGGGGAAGGAAGGGAGGAAGGGAGGGAGGGAGGGAGGGAGGGAAGAAAGGGGGAAGGGAGGAAGGAAGGAGACCAGTTCACTGCTTGGAAAGAAAGGATGTGGAATTTTTGTTTAAGAAACATTTCATGTATACAGATCCTGAATGAATTTCTCTCTAACTTCGACTAAGAATTGAGAAATGGAAAATAATAGTATCCTTTGACTGAGCTTTGACTTTTAGATTTTTTACATAACTGCAGACTTAGTCACTTTCTATACTCATCTCAGTGTATTCAAGGCATATCCTTTAGGTCTTTTGGCAATTAGTGCAGTTTGATAAAATATTGAAAATACCTGCAAAGGGCTGGATGTTATGACACAAGATATAAGGGAAGGTGATGAAACAACTTATTCTGGATGTCATCACCATGCAAGTGGAAGAAAAGAATGTTATAAGGCATAGTCAACATGGATTCGCCAAGCGGAAATCATGCTCAACCAATCTGGTAGCCTTCTATGATGTCGTATCTGACTGAGTAGGTGAGGGAAGAGCAGTGAGTGTTGTGTACCTTGACTTCAGCAAGACTTTTGACACCGACTCCCACAACACCATTGTAATGAAGCTGACAGAGTGTGGGATAGATGAGTGGATAATGAGGTGGACTGAGAGCTGGCCGACTGGCAGAGTTCAGAGTGTCGTGTTCAGTGGCATAGAGTATGGTTGGAGGTGTGTAACAATCTGTGTTCCCCCGGGGTCAGTGATGGGTCCAGACTTGTTCAACATCTTCATCAGCGACCTGGATGAGTGGATAGAGTGCAACCTCAGAAAGTTTGCTGATGATAGAAAGCTGGGCAGAGCATCTGACACACAAGAAAGCCACGCCACCATTCAACAAGATCTGGACAGACTGGAGAGTAGGGGGAAGAGGAACCTGGTGCAGTTCAAGAAGAGCAAGCATAGGATCCTGCACCTGGGGAAGAAGAACTACATGCATCAGTACAGCTTAGGGGATGACCTGCTGGAGAGGACATGTTCTGGTTGAACAAGAGCCAGTAGTGTTCCCTTGTGATCAAGAAGGCCAGTGGTATTCTGGGATGCGTTAAAAAGAGCATGGCCAGCAGACTGAGGGAGGTGATCCTCCCCCTCTACACTGCTGTGATGAGGACACATGGAGTACTGTGTTCAATTTGGGCTCTTCCATTTAAGAAAGAGTGATAACTTCTAGAAAGTGTCTGGGGAGGGCCTCAAAGATGATTAAGGGCCTGGAGCATCTCCCCCATGGGAAAAGGCTGAGATCTCTGGTACTATTCAGCCTGGAATAGATTGAGATGGGATCTCATCACTGTTTATAAACATCTGAAGTGCAGGACTCAAATGGATGATTCGGGGCTCTTTCTACTGGTGTGAGGGCAATGGACAAAAACTGTGATACAAGAAGCTCCATACAAATATGAGGAAGAACTTTTTTACTGTGAGGACCACAAAGCACTGAAACAAGCTACCCAAAGAGGTTGTGGAGTCTCTTTCTCTGGAGATATTAAAGACCTGTCTGGACACTTTCTTGTATATTTTAATCTTAGCACTCTTAGGAACCTATTTTAGCAGAGATATTGGACTTGACATTCCTCAGAGGTCCTTTTCAGCTCCTACAATTCCATGATCCTGTAATAGGGTATTTTCCAATAGCATGGCATTTTTAAGGTCATCCTGAAAAGTATCTGTATCTGAACATGCATAATGGAAAATATGGATATGAAAAATACAATATAATACGTAACTTATTAACATTTTTAATAGCTCATTGCTACAAGCAATAATTATAAAAGAACCCAAGTGAAAGCATCTAGAAACATTTCTCAGGAGTAAATATGAGTGGATTTTCAGCAAGTGAGCTAATAATCATGGATGTCGATCTACTAAATTACAAATATGATTACAGCGCATTTAATTAGATGATTGATATGGACTTTAAAAGAAGCTTAGAATTTGTAGTGAATCCACCGTCACAAGCATTGCACAGGAGATAAAGAGAACAAAATAAAACCCCTGTAGATTACACCTGAGACCTTTTGTAAAAATTTCAGCAGATTACACCTGAGACCTTTTGTATTAGTAAGCTAATCAATAACAGCTTACAAAACCAGCAAAGGAACAAAAGCACAGAAAAACTTAACTAGCTCTAGTAACAGTTGGATCATGACAAAGTCAGAGTTTGGGAAATAAAATGGTAGTAATGTAACTGGAAAATAAATATCAAAGAATTCTTTTCTAAAACTTGATTTCAATTCATTCTGTCCATTACTCTAAATGTTGCTTTCCAAATCTACCTCGCCCCAGCACTAAAGAGGATATTTCCCCTCTGAACAGGTTTTATCTGCTATGAGCAGCACCAGAACTCTTTTTGGTATTTTTCCTCTGAGGGTAAGAAGTATATAAAATAAAGATTGTTTTGTTTTCTGCTCTGACTGTATTACTGCTCTTGAGGGGAAATTTGTCTTTATAAAAGGTTTTATGACATTTTAGTGCAATGCAATATGGTAACACTCAATACCTTTCATTTGGTTTTATTACTCGTCCTTTTGTATTGGATTTATGTGTTCCTTATGGTTTAAAATAGGAACACATATAGGTACAAAAAGAGAGAAAAAAATAATAGATGTCACTGTATTTTTTTTCTTTTCCTAAAAGATAATTGTAAGGCACACGCACACACACACAAATCTTTTCTACCTGCATTTCTTCTCAGTCCAAGATTCTTTAAGTATCATGCTTTTCTGACACAAATAATTGCATTAAGAGCTTTTTAAGTTAAAAGTTTAGATGAAAGCAAAAATTAAAGAAAACTTAAAAAATTAAAGACACTAAAAATATCACATAAAGACAATAGTCTTTGGTCTCTTGCAGTATTCTCCTGGGGAAACAGGCTGTCTGTGGACTGGACAGGTATACCCTTCTTTGGAACTGGCTAGAGGGCTGTGTCCAACGGGTAGTGGTTAATGGAGTTAAATCCAGCTGGTGACCCATTTCAAGTGGTCTCCCAGGGGTCTGTACTGGGGCCCATCTTGTTTAATATCTTTACTGATGACCTAAGATTGAGCGTACCCTCATTAAGTTTGTAGATGACACCAATTTGGGATATGGTGTCGATCTGCCTGAGGGTAAGGAGACTCTTGAAAGGGATCTAGGTAAGCTGGATCACTGGGTTGAGGTGAATGGAATGAGGTTCAACAAGGCCAGGTCCCACGCTTTGGCCACAATAACCCCATGCAGCGCTATACGTCTGGGGTAGAGTGGCTGGATAACTGTGAAGAGGAAAGGGACCTGGGGGTGTCAGTTGATGTTTGGCTGAACATGAGCCAACAGTGTACCCAGGTGGCCAAGAGGGCTAAAGGCATCTTGGCCTGCATTAGAAATAGTGCGGCCAGCAGGAGCAGGAAGGTTAATCATCCCCCTGTACTCAACACTGGTGAATCTGTACCTTGAGTACTGTGTTCAGTTTTGGGTCCCTCGATACAAGAAAGACACTGGGGCCTTAGAAACATGTCCAGAGAAGGGCAATGAAACTGGTGAGGGGTCTGGAGCACAAGTCTTATGAGGAGTGGCTGAAGGAGCTGGGTTTGTTTAGTCTGGAGAAGAGGAGACACAGGAGAGATCTCATTGCACACTATAACTTTCTGAAGGGAGGTTGGGATGAGGAGGGGTTTGGCTTCTTCTCCTGGGCAACAAACGGGACCTGAGGAAATGGCTGCAAGCTGTATCAGAGAAGGTTTAGATTGGACATAAGGAAACTTTTTCTCTCAGAGAGTGGTTGGGTACTGGAATAGCCTGAATGGCCTGCCCAGGGAGGTGGTGGAGTCGCCGTCCCTGGCAGTGTTCAAGAAGTGTCTGGATGAGGAGCTACGAGATATGATTTAGTTGCTAGTGGTTGCAATGGTAATGAGAAGACGGTCGGATTAGATGATCTTGTAAGTCCTTTCCAACCTTGTGATTCTATGATTCTATGAATAGTGAATTGTCAATTTATTTTCGAAGAAAAAGGAAGATTTATAATGTTATGTTCAAAATAGATACTAGCTGTTTCTTACATAAAGTTAAATAATTTGAGAGAAAGACCTTCAAAGGAAAAAAAAGTAATATTTAAATATTTAATTCTTACAGAAACTATTATTTTATATATATATATTACAATTATTTAAATATCTATCACTGTTATATGTCAATAAACAGCAAGCAACTTACTTGTTTCTTGCAATGCAGTTGTTTTTTACTGGAATACTATATATATTTGTACTCAACAGGTCTACTGCAGTACTTGCAAAAATACCCAAAATGCAGATGCATATTCTTATCATGATGCTTTGAATCATAGGAACTTCAGATATGAATCACTGCTAATTTAGTTCAAAATGCAATCATTACATATTTGAATGAGTTTGGCTGAGCCAAACTTTGCCATTATCTAACTACAGTGAATTTAGCCTTTCTCTAATGAACACAGAAATCTTCACTGTTGTACTGTTAGCACTATATGTGGATATTTTAATGCTTCTTACATTAAGAAGCATGTCTCTGTCCATCGTTCAATTTTATTAATCTGTGTCGCTGCTATCCATTCTTCCCTGACAAAAGTGACAAAGTCATTCTATTTATTTATTTGTTTATTTATTGCCAGGAAAATACATTATGATTTCAAGACAGTAACCACAGCCATCTATATGACCAGAAAATCTTGCGCTATGTAATATAAGATCTCTCAGGGTGCAATCCACCAGCCTGGAAGTACTATTGATTGAGTTACACTCATAACTGAGCATGAAGACCTACAGGTAATTTTAGCTTCTGTCCCTGGTTAGAAAGTAGATCATGACAGTGATCATCCTGTTAGTGTAACTGCAAGTGAAAGCTTTTGTTCCTCTGCTTTCCTGTTGTCACTTGTCAACGTTTTATGATTTTTGTTGTCTTGTGGGTGTTGAAGAGTTAATGTTCTGGTTCTGTGGACTGCCTTCTTTAGGATTTTGGTTCTTGGAGGGGAGGCGAGGAGCAGCATTTCCCAGAGGACTTGGCACCCAGGGGAGGAAAAGCGGAGCTCCTGGCGGGACACCAGCCTTTCTCCCTCTCTCGCTGGCTCTCCCTTGGTCCACTGCAGAGAAGCACATGTTTCCTGTCTGCTTTCGCCTGCAGTCTAAGGCCAGAGTGAGGCACCGGTTTTGGATACTCTCTCTCATTTTATTGGATTTGTTGATCTCAATTCCAATTGCATTGTGCTGTATTGTATTATCTTACATTCCAAAATCATAGTTAGTAAATTAATGTTCTTTCTCAGATTGTTGCCACTTTTTTTTTTTTTTTCTTCTTTTTTTTAGATCCGTCTACTATCTCCCTAGCTTTTCTTCCCCCGTGCCTCCCCCTCTCTCCCAGGATGCGGGCCTGAGTGTGCCCTGCCTTATTAGTTACTGGGCCAGGCTGGACCAGCTGCAAACCGTTTTTTTTTTCTCTCTTTTTTTCTTTTTTTTTTTTTTTTTTTCGGGCTGTGGGCCTGTTCCCTGTCATGGAGACAGAGCTAGAGGCAACTCAGTGACATAACCTCAATTAAGTATATTTTAAAGGATAAAGGTTATTCTTTTTAATTTTGATTTTAAGATTTTTAATTAAAAACACATAACAATTACAAGGAAATTATGTTAGTAGAAAGAGGTAATAATCTGAATCAGGAATGGAGACACTTTTCAAATACTCAGTTCTGAAATAAAGATATACTAATATAAATAGTCAAATTGTTTCCATGAAAAGATCTGTTGAGGATTCCTATCTTTTTTCTTTCTCAGAGAAGTTGCATTTTTTTCCCCTTCAGGCATCTTCTTGTCACTTGATCAGAGAGTAACGGTGTATTTCTGGGAGGTATAAATGGAGTAATTACAAAATACAAGATTCCTGTAGCTTGAAAAAGAACAAAGAGATTTTCAGTGTTTAGATTATGTTATGTTATCTGTTATTTAGCTACAGCACATCTAACATTGATATGCTTTTTAAAAAATATATTTTTTTAAATGAGTTTCCTGTTTCTTATTTTTAGATTTGAGGAAAAACGTTAAAGGAAGTTCTGTAGGCTCTGAATTTCATACCCATTCTGATTTTCTTGAAACTTTATCTCACTTATGAGGAGAGTCTGAGAGATCTGGGACTGTTCAGCTTGTAAAGGACTGAGATGGAATCTTCGCAATGCTTATAAATATTAAAAGAGCAGCTGCCAAGTGGATAGGGCAATATGCATTTTGATGGTGTCCAGTGACAAGAGAAGGGTCAATGGGCATAAACAGGAATACAGGAAGTTCAATATGAACATGAAGAAAAATTCTCTACTTTGAGGATAACGCAGCACTGGAATAGGCTTCCCTCAGAAAATCTGATCTTCTCTGGAAATATCCAAAAAGCACCTTGATGTTTTCTTGTGCAACCTACTGTAGAGGAACCTTCTTTAGCAGGGGAGTGAACTAAATAATCTCAAGAGATCCCTTCCAACTCTTATTATTCTGTGATTCTGTGATTATAAATTTCAGATAAAAATCCTATAAAATAAAGGGATAAATAAGTACGATTTTTAAGTAAAATTTTTATGATACATGACTATCAGAGGAAGTCAGGAGCTAAAAGTTGCATGTCACATCAACTAATTTGGAAGATAGTTGAGGAAATGAACATATTTCCTGCACAATTTAGTCTGTAATAACTGAAGGAATTAGAGAATAAGAAGTTTCTGAAATGGTAATGCTAAGAAAAATAAGAAGAATATTGAGTACTGTTGCCAACAAAACTGTTACTAGGTCTAAGTTCTTGATTACTGACTTCTTCCACTGACTTCATCAGAATACAAAGTTTGCCCCAATTTGATTTTAATGTATATGCAAAACTGCCAGAATATCCCTAGACATTTCCCATTAATTTTCTTTCTGAAGTTTCCAGTTAATTAAAAATAAATAAAGAAATGTACATGGTGGAGACCATCTGGCACTCAGAAAACTCCAAACTCATCAATATTACCAGTAGTTTATGGCAGCTTAAAAGACTTTGAGAAGCATCACTCAAAAAATGTACATGAGATTCTTTAGTGATAGAGATCCCATTCCAGGAAACACTGCTTTTGATATTATTTGGTGTACAATACAAATTTATTTAATAACTTAATTGGTATTGCAGGTAATTAGATGCATATTTAATTTAGTTATGTTTAACAACAATGTAAGATTTACTGATAATATGAGTTAGATCATAGGATTAAATTTTTAATAGTCTGCAGCCATTAGCCTATTTGGAGATTAATAAGGTGATTTAGTTTAAAAAAAAAAAAAAAAGATTAAACAATGACTTGATTACAAATTCATAGGTGACAATATTCACACTAACAAAATATCTCATATCAGTGTACATACACAAAACACATATTCACATGCACATGCATACACACAAATAAACAGAAATATATGGATCCAATAAAATATCTCAATGGATGTGAATAAAATGTGCATAACTGAAACACATGTATACAACTAAGGAGGTGGACAGCAGAAGAATAAGTTAGCCTTTACTTAAAAATTCCCTCTATTCAAGTGTACAGCAAATACTTAGATGTCTGCATTCCTCAATGGGCTGTATGCAGGCTGTCAACTGGCTTGAGTGGTTCACTTTTTCCCTGGCCTCTGTCCATAGATGGCTTCAAGGGTATGATAGTACCTGAGAAGTGTTTCACACCAGAGCAGATATTGATCACACCCTGCTGCAATCCAGGAGAGCTCGAAGGGTCTCTCTTAGGTCTGCTGCTTGCAGAGCCTGACTTTGGTTATATACTTTTCTGTACTTGCCCCTATGAAGTTTGCTGGTCTCACATATTACTGCCTGGAGTTTGTCAGTCCCATAAATTCCAAGCAACTCTCCATGGGGTTTTCAATTCCAGGACATGTACAAGGTTGTTAGGCGATTATTTACCCCACAATTTTTCCCACACAACAGTGTGAGAAGAAGGAGTAAGTTGTGTTAATGGGGTGCCTTAAAGTTCTGATCCTTCACCTCTGGGAGAGGAGAAGACAAGAAAATTGCACCACCAACTAATTTCACAGAAATTTTTATTTAAGTATTTTATCTTTTCTTATTAATATGAGAGTCCTTACATCTACTTATTTCTTTAATAGTGACAGAAATATAGGCATGAAGAGCATTTTCAATTAGGAAAACATATTTCACTTTCTCTGAGGAAATGCCATGATTTTTTTCATAAACCAAGATTAAATGTGAGCCTCTTCTTTTGCTCTTTGAAATTTGGATATGATCTTTTCTGGACTATTATTATTATATTATTTTATTTATTCTTAATTTATCTGAATAATCTTTAAACACTTTCAGCGTCATCATTATCATCAACATTGTCATTGTACATAATTTTTAGCAATCTAATTCAGAGAAAAGTTGCAAAAGACATCAGAGATCATTCAACTCAAATACACAATCTAGAAATGTTTAAACTCTCATTGTACTTTTATTCAGATTAGAGCAAAAAACAAAGGATAGAGATTTATATTCACCACATGGATAAATGTAAATTTGTAGTACATTTTTCATAGCAAAAACAACAACTGAGAAAAAAGGACAAAAATGTATTTGTTATTTTAACAACCTAAAATAATTAAAAAATGTGTGTATGTGTGTGTGTGTCAAATAAAAGCAGTGTAGTTATGTAGTTATGAGAAAATGTGTTACATTTTCTCTTAGGGAGGAAAATGACATATGCCGAGCCATGGAAAACGTTCTTCTAGCACCATCATCTAGCTATTTAACATATTTCTGGGGGAGGAGTGCTGGCAGACACCAAATCATCTCTAGGGCTGTCATATGTTAAACAAATTTACAAGCTGGATAATGTTTTTAGATAGTATAGGCATTATTCTGAATCGTTTCTATTGACTTTTCTGTATACAGATCTGCTATTTGTAATGGAAATTCCACTCATTTTCTAATGTGCACTGGAAAAAGAGAGTCAGGCCTTGTTTGTTTGTTTGTTCTGTTTTCTTTTGTTTAGTTGGCTTTTTTATCTAACCTAGATAAGTATGCATATTTCAATGTATTTGAAATGTAACTTTACAATTTATTTGAATGTTTTATATTTCTTATGTTAACTCTTTAATTTTTTATCCCATTCATATAAGTTAATAAAGAAATATGTTATTTTTATATCCACATTAACTTTTCAACCATTTATTTTGGAAAAGGTACTGGAAAGATGAAAATCTTCTTGTTTTAAGAGGAGCTTAATTTTTTTTCACAATAGATGATTGCACAGTATCTGATTTTCCTTAGTTGGAAACTAAGTTTCAGTGTACACAGTTCTGAATCTTAATGTAATTTGTATTAGCATTACAGTTTACTTAGATTCAGGGTTACTTTATATTGAGATGCAAGTTGCATTTTTATAGGCAGCCTCCTGAAGAACACTCAATTATTACAGTATAATGAATCTGCGTTATTGTGTTTAAAACCATATACATACACTCAGACTCATATTCACATAAAGCCAACATTCTTACCTGGATCAGAACCAGTGAATTGTTAAGTAAATCCACTTCAGTCAAAGCCTGCCATGCACCACACTTCACAAATAGGCACTTTAATGTAACTCAGTACTTGTTGTTTACAAAGGCATGGTCTCTGTGATTAACTGCCAATGTATCTGACTTGGCATTGTTTTTCCTTTGATATTCAGATCAGTGATATACAGCTAAGGAGATATTTCCCACCAAAGGTCCTAGATAGTAGATAATATTTTTCTCTAATTTTAACTATATATATATATTTTTTTTTTGAAATCTTTTCTGCAGTATGATTATTGTTCTCCATAGAAGGACTAACGGGAAAAAAAATTATTCTGTTCCTTCCAGATCTCCCACTCCAAATTCAAATTGCATTTGAAAAGCCAAGAGGTGTATCCCACCTCCTTTTCTTTTTAGCCTTATATATATATTGTCAGCGCATTATATTTTTTGTGCTTTCACCTGTTAAAAATTACATAATAAGCTATTATATTGTATCTGAACACTGGGTTATGGTCTACTTTGATTGATTAAGCCAAAGATAGGTTTTTTTTCATGTTCTGAAAAATGAAGAGATGGCCAGTAAGATGCAACATCTTTTCTTTGCCCCAGTGCAAGAATATTGTGCACTCAAACTTCAATTTTTAAGTCCTCCTAACCTTCATGAGACTCATATGGCCCACAAACTTCTGCATATATTTTTAAATGGTAATAATAACATGAACACTGTTTGACTTACTGGACTAATTTTATCTTCTAGGCAAACTCTGCTAGTGACTGGGTTGTTCTTGCAGAGGTGAATACCTGAAGTTCCAGAGACCTTTAATTATACCTTTTTGTTGTTGTTGTTGTTGTTGTTTTATACAGCCTTATGTTCTCCCATCTGTTTCTCTCTAAAAGCAGGGTTACCACTTAGTGTTTGTATACTTCACCAGTACTACTTTGCTCTCTTGCTTCCTGTTTGCTGAATATTCGACCACAGAGATTTTGTACAAATCTGAACCCTTTGAACTATTAAGAGGCATCAGTGAAGTTTTAAAATAGATTTATACCTGAAAAATAGTTTATACCTATAAATTAACAAGTTATTTTGTTATTTACTCCTGTGAAATTAATCAGCTGTGCATATACTTTATATGTATATATATATATATATTTTTCCCCCAGAAAACAAGTACTGATGATTAACTAGAAAATTAATAATGACTTCAGTTTTAACCAAAGAAATCTCTTCTGCTGCTCGTCCTCCCCATGTAGGAGAATTCAATTAGTCTCAGGTAGTACAGCTGGGTTCTGAAGTCCAAACTCCAACCTAAGATCTGCTGCCAAATAACCATAATAATCAAAGACACTTAAAACAGCAATCTGCAAGCCAGCGTGGTGGCTCTGAAGATTATTACTCCAGTCTGTTAGACAATCTGTTCATGAAGACTTTGGTTTAAGCCCTGGCATCGCTCATTTGTCTATACTTTGCTCTTGATTCTGAGCCACGAGTTTCTGCTCCAGAGAGGAATGGGAAAGAGATGAAAAGGGAATTTTATAAATATTTTAATTAAACGAAAGAAAAAAAATCAGAGAATTTCATCAGTATTACATACTTCAAAAAGAACCCCACCACCAACAACAAAAAGCAACAGTTTAATAACTGGTATGAATTCTTACTTTGTTGAAAAACACCCCTTTGTTTGATTTGTTTGATATGGTGCTTTGTTGTTGTTGTTGTTTTTGTTTTTGTTTTTTCCCCAAGTGAGAAATTTAGGTTGTCTAACTTATACTTTGGATACTCACATCAGATTCAGAGAAGTTAGGTTGCCTTTTTTGTTGTTGTTTTGGTTTATTTTGGTTTTGTTGCTGTTGCTGTTGTTTTCAAAAGATGTTCAGTTAAAATCTGTAGCTGGAAAAATTACACAGGATGGAAAACATACATTTTCTGTTTGTACCAGTAGGTCACAATGTCCCTTTCAAACTGCTACTACTAGGAGACATTTCTCTAAGGTGATGTTTTGAATATACTAAGTTTTACAGTCTCCCATTGAACAGGAGCTAGAAGGCTGGAAGGATTTACTGAGAAAGTTATTTACTCTATGATAGCTAATATATATATATATATATACACATACATTATTATACGTACAGCATACACACCAAATGTAGGCACACATACATATATCTGCATATACGTATATATATGTTTTTTATATTTGTATTTACACATACACATACTATGTCTCTCTGTATATGTATATCATGTACAGAATCATAGAATCATAGAACCACTAAGGTTGGAAAAGTTCTCCCAAGGCATTCAGTCCAACTGCCCACCTACCACCAGTATTTCCCCACAAAACCATGTCCCTCAATACCATATATCTGAACATTTCTTGAACACTTCCAGGGATGGTGACTCCATCACCTCCCTGGTGAGTGTATTCCAGTGCCTGACCACTCCCTCAGAGAAGAAGTGTTTCTGAACATCCAACCTAAATCATCTATGGAGCAATTTGAGACCATTCCTTCTAGTCCTATCACTTGTTACACAGGAAAAGAGGCCAACCCCCACCTCAACACAACTTTCAGGTAGCTGTAGAGAGCAATAAGGTCACCCTTGAGCCTCCTCCAGACTAAACAATCCCAGTTCCCTCACAGTCACTCCTCATAAGACTTGTGCTCCAGAGTCCTAACCAGATTCATTGCCCTTCTCTGAACAGGGCCTCTACATCTTTTTTGTAGTGAGCGGCCCAAAACTGAAAGCAGTACTCAAGGAGCCAGTTCCCCGGGACTGAGTAGAGGAACCATCACTTTCCTGCTGCTGCTGGCAACATTGTTTCTCATACAAGCCAGGATGCCATTGGCTTTCTTGGCAGCCTGGGCACGCTGCAGGATCACATTCAGCTGAGTATCGACCATCACTCCCAGTGAAGCCAAAATTAATATAAACAAATCCATGGGACCCAAGGAGATAAACACATGTGCTGAGGGAGCTGGGAGAGGTGATCACTAAACTGCTCCCTATCACCTTTGAAAGGTCTTAGGTGACAGGAGATGTGTCTGAAGACTGAAGGATAGCCAGTGTCACTCTCGTCTTCAAAAAGAGCAATAAGGAGAAACCGTGACCAGTCAGCTTCACTTCCAGTCCTGGGAAGGTGATGAAAAAACTTATTCTGGATGTCATCACCATGCAAGTGGAAGAAAAGAATGTAATCAGGCATAGTCAACATGGATTCGCCAAGCGGAAATCATGCTCAACCAATCTGGTAGCCTTCTATGATGTCGTATCTGACTGAGTAGGTGAGGGAAGAGCAGTGAGTGTTGTGTACCTTGACTTCAGCAAGACTTTTGACACCGACTCCCACAACACCATTGTAATGAAGCTGACAGAGTGTGGGATAGATGAGTGGATAATGAGGTGGACTGAGAGCTGGCCGACTGGCAGAGTTCAGAGTGTCGTGTTCAGTGGCATAGAGTATGGTTGGAGGTGTGTAACAATCTGTGTTCCCCCAGGGCCAGTGACGGGTCCAGACTTGTTCAACATCTTCATCAGCGACCTGGATGAGTGGATAGAGTGCAACCTCAGAAAGTTTGCTGATGATAGAAAGCTGGGCAGAGCATCTGATACACAAGAAAGCCACGCCACCATTCAACAAGATCTGGACAGACTGGAGAGTAGGGGGAAGAGGAACCTGGTGCAGTTCAAGAAGAGCAAGCATAGGATCCTGCACCTGGGGAGGAAGAACTGCATGCATCAATACCGCTTAGGGGATGACCTGCTGGAGAGGACTTGTTCTGGTTGAACAAGAGCCAGTAGTGTTCCCTTGTGATCAAGAAGGCCAATGGTATTCTGGGGTGCATTAAAAAGAGCATGGCCAGCAGGTTGTGGGAGGTGATCCTCCCCTCTCTACTCTGTCCTGGTGAGGCCACATTTAGACTACTGTATCCAGGTCTGGGCTATCTTGTTCAAAAAAGACAGGGATCACCTTGAAGGAGTCCAACAGATGGCTGCAAAGATAATTAAGGGTCTGGAGCATTAATTTAGCCTGGGGAAAAGAAGGCTGAGGGGGGATCTGAATAATGTTTATAAATATCTGAAGGGAGGTAGGAGGCAAATAGATGAGGCCAGGCTCTTCTCAGCAATGTGTAGCTATAGGACAAGGAATAATGGCCTAAAAGTTGAACATAGGAAGTTCCACACAAACATATGGAAGGATTGCTTTACAGTATGTTTGACAGAGCTGTGGAACGGGTTGCCCAGAGAAATTGTAGTGTCTTTGTCTATGAAGATATTCAAGATCCATCTGAATGCTTAATTATGTGACCTGTTGCAGAGTGCCTGCTTTAGCAGGGGGATTGGATTTGATGATCTGTTGAGCTCCTTTCCAAACCCTGCAATTCTGTGATTCTGTGACTTTAGCTACTTGTTTGAATGGAAATCCTCATCATATTTCAGTCACTATCATGACAGCAACATAAAGCAGTATGCTTGCTTGTTCTCCAGAAGACTTTTCTTAATAATTTAAGCAATGAACTAATGCCAATTTCAAATTCTTTTCTAAATTCAAAACACTTATAATAGTCGACATAAGAATGATCCTGATATATCACCATTGAATAGATTGCATGAATGAAGGTTTCTGAGAATTTAGGTCCCACTTTACAGTAGATAATTGTATAATCTTTTTACATCATAAAACACATAGTAGCTAAAGTTTTTCCCTATAATCTTCAACTTTTAATATTCATTCCCACAGCTTTCTGGAAGGCACACAATGCATAGAGTAACTGAATTTAATTTCAAGGTTTGTGCTGTACCCACACAATGCTGAAAATGTTGTAGATGGGTCATCAAAAACTTACTTGCATGTTCCTGGTCAAAGCAGGGCTGACTTATCCTATCATATAGATATTCCTTCTTTGTTAAACAGACTGTTAATTTCATCTCTCATTCTTGTCATCCTACCACTACAGTACACAAAATTAACTAATTGCTCTAATTGTCCTAAATCTCCTAATTTTCTGACATCTTATCTTTTTCCTTCTCCATGAATACTTTGTGACCTAACAGGGACCGGAATAACTTTCACAGAATCAATGACTACTCCAGTGAATTTCAGTGTCTACCTCTGGAAATGAGACCAACAGGTAAAGAACAACCCTTGTCTGTATCTTTAAATTATGTTATTTCCCAAACCAGAATAACCAAATCCAGACTGTGTTTTGTGAGCATTCCTTAGTCTACGTTAAATCAAACCTTGCCCAAGAATTGCCTAGTAAAGTGACTCTTGTCCTGGACCAGAAACATTACAAAGGACCATTCTAACAGTTGAGTAGTATATTGAATTGATTTTGTATGCCCAAGATCATCCTCTGGCAGTATTTAGTTTATCAGTACTGCTTAGCAATATACTTAGCAAAAGAGTCTTAAAAATTCCTTATGAAATTATTAAATTTGGTAAAGTGCCTTTACCATGTTAGCTCAAAACTTCTTCTCTTGTAATTCCTCTACCAAGCTACTAAAAAGGTCTAATGTTTCAAAATTAGAGAAAATTTTTCCAAATCCTTGAGTACCATATGTGCCAATAGCCTGTTTCATATCGGTAGTTCTCTTATTCTGAAACAGGTAACAATTGTACGAACAATTAAAGATTCTCCAAAAATACATCAAGAAATCCACTGTGATAATGTGCCTATGCAGAGCCTTAGGTCCAAACCAGGCCAGTACTTTAATCTACTTGGAATGTATGGTACACATCAAAGTTTTGAACACAGAATTTCCTACAATCAATCATCTATAAACTTTTGGCTCAAGAATTACTATAGTTAGCCCTGATTCATTTGGAGCAGGTTTCTAAGATTGTGGTCTTTCTGTCATTCTATACCTTTAAGGAATTTGCAAAACCAAGCTTTCATGTTATGTTTCTCATGCTATCTAAAAGCACTTAGAGGTTAGGCCTGCAGTTCTTCAATGTAGCACTGTCGTCTTCAGTTATCGTCCCACTCCATTCCCCAGTGAGAAGTGAGAAGTGAGAAGACAGTGACTATCATTTACTTCACTGACATAGATTAGGTGCACCAAAACAATCAACTAAATATATTTTATTTATTCGATGTATTCTGAGTGAGCTGTTGCACATATGATCTGTAATGTCATGTATTCTAAGCGAACAGTGTATGACAAATCAGTGTTCTAGATAGGGTGGAGAGGAAAAGTAAATTAGGATAGGAAAGGGTTAATTAGTTTGGAAAAGGTTATACAAAGTCTGGGGAAGGTAAATTAGAGTAGGAAATCTTAAATGACCTGTCTCATTGATACATCTGTTATGGGTTGGGGTCCTAGGGGAAGGGCAATTGAGGGTCTTGGAAGCTAAGGGGTCTCAGGCCAGTTGAGGGAAAGTCCAAAAGCTCTCCTCCAGTGTCCTGTCCTTTCCTTGACAACTTCTGGTCATAGCTCAGGCCCTTGACATGAGTACTAGGCCACAGTCTGCTAGCACAGACAATTTTGATGTAGCTAGAGAAACAAAGCAAATCAAAGCCATTTTCCTTTCCAGTCAGTTGCAACCAGGCATCTGTCATTTTTAATTTATTTTTCTTAGTAGATATCTTTGAGAAACAAGTTTCAAAAAGACTAGTTTCCCTTCAAAAAAATAAAATATCTATTAGATAAAAACTGTGGATACAATAACATATATTGATATTACAGATATTTAATAACTAAACGC
Organism: Chrysolophus pictus; assembly: GCA_037305975.1. Classification (NCBI taxonomy): domain Eukaryota; kingdom Metazoa; phylum Chordata; class Aves; order Galliformes; family Phasianidae; genus Chrysolophus; species Chrysolophus pictus. The sequence continues at coordinate 35,350,510 of CM074576.1, read as the reverse complement.
CGTTAAGAAAATGGAAGAAAACAGAACATTGAGTATCTAGATACACTGACTAAAAAAAAATAAAACAAAAGAATCCTATTAGATTTCTTTATCCCTTTTAGCCTTTCTAAATGACAATTAAGTTTGCCTACCCTATCAATAGCGGGCAATTTATTTGTTTCTACAGCTGAGCCTGACCTTCATTGATAACAAAAACATATATCCACTATCCACAGTGACTATCCATGTCACTGTGAAAGATGCATTACATTGTCTTTAAAATGAAACTGATTTGAAATTTGGACTGAACAATAGAAAGCTGGAAAAACCCAAGTTCAGTAACAGCTCTGAAAAGTCCCAAGATGTTAGGAAGAAAGATTTTCAGCACACATATTATATAATAATATTACTTATTAAAAATGCCTATAATTCAACACCATCTGAACAGAATTTGGGGCTGAAAATTCTTCCTTTAGTAACAAATATTGTAAACATATTGTCTGATTGGTAAATTCAAATTAACTCTTACATACCACTAGATTGTTAAGAAGAAAAAATAAATATTAAAAAAGAAACAATAGCATCACAGTGCACCTACATTTGTTTTCCTTATATATTTTCTCACAAGAAGATATTTTCTCCCTGATAATACTAATGAAACAGTCACAGAAAACCAACAATCTATGCTAATACTCGATTTCCATGGTGAAAAAGTATTACATATAACAGGATATTGTGTTGATGCATTTGACAACAAACAGCTATGATATTCCTGACAGTTCAAATAGTTAAACCAGTTTTCACCAATAAGAACATCCTTGTAATTGACAGAAATGGAATCAGGAATTTGTGTGTTTATCTGGAACTAAAAAAAAAAAAAAAAAAAAAAAAAAATCTCTTAATTACTTTAGCTATTTTCTTTAAATAGAGTTGATATTAGCATTTCCAATCTATCACAGAAAATCCTGCAGACTCTTGGTACTGTGTTGCAAAATGTATTTGCAGGAATGTTGTGTAATACATAGCATCTTGTGAAAAAAAAACAGCTCTAAAAGTCACAATCGTTACACTGAAATAATTTATGTTTCTCCTTATGATCATTTGATAGAGAAAAAACAGTTTTATGCTGAGATAGCTGGCCTTTACTTCCTCATCTCCAAACAGGTAGTATAGTAAGGCTAAATCTCTTTATTCATGACTTCTTATGCATGAAGGAAGCTTGGGTTTGTTGTTATTTCCTTTTGAAAGAACAATAAATGCAATTAAAAAAAAAAAAAAAAAAAACCTAAGGTGTGAGGCACAGTTTTGTGTCTTCCTACTTTTTTTCTTCATTCTTTGAATGGCTAATATTTTCATAAATCAAATGTGTAACTTCTGTAGCATAATGATGTCCTGTTTAGGTACATATTTGTTATTTGCATTGCAGCACTCTTTCTTCAGCGTCAATCTTGATATTACTTAATGTTCATTTACTAAGACAATGAGCCACATAAAAAAAACAACAGAAAAAAATACTTTTCTTGTAAGGATAATTTGCAACAGATGTACTTGTATATGCTGTTTTGCACCATATGAATCACTGAGCTTAGATGTCAAAGAGTAAATGCTATGTGTATAATTGCTGTGGTAGGAAATTACATTATAAAGTGTGATGTTAATGTGGAGTTCAAATACCCCAAAGATTTTCACGAAAACTTTTCACTAGAACTAGAACCCTTTCTAAAGGGACTTTCTTGACCTTAATAGCTTTCATAAATAAAGCAACTTATATTATTATTTAAAAAATAAAAGGTAGAAGAAATATATATATAGTTCCAAGCTAAAAGTGAATGAACAGTGACACCCAGTGGCCAGGTAAACATGCTATAAATTGAACTAATACTCCTTGATGAGTGCGTTGTGACGTGCTAGTTAAAGAATGAGGTTCTCAGTGAGCAAATCATCATTATCTCAAGTCCAGCCTGCTCCTAATTTTGGAAACATGGTATTAATTAGAACTGATCCCATTGTGTAGTATGTTCAGCACTTGTTTATTGCTATTATTTACTTTTGCTGACATCCCAAAAGATAGCAGTATCAACAGACTAACGGTCTATATTAGAAATTACAAACAGAGACCAAAATACAAGACTGCTCTTATACATAAGTTCTTAGAGCATAAGGCCAATTTTGTAGAAAGAAAATAGTAGGGTTAACAAAAGAGATTCTACCATTTTTTCTTCAACAATAATTTTAATACATCTGCCCAAAGCAATGAGATTCCAATATCATAGAATCATAGAATGGCTCAAGTTGGAAAAGACCTTAAAGATCATCAAGTCCAGCCGCAACCTAACCATACTACCCTAACTCTGACAACCCTTGAAACTCATACAATTTACCTTGGCCCATTTATCCATTCTATCCATGCCTTTCTCCCCTCAGGCAGATCAACACTCCCTCCCAACTTGGTGTAGTCTACAGACTTACTGAGGGTGCACTCAATCACCTTGTCAAGATGTTAATAAAGATGTTAAATAGAAGCAGCCCCAGTACTGAATCCTGGAGGACACCGTTTGTGACTGGCCACCAACTGTATTTAACTCCATTGACCACAACTCTTTGGGCCCAGCCATCTAGCCAGTGTTTCACCCACCAGAGCATATGCCCATCCAAACTGAGGGCATCCAAGTTCTCTATGACGATGTTGTGGCAGACAGTGTCAAAGGCTTTACTGAAGTCCAGGAAGACCACATCAACAGACTTACCTTCATACACTAATCCTCATGTCACCTTGTCATAGAACGAAATCAGGTTTGCCAAACAGGATTTACCATTCGTCAACCCATGCTGACTGGGTCTGATCCCCTGGCTGACCTTTAGCTGGTCCATGATGGCTCCCAAGATTATCCATTCCATAACCTTCTCTGACACTGAGGTGAGACTTATATGCCTATTGCCAGGATCATCTTTCTGGCCCTTTTTGAAGATTGGTGCCACATTTGCCAGTCTCCAGTCCGACAAGACATTCCCGGTTTGCCAGGACTGCCGAAGAATGATGGAGAGTGGCTTGGCAACCACATTTGCCAACTTCCTCAGCACTCTAGTGTGCAATCCATCCAGACCCATGGACTTGTGAGCATCCAACTTTTGGAGCAGGTCCAAAATCTCTAAAATGTCATCCTGGATTATGCAGGGCCTATTCTGTTCCCCATCTTTATCGACCAGCAAAAGGGGCTGTTTGGGCAGGGTGTAACTAGTCTTACTGTTAAAGACTGAGGCAAAGAAGGCATTAAGTACCTCAGCCTTATTCTGATCCTTAGTCACTATGTTGCCCTCTGCATCCAACAAAGGATGGAGATTCTCCCTATCTCTTCTCTTTCTGTTGATGCATTCATAGAAATATTTACCGTTGTCATTTACCTTAGTGGTCAAGTTCAGTTCTAGGTCAGGTTTGGCTTTTCTAATTTTCTTCCTGCACAGTTTCACTACATACTTGTAATTGTCATAAGTTGCTTACCCCCTCTTCCAAAGACCATAAATTTTCCTTTTGGTCCTGAGTTCCAACCAAAGGTCTCTGTTCAGCCAGACTGGCCTCGTTGCCCATTGGCTTGCCTTCCATGACTTGGGGATGGTCAGCTCCCGCACCTTTAAAATCACTTTCTTAAAGTATTCCCAGCCTTTCTGGTCTCCCACGCTCTCCAAAACTACCTCCCAAGTGACCATCTCAATCATGGTCTAAAAGAGACCAAAGTCTGCCCTCCAAAAGCCCGAGGTGGCAGTTCTGCTGACTGTCCTCTGTGGTTCAACAAGGAAGAATCTATCATTTTGTGATCACTCTGCCCCAGACGGCCTCCAACCTTTACATCCCCCACAAGACATTGTCTGTTAGCAAACTGAGGTCCAGGATTTTTCTTGCCCTTGTTGGCTCCTTCACCATCTCTGTCAAGAAGTTATCTCCCACATACTCTAGGAGCCTCTGGGACTGTTCCCTTTCTGCTGCATTATAATTCCATTAGATGTCTGGGAAGTTGAAGTCCCGCATGAGAACAAAGGGTAGAGACCTCAAGATTTCACCCAACTTTCTATAGAGCATCTTATCCACCTCTTCATCCTGGTTGGATGTGGAAAACTGATATTTGATCTTGAACAGGATAAAAATAAAAACTTCAATGTACTAAAATTCTTAAGAAGTCTCCACAAACATATTTTTTCTGAACTGATTTATGTTCTGACATATATGTGAGATATGCACTTATTTCACTCTACAGCTACTGAAGATGGTAGTCTTTTTGAGCAGTTAGAACAAAATCTTCCAGATACTGCAGGTATGGTGTCTGTCCAGCCCTGACATACTCTACTCTGCCGGTACCCTGGATGATTAAATATTGTCTTTGACAAAGGCTGCAATATGAATCCATTTTAATGTGCAGCTGTCAAACATACTGAGTCTTTAGGCAGTGCAACCAGAATCCAAAGAATATTTTATGACAGATATTCCGCAAAGTCAGGAAAAATCATCAAATCTAACATGTTTTGTACAAAAATATTTGGTATTAAGTTATTTATCACTTTTCTGAGTGAATATATATGACACAAAACATATATTTTCAAAAGAGTTGTGTGATAGGAAAGTAAGGGCTGCATATGCCAATGGAACGACCCTTTTGCTTTATCATTGTTTAAAATATTCATACAAATCTACATTCTTATCACATCTAAGTACTGCAAAAGAAGGCTTATTAATACAGAACTCATCCTCCAGCAGGTCTGCAGAGCATTTAGCTTTCTTCAAAGACAGATCAAGAACAGAGCATAGTAGTATTAGGAGAGTTGGAAGTGTTTTTTGAGAGGCTGCCATTGTAATTTTTAGTCATTATGCAGCAGAAGTGAATCTCACTCTCAGAAATTAGTGGGACTAAGAGATAGAGCCATTATCCTAACTGTGTGTTTGGGAAATAAATGATAAAAGGAGATTTTTATCCTCTTAATATTAGAACTGGGTGTTATTATACCATAAAAAAGATTTTTTCATAGCAACTATCCTCCTGTGCAATTTCACTGAACTGAAACTGCTATTTTTTCTGAAGATCTGCTTTTTATTATGCAGTACTACTAGGCTGACATACTAGTAGATCAGAGTTTGCCATGAGGTCATTGATTTTTAAAGTAGAATAACAGAATGAATATTCAGTAGGCAGCTAAAATGAAAAGGGTGAAAGACATACAAACTAAAGAAAATAATCAAATTAATTAAATGAAAGATCTTTGTCTAGGAGCCAAAGAACATGACACAAGACAGAAAATCTTTGAAAAAAAATGTTTGTCAGATTGCAGTAGCTATTCCTCAGCAAATTAATTTTCTTTCATTTTTTCCTCACTTTCATATCCTTCCAACTTGATTGGAAAGTTTACAATTAAAAAAAGAGCTCTGCTTGTAATTTGAAATATGTCTATTATGTATAGTTCATGCATTCTTCTTCATGAGACTGTTTGATGGGTTAATGCTTTCTATTGGTCTCCAAAGTTTCATGACAAACAATTATGTATTACTTATTAAAAGACATCTTATAAATCACTATTTTTAATAATTTCTTGTAGCTACAGAGTTTTGAAAGAGAAGGTTTTTAATGTTTCCAATTATCAAAACACTATAAAAGGTTTTGTGATGGATATCAAAAATGCTTGACATGTCTCATCATTTGGGAAACCTTATTCTCTTCATGAAGGGACACTCTGAAGGCCATATGTGGATAGTTCACTAAGAAAAAGAACAAATAATGTGAGATTGGAACCACTTACAGAAAGCTGTAGATTGCAGTCAATCAATGGGGATCAGAAACGCTTCTCCAGTTTTGTGCCAAGGATCTGGGTAATTTATTAGTCTCTGAGGAAAGGGCATGGCACTACTTTCCTTGCACATGAACACATGAAATTCAAAAGTGACAAAATCGCAGAGTACATTTATTGAAAGAGCAGTGGTAATGCCTTTTTAGTGTGAGCTCTACTTGAAGCCACAAAAAGAGTTGCGTCTGCACCAGCCATGCTACTCCTATTACTGTTTTCTTTTCAGTAGCATGAGTGATATCTTGAGGATTCAATTAGACCTCTGTGAAGTGAATCTGGAAAGAAGAACTGTCAGGACTGATTATTATTTATTTATTTATTGTATATGTGCAATTCAAATTTATTTGGAATGCCAATATATCAGCATGACTGAAAAGAGAGATGGTAACCAGTGAAACAGCCTGGAACTTTCTTGTTATCTAAGACTAGTAATTCTTCAAGTAGAAGTCATCACTTGATAAAAACAGAATAATAAATGTTTATCTTAATCACTTTTATTTCTCAGAGTAACATAAAAGTAAAAAACACAAAGTGATAGATGGATAGATTGATAAATTTTGTAAAGCTGTAGCTGTATCAGTAGCTGTAATATTCTCTTGGTTTTGTCTTTGATTTCCAGCTTTTACAGAATCTTAATAATGATCATACTGCTTCCATTTTATTTGCAGTATCCATACAATATCCAAAATATATACTTAATTCATGTGGTTATTCCCTTGACCAAGGCATTAAAAAGCGTGTAATTCTAAAACACAAGATGTAGTTTAAGATAATGAAGCAAAATGAAAGAAAAATTTTTGTTATCCAAAGTACATAGCAGTTTAATCAAAGTAGGTAGGTGTACAATTCAACATAATTTGTTAAATAAATTATTCTTTTGGATCACAGAATCATAGAATCGCTCAGGTTGGAAAAGACCTTAAAGATCATTGAGTCCAACCAGAACCTACCATACTAACCTAACTCTAATAACCCTTTGCTAAATCATGTCCCTGAGCACCACATACAAAAGCTTTTTAAACACATCCAGGGATGGTGACTCAACCACCTCTCTGGGGAGCCTATTCCAGTGCTTAACAACCCTTTTTGTAAAGAAGTTTTTCCTGATATCCAACCTAAACTTACCCTGGCAGAACTTAAGGCCATTTCCCCTCATCTTGTCACATGCCACCAGTGAGAAGAGACCAACCACGCTCTTGCTGTAAGCACCTTTCTGATATTGGAAGAGAGTAATATGGTCTCCCCTCAGCCTCCTCTTCCCCAGACTAAACAGCTTCAGTTCCTTCAATTGTTCCTCGTAGGGCATATTCTTCAAGCCCTTCGTAAGAATTCTTGCCCTTCTTTGGACCTGCTCCAGCACCTCAATGTCCTTTCTGTACTGAGGTGCCCAAAACTGGACACAGGACTTGAGGTGTGGCCTCACCAGTGCTGAGTACAGGGGGACAATCACCTTCCTGTTCCTGCTGGCAACACTGTTTCTGATGCAAGCCAGGATGCCACTGGCCTTCTTGGCCACCCGGGCACACTATTGGCTCATATTCAGCAGGGAGTCCATCAGTACATCAAAGTCCCTTTCCATCAGGCAGCTTTCCAGCCACTCTTCCCCAAACCTGTAGGGTTGCCTGGGGTTGTTGTGACCAAAATACAGAACCCGACACTTGGCCCTACTGAAACTCATACAGTTTACCTTGGCCCATTTATCCAGTCTATTCAGGTCCCTCTGTAGTGCCTTTCTCCCCTCAGGCAGATCAACACTCCCTCCCAACTTGGTGTTGTCTGCAAACTTACTGAGGGTGCAATCAATCTCCTTGTGAAGATTGTTAATAAAGATGCTAAATAGAAGTGGCCTCAGTACCAAGCCCTGGAGGACACCACTTGTGATTGGCCTCCAGCTGTATTTAACTCCACTGACCACAAGTCTATGGTCCCAGCCATCCAGTCAGAAGAATATTTTTGAAGATTTGAAGAATAATAAAAAGCTGCAAGGCTATTTATTTGCTTAGTAACACAAGAGCATAGTCCATAGATAAGAAAGGACTTTGTGTAGTTTTCCATTCTTTAAGATCTCGATTTCTACAGTTAGAATTTAAGAAGAATTATGTTTGACATGTATGTAGATAGATAGATAGATAGATAGATAGATAGATACACTTTTTTTTTTTCAAGTACTATTCATTTCATAATTTGTATCACACTTTTTAGTGAAGTTAGAGCAATGCAATAATTAGTAGATTCTCAGCTGTCAGCTAATGCATCTGTCTGGATATTCATGAGAAGATTTTTCTCTACTATTCCCACTGTCCATAAGAGTTCAGCTCTATAGGTCATAGTCACTCCTCACTTTTACCTCATGAACATGTGTCCTGGAAATAAAATCTGAAATGGAAAAAAGAGAGTAGAGAAGCATGCAATGTAGATTTTAAAATAGAATTAGTATGTTATAAGGCCTGAATTCTAGTACACACTATTAAAAGAAGTGGATTCTTTGAATGCAAATAGTAGGTATGAAAAACTCTTATGGGTAAGAGTTGATTATTTGGACTCTATCAGACATTACCATTACTTTATTCATGTTAAATGATCAGAGTCTATTGTAGTCTAAAAACTCATTACTAATTTAATCTCCAGCAAAAGAGTATACCATACATGCTACAGTTTACTTAAGTGATTCATTTGCAAGATCAACACAGGCATAGCCACTTAATTTTGTATGTACCATCACTAAAGTGAATAGAAAGTATAGTGACTTAAATTTGAATAAAGCATGCACTGTAAAACATATTTATCCATTGCAAACCACCTTTGACTTTCAGACAACCTGGAACAGAGGTAATGGATGTAAACACATCCTTAAAATTGCTGTATGGTCTGTGAAGTATGCATTCATTATTGATGTACTTTCTTACTCTTTTTTTTTTTTTTTTTTTTTTTTTTTTTTTAATTTGTACTGTTTATCAACTTTATTTCTTGTTTATGGTCCAAAAATGAAAATTAAAAATAAAAAACAACAACAACCAACAAATAGGAAAAACAAACAAAAACAATCAGAAGCTTATGATTCAAAAGCAAAGCTTGGCAATTAGTCCATTCTGTAAGAAAAATGTCTTAAAATTAAATATTTCACAAGTAGTGAAAAAATTGTAGAGAAGAAGATGCATTGAGACCTTAGACCAAGAACATTTGTTCAGTTAAATTACCCCCTTACTACTGTCCTCATTGAACAACACAACTCAGTTGAATGGAAGGAGCTGATTGGAAATTTAATCCCAAAGACTAAATATTGCCCTTCAGCTTCAGTTCAGGTCATCTAATAACATTACACAGCTGCTAGCTTAGTGTTAAGTTTTTTGATTAAGTACTTTCCTGTATCTTTTCCAATGACAAAAATATTATCTTTCTAAAGACATAAGACAATGTGTATTCGAAATAGCAGAGAAAGGCAGCCTCTTGAAGAGAGAAGGAGCAATATGGATGTAATAGTAAGATGTCATTATATCAGCTGATGGAACACACAAATTAGAGGTTGCAGACCTTTGTAAAATGGAAATAATGAGAGAAGATATTTATTTATTAGCATTATATGCTGAAGGATCATCTGATTGGCTGAAAGGCAGCTATTGATAAAAGTTTTGGAGTCTCACATAATGGTCTAAAACTTTCTTAAATAAAGACATTGTATTGGAGCTTATAGTAAGGAATAATGGATATCGCTCAGAAGTCTTTACTTTGTCTAGCAGCAAAAGGCGATGGTGCCCCTTTTTGCCCTCCCTTTTTGCCATAACTGGAACAAATCAGTCAAAGAATCCAACACAATAACAGAGTTGAAGGCATAGGAATATTGGACATCCTGGATAGAATTTCATTATATGCTATCGATGTCATTCTTTTCTTACCCAATCCGTATGAATCCCTTGGGGGGCAGCAGCCAATGAATTAAAAAGTTTTAAGAAGTCACTGCAGAATCATAATCAAAGTAAGTTCAAGATCCAGTGCATCAAACTTCCAACAACAATATGTGAAGCCATACTAAATATGGGTTCATTTGGGCTAAACATTCAATTGGATACTTTTGAGTGCACTTACCGCATAGTACAGATAGTCATATGTTCTCTTTTTTGCTCAGCTATATAGGTCTACTGACCTTGAATAGTGTAACTATCAAGTGGATATAATAATAAAACTACCAAGCCTTTAGGGAGAACTTTTCACCCAAGGACCGCAAATCATTTTAAAAAAGAGGTCAGGATCATTAACTGCATTGGCTGGGAGAACATGCCAAGGAAAACTGACTTGGCCAAAGTTGTCTAGCAGACCTCTGGAACAGCCAAAAAGAAACAGATTCTTTTATGTTAGAGTGCCAGCATAAGGAGACAAATTAAAGCAAAGCAAGATTAACATTGCTCCATTTATTTCATTGCTCCATTTGTCATTATATTTGAAAGTGTCTATGCATATTTGGCAAGACAATGAAATCATCTTAATTTCTTAGCTCTCAAAGCTTTCCACATCACCATCAGCTTCATTTCAATAAGCTACTGTTACAACATTTGAAATGCTTTGTATCAGCAGAAAAGGTTCCCCATAGTTGCAACTATCAGCAAAAGCAAGAGTTTGAGAGTATACACTCCAGATGAATGAGTTATGAGAAAGAATATGTGTTGTATCCATGATAAACTGTAAGTATGGGTTAACCTAAGCAGATCTGTGACAAGGTCTTGTCAGTGTGATTGCAGGTTTCAACAGCGTTCTCAGGCAGAGCATCAGAAATTAAGTGAAAATTAAGACAATTTGACTCCAAAATAATTTTATTGAAATATCTGATAGGAGCATGTCTATCCAATTTGAAAATTAATTGTGTAACTGTGAAAGTGTGTTCCCAATTGTCCCCAACCTCATCCTTTGGCCTGGCTGTTATACCTAAGGCATTGCTCAGGACTGATAACATTGTCCTACTAAATACTAACAGTTAATCAATCATCTTACTCCCTAGATAGCAAGCAGGTCAAGAGCCCCTTGAGCTATAAACCTCATAACAAGACTGCATGTGACCTCTTCAATTCCTTCTAAATACTGGGGAGCTTGAGTCATTTTAGTTTCAGGGTGGATTGTGTAGAATAATTACTGGGGGGTGACTTCTTGAGATATCTACCCCCTAAGAAAAGGTACATTGCAGAGGAAACCTCCAGGATGAAATGTGGTTCTATGGAATATGAAATAATCTATTTCATGATCATTCCCTAAGCAACATGAGACCTGCAAAACTTACATGCTGGTAAAACCACAGGAGTTTGATATGCTGACTCTAACAGATACAGAGTGGAGAGAGGAGTGAACACCATGGCCAGACTCTGTGGAAACAATGCATGGATGGGAACTTGGTGGTACAATGAAACTGATGAAGTGTATAGTTGTCACTCCGAGTTAGCAGCTTTTCTTTTCTGTCACACCAATCACAACAAATATGGATATGACTAGAGCCACTAAAGTTACACCTGAAACTAAGAAAATAGTATAAAAATGGTTTAAGAGAGAAGGAATTCTGGGGAAAACACCATCACTGACAAGTTGAGTGGACATCACTGATTTCCAGGACCAGTCAAAAGGAAAACCCCTCTTCCCTGCACATATGGATACCTATTTTATAAAATTTACACACAGGGTTATACCAAGTGCTTCTCTGGGAAACATAGAAATCTCTATGGAGTTATTCCATAATTTAATGCATCTATGGTCAGTTGTATCATTCACATTCTTGGTACCTCCATATTCTCTGCAGACAGGGTATTTATCACCAGCAATTCAAAAGAATCTGCAATCTCTTGCTTCAATAAAGAGAAATATTTATTAAGTTAGTTGTGACAAAACTCAATAAGGGTAGCTGTGCGAGCCCATTCTAGTGTGTTGAATTCATAGAACTGAATAACTTAATAACATAATAATAACTTAATAAATATATATATACAAATATTTGTATATATATTTAACAATTTCCTAATGATATTGAGGTGTATCTGTCTTGTAGCACTTTCCTCAGTGAAAATCAAGCAAGCTAAAGTCAAGATGTTAAATTTTATAAACTAGGATATTTAACTTCTCAGATTAAAATAACTTGGATAACTTAGGGAAGATAATACAAGAACCTTGTGGTCCTTGTTACTTACTGAAGTTGCTTAGTATCTGCATAGCCAGTAGGCCTCCAGGCTCTATGCTGTCATTCACTGTCTGCTTTTGTCTGTGTCTTTTGAAGTTTTTCTCCTTGAAGAGGTGCAACTGCTTCAAACATTAAAATACATCCCTCTCCTTTCATTATTTCAATGAAAAACAATTAAATCAGAGATACAGTCCCATCCAATTTACCTTCCCTAGATTTCCCTAAACAAGGCTGAGCAATTTTCAACATTTATAATAGCTAATACAGCAGTCAAATCTATTGCAATCAGTAATGGAACATTGTCAGATTCTGTTGTACTACATATTTATGCATAATCAGTGTCCCTGAATGTTAATATATGTATATATTATATTTTAATGAAATGCCGTATCATTTATCTCATCAATTTCACTAAAAAAATCTGTCCCTTTATAATATTATCATTGTGAAAGAGTTGTATTGCCTGCCTGTCATTGACCCGTGAGCATAAATAACATAATGAGGAATAAATATTGACTAAGAATTTGTTCTACTGTTTCAATAGAAGAAGAAGATGTCAAAATACTAAAGTATTTTTCATTGAAAAATATGTATATGTGTGTTTATTCCTGTCTCCTTGTCATACAGTATCTTGTGTGATATTTTCAAAGCAATTTAGAAAGCTCAATACATTAAACTCAACTTTTGAAAATGTGTTACAGGCACAATTCCCAAGGGCAATGCAGGAAAGTTAGATGTTTCATCTGCAGCTGCTTTAATAACAAAATGAAAAACTGCAATACACTTTTATTAAAAAGTCTTGAAATTCCTCAAGGGAAAGTGAGATCATAGTTTTAAATTTCTTTAGGTGACACAAAAGGCTGGTATCTTTCTCCAAGATTGCATTTTGCTAGGTCCTTTAAATGAAGGCACAGCTATGGTGAGTTGAAAAAATGATAGCATGCAAGAAGGGAGATACAATTGGATTTTTTTATTTATAATATTTTGGAGTTGAGATGATCAGAAATTTTGGGATGAAATCTTCAAAGGAATACCTATAAATCATTTTAAAAACACCACCACAAACAACAAAAACTTTTTTTCAAATTATTAATGATTATTGATACAAACAGATTATGCTGTATAATCTAGCTTTTATTTCACTCTAGATCACATACAAGTAATGTAATTTCTAAGTATGTACCTGGCTGTGTTTTTGTATGTGTCTACTTTTTAGTGAGAAATAGAAATTGTTGGCCTTATTTGAGGCTAAATTCAGAAGCAAACTGAATCACACAAGAAAGTGAAATGAAAATGTCTGATTTTATTAGACATCTAAACAATAACTATAGATGCTTTAAACTGTACACATATCAGAGCTATATTAATAAATGTATGCTTTCTAAATGTATGTTTAAGGATACTTTGCTAACAGACTTTACTAATGGAAAATAGAAAAGCTAACACTGAATACATTTTAACTACTGATTTATATAAGCAAGAATAGTGATCATAGCATCTGTGGTTTCTGTTGCTTGCATGTTGTCTAACTGTTGTCCATCTAATTCCTTAACAATTTAGATGGTTTTGTCATTAGAGTTTGACAGTAGGGGAATTTCCACAACAGTAATAATAAGAAATCAAAGTATATTTAACAAGTGTTGCTGTTTAGAAAGAGATCAAGTTTACACTTGGTAAGACACATACTTAGCTGATATCTTCTACTGACAAGAAAGCCATTCTTGGCTAAATTCATCATTTTATCATACAGTTTTATATTTAATGTTTCAAATGTTTAATTGTCCAAAATCTTGAACTCAGATTAGGAACTCCTTTGGATTGTTGTTTTTTTCTTTTTTTCTGGATTTAGCATAGTTAACATATGACATTTGAAAATATAATGATACCAGCTTATATTACCCTAACATATGTAATTAACACGCTTTTGGTATCTAATGGATCTCAAAAGAAATAAATCTGATTATAAACGTGCACTTCTATTCATATAGAATGTTATTAATCTTTTATAAATTTAAAATATGTGTTAATCTACTGCATTATATTTTATGTCATTCTGGAGAATTTATTTTTACTAGAGTTGTTCTTTTTGTTAAACATTTAATAGACCTTTAAATTATAAGCTATGAATGTTGAAAAAATGAGAGATGGTAAAGACAGGAAGAACTTAATCATAATCAAACAATCACTGAAACTGTCTCTTCAAAGGACAAGACCTTTTAATAATATGCTTTTATGATATGGACATGATCTATAGCTCAGAATCTTTTTTTCCTCAGCAAATTTCTTCCAGCTATGAAGATCTTTAAAAAGTCTTTAAAAGTACATAGTGAACTCCTGTCTATAAACAATAAGAAATGTTGGAATGAACTGTCATACCCACTAACTATGACACCATGCAAGTATGTACTCAATGTTCTGTGTTGATTTGTTTTGGTTTCATTTGTTGTTGTGTTGTTGTTGTTATTGTTGTTTCTTTGTTTTTTTTTGTTGTTGTTTCTTTTTCATTTAAAATATTATTGTTTTAAAGTCTTTTAGGTAAAAAAACTGACTGTGAAGAATTTCTCTGTGAAATACATACCAATTTCATCGATGTTATATTTTCATATTTCTTTCCAGAAAGACAGAATATGGTTGTGTCTTAAATGCTTCTGTATCTCTTTAAAGTTGAATAGTTTGTGCCTTTATAACAGTAAACCACTTATGTTATGAATGAATTTGTATATGCAAAGTATAACATTTCACATATTATAAATAAGCACTTGGCATATTCTTTTTGGGACGTGCATGTGAAAATGTTGCTATGAACTGAAAATACATTCTTTGGCAAATACTAATATGACGTTTTTCAGTCAAAAGCAGAATGATTCCAAGAATGATATTTTCAGCTAACCAATTATAAATTCTTTCACAATTTATTTTATTACTTCGGCTTAAGAACTAATTATTGTCATGGTTTTATGATTTTTGGTTATCATTATTCCACATCATAACATCATGTAATGCATTGAGAGTTAAAGAGTTAATGCTTCTGGGTACCTGTCCCAGAAGAGAGGAAGAACTACATCCCCGAGAGCACTGTTTGCTGTTCTGTTGTCATTTCTGCTCAGAGGGAAAAGATAAAAGGCCTTCGTAGGTCATTTGACCTTCCCTTTCCTTTTCGATCTCAGCAGCATGGGTGCTCCCTAGATCATCTTGCCTCAGCATTAGAGTAAGACCTTTGGCTTTCAGACACCCTCTCTCATTTTATTTGATTTATTAGCTTCAATTTTAATTATATTGTATTATCATAGAATCATAGAATGGCCTCGGATGAAAAGAACGACAATGATCATCTAGTTTCAATCTCCTGGCTATGTGCAGGGTTACCAATAACTAAACTAGGCTGCTCAAAGCCACATCCAGCCGTATAGTGTGTTAGCTTGCATTCTGATATCTTATTTAGTAAATTAGTTTGTTTTTTCTCAGATCATTGCTGCTGTTTTGTTTTTAGGCCCATCTCTCTACCCTCTTCCCTTTTCCCCTTTTTCCCTTTTGTGGGGCATGGGTCCATGGGTCCCCCACACTGCTAGTCATGGAATCAGGATGAACCAGCCTGTAAACCATTGACAATTATGAATAAAGATTTTTAGGAAAGTTGGAAGAGTTATTAGAACTGTGAATCTTATTACATTTACTGAACTAAATTTTGTTACTATTCCTCAATTGCATAAGATATATTTCTGGAAATTGATGTTCAAATTTGCAGGAGAAAGATTTCTTTCTGAATAGAAAAAGGCTTTGACACATATAACAACAAAAAAAAAAGTCTATGATTAGAAACTAAATGTTGCTAAAATGACATTAAAGACTACTAAGTCATTAAGTAATGGTGAAAGCTAATTTTAAACTGCTAAATCATGAAAGATGTGAACATTACATAAAAAAAAGAAACAGGTTATAAAATACAAGTTAAGCATGCAGTTGACTATAAAAACAAACAGAATTTTAAAAACAGAAGAATACAAACCAAGAGCAACAATGAAATAAAAACCAGCAACAATCAGACTGCATTAATTCCCACATGTCTTTGCAGAAAATATTCAGGTTCTTAGACATGAGTATCTAGTGCTATTTTTTTTACCTTAATTTTCTGAAATATTCTCACAATGCTTAAGGATATGACTATATGTTGTATTAAACTTTCCTTTTTCTAGAATGAAAATTGGAGCTCATATTGTCTGTCCAAAGGTGTCTAAAATGAGGCTACACGCATATGTTTTAGAGACTGAGTCTTTTAGAAACTGAGTCTTTCCTTATGTGATAGGACCAAGAGGACCAGCACGTCTGACTGATAGTACCAGCATTATCTCCAGTTAACTCCAAATTATTTTAAATTTCCAATTAGAACAAAATCATATTTGAAAAATAGCTAGAGGTAAAAAAATAATTAATTTGTTCTAAAGAATCATGCTATTCATTAATTTTCTCATCTTAGTAAGTTAGAATTATCTTGCTTACAGGATATCTCCTTTGGTTTTGTGGGAATTAACTGCTATTAGTCACATTTACCAATAGTGTATGTTATCCCTAATTGAACAAATGTAACATACCTAACTTTCAGAGATCTTTCTGTTCTGGGCTCCTCAGTTCAAAAAAGACAGGTCTCTCCTAGAAGGAGTTCAGTGGACGGCCACAAAGATGATTAAGGGCCTGAAGCATGAGTTCAGCCTGGGCAAAAGAAGTCTGAGGAGGCATCTGATTAAAGCTTGCAAATATCTGAAGGGAGACAAATGGAGACCACTATCTTCTCAGTGGTGCATAGCAATAGGACAAGGAATAATGACCTAAAACTTGAGCATAGGAAGTTTCATACTAACATGCAGAACAACTTCTTTACAGTAAGAGTGACAGAGTATTGGAACAGGTTGCCCAGAGAGACTGTGGTGTCTCCTTCTATGGAGATATTCAAGATCCATCTGGATGCATATCTGTGTGACCTATTGTAGGGTACCTGCTTTAGCAGGGGGACTGGGCTTGATAATCTCTTGAGGTCCCTTCCAAATCCTGTAATTCTGTGATTCTATGATTCTATGCAAGTTTGTTCTTCTTTAATAAGCAAAATGTCACCAAAAAAATGTAACTTGTTTTGTTTTGTTTCATTTTAACAATTGCTGATCAAAGCCTTAATAGAAGTCAAAAATAAATTAGAACTGTATATTAGCAACCTTTTGTGAATCATGAGGTTAGAATCCACTCGAACAAATATAGTCACCTAACTTTTAGATCAATGTTTATTAGCCTCTACCTTTTAGAGAAAAATACACAAATATTTTATTATTGTTGTTACTATTATTGTAAAAAAAAAAAAAAACAAAAAACGTATTTGATGTTCTGACTTGTTCCCTTTTTTTCCCATTGACTATAAAGGATAAATGGAAATATTAGTGAATCTGTAGAGATTTCTGAAGTTTACCAGGAAGATTCCTATCTATACTGATTAGAATTTGGTGTGAAATAGAAAATACAATCAGATATCATACAAAGAGCACAATGTATTATATAGAGATTTAGAGATGAAAAATTCAATGTGGATTTTTTTTTTTTTTGAAAAAAATAACGTATAGAAAGTGACATGTTATAAATAGCTTGCAAAAGAAGGAAAAGAAGAAAAAAAAGAAAATGAGATGTTTTTTTTTTTTTTTGTGATATATTGTAGTAGATGTATTAAAGTAAAGATAAGTGATAGAAGAGATATAATCCTAGAATGAAGGATACGTAGCCACTTCTCGGAGAATTTTAGTTATAAGGATGTATCATACTAGTCCAAGATAAGTTTCTACTCATTACTCTATATGTTATATCACAACAAATCTGGCAGCCTTATTTAGAAGTTGCTGTACAAAAAATACAGTCTACAAGTCTGTAGGTCGTACAAGAAGAAAAACCATTATGGACAAAGTTACAGCAAATACAAATGTAAAAACACTGTAGATTTTAATTAATTTATTTTTTTTAGTCATACATTTTATATATTTTATTTTAAGAGAGAAGGATAAAGGGTATTTCAGTCCAGACTTTTCCTGAAAATTAAAATAAAAGAAACTTCAATAAACATTATTAGTTATAAATGAAATTGAAGAGAGGGTACGAGATAATTAAAACAAGAGCAATAACAAAATTATTATTCCAATGAAAAGGATCTCACATTATCTGGAATGATAAAAAAGACTTCTATGTATGTTAGAACCGCATAAGACTAAGATACTAAGACTCACTGGTGAACTCCCTCAAAATAATGAGGTGGAAAAATGGCAGTTATGAAAACTCCACCCAGACTGGATTTGCACTAGTGATTGTGTCCTTATACCTCCTTCTCTATTTTCTAAGTGCTTAGATACTTTGAAGAGCTGTAATAATATTAATTCTAGTACTACTAGTAGTAGTGATAGAATCATAGTTGTTACTATAAGAAAACAAAGGGACAGGTCTTTAGTATATGTTGGATAATGTTTAGCTTAACTATATTATTTACTTATTATTATTATTATTCGCTATTTAGCATAACAACATAGTAACAATAAATATAAAAGAGAACAGCATCGATCTGGAAAATATTTTTTTCAAATTCTATGATCATTTATGTCAATTTTTGAAGGCATTGAGGTAATTGATCAGCTTATTAGACTTCTGAAACAAATGATTATTCCAAATTTAGCTTGTATTATTGCTTTTCTTGTAATGAATACCCTGTAGCTTTTGGATACGTGAACTGACAAACTTTAAACTAAAATTAAAGCAGAAGCTGTCAATTGGTTACAGGTATTCTCATCATTTATTTTGCTTACTGGTCTTTTTGTAAGAAAAACTGACATGTAAAAATAGCACCAGCAGTAAAACCTTGGTGCTTAAATGCCTTCAATTCCCCTTGAGTGCCCTCATAACTACAGTTTTCTTAGTAGTGAAGTTGTAATGACAGCTGTCATCAATGGGCTTTCATGAGATGTACCCTGACCTTTAGATGCTGTATGTTACAATTACTGTTGTAAGGCCTTTGGGGCTTGAGTTGGGATTTCACATTTCAACATAGCTGCAAATTGTTAACCCTTCTTGAAGGTGTCCGAGAAGACATAAGAGATATATAATTTTCCTCTCCTCTCCTCTCCTCTCCTCTCCTCTCCTCTCCTCTCCTCTCCTCTCCTCTCCTCTCCTCTCCTCTCCTCTCCTCTCCTCTCCTCTCCTCTCCTCTCCTCTCCCCTCCTCTCCTCTCCCCTCCTCTCCTTTCCCCTTCCCTTTCCTTTCCCCTTCCCTTTCCTTTCCCCTTCCCTTTCCTTTCCCCTTCCCTTCCCTTTCCCCTTCCCTTCCCCTTCCCCTTCCCTTCCCTTTCCCCTTCCCCTTCCCTTCCCTTTCCCCTTCCCTTCCCTTCCCTTTCCCCTTCCCTTCCCTTTCCCCTTCCCTTCCCTTTCCCCTTCCCTTCCCTTTCCCCTTCCCTTCCCTTTCCCCTTCCCTTCCCTTCCCTTTCCCCTTCCCTTCCCTTTCCCCTTCCCTTCCCTTTCCCCTTCCCTTCCCTTTCCCCTTCCCTTCCCTTTCCCCTTCCCTTCCCTTCCCTTTCCCCTTCCCTTCCCTTTCCCCTTCCCTTCCCTTTCCCCTTCCCTTCCCTTTCCCCTTCCCTTCCCTTCCCCCTTCCCTTCCCTTCCCCCTTCCCTTCCCTTCCCTTCCCTTCCCTTCCCTTCCCTTCCCTTCCCTTCCCTTCCCTTCCCTTCCCTTCCCTTCCCTTCCCTTCCCTTCCCTTCCCTTCCCTTCCCTTCCCTTCCCTTCCCTTCCCTTCCCTTCCCTTCCCTTCCCTTCCCTTCCCTTCCCTTCCCTTCCCTTCCCTTCCCTTCCCTTCCCTTCCCTTCCCTTCCCTTCTCTTCCCCTTCCCCTTCCCCTTCCCCTTCCCCTTCCCCTCCCCCTCCCCCTCCCCCTTCCCCTTCCCCTTCCCCTCTCCCTTCCCCTCTCCCTTCCCCTCTCCCTCTCCCTCTCCTTCTCCCTCTCCCTCTCCCTCTCCCTCTCCCTCTCCCTCTCCCTCTCCCTCTCCCTCTCCCTCTCCCCTCCCCTCCTCTCCTCTCCTCTCCTCTCCTCTCCTCTCCTCTCCTCTCCTCTCCTCTCCTCTCCTCTCCTCTCCTCTCCTCTCCTCTCCTCTCCTCTCCTCTCCTCTCCTCTCCTCTCCTCTCCTCTCCTCTCCTCTCCTCTCCTCACACATGAAAAATGAAATCAACTCAAGCATTATTTTTTAATGAAAATACCTAAAATATATAGTCAAAAAGCATATCTTTTCTATGATGGCACATTGCTTCTTGTTAATCAAGTATAATTTTTCTGTCTCAGTATCTGGCTAGCCTATTAAAAAAAAGGAAGCTTTTTTAGTCAGATTTCTGTTCAAGATAATTAATGGTCATCTGAATTTTTTTGTTCAAATGCATGAGCATAAAGATATTCATCCCAAACAAGATGTAGCTATTAAGCTTAAGATTTCTATAAATTGGAATCACTTAGATAGTCCCACAGAATTTTGCATAGCAAAATTACATTGTTAGAATTTTGCATTCAGTTCTCACTAGCACATTTTAATCTGTGGTAATTAATTATCTGCCTGTGAAAAATTGCATCTGAATATTTTATTCAAAGTTTGGAAACTATATAGCCATTAATTTATTTGCAAAAGGTATCGATAAAACTTTTTGTCTCTCTTTACATTCCAGTTCGTTACACGTAATGTTCTCAAAAATAAAATAAAAAAGATAAAATAAATTTTTAAGCAAATAAATATTTAAAACTTGTTTTATGAGACATATTTGACAACTCCACCACAACACCAGTGATTAACATAATTATGCAACCATGATATCCCACAGGGAAATCTTAGAGATTCGAGAACATGCAATTTATAAGCCTTGTGTGACCATGTGTACTGTTTCAGATTTTGTCAAACTGTCTTAGCAACTGACAGAGATTCCAACAGATGTTTAAAATACACATAAAAAAATTAAGGGAAAAAAAAAAAAAGAAAAGAAAAAAATTATATGTATTTACAATGTTTATATCCTCAAAATATTATATATATAATAATGAAGCATTGTTCAAAGAAATTCTGTTGCATTTTCCTTACTAATATTGGAGTTTCTGTGAATTCATTTTTCTTGTGCTGGAGAGGGAGGCTGGAGAAAAAATCCTGGTGTCCTTGATGATGAATGAAAAAATATTAATCAAAATATAATATACACAGCAATTAGTTTATTGAAGCAGGTATGAAACATGGGCTTCAGTTTTGGAAAAAAATCACTTTCTCAATTTAATAGTTTTTAATACAAAATTTCAAGAGTTGATTAAAAAAAAAAATCCTCTTTCCTGCTTTTATCAGCCTTTTTTTTTTTTTTCTGTTTTAATAACAAACAGTTTAACTAGCTAAGCTCAGTATCTGATTTCCATTGAATTTTCTCCTAGAGATTGTAGAAATGTGAATGTATAATTAACAATCCATTTTTTCTTTCAACAGCTTCAATGATTTTCTCCCTTTGTCTTGTAGGGTTTTTTTTTGTTTGTCTGTTTGTTTGTTGTTTTTGCAAAATTAATACAATTATATATACTTTAGTATTATAAGTCTCATATAGCAATAATGATCATATGAAGCAGACAGAAAACAGTGATGGGACAATAGAAGGAAATGAGCCAGTAGTGTGCCCAGGTGGCCAAGAAGGCCAGTGGCATTCCAGATTGCACCAGGAATGCTGTGGTGAGCAGGACTAGGGAAGTAATCCTGCCCTTGTACTCGGCACTGGTGAGGCCTCACCTCAAGTACTGTGCTCAGTTTCGGGCACCTCAGTACAGAAAAAACACTGAGGTGCTGGAGCAGATCCAAAGAAGGGCAAGAAGGCTTGTGAAGGGCTTGGAAGTTGCCAAGGAGCAACTGAAGGAACTGGGCTGTTTAGTCTGGGGAAGAGGAGGCTGAGGGGAGACCGTATTGCTCTCTTACAATATCTGAAAGGTGTTTACAGCGAGAGCAGGGTTGGTCCCTTCTCACTGGTGACAGGTGACAGGACAAGGGGAATGGCCTCATGTTGTGCCAGGGTAAATTTAGGTTGGATATCAGGAAACACTTTTTTACTGAAATGTTGGTTAAGCACTGGAATAGGCTCCCCAGAGAGGTGGTTGAATCACCATCCCTGGATGTGTTTAAAAAACATTTGGATGTGGTGCTCAGGGACATGATTTAGAAGAGGGTTGTTAGTTTGGTTAGTTTGTGGTTGAACTTGATGATCTTTAAGGTCTTTCCCAACTCGAGCATTTCTATAATTCTATGAAACAGCAACAAAATTAATCTTACTTCCTTTAGAAAGCAAGCTTTGCTTTCATAACCCGATTAGATAGAATAGGTCATTTCACAAATCACTGAAGTATGAAAACAGTACTGCCAAATCTGTTCAAACTGTTCAAACTCCACCTAGTACGTATGAGTCTTGTTACTTCAGTTCCAATGCTTTATTATGTTAAGGCATGAATAGTTGTACCTCCCTTGGGAACATGCATGTCTCACCTCCATTATGTTATCAGAGCATACATAATAATTGTACCACTTTATTCTAATTTATCTAATTTATGACAAAGTGTTTCAAATTTCAGCTCATCAGATCTTATCCTTCTACTTTGGACTCAAAGATATATAATACCTCTGATTCAAATGTGCAGGAAAGGCAAAAAATAAAATATGTCACTCCTCCATTAAGTCTACATTTGTATGCAATTTCTCTATGCAACGTAGATACTATTTACACATTCAGTAGACATCATTAGCAAAAGATGGCACAAACAAACTTGCAATTACATTTTTCAAATGAACAATATTTCTTGCATGTCAGGTTCATCCTTGATTAAATAATCAACAGAAATACATTATTGTCTCCTCTCTGAGACTGGAAAATAAAGAAAAAATAAAATATAAAAAATCAAATTAAAAAATCCTCTTCTACATCCTCTCTAAAAATAAAATGATTTTTTTTTTCCTTAAGAAGTATTTTATTTGTGTAATGACTTGATCAAACAATTGGTCAAGAGCATATTTTACATATTGTCCAGCTTTTTTATGACAATAAAAATATTTTCCTGGTTTCTCAAGCTAACATTTTCCTCTTTCAAATTTTTATGTCCACCCCAGCATAGCTGAGAAGAAAATTCGCAGTAGATTATAAGATTTTCTTTTTGACAATGAAGGACCTTCTGAAAATAGTTTTATATTTTCCGAGGCAGGAAGTGATATTGTATGTTGCTAGTTGGGAAATACTATAGAAAGGGAGAAATTGTTTCAATTTAGTAATTTCCTTCTTTTGTATTATGTTCTGGCTAGTAATAATTTAATAGTTTTTCTGTGGATGCAAAACGGAAAAAAACAACTTCAGATATCATAAGGGATTTCTGAAATTTCTGTGATTGCAAGCAATATGAAAAAGAAAAAAAACATTTTTAATATCAGTGCTTGCACATTTGTATTCCAAAAAGTGTTTTCAGTGAATGCAAAATAATTAATTTTTAATCAGATTTTTTAAAATAAATATTTCTGTGAAGATATTCACCATCCATTTTCACTGAAAAATAAAATATACCACTGAAGGAAAGAGAGAATTATAGGTTTCAAATACTGTGGTCTTTTTCTTTCAAGTTCATCATATCAGCTCAGTTTGCCACTCCAGCAAATTCTGAATTCTCTTTTTCATCAAAAATATTTTAAATATTTGACTACTTTTATGTAAATAATAGTGTATTTTTATCTCACTTCATTGTTTAACATCACACTCAGCAAAATACAACCCTCCTTCTCCTCATCTACAAATAAGTATCCTAAACTGTGATTTGATAGTATTACTGTAAGAATAAAACATACACCAAATTCATTTAGGCAAGTAAACACCATTCCTCCTATAGTATGTTGTGAATTTGTGTTACAATAGAATACAAAAATTGAAAGAAAAGCGACTGATTGTATCATAGGTTTTTATTGCAAGCTACATAATGAGCCAAAATTGCATGTTAGGTTTAGGCTAGTCCTAGAGGGTCCCTTCATTTGTCAGTGAATAAACACATCCAGAAAATGACTTCACACAAAATGCTGAATGTTCCATTCCAGACAATTTAGGATAGTACGACTTCCCATTTAAAATCATTTTTTCCTCTTACTGCAGAAACACTCCCAGTCATTAGACATCAATTTTCTTCCATTCAGATTTACAGCACATTCCATGTTGGGCTGTGTTTATTACACTTTGCAGTCATTTCACGTACAAGACTTATGTTAGGCCTTTAGAAGTTACTTTGAAAGAGTAACATTTGTCATTTACTCCTGTTGCAGACACTCAAAGTTATTTCAGATGATAACAAGTAAATCTTTCCTCCATAGATTAACTTATGTCTCTAGGCTTTGCCTTGTAATCTGTTGAAAAATCCCAAGTTGCTTTATCATAGAATCATACAATAGTTTGGTTTGGAAGGGACCTTTAAGATCACCTAATTCCAACCCCCTGCTATAGGCAGGGACACCTCCCTCTAGATCAGGTTGCTCAAAGCCCCATCCAGCCTGGCCTTGAATGCTTCCAGGGAGGGGGCGTCCACATTGTCTCACCACCCTCGCAGTAAATAATTTCTTTCTAATATCTAGTCTAAATCCATCCTCTTCCAGTTTAAAACCATTTCCCTCATCCTGGTGCTACATGCCCTTATAAAAAGTCCCTTCCCAGCTTTCCTGCAGACCCCCTGAAGGTACTAGAAGACTGCTATAAGCAGTCATAGATACGGTCTCTTTTTAGCGATTTTTGAGGAAACACAGATTTCCAGTCTAGATGTAACTTTTATGTATGCATATTTTAACTTTTATTATTTTGTTCATTAGTGCATTTTTTAATCTCATTTAGGTTTTTTGTTTGTTTGTTTTTCATTTTTTATTCTGGGTCTATCAAATTAAAAGAAAAAATTTCTTACTTAGGATCAAATTTGTAGCAGAGTTTTAGCTAAGGTACACCTCTCATCTACCATTTTTCAGTCATCTCACAGAGAGGCAGTTTCCAAATAAATTAAAAAAAATGACTTTTATATAGCATTTAAGGGATGCATATTTGTTAACCAGTAGCTACATTTCTGGCTGTTCAAAACTATGCTAGCAAATATCTTTCACCTTTATGTTTTCCACAAATAAATGTTTGAAAGCTTTGAGACTGCAAAACAACAATGAAAAAAACTTGCCACTGCAAGAAATAGCCTATTAAAAAACAAAAAACAAAGACAAGAACAAAAACATAAAAAACATACAAATGTAAATGGTTATACAGTTATTTCTGTGTGATTGATTAAATGGCTAATTTTTATTATACTGTTTGAAACTATGCAAATTTGTTTCTACCTTGTCATTATAAAAGCTACAGCTAAAATGACAAAGTTTTGTCAAAGCAACAATGCATGATAGGAAAGTGGAGCTATAAGCTCTTTTTTTTTTTTTTTTTTTTTTTTTTTTGAGGTACTTGTGAGTGCTGGGCTTTAATCTGATCTGAAGGATGATGTCCTTGCAACATATTTGTTGCTAGTCACTTTGAAGGAGCAAAAGACAGAACAGACAAGTACAAGTGAAGACTGTCAAACAGTGGGACAAAGGTATTTGCTACAAGTAAACCTTAAGCAACCTAAACATTGGTTTAGATGGCAGAGGAATTGGAGCTTAGAATAGGATAGAATAGGAAGAATAGGATAAGAGAAGAGGAGAATAACCTTTTCCTTTTTTTTCTTTTTCTTTTCCTTTTTTTTCTTTTTCTTTTTCTTTTTCTTTTTCTTTTTCTTTTTCTTTTTCTTTTTCTTTTTCTTTTTCTTTTTCTTTTTCTTTTTCTTTTTCTAATGATTTGTTTGCTATAAGTACAGTTTGATCTCTAGTGGCTTGACAAGTAGATCAACAGAAATACTTTCAATAATTGGCACTGAGTTGCTAGAATTCAATGTCAGAAAACATGGTGTAATTCCTGAAGAGTAAAGGATTAATTTTGCACTTCTCAATTGGTTAGGTTGGTGGCTTGTTTTTATAGTTGTCTTTCTTATTGAGTATTTCCACACATTCCACTAAGAAGCCAGAAAGTTACATTTGCATATTGTATTAAGGTGCTATAAGGGGCACAAAATGGGCACAATTTTTGCACTGTATGCAGAAGCCAAAACTGTTATTCTGTTAATGTATGTATGTTCTTGATAGATGAGAATTGCCAGCATCCTTTACAGAGGTGTAGCCAGGGTAGTGTGAAAGGAGAACTCATCTTGACCAAGCCTCCCCTTCGTAGTTTTTAAGAGAGGGAGAAATACCTTAAGTCTTGAAGAGTTCTAGTGTGATTGTAGACATATAAGTTAGATTAAGATAAAAGTGACTGGAAGAAAGATAAGAAGGAGAAGGGAATTTAGACTAATGTACAGCACTTACATGTTTCAATATGACTACAAATAGGCAGATTAGAAATGCTTGTTATTAAGAAATCTGACCTTACCTGAGTATGCTAGCTGCATTTCAGTTAACTACCTTCACTGACATCACTGAATGTGTTCTTTTCTCTTGCTTGAATTAAAATTGCTTCTTCTATGCTTCTGAGACAAACAAAGCAAAGCAAAACAACAGTGAAACAGGAATCTGAGACATAGATCAAGAAACAATGGTTTCAATTTTTTTTGTCTCAATTCATTCCTGGGCCTTGGATTTTCCACTCTGAATAAGCATTAAAAGGAAAAACAAACCTCCACAATATTTTAACAACTTCTGAGGAAAAATTTCTCAAGGAATAATTCTCAAAGTATATGGTAAAAAAGAGCCTTTACATTCTGTCCATTCTTTTGGAGTCTTCTAAAGCCATAGTAGTAGATTTTGCAATCTTAAAGTTCCCACATCTCCTTCATGATGTACTCCAGGACACCTAACACTTGACAGCAGATTTCTTTTATGAGAAAAATAGTTTGGTGAAATTCAGTTTTGTAGCTCTCTCTTATTGTTAAACCATTCATATCTGGTAATATCCGTAGGTTTGCTGTGCATGTCATTTTCAGGGTTGTTCATTATGTTATTGTACAATAACAAAACAAGGTTTGATTTGGAGCTATTCTTCTTGTTACCAGCCACCAAAAAGAGTCCACACAATTTTCAGCCCATTTGACAGTACATCGATCCAGCTCATAATTTGTCAGTTTTCAAGGGAGAATGATAACAATAAAAATTGCAGAAGTATTACAGAGTCACATGGCCTGTCAGTAAAAGGCAATCAGGCTGGTAAAGCGTGATCTTAATGTAGTAATACATGTTGGCTGTTGCTGACTGTCGACTTATCTTTAACATGCCTGAAGAGAAATCCAATCAGCTGCATTCCCTTAGTTTTTCTGTCTGAACTCTCAGCAGTTTTGTCGTCTAAAAGCAGCAACTGCAGGGCTGCAAACCTGAAATACAGAACTTGCATTGCTAAACTGTGATTTCAGAGTGAACTTATACCCTTTTTTATTGCAAATCCATACATCGAGAATTAGGAAAACCTTATAATTTGATAAATATGAGGATTTTTATTTTTATTTTTATTTTTTTTCAGAATGTGGCATTTTCCGTGGCAGTAACACAGAATCAGTTTAATAGTTAAATTCTATATATCAATTCATAAAGACAAATAGTGACCCTGTTCCAAGGAAAAACTGATCGATTCCCATAGTTTAAATCAAAGTAGTTTATTGATTTATTAACAGTACAATACTAAATAATATCCATTAATGTACTTGCTGTTGAACAATTGTTCCTGAGGGCACACTCACACACCCGAGGTAGGTGTTTCTCCCATTTGTTGCTACCCACTAACCACAGAACAGGTACTGACAGTACTGGAGTGGGGTTACAGTGCTTCAGGGAAACTTCTGGCAGTTTCAGAACCATGCTAGTCCTTTCTTAAAATCCATTCTCAGTCATATATCACAGTATACATATTTTTAATTATTTTAATAAGATAATACAAAGGCAAGCTTATTTGCTAATCACAGCTTTCTGTAGGCTCAGAAACTAGATGAAGCTGCAGATAGTTTCTGCACTGAAACTTTACTGATGTCACAATGAATACATCATAGTGGAAATGGCAGCTGACATTCTAACAATATTAGCAGCGTCAAGTAACGCATAGGATAATTTGTCTAAAATTAGTGATTATTACAGTCTACATCTCTGAGGACTGGTTGATGTTATTAGTATTATCTTTACATAACTTATGGGAATTTAAATTGTGTTCAGAATGAAATCAGAGGATATTAATAGGAGGTAATTAAGGTATTATTGATATTTTGAAATTTTGCCACTGTTACCTAATTAATTAATAATTTGTATAATGCCAAAACATTCAAGTTGTTGTTTCTAGGAGCTGCATATTCCATTACGCAACTTAGTTTTCTTCACTTCTGCCATCTGTTGTGATGTACATTTGTAGCCTGCTTTAAAATCATTGATTGTATAGACAACCTAATAGGTAGCCTGTTCTACATCTTCAAGAGAAGAAAGTAATAATAATTATAATTGATATGGGGAAAATAATTGATGGAAAGAACCAAAATGCTTGCTTTAGCTCATGAAATTGTGCAGTCTAACAGGTGAGTAAAAAAAAAAAAAAAAAAAGACAATGTTAAAAGTAGATACAAATCATTAGCTTCTTTTTAAGGAGATGCATTACAACTCTAATATTTGTGTGTCTGCAGAAAACATGTAAAGCATTATTTAATGCATTTTTGTCATATGCATCTGTAAGAATGTGAGATATCTACTTCTCTAAGAAAAAAATAAAGAAAAAAAAAAAAAACACGTGTTCTCATGAGATTATTTTCTTTTACTTTTTCTAAGTCAATAACATGCTTACATTGATTGAATAAAATTAGAATTTTTCCCTATGTATCCAGAACAACAGCAACAAAACCTAAGACAAAACAAAAAATTACTTTATTCAAGGTAAGATAGCATGTATTGACTAAATTATTTCATGAAGAATATTACCTGTAATTTCCATACATCTATACATGCTAGTCAGACTGTAAATTTAAATACGGAAAATGTAAATACCACTTAACCAGATTTAACTGGTAAATAATCAAATGATACTCAGAATAATCAAATAATTGCAGTAAAATTTAATCCACCTATATTTCATCTGTACAGGAATATAAGCACCCAAAATAGATGTAGCAATACTAGAAGACTGCCTATCTTAGTAGCTTTTCTAAATCATTATTTCCTAGTAGTCTGAAAATCTTTCAGTCAGAAGTCCTACAAACTATTTAGACACAGACAACTACCAGACATTTAGATTTCCTTTCAAGACTTGTCATCCAACATCTGCCTGACTTCTGAAAGACCGTGGCTATCTCTAGGTATTACATAACTTCCATCAGTGGCATGCAAATGTCCCATGCATATTAGAGCATTTACAGAGCTGTAGTGATCTGTACATGGATATTTTGCCTGTTCCATTTATTTTAATGTACTCTGGAGATCTATAATGTCTCAATCAACTCTCTGAGAATGGAAATTCTGTCACGTTAACTACTACTTCTTTGAATCTATATCTTGGTGAAACTTTGCTTAAGATGATGATCGAGAAGATAGGTTACACACCAGGTTTTCTTCCCTACGGTGATATTTCCCCTTTAAGATTTTTCTTACTTGCAGAAACAAATAAAATAAGAGATTGGAATATTGTATATGAAAAAATATACTTTTTAGCACAGAGCACTGCAAGTTTCTGTAGGACTTGTTCCAAGTGCTTCAGTAATCCAATCACGAACACGTACTTGGTTTTCTTTGAGATAATAAAAATACTTTTTTTTTTTTTTCATGTCAATATTGGTAAAATTTGTATAAGGACTAATACTGAAAAAGAAAAAAAAAAACACTTCTACTTAATTAGCATGAAATTAGTTTTATCTAGGATGAAATAAAACTGATATATTTGTATGAGATTCTCAAATCAATTAAAACAATTACACTAAGCTTTGTGAATCCTGGAAATAGTTTGTTTTAAAAGGAACTTGAGATTTAAAAGAGAAAAGAGAAGTTAAAAGTCTAAAAGTATTCTCAATTGGTTTCCTATGAAAAAGTAGAGAAAATGGAAGAACAGGGATTATTAGATCCTGATATGATTGTTCATAGGATTTTTGAATAGAAAGATTGAGTTTCATATCTCAGTCTGAAGGACAAAGGATCAGCATCTGTTCTCACTGTCCATAAAGAGAAGGAATGACAATTTGCACCAGCTGCTGAACTGCCCTATGAGTCCAGCTGGGGCACAAGCAGAAAATGCGCTGTAAAAGCAGAGTGCTGCCACAGCACTGCAAAGCAGAATACTTCAGAGAAAATCAATCATAACTTCACTTGATAGATGGCTCAGAGAGAGCCAGAGCTACAACACATGCCCCACTTTTGCTGACTTACTCACAATATATATACACCTAACATCCTTGTGATTTTATTAATTTTTAAAATCCAGGCAGTATTGTTAAAGTAGCTATAAAAAAAAAGACACATCTTGTAAGTTCCATCAGCCCATGAGTGGGTACAAGAATCACTATGACCCAGAGATCCAGGTTTTAAAACTGAAAATGGATTTCACATACAAATAAGCACTGTACCCATGTAGATTCAGTTTAGGTTTGAGATAAAGGAACTTAATTACAGAAAGCAGATCACATAATAGGGAAAAATAATAAGTAGGTTTAACACTTCTTATCATACTAATTGCAAAGTTTTGACTTAAAATAAAAATAGTTGTTTTGTTTTGTTTTGTTTTTTTTTTTTCTGGTTTATATATTGATTACACTGACCTTCTACATAGGTTTATTCTATGTATAGGATTTCTTCATTAAATAAAAAAAATCCATGAAAGTGTGTTTTTATTCACTTGACAAGCGTAAATAATATCGAAAATATGCCAATAGTCTCAAAAACTTTAAAAAAAAAGAAAGAAAGAGAGGAGAGGAGAGGAGAGGAGAGGAGAGGAGAGGAGAGGAGAGGAGAGGAGAGGAGAGGAGAGGAGAGGAGAGGAGAGGAGAGGAGAGGAGAGGAGAGGAGAGGAGAGGAGAGGAGAGGAGAGGAGAGGAGAGGAGAGGAGAGAAATGAAGGCAGTCAGGAGGTATGGAGGGAAAAAAAAGAAAGACGGGAGAGAGGGAGAGAGGATTCCAAAGGAGTGATCAATAATTGACACATTTAAACAGAAAATATTTATTTTAAAGTAATAGTACTAATAGATGTAAAATATTTATATATATTTAATGAATAGTTGATCAGCTACAAGAGTATTTCAGTATGTCAGATAAAAGTAATTACATAGTTCTGTTTTTTTGTTGTTGTTGTTTGTTTGTTTTTAATGATTATACACATGAATTATGTCATATGAATGTGGATAAGTACAATTTAGGATTATCTTACCTTATGTCAGACTCTACAGTATGGATATTAACATCTGATTTTACAAGATATCATTTTCTAAGCTGCAGAGAAAGCAAAATACAACTGATCTGTCAGACAAATACACTAGAAAATGACTGCCTCTTAACAGTGTCTATACTGTCCTTTGGCTGAGAAGGGAGACTAGCTGTATGCATAGAGATAAATCAATCCTTCTTGTCATAACTCTGTCTCTTATAGATTTATTTATTTTTGTATTGTAAAAGAATGAAATTAAATACTTGTTTCATCCTTCTGGTCTGCAAAACTTTCATTAGTCATTAATTAGCTTTTCACTTTTAAGTGGACCTTATAAACAGAGAAAAATAAGCACATATGTAGGTAGTGTAACAGTGATGCCAAAAGTGCTAAATAATTAACCTCAAGTTAGAGTGAAGCTTTTCTAAAAGTTAATGAGGTGGCTGTTAGATTAATTAGGGCTCATGCAGGAACTTGTAGCTTAGATTATATAAACACACTACATGACAAATGGCACACCACATGGTCTTTTAATGCACTATTAAATTGCAACTGTCTCTGGTAAAAGAAATATATACAAAGGCTCTCGGGACAACTTCATGTGATACATCATCTTCTTACTTATAAGAGTTACCTGTCAGCACAGAAATATGTTCTGAGAAATAATTCACATTATGTGGTAGTTTTTCAGTTGTCACTGATAATACACTTCCCTTATGTATTTTCTAGAAGGATTCATTTAATTAGACTGCATGAAATAAACATACATAGTCATTAAACTCTTAAGGTACTTATGAGCTTCGTGAATATTTTACTCAAGATTAAAAGATGAATTTATTTAAAATGTCATACGTAATGAATGTTCATTTTGGAACAATAAGATTATAGGGATCAGGAACACAGTATCGTCATGTAGAAAACAACAGATGAGTTCCTAGATTCCATGGACATCTTCACTGTATTTCATAGAATTATGGAATCATTTGAGTTGGAAAGGACCTTCCGTGGTCACGTAGTCCAACTCCCCTGCAATGAACAGAGTGACACCTGCAGCTAAATCAGGTTGCTCAGAACCTGGTCCAGCCTGACCTTGAATGTCCCCAGAGATGGGGTATCCACCACCTCTGTGGTCAACCTGTTCAAGTGCTTCACTATCCTTATCATAATTTTTTTTTTCCTTCTGTACAGTGTAAGTCTCCCCTCTTTTAGTTTGAAACAATTTCCCCCTACCCTATCACAACAGTCTCTGCTAAAGAGTCTGCCTTTTCTTTCTTATAGTAGAGAAAAATAAAAGCAAAGAGAAAAAGAAAGTAAAAGTGAAAGGGAAAATAAGAAGGAAAAGAAAAAGTGAAGAATAAGAAAAGAAGCGAAATTGAAAAATAAGAAGAAAAATAAGAAATAGAGAAAATGAGAAATAAGAAGAGAAAGAAAAAAGAAAGGAAAAGGAAAAGGAAGAGGAAAAGGAAGAGGAAAAGGAAAAGGAAGAGGAAGAGGAAAAGGAAGAGGAAGAGGAAAAGGAAGAGGAAAAGGAAAAGGAAAAGGAAAAGGAAAAGGAAAAGGAAAAGGAAAAGGAAAAGGAAAAGGAAAAGGAAAAGGAAAAGGAAAAGGAAAAGGAAAAGGAAAAGGAAGAAACAATGTAAACAACCAAAAAAAATTCTTACTCTTGAGACAGAAAAAAATTAGCTTAATTCCTTTAATATTACATTACTGATTTGATTTCGGGAACAAAATTGAGCAAAGTAGAATTGAAGTGAGAAGCAATTAGACAATATTTAATATTGTATGAATACATTTATTATTAAAAAACAACTGAGCAGGTGTTTTTTTTTTTTTTTTTTTTTTTAATGTTGGATAACAGAAAACACAGAACATAATAGCAATACTGCAGATGATATCCAGATTTTGGACCAATAGTATTCAGATCTGTCCATTAGGCTGCATACTTGTGGATTCTTCTGAAGTGAGACAGCTTTATCCTATAAGCTCATCATCACATTAGGGTGGCATTACATTGAAACTTGGATAGCTTTCAACTTTGCAGTTTATTAGCTCATGCAAAGAACAGAATCAGATTCACGTACAACAAAGAGTAACTGAGATTTGCCTGTTTTTGCTTCACTAGATATGCCTTAAATCTCCAGGATTTGAAAATAAGGAGTAAGAAAAATATGTTATAGTAGTATGTAATATATGTATAAAATTTTTATTTGTATTCAATGAATTCTTTATTTTGTACTATAAGTTGTGAAGTTATAATTTATGATTGCTTGATAAGGTTGTGCTCATACACAATACACCATAAATTAAGTCCCACTGGTAATGACTTCACTTGTTACTTGTGCTATCACGAGAAATCTGTAAGGAAGAATATGTGGATGTGAATGTGAGCATTTGTTCAATATGTAAGATTTGTATCTTTTCTTAAAAGTTCATGCTACAGCTTCAGGGGACAATTTCTTTTACATCTTTTACATCTTTTTTTTGCACCAGCATCAACTGTGCAAGTGAACTTTCATATATACTATGTTTTCTATTTCCTCTCTCTCTATTACTCACTCATCATTTCGTCTTAATTTTGACTGGTAATAATTTTGAACCATATGACCTTCTGATACAGATATTTTGTCATCTAAGCACTCAGTCCTAGGTCACCAGTTCAGCCAACGTGCACTCAAAATGAATTTGTGCTACAGGCATCAATCCATCTCATAGCGGGTGTCCACAGTCTTACCACTGTAAGTACTTAGTGACATCTTCCTTACCAATCTCAAGGGACAGACCAGGGACTGAACATGAACAGCTTAATTCCCTCTGTGATGAAGATAGGCCTTCTAAATCAGAACTGAGTCCTTGCTAGTAAAGCAGCATGAGACAGATTGAATAGGTTGTCATTGTTCATGGCAACAGAGGACCTTGCTGTAACAATGTCTAATCTGATTCTGTACTTGTGAGCTTGTGTTCTAACACAATACCTCCTATTGCATTTTCTTCTGCACATAAGGTCTTCATTCCTTTCAATTGTATTTTCTCATTGATGGTAGGAACAAACAATATTTTAGCAACTGAGTTTATTAACAGTGATCAGATCTTTCTTTAACAACTTTTCATATAATGAACTCAGAGTGAAAAAACTGTTTCAATAAGTTAAATTAAATTAAAATTCTGATAATCAAGTGTTTAAAGCTTTTACATAAAAGAGAGAGCTTTAGGCTGAGGAGATGTACCAGCAAAATGGGAAAATGCAGTGAAGGGTCATGAGATTTGCTTCTCTTAATTCATGTGTATTTCTTTTTCAGAGAGATTATGAGAGGTGTCATTAGCTTACTCAGTGGAATGTTGTTGCTCATAAACAAAATGTCACCTTTTATTAATCTTTTGATTGATCATTCAATAAAGCATTTTTCTCTAGACAGGTATTATTCTATCTAAGTCTGATCGAAGATGACAGGTTTGTTTGGTGGTTTTTTTTTTTTTATTTCTAGAAAAAAACACTGTGTTTTGAAAAGTTTAATTTCCTTGTAATTATGATCTGATAAGAAAATGATAAAGAAAAGTGAAATAGGCAGCTTCATAGTCAAAACTATGCAGAAGTAAACAATCTCCCTACTTCCACTTAGTATTTGAGCAATAAGTTTTCTACATAAGTAAGTAAAATTCAAAAAATAGCTGAAGTATTGCTCCGTAATTTGGACAGTTCATTACAGATTTAGATTTTTTTCTGGACAAAAAACATTCTAACAAGAGAAAACATTTTTTCAAGTTAGATTTCAATCTTGTAATTTCATTCATCATGCTGACATGGTTACATAAAGTCTTGACCCAGAAGAAATTACTGTATTTCACTGAATGGGAGTAAAATGCTGAATGATACCTATCAGGAAAAAATATATATATATCTTAAAAGGCATATTTATATTTGTTAATGTTATGTTCAAAAAATACTTTATGTGAAAGACAGTGCTTTAATAGAAGATAATATATTCCAGTGTACTGTAGCAAGTCAAGAAGCATGCAGTCACAACATTTGCCTATCCAAATCATAAAGACAGGACACAGGGTTTTCTTTCTATGGTCAAAAAAAAAGAAATTCTACAAATTGTGGAGGATCACTCCACAAGCTCAGAAATACAATTTGCTATTTATTTCCCTTCCCTTATTTTTTCAAATTTTCTAATTCTGAAAGTATTACCATACTACAAAGTACTTATTCATCCAGAAATCTGTAATATGTACCTTATAATATTTTGATTTCTTTCTTTCATATGGTTTGAAACATTTTAGAAATTTTTGACTAATGTAAAGTGCATTATATTGTCTAGATGCCCTAATGCAAACTAGACTTTCCCTCTCTACTATTCAGTGACTTACTGCTGTAAAATCTCCCAATAGTTCTGCAATATTTTCAATCTGTACTTTAGAGTCATACAATTTCTGCTAGTTCTACTTCTGGTTTCTTAACTTTCTCATTCCTGGCTACAGAATGGCCCATTTTGAACAGCAAGTCAAGAGAATTTTCCTGCTTATTCCACAAATAGTTAATAGCCACAGCCCATGTAAAGGATATAATATTCCTGAGATAAGCACAGAATACAAAACTTCAATTTTTCAAGTAAATATCACCACTGACAAGCAAATATTTTTCCATCATTTACAATTTACAGATACTTAAACCACTCTCATGGAAGTGCAGACTCCCGCACTATGAATTTTCGTTACTGACAATAATCTTACTTTTCTCAGTCATTCCTTCTTGGACTATGTACGAGCAATTACACTCCTTCAGCAGTTTCTGGGCCATAACTTATAATCACTGGAATAAATTATTGTGCACTATCAGTCAAGAACTTCTTTACAAGAGTGATTTTCCTATATTAGTCTTCAGGGAGGAAATGCAAGCACTAGATTCAATGAAAATGAAAACACCTTAAATCCAGTAGCTTCAATAAATATTCCCATACTTCAAGTTTCCTACAGCCAATTGCTTAACACCACATTCTCTTCTGTAGAGCAGAAAATTATTTATGTTCTGAAGCTTTCTTGAGTCTTTCGCAGAGGCATCTATTTCTTGGAAACCAAATGGGAGACCTAGAATCTTTTCTTTTTCAGTCTTATTTCCACACTTTTTAAGACATCTCAGTTCCTCAGGGGGATGCATATAACAGGCATTATTGTTAAAAGCATAAGACAGACTCACATCTGAAGACTTGTATTAAATATTAACAGAACAGACAGACGTAAAACAATATCATGGCTGCCAAATATGAATGATGCAATATTTGGCTGCTGTCTCTGGTTTTTGCTTATCTGTGTTTGTTTGTTTATGTGAGCTCTGAGGTCAGAATTTTGTATGGCCCAGAGTTCTCCTCCAGGCATCATGTTCAGCAATAGAAGAAAAATAGAGGGACTTATGTTATTAAAGTGTTGATCTTTTCAAGCAATTCAATATGCTATGCATATTGAGGCCATGCTTCCCAAGGACTGTTGGAACATTACTTTCTAATTGGAAGTAGGGAATTTTGCTTCCTCACTGCCTTTTTTTTTGTTGTTGTTTCTTCGTTTGTATTGGTTTTTTGTTTGTTTGTTTCCCCCTTTAGTTAAGCAGTGTCATTATATCAACTCGGGAGTGTTTATTCATCGTATTTTCTCCTCTGTTGAAACACATGACAGCAGGACAGAAAGACACAAGAATTCAAAAAAAGTGTAGTTCTGGGAATCTGACACAAACCAATTACAGATGCCATTGCAAAGGTCATCACAACAGAAACTCACCATATCTGTCTGAGCTGTAACCAGCCTTCCACTTAGAAAGATTTATGTCTTCACAAAAGCATTGACCTGTGCCAAGAATTCAATTAAAAAGTTATGTTTATTTATGTCAACAGTTTACGGGTGGTGCAACCTGGTTCCATGACTAGTGGGGCAGGAGGACCCACAGACCCATTCACCAGGAAAGGGAAAGGGAAAAAGGAGAGAAGGGTAGAAAGATGGGCCTAAAAACAAACTAATGTACTAAATAAGATTTCAGAAAGCAAGATAACACACTTCAATACAATATATTACAATATAATTAGAATTGAAGCAAATAAATCAAATGAAATGAGAGAGAGCGTCCAGAAGCTGAAGGCCTTACTCTAATGCTGTGATGAGACAGCACCCACAAAAGAGATGAGCCAGATAACAAAAACGAGAAAAGAGGAAGCTCAAGTGACCTATGAATATCTTTTATCTTTTGCTCTGAGTGGAAATGGTAACAAAACAGAGAACAGCTCTCTGGGGGATACAGTACTTTTTTTCTTCTGGGACAGGTACCTGAAACTGGAGCATTAACTCTTTTATTTCCCAGTGCACTACATGATGTTATAATGTAAAATATTGAAAACCAAAAATCAGAAAACCATGACAATTTATAACTGCACCACATGTCTGCACAGCAATATCTCTCCGTCGGCGAAGAAAAGCGTTATTGATATTCTTTCTTTGTTTTGTGATTTGAATAGAACTTACTTTCAAGAGATATTAAGTTTCTAGTGCAGCATGGCTTAAGCTGCTAAGGTCTCATGCCTGTCCAGACAACCCATTCCACTACTCTGGAATATGCAAAGTAAAGAAGGGTTTCTTGATGTTTAGACAGAACTACGTGTGTTCCAGTTTCTGCCCATTAATTCCCGTCTTGGAACTGGACACCACTGAAAAGCGCATGACTCTGTCTTTGCTCTGTCTTCAGGTATTTATAAATCCCCCTCAGTCTTCTCCCACCTGAACACAACCAGCCCTCACAACCTTTCATCATTAGAAATGCTATAGTTCTTCTTGATAGCCCCACCTAAACTTTTTCTAGCATGTCCCTGTTGCACTGAGGAGCCTCCAGTTGGAAACAGTAATCCAGGTGAGACTTCACCAGTGTCGATGGCAGGTAAGTATCAACTCTTCTGATCTGTGAATCTGATAGTTTTGGCTGAGATCCAGTGCTTTCTTTGTAGAGATCCACATGATCCTGTGTTTTGGATTTTTGATGAAAATAGTGCAGAGCAGTTCTTATACAGAATAAAGGATTTCTGTGTTTCCCAAGTTGCTCTACTAGTAAAGAGGCTAAGAATGAACAAGGAGCTGAGAGTGGACACAGCCAGTTCACTTGATCCAAATTGGCCAAAGGGCTATTAGATATAACCCATCATGATCAGTAATAAAATCTGAGTGAAAGAAGGTGAAAGAAGAGAATGTTTGGAATGACATTTTTCTTCCCAATAAGCTGTTACGTGTGATAAGTCCTACTTTCCTGACAGTGGTTGAATATCTGGGAAGCAGCAAATTAATTCCTAGTTTTACTTTGCTTTGACTGTATGTGCAGCTTTTCCCTTACTTAGTGAAATGTTTTTATCTCAACCTACAAGTTCTCTCAGTTTTACCTTTCCAATTCTCTCCTTCGTCCCATCTGTGAAGAGTGAATGAATGGTTGTATGGGGCTGCCTGCTGGGGTTAAACCACAACATAGTGATGCTTCACCTAAATTAGCCAAGAATACAATTAGCCATCTTAGCAGCAAGGGAACACTGCTAATTCATGTTTGTCTCGTTCCAATTTATAGGAGGGAGATGAGGTTCTTTTAATATCTGTATACCCGGCGTGAGATTAAGAAACAACGGTTCATATGTTAGTCCAACCAGTTTATTATAAATTCTAATCAGGGGGATGGGGAAGGGAAGGAGGGCGATAGAAAAGATAGGAAAGAAGCAAGAATCGCGTAAAGCGGGGATAGTCACCACCAGGATCCAGCAGCGGTCCCGTTGCACGCCGTTTCGAAGGTCCGAGGCAGAAGCAGCGGGGGGGGGAGAGCAGCAGCAGTATGACCAGCCTTGGGCAGCAAGCAGGTAGCAGGAAGAAGTCGCAGAGCCAATCCGGGAGGAAGCAGCAGGACTCAGGTAGCAGGCCCAGGTGAGTCTGTCAGCAAGCAGTAATTCCATAGTGAGGAATCTGATGGCAGACACCTTTGTTCTTCTTCAGCATCGTGGTAGAGTGCAGAGCAAGTCCAGGAGGGAGAGAGGCAGGTCGTGAGGCTTCTTCATAGCAGAAACCTCTTCTTCATGAGGAATCTGTTGCCAGAAAACCTCAGTTCTTCACAATTGTAGGTCCCCATTTTATCCTTCTTCCTTTCTGCCTACGTGACATCCCTGGGTGCTTGAGCAAGAGTCATGTGAGTACCCCCTGAGATGGCCATCTTCCTCGACATAAGTCCACACAAAAGACCACTTCACAGCTATTAAACTGCAGCTTATCTCTCTGGTTGCCCCCGGCCTTGTCCATCTGTGTCCCTCAGACAAAGGATTTCACAACCCTTGCCCAGGACTTGTCCGAACTTGTTCATCTGTGTCCTCAGCAAGCTTTGAGACAATGATGTAAAAGAATAATCTCTTACAATGTTCAACTTGGTATCTCCTGGTACTCCCAAATCTTTTACTGCAGAGCTGCTTTCCAGCCTGGCAGTCACCAGAGTGCATTGGTGCCTAGAGCTGTTCCTCTTGAGGTTCAGGACTTTGCATCCTCCTTATTCAACTTCATGAGATTCCCCCTGACTGGGGGTTGGAGATTCATGATCCTTGAGGTCCCTTCCAATCCGGGCCATTCTGTGATTCTGTCATTCTGTGAGACTGT
Source organism: Chrysolophus pictus (assembly GCA_037305975.1). Lineage (NCBI taxonomy): Eukaryota > Metazoa > Chordata > Aves > Galliformes > Phasianidae > Chrysolophus > Chrysolophus pictus. The sequence continues at coordinate 35,310,449 of CM074576.1, read as the reverse complement.
GTGCAAGATCAATTGAGATTATGTTTACCATTTTACGTAGACCTAGTTTACATCAGTCCACTTCTTCAACATGTCAAGATCACTCTGGATGTCAAATGGGTCTTTAGTGAATCAGGCACTCCACCCAGTTTTGTTTGTCTACCATAGGAAACTTGCTTTACCAAGGGGACTGAGCTAGATGATCTCCAGAGGTCCCTTCCAGCTCTATGATTCTGTGATTCTTTTATTCAGTTTACTGACAGGACATTCTACCCAGTGTCTAGTTCATTAATTTTTTAAACACGAATGGCCTCAGTACTGATCTCTGATGTACTCCACTAATCACTGACCTACGACTACACTTTGCATCACTGACCACTACCTTCTGGGCCTGGCCAGTTCAGCCAATAAGCTTTGGGAATCTCAAGGGAAGTGGTCTGCAGATTCACAGTATTTAGTCCAGGTGTTCATAGTAGAACAGCATGCTTGGGAAATCATGCCTTATAATGCATATATCTTAGTAGCCAAAAGTAGAAAGCAAATAAAATATAGAAGTAGTAAATTTCCTTCTAAAAGTTCATTTAAATATTTCTACCTAATTTGTATTATATTAACACTTATGGTTGGGGAAAAACAAACAAACAAAAACAACTGAGGATTTTTAAAAATCATGTTTATCATGATTAAAAATGAAAGGAAATCTTGGCTGACTTTGCTTTCAGCGTATCTTTCTGATAGAAACACTGTTAATAAAGCTACAGGCTGTAAAGGAATCTTGATTTAAACTGGCACTAATTTATTAACAAACCAGGATTCCAGGGCTTTAGCTATCTCGGTAGTCTTTATCAGGTTTAGTGCATGACATGCAAGAAATTTCTCCTGACAGAAAGCAAATGTTAACGTATTTTCTGCAGCAGTCACCACATCAAATTGATTTGGATAACTATAATGCTGTCAGGATGTTGTTCATTATTTGTGCATTCTGTGAATTATAGAAAGAAAAGTGGTTCTGTGAATTGTTGAACTCAATCTCATAGTCCCTGACCTCACTTCCGATAGCTTTGTTCTATGACTTTGGTCAAAGCCATTCTATGTTTAAATCTTTGTATCTGCACCACTCTTACACAAAGATATTCTGACAATTAATTTAACTAATGTTCTAGATATGTAATGGGAGCCCGGTCACCAAAGCAGAGAGTTGATTGTAGAATTCTTCTTATTTTATTTTTTTCTTTCAAATCTTTTCCGTTTGGTTTTATAATTATCTTTGAACTCATTGGCAGGCTATTGCAGCACTTGATTAACTATCTAATTAAATTTACTAGTATAATATGAATATTAGTGGGAAACCTACCTAACACCTTCAGAATGCATATTAATAGAATGCAAAATTTGTTTCAGAATTCATGTTTAAATGACTTACTACATCTTTTGCAGCTTTTTCATTTTAATGTGAAAAATGTCTTTGGAAAATTCAATAATAACCCAGAAGTTCAGGAAGTCTGTATTATCACACAAGCTGTCATTCACAAATTGTAAGAGATTCAGCAGATTTCTCTGAAATAATCTCCAAAATAATAGAGCAATACTGTTTTGATTTTATTGGGGAAAATGACAACAACAAATCGAGCAAAAAAAACCCACAACAACCAGCAACAACTGCACAAAAGATCAAGTGTCCACCCCATGTTAATTTTTCTAATGACGCCTTTGGTAGTGTTTTCTAAAAGTAGTGACTTGCCAACAACCTGGAATCTAAGGCAGAGTGGAAAATATTACTATACTATGAAGGTGACAGTGAAACTGTTCGGCTCCAACTGGAAGCTGTAGAGCACAGGACATGGAGTACTAAATCATTTAGTAACAGTGAGAAATTCAGGCTCTTGACTGATGCCAGGTTTCTGCTCGGGGATCAAATCCAACAACTGAAGTAACTACTGCCATTAATCAAGTCCCTGAAATGTTTGGTGACTTACCAACATGTAGCAGCCTGTCTCGTGACAGGAAGAAGAAAAGGAACAAGAGGTTACTGTGTCTCTAAATGATGATGCTTCAACATCTTGTACTGGGGAAAAAAAAAAAAAAAAAAAAAAAGTAAATGAAAACTACCTGTGCTCAGGCAATCCTATAGGCAAGATTTTGTCTAAAGTCACAGATCACGGCTGTATACAATGAGCCAGCCTGGCCTTCCATAGGGAATATATCCACCATGTTTGTAATCACAAAACAGTATTGAAAAACTAATCAAGTTTATGAAAAGGTGAGATGTGATCCTGCCCTGATCATAGGTAGAGAAAGTGTATATATGCTGGAGTTCTGGTTAATAAAAAGACAAGATTATGACTGCTGTTCGGACTCTCATCCTGACATTTTCTAGTGTTTTCTGACTATAGAGTATGATGGAAATATTCAGTACATAAACTATCATTGGAAAATGTGTAATTTTTGAGCTTTAAGGTACTGTAATTCTCTTTAAAAAAAATACAGCTCACTTTCTCAATATCTCCACATTTCAAATTTTAACTCCATTCACTGCCAATGAATTCCTAGTAAGCCAACTACAAGATAACTCGCAAGCAGACACTTTAGTTGCTTTCACTCTGATGGTTAGCTAAATTCTACGATACCACTTTCTCACTCCCCTTCCTCAGAAATAGAAGAGGACAAAATATGAGGGAAAAAGTGCTTGTGAGATGAGATGAGATAAGTATAGGAAGAACACTTACTACTTCCCATCACATGCAAAACAAACTCAATTACAGGCAGATTAGTTCACTGCATACTACAAACAGACTGGAGCAGTAGAAACTAAAAGCAAGACAAAATTACCGTCCCACTCTTATCCACTCTCTTCTATCTCCTCCCCATGTGCACAACAGAGGAACAACAGGGAACAGGATTAGAGTTAGCCTGTAAAACTTCACCTCTGTCACTTCTTCTTCCTTCTTCCTTACTCTCTGCCTTTTCTCCAGTATGGAATCTCTCCCCCTGGATGCCAAACTGTTTTTATGTGGTCTTCCCACAGGCTGCAGCTCTCCAAGCACTGCTCCAACATGGCTCTGCATTACAAGGCCCTACCTTCAGGAATGGATTACTGCTGCATTCATCCCCAGAGGCTGCAGCTCTGGAGCAGAGCCAGTTTCTGTGGGGACTCTCAATGGTCTGTGGTTCCTTCAGGCCACATCCACCGCTGCACCATGGGCTCCTCCATAGATGCACATGGAGATCTGCTCCCTGTGGTGCTGTGGGCTGCAGGGGGCAGACTGCTTCACCATGTGCCTTCTCCACAAGAAAAACTGTTCCATGCTTGGAGTGTTTCTTGCCATCTTTATGCACTGATTTTGGAGGCTGCAGTGTTGTTTTTCTCAACATTTTCCTCACTCCTCTCTCACAACTGCTGTTCAGCATTTCATTACTCTTATATCTACTCTCACAAAGACTGAACAGTCATCACTCATTGGCTTAGATCTGGCCCATGGTGGGTCGTTTTGGAGCCAGCTGGACCAGGATTTTATCTAACACGGGGCAGCTCCTGGTCTGTGCTCAAAGAGGCCACCCCTGCAGTCCTCATGCTACCAAAACTCTACTACATGAGCCCAATACACCACTAATCATTTTCTTTCCACTATATAATTGCATCACTTCCTCATCTCTGAAAACAATTCCTTTTTCCTTCATCCTTCATCACAGCTAGGGAAGAGAGGTGAGAAATAGGAATGGTTGAGAGATCTGAGAATGCATTCAAGTATAAAATGCCAGGGAGAGAAAGGGATGTGTATCTCCAGGGCATATCTGTGCCTCCAATTTTCTGTCCTCTAAATTTGTTTCTGAAGACATTACCCATTTTTGAATAGTTCAGAGTTTACTCAGTTCTGAGTCTACAAGCATCTGTTACAAAAATTCTTCAGACTGAGATCAAAACTTAATTCACTTCCTATCTCTCAACATTGGGCTTTAGGGTAAGGTCTCAGTTGTTCTCAGCCTCATTTTAACCCAACTGTCTGACAATAAGCAGATAAAGATCAGTGCCTTCCAGCAATTACTGTAATGTCACTTTTTACAAGGTTAGCTTGGGATTTGTTGGCAGCATAGTGAGTACAGTAGCGAAAAGTATGAAATTAATCTGAATAAAAATACAACACCGCAGTATGAATATGCAGACTCATAAAGTTCACAAGTGATACTGATCTAGAAAATGCAATCAATGTATTTAATGTGAGAACTGCATAGGCATGAGGAGAAGGTTGATGAGAATTTATGAAATTCAGAAAGCACAAATGCAAACACCTCTACCCAAGAAGAAGAAATCCTTTGCAGCAATAGTCTGGAAATTGACTGGCTGAAAGGAAGCTTTGCAGGAGGAAGCTGGGCTCCCTGGGAATCAGCAAGCTGACTGGAAATCAGCAGTGCATCTTGACAGTGAGAAAGGTCAGAAGCATCCAAAGCTGCATGAATTTGCATTTGAACAGCACAGACAACTGATAGAAAGAGATGATTTTTTAGAGTTAGTATTGCCTCCCCAGAACAAGAAAAATGCTTGGAAGATGAGTGAGTTCAGTGGAACGACACTAGTTTAGGGCTGGAGCACTTTCTGTATAAGGAAAGGCTGAGGGAATCTGGTGAAGATATGGGTGAGGAAGACCTAACCAGCAGTCTGAAGGTTCCTGCAGGAAGGTTACTAGAAGGCAAAGCAAGACTCATCAAAGGAGTGCATGACAGGAGGACAAAAGATAACATATGACCACGAAAATTGTGCAGCAATAGAGGTGGCTACTCAAAGAGTTTAAAACCAATCACCCAAATGCATAAAGCAGTGAAAAGCCCAGTATGGCTGACCCTGCTGTGAACAGGATTTTGGACTAGAGTCCTTCCAAGGCCCTTTCTATCCAGAATTCTTTTAAGATTTCTGTGAAACAACTCTTGTAACTTCTGAGGCTTCAGATCACCCCGATTATTGGCCAGATTTACTTAGCCTCAGCCTTGCTGTTCATTTTGTGCTTTATCTGTGAGACAGTTTTGCTGATGTAATTTTATTTTTCATTTCTTCTTTATATAATATTGGTCTTCTTGATAATGCTATTTTAATTAAAAGCAAAGTGTTGAATTTTAGAACACTTTAAATCATTGTTTCATACATTAGAAATGTTGGTCTCCAGACAAAGCTTACAAGAGGATCCTCTTCTGAAAGAAAACATCACTAAGGCATTTAGAACAGTTCCTAACAACTGCCAAATATACAGCTGAAGCTTTCTCTTAAATGATAATAATTGTTATTTTAGGTCAATAGAAAAAGAAACCTGTCCTAAACCATTTGCCATGGACATGCCTTGAAATCTTGAACTGAACCGCTCTCTGTCATCTTTGAGAGGTCTTGGAGAACGGGGGAGGTGCTTGAAGACTGGAGGTTAGCCAATGTCACTCCGGTCTTCAAAAAGGGCAAGAAGGAAGATCCAGGTAATTACAGGTCAGTCAGCCTCACCTCTGTCCCTGGAAAGGTGATGAAACAGCTTGTGCTGGATGCCATCTCCTGACAACTGGAAGAAAAGGAGATTATCAGAAGTAGTCAGCATGGGTTCACCAGGGGGAGGTCGTGCTTGACCAACCTGGTGGCCTTCTACAATGTTGTCAGTGGCTGGGTGGATGGGGGGAGAGCAGTGGATATAGTCTACCTTGATTTCAGCAAGGCGTTTGATGCTGTCTCCCACAACATCCTTATAACAAAGCTGAGGAAATATGGGACAGATGAGAGGACAGTGAGGTGGATTGAGAACTGGCTGACTGGTAGAGCACAGAGGGTCGTCGTTGGCAGTGCAGAGTCCAGTTGGAGACCCATAACTAGCGGTGTTCCCCAGGGGTCGGTGCTGGGTCCGGTCTTGTTCAACATCTTCATTAATGACCTTGATGAGGGGATAGTGGCCACCCTCAGCAAGTTTGCTGATGATACGAAGTTGGGAGGATTGGCTGACACGCCTGAAGGCTGTGCTGCCATTCAGCGAGACCTGGACAGGCTGGAGAGCTGGGCAGTAAAAAAACAGATGAGGTTTAACAAAAGCAAGTGTAGAGTCTTGCACCTAGGGAGGAATAATTGCATGCACCGGTACAGATTGGGGGATGACCTGCTGGAAAGGAGGTCTGTGGAGAGAGCTGGGTGTCCTGGTGGACAACAAGTCGGCCATGAGCCAGCAGTGTGCCCTTGTGGCCAAAAAGGCCAATGGCATTCTGGGGTGCACTAAAAAGAGCGTGGCCAGCAGGTCGAGGGAGGTGATCCTCCCCCTCTTCTCTGCCCTGGTAAGGCCTCATCTGGAGAACTGTGTCCAGTTCTGGGCTCCCCAGTACAAAAAAGACAGGGATCTCTTGGAAAGAGTCCAGCGGAAAGCCACAAAGATGGTGAAGGGCCTGGTGAAGGGCCTGGAGCATCTCCCCTATGAAGAAAGGCTAAGTGAACTGGGTCTGTTTAGCCTTGAGAAAAGAAGACTGAGAGGGGACCTGATCCAGGTCTATAAATATCTAAGGTGTGGGGGGCAGAGTGGCGAGGCCAGACTCTTTTCAGCAGTCTGTGGAGACAGGACAATAGGGAATGGCGAGAAACTGCAGCATAGGAAGTTCCATACAAATGTGTGCAAAAACTTCTTTATGGTGAGGGTGAGCACTGGAACAGGCTGCCCAGGGGGGTTGTGGAATCTCCTTCTCTGGAGATATTCAAGACCCGCCTGGACGCCTACTTGTGCGATCTGGTGTAGGGAACCTGCTTTGGCAGGAGTGTTGGACTCGATTATCTCTGGAGGTCCCTTCCAACCCCTACAATTCTGTGATTCTGTAACAGACGTGTATTTGTTAATCAGGGTTCACATAACACATTTCAGTTCTTTTAGGTAGCAATTAAGTTCATCTTATCCCACATCCTCTTTTTAAAAAATGTAAGATTTTCTCAGCTTCTGAGGTACTCAAAAATATTTCATAGAATCATAATATAACCTGAGTTGGAAGGGATTCATAAGGATCATCAAGTCCAACTCTTGGATCCATAGAGGACCATCTGAAATTCATACTATAAGTTTGAGAGTCTTGCTCAAACTTTTCTCAAACTCCAGCAGGCTTGGTGCCATGACCATTATTCTGCAAGCCTGTGACGAGCCTCTCAGTGAAGAGTTTTTTCCTAATATTCAACTGGAGTCTTCCCTAATGCAACCTTATGCCATTCCTTCAAGTCCTTGCTAGTCACAAGAGAGAAGAGACTTAGTCTCTGCTCCTGCTCATGAGTAAGCTGCAGAACATGAATGTCCAATCCTTTGGCTTACCTGGGCCACACTGAGTAAAGAGGAACCTAGGGTTTTTCACAGGTAATATCTTCTTTGTTAAATACATCCACACAAGTAATATCAGCTTCCTCTGCCAGAGTAACTAACAGTACCACTTCTAAACATTCTAACATTCATTTCTTTCACACCACAGGGTAACTGATCCAGAACTTTATCATGGAGGATTCTGAAAACTGAATATATACATATTTCATTTTTACTTTTAAAATTTGGAAGTGGCTGAAATAAAGTAAGAGCTAAAACAATATTTTTGCAGCATAAGAACAAGCACATGGATGTGCTTGATGGTGCAGAACCTTCAAGGATGATGTTGGAAGAATGTTCCAAATGGAGAGAGACAATGGTTATACGTATTGCCTTTTGGCAGTGGTTCCTATACTTAAACAGATACAGCTCACTGTCAGGTTCTGTTTTGAGCAATCTTATTGGGTCACTTGATTTTGGAGACTAGGACTGCATGCACCGGTTTTCACCGGTTGGTGAATTGATTCACCAACAGAACAGGATTTTGAATCTTCTGAAGAGCTAAGAAAGCTTATTTTGTAGTGCATATATAGCCATAAAGCTGAGAAAAGGGCATAACAGAAACAAATATGTGTCTACTAGTTAACATTTCTGCAATTTTGTAAAAATGTTAAACATTTGGGTTTAAATTGAGATCAAAAGGAAGAAATAAGAGTTTTAGTCTTCATTTCAGTCATGTTATGTTTTAAAAATCACAATGAGAAGTAGGAAATGTATAATAAAAAGTAGTGTAATATTTTTAAATCTTCTTTTTGGAGAGGCTTTAACTAAATACAAAGGCTGAGGTGATGGTTTATAGTGATAGATTGCGTAGGATTTATGTTATCTTCCTGAGACATCTGCGGTGCAATCATTTGCTTGCAAACTAATCACCCATGTCCATTTGCATTGAGCAGCAAGAAACTGACAATTTTATACCTCTATTATTTTGACTCTTCTCATTAGCATAAGAAGAATCCTATCTGAAGTGTCTGGTTCTCTTCATTGATGATAAAAGCAGTCTGAGTACTGTCCTAGATGAACTGCATCCAAAAATACAAACAAGAAGTAGAAAAATATATATCTATTTTACTGTGATTTGAATATAGATGCTCTGATTCAGAGAATGACCTTTTCATGCAGAGAAACAAAGGAAATCATTTTTATGCTTTGCCCTAACAATAAAAGCTTCCTTCTATTTTAATACTGAAAAAAAAATTAAAAGTTGGTTAAAATGGACCATCAAATAATCTCACTCATTTTCTCATAGTTTTTATGTATCAGAAAGTTTACACACAGAAATTATTTTATCTTTATAGCAGATTTCAAAAATCATTTTTTTTTTTAAATAGAAGAGTAGATAAATAAATATTTATTCATACTCACTCATTATATGATACATTGCCATTTAATTTTAAATGCTTAATAACAACAGTAAAACAGAAAAAATCCATGCAGATAAACAAAATATTCTGGTTTTTATTTTGAATACTGTTTTAAGATCAATTATATGCGAAAAAAGGTGCCTGAAGTTAAAAAGACAGCCAGTGTTTTCTTAGCACTGGGCTGCCTTTACATGGGAAAGACATTTTAGCCAAATATCAATCATATGCTAACATTAGTCTTTTATTATTTTTCCTCACATTATTACTTTCTTCTCAGTTTAAATGGAAAACTGAAACATTCTTATATTTTTATATTCTCCATGATAAAATTTAGAACTAATCTAAAATAAAGCAACCAGCAATCTATCAGCTTTGTCAGTCATTATTGACATACTATTCAATTCCATCTGTATGCTAATATCAAGATTCAGTTCTGCAAATATATTCTTCAAATTAAACATAGGCAAAAAATGTAATTCTGATGTAATTCCAGTAGACAAATATGTATCATTCAGTTTCATGAACAAAGTGTTCATATTTCAGTAAGATTTTGGATGAAAAAAAAAAGCCATGAGAAATCTCTGCAGAAGCTGAAGGCTGCATTTATATAGATTTTTATTCCAAGTTCAGATTTAATAATAAAGATGTAACTTCTGCATTCAATAGCTGGCTGAAGTTCAGCAGGATATTGAGCAGCTACATCCTTATTTTAAAAATTAATTTATAGTAAATATTTCTGTCTAGAACACAAATCTTTGGGTACTTCTTCAAAAAAGAAAAAAGAAAAAAGAATCCGCCAGAAGAAAAGAAAAATAAGAAAAGAAAAAAAAAATCTAATGTGGAAGTAGTTACAAATACTTTTTTTTTTTTTAACTAGGAAGTGACATGCAGAGGAAATCTGTCAAGTTTTTACATTTTACCTGTACTACTTTCCTTACAGGAAGGTAAATCTCCTGTGAAACGTATATAGAGGAGAGCACGTTAAGTAAGCACTATCAGTTTGCTTAGATGTCAACCTTAGAGTTTGGAACCAGCAAGCATTCTGGTATACCCCATACAAGATAGACTGATCACAGTGAAGTTCTTAATGGACTTTTATGGAATGCCTGGCTCTTTTACCTTTCCAAATTTGTAGGATCCTCTAGTGGAAATTAACTATACACTGGGGATGCCAGGGAAGAACAGCTGATGGTATGAATTCCGTTCTTGTGCGGATGCTTTCCAGGAAAAATACTCATATATCAACATGCAATATCTAACAGTGCAATATTCTAACCCTAGCCCTAACCCTAACATAACCAAAGAAAAAGAAAAAAAAAAAAAGAAAAAAAAAAAAGAGAAAACATTATAATTTTGCTTTCATAACACATATGGCATTATATTAAATTGTCAAAGAGAAAAAAAAAAAAAAAAAAGCTTACTTTTCCCTTGACATTGGGTTTTTGAAGGAAATATTTCTTTGTTCAGGCCTAAAAAAATCTATCAGCACAATGGCTGTTGCCTCTTTGTTAGCAGTTCACGAACAAAACTGAAGAACAAAAGACAAATTATATTATCCTTGTACATAAAAACAATGTTTACAACATCTGTTGTGTTAAAAGATGTTTTTCTTTTCAATCAAAAATAGCATTTAAGAACTCTAGTTAAAGAGTATATTGGGGTCAGGGAGGTTGTTTTACTTTGTGTGTCAGTGCATATGAATGTGTTTTTGTGTGCCTTTTTCATGTAGAGATAATAAAGCAGATGCTAAAAGGGAGGAGGGTTTGCTAGAGTATAGCACTGTTAAGGACATAGACAGAATACACAGAGTGGCACCTTGAACACCAAAGGGAAGATATTTTACACCTCAGTGGTTCTGAAAAGGTTTACACAGGCTTGAGGTGATTACAGAGGCATTAAATGAGCAAGAAACTGATGAACATGATCCAGATCATCAATAAGCAATCCAGATGTGCAGGACAAGTGAATACAGAGATTGATGAATCCTTTAAATTGGGTATGGGAAGCAGTAGGAGTTTGACAGGTTATTTACTGACTGCCATAACCTTTAATGTTGCTCCATGAATCAGCTAGCAGAAAGTTACTGGAGTGAGAGGTTCCATCTTAGGGCAGAGGCTCTATTGCTCCTACGATGCCCTCATCAGCTCATCTCTAGATCTGCACTCCACTCAGTTTTAAATTCACTTCATTCTTGATCTTTCTTCTTATAACAAAACTTCTAGTGTAATAGCAGAAGGGCAAAAGGATGCATTCAAGACAATATTGAAAAGACCAGGAAAAAGAGAACTAAATATTTAACTGAGAGATAACCTGCAGTCAAAGATCATCTATTTATTATGTCATTTATTGTTAACAATCCTGAGAAGTCTCAAAGCTCTTTGTATGTGGTATTAAGCACTATCATTGTCAAGGACAGCTTATAATTTAAAACTACTCTTGGACATTCTGTTCTGAATCTAATTCACAGGGTTAACAAAACTGCTTTCTCCAGTTATTGCTCTCTCTCCCAGAGAGTAAGCTATGTGAACATACTTTGTTTGCTCCAGTACGAACTCAGCAAGGAGCAGCAATCATATATTCTGCTGACTGTGCTGCAGGATTACAAAGGTACAGCATAGTGATTACAACAGCTTCACCGATCAGCTGTATGTCTACAGTAAATAATGTTATCAAAGCAAACTATGAAAGCTTTTCCAGAAAGGAGAAATTAAACCTGCTCAGCCTGTATGGAAAGAAGAAAATGGCATAATTCACAATGAGATGGCAATATGTGCCAAAGGAGTGAGAGGTCAAAAGGCAGAGTGATGCAGTAGGGAAGAGGAGAACGTGCTGATACCAGCAGAAGACATACAGTTCTATCCCTCAAAGATGATCAGAGGAGCTACTTTTCCTCTAATCACAGAAGGACTTGGTGGAAATGGATACACCAAAATGTCCTTGGGACATCAGTCTGAAAGCTAACCTAAAGGAAACATGGTAGTTAGAGAGATATTTGTTTATGCACCTCTTTCTGTCTATTCTGCACTCCTTCCCCCTGCCCTGCCCATAGTTACTCTTTAACAATGCTTGCACAACAGCAAGGCTTTTATCTTTTCCACTCTGCTCCCTGGACAGCTGACCCTCAACTGGGCAAAGGGATATTCCATATGACTTCTGGCTGGCGATCAATTCATACTGTAGAGATGCACATCAATAGTTTTACCTTTTTTTTAAAAAAAAAAAAGGACTGTGAAATTGTGATTTTGAATAACATAAAGCTCAGATTTACAACTTAGAATTGCCAGAATGAATTATGCAAGCATAATCAAACTGACATGGCTTAGAATCACAGAATATTCTGAGCTGTAACAGACTCTCAAGGATATCCCAGTCAAGCTCTTGCCTCCACACAATGACCGTATTTCTGAAAGCACTGTCCAAACACTCCCTGAACTCTGGCAGCCTGGGGCCATAACCACTGCCCTGGGGAGCCTTTTCCAGGGCCCTATTATCTTTTGCTTGTTAGAATTCTGCAGACAAAATCTTTCAAAAATTGATAGTGTTAGGATGTGGTGACAAATAAGGGATTTAATGGAAAATTAACAATAGCTGAAACTTCACTCTGTAGAGGTGAATGACGAGATTTCTATTCAATTGCATAGCAAGATACTCCAAAGTGTTCTGTTTCTATCAGACAAAAGATATAACAAAAAAGACAGAATATTGTGTTAAAATAAAGAAGTTTCTGTATGTATCTGTAAGAGGAAAAGCCTCGCATTTGATTTTCTAACACTGAACTGAAAAGAAAATAAGATGAGAAGATGCAAGAGATGTTCCATGATTGTGGCTAAAATGATTAAGTCAAGTAAATAAAAAACAATATAAATTGAGTGCCAGGGAAAAGTGCAACTGAGGAAAAAAAAAAAAAAAAAAAAGGGAAGGGAAGGGAAGGGAAGGGAAAGGGAAAGGGAAAGGGAAAGGGAAAGGGAAAGGGAAAGGGAAAGGGAAAGGGAAAGGGAAAGGGAAAGGGAAAGGGAAAGGGAAAGGGAAAGGGAAAGGGAAAGGGAGGGGAGGGAAGGGCATATTAGAGATGAAAAACAGAAAATTCAAATGACAATTTTTCTTTTGTGTGGAAAAGATTGCTCATTTATTAAAGTGTCTTGCAAGGCACTGAGCATCTCTATAAAATAGTACACTGGAAGTTCAGAGTGCTCCAACTTTGCTTGATAGAGTTCTTCAGGACAATTAGAAATTAGTTAGGGAGCATATGAGATGGGATTTTTGTTTTCAAATAAAACAAAATTCAGTATAATAATTAATGAGAAACAAAAAAGATCAAAGTCTAGAATAAAGCTGATGGACTTTGACAATTAGATCTCCATATAATTCATGTAAACATGAGTGGGGATTTTTTGCCATTTTCTGGGATTTTTTTTCCATTTTTGGGGATTTTTTGACCATTTGGGGACTTTTTCCATTTTGGGGGGGATTTTTCCCCATTTTTCAGATTTTTTGGGTGATTTTTTGGGGACTTTTTCAGGATTTTTCCCCATTTTTTTGGTGGATTCCTCAAAGGGTTTTTTTTGTCATATTTATGGGTTTTTTTTTCCCATTTTCTGGGATTTTTTTCCCCATTTTGGGGATTTTTTCCCCAATTTTGGGGATTTTTTTTTCATTTATCTTGTCACCAGATCTTACATAGGATTTTTTAGAGACTGTTGGTCCTAGTTATTATCTCATTACCATCTGTTTATTGATTGCGTGTAACCACCTTTTTTGTTTCTAAACCAAAATACAAACAACGTGTCTTTGCACTCTATGTTTCTATATGTACTCTACCTCCCACATATTTTTATTCTACAACATCTAGCCATTCATGGCACTTATATATTTAACAACTAAGCTGTCCAACTACTTAAAAAACTTAAAGCCAACTACAGAGATTCACTTACAAAATGAAATTGACAGTACTGAGAATCATAGAAACATCAAGATTGGATAAGACCTCCAAGAATATCCAGTCCAACCATCCATCACCAATATTTTCCACTTAACCATGTCTCTCAGTACAACATCTAAATGTTTCTTGAACACCTTCAGGGTCACTGACTCCACGAGCTCCCTGGGCAGCCTGTTCTAGCACCCAACAACTCTCTCAGAGAGTATTTCCTGACATCCAACCTGAACCTCCCCTGGCGCAACTTGAGGCCATTCCCTCTAGTCCTATAGCAAGTTAAGTGGGAGAAGAGACTGACCCCCACCTAACCACAACCTCCCTTCAGGTAGTTGAGGAGAGCAATAAGATCTCCCCTGAGCCTTTTCCAAACTAAATAATCCCAGTTCCCTCAGCCACTCTTCATAAGACTTGTATTCCAGATCCCTCATCAGCTTAAAACTGGATTTGAATTTAGTGACATATTTGGACAACAGCGTTTTTCTTTTATGACTACTATAGCTTCAAAAACTTCAAGTAATTTCTGTCTTCAAGATAGAGACTTCAAAGAGTACAATTATTTAAGTCAAGAAAGTGGAAGACTTGAAAGACTTGTTTTTGAAAGATTAGTAATAATTACTGTATAATTGCAATTTTGAAAATTAGCTAATTGCTTCTGCAATTGATATTTAACTCCTTGCATATTTTACATACACAAATGAATTAATACTATTTATAGATTCAGCTAAGGACATCTGTTTTATTCTTTCCTTTGGTAATTTCAGAATTTGGAAGAGTTGCTGTTGTAGATTTTGATAAATTCTCTTACAGGCAGTCTTTCATGCTCAGTCTTCTAAAAATAATACAAATGATTGATTTGGGGAACTCCAGTTAAGAATTCAGTCTTCTTTTGCATTTTATTTTGTTATTTTTTTGTATTGATAAAGTAAGGTCTGGAAGAGTATGAACTTCAGGAAGGTTTTACTATATGCATAGGTATCTCATTATAATAATTTGTTGTGTTCCCTGCACTTCATAAAACATAGACATAGGAGCTGAAAAGAAAATTATGAAGGCCTGATTGCTCTTTACCCAGCTACATGACAGCTGTGTATATATACAAGTGAATTTATGCTTACACATTGATTCCTAGCCACAGGCACTCCTTCAACTTCTTTTTGCTGACCTGATGAACTTAACTACAAAATTTCTTGCGGATCCTCTAAACGTGACTGGTGGGAACTCTAACTTGACTGTCTGGACTCATTAAATGTTCTATATTCAGTATAAAGGCTACTAACATCTGAACCCAGATTTATTTACAAAAGTTATTTGGAATTTCTGTACATTCTATCATTAATTTGTTAAGGTAGAATTTAATTCTACAACTGCTTTTTAAATCCTCCACTGTTTATTAATAATATTATCAAAAGTAAGAAATGAGCATATATGTGTGTGTGTGTAAATGTTACTTCAGAAGCATTATTCAAAGCTAAAATTGGAAATAAACAATCCAGCCGAAGTTGTCTATGAAAGCTTTTGCAGATTACTAAAAGATGCCATCAGAAACAAGTTTTCTTTTTGCTTTAAAGTGACGTGGTGAGTCTCTTGTCCAAAGGTATTGTTCCTTCTCTACCACTGTATGGCAGTTTTGTTGAATAACTAATATAAATTACCACTTCATTCTAGATAATCAATCCATTACAAAATTCTCAGATATTTTACTTTCTGAAAACAGAATCTGGCCATTCAATGTCTAAGAAATCAGTGTTTCTGAGCAATCATTTCATCTGGGCTCTCTGAAGTTATATGTGCAAGCAGAGAAAAATACTCATTCCCCTTTCAGTGTTTTATAAAATAAATAAATAAATAAAATCTTTGGGACTTTGATAAATCAGGCCCCCAAAGAAGGGCACATACTGTTCTATTTTGTGCATATGGCAAAATACTATACTTGTTTAGACAAACTTCAGTAGAGTATGGTACCCTGAGGAGAGTAAAAACAAATGTGGTCACTGAGTAGCAGCTGATTTTCAAAGAACGTACTTACCAGAGAGTAAAGGTGATTTTCTGAATTTAGTTTTGCCTAGCATTTAGCCACAACATAGCAACCTTACCACAGCTTGTTTTGTGAGGGATGGAGACTATTCTTGGTGCAATCTGTTCACTGTTATATTTGAAGCAGAGCTGTCACAAACAAATGTACCAGGACCTGCAGTGGGTAGATTATCTCTGGAATATATTACAGTAGAGATGACTGTGGTCTCAGAGATAGACCAGTAATTAGATATTGATTGTTTTCACTAACACATTGTGTGCAATTCTAAACAAATGCAAGACCATTTCTGACTCCTTTTTCTTAAACCCAGATATTTGTCAGTGAACTCATTTGAAAGATTACAAATATGAATCAATTTTTACAGCAGATGCACGTGGGCTTCAGTTGACTGTAATCCTAAAACAAAAACCTCCAGTTAAAGGGAATGTCAGAGGAATGAGCAGTTTCTCTGTTCCTGTCCACAAGAAGGGCTTTTACTTCACATTACAGAAAAACAGAACAATTTTCTTTAAGGTAGAATGGAAATTGTTCCTCCTTGAAGCTAAGATAAAGTTTGGAGGGCCAAGACAGTCCACTTCTGACTTTGGCTTCTTGCAGTGAATAGATCTAATCAGATTTTGCTTCTCTGACCCTCTTTTATGCCTCTGTAAAAACAGTTAATGGAAATAGTAAAAGGAGGTATTGCTATGTTAATGCCTGGTGTATACTCTGTACTCACAAAATGCCTTTTAAATGCCCTCTATGAATAAAATTGCTGCCTTTAGTGTGAAGAGATAATATTGTATGCTTTCTGAGCCGATCCAAGTCACGGACAACATATCCAGCCCCTTAGATGGGAGACAGTAATGCTCTTCAACTCAAGTTAAGGAGACTGATCCCACAAATTGTTTTAGTGTGAACAGTGGACTTAGTGGACTTCAATCACAAGTAAAGAGACTGCTTCAAAATAGGATAGTCCTTACTGCCTAATTTCCAGCTTTGGCTTTTTCTTTTAGAAAACAACACACTGAATAGTATGCCATAACTATGCACCGTAGTAAACAATTCCCCTGAAACTACTATTCCATCTGCTTTCTTAACAGATGGACTGTTTCTTGGAAATCAGAATATACCTGCCATTTAGCAATGAAGTGTAAGACCATAAAGAGTTGTAAAAAACTACACTATTTGCCATCTCTAATCCCAACCATATATAGATGGTCTCTATGCAACCTTCCCCAGTGCAACTTGTTCCCATTGTCCTTTGTCTTCTCCATAAGGCTCCATGTGGAGCTCCAAGTTCTTTTTATCTGTATTTTAAGTATTGGAATACTGTGATAAAGTCCCTCTGAGCCTTTTCTTCTCTAGAGTGAAAAGACCTAGTTCATTCAGTCTGAATATTGCAACATATATAGCTTTATCAAGAAAAGTTTGTAGAGAATAATTGTCTTTTTTATTTTTTTATTATTATTTATTTTTTAACGTGAGATTACAAATGATAACTTGCAATACAAAGAGCTAGCACTGCTTCCGATTAACTCAACAGCAAAATTATCATTAACTTAAAGGCCAGGAAAATCAGACCCTAATTTACCAACAATTGTAATTATTTGATTAAATTTTCAAAGGCCAAATGCTAAACTGATTTGCAAACCTTTGATAACCTGCTGAAGTCAGTGTACAGTCTGACAAACTATTTCTTTGACTCCTCATTAGGATCACGACAATTTTTTTTTTAGCTTATCATGTCAGGTTTTGCCTTATCATACAGCAGAGAATTTCAGTCTGTCACCCCAAGCTTGTCATATAGTGTTTTTTCCTCTTACTTCTGTCTATTTACCCTGTGGATAAAAGCCATCTCTGAATATCAGGAAGTTCCAGTTAAAGATTAACTTTTCTTACACATAACCCTAGGTGTAAAATTGCTGAATGACAATGAATGAATGAATGCAGGAAAAAATATATATATATATATCTGCATGAAGTAGACATTAAATACAAAATGAAATATCTATAATAACAACTATTCCCATGCCATATAGGAAAACTCAGACAAAATATTTACATTAGATACATTAATAAAAGTATGGTAATACTACTGCTGTCTATTTATGTTGGTTTTGACTCGCGGAATCAAACTCTATAACCCAGAGTTAGGTTATAAAGCAGGTATGTTTTATTCAGCATTTGGCGCCAAGCTGGGTGCAAGAGGGATAGCTCCTCCAAACTTGCACAATATAAGGAAGAAGCTTGGTACAGATATAGGCCGAACAAATACACAATCAGTGGAATTCGCATGCATATTCACTACATTCCTGACTTATCAACGTATGGTCCCGCCATGAGCAGTGGGGGTCTCCTTTGCATGGGAGAAGACCCACTGTCTCCGACAGAAGCAATCCGATCCTGACCCATTCCTTGTGTAATGTTGTCCAGATGTCCTTTTCTTATCTGATTACACATCTTGCTTACCTACATTCCTAAACAAGAGTTAATCCTTATCTTGTCCTTTCCTTACTCAGTTTGCTTATCTATTTTTATGTACACTTTCCAATAAGAATGCTTAAGAGACAAATCACCAGCATCAGACTTTTTAAATCTCCTACTAAATGAAAAGGAATTTTTTTTACATTCTGGTTCACACTAACAAAGCTTTTATGCACCTAAAGCTATTTTACTTTTATATAGAGAGAGATCATAAACATATACATCACATACATGTCTGTAGGCCACTCTGAAAGTAATACCTCCTCTTTATCTCCATGGAGACCACAACAGATAGCAAGAGCACAGTAACTCTTCTTGATAGAACAAATTCTCAGCTACCGAACACTCTTTTTCAATATAGTAACCACTAATAGCTATGCATTCTTTTTTTCAGCAATGAACAAGAGCCTGCATTCCCTGCTTATGAAAACCTGCAGTGGAGGAGGTGTCTCACTGTTGCTTTTGCCACCGCTGAAGTGCACCATCCACTACTTCACTGTTTGGTCTCCATAAACATTCAGTATCGATGAATGTCAATTCGGTGTCATTTTTTCTGCATGGAGGAATTCAGTTCCACACCTATGTTTCCTATGCACTTCCATGTCAGATGCCATTTTGTCAGACTGCTCTTCTGCTGTCATCTGTCTCACAGCAACAAAATGTAATGGAATATTGGAGGGAAGGTTCAACCTCTACCACTGTATCACCAACATCTGTCTCTGACATCATGGGACAACATATGGAATAGGAGGTATTATTTTTGAAGTGACATATATATATATACAAAAACACACATGCAAATAGACATACACATGCATATATATATATATATACTTCAACTGAACTGCGTCTGGACTTGGAAGTGGTTCCATGGCACATAGATGGTATGTGGAGTGGGTGCTATATTAACTCTTACTAGTCCAATCTATCCCAATTTGAATCTTAAAAATCTTATTCGTTAAAAACATATGGCTTTTTGCAAAGATGACATTATGTGAAGAAAAAAATTTCTTACTAGCTGTGCATATGGCTTGGATTTAAGGGTTTTTGCAGAAGTATTTGCAGTCAAAATTACCAAGACTCCAATAATGGTGTGCTAAATTTGGATGCTGTCTCGCACCAATTTATAGGAGGGAGAGAAGGTTCTTTGATATATGTATACCTGACATGAGATTAAGAAAAAATGGTTCAAATGTTGGTCTGACTAGTTTATTACAAGTCTTAATCAATCAGGGAGATGGGCAGGGGGAGGCCAGCGACTATTACGAATTAAGGTGGTGGGGAAGGGCCATAGGAAAGGTAGGAAAGAAGCAAGAACTGTGTAAAGCGAGGATAGTCACCACCAAGATCCAGCAGCATCCCGTTGCACACCATTCTCATGGCCTGAAGCAAAAGCACAGGAGGAGAGCAGCAGCAGAGTGGCCGGCCACAGGCAGCAAGCAGGTACAGCAACAGAGCAAGTCCAGGAGGAAGAGGCAGATCTCAGGTAGCAGGCCCAGGAGAGTCCATCCGCAGGTAGGCATCACATTGTGAGGCTTCTGATGTCAGACACCTACCCTCATTGGGTTGTTGGTCCCTTTTTTTATCCTTCTTCTTCTGCGAGTGTGGCATTCCTGGGCGCTTGGGTTGGTGCCTCCTGAGATGGCCTCTCGAGATAGCCTGTTTACCTGTGGCTTGTCTTGTTGCCCCTGGTCTACAAATCCTCAGACAAAAGATTCCACCAACTTTGATCAAGACTTGCCTGGACTTGCCCATCTATGTCCTTTAGACAAAGGATTTCTCAGCCCTTGACCAGGGCTCGCCTGGACTTGTCCTCAGCAAGCTTTGAGACAAAGCTGTGAAAGAATAATCTCTTACAGATCACAGAATCACACAATGGCCAGGGTTGGAAGGGACCTCAAGGATCATGAATCTCCAACCCCCCTGCCTCTTGTCCTGCAGTTATCAACCTTTTCAAAGAGTTGATTCCCCTCCTCTTTGTAGGCTCCCTTTAGGTATTGAAATGCTGCAATGAGGTCACCCCACAGCCTTCTTTTCTCCAGGCTGAACAAGCCCAGCTCCCTCAGCCTCTCTTCATGGGGGAGGTGCTCCAGTCCCCTGATCATCTTCGTGGCTCTCCTCTGGACCCTCTCCAACAGCTCCGTGCCTTTTTTGTACTGGGGGCTTCACACTTGGACGCAGTACTCCAGATGGGGCCTCACAAGAGCAGAGTAGAGAGTGACAATCACCTCCTGTCCCTCCTGGCAACCCCACTTTTGATGGAGCCCAGGATACTATTTGCCTTCCGAGCCGCAAGGGCACACTGCTGGCTCATGTTAAGTTTTTCATCTATCAAGACCCCCAGGTCCTTCTCCACAGGGCTGCTCTCAAGGACCGCTCCTTCCAGTCTGTATGGATGCCTGGGATTCCTCCGGCCCAAGTGCAAAACTCTGCACTTTGCCGTGTTGAACCTCATCAGGTTCATCCGG
The DNA here is from genome assembly GCA_037305975.1 of Chrysolophus pictus. Classification (NCBI taxonomy): domain Eukaryota; kingdom Metazoa; phylum Chordata; class Aves; order Galliformes; family Phasianidae; genus Chrysolophus; species Chrysolophus pictus. Next base: position 35,289,858 of record CM074576.1, on the reverse strand, counting down.
GCCCACCTTTCTAGCCTCTCGAGGTCCCTCTGAATGGCATCCCTTCCTTCAGCAGTGTCAACTGCACTACTCAGCTTGGTGTCGTCAGCAAACTTGCTGAGGGTGCACTCAATTCCGTCATCGATGTCATTGATGAAGATGTTAAAGAGCACTGATCCCAAGACAGACCCCTGGGGGATGTCACTCGTTACCGGTCTCCACCTGGACATGGTGCCATTGATGACCACCTTCTGTCTGCTGCCTTTCAACCAGTTTCTTATCCATCGAGTGGTCCACCCATCAAATCCATATCCCTCCAATTTGGAGATAAGGATGTAGTGGGGGACCATGTCAAAGGCCTTGCTCAAGTCCAGGTAAATTACATCGGTCACAGAATCACAGAATCACAGAATTGCCAGGGTTGGAAGGGACCTCAAGGATCATGAATCTCCAACCCCCCTGCCACATGCAGGGCCACCCTTGTCCACCAATGCCATCATGCCATCATAAAAGGCCACCAGATTGCATGAAGCATGACCTTCCCCTGGTGAAGCTGTGCTGACTATCTCAGATCACACGCTCATTCCTCATGTGATCAAGGATAGGATCATGATCCTATGGTCATCTGTGATTACACCTAAGTAAATGTTCTTTATCTCTGCTTATCATCTTATACTATCAACAAAATGTTTCCTAACATCCTGTGTACTTAGCATTGTCTTGTATGATCATTTCTTCATCTCCAGGAAAAATTCTACAGTGGTTCTACAGTGTTCTTAAAAGTATCTCATCTATGTCTATACCATCATGCAGCAGGAACAGACTGAGTAAAACCCTGAGATGATGCAGTTCTCCATCCAGTTCATTAAGGCACAATAACAGTGCCAATTAGTTCCTCTAGGCACAGCAAGAACTACATAAAAATATCTCCAGGTGAGATCAAAATTCCTTTAATCTAAAACAATTAATAACAACTAGTCAAATACTTTATGATAGTGATTGGGAAAAAGTCAGCCATGGACTTAAATCCATGAAGATACTAGCTGGGAGTTCCTGGACTGCACAAAGAATAAATGACACTACCTGGACATGAACGCATAACCTTGATACCTAATAGCTTGTAATTGTACTCACAGGAGATGCTCGAATTTCATTCTGAGGTCATATTGCAAATTAAATTCCATAATCCTTTCCTATGTTTTCACATGGGAATTTGTAATATCTCCTGAATCAGGTACATAACCTTGTTTTAGAACTGACCTTAATAGACACTCTGGGAAAGATCAGGAAATATCCTTGGTATAACTTTCATTTGAGGTTACTTAAACTTTGATTTGTACCCATGTTACATGGGACCTTGGAAGACTCCAGGAGATTTGTCGCTGTGTATCCTAACAGTCTCAGTGTAGTATAAGTTACACTGATATGCCCGTGGCTGACAAGCATGTGCACAGGTGGTATAAAGAAATTTGCTTCTGTGAAAATAATATTTATTTTTAATTATACATTTAAAATAAGACACCTGTACCAGAGACATTTGTGATAAAGGAAACAGAATATATATAATATATATTCAGTCTATATATTATAATATAATATACTATAATTATATATTATGACTATATATTATAATATAATTAGATTACATGTGGGTAAATTTGGATGTCAGTCCACCCTTCTGAATTTCCCCAAAATCTCTTTTCTACATCTTCCACTTTGCCATATCAGCAAATTATTTTGTTATTTCTAAATACTCAAAGAGCTCAGTTCCAATTCTTTCTCCCAAGTTGCTATATTTTTGTTGCTTTGCCTGGGAGTATCCCCAGTTTCCATAAATCAAATTCCTCTATATGTTTGTATAATTTCTGTGTGATGGACTAATTAGCTTTTGGTTGCTTTAACAAGACAGCTGTGACTATCTGATATCTATCAGGTTCCTATGAAGTAGAGCAAAGTTGAAAATTGGGATAAAGAGGCATATGGCAATGGAGACCAATGTCCCAGAAAGTCGGGAATAACATTTATTGTAGATCTACTAAGTAGCAACTTGTTAGCGAATTTAGAAAATAGAAAACTGTCCACAAGATATTTTTTTCTGCCCTATTCCTTTCCCTTTCTGTATCCAAAAAAGAAAGAGATTTTTTTTTTTTTTATATCCATAATAAATAACTGCAGACAATAAAATAAATAGGGACTCTCTATTGGGTGATAACAGTTAAAATCTGTTTCATGTCTTTCTCATTAATATATTTTCTGTCAGAAAATGCTGATCCCATGAAATTAAAGCATTTTTTTTTCTGGAACATATCAGTTTTATCATAATTGCCAAGAGCATATTATCAAAGTTTCATTTCAAGTTTATTGCTTCAACTTTACTGCTTCAAACTGTATGTGTTATAATATAATTGAGTGATGATAAAAAACCCAAAAATGTAATATTCAATCCAAACAAAATCCATCAGTAAAGTAAGCCTAGTATTTGCTTCTTCACCTGAAAATAAATAAATAAATAAATAAATAAATAAATAAATAAATAAATAAATAAAACATTTTAAAATTTCCATGGCAGTTTAAAATGAAGTTCATCAATATATATTAATACCGCATCAATATTAATACCGCATAGTACTCTGTAGAGTGTAAATTTTTTATCTAGTGAACTCAACTATTGCATTGCTTTTAAAAGCCTGTAGAATATCTAACTAGCACTGCTCTATCAAGAATCTCAGCTTTTACATTTGGAAGATGGAGAATAAATCAAACTGAGATAGTACCCGACAGTGGTTTTATCTCCTTGCAAAGTACACCTGATAGCATTTCTTCTCATTTATAAATAGAAGATATGGAATAAACTAACTTTAGTTTCCAGTGTCATGAGAATATACATTCCATATAGTTCTCTTTCAGTGAGTTTTACATTGGTTAGGGGTAACCTGACAGACTAAAAGCTGCATAATGATGGATTCACTAAATAGTCCTTCATTTTACCAAATTGGAATCAATTTTACCTTGGAATCAATGGCAATTGGGTCAGTTCGTTCATTAGACCAAAAAAAAAAAAAAAAAAAAAAAATTCTCAGAGAATGTTGCAGTTTCACATTTTGTAAAAGAAGTGGAAACTAATTTCAGGCTTATAATTTAATATTTGAAGGTGAGAGTTCATGACATTAGAGCAAGGGAACTTTCAACTATGAGAGTACTAGTTTTTGCCAGGATGTTCCAGCAGTCATCATCACTATTTTAGAGCTTTTTCAAACACTTTGGACTTTGTAACACCCTTCTATTTTATGTGAGTTTTTTAAAAAATAAATAAATAATAAAAAAATCTTTAATTTGTAGCATCTCAGGAATATTCTGTTTACCTACTAAAGGTCAAAGAGCTAATTCTGTTTATGAGTCAGATGGAAAGAGAAGGTGGTTACTTTTTTTTCCTCTCTCTTTTCTGTAATCTTCCTAGTGCAGGAGCTCTTTTTGATTCGATAATGACATTTGGTTGTAATCTCAGGGGATAAATAATTTTGCTTGAAGACTAAACCAAGTGAGTGGTGATCTTCCATACTGTCAATGACCTATAGATGACATTTTTTACCTAATTAATTAGATGTCTTTCTTTTGAAAGAAATGGTGAATCATGCATAATTAGAAGAGGCATCAAAGCTGGAGTGGGTGGCTCATTAATCTAATGAAACTAGCCTATGGCACGTAGAGATCATTTGCATTTTTCATGATGTTTGTGTTATTTTATGGACTATTAACACTCATAAATATAAATATAAAACCAATTATTTTTATAGTTTTCATTTTTACTTACACCAAAAGAAAAAATGGATATTAGTTTAGAATACAGTTAAAACTATAACCTCTAACATTCATCATTATTCAGATACTAAGGTTCACAATACTGGTGAAAATTTGCTGAAATGCAACAATGTTTTTTTCTTTTCTTAGTCTAAAAAAAGAATGGGAGAAACATTACATAACTGTAGCATTCACATTCAATAAAATTAAATTTGACACAATGGAGGAAACGGCAAATTCTGTGAAGTATTTTTGGTGACATTTTAAGAACTAAGAAGAGATTACCTCAATGTGGGGTACATAGTGTTTTCCATAAAGAGTAAAAAGGATATTTTATATTTCTCTTTTTTTTTTTTTTTTCTAAGTTCCTTATCGTTAATTAAATTATATTTTAACAATAATTTTGAAATATAAAGAACTATAGAAGACATAGAGGATTTTTATAAACCAGATTTATTAGCAGACTTCCTGGAGCCAGTCCAAGACTTCCAGAAGTTTAAATTTCACTTTCTACCCACAACTTGCCAGATTGGTATATAATCCCTTATAATTACCTCTCCAGAGAGGCTGACTGCTTCAGATTTGCTGGGATTTGTTCCTATAGGATGCTTGATTGTCTCTCAGTATAACCACGTCTCACAGAAAACAATCCACATAAACTGAACAGTACTTTATCATACCCTGCAACATGTTAAAACAAACAAATTGTGCTTTGGAAAATTAGGAATCACTAGTACTTTCGGGCTTTAAATTGTAGTAAACCATTAGACACATAATAGGGCTCTTGAACATATGCATATATGGATACTTATTTGAATACACTTGTTTGTGTGGTGTAGTTAAATAAAAAACATATGTTCCTCAGAAAGGAAAAAAACAAATATACATATTAATTAAAACATTTCAATTTTATCTTTTCATTCAGCCTTGCAAACAATTCTACTTCATTACAAATGTAAAGACTAAAAAAAATCTTTGCATACAAGGTTTTGCAGAATCTGTTAACATAATTTGGCTATTTCATGCATTTTATGCTTAAATTTTAATGATGACTCCTCAAATTCCATTAAACAAAAATTATGTAACAATTATATTAAGCTTTACAGGTTTTATCCACTAAACATGTTCTCCTGACTTGATCTCGTACTTGCCACCGCTGTAAAATTGTTACAATAATCCCTGACAGAATTTTGAACTGTCTCAAATGCCAAACAGTTATAAGCCAAAACACAGTGCCCAGAACTGTTCTCAAGCATTGTTTTGGAGGCTTAGAGATTTTAATAGCATGAATATGGACAAAATTTCTCAGAATCAGAATCAGTGAAAGGATTCCTGAGGCTCTTTTGTTTACTACTACACTTACAACTTTTTATGTTTTTAATAATAAAAATTTGTGCTGAGCTTTTTATGGCAGTTATAACAGATGAAGAGTTAGGTATTGGTCTTTATTCTTTCCCAAGACTGGAACTTACATACTGATAATCTATCCTCTGCCAACTTGAGTTAACAGAAAATCTGAGATCAGTACTGTTGTCTTTCTTCTGTGTGATCTTAGCCTCTCCCACGATGGCTCATTTATGCTCATGTACTGGCTCTCAATTCATCTGCTTTAGCTTTCTGAAAACAATAGGCTCCTCTGTACCTCTCTCCATGGCCAGGCAAAGATCTTCATTGTGTTTTTCTTGGTCCAGTGTCATTGTTCTCTTGGAGAATATCCACAGTCAAATTTAATTCCATTTTTAGCTTCTCTCTTTTTCTTTAATTCCCCAGTTTCTCTCTTTGTTTACTTCCCAGTAATACTCTGTCTTCATTCTTTCATCAGTTAAATCATACAGGTTCTCTCTAATGTTTTTCATCTATTAAATCTTGCATTTCCCTTCTAAAGCTTGCTCAAATTAAAAGTTCCCTGAGAGCACTGGGAATGCTACATGGGAGGAAAAAAATCTATAATAATCTTTCTTGCAGTTCATTATTTCTTTCTGTCTGACCCCTCTTTTGTCATTTTTTCTCACTTTTTTCACTTTTTTTTTTTTTTTTTTCCCACTTATTTTCTCTTCCCCATATCCTTGCTTTGCCTTGCTTTGACAAACAGAGGTCTTAATTCTTTCTAAAAGTGGTTGAACAGTCTGATCTGAATCCCCAGTAACATGAAACACTATATCTTTTTAGGCAACTTTTTTAAGGCAGTATAATCATGAATCAATATGTAAATTGAATACTAGTAAACTGTCAGCAGTATCTGCTTCCTTCAAGCTGTAATAGATCCTACACAAATTGTCTTTTCCACAAATAGCTCTCTTCAGCTGACTTTGGATTCCTTTAGAGCATCATTCTCTATTTGATGTAAATAAATGATGACTCATTAATGGACTGGTGCAAACAAATTTATTTTACAAAGGAACAGATCAGAAAACTGCACTCCTTGTACCTGTCATTTACAAATGGCAATAATGATAATGAAATAGCCCAAGGTATTTTAGAGTGAGCAGTTTTATTCCAAAGTTCATTCTTACTGTGTTCTTGCTGCAAACTCCTGAAATGTGCATTATCAGTGTCTTGATTGACATCTCCTGGAGAAAGTAAACATGATTACCCACAGTAATTTGCTAGTGAACTGCGACATGATATTTGCAGATTCTATTTCCACTCTTTTTTTAATTATTTTTTTTCTCTCAGCAGTTGGATATTTATGCAACAGTTCTATTCCTTTTCAAGAGTAGTTTGATCAGGATACAACATTTTTTCCTCACAACGGCACTTGCTGAGTTGACTCAAAGCCCTTGCTTGGTGACACAGTAACTGCCATAAAAGAGTGCATCCATTTGTCTTTATTATTACATCTTATAACTAGATGTCTCATGAGAGCTATGCGACTTTTTTCCATCTTTCTTCCCTTGGCACTGGTGTAAATCAAAAGAGACTCTACAGAAACCCATAGACCAAAGCCTGGTAAAACATCTTGAAAGAAAAATCAAGCCAATGCATTGTAAATAATAAACAGATGAAATTAGTGTAATTTAAAAGGAAAAGTTAGGTTCTGGTCTGCTTTGTCAGTCAATCTGCTTTGGTCTGTTGCTGTCTTTTCTACACTTTGCAATGCACAGTAAAGCTAATCCAGCAAAATTTCATCTGAGAATCTGGATTAAATAAGTATGTTGCTTTTAATATTGTGGTTCTCAGTAACCAAATGAGCTATTTTAGAATTAACTTTGATATTCCACAGTTGTGCACTTATACTTAAAAGCAGAAGAAATAACAAAAAGGGCTACTCCATTCCATTCCATGTATTCACAGAAGGTAAATGTAGCCCCCTCACCTCCCCTCCCCAAAACTCATCTCTCAACTCATCAGTCAGTCACTTTTTGTGACTAACTGATCTAATCACTATATATATATATATATATATATTATTTTACTGATTAAAACTGTGAAGATAAATATTTTTAATAAAAACGTTTTTAGAATTTGATATTTCCATTATTTTTATAGCACTGTTGCTGTTACAGGAGGAAAAATATACAAATTTGAAATATGGAAAAATATAGTAATATTTAGATGGAAGTGAAAAGGAAGGAAGAATTTTCTGGCATCATAACTCTTAAATCATCAAGAGTTTGTAATATAATCAAATTTTCTACACAAAAATGAGACTATGGTGTTTGAGTATGGACAATTAGCATAAGTGATGATTTTGGTTACTGTATTTGCTAGGTTTTGTTTTGATGCTGTTTTAAAGGTTACAATCAGATTTATAGAGGTGATATAATAACAGTTTTTCAATTCATGAAAAGAAAGGGCATCAGATACTCACATTAACCTTAATAAAGTATATCGCAAATCAAGAGATATGGAATAAAACTTCAAGGTCTGAGAATGTTGCAGCTGTAAGGCCTGTCAGAATTGTCAGTGAGTACATCAATTCCTTTTTTATCTGAACAAAGACCTGATCAGGTATTTGGAGAAAAATATATCTCCAAATTTATACCGCCAAATGCACTTTCCTACTGTGTTGTAAAATTCTTTTGAAAGGCTTCCGCCAAAGCAGGTGCTACTGAAGTACAGTGCATCTGATTTCTTTAGCCTAAATCCAAACTAATGGAAAGTATTCAAACCATTTACTGCCTCTAAAAAGCATTGCAGATACTCAGCAAATGATCATCTTTTCCAGGTTGAGTCTACTCTTTATTAGTAGCAGTCAAAACATTAATGTATGTTGTAAAATAAGGATGCAAGTAGAAGGCAGAGTAGATGCTACACTAATGCTATTCCATTCAGCCTTTCATCCTCCAAGTCTCTTGAGTTCAGAACATATTGAATTCCTTCATGAATGCTTGAAAGAAAAATGAATCAGTTGTTAGACAGTAATGTCTCTGAGGATGAAATGTAGAATCACAGGATAAAATCATCACATGAAGGAAAAGTGCTAGGATTCTGCATCATGATTAAATTAATGCCTTCTTTCCTCTTTTCTTTTCTTTTCTTTTCTTTTCTTTTCTTTTCTTTTTTTCTTTTCTTTTCTTTTCTTTTCTTTTCTTTTCTTTTCTTTTCTTTTCTTTTCTTTTCTTTTCTTTTCTTTTCTTTTCTTTTCTTTTCTTTTCTTTTCTTTTCTTTTCTTTTCTTTTCTTTTTTTTCTTTTCTTTTCTTTTCTTTCTTTTCTTTTTTCTTTTTTTTTCTTTTCTTTTCTTTTTGCTTTGCTTTTCTTTGCTTTTCTTTGCTTTTCTTTTTTTCTTTTCTCTTCTTTTCTCTTCTTTTCTTTTCTCTTCTTTTTCTTTTTTTTCTTTTTCTTTTTTCTTTTTCTTTTTCTTTATCTTTTTCTTTTTCTTTTTCTTTTTCTTTTTCTTTTTCTTTTTCTTTTTCTTTTTCTTTTTTTCTTTTTCTTTTTTCCTTTTCTTTTTTTTCTTTTTCTTTTTCTTTTTCTTTTTCTTTTTCTTTTTCTTTTTCTTTTTCTTTTTCTTTTTCTTTTTCTTTTTCTTTTTCTTCTTCTTCTTCTTTTTCTTTTTCTTTTTCTTTTTCTTTTTCTTTTTCTTTTTCTTTTTCTTTTTTTTCTTTTTCTTTTTCTTTCTTTTTCTTTCTTTTCTTACCTTGTGTTTCCCTTTCCCTTTCACTTTCCCTATTATCAGTGATAAACCAGACAGTGCTGTAGTAAATATCTAAATTTGTTCATTTTATACTCAGTGAGTTAACTGTATGAATTGTACATGTTTTTTTTGCAGCTTTCATTTATCAAGTCTTGTCAAATATAAAAACAGTACATTTGTATAATTAATTATATATTGAAAAATAAAATTTAAAAAATCCTAACAGACAGAAATATGTCTTTTCTTGGAATGAATGTACATTATTGTCTAGCCATGAATAGGTAAATCTTTGTAAGAGTTTACATTCCACCTCTAGTAAATATAGCAATTCTGGTTTCTTATTCTTTTTTGTAGGGCATAAAAACATATAAAAAATAAAAATTAAAAAAAAAAGGGGGGGGTGGGGGTGGGAGCCTTTAATTTGAATATCTTTTATAATGTTAAGCTCTATCACCGCAGTTCCATTAATGTTCAGAGAAAGAATAGTTGGATCCTTGGTGTGTAAGAGCTGGCATCAGACATCTGTGTTCATATACCCTTCAGTGGTAAAGAGTTGAAGTTAGACTATGTTGATATGAGTAACAACAGCAACAACAACAACAACAAAAGATTAAAATCAGATGTCTGTTCTCCACAAGAATGAAATACCTGTAGAGAAACCTTGCTGCAGTCTACAGATACAGATCTGAAAACAAACAAACAAACAAAACAAGTATTTTAGCAATGATATAAAATAAAAGCTACTTCTTTAGTACTTAACAAAGATTGATATGTCCTCATTTTTTTTTCAACAGTAATAGTTCCTTAGACCTAAATTTGTTGGATCAATTACTTTCTGGATGACTGGAATGGAAGGTTTATAAGTCAATTTTATTTATGGACTTCTGTATGGATTGTCTCATATCTAACTCACATAGACTCTGCTTTGCTTGCAGATTCCAGAAAATCCAATCTTTAGGCACTTGGCTCTTCTTTAAATCATACTGGGAGCCAAAACATTTATTGGCTGCAAAATTTCCAGGAAGTAGCCTGGCAAACAAAAGGCTGTTCTTTATGCATAAAATGAAGAAAAAATTCCTAAGTTCATGAGCTATAGAAAAAGTATGTATAAGATTGAGAAGTCCTCAGATATGATATGAATTATTTTAGAATATATTTAATATGGAAGAAGTATGGAAAAGTTAAAAATCAGAAACAACTTTTTAATTGCCTGCTAAGCAGAGTACTAAAAAACATACAGGTACTTTGAAATTTTCCGTTCACTCACTCAATTGATCAACTGGAAAACTGTTGAGTAAACCTAAATGTTGAATTGATGTGAAGAAATAATGATTTGTGTATATAGGGTTTTTTGTTTTTTTTTTTTTTTCCCCCCCAAATAGAAAGGATTAATTAATTAAGCATTAATTTCAAATTATTTACTCGGGTTTTGTTGCTCAGAGTTGAGCAGTTTTTGCACCCATAAATCAGACTCTTCAAGAGAGGTCAGGACAATACATATTAAAAGAACTTGTTTTTCTCAGAAAGTAGATGTAACTTAAGAAAAAAAAACAGTATATAGTATATAAAATGGTTATCCAACATAACATTCTATATAAAAGATAAATCTACCATTTCCCTTAAGAGCCTGGGATGCATCTCTTTTAGTCTCATGGACTTGTGCACCATCAGATGGTCTCAAACCCAATCTTTTCCTATGGTGGGTGGGGCTTTATTCCCTCAGTCTTAAGATTCTGTGACTTGGGAAGTATGGACAGAGCAAGGCATTACAGTGTGAAATGGCAAGCAAGGGAGTGCAAAACTGACTTGTAGAACGTGGAGTCAATACAGTGATACTGGTGATGCTGCACAAGAAATTGTACCTCATACTAGCTGATTCAGCCTCTTTTAAGGGTAGTGTTTTTCTCAACCTAAAAAGACTTCCTAGGACAAAATGCAGTCTTCTGAACTCTGGGTGCAGAGGGTGTCAGAAAACATCTTATTGTATGAATTTGTTGAATAGCTTCTCTGAGGTTCATATGGTTATAGAGAGAAAACAGTTATCAAAAAGAGATGAACAGTAAAATAGAAGGAAAATATATCAAGGATTTCAGTGTAAAAATGTGACATTGTACAGTTCTACTGAAGCCTTTAGAACACTTACAGTTGTCTGAATCTGTCCAAATACAATAGCACAAATCTGCATCTGGAGGATATATTTTGGAGAACCTGTAAGAAGGCAATGGCTATTCTATGAGGAAAATGATTATAGATTATACATTTGCAAAACAAAAGACGCCTTGAGTACCTTCCAAACACCTGACAGGAAGCCACAAGTGCCTCAGTGTTACCCTATTTTCCTAAGTAAATGGCTGGTGTTTGTGTCCAAGCTTTGCCGAGAGGCAGTGGAAGCCCCAGACATTCTGATTTAAATTGGAAGCAAGCATTGAACAAGGGTTGGACTAGATAAAGCCAACTGACTGTCTCTTCCAACTGAAATTTTTCAATCATGTTGTTAGTATTCTGAATATTAATATTGAACTTTTACTTACGGATAATAACTTTCCCAGTTTATAGTAGTTGGTTTTAGCACTGAATTATGTGCTGCTTATAAATATCTAAGTACTGGGGTCGTAGTGATCATGTGATGATGAACATATACAAATCTATTATTAAAGACTGATTATTCTGTGTTTTTGAAGACAAAACATGGATGAAGAACTAAACACTGCTGCTGTCATTTTGAAATAAACAAACAAACCTGCTTTATACATATAAATCATTTTCTCATATTCCAGTATTCAATTCATGTACAGTCTGTGCTGCCCAGTTCCTTTATGTCTCAAGTCAAAATGCACTTAATATATGTTATGAAGAGCTTTATATTGAGCTTATGCACAGTATATGTATTTAATTTCCAAAATAAAGTATACATGAAAGCTATAAAATACTTCTGACTTTATTCCCTGTTCAGAGGGAAATTGTACCAATACATTCACCAATCAAGTCAGATAAAGACCTTTGGTAGCTATTGAAATGCCAGTGAACATTCTACAATAAAAGATACAGTTTTGTTTTTATGCTGCTTGATGTTTGTTTTGTTTTGTTTTTGTTGTTCGCCTAATAATGCCACTGGGAAAAATAAAAATGTCACGGGCCAATGGAGATTTTTTTAAATTAAATAAAAATAAAAATTAAATAAAAATAATGCAATTGAGTAAACTGTAGAACAGTTTGGTAAGTTAACAGAAGCAGTATATTAAAATATATATTCCATATTAATCAATAATCTAATCAAATAATAAATTTTCTAATAATAGACAAAAGTAGTTAGAAATTAGCTCAAGAAGCGAGAAAGTTCCATTAGTGAATACAAAATCTAACATGGAGATAGGAGACAAAGAATATAAAGTAAGTACCTCGTTTGGATCTGAAAAAATATTGCTAACTTCCATGCCTACTGTGTGGGTATTAATCACATTTTCTTTAGTTTCTTGAAAATTCAGTTTTAATTTGACTTTATATTCATCCTTTTTGTGAATTTTCAGATGGAAAGATTTTGTTCACTTGGTTTCAGTGTTCATATTAAATACTTCAATTCCCTTTCCCAAACAATATTTTGTTTCTTACCTGTTTATATATTTGGAATTTACTTTCATAAAAAATCAATTTTATGATTATATATTTGGTAAAATTCTGAGATTTGAAATCTTAAAGAATGTTCTATTTTCTTCCATTAAAGCAACAAAAAAAACAAGAAAAGCAAACTGAGTAATTAAAATAAACAAACAAACAAAAACCTTTCTATGAATATATGATGTATTTTACAACATATAATTTGATTAGTTATGCTTCGGCTTAGAATATCAGCCTGAAGGATGTAGGATAAACCCAGTTTCCAGCCATGTCATTGTTCACTGTAATACCATAGGCATAATTCAGAGAAAGCACTATGTGGTAGTAGTACATAGTATCTTAGGAAATGATAAACTGCCTTTTTACAGTGATATTTTATAAAATGTGGAATTATATTCTTTGGAGCTTGAAAGTCTTATATAAATTGATTAGAAGTAATATATTCTTAAATAGGCATCAAGTTGAACACATTTTATTTTTGGTTGTTTTTCCTATTTCATTGTAAAATGTTATATACATGTTTAAACAACGTTCAAAAACAAGATAGTTGATTGCCTTTAAACTGAAGACCAATCTTTCTGCAAAACAGTAGAAAATAATAGCATACAAATATATAGTATATTCTCCTGCATCACTGCTTGGATTTTGTGAATGCAGAGAAATTGAGAGCGAAGGAAAAGGACAAAAGTTGTGACAGCAAGGGTGAAATTATTCTGGAAAAAATTAAATATCTAAACAGGTGGTTTCAAGAAACAAAAAAGTAGGATACTTTTTTAAACTAGTTATGAAAATAAACAGATTGCTGTTGTCGTTTGTTAAAACAAATGTGAATTAAAGTATATAAAGTTTCAGTATCTGTTCAGAATTAAATAAACTGGCACTGTCATTAAAAGCATCCCTCATTCTCTCAGCTGTTTGCCTCTAGCTTCTGTTACCATCTTTCTAACTGCCAACATTGAGGTTCATGGAGCTGCATGATGAACTGATCTGGTTAAAAATATTTTGTCTGGCTGCCCAAATAATTCCCTTAGGATCACTTCTCTCAGCAGCAGATTAAATTCAGAATTCAGGAAATGAAAGGTGCATATCCATAATGATTTCAACAAATCTAAATTGAGGCTGCTGTGATCTCAGGTGCTTCTTCCATCCCCAGCTGTGCACTCTAATGCATTGCTCTTGCACTATGTCTTCTGTAATCACATATTGAGACAATCTGAGGGAGCTGAATGGATGAAAAGTCTTCTGGCAAAAGAAAGGAAGGAAGGGAGGAAGGGAGGGAGGGAGGAAGGAAAAGATGTTAGTCCTTATCTGGCTCAACTGCTTGAAACAGTTTGTGTTTCAAGCCCTCAAACAATGAAAGGAAGAAAGAAGGAATAAAGAAGCAATGAGTAGTGGGGAAAAAATAGGACCATGGTAGCCTGTATTTAGAAAAGATTACCGTAAACAATTGCTGAAAAACATCACTCTGAGATATTACAGAATCACAGAATTGTAGGGGTTGGAGGGAATTTCTAGAAATCAGTAAATCCAACCCCCTTCCTAAATCAGATTCCCTACAGTAGGTTGCACAGGTAGGCATAAAGGTGGGTTTTGAATATTTCTGGAGAAGGAGATTCTATAACATCTCTGGGCAGGCTGTTCCAGTATTCACTCTCATAGTGAAGAAATTCTTCCTTGCATTAGTATGGAGCTTCATGTGTTCCAGTTTCTGACCACTGTTCTTTGTTCTGTTGCTGTAGAACACTGAAAACAGTCCACCTTCACAGACTTGACTCGTATATGTTAGAAGTCTATAAACAGTAATGAGATCCACTCTCAGCCTTCTCCGGGCTGAAGTGCCTGGTCTTTCAGCCTTTCCTTGCACAAAAGATGCTAGAGACCTCTAATCATCTTTGGTTGGGCCCTCTGCTGGACTCTTTCTAGGAGACCCCTGTCTTTTTTGAACTGGGAAGCCCAGAACTGGACACAGTAGTCTAAATGTGACCTCATCGGGGCAGAGTAGAGAGGAAGGATCACCTCCCTCAACCTGCTGGCAATTTTCTTTTTAATGCGTCCCAGGATGCCATTGGCCTTCTTGTCCCAAACGACACACTGCTGGCTTATGGCCAACTTGTTGTCTACCAGGACTTCTAGGTCCTTCTCCTCAGAGTCGCTCTCCAGCAGGTCAGCTCTTGGCCTGTGCTGATGCATGTGGTTGTTCCTCTCCATGTACAAGACACTACACTTGCTCTTGTTGAATTCCATCAGACCCCTCTCTGCCCAACTCTCCAGTCTGTGTCGGTTTTGTTGAATGGCAGCATAACTTTCTAGCATGTCAGCCATTCCTCCCAGCTTTTTATCATCAGCAAACTTTCAGAGGATGGAATTTATCTCTTCATCCAGGTTGCTGATAAGGATGTTGAACAAGACCAGACCCAGCACCAGCCCCCAGGGAATACCGCTAGTTACAGACCTCCAATTAGGTTCTGTGCCACTGAGTTTAGTTCTGCTGGTTGAAAGATACAACTTCAGTAAAAACTTTGGTGTATAAATACAACATTCTCTTCAGTGAGATGTCTGACTAAGACTGGAAAACATAGGTGAGAATCTTAGCATTGGCAGATACGTGGCTATTACCTGATATATCAACCAGTTTGAAGGGCTGGCATAAGACTCTGTGTTGAATCAGAGGACCATGATGCCCTTCTTGCTTAAATCAACAGCAAAATTCCCCACCACCAAGAAGTTAGTTAGAAGATTAATGATTCTATTTTTTAACCGGGATCTTTGTAAAAAACAAAATATCTTAAGTCTTCTTTTCATCAAACCATTAAAAGGAAGAGTATGTTAAGTTTCTTCTTGTCTCTGGCAAGGTAGAAAACTCCTGGCTTCAACGCTGGTCGCTTATGTGTTCTTAGACCAGTGCCAATATTACCCAGCTTCAGGCATGAGAAGAGACAGAAAAATCCTGGCTCATTTTTTGGATCACCTCTGTACTGTAATGAACTTGCCAGACTGCTTACAGCAGCTTTGGGGCTAGTTTGTACTGCATTAGAAAACAGCATCACTAAAACTTGATCCTCCATCTTCTAATAAAAGCGGACTCCATGATTATTTTTCTGTTGCAGTCACTGCATCAAGTCTCAGAGCAAAAAGAAAATGTACTGCAGAAAATAGAGAAGATGTGGAAATATTGTCTGTGTTCTTCAATACATTTCTGCTACCCATTATCTTCTAAATTATCAATTACTTTCAGCTCACTCCAGTGATAATATCAGCTGCCTAGAGTGGTAAGAGAAGAGAAGATCCCAAAATGATTTTAAGAAGGCAAGCTAAATAGCAATACTTTATTAAATATTTCCTATATAAGTAAGAATATAGCTGCATTTGTTCTTAATGAAGTCCTCAAACTCTCACTTCACAGAGGGTTACTCAGACTCTAAATCAAGGAAGCTGAGGATGTTACCTTCTAACAATTTGTTCTTTCAAGTTAAAAACAGCTGAACATGATTTTGCTGGCTCCCAGTGTGGTGCTGTGGTTGAAAGGGCTAATGTGATTCTTGGCTGCATAATCAGGGGAATGCTCAGCTGGAGTAGGGAAGTTATATTACTGGCATAACGGCATAAATGTTTATGTTTACTCTGGGCCTTGAGATACAAACTGTAGTATACACATCCCCTAGAGAGACAGCTATTCTCCATGACTGCAGTGTTTTAAAAAAAACAGAAAGGAAGGGAAAGGGAAAGGCAAAGGCAAAGGGAAAGGCTAAGGGAAAGGGAAAGGGAAAAGGAAAGGGAAAGGAAGTGTTTACCACAGTAGAAAAACAGCTCACAGGAATTTGGGTGCCAAACAATAGATGTTAGGATCTGAAAATACTGATATCTGCAATGCTTTTGTTAGTCTCATGTCACACATACAAGCTTTTTCTACAGCAGCTTGAATAATGGATGAGGAACAATACAGTAAGAAATATATATAGCCACAGTGTATCTGGACTTGATGCTTTTAGTCTGCTTAAAAAAAGATGCTTAGAAATGCTTAATAATTATGTAAATACACAGAAAAGAGAAAGAAACTGAATATTAAAATGTTTAAGTTTGAATGTGTATATGTAAAAAATGACACAGAATGGACAGGGTTCATGTATCTATTTCAAGTTTCTCTCCAGGTCTATTTCTCTTTACTCATTTGATGGTAAAGCACTACCTTCATCTGATACTAGATCATGGTAACAATATCAATCAAATTTTGCATAAGCTGTCTATTATGAGGGTGAATTTACAGACAGAAAAAAAACAAACAAACAAACAAACAAAAAAAAAACACATTGCTGGAGCCACTTGCTGCAGGCCATTAAGCAGGACAATGAATGACAATGGAAACCCCTGGAAATCCCAATGTTGTTTTCCCATGTTGATACTTACCCACCAGACCATGCTGCATCAGTGAGATCACAAGTGCATTTTGTCTTTGAAGCATGTTATCCTCTACCTTTGAAGAGACTTCTTTTAATAAAACACAAATCAAATACATCTAAAATAAATCAAACATAGCAAGGCTTTGAACCAGATCCCAAGAGGTCCTGATAGCATACTCTGCATTTAAATATGTACTGACAATATACTCTACATTTACAAATGTTGCTGATCTCAATGGGAGTTAAGGTTGTTCAGGATCTCAGGATTTGAATCCAAAGAACAAAACTTAAACAATAATAAGCCAATTATACATAGGGCACCAAGGTGAAAGGTTGAAAACACGGTGAGCTTATTCTGCCCCTTATATTGAAAGAACAGCTAGCCACAGGCACAGTCTGAGTGCCTCATTCTTTAACTACAGAGAGGCAAAATTTGGGCCCTCAGGCTTCCTATTCTCATAAGTCAAAGATGCTAATGATGTGTCTGCCTACCAATGTGACAAAAAAATGCCACTGCTGAGACCCTTTATTTGAAGCAAAGTAGGATTCTAAAACTGTCATTTTGTCATTGAAAATCCCTGCTAAACTCTGATATCTTTTCTGACCTCACATAAAGTGCTATAATATAATCCTAGTGGGAGCATCAGAAGTTCAAAATCTACTAAACCTGATTAAAGAGTTAACAAAATAATGACTTTTATAATTAAAGAAAAAAAAAAGAAAAAAAAAAAAGTAGTTCAGTACAAGCCCAAATATGCATTTATAACTCCTTTATTAACCAACCACTGCATAATTAATCTACTCTGTATTTTTCAGAAATGGACATATGAACTCTCATCAGTATATACCAAAAGATCCCAGGATGCTTTGCTAAAATCTTAATTGCCTTTAGCCTGAACTATAATAATCAGAGATGACTGCCAAATTGAAGATTTTGCTTACAACTATGATTCTGAACGACTGAACGACTCTTAGAAAAAGAGCATTCCTGGAGAAGGATTATACATTAAATGATTGTGAGGTTCTGAAGGTGAAGTTCAATGTCAAGATGTTACCTGAGCCAAAGCAATGTAAACAGGTATTCATTTTTTTTTTTTTTTTAAACATGTATCATTTATACCTGGGAAACAAGGTTATTGGCTTAATGAAATTCCTTTGCAACAGAAAATATGGTATTGAATCATCAGATGATTTCAATGTTCACCTTATATTGTAAAGGGTTTTGAAAGATGAAGAATAGAATTTGCACTGAAAGATGACAGTAAGTGATGTGAAAACACCAATTTTCTATTCCACATTTGAGCAATTTAAAAGTGAAAATAATAGCCTCATTAACTGTCAGTCTTCAGAGGCATGAAATTCATGTTAAAGATCCGTATCCTCTGTGCTAGTTATCAAGAATACAAGACACCAGGAACTATGATTCTGCCTAATTTAAAATCTTTGTGTCAAAAGAAGAAATGAAAGATCGGATATGACAGAGGTGAATGAAGCTGTCGTTCTTTTAATTTTATTTGACTTGCCATAACAATCTTTCTCACTCTGTTGTTAGGTCTCTATGTTTTTTCTTATCCAACAGCACCACCAAGTGTCACTGCAGATTTTTTTTTTTTCTTTTTTAGTAACACAAGAGAATTTTATATATATATATATATATATATATATATATATATATATATTAAGGTAAGAGTACAATTCTGAAAATGATAAATCTTACTGAGAGTAAATCTAATTCCAGTGGATTCTTGGTTCTGAGAGCTTCAATCAACAATCTTTGGAAGAGTTTGTCAAAAAGAGATATCTTTTGTATATGAATATGCAATAAATAGCAGTCTACATTCAAATCTATGTATTCATATATAATATTTACACATTTAAAATTATATCATCCTGAATGGCTGATCTTTGCTGTCATAACAACCAGGACATGATTCACATCAAGCTTCCTCCCATGCAGTTGTCTGTTATATGGCTAGTCAGTACCACAAGCCAATTCTGGGAGCATGGCTAAATGCATACTAAGTCTTTCAGTTCACTTGGGCTCATAGGTTTCGAACACACTCCAGAAAACTCTTTCTGATCCCTTCATGCTAATGCTTGCCAGCTCATTTCAATCTGTGAGTCAGTTCACAGTTTTTGGGTGACCCACAACAGGCGCTAAAGACATTGAGAAAGGAATGAGGTCTTTTAAACGTCTTCACAAAGTGTAATCTTTCACTGCTATCACCTACACAAGTTCTGATTTAAAATAAACATTTAAATTCTACTTGATGTTTTGAAAGAGTCTTTGTAGTTGCTTTGGAGATGGCTTCTAAGGTTAAAGATGAGGCACACATGCCCTGTGGAAAGTAAAATCTCTGCATCATTTTTCACTGGCAAGACATAAATAGCATTCTAGCTGAATGTAGCATTTTGGATCTCCATTCTGAGGTGCCTCATCCTATTCATATCCTGTGCAGGAAGCCTAATTTTCAGGTGTTCTATCTGTTATTCAGGAGCCAAAACGTTTTACTAGTTTTGCATGCTGTCTCTCCAGACTAATGAATATTTAGTGAGACTATGCACAGTGGAAAAGATTGAGCAAGAGGACTGAAATTACTCCATTGAAATACATGCCCTAATTTTGTCAATTCATGTGGGAAGTGCAGGTTACAATCCCCAGAGGCAAAGAAAGGAAATGAATCTTGGTTTCTGATATCCTGAATGGATTATTTGTTCACTGAGCAATCAGAAAGGAGCAGGACAGAGGTTTGTGCTGGTTTAAATCTAGTAGATATTTTGTGAAAGTATCTACCAAATGAGACTCAGAAACAGATTTGCAGCTGTGTCAGGTACAAAAAAAAAAAAAAAAAAAAAAAAAAAAAAAAAGAGGAACTGAATACTGCTGAGACAAAGGCATTTCTGTGCATGATAAAAACAAAGTAGCAGCAGTTTGGACTGAATTTTGGACTTGGACATCTGAAATGCCAAATAAGAAAGAATAAGGCAACAAAATAATCACTTCATGAATCTTATTTTTTTATGAAACACAAGGGGCATTCAGTCAGAATTACTGTTTGAGGATTCTCTCAGCACTGTAATAGTGAACTATTTTCTCTAGTTCCAGGGATTTTAGAAAGCTCTTATTTTCCTCCTTTTATTCCATTCATTCAAAGGTATTTCAGTGCAAATTACTCATATCTTTTCTGACCTCTAAGTGGTGCTATTTCATGGAGTTTTAGTAAGAGAAAGGGTAAATGCCCAATAAAAATACAAAACAGAACTTTTCTTCTTTGTTTAAGTTATTCTTAGTAAGTTATTCTCTTAAACTGCATGGTTTGAGTTAATATGCTGTGAGTCAGAAACTCAGGGTGACTTACCAAATATTTCCCAAATGTTCTTTCTTAACTTCATTAGAGCACTTAAGAGGAAACAAATATTCTGATATATTGTTTCCAGATAGTACTTATTCAGGAGACCTTTCAAACCCTAACAAGGACACAAAGACATTGAAAGGCTTGAAAAGTTGAATAAATTGACATATAAGGCAAAATAGGACAAAGGAAAGGAAAATTATGTAAGTTACCATATCTAAGGAAAAATAATCCTGAAGCTCCTTTCTTTACACTCAACAGGAGAGATGAAACATGAAGGTTACATAGATCAGGGTGTGATGCTAGACAAAAGCTTCATCTGAATTTATGCATCATGATGAAAAACAAGTGTAGTGTTATTTATGATAGCATGTAAGAGAAACATTGAGTCACAGAAGTAATTGTTATTCCATTTAATAAACAATTACTGACTCTGGAGTAAAACCCTGCTCCAGCACTAAAATACAGATTTGAATAATCAATATATGCATGACCTATTTTTCATGACACTGTATGGTGTAAGCAGGCTACACCATTTTAAAAACAGCTGTTCTTGTGCATAGTTGAAATGTCTTTCTATTGTGCTGCTCACATCTGAGCTGCTTGGAGTTAGCTGCAGTCATCCAAACAGTGCCTGATGTAATTCACAGTACCTAAAACAGCAATAGCAACAAACTGCTCCTAGCAGTCACTGTAGATGAGATTTCCTATTTAGTGGTATGGACACATTGCAGGTTGTGCCACAGGCCAGGGTATCTTTTAAAATAGACACAGCACCAGAAGGCCAAGGTTCTTTTGTCTTACTTGCCGTTACAGATATATGCTAAGCCAAATCTACATTGCTAAGTGCATTGGACCCAGGGAGTGATTCCTAGCCCCAGGATATATGTACAGAAGTAGTTTGCAACAGCACTGCTCAAGATTTTCTGAAGAACAAAAAAAGGGATTTGATGCACATATTTACTGTGCATAATATGCATAGTAATGTGTATGCATATATTATATATATGTATATATATATATAAAACACTGTCTCTTTCTGTGCCTCACACATCACTTCTTGGACCCTAAGATAAAATAATTATTATTATTTTTCTTTTTCTTTTTTCCAGTTTAGTGTGTTGAAAGCATTGTGATAGCTGTGCTACATCTAGCCTGAAATTTTGCTGTTTTACGTGCCATGTGGTATATATACATATGGTTACAGGGACATGTATGCATGCCAAACCTGCTGGGACAGTTTTGGAACACTGTATAAGGGTGGGCTAAATCAAATATTTATAATAAAACATTGATGTTTTTTGTTTTTCTGTGTGTGTGTGTGTGTGACTAGTCTCTAGAGTCAGAGTTCAACCTATGCTTTATTTAGGAATATTCCAATACTTTAAATCCAAAGGAGACTTCAGGAATGAAAGAAAATGTTCATTAACTAGGTCATCAAGGGAGCAGGTCCATCATCCAGTAGAGGAAAACTAAATAATTTCACAACATAACAATGTCTAATTTGAAAATCCAATTGATTATTATTTAAAAAACAAACAAACAAACCAAAACAAAACAAAACAAAAAAAAACAAGCCTACCGTTATATAGGAGGCTATAAAGAATATTTTTGAAAATAAATTGTATTCATACCTTGACAAACACAGCAAGACTATCTTTGAACATCTCTCTCTAAATAGGATGAGATTACTCAAAAGTTCTCAATCTCAAGTTCCAAGCTATACAACCTATGCACTGGGCCACAGTAAGTTATAAAAAAAGAAGAAAACTTTTTAGATATACATCAAAAATCAAAGTGAAAAACTGATGATGAGTTACATGGAACTTTAGAAGAAGATGTGGCTCAGGTTGACAGTCTGATATTTTGATAAGAAAATATAGCCCAAATGAGTCCATTGTATGAAATGAATAAACAGAAGAAAAGCTTGCTCAACACTGAATTGGATAAGCAATTAGAAAAGAAAGATGAAATATTTAAAATAAAAAATGGTTCTTAGAGAACCTTAAAATTACCATTGCAAGTGATGACTTTCCAACTTTGGTAAAAAATGATTATAGTTAACTCCTTTAAAATGAGTATTCTGTTTAGGAATAATTTGATTTTTCTATAAAAATGGCTTATTCCCACATATATTTATATACACATGCATATATATAGATATAACTGAACCCACTGCTTTAAGAAAAATTTACTTCAAAGGACAGAATAGGTCTTCTGTGTGTGTTGTCTGTATAATTGTTATTCCTTTCTAAATACAAAAAGAAAGACACAAATATATATTTATACTTTCTCTTTCAGAAAATGAGACTGTAATGATAAATTTAACTGCTATTGTCAGAAGATACTATTAAAATTTATGTTTTAAAAATATTGTATAAAATTAATTTGTAGAACATTTCAATCGTCTCCACTGAATAAAAGATTATATTTGGGAAAAAAAAAAAAAAAAAAAAGTAAAAATAGGTGATTTTTTATTTAGAGTAGTTTATTTAAAGTAGTTCCATGTGGAAGAGAAAAAGGTTATCAAGAGTAGTTAACATGGACTCACCAAGGGGAATTCATGCCAATCTAGTATTCTTCTATTATGTTATGGCTTATTGCATAGACGAAGGGAAAGCAGTAGATGCTGTGTACGTTAACTTCAGTGAAGCTTTTGACACTGTCTCCTATAACATCTTTGTAGGTAAGCTCAATAACAGTGAGATAGCTGAGTGGACAGTGAGGTGGATTGAGAACTTGCTGACTAGCACAAGTCAGTGTTGTGATCAGTCGTGCAGAGTGCAGTTGGAGGCCTGTACCTAGTGGTGTTTCCTGGGGGCTGGTACTGAATTCAATCGTGTTAAATATCTTCATCAGTGACTTGGATGAAAGGATATATTGCTGATGATACGAAGCTGGGAGGAGTGACTGACGCACCAGAAGTCTGTGTTGCCATTCAGCAAGAACTGAAGAGTTGATCAGAGAGGAACCTGATGATGTTCAACCAGGGTGAGTCCTGTATTTGGGGAGGAATAACCTTATGCATAGGCACAGGCTAGGGAATGACTTACTGGAAAGGAACTCTGCAGAGAAGGACCTGGGCGTCCTGATGGACAACAGATTGGCCATGAGCCAGCTGTGTGCCCATGTAACCAATGATATCCTGAGATGCATAAAAAAGAGTATGGCCAGCAGGATGAAGGAGTTGTCTTCGCACTCTACTCTGTCCTGGTGAGGCCACTTCTAGAGTATTGTTTTCAATTCTAGGTTCCTCAGTTCAAGAGAGACATGGCACTTCTAGAAAGGGTGCAGCAAAGGTTTGTTTTTTAAATCAAAGATCATGGGGCATCTCTGTTATGAGGAGAAATTGACAGCTGGAACTTTTCAGCATGAAAAAGAGAAGTCTGAGAAGGAATCTTATCAATGCTTATAAATATATAGACGGTAGGAGTTAAGTGAATGAGGACAGTCTTTTTTTCAGTGATGCCCAGTGACAGGACAAGGGGAAAAGGGCACAAACTGGAACACGGGATGTTCCTTACAAACATGAGGAAAAACTTCTTCAAGGGCAGCTGAGCACTGGAACAAGCTGACCAGAGAGGTTGTGGAGTCTCCTTCTCTGGAGATATTTAAAAGCTGCCTGGATGCTATCCTGTGTAACCTAATCAGTGGAATCAGCTTTGGCAGGTGCATTGGACTACATGGTCTGCAGAGGCACCGTCCAACTTCTACAGTTTTGCAATTCTGTTTAAGAAAGAAGAAATAAACCTTTATTAATATGCTTTTATGTGCAGACTGATGCCAGCTATTTAAGAATAACATTAAGTAAGCTAATCAAATCCAAACTTCATTTATGCAGCCTGTTATTATTAAAAGCAGAACAACTATATATATACGTTCATTATTCTTCCTTGTATAAATATGTTGCAATTAAACAAGATCACATTGGATCTTAAATTTGCTTGAAATAGAATTTCTATTATATACAGCATTTTATGTGCTGTAATTTTTGTAAACCATTTTCCAAAACTCCCATTTCTAGATAGACAATTTCTTTTTTATATTAGAATTTAAATCCAAATAATTTACATGATTTATGCTGGTATCATCAAGCACTGTGTTAATTCAATTGCTTTATGGTTGCATTTAATAGAATTCTACTCCTGAATATCACATTTTCTTCCTTAATATGAACAATATGTAAGCAACAACATTTTCTTTCAAGATTTTCACTCATTTATAATATTTCAATTGCACATGATAAGGGAAAAAAAAAGTTATAAAACTTATCATGAAGGACACATAAATAATTTGTTTTGAAAGATCTTCAAAAGAATCATAAATGCAGTGCCAAGCAGCTTAAAAAAAAACCAAAAAACAACAACAACAACAAAAAAAACAGAAACAAAAAAACCCACCACAGCCTGCTGCATTCTTTTTGGCAGAGCCACTTTTAAATTACTTTTCATTATTCCTAACAGCTGGAAAAATTTCCTGTACACTTTTTTCTCACTTTTTTCTTTTTCGTTTTTCAATTTCTTTTATTCCAGTTCCCCTTTCTCTCCCACTGCCCTAGTGAATAGAATTGAAAATGAAAAAGGCTTAAAAAAAAAATACAATAAAAAATGTGGGTATATAATACTTTGTCCTACCAAACCACATTGAATAAAATAATCTTAAGAATCATTCCACGCATAAAAGTCATAACGCCAGTCTTATATATTTTCTTTCAAGAAATGTCATCATTTAGGTAATTATAACAGTGCATTTCAAGATACAGTAAGCAGACAATTCTAACCTAAATCATTTGTAACCACATCCCTCCAAAATGATCTTACATGTACATGCATAATAGAGAAAGAAAAAAACAGAACATTAAAGAGAAACAACTCAGAAGAGAAGAGAAGCAAATCCAGAAACTTTAATTCAAGTAACCAAATTCCAGATAATAGCACTTACTCATCTAATGACTTATCGATATTCAGGATATTCAGCTGTCTCTGACCACAGTTAGTTAATTAATGGTTAGTGTTTAACATGTGCCATATTCAATAGCTAGAATATCTCCTGTGTTTATAGTTAGGTACTTGAATCAGAGCTACCTCTCTTTGTTGTTGGTGAAAGGTCGTTCGTGTTTGTATTTTCAGCTTACAAATAGAACAACTAGGTAGGATGATCCAGAACTCTGTCACACATCTTTTTTTCCTTTTTGGCAAAAGTCATTTAGAGCCTTTGTCTTCCATACTAAGCCTTTATCCTTTTAAGAACTCTAGTATTTGGCTAACTGAAATCTAAAAACCAACTAGAACTCACTGCAATTTTTTTATGTACAAACATCAAAACGGAGGCTGTCTATTTTAAAGGCTAAAAAGCATTCAACTTTATTCGGAGCTGTTGCATGCTAGGATGTTCTCCATGGTAACAGGAAATTGTGGTCAATTTGAAGGACATCTTAATAGTGTAGTAGGAAGAGTGCAACTCCTTAATAGCATAGCATTTTGGGAGTTATCAGTAAGAAAGTGAATAAAGTGTTGTTTGTTTTCGTCTGAACTATCTTTGGACAACCACTGAATTTTAAGCGATGTGAAAAGACAAGAAACAGTCCACTTTTACTTAAGAATGAGTGTGGCTCATCAAGATTTTCTCGAGTCTTCAGTCAGGCTTCAGAAATTTCTCTGATTTTAGCATCGCATTTGTCATTAAACCCAAACTATAATGCTTGTTAGGCAGCTGAAATGCCAGCTAACTGGCAAGAATGTGCAAAACTTTTATGAATTGCATGAACCGGCTCAGAGTGAAAATGTTCCGATTACAGAAAATATTGAGCTAATACAGGGTGTATTTAGAAGTTTAACACATCTATTGGCAAAATCACTCAATTAACATTGTCTTTATCAGTTAACAAAACCACTGACAGACTAGTAATGCAAAATCCACCCGTACAACATGCAGGCAAGATTTTTTAGAAAAAAAGTGTGGGTTGCTGCCAAGATGAAGAGGAGCCATGGGAATGCAGCTGCAAATCCTCACAGAGCAACTATGAAGGCAATGAAAAATTACTGCTGAGGCAAGGGATAAAAGAGAGAGGTTTGTAACCCTGCTTTAAAAAAGAAAGAAAAAGGTGCAGAGGTAGGAGAGAAAGAAAACAAAAGACAGAAGGGAATATTAACAGAAGAGAAATGCAAGAGAGGTGGTAAATCAGCACAGCCTTAAGACAACTATATTACTTTTAATTGATTCAAACGATTTCATTTGTTATGTTTCCTTTGGTAGAAAATGGAAGAGCTAGAGAAGAGCTGTCAGACTGATAGTAGTCGGGAGCAAAAATAAAGCATCGTCCTGACAAGAACAGAAGAAAAAGAATCATGGTCATGGTTTCAGACTGTGATACCTGCATTGCTTATTGCCATGGAAATGAACAAAACACTAGCATTTCAAAATAATAAATTTGCTGTAGGATAAAATGCAAGAAAGAATATTGGCTGGGAAGGGAAGAGTCTCCTGTTTAAATGCAAACAATTTTGTCTTAGATTTTTATTTGAAAATAAATAACCCAAAAGATTTTAGTATGATCCTAAGATACAAAGAGTCAGTATATATGATACTGAGTAAAACAGTGGGAAAAAATAATTTTCCCATTTTATTAAGAAAATTTCCCTGTAATCAGTGAAATCTAATAATCATAGTACTCTACTAAGCAATAACTCTCAAAGCAGGTCCAACTGATTCCAGTTTTATTATTATTATTATTATTATTATTATTGTTATTGTTATTTATTTTTATTTCACCAAAGTAATGTAAAAACTATTTTTTTTTTTTCAGGCAAAAGCAGAAATTGATGGAGAAATAGGACCAAGAATTATATCCAAAATTTTGTTTCTGTCAACTGATTCTTGTAACAGAAACAAAACTCTGAATTACCTATCCAGCATCTCTGTGTAAAACACAGGAAAATCAGCATGTCTCTTAGATCTGAATCTTAAAACTGCTATGCTGAGTGTTGGGTTGTCCAGGCTGCCCATTAAAAACTTGATATATGCTGCTTTCTAAGTTTCTCCTTATTTCAGCACTCAGTGTCCCTTTCCATCTTTCAACTTATGCTTTCAGAGCATTATGTATATATGGAGAAGCCTATTGACACAATTTTGTTTTGTTTCTTCAGGTGCAAGAAGCATTGTGTTTTCAGGCCCTCATCCTATTAGGGGATTTCAACCAGACAGATGTGTACTGGAAAAGTAAAATGGTGGGTTGCAAGCAATCTAGGAAGCTCCTCCTAGAGTGTATTTAGGATAACTTCCTAGTCCAGGTGTTAGACCAACTGATCAGAGGAAAAGCATTACTGCACCTGGTACTCACCAGTGAAGAGATTAGTAAAGAGGTTAAGACCGTAGAGTCTGGGCTTTAGCTATCATGCCCTGGTCATGTTTGTGATCTCAAGGAATATGGACATTGCAAATAGCAAACTCAGGACCTTGAATTTCAGAAGAGTAAAATTCCAGCTGTTTAGAGAATTAGCAGAAGACTGTCCTTAGGGACAGAGAAATAAACCAGAGCTGACAGCTCTTTAAGGACAACTTTCTTAGAGGGCAAGAGCTCTCTGTTTTCTATGAATAAGAAAGCAAGCAGCAAAGGCAGGAAATTGGCATGGATGAGCAAGATATTGGTCAAACTGAGATGTAAGAAGGAAATGCATTGGCAGTGGAAGCAGGAACCTGTGGCCTGGGAAGAGTACAGGAATGCTATCTGGATAGGCATGGATGGGATCAGGAAAGTCACATTACAAAACTCAATTTGGCAAGAGATGCAAAAAAATATCAAGAAAGGATTCTGTAGGGAAACTGATCAGAAGAAAAAGGCTAAGGAGAGTCTCTAGCAAGTGAGAAGTAAGAACTGGCAACAGACAGGGAGAAGATTGAGTTTTGTTTGTTTCAATCTGCACTAACAGTTAGGCTTCCCATGTCTCCCAGGTCCCTGAACTAGGGGCTGGGAGAGCAGAATCCCTCCCACTGGAACAGAAAATCAGTTTCAAGACCACCTGATGAAACAGAGCATATACAAGTCAATGGGGTCGATAACATACACCCCAGAGTCCTGAATGAACTAGCTAATATAGTTTCCAAGCCACTTGCTGTTGTATTTGAAAAGTCACGGCTACCAGCTGATGTCCCCAGTGACTGCAAAAAGGAAAATCACTTCCATTTTTAAGAAGTGTAGAAATGAAGACTTGAAAAACTACGTGCAAGGGTTCTGGTGCACAAAAATCTGGATATGAGTCAGCAGTATGTACCTGCAGCCCAGAATGCCATCCATATCCTGGGCTGCAACAAAAGAAGGGTGTCCAGCAGGGAGGTGGAGGTGATTGTCCCCCCTACTCTTCCCTTGTGAGGCCCATTCTGGAGTACTACATCCATGTCTTGACAAAAAAGATGTGGAGCTCTTTGGACATTCAAACTTAGATCCAAGAATACTCAGAAGATTGTCCTTACATGTAGAAAGAAGAAAAACTGGCATTCTCTCATTTTCTTTCTTTAAAAACCTTTGCATCAGTAATTAATATGAATTAGCCCAGAGAAATAACAGGACAGAAACTCACCATGTCCCGATTTTAAGTATTGACATATAAGGTAGGGGCTGCTAGATAATGCACTAAGATAATGTTCTCCTAGATAGTGCACTAAGATAATGCACTAAAAGCAAATGCCAACTTAGATGACTCATCATGGCTGCAGCTTCAATTTCAAAAAGAAATGGGGCATATG
This sequence comes from Chrysolophus pictus, assembly GCA_037305975.1. Lineage (NCBI taxonomy): Eukaryota > Metazoa > Chordata > Aves > Galliformes > Phasianidae > Chrysolophus > Chrysolophus pictus. The sequence goes on along the minus strand of CM074576.1, from coordinate 35,260,896 downwards.
TAGGCCCTTTGTCATATCTATCTTCCAACTGTGTACAGATAATTCAAGCACTCCAAGCAGCATCTGATAACAGATATTTAGAGTATTGCTGTGTACAACAGGTAATCATTTCTAGCTTCAGCTAGACCATCATATTAAATACAAGCATATCTCAACATTTTTTAATATATATGCGATCCACAGCCTGTAATTATCACCTGAGAATAAAGATAGAATTCATCATACATAATGTAGCTCTCTAAAAATTAAGTCTAATCTCAGAGAGTTCTCTGGGTTTCCTCTCCAGGCAGTAGAAAGAAGTCTGCATCTCTAAAGAGGAGATTCATAGACTGTGTTACAGGAAAAGTTGGAGCTACTGCTTTTTGGAGCTGCTTATCTCCCCAAACTATATAGGGAGTAAAGCAACTATGAGATTACATCAAAAAAGTTAAAATTAATGGAAGTGAATCTCACCTGGAATGTCAACCATCTCTTTAAAATGCTGGAAGAAGATTTGTTCTTTCGAGTTAAAATAGAATTGTGCACCTTACATCAGGAAAGCTAATTTTTCGTGTCTAATACTCATTCTTGGTTATAAGAAGTAGAAGATGGAGTCTGAAGCCACTGTAGTTGAAATGCAGCACATAATGCAAAATTCACAAGATTAAAAAGAGAACCAGCTATAAAACTGCATAGAAAGAGCTGGCAATTACTGTAATAAAGTTCCTATGAAGAACTAAATGAATTTAATATGAAACACTGAGATATTTTGTAGAACCTGAGCCTCCTGACTTTAATTGGGGGTTGGACTCGATGATCTCTGGAGGTACCTTCCAACCCCTACAATTCTGTGATTCTGTGATTCTGGAATTTCTTCAGTAATATTTCTTTTCTCCTACTATTCCCTTAAACTGAAGTGACTTTAAATAGTATTGAAGCTCAATCTCATTTTAAATAAATAACATCCTAAACAAGTATTGTTCACTGAAAATAATCAGTCCATTCCAGAGCAAGTCAGATTCTGTGCAGTTGTCTGTAGCACACTGATATCATGGCTTGCTTAAAAGTAAAATAAAATAACAATGATCATTTTTATACATTCTTGTGTTCCTGGGATTATAACTTTCTTCACAAGTGGGGTCCTCCAATTGCAACAAAAAGAATTTGACAAAGACAGCTAGAAAACTCATTTTCAGAATATCAGTGGATAGATTTTGATATATCTTTCTGCCACTTCAACCTTGCACAAAACAAGTTTAGATTTTCCGTGCACATCATGGCTGTCCTTGGAGAGCAGAGATGGTCCTGCAAACTCTATGTGGTTGACATGGGAACTACAATAACAAAAAAGAAAAGTATTGTGGGTAAAATGCCTGTTAATAATGTTTTGCTTTATTTACATGTAAAGAGCATTCTTAACAAAAGCAGATGAAATTTTGCTGTAATTCATTGGACCAATTTACCCACAGGGACAAAAAAAGCTGGTATTGTATTGTATTGAACAGAAGAAACTGGCCTGGCATTCATAACTGAGTAAACAGTCTTGAGCGTATGAAAGACAATGATTACCCCTCATACATTTAATTTTTTCACTATTTACTGAGATTATGATATTCAAGAGTCTTGAGGTCTGTTTTCTAATCTGAGATCAGGATTGCAATTTTGAATTTAAAAGCTTTACTGAGACATCAAAATCTGCTTTGATTTTCCTCAGAAACAAAGAGTGATAAAAAACAGCCTGTGTATATTCAAGTCAACAATTTATAGTACTGAGGTTATATATTAGGATGCTGAATTCACCAGAATATAAGCCTCGTGCCAAATAATGAGTATAGAAGTATAAGAGCTTAATCTTATACTATATATCCTCTAGAAAACATTGCTTCTACATTCTGACTTCAGTGCTTGAAAAATTAACTTCAAGAAGAACAAGCATCTGAAATATTGCATGCAGTTAACTCATATTTAGCAATATGGTTTTCTAAGTTTATGCCCTTAGATTTATCATGTAAATCAGAACTTGCCAAGGTCAGAGTAATTTTTTTTTTTTTTTTTTTTTTTTTTTTAAGTGATCAGTTTAGGAAAGTTTTCTAAGCATCTTTCCTTAGCAGTGGTCATGTTGTTTGTAGCAGACAGACAGTACTTAAATTATACCTGAGTTGATCTACAAATTAAATCATTCTTTCATTTTTAAAAGGAAAAAAAAAATATTACACGTGTGGTAGCTATATTTCATAATTACCATTCTTTACATTTTATAATCATTTTCTACTGCAATAATTTTTTAGAAATACACATTTTTGGAGTCAACTGTTATGGAATGGAATGGTGAATTGTTTGGTGTATGTCAGGATTGAACAATCCATAGTGAAAAGAAAGAAATGATAAAAACTTTGGTTGGGAATAAAAACTCTACTTGCCCAAGTCAATTAACAGATTTTAAATATGTCCCTTAATTGTCAGACATGTATCAGTGTAGTCATCAGTAAGCTACAAAATCATCAAGTTTTAAAGAAGCAGAGTCCACACAGACTTACTAAGATTTTGTTAAAGTCATCACCAAAGTTTCCTGAAGGTTCCAGCTGTGCCAGTGCTGCCTTATAGAGGGCAGCAGTTCAGTGAGATTTTACCAGCAATTTTTCTCATTGTCAGTAACATCCAGTATCCTAAAACAAAAATGTGCATCTATGGGCACACACACTTTCCTTTCTAGTACTTTCTCTTTCTTTCCTTCTTGATTTCATCTGTGACTACTAGCTTCTGTTTCCAGATAGCATTCCTGCCACAAAGTTCTGGCAAATATCTTCTTCCCGTGGAAGCCACATGGAAGATGTCACACGATGCCCCTTTATCCACATTATTCCTTTGGTGTTCCCTCACTAAAAACCATATGTCAGACAGGGGAGGTAAACTTGAATCAAGCATAGAAAACTAAATGCTGGATCTGAGTCTAAGACAGGGAGAAGAATAAAGCAAGGCAGAACTAGTAGATGCAAGAAACATGAAATGAAGCAGAGGCATGAGTCCTACTGTGAATGAACATTCACAAATGTAGAAGCCAGTGGAAAAGGAAACCACTGTAGACTGAAACTGCAGTTTCTGGGACAGAAGTGGCTTAATTATGATAGCTGAAGAAAATTTATGCACCATAACATACCATACATCACTTATATGTCATGAAGGAAGACTACTGAAACTCCAACACATGGGGAAGAAGCTTAAATGAAACAAAATATTTTCAATACATTGCATAAACTCTTATTAAGAGGAAAAGTAGGTTATATGCATATTTGTCAAAGAAGACTTATGTATGTATACAATATAGTTTGGTGTGAATTTATTTCCACACAATACTTTAGAGGGGAATATGGGCATGACATTTTTCTATAAAAAATGAAAACACAAGAACAAGATGAAGTTATATTTATCATTAAAAAATTGAAATGGTGATTCAAAATATATTCTTATGATTGGAATTATAGAGAACCTTAATACTACTAAATGGTATTTTAGCCCACACACTAACAAAGAGCTCACTGTCATACTCAATTTAGTAGCAGTAGAGCATTTAAATAAAGGCAATGAGACAATGGAAATATAAAGCTCTAGTTGTAAAATCTCACTGTACAGTTGTTATTTAAAAAGGAGACAGAAATAATACAGTGCAATCTTCTGGGTAGAAGTTTAAAACAAACTATTTAGGTGTTTTGTTTGTTTGTTTGTTTGTTTAAAATACGGATAAACTGCAGTCTGTAAGTAAATTTTTGGATAGATATTTTGCTGTGTAGCACTGCTGAGTTAATTAGATTCTGATGATGGGATAAAATAGGCAGAAAATGTTACTAGAAGGCTTATGTACCAAGATTATCTTAGTATGCAGTGTGTAATGCACATCTTACAACATTAATTTGACTTGAATAAATAAAACGGTATATAACAAACAAGAAAAAATAATGGCGAATAAAGAAATTGACCTTCTCTGAAGATCAAATTAAAGCTAAGGAGAATCACTGGTTCATACTAACATCAGGCACATTTTACATCTCCCACAAAAAGGAAAACACACAATCTCATATTTTCTGTCTAGGAGTTGATAGTAAGTGAAACTCAAAGTTCAGTGATTGACCAACTTACTCGCTTGGGTAGGGGAATGTGGTCAATTCCTTAAAGAAAAGGAAAGAACATTACCTACTTTTTAACAGTAGTCTTAAGGGCTATCTTCCTACAATATTTTATTACCCATTTCTCCATCTGTCAAGCAGCTGGGAAAAGAAAATTGCTGTAAATCTTTTAAAACCACAGGATTTCATACCTAGGTTTAACATACCATCATGAAAAAGGATGAAGAGCCTCTAAAGATTCTTACCTTCACAAAATATTAAGTATTATCAAAATCTAATCATTTTTCACACTCTGGATAATTTTTTGTCTTGCTTTTTTGTGCCTGTTTTCTTCTTCAAATCCATTACACAGGGCACCTATAATGTCTCATACTCATTAATCTTATTAATCTCTTTAATCTCATCTGGGGAGTTAATTTAAGTTTTTTATGTAGTCTCATTTTAATCTTTTCAACATACTGTAAATGTAGGATTCAATCAAAGTGATCCAAATCTAGATATTACACAGAATTTTTTTTAGATAAAAATATATATTTTTTTCCTCATACAACAGGTAAAGCACTGGAATATATTTACCTCTTTAAAAATCACTTCTGAATAGATGATTAGATAAAATCTTCATTTTTCTGTTAGAATCAACTCAGTAGAGTTAAAAGGCTGTGAAAATAATTATTGTTATATAATAACACATATATTTTATATGGTGTGCTGCTGATAGTGCAGAGAGATTCCAGATTTTCCCCAAATATCAATCAGTGTATTCCATCTATACCTATGCTTATGTTGACTAGCTCTGAGTGTCTCATATTAATTAATTCTGCATGCCTTTGTCTCATACCAATTAATCTTGGGTTGCCATAACCTTGGAACATATTACTCAAATACCAATAGCAAGGACCCAAAATCCTGTGTTCTACATTGCTTTGTTGATCTTCATGAAGTTCCAGCAACACATTTCTCCAGGCTGTCAAAATTCATCTGGATAGCAGCACAACCCTCTGGCGTATAGAAACTTATTCCAATTCTGTATCATCAGAAAATTAGTTGAGGATACACTGTCTACCACTTCATCCAGATCACCAATGAATATGTTAAACAGGATTGGACCCCTTATTATGACATTATAAACTGTAAGTGCTACTAGCTATACATCTTCCTACTGGAATTTCTTCCTAATTTTGAAGTAATTACTGTAAGTAATTACTGAATTAAAATAACTTCCTGAGATAATTTTTCAGCAAGCATACAGTAAGATGTTTACATATTAGTAGTCATGAAACAGCAATGTTTCTTTACAACATTGCTTCATTTGCACAACCATAATTAGTTTTGCATGCACGGCCATGTCAACCAATAATAGACACCACAGACACCTCTAGTATACAAGTTATTAAAAATGTGAAGTATTAGTCTAAATCTCATTAACTGACTATTTCAAACTATAGATTGACTTTAATGTAGTTTATGGCTAAAGTGCCTCTCTGTTTACATTTGAACAAGCAAGTAAAAAAAATCACATTTGAAAAAGGTGTTGATATAGTTTATCCAGTTCCCTCATCTATCACTTTTCTTAAATGTCTCATTATTTTTTGGCTTCTTAAATCAAGATAGAAAAAATAATATACCACCTAGTCTAGGGGAATAAACAAACAAACAAACAAATAAAACACCTTAGATAACTACAATTCTAACAGTCAAATATGAGAAATAAGATAAATAAGCATATATTACAATTGTATCCACAATTCAGAAGTAATATTTCCACTTCCATCAGCATAATTCTTTAATGTACCTAAGCATGTAAAGCTGGAGAACTCAAATAAAATCTGTAAGAGTGTATAAAAGGAGAGGACACCTACACCATAAGAAATATCTGATCAAGGAACTTTTTAGTGCCATAAGTGATAAGAAAAAAAGAAGGAAGTTGTGAATAAGAACATACTGACATTGACATTCAGACCTGATCAGAAAATGATAAGGATAGCAGTAAGAAGAACAAAATGCTGTCAGCCTCACTAATTAATGAGAGTATGTTGAACATGGAAATGTTTAACCAGGTATCTTATTAATAATTAAACTAGGGAAAAGGAGGATTTCGTGCCAGCCAATAGAGCAAGACAGGAGGTGTGGACACCCTGTCCAGTGGAACAAGTAGGTTCTCACTCTCAGTTTCTGGAGTGAGTGGAGCTCTTCTGTGTACAGTCTGGGACAGAAGGGGTGTGTGTCCCAAATCCAGCTGCCAGTGGATAGGGTGAGTAAGGTGAGTGAAGGCTCTGTGGTGGCAGCTGGAGCAGGGCCACAAATCAACCTGTGTGCCTAGTGCCAGCTACTGGGGCAATGTCTTTCTCCCAGATCAGGTATGTGTGGGTTGTGTGTGCATTTGCTAGCAAAGCTCATGCTGAAGGATGTCTTAGCAGGGGTATCAAGCAGACAGAAGTCCTGTGCTGTCATCTGGGGGAACCTGTGTGTGCCTGTGAGACGAGTGTAGGACTGTCACATATGTGCAGCAAGCTGGGCTAGGCTGCAGCAACCTGATAGAAGCAGTCCTGAGACAGCGTGCCTAGAAGAGGTGGCTACTTCTAACATGCCTTAACAGAAAGGAAATGGCTGTATGAAAGCTAAAAAAATTACTTTACCATGCTGTGCTTCAAGGACAGTCTTGGAAAGAGCCAGAGTACAGTTTACCAGATTCTTTTTGCTCTAGAAGGTTAGTCATTATGTCATCTTTCCTAAAGTCTGCAGTTTGCACCTACTAGTATTTACTTAAATGCGTCTAAGAACTTGCACCTGTTTACGAATAATCTGTAAAAACAAAACAAAACAAAAAGCTAAAGAATAGGAAAGAAGTCTGAAAAGAAGTCTGAATTTATCTCTGTTGTAAGTGACACAGGTCCAAAATACCTTCTTGCCCTAATTGTACCATCTGTTAATTTAGGCTGGCAGAAGATGAATTAAGTTCACAGATTTAAGAATTTCTAAAATTCCATTTGAGAAGCTGGTCAAATGACCTTATTGCCTATCTTCATAATAACAGTCCAGCAGTCCTTGGATTTCCTACAGGAGAATGAAGAAAATGAATCCGGTTGTTCTGGTTTCTTTCAACAAACAACAGCAACAAAGAATAGTCATTATCAGCTATTATTTACAAATACAGATATATATTTTCAATTTTTCTGCTATGTTTTCTGTGCTTTAACACAGTGAATAAAACTTCAGTTGCAAATATTTTTTTTGATTCCAGTGGGAATCTAAGCTCTGAAAAGATGTGTAAAAGCTTATCTCGGTTTAATGATGCATGTAATATAGATGATTTCCTCCACATGTATGTTGGCTATAACTACATAAACTGCTCTTTAAATAAGGAAAAAACAAGCAAGGACCTTCAGCCCAACAATGCTTACCTATCATTTTACTGTCTTTGCTACTTTGGGGTCAATCCAGCAAGCTGTCCACAAGAAAATTCTTATGCTGAGGGAGAAGTATGCAAATGAGCTGATCCATGTTGCTTGGCCATGGTGATCTATTATTTAGTAACACAATGCAACTTTGCAGACAATGTCAATACCAATAAAAGAAATAGTATAGTTCCTCTTCTCTGGCTCTGAGAGCACTATATGGCATGTGTTGATCTCTAGATCACCAGTTTAAAAAAGATAGCCTCACTCTTACTGCCAATTGGAAATAGATTGCTAACTCTCATACCCAAGCCCAATATTTATAAATGCTTTTGTCAGATGTGCCAGAAAAACAGTTCAAAAAGAGACAAGAGCATAGCCAGTTTAGTTTACTACTAAGGCTGATATAGCCCGTGCTCTGAAAAGTTCAGTCTTATTACAGAAAAAATAATTTTTATGTGAGGTGTTTCATTCCATTCATTGCTTCTAGATGACCCAATAGTTTGGGTAAAGAAGCCAAGGTAGGATGCTATTTATAGTGTTCATCTGATTAGACATGTACTGGTTCACTATGCACTATGCATTATGGATCTCCTAGGCTCAGGTTAACTTCTAAATTTCCTCTTCTAGTTGCATCTTCATAAATATACAGATGTATATCATACTGTTATGTAAAATGCTCAAAGTTTGTTATCAAAGTTCTACCTCGTGCAGTACTTCATCTGATTGTTATTTAAAAATAACTGTTCCTTCTAAATCTATCCAAAGTTTAGAGCAGATGGCAAAATTGCCCATCTTGCTATTAAGACATAATCTATTACAAGATGAAGAGGGAAAGAATGCAGATTCAGAAAAATAAGTCAGTTTCATCATTCATGAATGTAAATCATGGAGCTGTAATATTCTATCTGAAACTTCTTAATGATCAGTTACTAAAATAACTAAACCAAGCATGTCAGTCTTACAGCTGCAACTTCTTAAAACTGATTAGAGCTAAACTCCAAGCTCTCCAGTTTTTTTGTTTAAGCTGTGCATCTTATCTATCACATATTTCTCCTTATGCAGCAACATTTAATCACTGTTCAAGATTCTGCATGCATACCAGTAATTAACCCTTCTGCCAGGTACCACAAAAGCCAAATCAAATTTCTAAGAGTTATTATTTAAAACAAAGGAACAAACAAACAAACAAACAAACAAAAAACACCCCATACATAGACAAAGAAGTTTTGAACACAAGAACTCTTCCACCAGAAAATATAGCAAGCCCATTCATCGCATTTGATCATCCAAGAATGAGTTAAATATATTTCTTCATTGACAAATAGCTATTTCCCACAATCATACTGAACATAAAATGGAAATTTTACCTTGAGTTACTGAAAAAGAAACCATCCTCTTCACAAATCATTGTTCGATTTTTCTTCCTGAAAAGTCTTGTCTTCAAAGTAAAGAATGTACAGTGTTGTAGAGCTTAACTATCAATCCTAGTCAAAATCACAACAGGAAGGTTAAGTAAACTGTTAAGAAAGTTATCACCAGTCTTCCAGTGTTTCTCATTTGCTTCATTTAGTGGATGACCTTTAGCCTGTTGTCACTACTGGTCTTCACAAATCTTTCCCTGATAGGCCACCTCTTGTATCAGCATCTAACACATTGTTTCTCCTTTGAGAAACAGACTGCATTTGGAAAGGGTCTCTGGCCTCAGCTGCTGTAGGGAATAAAATTCTTTTATAGCAATGTCTCTGAGTATGGATCATTTCCGATAGCCTGAGGAAAGTCTACATGAAGCTGACTCATTGATCACAGTATATGACAATTCTCACTACTGTTCCAAAGATGAATATATGTAGTCTTCCCTGAAGTGTTAAAATTTACTGTAGTTTATCTAAAAAAATAGTTTAGAACAGTCATGCAAGAAACATTTAATCCAGTTGACTACCCCTGAATATAATCTGACAGGTAACCTCTTTTTCAGGCAGTCCTTGGGGAAAAGATCTGCTTCTTCACTAGCAGTGCCATCAAAGAGCCTTCTAGACAAGGGCAAAAGAAGTAATGGGCATCCAAAGAAATTCTCCCTTGTTTCACCTAGAGAATATTACCTGTAAATTATAATAGGATAAGAAATATTTATTTAATCAGAGTTTAGCTGTGTCTGGTGATTACAGATACTCTTGTTTCAGGAATTATTATTTTCATATATTCTCATGCATGCTTTAGTTAATACTACAGTTTTGAACATTTGTTTTCGATTACGTATCTTCAAACTACTTGTTTCCAAGGAGAATCTTTGCAGTTCTTCTTTGTTCATAAAAGAAATTCAGAGAGGGAACATGAAAACATCATTAGTTGCAATTCGTCCTTAATCCTTTCATCTCTCAGAGCTTTTTTAAACTTCAAAGTCTTGACCCACTGAAATGATTTAAATGAGTGCTCTGAACTTGAACAAGATACATGACAACCAATAAAACTGCTCATAATGCAAGCTCTCTTCACTGTGAAATTTCTTAGTTAAGAAGGGCAGAGAAAACCTGTAATATCTAAGAAAAAATAAATAAATAAAAAGACTAATTTTATGAAAGAACAAGAGGGACCTTAAAAATGTAGTCAGAGAATTTCATTTCTATTTCAGCCTAATAAACACCTGTTTAATACGTTGATCATATTTGACATCGTGATTTTTAGTATATGTGAAATTCTGTCATTAATGAGAGATGATAAATTCATTTTCATTGTCTTTTTAATCTTTTGTAACCCTTATTTGCAACCAAGAACACCTTGAAAAGTGGACTGGAAGATATCTCAACAAGTAGATATAGACAAAAAATTAAAATAAAATTAAAAATAAAAAAAGAGCTACCATCAGAAGGCTCTAGGCTGAGGTTTGTACTGCAATAGCCCTGAGCTAATATCTAATGATCACCATTACCAACCATCTTCTCAGTGATGCTGGAATAGAAAAATAATCCTCCTTTTTTTTCTGTGGCCTCCATAAACAATTACCAGCATAGTCAATCTTGGAGAGTGAGAAGGCGACTTAGAAGACTTTAAGTTCTTTATAGAGAGAGTGGTAAGGTGCTGGAACAGGCTGCCCAGAGAGTTTGTGGATGCCCTGTCCCTAGAGGTTTTCAAAGCCAGACTAGATGGGGCCCTGGGCAGCCTGGTGTAGTATTAAATGGGGAGATCGGTGGCCCTGCATGTGACGGGGGGGTCTGGAGATTTAAGATTGTTGAGGTCCCTTCCAACCCTAGTCATTCTGTGATTCTGTGATGCAGTATATGTCGTAGATAGTAAATTGTTTATTTGCTTTTTGTTGTTTATTGTCTTGGAGAACTTGTCAGAATTTGGTGTACTGAATAGGTGAGTTCCAATGGAATAAGTATGCTGTGGTCTTTGAGAAGATATTTTAAACTGTGCTTTCCCCATTGTAATGCTGAATATCTAATGTCCTTGAAATTAATATAATCACAAGTTATTTAATAAAAAAAGGAAAAATATATAAAAATGTAATGACTGTATGTGTATATTTTACGCCGTTTTGTCCCTAAAAACTGAAATCCAACCACTCCCTCTTTGCTTAAAGGAAAGTGTAAGTAGATTTCATTAATGCTTTTGGTCATTATGGATCAAAATGTAGTCATCTGCTTGACAAAGAAGTAAGAAAGAATGACAAAAAGTACAGTTGGACATATCTGCCAGAGTGAGGTTCCTGATTGTATCATTCACATAGCTACACCCCATCTTCCATATGCTTTCATTTATTTCATGATGGCTTCATTTAGAAGTGCCTCTAAAAATCTAAAAATCTACAAGCTTCTTAGGTCACTCTAACAAGCTTTTATCTTTTTCTAGCTCATTTTTTGTTGTCGCTGTTTTTTTCATACAGCTGCTGTAGTGACTAGTAATATTTTTTAAATCCACTACTAACTTGATATGATTATTAAGCACTGTTGTTGTCTACATTGTATTTTCATTTATTAAAATGAATGTGTAAATGTAGCTTAGTGTTATGTGAGGTGTTTAAAATGAGTTAGTTTATAAAAGTTCTTTCACTAAGAGGAGAAGAAACAGGCTGTTTACAAGAGACAGAATCACAGAATCACAGAATGGCCAGAGTTGAAAGGGACCTCAAGGATCATGAATCTCCAACCCCCCTGCCACATGCAGGGCCACCAACCTTCCCACCTAATGCTAGACCAGGCTGCCCAGGGCCCCATCCAATCTGGCCTTGAATACTTCCGGGGACAGGGCATCCACAACCTCTCTGGGCATCCTGTTCCAGTACCTCACCACTCCCTCTGTAAAGAATTTCCCCCTGACGTCCAACCTAAATCTCCCCTCCCTCAACTTAAAACCATTTCCCCTCGTCCTGCAGTTATCAACCCTTTCAAAGAGTTGATTCCCCTCCTTTTGTAGGCACCCTTAAGGTATTGAGATGCTGCAATGAGGTCACCCCACAGCCTTCTTTTCTCCAGGCTGAACAAGCCCAGCTCCTTCAGCCTGTCCTCATAGGGGAGGTGCTCCAGTCCCCTGATCATCTTTGTGGCCCTCCTCTGGACCCTCTCCAACAGTTCCCTGTCTTTTTTGTACTGGGGGCTCCAGACTTGGACGCAGTACTCCAGATGGGGCCTCACAAGAGCAGAGTAGAGGGGAACAATCACCTCCTGTCTCTGCTGGCCACCCCACTTTTGATGGAGCCCAGGATACCATTTGCCTTTCGAGCCGCAAGGGCACACTGCTGGCTCATGTTAAGTTTTTCATCTATCAAGACCCCCAGGTCCTTCTCCACAGGGCTGCTCTCAAGGACCGCTCCTTCCAGTCTGTATGGATGCCTGGGATTCCTCCTGCCCAAGTGCAAAACTCTGCACTTTGCTGTGTTGAACCTCATCAGGTTCACCTGGGCCCACCTTTCTAGCCTCTCCAGGTCCCTCTGAATGGCATCCCTTCCTACAATCGTGTCGACCACGCCACTCAGCTTGGTGTCATAAAGAGACAGAGGAATACAAATCTGTTCTCATATTCCTTTTCGTGCTGTACTATGCTTCTGGAATTAATAAAAGCCTCATCATTGGCATATAATTGTGCAAGTAATTTCATCCATTACAGCCCTGAAATTGTTAGGTTTATTCCTTCATTTCAGTGGAAGTGCTGTCACTATCTTTGCTAAGAATTAACTTCATTCCTCATTTTATACTAATACTTAGATATGAGGCATTCTATTCAAAATATGGTTCAGCATAATCTAACAAACCTACTAGTTGAAAGCACGGGAATGTAGGCTTTATTTACAGAGATTATAAAATAGTAGCAAGTAATAGTTACATACACTGTTTTCTTCGTACAAAACACCTTTTAAACCATTTGAAACACTTAAATTTCTTAATACAGTAGAGCTTAGACATCACTCTCATTTTTATTTTGTAATACTCTGCTGACACCTTCTGGAACTCTACTTTGTAACTTCATAGCGATGATGGAGTCAAAAAAGTATGATAGAGTCAGTAAAGAAAAAAATTCTGATGTAATCACGTGCTATAAAACAAATATCATTGCACATTTTGTAATGCTAATTTCAGTTTTCGCTGATTTTAAAGTATCAGAATGATAGAACAATTGAAAAAACTTGAACTTAAAAAAAAAAAAAAAAAGAGGAAGTTTTTTGATTGAGAATATTAAGTTTCAGGAAAATGTATGTATTTCTGATGTCCCTGATATTTGATGCTATTCGTAAAGACCTAGATACTGGGCTGAAAGGATTAAGGAAAAAATCTCAGAACACTATTGCAACTCCTATCTTGCCTTCTGCATGTAATTCCCTGTATGTTTCACTTCCCATCAGTATACAAATGTATAAATGTGCAAGTTTTGAAGCACATTATGTTTCACCACTTGAATGTGAATATGTCCTAGTTACTCATGACCTCTGCAGGAGGCTGGTAAGTATCACATAAGATTTATGGGAAACTTTCATCCTTCTGGAGCTGCAGCTGGAGGCCATGTATCCAGTTCCTCAAATGTCAACAAATATTTATATTTAGACTCCAAATCCCCTTGTTATTGTATTCAAAGACACTTCACAGAAACTGAGTTTAAACTTTTAGTCATTAGCCCTTAGGGATTAAAACAATAATGCTTGCTTTAAAAAAAAATATTCTAAATAATCCAATAGTGAAAAGAACATGATTCATGAAGTTAAGTGTCTCACATTCATGTCTTTAGGCAACTATAATGTATATATGTATCATATATAATGATAAATTCCTTTAAAATTTATTTATTGATGGCAATGTTTTATTTTATACTTTTTGTTAAATGTGTCTTCTCATTAGCATTGTTTAAAAATTGTGACATAACAGATTTTCAGTAAAAGACAATAATTTAATTCAATAAAATATAGTCATTGTGTGTAATTCAAATAAAATGTGTTAAATCACCAAATTCTTTACTATGATTTTTTGTAATGAAGATGCATATTTAATGATAATTGCACTGTATTGAGTTAGCTATAACACAAGAGATGTACCTACATATCAAAAAGGACTATAGAGGCTTAGGTGTTGAATTAAAAGTTGTTCATGATGCTTTCTCCTCAATACTGCCAATCAAAAGAAAGAGCTGGCAGAAGCAGACATATCATACAGATCAGCATCCGGCCGCAAAGCTGGTGTTGCCAGCAGGGTTTTGGCTTCCGTAATCATGAGGTACTCTTCAAAGACGGTGGGCTATTGTGGAGAGATGGGACCCATTTATCAAAGAGGGATAATGATATTTTTGCTACTAGGCTAACTAACTTTTTGAAGTGGCTTTCACATAGATTTTTTGTAAACAATGTACAAAAGGTTGGAGACAAGCTGTGACCCATGTAACAAGGTGAAAGTGAAATGGAAACACATCCCATACTTTCTTCAAAGACAAGATGGATGACAGAACATCACAAGTGCCCACATGCCAAAATTTGTATTCTGGGAAACAAACAAGGAGAAATTGAACTTCATATGTAGTGATAGAATTGTACTGTCAATGAAAATATGGAAGATTGGTGACATGGTTGATCAAATTGGTTTACTGCAATAGAGAGATGCAGAATATTTAAGAAAGAAGTGTGTTTGTGTCGGCAGGAATGGTAACTCCATGGAAAAGATCAAATTGAGCATCTGGAGATTAGATATAAATAAGAGGATAGATGTATTGATCAGACAGTGTCACAGATGGAAACTGCACTCCTAAGAGAGAAGTAGAAATATATTTATTGAATAGAACATAGCAAGTAAAAAAAAAAACAACTTTGTTGTAAATAAGACAGCAACTTAACAAGATTAAAGATGTCAAAGTACACTTGATTATTTACTGCACAGAGAAAAGGGTTCAACACTAATTCAGGTGACACTTCTGTAGATTCACATGGCTCTGAGTGGACCCATTTTCTTTTTTAAATTGCTTGAACCTCAGAGGCTCAATTCAATCCTAGTTCCAGAACCAGTATTTTAGCTAGGCAGTGTAATCAGTACTGTAATGTAATTATTGTCTGCTTGAGCCTTGTATATTTTAGCCAGGTCAAAGTAAAAAGCTGCATGGGGGAGGATGGAAGGGGAAAGAGCACCCTGTCAAAAGCCGACATTTAGAGGGCTTGAGAAGTTAACCTACATTTGAGGTTTAAATCAAGCAATCTCCAGAAGCCTTCTCCTACCTAAATTCCTGACCCAATTGTGCTATGCAATTATAGAGGAGAAAATGATTCTTGTTAGGAAAAGAATTTGGTGACAACATTTTTGTCACAACAACCCCAGGCAACCCTAAAGGCTTGGGGAAGAGTGGCTGGAAAGCTGCCTGATGGAAATGGACCTTGGTGAAATGATGGATAGTCAGCTGAACATGAGCCAGCAGTGTGCCCAGGTGGCAAAGAAGGCCAATGACATCCTGGCTTGTACCAGGAATGCTGTGGAGAGCAAGACTAGGGAAGTAATCCTGCCCCTTACTTGGCACTGGTGAGGCCTCACCTTGAGTACTGTGTTCAGTTTTCTGCACCTCAATAAGGAAGGGGCATTGAGGTGTTGGAACAGGTCCAAAGAAGGGCAAGAATTCTTGTGAAGGGTTTTGAGAACATGCCCTATGAGAAGCGACTGAAGGAACTGGGGCTGTTTAGTCTGGGGAAGAGGAGGCTGAGGGGAGACCATATTGCTCTCTTCCAATATCTGAAAGGTAAACACAGCAAGAGTAGGGTTGGTCTCTTCTCATTGGTGACAGGTGACAGGATGAGGGGAAACGGCCTCAAGTTGCACGAGGGTAAGTTTAGGTTGGATATCAGGAAACACTTCTTTGCAGAAAGAGTTGTTAAGCACAGGAATAAGCTCCCCAGAGAGGTGGTTGAGTCATCATCCTTGAGTGTGTTTAAAAAACATTTGTATGTGGTGCTCAGGGACATGATTTAGCAGAGGGTTGTTAGGGTAATATGATTAGGTTGTGGTTGGACTTCATGATCTTTAAGTTCTTCTCCAACCTGAGGGAGACTATGATTCTGACTGATTCTGTGAATACAGTATTGGAGACCTGGAACATCCCTCAGTGGAAAATGATGCCATGAATGGTGAAGGATTACTAGTGTGAGTTACTATTTCTGTTGGATTCGTGAACCTTGCGGAAGAGATAATGTGCAAAGTTGTTAAGTATTATTTTTTCCTTCAATAGTTGAAGATGATTTATAAATCAGTTCAGAGAAAACTGAAGATTCAGAATAGGAGATAGTGAAAGCCAAACAATACAATCCATCTTTTATTTTTTTCCTGACAAGCGTAAAACTATTATCTACGGAATTCTGTTTTTTTTATCAGTTTGATAATTGCTAAGTGTTATGCTTAAGTTTAGAAAACTGGCACTAGAACCTGACTACGTGAACTCCAATATTTTTCAATCAACTTATAATCATTTCTAGTTTTCTGA
The DNA here is from genome assembly GCA_037305975.1 of Chrysolophus pictus. Classification (NCBI taxonomy): domain Eukaryota; kingdom Metazoa; phylum Chordata; class Aves; order Galliformes; family Phasianidae; genus Chrysolophus; species Chrysolophus pictus. Next base: position 35,244,464 of record CM074576.1, on the reverse strand, counting down.
AAAGTTTTTATTTAAACCATGAGATAGCATTACATTTACTTACCCTTTTTTTACTTTACCCTTTTACTGTTGCAGTGACTATATATTTTGAAGAATATCATTCTTTGTGAGTGAAGTTTTGTTTGTGACTGAAGAATCGTTTTGACAGAATTTATCGCAAAACATTTATACAATACCATCTTTATAGTTCCTCAAACATTTAAGAGGCTGCTCCGAAAGTACTGTCTCCTATTTTATTGTGTAATAAATTACCAACATCAGAAGTGGATGTTGGTAATATGGCAGAAGAGACTGAACATTCCCACCAATATTCTGTTATATTTTTTGCTGTGCAAGAGATGGCAATAAAGGAGTAGTCTGACAAAATGGCATCTGACATGAAAGTGCATAATAAGCAAACGTGTTATTGAATTCCCCCATGCAGGAAAAATTGCTTCCACTGATATTCATTGACGCTTATTGAATGTTTATGGAGACCAAATATAAATATTAGCACAGTGAGGTGGTGCATTTCAACTTTGGCAACGGTGATGCAAAAGACAGGCCACATTTTGAATATCCCTGTAGATTTATAGGAGCACAGCAAGCAGGGTCTTGTTCATTGCTGGTAAAAATGCATTCCTAATGGCGGTGACTATGCTAGCAAATAACATTTTGTAAGTAAAAATTTGCTTTGTCAATTTTTTTTTTTTTTTTTTTTTTTTTTTTTTTCCCTTGGATCTGTTGTAGTTCCCATGGAAATAAATAGAAGGCATTACTTCTAGAGTGACCCACATAAAATCACTATATGGAGAATGAAATTTATGTATATCACTACTTTTCAATTACAACCCAGATCATCCCCTATTAATAATGATTGCCAATCAGCCAAGTAAGCATATGATACATATTTAGTTCTATATATAAAATGGTGGCAAAATCTGAATCAAGAGTGTTAACATTGACAATGAGCAAGGCATTTTCATGGGGCTGTTTTATTTCATGGTGATTACTGTCTGGTTTGCTACTGGTGATATCCTTATTTCAAACATTAGGCTAAATCTGTCCAGATTAAATTGTTCCAGCATATCCCACTGAGAGAAACCGCAGATATCCCTGCTTTCTCTGGATGTATGACAAGAAAACAAAGTCCTTTCCCACACTTATGGGAAATTTAAAAGTTCTGCATAAAAGGCAGAGGAAACAGAAGCAAACAAAATAATGTGTCTACCTAAGTAAGAGATAAATAAAATACAGATTTCATGTGTCCCCAGTCCTGGTATTAGTTTATTGTTAAAACATTCTCAACCATGATTTTGGCTCTCAGTCTCCCAGAAGACAGTCAAGAATGGTCTAGGGGCCGGTGTGTGCCTGTTGCCTGTCATAGTAGACTGCTAGAGGTAAAATATTCTTCTTTCATATGAGGGGTTTTCAAGGATTTTTGATCCAAACTTATTTACTACTGCAGGTGTAACTGATGTCACATCACACAAGGATACCTGCAAAAATCCTGGTCTACACAAAAAAGCAGAAAAAAAACAACCAAAGATAAAACTCACTCTTACCACTAATCTCAGCAGTGTGAACTAGGAAACAAAACTGGTGACAAAATGTAAATTTGCCAATGAAAACAATGAAAAATCAATATTTTTGTTAACTAGATACTCTTTATTTTGTTTGTTCGGCTGTTTTTTTTTTCTCTCTGTTTCCCCCTCCTTCCCCTTTTCTTTCTCACTGATGACGTGATGTATCCTAACTTCACAGAATCACAGAATCACAGAATCATAGAATCATAGAACCACAGAATGGCCTAGGTTGGAAGAGACATCAAGGATCATGAATCTCCAATCCCTCCTCCACAGGTGGTATATATATGTATATATATGTGTATATGCCTTGGATTCTTCCAGCCCAAGTGCAAAACCTTGCACTTTGCTGTGCTGAACATTATTAGGTTCACCTGGGCCCACCTGTCAAACCTGTTGAGGTCCCTCTGAATGGCATCCCTTCCTTCTACTGTGTCAACTGCACCACTCAGCTTGGTGTCATCAGCAAACTTGCTGGGGGTGCACTTGATTCCATGATTGATGTCATTGATAAAGATATTAAAGAGCACCAGTCCCAAGGCAGAGCCCTGGGGGACACTGCTCATTACCAGCCTCCACGTCGACATAGAACCATTGGGTCTTTCAACCAATTCCTTATCCATTGAATCCACCACCCATTGATATCCATCCACCCATCAAATCTACATCCCTCTATTTTGGAGATAAGGATGTGGTGGGGGACCATGTCAAAGGCCTTGCTCAAGTCCAGGTAAATGACTTTGGTCTCCTTCCCTTTGTCTGCCAATGCCGTCATTCCATCAATTTCAGTAGACAGGTCATACTCTAAGGAGAGCTAACTTGTTGGCTTAGCAATTGTTCACGTCCCACAATTTATTTGCCTTGTAAAGGTATCAATGCCTTGAAACTTTCTGTTCTGAGTTCTGCAAATTTCACCATGAGTAATATTTGAGTATACTTCTCCATTAAATGCAGAACAGTATTTTATTGCTATGACAGACATTCCATTAATAATACATTATGAAAATACTATGAAAGCTAACAAAAAAATATATACTTTTTTTTTTAAGTTGCAGAGCCTTTAATGCAATATAAAAGTGTTTTTATTCCTCTTTTGCAATAGCTCCAATGTTATTGTTTGTTTGTTTGTTTTCCACTTTTCAACAAAAAGAGACCCTTTGAATTTAATCTACTTCATCAGGCAATGGATCATCTAATGTACAACGCTAGCAATAATAATAATAATAATAATAATAATAATAATAATAATAATAAAGAAATAAACAAACAAAAAACCAAAACAAACAAACAAAAAAATAACATACCTTAGAAAAGGAATATTTCTTTTCTGAATCTTTTGGCAGAGCTCATTGTTCACAGTATTACTCAAATGCATCTCCAAGCCAGACTTAAGAAGTCAAGGTTTCCTTAGTGAATGGTACCGAAAGTATGCACTTAAGTAGTTGTACCACTTGATGGAGCCATTACCAAGTTGCCAGCTAAATTGTTCCTCCTGAAAATTAATGAGCATAACTGTAGTTGTCAAGAGAAGACCGAATCTACTCAATTTTCTAGTAATTCAATAACTAGTAAGCCTGACCTACTTAACAGAAGGTTACATCAATCTGCCAACCTTGGAATAAATCTTTATGCTACTATGATAAACTACAATTTAGTTTGCTATGTGAGAATTCTCTGAGAGCAGCCACTAACTGTTGATTTTTATTTTTTTCTCTTCCAATCAATAACCACATTTTGCTTATAATTAGTAATGTGTAGGTTTTAGATATTTAACAGAACTGGAAAGGTATCAACTATTTGCTTTCTTTAGTATTTTACTCTTTCTACCTGTTCTTTCTAGAGAGGGAATAATAAAAAAAAAAAAAAATCTTCATTCTAAAATCAAAACAACTTTTTGAGGAGCTTCAGCAACAGTGTAGGGAAATATTATTATCTCTAAATGCTCCTGTCAAAATTCTTATCTTGATTTCACAACTTTTTTTGTTTTCTTTTCCTTCTGTGAGTATCGCACTTTTAAATTTGGATTGTAAGCATATTTGCATGGGGCTCTACACATTTCTGAAAGGAGGCATGATCAAAACACTAGAACCAGTAATAGACATTTGATTAATGTTGCCTCCATCTCAATAAATTACTGACAGTAATTTTCCAGCTTCATGGAAGGTGACCTAACGAATATGAAGAGAGTGAGTAACTCAAAAATAATAGGAATATTTTTCCTTCAGCTGCAGGTTCTTCACACACTAAATTTACATGGAAAACACTGAAGGACTCATTTCAACTTGTATGCTTATAAAACCAATTTTCCACCTCCTCTGCTGTAAAGGAATTGCTGATTAAAAGTGCTTCCTATTTTCACTTGACAGCGCAAAATTCTGTTCAAGGCTAATGTTAACTGACATCTTAGACAATGCATCGTGTTTCTGAACAAAACCACAATGTATTATTACTTACTTTCTCATTCAGATATAAGAAATGAGGCAGTAGTATGCTTTCCACTTCCAAAAAGTTAGTGCTTTGGAGGATGGTGACGAAAGGAATTCAATAGAGCAGAATAATTTTCTTCCATGTACATATTATCATTTCTCTGCTCACGGGAATACACAAGCATGAGTAGAGAGGCTTTATATTTAAAAGACCACATAGATTAAATAAAAACACTGATTTCAAGACTGGATGGCTTTCTTATGTTGTATCAAAGTATAAGCTGGATTGCTCAGTGATTTACACAAAAATAATCTGACAACCCTATATACGTCAGATTGATGGATGAATTGTATGCAGCATTTTTTGTAAAGTTTTGTCATGGTTTTAATTTTTTTTTTTTTTTTTTCATTTATTCAAGGTTTTGTAACACCTTCTGAGGAATGTTTTATTTGATTTTAAAAGGCCATGTACAGGTACTTTAACACTCTTTCATATTAATGGGAATGGTGTATGTTCAGTTTTTTGATAATCAAATATTCCTCGATCAACTTATAGATTGGAATCTCCTTTGAAAATCCTGGGCTTTTCAAAGGGGATTCATTGCATGAGGTAGCATTTTGGCTGCAGAATTTTGATCCCTCATTCTGTTAAGTATCTCTTAATATATGTAGACTACAATAATGTTTTCTTCCTTATGGTACATTTCTTGAGCAAAGATATGTACTATGAAACACACAGTATCTTTACATCAAAAGTAAATCATTTGGACCTTCAAACTCCATATATGTGCACTGACTTACTAGCATCCTCAGTGATATTCAAGGCCAGGTTGGATGGGACTCTGGGCAGCCTGATCAAGCTGTTGGCAACCCCATCCAAGGCAGTGGGGTTGGAGCTCAATAATCTTTTAAGGTCCCTTCCAACCTAAGCTATTCTATGACTCCATGATGCTATGATTCTACAATTCTATGATTCTGTGTGTTCATTCACACTCTCAAATATCTAAATCAGTGTGCACTACAATTTATTCTACAGGTCCAGAGGTAACACAAAGATTTTTTAAGATAGTTTACAGGGTCTGTAACAAAACTGTCATTTTGTTATGTATTTATAAATACTTTTATTACATCATAATAGTCAGACAACTTGTATCTTTCCTTTTTTTTTTTTTTTTTTTTTTTTGTTTTATGTTTATTTTTTTCTCTCCAGTCTTGAATATTTTCTCTTCATCCCTCCATCTTTTCCCCTGGAACATGAAATTTCTCCTTCTTGTCGCTGACATTTTTCATAACAGTTTTCATCCTACCCAGTTTTTAGACCAATTTTTTAGCTAATAGTCCTGGTCAGCCTCAGGACCACAATCCACAAAGATGTAATTCACTGATAGACTGTCTGGATGGACTGTTTTGCTTGATTTGAGCACATTCTTTACCCAAGGCATTTATTTTCTAACAAAAGATATCAAAGTCCAGCCAGACTGCCTTATGACTCATGTGGTTGCCCAGTTAAATCAAAGGCTGTGGTACTTAATGAAACATATAGTCTAACTCTTATAAATACAAAATGCCCAGAGCCAAACAGAAGAGCTCATACAGTATGTCACCACAGAATATAACTGCAAAATGGTAAAGGAAAACTTCCTCTAAAGCAAGAAATATTAGAAAGATAAAGGCTTTGACTCTGATTTTTTTTTTTTTTTTTTAATTAAAATGAATGAGAGCCAACAGCATATGATTCATCACAGGAGTAGATATGAAGACAGTCCAAGAGGCATCAATACAGAGTTGAAATGGTCATACTTCCATTTGCCCCTTCCAAATTGTAGACAGGCTTCAAGTACATGATTTGTTTAGACGTACATGATGAAAAGAAACATAGTGTTATTTATAGCAATCAATGACAAGTGAGATAAAGGAGAAAATGAAGTTCTTCTTTCTTCATAACAGGAATGATTTGGATAAAGACTTTTCCAGAACTATCAGGACAGGATATTAATTACATATAACTTCTACATATCATAAAAATGCTGTCTTCCATCTCAGAAGTGTGTTCTTCATTTATCATAAAAGAGCTACGGAAAAACTCATTTCCTTGCAAGCGTATTATTCAATAGGATTTTTAATAGTCCCATGTCATGGCTCTGATATCATTATGCAGACTACTGTCAGACATGGCTAGCAGAGAATGTAAAATCTACCTTCAGTTTCAGTCTCATGGATCTGCATTTATGATAGAAAGACAGAAATCACTGATGGAAAAAAATAAAATAAAATATGACACATGTTCACATAAGCTCTGACATTTCTCTTGTGACTTTTTCTAATGCCAAACCCAAGCTGCTCCATCCTTTTTTTGGTATCATAATGATCACAATTACCTTGGCAGGAAAAATGGTTACTTTTGGCAACCACTGTTTTGCCTGTGTTCCAAGCTCACTTGACATCATAAATGGTTCAGTTTAGGGTCACCTCTCCTCTCCCCAGAGCTTGACAGCTTCCATTTGTCTATGGGGACAGATTGAGTGAGTCTGGAAGAGACAAAGCACACAGTTCCTGAGTGGTTTACCATCATAATTTTTTTTTCTAATTCAGAAAGATTAACTAAATTTACTTGGGATGCAAAGGATGCAGAAGAGGCTACACTTTGTTGCAACAAAAAACAGTAGCTGAGGGACAGGAAAATCTGGGTTGTAAAACACATTTTTGTGTGCCTGCAACACCATCATCAGTCCGCAAAGTCTCCCAGGTTCCTTTCTGAACTATTTCTTTATACATTCTGCATGGTCCCACTTTTCTAGCTTTGTCATACTTGAAAAGTGCTCTACATTGCAACACATAAATTCCTCTTTTGAGTATTTTCAAGCTACAGTAAAGGAATCATAGAATCATAGAATCATAGAATCACAAGGTTGGAAACGACCTATAAGATCATCTAGTCCAACCGTCTTCACACTACCACTGCTGCCACAAGCTACTAAACAATATCTCACAGCTCCTCGTCCAGACGCCTCTTGAACACTGCCAGGGACTCCACCACCTCCCTGGGCAGGCCATTCCAGTGCCTGACCACTCTCTGAGAAAAAAAGTTTTTCCTCATGTCTAACCTAAACCTCCTCTGATACAACTTGCGGCCATTGTCCCAGGTCCTGTTCACTGCCTGGGAGAAGAGGCCAAATCTCTCCTCATCACAACCTCCCTTCAGGAAGTTGTAGAGTGCAATAAGGCCTCCCTTGAGCCTCCTCTTCTCCAGACTAACCAATCCCAGCTCCCTCAGCCACTCCTCATAGGACTTGTGCTCCAGACCCCTCACCAGTTTTGTTGCCCTTCTCTGGACACACTCCAGGGCCTCAATGTCTTTCTTGTAGTGAAGGGCCCAAAACTGAACACAGTACTCGAGGTAAAGGATCAGTACTCGAGGAAGGATCAGTCTCCACAATCTCCCTTGAACAGAGTTCAGAACCCAGAACAAAAAAAGTCATCTTTTCTTTGTAATGAAATGTACTGCACAGTATGCAAGCAATGCTACATAAATGTAAGGGCTTACATCTTCCAGCATGGCCTCCCATGGCAGACTTTATCCAAAGACAAGTAAAATGCATCAAACCTCCCTTCTCATAGGCGGACCTGGGCAGTCACCAACATCCACAGGCTGGAAAGAAAGCTGTAACAACCTAAAAATATTCTGGACCTGCAAAGGAACCAGGTAATCACGGCACTGAATGGCAATAAATCTGGGTGGCCCCAGAGAACCACAAAGTGAAGTCACAAACCCACATTCCTGCTGAAGTGCTTGCCAATAGTTTCTATCCAGGACCAGGTTTCATTAGCTAGCTTTTGCCCACTTCTGGCAGTCTAGCTGGGTCAACATGTGCAGCATTTATTTTATGCATATGAGTTTAATGGAATAGTGTCTCCTGTATGAATAAGAGTTAATGTATGCTATTGACTCAACAACAGAAGATAATTTTATCACTACAGATTCACCTGTTTTACTCTTTAATTACATAACTTTCAATAATGTATTTTTCCCATTACAAATATTTGAAAGAACATTAACTTTTACAAGTACTCCCAGTACATTCAAGTATTTGGCACACCCTATCCATTCTGAATTTATTCTCATAAAATCTTTTCATTGCAACAAAGTGTTTGACTGATTATGGAGTAAAGGACAATTCAGATGGACATTTTGCTTTCAGCCATATAGTGAGACAATGTAAACTTCTTATTTATTTATTTATTTTGGCTTATGATTTTACCTTTGTGATCACGTAAGCCTGCAGAAGTCCCAAATATCATTCAAGCTCATGCAGATCTCAGAGCACAGATCCTTCCCTGAAATATATATTTTATTCCTATTTATTTACTTATCAACTCAGCTAAAGAAATAACTATCATAAAAGAACTTTGAAGGTGCATAAGTAACCCTTCAAAAATATTTTTCAAATCAAAAGATTTTTGGACACCAAACATCCTATTTTCATTACATATAATATGTAATTAATTACAGTACTGTGCTTGGCTTTTTGTTCCTTATAACATGATGTAGTACAAGATACTGTATTTTTTGTATCTTTGAGTTGTTTAAGTACATAAAAATGTTATTTGAAACAAATGAAGCTGGTTTTTAAGAGTATATTAAATCTTTATTGTCTTTTTGTTGTTGTTGTTAAAATTCCTGTACCTCGAAATGAAGTTCATGTAGAATGAATTCAAAAGCTCTTAATAGTGCTACTATACTCATTATTTGAAATAAGACCACTCCTTTCTGAAAACAAGTCCATAGCAATTGGTTACCAAAATATCTTCAGTGTTTTTGATAAAAATTCCTATATATGACTTAGCCCTATTTCCCAGACTGAGCATAGGATGTGTGGATCTTTATTATTTTCCCCTTACAGCTTTTTATCCTTTGTGAGTCAACACCCTTTCTACCCCCTCAAAAAAATAAATGCAGGGTCAGGCTATATAAAGGCTAGAAAGTAAATGGTGCATTCTCACTCCCCATTTAACTTGATTAATTCACTGCTACTGCTTATTTTGCAGATATTAGAGTGAAGTCCTAGGCTCAAAAAAGAAAAAAGTTAAATGAGCTTGAACAAAAGACAGCTAAGCTTTTCTTGTCATTGACTGGTAAGTAACTTACATGATATTAACCTTCTGAAACTATTCACTTAAAATAGAAAATGAAATGAGGTATAGTTATAACCAGACTTGTAGATCTGTGATACTATTGAATAAAATAACCTCCATAAGGTGCCAAAACATTTATTTTAATAAAGAAGTTACATACAAAATTTGTTGAATAACCAAAGATAGCATAAAACTTTTACATTTTCCCAGTCATAGCCGTGATGAAAACTGAAAACATTTTCACGAGGAAACTTCAGGCCTCATTTTTTTGAATTTTACCTATGATAATAACAAGAACCAAAAAACAAAACATACAAACAAATAAACAAAAACAACAATTGTCACTGAGAGTATTAATATATAAATAATTAATACACAAATCTGCTGAATCTAAAAGTTAGAAGTAGATCCACAAAGGGTTTTTAGAATGATAAACCCGAATATTTCTACACATATATTTAAGCATTTTGCTCCTTAAATGAAACTTACAGTACTCTTAGGTGCCTCTGTTCCATACATAATAGGAAAATAGAAGCAAAAATATTGAGTTTCACAACTATCACCACAGTGAGCAGTAGGACATGTAAACCAAACTACAGAAAACAATGAATACGTGGATGTATCTGAAGTTTCTGTGTTTTTTGTTGTTTCATTTTTTCGTTTTCTTTTTCCTAGCCTCCCACTTTTTAGCTGTAGTCAAGCATATGGTTTTATACAGCTTAAAATAAGATCACACTTAGGATCTGGAAAAAAGGCTTTTGCCATGTGAATTCACAAAGGTAGCTGTTTTCAAAAAGGGTTGGAACAGTTCTTTTTTCTCTCTAAGGTCTCATGCCCTCGCTAGTTGAGTGTGTATCCACTTTGTACTGCTATTAATATCCCTTCTGGGCAGGGAGTGTAAGTCCATTCCTTCCAGAATTAATACAAAAAAGTGTAAGGAAAGGTCCTGGGAATAGAGTTCGGATGCATACATTCTAAGCCTTAATCTCTTCCAAATGTCTGTCACAATAATAGTGATTTTCACTTCCCTTCAGAAGTAGGAAGGAAAGGAAGTTGAAGAGAATCATAGAAATTTCAGTCTTGGTTAGAGTGAAATTTGAAAATGGAGGCTACTTACAAAGTTCTTACATATGTGTTGCCCTTAGAAAAGATAGGAAAATCCCAACCATAGACTTCTCCTACTGTTTTCTGATTTTTTAACAATATGGATCCACCAAGTAATATTTTCCATGGATAAACGAATAATTTTCTACAGTTTTTTCTTCTTGATGTTTTACTTTTTATATTTAGGAAATCTTCTGTAAACTTTTAAATACTCTTTTATAGATTTATCTGAAACTTTTTTGCATCTCTGGTAAAATTCCAGTTTTCATACCTATTGCAGACGAAACATCTAATCTTCAGGCATAAGCCTTCTAATAAAGTGTGTAATCCTAGGTGTACCTCTCCCAGAAACTACCACGCTCCATAACTGTCATTATGAATTCACTGTGTTATTTCCAACGGTTATAGTGAAATTTATGATACTGGAAGTATTTGAATGAGACTGTAAAGAACTCGAACATTTTAAAGTGTATTTTATACTTAAATTGGTCATGTAACAATATGCTTTAAAGATCAGTGAAACTATTCATCCTCTTGAAGGCTTAAAGAAGATAAAGTTGACAAAAATCCACTCCAAAATCCCCAAGTGCTCAAAATTAATAATCATTAATCAAAATAAATAGGAAAGGATACAAAATAACTCCTGGCCACAATCCTCTGTAGCTAGAATCTCCATCTCCTGTAAAAACTATTTATTCCTATCGTGTAGATAGTTTCCCTGTTCCCTATAGTTTGACTTTTCCTTGTACACTGTGACTTCTTAATGTTTCTAAGAGCATGTAGTGATGAACCTTGAAATATTTTTGAAGTACAGATTGGAACATAGAGGGCTAGGAAGCAAATGGGGAAATAAGAAGTGTTGGTATAGACTGGAATACATCTGCTGAGGAGATGAGGGCAAAGTTCTAGTATAATACTCTTTTTCTGCTTGTAACTGGTGCTTCTTCTCACAGACCTTAGCATGTAAATCAGACACAACACACAAACAGGCCTTCTCAGGAAAAGGATGTTGTTAGGGAATGTATGTGAGTGATACTTTTCAGTTCAATGACTTGGAAAGTGCCTGAGAGGACAGAGATCTGACCTACCTACAGTACTGAGCTGATTAGAAACCAAGGGTTGAGATCGCTGTGCCGAAGTTGTTTCAACCACAGAAACCTCTGAAATTGCTTGAGCTTGAAAGGACAATTTGAGAGGAGAGAAAAAAATGATGATCAAAGATTAGATTTACTTTCAATACTTACTTTTCAGCTGTGTGTGTGAGTAGATGTGTGTGTGCATATAGTGTTCTAATAGGACTTTAGTTTAGAGACCGTAATTGCTAATATCTTTTGGAGAATTTCAGTAAAGAGGATAAAGTATATGTTCTGCTTCCAGATCCAGGGAGATTCAAGGCTCTGTCAGAACTATGAATACCATTGATTTCTACAAGTTCAAAGAAAAAAAGATGATTTTCAGTGACAATCAATGAGATGTTTGCAGTTACAGTAGTAATGCACTTGGCAATCATCTCCTGAAACTCTGCTTTTATTTCTCTGACAGCAGAATGTAAGTATTACATTGTTATATAATTGATGCCTTCTAATTTTGCTGTATCTTATTAGAAGAGGTAAAAAAATAAGTGCTAATTACTTACTTGAATTTTACCATGGAAATACATATAAGTTAACTGATGCTCTTTGATCATAACTCGGCTAGATCCTTAGCTGTTTACAATCTAGACTAATGACTAATTTGTTTTCCTAATTGAACAACTTTTACTCCTTATAAAACTGTTTCAGTGAATTATATTGAACACTTCAAATGGTGCCTTTGAATGCTGCAAATGAAATTGAAATTAGAAAGACTTAAATGGGGGAATGAACATCATTCAACAATTTGAAAACTCACGAATGTACTTAAGATGAATTCCCTAAACTATGGCAAACTTTTCTGGAAAGCCATGCAATGTTCTCAACACTGAGAAGTTAGTAGTTTTTCTTCTAAAACTATACATGTATTGAACTTCTTAAATCAAGGATGTAAATACAGAGGACAACCAATAGCCCTCATTTTGTTTCAGTTAATTAGGAAAGAGTGAATATTAATGGAAAACCTATGATACTAGTAAAGAATCTGGAATCAGGTCAATGGGAAGGCTCATTCCCACAGATAACTTGGAGGAGAGGAAGAATCTTTAGGATAAAGTGTACTGGTTATTGTCACTCTCTTTGTGATTGTTAAATGTTTATGGCATATGAAAGTGTGAATGTAAATGGTATACGGAAATGTAATTGTTAATGGTATATGGAAGTGGAATTATTAATGGTACATGGAAGTGTAATTGAGAACTAACTAGTGGAATTATGAAAAACAAAAAACAACAAAAAACAAAAAACAGCAAAAAGTTTAAAGAACAGTGAGTTAAAATATTAAGGTTTGTGATTTGCTCTAGCCAAAGCAAAAAAGTGCCAGCAAGAGAACACATCCCCCCACACTGCTCCTCCCCCCACTTGTAATCAGAATGTAAACAAAGCGTTAGTTGCGAATGGGGACAAAAACAAAACATTGGAAGCGACAACAGACTTTATCTGCAGAGATATAGGAAACTTGATATCCCAGTGTTAGCACGGGAAACCTTAGGAGGAAGGAGCTGAGAGCAGGGCTCTAGGACCCAGACCTCTCCTCAGGAAGACCTGAAAGGGGGGGTAGCAGGGTCTAGGAGGGTTCTGCCCTCATTGAACAGAAAAGCAGTTACTGCAAAAAGCAGCACTGTATTTGGTAGCAGATGCAATAACAGTTAAGGGTGGAGAAAAGTAAGTTAAGGAAGGAATTATAGCAAAGTGTGGAATTTGTAGTAAAAACTGAAGAAACTAATTTGGTGTTCTTACTCCAGTAAGTGATGAATTTGTAACCATAAGGGAAACCACTGGCAAAAGTGAGGAGGTTTACTTTTTTAAACATTTACAATTTAGTAAAGGTAAACAGGTAGGCATACACAAATTTTTGTACATGCCAAATTCATCAAAATCTTTACTAGGGCAAGATTTACTAAAACAACTGTAAACTGAAATAAAGTTTAAAAGAAAATTGGAATTTAAGGTAAAAAAGGAGTTAATAAAGGTGCTTCATTTAGCATTAATCATTACCCCTGCTGAGTCCAGAACACAGACAAAGTATGGGATCAAGTTTATCCTGGGGTGTGAGTAATAGAATTCCCAGGTAGGGCTAAGAATGCAGCACCAATAGCATTTTGAATAAAGCAGGGAGCTCAGCTGGTTTGGATTAAACAGTACTCTCTCAAATTCAAAGACATGGATGACACGATAGCTACCAAAATAAATGAGGTAATGCTTAACATGGACAATTAGCTTACTAAACTTTCTCATACTTAATGGCTATTGAGTTTCTCCATAGAAAGCCCAAGTGGCACAGCCACAAGCAACCCATTTGCGTTATGGAATCGCTGCGGGATCCCAAGCCCTAGGAAACAGCAAGGAAGGAAACAACCAGACTCCGGATCCTCAAACAACTAAGGAGCTCCAGATTTTCTGAGGGATGACGAGGTGGTACCGCCTACAACTATGGAATATTGGTAAAGCCCCTCTATGCCCTTTTGAAATACTGTCCAAAGGTCCTCATACAGGTTGAGGAAGACAAATAAGAGAAAGGTTTAACTGTAGCAATTATACGCAGACTCCATTGTTAGTGCAGAACAAAACAAAACAAAAAAACTTTTATTGTGGGTTTTTTATTGAACAGTGTGCATTTGGTCAAGTGCCTTATTAAATGTGACTCTCTTGCCACGTTTGGCAGTGCTGGATCTTCCCTCCTGCCCAAGGAGTAGATGGTGCTGGAGCTGGGCTCGTCCCTCTGGTGCCATCCCGCGGCACCCAGTCTGTGTTGTCGTGAGTGCTGGACTGAGGCACCAGCTCTGTCACCCTTATCTCAAGTCCACTGTACCTCAGCGGTGTCTCCCAGTAATAGGTGATGAGGTCGTAGAGGCTGTCAAATACTTGGGTGCCAGTCAAAAAGAACTTCTGGATGTTAGCATCCTGCTGCCAGTGTATGCAGCAATGCCACACCTTCTCACGGTGCCAGAAGGACAGAACATAGTCCCTAACGTAAGTCCCACTCTCCCTGATGAGGAAGGAGCCATTAGGGGCCTCCATCTTGGCACAGTACTCTGTCAGCAGCCGCTCAGCGATGTGCCGTCCACTGTGCCCTGCCCCCAGCTTGCTGTGGAACCATTCCTGCGCGAGATGCAGCTCGATGTTGGCACTCACCTCCTTCTGCACAGATCATGTCCCCCGGCTGTTCACGACTGGGACAATGTACATCGGGTTCCATATATACGTGATGGGATCTTCTGTCAATTGGCAACCTGCTGTCTGCTCTTTTGTCACACATGAACCCATGGTTCCTTGCCACTCACCTCCACCAAGCAGCCTCAGTTTTGGCGGGGCTTGCCAATGGTCTTTATAGCATCTGCACACACCCATGCCAGGTGTACAAGTTAGACGTCTGGTGATCATGTCGAGAGGGTCTGTCTGGCATGAATAGTTACAATCTTTTGGTTTTTCTGCCTCCATGTCTGCTGAACTTGTTTACACCTCCAAAGATCTTTTGCTAGACCGAGCAAAAATATCTTTATTTTCTCCTGATAATATACAGGTTAAAGGAATTGAAGTAAGGGACCTGGACAAATTAAATGAGGGGGTTTGGAAAGTATATAGAAACAGGGATTGTAATGAAAAAAGAAATTGGGAAGAACAGTAGCAGTTGCACTAGAGCAGGTCCTTGAAGGACCCAGGATGAGTTTTGTCCCCTGTGGACTGAATGCAGTGCGCACACAGCAGGGTGAAGATGTTTGTTTTCTGGTATATAAGCGTGCCTCTCACTCTGTGCTGCGTCAAGATTACCACCTGTCGATGATTTTTGCAACAGTAGTACAAGCTACTGGTCAACAAGAAAAAGCTTATGAATTAAATAAAAAATGGAGCTAATGGTAAAGCAAGAAACAATGGGAGAAAGCGACTATAGCTGTAAATAACTGTCTGCATTTTGTTTTGTAGAGAGATCTAATTTAGTGGTTTGTTCTTTTTTGCGAGCAGGAATTCCACTTGGGCTCAAAGCATGCACTGGCCATGCAGATGTGGAGCACAAGTGGAAACAACCTTGCAGACCCTGAGAAGAATAAAAGCAGGAGAGAGTCTGCGATGGGTGAGAAAGGAAAAGTGATCTTTGAAGCAGGGGACCCCTTGCTGTCACTGCCTTTCACATCCACCCCCAGAATGTATCTTCTCTGTCACTTAAGCAGTTTGTCGTCTCTCAGGGGTCAATAAGTAATAATAAATTAGCTTAGAAAGTTTCCATTTCTCACTTAGGGAATTGTCTAAAATAAATGCCTGTGTGTCTATATTGACTCAAAAAATTGTGACCTCCTATGTAACTTTTATGTTTAATTTATTATCAATAGAGGCTTTGATTGAGTTATGATGATTATGTTATTAATATAATTAGTGCTATTATTTTATAGTGTGGCAACTTTTTTTTTTTTCTTAAAAAAAAAAAAAAGGGTAGGAAAGTTGTAAAGGAGTAAAAAAGGAGTAAAAAAGGAGTAAAAAAGGAAACTTGTGAATGTATATCAGTTTTGTGAAAACTTGTAATAAACGATCTGGATTGTTCATATCCAAATGTCCATACAAGGACTGAGGTGGACCAAGAGTGCTGAAAGGAAGCTCATGCTGCATAGAAGCTGAAAGGAAGTTCACGCTGGAAGAAGTGCTATGCTGAAAGAAACAATCCCGTGCAGAGTCCTGCTTTTCTGTGGGTGAAGGAAGAGGTCCAAGATGGATGGAATATATTCAGGGGTCTGTTTAGGGGTTTTTGCAGAATGGATACAGAATTTGTTAAAATTAGGATTAGTCTTTTTGCTTTTTTCTGTGTTTTAATTTGTGTTTCATGCTTTTTGCAATGTATACAAAAAATGATACAGGATGCTATGAGTCATGCCTTTTTTATTAATAAAGAAGGGGGAGATGTGGAGGAAGATGTAACTGTGAGCAGCCAGCAAAGAGTTTATCAGACTCCTTGATAGACCCTACCACTGTGAAACCTTGGGAGTCTGGAGTGTAAGACAGAGAGCAAATGATATCTGTTTGCGTCTAAGGGTAAACAGGAGGTTCTGTTTGTATGCATTGTTAACCTTATCAAACTTAAGAAACCTTTCATTCTTTATCACTGTGTTCTGGGAGAAGCTAGGCCAATTAACTGATTAGAGGGACAGGAATTCCTGGCTTGTAAGCGAATGGTATAAAGATGTATGTTGAACATCATAAAGCAGAACTATTCGGAGAACTATTCTGATGCTACAAGAAACTGTGAGAGCTCTCTAACTCAATTGAGAGCCGACACCTAGGTATATTGATGGAAAACACACCAAACAAAGCTATATTTAGAGCCACGAAGATGATCAGGGGACTGGAGCACCTCCCCTATGAGGACAGGCTGAGGGAGCTAGGCTTGTTCAGCCTGGAGAAAAGAAGGCTGTGGGGTGACCTCACTGCAGCCTTTCAGTACCTAAAGGGAGCCTACAGAGGAGAGGGGAATCAATTCTTTGAAACGGTTGATAACTGCAGGACGAGGGGAAATGGTTTTAAGTTGAGGGAGGGGAAATTAAGGTTGGAAGTCAGGAGGAAATTCTTTACAGAGAGAGTGGTGAGGCACTGGAACAGGCTGCCCAGAGAGGTTGTGGATGCCCCGTCCCTGGAGGTGTTCAAGGCCAGATTAGATGGGGCCCTGGGCAGCCTGGTCTAGCATTAGGTGGGAAGGTTGGTGGCCCTGCATGTGGTAAGGGGGTTGGAGATTCATGATCCTTGAGGTCCCTTCCAACCCTGGCAATTCTGTGATTCTGTGATTAACACTTAAAAACATTCTCAAAATTCTCCTTACACAATTGTTAAAGACTGAAGAGTTGCCTTCAGTTTATTCTTTATGGTAAACTGTTTAATTTAAAATTTTAGTAGATTTATACATATTTCAAGCAAATAGAACTTCATTTACCTTTCTTTGAGAGAAAATTAGATGTTCATACACAGTTTACAACCTATGCTTTGGAATCTACATCATTTTTTGTTTTCTTAGAATTTTCATTGAAAATGGAAATTGTTTAACTAAAATAATGAAAGCAGTGGCAATAAAAATAGCCTTATTTGCAACACAAGTAATAATAATAAGACATATAAGAAAACATTTGATGAATTTTAAAAAATATATGTTTTATTTCCATGACCACACATAAGAGAAATAAATAGATTGCCATTTATTATAGGACTTGCTCCTGTTTGTATCTTTCAATAACTAAATCTGTGCTTACTTAGATTTATTTCCAATATTAAAATGGATATCCTCAGGTTTTCAGAGTGGATGGTATACCTGTGCAAAGGAACAACCACAAAAACTAGATATTTGCTATAGGCTCTTGCAACTAGAATATGAAAGGCAGAATACAAGGGACCACCTAGATAAAAGAACTTACTCTGACTCCAGAAGTGCAAACCCAAAGCAGTAACAGCTGAGTGGCATGCAAGCTTTGTCCACAGTAATAAACATATTGTCCATCTGGAACTAGTGATGAGTGGTGTCCCTCAGGAGTCTGCACTGAGATTGTTACAGTTCAGTATCTCCACTGATGACCTGGACAGTGGGACTGAATACATTCTCAGGAACTTTGTGGATGATCCCAAGTTCAGTGGTGCAACAGAAATATTGACAGTAAGAAATGTCATCCAGAAGTACTTAGGCAGGTTTGAGAAGTCAGCCCATGAGAATCTTATGAAGTTTAACAAAGCCAAGTGCCAAGTTCTGCACCTGAGTCAGAGCAATCTCAAACAGCAGTGCAGACTGTGTGATGAATGAATAGAAAGCCGCTCTGCAGAGAATGACTTGGGAGTGTTGGTGAATGAAAAACTAAATATGAGCCAGCAATGTGCATGTGAAATGGAGAAAGCCAGCAGTATCCTGGGCTGCATCAAAAGAAGCATGGCCCATCAGGAGAGGGAGGTGATGTTCCACCTCTGCCCCTCTTTCATGAGACCCTATCTGAAATATTGCATCTAGATTTTGGGCCTTCGACACAGGAAAGACATAGACTTGTTAGAGCAAGTCCAAAGGATAATCATGAAGATTATCACAGGGCTGTAGTGCCTCTCCTCTGAAGACAGGCTAAGAGACTTGGGATTGATCAACCTGGAGAGTAGAAGATTAAGGGGAGATCTTGTAGGAACCTTCCAGTACTTAAAGAGAGATTACAAGAAAACTGGAGAGGGACTTTATCACAAGTGTAGTGGTACGATAAGTGTTAATGGCTTTAATTTATTTTATTTTATTTATTTATTTATTTATTTAATGAAGATTTAAATTACATATTAAGAAGAAATTCTTTATTATGAGGGTGGTGAGACCTGGGAACAAGTTGCCCAGGGAAGCTGTGAATGACCCACCTGGAGGTGTTCAAGACCAGGTTGAATGAGACTTCAAACAACCTGATCTGAGGTCTCTTCCAATCCCTGTGATTCTGTGATTTTATGATATTCTAATTATTTACCCAAAGCTAAAATTGTAGCCTTGGGATTCATTGCACTGAGTGATCCATGCGTGTCCTCCTAGGCAAGAAATAAAGATCTGAAGATCTTTTCTCAGTATGCTCAGGAAAAATTGTGGTGCTTACTGCTAGCCAAAATCTCTTTGCTGAAGTATTTTGTAGTAGTAATCAGCTATTAATAAAATCAAGCTCCAAATGCCTTTCCTAGCTATATCGTAACTTTCTTTCTTATGACTGAAAGCAATTCTGAACAGTTTTTTTTTTTGTTTGTTTGTTTTTGTTGTTGTTGTTTGTGAGTTTGTCTGTTTGTTTGTTTTCCTGAAGCTCTGTATGACTGGGAAATAAATGCTAATTAATGCTAAGACAAATTCCACTGCCCCTAAAACAGCATTATAGCATATAAGAACATCTGAATATTGCCTACAATCTATATAACAGATTGATTTATTCTCAGAGAAATCTGTCTTGAGTTATCATGGTGATCAGCATTCAATCTGTGGCTTGTGTATCAGAAAATGACTGCTCTCTAGAAGGAGAGCAATGCCAGTAACAAGCTCCTGTGTTTTGGACTGTGCAATGGTTTTCTGAGTTCTTTTGCTTTCCTCTGCTTCAGAGAAGAGAATAGCTGTTATGATCCCAGGGAAAATGGAAGAAGATATTTGGGAAATAAAGGTGTGGAATTTGGAGAACAATATAGCAAAAAGAGCAGTGATTTTTCTCCTTTCTTTTCTCCTCCAACTCCCAGAGTACTCTCTTATTTTTCACCTCTTGGATGAGCTTCATTTTGTAACTGTTATATAAGACTCTGGGGTATGCAGTTATTTGCATTTTAGGTACTACTGTAATTTAGAAAATGTAGCCTGATTCGGTTTTGGATGTAAATAAGAAAATGAGAGAAAAGTCAGTCACGTTTTGAATAACTCTTCCTTAATGAAGAAACTAGAAAAAGAAAAAATGAGATCTTTCCATTATTAAATTCAAGCAGAGTTTGATTGATCAAAGTTCAGACTGACAGATGCTTCTCTTCAGTGATGTAGACCCATAGCCATAAATTAAAATTCATAAACAAACAAACAGACAAAACATCTGGACACAAAATAAGTTGTATAAATAAATCAGAAAAACTAGATTTCTCAGATTTTGTTAGAAAGAAGAGTTAATATTGACATACCACTGCACAATCAATAAAAAAAATTCCCACAAAAAAAGAAGTGTAAAAAACGAAGGATGAAAAAAAATATATATGTTTACACAGACTTAGAACTAGTGAACAAGCAAAAGAAACAAATTTGAGTGAATGGAAATATCTGGTTAGACACAGCAAGGAATATATTAATAACAGACAAAACTGAGAAAGCAAAGAGATTATTTTATTTGTTTTGAAGATATTCCATTTTCTCTTAGGATGTAATTTCAAATAGCCCTTTCTTGTATGCTATTAGTTCTCTGGAAATAGTTACACTTACAATATAGTGGACAAGTTAGAAGAACTGAGAGGCTCGTGATTCCTAAGGTGGCTACCAGCCCATGCTGAAGTTGCTATCCCACTTCATCTATTGATCTTCCAGATGTTTTGGATAAAAACTTTTTGTACAATTGAATCTTAAACAAATGAATTTAGTTTTCATAACCATGACATCAGATTGAACCTAGCTGAATGTGAAATTCACAGATCACACTCAGAATCAGATTGTTCTTTCAAAATTCAGTCAGAATCTACAGCATATGAACCCTGGTCATTGCCTTTTGCTGCATGTTACCTTTCTTGGGCAACTCAAATTCCAGTAAAATGGGTAAGGTTCTTGAAGATTTATTCCACTAAACAATATCATCACATGTTACTGTAACAGTTAAATCAGCAATCAGCAAAGCACCACAGAGCTATTTACTCTTCCCCCCTCAGTGGGATAGGGTAAAGAATCAGAAATAAAAAGATAAAACTTTTTGGTTGAGATAAAGCTAGCTCTAAAATAAGGCATTCTTCCTATTATTAATAGTAGAAATAAATTAATAATAAGAAATATACAAAACAAATAATGCACAATGCCATTTTTCACCTCTCACGAACCAATGCCCTGAGAACTGTCAACCCCCACCCCTGGTCAAGTCTTCATATTTTTGTTGCTGAGCATATTGCCTTGTGTAGAGTATCACTTTGGCCAGTTTGTGTCAGCTGTTCTGGCTGTGCCTCCTCCCAGCTTCTTAGAATCATAGAATGAAAAGTTTGGAAAAGACCTACAAGATAATCTAGTTCAACTATCCTCCCACTACCACTACTACCACAAGCTACTAAAACATATCTCGCAGCTCCTCATCCAGACGCCTCTTGAATACTGACAGGGACAGCAAACCCACAACCTCCCTGGGCAGGCCATTCTAATGCCTGACCACTCCCTGAGAAAAAAAGTTTCTTCTTATGTCTAATCCAAATCTCTTCTGGTACAACGTGCGTCCATTTCCTTGTATCACATTTGTTACCTTGGAAAAGAGGCCAAAACCCTCCTCATCACAACCTCCCTTCAGGAAGTTGTAGAGTGCAATGAGGCCTCTTCCAAGCCTCCTCTTCTCCAGACTAAACAATCCCAGCTCCCTCAGCCACTCTTCATAAGACTTGTGCTCCAGACCCCTCACCAGTTTTGCTGTCCTTCTCTGGACACGCTCCAGGGCCTCAATGTCTTTCTTGTAGTGAGGGGCCCAAAATTGAACACAGTACTCAAGGTGCAGCCTCACCAGAGCTGAGTACAGGGGGATGATTACCTCCCTGCTCCTGCTGGCCACACTATTTCTAAGGCAGGCCAGGATGCCACTGGCCCTCATGGCCACCTGGACACACTGTCAGCTCATGTTCAGCCGAGCATCAACCAACACCCCCAGGTCCCTTTCCTCTTCACAGTCATCCAGCCACTCAGCACCAAGCCTATAGCACTGCATGGGGTTATTGTGGCCACAGTGCAGGACTCAGCACTTGGCCATGTTGAACCTCATCCCATTCACCTCAGCCCAGCGATCCAGCTTACCTAGATCCCTTTGAAGGGCCTCCCTACCCTCAGGCAGATCGACACCACCTCCCAACTTGGTGTCATCCGCAAACTTACTGAGTGTACACTCAATCCCCTCACCTAGGTTATCAGTGAAGATATTAAACCAGAGGGGCTCCAGTACCAACACCGGGGGGACACCACTTGAAATGTGTCACCAGCTGGACTTAACTCCATTAACCATTACCCCTTAGGCACAGTCCTCTATCCAGTTCCTTACCCAAAGAAGTGCATATCTGTCCAGGCCACAGGCAGCCACAGGAGAATACTGTGAGAGACCATGTCAAAGGCTTTGCTGAAGTCTAGGTAGACTGCATCAACAGCCTTTCCCTCATCTACCAGTCTGGTCACCCAGTCATAGAAGGAGATGAGGTCGGTCAAGCACGACCTGCCTTTCATGAACCTGTGCTGGCTGGGTGTGATCCCCTGGATGCTGTGCACGTGTCATGTGATCTCACCCGAGATGATTTGCTCTGTAAATTTCCCTGGTACTGAGGTCAGTCCAATGGGCCTGTAGTTCCCCAGATCCTCCTTATGGTCTTTCTTGCAGATTGGAGTCACATCGGCAAGCCTCCAATCCTCTGGGACCTCTCCAGATAACCAGGAGCACTGGCAGATGGCTGAGAGCGGCTCAGCAATCACCCCCGCCATCTCCATCAACACCCTAGGCTGGAGCCCGTCCAATCCCATGGACTTGTGACAGTCCAGATGGAGGAGGAGATCTCTAACTGTCTCCACCTGAATCACCAGGGGTGTATTCTGCATAGCATTCCAGGCTTCCAGATCAGGGCGTAAAGTGCCCTGAGGATAACCGATCTAATTATTAAAGGCAGATGTAAAGGCAGTGTTGAGGACCTCAGCCTTCTCCTTATGTTTAGTGGTCACATTCCCCGCTGCATCAAGTAAAGCATAGAAATTCTCCCTAGTTCTTCTCTTACCATTGATATATTTGAAAAAGGATTTCTTGTTTTCCTTTATCGCAGTGGCCAATCTGAGTTCCAGTTGGGCTTTTGTCTTTCTAACTTCCTCCCTGCATACCTTAGCAATTTCCTTGTAATCTCCCCAAGTAGCCTGTCTCTTCTTACAGAGGACATAGACACTCTTTTTCTTCCAGAGACTCAACAATAGTTCTCAGCTCATCCACACCGGTCTTCTTGCCCTATGACTCACCTTACAGCATTCAGGGACAGCCCGTTCTTGTGCTTTTAAAATTTTCATCTTGAGGAGCGTCCAGGCTTCCTGGACCCCTTTACCCTTAAGGAATGACTCCCAAGGGACCCGTGCTACAAGCATCCTGAATAGGTCAAAGTCCACCCTCTGACATTTCCCCGAATAGAGAATTTTACAGTTTCATGGTCACTCTTGCGCAAAACAGTCCCCAACTTTCACATCTCTTATCAGTCCTCTGTTTGCGAGGAGCAGGTCTAGCAGGGTGTCTTGCTAATTTATCAGAGGTGGAGGAGGTTCTTTGATACATGTACACCCAATGTGAGATTAAGAAACAATGATTCAAATGCTGGTCTGACCAGTTTATTACAAATCTTAATCAGGAAGATGAGGAAGAGGAGGAAAGTAACTATTATGAATTAGCATGATGGGGAAGGGAAGTTGGGCAATAGATAGGAAAGAATCAAGAATTGAGTAAAGCAGGAATAGTCACCAGCAAGATCTAGCACCAGTCCTCTTGCACACTGTGATCTGAGGCCGGGGGAGTGCAGCAGCAGCGTGGCTGGCCTTAGGCAGCAAGCATGTACCAGGAAGAAGCAGCAGGGTGTCATGGTTTTATGATTTTTGGTTATCAGTATTCCACATCATAACATCATGTAGTGCACTAGGACTTAAAGTGTTAATGCTCAAGTTCAGGGTACCTGTCCAGAAGAGAAGAAGAACTACATTCCCCACAGGGCTTTGTGATCAGAGAGGAGATATAACTCCTGGCAAGGTCACCTGATGTGCTCTTCTTTATCAGCTCTTCTTTGTCTCCCTGCTGCTCAACCGGACTGCTCATCTCACCTCAGCATTATGGTGAGACCTATCCATCTTTCAGACATCCTCTCTCTCATTATATTTGATTTATTATCTTCAATTCTAATTATATTGTATTATAGTGTGTTATCTTGCATTCCAATACTACGTTTAGTAAATTAGTTTGTTTCTCCTCCAATTGTTGCCGCTGTTTTTAATTATTTTGGGGTGCCCTGTTTCCCTTTCCCAGAGTTGTGGATTTTGCGTAATCCCTCCGCCCCGCTAGTCACAGAACCGGGTTGAACCAGCCTGTAAACCATTGACAAAGAGTAAGCCCAGGAGGAAGCAGCAGGTCTCAGGTAGCAAGCCCAGGAGAGAATCCATCAGCATGCAGGCATCTGCTCATGAGGCTTCTTATATCAGACACCTCTTCTTCAACATGCAGGCATCATGTCGTGAGGCTTCTGATGTCAGGCACTTCTTCTTCAGCATGCAGGTCTCAGGTCATGAGGAATCTGTTGTCAGAAAAACTCTTTAGGGGTGCCATAGTTCTGTGATTTTTGGTTTTCGGTATTCCACATCATAACATCATGTAGTATACTGGGACTTAAAGTGTTAATGCTCCAGTTCCAGGTACCTGTTCCCCAAAGAAGAACTACATGTCCTGGGGGGCCACACGGTCAGAAAGGAAGATACATCAGGGAAGTCACAGGATCTCGCTCTCGAACAGGAACTGGTCATAATTTTTTTTCTTTCTGTCTATTTTATTTGATTAGTCTCAATTTCAATTAGATTGTATTATATTGTGTTATCTTTCATTCCAATATCATAGTTAGTAAAATAAGTTTTCCTCCTTAGATCATTGCCACTATTCTGTTTTTCTTCCTCGAGCCCAGCTCCCATTTCCCTACCCCTTTCCTTTTTTCCTTCCTATTTTTGGGGGCCAGAGGGCCCATGGACCTACTGCCCCCCTGTCATGGGCATAGATTGATCTAGATAACTCCGTGACAGGGGGAGAACAGCAGCAGAGTGGCCGGCCTTAGGCAGTGAGCAAGTAGAGCACAGAGCAAGTCCAGGAGGGAGAGGCAGATTGTGAGGCTTCTCATGTCAGAAACCCTGTCTTCATGGTTGTTGGTCCCTTTTTTATCCTTCTTCTTTCAGCATGGTATTCCTGGGTGCTTGGGTAAGAGTCACATTCAGTACCTCCTGAGATGGCTATCTCCCTTGAGATAAGCCCGCACAAAAGACTGCTTCCTGGCCAGTAGTAATTTGCAGCTTCAATCTCTCTCTCCGTCGTTGCCCCTGGCCTGTCTTCAGACATTTTAAAGATTTACCAGAACTTGCCCAGACTTATCCATCTGTGTCTCTCAAATAAAAGATTTCTCAGCCTTTGTCCAGAACTTGCTTGGACTTGTTCATCTGTGTCCTCAGCAAGCTTTCAGACAATGGTGCGAAAGAATAGTATCTTACACAGGGTTCCAACCCTGGTAGTCTCTCGTACCAGCTATATAAGGAAATTATCTTTCAGGCACTTTAGGTAGCTCCTGTACTGCTTCCTCTGTTGTGTGTGTTGTATTTCCAACTGTGCTGTGTTATATTTCCAACATGTATAAGGGAAGTTGAAGTCTTCCGTGAGAATGAGTGCTGGCGATCATGCAACTTCTGCAAGCTGCTCATAAAATGACTTGTCTTCTTCATCCTGATTAGGCAGTCTATAACAGACCCCTGTCAAGATGTCACCCCTTCCAGCCTTCTCCCTGATTGTTACCCATAGACACACAACTTCATCATTCCCAACCCCAAGCTCTTCAACATCAAAACACTCTTTAACATAAAGAGCCACAGTACCACCATTTCTTCCTTGTCTATTCCTTCTGAACAGCTTGCAGCCATCTATCACAGCACTCAGTTATGGGAGTGGTTCCCACCATATTTTGGTAATAGCAAATAGGTTATAGCTAGCCTGACACACAATCACTTCCAGCTCCTCCTGCTTGTTGCCCATGCTGCATGCATTGGTGTAGAGGCACTTCAGCTGAGTCATCTGCCTCACCCCCAGGCTTAAGCATTGCTCCACTAGGCTCATCCCTGGTGAGCCCTGTTTTGTCCCCTTCCCCAATCATAGCTAGTTTAAAGTTATTTTGACAAGCCCTGCTAGCTCCTGTGCTAGGACTCATTTCTCCCTTTGAGATAGGTGGGTTCCACAGATGGACAACATGCCAGGAGCCGAGTAAACTGCCCTAGGGTAAAAAAAAAAAAACAACAACAAAGTTCCAGCCTTGACACCAGCCTCTGAGCCAATTATTCATTACCTGCGTTTTCCAAGCCTGCTCCATATCCCTCACTGCCCCTGAAGGTATAGAACAAAAGATCATTTGTGTTCCCACTTCTTGAACTAAACACTCTAAACCCCTGAAATCTCTTTTCATAGTTTGCAGCCTTCTCCGAGTGATTTCATCACTGCCCACCTGAACTATGAGTAATGGGAAGTAATCAATGGACCAAACTTGTCCTTCTGTACTTCCAGCCTCCTCACTGTTAGGAAAGCATGAGAAACTGAAACATCTTTGACTTAGTGTAAATGCTGCTCAACAATAACTTAAATATCAGTGTGTTGTCTATATAATTCACATCTTAAATCCAAAACACATCACCAAGCCAGCTACTACAAAGAAAATTAATTCCATCAATTCCATCACAATCTAAACCATAATATAGGTATGCAGATAAGACATTTCTGGGTGGTTCATCATTGACCTGTTTGAAATGTTGTTGTACTTCACATTATTTATTAAGAAAAAATACTCAAGTTTCTGAGCTTTATCATTCTCCAATACAAGAAGAAATCAAGTCCAACATCACAGATGCCAATGGCAAAAAGTTTTCTCTCAGTTTGTTAAATTTCATTTCACATATTTCCATCTTCTTTTCTAAAAGTATTGTTTAGGGAAAAAAAGTGGACACAAGGGGGAGACAAAGACCCTTGAAATGAAACTTTATTTATTTGCTAACATTGTTATTGAACAAATAAGTAGGAACAAATTGCAAATACAGCATTTGAAGCAGGTGAGTTAAGTAACATGAATTGAAAACCAACTACTAAAGTTCAAGCATTTTAATCATGGAAAAGGTAATTATATTTTTAGCTCAGTTTGTTTTAACGGAGCATCCAAAGTTTATGATTCTTTTTCTTTAAAATTCATAGATAAGCCAAAACACAAATTTCCCATGAATTTTTATTAAATAAATAAATAATGATGTCCTAATAGAATTTTATTTTATGATGCAGCTTCTCCTTTATTCTTACTTCACTTTATTTTTTCTTCTGTTTGAAATTCTGTTTTATTTTAGGGCAACATTAATTATGGTACATCAAAGAAAAGTGAAAGATAATCTGGACTGCATATATATAATTTGCTGTTGCTGACACTAAGACACATCAGAACTCCAAAAATAAAGATAGAAGAAAATTAATGCTCCTATCATTTTAACATGGAATAACTAATTTTTAATTTTCTCAATGGATCGATAAGGATTGTCCTTATTGCATGGAGAAAATATAAACCTGTTTGTGGTTGCAACTACATGGCTCACATCAAACTGTATTTCATGTCCCTTGAAATTGGAGAATATTCTTTCTTTACCAGACTGTACACTTGAGGCATCAGACAACTGGTTATATTTCTCAGCTATCAATACCACCTAGTTCCACCTACATACACCCAACTTTGTAAAACAATTGGAAGATTTTGGAAATTAGGGTCATACTTCTACTCACATTAATGTTTCCAGAAATTAATTAATAAAAAGGAATAAGTCTTCAATTTAGCCATGCTGAAACTGAAACTGATGAAATACCTATCTGATTTGTCTTTATCTTTGCTTTAGTTTTGTAACAAAAGCATTCACATATGGATGGGCTTGAGAGGTCAGCAATGAGAACCTCATGAAGTTCTACAAGACTAAGTGCCAGGACATGCGCAGAATCCAGGGCAATTACAAACACCAGTACATATTAATTGATTGAGGATCATCCTTCAGAAAAGGTCTAAGATGAACAATTCAGTATGAGCTGGCTGTGTTCACTTACAACCCAGAAAACCAACTGTATTAAAGGAAACATTGTCATCGGGACAAGACATGTGATTGTCACTCCCTACTCCACTCTCATGAGACCCTCCCTGGAGTACATTCAGCTCTGTGGCCCCCGACATAACTACATGGACCTATTAGAGGGAGTCCAAAGAAGGGCCACAAGGATGATCATAGGGCAGGAGCACCTCTCCTCCTAGGACAGACTAAGAGAGTTGGAATTGTTCAGCCTGAAGAAGAAAAGGTTCCATAGAGATCTTAAAGCAACCTTCCAGTTCTTAAAGGGAAACTACAGGAAAGATGAAGATGGACACTTTATCAGGGAGTATAATGACAGAGAAAGAGGTAATTATTATAAAGAGAATAGATTTATAGTCAATATAAGGAAGATAAGGGATAGTGAGACATTTGAACAGGTTACCCAAAGTTGTGGATGTCACCATCCTGGAAGCGTTCAAGGCCAGGTTGCTTTGAGCAACCCTATCTAAGGAAGGGTGTCCCCATCCATTACAAGGGGGTGGAACCAGATGATCTTTAAAATTCCTTCTAACCATAACAATTTTAGGCTCCTATTATCATATAAAAAAAGAAAGAAAGAACCTACTGAGTACCCTTTACTCCAAATAACAATTTTTAGTTTGAGTCTTATGCTGAAAAGAGAGGAAGCAAAATCTAGAAGCACTTAAAAACTGACTCCCTTAATCAATGGGAACAACATTCTCACTAATATCAGTAGACACAATAAAGAGAAAATATAAACGTCCCATATTAGAAATGCTGTCTTGAAATTAAGTTCATATTTAACTGTGCTGAAATACTGACATTCACATACCTTCAGTATAAAATCAGCTGTGAACAAAATATTTCCTTTGGTTTTAAAAATAAATAAACTTAATAAAATAGAAAGTATCTCACAGCAAAACATGTGATAGAATAGGGACTGCTTCTTTCCCCATTATGTGCTAACAGTGATGAATGAAGGAGTCTGTCTTATCTCTCAGTTACTTAAGAAAAATCATTTATAAGCAACAAGCATCTTCCATCAGGAAAAAAATAATGGAAGGAACAAGCATTTTCAAAATCACTTCAAAAATGTTTCACACACTACTATTACTCAGTTCCATCAGCATTCCAACTTCTTCTCTATCCTCAGCCATATTAATTAAAAAGAAATATACAAATAAATAATAACAAATAAGTCTTTAGGAGGTTGTTTTTTTTTCCCCCATTTTGTCCATATAGCAATAGTAAAAAAGATAGAAAACTGGAAATTTACATTTTTCACCTCCTTTTTCTGGTCTGTATCTTTTTAATATTTATTTAAAAATGGAACTCACTGACTCATACAACTTATGTTTAGAGTTGGGTAGTATCTCTTTCTCAGCAGAAAAGAGAGTATTCTGAAATATAACCAGCTTAAGCATCCTGAAACAGAACAATAAATTTCAGGACTGCAAACAGACAGTTATTTTCAAAGGTGCCCAGTTTATGAGTAGAAAAACACGAAAGCTGAATAGATGGAGAAAGAAAAACATACACAAAATACTGTATCATATATACTGCCGCAGTGAAAATAAATAAGACTTCTCAGACACATTCAAAGTCAAGCTGCCATGGAATTCTGAAAGGAATCACACAACCCAAGAGCTGTATTACACACAGGAACTTAAAGTAGTTTTCAAGTACTACAGTCAAGTAGTACCATTACTTCTAGTCTCTACTTCAGATTTGTAAGTGAAGGAAAGAACAATGTCAACTTAATAGAGAGAATTACTTAACACAGCATAAGCATTTGGAATCCAGATTTCATAGTTTGTATCAAAGTAGGAAAAGTAGAAATTTATAGATGAAGTCCAGATTTGCTTTTTCCATACCAGGTTGTATAATCAAAGAATATTAAGATAGCATATAATCAAGGAATATTGAATAATCAAAGAATATTAAGATGTTATAATAATGAAATAAACAAGAGAGTTATGCAAAGCAAGACAAAGAGAATAGATGGGATGCTTACCCGTATTGTAGGCTCACTCAGAAAACTCCAGTGGAGTAGATCTCCAGGAGGGAGATCCTTCCCCCCGGTAGTCAGCTTTTAAATGGGTCTAGGAGAGGTGGAACCAGGCTCCACCCCTTCCTGCAGCACAGGTGAATTGCTTTCACCTATATGCCCAGGGCTGACTCATTGCTCGCCTCAGGTGGTTAATCAGAGGTTCAGGCCGTGACTCAGCAGTTCCCATACACGGGTCAACTGTTTTTGTACAAATGTGGATTAATTCTCTTTATGACCACTTAAGATCATGCATAATATTGATTGTGTCCCTAACCTTCTATCAAAAATAGCTTTAGAATTATTAAGGATAAATTGTGCTAAGTCCTGGTTGAACTCTTAATTATTTTGGACATTTAGCGAAATTTTGCGTTCACCTTTCACAGTGTTCATTCTCTTCTGATTTTTGCACCATTTACAACCAGCAGTAGGAAAGCCCTCATTTTATTTTCTTTTTTTTTTTTAAGGCAATTGTTATTTATCTGACATTCTCAGCAAACCAGTGATCCTCATTTTGATGCTGTTACTAAAAGTAGGCTTTTGGATGTTTCTGTAGTTTCTAGTACTGGAGGAAAAGCAGTTAAAGGCATATACTGAAGGTAAGAATGTATATTTTGTACTAGAATACACATGGGAGTAAAAAAAATATGCTTTCTTTTCAATATTTATATATTTTTTATTTTTATAAAGTAGCATTTGAACTATTAAAATTAAAATATCTCATTGCAAAAACATCAAGTCAGACATCTAAAAACTGGATTTCATATGAAAAAATGTACTTAAAAGTGATATATTTCAGCTAAAAATGGAAAATGATAATCTGGAAAATGATATATATATTTTTTTAATAGTTTGTTAAATATCTCTGTCAACCCAAAGATATGTTCTTTTCGTAAGTTATGAGGCTTTTTGTCACAAATTTGTTTAGTTCTAACTTAACAGTTTGAGGGGTTTTTTGTTTGTTTGTTTGTTTGTTTTTTCCATTTGTTTAGGTTTTCTTGTTTTGTTTTACTGGCTTTTCTAATACATGATAAAAAGCTTTTCCTCTAAGGAAAAATGGATTTGAATTTGTTCTCTCAATAATTTTGCTTGAATAATTATCAAATATGGTTAGATAAGAATGCAATGTTCATAGAATTGTAGAATCATGGAATCACTCAGGTTGGAAAAGACCTTAAAGATCATCAAGTCCAACTACAACCTAATCATACTACCCTAACTCTAACAACTCTCTGATAAATCATGTCCCTGAGCAATGTCTCTTCACTGACCACGGTTGAAGGCATACCTGTTTGTCAGCCCACAAAATTCTATCAATAGAAGCATCTTAAAAATACTGTTTCTAAAACAGTTAAAAATTTATAGATTCATAAGCAAAATCACAGATGAATATGGGTATTAAATTTTATTCCACAGAGATCTGAAATGTTTGAAACACTTAGTACAGTAAAAGAGTTTTGGCTTAGGAATGTTGCTTGATGTGACAGACATAACCCTGATAGATACGGAAGTAAGAAACAGACAATGAAAATATTTGAAGATTTGTGACTTTCAAAGATGCTCTCGGAAAGTCCTCATCAGTGATGCTGCTCCTCTGAGTCCTTGAGGTCTTCAGTTGTGTTATGCCTTGCTGAATTGTCCAGTTATTTCTTCTGACACTAAGCAAGAGATGAGAAAAATAAAAGAAAAAAAAAAAAAAGGGAAGAAGCAAAAAAGAGACAGATTGACATAAGAACAAGAAATGGATTTCTGTTCAAGGAGCTCTGAAATTCTTCTTGTCTTGTAAAGCATTTCCTACTGCACAAGACAAATTACGCTGCATAATCTTCAGCTTGTATTATACAAAATGTTGCCTATACAGAGAAAGATAGAAAATGAAAACTGCAATTTGTATGCACAAATCCATCTATATTCATAGCTGTAAAGTACAGGTAGAAATTTCACTAATTTGAATCTTGACCAAATAGTCTTTGGATTTAAACTTACAAGTACATTTATTTGAAACAGTATTCATGTCAGTAGAGCCTTTGGCCTGCGAGAACCCAAACATTTTAAGTACTAATCTTAAATGAGCTAGGGAAAATATATCAGACAGATTTTCTCAACAGAAATCTAGCAACAGTGAATTCACAGATTTGCTGCCTGCTTGATCCTAATGTAGCTTGATCTCCTTAAGTTTTATGGCAAGGAATTACAAATGTTGTTAATGTATTACTATGAACACATTTTTCCCTCATTTCCACTTAAATTTTTTTTTTTTATTATTTTTTTAAAATATTTCAAGAAAACAAATAAAAATAGATCCTTGTATTTTTTACCTCTGTTCAATCACTCAGTGTTAATTATTTGGTAATTGTTTATATTGTTATGTTTTTACTTTATAAAGGCTTTTTTTAGAAGGAGCAGGAACAAATTGCTGCTACTGCTAGATCACACAGCATACAGGTAAGTAATGATCTTCTGAAGCATTCAGTTTTGGAAATAATGTGTGGGATTCATCTGCCTTTACTATAGATATTTGAAAGTTACACCTTTTTATCCTTCCTTCCCTTTCAATTAATGGATATAAACCCCTTCTAGAGCACAGTTAACTGCTTAATATGTAGGGCACATAAGAATAGAGGAGTTCATGTTTTAAAACATCTGTACCCAGACATTTGACATAGGAAGGATCCTTAAATGGCCATCTCACATCAGAGTTTTATGCATATATATGTAAAGTTAGGCAATTCCATGCGGTATGATACACCAAATATTTTAAGGAAGAACTGGAAGACCCGAAAGTACAGCAGACTTTGATACTAAAATTAAAACATATTCTAGAACATATAAATTATATAATGTTACTATGTAAAAATTTTCTTTCTTGTGAAATGGTATGTCAAACACTTGTTTGAATTACTTAGTACTGACAAACTGAGCATATGTTGTGGTTTAACGCCAGCAGGCAGCTCAATACCACACAGCCATTCACTTAACCTAGATGGGATGGAGTAGAGAACTGGAAAGATAAAAGTGTGAGAACTCATGGGCTGAGATAAAGACATCTTACTAGGTAAAGTAAAAGATGTGTACACAGGCAAAGAAAAACAAGAGGTTCATTTGCTACTTCCCATAGGGAGACAGATGTTCAGCCACTTCCAGAAAAGCAGGACACATCATGTATAATGGTTTCTTGGGAAGACACTCACCTGAAGGCATAGGTTGATTGATGCTCAGCTGAACGTGAGCCAGCAGTGTGCCTAGGTGGCCAAGAAGGCCAATGGCATTCTGGCTTGTATCAGAAATAGTGTTGCCAGCAAGAGCAGGGAAATGATCATCCCTCTGTATTCAGCACTGGTGAGACTGCATCTCAAGAACTGTGTTCAGTTTTGGGAGGGAGATGATGGAGTTACTGACCCTGGAGGTGTTCAAGAAACATGTAGATGTTGTACTGAGGGATGTGGTTTACTGGGCAATATCATTGATAGGTGGACAATTGGACTGAATGATTTTAGAGGTCTTTTCCAACCTTAGTGATTCTTTGATTCTATGACCACAACTCTTGACATCATTCCTTCCTCTTTCTTTACCCCAGATTTTACTGTTGAGCATGGAATCATAAAGTTAGTACGGAATATCAGTTTGGTCTGTTTTAAAATCCCTTAACTTCCAGTTCTCTATATTTTCACTTGAGTCATATTCATTATGCTTTCCTTTTTGGAAGCAATAGATGAATTTTCATTAAAAATAAAAAAATTAAAAAAAATCGACATTTAACAGAACATGGAAAAAAATTACTGATTTTTGCCTTTAGAAACATTCTGGATTTCTTATAGAAAAGTTTAGAGAGTTAAATATACCAGTGAATTGCTGACAACTTTTTTATTGTTTAAATATGTTTAGAAGTATTTTTCTGTGGAAGAAAAACAAAACTATTGAACAGTAATAAACAGCTTCACACAGAGAAGCATGACAGTGGTTCTATATTTTGCCAACGTAATAATGCTAGATAGAATTTTATTCAAAAGAGCCTAAGGAAGTTGCAGAACTAATTACCATTAAAATTCAGTAATAAATTTGCATTTGCTAGTTTGAAAGTAACTGCTAGTATGTGTGTGTATCTTTCTGTGTGCTAACATGTATATGTAAATATCTACATGTACATATATGTTTCAATACATATGTACTTTCAATACAATAGAAAACAGAATGAATAATACAGAATGTGTTATCAGCAATTTCATCACCATTCTATCTGAAAAGAATTTCTAAGACATCCCTGTACTGGTGAGGAATATCTTCAATGGAATATTCTAATTCTAACACTGTCCTACAACTACATTTTTTTGCTGCTTTCCCTTATTATAAAAGGATAAAAGGATGAATATTTCCTTTTGTTGTACTCATTATTACCCTGGCATATTTTTCAATGACTATATATTTATTTTAATATCTTCTACTTGCATCAAATTTTGCCACATATGATTATTAGTTTTCTTGATCTGTGACATCTCCTCCCAGCATTCTAGAGGACTTCATGGTGTTTGGCTGACATACAGGACAAAGAAGAGTATTAAGATAAGACTGATTTTAAACAC
Source organism: Chrysolophus pictus (assembly GCA_037305975.1). Taxonomy (NCBI): domain Eukaryota; kingdom Metazoa; phylum Chordata; class Aves; order Galliformes; family Phasianidae; genus Chrysolophus; species Chrysolophus pictus. The sequence goes on along the minus strand of CM074576.1, from coordinate 35,209,930 downwards.
ATATGTGAGCTAATCAAATCATTATTTTACTTGTGCTGGACATATCAATGCAGTTCTGGAAGTCGTCAAGGAACCAAAGAAAGGTATTAGCAGTCTATAATAATCACATATCCTATAGTTCTTATCATCTGTGCTATGTTTTTCTTCTTTTAACATTCTTGGAATTATTTTGATCTGCTGTTACTGTGTAGTTTATCTTAGAATTTGAATGTAAATATGTGTAATTGCTCAGTGGAACAATCCCCCAGGAATAAACACTGCAACTCATCTGGAAACATGAGGATAGTACAATGAGAAATCAAGCCAAAGAATTAGTTTCTCTTAAGGGCACAAATAGAATGACCCAATGACCCACCACTTCTTATCTTCCTGGAATGTTTCTTACATCTTGACGCGCCATTATCTTTTATACTTGGCTATGAGAGCTGCCAGACTACATTCCATTATGCAGAGGTAGGAAAAACAGACCATAACTGTTTTTGATTCAGTGTTATTAAGATTAACCAAGGCTGAATGTGTTGAAGTTGGCACTGTTTTTATCATTAGGCAGGATACAAAAAATATTCGAAGGTCACATAGTGAACTTTTATAAAGTCTTTATAATTAAAATGTGATGGAAATTTCAGAAGATAAGACTAACTAGATTATGGTACCCTTTACACTAAGATGTTTTCATATGGGGTATTCTACCTAAAAGAAGGCTTGCAGATGTGGCCACTTAAAGGCCAGAATGAACAAGAAGTGTTTGAGAATGCACAAAAAGAAATTCCACATCCCTGAAGTGCCTTTATATGCCAAAGATTACACCAACGTTCGTACACCTTTCTTAGTTGCTGTTTAGATTCTTCATTTCCTCAGTTCACTCTTTGCACAAAGTACCACAGAGCAAAACAATAAAAGGATACAAGTTTTCCATACAGAAGTCATATAACCTGGAGGCAGAAGGCTCTTCGTATCAATTCTTTGTATCCTATAAACAAGTAAGCAGCAAACAGAATCAAAGACTATCAGTACAGGTGACATTCATAAAGTAAATCAAGTAACTTTATATTTTTTACCTACAACTTTAGTGTGTTCTCTTCAGATTTACTTTAGTGTCCCCATGAGGAGAAAGGAGCCAAAATTTAGATTTCAAAGGGTGCATTTTGATAATTTTAAAGAAAAAAAAAAAAAGTTTTAATTAAAATGTCTCTTGATAGGTCTGCTCTATCCTAGAATCTTATTTGAGTGAACAACGCATCATTTTGGACAATACCTCAGAAGAGGTTATTCTCACTTCAGAGTGGTGTTATGTGTGCCTCAAAAGAGCACAGAATCCTTGAATGGCTAACTCAAAGGGATGAACAAATATTTGACTAATACTGGGTGTTCTAGGATGCATTTATGCCAATGAACTTTCTAGTGCAATAGCATATTATAATTATATTCACTACTACTCTCCTGCTTGAATAGTTTATCCAAGACTGCATCTACTTGTGTTTTTAACACCTCTGCAGATAAGGACTCTACAACCTTTCTGAGCAAGCTGATGTAGCATCCAGACAACTTCACAATGAAAAATAGTACTTACTTATTTTTTGATAGACTTTTCTGTGTTTCAAATTGTGCCTATTATCTCATGTCCTTTCACTGAGCACTAGTGAGAAAAGCCCATCTCTCTTCCCACTGTTTTACACGCATTGATAAGGTCTCCTTAAGTTTTTGTTGTTGTTGTTGTTTTTTCCTCCAAGCTGAACAATCCCATCTCTTTCTGCTTTTTCCTGTATGAGGTATACTCTTGGTTCTTTAATAATCTTTGTGGCCCTTCCCTGGCCTTGCCCCAAGTGATCCTGAACCTTACTTAAAGTGGGGAGCCCAGATCCAGAATTCCAGATGTGACTTCATCAAGTAGAGAGGAAGAATTATGTCTGTTGACCTGCTGACAGTTCTCTTAGGAAGAAGCAGTTGGTATTCTTTACTACAGGCGGGTACTATTTCGTGGTCAGTTTGTAGTCTTCAATGAACCTAAAGACCTTCTTTGAAAAGTTACATTCCATCTGATTAATCCTCATGCTATAGCTTGTATCATCAGATAACTTGAAGAGATTAAACAATAAGGGACATAGCACCGTCTCTTGACTTAGTTTACCAGCCTGCTTCTGGATGTTTTGCCATTAATAAATGTCTGAACACAACTCTTCAGTTTGCAGTTCAGATCACTGTTCATCTGTTTGACTGATACTTTAACATCCTGTCTATGAGGTTATTTTAAAAGACAACATCAAAATCTTTTCTACAGTCAAAATAGACATTATTCACTGTCCTTGCATCTTCCACAAAACTAGTCAGAATAATCAGGTTATCCTTTTCCAGAATTCTCAGGTGAGGCTGACCAATATGTAGTTCTGCAGATCCTTTTCCTTGACCCTCTTGAAGACAAGTGATATTTGTATTCTTCTGGTCCTCAGAAACCTCTTTCAGTCACTGTGATCTTTGAAGGACAGCCTTGTCCACAACATCCTTATATGATTTTTGATTATTCTTTACGTGGCTCCTACTTCTTACAAGGTTTACCAGCTTGCAAACGAAAGTACTATTGCCCCACTTAGGTGAAACCTTTCACTTCCAAACAGTCATCAGTCTTCAAAGAGGGTTCCATAGAAACAAAACCATTGTTGTTGACATCACACAACCAATTGATAACCCATAAGATTTGTCCGCTCCTCTTCAAGCCCTTCCTCTGCCATTTATAGGTTTGAGGAGAAGACCGTTTATCATGTCCAGAGCCATGTAGTAACGACTGACAATATGCAGGCCTCCCCTAGTAGTTTTATTAGAGTCTACATGAAAGAGTAGTAGGAGACTGTGCAGCTGTACAAGAGTCAGACGAACCTTGACAACACTTGTAGAATTTTATAAAATGATCACTGGATAAGTAGCAAACTTTAGTTATTTGTGGGAGAGGAAAATCATATTCTATCATTACTTGTTTTTTTCTGAGTGAATGATAGCATTTTCTTACCAGCTCTTTTCTGCAAGAAGTTACAAGTATTTGAGAGAAGCGGTGCTAATGTAGGCTCATATCAGCTGAAGAACTTTTAAAGTAGGCAGGAAGATGACAAAGAATGTGGTGCTTGTTCTTCCATCAACATCTTTATGGGCTGTGAAGCATATAGTTTCATCTGCAGACAGTATAATTTAATGCGAAGAAAAAGGAAGAAAAGATTGTGTTTAGACTTTCTGTGAATGTGATTTAACTAAAATTATATCAAATAATAACGTTTACAGAGGTAGTAGGACTCCTAAATCCACCCCTGATATTCTCTCATCTGCTGCATTAAAGCAGGCTTTCATCCTTCCCTAAGCTGACTATTAAAGGAAGTAGAAATGTTCTTTACCTTAGCAAAGAAATGAAAAGATAAAGATGTACATATGGCTAATTCATCTATTTTTAACAATTTTTCTTTAGAACCACTGATGTCCAGAACAAAGTTACATCTTACTGCAGATGATCTTTTTGAGGTCTTTGTTTTGTATATTCCCAAGAGGAAGAACTAGAACTGTTTTTCAGTGTTGTGGGAAGAACATCCAAAGGTCTGAGGAATGTTTCACATGAAAAACAAACAAACAAACAAACGATAAAATCTCTGAACTATACCACACAGAGTAAGATTTTTTCTAAGTTTGTGGTACAGAATATAGCTACAGGATCTGCTTTTAAATTTACTTCTCATCCCAGAGTGGTACTGCAGGATGCTCACACTAACATGACGGCTTGAGGTACAAAGAGACAAATTTGAAATCTTAACACAAGCAAGAAAGATAGTAGGTGGAGTGTATAGATATCTGCCAGAGCATGTTGTTACTCCGAAAAGAAAGTCCTCAAAGAAAAACGAACAGTATATGATAGGCCAGAGTACTACTGAATGTAGAAACCAACTCTGAGAAAAGAAGCTATGACAAGATCACAAAATAGAATTAATTTGATATTTTAAAAAAATAATCAAGGGTACAGTTTTGACTTATTCTCTTGTAATTCTACAAAGTCCTGTAATTCCAAAAATACTTTTGGAGATATGTCACACTTCAAGTATTTGCTGTTTTTTAATGAAAGAACACTGACACTGAAATCCACCAATCCAAAGCTGTATGAACAGTTTGCTTTTTCCTCTAAAAGGCAGGATATGCATAGATGAAACACACTTGCTTATCTGTACAGACAACTCCTGGTCATTTCTTTATGTGTTAGTCCTGTTGGCCCAGCCTTCACCAAGCTGGCTTAGCATGAGCCAGGAGAACTGGCAAATCCTGGTTGTTTCAATATGGTGCCATAAAGAGGCAGAAAATCCATTTGTAGACACCAGCTGGTCCATCCACATGGCCCGTAACTTCTCTGCATGGATTTTGCAGCTCAATGAAGATCAGCTCAGGGATCTGTGTGCTCCACAGGCATATCAGTGTTAGTGACTCTTCCATTTTACCTTTTCTACACTTCCTTATAGAAATAAAATTCAACTGCTCTGTATTTTATTCAAGTACTCATATTTGCTGTTGCCTTACCTAATTGACATTGTATTTAATGTGGTCACATTGAACATCAGTGTAAGCTACTACTGTTTCAAACCTGTCAAAACACTCCTAAGAGTACGTGCTGGATTTATGTGGCAAAGTTTTGGTTCTGGAGAGGGTTGCAGGACTCCTCTGTGAGAAGAGGCAGTGCTGCCCCATGGCACACAAAGCCAATTCCAGCTGGCTATAATGGCCCCACTGCAAGGCATGGCAGCCTAGATAGTGGTGCTTTTGGGAAACATATTTGCAAATGCAAAAAAGCTAAAAAAAATGCTGTGCAGCAGCTGTGGTAGACAGGAATGAGTAAAAATTTATGAAAAGCAATCCTGTAGAAATCAAGGTCAGTGAACAAGAGGGAGAAGGTATGTCAGGCATCCAAGCGAGGGCAGCCCATAAAGAAGACCATAGTGAAACAGGCTGTCTCAGTACAGCTCACTAAGGACAGTGCTGGAGCAGATATCCTTGCTGCGGTTCATGAAGGACCCCACACTCCAGGAGATGGACATAACATCTAGGAGGCTGCAGCCCCTGGAGATCTCATGCAGAAGCAAGCTGCTGACAGGAACTGTGGCCTTTGTTGATGACCCCACAGTAAGTGGTGTGTAGTGACAGAGCAAGGGACAATGGGCACAAACAGTAAGACAGAAAGTTTCAGACACACGTGAGGAAGAACTTCTTTACAGGAACAGGAGATATATTTTCTCTGGAGATATTCAAAACCCACCTGCTTTCCTGTGTGACCTGCTACAGGGAACCTGCTTTGGCAGGGCACTGTACTCAATCATCTCTAGAAGTCCCTTCCATCCTCTACATTTCTGTGATTTTGTGATCAGTCTGCTCCTGAATGACTGTAACACCATGGAAAAGGTCCATGGTTCATGAAAAAGTTTGTTAATTTTGGGATTGTATCCCATGGGAGGGATCCCACATTGAATTAAGGGAGAAGTGTAAGGAAAAAGGAGTGTCAAAGTGTTTCAGACTGATTGCAGTTCCCATTTACCTAAGTCCCCTGAATCTCTTGGGGTGGGAAGCAGAGATGGTAGAAGGGTTGGGAATGAAGGAGTGAAGTTGAACATGGGAAGAGAGGAAATGGGGGGAGAGGAGTGGGGGAGGTGTGTGTTTTATCTATTAGTTCCCCACTTTCCTTCTTTATTTTTATTTGACAATAAATTAAATTATCTTTTCCCAAGTCATATCTGATTTACTCATGGTGGTAATTGGTGTGTGATCTCTCTGTTCTTATCTCAAGCCACAGAATCTTTCATCTTTAATGTTCTCCCTGTCTTATTGAGGAGAGTATGTGAGAGTAGCTTGCTGCTTAACCTGACAGTCACTCAAGGTTAATCCACCAAACAACAAAATAAATGCAATTCACGTTATGTCTAATTTATATTAAACACACCAAATTCTGCAATATTACTAAATAAGCTATCATACTCTATATCTTTAGTAGAGAACTCTGAATTACTGACAAGTTCGAAGTTATGATAAGCAATTCTAAGTCGCACAAGTAAGTTCACAAATCTTCAGAGAAAATACATGATAACAGGTTGTCATGTGGATAAAATTACTTGTTTGTTTTACTAACTGATCATGCTTAGGAAAACAAGCAGCCAAAAAATAAGAGCAACAATACTGTTCTTAGCTCATAGTATTATTAACATGTTAACTTTTTTTTTTTTTTATTCAGCTGAGTAACTAAACTTCTTAGTGTATAAATTTGTTTAAACTTATTGTTTTTATTTCTATTAATACCATTAGACCCTAGTACAAAAAATTGCAGTCATAAAACAGAATTGCCGAAGTGATAAGACACACTGACTGCTGTGAAACAAGCAGGCTCTGGCTATTATGAACAATCATTGCAGTATGATTAGCGTGTAGTGCTCCAGCACCAGAATTGCTTGCTGCGAGATAATATTTTACTATAATGATGAATCATATTTGCAAATACAGTGATAATATGCACAGGACTGTGTCTACTGGTACTCACTTAGAAACATTCATTTACTGATATTTATATCTTTGCCAGTTTATCCATTGCAGAGCATAAAAATCTTGGAAGCTTTTCCAAGACTGTAAAAAAATATTGTTCATAAACAATAAATGTGACCTGAAAAATGCCTCATTTGCAAAGCAACAATGGTGTTTTATTCAGTTTAACACAGTGCAGTACTACACTGACAATTTGCCAGTGGTTTTGTGCTGAATTCTAATTGTTGCTTCAGCTTACAAAATTGCATCCTTTATTAATCCAGAATTATGGAAGAATGCAGTCACCTAACTTAACTGGCAATTCTCACAATTGCAGGCATTTTTGAATTTGTTCTGAGACCACTATAAATTGTCTCTACATCACTGCTTTGGTCATTTCCAGTATCCATGAAAATCTCCAGTGGAAGTAAATAGTTATGTCATCTATAGGTCAGCAGGTACATAATTAGAAAAATGAAAGTTGAGTTTCATCCAGCTCTGAACACTGCAATTTGGAATCATCTATTCTGGTTATACTATACTTCCCTGCAGTTTAGTAAATACTTTAAAATTTTCATTCTGTTTCTAGAGTTAAGATTCTCTAGATTCTGGAGATATAAGCTACTGCTTATCTCTCTGTACTTCTGACTCAGATTTCGCTTTACTACTTAATTGCTCATATTCCTCAAATCTCAAAAAGTTAGGGAAAGAAGGTGAGAATTAGAGAAAATAAAGAAAAAAAAATGGAAAATATAACAATTCTGAACTAAACCAAAATTCATTTAGGACTTTACAAGCTAACTTCATATGAGCAATTGAAAATTGTTCTTTGGTCTATGAGAGCTGTGAATGAAGTTTTCTTCTAGTCTTGCTATCCCAGGAAAGATCAAGTGTGCCTGTACTTGATCATTAAATATAGATATTTTAAAAACTTTCTATTTACAGTAGCAAGAATTCCAATTCAGGGGCACACAATGTAAGTGCTGCACAGGAAGAAAAGAGATATGATTTGCAAGCAAACAAAAAAAGTCTCCACTAAACATAGAACAGAAATTTTCACAATAAAGGTAATCAAATGTTGAGACAGATTGCCCAGGATGTCTGAGAATCTCTCTCCTTGGAGCTACTTAAATTTGACAATGCAGTGCTTTGAGAAACCTACTGGAACAATGTAAGTGACATCCCTTAAGGGTGCATGCAGGTACCAATACTAACAATTATCTTCATCAATGCCCACACAGACAGTGGGATTAATTGCATTGTCAACAACTTTGCAGATGACACCAAGCTAACTGGTGTAGTTGATGTGTTGCAAATAAGAGATACAATCCAGAAGGACTTTGGTAGTCTTGAGAGGTGGACCTACATAAACCTCATGAAGTTCAACAAGGCCATATGCAAGGTCCTGAACATGTTTCCAGGAAAAAGTGCTGGACTACTATGTATTACCCATAGAAGAAAGGGATGGGTAAGAAAAGAACACTTTCAAGGCCTTTAGATTCTGTCTGCTCAATTGAAACAAGCATTGCACAGACAAGCTTGCTCTTCTGCCTGCATTTGCTGTGCACTGGGCTTTGATTTATCCAGAGAATTTAAGATCCTTAAAGGAACTTCTAAAGTCTGTGCAAATTAAATGTTTAATGTACTGTGGTTGTGATTCCCTGTACTAGCAAGTACTGATTTCATAATGCCATGTACTTAATTTCAATTTGGTTCATGGATAAGGAAATATCTTGCACTGATAGATTTTGATTTTATCCACAACAATTACTTCAGTGCAGTTATTAATAAGGTATATTAAAAAAAATGTTGATAACATCCAACAGAACCAGTATTTTAAGTTGGCTGTTTGCTTCTTGGAAAACTTTTTTTTTTTTTTTTTTTTTTCCCCAAGCTAGACTTTTGGAGTTTAAACTGGTGGGCTTTGCATCCTGTTTTAGAAGACAGTAAATTAACAATGTAAAATAATAATGTAAAATAGTCTTCCATATATATGTCTAACACATAATTTTGTAGTTGAAAGGATTATAAACTTAAAAGATCAGAATGTTTTCTAGTATCATACTATCAACATTTACAGTTCTTACCAGAATTGATAAGTTTCATTGTGTATGAGTAATTAAATTTCTCTATGCAATCTTTGTTTTTAAATATTATTGGAAGAGAGATCTGAGGAATACAATAGCACTTCTAATGCATAGCTGATGATAATTTTATATGCATTTGCTCCTGTTTAAATAAGGTTACAGTTATACAATGTCATAACACACTGTATAACACACTGTATACTTTTGTGAAATGTCATAATGACTGTCTTATACTCTCACGTTATCTGCCAAGATTTGCTGTCCCACTAAGGCAAGAAGCACTCTACAGCAATAACATAACTGCACCAGTAAGCTACAAAAGAAAAAAAAAAAAAAAAAAAAAAAAAAAAAAAAAAAAAAAAAAGTTCAGCAATGAGAGAAAAGAAGATTAAAACTAAAGAATAGACAAAACATAGAGTTCAGCAGATTCAACAACCTCTCTGTTGACTCTATTTGTACTGTATCAATGACCCAAATTCTAAGGTTTATAGAAATAGATACAAGAAGTGACTTCATTGAGGAATATTAGAAACTGATCATGTCTTTCTGTATTACCATTCTGTAGCTTTCTGTAGTACCATTCTGACCATTTTTCTTCTCCCTTTCCCATTGACTTCTAGCTCTTCTGTGTTTTTTCATAAACTCTACGTCAGCCCATTAACAAATCATACCATGCTTATTTCATTCCTTACATCCTCTCCTTTTTCACCTCTCAAAATACTACTATCACACAGTACTTTCTAAAAGTTTGTGACTTTGTTGGTTTTTTCCTTTTTTTTTTTTTTTTTTTTTTTGGTAGTACCATGACTCAAAGTGTTAGTTTCGTGTAATGCAATGACTCTAGCAGCAGTGCCTTAGGGCATGGAAAAAGTACTGGTATAATCACAGTCCATACAAAACTGAAAAGAGAAAGGGCATAAAAATAAAATAGATTTTTTAATCATTATATTTCACAAAGTGTATGAAGTGTATGTTCAAAATGTGAACATGGTTGTTATAAAAAAGGAAGTGAGAAAATGCTTCAAAGGTTATTCTCCTCTTACACTGTCATGGAATTAACTAGATCAATCTATGCCCATGATAGGGGGGCAGTAGGCCCCTGGCCTCCCTCCTCCCAGCCCCACAAAATGGGAAGGAAAAAGGAAAAGGGATTGGTAGATGGGAGCTGGGCTCATGGAAAGAAAAAACAAACAAACAAACAAACAAACAAAAAAACAGCGGCAACAATCTATGGAGTAAAACTTATTTTACTAACTACAATATTGGAATGCAATATAACACAATATAATACAATGTAGTTGAAATTGAGACTAATAAATCAAAATAGGAGAAAGAGAGAAAGTTCCTGAGACCAAGTCAAACGTGAAAAGCTTGGTATGGCTAGCAAAGCACCCTCCAACAGTCACTGCAAGGCAGTAAGAGACTGCCCAGCCAGGAAGGGCCAGATCCTATGACTTCCACAACGTATAGGGACAGGTACCCGGAATTGGAGCGTTAACGCTTTTAACTCCCAGTGTGCTACATGATGTTATGATGTGGAATACTGAAAACCAAAAATCACTGAACCATGACATACACTCAAATGCTGAAAAAGAGTAGCAGAAGTCATCAGATAAGTTAGGAGGTTAAGAAAATAAGGAACAAGGAAAATGTAAATGCAGGTTTGTTGTCAGATGGTTTGGTTGGTCAGCTTGTGTAGCTTTTTTGTTTGCTTTTTTCTGTTATTGCTTCTGATTTTTATTTTTTTTTTTAGCATAGAGTTTTAATGGTGGAAAATTAATAAAGAAAACAAAAACCCTTACTTTAAAAACTGACTATCTTAAGAGCTGAGATATTTTTATAAAATGACATTGATACTCATCTCTAAAAATACCAGTAATACTAACATCATCATAAAATTGTTGATGCCTCAGTGTAAGTTAAATTCTCCTTAGCAATAAATTTCTCCTTCTTACCTTTTCTCAAAGACGCACATAAAGGAAATACACAGCAATAAATTAAGTATGTATAATAACTAGAACAAAAGACAGCCAACTGAGAAGCGATTAAAATTCCAATTGATGATTTCATCAGTCTAATTAGTGAAAGACTGTACAAATCTTTATAGTCAGTGTTCCAAGTGGAATGAGATGCATTACAATTTCACTTACCCATGTTTTCTGAAATTATCAGAACACTAGACAAATGTCTAAAACACTGAATGTTTACAAGAGTTCTGTAAGATTCAACATCTTGTGTAAATACAGCTTATTGGTTGAAACTAATAGCTATCAGAGAATCAATGAACTGATGGTAGAAGGGACATCTTGACAATGCCCAGTCCAACTCTACCGCTCAAAGCAAGGTTTGGTAGAGAAGGTTGCTCACAACCATGTCCAGTCATATCTTGAATATCTCCATGGACGAAAACATCACAGCTTCTCTGGGCAATCTCTCAGTATTCAACCACCCTCACAGTAAAAAATATATTTTCTTAGGTTTTACTGTGTTTCAGTTTGTGGCACTTTTTCTTGCATTGTCACTGTGTGCAATTGAGAAGGCTGTCTTCATACATTGGGCAACAGTATCACTTGGGAGCAACTGACTTTTACAGAACCATGCACTTTCTGTCAGGAGCAATTCTCCATTAGTACTCACTAAATATGAAGCTCTTTAGAAGACAACAGATCTTAATTCTCAGTTTCCCTAGAATGAATTTGCTGCTTCACAGTTTGAGTTGACTTTTCCCAGGCAGAAAAACACCCATAGAGGGACCAAGCCGGCATCTTGCTTTTACTCAACAGAGACTGCCTTCAGAACCATAACTTCTAATCTCATAAATACACACATATTTCTTTCTCTTCTTGTAACATGAAAATAAGTCTATCTTTTATACTATAAAACTAATGGAAAATATTATATACTGTGAGATTTAATATTAGGGAATGTGTAGGTCCTTTTCTTTAATGGGTGAAGGCCCATCAGGACATAGAGAGTCAGAGCTGGACCATTTCATCCCTTCTATATACGAAAAATGTGTCAGGATAGAGTTACTCAAAACCTGCAAGAACCACTTATGTATTTTACTGGAAGAAAAAAAAAAGTTTTTATAAGAGATAAAAAGAATCTATACATGTTCACAGTTGACATGAATGAAGCTGTATAGATAGATTTTTGAACTAATATAGATAAATTCACAGAAAAATCTTTACACGATCTAAATATTTATATTTTGCCACAAACACTGTCTATGTTTAAGATGTTTATTTCCAAAAATATCACTTGGTAACAGTAAAAATTATCAGATGTATCAGCACAGAAGAGCTCTTAAGCATGTAGTTGAGCCTTCAAAATATCTACAGTTAAGGAATAAGTACATTTTCATGGTCTAATTCTACATTTCTATTACCAGAAAGCATCACTGTGAATCCATTGTATTATCAAGACAAGAAAGTGGTGGAAAAGAATCATGATAAAAACTTCTGACAAAAACACATTACAAAACACCTTCCTTAAAAGCATTCTCTGTATTTATATCCATTAAACAAAATGAGAAGTGGGTTGGTCAAGCTCTCCTTGTTTTGTCTATGAAATATTTATTATCCCATTCTACTTGCTGAATATGACAATATTTAGTTACTCTTTGTAAGTACCAGCTTCTATAAATGAAATAAAAATTTCTCCTGGTTTGGAAAGCAAATGTATATAGCATTATTCTGGATCTTCAAAATAATGAGCGAAATTTAATATCTTTAAAACTAACTTGCAGAAAGCAGAATTGTTACAAGAACCACCTTTAATCAGTTTCAAGAAAAAAAGCACTGAAGTAGTTGGCATGTAATCCTCAAATAGTGAACAATCCACTGTTTAATCTCTGTCTAATTTTAGTCACTACACTTCCAATAGCTTTATATTTTTATATTTTTATAGCAAGGGATGCCACCCAGAAGGACCTGTGCAGGCCCAAAAAGTGAGCCCCATTAGAACCTAATGAGGTTCCATAAGGGTAGGTGCAAGGTGTTGATCTCAGGTCAGAGCAATCCCAGATATATGTACTGACTGGGAGAAGAACTCATTAAGGACTTGTGAGTCCTGTCAGATGAAAAGCTGGACATGAGCGAGCAGTGTGTGTTTGCAGTCTGGTAGGCTAACAGTATCCTAGGCTGCATCAGAACAGGAGTGACAGGGTGGTGATTGTCCTTCTCTACTCTGCCTTTGTGAGGCTCCATCTGGAGTACTGCATACAGACCAGAGACCCCCAGCACAAAGATGTGTAGCTTTTGAACCGGGTCCAGAAGAGCACCACTAAGATGATCAAAGCACCACTCCTAAGACACTGGAACTGGACAGTCTTTAACATCTCTTCCAACGTAAGCCAATTTATTATTCTTTGAAATGACTGTAGTTTGCAGTATACTGATAAAAGACAGACACATCCTGAAATTTTACTGAGATGAGATCCGTACATGCACTATCCTTCATATTATAGTACTCAGTCCAGAGCACACTGAGCATACTCAAGTGCTACTAGTGATACTAAACTTCATACATTATGTATGGATTTCATGTTTCCTTAAACACAAGCACTACTGTTATGTTGTGGGTTTTTTAGTTTGTTTTTGTTGTTGTTGTTTTGTTTTTTGTCTTCTTTTCTCAACAAAACACCCCATTAGGTTAAAACAAAATAAAGGAAATACGACTCATATAAGCATTCCATTGTGCAGCTAAGAACAACAGAAAACAAAACAGTGTGAAAAGGTCTCTAACCCAAGGTGAGATGTTTTTCTGAAAATAGACTGCTGTTCATAGAATAGAGATAAGTATTTCAAACCCTATAAGGAAATCAAGGCACGGAAACAAGTATTTGCTGCAGAGACTACCTTCAGAGCAGGTAAGACTGCACTAGGTAAGAGATCTAGAGTTTAAAAAAAAAAAAAAAAAAAAAAGCTCTTTTTAAGGCTTTTTTTTTTTTTTTGAAGCTAGCAACAGCACTACACTGTGCTGGGGAGTTGGCAGCTTATGGGTAGGCTTCTGAGTCAACATGGGTGGAATTGGCACATTTGGGGCACAACTTGAACACCTGCCCTTAACGTTCACACCTGACAATAAGCTTTAATAGCTTCTGGAAGCTACTCACAGAGTGTACCAGGTGAGTGATCATTATCACTGCCCACTGGGAAGGGGGAAGCTCAATGAGTGAACACAGCCCACTCTGCCCATACAGTGCTGCAGCTGTGGGTGTCGGAAGTGGGTCAAGTGGTGAAGACAGTAAGTTTTGTTCCTCCTTGCTCAGGAGACCGGCTTTCCTCTTGGCAGTATCTGAGTCTACAGACCTAAACATGGTATCCACTAGACAGTGGGCTTATTCAAGACCCAGCGAACCAGATGGAGGGCCTGCCCAGAAATGTAGCTGTTCAGATCTCAGATTACAGGGAGTTCCTGGGCCTGCTGCTGTCTGGGGAGTGTGGCAGGGATTCCACGTGTGTGAGATGTGAGCAGGTGGATGAGCTGCTCAGCCTGGTGGTGGAGCTCAAGGAGAAAATGTAGCGACTAAGGAGTATCAGGGAGTGTGAAGGGGAGATTGACTGGTGGAGTGACTCAGTGGTGTGCCAGAGGGAAGGGTGCCAGAGAGATACCCCCAGAAGAGTGGTGGACACCCTGCCCCGTCAAAGTCAGACAGACCTGACTGATGAGAAGGGTTAGAAGAGAGTCCTGACTTGGTGTCATGGGAGACCCCCTGTCTGCCTACCCCGCTTCCCCAGGTCCTTCTTAGAAATAGGTTTCAGATGCTAGAAATTGAAGGGGAGGTGAGTGGGGAGGCGATGGAGGATCTGCCTAAAAGGGAGCCTAAGGTGAGGCAGTCACCCTCACACCTTGAGACTGGAAAGAAAGAAGGGTTGTCATAGTGGATGACTCTCTTCTCGGAGGAATGGAGGGCCCATATGCAGGCCAGACCCGAATCATCAGGAAGTGTGCTGCCTCTCTGGGGCCCGGGTCAAGGATGTAACCAAGAAACTCAAAGCCAGTTAGGTCCACTGATTATTTTCCTTTGCTCATATTTCAGGTGGGCAGTGATTAAATCACTCAGAGAAGCCTGCAAACTATGAAAAGAGATTTCAGGTGTTTAGGGCATTTAGTTCAAGGAGCAGGAGCTCAAGTGATTTTCTGTTCAACACCTTCAGAAGTGGTGAGGGACATGGAGCGGGCTTGGAAAGCACAAGGAATGAATAATCGGCTCAGATTCTAGGCTCGAGCCAGAAACTTTGGGTTCTTTGATCATGGGGCAGTTTTCTTGGCCCCGGCCTGTTGCTGTCCATGGAACCAACCTATCGCAAAGGGGGCAACAAATCTTAGCACATGAGCTAACGGGGCTTATTGAAAGAGTTTTAAACTAGCTATGATGGGGTAAGGGAACAAAACAGGGCTCACGAGAGATGAGCCAACGGGAATGATGCTTGAGCTGGGGGTGAGGCAGACGACTCAGCTGAAGTGCGTCTACACCAATGCATTCAGCATGGGCAACAAGCAGGAGGAGTTAGAAGCGATTGTGTGCCAGGCTAACGACGACCTAGTTGCTATTACTGAAACATAATAGGACCATTCCCACGACTGGAGTGCTGTGATAGATGACTACAAGCTGTTCAGAAGGGATAGACGAGGAAGGAACAGTAGTGGTCTGGCCCTTTATATTAAAGCCTGTTTTGATGTTGAAGAGCTTGGGGAATGATAAAGTTGAGTGTCTATGGTTAAGGATCAGGGGGAAAGCCTCTAGGGGTGACATCTTGGTGGGGGTCTGTTATAGACTGCCTAATCAGGATGAAGAGATGGATGAGGCATTCTATGAGCAGCTTGTGGAAGTCGCGCAATTGCCAGCACTCGTTCTCATGAGAGACTTCAATTTCCATGGTATATGTTGGAAGTATAAAACAGCACAAAGGAAGTAGTCCAGGAGGTTTCTAGAGTGTGTGGAAAATAGCTTCCTTACACAGCTGGTAGGAGAGCCTACCAGGGGCGGTGCCCTGGAAGACCTGCTCTTCACTAACAGAAAAGGACTGGTGGAAGATGTGAAGGTTGGGGAGTGTCTTGGGCAGAGCGACCATGAAACTGTAAAATTCTCTATTCGGGAAATGTCAGAAGGATGACTAGCAAAACTGCTAACTTGAACTTCCAGAGGGCGGACTTTGACCTGTTCGGGATGCTTGTAGCACGGGTCCCTTGGGAGTCACTCCTTAAGGGTAAAGGGGTCCAGGAAGCCTGGACGCTCCTCAAGATGAAAATTTTAAAAGCACAAGAATGGGCTGTCCCTGAATGCTAAGGTGAGTCGTAAGGCAGGAAGACCGGTGTGGATGAGCCGAGAACTATTGTTGAGTCTCTGGAAGAAAAAGAGTGTCTATGTCCTCTGTAAGAAGGGACAGGCTACTTGGGGAGATTACAAGGAAATTGTTAAGGTATGCAGGGAGGAAGTTAGAAAGACAAAAGCCCAACTTGAACTCAGATTGGCCACTGCAGTAAAAGAGAACAAGAAATCCTTTTTCAAATATATCAATGGTAAGAGAAGAACCAGGGAGAATTTCTATGCTTTACTTGATGCAGCGGGGAATGTGACCACTAAACATAAGGAGAAGGCTGAGGTCCTCAACACTGCCTTTACATCTGCCTTTAATAATTAGATCAGTTATCCTCAGGGCACTTTACGCCCTGATCTGGAAGCCTGGAATGCTATGCAGAATACACCCCTGGTGATTCAGGTGGAGACAGTTAGAGATCTCCTCCTCCATCTGGACTGTCACAAGTCCATGGGACTGGATGGGCTCCAGCCTAGGGTGTTGATGGAGATGGCGGGGGTGATTGCTGAGCCGCTCTCAGCCATCTACCAGTGCTTCTGGTTATCTGGAGAGGTCCCAGAGGATTGGAGACTTGCCGATGTGACTTCAATCTGCAAGAAAGGCCATAAGGAGGATCTGGGGAACTACAGGCCCATTGGACTGACCTCAGTACCAGGGAAATTTACAGAGCAAATCATCTCGGGTGAGATCACATGACACGTGCATGGCATCCAGGGGATCATACCCAGCCAGCACAGGTTCATGAAAGGCAGGTCGTGCTTGACCGACCTCATCTCCTTCTATGACTGGGTGACCAGACTGGTAGATGAGGGAAAGGCTGTTGATGTAGTCTACCTGGACTTCAGCAAAGCCTTTGACACAGTCTCTCACAGTATTTTCCTGTGGCTGCCTGTGGCCTGGACAGATATGCACTTCTTTGGGTAAGGAACTGGATAGAGGACTGTGCCTAAGGGGTAATGGTTAATGGAGTTAAGTCCAGCTGGTGATACATTTCAAGTAGTGTCCCCCCGGTGTTGGTACTGGAGCCCATCTTGTTTAATATCTTCACTGATGACCTAGGTGAGGGGATTGAGTGTACCCTCAGTAAGTTTGCAGATGACACCAAGTTGGGAGGTGGTGCTGATCTGCCTGAGAGTAGGGAGGCCCTTCAAAGGGATCCAGGTAAGCTGGATCGCTGGGCTGAGGTGAATGGGATGAGGTTCAACACGGCCAAGTGCTGAGTCCTGCACTTTGGCCACAATAACCCCATGCAGCGCTATAGGCTTGGTGCTGAGTGGCTGGATGACTGTGAAGAGGAAAGGGACCTGGGGGTGTTGGTTGATGCTCAGCTGAACATGAGCTGACAGTGTGTCCAGGTGGCCAAGAGGGCCAGTGGCATCCTGGCCTGCCTTAGAAATAGTGTGGCCAGCAGGAGCAGGGAGGTAATCATCTCCCTGTACTCAGCACTGGTGAGGCTGCACCTTCAGTATTGTGTTCAGTTTTGGGCCCCTCACTACAAGAAAGACATTGAGCCCCTGCAGCATGTCCAGAGAAGGGCAACAAAACTGGTGAGGAGTCTGGAGAGCAGATCTTATGAGGAGTGGCTGAGGGAGCTGGGATTGTTTAATCTGGAGAAGAGGAGGCTTGGAAAGGGCCTCATTGCACTCTACAACTTCCTGAAGGGAGGTTGTGATGAGGAGAGATTTGGCCTCTTCTCCCAGGCAACAAACAGGAGCCGAGGAAATGGCTGCAAGTTGTATCAGTTGTATCAGGTTTAGATTAGACGTAAGAAGAAACTTTTTCTCTCAGAGAGTGGTCAGGCACTGGAATAGCCTTCCTAGAGAGGTGGTGGTGTCACCATCCCTGACAGTGTTCAAGAGGCATCTGGATGAGGAGCTACGAGATAATGGTTTAGTGGCTTGTGGTAGCAATGGTAATGGGAGGATGGTTGGACCTAATAGTCTTGTAGGTTGTTTCCAAACTTGCGATTCTATTCCACTACCATTCTCTCTGGCCTTGAGATTTGCAGCATTTGCTCCATAGCTGTGAATCACAGAATCACAGAATTGTAGGGGTTGGAAGAGACCTCCAGAGATCGAGTCCAACCCCCCTGCCAATGCAGGTTCCCTACACCAGGTCGCCCAAGTAGGTGTCCAGGCAGGTCTTGAATATCTCCAGAGAAGGAGACTCCACAAACCACAAGGCTTGTAGCACTTTATAGACTGCCTCTTAGTCCTGTAATACAGTCCTTAATCCCTTGGTAATAATGTCTTCATCTGAATGATTACTGATGAGAAACTGAGAGTGGGAAATTGTGATCAGCTGTGACCACCAGGCAAAGCCAACAGATATCAGAGTGATAGTAAAATAACAATCACACTGTGACAAATGGAAGCCATCATGAAAACAATGTTTGTTCATTCCAAATTATATAGCTGTGTAGGGTTGGGAAATCCAAATTTTGAAGTGTTTGTGGACTTGCATTGGTATTTTTATGTGGTAGTTTCCATCTAATATTAATCTAATTCATGACTGTAGAGTTTTGCGAATCCAGTCAATGATTTTTTCCCAATTTTAGAGTTTTGTTTGCATTGTTTTGGCTTACTCAGAGTTAGAGGAAAAACAATCCCTCTTAGAAAAATATGTCTCAGCCAATTCAGAAGACAAATTGTAATATTTATCTAATAAATGATCTCAAATAGTTAATTTTTGATTAATATATCTTGGAACTTGAACTGTAATTTTCTAAGCTAAAAATATTTTGTATACAAGTATAACACTGAAAAAAAACAAAAACAAAAACAAAAAAACCCAAAACTATTAAGGACAGAAATATAAAGAATCATTTCCAGATCTTATGCAATTTATTTCTTTTTCATGCTTCAAACATTGCAAATTTTGAGATGGAGTCAAAGCTGTGAAACTTTGTCTATTGTAAACTATATTAATTCAATACTTATTTCAAAGTTATTAAATAAAATTGTTCAAGCAATGAAAACAACATAATAGAGTATAGAGAGTACAGAACAGTGATATATCCTTTATATATTATTTTTAAAACATCACTGGTAAATGCAGATCATAGTAAATATTTTCCCTGTAACAAAGGCAAGGACTGGCAGTTTTAAATGCTGTCAATATGCAATTTCTTGTTTGAAGCCTAATTTGGAATATTTGGAGTAGTTTTGTTACTTCAAAAAATATCTTTTTTTTTTTTTTTTTCTCTGAAGTGTCTGCTTGTTTTTCAGCTAATATTTTGTTAGCATGTCAACTCACAGTTTGGCATACACACATGAACCTGTAGATAGATTTTGCAATGCCAAGTGATAAAAGTGGGTTTTGAAGAGGGATTGGAATGAACAGTTGCTTATGTTGCCAAAAGGAGAAAATAGAGCATGCCAAGTGTGGTGTGACACTTGAGTAAACAGTTTGAATAGCAACTATGAGAACATATTCTGGATTGGTAAACAATTCTTTATGGGGTGTATTTAGCAGGTGTATTTAGGGTGTATAGCATTTACTGCTTTATGAAACAGTAGACATTTTATTTAACAAATCTTTAAATTCAAAATAGACTACGAACAAGTTGTCTAATGTGTCTGTGTAAAAATAAATAATCCCTGTGTTCAGTTTTTTTGTGCAAGAACAGGGATGGAGAGTGTTTCTTTGTCATAAATAACTATTCCTACTATTTATGCATGAAAACATACAGATTTAGTGAGAAGGGACATTTTAATACTAAGGTAGTGTATTTCCACGTATGTTTCCCTTATTAAATGCACCTTTAGTACAAGAACCCTGAGATATGCATATACTGATGTATATTTCAGTATATTTGGGCAAGGGTCTATATGGAAATATCACATTGTTAGGATTATGTTAAACTGAACAGATCTCAATGCTGTGTTATTTCTTGGAACAATAGAGTGTCTCAAATTTCCAAAGCAAATAGTGCCATAGTAGTTTCCTTTTAATAATGCTGACCTCATCTGGAAATCTAAACTGGTGCCACAGTGAGGATCTATCAATCTGAACAGTAGTGTAGCATTTACAGACTTGTAAAGATATTCAATGATAAAAGAAGGAGCTAACCCAAGGGATTATTTGCTCCTCACCTCCACAAAGGGATATCTTTTAGTGTCTGCAGTGAGACATTGGCTTATTTATCCATTCTTTTAATTTGTATGCTAAGGAATAAGTGCAGACTCAGTGGATAAGTGGGACTCACTTAAATTTAGATATCTAACACTTAGACACACTGATTTTACTCTAATAATGAAAAAAAAAGGAAAGAAAAGACATTTCTATTAGGATATTCACCTGACTTTTCTTGGGTGCGTATTTCATGACAAAATGGTCCTTTAGGAATTTTCTTTTTACTGTGTAAAAATGAATGGAGACTCAAGATCTTAAATTTTAAAGACAAAATTTAAATAGCCGCACTAGAAATAAAATGAATCTACTCCAATAACTTCTATACTAACTTCTATACTAACTTAACACTGAGTAGCTGATACAAAGTTGGTAGAACCTTCAGTTCATTTGCTAATGGAGCAATTATCTTTGGAGTTATCCTTTCAATAGAATTGAAGATATAAGAGTGAGAGGAATCTGTAAGCTGTACAGAGTTTGAACCACAGAAGTGATAGTAGATCAGGAGTAGACAACTCAGAATAACTGGGAAGTCACTTCAGAAGAAAAACTAGTTATCTGTATTAGTAGTAGGCTACATATGTCTTCTGTGGAAATTAAACTTGTAAAAATGTGATGTTAGATAAATTATACTTCCTAATAACCTTTTTTGAAGACGTGAATAATCACCTACTATGAAACACACTTCTGTGGTAACAGCAGTCAAGGAGATAAAGACTGTTCCAATGCCTCATCACTCCTCCTGAGAATAATTTTTTCCAAACATCCAATCTGAACCTCCCCCCAGTGCAACTTAAGGCCATTGCCTCTCATCCTATCGCTAGTTACCTGGGACAAGAGGCCTACCTCCACAACCTATAACATTATTTCAGGCACTTACAGAGAGGAATAATATGAGAAGTTTCTCACAGTGAATCCATTTGGACAAGACATGGATAGAGAGCCTGGTGATATCTTGAAATTTCCGTGGATTTATTGGGAAGGTAAAATCAAGTTAAATTGAAAGCTGGATAAAAGATTAAAAGAGTCAGGAAAGGCAGACTGCACATCAAAAAAAAGAAGAAAGATATTATAAAACAGAGATTGAAACTAGAATTAAAAAAAAAAAAAAAAAAAAACCTGGAAGAAAGAATGAATGAAGTGTAAATTTTGTTAAGATCAAACATGTGGAACAAGAAAATGGACAATAAACATAAGCCTACCAAGTAAATAGGGAAAACAGTTGTATTGTTGAGGGACATGGTTTAGTGCGAACAATAGGTGATGGATGGATGGTTGGACTGGATGATCTTGTAGGTCTTTTTCAACCTTGATGATTCTCCTTCTCTGGAGAGTCTCCTTCTCTGGAGATATTCAAGACCCGCCTGGACGCCTACTTGTGCGACCTGGTGTAGGGAACCTGCTTTGGCAGGATGGTTGGACTTGATGATCTCTGGAGGTCCCTTCCAACCCCTACAATTCTGTGATTCTGTGATTCTATGATTCTATAATAGTCTAATTATCAGAAAATACTATATGAAAAAAGATTTATTGCAAGTACTTTTCCACAGATGTCTTCCTTGGGAACAAACCATAGCCTAGGAGATGTATTGTTTTTTATTCTTACTAAGATTACCAGAAAACTTAAGTAAAAGATTTAAGCAGGAAATGGCTATTTCATAGCATAGATTTTTAGATTTAGAAAAGAGTTCTTTTTTTTTTTTTTTTTCATGAGATCAAAAGTATTATCTTTTGAAAACTAACTTACAGAACTAGTCAGGATTAAGATATAAATCAAATTAAAAAAAAAATAAATAATAAGACAAAGAAAAGGATTTTGTACAGGTATTTTTAGATGGTTGTCATAACCACAGGACTGAAATCTCTGATGTAATTCACAAGCCTTCTTAGTTTTGACCGGAAATTAAACTCATAAAATCAGAGAATATTTTATTTAAAGAAAAACTTACATAAGCTGTCTAAACCACTCCCTGCTCAAAATATATTTAATTAAATCAGGTTACACCAGACTGTGCAAGTTGACTCTTGAATTCAAGGACAGAAATCCTACAATCTTTCTGAACAACCTATTCTGGTATTTGAGTATACTCATGACATATTTTTTTTTTCCCCTTAAAACCTATTCAGAATTTAGAATCCATTTTTTATTCATCCTACCACACTGCATGATTACAATAGAACAAGTCCCAGAAGTTGGCAGCATCCAAGAATATCACTGTAGTATAGTAACACATAGAGTGAAGGGACTGGGAAATTGTGTTTAAGATAAGACATAGGCTTTCCATGAAAGGGTTTGAGTTTGACAAATGAATATTTTCTAGGAAAAAAAAAAAAAAGAAAAAAAGAAAAAAAGAAAGAAAGAAAAAAAAAAGATTAATGCAAATATTTTCAGCAGCATAGATGAAAAGAAACAAGTATCAGTGCGTAATCTTTTAATTTTTCCATAGCATCTGAATAGGTTAGTGTGAATTTGCAAATTGATTTGGATTCCACAAAATGTAGACTTCTTTTGGTCTGAGGAAATTAGAACTATAAATAAATATGTCCAAACAAAGAATAATGAAGGGGAATTATATAATGCAATAGCAACTACAAAGTGTATTTATTTGCAAATCTGATGGATTTGCAAATTTATTTGCAAATGTCATGATGGAAGAACAAAATTATTTATTTATTTTCTTTTAAAGTGTGGACAACACGTGGGAAGTATTTCATAATACGTTCCCAAACATTAGAGGAATTTTATTCAATTGCTTTGTGAGAAGAAGCCAATATTAACTCTCATTCTCAGCCTTCCAGTGTCATTTGGGGATTTTGAAGAAGTTATATGACTGAGATCTATAACATGGAGGAGTTTGGTATCTCGTTTTTTTTTTTTAAACTGAGTATTTTATTAAGTTTGAAAGTTTTCTGTATTAAATGTTTAAAATGAAACCATGATTTTCCAAAATTGTTACTAAAATTCATATCACCTAGACTGTTTTTCTTTGCTTAGAATACCTTTTGATTTCTAAAAGCAATCAAAGTAGTTTGATGGTATTTATAGTTTTGAACAGCCTGATGTATAGGTTTCAGATTCACTACAGTACTTCATTTCAGATGTGTTTAGATCAAAGCATCAGGGGTTAGGTTTTCAGGTGGAGACTGACAGAAACTTTTAATTCAAACATGCTACTTATAGAACTCAATTTTCTGTATTGTCTGAAGGCATACCTGCAGCAGTCGTTCAGTATTAATTTTGTACACTGCTGTATCTTAGTACAGCAGTAATACATATTATTGTCACTGAATTACAAAGACAAATAGCTAACCTGAGAAAAGTTCTTTTCATCCATAATCAGCTGTCAGGAAGCAGCAAGGGCCAGCTGTTCCCTAAGAGCATTCTCAGCCTCAAGCTGAAGTTGATTCACAAAAGATATGGAGGAGTAACCTTGTCAGCCAGAGCTGTATCTAGCAAGGGAACAAGACAGATCTTTAGATAATTGCCAGGACCAAACAGATTTCTGAATACATACAATATGAGGCAGGGTTAAGGTCAAGTTCATAAATCAGGCTTGGGCTTGAGTCCAACCTGGGCTTGACACCAGCACCAAGCCAAGATCATTTCAGAAATTCAGGCTGTAAGCTGATGTCCACATCAAAGTACTCTACAGCCAACAGGGCATGTGGCTGACCTGGAGACCAATGATCAATGCTTCTCAGCTAGGGAAGGAACTGAAATTGAGCCTTTCAGACCATAGGTGTATTTGGAGGCCTCAGACGAGGCTGATCAAAGCCCCTAAGGGTTATTAATGCACTCAGGACCGTGATATCAACTTGGAAATGCTATGCATTATGATGACAAATTTGATGCTATAAATCAGATGCTACTCTGACTATGAGAGACTCTGAAAGCAGGAGACCTCTGAATTAGCCAAGAAAATCAAGTGTCATTGCTGTTCACTAGCCAAGCATAAAACTGTTATGAGTCCCCTTATTATATTGCAAAGAAGGTTAAAAATGCATCTTATATAATGCTTATTGAATGATAATTAAATTCAATAAAACATATAGAAATAGATTTTAGGCAAATTGGCAAATAGAATATATTCCAGGATCTTCCTTAAAAGAAAGCATGCAGGAAATTCTAAATAAAATATGAAGTAGATACTTGATTTAAGTTCTCTTTCTCTGCCTGCTTGTAATAACAATGTCCAAGATTCAGGATAAAGCACGATATATTTATATTTAGTATAAATATACATATTTAGGATAGAGAAAGATTATATTCTTATAAAGTATCTTTGAAAATTCAGAAGGGATTGAGTTAATTGATCTCTTTTAACAGAGAGTAAAAAGTGCAAGCATTTTTGAACCACGTGTGCTTTTCCTTTTCCACAATTCTCATTATTTCGACTAGAATCTAAACTTAATCCTCATAGCCTTCATAAAAATGAATAGAAAAGTGAAAAAAACAAAAGTGGATTTCTATCAGTATTAATTTTAATTTGAGGCAGGGATCACTTTTCTTTACTACATGATATGCAACTAACATAAATATCTTAGATCAGTACCTTAGAGAAATTTGAATGTATCGATGCAAAGCAGATGAAGACATGGAAGAACCCCAAGCCTACCTGCCTGTAGCCTTGTATGGTGAACTGCTTTCATTTTCCCAAAAGTGTATATGACAAAATGGTCTTGTATATAATTTTTGATAAAATGAATTTTTCCAGGTACCATAGTTTGGGGAAAAGTTAGTTAAATGAGGTGTTGGGTAAAGGGAATTGTAGTGCTTTTGCTGTTGTTTATTTGTTTGCTACTTGTTTGTTTTCACAGAAAATATATCTACATTTAGTGATAGTACTGCAAATAGGACAAGGGGGAGGAAAGAGCTGACAAGAATAATTGAATTTACTGATAGTTGCAAGGAGATGGGCTTTAAGCAATTTTGTATGCATTGAAAATTGGAATGTGTTCAGAAGAAAAAGAAAGAAAGAAGGAATGGCTTGAAATAGGGACTATTTCCATTATGGTAGACAAAGTGATATCTTGCAGGATGTAGGTTAATAGTGACAGCTTGTTGGACTTATCAAAAATGATTTGGAAGATTTTTGAACCGAAAGGATTTCTAAGATGGCACTAATGAAATAATCTTGCTGAATTTGGTAAAGAGAGAAAATCAGTAACAGATGTTTTAGTTGTTATTTTCTGGGGTTCATTTTCTCCCCTTGTGACATGTAACAGCTTCTTAAAATTTTCTGTGTTAGTGTATCAAACCTTTATATTAGAAATAATTAGGAAATTAATCACTAGTAGTAATGATGATAGTTACACAGCAACCAGACTAGTAAAGTTGGGATCCTAAGGAGGATTAACATTTCCAGCAGGAACTTTTGGATGAAAGGTTACTTTCTTGGACCTTAAAGAAAAGGGCATTGAGTCATGGAGAAAATAAAATTAGGATCTTTTCAATCAAAGCTTATCTGTGTTAATAATAAATGGGATAATGAATGTATCTCCAGATGGTGATATCATCTTTGCTATCTTAGAGAGCTCAAGAAGAAGAGAATTAACTTTGGAATTACCTATATGTTGCAAATGATTAAGCAATTGTCAAGCATAAGGTATTTAATATTAAATGAAGTAAGTCTGGTATTCAGTGATTTTTTACCTATTTATACAGGATGTCAGCAAAGAAGTGAAAATGGGCAGATTCATTTGTTATGTTTTAACAGGGAATACTTTCTGGATTATCTCTTTTATTTGACGTAGCATTCATTGGATTCTTGATTACTTCACAGAATTAGATAATTTTTGAAATGTTACAAACCTGAAATGATGTATATGAAACTACATCAATATCCGATGATTTGAGCTGTTTCCATTGAAGCCAATAGCACATTTTTTTACTGACATCAGATTTACAAGAATTACTGGATATTCTTAGATATTTAAAATAATTATAAATATACCTAGAGGGGATTCACATGGCTATTAATTTATATACTGAAGACCAAAAACCTAGCATGTCTTAGACTTTAAGTCTTTTCACGGGATCCATAATATTTAATTTGTTGCTGCTAGTATTATTCATTTTGTTTTCCTTCACACTTTTTCATCTGTTCAGGAAAACTTGTTCTAAACTAAAATAAAAATAATTAAAAAAAAGAAAAAACTGTTTTCACTAATTCCAAAATTGGTTGGCATTGAGAGAAAAGCCTGTTCTCATAAGTTTTCTACATACAATTTTTGCAGAACTTGGAGATTTATAAAGCTCAGATAACTCAATTAAGTTCTCTGCGTGTATGTGAATTTAAAGCAAGCTCTTGACCCTTTCATATTTTTCTGTCCTTCTAAAGCATACAAACAAGCAAGTACCACATTGTTTTTTGTCTGTTTTGCTAACAGTTACAAATGTTGACAAATTTTGCTGAAAAATCTATATGTATGCCAATTAGAAGCTCAGATAGCATTAGTATTAGAAAAGGAAAAACTTTTAATAAAGATCACTGAATGTCCAATTTATGGACAGAGAAAAAGAAAATTGCCTGCACACAAAAGTACAAACAAACTAATTAAAGTATACCAAAAAAGCAGAATGAGATCTTCTTCAGAAGAAAGTAAATTTGTAAACAAATCCCAGTCACAGCCTTTACCATCCTTTATTCTTTAATATAATATAACAAACACATAAACCATGGATTGATCTTTTAAAAAGCATTTAAGAAATTGCTTGAACTCCTGTAGAAGTTATTGTCAGGAACTATTAATTCCTTTCCATGCTGTCCTTTCAAACTTTTACACTGACCACATGATTAAAAAGTGGATCATGCAGGCTGTTCTTTTTGAAGGTAGATATGCGATTATAAGATTTGAAAATTACAGTAAGAAAGCCAGTAATTGCAGTCTGGCTTATGTCAGTTCTCAGTCCAAGAATATTATACAGAAAATAAAATATATAATATATTCTGTCGTGTCCTGGATAAATCTCCTCTAGTCATGCCTGACTGAGCTACTTTCAGTGTTGTCATGGTTTTATGATTTTTGGTTACCGGTATTCCACATCATAACGTCATGTAGTGCACTGGGACTTAAAGTGTTAATGCTCAAGTTCTGGGTACCTGTCTGGAAGAGAAGAAGAACTACATTCCCCAGGGGGCTTTGCGGTCAGAGAGGAGATATAACTCCTGGCAAGGTCACCTGATGTGCTCTTCTTTGTCGGCTCTTCTTCACCTCCCTGCTGCTCAACTGGACTGCGCATCTCACCTCAGCGTTATGGTGAGGTCTATCCACCTTTCGGACATTCTCTCTCTCATTATATTTGATTTATTATCTTCAATTCTAATTATATTGTATTATAGTGTGTTATTTTGCATTCCGATACCACATTTAGTAAATTAGTTTGTTTCTCCTCAGATCGTTGCCACTGTTTTTAATTATTTTGGGGTCCCCTGTTTCCCTTTTCTGGAGACGCGGATTTTGCAAAATCCCTCTGCCCCACTAGTCATGGAACTGAGCCGGACCAGCCCGTAAACCATTGACAAGTGTGGAAGGAATTAAAGAGTTAGCCAAAAACACAGACATTGGTAGCTGGCTAGGTTTAGTTAGACTGACAAAATACATATATGTGTATGTGTGTATATATATATATATATATATATATATATATATACATAACAATATATATATTTGTTCTTCAAAGTGAAAAAAAGAGACCTCCTTTTTAGAATTTATGTCTCAAAATCAGTCATAGAATCATAGAATCACGAAGGTTGGAAAAGACCCACAGGATCACCCAGACCATCCACCTATCACCAATAGTACTCACTACACCATGTCCCTCAACACAAAATCCAAACAGTCCTTGAAAACCTCCAGGGTCGGTGACACCACCACCTCTTTGGGCAGCCCATTCCAGTGTCTGATCACTCTTTCAGAAAACTTGTATTTCCTAACGTCCAGGCTGAATCTCCCCTGGCGCAGCTTGAAGTCATTCCCTCTAGTCCTATCACTAGCAACAAGAGAAGAGGCCAACCGTCAGCTCACTGCAACCTCCTTTCAGGTAGTTATAGAGAGCAATAAGGTCTCCCCCAAGCCTCCTCTTTTTCAGACTGAACAATCCCAGCTCCCCCAGCTGATCCTCATAAGGCCTGTGCTCACTAGCTTTGTTGCCCTTCTTTGAACATGCTCCAGGGCCTCAATGTCTTTCTTGCAGTGAGGGGCTCAAAACTGGACACAGTACTTGAGGTGCAGCCTCACCAGAGCTGAGTACAGGGGGACAATCACTTCCATGTTCCTGCTGGCAACACTGTTTCTGGTGCACGCCAGGATGCCATTGGCCTTCTTGGTCATCTGGGTACACTGCTGGCTCATGTTCAGCTGACCATCAATCAATACCTCGAGGTCCCTTTCCTCTATGCAGTCTTCCAGCCACTCTTCCCCAAGCCTGTAGTATTGCCTGGAGTTACTGTGGCCTAAGTGCAGGACCCGGCATTTGGTCTTGTTGAACCTCATCACATTGGCTTCAGCCCAGCTATCCAGCCTGTCCAGATCCCTCTATAGGGCCTCGCTACCCCCAGGCAGATCAACACTTCCACTTGGTGTCATCTGCAAACTTACTGAGGGTGCACTCAATGCCCTCATCCAGGTCATCGATAAAGATATTGAAGAGGACAGGCCCCAGCACCGACCCCTGGGGAACTTCATCCGCGATAGGTCGCCAGGTGGATTTGGCTCCATTCACCATCACTCTCTGGGCCTGGCCTTCCAGCCAGTTCCTTATCCAGCCAAGAGAGTACCTGTCCAAGCTGTGGGCTGCCAGCTTCTATCAAATAGCAACTTTGAATAATCTTTCATCTTGAAAAGCCATCACAAATATCTTTCATGTTGTAGAAGCAGTTCAGGAGTTCAGAAGATGGCTGATATTTTTTTTTCTATATCCTATATCAATATATTTTGATCCACAACTTCTATCAATTATGTTATATTTCTTTCTCACTTTTGTTCATAATTAAAAGACACCTCGTGATCAACTTTCATACAGAAAACATTTACATGTTAATAATTGATTACTTTTGGATTCAATTACTCTTTTATTCAATTAGATAAATATGCTAATTCATTAAATGTTTATGAAATCTTTACTTTCTCAAAATAAGTGGCAAGCCTGAAATCCTTAAGAGATTACCTATCTTGAGAATTACTTTAAGTATGCTATTTTAACTTACGCTTAGTTTGAAAGTTATACTGAAATTATAATTTTTTTATTTTGTAAGTTTTTCAGTTATTTAAATTGCTCTTAACATTTTTTTGAATGTGTATGAAACAAGTGACAGTAGTTTCCACTGTGAGCTGCTATAATCTTCAGATCAGTTTGTTAGGAAAACAAACAGCTTGTAGAAATATATTCTAGTATAGAATATGTATAAATCATAATTCCAGAATTTTATGAATACTGTGAGCTGGTATAGTGGGGCCAAAAAGACTTACAGCTCGATTTGTATCCTTAATTTTAAATAAATTATCAAGATACCCAGGATTCCGTTGGCTTCCTAAATAATAATGCAAAAGTATATGTACTCTGGAAGATGGTGAAAAACAAATGGGATCTTAGTCTTTTTCTGAATTGACTTAATCTATTACCACTGATAATTTATGACTGTTTACTCATTTCTAATGATTGAGCTATTATTGAGATCTTGTCATAAACTTGATGATTTTAGATACAGATATGGAATCTAAAGATTTTCATTAGTTATTAATACAATAATTCATCTGAATGTTAAACAAGGAATTAATTAAGTTTCTGGGAAATCAGACGAAGTAATTTCAGCATGATAAAGAAACACTTTTAAGAAAAAATTCTTATTCATTGACCAAGAAAAGGTCAATGTATCAATGTATCATATTTTGTATCATCCAAGCTTTAACGATTTTCTTGATTTATGCAAAATAATATTTTTACTTTACAAAGATTTCTTATGGCAGAAAATGTATCCTGAAAAGGTAACAAAATGTAACACTAAGTATGATTTATCAGATTAAAAGTCAAGGTCTTGATCTACTTTAGACATAGGAGTTCTCGTTTATGATTTTTCTCATTTCTTTGTGAATGTCTTTGTTGATTTCCTGGTTTCAGCCAAGACAGTGTTAATATGCTAATATGTTAATTGATAATTATATTACATTAATAGCATTTGGTTGTTGCTGAGAGATGGGAGCATGCCATCGGCTGGGCCAGGCTGCTTGGCAGGGAAGATAGTGGCAGAGCCAGGAGAGCTGACCTGAACTGGCCAAAGGGTTATTTCATACCATGTGACATCATAAGGAAGGCTACAAATCTGTAGGGATTTTGCCAGCGAAGGTTGCTGTTGTTTGGTTGTTGCTGAGCATCAGTCAGCAGGTGTTGCTGTGTTGCTAATGGTTCATGGGTTGGCAAACAGTTCTGTTGTTAGCTGGGCATCAGTTGACATAAGGCATGTAATTGTGTTGTGGGTATATACATAGATAGATAATTATTACCTCATTTTTGTTTCTATTTTCCTTTTCTGTCTTAGTGAATATTTTTTATCTTAAATCACAAATTCTATTTTTTTTCCCAATTCTCTCCCTCATGGCATGTGGTAGGGGATTGAGCAAATGGCTGTGTGGCGTTGAGCTGCCTGCTGAGTTAAGCCACAACAGTTTAGTTCTGGACAAAAGACAAATACAAATCTTCCAGCTACCAGCTAGTTGAGATGTTCAGAAACAGGAACTCAGTCTTGTGTTATGCACACTGCATATAGTCAGAACAACCTTCTTCCTGTCAAGTGATTAATCTGCTTGTAAATACAAGAGCTGCTCCAAAAGTCTATGACTCCTATTTTATTATGTTAGCCCACAACTTCAGAGGGAGATATTGCTGGTATGGGAGTAGAAGCTGAACCTTCCCATCAGTATTCCACTACATTTTGTGACCACGTGACAGATGAAAGCAGAGGAGCAGTATGACTAAATGATGTCTGACATAGAAGTGCAAATGACACAAAGGTGTGGAATTGAATTCCTCCATGCAGAAAAAAATGCACCCATTGACATTCATCAATGCTTGATGAATGTTTATGGAAACCAAACAGTGGATGTGATGACAGTGAGATGGTGGTTGGTGCATTTCAGCAGCGGTGACAGGAATGATGGCTCACTTCTGCTGGTGGAGATGTTTATGAGCATAGCATGAAGGCTCTTTAATGATGGTGACTATTTTGAAAAGGAGTGTTTTGTAACTGAGAATTTTTCTGCCAAATACTGTTATTGTTTCCTTTGTATCTGTTGTAGTTTCCATGGAAATCAATAGGAGATATTACTTTCAGAGCAATCTGTGTAGCTAGAATGCATATTTACACTAATAGCTATCATCTATTTGCAAAAATATATACTTTTTCAGCTATATGCCTAGCTGTATATCAATTAGAAGGGACAATCCAACACATTTTACTGGAGAATACTATAACTAGTAGCAGTCTGTTCTCGAGATTTTCTGAAAGCTTATGAAATCTCTTAGAATAGGCACAGATCACTTTTTTCATTTCCCCATGTTTTCGAGGTAATTTTGTAAAAAGTAGTATTAGCAAATATGATGAAGAGATAGTAACGTAAAGAAAAGTGTGGAGATGTGGAAGGAAAGTTTAACTGTGCTGATTTTTGTCTTGCCTAAAAGGACTGCTTCCTTAAAGTGATGTGTAGATATCTTAATGAGTAACCCATACTATTACTATACTAAGCAGAGTATAATGCTTCCTTTTATCTAAGCAAATGGAAAAATAAGGAACTCAGTCCCTTAGTCCTGTAGTGATAAGGTAATAGTGTGTTTTGAGAAATGTTAAAATGCCTGTGCTGTATTCTGATACTGCAGAAGAGCGTGCAATTTGCTTATTCCTATACTATGTGAGTTTTGTGGGGATGATAGTTTGGACAGTAGAGGGCATCTCAGATAATACAAGGCAATGTGTGTAGCTCATCCAAACTCAAAATATCTGTCCTGGTACAACAGCCTATTGTGGAAGAAATTACCATTGTCGGTCTAGATATATACTTCTGGTCAGTCTGTTTGATAAATCTTTATTTACCAAAAACTAATGAAAATCTTCATACACAGCCTTTCATATGTCTAAGTAAAGGTATAAAAGTTAAATTGATCTATGCTTATCCAGCTATCACTTATTCCACAGTTCAGGCACCTAAGTTGTTCATAAGCTTCTATTTGTGTAAGAATTCATTTTTCATACAGAGAATAAACCATTTTGGTCTTCATGAACCTGAAAAGAATATAAGAAGTTACAACAGCTTCAAATTCAAGCAAGGAAAAGGAAGAAGCAGGTACATCCTCTGAACACAATAGATAAGAAAACAGTAAGCTGAATTCACAGCAAGAATAACCGTCTTGTATTGACACCTGCCATCAGATTACTCTTCCATTTCCTTGTGGCTCTGACTGTCTCATCATTTGCTTTCCTGCTGCCTGAAAATTCTCACTACATCATGAGACAGCCTTTCTTCTAAAATTGGCTATTCCATCCTGAGCCACTTTCATGATACATCAGCTCTGTTTCTTCACCATGCTGAATATAACTGGTGGCATCCATTCTGTTGTAAAAGAAGAAATACTGTAGCTGAATACAAGTCCAGTGTGCTCTGCAGCACTTTTTCTGTCCAAGAAACTGAAAATAATACTGAAAAAAATAGCTAAACTGTCTCAGTGGGTACCCTAAGTGATTCAATTTATTTTATTGATTTCCTGCCAATGGATTGCCCCCTGCTCAATGAGGAATAGAAAAGGATAGAGCCCTGGCTAAAGAGACTGAAAGATGGAGGACATGAATGATGACATAGTTATGCTGAAAGTAACCTGCAAAAGAGTAAGAATTCCTGATCTAAAAATCAACAAATGACTTTTATGTGGTATTGGCTCACTCAACACTGATGTGGCATTGAGAAACCATTATTGAATTCAGTGTTCCATTTCTTGTTTCTCTGGAATATGAATTTTGATTAATATTGTGCACAGAATTATTGTTCCTCAGCATTAAATATACCTGATTATTTTCCACTGCAATAATTGTTCAAAGAATCTAAAAAATATCCCCTTTTCTCAAATGAGGATACATTTATTAATACATATATAAGGTGCCCAGAATCTACAGAGATTGGAATCATAAAAATATCCTGTAGAGAAACAGTGTTTGTTATACTTTTCTCCTTTGCTAGTTTGATTGTAAAGATTATGGCTCTTATTCCATCACACTTATTTGCTTGTAAATCAGGCCTATCTTCACAGCCATGCTGTTACTAGTAAAAATGAAGATGAAAATTATGTGTTACCAAATTACTAACTACTGTAAATTATTGTGGATCAATTCCATACTTCAGGCATAAATGAAACACAGCAGTTAATGTCAAATTAAAATCTGACCATATTCATATTTTAATCTAAATCTTAAACAGTAAAAACTTCTACTAATGCACTCCTTTACCACTTTACTCCTTTACTTACCATAAGCTTTACTGCCCTACGATGCACAGTTTGTGTCATATGGTGGGAAGAGGCTGTGCCACCATACTGTTTTCCATTCCATATTACCAGTCTGATCAAATACATGGATAAAAACAGTCGCTTTGACAGAATCTTCTTATCAACTTAGTATGAAAAGAAAATCATTGCTTTCTTTAATCTGCCATTAGAATAGTAGATCTTTATTGATTACTTTCTTGTTGCTTAATAACAAACTAACTCAACACTTAGACATGAAAAGTATAGTCAATTGATTTTAGAAAAGTATCACAACTCTACAACATCATAGGCAATCATTTGTAAAAACTATAATTTGCATTGTCTGTAATCCCCATAGGTATTACTTTCTGTGTCACTGTTTCTTTATGGTTGGACACTGTTCTCTGTAAAGAGCACTTTGTTAGTACTTCAGAAATAAAAAAAAAAAAATAAATCAGTGAACTAACACCAACCTGCCAATGGAAAGGAATGCTTATAAACTCAGAATACTTGCAATATTGCTGTGCAATGACGCCAAGTATTTCATGCTACATCTCTATCTGTGGTAAGCATATTATAATTTTTGGTTTGTTCTGTTTCGCTTTAGTTCTTTGACAGTACACACTGAGAGTGCACAACATATTTCATCTTACTACATTGTGCAAACAATATTAATGTTAAGTACATTAAGATGAAATGCCTTTGACTTACAAAGTGTTTGAGTTCAGGATACCAAAGAAGCTAAAGTTCACTATATTCATGACATTTTCTTAACAGTTATTTTCCTTTAAATGTCTGCTTGGTCAAAGTGCAATATATACAGAATGAACTAGAATACTGGCCTGCCAATGAAATTATTCTTGAAGTTTCTTTCTGTCCAATGTATGGAAAAAATTAGATTACACCTCTCTTTTCCGTATCTCATTCCTTACATCTTTCTCCATAACAAGCATATATATACGTATCCCTCAAGATTTTATATACCACTAGAAATTGAGGTAATGAGATTGAGCTCTTTCAAACAAAGGAGGAAATTGAATCCACATCTATATGTACAATAGAAGAGAGAAAAGTGTGCTGTGTTCACTAGAACATTTTATTAAAATAAAGCTTGTCTTTCATCTGTGTTTTGAAAGTGAGGCTTTTTCAGATCTGTGAAAAGTGCTAGTAGTTCTGTTTTTAACTTGAGATGCATTTGTCCCCATCAATTAACATGGAAAATGAGTATGTAAAAATGAAATTACTGTTCTACCATCATCTCTCACAGAGAATGTCAAGATTATAAAAAGGCAAAAAGTGATGAAAAGGAAGTATTCAACAGCAACATTTAATAGAAAAAAATACATTACAGATGATTTGAGACAGCAGGAAATTTCAAAAAATACAGTCCTAAAATTGTATGCATCTGAAAGGGGGAAATTTTGTGTTGGGAACATTTGTGTATAGGCTGTTAGTTCCTACAAAGATTATTCATTTATACTTTTGAAATGTAAATCATGAAAACAGACATATTCAGATAAATTAGAAGTACTGTGCAAAGTCAACACTTTGGTGCCTCCAAATCTTTACTTGTCCATTCTATCAGAAGAAAAACGAAAAGGTGAGAATCATAGTAGAAAATCCTCTGGCTCTCTTGGAAAGTGTCCCAGAAAATTTAAACTGAATTACAAAATACAGAGCTGAAATTAGTATGCTTCTCAAACAAGAAAAGCAGTGATTGTTTAGTGATCTTTTGAATTCATAAAGGGTAAAACATCTTTTCAAGTGTTTTTTAAGAACAAGTTGGAATGAAACCATTTGGGAAAAACAGAGGCTTATAAGCAATGTGTGGCTGTTCCCCGTCTGATTTTCACTGTTTGTTCCATTCACAAAAGAAGCGAGCCCTGAGGCGTCTAAGTGCTTTGCAGTAATTATCCCCAAATGTTCAGTATTTATGAAAAATGGAATTTACTGTAGGGGATACTTCACTATCATCACTACAAAGGCATGTCACAGCAGTACATTCTAACATTGCTATAATTGTCAGACTATCACTGCCTGCTTTTCCATGGTCAAATCTTTTCTTATAAAACTTGCTCAAGGCTGAAATTGAGCACCAGGACAAAAATTTTCTCCATATCTAAGAAAGCCAATGCAATTTGGAAGTCCAAGAATCAGATCAGAATTGCCTTTTTGAATAGAAAGTGTAAATCCAATCTGTGCTGTCTTATAACTACATCTCTTTAATATGCCAACTCTGAAACAACGCCCAACAGTAAGAATCAAAGTGCTAGTGTAGCTACTTCATAAAATGACACTGAAAATGGCTTTCATCATTAATAATACAAGTCTAGACAGTGGGCAGTCTTCTCGTGGAAAGAGGCCTGAAGCCTGCTCAAGGATTACATAAGCTGCAGCTGCTGCTACAAACACGCAAATGTGAACATACCCACAGATGCATGCCCACAGATTTTCCAGCTTTGGCATGAGCCTGTGTGTGCCTTTGGGTATTCTCCAGGATCTTCTGAGTAGCTCCATGGACATAAAAAGCTATCACACACCCCTGTGAGGAGACCTCAGTATAAAGCTACAGATACATCCCAGGTTCGTTAATATTACGCCTGAGAGTTTTTTTTGTACTAATTGAGATAAACTTAAATAACTGAAGATTAAATGCCCATAGGGCACAGAAAGATCTAATTTGGACCACAAAATATAATATTGTAGATAAGAAACTTGGTCTGGAAAAAAAAAAAAGTTGAATCAAATTTCGGAATTCTTCTCTGTAAGCACAGGACTTAAGTGAGGAAAATGATGTGGGGTTTGTTAGTGTTTTTGTTTGTTTGTTTGTTTCCCTCCTTTATCTATCACTACTAACTCACTAGATGGTAGTGATTGAGAGACTTAGATTTAATACAAAAAAAGAAAATAAAACAGTTGATGGCTACACTGCATCATGTTTGGATATAAACATTTCAGAGTACACACCAGAACAGAAGTAATAAAAATGCAATAAATTGACTTTAAAAACTTACTAAACACTTCAATTTAAGTTGCGCAGGATATATAGTAATAAATCTGACCAACCGTTAGCTATGTAATTTTAGTAACAGTGAAAATTGTTTGGGGTTTTCAATCCATTTCTAACACAGTGATAAATACTTCAGTCACAGATATGCAAGGGCTGCTTCAAAATTAATGCCTCCTATTTTATTATGTTGGCTTCTGACTTCAGAGGCAGATGTTGATGGCATGAGAGTAGAAGCTGAACCTGCCAGCCAATATTCTCTTAAATTTTGTTGCCATGTGTCAGATGGCAGCAGAGGGGCAGTCTGATAAAATGATGTCTGACACTGAAGCTTGTATGATCAAAAGGTGTGGAACTACAGTCCTCGTTGAGGAAAAATTTGTACCCGTTGGCATTAATTGATGCTTGCTAAGTGTTTATGGAGACCAAACAGTGGATGTGAGTCCTCTGAGGCAGTGGGTGGTTTGCTTCATCAGTGCAGCAACAGTGGATCACCTCTGTTCAAGCAGATTTTTAAGAATGAGGCAACCACCGTGTCAAAGGCCGCACTGCCTAGGGGCTAGCGATCTGCATTCGCTAGGGCCATAGCAACATTGACACCAATATGATGAAGAAGCAAATGGCAATTTATTAAGGCACAACAACCCCTTAAATACACATCCCGTTTCACCTTAGCCCCTTAAGCATGCGTCAGGTGTTACTCACACGTTACTCACAGAGCGGGGGAGGTCCTATCGGGTCACAACCCGATACCCCGTTATCGCCTACTACAACACAGCAGGGGGTCCTTTCGCATCACAGCCCGATATCTCGTTAACGCCTACGACAACAGGATGCATGCTTTTATTTATCAGTGGCGAAAATGTGTTGTGGTCTTTGTATCTGTTGTAGTTTCCTTAGAAATAAATAGAAGACATTACTTTCAGAGAGACCTACATATTGTGAAGCTCAACATTTTAATAGTTAAAAGGTCTTTTGTCCTTGAATAGAAGCTATTTCAGAAGCATGATTTTTTATAGACTTCCAAAACAGAGACGTGAAAGAAGTCCATGTTAACTTTGCTTTTAACCTTCCTACAAGAACTGAACTCCTTCCTCCTGGATGCTGTTACAGTTCTGCTGTGTCAATTGGGTGAATTAAGGACAGACCATGAACTTAGTCTTTCAGATGTAATTCTGGTTGTTTACTTTCTTTCGACTTCATTCAAGCCCTGTGGGGGCTATTTGCTAGGCAGCCATGAACAGAATTTTAGACAGCCAGTACATACTGGTTTTATTAGATATGGTCTCCTTTTGCACAAAGCTTTTAAATCTCCTGTTTGCAGTCACCTGTTATAAGTTCAAAAGTAAACATTTTTATAATTTTTGTCAAATACTGTCAATAATAATAACAATAATAATAATAATAATTACAAGCACGTAAATCTGATGCAACTATTTCCTCTTGTAGTGGTGTAAATACTGTCTATTATTTAAATAGAGCTATGAACATATAGAACCTGCTATAGTAGAATTAGTATTAATTTATGATTATTATTATTACTATTATTATTATTATTTTATTTTATTTCTTAATTTTTTATCAATGTTTGACAGAATTTCCTTCAGCTACTGTAGTGGACCTGACAGGGATGTTAATTTTCTTCAGAGTAGCCTATATATAGCTGAGTTTTGGATTTGTGACTAAAACATTGTTCACAACACATCAGTGTTTTGATGACGGCTATACAGTGCAGTCTGTTCCTGCAGCAAGCATTCTGTGTATGTGGACACAGTTTGAACATCTGACTCCAAGTGGTCAAAAGCATATTCCAAATCATACAACATTGTATTTAATAAGAGAAATCCGGTCTTTTACATGTTTTATAGGTGTCTGAAAATTCTCAAATCCTTCAGTATTGTTCTTAGACAGCCTTTGTGATTTAGCATGATAAAATAGCATGATATTTACAACAGTAGCAGATGTGGGCAGGAAAAGTTATTCTACACATAAATGATGTTCTCTCACTAATTTAGAAGTTTGAAGTCTGATTTTTTTGTTGTTGTTGTTCAAAATAGGAGATGAACTGAAATTAGCCCTTTTTCTTCTCCCTTTTGTGTTCCTGTTCCTTTCCCCCTTCCTCAAATAAATAAATAAATATATAAATAATTTCCAGCAGAAATAAGATGTGTGAAAAACTCT
Source organism: Chrysolophus pictus (assembly GCA_037305975.1). Taxonomy (NCBI): domain Eukaryota; kingdom Metazoa; phylum Chordata; class Aves; order Galliformes; family Phasianidae; genus Chrysolophus; species Chrysolophus pictus. Next base: position 35,171,170 of record CM074576.1, on the reverse strand, counting down.
CTGTGCAACATTCCTCTTACTTTGTTCAGGGCTCAGTAGTGGTGAATACTTTCAGTACTGGTGAATATTTTACATGCACTTATTTAGAAACATGAACTTTTTTACATACCCCTTATGTATAGTCCCTTAGCTGAGGTGAGTGAATGATAAACTGGCATGTGGTTAAGGTAGTAAGTTTTTAACTGATTAACTGCTAATTTGTGTATTCCTCTTTGTATATATGATTATCCAAATGGCAGACTGATCTGACATTTTTGACTTTGGTGTCACAAGTGCCTAAAGAGTTTACAAAATAATTGCTTTTCCTTTGACATTATAAACTTAACAATCTTTAAGCTGCTGTTGCATTTAATAAACACAAACAGAATTTTAAAGGTTGGAGGGGACCTCATGTGATCACTGAGTCCAAGTTCCCTGCCACAGAAGGTTCCTTACAACAAATTGCACAGGTAGGCATCCAGATGGGTCTTGAATATCTCCAGAGAAAGAGAAGAACATCTTTGGGCAGCCTTTCCAGTGTTCCAAAACTCTGATCGAAAATAAGTTCTTCTTTGTGTTAATATGAAACTCCCTGTGACACAGTTTCTGCCCCTTGCCTCTTGCACGTCCCTAAAGCGTAAACCCACCCCCATCAACCTGACTTTTTCACTTTAGGTATTTATAAACAGTTATGAGATCCCTTCTTAGTCTTTTCTTCTCAAGAGTAAAGAGTTTCAGATTTCTCAGACTTTCCTCATATGGTAGATGCTCCAGGACTTTAATCATCTTTTTTCGCTCTGTTGCCTTTTCTAGAAGATCCCTGTCTATGGAACTGAGGAACCCAGAACTGCGCCCAGACACATGAGATAAATGGCATTCATCTTTTGCCCAAACGTTTTATTATTGCTTCCAAGCTGTACTGAAGCATTGCCAGTGATCTCAAGCTGTCTCAGTTGTCTTAGCATCATGCACTACAGCATATCTAAAAACCTTGTGGATTGGGATGCTGTATAACAGGAAAACAACTTCAGACTCAGTCTGGATCCTTCCATTGGACAACACAGGATATTCTGTGAGCCAAATGAGCTGTATGGGGCTGATCCTGAGCAATTTAACACAATGTGGAAAGCATACCTTACCTTATGTTTTCTAATCTCTGCCAAGCTCCAATAAGCATTAGTAATAGAGGGTTGACTATTGTGATTATACTCCTAGAATGATTAAACTCATGCTGAACTCCATGCTGTTATGACTTCACTGCTTCTGGCAGGTATGCTGGTTCAGCTGTCTTTTCACTTCACTGTCGGTCACGCTGTTAACAGACTCAGTGGGAGTATAGGCATTAGTGAATCAAAAAACAAGGTGTGAAATTGTTCTCCAAACTCCAGGTGAAAAGCATACGAAATGCAATATTTAGTCCTCACTTTAATCTCATGCTGCTATGAGATAGTTTTCTTCTTTGCAGATAACCTGAAATCATCTTAAAAAGAAAGTAAATGGTTAGCTTATCAAAAGAGGAGGTATATCTGTTCATCAGCAGCTTTTTAACAACCTGATGCATTTTAAACCAAAACTCTTTAAGAAGCTTTTTTTTTTTTTTTCATTTTTTCTCACTTTACAGCTGATATACTCTAAGAGAAGGTAGATTTTTTTTTTGCATCCCTCTTTGAGCCCTAGTTATTATTTTTTTTTTTCAGTCAGACAATACATGTTATCACAAAAATAAGGAATATTCTCAAAAATGTGAGTGCTTATGAAAGCAACCATTTTAGTGAGTCATAGATTCAGAAATGTAAATGGAACTCAATTCACAAAGAAAAAATCAAAAATTTATACAGGTGTTCTCCTATTCTCACTAGATAGTTTGAATTTTTCTTTTTCTTTTATTATTTTGTTGTTCTTTTCATTACTTCTATTTTTCTTTTTGCTTTTGTTTTATTTACATCAGAATATAAAACAGGCTATATAGAAAAGACCAGCAAAATTCCGAATTAGTACTTAAGATCTTACAATAATCCTCCCTTCAAGATATTACAAAATTAGCTATAAAATAAACAAAAATACTGGGTCCTCCTAAAGAGGAAAAATAAATAGATGAAAAGAATGACTTTCAGAATATATAAAATAAATAAATAAATAAGTATAAAAATGAAATAATAACTAATTATTTTAATAATAAAATTATATATATATTTTAATAGATAAATAAATATATAAAGCCAGGCAAATTCAAAAATGATAATCCAAACTCAAAACTTGCATATATATCTTCTAATAAAATAGTTAATATATTGAAAATCTATTGTATTGCAGTTAATTTTTACTAGAAAACTATATTATATCTCTCTAAAAAGGCAGGATTTTGCAAGTTGGGCAAATAAACTGTTTTAAAGCTAGCAAAAATAAAAATAACATTATTGGGTTCAGAAAAAAAAAAGGGTTCGGAGAAAAAAATAGAAACTGGAAAAACGTGTACAATCTTCTTAAATATAGCACTGTATACAACAACATAATTCTTTATCATTGGATTCTACACTTTAAGGACAGAATTTCAAATAGAAATGTAATAAACGGTTTTCTGTGTTTTGTATTATTGCATACAATCTATATCTTTCTAAGATAGGTCTTTAAAAATGGCTTGAACAAATAACAAATTGCAGCTAGCTCTTGAATAGATATAAACTTTATCTTTTTTTATTAGTACCACTGAGAAAATTCTACTGATTGACTGTCTGTAAGATGCGCTGATGTACACATGTAAGATGTACTCCTGAAGGAGTCATATCATCCCCAAAAGCAAGATTTTTGTGTGTGTTTCCCAAAGCTTTCTTCAAGAAGTTTGCTAATGACAATGAAAAATACAATCTAGTTATTTGCACATCTTCCTACATTTTTATTTGGACAGAAGGTACAGACTTTTTAAAGCAAATCCTGCCTTTCGCTACTTTTTTTATAAAGTCTTTCCATAATAGGAACTAAGTTTTGGCAAAGACCTCTTACCTGGAAATTCTGGCCCTTTGTAATACAGTACCACTTAGTCTTTTAAAGTGTGTTACACAGCTACCCAACTGGCAGGGTTCTGCAAAATATGGCAATATGTTAGACAGCCCAATGGACCAGAACTGTATAATGTGTATTTGTTTTAATGAGAATCTTATACAAAAAAGCTTCTATGTGCTTTCTAAGCTCAGACTTGCACTTGGAGGACAGTATGGACTTCTGCAAAGCATTTGACACTATCCCACAATATTATTGTCTCTAACTTGTAGAGATGTGGATTTAATGGATGGACCAGTGTGGAAAAATACTGATCATGGCCTGAATGGGCGTGATCATGAGAAAGAACTTTTTAGCTTGGAAATGCAAGTCCATAGCTTCTGCATGTACATAGAAGAAACCTGTTTGTAGAAAACTGTTTTGTAGCTGTAACCAAGTTTCCTTGCTTTCTGTGAATGACCTTGCTTATCCTGATGTGGAATGCTTTATTGTCTCACACTGTTATATATGTGACTATTGTGCAAAGGGGTTGGATGTTTCTGTAAGAAAAAAAAGTCTCTTCTTCTATGAAGGGAATTTTTCTTGGTTTTAAAATATCTCTTTATCTGGTGTAAACAAAATGATCTGGAAAAAAAAAAAGCACTACTGGCATGTACATCTAATCCTAAATTGAAGAATATTGTCAAAACTTTTTTGAAGCCTGAGCGGTATTGCAGAGATACATGAATGTTTGAGTAAGTTAACTCACATTCAGGAATGATTTCATCTGTTGTACTGTGAATCATCTTGATGAGATAAACTTGCCTGTTTTCTGCTGTGGATATGCTACTGCTAATATCCTTGTTGTTTTAGTTAACAGGGATATCTTACACAGTACTTTAAGTTAGAGAAATATAGAATTTTCAGCTTCAGTTCCAGCATCCTCCTTGAAAATGGCAAATACAATCAGATACTCTGAAAAAAAGAAATTGACCCTCATTTGAAGTTAAACCTAAATCAAGGAGTGTTTTGATGTTTCAAAAATATTTACAAATGTTATTTTTCAACATTTTTTTCCTCTCTTTATATGCACTTCTGAAGCTTTTGACTCTGCTGGGAAAAGAACTGGAAGTTCTGAAATATCAAAGCAAAATCTGTTCATACAAGATTTTCATAAGACAGAGGATTAACAGTCAACAAATGAACATCAGTGCAGTATCTTTTGAAGTTTCTCTGCTGGTGATGCTATAGTAACTCCGTTGTTCCTGGCCTTCTCTTTCTAAATTCCATTTGCTTTTCTTTTTTTGGGTGGGGGAGATTTAATGTAAGTTATTGCATTTGAATTTCTGACTCATCCTCTCTTGTCTGGTTCTGAGTACTGAAAAGTATTATTATATTCAAAGAGAATTGGTAACTGAAATGATATAGGCCGTCAATGTTCTCATTCAGACTTCTCTTCAGCATTAGAATTCCGTGCAGTCTTGCATGCTGTTAGTTGAAGATTTATTCTTGAACTTTTTATTTTCACAAGTCTTGTTATATAATAACTATGCAGAAATGTTAATAATCTTATGACTAAACAGGCCAATATTCATAAGAATATATGTTTGTACTTGTTTAACCTCAATGAAATAGCCTAGTGGAAATTTAACACATTTTAAAAATTCAAATAAAAGCTTTTTTACTCAATTAGAACAACAACAAGTCTAATGCTCTTTTTTGCACTGAAAAAAATCATCATTACAATAACTTACAGTGATAAATCTCAAAAGACTTATATTCTTTAACTCAAGTTTAGACCTTCTGCTTATTATTCAGGTTCACTAGCCCAAATCTTCTTCATTCTACATTAGAGAACTTGTCCTGATATTTTCTTCTCCCTTCTCCCAGATATCACATAAGGTTATTTTTGTATTCTATAAATATTTAATTAGCTACACAAAGTGAAACTATTCCAACATGGATGACAAATTCACACTTACAGTAGTTTACAATTGAAGACTTTTTGTTATGTACTGTAAAATAAAAATTCTGAACTTATTTTTTCTTTTATTTGAAGAAAGATCTTTGACATTTGACTACTTAACTATTAAGAGGAAATCTGTGCTTTGTGTAGTCTGCACATTGTTTCCCAGAAAAATCAGAAAAGTCCTATTCATGTCCAGTGTTTAATGAACACTACTTGCCCATTTCTTGCTCCTGACTGAGTCCCATACAGCCACTAGGAATCTGATTTAGCAGGCAATATAAGCATGCTGGATCACACAGAGCAGTTCAAAATCATGTGATGAACCTGTTTGTTCACTTTTACCTCATTCAGATTTACGTGGAAACTGGTGAGAGAAGCCCAGGATGCTATCATTTGACAATTAATCTTGAGTCTTACAGTATATCTTATAATGTGACTCTAGGATAAACCCCTCCCAAAATTCGCTTTATAATTTGAAATATTTCCTTATATGGCTTACTTTCATTATACAAAATTCCTCTTTTTGGTTCATGCATATAAGTAATTGCAGTGGACTTCACTGAATGAAGATAGATAGCATAGGCTTGAGTATATTCACAGTAAGTGGTTCTAAGCTAATCAACATCATACGCCTAGCAAATTTGTTTATTGCAAACATTTGCCTTAAAGTAATCATGATAGATTGCCTAATACTCTAATATATGTAGAAAGATTAATTAAGTATTTTTATGCAGTAGCTGAATGTTTATCAGACAGGTGATACATAATGAAAAGACATGATTATTCCCATAGTTTTTATTTTTTTTCTCTAATAATGAATGCAGATATTACCTGTAGGGGTTGAGGTTGTTTTATTTTTTTCAAGTAGCAGTTACACATAAATAGTCATCACTACTTTGGCACCCTGACAGGTGTAATAAATATTTTATACAGATGATTCACTGATTCCAAGAAGTAAATATGCCTGTTCTACTCTACACCACAAAATGATTCTATGATGCTATGATTCTATGATGATTCAATGATTCTATGTGGAGTTCTTTTTCCAATCCATGGAGGTATAGTGTTCCCCAGTATATTCATTACTCAGATTCACACTTATTCAGACAACTTCTAGAAAGTATCTGCATTAAAGTATTTATAAATATCTGCTGTTGTAATTGAGATTCAAAAAAAGAACTATGTCTCCACAGCTACATTTGCACAAAAAAATGACTGTGTAATATACACTGTTAGGTATCCAACCTAGGACAGTAAATGTCATTTATACTCCATATTTTAGTAATAACAGAATTACAGAATCACAGAATGGCCAGGGTTGGAAGGGACCTCAAGGATCATGAATCTCCAACTCCCCTGCCACATGTAGGGCCACCAACCTCCACATTTAATACTAGACCAGGCTGCCCTGGGCCGCATCCAGTCTGGCCTTGAACACCTCTAGGGACGGGGCATCCACACCTCTCTGGACAGCCTCTTCGAGCACCTCACCACTCTCTCTGTAAAGAACTTCTCCCTGACATCCAACCTAAATCTTCCCTCCCTCAACTTGAAACCATTTCCCCTTGTCCTGCTGTTATCTACCCTTTCAAAGAGTTGATTCCCCTCCTGTTTGTAGGCTCCCTTTAGGTACTGAACGGCTGCAATGAGGTCACCCCACAGCCTTCTTTTCTCCAGACTGAACAAGCCCAGCTCTGTCAGCCTGTCTTCATAGGGGAGGTGCTCCAGTCCCCTGATCATCTATGTGGCATGGTTTCAGCAGGCATGGGTTTTTTTCATGTTTTTCTGTGATTACATATTTTTTTATTATAAAAATTTCTTTTTTTTTCTTTATAGCAGTCTGTGTAGCATATGCTTACAGTGGTTACATTTAATATTATTTATTGAAATTACACAATATGTATTCAAGTGCACACACACTGCTTTGAAAATTTATTCCATAAAAATCTTTTCAACATTTATAGCTCTGAAATGTTTTTTCTAACTATTATTAATAGACTTTCAGTAATATTTAAATCCTTTTCCACACTACAAAAACATAGGCTGATTCCAAAGCTGTAAAAATCCAAATGGATTGGAGAATTGGATAGGTGAAAATGCATTGTATTTCTCCTTCTCAGCGTTCTTTGTAAAGTTATATCTTCTTAATTTTGAAAGGAGGATAATCTGAAGTATTGAGGCAAAATATTAGAATCTGCCATCCTGGGAAAAAAATAAAAAATCATCTACTGTCAAGTTTTTGTACATAATAAGTGAAGTATGGAGTACTGCATTTTCCAGAATTGACATCTGTTTTGTTTAAGAGATGATGTCTGCGGTGCCAAAGTAGACAAAGCAATAAACAACCTTTCAGGAGCTCAAGCATTAATCAACTGCAGAAGATGTTTGCTACAAGTATATGCCTTTGCCATACACACTACTGTTATCAACAAGACACTTTCAGAGTACAACATCTTACAGAAACTGCAATTGTTCCTCCTTTTTAGAGAGTTTAGAAGAAATATGAAGTGTTTTTGTCACTGTCTTCCTGAAATTCTGAAATGATGCTGACATCACAAATGGATCTTACTTTGGGTAAATGAGAAGCTTCGTAGTCTGTAAATAGCAGTGATGATAGCTGTCTAATATCAGGATAGTAATTGTTACAGTGGTACATCCAGTGAATCGACACTGAGATAGATAAGGGTAAATATGTAATGATCCTTGAGTGTTTACTACTCTTTTAAAATCTGAGTTATTGTGTGACCCAAAGCTTAGCTAGAAATATTTCTTTTTTTCCTACTTCTACTCTCCTACTATTTGTCCTCTTTGAGCTATAAAACCTTATATGCTTTATTATGCTACTGAATATCTATGAAAATTATATTCATAGGAGTGAAACTCTCTACAGAGGTCAAAGTTGAACTTCTTTGTACGGAAGATCTTTTGAAGGTTAAAATTGGTATCTGTAAAACGTGACATTGGAGAACAAAAGCCTGTCTGCTCATTGTAATTAAAACACGATATTATCCTTTTATTCTGTAGCAAATTATGTACCACTTTCAAGAGTGTTTGCTTTCATTTTTTAAATATCTTTCAGTAGAAGTCCCAGTTAGTATATTTGAAGTTATTTCTAAAATATATATTGAGAAAAGACCCTTGGCCTGTGTTATTACATGCTGTACAATTTGTTCAAGAATCTTGAGACTATCTGTTTTATCTAGGTCTCTCTTAAAATCACTCATGTTTCAAATGAGACATTTGACAGAAAACAGGAAAGGAAGTCCTGAGACAAAGAACCTACAGGGCAAATAACTTCCATACATTTAAATAAAGCTTAAATATCTCTCCTGCAGCATAATACTTTTGAAATAAAAATCTTTTCTCAGTTCTGAGTAAATGATATGATGAATGCTACTCAAAGCAAAGAACAAACATTGTATCTGTCTCATCTTATGTATTTAACCGTGTCAAAAGCCGACTTGAGTAATCCACACACAAATTGTAAATGCAGAAAAAGGTCATCAGAGCAAAAGTAAAAAGACAATAGACATGATAGGCTCAAGTACTTATTGAATTACCTAATTAAGCAGACAAGTGACTCACAAGTGACTTAGAAAGAGTCTATGTACTGACATGACACAGAAAGAAACTCTTAAGTCTCCAGTAGGGAGCTAAGTGAAACTATTAGAAATACCTGATTAAAGCCTAGATGCTAAAAAGACTAGAAAATACTGAATATATAACTAAATGAAATGCTGAATATATAACTAAATATATTACTAATGAATCATAGAATCGTAGAATCACCAAGGTTGGAAAAGACCTACCGGATCACCCAGTCCAACCATCACAATAGTTCTCACTAAGCCATGTCCCTCAGCACAACGTCTAAACGTTCCTTGAACACCTCCAGGGTCAGTGACTCCACCACCTCCATGGGCAGCCCATTCCAGTACCTAACCACTCGTCCAGAGAAGTAGTATTCCCTAATGTCCAGCCTGAATCTCCTCTGGCACAGCTTGAAGCCACTCCCTCTAGTCCTATCACCAGTTACATGAGAGAAAGAGGCCAACCCCCAGCTCACTACAACCTCCCTTCAGGTAGTTATAGAGAGCAATAAGGTCTCCCCCAAGCCTCCTGTCTCCATGAGAAAAGACAAAGACGGTACTTCAGATTTTTTCAAGTTATCTCTAATTTTATTCCTTATCATCCTTATCAGGTCAAGGATTTAATTTAACCCCTAAAACTCAAGTTAGAAAATTTCCCTATATCTTTCAAGTATTTCTTACACATTGTGAGATTATGACTATGTTACTGAATGACAGAATAACTGGATTAGAGTTGAAGTGGCATAGAATGATTTGAGCAAATGCTGCTTAAGTTTAACTAATTTTACATGACTTGTTGTACAGTTGTTCAGGATATTTCAAAACTGAGCCAAAAAGAGATGAAAATTGTATAAGAAATATATAAGACCTTAGTCCAGGGGTCAAGTTCAATGCTGACCCTTTTATTTAACATATATATAAACATCCCAAGAACCACATGAAATTTTCATTAATATCAATACTTTAAAAACAACTATTTTTTTTAAATTTCCTATCTAGATCTATTCAGGAAAACTGAATTTGGGGAAATATTTCACCCAGGATCTTCCTTAGAAAACAGGAACAATGTTGTACGAGGTTTGGCTGCCTCCATTCTACTGAGTCTTACAACACATCCTAGAATTATCATCCTAGAATTGTGTGGATCTTGATATAGTTCAAAAAAGTCCTAGAATAACTTTGCTTGGAAATGCAAAATATCTTTTGTAGATTTATCTCAATAAATGTCTTCACAGCAAGTTTCTTATTCTCAGTTAGTGATCCTCTAAACCGGTTATTGTCAATAGACATAAATAAGCAGTTCAATTTATCTGAAAAGGTGTAGATACGGATGTCATGAATCACCTCCTAAAGGAGCCTTTTTTTTTTCTCCAGCAATCATAAGGAGATCTGACACAGACTTGACTTTTACCTAAAAATACTCATTTAAGTGTACTCATTGTAAGTGATAATTCTTTTATGCCATTGCCTCAAAGCTTGCTGATGAACAAGTCCAAGCAAGTCCTTGACCAAGATTGAGAAATCCATTGTCTGGAGAACACTGATGGACAAGTCCTGGGCAAGGGTTGCAAAATCCTTTGTCTGAGGGACACAGATGGACAAGCCTGGAGGCAACAAGAGAGAGATAAGTTGCAGATTAATGGCCAGGAAGCAGTCTTTTGTGTGGGCTTATCTTGAGGAAGATGGTTATCTCAAGAGGTGCTGCACATGACTTCTACCCAAGCACCCAAGAATGCCATGATGGCAGAAGAAGAAGGGACAACCATGAGATTAGGTTTTCTGGCAACAGACTCCTTGTGAGGTTGAGGGTATTTTTTTGACATGAGAAGTATCACGACCAGCCTCTCTCCCTCCCAGGCTTGCTCTGCACTCTACCTTCTTGCTGCCTAAGGCCAGTCATGCTGCTGCTGCTCTCCCCCAAGAGATTTCTGAAATGAGAAGCCTCATGACATGAGACCTGCATGCTGAAGAAGAACAAGAAAGTGTCTGCCATCAGATCCCTCACTACTGGAATGCCTGCATGCTGATGGACTCTCTCCTGGTCCAGCTACCCGAGTCCTGCTGCTTCCTCCTGGACTTACCCTGTGGCTTCTTCCTGCTACCTGCCTGCTGCCCAAGGCCGGCCACGCTGCTGCTGCTCTCTTCCTGTCCTTTTGCCTCGGACCATTGGAATGGAGTGAAAGGGGACCGCTGCTGGATCCTGGTGGTGACTATCCCTGCTTTACACAATTCTTACCTCTTTCCTATCTTTTCTATCACCTGCCTTCTCTTCCCCATCACCCTAATTCATAATAGTGTACATCCTCCCCTTCTCCCTGATTAAGATTTGTAATAAATTGGTCAGACCAACATTTGAACCATTGCTTCTTAATCTCACACTGGGTATACATATATTAAAGAACCTCCTCTCCCTCCTATAAATTGGAGCGAGACACTCATGTGGTGAAAATACAATAGAGCTATGCACTGCTGTCAAGCATTTAACGGCAACATGGATTTTTCTCCTGCATTATAGGTTGTTGGATTTTTTTAAATGTAATTCAGCTTAATTTATTTTTATTTCATCATTTTCCTAAGGTTAGTAAATTTGCATCCCACAACACTGTCTATAAACTGAATACAGTAAACTTTGAATACAGTACGAACGCAATAAGTTTGTTCAATTTACACCTTGGGTATTCTTTCCTATTATTTTCAGTATTGTTAAATTCAGCTTTTTATTAACACTATATATGTTTGCATTCTTTTACATTTCAAGTTATCTTCAAAGATTATATTTTGCTCTCCATAGTGAATGTTCTACTTCAGGGGACTTTTCTTAATCTCAAGAGTCTTTTGAATGGGAAATTTGTTTATATGTTTGTTTGCCTGTTTACTGGGTAACCATTTTAATAATCAATATGTGGAGATGGCGGTTATTATTATTATTAATGTGAATGAACACATATGTTTTCATTTATTTTTAACTTTGCTGATGTTTATTCTTTGTACTGAAATTTTCCATGCCACGTATTTGCCTTAGGCTGAGTTATTTCGGAACATTTGCACAAAAGAGATCAGAGAAAGAGAAGAAAATTAAAAATATATATATATATATCTTACATCCATTTCACTGGGAAGCTTTTAGTCAAAAAATCTGATGTAAGGAGGACCGTGCTGTAAAACACAGCACTCAGAGGGAGAACTTAGGTCTGAATAAGCCAAAACTTTAACACTGACATTGTAATTTTGGGACCAAAGAATGTGAGAGTCATAGCTTGATTCTTTAAATATGTTTTCAGATTTATTTTCAATTTATTTCAATTTGTTTGTTCCTTTCATTTTAGTGTGTTTTCTAAAAATAGATGGAGAATTGTAATTACAGCAATATGAAATCATTTGAGAGAAGATTGGTCATTTAAATATACTCTTCTGATAAAATGCTTTACTTTGTCACAGAACACAAAAGTAAAAACTAATTTGACTTTTCTTATATTTGCTTGAATTCACAATCTTAAAACAGAACAACTGAATCTGGAGCATCAATGATTACTGTGGGTCGAGCAAATTATAGTTGATTTATATGAAAGATGGTTTTAGCTAAACACATTATATGTGACTATTCTGATGTCATTACAGTAAGTGTTATATATTTATTGTTACTTACTACAACTCTGAAGCAGCCCTGAAAATATTTTTACATTCAGTAAAGGTGAAAGTAATTGCAAATTATATATTTAATTTACCAAGATATTTTTCTAGGATAATTTTCTATGGATCATGAACATATGTTATGTTCCAGAGGCAGCGAAGTCTGTTTAAATTAATTACCAGACCACAGGAAGCTTAAGGAACACAAAATAATCCTTATCTGATAAAATGGAGTGGTTAAAGTGGTTTCTTAAAACCACAATACCGAGAGCACTATCAAAGCTGGATAGTGCAGCTGGATCTCAGTAAATGAAGCTGTAATGCATTCTCAGGTTAACACTATGATTCAAATATATTTTTAGAATATTTTCACTGTTAGTGATAATGCCTCAGTATAGGTAATTGATTACATTGCAGTATGAAGATTTGTCATATACTGGATGGCAACTAAATATAAAAATAATATATAATTCATATCAGATACAGTATTTAATTTAAAATCTCTCTTTCATACCTTCATTGAGGTTCATTACTAAAGATGAAATCATTCACTACCATTCAGTAGTAGAATTACTTGTACTTTGAAATTAATGAGCTGAAATTAAGCTCAGATCTTACAAGGTTAAATTACTCTTTTCCTATCCTGCATTTTCCAGGAGTTTTACATTACAAAAATTACAGGTGATGATGTGAAGCTGAAGGAAAACCCACAAGTCATGAATCCAGGTCACAGCTCTGGAACAGAAACTAGAATAGCAAATGATCAGAAGAAATGACCCTACCTTGTCTTTCTCACTAACTCATGCAACTTTTCTTCCCTCTAATGTAGACTTTCATGGAGCTATTTTATCTCTTCAATGAGATTATTTGAGACATAAGCTCCTTAGAGTTGAAAAGAAAGAAAAAAAATATCTCGAGGGTTAAGATTTTTCTCCAGAAAGAGGGGGAAAGAAAAGGAGAAAGAAAAAGAGAAAAGAGGAGACTTTATAGTGCTTTAAACTCTCAATTGGATTCCTACCAACTGAAGTGAATGGCTTTAATATATTTTATTCTTTGTATAGATGATTCACTGCACAATCACATTCCATTTGAAAAGAATGTATTTTAACAGTAATTATTCTGTCATTTTGCATTATCCCTAACTTCACAGAATGAAGACCTGTGGGAAAAATGCAACATAGGTTTCATGGATTAACAGTTCAGGTGGAAGTCCTCTCATTTCACTAGAACTGCTCCTATTTAGACCAGTGAAGAACTGAACTTCTATTCCCATTGCACTTGCCATTTATTTCAAAGCATCTTGAAAACATATTTACCTCATTATGTACATAGTTTATAGATACAACACATTACATTTTGTTTGATTTTGAAAGAATATGTATTAAACTGGACTGTATAACTCAGTGGCTTTTTATACTTAAATGTTAAATGCATAAAAGTAGCTATAAATTCAAAATATTCAGTGACATATTAAATATAAAGTATTATTCCATCTTGATTGTTTCTCAGTTTTGGACATTTAATAACATTCATAAACAAGAGCAAGAAAAGTGAAGAAAAGCTGACATTTGTTTAAGATAATAAACCATTCAGAGCATAATAATGCTGGTTTAACTGCATCTGTCTTCATTAAACATTACTTTCAAATCAAATGCATTTGTGTGAAAAAATGCTATACATTAAGGAAGATGTTGATTAACCTTTTTTGTACCTCCTGGCAAAATTTCTTTATCCAAATCTGCTCCTCCTACTCCTTACAGCCTCTATGCCACATCTTTATCTTATAGCTGTTTCTTTGAGCTCTTCCTGTAGCCAAACACTTCTTGCTGAATAGTATGAGTAGCAGAAGCTTTACAGCAGCCAAAAGAGAGCAGATATCTCAAGCACTACTTCCACACCATTTGAAACAGCAGTACATGTCACGGGTTCACCATCCTATGATCAGTTCTAGAAAATTTCTTTCACTGCAGGTCTGAAATCCCTAAGGCCCTGCCTTCTGTTTTGCAGACACATAATCCCTTTCTTTCATCAGCATGGAACAAATGGTTATCCCTACTGTGCTACTTTAATTCCCCAGGCCAACCCAGGGCATGAATATGTAATATGAATTTGTAATATGGTATTCGGTTCAATACATGCCAATACTGTGTAACATATTCCACAGCTGATCTCTGTAGCAGGAGTGGCCAGCTCTCTGTTTTGCACTGATCATTTCCCTGCACAAGCCAGGATGTTCTTATAAGACTAGCTCTAAAATCTAAATCCCTTGTCCCTTCTCTGGCTGCTCCACTCAGACTGGAAATTCTGATCATCAGTATGATGCAAGGGACTAGAATCCTATTATTAGTTACTAGTTACCGAAGCATAAGACTAGAAGAAATTTTGTCTCACTTTCTCTTTCATCTTTCCTACTGGAATTGCTTGACTGAGCTGCATAACATGTCATAAGTTCACAAGAGCTCCACTAGATTTTTTGCCACAGGAAGGCGGAGGGAGATCCACAGATCAGCAGAGAGGGAAGAGCAGACCTGACACATGGACTCTTTGTGCAGCCACTGTGGATTTGCTGTAAGTGTATTTGTGTCCCATGCTGCATATGGGGTTTGCCTTTATGAACCAGGCAGTATATCTTTTATAGCTACATACTGGAAGACTCTGTGTCATGTAACCAGTCCATAATTATCGTTTGGAGTTTATTTTATTTTATTTTCTATGAACTCTTAATTTTTTTCAATACCTGTCAAGGTAAGAGGAACTTGTGAAAATGGTCTCCTGAAGGCCTGGTAGCTCTGCAACACTTGTCCATTAGGAAGCATATTGCTATATGCTTTTTAGTTTTTAAAATCTGTTTGGTTTCATTACTCCCAGAATAACTGTAGAGACATCCCTTTATGTTGGTCATATTGTTTCATAATGAGAACACAGAATTTCCATATCTATAAAGATTTCCTATAATCAAGACACAGCTTAGTGCACCAATTTGTGTTTTGACATGGTATTCCTTGTGCACATTAAATAATAATAATAATAATAATAATAATAATAATAATGATAATAATAATAAAAAATATTACATATCTCTCTGTGCAAAAGATTTGAGCGTTCTCTTTTGCTGTTGTTCTGGTTTTCATGCAGATTTATTTATTTATTTATTTATTTTCATTTTAAAGATATCACATGAAGATCAAATTGATAAATTTATGCCAAAAGACATTACTTTTTGTCTGAACAATTATGGAAGCAATAAAATTAAAGACAAATAGTTTTGAGAGTTCACAAAAAGTCACGTGGCAGGGAGGTTGCCTTTTAAAGCAGAAAAATGAACTGCTATTTATTCTACTAGTATATGATAGACGAGCTTAATTAAAGTCAAAATGGAAAAAAGTATATATAAATTAACATATTTGGATTAGACACAGTACATTCTGTGGATTGTAATGAGTGTGTGAAGTGTGTGAGTGCCCTGGAATGCCCCTTCTGTTGCAGAAATTAATTGCTAAGCTTATACCTGTGCAAATTCTGGCCTTAGAGATATCTTCTACCATTTAAGGAAAAATACAGACCACATATTAATTTACATCATTTTTTTCCCAGATATATATGAAAAGAAATAAGCGTTATAATGTTCATTTACTTAATCTGAAACCTTAGATCTGTGTTGTTGTTTTTTCTTATGTCTGTTTCTTCTTGTTGTTTGTTTGTGTCTCCATTCTTGACGTATTTCTCCTTGGTAGTATCATACTCATGTATTACAGAAACCTACATCCTAAATGGGGAGCTACGTGTTCTCCTTTGTTGTCAGGAATAGATTTCACAGCTTTTCCCATTTCTAAGATTTCACTTGAAATTCTGCATCTTCACATACTCATTTGGACTCTATCTCCATCTAATTTCTCTTTCTTCACTGTCTTATATCTGGTTAAAACTACATACATTATTACATACATTAAGTTTGTGATATTTTAACTGATTAGTGTGAGAATTTTGCTACTGAATGAAGAGCATAGATAAGGAAGAAGCTGAATGATCTTACTGATTTGGCAAAATGACTTAGCTTCATAAATAAACACTTGAAAGACAGATTTAAATAGTTAAGCCAAATACTATGTATGCCTTCATCAGTAAATATAAGAATTAAAACATTAGTAATTTTCCTAATTTCTAACACCCAATTATGTTGGCATCAGCCATATCAATTTCTGGTGAACAACATTTGATACGCCTTCTGTGCAAGAACAATTGAGAGAATATCATCAGCTGACTGCAGCACTGTGTCTGCAGTTCCCTAGGAAAGAAGAAGATGTATAAAAGTACACACTGTGCATTTTTTATTATTCCTACTTGGAAAAAGATCAGGTTCAAGAGTAGGAGGCATGCTATTTTTCTAGAACAAAGGCACTATAAAAAACATTCACATTCTCTGCACTGATTTTGCAAGATACTCCAAATTCTAAATCTAATTCTGTTTTTAAAACCAATTTTTCAGAGTTAGCAAATTATTCTCATAACTTTTGCAGGTATAAATATTTATGCCAAAGGCTAAGTACAGAAAAATGAAGATGCTAAATTCATTAAGTTAGCATAGCAGGCTGTGAGTGAATGAAGCTTGTTGCTTTTTTCTTTCTGCTTTCCCAAGTTGAAGCAAAATTGGCTTTAAACAAATATACCCTCATAGAATCACAGAATCATAGAATTGCTCAGGTTGGAAAAGATCTTAAAGATTAAGTCCAACCACAAACTAACCACACTACCCTAACTAACATCTCCCTGCTAAATCATGTCCCTGAGCACCACATCCAAATGGTTTTTAAACACATTCAGGGATGGTGACTCAACCACTTCTCTGGGGGGCCTATTCCAGTGCTTAACCACCCTTTCTGTAAAGAAGTATTTCCTGTCATCAAACCTAAACTTACCCTGGCGCAACTTAAGGCCATTTCCCCTTGTCTTGTCACCTGTCACCAGTGAGAAGAGACCAGCCCTGCTCTCACTGTAAGCACATATCAGATACTGGAAGAGAGCAATAAGGTCTCCCCTTAGTCTCCTCTCCCCTAGACTAAACAGCCTCCGTTCCTTCAGTGTCTCCTCATAGGGCATATTCTCCAAGCCCTTCACAAGCCTTGCTGCCCTTCTTTGGACTGCTCCAGCACCTCAGTGTCCTTTCTGTACTGAAGTCCCCAAAACTGAACACAGTACTCAAGGTGAGGCCTCACCAGCGCCGAGTACAGGGGCAGGATTACTTCCCTAGTCTTGCTCACCACACCATTCCTGATTCAAGCTAGGATGCAATTGGCCTTCTTGGCCACCTGGGAACACTGCTGGCTCATATTCAGCTGACTGTCCATCAGTACACCAAGGTCCCTTTCCATCAGGCAGCTTTCCAACCACTCCTCTCCAAGCCCAGGGGTTGCCTGTGGTTGTTGTCACCAAAATACGGACCCGGCACTTGGCCCTATTAAAACTCATACAGTTAACTTTGGCCCACTGATCCAGTCTATCCTGGTCCCTCTGTAATGCCCAAGTGTAGTGCTTGATCGCCAAAGTTAGCTGCTTCGAAGCTGTTCCAGCCAGAACCGCAGTGACTGACCACGAGGTACAGGGGGGTTTCAGTCAGTTCCCTCATTCAGGGATCCCCGAGAAAACAGAACGGCCGGGCAGCTCTTGGCTGGACAATTCTCGCAAGAGTGGCTGATGCAGAGGGGGCGTTGCCAGGGCAATGGCTCTGCATTCCACACCCTAGCCTAGAAAAAGTATCCAGGAGGGTAGTGAGATGGAGAGGAGGAGTTGGGGTGTGAGCATCACATGGGCTGTTTTAACGAGGAGAAACACTAAGCCACCCATACATGGGACTACACGCAAGGGGGTTGTTATCACTTCAAGTGAGTGATAAGTGCGCGGGCTCCTGTTAACCACCTAGCAACCGGTTGAGGGCAGAGCCAGCACTACCGGCAGGGTGGGGCTGATCAGTCTCACCTCATTAAGGCTATCTAGTAGTGTTAGTGTGCCTACTGGTTTGCAGTGGCTGCACCCCGATGGAAGGCTACCACCACAAAAATTGTGGAGACTCAGACAGAAGTCCCATGCTCGCATAGAAGGAAGACTGCAGCCAAAAAGAATGTGAAGACTCAGATCGAGGTCCTGTGCATGCATGAAAGTATAGCTGATGCTAAGACAAGTGTGGAGACTCAGACTGAGGCCCAAACACAAGATGGTAAAACACAGGTCACTGGCTGTCATGAGTGCCAGAGCCTGGCCTTTGTAATGCCACGTGATGGAGGCAGCACTTGTATAAGATGTGACCAGCTA
The DNA here is from genome assembly GCA_037305975.1 of Chrysolophus pictus. Taxonomy (NCBI): domain Eukaryota; kingdom Metazoa; phylum Chordata; class Aves; order Galliformes; family Phasianidae; genus Chrysolophus; species Chrysolophus pictus. Next base: position 35,152,720 of record CM074576.1, on the reverse strand, counting down.
AATGACTTACTCAGCTTTGTGGTTGACCTGAAGGAGGAGGTGGAGAGGCTGAGGACCATAAAGGAATGTGAGAGGGAGACTGATTGATGTAGCCAGTCCCTATCAGCCCCAAGATCTTAGCACACATATGAGGCTCCACATAGAGCACATCACCCCCTGCTGCCTTGCAAACAGGTGGGAGAGGTGAACCAGCAGGCAGACGGTGCTGCAGTGAGCCCCTGTCCTCTCTGACCCCAGCAACAATTTGAGAAAGGAGGAGGAGTGGAAACAGATACTGGCTCAGTGAAGTGGGTATCCCCCATCCCGACTATCCTTGGCTCCTCAGATCCCTCTGCGCAATAGGTTTGAGGCCCTGGAACTCGAGGGAGAGGTGAATGAGGGTGTGGAGGGAGGTCCACCCATGAGTTTGCCTCAGGTGAAGTGGTTGACCCCACGCCTCAAGACTCCCTCATCCGGAAGGACAGAAGGGTCATAGGCGACTCCCTGCTGAGAGGAACAGAAGACCCTATATGTCAACCTGACTCTACCCACAGGGAGGTGTGCTGCCTCCCTGGGGCATGGGTCAGGGTCATTTATAGGAAACTTCCTGGACTGATTCACCCTTCTGATAGTTCAGGCTGGCAGTAACGAAGTTGCTGAGAAAAGCCTCAGGACTGTCAAGAAAGACTTCAGGGGACTGGGGCAGGTAGTTGATGGAGCGGGCATGCAGGTGGTGTTTTCTTCTATACCTTCTGTGCCAGGGCAGGATACTGAGAGGATCCAAAAAACTCATCTCATAAATAAATGGCTTAGAAGTTGGTGCAAACACAGGAATTTTTTTTTTTTTTTTTTTACCACGGGGCAATTTACTAGGCACCTGGCATGATGGGTGCAGATGGAAGTAGCCTGTCTCTGAGGGGTAAGAGGATCTTAGCCGAGGAACTGGTGGGACTCATTGAAAGGTCTTTAAACTAGGTATGAAGGGGGAAGGGGACAAAACGAGGGCTGCTGGGGTTGAACGGGTTGTTCGAGGGCTCTTACCAAACTTGATGGGCGAAGACGGTGGAGTACAAAGGGATGGACTGGGACAGGGGAATGCTGGGAATGCTGCTGTTCTAGGGGATCCTAGATCCTCCATAAAGGTGGTGAGACAGAAAGCCCAGCTGAAGTGCCTTTATACCAATGCACACAGCCTGGGAAATAAGCAGGACAAGTTGGAAACCGTGATGTTCTTGGAAAGTTATGACCTTGCTGCTATCACAGAAACGTGGTGGGATGGTTCCCATAGCTGGAATACCACCACTGAGGGGTATCGGATCTTTAGAAGGGATAGGTGAGATAGAAGTGGTGGGGGAGTTGCCCTCTATGTCAAAGAGTGGATAGACTGTGAGAAGCTGCCTCTAAGAAACAGTCAGGAACAGGTTGAGAGCCTGCGGGTTAGAATTAGGGACAGGACTAATAGAGGTCAGCTGGTAATAGGCGTATATTACAGGCAACCTGATCAAGGGGAGACTGCTGACGAGACTTTCTTGCTTCAGATGCAGGAGACGTCGTGCTCACAGGCTCTCATCTTGAGGGGGACTTCAACTATCCAGATATCTGTTGGAAAGATCACATGGAGAGCTGCAAGAAGTCCAGGAGGCTCCTGGAATGCACTGATGATAACTTTCTGGTGTAGGTATTGGACAGACTGACCAGAGATGAAGTGCTGCTGGGCCTGCTGCTCGCCAGTGCAGAAGAGATCATTAAAGGCGTTAAGGTTGGAGGCAGCCTGGGCTGCAGTGACCACACCTTGTTGAGTTCGTGATCTCGAGGGATGCGGGCCTGGCAAAGAGTCAGGACCCTGAACTTTGGAAGAGCAAACTTTAAGCTCTTCAATGGACTATTGGCTGAGATCCCCTGGGATGCTGTCTTTAAAAACAAAGATGTTGAGGAGAGCTGGCTATTCTTCAAGGATGCCTTCCTGAAAGCACAAGAGTTCTCTGTCCCTCTGAATAAGAAAGTGGGCAGAGGAGGTAGGAAACTGGCATGGCTCGGCAAGGACCTTCTGGGCAAGCTGAGGGTGAAACAAGGTGCATATAAGCTCTGGAAACAAGGGCATGTCACCTGGGAAGAATACAGAGATGCCGCCTGGACTTACAGACGTGGGATCAGGAAAGCCAAGGTGCAGGCAGAACTGAACTTGGTGAGGGACGTGAAAAACAATAGGAAGGCATTCTACAGGTACACTGGCCAAAAGAGACAGGTCAAAGCGAGTATATCTCCTTTGGTAAATGTAAAAGGAGAACTGGCTTCAATGGATGTAGGGAAGGCTGAGGTACTGAATGAGTTCTTTCCTTCGGTCTTCACTAGCAGCCAGGATTCCAGTATTTCTCACATACCTGAGCCGTGCATACCTAAACCTCTAGGTGGGGACTGGGGCAGTAAATCCCCCCCCACGGTGAGGGCAGAGTAAGTCCGAGACCACCTCATGAGACAGAATGTGTACAAGTCTATGGGGCTGTATGGCGTGCATCCCAGGGTTCTGAAGGAGCTGGCTGAGGTGGCTGATGAGCTGCTTTCCATCATATTTGAAAAGTCATGGCTGTCAAGTGAGGTCCCAGATGACTGGAGGAAGGGTTACGTCACTCCCATTTACAAGAAAGGGAGCAAGGAGGACCCGGGGAACTACAGGCTGGTGAGTCTCACCTCCGTGCCTGGGAAGATCATGGAACAGATCCTCCTGGATGAAATGCTTGATCACATGAGGAATGAGCGTGTGATCCAAGACAGCCAGCACAGCTTCACCAGGGGAAGGTCATGCTTCATGCAATCTGGTGGCCTTCTACGATGGAGTGATGGCATCGGTGGACAAGAGAAAGGTTGACCAATGTAATTTACCTGGTCTGAGCAAGGCCTTTAACATGGCTCCCCACCGCGTCCTTATGTCCAAATTGGAGGGATGTGGATTTGATGGGTGGACCACTCGATGGATAAGAAATTGTTTGAAAGGCTGCAGACAGAGGGTGGTCATCAATGGTTCTATGTCCAGGTGGAGGCTGGTAATGAGTGGCGTCCCCAAGGGGTCTGTCTTCAGACCGGTGCTTTTTAATTATCTTCATCAGTGACATCAATGACAGAATTGAGTGCACCCTCAGCAAGTTTGCTGATGACACCAAGCTGAGTGGTGTGCTTGACACGATAGAAGGAAGGGATGCCATTCAGAGGGACCTCAAGAGGCTTGTAAGGTGGGCCCAGGTGAATCTAATAAGGTTCAACACAGCAAAGTGCAGAGTTTTGCACTTGGACCGGAGGAATCCCAGGCATCCATACAGACTGGAAGGAGCGGTCCTTGAGAGCAGCCCTGTGGAGAAGGACATGGGGGTTTTGATGGATGAAAAGCTTAACATGAGCCAGCAGTGTGCTCTTGCAGCTCAGAAAGCAAATGGTATCCTGGGCTTCATCAGAGGGGCCTCACATCTGGAACACTGTGTCCAGGTCTGGAGCCTCCAGTACAAGACAGAGAGCTGTTGGAGAGGGTCCAGAGGAGAGCCACAAAAATGATCAGGGGACTGGAGCACCTCCCCTAAGAAGACAGGCTGAGGGAGCTGGGCTTGTTCAGCCTGGAGAAGAGAAGGCTGTGGGGTGACCTCATTGCAGCCTTTCAGTACCTAAAGGGAGCCTACAAACAGGAGGGGAAACTACTCTTTGAAAGGGTAGATAACAGCAGGACAAGGGGAAATGGTTTTAAGTTGAGGGAGGGAAGATTTAGGTTGTATGTCAGAGAGAAGTTCTTTAGTATGGGAGTGGTAAGGTGCTCCAAGAGGCTGCCCAGAGAAGTTGTGGATGCCCTGTCCCTAGAGGTGTTCAAGGCCAGACTGGATGGGGCCCAGGGCAGCCTGGTCTAGTGTTAAATGGGGAGATTGTTGGCCCTGCATGTGGCAGGGGGGTTGGAGATTCATGATCCCTGAGGTCCCTTCCACCTATGGCCATTCTGTGATTCTGTGATTTTGCCTTTCTCCCCTCACGCAGATCAACGCTCCCTCCCAAAGTCTGCAAACTTTCTGAGGGTGCACACAATCCCCTCATCAAGATCAATAATAATGATGTTAAATAAAAGCAGCTCCAGTATCGTGCCCTGGGGGACACTGTGACCAGTTGCCTACTGGATTTAACTCCATTGGCCACAGTTCTTTGGGCACGGCCATCCAGCCAATGTTTCAGCCACCAGAGAGTACATCCATCCAAACTGTGGGCAGTCAGCTTCTCCACGAGGATGTTGTGGGGGACAGTGTCAAAGGTTTCACTGAAGTCCAGGTAGACCACATCAGCCTTACCTTCATCCACTAGGAAGGTCACTTTGTTGTAGAATGAAATCACGTTTGTCAAACTGGTTCTACCATTTATAATCCCATGCTGACTGGGCCTGATCCTCTAGTTGACCTTTAACTGGTCCATGATGGCTCCCAAGATTATCCATTCCATAACCTTCCCAGGCACCAAGGTGAGACTGATAGGTCTGTAGCTACCAGGATCATCTTTCCGGCCTTTTTTGAAGATGGGCATCACATTTGCCAGTCTCCATTCTGCCAGGATATCCCTTGTAGACATTAGATTTTATAAATACAGCAACTTGTACAGCTTGTTCTGGCTCTGTCAGTTACCTAGTGCACAGTTCTACTGCACTGGAGACAGCAGTGCAACCTTAATATATGAATTTTGGACAGCAGATTCTAAATTGAACAGTTGCTAACTGCATTGTAAGTTGCTCTGTTTTTATCAAGAGGTTCTTCATAACTTTGAAGTTAGTCATCATCTCAGCTCCTAGACATATAAATGTATATGAAAATATCTCTTTTTGTTTAAAATAAAAATGTTAAGATTTTTCCAGATGCATATTTGTAAGCACATTGGAAAATGAGAACCAAATGCATCTCAATTATTTGTGCAACAGAAGAACAGAATAAATACCAGATATTCTAAATGTGAAATGTAATGAATTTCACTCAATATGATGACTAATCTTTGTTTACTTATTTCATATGTGTAGGAATATGAAGCATTTTAAACTTTGTTTGAAATATATGAAGTACCAAAAGATAAATTTTTTAACATTGAGTCTTCCCTTTCTCCTTTCAGTATCATGGGCACTTGTGAATCTCTTGGTCAACAGAGGTAAGTTTTTGTGGATTTGTGAAGTATCGTCAAAAGCTTAAATTTAGGTTTTGAAATATGCATGATTCTGATCTCTGAAAAATGAAGAAAAGGACAAAAAAGATTTAAATTGCTGTTGACTTCAGCCACAAGCGAGTAACGTTCGATCTCTGTCTGCCACGGGAGTCGCAACTCAGCGAAGCCGACCTAAACCAGCCAGGGCCGAGTGCCAAATAACCTCAGCAGGAAACCTGGCAAAATGGCGTTAATTGCTGCGTGGTGGGCGTTTAAGTACACAGCCCCTACATACGTATAGAGCGCATCTACCTATCAGTGGACAATACTTGGCAAGCACAGGCCAGAGCATAGGGAGCCTGACCCCGTCACATCCCGTTTCCTCGCTGCGCCTACTACATCTCCCCCTCCCTATGCTCACATTTCCCGTCACAACGCGAACGCAAACCCTATAGTTGGTCCTTAACCCGATGATACTGTATGCGCTGATCCATAAGCTGATACATCACTCTCAATAAGCAATTCTGAAAGCACATGAGTACACACGGCGCTACCACTACAATGCAGATTAACACGAATAACACTAAAGCTATCACTCTAACAACTTTCGCGATCCATGTGCCAAACTCGCCGAACAAGCCTCTTAGCCAGTCTCCAAAGGGGTCGTCATCCACTCGGATCTTCTCTGTGTGGTCTCGCAAGGCCTTGAGTGCCTTGTGAATCGATACGCTGTGGTCGCTGAGATTGAAGCAACACATTCCTTCCAGATCTTCACACCCATGTCCCTGAGCTAGGAGCAAGAAGTCGATGGCTGCTCTGTTCTGTAGAACCGCATGCCTGACGCTGTTCGAATCCTCTAACATGGCGTTCAGGATTAATGTCGTCAAATTGGCCTGCTTAGCTGACCAGCACACCAGGCGTTCAATCTGCTTCAAAGCTTGAGCTGCTGCAACGCCAGGAGCGAGAACTGAGGCAAATATTCTGGCAGTAGTGCTCCATAATTCTACCTCGTCGTTGCAGTCCTCCGGAACGGGATTTGACCGTTTGACGCGATGACCTGTTATATCTGAACCGAATTGCATCCATGTGGTGAAATTAGGGGAAAGCATTGTCAGTTGTCCTAAGTAACAAGGTCCTCCTAATGCGTTCCGCGGGACACCTTGCCAAGCCCTATCTCCACAAATTAAAAAGATCCCAGGGGGCAATGCCTTGGCTGTTTTGTTATTCCATAGTGCCTCCTTGGCACCTCTTTTGAAAGAAAACCCATACCCATAAAACTCCCAAATTGCTGCACAGCTATATCCAAATTTGCTAGTGAGAGGGACCCCACCTTTTGAAATGCAAGTTATATTGGATCCTCTAACGGTCCGCGTTTCATTTTTAGTGTACCCACAGTAACCTGACCGGATGGAAAAGGCCTCTGTGTTTGCAGGACTGACCACTGTCCATGAGGTCTCATTATATGGTTTCAATCGAGGATCTGTTCCCGCCCATCGGGTGATTAAGGCCTGCAACTGTTTCTCTACCCCCTCTGATCCATCGAACACTCTGTCAAACAAATCACATACAATGAAGATACCTTCTTGCCAGCATATTGACCCAAAAGTAACGCAAGTACGCGTGCCATTATGTGACCCATTGCGTACCTTTTGCGACCCCAAGATATCTAGCTCTTGCGGATCCCATGGAAGGGACACATTCAAAGATCTTATCAGACATGCCGTCTGGCTGGCTAAATCGGCATCGTTACGGCAGACAGAATAGTTTGTAGTGTATCCCGCAAAAGCCTCTAACTTATATTGTGGAATGCCTACTAAGCAAGTGCGAAAGGGTGAGGTTGCTGATTGCAAGCTAAGGCAAAAGTCTTTCTGACCAGTCTTATCTGCCCAGGCTACGCTGCTGAGACGCTCCCGGGCCGAGCGGGTGAGCGCGGGGCGGGCCCTCGTCACGGCCACAGACACGCAGGCAGTGCGGAGGCGAGTCCCGCCAGCCAGGGCCGCAGCACCAACAGAACGGGGCTCACCATATTGATGCCGGCCTTAGCGCGGACACTCGCTCGGCATAGCGCACTGCAGCCCAGAACTCCTGGGCTCAAGCGATCCGGCGGGCTCAGCCTCCCGAGTAGCTGAAACTACAGGCGTGCGTCACCGCGCCCCGCTGCATTCCCAAGCAACCCGACTCCGAGAAGCCTCGGGCCAGGCGCGCCGGGGGGCCGCTACCGTATTCAAAGGCTCAGGTAACTCCTTACCTCCCCCCAGGGAGGCACACAACCCACTAAAGAAATGCAAATGCTCCAATCACTCTTCCCTTTCTCTGAGGGAATCACACAAAGGGTTCAAATTTCACACTTAAGTTACAAGATACTTAAATCACAAAATGCAGAAAGGGTCTTCCCGAGGAGGCACACACGTAATCAAAGTTAATTCAAACGTCCCCGAGAGGTATACACATAAAAAGTAAAGTTTCAGAATACGGAGCGGTCTTCCTGGAGAAGGATTCACGTTTACATTTTTAAAAATATCGCTCCATGCAACTCCAGGAGGTACACACAAAGAAAGTTTCAGACTATATCTGGACTGGTGCCGAACCCTGATCCTCCACCTCCTCTCTTATCTTTGCCCAATCCGTAACTTTACCCCTCTCCCCCTCGTTCCCTTTCCAGGACGACCCCGCCCCCTGTTGCTGCATTTTACCAAAGAAGGATATAACGGCCGATTAAGATAAGGCGGGGGTGGTGCAGAGGGTCCAGGAGGAGTCGCTGCGACCGCTGAGTCACTCAGGGGGTCCATGATTTCTTCTCTGTTCTTCGTTCCGTCTTCTTCGGTCCTCGCCGCCATCTTGTCCCCCTCCGTCTGTCCATCCGACCTGCAAGACTCCATAGACCCGCTCCCCGAAGTCCGTTCTCCACCCCCGGCAGCTCCGATCTTGCCCTCCTCCTTGGCCGCCTTAAGGGCTCCCAATATCAGGCCCCAAGCTTTAAGTTCCGCAGCTTTCTGGCTGCTCATAGCATGCTGGCATAATGCCGAGGTGAGGGAGTCCCACCTGCTAGAGTCCAAAACTTGGCGGGGAGAGTCCAGCTCCCCCAGCTGCTCTAAAAGCGATAAAGCCGCTGCAATCTCCTTAAGTGAAGGAGTATTTTTCCCACAATAGTCTTTACAGAACTGCAAAAGTACCTTAATGATATGGTCCATAGTTACACACGCGACCTGCCGCCACCTCACAGGCTCTTATCCGCTGCACGGGCACACCGGGCGATTCACTCCGGCAGACAGATCACGTCGGGGTCACCACTTGTTGACTTCAGCCACAAGCGAGTAACGTTCGATCTCTGTCTGCCACGGGAGTCGCAACTCAGCGAAGCCGACCTAAACCAGCCGGGGCCGAGTGCCAAATAACCTCAGCAGGAAACCTGGCAAAATGGCGTTAATTGCTGCGTGGTGGGCGTTTAAGTACACAGCCCCTACATACGTATAGAGCGCATCTACCTATCAGTGGACAATACTTGGCAAGCACAGGCCAGAGCATAGGGAGCCTGACCCCGTCACATCCCGTTTCCTCGCTGCGCCTACTACAAATTGCAATATGAAATATATGTAATTTTAAATGACATTAACTTCAGTCACTAATGTTAGCCTAGTAAAAATAAGGAGGCAGATAGAAGCTCAGCTATTTAAAGTGTGTAAGGCTGAAGGAAGAAAAAGGTGGAGAAAAAGTGTATCTTCTAGACAATTTGCACTGTAAAATTATCATAACAGAGGAGCTGATAACTGGGAAAAAAGAAAGAAAGAAAGAAAGAAAGAAAGAAAGAAAGAAAGAAAGAAAGAAAGAAAGAAAGAAAGAAAGAAAGAAAGAAAGAAAGAAAGAAAGAAAGAAAGAAAGAAAGAAAGAAAGAAAGAAAGAAAGAAAGAAAGAAAGAAAGGAGGAAGGAAGGAAGGAAGGAAGGAAAGAAAGAAAGAAAGAAAGAAAGAAAGAAAGAAAGAAAGAAAGAAAGAAAGAAAGAAAGAAAGAAAGAAAGAAAGAAAAAAAATCATAAGAAGCACTTAGTTCTTAAATTGACATTTTTTTTTAAACTGATTTGTTTTTGTTTTTGTTTTTGTTTTTTCTCTGAAATCCAACGTACACATTTGGCACATAGAAAACTAGCTCCCAATAACTTAAGTAAGAAAAAAACCAATACAGTGCTTTGAATCAACTTCTATGTCTTTATATATCTCTATATGTCTATATATCTACTTTAAGTAAAGTTCTATTTGTTTACATTGCAATGTCAGATCTGCTTCACAAACAGTATAATAGCGAGTTAGCCACCACAGTTCTTAATAATTTAGTGGAGATTATAAAGTAGATTATGTGTCTGAAATTGAAGAAATAAACCTCTATTGTTGACCTAAACTTCAATATTGACTTAGTTTACACAAGAGTATTTGGAAGCCTCCACCTACCCAACACTTTACAATGAAAAATTATAACTCTCTTCTGCTTCATTAAGAATTGTAAAAATTATTATATTTATTACAGTGGGCCAGCAAGATTCAGGAAATATCAGGATCCAATTATGTGAATTCTCTGTTTTGAGTGAAGAAGGCAACCTAATCTGAAGTGCTTATATTAGGAAGGTATAGAACTCATGGAAATAAATATATGTTTGAAAATCTTCAACTAAGGATGACTGCAAAAGATCAGAGAGCAGAAGATGTCCTGAAGAATGAGTAGTATATATTTCAGTTCAAAATGCATTTCTAAGCTTGCTTAAATTGCAATAGCAGATGACATCTTCTTGAACTGAAAAAATCAACCAAGTTTATTCCTGACATCATTCTAGTATGTCAGTTCATATAATGACACACTGAATGTGGGCTAATCCCACATGTTTTTTTTCTCTGATCCATGGTGGTGAAAGAATTGGAAGCAATGGCCAACTGCCTGTGGCTGTGAATGTCAGAGGAGATTGTACTCATTCAATGAGTTTCATATGCGCATCTGAGTTCAGCATTTGTCCTTAAAGGAATAGATGTTGTCACAATTGCACTTCCATAAAATGTTTAATTTTAGGTTAATAAATCTGAAAGGAGAGAAAGAGGATATGTCTGTAACTGAAGATAAATAAATAAGTAAACATAATAAGGCACTTAGCACTTCTTTTTTTTTTCTACAGTGAGGCAAAAAATGACTTGAAAATTTTAGAGATCAGTTGGAAAATACAAGATTTTTTCTTTGCCAGATGAAAGGAGTTTTCTCAATAAAAGCTATTTCTGACTGTGACTAGCTTCTGAGTGTTGTATGTCATACTTTCCATTACTCTGAGACTAAGAAAATCATTCCATCAGTGGCATAAGAAAAAAAACTAGCCTCACAATGTCCCTCTTTACTTTCATATCTCTGTTTACTTTTTCATTTTCCTTAAGTTGTAAAAGATGTGTTAAAGCCTGACTGTTCTGATTTTCTGTGATGTTTGGATTAAAAACTAAATAAATTCCAGGCAAAAGGGAACCAAATCCTTTGCTCCGTAGTGCTTGTAATTAACAAAGACTGTATTAAGAACTGTCATTATCCGTAATGTTTTAAGTTCGTACAGTATCTATAAGCTCTGCAGATCTCTGGAACTCAAGAAGCTTAGACCATAGACTTGATCTCTGTAACACCACATTTAAATCTACTAATCCCTTCCTACAAAACTCTGACAAGTTGCATGGAGAATTCTAATTTGATAAAACACTGGGATCAATCCAGATTACAGACAGAATATATTTTACTCTTAAAAAAAAAAAAAAAAAAACTGTAGTATAAAAATTGCTGCAAGGTCAGATTTGCTTCGAGATGTTGTCCCTTCTGCTCCATTTCATGTTGCATATGCATGATCAAACATACAGTGTTCTGCTCATTCATTAGAATGACTCTACCCATCATCAGAAAGCTAACAAATACACCATATATGAATACTCACTAAGATAAAACTTTCCAGAACAAATTTGATAGTATCATTTGCAGTTACCTGATCTTTCAATAGAATTATTAAGTCTGATAAATACATTTCCCTTTTGTGAAGTCTGTTCCCTCAGTTTGAGAAATTCTCTTGCTAGCACAACTATTTCAAGAATAAAGTACGCCCTTTCATAGTGCTCTGCTTCTTTTCAAAAACCACTGCCTACATACTAAAGCAAGGCTCTTACTGTTTTCAAAACCATAAAGATTTTATTCTTCCCTTGGTATTATAATGAAGCTGCTCCATGCTGTTTGGCTGATGCTGTGTTTTTCACAGACACTACCAGATATAAATTTAAACTTTGCAATATGCAGACAGATGAGTTTTGTTAAAAAAAAAAAAAAAAGAAAGAAAAAGAAAAAGAAGAAAAAGAAAAGGAAAAGGAAAAGAAAAAAAGAAAAAGAAAAAGAAAAAGAAAAAGAAAAAGAAAAAGAAAAAGAAAAAGAAAAAGAAAAAGAAAAAGAAAAAGAAAAAAAAGAAAAAGAAAAAGAAAAAAAAAAAAGAGTTCTATTACTTTCTGGAATTGAAAAGTTTGGGGTTGCTTTTTGTGGTTTAAGGTTTCTTAAGAACACAATTCCCTTCTATAAAATCATATATTTTTTGGTAATGAGAAATAAATATATTTTTAATTTTATTTATTTATTTATTTTTACAAGATTATCAAAATAGAACCTACCATCTACAGAGCTCCTTCAGCAAACAGACTCTTCTAACAAAAAGCCTGGTCACTATGTCATAAATAGATTCACTATTCAGTGTAAAATTATTGCAGTAAACACCAAATAAACAATATCCAAGGATACTGTTTGGCTATTTATGGCTCTATACAGTTTTTCCCTTTTTTTTCTTTTCAGTGCAATGTTCCTCCCCTATTACAAATCTTTTTGAATTCAGAGACATTTATTTTTTTTGTTGGTGCACCAATTTCACTGAAATATCCTTTAAAAACACATGGAAAATGATTCACTGTTCCAAAGCTACCAAGTTATCAACAAGTCAATTTTCTTGAAGTAACCTTTAAAATCACCTAGTTCCAACCTCCCTGCCATAGGCAGGGACACCTCCCTCTAGACCAGGTTGTGCAAAGCCCCATCCAGCCTGGTCTTGAATGCATCCAAGGACAGGGGCATTCACAACCTCTCTGGACAACCCGTTGCAAAGTCTCACCATCCTCACAATAAAGAGTTTCTTCCTAATATCTAGTCTAACCTACCCTATTCCAGTTTAAAGCCATTTCCCCTTATCGTGTCACTACATGCCCTTCTAAAAAGTCCCTCCCCAGCTTTCCTATAGATCCTTTTCAGGTACTGGAAGGCTGCTAACATCTCCTCAGAGCCTCCTCTTCTCTGGGCTGAGAAGCCTGTCCTCATAGGGAAGATGCTCCAGTCCCCTGATAATCTTTGTGTCCCTTCTCTGGACCTGCTCCAAAAAAGCCATGCCATCTTGTCGTTATGTAAGTTTTTAATATATTCATTTTAAACATTTTAATACAAAATTGTTAAAACAATTTTGTTAATCATCTTCAATGTATTTACTTACTGAATCCCATAATAAATGCAAGCATTTTCAAATAAAGAAAATTATTAAAAACACAGTAAATGTTACTAAGTGATAAATGCACTGTTCTTATTGAATAAAAAGGAAGGCATATTTCATTTCTATGATACTGAATCTTATAAATGTTTTAATTACCTGAACATATGTCTGTCAGTTTTTAGACAATTCAATTGCATGCCATATGCATATGGATATGTATATAGACAGTAAGAAAAAGAGCAAGAGATAGATAAGATAGAAAACGCTGAATAAAGGCTATTTTTCTGTCGAGCCCAAAATCTAAGAAATTACATAGTTAATTTGTATTGCTGATATCATTAAAAACTTCCACATAGTAGAACTTTGATTGTCAAATCAAAAATTTGAAAGAACGTAGCTAACAATCCCTTGTGAACAATTTATTTGAAGTTAATAACAAGCATTATATATGGATATGCGGCCAAGGATAAGAAGGAATCCAGTTTGGTAAAGCAGTAATCAAATGCAGGAAGAATGTGACCACATTCTTTTCCTGCTGTGTTCTGTCATTTTGTTCACTGTAAAATACATAAAGAAGCAATCCTACAGAATTGCTAAAAATAGAACAGTGATTCATAGTCAAAACAGTTTTATCATCTGAACATTTTTAGATGTCTTGTAAGTGTGAAACAAATTATCACATACATGAGGTCTGCCTTAGTCATGCCTGAATCCTCAACTGGCAATATCTGCATTGCTAGCATTTGTTAGCAACAGTAGTCATTCAGTGTTAATAAAATCAAAAACAGATTTGCAGGATAAGACCCAAAAGAGAGAATGTTAAAATTGAATTGGCAAAGGTCCAAATACTGAGTTGTATTACTTGAAGTGAAATCAGGAGGTTAAGGCAAGTTATTCTGGCCTTCTGTTCAGCACTTTTGAGAGGCCATTTTGGAGTACTATGTCCATGTTTGGACTTCCTACAGAAAAAAAAAAAAAAAAAAGCAAAAAAAAAGCTAGAGCAACCACTGTGCAAAGATACTTAAAAGTGGTTGAAGTAGATGAAATATGAAGGCTGAGTGAACTGGGGTTTTTGTTCATTCTTAGAAAGAGAGAACAAGCAGAAATTTATACTTCTCTTTTTAGTTAACAGGAGGCTATAAAAAAAACAAAGCTAGAGTCTTTTGGACATGCATAAGAGGCATCTAATGCCAAGCAGCAACAGATGCATGCAGCAACAGTTCAAATCAGGTGTAAGGAAGAATATTATTCATAATGAGGCATTCAAACACCAGAGCAGGTTGCAATTTTCCTTCTATGAAAATACTTAGATTTTGATGTAACAACACCCTGAGAAGCCTCCTTTATCTTGCTCTTTTTGACTATGATATTGTACCACATAATTTCTAAAAATCTTTTCTGACTCTAAGTTTTTCTGTGATTTTGACTTTCTAATTTAAAGTATGCTTTATGGGTTTATAGATATGGGTTATGGGTTTATAGGTGGCATCAAGAATTGTTAAACTACATTTAGTACTGTCAACAGAACATTCCCTGGAGCTGGCTTTTTTCTTTTTCTTGTTTACCAGATATAGGTCTATGGTACCAGATACCACACTGAAGAAGAATAAGGAACATGTTTTTCAGATAGTAGTGATAAACTTTTATAACTTGTCATCAATCCCCAAGCAAGAACTTTTTTTTTTTTTTTTTTTTTTTTTGCTAAAATAAATGTGAAAGAAAGGAAACAGCAGTTATGAAGATAAAAAGATAAATAACGGGGGGGAGGGGGGGAGAGGGGAGGTGGAAGGTTGGTGGGGAGGATGGGGGAGAACCAAACAAACATAGTTCCCCAGAAAGAATCTAAATTATCTTTGTGGCTGTAAATTCTCTATGAGAACTAATTGCCTACTTTCAACACAGAGTGAAGTTCCAACATCTTTCTGAGGAACAAGATACGGATATCACCGGCATTTTCTATTGATTCATTTTTACATTAGAAAGTCAATTCCCACATTTAATGTATATTCTATGATTCTATGATTCTAATATTAGAGAATGATGTTTGGAGCATTGATTCCAAACCAGTATGTACAATGGAAACTGAACAATGGTAGAGAATTTTCTGTAGATTATTCACTTACTTTCAGAGTTAGAGTTTTCTGTTGATGCTCACTTAATTGATGTTCAAATTAAAAATCTTATCAAGTGAATGTCATTATACGTATTTGAAGATCACATCTAAGTCTTTTCTAAAAAGACCTTTTAGAAAAAGAAGAAATTCTTCCTCATTTGATACATCTAATATAAATCAAGATTGCAATTGAAAAGAAAGGTATACTATGCCCACCTTGTATAAATGACCAGAACTGAAATTCACTCTCCTAGTGGCATGCATATGTGCACCAGTTCAAAAATGATGGTACTGTATGAGGAAGAAGAGGAAGAGAATAACCACTATTTGTTTGGTTTGATTTGGTTTGTTTAGTTTTCCTAATGAAATGGTGTCTCGTGCTGGCATAGAATGATGAATAAAGTACATATCATTCCAAAGAAGACGGAAGAAGAGGTGGTAAAGTTTTTCAAAGGATCCTGGATATAAGCAACATGTAGTAAACATAAGGACTGACATCTCTTTTCAGCAAATTGACTTGTTCTCCATTCACCAGTGAAGACAAAATTGGTGGACAGAAGAGTAGATTTCTCCATTAACTTGTCTTCTACTGGAGAAAAGAAGATGACACCTTTCTGAGAGAGGTTTGCTGACTTCAGTGAAGTCTAAAGGGTCAAGTATGAAAATGAGTATAAAAAAACAAGTCATAACGAAGGAAGACCAGGAGACTGGGAGCTCAGATTTGAACCAGGAGAAGGAGATTGTCCTGCAAAGTTAGCAAAATTGCTTAAAATTTGCTACAGACCAGAAAGCCACAGATCAAAACCTGGAGGAAGATGCTTACTAGATTAGAAATAGATGGGAAGGAAAGTACTTGCTTGGAAAGCAGTGGCTGGGAACAGGGAAAAGTAATCTGCTTCTTTCTCCTCTGAGTGGCTTGGTCTACTTAAGATACTCCAGTATATGTTTTGTGATCTGTTGCAATGTAGTTTTACAGCTTTTTCAGTCTTCTGACATTCACATTTCAGTAAAGAAAGAAAGGGATAAGAATTCCATCATAAGGATTCAGTGAGTTCATTGTCTTGCTACAATTTATGGAAAGAGAGTGAGAGGAGAAAAGAAAGGAATAAAATATACACACAGCATTTTTTCCTCTTTCTGTGTATGTTTACTCTGTACTATGTGTGAGAACTAATTTAAGGCATTTTGTGTTTAAAAAATGCTCAAAGTATTCATTATTCACACATTATTCTCTCTACTATGGACCACTTTAGCATATACTTAATTTATGTTCAGAAAGAAATGGTATTCAATTGGGTTTTAAGCAATAGATAGCTATTCAAAATTTCACTGTTCCTCAAATATAAAAAGACTCATGTGTGTAAATATTTACTATTAGAAGAGTCATTTTTCCATCTTCTCCTCATTTATGATCAAAAAATTATTATTAGTGGTAGTAGTAGTATTATTAAAAGATCTCTGGAGTGTATGGAGGATAACTTTCTGATGCAGCTGGTGAGAGAGCCTATGAGAGGATCTGCCCCGCTAGACCTGCTATTCGCAAACAGTGAAACTCTGGTGGGAGATGTGGAGGTCGGGGGCTGTCTTGGACAGAGTGACCATGAAATGGTAGAGTTCTCGATTCTTGGTGGAGCCAGGAAGGGAAACATCAAAACTGCTACCTTCGACTTCCGGAGGGCAGACATTGAATTATTCAGAAGACTAGTAGGGAAAAGAAAGACATTGAGGCCCTGGAGCGTGTTCAAAGAAGGGCAACAAAGCTGGTGAAGGGTCTAGAGCACAGGCTTTATGAGGAGCAGCTGAAGGAGCTGGGATTGTTCAGTCTGAAGAAAAGGAGGCTCAGGGAAGACCTTATTGCTCTCTGTAACTACCTGAAAGGAGGTTGTAGTGAGCTGGGGGTCGGCCTCTTCTCTCGTTGCTAGTGATAGAATTAGAGGGAATGGCTTCAAGCTGCACCAGGGGAGATTTAGGCTGGACGTTAGGAAATACTACTTCTCTGAAAGAGTGATCAGGCACTGGAATGGGCTGCCCAGGGAGGTGGTGGAGTCACCAACCCTGGAGTGTTCAAGAAACGTTTGGATTTTGCTTTGAGGGACATGGTTTAGTGAGTACTATTGGTGATAGGTGGATGGTCTGGGTGATCTTCAAGGTCTTTTTCAACCTTGGTGATTCTGTGATTCTGTGTGTTTCTGTGATCTTTTTATCATTTATTAAAATAAACATACCTCTGATAAACTTTTGGTTGTTTAAAAAAAAACATACTTTGTAAAAGGATACATTTGGATTCAAAAGAAAAAAATGTTAATAACATTGAACACTCACAGGAAAAAGTGGAGAAAAAAACAAATAGCTTCGATGGAAGATTGTCAATCAGCTTTATTCACAGCTCACTGATGATGGCTGCTGTCCCTGCTTATTTTCAAAGGAAAGAAATTAAGAAGAAAGAGAATATCATCTGCAATTCAGTTAGTTTGTGGGAGGCATACAGGGTTTAGAGTTTTTCCAGAGACGCATGGATGTAGCAGTTATATATTTTGATTTTTTTCTCAAATTTTTAGATTTTCATTCTACATATTAACTGTATTAAAGTCAGCTTTGAAATACTCTTTCCACAATGTCTTTTCAAAGAAAACAGTGTTTATCAAGAACAGGCTGCAATGTAGGATAAGATGTAATGGATTTAAATTGCAGGAAGAAGATTCAGTCTTAACATTAGGAAAGCCTACTAATAAAAATAGTGATGTTCTGAAACAAATTGACTCTAGAATTTGTGAAAAAATATATCTGTCTAGGTTTTTAAGAATAGATTATAGGAAGAGAATGTCATGAATGAAGATTCTATCTATGCTAGTTTTGCTATAAGGTGACAGAGCTGGGGATCAGCCATTTGTTCAGTATGAGAGATCAAGATATAGTTCCTGTCTGTGGTTTAATTAGAAGAATTTTTGTGCCTTGGCCTTGAAATTCCATTGATAAAATGGTCAGAGGAAAATTATCATATGTGTACTATAGGAAAGTGTTTTAAATGTTGCTTTGTTAGTTACTCTGTACATGAAAAAGTGTTGTGTATGTTGATAGTGATTAAAGAAGTGATTAAATTTCTACACATAATTAATCATTTTTGATTAAATCTTAAATCAAGACATACAATGGGATATCCAGAGGTATGAAAAAGTTTAAAAATTAATGAGCAAAAGGTCATTAAACTTGCCTTTTAGTAAAAAGATGGATTCTAGAAAAGATGACAGTTTCGTTTTCACCAAGGATAGAAAGATCTAGGCAGAAAGAACAAGGACAGAAACAATCAAAGTGATAGCCAATAGCATGATAAACTGGCTAATTATGCCCAAATTGCTTGCATATTTTGTTAAAGAGCCTTTGTTTTAGCAGGCAACCGTTGTTTGGTTTCTAACGTACTGCATCAGGACTCCTATTTAGGGTTTTAAAGAGGTTCAGCTTGTGAGCTCAATGCCTATTTCTTTCCATAAGTAGTATATGAGTAATCTTGATATTTTTCTTTGCTTGTTATTTGTGACTGCATGTATTTTGAACAGGAAAAAAAAAAAAAAAAAAAAGCCAATGGTTTTGGTTACTAAGGCAGAGACAGAAAAGGATGACAGCCTCATAGAAATAAACCTCCTTTTTTCCCAGAAGGTTGCTATCAGTTTTTATATTGCACAACACATATGTGTCATCTCTAAAACTGCAGTTCACTTATTTTTCTCTCAAAAATGAATATACTGTAGCAGAAAGTGTGTAAGAAAAATTTGAAGGGAAAGTAAATCAATCTTCTCTTTAGCCAACAAGCAATTTTGTACTCTAGCAGGGGGCATACAGGACTTGTCCAACATTATTGCTGGCTAAAGAGAGAAATATTGATTTGTGTTTGCCTTTTTACATCAACAGTAAAGAGTCTATAGCACTTTTACACATCATAGAATAAGGCCTGAGGGTATCAAAAAGCAATATAAAGACCTCAAATGACTTGTGGCTCTGATTTAAATAACATGTGAATGCTTATTTAATTTTGTTCTGCATCATCCGTCTTTCTTCAAACCAAAATAACTTTTCGTCTGTTATTGACCTTCTAATAATCTCTTCAACAGATACATTTTTGCTATCTATCCATTTATGCAGTCCCATTCACCCTTGAATTTAGGCTACGCTGAGAATGATCTCACAATATAACCTTTTTTATATACAAACAATTTTATGTTTGATGTCCTTAAGCATAAAGAAATTTGCTTCATTTTGTCAAATAAAGTATAAAAATATCAAGATTTTTTACTACAGGAAAGAATGGTGTATTTTGCTATAAACTTCTAGGGTATAACAAGATAATGGAATTCTTTACTCTATGGTATAAATGTGAACTGACTTAGCACATCCTAATATCCTTACTCGCCAGCAGAATTCACATGAATATAGGCAGTTGACAGTATGCTCAATAAGAGCCAGCAGTGTGCCCTGACAGTCAGGAGGGCAAACAGTATAAACATCATAGAAGTCAGGGGAAACCCAACTCACATTCTGCAGCAGCTGAGTGCCAGATGGCATACTGAAAATCGCATAAAATGATATGGACATATCTACATACAAGAGCTGACTCCTATTTTAGATGACTAATTAAGGGTGAGCTGACTTGTTCTCTGAGCTTGAGGCAAAATTAATTTGTTGCATATCCTACGGATATGTCATTGCAGGCACTGTGAGGTGTCCCACCTGGTCTCTAGTGGCCACTACAGAAAACTGATTTCCTCTAAGTCTTGCGTCACATTTGGTAGCCTACAGAGATAACTCTCTCCTGATGTCATGTTTCCACATAGTGTATAACCCTAGTCACCTACACTAAGATAAATTAATTACCCTTACTGTTCTCAACTGGCAGCTTAACATCAGACATATTCTTCAGGGTGTCCCAAGAAGCAATAAATTCCAACTGAATTGAACTTCTGTATAATTTCTACATGCTAAATTAGTATTATTTGAACATATGTTTTTGGTGTTCTGTTTCCAGAACACTTCAAGTAATTCTGTTGTTATTGAAACAATAATGTGTGGTGCTAGGGCTGACGGGGATAGAAATAACAACATTGAATCTTCACCTTCACATTCGGAATCATACAGTTTGTCAGCATTGATGACACCAAATAATTGATTATGCCTTTTTAGCAGACTTCTACAGGACCTGTCTTACCAGAAAGAAATATCACTGCACAATCACGTCTTATTCATCTCACCTCTTGTTTGTGAACAGCTATTTTTAAGGATGAAGCACAGAAATAGTAAACTTTCATCTAAAATCTCTGAAAAGAATCTTAAAAACTCTCTAAAAATTGCAGCCATTTCTTTCACAAAAACATGTTCAAATATCCTACTAGTTTTATGGGTTTTTTGCCCTCTTTTTTTTATGTTTTAATAAATAATGTTAAAAAAATAAAAAGCTTTATTGATTATATATATTAACTATATTATATATTTTATATGTGGTCTAAGACAGTTCCTCTTCATTTACTGTGGATCAGGCAAACCAAAAGGTTGGATACCCATGATCTAAGCATATGCAAACATTTTCCAGTATGTTGTATGATAAAAGAGGTCTATATTTCTTCATTCATTTATAGGATTCATACCACTTATTAAACATAATCCTTTGCAAACTGTGAGGTACAATACACTCCACCATATTCTCCAGGCTGTGAAACTGCGTACTTCAGATTAACAATTATTGCTTTGCTTTGTCTGTATTTCTAAATAGATGGCTGGCAAAAGACATTTTAATCTTACAATTTCTGTAAAGTGAACTGATCTACTGTCTGACTGATACTGCACTTAAAAGTACTGATGTTAGGTTTCTAAACATCAAATAAAGGACAAAACTGTCATTATCCCCATTTTACAAATTTGTAAACTGCAGCAAATATTGATGCAGCGACTTGCAACATGTAGGGTAAGTTCTCTCAACAGTATCTCTGTAATCCATTTTGAGGGATTTCTGTGTTGAAGTTGCCTGCAAATACAATGCATGTAAATTGTTCACTAATACAGTTTTTACCACAGTGAGACAACCAACATTATCCTTCTGACATTGTTCTGAAAGCAATATAGTAGGTAACTTTTCATTACTGTAAACTTTTCATTACTGTAATTCTGACAAAACTCCCCTGTCAGAGTTCTCTTTTCATTATTTCCTGAAGTAATGCAAATACAAGTAACCAAAATAAGGTCAAGGAGCATTATCAGTGGCTTAGAAAGTGTCTTCTTGTGTCTCTCATTACTGTATGTGTCACTAGCAGGCTGTATAGTTACTCAGTTCCTACTGTAAAACACAACTCTAAGCATGTTAGAGGAAATCCACTGAATTAAATCTAAAATGCACACTCTTCTAGTATGACTGTTTGGTACTTCCTCGGAATGTTAACTTGGTATTGTAATACTATACCACTTGGTGTAGTGCAAAAATTGAATGTTAAGCATTACATCCCCTCAAGCAGTCATATCTGTTTATAGAAGTTGACTAATTCATATGACAACTAATATGTAATCTCTTCTAGTGTTAAGTTTAATATGTAAAGAAATTGCAGTATTTTTGCAGAAGCTTTAATAGAGCTAGTAATGTTTGCTATCAAAAGATAAAGCCTAGAGTCAAAATATCTTAAAAATAATGAAAACTTTTCCCATCCAATTTAAATCTAAAGAAATGAATCCCTATTTACAACGTTAGTCGAGATTTGGTTTGGTTTGGTTTCTTCTAAACATGACTAAAAATCACAGCACTGTCTTCCTGGACTTTTGGCCAAAAATGGGGAAAATTTTCCAGAAGATATTTATGATTCATCCAGTAATTTATTTTGACATTTCGGTGAAGCAGAACGCAATTCTTCATTCTTTTTATTAGCCTCTGGACTACATAGTTGGATTCCAAAACACTATTAGTCTAATTTGGATCTAAAGAGGGTTTCCTTGAGGGCACTTAAATAGCTGTGAACTATTTAATTCGGGAAGTATAAACTGTGCAATCTTAAACAGTACAGAAGATATCAATAGACATTTTTCTAGAAAATATATCAAAAAATATATTATTTGTGATATATATATCAATTTGTATTTATCTGTTTAGCTTTGGTCAACTTGTCTTCAGTTTCTGCCACTTCTGTGAGCTTTTTTCTTGTGATGCATATGGCAGTGATAATTTCACATACATCAGTATCTTTCTGAGATGATCTGAGTTCTATTGATAAAAATATCTGTAAATAAAAATATTAAGCTACTTACTGCAGTAGTTTCACCCAGCTGCACTACTTTAAAGCAGAATAAAATTCCCAATTGATTGACAGCAGTTTTTTTTAACTTTATTTATTATCAGTTTCCAGTTTCAATATAAAGTCTTAAAAATAAGCAAATAGCATATTTTTGAAGCAATAATAATAAAAGTAATATATCAGGTGTCAGATTTCAGGTAAAAAAATTAAAAGGAACAAGAAAACCAAAGACATAAATCAAACAGATAATTTTATGCACAAATGGGTATTTGCTGGAAAGATTCTCACTTTGTACAAGGCACTGTTGAAAGCCTCCACTTCAGTGTCAATGAAGTGAGAATGATGTGCCAAATTTATTGTTTTTTTTGCTGTTATTATTTCCTCTTGCACATGACTAACTATAATAAATGGACTTGTATATATGTATATTTGTTCAACTGTAAAAGCTTTTCATCTATTTCAACTCAATGTCATTAACAGTTGCAGTTTCTGAGGTAAATACAACTAGATTTCAGCTTTTTTTTTTTTTTTTCCAGAAATTAGATTCAAGGAACATACTATTCAAAGAGCCAGAAACTAACTTCAAATTCTTATGAGTTCTCAAGTGATTTGTTACATTAATAAGATTTATTATATTTACAGATACATTTTGTTTCCATTTAAACTGGCTTAAACATGAAGTAAATATGTAGAACCAGGAATAAATTTTGCATGAGTAGGACATATATTCTTGATTTCCAGACTCTATTATTGCAACTTATTATGTCTGGGAGTTAAGCCAAACAGGTATTAAAGGAGAAGTTTCAAAATGCATCAGCCCATATTCTGAGTAGCACATAGGTCTCTGAGCACTTCACCCCATGAACTGCTATGTGCTCTGCCTTCCTACTGAATACAGAATCCAATTTATAGTTTATCTCAATATTCAGAACTCTCCACACAAAATGACCAAGATTCTCTTTTCAGAAATCATGACCTCTCTTGACAGCTGTTATAATCCAATGAAACGATGAAGTTTTCTGTCAAGAAATAAAGGCTTGCAAGCTCAAGAGACAGAACTTTTGCAAGTGCAACTCCAATATCAGGGAACTCTCTTTTATGGTTAATATGAGCTTGTGAAATGTGCTTAGGTTTCACAGCTTTCAAATGTAAATGCAACATGAATTTCTTCTACTCAAGCTTCTTTTTAAAAATTCCGTCATATGGTGATGTTTGTTCACCTAGCTTAGTTTTTTTCTGAAATATGAGTTTATAGGACAAAGGAATACCTAAACAGACCTTTGGATCAGTCTTTCATCTCTTTTTCTCATCCCATCTGCACTAGTAGAGATTTTCTAAGCTTAATGCTATAGAATTTTTGCATTCCTTTTCCCCTGCTCCTCTCTTTTCAATATGAAATTAAAGAGAGATGTCTATACTTGTCTATTTAATTTCCTTTCTCTGTGCTAGTCGTAGATTCATAAATCAGATGGGTGCTAGTAGGTACAAGACAATGAAAACAAATCTGCCTTGGTCTGGATTATGGCTGCATTAACATGAAACGGTTTCAGAAGATTATGAAACAGAATCTGTTACCTATCTCACTTGACTCCATTTATATTTCTCTTTTTTATGAGAAAAATAAAATAATGCAACTAATGCTTTGTCTGTTGCCATCATATGAGTATTTTGGAGTGGAATCGATGTACTGTTCTTCAACTCCATGCTATTATTATCTTGAATGTAGACCTTTTAAGAGATATCATCAACTAATCTGTGCTAATAAAATGCTTATTTCAGTGTAGTTCTTTTCTTCTTTAGGTTTATGGTAGTGCTATAGCAAATATCAATAATAATAATAATTATTACCTGTCATTGCAGTTCATTTTCTCAGTAGTTCTTTTCTTCTTTAGGTTTATGGTAGTGCTATAGCAAATATCAATAATAATAATAATTATTACCTGTCATTGCAGTTCATTTTCTCAGCAGATATCAACATTGTATGAAATTTAATGGCTTGCAATATATTTCAGGCTTGACAAACTGATCTAGTAATTCCTCTTGCCCTTAATCTCTATGAGTCTGTTTAGAGATTGATCCCTCCTAACTTTACTTGCTTGAAAATGCTTCAGCACAGGATCCATGGAGATTGGAGAGCAAGACACAGTGAAATTGATCACTGCATGCAAAGAATTTAGTTTTGAGATCATGCTGTGCTGTATCACCAAATTTCTGCAATAAATATGTATTCATTCTATGCATGCTTATATGCTGATAGGAACTGTTAGAGCAGAATACTCTAGAATACAGGAATGAATTTACACAACACACATTATGCCATTCAATCCTTATATAAATTAATTTGGGGTTAAAATGAAATAGAGTAAAAAGTTTGTACTTACTGAAATGGATATAATCTCAGTTGCTAAATGTAATCTAGTAATAATCTTTAAAAATATTTTTAAAAATCTGTATATATGTGTTTTTTATATATGTATATAAGTTTATAGAAAGACTATTGATTTATATAAGTTTATAGAAAGACTATTGATTTTCTAGGCAACAAGAATATGTGTAAATGGGGAGTTAAAGTAACTGTCCTCAGAAGAGTATTTCACTTGATGCTATATAAAAATATATTAGCTAAACTATGCATGAGGTCAGGTATCAAATGGGAAAGTTTGTTCAGTCACAAAATGACTTTTTTTTTTTTTTTTAACAAATCACATGATTTGATGGAGTTTCAGGCTAGATACGAAATAGAAATCTTTTAAATCAGGTAAGAGTAATAGAGTAATGATGACCATGGGATTGCTGAGAACCACATACTCAGCACTAGTATCTGGAAGCTAGATATGGTAACAGTATTTCAACTGACAACTGATAACTGCATGTGCAGTATCTGAATTTTATATCATGTTTCTTACTGTGGCAAAACCATAGCTCCCCTAAAATACACAAAGATCTTTCCGTTTAGACATCTGGAACATAGAACTGAGACCTACTCTTTGGTACTATTCCACTTAATGACGTACAGGCATCTAGGGTCATCTGACAATCCTATCTCAAGATATTATTTCACATTTTGGGTCATATCTGCTAAAATTCATGTGATGTTTGAGATACAACTTTTCAAATGACTTAAAATTCCTATGTGTGGAGAGATGAATTGATTTGTTTCAGTCCACTTTATGTAGAATCATAAAATCATAGAATCACAAGGTTGGAAAGGACCTACAAGACCATTAGGTCCAACCGTCCTCCCATTATCATTGCTACCACAAGCTACTAAACCATATCTTGTAGCTCCTCATCCAGATGCTTCTTGAACACTGCCAGGGATGGTGACTCCACCACCTCTCTGGGTAGGCCATTCCAGTGCCTGACCACTCTTTCAGAGAAGTAGTATTTCCTAACATCTAGCCTAAATCTCCTCTGGTACAGCTTACAGCCATTTCCTTGGGTCCTGTTTGTTGCCTTGGAGAAGAGGCCAAACCCCTCCTCATCAAACCTCCCTTCAGGAGATTGTAGAGTGCAATGAGGCCTCTTCCGAGCCTCCTCTTCTCCAGATTAAACAATCCCAGCTCCCTCAGCCTCTCCTCATAAGACTTGTGCTCCAGACCCCTCACCAGTTTTGTTGCCCTTCTCTGGACACGTTCCAGGGCCTCAGTATCTTTCCTGTAGTGAGGGCCCAAAACTGAACACAATACTCGAGGTGTGGCCTCACCAGTGCTGAGTACAGGGGGATGATTACCTCCCTGCTCCTGCTGGCCACGCTATTTCTAATGCAGGCCAGGATGGCGCTGGCCCTCTTGGCCACCTGGGCACACTGTCGGCTCACGTTTAGCCGAGCATCAACCAACACCCCCAGGTCCCTTTCATCTTCACAGTCATCCTGCCACTCTGCCCCAAGCCTATAGTGGTGCATGGGGTTATTGTGGTCAGAGTGCAGGACACGGCACTTGGCCTAGCAGAACCTCAGTTTAACCTTCAGAACTTTCCATTACCTAATGTTCGTTTCCCAAATAAGATTAAAGAGAGATCTTTGTTTACTTTTGCTGTATATTTAAAAATAATTATAATGATTAAAAAAAAAAATCAGTTATGATTTGTAGTAGCTCATACTTTGCATTATTTCAGATTTGTAATAAAAAAAATGTAGATAACACACCAATGTTTTATTGTTACTGAGTAGTGCTTGCAAATCAAGTTCTTTTCTGTTTTGTAAGCCGCCTACTAGCAAGTAGGCCCGGGATGCACAAAACGCAGAGGGGAAACTTAGCCCACATAGCACCAAAAAAATATTATATATGATTTAATGTCATCCATAAAACTGGAGGGAAGTGGACCAGTAGGGGTCGCTTTTTCTTAGAGGCTGGTCTTCAGTCAGCTATTGGTTAGCAATTGCATTTTGCTCATTTTGCTTGTTTATCTTTTTCTTTTCTTGATAAACAGGCAGTTTGATAAGTGAAGGAAAGAGGACAAAAAAAATATACAAGTGATGCAAAGGTAATCACTGACCATTTCTCAGAGGCAAACCAATGCCCAGCAACTGTCTGAGTAATGCCTACTTCCCACTAAGAGGAAAAAAAAAAAAAACACCTCCTCTCCTGTCATTGCTGAGCATGTTGTATGGCATATAATACCCCTTTGGTTAATTTGGGAGAGCAGCTAGTTATCTTGTGTCCCCTCTAAGCTTCTTGCTCATCCCTAGCTTATTTACTGTGGAAGGAGAATGGGAAAAAGAGAATACCTTGTCACCATGCGATTCCTGTTCAGCAATAGCCAAATCATTGCTGTGTTGTCAACACTGGTTTAAAAACAACACCTTACAGGCTGCTATGAAGAAAATTAACTCAATCCCAGCCAGAAAAATTGTAACTTAAAATTCCTTTCTGAAGCATGAGTGATTGAGTGGCTCAGTTTGGCTTATTCCTAAAAATAATTTCCTGGATCCTGAATGAAACTTTATCACAAAAACGCATATGAGTGCTTTATCATCATTTTTATTTTCATGTAGAAGTCACATCACTGCATAACTTGTCTTCTTCAGCCTTACATGAAGAATTTCTTTAAATACTGTCCATGTTGTATGCTAGAGTACGTGCTAAACTTTTTACTAATTTGTCTCATATCCCCATTACAAATTCTTAGTTTTTCTAAGATATCGGTTATCGAAATGTCAAGTCAGTAAATATAACTTTTATTACTGTATATGAATAATACACCTTAAAACTTCTTTTCTTTTAATAGTGACACATTTTTTCTTGATTTTTAACTTAAGAAAAAAAAAAGCATATACAAAATAAAAATTCTATTTTTCTATCAGAACAACTCTTACTTTTCCGTTTGTGAATCTAGAGATTAAAGATCAAGGGAGTTTGTGCTCCTGTTTTTCACTGTTTTGGATTGTTTTGGTGCATTATAATGCACAGCCACACTTTATTTCTCCAATTCGCTATGACCCAGGAATTAACACAAAAAAAAAATCAAATTATTTGTAATAATATGAGCTACAAATGATTATTTAAAATTATATTTATAGCAAAAAGGGACTTGTAAAGCAACTCAGATCAGTTTAAATTTAAATTGACAGAACTGGTATAAGGTAAATAAAACTATTTTTTCTCTGATTTAGCCAGGCTTAGTGTTTTCTGCTTGTCTGTTTGTTTGCTTCTTATAGATTAGGGGGGAAATAAAAAAGAAAAAAAAAAAAAAGATTTTATTTTATAAAAATATTCCTGGCTTAGCTAACACTATCGTGTTTGATTAATATTATCTTTGGCTACCTAAGGAATCTTCAACAATCAGAAAATGAATTATTTAACAGATAGGTCAAGATTCAGCTTAACTGTTTTTCTTGGATGATTCATAGTTTATCTTGAATTAACAGATGAAATAGATATTAACTAAAATCTCTTCATCATCACAAAATACTTCTTATTTTGGGCTCAGAGGTTTTGTTTTGATTTGGTTTGGGTTTTTTTGTGTTTCTTTTTTTTTTTTTCCTTTAATGGAAGTCAGGAATCTTTTCTTATGCTAGCTTCCAGCCATTCAAAATATAATATAAATACTAGTTTGGGCTCATACAATTGGGAAAGGAGATAGAGAGAAATAAAAGTAAAATAATAATGGTTCTTTTAAGAACAGTAAATTTACAGAGACTATCTGGATCTGAAATAGGATCCAAAGCTTCAGCGAATTTTATAATTGTTATCGCGAGTTCTGCTTCCTTCAGAACTGAAATCTATTCTCATATAGCAGAAGCAAGTTTGGGATGTGGGCCCAGATCAGCAGGGCTATGACTGGGCCAGGCAGGGCTGTGGGGAACTGGAGCTTAGCCCTGCTTTAGCCTCTCTGGGGCAGGGGCTGACGACTACAGGGACTGAAAGGATATCTCCGGACAGTATGTGGGGATGCCCAGGATGACACTTGGGTGAAGGGACAGTGAAACCCATGAGTTCCCCCAGCACAGTAACAACACCAACATAGTGTCCAGAAGAGAACATTGAGCTGGTGAACCTCTTCTCTGATTAACTATTTCCATGACATTCCTTGTTGATGACATGGAGCCTCTACAAGATCATGTAGCTATGAATGAAGGTTTTTCTCACTCCAGTGTAAAAAGTGTAAGAGTTCTGCCAAATCTTTTCTTCCTTCCTGTATATATGAGGAAGGCACAGAGAAAAAAACATATGAGAGAACATTTCTCAGACAGAAAAAATAATAATAATTAAAAAAGCAAAACTCCATTAAACAGGAAGTAATGTTCAACAAATTAATTCATATTTTGAACCTAGATTTAAAAACAGATGTTGAAGTTCTTTCATGTACCACTTTTGCTGAGAATAACTTCCAGATTCAGGAACCAAAATTCAGGTGAATACAGTGCAGTTGTCTGCTTGTGAATGAATCAGTGGAGATCTAGTCAATACATCCAAAGGAATCTGAGGACATAAATGAGTTGCCTAATTACTCAGGAAAAGATTTTGAATATCTGGACCCACAGATATAGATGTATGACAGACTCTTCAGAATGAGAAAAACATCAAGTCCCTGAAGAGTGTCCAGAGAAGGGCACTGAAGCTGGTGAGGGGTCTGGAGCACAAGTCTAGTGAGAAGCAACTGAGGGAACTGGGATTCTTTAGTCTGGAGAAGGGGAGGCACAGGGGAGGCCTTATCATACTCTACAACCACCTGTAAGCGTATGAGATAGTCTGCTCCTTCACCCCAATCTGACCTTTATTTCCTGTAACCCTGATAATGTAACAACCACCAGTGGCAATCATGATGGATGAAACTTGTCATGATAGCTGCACCTGGCTCAAAATGAACTTGTGGGAAACATAAAAATATAGTAACCGATGTGTAATTAATGACTGTGTACTCACCTAACCAGTGTACCAGAGTACTGGTCAATGTCTGAGTAAAATCAAATACGGAAGAATGTCCAACTCATGCCAGCCTTGGAATAAACTATGCAAATATGACTATGAATCTATCATCTTACTCCATACATAGTGAGCAGCCCAAGAGCCCATTGAGCTCTCCTTCACTGCAGATGGCTGCTTGACAGCATCTTCTCTCAACAAGAGATATCTCAAAGTTATGTCTGTTGCAGAGATCTCTTATGCCTTGATGTCAAGATCCCTTGCTGTTACGATTCCTTGCTGTTACAGATCCTTTGTAAGCGACTAATAGCTTGATAAGTTTTGTAAGCCTTGCTAAGATTATGTCTTTGGTTGTGCACATATAATCCTTTAGACCTAAAGTGTTGATAAAGTCTGGGACTAGGAGTGGATTTAGATAAACATAGGCTCTTTACCTCTTTGGTTCGAGGAGTTTAGATGGCAAGGGTGTCCATTCCTCTGAACCTTGCAACTCAACAGGAGTGTCTCCTGGATGAGTCTGTTCAACATTATCCTCTATGCTGTAAATCAAGTGTATCTTGACATGTCAAATCATGTTAAGTCAGTGTCTTACTTACAATTAACAATCTCTGTTAAAGAATTATTTAATATCAATAAACATATTACTGGTTCTATCCTACAAGTGAAGTGTATAATTTGCATTTGTGAAACATCTGCTAGTGAAACAGTGTGTAAGTTTCTATCATAGGTAATGGATTTCCTGTGACTCTGCAATCCATACAGTTTTAGATGTCTAAAAAATAAATTAGACCATTTTAATATAGGCATCTAAGACTAAACTTAGGTACTTAACATATAGAGACATTCACAAAATGTTAATAGATATGAAAAGGAGTACTCAGAGTCTATTAGAGATTTATACATTTCTGGAGTAGTCCTGACAGGTATGGTAAGATACTCTGTGGCATTTCATATAGCAACTTTTTTGCTTACATTTAGGCAAATGAATCCTACTCTTCACATCTAAGTTAGTTGTGTAGGCTAACTATTTGGAAAAACAGTCAACATGTCCAAGGAAACAATGCATACTCTCAGAAAAAAATATCTATATAACAGAGAGAATGAATCATACTTTGTGCTTATTACTGAAAAGAAATTTAGAAACAAGTTCAGTAGAACTAGATTGGTTAATCTTCACTTTTGTCACCATGCAGGAAATATGCGTAGATTAATTTCAAAGACAAACCCAGTGATTAATTTTAAATATTTGGTTTTGATGTTTCAAATTCACAGAGGTGAATTCTCTTATATCTGTGATAGGACAGAAAATAGGTTTTATTTCTGTCCTTATTACTGTTATGTTAATTGTTTTGGTATAGTGTTCCTCTGCTAAAAACTGCTGCTAAAGTTTTTCATACCAGTGGTAAATTAAAATAAACAAATAAACAAATAAATTAATAAATAAACTAATCCATAAAAATAAAATATAATGTAAGTAACAAATGTCATTTGCATTGCAATCTTGAAGCACAGAGACCATTGTCTCACCTAAATTTCCTAGAATTTTAGCCGTCTTATTAATGCTAATAAAGCATTATATAACTAATAATATAACTAAAACATTAATGGAAATTAAAAGTTTAGTTTACTTTTTCTCCAGAAGATCCGTGTGCCTATTTGCATGAAAGTAAGTCCATGGGATATTTGAAGTGGAGGAAGGTGGTAAAAATTCCACTCTAATTGCTTTGATATTGAAGTTGTTTTACACTAATCATCAAACTATAACGTCAGTGACATTTGTTTTACAATATATTTATATATATAAAGAAAATGCAAAATATAAATAATACCAAAAATATTACATATCAGTTTTGCTGCCTATTTCATTACAGAGTGCTTAAAGCATGTTTGTATGTCAATCTCAGTCAGATTAGCTGTTGTTGCTGGGAATGACGCCAGACAGAATGCTGAATTCATATGTAAAAGCATTGTTGAACATTAAGAAATTTGATGAGGTCAGGGAATAGGAAGAGATCAGTAAGTTTCATGAATTTTATTGTTCAAGCTCACAGTTTGTCCATCTTTACAGCTGTGTATAAATTGCAAAGTCAATATGGCAATAGTGGGTGACAAACCAAAGCATTTTGTGTCTTTTCTTTTATGAGTGAGCATGTTTTATTTTGTGTGTGTGCGCGTGTATGTGTGGTCAAATTCTCTCAGAAGGCAAGCTGTGCAAACAGAAACATCCTGTTTAAATGCTTCTTTCTTTCACATTCTTATATTTCTCACAAAGGAAATAAAATAATATAAAAAGCAGTCAGAGAGACATGGTAGCAGATCTGTATTCTGCCCTGAAATTGGCTACTGTGAAATATCCATGTTATATTATGTTTCTCCTTCTATATATGCTGCCAGTCAGTTGCAAGCAAGGGTTTCTTGACCTGGGTATGATATTTTTGCCCCAAAGGACTTTTTTTTTTTCTTTTTTTCTGATCATCTTTAGTGATCTTAATTGAGGAGAAGGTGTACGGGGTGTAAATGGCAAAGTTTTGGCAGCAGAAATCTTTATGAGAAGAAGCTAGGGGCTGCCCTGTGCCAGGCACAGCATATTCTAGCCAGCCCAGAGCACAGCTCAGCCCATCAGCCAAGCTGGTGGCTCCTCAGGGAAAATATTGTCTCTCTGTCTCCATGCAGGAATGAGTGAACAGCTCTGTGGGCATGTATCTGTTAGACAAGGCTAATCCACAATGTAGGCACTGACCCATGCTGTTCTTTGCTGTTCTATTCTGCATGTGTAGCTTGGTTTAGATTTTAAGGCCTGTGTTTTCTACACATATTCATTGTTTGCAAGAGAAACATAAGCAGCTACTTATGACAAAGACTTGGGTGCCTATCTGCTCTAGCCTTTATCTTACAGTGAAGCAGCAAGTTCACTTGTGAATTCTTTTATTCAATGGTAGAAATAATTAAATAATTGTTTTCTGCTAAGAAAATCCTGCAAATGTTCTAAAAAATCCCCAGATGTCAGTAAAACTTTGAGGACAGGTTCTAAGCTGTGAGACCTGAACTATTTGGAGGTCTGTCTGATGCTACAAAGCTCCCAAAATCTGAAGGAAGATTATCTATATTGTCCTCCTTTTCCTTGTGTCAGTGCCAATAACATGGTATTTATGCAGCACTTTGCAGAGTGTGAGTGCCTTTCTTAGCACTAGTCCCAGCACATTAAATCATCTCTTGAAATGATGGAAACTTGTGGCGTCCACAATGTTTACAGCAAAGAATTCAGTGATTCTAGTGTATGTTAATGGTTCAATGACGTAGGGAGGCAGAGGAATACAAAGGACGCTACAGATACAGGAACTGAGGAAAGGCGAGAGAAAGCGACCCTATATTAATTAATAACAATATTTAGACAGAATGTTTAACTTATTTATGAAAATGCTGCTTCTATATTTCTTCTTTCTTTTGCTTTTCTTTTAAATCACTGTGTATCACCTTCAGAAAGAGTTTATTTCTGTAACAATTCACATTAAACTACAGAGTATTATATCAAACAGACAACAACAAATAACCCAAATCTTGCAAATCTGTTTGAGAATCCTTACTGCCATTGTGACTTTCACATATTATTACTCACCACGGTGATGAAAGGAAATTTGAAGCCATTCTAGGTTGGGTGATGCAGTGATCACAGAATTATTTCAATTTTCCTTTTGATGATGACAGTGATTTTTCTTTATTCAATAGATTTTTTTTCTCTTTAATTAAACAAGAAAGGTAAATGTATGTATATATATATCACTACAAGAAACAAATAGTAGGAGCCTGCATATTACAAAGCATGACAGATGAAGTAATTTTTGAGAGGTGATCAGCTCTAACAGAAATTGACATATTGAGAAATAAAGGATAACCTGACAGAGAACTGTGCTGTGTATAAGAGAAAATAGGATCCACAGTAATAAGTTGTTGTAATCACTTCCTATTACTGCTCCTCTAAACAAACCTTTATTCTTCCTGTCCACATGCGCCCTTGAAGTCTACGTTTAACTTGTTACCAAATGAGTCTTGAAAAGATTGTTCGAGATTTTTGGCATTATCTATGTAGAGTACCTTCTCACCTAAAAACCTATGTCAAGGGAAGGAATTTCATGGAGCAATCACACAAATAGATGCTTTTTAGTAAGCAAGAGGCTCCATCAAAGTAGGAGAAGAAAATTAGTATTTTCAAAAAAGAATACAGAAAGTCTAACAGTCAAATGCCTGAAGATCTAAGTACATATAACTTGAGCCTCTAGATAAGGAGCCCTTTTTTAATTCCAAAATTATAGCACTTACTATTAAGTATATAATCCATGTAAATGCAACACCACTACTATTAGTATTGTTAAATAAACAATTGTAGTCTGTACTATAACAAGAAGTCTTGATTCACAGGCTTCCCTGCTTGCCAATTTGTCTCCATTTTGGCTCCAGCTGCTCTTCTCTTCCTCTCCCTATTAGAGGAAGCATGCCCTTTTTTATCCTGCATGTCAGTAACAACAGTTTGTTCATGTTTGGTGTACCTACATGTAAACCCTTTTAGAAAAAAACAAGATGGCTATCCTTTGGTCCTCTCTGGCATTCTGGTTTTAAGTCCTCTGAAGTTTAAATTCATATGCAGGTTCCTAATTAATGTGTGTGGAAATTCATTATAGTCACTCTGGTTGATGTAGATTATAGTTATACAGCTAATTAATCACCATTTTGAAGTTTTCAGTCCTTTCATCTTGGGGGGAGAGGGGGGGGAAGTTGAAATAAGAATCCATTTATATTATCACTATAGAAAAAATGGTTGCATCAGATGTGTGCTGACAAAGCTCCAGCTGTGTGGTTGTGATATTTGACCACAATGAACAGGAAAACTGAGTGTGGAGAAAAAAAGTCCAGAAATTTAGATGTAGATCTCTACCTCTATGAAACTGACTGCTCTCAGTAAAACAGAACAAAAATGATAAAACATATTGGACTAATCACAGTCTGAAGCAGCTGTATCAGCTGTATGCTTTCATGGTAACCAAGCTTGATCAATATGGCCTTACTAGCACAGGTGGTGCTGTACAGTATTTTTTCTTAAAAAGAGTTATTATACTGTATTGCAGTCATCATTCAGAATTACAGCACTCTCCTGTTCAAAGCAGGTGGCCAAGATGAGGTTTGTTACTTGAATTGGAAGGGTATATATTGTTACCTGGATGATGATTATGAATAATTTGGTGCAACGTGCTAATTTGCAAAGTGGGAATAAAATGAATGACGCAAACAAATGAGCCATATGTTTAGTTATCTATCATTCACTATGTGTACTAGGAAAAGAATACTAAAAATCTGACAGAGCATTTACAAATGTATGTTCTACAAGTTTAAGGCTAGGATCTTTATATAAGACAATTACTCATGGTTCGCTTACACAGTCATTTTGAGAATTCAACTTTTTTTCAATTTCTTAGTGATTGTTGGAAGAAATCGACCCTTCCTTGGTAGTCTATAAACATTATAAGTAATGTAAAGAAATTTGATTTACAGAAAATTTTACTTTAACATTGAAGAGTTCAGTTTATTTGAAGGGAATCGTATTCGTGTTTTATCATACTTGTAGTATTATATAGGCTGTCACCAATTACAAAGCAACTGACAAAAACATGCAAACAAAACTGCTGAAAAAATTTCCAGTTTGATTTTTCAATGCAGACTCTTGAAACAAGTCTATCAGGTGACATGGAAGAATGATTTCTAATGAAGTCTTGAACCTTTGAACAAACTAAACTGAAGATAGTTCATGCATTAGCCTTTGGGCCAGTATAGGCAGTACAAGATGTAAAGAATGTGATCTACACTGCAACTACTGGGAATCTCTGTCAAAAAACACTAGTATAGCCTTAGGGTTGCTCCCTAAGTTTTTTGTAGTTGAGGATACAGAAGATCTAAGGCCTGCTGAATTTCATTTTAAGAAGAGATATTGACTGCACATTGAGGAGTTTGAGCTGCTTCAGAAATGCTTCACAACTCCTCGTTACCTTGACTGCTTGTGCTGTGCTGGATATTCAAAGGGAGTGTCTCCTCAACACAACATGCAACTGATGCTAAATAGAGTAAATGGGTTGCATCAATCACACAATAAGTTTGAATTGGAAATCTTAGTCATCCAGAAATAATAACCAATCATGGACTGGCCAGGAGGCAAAGATTAACCCTAAGCCTAGCACTAACCCTAACCCTAACTGAACCCCAAACCTAACTCTAATCCTAACCCTCATGCTAACTCTGACCCTAACCATAACCCTAACCTAAACTAATTATACCCTAACTCTAACCCTAATCGTAACCCAACCTTACCCTACTGCTACCCTTAACCTAACCCTAACCCTAACCCTAACTCTAACCCTAACCCTAACTCTAACCCTAACTTAAACCTATCCTAATCCTAACCCTAACCCTAAAACTACTCTTATACTAATACTAACCCTAACACTAATATAAACCCTAACCCAAATCCTAAACCTACTCTAACCCTAACCGTAACCACAAAACATACTTTAACCCTAAAACTAACCCTAACCCTAACCCTTATCATAACCCTTAACCTACCCTTACTCTAACACTAACAATACCACAAACTGTAAGTCTAGTCCTAAACCTACCCTAACCTAACCCTAACCCCAAACCTTACTTTAACCCTAACCCTAACTTTGCTACTCTTAAGAGTATTTACATTTCAAAGACGACAGTTGAGAGCACCACACT
Organism: Chrysolophus pictus; assembly: GCA_037305975.1. NCBI lineage: Eukaryota > Metazoa > Chordata > Aves > Galliformes > Phasianidae > Chrysolophus > Chrysolophus pictus. The sequence continues at coordinate 35,116,567 of CM074576.1, read as the reverse complement.
TAATCCATGAAGGGTGGCCAACTCTATTTTCTTGATGCTATTGCTACAGATGTACAGAGTTTGTATACCAGAAGAACAATGCCTTCTAAAGTATGAGGTAATTTTTTGCCGTTGTTTAGAGGCTAAGCTCTTACTTTGGTCAAGATCAAATGTGGAAGAATTTGTGAACTACTGACTGTTATAAAGGTAGTATTGACAAGCAGCAGCATGGGAGGATATGCTTAATAGATACCTTTAAACTAATAAATTCCTAATCTACTGATGGTGACAATTTGTATTCTGTTATAAATTCTAAATAAAGTTTGAAACAATACTTACAATGTTTCCCTTTTCAAACACTGTTTTTTATTTTCCCAGAAAATACAATTTAGGACTGGGAAGCAGAAGAAATTAAATCTCAATCTCTCATTTTCCAAATGCATGATTCCTTGTAGCTTGTCATTTTTGTACAGTATTATCAAAACCTTAATTTTAATTTTTGATTTTAAAAAGGGGTGATAATAACTAGTTTTGATGTCTCAGACTTTACTTATCCATAAAAATCTGCTGATGCCTTAGATCTGTATATCCTGTTCTCACTCAGATAAAAGTGCATAATAGTCTTGATTTTGTCATTGAACTTGACCTGTCATTGAACTCGAAGGACCTTATCTAAATCTGTGTGCATATTGCATATATCTGTCCTTCAATTTCATCTCAAAAGTTTATTTTCTTTGGATTAAGCAGTTTCTTTTCAGATGATTTACAGTCCACAAGCAACAGTTGTGCTTATGATATGTATTAATATATTATTCTAAATAGAATAGTGCCTTGGTTATTACTTCACACATTTATAAAACAAAAACATAACACAAAGAATTTGTTTAAGTTCATGAACAGACCCCTTCGTTCCCTCCCCTCCACCTCTCCTAGAAAAAAGATAGAATTTTTTATTTTTTATTTTTTCTTACCCATGCCATCGCCACACTGGTATATATATAATTTGAAAATCACGCACTGATTTAATAAAATTCCTGTCACTTTAGTCGTGCATACAGTGTCATTAGTTTCTTAGTTTCATTTCAGACTGTTATGAAATTTAAATAAAACATCATTCAGCTTTCCAAGTAATTTAAAACTATTCTGTGTTCATTTGTATCAGTTCAGTAGAGAAAATCAGCTTAAACAAAAAATAATGTCAAGTGGCATTTTTTGTCACAAAATCCCTGGAATGAATAACATTTTCTAAGACTAACAGAGAAATGCAAAATGTCCAGGGCAACATCATATTATGATAAGCTCTCTTTTGACTTCACAAGCCACAGCCTTTTTAGTCATTGCACTCTAGACCTGCGGTAAGTAAGAGTCAACATAGATTAGTCAAGAGCAAATCATGTCAAAGCAATTTAATTCTTCTTATGATAACATAACAGCCCTTACAGTCAAAATTAGAATAGCATATTTGGTTTCAATAAGCTTTTGAGTGTTTCTCATGACAGTATTAGATTTAAGCTAAAGAAAATTAGCAAAAGCCATGTTTGACAAGATGATTTCAGAACTGGATATTTACAGTAAGAGGCTGTTAACTGCTCACTGTCAGAATGAAGGTATTACAGTTCTGTCTTAGGCCAGATGCTGTTTTGACTTAATGATCTTAAATATCAAATATGACGATTGTTTTTGTAGGTCATATTAAGTTAGGTAAAATGGAAGTACAATGGAGAACAGAAATAGAATTTAAAATGACATATATATTTTATAACTTATCTGAAATATTCAAAATCTAGGAAGAAATCATTTCTTAGATATGGAGAACATCCAAGGCAATTAAATGAACACCTTCATCTAAATATTTAGCTTGCGTAGCCAGACTCAGATTCTGTAGTCTTTCAAAATATTGAAAACATAGAACAGAAAAATGATAGAAAATTAACTGTAACTCTATGCTCCACAGACTTTTTAGTAAAACCATAATTTCCTCTAACAGCTCTTGCATTTTGATTAAAATTACTCAAGTGGAAAAGCAACAGGGAAAAAAAAAAAAGAAACAAAACTTCTCAAGGAATGGAAATTAGCTGAAACTAATTTTTATTACATTGATAAATTGAGCATGAAGAGCTATTGTTTTAATTACTACATGAAAAAAAAAAAAACAAAAAAAAACCAGGAATTAGCTCAGTAGATATGTCTGAATAGACACTTGTATTTTTTTCAGCCTCAAGTATTCTTCAACCTCAAGCAGTCGCTAAATGAAAGGCTGAGATTCTTACCTGTTAATAAAGACTGCAAAAATGTATTAAGTTAATGATTTACATAATTTCTAAGGTAGTGTTAATATCTGGAATTTCCCAAGAAAAAGGAAAAAGAGATTCTCAAAAAAGGAGTTACCCTGGAGATAGAAAAATCAAAGAAAAATAATTATTTCTCCTGGGGAAGAATCAAAATCTGTTCACTGAAATAAAGCTTGAATGAGATTTTAATAGTCCTTCTTTCAAAAATCCCTGTAGGGTCAATTTAGAAGTATCAGTGAGGAAACAGATATCTATTTAAAGATTTTAATACTCTTCAGTTTTCCTGTGGGGAAGAAATTAACTGGACATAACAGTACAAAACACAATTTATCCAAGTCTCTCTACTAAGGATAATTTCTCCACCAAAGTTCAGTGGTTGGAATTGTTTGCTGCTCTAAAAAAAAAAGACCTATCAAACAAACAAACAAAAAACAGCCAAAGAACCAGGTTCATCTGCTTGGAATCCAATTTTGTTAGGTAGGAATTTTATATTATGCTCCTGTGTGATTCTCTTTCCAAACTATATTAACTGGAAACTATATAACTGGAAATGGTAGTGGTCCATTGCTCTTTCAGAAAATCCTCAGCTCATGTATGACTCATCAGACAATTAACGAAGTTCTAAGAACTTTCAAGACTTTTTTCAGCATTTCTCATCTTTTTAGAAACAGTCTATTTTGATGCACGTCTTCATATGATCCTCGGATTAGTAATCTTTCTTTCTCCACTAACTCATTTTTAAAACCAAACTCAAATTCAAATATGCATGTAAAATTTAATAGTAATGGTAAACAATCAAATGACTTCAAAATGTAGACGGAGGAGATTATGTTGATTAGAGCTAATTGGTTTAGTTAGCTTACAGACTTGGTTTCTGTAAAGTAACAGTAACTGGAGATATTTCTCTGTGTTTTGGAAGACCTGAAAGGCTGTTATGTAAAAAGTGCTATTTTCTGTTACTCTCAACCTCTTTGAGAATCGGTGGCTTTCATTTTAGCAATGGCACCAGTGCTCAGTTGGTCCCGGAACTACTAGTATTCATTGTCTGTTTGCAGATCTCAGCTGTAATCGGTATTTACTATATATGTGTCTAAATGCTGTGCTTCTAAATACACATGATATTATTTATTGTTCTGATATCCTTTCATCTGATTTCATAGTTATCAGCCTAATACTGACAGAATTAATACAATTCCAACAACAATTCATTCAATTAATCTTTACCTTCCTGTTATTGAACATCTGTACAAAATTGATGTGACAACTGAATTGTCTGCACAATCAAGGTAATATCCAGCTTTGAAACTCTTTATATAAAAATTTCATTCTCTCAAAGTTTGTTGGATATTTGTCTTGGAAAACCTTTAAAAGAGTACTGTGTAACTAGGTAAAAGCAAGCTAAATTAGCATGATTCTGAAAGCAGAATAGACAGTAAAATTTGTTTAATTAGTAACATTTTCCACAGCTGAAATTCCTCTGATAACTATTTAATTTCCTGAATTCAGCTCCTCTCTTTGAAATCACTTTATGTATAAGTACATAAATGTATATTATCTTGATCTTCTTGAGGTAGAAATCAACATTAATTGTCACTTTCAGACGTTCTTTGATCAAACCTCTTATTGTGGTGACAAAGTTCAGAAAGCAGAATGGGAAGTGAATTGAATTTTGCTGGTGACAACTATGTGCTTCAGACCAGAAGCAGCAGTAGGGTTATCCTTGCCTAGTACAGTCACACCAGAACAGCATCTGTGCAAATTTGCCATGCTGTTTATGAAAAAATATGATGATACAAAAGGTAACTGCACAGATTTCTTTGTTTCAACAAATTATGACCATGTTTGATTCTTCAGTTTTCTGTGGCATTGAATGTCAGATTCCAGGCTATAATGATTCTGTTTTTGCTTGCTTCTGAGTTACCTTAACAGTAGAAAATGGCTAACAACATGTATGTGAATGAGAACACTTATTCATGTGTTCTGTTCTGTATTTTGTTTTTATTCTACAGAATTTCCATCACAATTTCCAAAGAAAGTTTTGAAATTATGAATGTCAAGTTGTCTAACCATTTATTTTTTTCTGACTCTTTTCCAACCCTATTTCTTTCAAAAGAGAAAATTTGGACTGTAATTTCTTATGCCAGTTGTTGGTCCCATAGGCAAAGAATGAAGTGCAAATATGGACACAATCTTCTCTGTTTCTCTTTTACTTTAAAAAAAAAAAAAAAAAAAAAAAAAAAAAAAAAGCACTTTTTTAGCTGTTTTTTCAGATAATTTTAGCAATAGTATAAGAATGATATATGCTTTCCATCAAAGAATGACAAATCCCTCTATTATTATGCTAAAACAGACTCTACTCTGAAAATTTCCTGTGAGTCAACATGCACTGGCTCCTTTCCTAATCTGTGACATAAAGAACTCATTACAATATGCTGATCTTGTGAATATATTAGAAGGTTTTTTTTTATAGAATTCCTCAATTCTACCACCTATGGATTGCATCTGTTGTCTAAATGATCTCAAAAATAATTATGAAGAAACAAAGCTGATATTTAATCTCATAAAATAAACAACAAATTGTTCCATCTAGAGTATTTGACGCAGCTGTAACTGCCATACCTTTTCAAGTTCAAATAAAGTTAACACTACTGATAAAGTCCCTCTGTGCAAAACTACCTTTTCTTCTAACAGAAGAGGTTTCAAGCAATGCACAAAGCTCTCCTTTATGACAGTATTCATCAACAGATGTATAATAATAAAAGTCCTTGCATGACAATCTGGTCTTTATAACAACTCATGGTGAATGTGAGTTCCTATATGTAACCTGAATCCAATACAGTTCTAACTTGAGAGCTGGTTAAATGAAAATCGTCTCTTCTTAATCTTCTGTGTGTGTTTAGACATCCATCTGCCTATATTTGTAATGTAAAACAGAGAAAACAGGACAAACAGAAGAACATGCAGAAGGCAGGTCCTGTTGTATTTGATTTTTTTTTTTTTTTTTGTGCACAATTACAAATGTGCCTGACATTGCTCCAAACCCTGTGTGGTTTCAGGGCTGTTGCTGGGGATTCTGATGATTCCTCCTTCTTGATCTTGGATTAGTTTAGGATATTTTTGTTTTGTCTTTTTTTATTTTTATTTTTAATGCCATCTCTTTATTTACTCTTTCTTCATTGCTCTTTAATTCCACTTTATATCAAATTTATATATTATTTATATATATAATTTATATATTTTGGGTACTTATTCTTTGTTTCTTTGCTACCCATAAAATCAGCGGTTAAAATTACACTCTAGATGTGGCCATCGACTGACCACTTCTGAAGAATTTATATCTCTGGCACTGTAGCATTAAAACGCGCCTGTACTCTCAAGGCCTCTGTCATACTCCCATATCTGTACAATGCTACACCTGTAACATGAGTTCACAGTTTACACTGCACACAACAATCCAGTCAAAACCTTTGCAGCTTCCAGTGCCGGGGTTTGGTGGAGTTAAAGCAGGTCTATGGCTTTTTGCTGGCGTCAATGAAAAGCAAACCTCCAGAGATACAAGTTTGCAATAAATATAATTTAACATATAGAAAAACTGTTTACCAGACTAAATTTATATTACAGAAGTCTCAAAGTGTAACTTAAAAAAATGGATTCCTTAAATATAGATACCATCCTAAAACTCGTTATGAATTGGAAAACCATTTCCAATTCTATGCTCTCTGTAGAGATCAGTGGCAAAATTGTACTGAAATAAGTGGGATCTGAGCAACCAGACACTCCACATCTCTTTGATGTTCAGGATTAGCACTTTGCATCATTCCAAATCTTGGAAGTACTGAAAGTACCCTGCAGGCTGAATCTGAGAATGTAAAAATTTTCCTTGTCATGTCTAGGTATACCACTTCCTTTCTGTCAATGGAGAACCTTCTGTTCAGAATAACAGCAATACTTAAAAAAAAAAAAAAAAAATCCCAATTTTCATTTCTTGCCATTTAAAAAGATTTACTTACGTTTTTATAGCTGTCTCTTGTTTTTATACCTTGCCTCTTCCAAATGCTCTTAATTATCTAATTTGGTCTTTCTTACTAATATGCCATTTTTAATGCAATTTTACCACAGTGTTACCTCCTGCCAACTGCTATACTTATGTGCTCTTATGAAACCCCTCAAAGCACTTATTATCTTTTTAATATTGAATACAGCATGCCATAGTACCTTGTGCTCTTTGTTTACATAGAAGCACTGAAAATAACTTTGGGCTCCATTAGCTGATGATTTTTAGAGCAGAAGGCATAAATTACACCTCAATCCAATTTAGCTTTCATTTTGTTAATCCTTGGACAGAATTAGAGATGTTCACTAGTCCTATGGCATAATTTTTATTTTTCTTTGATTTTCAGAAAATGCTTTTTTTAAACACAGCAAATTAAAGAAATGCTCAGAGACTTCCCTCCTCTGCCCTCCCCTTTCCTCTTCCTTTTCTTTCTTAGCAGAAATATTGTTTCTCTAAATCCAGTAATTGAAGTAATCACTTGTTGTCATACTGGCATTTTCCTACAAGGTATTTTATGATAATTTCTAGGACATTATTAAAAGGTTATTATGCTCTATATGTATGTCTTTATATTCTCCATTTTATGAACCTCAGTTTTATAATAGAAGTTTTCAAGTACTAAAGTATTCATTTCATCTAGTAATAACTGCTCTAGTAACTCCAGCATTCCATTATTTTAGCATTTCAGTATCTCCATAAATAAAAAGTCTGGGATGATCTTTGTGCAAAGTCCTTTTGCATGACTGCGTGGTACCACTATCTTCACCTATTGCCTTCAGAAGGGATTTTACACTTTGAAACATTTTCACATCTATATTTACAAGTTAGTTTGTATTCAGATACCAAATTTAATAGGAAAAAAAAAATGAAAAGGAAAAAGATATATGATTTTCCAAATCTGTTCAATGAAGGATAATTATCTTATTCAGGCCCACAGGCCTGTAATACAATAATAGTCTTCTTCCTGAAAGGCTAAATATTTCAGAGACAATCTTCTTCAATTTCTTTTCCCCTTTAAGTTTGATTCTTTCACCAGTTCTATAACTATTTTTAGCTGAGGTATGTCTTATCAACATTCAGTGTGTAACAGCAGTCTTTATTTATTTTCCCCTCTCAAATTGTGTTAACCTCATTGATTTTACAGTCATTACTATTTAAGAGACTGGTAAAGTTCTGTTTGCTGCGCTGAAATATTTGAATCTTTTTCCATCTGCTGTTGAAGACACATTTGTGTTGTTAGCCTAAATGCCTGAGTATAATAGAAGAGAGAAAGGGCTTACTTATGGAGAGTTTTGTATGCTAAACTTAGTCACAGAATCACAGAATCACAGAATTTTAGGGCTTGGAAGGGACCTCCAGAGATCATCAAGTCCAACCGCCCTGCCAAAGCAGGTTCCCTACACCAGGTCACACAAGTAGGTGTCCAGGCGGGTCTTGGATATCTCCAGAGAAGGAGACTCCACAACCTCCCTGGGCAGCCTGTTCCAGTGCTCCATCACCCTCACTGTAAAGAAGTTCTTGCGCACATTTGTGTTGAACTTCCTATGCTCCAGTTTTTGGCCATTTCCCCTTGTCCTGTCTCCACATACCGCTGAAAACAGTCTGGCCTCACTACTCTGCCCCCCACACCTTAGATATTTATAGACCTGGATCAGGTCCCCTCTCAGTCTTCTCTTCTCAAGGCTAAACAGACCCAGCTCATTCAGCCTTTCCTCATAGGGGAGATGCTCCAGGCCCTTCACCATCTCTGTGGCCCTCCGCTGGACTCTTTCCAAGAGATCCCTGTCTTTTTTGTACTGGGGAGCCCAGAACTGGACACAGTACTCCAGATGAGGCCTTACCAGGGCAGAGTAGAGGGGGAGGATCACCTCCCTCGACCTGCTGGCCACGCTCTTTTTAATGCACCCCAGAATGCCATTGGCCTTTTTGGCCACAAGGGCACACTGCTGGCTCATGGCCAACCTGTCGTCCACCAGAACACCCAGGTCCCTCTCCGCAGAGCTCCTCTCCAGCAGGTCATCCCCCAACCTGTACCGGTGCATGCGATTATTCCTCCCCAGATGCAAGACTCTACACTTGCTTTTGTTAAACCTCATCTGATTTCTTTCTGCCCAGCTCTCCAGCCTGTCCAAGTCTCGCTGAATGGCAGCACAGCTTTCAGGCGTGTCAGCCAATCCTCCCAACTTCGTATCATCAGCAAACTTGCTGAGGGTGGCCGCTACTCCCTCATCAAGGTCATTGATGAAGATGTTGAACAAGGCCGGACCCAGCACCGACCCCTGGGGAACACCGCTGGTTACAGGTCTCCAACCAGACTCTGCACCGCCAACAACAATCCTCTGCGCTCTGCCAGTCAGCCAGTTCTCAAACCACTTCACTGTCCACTCATCTATCCCATATTTCCTCAGCTTTCTTATAAGGATGTTGTGGGAGTCTATCACTTCACTGATTTTGAAATCAGGTGGTAAGGGCCATGTCGGTAAAAAATGCATATAAATAGGAAGGTGAACATGCAGAGGCATGAGATATTTTCAGGACACTTTAAAACCATCTCTAAAGGACACAGTTTGCATTAAATTCACTCACAAGATTTGAAAGTGACAGCATAGCTGAATTTGACTATTTGGGGGCTGTTTGACTAGATCACACAAGAGAACTTGAACAAGAACTCTCTGAGAGCAGCACTTCAGAGAAGGACTTGGGGGTCCTGATGGACAAAAGCTTGAGATGAGCCAGCACGATGTGCATTTGCAGCCTAAACCAACTGCCAACTATATCCTAATCTGCATCAAAAGAGGAATGGTCAGCAGGGAGAGGTAGGTAGTGGTAGTATCCCTCTACTTTGTCTACTGAGGCCCCATTTGGAGCACTGTGTCTAAGCCTTTGGCCCCCAGTACAGGAGGGATTTGGATCTGCTGGAGTGGGTCCTGAGGAGAGCATGAAGATGATCAAAGCACTGGATTACCTCTCCTATGAAGATAGATTGAGCTTGTTTAGTTCGGAGAAGAGAAGGCTCCAGGGAGAACTCATTGCAGCCTTCCAGTAATTGAGGGGAGGTTACAAGCAAGAGGTGAACCAACTTTTTACATAATCTGATAGTGACAGGAATATGGGGAATGACTTTAAACAAAAGAGGAGAGATACTGGTTAGATGTTAGGTAGAATATTTTTTATTCAGAAGGTGATGAGACTCTGGAACAGGTTGCCCAAATTGATTTTGAGTGCCTATTATCTGGAGGTGTTCAAGAACAGGTTGGATGGGATCCTGGCATCCTGGTCTAGTAACTGCCAATCCTGCTCATATCAGGGGAGTTGGAAAGAGACGATTGTTAAGGTCCCCTCCAACCTGAATTATTCTGTGATAAGAGGGACATACAACCTTCAGCAAATGATGCTGTTGAGACAGAAGTAGAGAGTATGGTAGAATGGCTTTCAGGCTGTCAGATATTAGCTGTGAAAAGGGAAATTAAATGGGAGAAGTTGATTAGAAGTGGATTAATAACAAGAACTCAGATATTTTATCAAGAAACTTCTACTATTCTGATGACTAAAGACAGAGTCCTAATAGAGTGTACTAGTTTACTATTTACCTCATTTACTGGAACTTTGTACTTTATGTCTCATATGTTCTCATCAGATTGGGTATTCCAATATGGCACTTTTTCACATGTTACATTATACACTAAAGACCTTAACTTTTCAATGAAATCTTTTAAATATGTCTGTGATTCATATAAATGTGATTCATCTTTTAAAAATACATATTTGTTCAACATGTATTATTTTTTAAAATATGTTTTTATGATAGCGTCTCACAGCATCTCTGAAAAATATTATCATTATCCTTCAAAATCATATAGCAAGAAATTAGTCCCATGTCTCAGGCATTACAATTGTATATTGTTGAATGTTATATCATTAACATAGGTAAATATACTCTGTTTGAAGAAGGCGTCATTTTTCTCTTTGTTAATTATTACAACTTTCTATTTAGAATTCTTCCATTCAGAAAAATAATGTGGAGGATTGCTACAAAGAAACGGACAGAAAATCTTATTTCCACGTATAATGACTATTTAAAACTACATAAGAAGTCAGTTATTTCCTCTACCTCTTCCAAATTTCTTCAAGTTCTATAATGCATAAATAAAATGAAGACCAGGTTTACTACTGCTTTTCTTCTTATCTTTGCAAGATAATAGTAAGTTTGAAGAGATTTTTTTTTTTCTGTTTCTAGAACTGCTTTAAACTGCTAAACTAGTTTCCAGTTCCTATCTACATTTATTTATTTATGTGCTTTTTTGATACATACAGTATCAGTAGTATTTGGGGGTGATTTCAGCTGTTTTCCTCACAGTTATTTAGTACTTATTAGTTTGCTACTTACATGTAATAAAATAAGACACCTCCTCTCCCCTCCTGCCTTTCCCCCCTCAAAACAAAACAAAACAACAAAACACTAGTAGAGAAGTTAGGTGAATGTGGAAATCTGAGTGAGACAGTGAGAATTTCAAGAAACAGTTAAGTCCCTTTTTTTATCTGTACAATAGGAGTACAAAAAGAAAAAAGGCCTTGGTGCTTTAGGTAACTGGTTGTTTCAGACAACAGATTTTCTTTTGTAATTATATTGTTTGTCCTTGTTTCAAGTTAGCAAATTCAAATTGGAATAGCTGAAGCTATAAAGAAGCTATAGGTTTTCTGATCACACAATTATACTATGGAGTCCATGAAAGACATAAAAGAAGAACCAAAGAAAACAGTTTGCCACCATTACACAAAAAAATTTCAGAATCTCAATTGGCTATGAAAAAAAAAAAATCCTCTCTCTTTCATTCACAGGCGCTCATTCATTAAGTAGAATGCTGCAATCAGTTGACTCAAAGACATGAAACAGCTGAGGAGATCACATTATGCTTTCCTCTACTAAGAGGAAGTGGAATCATCCAATTCATTGTTTTATTATACTTTTTCTAAAACAAGGGATACTGAAGGGAACAAGGTATTTTCCTTATGTGAAATTCTATTTCAGATCCAGAAGCATTTTGCATCTTCAATACATTCATCTTTCTCACTGTGTTTGTCAAAGGACAAATATCAGTCTAGAATTTTTTTCTTTCGTCTCATTATCCTTTAAAGGAAAAAAAAAAATCTAAAATATGCCACAGTAAACATGTATTTGTATAACTTATTTGTATAAATATTTTGCTTTCTGTTTAAAGTAAAACGTTTATGCATAATTAAAAAACACTAATTCATTTTGTAGGAACCCAAACTTCAAAACTGAGAGCATAAATTAAAAACAGTGTTGGAAATGGAAAGATTCTACTAATTCAGTTGGAAGTTTTTACATCTTTCCTCTTTTGATGGCCAAAAAAATAATGATCAAAAAATATTTTATTTTAAGGAAATTTTATGTTTTGTTTTTCACATTCTCCACTTGTTTGTTCTTCCTTACTCCATGATTTTTTTTTGAAGAAGAAGACGACCTATTTTTTCCTATAATTACTTATTTATTTTTGTTTCCACTAGGCTGAACACATTTCTTTTTATTTCTTTTTATTTCTGATTTCTTGGCTGAGTGATTTTTTTCTCAGTCCTGAAGTATAAATTATTTTTAACAGTATGAATAATTTTCTAACTTGTAGAAGGTGTATCTGATGTTTAGCACAACAATATTAATACTTACAAATTTACTACTGTTACCATTTACCACTTACTAGAATATATTTTCTTGTGTGTTCAGGAATACTTATTTTTTCCAGTACCACGCCTTGCTAGTAATTCCAAATCATTCTATCTACAGTGAATTCACCTAGGTATTTTGTCCTTTGTCATTTCTAGATAAGTTCCCAGTCAATATAAAAAATTATTCTCACTATTTCCTAATTGAATAACCATGCAATTGGCACTATTTAACTCTGTTTTCTTACTGTCAACTCGGTCTTTCTCAAGGTCATCTACAATTCCCTGTAGAATTCCTGTATTTTCTCTCCATCTGTGGTACGGTCCGACTCTATTTTATCATCTGTTTCTATTACCAAATGTTTCAAGATCATTGCTGCAACTCTGAAGGAAAATTATCTTTGAAGTACCTTTCTTTTTTAAAGTCAACACACTAATTTCTCCTTCTTTTTACTCCCTTACTGAACCATGTCCTTATACCCATAAAAAAAAATATTGTTCAAATGCCTACAATCTCATGTCTTGCTAAAAATTTCCACTGTGTCACTAATAAGTGACTTCTAACCTGCTGTATTTAATTGGAATTCCTGCTGAGAGGAAGTGTTCTGTAGATAAAAGATGATAAAAGATGATCTAGACTTCACTAGACTTAAGTTTAAGCTTGTCCCAGAAGGAATGATCCAGAAAATACTTTGCTTGATAAAAAGAAAAAGACAATAATCTTCCTTATTCAAAGGAATCTCTGATTAGTATGATCCATCATCTGATTATTTTTTTTTTTTTACATCTAGTGTTATATGTGAGGTTTCGATTATATTTAGAACCGCTTATTTTCACTTTGGATCCACGTCCTTCACTGTAAATCTTTTGAAGTCTCACAGTATTTGCAGTTACAAATAAACTGAAAAGAAGGATTAATTTCCTTTCTGTACTCCATGACATTCCTACCTTATGATAGCTTATATCCTTTTTGTTTATCTCTCTCTCAAATTATATACTCTGAGATCAGAACATATTACTTGCAACATCAAAGGTAAAATGCATCTTCTGCATTTTCTCATGAAAAAGAAATTCACTTGCAAGGTTCTAGATAAGTTAATTAGGGGATTTGTTCGAGGGTTTCATATGCTGCATGCTTAGATCACTGAGAGCAATTAATATCAGAATTTGTTCAAATAATTTGAGAGAATATATAGTTCTAATAAGCAGATTTGAAATTAGATGACAATATAAACCTTCAAGGCATTTTATGACAGCAAAATATTAAGTGTCTTTAGTCAGAGGTACTCAACTGTGAAACAGCTAAGAAAGAACATTAAGACAAAGTATACTCTATTTGGAAAACATGCTACAAAACCCATGCGTTCTCCATACCTTTCCCATTTTTGTAAAGACAGTAGGCTAAGCCATGGTGTATCATACTAACTCTTGCACCAGAAATATGTATATAACTTTTTCCTGTTCAGTATCTCACCTTAGAATTGACCATACCAATCACATTATAGATAACAGTAAATTCTAATGTATATAAGTTACAGCAAATACTAAATATATTGTAAAAATAAAAATAATAAAAACATTTCACAACAAGTAAAAATGGAAATATTTCATGAAAAGTGTTCAGTTTTTATTAAATCATTCTGAAAATCCTACAACGTTTTAAGTTACATTTTCTTACAGGATGGATTTAAATTCAATCTGATTTTCCATTTATTCATTCAGAGAAATACTTGATGATGAAACTAAGTAGTTGTATGACAAATTACTGAAGTGCTTTAGAGGCAAAAATTTAAGCATTCTTTATCTGTTTAACAGAAGTTTTAGGAACTTTTAAGTATCATTTCTAATAAATTGAAATGACAAAAGAAAAGAGAGAGAAAAATATTCTACAAAAATTAATTGCTTTGTTACAAACAACCCTATCCAAAAGTATCAGAGTTTGTCTATTTCCCTTTCTGATTTAACAGGGAAAGCTTTGTGATTATCTGTATAAATGTTCAATTATCTTTAATGATATTTTATGGTGATTAGATTCACAGGCTGAACAGTATTATTGTTAGTGATACTCATGGGGAAAAATAAGAAAAGCAATTCTAACTTTGTATGCACAATGAAGAACTCAGAACTATCTTCTGCTACAGAAGGAAGACATTTCAGAGTTATAACGAGTTATTCTATGAAAATAGAGTAATCATCTTAATGTTCAGATGCAGTCAAACAAATAAATTGACTATTAGGATTTATTAGGAAAGGAAGGGAGAACTAATCAGAGCAAAATTGAGTAGAACACAGCGTGTTCCTGGAACACTTGTATTTTGTTCCCTTGAAGAAAAAAAAAAAAAAAATGTTGGGAAAGGTATAGAGGTGCAAGGAACAAGAAGATCAAAAGTAGAAGAACTTCTCTGTAAGTAATGATTTTAATCACTCCTAGTGATTTTAATAGCTCCCAGTTATAAAGACATTAGACTTAATGATCCTTGTCTTCCCCTTCCAACTTAGGGTATTCTATGATTTTGCAGGGCTTCAGAATACACTGGGATAGTACAATCACTCTGAGCTGTGAAATCAAATATGGAAATAGTAATAACCTGAAGTTTATTACAAGTTATATGTGGCACCTGCAGGAGTCTGTCTGTGACAGATAGAGTTTAACTGAGGAGAATTTAAAAAAAAAAAAAAATGAATATTCTTCTGATGATTTAGAGTACTCTCATGTCTGCATCATAAAAGCTAAAAAAGTGTTTCCATCTTAGATTTTTTTAACTATTAATCCTGTTATTACACATAATTGACATGTAATAATGTATTTTCAAATGACTGCTGAAATACGCTACAGTTTTCATTATTTATCTTGAATACTAGTTTTAGTTAATTATGATTTACCTAAAATATGGAGAACAGAAAGTGCAAGTATTACAAAGCACAAACAAACTTCATTTTTAAGAGCTGTAGTAAAGATGTTTGTAAATCCCTTGGGAAAGTGAAAGTTATAGCAAATAGTTTTTCATAAACATCTTTGTTGTTATTAAAATAAAAACTGTGCTCATTACATATGTTCTCATGATAGCAAAAGAGAGCCAGTCAGAGTGAATGAATTAAGCAACACTGGAAGGAATCTGCACCAATGCCAAAACTATATATTCTGAATTTACTGCTCTGTACTGAGACTGTTAGAGAATATCTTTAAATTACGCTCTATGCGGTCTCTTTAAACACTGAGCACTTTTCAAGTAAAATTTGAAAATAATTGTATATAATAATTTTACTCTTTTGTAATCTAAAGATATGTCAAACCTATAATCAAAATGTGGTCAATAATCAAGCTAGCTCAGGTGAAGCTGTTCTGATGTAAGCTGTTCTGATTTAAGCTACTGTGCATGCATGAGGTCTGAGGTTTTCATTGATTCTGAGTACAAGATAAAGCCAAGCTTTGATATGTCTTCAGGTGCTGCAGCTACTGTGGTAGATATCTAGCCTTAAAATGATTTATGAGAAGATTAATGAGTACAGTTAATTATATTTCATTAGGGAATGGTTTATTTAAAAGAGTAAACTAATAGAATCACAAGGAAATCAGCCAGAGTGTCCTGGAGCTGTGGGCTTTACCAAGTATATCAGTACTAGTGAACGAAATACCACTTAGAAAGACCGAGGTGTGTCCTGTTTTCATTTTCCAAACTGGGTTGTCCCTGTCATCCCTGAACCAGACTTGTGCAACGTCTGGGAGAATATTTATTTCACAGGCCAGATCTGAGTTGAAAAGTCAGTTCAATAGATGGAGAGTTGGCAGACAGCTCTTGAAGCCATGTTTTGGAATTTTTTGTTTAACTGGAATTGAAAGACAAATTTCACCAAAAGGCCAAGCCAGCATCTTGGTGGTATTCTCCAAGTATTAGATGGCTAAGGTTTTTGGGTTCTGAGATGAACAAAGGCACAGGAAGGAGAAAACAAGGCATTGAGAAGCCAAAGTAGCATAGTATATATGCAAACAGAGCAGAGTAGGTGGGCAATCACAGAATCACAGAATTGTAGTAGTTGGAAGGGACCTCTAGAGATCACCTAGTCCAACCCCCCTGACAAAGAAGGCTCCCTAGACCAGGTTGCACAGGCACCCAGGCAGGTCTTTAATATCTCCAGAGAAGGAGACTTCACCTCTCTGGGCAGCCTGTTCCAATGCTCCAACACCCTTACTGTGAAGTTCTTATGCACATCTGTGCAGAACTTCCTATGCTTCAGTTTGTGGCCATTTCCCCTTGTCCGTGCACTGCTGAAAAGAGTGGCCTCATCCATTTGCCTCCCACACCTTAGATATTTATAGACATTGATCAGATTGCCAAACAAAGTTGCTTACAACCATTTAAAAAAGCTTTTGGCAGTGGCAGTTAGAAACTGTCTGCGATGAAATGTTCTACAAATCTAGTAAGTTATTGTTCTTCAGTGGAAATGCTTTTAGAAGCAGAATTTCTGAAGAGCTTTGTCACCATGCCAGTACTGAATCAAATCTCAGAGAAGTACCAAGCTTCTCTTATCATCACTCTTCACTTCTGCTTGACTGCATCTTTACAGCAGGATAGCAACAGAGATGCAACTGCCCCTTTGAAAACACTATCTCATTCTGCTGCCTAATCCTTATTATAATTGTTATTAAAAAAGAAAAGAGAAAGGTAATTTCATCCATGAACTACGAAGAACCTTGTACACAGAAGCTGCCACTGCATCAAGAGGTTAAGCAACATAATGGGTCTCAGTTGCACTCTGAGATGGGAAGAATTGAATCCTCTTGCTGCTCATGGTGTGAGCCACTTCATACAAAACTCAAGGATGACTAAATATTATGTTTTTCTGTCTGCAAGTAATTTAAAATTTTTGAAAAACAAAGTTTTCAAGAACATCCAAGTAGTAGACTTTAGAAACTTGATTCATTACTTTCAGTAAATATCAGTGGACTTTGCCAAGTCTGTGATAAACAAATGTGTATGTGATTACTACTACTACGGCATAAATGTACAATTTATTTTCTGTTTTCTTTTGGAGAAAGTTTTTATTATCTATCTATTTATCTATCTATCTATCTTTCTATCTATCTATCTATCTATCTATCTCTATTTCTATCTCTACCTCTATTATCTCAATCTCATAATCTATATCCATGACACTGTCATTATTTATGTCTTTACCTGCATCTGAATGAAATTATAATTTGGAAGAAAATCCTCCCTTCTTCTCTTTCCTGTCAATTCTTGGATCTTGCTGGTTCTTTTATTTAGGACAAGAAATGTTTTGAGACAATAATTGTGATTCTGTAAAACTGAAGATGAGCCAGCAGTGTGCCCTTGTGGCTCGAAAGGCAAATGGTATCCTGGGCTCCATCAAAAGAGGGGTGGCCAGCAGGGACAGGGAGGTGATTGTTCCCCTCTACTCTGCTCTTGTGAGGCCCCATCTGGAGTACTGTATCCAAGTGTGGAGCCCCCAGTACAAAAAAGACAGGGAACTGTTGGAGAGGGTCCAGAGGAGGGCCACAAAGATGATCAGGGGACTGGAGCACCTCCCCTATGAGGACAGGCTGAAGGAGCTGGGCTTGTTCAGCCTGGAGAAAAGAAGGCTGCGGGGTGACCTCATTGCAGCCTTTCAGTACCTAAAGGGAGCCTACAAACAGGAGGGGAATCAACTCTTTGAAACGGTTGATAACTGCAGGATGAGGGGAAATGGTTTTAAGTTGAGGGAGGGAAGATTTAGGTTGGACGTCAGGGGGAAGTTCTTTGCAGAGACAGTGGTGAGGTACTGGAACAGGCTGCCCAGAGAGGTTGTGGATGCCCTGTCCCTGGAGGTGTTCAAGGCCAGATTGAATGGGGCCCAGGGCAGCCTGGTCTAGCATTAGGTGAGAAGGTTGGTGGCCCTGCATGTGGCAGGGGGGTTGGAGATTCATGATTTTTGTGGTCCCTTCCAACCCTGGCAATTCTGTGATTCTGTGATTAAGGTAATAATCCCTTAATGTGCTAGTTCATAGGATTGTTACTGAATCTTCAATACAGTTTGTCTGTGCTCTGGTTTATGTCTGTTTGCAATGATGTATGACTGGCACTGTGATGCAGGTATCTTTATGTTTCTATATCAATATTGCAAGATAATTTCCTGGTTCTCACTGAAGAATTAGTATTTTCTATATTTTGACCTAAATTTTCTTATTTGGACTCTATATTCTCTGGGAGAAAATATTTTGGAGGTTAAATCAAGTTATACTTGAAATTAAGTTCATACAAAAATACTAAATAGCTAATAGGTACAAAATTATTTTTGAGCCTATACAAACTTGCGCAATATTAATATTCTCTATTAGCAATTAACATGCAAACATAATCATTTGATGAAAAAATCAGTTGCAGTGTAAAATGCTTGTGTTAACAAATGCATGAATTAGAGATTACACCTTAATGTGTACACAAGTGTTTATTTTAAATAAAATTTAAAATTAAGATAAGCAATTTCTGTAGCCATCAAATCCACTTCTGAAAAATACAGACTGAAACCCATGAAAGCACCTTGATAATTCTTATCAGCCTTTAGGGATGAACAGATTTCACCTGCTGGAAGCATTTACAGCACATCTTTAAGATAGCAAAAATGCTCTAAAATGGTGTAAAAATCGCATTAACATTTGAAAAAAGATAACCTCAAACTCATATTACTGCATGCAAACCAGGAAATATACTGCAAAGATGAAGAACCGCAGTCAATAAGAGTCTATTTTAAAGGAACAAGTTGGCTGAAAAGATTAATAACAGAATATTGATTCTCTCAAATGTAGGCCACTAATTTTCCTCCCACAGAATTTCATACCTACAGAAAAATGTACATCCTTTTTGTGCATTGGGTACCATGATAAGGGAAATGAGAAAATACATACCTCTTAGAAATCAAGCAAAGGTTAAGACATGTAAATGATCAGAAAATTTATCATTTACCAAGATGTACATGGCTGTATTTATGGTTAATAGCACAGAAAAAGAATATCTTTTAGTAGATTTCTGGCTTTTACACTGTTAAATGGAAATCTCCACTACAAAGAGTAACACAGCATGATCTCTATTTGTTCAGAATACAAACCCTTTGAATATCTTCCTATGAGATAACAGTCAGAAGTTTTTATTTTCTTCTTAAAACTACATCCACTTTAATAAGAGAGCAATAGCAAATTGTTATCTAAACACTGATGAAATTTACTCTGGATTATATGAAGCAAAAATCAACTGCTGAGCTCTTAGGACTTCTCTCAGAATCTCTGATTTTATTTGGTGTTAAGTAATTATAGTAATTGACATTGTGGAAGTTAGGAGTAATAATTAATGTGCTGGATATGTGTTTTAACTTTTACTTTGCAGTGAAATCCTAAAAAGAAGATAGCAGAAAGTAATCTAAATATAATGCAACATACTTTTGTTGTGATTAAACTGTGCAATGTGATAACTATGTAAATTTCTCTAAAAACAGAGTTTATTTCATCAGAGGAGAAAGGTTTATGATTGATTACAAAGCTGTATAGTTTCTTTCAAAAAGTATTTATTATGAGGCCTAAAATTACAGGATTATATTCTTACACAAGTATTTTATTATATATCTGTGGTCTAAAGATACACTGGCAATATATACAATTTTCTCAGATGGGTCTAATAGCTTTGGTTGCAAGATACAACCATCTGCAGCCAGAAATTCACCAAAATTGCACTAAAATTCAAAAGATAATGGAGCCGGTATTGTGATGTGTACATCTCATGTCAGACAGTTCAAAATAGTATTTGTGGTTCATTTTTAAATGCTCCTCTCTTGAGCTACAATTCTTTTGTAAATACTGACATAAAGAAATACCCTAAAATAGATGATTGAATATCTATAAGAAGTTTTTCATTTTAATGTCACACCATTGTGTAGGAGAGTGGACAATAATTGTCTTGAAAACTATACAAGTAGATGTTGGTGGAAAATGGCATTTTTTACTAATGCTTCTCCTGGTATCCTGCACACCATCATTCTGCTTAACTCCAGTATGTCAAAAGACATGTATCTGTGGTAGGACATAGGAGAAGCCAGATTCTTCATCAAATATGAGTAGCCTAAAATTTGGGAACGACTCACATATAGCTCTGCTTTATCTGAAGTATTCTCTGTGTGCTTTGATGTCTATCAGAAATCATCTATCTGAGAATGTTTTCACTGGTTGGTTGCAAGTCCCCGTCTACTTAATGATGTTCTTTTTCCTAAAATGGGTGTATTGGAAAAGTGTAAGTCCTCAAATATACTCACAGAATCACAAAACTTCATTTACAAATTCATACAAGTTGCTTGCTTCAGCCAGTTCTGTTTTTTCTTTAAACCAATCTTTACTTTATTCAATGAGATTGAATAGAGCCTGAAAGCTGCATTTCAGAATCTGTGTAAATGTGCAACAGAATTTTGTATTAATTTTCTATCTTATAAAAGATGAAGGCTAAGAAATAGAAATGGATAGAAATAGAATCTTCTATCACAGTACAAAGTCATGGCATGTTCTTACATTTATTGAAGGTAATCATTCTCAAATTGATTGACTATAAATTGCATTTCTAGAATTTTATTATCTAGTAGCAGTGAAATTTGTATAGTCCATTTTCGAAACCCAAGTATGTGTAAGCAAGCACCATTCATGTCTACAGAATGTAATGAGACAGTTACAGACAGAGAGCTTTAGAATATAATACAATATGATATTTCAGTTAGAAGTGACCTCCAAAAATCATTGAGTCTAATATATTCAAGGCTAACCAAAATTTAAAGTATATTCTTGAGAGCATTTTCAAATACCTCTTGAACACTGATAGGCATGAGACATCAACCACCTCTCTAGGAAGCCTGGTCCAGTGTTCAATCACACTTGCAGCAAAGATATGTTCCCTAATTTCCAGTCTATGCCTCTCTGGTGCAGATCTGTGCTGTGTTCCCACACATCTTGTCATCGGTTTCCAGGGAGAAGCCTCTCCTGGAAGTTGTAGAGAGCAAAGAGATAACTTCTCTACCTCCTTTTCTCCAGAATAGACAAGTGTCCTCAGCCTCTCCTTCATGGGATACACCTTCCAGTCATTTTAGCAACTTTTTTAACTCCTCTGTGCACTTTCAAGTATCCTTCTTATATTACGTTGACCAGAACTGAACAATGCTCAAATTAAGACCTTATCAACTCTATGTATAGCAAGAGAATCACTTCTTTTGTCCAGCGAGATGTGCTATGTTTAATCCATCCCAAAATGCACTTTGACCTCTTGGCTACCAGTGCATAGTGCTGATTCATGTTGAGACTTCTGTCAACCAGCACCTCCAGGTTCCTTTTCGCAGAGCTGTTCTCTAGCAAGTTGTCTCTGAGTCTGTACAGGTCTGGAAATACTTCACCACCAGCTGCGGCACCCGGCATTTCCCTTTGCTGAACTTCATGCCACCAATGATTGCCCAATACTCTAGTGTTCCCACATGGACTTGAGGTTAGATTCTGTAGTTTCCTGAGTCTTCTCTCATGCTCATTGTTGAATTAGCTAATCAGTTAGGTTACAGTTAGAAGAGACCTGCCTATAAATCCGCAACTTCTAGTAAATTGTTGAGAGAGGTTCAGCTATAACATCCATTATCTTCCTCAGTACTCTGAGGTAAGCACATCAGTTTCAATGGACTTATGAACACTGAGATAATACAGCTTTTCTCTTATAATTTTAGTGATGATCAATGGATAGTCACTTTTCCAGTCATGGTGTACCAATTCTGAAGACTAGGCAGCACAAAATCTTTGTGTGTGAGTAAGAACACCATGCTCCTAGAGATAATTAATGTCAAATCAGCACTTGCTAGGAAGGATTTAAATTTATTTATTTATTTATTTTAAGATTGCAAGTCTTATTCACTTAATTTTGCATAAATTCTTCTGTAGATGCCCAATTCTTACTTTAAATGCTAAATCATGATATAGCTTTTAGATAAATTAAATGGATTTATACTGTTACAATTAAGGACAAATTGGAAAACTTTAAAAACTTTGGAAGCCTATTTTCATCCACTATAATTGAGTAGTGAACTTTGAATTTCCTAAGCAATTAAGAAAAATTTTTGAGGAAGTCCTAGGGATGGAAGAAAATGGTGAACAAGAGCTTGAGTTCAGTTTGGATAATAACCAAAATTTGGATCTTCTT
This sequence comes from Chrysolophus pictus, assembly GCA_037305975.1. Classification (NCBI taxonomy): domain Eukaryota; kingdom Metazoa; phylum Chordata; class Aves; order Galliformes; family Phasianidae; genus Chrysolophus; species Chrysolophus pictus. Next base: position 35,094,356 of record CM074576.1, on the reverse strand, counting down.
CACAGAAGTAAGCTTTCTTAAAGGCTACTAAAATAAACAAATAAATGTGGTAAGCCCCATATCATACACAGTACCTTAGAGAGATGTTTACTGTTGAGACACAAGGTTCACTAAAGAAAAAACTCTTGAAAATGAAAATGCTAGTCAAGGGAGAACATTGTGACATTGTGAAGGAGAATATGAGAGATCAATGATTTTCTTAACTGAGGCTCATCAGCAGTTAAGAATAACCTTTAACACTATTTACCTTGTCTACTTGTCTACACAGTAAGTGGCTTTTCTCTCTTCCTTTTACTTATTATTAGATTGCTTGCATTCTGCTCAGGCTTAATTATAATTAGTATGTGTATTTACAATAAAATCCAACAAATTTACTCTCTGGTCTATTTCAGTTTTATCATCTGATAACCAAAGAACACTCTTCTGTGACAGGTACTTCTGGAGATGTTTTGGGCCAACACTCTAATGAAAGTAAAGCCTTAGACTGCTCAGAACCCTGCTATTATGAGCTTTAGTCTTAAAAGAGGTGCAACTGATAAATAATTGAGTTACAGATAAATAACTGAGTTACACTAAAGTGCAAGGTAAGTGATCTACTAGAGTTGTAGCACCAGAGGCATATATCAACCTATTAAAGACTGACTTCTATTAAATGACTAACATCACTACAATTTGTCACAGTTGAACATAAATTGAATCTGATATTATTTTCTGAAAAAAAAATCTCTTACTGAGATGTGTTTGTATAAATGTTTATAGTAGGTATGCAAATTGATTGTGTCATTCCTGAGGGGAAATCTATGTATTGTTCCATGTGTGTACAAGGTGGAAAACCATTTTTAACATCTTTTTCTACTCACATTTATAGTGATATGTATTTATTTCCAATTGCAAATAATATTGGAAAACTATGAAGAAAAGTAGTATTATTTCATAGGTCAGAATTTATAACAAGTATTTTACAAGAAAGCCATAGGAGAACTAAGAAAATATAGCTAGGGTAGTAAAAAAGAAATGTTCTTCTTTTATTTGATAAGTAGAGAGTTAATGCATACTGTATCTCAGTAAAATTCAGCCTGTTTTTTCCTGGAGGGCAGAAAAAGAATCTATTTAATTCAGCAAGTATCAGAGAAGTAACATGTTTCTTTAAAATTACTAATAACCATTGCAGAAAAATATATATTTATATATTAATATTATTTTAATATTTTAATATCTTTAATATTTTCATCAGTGACATAAACAGGAGGATTGAAAGAACCCTCAGCAAGTTTGCGGATGACACCAAGCTGTGTGGTGAAGCTGACGTGCCCAAGGTATAGGATCTCATTCAGAGATATCTAGGCTCAAACAGTGGGCCCAGGAGAACCTCGTGAGTTTCAATAAATCCAAGTGCAAAGTCTTGCACCCGGGTCATGGCAACCCCCACTACCACTACAAGCTGGGGGATTTAAAGGCAGAGAAGTGCCCTGACAAAAAGGACTTGCAGGTACTTGGGCAATCCCAAGCACGTGTACAGGCTGGGTGGAGAATGGCTTGAGAGCAGCCCTGAGGATTTGGGAGTGTCGGTTGATGAAAGTATCAACATGAGCCAGCAGTGTGAGCCTTCAGCCCAGAAAGCGAACTGTATCCTGGGAGGATGTATTGTAGGAAGATATATAAATGAACATGTTCATTACTTTTATTTTGTATACACAACAAAACCCATCAGCTAGGTTACTGTTCTAATGCGTGTCTTAACAAAACCTAGCATTTGAGTTTAGAAGTTCTTTTACTGCTGTAGAAGCACTCTTAAATTAAAAGACATAAGTAGATTTACCTCAGTGCTCTGGCTATAGTGAAGAGTCCTGTCTCTTATGTCTGTACAAAGCTGTGATACAAGGGTCCTATTTACAGGATCACAGAATCACAGAATCGTAGGGGTTGGAAGGGACCTCCAGAGATCATCGAGTCCAACCCCCCTGCCAAAGCAGGCTCCCTATACCAGGTCACACAGGTAGGCGTCCAGGCGAGTCTTGAATATCTCCAGAGAAGGAGACTCCACAACCTCCCTGGGCAGCCTGTTCCACTGCTCCGTCACCCTCACCGTAAAGAAGTTCTTGCACACATTTGTGTGGAACTTTCTGGCCATTTCCCCTTGTCCTGTCTCCACACACTGCTGAAAACAGTCTGGCCTCACCACTCTGCCCCCCACACCTTAGATATTTATAGACCTGGATCAGGTCCCCTCTCAGTCTTCTCTTCTCAAGGCTAAACAAACCCAGTTCACTTAGCCTTCCTTCATAGGGGAGATGTTCCAGGCCCTTCACCATCTCTGTGGCTCTCCGCTGGACTCTTTCCAAGAGATCTCTGTCTTTTTTCTGTACTGGGGAGCCCAGAACTGGACACAGTACTCCAGATGAGGCCTTACCAGGACAGAGTAGAGGGGGAGGATCACCTCCCTCGACCTGCTGGTCACGCTCTTTTTAATGCACCCCAGAATGCCATTGGCCTTTTTGGCCACAAGGGCACACTGCTGGCTCATGGCCGACCTGTCATCCACCACGACACCCAGGTCCCTCTCTGCAGAGCTCCTCTGCAGCAGGTCACCTCCCAACCTGTACCAGTGCATGCAATTATTCCTCCCCAGATGCAAGACTCTACACTTGCTTTTGTTAAACCTTTAAGCTCTCTTTCAACAATGCACATAACGGGGACTTACTTCTGCTTTCTTTACAATACAAATTTTCTATGTCTTATACGGTAAAATTACTTACACCTGTTACTTATCATCTTAGCAGTAAACTTACCTTACCGGAAATGCTAAATACGATGTGTTATCACCCAGATATCTAATGTGAAAATGAGATCTACTGTTCTAAGAAATAAATATTCTGTATCATACAAAATCTTCAGTTATTCAATATCTCATTCCCTAGTCGGTATTCATAGAATCATAGAATGGCCTGGGCTGAAAAGGACCTCAACAATTATCTAGTTTCAATCCACCTGCCATGGGCAGGGTTACCAACCATTAGATCAGGCTGCCCAAAGACACTTTTAAACACTATTAAACGTAACTTTGGAAATCTGTTTATGAATTGAGCACAAAGTATGTTGACTAATAAAATGTTTTCTTAAATTGACAAAACTATCTGAGTTAGAAACATCATAAAAAAAAAAAAAAAAAAAAAAAAAAACCACCATCAGCAAAAACATGTCTTCTCAGCAGGCCCTGGTTAAATTACATGAACAATCAAATGCTATCATCCCAGTCATACTGTTGAGTGACAGAGAAATTCCCAGATCCATTATAGTACTCCAGTAATTTTTGTTTCTTTTGCCACACTTCTTGGGGGTTAATAGCTTTAGTCACAGGCCTTTGTACGTATAAAAACTTTAAAACATTCATAGATCTCCCATGTGCCATATATCACGGTTTTCCTACCTCTGATTGTCTTACATTTCCTGTCCTAAGGAAAGCACACTGTTCACTTGAGTTACTGCTTTTCAACTTCTTTGAATAGAAGAATGGAGGTTTTCATGTTAAAAATGAGTGGAACAAGCTACTAGAAAATGATTAGTTTTCTCAGAATTTTAAAAATTTCAGACTGAGGCTTGTAGCTAAAAAGGGTAATGTAACAATAGTATGATTTATATGCAAGAAAGTTTTTCTTGCTCTATTTGTGCTGCATACAGCTTTCCTTCCATCATTCATTAGGAAATTCCTTTCAACATCATCTAAAAGCAATTCGTCCTATATGGAAGCTTTAACTTTCAATGCTCTGGCTATGTAACAGGTTAAAAATTAGAATTTCCAGTATATGCTTAATTAAGAAAAACATGTACATATGCTCACATGTGTGTGTACGCAATTTTTGAAGATGTTTGCTATTAGGTTATGCACTTGTTTTGAACTAAAAACTATCAATTGGCTAGTAACAGAAAAGAATTAAGTAATTTGGGAACAGTGAAAATTTTCTTAAGCTACCAACACATGCATAAAATTATTTATAAGAAGTATATATTATTTAATGTTTTTTTTTTCCACAAATAGCATTGTGATTCCTAGCATTCCTGTTAAGCCAGTAAAAATCACTGATTATGTTTATATGTCAATAAAACATATCTTTTTTTGGTGTGATATTTGTCTTACAGTAACAGTAGTTCACTTTTCATTGCGAGATATATGGAGATGAGTATCATTTTCTGTGTTGAAATATTCTAGATTGAGATTCATCTCATATATTTTTAACTCCCATCAAGTCACCAAATAGGAAAAAAACAACTGTAAATGGCAATTTATGCTATGTGAAAGTAGGTATGTACAACATAATATGATGACTCATTCCTTGGTGATGTCTATTTATTTCCATTGACTTTAACGGAGTCGAAGCAGCAACAGAGAAGACATCTAATTTTCAAGATAGTTTAGTCCTATTATTTTCCTATATGAGAAGTGAGATTTGTATAGTTATCTGTGGTCATAAGGCCAGTGATTTTAAGAATAACTTGGCTATAGGACATCTATCAAAATGTTGTAGTTAGAAGAGTATTAATTCTCATGCAGCTCTTTTAAAAATATTTGAATACCATAAAAAACATAATGTTAAAAGACTATGTGAATGATATGAGCATGATGATAATAGATACAAAGTCCCAAATAAAAGTGGAAAATACGTTTAATTTTCAAGAGAGTATTCAAATCAAAACACAACTCTAAAAAACAGAACAGCATGAGTAGAATTTGTTAAACAAACAAACAAACAAACAGTCTTTAAAAATGAATTCATAACATTTATTGCTTCAAAAACATTCCCTGGCCAAGAGGCAAACCCAAAACAGCTGGATATCAGACCTTAATCAACTTAGTAAGTAGAAACTTATAAAAGGACATGGATGTCTAAGCCTTTTAGGTGCTTTTAGGCATCTTTCCTTCAGTAATTACTTTACCTGAGTTTTCAGAGTGAATGATATCATTATAGCTTGCTAATTAAAATTTGAAACCATAGACAATCTTTCTACTTGCTCAGCTCCAACTTTGGGTCCCAATTCTAGGCTGCTTACTCTGGAAACTTGAGATCCATAAATAAGAAGAGTAACAGTTTTAGTTCCATTTTATTTTTAAAAATTCAAAGGGTAAAAATCTGCAATACTGCAGCCATTTACATATAAAGTGTAAATGAAAATAACTGCATATATGCCTGTCTTTTTGCATGTTGAAATGCAAAGGAAAAATTCACAAATGCTTACTGATAACTGGGAAAGCTGTTAAATGGATAACGGAGAAGGGAAGGTACAATTTTGCAGTTTTGCTATGGCTCAAACTGCCTTGGTTCTTCTCCTCTATTCCACAAGAAATCAGCGAAATAAACCTATTTTCTGCTGTACTGCACATTGGTAATGCTTCCTGGGATATGTCACTAGAGTCCTGGTGTCTGACAGAAAGAGTATTTGGTATTTGCCTTTTTTCCTATTTCAGAGACACAGGAAAATGAACAGTCTACCTAAAGAATATGAACATTTTTTGTATATTATATTAGGAATATAAACATTTTTTCTTTTTTTCTTTTTTCTTTTTTTTTTTTTTAATTTTGGAAATGCACTTCCTGAGTTTGTTGGTTTGTTTTTGTTTGATTTTGCTTTGACTGCTGTTGTTTTTTGTTGCTGTTGTTGTTGCTTTATCTAAGTCAGAGTTTATTCTGTACTCTGCAGTCAGACTAAGAAGATGAAATATCATGATAAATGTAAGGCTTTGCTGGTAGAAATAAATGCTCAGTTTCTAGCATACCATCGTATTTTTTACATGCTCAGAAGTGGAAGTGGAAGAATTTGAAGACAGGTTGATGTCTCATTTTTAAAGCATTATAAGATGTTCAGATAATCACAATGTTGGTTGTATATTTACAGGAGCTTTTTTGACAAAGCTTTTCTATCGTTTTTTTTTTTCTTTCTTTCTTTCTTTTTTTAAAATTTTTGTAGAAACTGTCATCTTTTGATGAATTGTACTGTTTTTTCCCAAGATAGAATTTCTCTCTAAACTCTGTGTTGTCAAACTCTTCAGTGCTACTAGACACACTCATCCCAATTAAATAGCAGTTCCTTCCTGATTCTTAGGTCAAAGCTTCAGCCTCCATGTCACAGTGGTATGAATCCAGATAGAGAGGTATTCAGCAGCAATTTTAGGAACAGCGTAATGTGTGATAAATTCAGAAGTGATCTTCACTGATCTATTTAATAGCTCTGGAGATTAATTAAAAGTAGTACTGCTGTTCTTCATGTATGTCCATAACAGGATTCATTTCCTACACATAGCAAGAAATTGAATACTTGAAATGTGAACATTGCCATCCAAAATTATTCTAAAAAGCTAAATTTTCCTTTCCCTGGACACCTTGAAATCATTTTGTCCTCTGTATGTACAGTTTTTATATCAATTATTCCTTGTGAACTTGAGTTCCCAGAAATTTGGAAATAAGAATGTTGGAAAAAAATTTTAGTAGTTTTGCTGAAAGGAGAGTTGGACATGTTGAAATCACACTTCTAATCAGAATTATTGATTTCAAAATGCAGTCTCTGTTTCATTGATTCTTTTCATTCTTTTGAACTCAAAATGTCATTAAAACATAACATTATTAGAGAATGTTAATTTCCTATTTTCCTTCTGTGTATTTTTAGTGCAAAAATGTTTCAACAAACTCTTCTGACTTTAGAAGAAATTAGGACATCCACAGAAATCAAGACGTTCCTAATGTGCAAACATTAGTGATTTTAAGTCCTGAAATTTGCAGTCTGTTTTCACTGGGAGAAACACCTAAGCAAACAACAATCCCTTCTTTGTTTTCTTTCTTCTATCATCTTCTTTCTTTTCAAGAACAAGTACAAGATTCATAAAGGACCTGAACTTTCAGGTATATTGCTTTACTTAGTAGAGTGAAAGGGGATTGCCAGCTGCACTATATAAGACATGAAACACAGAGAAAGGAGGGTAGAACATACCTTGTACATATCTGTCACATGTAAATACAGACATATTCTCTTTAAGTCAGAAAAGAAAGAGCCAGGAGTTTTGTGCAGGGAATATCACTCACAAATAGAACTTTTTCCTATTTGTGGCCTATTTGTGGTGAATATGGATTTTCAATAAGTAGCTGGGAAGAATTACCTGCTGGGACTGAATGGAATTTTAATGTGAAAATTCATCCAATTTCAGGCACAAAATAAACAAACAAATAAATAAATAAATATTTTAAAAGCTCAATTGTTTTTATCTGATTATTTAAATGTCCTCCAATTATAAAAATCAACTAATTCAGAAATTAATTCAGTCATTCTTCATTGTGTTTCTTTCAGCTACATCATATGCGGAGAAAGCTGAGATGCTTAATGACATCTTTGCCTCAGTTTTCAATGGCAAGGGCTCTAGCTGCACTGATAGACTATAAGCCTATGTATGAGATACTGAATCAAGCATTACGCTGCTTAAATTAATCCACTTAAAGTGTTCAAAGCTGTATGTTTAAATCTTTTTCTAAAGTACAGAAGTATAGTTCTGTTTGCTTAATGTACATTCATTATCTAGTACATAGTTTAAGTAATAATCTTTTCATACCTTTTAGGGGCATGAATATAGACACTAGAAAAATCTGTATCTTTTAAAGAGAACATGGCTTCAAAACTTAATATAATTGCAGAATATCAAAGTCAAAAAGGAAATATTTTACAGTTTTTGTATTTTCTATATTCACTAAAAAACAAAATATGTGTTTTGAATACATTTTCTGTGGTAATGTAAGAAATAATTAACACTTTTAAAATCCAGCTCTGATTTAAAACAATCACATACAGCCTGTAATTGGATAGTGAACTTTGAGTTCGCTAAGAAAAATTAAGAAAAATTTTTGAAGAAGTCCTAGGGATGAAAGAAAATGTTGAACAACAGCTTGAGTTCAGTTTGGATACTAACCAAAAAAGTTGGATCCTCTTCACAGAATTAAGCTTTCTTAAAGGACTAGAGGGAATGGCTTCAAGCTGCACCAGGGGAGATTGAGGCTAGAAAATACTACTTTTCTGAAAGAGTGGTCAGGCACTGGAATGGACTGCCCAGGGAGGTGGTGACGCCACCCACTCCTCATAAGGCCTGTGCTCCAGACCCCTCACCAGCTTTGTTGCCTTTCTTTGAACCTGCTCCAGGGCCTCAATGTCTTTCTTGCAGTGAGGGGCTCAAAACTGGACACAGTACTCGAGGTGCGTCCTCACCAGAGCTGAGTACAGGGGGACAATCACTTCCCTGTTCCTGCTACCAACACTGTTTCTTATGCAAGCCAAGATGCCATTGGCCTTCTTGGCCATCTGGGCATGCTGCTCATGTTCAGCTGAGCATCAATCAATACCTCCAGGTCCCTTTCCTCTATGTGGTCTTCTAGCCACTCTGCCCCAAGCCTGTAGCGTTGTCTGGGGTTGTTGTGGCCAAAGCGCAGGACCCGGCATTTGGTCTTGTTGAACCTCATCACATTGGCTTCAGATCATGTATCCAGCCTGTCCAGATACCTCTCTAGGGCTTCACTACCCCCAGGCAGATCAACACTTCCAGCCAACTTAGTGTCATCCTACTGAGGGTGCACTCAATGCCCTCATCCAGGTTGTCAGTAAAGATATTGAAGAGGATAGGCCCCAGCACCGACCCCTGGGGAACACCACTCGTGACAGATCACCAGCTGGATTTAGCTCCATTCACTACCACTCTCTGGGTCCGACTTTCCAGCCAGTTCCTTATCCAGCCAAGAGTGTACCTGTCCAAGCCATGGGCTTTCAGCTTCTGCAGGAATGGAAGGAAGAACATAAGCCATAGGAAAAATACATCTTAGTTTATACTCAGTTTTCTCTTCCTACAATCACGAATTGATTTGTTTTTGCATTTATTTTTTTAATAATGCAGAACATGATAATGCTTTCTATTTCATCTGATTATTTGTGTTTCTGTCAATTCAGAATGTACTCATCAACATTTGAATTTATACAAGTATGAAAAATTCACTTTTTATTGTACTTAAGAAAAATTTTTTCCCAAGTTTTGATTCTTGGTTCCTGATTAGTTTTCTAATTGACATATTTTCAATATTTTTTTTTTACTTTTCTTCTTTGTACAGTATTCTGAGAATTAATATCCTATCTATCTCAAGTTCTCAGTTTCGAAAATTTCTGTGCAGAAAATTCTATTTACTGCAGATAATAGAGCCATTAAAGCATTCTGCTGTACCCAGTCCTGTGCTGTTCTAATACTAAAAGCATGATTAGCAGCAGAGACAGTTACCAATCATTTATGATTATGTAATTAATTAAGCAGTTGCTTCACATTAATTTTTTCAATCTGAGTGTTTGGTTTTTGCTTGTTTTTATTTTTATTGTTATGTATTAGAGAACAAATATTTATCAAACTGGAAGATCAGTCTGCGTTTCTATCTTAAGCACTTTCTAATCAGGAAGTTCTGGGAAATGAGAGCCAAATATTATGTGGTACGTGACTCAGACTTGTATTCATGATTCACTATCATGCCACATTTCTTGTACTGCAAAGGAAAAGCACTTATTTAGCAAGCACAGAAGCAGTGTTTGTGCTTGTGTTAAAGCTTTTTTACTGCTGTTATGGATAAAATTAAACTATGTTAACACTCATTTAAATATTATGAACATATTAAAACAGAGGTAAGCTCAGACTAAAAAGGGCTTGGAATTTGCCTCAAACAAACAAACAAACAAAAAAAAAAAAAACACAAAACAAAAGCAACAACAAAAACCAGAAAGGCTCTATTACATTGATCAGTTTAATTCCTATACATTTTTACATGATCAGCTCCAGGATACTTCAAAACACAGAAATGGCACCACTTGCATCATTGACTGTCTAATTCCTCACTTTCAGGACTGACTTGACATTTAGGAAAAGTTCCCTACAACAGACTGAAATATTTCACTTCAGTATTTACAAGCTCCTGGACAAATTCCCTGAAGCCTCAGAAGTCTAAGTTACTGCTTGTCTAACAAATAAATTATACTGTTACATTAGCAAATAAATAAAAATAAATAAAAAAACAAGGAAGGATTATTTGCATAACCTTAGCTAGAAAGCTACACTTCATTCATTTATATTCTTACTCATGTAAATGTTATAATGTATTCTCTCCATCATAATTATGAATACACTTGTTCCCCCAAAAAGCTACTCACAAATTGAAGTCTTAGAGAAGGCAATTAATCTAACTATTCCCAATGGCATAATTAACAAGATGACAATACAAAAAGAGAGAGAAAGAAAGTGATGTTTTAAAAATGACTCCGCTATTGTAACTCGGGGATAAATTCTTTCACTCTAAGCACACATTTTTTAAATAAATAAAACCCCATATGTTCAAATCAGTGGGCGTGCTGTCAACAGACATCATTCATGGAGGATCGCTTACTTCTAACTGCCCATCTCTCCTCCAGCCACCCTTCATTTCCTGCACACACTTCCACCCAACATATTGCTGCCTTTGAACTATATTCCACTTTTTCATTCCTTTTGCTACATAGATCTTTCTCATTAAGCTAAACGATATTCCTGGGCACAGGGCGATGTTGAGAGATGGATTGAATAGATCTGATCTCTTTCTTCCTCCTTCAATCAATAAAGTTACAGATATAGTATTTTTTGTTAATGTTAGATTTATTTTTGTTTGTTTTCTTTTTCTTTTTAAGCAAAATTACACCTGAGAGTTAGAAAATAATAATAATAGTAATTTTTTAAAAAAAGTTGCAGCTGAGCTAGCTTCTCTCTATTACCAACTATTGTTATTATATTATTTCTTCTCACATAGCCTTTGGATGAATCTCAAAAGCTCACAGGAGTAGCAAGTATCCCCTGTCTGATCTACCATCAAGTATGCACATCCTGGATCTAACAGTTCATGAGAAATGACAACAGGAGTTTTGTTTAGACAACTGAACAGAGCCACTCATGAATAAACTCCAGGGTGTCTAGAGAGGTATTTAGTTGACTGGCCATAGGAGTCTGACTTACAATGAAGTGTAGAGAATGGAGACAGTGAAGACAGAAACTATTGGCTATATTGATTCTGTCTTCACTGACTGACTAAATTTCAATTTATGTTTCTAGTACAAAGCTGTAATTAAGAGAAAGTTCTGGCTTTCTGTCTTCCAAGAAATGGTGGGTTGACCTTGGTTGGCTGCCAACTGACACCAACTCTTTCTCTAACTCCTTCTCTTCAGGAAGATGAGAGAGAGAAGATGTGATGAAAAAACTCATGGTTTGAGATAAGGACTGGGAGATCACTTACCAATTCATAGGTAATACACAGTTGGTTTTGGAAAGATTGATTTCATTTATTGACAGCTGATAACAGATTAGGGATGTGAGAACCAAAAATACCCAAAAAATCTCTTCTCCACCTGTCAACAGGATCAACTTCAACCTCAGTTCTTCGACCTCCTCACTCAAGTGATGCAGGAGATGGAGAATGGTGTTTGTAAACAGTTTAATCTATTCCTTTTTTTCTTCCTCACATTATTTGACTGGATTATATGAGATTTAATCCTTCATGAACCAATTTAACATGATTCCAAAAGTGTACATTTTTTCAAGAACTGCTCCAGCATGGGTTCTTTTCCATATGCTCCTTCAGGAGTACACTGCTCCAGTGGGGATTCCCCACAGTTCACAGCTTCCGTCAGACAACTTGCTCCTGCATGGTCTCCTTTCTATAGGCTGCAGCTCTGGCCCAGGGCCTGCTCCTACATGGGCTGTGACTTCCTTCATGCCACATCCACTGCTGCCCTGTGGTCTTCTCCACAACTGCACATGGAGGTCTGCTTCTTGTGGCAACTCACAGGTTACAGGGGGACAGACTGCTTTACCGTGGACATCTCCTGGGCTGCAGGAAAATAACTGCTCAGTGTTTGGAGCACCTCCTGCCCTCCTTCTGCAGTGACTTTGATGCCTGCAAGGCTGCTTCTCTCAAATTTTCTCATTGCTCTCCCCAGCTGTATTTTTGCAGCATTTTTCATCTTTCTTAAGTCTGCTATCCCAGAGGCACATCCAGTGTTGCCTATTGGCTCAGCCTTGGCTGGCAAGATGTTCATTTTGGAGCAGTGGAAGGGGTGCATCCTTATCTGAAAGGGTGCAGCTTCTGGTCTCTTCTTCCAGAGGCCACACTTGTATCTTCCTGCTATCATAACATTGCCACATAAAACTAATAAACAAGATATCATAAGGTTGTGAAGAGGAAGTTTCTTGACAATCTGTGGTCAGCACACAATCATTCTGTGGTAGCTTTGGAGAGATATCAAAGATTTGAATGCCTTTACTGGCTTCTCATACCCCAAAATTCCCTACTCCAAGTATTATACCTAAAGACCATAACAGAAATTTAAATTATTAAAACAGAAATAGGAGAAAAGTACATATAGTCTGTCATAGATGATGTTTTCTTCTTCCCATGTTGTGTACCAGTATTAGAATATCAGCAAATGTCACTAACATCTTTATTATACATACACACACACACACATTACACAGGGTGAGAATTACTAGATTCTGCTCTTAGTGGGGAGCATAATGAAAGTAACTGAGACACTCTGTTACTTGATAGATACAGATTCTCGTTCAGAGTAGCAGAGGAACTTCTGTATTAGAACAGCAGAAACAAAGAAAGAAGGAAAATTGTGCAGGTCTTTATAATATAGAAAATCTGGGACAAGTCCAGTGAATCTATTAAATTTACAGTGGTGTTACATAGAAGAGAGCAATGCTGAACCAGTATTTTGCAAAGAAAAATGGTTACAACCATGCAATATGTAGAAAAAGCTTGTGTAAAGGGAAAGATTTATGCTACTTCTAACTCTTTAGCCTATTCAGTTCAAGTTATTTCAGAGTAGGAATGAGAACACGCTTCCTTTATGCAATTTAGTTCTTCCAAAAAGCTGAAGTCAAAACCTTTCACATCCACCCATGAAAGTCACGATTAGTATGCCATTCATCTCTAATGGTTAATTTATTCTAAAAGCGTCCTTAGAATATAACAATGTCAACAGCACAGGGCACACTGATAATGAAGGAATAGCAAGATACTTTCATGACAGGACTTGAGGGGCCTTAGCAATTTATTTCATTTGTCATGGTATCTATGAACATGCATCTATTAATTATCACTTATCAGCCAAGTCTGTCACTGCCTGCAGAAGTACTCTTCTCCCATTCCAACAGAAAGAAACTGCCTTGTTAAATAACAGGTGGGCTGATCTAACCTCCCTAACTTCGCAGTAAACCAGAAAGGGCAAATATTCTCTGAGTCCTACAGCTATCTCAACTGAAAGACAACAGTCCCCATGAACACCAAACAGTTGAGTTGCTGGCTGAAGCAAGTGTTAAGACAGATGTAAGAGCAGTACATAGCAAATAAAAGTACATAGGAACACTAGATCCTTTGGCAGAATCCCAAGCACTGGCTTAAAGCATAATGGAATACATTTGCATGCTTAATGGAATACATTTTTTTGAGAGTAAAACAAGCAAGGTTTCCTTTCGAGGAATACTTTGTCCAAAAGTTTTACTTTTCCTTATGTTTCATCAAATAAAAAGTTCTATCTTTCTGATAATACAGACCTGTGCTGGAATTGACAGGACTCCAGTTCAGTTTTGTTATTTGGAAGCAGATCTGAACTCAGAGCAGGCCTACTCTATTTCTCTCAAGCTCTGATTTTGATAACCACAGAGTTTTCAAGCCATCCTTCTGTAGTTTTAACCCAGCAGGCAGTTAAATGTCCCACAGCCTTTTGCTCACTCCCTCCAGGTGGGATAAGAGAGAATTAGAATCAAAATAGAACTTGTAAGGTGAAACAAAAGCTATTTACTAAGAGAAAAATGGAAACAAAGCTGTTTACTAAGACAGAAAAGTATGCAATGGTAACAATACATATATATCCCCAATGCAATCCCTCATTAACCATCAACCAATGCCCAACTAACTACACAACTAACTCCTTGCTAACCAATACTCCACTAGCAACATGAACTCTCACTTCCTGTTGACTAACATCCAGCACCCCTGAAGTAACATCAAGCCTTGAGCCATTCCCTGACATCTTTATGGCCTTCTGACTGATGTCATGTGGTATGGAATAACACTTTACCTAATCCAGGTCATCTGTCCAAGCTCTGCCTCACCCCTGTTGCCTCACCATAAAGGAAGTGGTTCTCCATTACTGGATAGCCCTGTCCTGTCTCTTATGGTAACAGTCAAAACATCACTGAATTATTAATAATATCCTCAATCACACCTCTTCCTCCCTCCCCATTTTTTTCTTTTTTTTTTTTTTTTCCTGATTTGGTGTTTGTTTAATTACTGAAAAAAATATTGAAAAGCTCTCCTATGAGAAATTGAGCAATTCCTTGTTTTTTATCCTAGAAATTGTCTCAAATGTTTCAAATTCCTTTTCTTCTTAGCCATAATGAGGATCTGAAATCAAATTGTTCTTAGAAAGCACCTTACAAGCTGGCTCCTTCCAGTGAATGGGGACTGATGCATTGCTTTTTCATGGATATTTTTCAAAAAGATGCAATTTACGTTGCAATATGGAGTAAATTCTAGCAGATTTTTGAAAATATAATTGCAGATTTTTAATTAGGCCTAGAGTTACTATAACTGTAATTTGTTTGTGACATTCTTCAGAAAAAGTTATTTATAAACTGTGTGAGTCATCTCCTATTAACATGCAAGCTATATTGACAAATTAATGTATGTTTTCACTAATTTTAGTAGTACAAGTGTTCCTGCAGATGGGCATCTCCGCATTTGGAGCATAACTTGACAAGCTGCTTTTGTTTTGGTTTTATACTGAACTTACTATCTGTGAGTACAGACAGATTAATAGCCCTAAAATCTTTCATGAATTCACAAAATATGTATATCATAAACAGTATATGCCTATCTCTTTGCCACTCAAGTAGGAAACAACTTTTGCAAAGTATAAAAAGTCATTCATTTCTGAAATCTGTTATAATATTCCTGGCAGCAGCACTAGGTTTTTTTGCATTTGAACAGATTATCTGATATGAATACCTGTTTTGCAAAGCCCCAATAGATCTTACCTAGGGCTTTGCTTTTTCCTAGTCTGCTAAGTCAGAGCACTCCAAAATTGGAGAAAATTTTCCTCTGTTCAAAAGCTCCTATGTCACAGCTCCCAGCATCTAGCGCACCGTGCCATTTCAGGCACAAGCAAACTGGAGAGGATTTATCTGATAGATATGAGGTACCTTTAATTAATGATTGGTCATAGATGACTGGGGTATTTGCAGTTGCAGTAAAGCATGAAAGGATTTCAAATTCTTATTAGCACATATTGTTCTGATCTCATAACTCATCACAGATGGAACAGATGAAAAAGGATGCTTTCTTAGTACAGCACTGTGTTGGGGAACACAAAACATATACTGTGCAATTCTCTTATGCTTCTTTTCAACTGACTGAAATG
This sequence comes from Chrysolophus pictus, assembly GCA_037305975.1. Lineage (NCBI taxonomy): Eukaryota > Metazoa > Chordata > Aves > Galliformes > Phasianidae > Chrysolophus > Chrysolophus pictus. The sequence continues at coordinate 35,078,849 of CM074576.1, read as the reverse complement.
CTTCAGATACTAAATACCTGCTCAGGAGACCATTTTAAAACATTCAGTAGTTTCAGTGGTTGACCCAACTGAAAACACTCATAAGTTTATCTTTTGCAGACAAGACTACACAAGCTGAACTACATACTTCATTATTAATTAAAGACTAATATTAAGTGAATGCTTATTTAAAATATTACTTCCTGTAGAGTGGAATCGAGTGGGTGGGATTTATTTAAGTTAAAATTCAACATCTATAGTATAAAAGATATAAAGGATACTTCTTAACAGAATTCCCAGACAATATTTATGTACTAACATTGTTAGTACCTGAAGTTGTACAATTCACCTTATTTTTTAGAGTAAAGCAAGTAGAACTTATGGTTCTTAGATCTTGAAAATCAGATAATTTACCTCCTCACACTTCTGTTCACATATGTCTCTATACCACATTCAGCCCCCTGCTGCACTGGCCTAAAGATTTTGCAAAGTGATACTTAACAACTTGTAAATAAGGACATGAATACTATTAAAATACCAAAGATAATCAGAAAATGGTAACAAAACCTTCCCAGACTGATATAAAACTTTAATCCAAATAGAAAAATAAGTAAGTAAATAAATAAATAGCATTATTCTGTTTACTGCAGATTTGTCCTCTCCTGAATAAAGATGCTTGAATACAAAGATCTAGATAATGAGTATGTTAATATTAATCCACTTTGAAAATGAAGTTTGACACTAAGAAATAAAGAAAGAAGATAGGGAATATCAGGAAAAACTTAGGAAATTGGAGCTATTCATAAATCCATGCTTAGACAAGATTTTTTTGCATCTAGAAATGTGTCACATAGGCTTATGGAATTCTATGGTCATACAAGATTTAAATGGCAAGAGACACATTTACACTGTACTGTCTTACCTAATATTTAAATACTTAGATTAGGATATGATTAATTCCAGTATTTGGCAATACTTTTACTGTTGAACGAAATGCTAGGTACTCACTCATCTGCTGAAGTGACATCAAGAAATTCATATCAACACTTCGTAGAGTTTACTTATTTCACAGCAGAACTGTTCAAAGAGAAATCTAGATGGAAATGTTCAAAGCCAAGACAGAAAATGAATTATATGTTAGGATATAATTCATCTTGATCCTTGTACTTCCATAATTTAGTTGTATAAAAATGCCCTGTTGGTGGCTGATTCTCTCAATTGACTATAAAGTAAAAAAAATAAAAAAATTAAAAAAAATAATTGGAATTTCCATCACATACATATAAAGAAATGTGAAATGAACTTCTGACTTACGCTTCTGCCACTTGTTATGCTTGGCTCATGGAGTTACCTTGAGTATCTCTACACTGAGTGCAGTATTCAGTCAAGCAGCAGTAGGGATTTTTTATTTGTCTGTTTATTTCAAGTTTAAAAAGTATGCCAGAAGGAAGAAGGCTAACTGACAACCTACGGTCTTTCAACAACTCCTTGAGGGAAGCTGACTTTTAAATAATCATCTCTGAGTATTTCTAGGTCTAAAGAAATTAGCTGCTAATGAAACATTATCATTACTTCAAAAGTAGTCACAACAGTAGACTAAGTGAGTACATCTTTACAAATGAACAGAAAATGTCTGAGGGCTTTTAGAATAGAGGAATGTGAATAAAATGTGTACTGATAAGTACATTTAAAAGATTGGGAGTCTATAAATAATTTATGATGCATTCATATATCTTTGTATATTCATTTAATATTGCATGGGTTAGTTCTATGACATACCAACTACTAAAAATTCTGCAAAACACCAAGTTAAAGATGCCAGTTTAAAATAGTTGTATTAAAAAAAAAAAAAAAAAAGTTGGTTCTCTGGCTGTACGATCTTTCTTTTTATTCTTTTTATTACTGAAGAGTTATAAACTAAGAATTCAGTTAGCTTCCAACTTATTTCCTTGGGAATTTGTGTTGGCAAGATTCTCTTCCACATCAGAGTACCATGGATCATGGAAACAGGGCATTGGCCAGCTGCTGAAATGATCTAACTGGCTTCTTTTATATAGGTCTTCCCTTTGTTACACAGAGTCAAGGACTTTTCTGACTCTCATGCTGCCCTGCCTGCAACAAGGTTAGGAGTGCATGAAAAGAGGAGATGAGGCACCGACAGGACAACTGACCCAAACTGATCAAAGGAATAGAAAAGAATAGTCTATACCATATGATGACATGGTATGGTATAAACTTGAAGTTTGTGATTATTCTGTTCCAGAAACTATGATAAAATGTATGCTTGGCACTACATTTTACTTCCATGGGCAAAAGGGTGAAAATACCTTCGTATTCAGCTTGTTGCAAGCTTTAACTTTCTCTTTTCCTCCTAGTACTTCTGAAAACTGACAAAACAGAATTCCAGGATTTTCAATTATGCACAATGTTTTTTCAAAAAAAATTTAAATAATTTTGAATAGAAAATAAACATTTCAGGAAATAAAACAATATAATCTTTCAACCTGAATGACATATGAGATAACAGTTAACACCCTGGCTTCACTGAACTTACATAGGAATTTTACCATTGATTTCAATGGAGACAGTTTTAGAACAGCTATGAACAAATATCTTGTCTTAGTAGCTCATTTTTATGAAGAGAAGGAAAAAAAAAAAAAAAAAGAGAGAACAGTATGTTCTTTCTCAGAGGGGAGAAATATAATATAAAAATAATATGACTGGTTTGGAAAGACCAGTAATAGGACAGAGAAAAAAGGGTAGGCTGTTTGAAACCAAAGGAATTTTTGTAAAAAGAAAAAAACTTTTGTGCAGATAAGACAGAGGAGTTTCCAAATAATGTTTATTCTTTATTTAACAATTCTCAGAAATTAAAGGGGGTTTAAAATTTAGTGCAGATTCAAATTGTTCAATGTCACAAAATACAACCAGCTAGTAGCCATAGTAATGAAAATCTTGACAAACACCAAAGAAACAAACTAATATATCACTCTGAATCTTCTTTGGGAGAACCTACTTTTTCCAGTACACCGTAGTTGGAGACTTCAGGAATTTTTTTGTCATTAAAATGCCAGGAGGGACAAGACCAAGCATGAGAAGAGAAGATTTCTCTAAGTCCCAGAAAAATGGACAAATAAGTAAGGATGCATACCAAACTTAAAATAAACAATCAAACAAACAAACGAGTAAATAAATAAATATGGGCACGGAATTCAGCTTAAGAATTTGCAACATGTTAATTCTTCCTGTTCGGGGGAGAGAATAAAACACATCCCCCACTTCATATGAGGGCTTTCCTTATCAGACCTTTGGCTATCTTGTGGCCATATAATTGCCTATTCCCACTGTTAAAACTGAGTACCTCTGCAGAAGGTCATTGTGGATTCAGTCAGGGTCTTACTGCCCTGCCCAGACTTCCCTGAAACTTCCCTCTTTTGCCCATGGGCCAAGAGGTGACATATAAGACCTAGACACTTAGATCTCACCTGAGCTACAACATAGGTGTGCTTGTCTCCAGCTCTATTTTTGGTCTTCTCCCAATCTGCCCTAACTGGGAGTGAGTGGGGAGTGTGAGTGCATTTGCTGGCAAACCTCACACTGGAGAAGCCAATGGGTAGGGCACTCAAGGCATGGATGATAGGGACTGGGATCCAGGCTGGATGCCAGGAGGGCAGTGGGGTGGTTTTGCTGCTTGGAGTACCCAAAAATGTGAGTGTGCTGGTGAGCCTGGAGATGTATGTCTGCTTGCACCAGAGACCTGCTGCCTCTGTCAGTCTCAGAGTTTGTTTCCTTATTTGTCCGTTCTCATAGCTATTACTGTGATTCTTACAGAATTTCCTATAGAAATGTCTTTTATGTCAACGTTCCATGAGCATATCTCTATCCCTAATTAAAATTCTCCTGTAGGACCTTCCTCTACAGTGTATGTCATAATACTATCCATAAAAAATTAATCAGTTTAATCAAATAACCCATTAGCAATTTTTCACATGAAAAAAATTAGAAAGTCTTCAAGTCATCCTTTCTGATCATGTATTCTCCCCCTCTGTACCCTAATACAAGAGTCAGAACCAAGGTTTATCTTTGGTAACAGGAAAACGTCTAGAAGACTTTAAATCTAATAAATAGTAATGAATGATAATCAATCACTCTCTCTTTATTAATTCAATCAATACAATAAAGCCCACACTTCCAGATGAGTTAATATATTCTCTAAAATGAAACAAATGGAAACAATTAAATGTCAGGGTCAAAATAAAATTAAGATACTGCAGTGAAGACAGATGTATAACATTTGAGCAGGAAAATATTAATGCTCTACTTCAAACATCAAGAACTAAAATGCCTATATTAAAATAGACTATTTGAGCAAAAAAACCCTACACGTATCACTCAAAATCTTACATTTATATGCAGCCATGCAGAATAGCATTTGTCTTGCTCAAATTTTAGCAATTTAGAAATTATTTGTTTAATCCGATAGTCACTGTATGCTACCTCCATAGTAAAAGGAGAAATGATATTGACGCCTCCCAGCAAGCTACTCTTTCTGTTTCCCAGCATCTTCCTAAAATACTTGGAATGTTTTAATCTCTGGATACATCCACTGCATTCTATTAATTGCCTTCAGAAAATTATTTCAACTGGACAAATGCTTTTAGATAATTTTGGAAGAAAATACAAAAAGATGAATAAGTGAATTCTCCTTTATTTCCAAAATCTATAATGTGGATATTTAATGTGAAGCTTAAACTTCAACATAGTTGTAAATGTTTCTTGTACTAATCTTGACAGATTAGATGATGATGTGCGAACTACAGTCATTGATAAGAGAATTCCGGTAACCTGTATATCTGCATTAAGTAGAAAAATATAGCAGCAGTAAAACTTAACCTCATACATATATCGCACATCACAGCTTACTGTTTTCCCCTTAAGCAGAAAAGTAAAAGTGGAATTAATTATTTTTCTTTTCCTAAAAAGAGGAAGCTATTTTAAAAAAGAAAAATATTTTTCATTTTACTAGTTACTGAAAATCTTTCAAATCTTTCAAACAAAATACTATTCACTTCTCAATTTCCCTTGTTACAGTAGTTACATGTAGATTACTCCAAAAGTAATACCTGCTATTTATTTCCAATAGATATGAAGAGCGAAATAACACTAATTGATAAAGAAAATTCTCACCTATAGAACACTATTTTTCAACATAGTAACCACTATTAGCTATGTGTTTTCACCAGCGATGAGCCTGTATGTTTGCTTATAAAAATCTGCACCAGCAGAGATGACACACAGTTGCTGTCATCACTGCTGAGACACAACATCCACCACCTCACTGTGATCACATCCATTGTTTGGTCTCCAACAAGCATCTGTGAATGTCAATGGGTGCATTTTTTTCTACTTGAAGGAATTCACTGACATGCCTTTGGTTCATATGCACTTCCATGTCAGACAAAATTTTGTCAGACTGCTCTCCTGAGACCATCTGTCACATGGCAACAAAATGCAATGGAATATTGGTGAGAAGGTTCAACCCATAATGCCCCACAACCACATTTGCCTCTGATGTCTCTCCATCATATTTGAAAAGTCATGGCTGTCAGGTGAGGTCCCGGATGACTGAAGGAGGGGTTACGTCACTCCCATTTACAAGAAAGGGAGCAAGGAGGACCCTGGGGAACTACAGGCTGGTGAGTCTCACCTCTGTGCTTGGGAACATCATGGAACAGATCCTCCTGGATGAAATGCTTGATCACATGAGGAATGAGCGTGTGATCCAAGACAGCCAGCATGACTTTACCAGGGGAAGGTCATGCTTCATGCAATCTGGTGGCCTTCTACGATGGCGTGACGGCATTGGTGGACAAGGAAAAGGCGACCGATGTCATTTACCTGGACTGAGCAAGGCCTTTAACATGGTCCCCCACCACATCCTTATCTCCAGATTGGAGGGATGTGGATTTGATGGGTGGACCACTCGATGGATAAGAAATTGTTTGAAAGGCTGCAGACAGAGGGTGGTCATTAATGGTTCTATGTCCAGGTGGAGACTGGTAATGAGCGGCGTCCCCAAGGGGTCTGTCTTCAGACCGGTGCTCTTTAACATCTTTATCAATTACACTGATGACGTAATTGAGTGCACCCTCAGCAAGTTTGCTGATGACACCAAGCTGAGTGGTGCAGTTGACACGGTAGAAGGAAGGGATGCCATTCAGAGGTACCTCAAGAGGCTTGTAAGGTGGGCCCGGGTGAATCTAATAAGGTTCAACACAGCAAAGTGCAGAGTTTTGCACGTGAGCCGGAGGAATCCCAGGCATCCATACAGACTGGGAGGAGCGGTCCTTGAGAGCAGCCCTGTGGAGAAGGACATGGGGGTTTTGATGGATGAAAAGCTTAACTTAAGTCAGCAGTGTGCTCTTGCAGCTTGATAAGCAAATGGTATCCTGGGCTCCATCAAAAGAGGGGTGGCCAGCAGGGACAGGGAGGTGATTGTTCCCCTCTACTCTGCTCTTGTGAGTCCCCATCTGGAATACTGTGGTCAGGTCTGGAGCCACCAGTACAAGAAAGTCAGAGATGTTGGAGAGAGTCCAGAGGAGGGCCACGGAGATGATCAGGGGACTGGCGCACCTCCCCTAAGAAGACAGGCTGATGGAGCTGGGCTTGTTCAGCCTGGAGAAAAGAAGGCTGTGGGGTGACCTCATTGCAGCCTTTCAGTACCTAAGGGGAGCCTGCAAATAGGAAGGGAATCAACTCTTTGAAAGGGTAGATAACGGCAGGACGAGGAGAAATGGTTTTAGGTTGAGGGAGGGAAGATTTAGGTTGGATGTCAAGCAGAAGTTCTTTGCAGAGAGAGTGGTGAAGTGCTGGAACAAGCTGCCCAGAGAGGTTGTGGATGCCCCGTCCCTAGAGGTGCTCAAGTGTGTGGTGTGCCAGATTGGATGGGGCCCTGGACAGCCTGGTCTCATATTAAACGGGGAGGTTGGTGTTCCTTCCTGTGGCAGGGGGTTGGAGATTCATGATTTTTGTGGTCCCTTCCAAACGTGGCCATTCTGTGATTCTGTGATTCTGTAATGTTGTGAGCCAACATAATAAAATAGGAGGCATCACTTTCTCAGCAGCCCTCTTAAAAAGATCACATTTCACTGAAAATGGACTGACAGTCAGAAAATTGTCCCTGAACTAGCACTCTCTTGGAATTCTTTGATCCACCTACCTCATATAATCATGTCATTACCCTAATCTTTTTGAGACATTCAGCAGAAAGAAAATAACTGAACTTCAGATATTTATTGTTTGGACAGTCATGAGTGTGTAGAAGAGGTTCACATCATTCTATAATGCAGGTAAGATTTGGCATTAAATTGCAAATATCAGTGATTCAATAACTTGCTTAATACAAGTATGCTTATTTTCAGTTGAAATTAGAATTACTTTTTAATCCATACTTATGAAATAAGAGTTTGTTGTGCATGACATAAATGGTAATCTTTCTCCCATAACTGTTATACAATTTTTCCAAACAGAAGCTTTTTTTTTTTTTTTTTCAAAGAATAAAGTCAGAAGCAGCTTAGCTGTTCCTTAGAAGCTTTTTTTACCTATTTGAATAGTACTAACAGACCTATTTTTTCTTTGAGCATTTGATTGCTTTTCCTCACTATCTGGAATTGTAGAGTTTCTTTTAATTATTTTTTTTTTCATATACTTCAATACATAACAATGTATAGAACAAATTCTATTTCATTAGCTATTCCTACTAGCTTTGATCTGTTCCTGTATGTGTTAACCATATAGTCTCACATTAGTAATACAATAAAGCTGAAAAGACACCATTCAAATTCATTTTCCCCTCCAGATTTTATAGGCAACATCAAAGTACTCCGTATCAGGCATCCACCAAAGTTTGTCCATATTTCTGGAGTTTACAGTAGGTAATTCATTATCTTAACATTGTTTTTCAATTGGGCCACTGGTGGGCAGAATAATTCATGAAGAACTACCCATTGATATAATTCACCATAGCAGTACCAATGACAACAAAGATCAGGTCAGATGGACAGATAAGATTTAAATTTAGATGGTTTACTTGAACATGAAGCCCTTAATGCTTTTCCAAAACCTAGAAAAATGATACTATCTACTGAGAATCTGAGCAGGAAGTATAGGGAGAAAGAAATCATGTCCGGAAATCTGGAATGGGATTCACCTGACCTAGTGCAGAATTCTATCTTCGAAAATTTCTGACATGGGATGATTTATTTTTCTCCTATACAAGTAATACAGAAAACTAGTTTAAATATCAACAATTTTATTGTACTCATCTAAAGTGGGTGCCTTTGACATCCAAGTAACCAGTCTGGAAACTGAAATACGACCTCAAATTCTCTCACTGAATAATGGTGTTTTAAAGAGCAGTTACATCCATAAAATATTAGGACCCTGTATATTAGCAAATATTGGTGACTTTGGAAAAATTCTTCATCTGTATATACAACAGCAACTCTCAGATATCTTGAAGTGGTTTAATAGTTATTCTTTAAATAATTAAGAAAAATTTCCATTAATGAAGTGTAACATTCATGTCCTAGAGTTCGCATTCTATGTTGCTATTAACTAAAACTTCCTTGAATATTATTCTTTTGTATTTCTTCAAAGTTAATCTTCTCCAAATGCAGATACATTGCAGTGCATTTGGATATGTTATGTACTTACATGGACACATGTTGCTATTATTTCCTCGTGTTTTCAAAACTCAATAAAAATACTGATTTTTTCTATGATCAGGAAAAATTAATCCCACTTATTAAAAAAAAAAAAAAATTAATTGCCACACATTACAACAGAACACTTTCTTCCTTGCTCAGAATTTCAATAGCTGTGTGCAGGTACATTATGAATATGCAGTGTAAATAACAAATCCTGTAGAGGTTTGTAAATAACATTAACACAAAACACTTGTGTGATTTTGAAAATAAGGGGCAGTAAAGAAAATGTCACTGAAAAAAATGTCAATAACGTGGTCAGTAAATCAAATATAAAATGCTGAAAGTGCTTAAAACCTATAACAATGGACCACAGGAATTAATGGAAAAGATCTAGAACTCCTGAAAGATTTTCTCCTTCTCTCACATGGTTTATTGGTTGCTGGCCTTTTCTGTTGATGTTTCTCTTTTTTTTCCTCTAGAAAAAGACTGAAGTTCTATTTGTAAATCCAACTAGATGCAATCTTCATGCACCTTTCAAATTACCCTGCCGAGTTTTCAGGTATACTGTGATTTTTATGCTTTCAATAATTCTCACTGGGAAGATAAGTGAGAATACTAATCTTGAATTTTGTGACCCTGATGAATGCTGAGTCTAAATCATGAAAATTATGATAAGTACTTCTTTTCTATAAGGTAAAGTCTGGTTCTAGCTGCTAACATTATGACACAGATTGGGACTGGTGACAAGATAAACTATTTAATGCAAATTTGTCTTATACATTTATTTATTTGATTGATTGATTATTTACTCCTTATTTCTCAATTTTGGCTTCATTTGATATGAGCAGTAAAGTATGAGTTTTCAGAAAGCTATGCCCGAAGGAGACCTTTACATGATTCATCAAGATGCCCACATGGATGTGAATCTTCTCACCAGGCAGGAAACTTCTATGAATTATATTGAGCTGCTTTGGTAAATGAATATATGACGTGGCATTTCCAGCTCATAAAAGTAGAAGTATTTCCTTACATTAAACAGCTACAGTTGATTTATTATGAACAAGAACCAGGCCAGCAGTTATTTACATTAACTGAACTTCATTCTGAACAGCAAATATATTTGAGCATTTTTTTTTCTTGAGAAATCTATGTGAGAACAGATGAAGTCTTTCAGTATTGCTTCTTATAGTTGTACACTATGATTTCATTACCATTTCTCATTGCTGTACAAGAGTACTAGAATTATTTTATATTGATCTTATAAAAGTCAGTAACATTTCTCCACAAAAGCATTAAGAGAAAAATGAACAGTTATAACAACACCCTGTAAAAGAACTAGAGTTTTTAGTTGATTTTATCAGTCATCTGGAAATAACTTCATTTCTCTGCAATTTTTTTAATAACAGTTTATCTTAGGGGACAGTCCATTCATATATTGTGTTGTGCTAAAGTTAGCTCACTGCATGATCTAATTACCATTACCTTCTTCTTTCTTTCCTTATTTACTTATTTATTTATTCACTTATTTAATGGACACTCTTACTCTTTCCATTCACTCCTCAAAGGAGGAACTGTGCCGTTGTCAGTGTTTGTCATTCACCTGCTGCAGATAGCTGCCAAACCCGGTAATGTTTTTTTGTTTTGTTTTGTTTTGTTTGTTGTTGTTGTTGTTGTTTTCTTTGATCGTTCCATTACAATTAAAAAAACCTTAAGTCTCATTAATTTTAGTAAAGGTAACTAAAAAAAATCCCATATAAATATAAAAATAAAATGATCAGACTTCAGTAAGAATTAGCAAGAAAAAGAGACATGGACTCATATTAGATCTTGTCACCATCGTTAAAATATAAAATCTTCCTATAAGCAGCTGGAACAGATGGTATAGATATAATAGAAAGCTCTGTTTTGTGGTGTTTTTATTTTTATCTTTCTTTGGCAAATGATGCATTTGTTCATACTATGTTTAGTATATCAAGCAATTTATATCTGAAGAAACCGAATATAAGTGCCTCAGTAATGGAAAGGCTCAGTTAATTCATTGATAACCAAATAGAGAAGACATTAAATATTGTAATTTAAAATGCTCCAGTATGCCTTTTTATAGAAAAGTAATTGCATGGATGTTAAATATTCACACTGCAAGTAGTTCTGAAAAATTGCACATGTTAAATTTGTCCCCCATCAAGTTTCTATTTTCTAACATTACAACACACACCAAGTAATATTTGGGTTTGACTTGTTCGCTTGATATTAATGAAGGCTAAAAAAAATCATTTCAAAAATATCTCAAAGAATAATTAAGTTTATTTTTCAGTCTTGCTACAAGATGACCACTCTGTTGAAACTCTGATGACCTCACTGTGACTATTCAGTGAGTCTGTAATGCTTCACACTGAAGCTTTTTGCTTTATGCTAATCATTATTCATTATTTGCAATTAAAAACATGTGCTTTTATCATTTCACAAACATTTGATTGTGACAGCTAATTCAATGCTATCTTTATTTTCAGTTTCAAAGAAAAAATGTAAACCAATTGAATTACAGTTACTGTGATGACATAAAATTCCTCTTAAGGGATATTGACAATTATCTTATTGCAATGGTAAGTGATCCATGTAGGTCATGCATTTTAAAGTAGTTCTATCCTGACACAAGATGCAATGCAGTTCAGTTCTGTTAATCTACAAATTCTTTAACTAAGCTGTCTTCATAGTTGGTAGCAATGGCAATGTTAAGCTTTTTATAGCTTTTAAAAGAAAAGTGTTCGTTCATCTTATAAACGACAAAATTAAGATTTGAGGATTAAAAAAAAAAAAAAGCTTTATTTAAATATTTTCTATATTTTCTTTAAAAAAACCATTATTAAACACACACACAGGATTTTTATTACATTGACTTTTATAGTACTTATTTGATGGACTGGGTTTGTATATGAGAATCTATTTTTTTTTATAAACATCTAAATATTTTGCTACATTTGTATTGTTCTTTTTTATTTGTAATACATTTCCATTATCCTTTTTATTTATTTATTTAATTTATTTATTTATTTATTTATGTTTATTTTTCCTTTTTATATTTCTATTGTTGTCTTCTAACACTACATTTTAGGCAGAAAATACCATTTTATGATATCTTTATTTTCTTCACTGTTAGTGTGCAATGTCAGAAAGTTTCTCAAATGTTCAACATTAGCATAAGCTTTGTTATATACCTCTTCATCTTTCTACGTTATTTGAGCCTGACTATGAGCTATCTTTGCCTGGGATATTTTAAATTTCAAGCTTATCTGTCAGTTACATCAAGCATCTAGTTCATTATTAAAATATTACTTTCTACTTCATTGGATTTGAAATCAACAATCTCACCTCTTTCCTATTATTTCACAAAGATAATAAGATGGATGAAAAAAAATATTTATGTAGTTATACATAGTTATAGATGTAGTTTATTATGATCAGTAGAAGAGAATGCACATATGTAAATTGTACAGATCGAGGAAAATGCAATGCCCATGTGGTCAGGATCACATCCACCTCTGTCCTTAACCAAATGCAAAATCAGACAGTAAGGTATGGCTATGAATATATACAAGTAATTTTAATTCATTAATAAATCTTATGTTGAAAATTGTATACGTCATTTGAAATAGAAAAGACTGTTATTTTGGAAAGACAGATGTTTATATACATATATTTGTAGTCAGATATGCTAGAACAGCCGAAGCATGCCACCAGTTAGCAAGATTTTCTACCATGTTTTACAGGCCCACTGATACATGTGGGAAAGAACTCTCTGCAAACTATAATAAAATTTCAAAACATCTTTGAAAATCTTGTCTCTATCAAGATATCCTATAGCCCTTTTTCACTGAAATATACATATTTCACAAACAATCTTAAAAGGACTTTAATAACACTTAGATTGCATTTTTACCTTACACATAATTTTTTTGCACTTAACAAGAAAAGACAGTGAAAGAATGAAGAATAAAGAAAAGCATGTTATAATAGAAAAAAGTTTAGATGGTGATACAGAAGCAATAGGCCACACATCATGGCTGTTCTGCACTAAGCATCCAATAAAGATAAACTAAGAAATATACAGCTTAGGAAAGTTCTAAGATTACAGCTTAAGTTCTTATGCACAACTTAAGAAATGTTCTACTGATTGCAATGAGAAATTTTTCCTGAAAAAAAAAAAAAAAAAAAAAAAGCATCTTATAAGCATTCTTTGCTTCAACAAAAAAAAAGATTGTATTTCTTCCCACTTTTCCAAATTTCTATTTGTTGCATTTTACTAGTTACTAAGCATAGGATCTTTCACTTGTATCTATCCATTTTGTACCATCATTTCAATTCATGATTTATGCTTAAATGATCTCCAGACTATATGAATGGATCTTGTTATTATCTAGTGAGAACCAGCATTCCCATCTCAACATAAGAGTGAAATAGCTTTCTTCATCATAAATACCACATGTGGCAAATTATTACATAAGTGTTCTAGTCATGTTGCTGCTTCCACACAGAACACCAAGTCAAATTCAAAGTCTCAGTATCATCATGTAAGTAAGCACAGTGAACTGCCTCATACAATTTTTAAGACTGTTTTCATTAGAATAAGCTGGTTAAATGTCTTTAGATTGTGCTTGTTCAGTTTAATTTTCTATAATTGCAACAGACATTGTAGTTGTGAGGAAGAAAGAAGATTAAAAGCAGATTCAAATAATTTAAATCAGAGTAAAGAACTACCAAAATATGTCATGTAAATAAAAAATAAATCTTTTGGGAAAGTAAGGAGCTAGCTCCAAGGAAATCGTCAGTCAGAAGAAATCTGAAGTTTCTATCAGAGCAAGAAGCACAGTCTACCAGTATATATTCTAGAGTGACAGTGCAATGATAGTGGCATTGGCCAAGGGCGCATGCCTACAGCATGATGCCTCCTCCTTGAAGCCTGAAACAGACAGTTACAGTGGAATTTCATATTAGATCATATGGATATGATTAGGGGTTTTATTTTATTTATTTTATTTTATTTTTTATTTTATTTTATTTTAATTTGCTAAAATTTGATCTGGAAGAAAGGGAGACATTTTCATAAAATAAAAATGTTGGTTAGGGTATTGAGATGAGAAAACGTTTCCATTGAAATGTCTTGCATATCACTCTGCATTCATTTAAAAACAAAGGAATGTGTGTTTAGCTAGCAAAAACAAATGCTGAAAGGAAATATCTGTGCCTCATGCAAACAGCTCTAGAGGAAAACATAACGAAGAAGGAAATATTAAGCAATAGATAACAATTTCATAAGGCTAAGCACATACTTATCTGTCATTTATACCTGTACACTGAACACTGAAAGATTGGTGATAAAAAAAATAAAAGCCTAATGTGATCAGTTGCTTATGATAAGTATAGGATGTAGTTGGCAGGAGTAACCAGGCAACTGGAATCAACAGTCTCTCAGGTCTCCTGCAGTCCCATGTTTTTGGGAATAATTATACTTGCACACAAGGTATCAGATCACAATAGGTCCTGGAAAAATTCCATTCTCTTGTCCTTGTCTCTATTTCCTTATTCACATTTCTCCTGTCAACCACTCTAACGGGAAAAAAACATAAAGAAAAAAAAGGGGAGGGGGGGGGGAGTAAGTAGGGATCATGCTTGATATTCAAAGCAAAATTTTATAATACATTTTTTCTTAATGAATATATTTTCTCTTTTCATCTGCAGAAATGTTTCAAAGATGAGAAAATCACAGGAACGTCCTTATAAACAATAACATGCTCAAATAAAACTATGATACATATTTTCTCCTCTTGGGGAAGAAGATTAATTAAAATTTAGTCAATTCAGATAATATTATGCTTAAAAAGGAGTTTGTTTAATGTGAAATGTGTGAAATGAATTCAGAATCAAATATTTCCTTTTTTTTTTTTTTCTTCTTCTTACAAATGAACTCCAAATTTGTTTTGCAGGATGAATGAAAAACAGGTGGGATGTTTACTGTCACTAGTAATAATTGTCTCCACCACTAACTTTTATTTTGCTTTATGTAATTAAGACAGGAAAGTTTGTTAGGCATCTCAAGATACCCTCAATCAAGTTTTTCAAACCACTGGAGACATTTCCTTTTGAGTATCTCATAAATTAATTCATAAATTATTTATTCAGTACTCCCTGGGATTAACTTCCTAAACTTATATATATCCTTTATTTTTAAAAAATATGTTTTTAAATAGATCTCATATTTAATTGGAAAAAAAAAAAAAAAAAAAAAAAAAAAAAAAAACCTTTGTATTTTTAGGAGAGTCCTTATGAAATCTATTTGAATTCTCCCACCTGGAAGAATGAGGTCTCAAGTCATAAAACTAATTACCTCAGGTTTTTATTTGTCACAGATACATGAGATCCAAATAGTTCAATTATCTTTTGTCTCCTGAACTATGTTGAGATATCACATGCAGAAGTTCTGCAGTTGATGTGAATCACTCCAGTTTCAGTCCATACAATATATTAAAGTTTTGGATTAAAGCCCACATGAGAAGTACAAGCTTTGAAGACATACACAGTCCTCTTGTCTTTGGGCAGAATCTTCTATTAGAATTACTGTATAACATTTATATATAACCTTATAATGTGCAATTTTTCTCGGATACTGATTGTTACAGCCAGCAGTATAGAAAAATACACTGTATTTCTAAGGAGAATATTTGTCCTTTGACAACTTGACTGCTCTCACTTGTGGAAAAAACAAGTCTGAGGAAACTTAAAATGACAGTAATTCCTCAAGTTATGTAAAATATTTTAATAGCAATTTAACTCTTAATAACATGAAAGTTATTAATAGCGAGAAACAATATATAGAAAGAGATAGTTATCAAAATCCTGATTACATAAATTTAAAAAATATACATAGATACTTATATATACATCTATGTATTATCTTTATCAACCATTCTACAGTCACAAAAGCAATGGCAACTGGGCTCAGAATTCCCTATGGAAGATAACACAAATATTCTTTGATATTGTTTTTGTCAGCTTCACTGGTTACAGGAATGTGTTTTGTTTTTTTTTACTTCACCAACAATCAAATAAGATATGTCTGTACATATGACTGTGCATTTGTGAAATTATGGTACATTTCCTTACACCTGTTCCTATTGTGTTATTTACCATATGAGGATATTTAAATAGAACAGAAATATATCTTCTTATTTAGAAACGAAGAACAATCTCCTTCCTTTGCATCGGTGGATAGAATAATAATGTTGAAAGTAATGAAGAATTAACAATCTTTTCATGAAACAATGATGCTGAAAGTCATGTAGAATTAACCATCTTTTCCAAACAACTTACAAGACAAATCCCATGTGTTCTCTGTTCCATTCCTTGCCATGTTTTCCTCTTCCAAATATTAATGTGACTGCATTAGCTTTTGAATGTTTGAAAACAGCTGAAACAAAAATGAAATAGGGCTTGTTTCCTGTTTCTCATACTACATTTAATTTGCTTCATGAAAGCTAACAGAGAAATGTTCCTACTAGATGAATCACAAGACGACTGAACTCTGTCCTGAAGAAACAGATGGCCCCAATTAACTCTTTACATGTATGGTTAAATACAAAAGTGTTCCTCGTCAATTTTTTTTCTACATCTTCAAGACATAATAGTTTCCCACATAGATTATAGGCCTGAAGCAAACTTTTTTTTTTTTCTTTGAAAATATTAATAATAATGAAAAAATGGTGTAGAATCTACCTTTCACTTCACTGCTTGATAATAGCCCAAGGATACATTTTCATGTAGACTGCATGTCCACAAAATGCAGCAATAAGTAATAAAATTTCTCTTTCTGAGTCACGTATTGTAAAACTGTCCAGCCACCAACCTACATACTAATATGTCCAAGGTAACGTTGTCCAAAAATGCCTTATATCACATTCTGAACTGTATCTTTTGTCTTAACTGTCACTTAGAGAGATTTAAGAGCTTATAGAATTGTAAGCATCTGGACATTAATGTCTTAGACATTTAATTTTCAAAAGTAACTTAAGCAATTAGAAGACCAGGCTGGACTGAACTGTAATTAAGCTTCAGTTATTAAGGGTCATACTTCTCAATCTACTCAAATATCTCAAATTACAGCTGATTGTTCATTGGTGTTTTGGAAAGAATAAGAGATATAAGAGAATAAGAATGCACCGTAATACCAACTAATAATAAATACTATTATAGTTATTTTGCATAGGATGTATCAATGTATCAATGAGATCTTTTTGAAAATATTGTTAACCATTCTTCTATGATGAGAGTACAGTATTAATGGATAAGGGAAGAGCAACTGATGTTATCTACCTGAACTTGTGCAAGGTCCTGGGGGTTCTGGTGGATGAAAACTTAACATGAGCCAGCAGTGTGCCCTTGCAGCTCGGAAAGCAAATGGTATCCTAGGCTCCATCAGAAGAGGGATGGGCAGCAGGGACAGGGAGGTGATTGTCCCCCTCTACTCTGCTCTTGTGAGGCCCCATCTGGAATACTCTGTCCAGGTCTGGAGTCCCCAGTACAAGAAAAACAGAGAGCTGTTGGAGAGGGTCCAGAGAAGAGCCACAAAGATGATCAAAGGGCTGGAGCACCTCTCCTATGAAGACAGGCTGAGAGAGCGGGACTTGTTCAGCCTGGAGAAAAGAAGGCTGTGGGGTGACCTCATTGCAGCCTTTCAGTACCTAAAGGGAGCCTACAGAGGGGAGGGAAATCAACTCTTTGAAAGGGTAGATAACAGCAGAACAAGGGGAAATGGTTTTAAGTTAAGGGAGGGAAGATTTAGGTTGGATGTCTGGGAGAAGTTCTTTACAGAGAGAGTGGTGAGGTGCTGGCACAGGTGCTGAATGGTTCTGGATGCTCCGTCCCTAGAGGTGTTCAAGGCCAGATTGGATGGGGCCCTGGGCAGCCTGTTCTAGTATTAAATGGGGAGATTGGTGGTCCTGTCTGCGGTGAGGGGGTTGGAACTTGATGATCCTTGAGGTCCCTTCCAACCCTGGCCATTCTGTGATTCTGTGATTCTGTATCATACCATCTTGCATTATATGCTCATTTCTGAATTGGATGGATGAATGGATGGATGAATGGGTTAAAGAATTGGCTGAATGGTCACAGGTCAATGGCTTGATGCCCAGATGAAAACCATTGACAAGTGATGTTCCTTGGGGATCAGTACTGGGACTAGCATTATTTAACATGTTGTTGGACATTGACAGTGACACTAAATGAACCCTCAGCAGCTGAGTGGTGCAAATGATACGCTGGAGGGAAGGTATGCCGTCTAGAGGAACCTTGGCAGGTTTGAGAATGGGACCCAAGTGGACCTTATGAAGTTTGATAAGGCCAGGTGCCAGGTCCTGAAACTAGATCAGGAAAATCTCAATCAATCCAAATCCCAAAACAGTTCAGACTGGTTGATGAATGGATAGAAAGCATTCCTGTAGAGAAGGACTTGGGGTTGCTGGGTGAAAAATTGAACATGAGCCAGCAGTGTGAGCTTGCAGCCCAGAAAGCCAATCATGTCCTGGGCTACATCAAAATAAATGTGACCAGGAAGGCAAGGGAGGTGATTGCCTCTTCTACTCCACTCTTTTTGAGATCTCACCTGGAGTCAGCATTCATCTCTGGGGTCCCTAGCATGAGAAGGACACAAGGGTGATCAGAGGACTGAAGTACTTTCCCTGTGAAGACAGTTTGAGAGAGCTGGGGTTGTTCAGGCTGGAAAAATGACAGAGATGCCTCGTGTACATAAAGATGGCCTTGAAAAAGATCAATGGTTTCAAACTGAAGGAAGTTAGATTTAGGTTAGATCTAAGAAAGAAATTCTTTATTGTGAAGTTGTTGAGGCACTAGAACAAGTTGCCCAGTAAAGCTATGGATGTCCCACCTCTGACTATATTTAAGGCCAGGTTGGATGGGGCTTTCAACAAACCAGTCTAGTGGAAGGTTCCTGTCCATGAGAGAAAGGTCCCTTCTTTCTTTTAAATCCAGATACTCTATTTACATTTTTCTTGAAGCATCAAAATGATTTAAAATTCCAAAAGAGATGCTCATCATTTTAAAGAAAGAGAAAAGGAACTATTAAACTGTATAGGGAGCTGGTGACATTTTCTTGCAGTTACATGTAAAATTGTTTGGGTTCTCACGTAAAAATACAGACTTTCAGACTTCTTTTATGATTATTATTATTGTTGTTACTCCAAATATTGATTGTACAAGCTATTTGTATTTTCATGGATATTTTGCTGTATTCAAGGTCTATACAGTGAGTTTCAAATAGATTCTTTCCCTTGTGAGAAATTCTGGGATAGCAGCTACATGTGACACAATGCTCCAAACTATGCTTCAGGCACTCAGTTCATCTCTGCCATAAAAGGTTTGAATTCTTCAGTAAAGACAGAGACAAAGCCAAATGTACCATTTTATTTAAAAAGATAAAGATCAGAAAAAAGATTTCTGCCCACAGAATTTATGCTGTCTTCATAACAACATTTTCTTATTTACTCCTACAGAATCATTTAAATCTTCCTTTCTCAGTAAGTCATAACTAATACAAGAATTTGCTATAAATAGTCTAAAAAAGTGAGATTAAACTCTCCTTCTACATTCAGATGTGTAAAATAGAAATATCTACACATCTAGTTGATCCATCAAAGTATTACCAAAAACAAAAAACAATCCTTTGGAAATTGGTAGACTAAAAATCAGTTGGGGGATAGTGGGGGTGGTAGGAGACAAAAGGAAAAGGAATTAAAAGTAACAGAAAAAAATAGACTAGTTAGCAAAACCAGCCTTGATAACAAAAATAACTAAAGATACAAATAATTTTTATTTCTATATCACCTTTAAATGCCTCTTATGCACCTAATTCTGAAAAATAAACACTGTCAGTTTGCCTCACTGAAACAGAGTTTTTGCATCCTTACGTTATATCTATGTTATAACTTGATCTCAGAGGATTTGTATAGGATGCATTCAGGAAGGAGCCTGATCTTGCAATTCTAATTCTAAAAATAATGAGGTCATTATTTTTACTAGTCTGAAAATTTGGTATAAGGAATGACTGATATACTGGATTTTGATGGCATACAAAATCTTACTTTGGTACATTTAAATATGTAATGTTTCTGATTTCATATTTGAAGATTTTATTCCTTAGCATAGTTTAAGATTTAAATAAATGTTCTAACACATTTCATGTTTTCTAAAAGTTTAGCGACACACTTGATTTCAGTAATCTAGACTATTTCAGAAAGAATTATAGCAATGCATAGTTACTAGATGTACAACAGATTCCAGCCAGGTAACTATGTTTTCATGGTCTTCTTACCATAAAAGTATTTTCAAACATGAATGTAGATCAGCATTAACAAAAATAACAAATATATAACAGTAACAAAGAGAAAAGTGGCATAATGGGAAAGTATTTTTTTTCTTTGAATTCAAATTTAATACTGGAAATAAAACTAATTTTACGCAGGTACACATTCTTAATGAACAGTGCATCACTGCTAAAGCTTTTAAATCTTCAGTGTTCAAATGGTTGGTACTGGCATTAATTCTTTTATCACTTCTTTCCACCAATATGGAATCGTGAATTTGACTAGTTACAGAGAGACCTACAATTGGAAAGGGAGTCGTAATTTTGAAACTTCCATGATTTTTTTTTTTTTGGGGGGGGGGTCTTTTTTTTCAAATTAAACATTGTACAGAGTTTGAAAATGGTTGAGAGCTAAGCTACTAGCAATGCTTTTTTAAGTGCAAACTGAGTAGCAAAGCCTGCAAGAATTTGTTCTATGTCAGCCCAAATATAAAATGAAGGAGAAACCCAAATCTAAAGCCGAACTTTGGCTGCATAGAATGTGACACATCTTTAAGGAGATTTTAGGAGATTTTTAATTTATATATGTATTTGTTTATTTATTTGTTTGTTTTTATTATTATTGTTACTCTTTTCCATTTATTTATGTATTTATTTTATTTGAATAAGCTCATCTCTGACACTGAAATTTGTTGCTGCTGGAATGTGTAAAAAAGAAATCTAACCAGGTGAAAAAACTTTCAAGCCTTAAAAACACAATAAGCAATCACAAGAATGGTAACTTGATAAACTGGGCACAAAGTGAGGATAGCATACAGGATTCCATTTTAAATATGCATCTGACACTTGCAAGACACTCACACAGTCAGGGTCATCATCATCACTTATACAACAAGAGTTGATTTAAAACAAAAAAGTTTGACCTCTGATTTGTCAAAATGTATGTCCAAACATCCACACAGCAAATCTATAGAGTTGGGCAAGTCATCTATATCATCTCTGGTCAAAACAAAATGTGTATGTCTTTTTCTAGGTTATTTCTAAAACAGATCAACTGGATCATGCTTAAGAAATGAGAATTTTCAAGAGAAGAATCCACATGCTGGAAGTTAGATGTGTTGGTAAAATCTCAGATCTGTGCTGTGCCAAAGCATCCCATTATTTAAAAGAGAATAATACTATGTTACTGTAATTCACACACTGAAGCTCTTCTAGGATGAGGATGATGTAAGCTGTGATATATTTATTAATTGCATCAATAAAGATTAACAAATGTATATTTATATTCACAGCATAACTACAGTAAGAAAACAGATGTGCAGTGCATTCAAAAAGACTGGGGTGCTAGACAAGTCAAAACATCAGTATTTAGCCATATATTCATCATCATGGCTGAACAATATGGAGAACATATTTAAATTCTTGTTGCATTCATTAACATCAGTTAAAATGAACCTGTCTGTTGGAATTTCTGCCATGGCTTACAGTGATTAGTGAGACAGAACTTTTACACATTTCAATGAACATTCAGGAGAAAAAACGAAAACCAAAAAACATACATAAGAGCATGTTCAGATAAGAAATCACTTAAAATCTGATAGGTATTAAACATTATCTGTCACCCTATCAAGTTAGATGAGTCATAGAACATTGTAAAGTTCTGCCAGCTGTCATATTTGGCAGGTGACATTTTTCCATGTTTTTTCCATGTGTTTTTCTTTTTTTTCTTTCTTTTTTTTTTTTTTTCCCCATGATTTTTTCCAAGTGAAAGCCCAAGTTTAGGACTCACATTATTAACTACTGTAAAATTTTTGAGTAAGATGAACCTTAAAAAGTCAGAAAAAAAGAGTAAAGAAGATATATTTCATTCATAACAGAAGCTGAGTACTACAACTTTTCTGAACAGTTTAGCTTAGTGGTCTTTCCAGATGGGCATATACTCTGCTCCAGACTGTCAGAGCAAAGTGCCATCAGTCAGCCCATTTTTTTTTGAATGGTAATCTCCAAAGCCATTTTGGTCCTGAGTGCATATAGATAAATACAGCAGTGTTGTGAGAAGTCAGGATCCTCCTCTGAAAGTCACAATATTTTCCTACATATATCTCAAGATTATTAAAAAAGAGTTTAATTTATCAGTGTAAGAATGTAGAACAAGTTTATCCACAGAATTCTTTCATCCTTGTATACAGCATGCATGGATTGTCTAAGTATGTTGTTTATCTTCATATTTATTTTCAAGAAACACTATATAAAAAGCTTTAGGTTATCTAGAAAAATGAATTATGCATATGTCAGTGTGGCATAGTCCTCAATTAGCCTATTTTAGTGCCGTTTCTGCCTCTTCAGTCATCATACACTGTGATCAAAAATATTCTTTTTTTAAAGTTGCTTTGTTCTTGATTTTTTCCTATTACCCCTGGGAAGGAAGTACTTAAAACTTCTCCCTAGCAAATGTTATTTGGAAACACAATGAGATTTTATTTATATCAGTAAAGATTAACCAAAACACCGGGAAGCCAAGAGAAGGTCGTATCATTTCAGAAAGCAAGATAAGAGCTTGGGAAAGCTGAGGTCTGTTTGTTTGTTTGTTTTGTTTCTTTTGAGTTTTGTGCGGGGTTTTTGGTATTTATTTTTATAAAAAGAGGTACCACATAGTAGAAAGCAGTACTGCAAATATGTAATTTATTGTCTATCTCATTCTCTTTGACTCTTGTGCCAGTTATGAAGTACGTTTGTTTGATCCTGACAATTCTTGTTATGAATGACATTCAGTCACAGTTGGTCATTAACAGTAGTTCATTTCTTTAACATTGTAAGGCTGTTGAGTAAAATCAGATGTAAGTCAAAGATGAACCATCCGCAACAAGGTATTGTGTTGGCTCTTTTCAGATCAGGAATTTTAACACTATAGCACATGTTTTGGCTCACCTGATGCCAAAAGCTATTCTTTGTTGGGAGTGCTTCCAAAGCACATTTCAGGCCAGACGACTTTGTAAAACAGCACAGCAAAACTGCAAACAGCAAAATTGCCTTTTTAGTTATGTGTAGCAAGTGAAGTTAATTAGCCTCTTGTTACTTCTAATGAGGGAAGTTTCTCTGCCTGTTTCCCAACATACGAAATTTTCATTTCTATGTATAGCAACCTATGAAACAGCAGATATGCTGTCTTAACTCAGTCTGGAAGCATTCCACCTACCACATCCCCACAGTCTTCTTAAGAGGAAGTGAACTGAATGCCTCCACCTGTAATAATAAAATACCAGAGAGCAATCCATGTCCTGCCCTCCTTCATGCAGAACCAATGAGTATGTATTTATACTCTTTACAGATTAGACCCAGAAGCATCAGATTTATCATTTTAGCTCTGATAGTATAAAGCAGAGCCAGGAAATTGTGTCAACAGTTAAGCTTAGTGTGTGATTAGAAGGTGCAGTGCTTTTCTGAATTACACTCTGTGACATATAATTTTTCTCAAGGATTGTGTAGAGAGAGTAAGCAACCATTCTAGGTTGGTGGAAGAAACTACATGTGTTATAAGATACTGCATCTCCCCATCTGAAAAAAAAAAGGAGAAAAAAAAAAAATACCCACAACATTATGTTTATTTTTCTTTTTAAAGTTACCCCAACCTTAAAACTTGCTATGGGTACGAATTATTGAGGAAAAAAAAAAAAAAAAAAAGACAATTCATAAACTCCTTTTAAAATTCTAAAAATACCCTCTGAAGTGTGAAAAGCCACTGATGTTACAAAGTTCAGTGATCTGTAATAACTATTATTGTTTCCATTGACCCATAGTAATAATTGACCTGGACTGGAAATAGCAGCACTCAATAATGCATTTCCAATTTTCTGAATGTTCCATTCTCCAAGACACATACAAAAATGTCAGTTTACATTAGATTGTTTAGCTTGTAGTCTGGTTATGCTTTTGATGACAATAGAACTGTAATAAAAAAACTAGAAGGTAATGAATATAATATCAAATAATTAAATACAAATCAATAGACAACTGTATACAGCATAAAAAGATTTTTCTTTCAAAAAATAATACAAATACAAAAATATTCATCATGCTATGATATACAGAAACAACTGTGGCTTTGTTACGTGCAACACTGAAAGGTAAGAGAAGGATCATAGAATCCTAGAATCAGTTTGGTTAGAAAATACCTTCAAGATCAAATTCAACTATTCACTACACTTCAAGTTCACTGCTAAACCATGTCTTCATACGCCACACACATGTCTCTTAAGTACCTTCAAGGCTGGTGATTCCATCGCCTAACTGGGCACTGTTCCAATGCCAAACCACTCTTTCTATTAATAAATTCTTCCTGATATTAAATTTAAAGTTCTCCTGGTGTAATTTGAAGTTGTTGCTTCATGTCCTATTGCTTGTCACCTGAGAAAAGATCAAAACACTCCTTATTGCAGTCTCAGATATTTCAAATATTTATGGAGTGATGAGGTGTCCTTCTGCCTCCTATTCCCCAGAGAAAAAAGCCCCAGTTCCATCAGTTGCTCTTCATATGTCTTGTTTTCTAATCCCTTCATCAGATTTGCTGCCTTTCTCTGAACGTGCTTGAACAACTCAATATTCATCTTGCAGTTAGTGGCCCAAAACTGAACACAGTACTCGAGCTGTGGTCTCATCAGTGAGATGAGTACAGAAGGGCAATTGCTTCTCTGGTGCTCCTAGCCACACTATTTCTGATGTAGGTCAGGATGTCTTTGGCTTTCTTGACCACCTGGGCAAACTGATGGTTCATGTTCAACCAGGTTCTTTTCTGCTGGTCAAATTTCAAGCCACTCTTCCCCAAATGTGTAATGATACTCAGGGTTGTTATGATCCAAGTGCAACACATGTCATTTAGCCTTGTTGAATGTCATATGATAGGATGAAACATTCTTTCAAGAAAACTATTTTAATTTTGGTGATTATATATGGAAAATTACCTTGCAGATTATGTAGAAAACACAGGAGGGACATTTTTGTTTTGTTTTTGTTTTTTGTAAGTACTTTGCTGTTGTTTACTTTTAGTCTTTGTAGCATGATATGCACAATCCAAATACGAATATATTATGCTTGTTTTATTTTGTTTCTTCATGCTCTGTTCCAGGATCTTTTCAGTCAGTTTACTTACAATACTTATTCCATACATAGAAGCACTATTTCTTACACAGAGGAACTATTTAGGCAAATATCAATTTTTTGAACAGATGTACCAGAAGGGCAATCTACCATGTGTATTTTATTCCAGCTAACAGTACTATGCTCTTGTTCACTGACTGGACAAAGGGAATCAAGCTTTGTATATCTCTAAATAGGAAAATGCTAACAAACATCATGGTTGCAATGTTACAATTGCCACAGGAGAAAGTACATTACTACAAGAAAATACGAAATTTACATTAATTGCTATTTCCTTCACAATTCACCAAAAAATATATATATATATATATATATTTTCCATTATTTGTGTTTCTATTTTTTAAACAAAAGAAAAAAATGTTTTGTTTTGTTTCGTTTTTTATATATGAAGAAATTCACTATATCAAGTAAAACACCAGATTATTCTATTCTATGATGTAGGAAATGCCTTGTGACTTTTATTAAACTGCTTACTAAGTTTCTGATATTTTAATTAAATGGTAATTAGGTAATTAAGTGGAGACCTAGAAATGTGCAGAATTTAGAAAAGGGAACAATCCAAACATTAAAATGGACTTTTCAGTGCTGTTTCAAAAATATTTCATATTTGTCAAATGGAAGTGCTATCAAATTGTGGGTACAAGTTTCAAATATAATCTTCTTTTAAATTATGCTATTGTCTTTACTTATGAGAGTTAAAAAAATACACTTACAGAACTGTTTGCTGGTGAATAAAGCTATTAAATCGTAACAGTACATACAATGATTATAGGCTTTCTGATACTATAGTAGGAATAGATGAGCTTTCTTTTCCTATCAGATGCAATTATTGCCTAAAATATCTATGAAGTTGTGAAGTAACATCTGCAAATAGGTCTTGATTGGTAATTCACTGTAAATGTGCTACTGGATTTCACTATGTATTTAATTTCCAATTATATTGTTAATTATTATAATGATACATTCAGCATTCCATTCTTTTTAATCTACCATTAAAAAGATAAAATTTAAACAACCATTACTAAGCTAGCCTTCATTTTTAGTCAGAAAAGAAACAGACATGTCCAGAGGGCCATTTATCTCACCTGCTAGAAAAATCTCTTTCTTTCAATTACATTCAAAATCACTTTTGAAAGTATATATATCTCTGAAGGGAAAAAAAGAAAAAAAAAAAAAAAAAGATATTAAAAACAAAGAGAAAGAACTCTTAGACTAACCAGTTTATAGTTGGATGCTTGATTTTTAGATATTCCAGTGTTAGATCAAGCAAATCGCTCCCTTACTAATGAGCAACCCTCTCTGCCTGTTACATATAAAAACTGAACAAGAAATATGATTTCAATGTGATCAAAGACTTTCAAAAACTCAAGAAAATCTGTGTTTGCTTGAACTCCAGAGTACTTTTAGTCTCTAAGTTTGCTCAGCTCTGCTAAGAGAACTCCTGAGGAAAAAATACTATTAACTTTTATCTCAGTAGCAAATTAAGCTGTCAAAGTGACAACAGTATGAACAATAAAACCACTATCAGCCACAATATTTCTGAAACAGCCAGCCAACAGGTCTTTTCATTATGTAAAAATTTGGTTATGTATTGTTTGCTTTCACTATCTTTGTTTCATCAAGGACATGACACTGTACTAAATTCCCCCGTCTAAATAAAAGAAGCAATTTATCTCAAAACAAACAAACAAACAGACAAACAAACAAGTAAATCTCATGTTATTATTAACCCAAGTCGAGTAAAATGTTTTTTGTGATCTTTAAGAACTGTGGTGAGCAAGGAGTAAGTTAGTATTAGGGAATCTGAGGTATCTAATTCATCAAGAATTTTTACCTAAATATAGTCTAAGAATGGATAATAGATTCTGGACCCTATAAAAGTTCAAAATATTTTATTGTTAAGTAAGTAATTGTTTATTCAGAGTGGCCAAAGCCTTCTGCTTGAACTTCAACATACAGAACATATTTCAGAGTGAAGACAGGTAATTCATCTGACAAGATGCTGACTGTTTCAGAGGAGGTAGGAGAAGAGAAACAATAATCTGTATTAATGCAATATATCACTACAAATTTACAACTCAGTAAATTATATAGGATTGCAGTCTCTAGTTTGTTGGGTAGGAACTTCCTGACACATGGTAGGCAAAAAGGAGCCCAAGATAGGCACAAGCTTCCACCTGATAGCTAGCTGGCACACCAAAGGACTTCGTCAATGTTGTGTTAATCATAGAATCATAGAATCATAGAATCATAGAATGGCCTGGGTTGAAAAAGGCCACACTGATCATCTAATTTCAATCCGCCTACTATGTGCAGGGTTGCCAACCACTAGACCAGACTGCCCAGAGCCACATCCAGCCTGGCCTTGAATGCCTCCAGGAATGGAGCATTCACAACTTCTCTGGGCAACCTGTGCCATTGTGTCACCACCCCCTGCACAAAAAAATCCTTCATAATATCTAACCTAAACCTCCCCTGTCTCAGTTTAAGACCATTCCCACTTGTCCTATCACTATCCGCTCTGCAGTACTGTGAACAATATGGTCCTCACAGCTCTCATTTCTGGCATGAGAAGGTTATAACTTCAGCTTGAGAGCTATGTCTTAAAGAGAGTCAATTAAACATGTCATATCCATGACTTCATTGTAATTTGCAAGCAGTATGTAGAAAGTGGGTTGGAAGAAGCTGGAATGCTGTCCCTGAACTAACTTGATAAGGGCCATCAGAAAAGACATGTAATTAATAGTTTTAACTCTAAGTATTGCGCTGTACTTTAGTCTGTACTTTGGCCTTTATGAATCAAAAGCTGTACTGTTATTGTTTTAAGCTTTACACAATAGGTAAGTAAAAGTGAATGTTAATATATTGTGTAATGCAGTGTAAAAAATACTGGTTAAAAAAAAAAAAGAGAGATGATACAGAATATAATCTGAGTTAAATTGTTTCTTTCTTTAAAAATAATGTGATCAGACTAGAATTATATTGAAGGTGATCTTTTTCCCTATTGGAACATATTGGTTTTTTCCAGAGGTGAAAAAAAAAACACGAGACACTTGCAAAACATCTGCGCACATATGCAAAGCATCGTAACCAAGAATTTGTATGTTTAAGAAACCACAAAGGAATCTGAGGAAAAAGATGGTCAAATATATCAAATGCAGATGGTCTTTTCCAGTGTTTAACAATTGATATGCGTGATACTTCAACACAGTAGTCCACAACAGCTGTGATAACTAGAAAGGAAAATCTTATCCACGTTCTTCAGCTTTTCTGTCAAGCATTACTTTCTCTTCAAGTGTATTTTTTTGTAAGTTTAGAAACCACTTTCATGTACTAGCTACTTTATCATAAGGATATCACAACTGCAAGGATTTTGTTCACGAAGGACTGCTGAGCTGAACCTTGCAAGTTCACCTTGCAAGAGTGTGTGAAGAACCAGCCCTTAGAAACAACTAACTTTGGAGATTTGAGCGAAGCATACTCCAAAGTGTTATTCACTTTTTACCTCCACTGCTGCTTTATCTAACCTGGACGCCAAGTTTTTGACCATCTTTCAGTGTTACAAGAGAAAACAGTGCCAAGGCCCCTCTCCTGCTCTATGCTGAAAGCAGGATGATCGTTCTCAGTCTGATCCACAGTGACATGGAATGATCACAGCTCTCAGTATAAATGTGAGCACCAGATGCTCGGCACTTCTGCAAGTAAGGTCACTATCTAATATTTATACAATCTTTCTCACAGTAATGCACTATTCTGCACAGGAAGTTTAGGATTTAAACCATTTTCCTTACTGGGTACCAAAGACACGAACAGTATATTTCCCTAGGAGGTGAAAGGACCTCCCTTATTTGCCCTGTATCTTCTGCAGCTTAAACTCTTCAGAGAAGTGACAGTGTGTCAATACAGTCTTGAACCTCTCTCAGCTTTACTGTCACTAGAAATCAATACTAACTCTAGTGATTTCACTCAGTTTGAGCAAGTTTCCCCAATGAAAAGCACCTAGCTCGAATGGTCACACCAACTACAGCAGTACCAATGTTGTCAGCTCAATCAGATGATCTCATGATGGGCTCTTTCACACTACAACCTTGTTCAGTACAACCACAGGCTATAACAGATAAGAGATTTTATGCGAGGTTGAGGGGACTACAATTGCCTGCATCCTTGTCACTTGTAAAAGTTGGACAGGGTTGCCAGACATGAAATAAATACATAAACAAACAGATAAATAAATAGCATTTCAGATTCCCTTTCAGACGTGATTTCTTCTGATTGATTAATCTGGAAATATTTCCATCTGTCACTGGAATGCTGTTCAAAAAAACCCAAGCCATTTCAGTTTCAATACCTGACACATCCAACTTAGCTAAGTCAAATTAGTACTTTATCTTACCATAGCAATAATGTACTTCTTCTAGTGTGTTCAAGAAAAACCAGAGCACTTCCTGGATGGGTTGTCATGTGAATTCACCCTTCTGTTTTGTTGTTTACCCAAATATGTGATATTTCAGGAATCTTACAGAAATGCTCCTTCTTGTTCCTTCTTTGACACTAATTACAACCAGAATCTTGGATGCAATACCACTGTGGGCAAAGTAATGTAATTTTGAAATACAGATATATTCAGTGATAATAAGATTTGACATGGTAAAATGCAATCTAAAAAGATATATTAGGCTAAATTTGATGAGATGGGATTGAGGTTAAAAACTGCTGACATTTTATCTTCAGAAAACATGCCTGTAAATAGAAATATAATGAAATCTGTGAGTGTTTTCCTGGGACTTTGGGAATGGCTCACAGATGAAAAAAAGAAGCCAGGAATGAATGCACTTCACCACATCTTTCCCACCCCTCATCCCATATTCCATGTGCCATACACAGCTGCATTATTTCTCCTTAAACAGGAGAAAGGCCAGGTTGGATGGGGCTCTGGGCAGCCTGGTCTAGTATTAAATGTGTAGATTGGTGGCCCTGCCTACAGCAGGGGGGGTTGGAATTTCATGATCCTTGAGGTCCCTTCCAATCCAAGCCATTCTATAACATGATTCTTTTATTTATTGGACACAATACTCTTTAAGGATCCTCTAAGTCTTACTAGATGTTGCTAGTGTCTAAAAATATAAAATATTATGGAGGTGCCAGCTGCTCCAGTACACTTTAAATTCTGCTGTTACACCTGTGGCTTAATAAAATAAAATGTATCAAGTATTAAGAAAAACTGAATGCTGTAATAGTATTGGCATAGTCTACATTATCAGAAACCTCAGGGAAATGTTGCTGTGATGGTTAAGAAAAATGGTACAAAAATAGGTCAGTAATTTTAAGATGATAAGAAAAGGAGATAAACTGGGATATCAGTGAGAAATAAAAGTTTAAGATAGAATTTTACAGGGACTTCAGATTCATTCGCAAGAAAACTACTTATTCACTAAAACTAAGATTATAATCAGTTCTACAGAATTCAAACTCCACATAAATCAGTGTCAAAATCTGACTGAAATCCAAATGAGTCAATATTTTTCCATTGAAATGAATGAAATTTGAGCAGATGTGAGTCAGCTAAAAGCATCTGTCATGTCCAGCTATACAAACTGGAATGTGTTTTGAGTTTATGAGCACCTTTCAAACTGAATGATCTGCAGAACAGTTCACATGAATGAGAATTTAGTGAAGGACTTGGGTACTTTGATTGCTCTCTTAAATTATACATGTTTGCTGTGAACTGTATATACTGTACTGCCTGTTCTACTTTTTCTAAAATTGAATGGTAAAGATATAAACAAGGTCAGTAAGGGCAGTACACACTGAGGAGCTTCAAAACCTGAAGATTAGTGAATAATAAATATAGCTAGCCCTTTTATTAGTGCTCTGACACTCTGCTCTTTAAATCATGTATGATTATTGTGTAAATGTCATTTTGGAAATAAACTGATATTAAAATGATAGTATGTTTCAAAGAGATCCATTGAATCAAACAGAGCCTAATTCTGCTGCCACTGACTTCCGGAAGAATAAGGCAAATCTTTAATTCAGACAATGAGTTCTGTACAGCTTTCTGGACTGTGATTTTAACTGTAGTTTAGGAGAAAAAGGAGGATAAGGATCTGGGGGTGCTAGCTAAGAACTGACTGAACATGAGCCAGCATTGGGCCCAGGTGGCAAAGAAGGCCAGTGACATCTTGGCTTGTGTCAGAAATAGTGCCAGCAGGAGCAGAGAGGTGATCATGGTCCTGTACTCAGCTCTGGTGAGACGACACCTTGAGTACTGTGTTCAGTTTTGGACCCCCCACTACAAGAAAGACATTGAGGCTCTGGAACGTGTCCAGAGAAGGGCAACAAAGCTGGTGAGAGATCTGGAACACAAGTCTTATGGGGAGCAACTGAGGGAAGTGGGATTGTTTAGTCTGGTGAACAGGAGACTCAGGAGAGACCTTACTGTTCCCTACAACTACCTGACAGGAGGTTGTGATGAGGTGGTGGTTGGCTTCTTCTCCCAGGCAACGTTGATAAGGACAAGCAGTAATTGCCTGAAGTTGCACCAGAGAAGGTTCAGGTTGAATATTAGGAAAGGCATTGGAACAGGGAAGTGGTGGAGTCACTGGCCCTGGAGGTTTTCAAGAAAAGGGTAGATATGGCAATTAGGCACATGGTTTAGTAGCCATGGTGGTGATGGGTTGATGGCTGGTCTAGATGATATTAAAGGTCTTTTCCAGCTCTAATAATTCTATGATCCTATGATTCTTTGAAAAGATTAAGAATTTTTTTTTTTTTTTTAAAGGAAAAGTTTATGCTTTCTTGTCTGTCTTTAGTGTCCAAGCTGATGTAAAACACTTGCATGCTTGTGCTTGCCATCAAGGGTGGAGAGATGTTGAAGGTTGTCCTCAGACTACTTGACTTAGACAGTTCAGTTTCTTACATAACCTTTACTTTCATGACAGGTAGCTCCACTTTATTTGATAAATGCAACTGCCTACCAGAATTGTAACTCTTGAATGCTCAGCAGCAGCCTGGATCCAGACCACTGAACACTTATTTTAAGGCTAAAACAGAGACTTTGCAGAGAGCCAGTACCTAACACAGTACAGGTTAACAACCCTTTTGGTAGCCCAAGATGTTAAGAAAATGTGTAACTGGTCTGGCACTATCTGTTGATTCTCAATAGCTAATAATTTAATGCCTAGTTCTATGGTAGTTTTACAGTCTAGTCAACAGAGACTGGATATGATGAAATGAGAACACATGATTTTCTGCCACAAGGGTCCACTGGGTTTCAAGGCATCTGGAAATTGCCCCTGCAGGCCTCATTTGTGCACTTTCCCCCAACCCACTTGTAGAAAAATCCTCAGAACAGTTCCATTTTGTGCAGACACGAGGTCTTGTCTACACTCCTTAAGTTGAGCCTGCTTCTACTTCTTGCTCTTCCTGCTAACACCCACAGCACATCAAAGAATCATAGACACATTAAGGTTGGAAAAGATCTCCAAGGTCATCTAGTCCAAATGTCAACCCATCAGCACTATGCACACTAAACCATGTCACTCAGTGACACATCTGCATGTTTCCTGAACAACGCCAGGGATTGTGACTTTGCCATTTCTTTGGGCAGCTAACTTTTGACTACTCTTTTGGAGAATAAATTTTTCCCTATGTCCAACTTGAACCTTCCCTGGTGCAGTTTGAGACAATTACCTCTCATCCTATCACTGTTACCTGGGAGAAGAGGCCTACTCCCATCATCGCAAGCTCTCTTCAATTAGCTGCAAAGAGCGGTAAGGTCTGCCTTGATCCTCCTCTTCTCCAGAATGAACAATCCCAGTTCCATCAGCTGCTCGCCCCAAGACTTGTGTTCCAGACCTGTCACAGCTTCACTGCCCTTCTCTGGACAAAGACCAGGGTGTCAGTGACTTTCTTGTAGTGAGAGGTTCAAAACTGAACACAGTACTCATTCCACAGGAAGAAGGACAACCCGTTTGCTCATTAAGTTTTTACATACATTTGCCTCCTCTTTCCAGACGGGAATACCTCCATCCCCTGCTGGTCCCACTGCCTCCTTCCACACACAGCCCAACCCGCGCAGACACAAGCGCTCCACCGCGCTCAGCGCCCCCTCACTGCCCGCTGCCCGCGTGTGACTATTGGCTGAACGCCCCCCCACCCCTCAGCGGCCCTCTCGAGCGGAGGGGGGAGTGTCGTGGGCGGTGCGCTCCGGCAGCCCAGCCCAGCGCGACGGCGGCGGCGGTGGCGGCGGCGAGGGAATGGGCTGCCGCGGGGAGGAGAGGCGCCGGGCGGGCGGCGGAGCGGGCGGGCGGCTCGGGCGCAGCCGGCGGCCGGGCATGGGGTCTCCGGGTGGTCGCAACAGCCCCAGCGCCCGCGGCAGCCTGCAGGTGAGGGCTGGGGCGGAGGGAGGGGAGGCGCCGCGTCCTGCCTCCCGAGCCCGACTTCTCACGCAGCAGCAAAATTCGGATGTCTGTTAGGGGCGCATATGTATATAGGTTTTGGGGGTATTTTATTTATTTTTATTTTTATTTTATTTTCCCTCTCGTCTCCGATCTCCACAGATCAGAGCTACCGTTAAAAGTTTTGTTGTTGCTGCCGACGCGCGTTGTAGCGTGTAACTGCGAAGATGGGAAAGGGCGGTGAAAAATAATAATAATAATAATAAAACAAAAAGCGGGGGAAGGAGGAAAAGTCCCCCATGGAGGCGCCGACACCCGAAGTTACTTCGGGAGTCCTTTTCCCTTCGCGGAAGGCTGAGGACGCGCTTGCCAACCAACGCCGGCAACTTCCAGCGCGCTGCCGCTCCGCGGCTCCGCTGCACGGGTCGCGATGTGAGCTGGTGCCCGGTGGAGCTTGGAGCTTGGGGGCGGCCGTGGGCCGTGGTTGGGCTTGGGCTGTAGGGAGCCCGGGCATGCGGAAAGAGCGAAGCTTTGGGCGGCTGGATGGGGCGGAGGGGAGCGATGGACTTGTTTCACGTTCCTGCTGTGGAAAGGGGAGTTGGCAAGAAAGTGTTTAAGGGTCTACTCGGGTGGGAGTGCTGCTGGTAGGAAAGGAGAGAAGCTCAGAGGGATGGGGAGGGCGAGAAGAGGGCTCATTCCGATGGCTCATCGGGAGTACAAGTGCTGCAGGGTGGGGGTATTGATGCCCTTGGGTCATCCCTGGCAAGGAGTACGTGCCGTGGGGAGTGCAGCTGGTGTTGCCTAGAGGGTACAGATGGCGATGCCCTGGGAGTAGCTGCTGTACTGGTGTGGGGGAGGGGAGAGGGGGAAAAAGAGGGGGGAGAGATAATGGCTTCTGGTTGCAGATGCTGCACTCCCAGCTCACAGTGGCTGTAGGGGAGGTGGTGGGCAGGGGGTGGCTGCCTCCAAGCTTCTTCTTTCCTAACACCACTCTCCCCCCACACTCCTGTGCTTTTCTCTCCCCAGCACTTGTTCCTGTTCCTGCTCTTCGTTGGACCTTTCAACTGCTTTGCCAGTTACAGCCGTGCCACTGAACTCTTCTACAGCCTCAATGAGGGGCTGCCTGCTGGCGTGCTCATTGGTAGCCTAGCCCGTGACCTGCGGCTGCCCATGTCTGGGGGGCAGCGCCCTGCAGCTCCTCAGCCTCCCCTCTCCTTCACCCTGGCTTCTCGTGGCTTGGGAGAACAGTATGTGCATCTGGACAACCGCTCTGGAGAGCTACACACTTCGACTTTGGAGATTGACCGGGAGGCTCTGTGCACGGAGAGCGGTGGGGCCACTGTCCCTGGAGAGGCAAATACTGTATTCTTGTCCTCCTCCTCATCCTCACCTGACTCATGTCTGCTTCTGCTGGATGTGCTGGTACTGCCACAAGAGTACTTCCGCCTGGTGAAGGTCAAAATTGCTATCCGTGATGTCAATGACAATGCTCCCCACTTCCCTGTGCCCCACATCCACCTTTCGGTGCCTGAGAATGCACCTGTGAACACCCGCCTGGCTATTGAGCATCCTGCCCTTGACCCTGACGTGGGCACCAATGGTGTCCAGACCTACCGTCTGCGAGATAACTATGGTGTGTTCACCCTGGATGTGGAGGAGAATGAAAGTGGAGAGCGGACCCCCTACTTGATTGTCATGGGAGCTCTGGACAGGGAGACACGAGAGGAGTATGTCACAGTCATTGTTGCTGAGGATGGGGGCACTCCTCCGCTTGTGGGTAGTGCTACCCTTACTATTGGCATCAGTGACATCAATGACAACTGCCCCCAATTCAGTGACTCACAGCTCAACATCACTCTTTATGGGAATTCCAGCCTGGGAACACACGTGGCCACTGTCCATGCAGTAGACCTGGACCTTGGATCCAATGCACAAATCACCTATTCCTACAGCCAGAAGGTCCCTCAGCCATCCAGAGACTTGTTCCGTCTGGATGAAAGTACAGGAGTGATCACACTGTCCAGTAAGGTTGATGGGAACACTCCAAGGCTTCACAGGCTCATCATACTGGGCAATGGTCCTGGTTGTATTCCTGCTGTTATCACAGTGCTAGTGACCATCATCAAAGTCATGATGAGACCACCTGAAGTTGTCCCTCGTTTCATAGCTAATGAAGTGGAAGGAGTGGTATACTTAAAGGAACTGGAGCCCATCAACACACCAATAGCATTTTTTACCATCAAAGACCCTGATGAAAAATATAAAGTCAATTGCTATTTGGATGGTGATGGACCTTTCAGGCTTTCACCATACAAGCCATACAACAATGAATACTTGTTAGAGACCACAAAACCTTTAGACTATGAGACACAGCAGCTATATGAAATCTCTGTAGTTGCATGGAACTCTGAAGGATTTAATGTAAACAAAGTAATAAAAATACAAGTTTTGGACGACAATGACAACTCACCAGTTTTCTCTCAACAGCTGATAGAATTATCAATTGAGGAAAATAATGTTCCCAATGCTTTCTTGACCAAACTGCATGCTACAGATGCTGACAGTGGAGAAAGAGGGGAAGTGTCCTATTTTTTAGGGCCCGATGCTCCTTCCTATTTTTCTTTAGATAAAACCACAGGAGTTCTTACAGTTGCCACTCAGTTGGATAGAGAAGAAAAAGAGAAATACAGATATACTGTGAAAGCAGTAGATTCTGGATTCCCTCCAAGAGAATCAATAGCAACTGTCACCATCACTGTACTGGATAAAAATGATAATAGTCCAAGATTTATCAATAAGGATTTCAGCTTTTTCGTGCCAGAAAACTTTCCAGGTTTTGGTGAAATTGGAGTTATCAGTGTAACAGATGCTGATGCAGGACAAAATGGATGGGTTGCTCTTTCGGTTCTGAATGGAAGTGATATTTTTGTTATAGATACTGGAAAAGGAGTTTTGAGAGCTAAAGTCTCTCTTGATAGGGAGCAGCAAAGCTCCTATGTTCTGTGGATTGAAGCAGTTGATGGTGGTGATCCTGCCTTGTCATCTACAGCAAAAATAACAATCCTTCTCTTAGACATAAATGACAATCCCCCTTTGGTCTTGTTTCCTCAGTCTAATATGTCTTATTTGTTGGTTCTTCCTTCTACCCTTCCTGGCTCTCCCATCACAGAGGTCTATGCTGTTGATAAGGACACTGGCATGAATGCAGTCATAGCATACAGCATCATAGGAAGAAGAGGCCCCCGACCGGAGTCATTTAGGATTGACCCTAAAACTGGTAATATCACCTTGGAAGAGTCACTCATGCAAAATGATTACGGTCTGTATCGCCTACTTGTAAAAGTTAGTGATCACGGCTATCCAGAACCACTCCATTCCACTGTCATGGTGAATCTTTTTGTCAATGACACTGTTAGCAATGAGAGCTACATTGAAAGTTTGTTAAGAAAGGAGCCTGATATCAATATAGAAGAGAAGCAGCCACAAGTATCTGTAGAACCTACACATAAAAAAATGGAGTCAGCATCCTGCATGCCTACTTTAGTAGCTCTATCAATAATAAGCTTGGGTTCAATCACTTTAGTAACTGGGATGGGCATTTACATCTGTCTAAGAAAAGGGAAAAAGCACCACAGAGCAGATGAAAACTTGGAAGTACAAATCCCATTAAATGGAAGAATTAACCTGCACATGTTGGAGAAGAAACCAGTGGAGATTTCTAACATTTGATGTTTCCTTGTGGATAATCCAAATCAATATCTGAGAAACCTTGGACAACTCTGAAACGGCTAGCTGTGGGCTATATTGAGAGGTTGCAGTGAAGGACCGCTAATTTATAACTTACTATAATTGTAGATAGCTGTTTACAGTTTTTTTAAACTCAAGTTCAATGTACAGCTTTTTTATGAAACCTTAGTACTAACAGCTAGCATCATGTCTATAAAAGCATAGACATCATTTGCAGCTTTCATTAATCAGTATGATCAGTGACTGAAAAAAAAAAAAAAAAAAAAAAAAAAAGAGAGAAGGTAAGAATTCTTTAAGGTTAAAAAATCTTTTTAACCACAAGAGGGCATCATATGCTCCAGAGCAGGGAACTGTCCATGAGATAAACAGAGAATATTTTAAATATATCGGTTTTAGCATAAAATACACATCGGCATACAGACAGTTACATACACAAAAAGAGAAATGTCTGTCCCGATGTGTGAATAAATAAAAGAATAAGAATATTAAAATGCACTATTAAAAATAATAATAAAAAACAAACATTAAAAAAAAAAAAACAGAATGTTTATTACCTCACAAGTAAAGCTTACACAGTAGGATAGAAAAGACATTAACAAGAAGTGCAATTCCTGTTGAGAAAGAATGCAAGATACTGTAATGAGAATCAGAACTGCTGTGACATTCCATCTTTCATTTGCTCCAGATTTCACCCACATTATCATTTGTTCCAGCAGTATGCTGGTCATTTTTATGAAAAATTATATTTAATGTTTCCTACAGGAAATAAAGACAAAAGCCCATGCTCATCCTCATAAACATGCCAGATGCAGGGAAGCAAAGGAATGGCTGAATTTTTCATTATCACAGAAGTAACACTTTTTGTACTTTGAGAAACGTCGGTAGTACTCCATCAGTTTGGTTGTGCAATAGATTTTTCATGTGGTATTTCTGAATCTGATCTGCCAGACAAAAACAAAAAATCTCTTCATATTCTAGAGAATTATAGACTTAGTTTGTACTGACTGTTGCTCCTTTCTGGATTGGTATTTCATGTGAAAGATCTTATTTCTGACTTTTGGCTACCATTCCTGGCTCCTTTTCATTGGCTTTGATTTTGGATTAGATCCAAAATCTGACTTGTCAGACTGGTGGCATATTTTCTCAATAATTTATTCTTTGCTGTAGCCTCTGCAGCAAAGCAGCAGGTTTATCA
Source organism: Chrysolophus pictus (assembly GCA_037305975.1). Classification (NCBI taxonomy): domain Eukaryota; kingdom Metazoa; phylum Chordata; class Aves; order Galliformes; family Phasianidae; genus Chrysolophus; species Chrysolophus pictus. Next base: position 35,040,299 of record CM074576.1, on the reverse strand, counting down.
GTGATGTCTCACTTTCACTTAGTTTTAAGAGCTGAAAACTATCTTTTGTATGATGATTACATCAGATTTCCGTGTGAACAAGATAAATTAGTGTTATGCTTAAAACTGATTATTTTGATTTCTGGCATCATATGTCTGTAATGTACCAAAAGTGTTTATATGTCTGCAAATTAAAGCTATATATTTTCTTAATAATTTATTTTCTCTCTGTGTCTTATAATGCTTAACGCTATTTTTGCTACAAGAAATACATATTTCACAGATGCTTAGCTGCTGGCTATGTTATAGCTTATTTTATTTCCCAGAATTAGTATGCTTTGATTCATTGAGGATTTGTGCCATTCTTTTTGGTACTGCTAGCAAACAATTTTATTTCAGCTGATGTAAGTTGGGCAGCAGCTGATACCTGCCTTAATAGTACAGAGTGCAATTGGAGATAGTTTTTTTTTGCTTTCTTACTGTTAATGCCACATTGCTTCACCTTGGGCCTAATGAAACCTTCTTATCGATGGTGATTCTATTTAGTCTATGTATGTGTGTTAAGATAATGCTCAGACTTAGCCATTCAACCTATTAGAAATAGATATTCTTTTTTCAATTTGGAATATTTTCTGTTTATGCACAGTTTGATAGCTATGTTTCATGAAAAAAAATAATTCAAGCTGTCAAAGGTTTGTGGATAATCACTTTTTTCATTTATTTTAATATTATGAAAGTAGGAGAATGCTACATATTCCTGAAATTCATTTCTCACAGAGAGGCACTGATTATTTCTGAAGAAAAATTGAATTAATTCTTTGGACCTAGTTTCTGTATTACATATACTCTGTATGAGGGAAACTGGATCTTCTGCATTTTTTCTTCGTTAAGGAGACTATGTAGATGATAAAAGAAGGACAGGATTATTTTCATTGCTCCTTTATTATTTGAATTAGAAGTCCAGTATCTTCTCAAGATGATACAAACAGGAAAAAAAACCATGAAATACAATAAAACCTGATCCTGCAACATGTGTTCCTATGGCACTAGGCAGATAACTTCATTCCAATTTCACAAAAACAGACATACACCTCTTTAATTAAACTCATTGAGTTTAAATGTGCTGCTCTTCTTGTAGCTTTTCTTTGGTTTGTTTCATTCAGGCGTGTTATTAATGAGTAATAAAATGTAATGGTATGAGCCTGTAAAAACTAAAGTACTGCTTGCAGAGCATTTTTCTCCCATAGTTTTCCACTCATTTAAAGAAAACCAGTTTGAAATCACACCTGCAGCCATGCTAGCACCACCACGTGTAAAAATGCCTTTAACCAGAATAATACTTAATAGAGTAAGAGTATATTTCTCTCTTTCTGTGAGCAGCCTTTAGGTAGGAAATGCCATTGAAGGTTGTGGTAAAATATGCATAGTGAGTTTTGTTTTTGTTTTTTTCACCACCAACAGAACAAAACACAAAAACCAGACAGCTGGCAGCAGCAAGCAGTAAGAATGCCATTTGAAGCCTAACAATGCTCAAAAATCAGACATCTTAAATTCATAGCACCTGGATTTTCTGTTTTTTGTTTTTTTTTCCTCCAGAAAATGTACTTATTCCTTCTCAGTGGAAAAATGCTTGATAACAGCAACACAGCAGACATTTCTGTGACCTTGCTGTTTCCAAAGTATCCCTTACAGAATTTCCTTTCACACAAGTAAATAAATAAATAAATGAGTATAACTAAAGTAAATTAGACTCAAGTATAAAAGGCCTATTTTATTACCACATTGTGGCAGTGCACTTGCCAAAATAGATGCAGATCTTGTCAACACTGGTAGCTGAGCTGGCACAAAAATAAATGTCTCATTCATTTATAATATCCATTGAACAATCTTGCTGCAAGTGGGTGCTCTTAGTTCATTTTAATGAAAAAATGAGATTGTCCTAAACTTTATATTGCCAAAGCCTCCTGAACTTGCCATGCAAGTTTATTAGAATTAAAGAATTAAAAATATATTAAAAAAATAAAGAAGGAAATGGGCAGAGAGCCCAGTGGCAGTGAACAGAGAAAATCAGCTCAGTCTTCCCATTTTCTGGGTTTTTTTTGTTGTTGTTGTTTTGCTTTATTTATTTTTTTGAAAGATCTAGGATTCTCATTACTCTTTGAAGTTACTGTTTGATTCAAAATTAACCTAACACCTGGCTGAATATCAATAAAGGATGAGACCTGAAAATGTGGAAAGGGAATTAAGGCACTTTGCTTTTTTCCCGTGTCAAAACTCAGAAAACAATTTATCTTATGGCCTTTTACGTCTATTTTTTCAGTACCCAGGTTCAAACAAAACTCCACTATAGTCCATTGAGAACAATATAAAATCTGTCATGATCTTAATGGAATGTCTGATGAGAGGCTACAGTTTTAGAGCAAAAATTGGCCTCCAGGAAGGCAATGGCAGATCCATGGTTGCTGACTAATTTTTCTATTCCAGCTGCTATTTGGGGAAGGTTTCATTAAAATACTCAAACACATGAAGAGAATAATCCATGAGAATTTATCCCCCTGATTGAAAGTAATGAACTATGAGGGAGCAATGACCTGCATCACAAAATTATCTTGCGGTTTGTCATGAGTAGAGATAAATGGCATCTCTGCCACAAAGAAATCAGCAGATGAATGTACAGAGTGTTTCCTCTCACTGTGCAAGTGTATTATCAGAGACATGCAGAAAGCTGACTGCTACCTTTCCTGTACTACATTTGTCACCAGCTACTTGCAGCCATTGATTTCGATGTACGTCCCTTCTCACTCAAGTAAAATACAGTGAAAAGGAAAGCAAAACTATTAATTGTGAAGTATCAGCTAGCTGTAATACAAAACTTTAATTTAGACAATTCTCCTAAAGACTGAGATTTGAGGAGATAAACACATCCATCTTCCTTTGCCAAAATAATTTGATTTTAAAGATGTTTAGTAAAATTTTAAATTGAAATAAAGGTATTTAGCCCCACAATTTCCCACATAGTACAGTCCTACTTTATATATATATATATATATATGTATATGTGTATATATATATGAGAGTATATATATATATATATGAATATATATATATATATGAGTAATAGTTACTGAGGCAGAAAAAAGTTTCAGGAATTAGCTTTATATTCTGCTCTAATAGTGTGAGAAATATCCTCAAGGAACCATTTGAAGGCCACTGCCTTATTAGTTCTTAACAGATAATTCAGAGCTATGAAACAATTTGCAATGTGACATAATTTACAGTTTTATTAGTTAAAGTATGTGTAAAATATGCGTTCAGTTTTACTATTTCCTTTTCAGTCTCTGTACCAAAGTGAAGCAGCAGATAAGAAGATAAGACTGCCATCTGCATTCTGATATAGAAAGATTAAAAATTTTTGGTTCACAAACAAATATGAAGTAAAAGAGCTCTGTTTTTCACATTACAGACGAGAAAAACATTTTAATTCTTACCAGCACAGATTGATAGACTGTGTACATTGTCTCACATGCTGTATGCTAATCTTTCAGTGTTTTTAGCTCTATTTTCATTCTAGTTTCATCAGAAATGAATTTTAAATGCCAAACATCAACTAAATATTTCTGGAAATATACTTTGGACAGATGCTTAGAAAACATTTTGAATGAAGAAATAGTGAATCATTTATGATGCATTCAGTTATTCATTCCACAGCTTGGGAAAACAAATATATGGTTAGTGTTAGAACTTTTTCTTGCTGCTAACTAATGCTGCTAGTAAGCAGTAAGTATTTAAATAAAATACATTATATAGAACATGTATACTGTGTTCAAATGGAGATCTCTTGCATCCTAAGCATGTAGTTAGATTTTGTTCTCCTTCCTGGGGCCCTCAAAAGGAAAATTCAGCTTCTGTCCTTCTATCTGTTTTGTCTTATTTTCCATTTTCTGAGTTTTAGCTAAATGTTAATCCTAAGAGCAAGTCAGCAAGGTAAGAACACTTTGTGCAGGATAGGAGCAAAGACACTGACAGCTTGATTCCACTACCTGTGTGTCAGTATCTTGTGGTGCTTGAGATGCCTTAAGGTGTTCCATCTGGCCTCCAGCTGCCAGTCTGGAAGAGTACACCTTTTCCACCAATGGTCTGTCATGACTGCAAGCCCAGTGTGGATGCTCTGGATATTTTAGAAAGGGTCCACTCAGCCCTTGCACGTGTTGAAGTTGAGATTCGGCTCCATGTTTACATAACTAAAGGGAAATATCTACAGGCAGCTATCAACCTGTGAAATGGGAGCTTAAGCTTCCGTTATTGTCTGTGAAAGTCTCATCAACACTGTCAACAGAACTTGAAGGTGCTTCAACTTGCTGTAAAGTAGATATTCAACTCAAAATTTAGTTATTCTGAAAATTAATGTCAAGTGCCATCTTTCCAGATAGCACTTGGCCATCTCAAATTTCTGCACAGGACTATCACAGAATCACAGAATCGTGGGGGTTGGAAGGGACCTCCAGAGATCATCGAGTCCAACCCCCCTGCCAAAGCAGGTTCCCCACACCAGGTCGCACAAGTAGGTGGCCAGGTGGGTCTTGAATATCTCCATAGAAGGAGACTCCACAACCTCCCTGGACAGCCTGTTCCAGTGCTCCGTCACCCTCACCGTAAAGAAGTTCTTGCGCACATTGGTGCGGAACTTCCTGTGCTGCAGTTTCTGGCCGTTTCCCCTTGTCCTGTCTCCACACACTTCTGAAAACAGTCTGGCCTCACCACACTGCCCCCACACCTTAGATATTTATAGACTTGGATCAGGTCCCCTCTCAGTCTTCTCTTCTCAAGGCTAAACAGACCCAGCTCACTCAGCCTTTCTTCTTAGGGAAGACTATCAGGAACACTTTTGCCTTTTTGGTGTGGTAGATAAATGCCAAGTGTGTAAAGTTAACACCTAAAACAATGTAAGAAAATTATAGATTGGTGTGTTTATACCTGTACTATACATAGTGAGTATGTCAACCTCTAGGTTTTGCTGAGCAGAGCTTGACAACCTGCAAAAGGAACTTAAAACATATATTATAAGGAGACTAAAAAAGAAAAAGACTTATTGTATCTAACTGTTCAGCCTAAATAAATTTGTACCTGCTAATTATGTTGATTTTAACAGGGGCATCCATGGCCTCTGCTGTGAGTGAAGAGCTGAGGTACCTTTTTTTTTTTTTTTTTTTTTTTTTTTTTCCTTCTTTCTTCCAGGCATTTCAGGTCCTTGCTAAGCACTGGATTTTTACCACTGCACAAACTTTACAGTTTACTCAAGCTACGATTTAACTTCTATGTTTCAGTGAAAGAACATAAATCTAGGTCATGAATTGAGGTACAGATTGCAATGTTAGGCACTTCCTCTACCCCTATAATTCATGGAGAGAAACTGTTGTCTCAGAGCTGCATCAGAGCTGCCAAAGAGCTGAGGAGAAAGTCATTTCCTCTCAGTGTAGGTGCTTAAAGTTCATATGAATAGTCTTTCAAACATATTTTTATGAGCAGTGGAATTTCATCCGCTTGGCCTTCACTGTTTAAAAAGTTATCACAGCTTTATACTTTTATTTTTTTCTTTTTTCTTACCAAATTATTCAGTGCAAGACACTCCCATAGAATACAATAAAGCGTACCCCCCATTTATATGATAAAACTTTTGTTAAAACACACTCAGACGAAATGAGAAATTTCATCTTTCAGAGTTCTCCGTGTGTCGAGGGGGAATGTTAAAAGCACCTGTTGGTAAGGACATTTTCCATTTTCTTTTCAGAAATGAGCTATCATATTTAAATCAGAGTCTCAAATGTCAAAATTCTCCTAGACTGAGGCAGCACTACCATGCATCGAATGCTAGACTGGGGGTTCTTGGTCTTTAATTGGTGTTACAAGCACTTTCAAAGCTGGTCTTTAAACAACCATGGGCAGGGAGAGAGAGAGACAGAAAAAATAAATAAATAAATAAATGAGGAGGAAAGAAAGCTGAAGTAGATGCCTAATTAGATACTGTTCCAGCTCACACCCAGTTTACCTCATGGTTTATATAGAAGCAGGTGACAAAGACTGACCAATCACATAAAGACTGTGTTAAAGTGAAGTGATTTGACATAGGTCACATAAAGTCTTATTTATGGAGATGAGAACTCAAAACCTATTCTAGTACTCTTTTCTCCAAGATCAGCAGCTTCTGGTGCTAATAAATAAATAGATAAATCAGAGAGAAAGAGAGAGAGAACTTCTGAAATCCTTACATTGTAGATCTTCCTCAGAGGTTTTGTCTCTATATTTCAGGATTTATAGACACATTAAATTCAATCTCATTTTCATTATACCTACTGTAATCCCATTAAAATTGCATTCTCAAGATTGTTCTGTGGTAGAAGTTGGTCTTTCTCTGCCTAAGGCTCTGTTTTATGAAGAATATGTTTATAAAGCATCTGACTGGCAATCCGGGTGCGAAGCAGAACTACATTTCAGAATGTGTTTTACTTGAGGACAATCTGAAATAGAAAAGAGCAAAACAGAACAAGTATAAGTAATGCAATGAAAATGAAAAGATCCTTCTCAAAGATTGCATGTGGAAAACAAATAGAAGCAGTCAGAAATTATACAAGGAATTATTCTGTGTCTACTGGATTTACTATGTATAGTCAGCTGTGCTAGCAGTCCCCTTTCTTAACCTATGAGAGCTTGTCACAGAGCATCTGGATTTCCTAATGCAAAGTGCTAGTATAAAATATATTAAAAACTGATTGTCATTCTCAGCAGGTCAGAGTTGTACATGGAAATAAGGGCTTTGAGTAGAATATCTCTGAAGTGTCTGTTTCATTATGATAACAGGATCTCTTTCTGTGGTGATTTTCTGTAATGTTATTATGTTAGATGCATTCATTTTTGCTAACTAAGGACAAAAAGATCTTATTAGAAACATTTGTATCTTCTCAGCCAAAATAAGAGCTGATACTGTGACATAATGTTTCCCCAGGAATAGAGAATGCTGTTAATGAAATGAGATTTTTTTTTTTCCCAACAATACACGAATACCAGACATGCTTTGGTGCTCACTTTCTTAAAATACAAAATGATAATATAACATTTATTTTCATATTTATAAGCAGAATAAACATTTCATTCCAAGAGTAAGAAGAGGGTTTAATAAAATGCTGTGTTAGTATAGGGTCGGTCATGTAGATGCTTTCTATTCAAATGTCTTCAAATATCTCCCCTGCACATCTATCTAAAAGTCCTCTACATGTTTTGAGTTTTATTTTGTTTTGTTTTTCCCTCTTTATAAATCATAAGACAAAAGCAAAGGTCACACAGTTGTCCTGTTGTTCCCTTTTATTTATTCTCACTTACCAGGTTAACTTCAGCTGAATTAAAAACATAAGAATGCTCATCTTTAATTGGCTTTTCTTTGAATTTGAACTGACTTTTCAGAAATACCATGCATGAGCTTATGCATCTAAATTGTAAATATATGAACATCTGAAAATGCAGTAAAGCAAGCAAGCATGCAGGAAAACTAAAAGTTTCAATCCTAATTGTTCAACATAAGTAATATATTAAGCTCCTCAAAAATGGTTATCACTGTGTTTTTGTAAGGAAAACAATTCAGTACCTTTAGCTGTATGTACTTAGGAACTCACATCCTCAGCTTTGCTGCTCTCCTTTCAGGAACTGAATAGTCTCGTATCTCACTAATGTAAACCCAGTTTTAAAGTCTGTAAGTGTATATTTGATCATATTAAACTATCATAACAGTGGAAGACTGTGTGGAAGAAATAGACCTGGGGTTATTGGTCGATGCTCAGCTGAAAATGAGCCAGTAGTGTGCCCAAGTGGCCAAGAAGGCCAACAGTATTCTGGCTTGCATCAGAAATAATGTTGCAAGCAGAAGCAGGGAAGTGATCATCTTTCTGTACTCAGCATTGGTGAGGGCACACCTCGAGTACTGTGTTCATTTCTGGGGCCCTCTCTACAAAGAAAGACGTTGAGGCCCTGGATCATGTTCAGAGAGGAGCAACAAAGCTGGTGAGATGTCTGGAACTCAAGTCGTATGAGGAGAAGCTGAGGGAATGGAGATTGTTTAGTCTAGAGAAGATGCAAGGGAGACCTTGTAGCTCTCTTCAACTGCCTGAAAGGAGATTGTGGAGAGATGGGGATCAGCCACTTCTCCCAGGTAACTAGCAATAGAATTAAAGGGAATGGCCTCAAGTTTTGCGAGGGGAGGTTCAGTTTGGGTATTAGGAAAAATTTCTTTTCTGAAAGAGTGGTCAGGCACTAGGACTGGCTGCCCAGGGAGGTGGTTGAGTCACTGTCCTTGGAGGTGTTCAAGAAATGTTTAGATTATGTACTGAGGGACATAGTTTAGTGGGGAAATATTGATGGTAAGTGCACAGTTGGACTGGATAATCTTGTAGGTCTTTTCCAATCTTGATGATTCTATGATCATTTTGTATGCAAAAATCAAATGGGTCATTATTGTCCATTCCCATTATAAATGCTCTGAGGACATAAAAAATGAAATGCACATGAGTAAGGGGTATACTTTAACTACACTTTTACTATAGTCAAGGCTTGTGAAGGGCTTGGAGAATATGCCCAATGAGGAGTGACTGAAGGAATTGGGGCTGTTTAGTCTGGGGAAAAGGAGGCTGAGGGGAGACCTTATTGCTCTCTTCCAATATCTAAAAAGTGCTTACAATGAGAGCAGGGCTGGTCTCGTCTCACTGGTGACAGGTGACAGGACGAGGGGAAATGGCCTCAAGTTGTGCCAGGGTAAGTTTAGGTTGGATATCAGGAAACACTTTTTTACAGAAGGGGTTGTTAAGCACTGGAATAGGCTCCTGAGGGGGGTGGTTGAGTCACCATCCCTGGATGTGTTTAAAAACTGTTTGGATGTGGTGCTCAGGGGCATGATTTAATGAAAGGTTGTTAGAGTTAGGGTAGTACAATTAAGTTGTGGTTGGACTCGATGCTCTTTAAGATCTTTTCCAATCTGAGTAATTCTATGATTCTAAATGCTAAAGTAAATTACATTTTCTATTACCCTTGATGTTAAATCAGAATAAGCATCTTTAAAACAATAATTATATTTGACATAACACATAGAACAAATATCTTAATGAATAATACTTTGAGCACTTAATACTCATTTTAAATTTTCACTCAGAATATAGTGAAATTTAAAACTAGTGAAGACTGAATTTTAAATTTCATAAACATCCAGAAATATTAATTCACAATTCATTCCTCGCTCATGTTCATCCAATTTAAGCTTCAGGCATTTATATAAACAAGTTACAAGTAAATACATCTAAGATTTCTTCTCCAATCGAGGGAAACCAAAAGTATCCTGCTTATCCAGATTTTATACGGCTTATGACAGTTTTCACATTGCTCCTAGTTCATTCCAGAAATGCAATAAGCAGGATTCCTACAAAAATACCTCAATGAAATACTACAAATTAAATAGAATGAATCTAGCACCTCTATCATTTTTTTCCTTCTCAAATTACAGTACACGGGAAACAGTCCTAAAGTATTGTGGAGTATAAATTAACACAACTTCCTCTTATTTTCTGAATGTGGATGGTTTGTTTTTGCATTTGTGTTTTACTTTAATATAGTTAGTATGGATGAAAAATTCTTTCAAGTTATTGGAATAAACACATTTAACAAACCTGAGATTTACCTGTTATTTTGTTGTTTGTAAAAAAAAATGAAAACCCACTTAATTCTTAAAAAAAAAAGACTTAAGTACAGCAGGCATAGAGGAAGCAAAAAGAATCTCCTTCCTACTCTGTCTTCACTGGTCTGCAGATAATAGTTTGCAGAGAGCTGAGTATGTAGTTGCTTGTTGAAAGTTGCCCATGTGATAAGAAATTGGAATGACAAACACAGCATGTGAAAATGTGCTGGAGTAAAAAAAGCGTAATAAAAAATACAGAGTACCAATAAGATTTTTGAATGTTAGAGATGTCAAATAGATCACAATGTCTTATAACATCATTACCTCTTCAGCAAGTATCAGAAGGTCATAGGCAAATTCAGATGATCCTCTTTCTTTTGAAGGGAAAGACTATTTAGAAATAATTTACTTGAAGTCAGGGTACTTTTAAATTGGGTGTTCTACAAGATGACCTGAGTAAAAAAAAAAGAAAATTGATGTATGAAATCTATCTTCACAAGACATGCAATTTTTACAAACTGTTTTCAGTTAATGGTTGAAAATAAGCTACTGTAAAATTGAAAACTTTGTAAAAGTTTTATGAGTTTTGTTCACTTTTCATCAACTTTGGAAAACTGAAAAATAGAAAGGCAAACATAGTAAAAACTTAGAACTGTCTGGAAGGCATTAAAGATAATAATGTAAATTGTAAGATCCATTTGAACACATCCCTTTATGATCAAACTCATGCACTAGGCTAAATTTCCTTGGGCTTTGGACACATAATTACTTCCTAAGGTAGTAGAATTAAGGGCCTTTAAGAATTGGATGCCCTTGTCCCTAAAAGGGAAAAATGAGGGGAAAAAAAAAAAAAAAAGAAAAAAAAATAATAAATATATGAAAAGGAAGGAATTAGAAGGAATTTGATGTAGCTGGTAGCAGTGGCACCGGTTGTTGCACTAGAAAGAAATTAACAATTAAAGGAGTAGTGCTGATGGATGATTTGTTTAAATTGCAGATTAACTACATGAATACTGATTATATGTGAGTATTCAACAAGGCTAAATTGGATGACCAAAATACCTGCATGTCCAATATCTGTAAAATATAGATGAAATAAAGAAAAAAGCTGATTTAGAACTAAGATGGTCATGAGTTTAAGGACAGTATATAACAATTAATGACAGCAAAAAAAGATACTGTGGAAAATTCATATTGTGAAGCAAGCTTGAATTAATTCCTTGATTAAATTACAAGTTTTGTAAATTCAAGGTGTAACAGTCAATCTGATATAAGATATTTGTCTTTGATTCAAATTACAGACTTCAGAAGTTAGCCTTGTGGTTTTTTTAGAGCAATTTTAGTCTTTTCTAAAGTTGCTAAACAGATGCTACTAAAAAGTTCTCAGTAGAAAAAAATAATTTAATGAAGATTCTTTACAGAAGAGTTTGTGGGTAAAATCTTTCATTTTATTTAGTATTTTCAATGAGTGAACTGATAATACTTATAAAATTGTTTATGGTGCAAATACTGCAACTGCAAGATAAGGAAGGAGAAAGATACAGTCTCACAGGCAAGGTATGGATTTTAGGTTAATTTTTTACACTTACATATGGGCATATATGTGTGAAATATTTACTGTACATTCTCTTTGCCATTATTAAATATGAAATACTCATTTCTGAGTAAAAACAGAATTCCAGATTAAATAATATGTGATTTTTTTTCACTTAAATTTTATTACATTTTATTAAATTTTAATTTAAATTTATATCTATACTACGAAGAGCTGACTTAGTAAGAAAGTGAACAAATTGAGTAGTTTTTTTCTCTATAACTATTAAATATTATATTAGATCTCAATGTCTGTGTTTTTTCAGATTAATCCAAACTAACAGATTAGTGTCAAATTAAGCCTACTCATGTTTAGTACAATTAAATCTAAAATAGTATACACACAGTTCTATACAGTTCTATAGAATTGAGTTAGAAGGCTTTTAATAGTGTCTAATATGAACTTTGAATTATACAAATCACAATAAAACCTATGGACTTTTAAAAAATGTGTTATATTTTCAAATATACACTCACTGTTATATTCACTAACCAGACATTTCTCTATTACTGAAATTATTGGGTACTTAAATAAAAACAGATGTTCTCATTTTGAAAATGAAGTGTTCTCCATCAGCATATTTTTACACTTGTTGGGAAAGGGTGAATTTTAGAAATTGATTAATATAAACAGATCAATATTTAAGGTCAATATTAAAGTAGAAGCAGCATCATGAAGAATGTTCCATAGATGAGATAGAAAAAGAATTAAGGACTTTTTTTTCTAAATATGTAAAGTAAGTTTTGTCCATAATAAGTCCCTATATATAGAACTACCAAAAAATATTAAATCAATTACAAAGGTATTAATATCTTTTCACACATTATCAATGTACCCAATGTATTACTTCTCTTAGGAAAATGCTCTTTTTCTGTCTCTCCTCCTACACCAGTCAGACAAGGAAAATACAATACAATGGGGTATAGTGAACATTAATATTTATGCATATGTATGTGTGACGCATGTGAAAATGATACGACATGAATTCTAAATGGGAGACATGCATTTCAACTCTGCAATTAAGTATTACGTTAACCTTACTTTTGTCTCTTGTACAACTGACCCCCTATTAATGACCAATACTTCCATAGCTTTTCCTGAACAACCTGGCTGTACAGTTTCATCTCTTGATTAAGGTGAGGGAAGTCACTCTTAGAAATTCTTGGAAGAACCTCAAAAAAAAAGAAAAAAGAAAAAAGATAAAAAGGTGGACCAGAGAAAGGATTTTGTCCTATCATTCAGATGGTCACACTCGGTACAGGGTTTGCTCTGTAGGTATGGTGAACTGCTGTATTATGACTGGGGAAGGAGACATTGGAAATAAAACATCTACTTGGCTGCTATCGAGCTGGACATTTGATAGCATTCAGAGGTCCTGTGGATCTTAGCAATTACTGGGCAGAGGACTGCTGTTAAGAGGAGCACACTAAACAGAGCAACTGAACCACTACTATAAAACCGATTAGAACTAACTCAGAAGTATTGGATGTAGTATCAAGCTATTGCTCTTGTGAGACTGTCACTCCTACCCAACACACTACTGTTAATAGTTTTATACTGGCCTTATCATTGTCACTTTAGTTTCCCAGAAACATTTTGACCCCCCCCAAAGCTTTCAAATGAAACAAATGTCTGAAGATATAATAAAATTCTGCTCATGATCACACTATCAATGAGATAAATCAGTTTTAAATCAACATGTAACACAAACTTTTTAAAGTTATTAAAACAATGACTTTTGATATTTAATAAACTTAATCTAGAAGTCCAACTTTTGATTATTTTCATGTCAGTCAGCACCACCTTCTCATCTGCACTCTAACAAACAATTTGCTTCATTTTGTCCTGTAGGTCACCACTGAGGCTTTAATTTCTCTAGCAGACACAGTGAGAATCCAAGAAAGTAAATCAACCACTCTTGTATGGAAAATGAATATGCCATTATGGGTATCAGGATACTCTGTGATATACTAGAAATACCACATATTCTAGAAATTAGCCTGATTATGACAGTTTTCTCATTCATTATTATTTTGGCTTTGCTAGAAATTGGCTGATGCAAGATAAGACTGAATAAACAAGACCCTTCTTTCACCAAAATCAAAGAGCTTATCCTTTGGGATGCTTACGTTTTAATAGGTACTTTCCTATTATTATGAAAGAAGACAGTTGTCAGAAGCAAATATGGAGGAAGGGTGAGACAGGACAGTTCACAAAAAACTGATATAGAAACAAAATTTTCCCAGATTCTAGGGTGTGAGACCTGTGTCCAGGTAACTGCTTATATGAAAGATACTTGGAGGAAGTGCAATAAAGTGCTACTGATATGACTAAGGGGTTGGAGCATCTCTCCTGTGTGAGGAGGTTGAGAAAGATGGGCTTGTTCAGTCTGGAGAAGAAAAAGATCAAAGGGGAACTTTGGGAACTCAGGGAAAGGCAACTGATGTCATTTACCTGGACTTAAGTAAGGCCTTCAACATGGTCCCCCACCACATCCTTATCTCCAAATCGGAGGGATGTGGTTTTGATGGGTGGACCACTCGATGGATAAGAAATTGGTTAAAAGGCCGCAGAGAGGGTCATCAATGGTTCTATGTCCAGGTGGAGGCCATTAATGAGCGGCTTCCCCCAGGGGTCTGTCTTGGGACCAGTGCTCTGTAACATCTTTATCAATGACGTTGATGACGGAATCAAGTGCACCCTCAGCAAGTTTGCTGATGACACCAAGCTGAGTGGTGCGGTTGACACGGGATGGGATGCCCTTCAGAGGGATTTCAACAGGCTTGTAAGGTGGGCCCAGGTGAATCTGATGAGATTCAACACAGCAAAGTGCAGAGTTTTGCACTTGGGCCAGAGGAATCCCAGGCATCTATACAGACTGGAAGGAGCGGTTCTTGAGGGCAGCCTTGTGGAGAGGGGGCTTTGATGGATGAAAAGCTTAACATGAGCCAGCAGTGTGCTCTTGCAGATCTGAAAGCAAATGGTATCCTGGGCTCCATCAGAAGAGGGGTGGCCAGCAGGGACAGGGAGGTGATTGTCTTCCTCTACACTGCTCTTGTGAGGCCCTATCTGGAGCACTGTGTCCAGGTCTGGAGCCCCCAGTACAAGAAAGACAGGGAACTGTTGGAGAGGGTCCAGAGGAGGGCCACAAAGATGATCAGGGGACTGGCGCACCTCCCCTATGAGGACAGGCTGAGGGCGCTGGGCTTGTTCAGCCTGGAGAAAAGAAGGCTGTGGGGTGACCTCATTGCAGCCTTTCAATACCTAGAGGGAATCTACAAACAGGAGGGGAATCAACTCTTTGAAAGGGTAGATAACAGCAGGACAAGGGGAAATGGTTTTAAGTTGAGGGAGGGAAGATTTAGGTTGGATGTCAGGGGGAAGTTCTTTGCAGAGACAGTGGTGAGGTGCTGGAACAGGCTGCCCAGAGAGGTTGTGGATGCCCCGTCCCTGGAAGTGTTCAAGGCCAGATTGGATGGGGCCCTGGGTAGCCTGGTCTAGCATTAAATGGGAAGGTTGGTGGCCCTGCATGTGGCAGGGGGGTTGGAGATTCAAGATTGTTGAGGTCCCTTCCAACCCTGGCCACTCTGTGATTCTGTGAACTTATCAAAGTCTATAAATTCCTGAAAGGAGGGTGCAGAGAAGACAGCCAGGTTTTTGTCAGCAAAGCTTGGTGACAGTAAAAGAAGCAGTTTTGCACGAACTAAAATACAAGATGTATTGTTTGAGCATCAGTGTAATGGTTTTGTGTGGGATATAATTAATTTACTTTGTTGAGGCTCATACAATGCTGTGTTTTGGATTTGTGATGAAAACAGCCATGCTAACACTCTGGTATTTTTATTTGTTGAAGAGCAGTGCTTACATAGAGCCAAGAACTTTTCTGCTTCTTTTGCTGCCCTGTCAGAAAGGGGCTGAGGGTGCACAAGGAGCTGGAAAAAGACACAGCCAATACAGCTGGTCTAGACTAGTCAAAGAGATATTCTATGCCATATAACATCACTCTCAGCAAACACTAGAGGAAGGAAGAAGACAGGATGTTTCCCCATTCTGCTTGGGGAGAGTGAGTTGAGTGGCTGTGTGGTGCTCAATAGCCTACTGGGTTAAATCACAGCAGTCCTTTTGACATCAAATGTGGGGCTCAAAGGGTTTGAGACAATAACAGATTTGTTTGGAGTGCCGAATCTTCTAGGCCAAATTTATACATATTAGAGCAGTTTAGCTACTAATTGGCAGGTTTCTGTCCTTGTCATGGGGACTGTTTGCCTTAGAGTATGTTAGAGACTAGTGCTTGTTGGTGGCTACTTTTTCTTCTGCCAGTTGCCCTACTCCTTATTATCTTGCCTGGGAACATTCAGACACCTGTGCTAGCAGACACTCAAAACATCATTGCTGTTCCTGTGCTGCTGTACTTGGCAAGCTGGGACTCCAAGCTGAATTCAAATCAGGGGGACTATAATCTGTCCATATGAAATGATGTACACCTCAAAGCAACAGTAGCCACAGATAAGCCTACTTCAGAGCTAGTACACTCCAAAGCATCCGAGACCATGGAGAATTTCATGATGTGGCAGGTATACCTTGCAGTGTCCAGTGTCCATATTCTGTGTCAGAATATGAAGCTTCAGTGGCTATGGTAAAGGCCATGACACAGCAGATGTCTAATGTGAACTATGAAGGAACTGTGGCCAATGGAAAAGGGTTAAACAACTATCAGGAAGAAATTCTTTACCGTAAGTGTCACTGATCAATGGAACCAGAGAAATTGCATAGAGAGGTAGGGAAATAACCATCCGTGGAGATTTACAAAAGCTGTCTGGGTGTGGTCCTGTGTCTGCGACTCTAGGTACCCCTGCTTGAGAAAGGGATTTGGAACAGATGAACTCCAAGGTCTTTTCCAATCTCAGCTCTTCTGCCACTCCTAGATTCTGTAACAGCAGAAGCTTGTAAATATGGAGTTTCAGTAGTTTTTAGTAACATTTTTTTTAATTAATGTAAGCTTTCTTCTCACTTAAACATAAATTGATTTCAGAAGGATATCTAGACACAGTGTTTACGTGTAGTCACATGCTTGCTAGGAAAAGTTTGAAAGCAGTCATACCATTCAAGTAAATGCACTTAGTCCACAAGATATTGTTGGAAAAAAAAGTCCTTTCAAAGTCAAAATTCATGTGATGAAAGATTATTGGCTAAGGGCAAAAAAGCTAGAAATCAGGAAAGATATATTTAGAAAGAGGGGCCAAAGAACAATCAGTCAGTTCTATGTCTATGATAATAACAGCTATACAGCAGTTTGATTTGGAACCCTAAAAATCAAGCCAAGAAAACATTTTTAAAAAGTTGTTTGGATTGGCCCATAATTAAAATGCAACCTTCTATAAACATATCCCAAACCAACAAGAAGTATTTCAATGCATGTCAAAATTTAAGTTTTGGGTTCCTTTGAAAAACAATAAAAATACTTATGAAAATGCAGATGTTATCATTTTCTTCTTCATTATTCATCTTATTTAATTCTATTTCTCTGTCTCTGTGGGAGACCTGTACTTATATTCTTTACTTGCAATAAATTATTTACATTCATATCTAAAGAAAACACACTGATGCTACTACTTTATTTAGAGTAGCTGGATGATTTTAATTACTTTTACTGCTGTTGCTTTGAATTAACTACTAAAAATTGAGTAGAATTGAGATGTCTTATCTGCCAGGTAAGAAGAGTAATCATTAGGCTCTTTCTCTGTTCATCTGTATATTCTTTTGTCTAATGACAGTAGAAGTTCTTAACTTGTTGCTGTTTCTTCTATTTCTTTGTGGAAGGTTAAACAAAGGAATATATTTATAGTTGTGGTAATACAGATCTGAATACTAATGAATTTTTCTTAAGGAAGAAATAATGAAAACATTGGTGAAAAGAAGATTAAAAAAATAGAATAAAAGAAACTGAGTTAATAAAAGCTCGATAACCTCCATGGTAATAGCCAGCCTTTATGTCAAATAAGGTTTCTTGTGTAATAAGCAAATCCAACACAAAATGAAGAGGCAGTAAGAAGAAATCCCACAGTACAAATATTGTGAAACAATTCACCAAATGTTCCATGTCCAAGAGCTCTTCATAAGAAACAGCATAATACTATGTGAGAGAAAAATAAGTAGAGAAGCACTGAAGGTCCAACCATAATTTCTGAGCCTCATCATCTTCTTCAGTGTGGGGTTGGAAGTAGCTCTGTTGCATAATCATTTGCCTTTTAAAAGATCAGCTGAGTGACTCTTAAGCTGGTAGATGGATGTATTAAAAATTTTCATTACTTTATTAGCTACCACAATCAAAAATGTATACGCTCCAAATCCTCATAAACTCTTTCACTCTTTAAATTTTTTTTCCATCCTGAAATCTTCCTTTAGATTTGAAAAAAACACTCTAAATCAATGCTTTAGTTCCTAGGGGTTGACTAGAGAGGTTTCAGAGGAGGAGTTCTTCCACATGAAAACTGTCAGTTGATGTGGATTTAGCTCACATTGTTTGCCAAGTAGCTCTCTGTGGACTGGGAGACAGGTCAAGTATGTCTGAAAACTAGGTTTTTTTAGAATTGTTTAGTTTCTAAGTCTGAGGAAATAACTTTTTTCTTTGTTTTTACTTCATCTTTCCTTTTCTGCAGTGAATTTTAATCAAAATCAGTACGGTATGCTGTTTTATCAAAGACAGGTTGCAGACACGAGCAATTTTCAGGTAATTGTATGAGAAATAAAAGAAGTGTGAGATTCTTCAAACCATTTTTCAAAATTATTTATTTCTTAGTTATATAGCTCATAAATCTGATCCTACATAAGCTTTTCCATGTGATGTTACTGTCTTCTTCAGAGGCTGTGTACATCATTGGTGTTTTACCCTGATGTTTCATACATACTTTCAGTGGATCAATCAAAAGTACTCAAACTCCACATTTGTAATTTCTCCACATTTGAATAGAAACATAAACAATGTGTGTTGAATTGCAGATATTCTCCCTTACCTAAACTCTATGGGAGTTAATAATTGAAGTTTTGTATGTGTCATGAAAACAACATACGATACCCATTTTTCCTTCGCTAAAGGATAAATTTGTTAAAAAAGGCTTTTCAAGTTTTTAGAGAATTCTGAGGAAGGGAGAGAGAAGGTGGAAAGAAAGGTGTAATGTGGTAATTAAGGAAGTTGCCTAGAAATTAGAAAGTTATGTTCAGTTCCCTCATCCATCTCAAAGTCCTAGAATCCATATCTACAATTGCTACAGAAATGTTTAATTTGAAGTCTGTTCATTTCCATTCCTTTGCTTCAAGCTGAATGCCTATGCAGCCAGGATTAATAGACTGAGAAAATTAACTCTCAGCCATTTATGAATTTGAATTTTAAACAGTATGTTGGTCTACTATTAAACAAAGCAAAAATTCTTACCTGCCATAGCACTTGTTGAGAACTGTGGAGAAGAAAATAAGATTTATTTTACAAGTGAAAATAAGAATCTGGAATAGGATCAAATTTTCAACTATTTTTTCTTATTGTTGTTGTTAAATGTTTTACAAATGACAAAGAAGGACAAAGCATTTGAGATACTCTTTTAAAAACTGTATTCCTATTGACTTTAATTAAACTAATACATTTTGACATCCTTGTTTTGAACAAGGAAACACAAATGCATTTCATTTCTATGAAATCCTTTATAGGATGAATTATGTTGTCTGCAGGGGTCCAAAACTCCTCAGAAATTCAGGTAAGTTTTTCATCTTTCAGGTTTTACCCATGAAGGTTTTATTTATATGTTTTGTTTTGTTTACTTTTTTTTTTTTTTGAAAGCTTGCTACTAGTCTAAAAATTAAAAATGAAATTGTTCTTTAACAGATTCATTTACAACTTGAAGTTTACTGCCTGCCGCATTTCAAAAGTTTGCATCCATCATCCATCAATGTTACTTGCACTCACTGGAACAACCAGAAGTTAAAAAGGAAACAGTATATCCATGTAAAATTAATTAAGTTCAACCATGACCTCATTACATTGATGGAGTATAGTGCAGCTGCCTGAAACCAAAACAAATTTATTTTGATTACATAAATACGAATTTATGAAAACAGCATATCTCACCAAAGTTATAGAATTTCAGGAACGTACGGCTTTCTTTCCAAAGTTCAGCTTGTACTTCTGCTATAAAATAGAATTTCTCTTGCCCTTTCTGAGAGTGCGACATGAATATCAAATATGCAGTGAACATTGCATGATCAGTTTCTTAGTAGAAGTTTCATTTAATCTGATTTAATTTTTCATATATATTTTAATGTAATATTTAAATCATCAAAATGCTGTCTACTGACATCCTTAATTCTATGAAAATATTCATCTGCAATCATCTCAGGAAGAACTAGGTAGAAGATAATTTTCCCAGTTCAGTAAAGTATTTGGAATTTCAACAAAATTCCTAGATAATAAGGATACATGGTACTGCCTCTGAACACATAGGGAAAGTGGTGTAAACACTGAATCCCTCATACAACTATTTGAGGGATTTAATCTAGGTTTTCTACATCCCAGATAAATATCCTTCCTACCAGGTCATTTGTTCTTTGGGGATTTCACTTTTTCACTTTTTCTTACCAGAAATTCTAACCAATACTAGGAAATTGCTTTTAATGGGGACAAAATCACTTTATTGAAAAATTTCCAGTTGCTACCAGCTCTGTGACTTATTTTGATCAATATATACACAGATTTCTTACTAGTTTTAAACAAATAACGTAAAACAAACAAACAAACAAAAAAACAGAATGAAAGAAGAACCCACTGGGAAGTGATGCCCTTTGCTCATGAGCTTGCTGAAATAAATTTTGTCTCTTGTTTACAATGCATGGCTCAGTGTTCTTATAATTTTAAAATCATGAAACTTGTTATTAAGAAGTTGTACAGTGGGAATGATATGCACGAAAATTAATTTCAAAATTAGTTTTCTGACTAGAAGTAATATGATAATAAAGAATACTTTTGAAAAATATAGCTTAAAATTTAAAATAGAAGGTGATAAGGAAATTTAATTGTACTCCTATTTCTGATACGGATTATTTGCAGTGTTCTGGATATTACTGATTTCTTCCCTATGTAAGGGAACAAGATACTAATTCTAAACACAAAAAGGCAGTGAGATGATTCATTTACTGATAAGCATCAGGGCACTAAAACATTTACCTGTACCTCTGCAGAATTATAAGGTGTTCTTCAAAAATTATTATCAAACACTCTGTTAATATGGTATTTCTTTTGTCTTTAAAATGATATTTTAGAAATATGGTGTGAATGCAGGTAACACTGAGCTCCATAATTTTATTTCTGTGAAACTAGGCATTATGTCTTGATGGGAGACAATCTTACTACAGAAGATACTACATCATATTGTCTTGTCCTGGATCACAAAGGGACAATGAAGTTGTAAGTAGTGCATCATATAGCTAGTAATGATGTAATGAGAAAGGTGTTTTTTCAATCAAATGATAATTACCATTTACATCAGTAATTGTTATATAGATAGATAGGAGTGAAAATTAATACAGTGCTCTTGTTTCTCCCAACATCAACATTTTTGCAAGAGCAGTGTATTTGTATCTTTAATAGAAAATAAAATGTACAGCTTGAGACTGAGAAGTATTACTTACTATAATTTACTCTGTAATTCAAGCACTCAGCAGCCCTTCAACTTTTCTTTTAACACCTGCAGATTACACCAGGACCAACCCGTATATGTTTCTAATTGTTACATACTTGTGATATACATAAAAATATAGAATGCTTTTTATAAAGAAACCCCCTTACTATTTTTATAGCAAAAAATGATACACAAATAGTTGAAGAGTGTTTTTCTGATAAAGGTACACCAGATGAAGAGAAGAATTAAACCATCTTTGACTAGCATTGCTCCAACATGGAGAGGAAATTTTCTTCCTTTCCTTTGATTTTACAGAGCAGTTAATATTGTCTTACCTCTGACAAAACCATTCTGGAAACTAGAGTATCTGAAATTACGTTGAATTATTTAATTGTGTGGACAGCAAGTAGTTAGTATCAGTTCTAGACTGATCACATTTCTAGATAGGCATTATTGTTCTATCCATGGTACAAACAGAAACAATAACCAGACCAATAAAGCAGGAGGTAGTGTTACATGGAATTCAAAACATGATTAGCACGATGACCTGGTTATGATACAATTTAACCTTCCTTCTTCCTTCTCTTCTCTTTAATAATTCAGGCCCCATTCTTTGAGTTTGCTTGCTTCTGTTCTGACTTTGCAGTTGTTATAGTCTTGATTAAGTAGTATTGTTAATGTGTTCTTTTCAACAATATTATATATATATATATATATATATATATATATATATATATATATAAAAAACATCTTACAAAAATTAGTTCAAGTGCATCCTGCAATACTAAATAAAATTATCAGGGCAAAAATATTCTAAAATTGAAAGAGTTTTTCTTTCTTTTCCTTCCTTCCTTTTCACTATTTCTTTCTTTTCCTTTTCTTTCTTCTCTTCCTTGTGTTTTTGTTTTTCTTTACTAGTGACCCACCTTTGATAACATGATTTTTTATAGAAGAGGAAAGTTCAGTTAATTGAACTGCTCATTTTCTCTTTAGAAAATACTAGAATTGACAAGAGTTCACAAAAAATATGTTCCACAATGAAGACTAATAAATACTTATCAGAAACACAAAATTGCAGGAAACTATTAAAATGACAAGGGGTGCAGAAGGAAGAAGGAAGTGGGGAAAGAAAGAGGAAAAAAATCAAAGATAATCCTGAAAGGCTTGTCAGTAAATTAGGACAGTAGGATACAGGATGAAAAGCAGGCACACTTACGGTAAGTAAAGGGGTCCCAGACTTGAGATGATCTCAGATGGGATTCTCGGCCTGTGGGCTGGGGCTCCAATGTGAGGTTAGCCAAGGCCATAAAGGCATGTTAGTGAACTAAAGGCTTTTACAACTGAAAAAAGTACTTTAGGAATGTCACTGATAATGGACTATCATTGATAGTGGAAAGAGATAAATACTTACAGAAAGAGTCCACATCTTTGCTTGATTCAGTCTAACCGGGGAGTTGTGTGCCTTCGCTGACTTTGGAAGAACCCTGATATGACTGCTGTGCTAAACTGTGCAACATGAATGTGACTTGACGATTTTGGGGTGTGCCACAGATATTCTAAGCAATGGCATCATCATTCTCTTCTTGCTTTAAACACAACTTATTCTGAGCTCAAGATCAGTGCTCAAGATCCCTAAGTGTAAGAAATTGGAGAAAGGTGGCAAAAGGCCTGCGTGAGTGAGCAAGGAACTCATGGATAACCTAAAAGGAAAAAAAGGTCCATGTAATGTGGAAAAAGGGTCTGTTAACTCAGAAGAATATAGGAATGTTGTCAGGGCCTATACAGATTAAATTAGGAAGGCTAAGGCCCTCCTGGAATTAAAACTTGCAAAGGAGATAAAGGATGACAAGAAAGGTTCTTTTAAGTATGTCAACAGTAAAGGGAAGACAAGAGAAGATATGAGTCCCCTTCTAAATGAGGTGAGTGTCTTAATAGCAGGCAACACTGAGAAGGCAGAGATTTTAAATTCTTTCTCTGCTTCAGTCTTTAACACTATGACTAGCCTTCAGGAATTCCAGACCCTGGAGGTAAGAGAGAGTGTCTGGAGAAAGGAAGACTTCCCACTGGTTGAGGGGGATCTGGTCAGAGTGCTTAGCCAAAATCAGTGCACACAAATCCATGGGCCCCAATGGGATGCACCCACGTGTGAAAGAAATGACTGGCAGAAGTGATTGCTGAACCATTTTCTATCATCTATGAAAGGTCTCAGTAAATGGGAGAGGTGCCTAAAAACTGGAGAGTAGCCAATGTCACTCCAGTCTTTAGAAAGGGCAAGAAGGAGGATCTAGGAAACTACAGATCAGTCAGCCTCACCTCCGTTCCTGGAAAGGTGATGGAACAAGTTGTTCTGGATGCCATCTCCGAGCAATTGGAAGAGAAGAAGGTTATCAGGAGTAGTCAGCATGGATTCACCTAGGAAAAATCATATTTGACCAACCTGATAGCCTTCACCATCATGACTAGCTGGGTCGATGAAGAGGGAGCAGTGGATGCTGAATTCACCAAGATGTTTGATACTGTCTCCCACAACATCCGTGTTATGAAGCTTAGAAACTGTGAGATGGACAAGTTGACAGTGAGGTGGATTGACAACTGGCTGACAGGAAGAGCTCAGAGGGTGGTCATCAGTGGCACAGTCTGGTTAGAGGCCTGTATTTTAGCGGTGTTCCCCAGGGGTTGATGCTGAATATAGTCTTGTTCAATACCTTAAACAGCAATCTGGATGAAGGGATAGAGTCCACCCTCAGCAAGTTTACTGATGATGCAAAGCTGGAAGGAGTGGATGACACACTGGAAGGTTATGCTACTGTTCAACAAGACCTGGACAGACTGGAGAGTTGAGAAAAGATGAATCTCATGAGGTTTAACAAGAGTAAGTATAGAATCTTGTACCTGAAGAGGAATAACCCATAAATACAGGTTATGGGATGACCTGCTGGGGATGAGCTCTGTGCACGAGGATCTGGGGTTCCAGGAGGAGCCAGCAGTGTACCCTTGTGGCCAAGAAGGATAATGGTATCCTGGGGTGCATCAAAAAGAGTGTAGCTAACAGGTCAAGAGAGGTGATCTTCCCCTTCTACTCTCCCCTGATAAGACAACATTTAGAACACTGTGTTCAGTTCTGGTCTCCCCAGTTCAAAAAAGACAGGGATCTCCTAGAAGGAGTCCAGTGGATGGACACAAAGATGATAAAGGGCCCGGAGCACCTCCCATTACAGGAAAAGTTGAGTAACATGGTCTGTTCAGCCTGTGGAAAAGATGGAGAGGTGATCTATTAATGTTTATAAATCTCTGAAGGGAGTTGGGAGGCAAATGTATGAGGCCAGGCTCTACTTCGTGATGTGTGGTGATGTGACAAGGAGCAATGGCCTAAAATTAGAACATAGGAAGTTCTATACTAACATGCAAAAGAACTTCTTTATGGTAAGGGTGAAAAGCACTTGAACAGACTTCCCAGAGGGGTTGTGGAATTGAATATCTCTATGGAGGTATTCAAGACCTGTCTGGACACCTACCTGTGTGACCTATTGTAGCGAATCTGCTATAACAGGGAGGTGGGACTTGATAATCCCTTCCAACCCCTGTGATTCTGTGATACTGTGATTCCCCATGACATACATAACCTTTCTCTGGATCGACTTAAGTGAATTAGACTCCAACATCCAAGAGGTCCTTCCCAGACCTTAGTTCCTATAAAACAATTCACAAAAACCTTAGCAATTGCAACTCATAGAGTGAGTTGGCTCTTTGTGTCATTCTTTGTGGACATGTTTTAGTATCTCAGAAGGACATAATAATGTTTGGTTTTAATTTAGAGAAATCAAAAAAGTAACATGGAAAATTAGTTCTATTTCTAAAGTTGAGAAAATTTACACCAAACTATTGCAAAATCATGTCAGAGGAGAAATGGAAGGTTATACAAGAGATAAGAAATGAAATGCTATTTGTTAAGCCAATAAGAGATACATTAATTTCTTCCTGAAGACACTGTATACCTTACAAAGCCTTTACCTGCCATTGTGCAATATTTTTTGCTTGAGGAAGAGAGTGACTATAGATAGACTACTTCAGATACACTGACTCACCAAAAAGCATATGTGTCAAACAGGAAATGTCAGAAAGAACTGAGAGTACATATAAGACCATATAATGTGGGAACATACACAACAGTTCAACCAAATATACTTGTAGTCTATTGTTTGGTGACAATGGTGACACAGCAGATGCCTAGAGAAAATAAAAAAACAGAAGAATTGAACAAATATAGATTGTTAATTTTTTTGCTTGTTTGTTTATCAACTCTGTTAACAGTATGGATCTACAAATGATGGGGGATATCCTGAGGTGAATGGATCTTTGTTTCTATGTGTTTAATAACTCTTTCTTCCATTAATTTTTCCAATATTTCTCTTGAAACTCATTAAAGGTTTTTGCATCTGCATCTTGTGAAAATGACATCCATGGAGTAATCATTGATTATATGAAAAAGTATTTCATGATCTCTGTTCAAAAAATGTTAGTTAATTTCTTTTGATGAAATAATAATTGCCCCCAGTTCTTGTGCTATTCACTATTTTCAGATGATTCACAGTTTTACAAATCTTCATCATTAAATCCTATTTAGTCTACTTCAGACTCCTACTACATTCTCCTCCCTTTTAATCACTTGTCATGAAGAAATTTTCTAAATATTCTGATAATCCTTGCCAAAGTAACTTTTCAAGTTTCCTATACCTTGAAGAGTAAGAGAAGAGTAAGCCTGAATGAACTCTCATTGTTATATATCTAGACTCGCAATCTAGTTTGAGTGAGTTTTGTACTGGTACACTATTGTTTTCTCTTGTGTTCTTTCTTTATTTTTTTTTTTTATAACAATCCTTAGCATGTCTTTCTAAGCACCAGAGAGCACAGAGCTAGAATTTTCAAAGAACTATTCACCATAACAGCAAAATCTCTTTCAGGAACTCTAATAGCTAATTTACATCTCAGCTTTGAATATATATAGTCAATAATTAATTTTAAACATATATTCATTATTTTGTAGTTATCAGTATCTACCATTTAATTATCCAGTTATTAAGTACTGCAGATACCCAAGAGATATCTCACAGCTGATAAAACTGTATATATCTTGAATATTTTTGTGTTGTTAATTTTCTTCACTTTATAATTTACTCCATTTTCCAGATCATTTATAAATCAATTGAATAAGACTAGGAAAAATCTTCTATTTTGGAGGCTGGTCATTTTTTTATCCTTGTGTCTCAACTCCTAGTTAGGTAGTTACCCATGCATGAATCTAACTTCTTATGTAATGACAGCTTCATTTACTTCAGCCTTTTGTAACAGCCATTTTTGATACAACACACTTCACTAGAAAAAAACTTTGAAAAAATATATCTGGATAAGGATAGATTAAAAAACTTGCTCCACTATAGATCTCATCCTAGTCAAAAAGAATCCTCCAGGTATTGTAAAATGGCATTACATCTAGATTCTCCAGTTCATCTAGAAGGCAAACAAATTTTAAAAAATAAAAATTTATATATATATATATAAAATCAAAATCCATCCTTCATAAAAAAAGAGAACATGGAATCATGGAATCATAGAATCACTCAGGTTGGAAAAGACCTTAAAGATCATCAGGTCCAACCACAACCTAACCATACTACTCTAACTCTAACAACCCTCTGCTAAATCATGTCCCTGAGTACCACATCCAAACGGTTTTCAAACACATCCAGGATGGTGACTCAACCACCTCCCTGGGAGCCTATTCCAGTGCTTAACAACCCTTTCTATAATAAAGTGTTTCCTGATATCCCACCTAAACTTACCCTGGCACAACTTGAGGCCATTTCCCCTCATCCTGTCACCTGTCACCAGTGAGAACAGACCACCCAGCTCTTGCTGTAAACACCTTTCAGATACTGGAAGAGAGCAATAAGGTCTCCCCTCAGCCTCCTTTTCCCCAGTCTAAACATCTCCTTATAGGACATATTCTCCAAGCCCTTCACAAGCCTTATTGCCCTTCTTTGGGCTGCTACAGCACTTCAATGTCCTTTCTGCATTGAGGTGCCCAAAATTGAACATACTATTTGAGGCAAAGCCTCACCAGTGCCAAGTACAGGGGCAGGTCCTGCTACCACACCATTTCTGATACAAGCCAGGATGTCATTGGCCATCTAGGCACACTGCTGGCTCATATGCTCAGCCGACTCTCCATCGGTTCACCAAGGTCCCTTTCCATCAGACAGTTTTCCATCCACTTCTCCCCTACCCTGCAGGGTTACCTGGGGTTGTTGTGACCAAAATGAAGGACCTGGCACTTGGCCTGATTGAAACTCATACAATTTACCTTGGTCCATCTATTCAGTCTATCCAGGTGCCTCTGTAGTGCCTTTTTCCCCTCAGGTGCATCAACACTCCCTCCCAACTTGGTGTTGTCTGCAAATTTACTGAGGGTGCATTCAATCTCCTCATCAAGATCATTAATAAAGATGTTAAATAGAAGTGGCCCCTGTACCGAGCCCTGAGGGACACCCCTTGTGACCAGCCACCAACTGGATTTGACTCCATTGGCCACAATTCTTTGGGCCTGGCCATCCAGCCAGTGTTTCACCTAGCGGAGGGTACGCCCATCCAAACCGTGGGTAGCTAGTTTCTACACAAGAATGCTGTGGGGGACAATGTCAAAGCCTTTACTGAAGTCCAGGTAAACCACATTGACAGATTTATCTTCATCCACTAAGCGAGTCACTTTGTCATAGAATGAAATTAGGTTTGTCAAACTGGATCTACCATTTGTAAACCTATGCTGACTGGGTCTGATCCCCTGGTTGACCTTTAACTGGTCCACGATGGCTCCCGAGATTATCCATTCCATAACCTTCCCAGGCACCAAGGTGAGACTGATAGGTCTGTAAGTTACCAGGATCATGTTTCCTGCCCTTTTTGAAGATGGGTATCACATTTGCCAGTCTCCAGCCTGCCAGGACATCCTCAGTTAGCCAGGACTGCCGAAGAATGATGAAGAGTGGCTTGGCAACCACATCCACCAACTCCCTCAGCACTCTAGGGTGCAATCCATCTGGTCCCATGGACTTGTAAGCATCCAGCTTTCGCAGCAGGTCCAAAAGTATCTCGTCATGGATCATGAAGGGCTTATTCTGTTCCCCATCCCTATCTACCAGCGCAGGAGGCTGTGTTCCCAGGGAGTAACAAGTCTTACTATTAAAGACTGAGGCAAAGATGTACCTCAGTCTTATCCTAATCCTTGTTGACCAGGTTGCCTTCAGCGTGCAACAAGGGATGGAGATTCTCCCTAAGCCCTCCTCTTGCTGTTGATGTATTTATAGAAATATTTATTGTTCTTCTTTACCTTAGTGACCAAGTTTAGTTCTAGCTGGGCTTTGGTTTTTCTTGCCCACTCTTCCAGAGACAATAAACTTTCTTTTTGTTCTTGAGTTTCAGTCAAAGGTCTCTGTTCTGCCAGTCTGGCCTCCTTGCTTGTTGGCTCGTCTTCTGTGATTTGGGGATGGTCAGCTCCTGCAGCTTTGAAATAACTTCCTTAAAGTATTCCCAGCCTTCCTGGGCTCCCACGCTCTCCAAAACTACCTCCCAACGGGCCTTCTCAACCATGGTCCTAGAGAGGTTAAAGTCTGCCCTCCAGAATTCTAAGGTGGCAATTCTGATAACTCCCCTCTGTGGTTCAACAATTGAGAAATCTAGCATCTCATGATCACTCTGCCCCAGACAGCCTCCAACCATTACATCCCCCACAAGTCCTTCTCTGTTAACAAACAGCAAGTCCAGGATTTTGCTTCCACTTGTTGGCTGCTTCACTAGCTGTGTCAGGAAGTTATCTCCCACACACTCTAGGAACCTCCAAGACTGTTCCCTATCTGCTGTATTATAAATCCAGCAGATATCTGGGAAGTTGTAGTCCCCCACAAGAACAAGGGGGAGTGACCTTGAGACTTCAACTGCCTATAAAGTGTCTTGTCCACCTCTTCATCCTAGTTGGGTAGCCTGTAGCAGACTCCCACTATAATGTCAGTCTTATTGGCCTTCACTTTTAATCTGACCCCTAAGCTCTAAACCCTATTGTCACCACCACTGATTTCCATACATTCACATTCTTTCTTAACATAGAGGGCTACACCACTGCCTTTCCTGCCTTGTCGATCTCTTTTGAAGAGTCAATAGCCCTCCATCACAGCACTTCAGCTGTGCGAGTCATTCCACCACATTTTCGTGATGGTGACTATGTCATAACTTTCCTACCACACAGTGGCCTCCAGCTCTTCCTGTTTATTATCCATGCTGAGTGCACTAGTGTAAAAGCACCTGAGCTGGGTCTCCTTTTTAGTGGCAGTAGTCCTAATATCCTCATGACCATACTCAAGTGTTTCCATAGCCACCAACATCACACCAACCCTCGTGTTCTTCCTACAAAAGGGTGAGTCATCCTCCTCCTTCACCAAGACATAAGACTGTGAAATCTTATTGCACATCCCTCTCCTACAAGCACTGGGTAGCTACATGCAGGCTCCAGTCTAATGAACCCAGTTACACCCCCACCCCCCTTCATACCTAGTTTAAAGCTCTATCAATGAACCTTCCCAGCTCCTGTCTTAAGACACCATTCCACCAGTGGCAGAAGCTACTTCTATCGGTTGCCAGCAGGCCTGGTCATGTGCAAACAGAGCAGAGGTCAAAAAAACCCAAACCCCTGCCAGGCACACCAGTCTTGGAGCCAGGTTTTAATCCTTTGGCCCATCATATTTAGTCCTTCATCATTCCCTATAACTGGAAGGATAGTGGAGAACACAACTTGTGCTCCTGAACCCTTTACCTGTTGCCCCACGGTTCTGATGTCCTTTTTCAGATTTTAGGGAATTTCTTCCTATTTCAATGTTGCATACCTGAAACAAAAATAGGAGATATTAAACTGAGGGCCGAATTAGGAAAGGCAGTTTCTTCCTTACATCTTTAACCTGGACTCCCAGCAACAGACCTCCCTGTGTAGAGGGTCTGGTTTACATATGGCAATGACAATGATCCGTCATTTTTTCTTTGTCAATGAGGTTTTAATGCTAAGTGAGGTGTGGTTAGACTTTGTAAAACCACCATGACATCATCACCACCACTGTCCAGTTGTTCCTGCAGAGCACTGTACTTGTTCCGCAGGGGCAGCTGGGGAGGCAGGGGAATCTCTGGGAGGGCACACCCGCATTGCCAAACAAGGGCCTTTTGCCACTGCCCCACACCCCCCAGTTCTTCACAGTTATTGCTAGGGGGAGCAGAGGGCAGGGGGTTCACGGCAGCAGGAACACTGTCTGCCTGCTGGTTCCCCTCTGTCACCTGTTTGCAAGGTGTCAGGGGGTGACATGCTCCATGTGGAGCCTCAGCTGGCTGCCAAGATCTCGGGGCTGATAGGGTTTGGCACCACCAATCAATCTCCCTCTCACAGTCCTTTATGCTCCTCAGCCTCTCCACTTCCTCCTTCAAGTCAACCACAGGGGTGAGTAAGTCATTTAGCTGGTCGCATCTTACACAAGCGCAACACGAAATTTTCCAGATCATGAAGGTGTTGGATCACATGCTATTATTATTCCTATAAATGCAATTTAGATATTGGCCAGCCCATATGCAAATCAATGGCACAGATCTTCTAACAGCAAGAACCACAGGGCCAACCACTAAGAAACGTGAGATACTGAATCATTGTCAACACTTACTAATGAGAAAACAGAAGAATTTCAAACACAGCAATGAAGTCCTGACCAGTCACTTTAAGGAAATCCAAACTTTTACCAAAATAATTTGTATCCTCTTTGCTTTATTCCATCTAGCATTTATACAGTAACTGCTACAGTTTACTCTGCTTGTCACATATCCCATAGCAATTCAGAGACTAAAAGGCATACAGGTTTTCACATTACTAGAATGCTTGCTAATGTATTTCATGATTACAGACAGTAGTGTTTCTTCAGGGAGATGGCTTGAGCTTTGCTCCCAGTCAATTTCTCATGTTGTTTTGAGAACAGGAGTCAGAGATCAAGATCAAAGAATATTTAAATGTGGTTAATAAAAATGTCTAGTTTAGGTGTTTTGCATTATTTATCTAATTCTTTATTCAGGCTGATATGGCTTCTGGATCATGGTGAGGTGTTTTTATTTTCTGTCTTTGAGCCTGAAATCTTACCCACTGGCAACAAAATAGTGCCAATAATCTCAGCTAATGAGGGGGAGAAAACAATATGAAAATTTATTATTTGAAGATAAGAAACAGTGAAGGATTCTTTCTCACTTTTGTTTCTCTGTCTGTTGTTTCAGATTTGATTTATATTCTTTATATTCATTTCCTTTCTGTTTAGAATGTGAACAATGTAGACATATGACAACATATATGGCAAGAGGTATAAATAAACACCAGACACTTACATTAATAGTACCAGAAAGAATTTACAAGAAGACAAACTACATGAAAACCACTGTCAACCTGGATAAAAATGTCTATAAATACACATGTACAGCTCTGACATTTTATTCCAATGTATGACTCAATATAACCCTGCAACAATGAATGCCCTTCTATTTCAAAAATGATCAAAACATTTAGAGCTGAATTCTGATATGTTTATTCCAACTTAGTGAAAGTTTATTTTGAAAATGAATCCACTGGAGAAAAACTTGTGGAGCTTGTAGCCCTTCAGATGGGCTACAAGCTAAATGTTAACTGAGAAATTTGTAATTTTTTATCCTTTCCTTGTTTTTTGACACCTGATTTCTACTTACTTCAGAATAATATGTCACTGAATATCAACTAGAATGTCTATGGTTTCGCAT
Source organism: Chrysolophus pictus (assembly GCA_037305975.1). Taxonomy (NCBI): domain Eukaryota; kingdom Metazoa; phylum Chordata; class Aves; order Galliformes; family Phasianidae; genus Chrysolophus; species Chrysolophus pictus. The sequence continues at coordinate 35,008,495 of CM074576.1, read as the reverse complement.
GAAAAAAAAAAAAAAAAGCAGCCTTTATCAGATATCTCAGACAATGAAAAAAACCATTGTCAGTTCTAACAAAAGATCAACTGTATCTAGTGTAACAAAATTTTTAAGTCTGAATTTATGTGAGGAAAATGCCTTCTTTACAAACATTCTGCTTAGCATTTGGATGTGTCTTAAGCAGCATTTCAAAGAGATTAAAAATGTGACTCAGTATGACAGAGAAGGTGGAGCATGAGTTTGAGTCATAGCAGAACAAATGAAAGGTCTATCTAAACCCGGACATCTTCTCTCATAGCTTCTTAAAACATCAGTTTGAAAGGATTTAAAAAAAAAAAAAAAAAAAAAAGTAATAACTAGCAAAATGTGTGAAATTAGAGTTGCAGAGTGAAGTAGAGAATGCTTTTCACGTAGCTAGGTTGGGTTCTTTAGTATCACAACTATGACCGATTGATGACATTTAGGACATCATCTGCAGTAGATTATTCACAAATTCTATTCTTCAGGTGACCACTTAGCCCTTCGCCAGGCTATTTGCTTTAGTATGCTTTGGAAGCCAAAGGTAAACATTCTAAATATTCTCTTACCTATTCTCTCTTTCATATAGGGATTTTTACATTACTGTCTGCTTTGCATTCAGGCACAGCCAATGGCACTGGATTCCACAGTTCAGCAGAATCTACAAAGCAGATATTTATAAAACTGATTAAAAAAAAAAGAAACAGAAAAAAATAGATGGAGTCACACGTTTGCAAATAAATAAAAAGATAGCTATGAGGTCGATACTTAAATTATATTTATTTGCTTATTATAGAATTACAAGTATGTTTTCATACATTCATAAAAAACTATTTATAAGTGACAGGAAAGTGATTCTTATAGCTTTCTCATATTTTATACCAAAATGGTGTGTATATAAGCCTTATTATTTCTGTACCCTTTTAATGTTCTGAAATCCAAGAATGCAATATTTAAAATATGAACCATACGAATACAAGGCTGTGAGTCACTGAAAGATCTCAGCAAATTTCATAAACTAGAAGTCAAAAGGTTGAATGTTTTTTAAAGCATTGTAGAACTCAGAGATTGAAATATAACTGGGCATCTAGTGGAAAGCCATTTGTTATTATTTATAATATTTATCTGATCATAAAAGATTTTTCCAAAATTAAACATCCCTGTATCTTACTTTTGCAAAGGAGGACAGTACACTATAGGCAAACAATGATACAGATGTTTTCTCCTATGTAACTCTATTAATAAGGTGGAATATCAATATGGTGAGCGTAAATGTGATAGTTCACTTTGCCCCTTTAAAGACATAATCAGAGGGCACTAGACATGGAGATTATATTGAAGCTCACAAAAAACCCTGAATGATAATAACTTCTGGAGCTTCATCTATACAACATTATTAAAATGAAGAAACAAGCAGATAAATTAATCTAAATGGCAGATATTTGTCCAAAATAAGGAAGCTGGTACATTTACTTGTTTTCTTTCAAGTCTAAAGTCCAAGGGCACCTTCTGAAGACTGGTCTATTTTCTTAACTTAAGGAAGAGCAGAAATAGGTCAATTCTGAACATTCTGAAACTGCAAATTCTTCCAGACTCTTGTCCACACTGTTTTCCATCTGCGTACTAAACTGAATAAGGAAACCATAGTTTTGAAATGCTTGTACTTCAAGCTTTACTATCTTGACTTTAGTGAACTTCTTTTTGATCATAGTATAGAAATGGCAGAAGCCTTGAACCTTTATGTAATTTCAGCTAAGCAGAAGTCTGGATTAACTACTGATGTTAAAATATATTTAGTGAAGTTGAAAGATAGTGAAAAAACAAAACAGAATAAAAATTTTACAATAGTTTGAAAGCAGAAAATGTTTCTTAAAAAAAATTGTATTCCCCAATCCCTCAAGGATGGCAGAAGTTCATTCTATCAAATTCTTTGATATACATTTTAAAACATGAATAAAAAGTAGGTCTTTTGAGAGAAGTTTCCTCAGAAGGCCTCTACAGGCAGCCAAGCTTTTGGAAAGTCTTTCAAAATAACCTCCAAACATTGAAACATTTTTATAATTGTTCACAAAGTTGAAGCGAATCATAGATTTTCTTTGCATTTGTCAATGGTGTTGGGATTGTTTTTTGTTGTTTTCTGTTTGTTTGTTTATTTGCTTGTTTTGGTCTTCCTCTATTCTTTTCTACATCTGTCTTGGGGATCTAGTTGACTCTTTTTGAATCAAAATAGTCTCAATATCAATAGATTCTTGGAAAAGCAGGAGTGTTTCTTTTTGCAGACTAGGACTACAGAGGAATAATCCACTGTTAAAAGTGTAAAATATATATATATATTATTGTATTATAACCATATTATGCACAGCATATGTAGTATTGAATGACATATTCTCTAAAATAGTAGAAGGACTAAATGCAGTGGTGAGAAGCTTAGATGGTGCTATCCGTAAGAAAGAACAAAAAACACAACAACAAAAATGATTAAGTAGATATCCTGATTTTTAAAAATTCTGATGCATAGCAAATTAATGATGCTTACTCTTCATATTTCATATGAAATGGACATTAATTACCCATGCATGCATTAGTGGTTTACAGTTCATATGGCACTACTTATAAATAATCATTAGAAAATGCTTGGAGAGGTTCCTTCATTTGACAAAATGAATCAAAAACTCTGCTCTAGCTGATAAGTTAGGCAAGAAGTACATCTGGGAAAAAAAATATCTCAAAGACTGGAGAGAAAAAAGATATGAGAATTAAAATTATATTGGAGAATGAATCCATATAGTGAAAATATTAAAGAATTCATTTCTTTTAGAGATCAAAGTTAAGAGAATTGTCTTGATTATAGAAAATAGAGTATCTCTAGAGAAATGAAATACTGAATGCCAATGGGGTCTTTAAACTGCTACATACAAAAAAATATTATCCAAGAGATAGATATTGAAGCTGTACACTCAGAAGCTGGCCACAGAGATATTCCACACTGTATATGCAGAAGAATAAAATGTAAGTGCTGTCTCAGTGGGGATGCCTTCTGCTCAGGGTCTGTCTGAGCATTGGTCAATGGATAGTGAAAAATTGTGCTGTGCATCATTTGTTTTGTGTATTTCTTCATTATTATCATTTCATTATTATTATTATTATTATTATTATTATTATTATTATTATAGTCTTTCATTTTCTGTCCTATTTCTGTCCTATAAACTGTCACACACAGCCCCTCATCACACTGGTTGGGGGGAGCAAGAAAATGGCTCTGTGGTGTGCTGCCTGCTGGATTAAACAAAAACAGATGGACAATTCACCAGAATTTTCTTCACAAGTCTGCAAGTCCTTCTATTTGAGCACTATTTTTCATAATCTTAACTAACATATCAGTACCTCCTTGCTTTTCAAGGTATTCCTTCCTTATTTTATCATTATTATTATCATTATATTATATATTTTTATTTCTTATTTTCTATCCCATTAATCTGTCTTTGTCTCAACCACTGTGTTTTACCTTTTTTTTCTTCTTTTTTTCCCTATTATCTTTCCCATCCCACTGCAGGAGATTGAGTGAACAGTTGTGTAATGCTCGGCTGCCTTTTGGCTAAACCACATCTACTTTGAAGCATGAGTTGTCAACTATTACAAGTATGGAACATTCCATTTTGACTAACATAATGCAGCAGTTGAAACTAGGACTGTGAAAGTGTTTATCACTTTTACCTGTCCACGTTGATCCTCTCCAAGAAGGTTGCAAGCTTTCTGCGATAGGCAGCTGAATAGGATACATGCAAGATTCTGAGCTGAACTGTTGCACTTCACTGCTTTGTCCAGCGAGATGAACAGGAGCCAACTACAGCTCCTTTTAATATGACAAGCTAAGAAATAGTGGCCATTCAGAAAGTTCTGCTTCTGAAATCAGCCATGTATCTAGGAGAGTAAATCAAGGAAGAAAGCAGGTGATAGCTATTTCAGTACTGCACATCTAGAATGTAATGTCCTATGAGTAGAGAGAAAGAGAGATTAATCTACTTCATCTTAGATACTTTTTTCTTTAAGTTACCTTTCTAAGTCTGAGCTCTTCTTACTGTCAGACAGAAATTGGCATTTTCTATGTGTGATTGAAATCATTTTTGTTGTCAAGGTCATCAGTGGAGAGATTTATAGAGAAATTCAGAGCACCAGTTAAATGAAACCCACTCTCTCCCAGCTCCACAAGTGCTTTTTTGAGTATGAGATTGTCTTACATATGAGAGGAGCAGAAGGAAAAGAGAGATGTCAATATTTTCATGTACTGTTTCCCAGGGTGATTATGAATGCTTAGTAGAAATTTCCAGAAACTACCATGGGTTTTCTTTAGAAGTGCACATACAACTGAAAATAATTTCTATTAAGCAGATATAAAAGGAATATTGTAATGTAACTTAGATTTGTAGGTTTTTCTTGTTTGTTTGTTTTTTTCCAGTGCTTCTGAGTGGTGCTACACTTAATAGAAAAAAGTTAGGTCAACACCGTATTAAACAAGCCACTGAAGTACAAAATTTAAATAGGTAGTTTTATTCATTCACCTGGCATTTAGTCTAACTGTTTTTCATTAAAATAATCTATGGTGTATGAAATGATACAGACTTGGAATATTTCAATATTATTTTTAGGTTAATTTTCTATTCCTGAGAGATCTTAGTGATATTTTTTTTATTTTCCATTCTATTGTATGATCAAATAAAACTATGTACAAATTTTGGACTGTATATACAAATGAGAATATTATGCTTTTGATAGTTCTGTGAGTTATTCAAAGTCATATTATCCACATTTGGTTGGATTTAAGTAAGTTTACTACTTATTCCTTTACCAATATTTTATATTATGACACCAAATAGTTTCAGTGTCTTCTCGCTATCTTGTTTATCATTTGAATTTAAGCATCTGGTTTTCATGAGAAAGCTGTCCTTTGTCAGGGTGTTTTTTTTTTTTTTTTCATTTGTTGTTGTTTCTGAAGTTTGTCAAGCAGAAAAAGAAAAGTAGCAGATCACTATACAGCTATACATTTAAAAGGAAATTCCATTATTTTAGAAGTAACCTTGATAGAGCAGAAGAACATAAAAGTAATTACTTTATAGGAAAGCCATTACTGCATTGAAAATGGAGAGAATTTGAATGCTTCATTGTGGTCATTGTGCAGCTTCTAGTAAATGTCATTGATGACCAAATTTCAGCAACAACTGGCTGAAGTTCAATATGTGAAATGAGTAATACTATTCCTATTTTTGCCTTTCATCATGAAAAATGTCAATAAATAAATGTATATTTTCCATACTGAAGTATTTCCCTCTTTCCTTAAAATATAGACTCTGTTTTGCAACTGCTTTACGGATACAATAGTAATACAGAATGAAAAGTCAAAATTTTTCTCTTATATAATGACAAAAACATTGAGTAGGTTGTTAATTAAACTTGGTCACTTTCACCTTCTGAATAATCTTTACCACAAATGCCCATGACAATAATTTCAATTTCATCCCTTAGCATCAAGATTGACAGCCTCTGAGCTGGAGAAAGACTTGTGACTGGTCAGCCTAGAGTTTTGCAAGAAATGATATACAGCTTCATCTATACACTTGTATAGACATGTTTAAATAGACACTCTTAGCCTATGGCAAATATTCCCAAAGTCACATACAGTCAACCAAATTATATTTTCTTTGTTCAGTTTATCTGTCACGGATCTAGAAGATAAAGAAAATAAAAATATCACAAGAAATCAGCATCTTCCAATACACGACACAATCTTAAATTTCCATAAATACAGGTATATAATCTGCAAGCAAGTATGGTAAAACAGTTTAATTATGTATTGTAATGATCCTCAGCCATGAAAAATCACCCATTCCACCAGATCTGAAACAGATGCCATAGTTCTCTCTGTTTGCCATTTTCTTTCCTTGCAAAAGTACCATAGTAGAACAAGGAAAACTCTCCAGAATTACTCTTTCTCCCACAGCATCGTGGAATGGTTTTTAAGGAAAGGATTCTATTCTTTCAGGATGTTGTGAACAGATCTTCAGAGCATAAAAGCAAGACAGAATAAAAATATCTCTATTATATGCAGTTTTTGATGACCTTTTGTTATGGACTGATTTCATACAGTATTTGTGCAGGAGAACTCTGGGAATAAGGTATAATAAATCCATAATTACACAATATTCTTTTTTTTATTATTATTTCAGAAATACTATTGTTTTATAAGCTACTTCATAAGAGGGAGAGAAGCATTTTTACAACAATGTAGGACCATTATTTTGTGGCTGCCTCAGCCTTAATAGGCCAGTAATCTCCTAAAAAAACAAAAACAAAAACAAAAACATGTTATAAAAATGAAAGATAAGTCAGAGGACAATTGAAATAAAAAATAAAAGCAGTTTGTAATGGACAAATAGTATTGGCACAAGAGTGAACTTGAACACCTCCGGATGAAGAAAGAGAGTGAACATGAACACCTCAGGATGAAGAAAGCCCTTAAAACAGCAGAAAGTAAATTATACCATCTGTTTAAAAAAAAAAAAAAAAAAAAGTGACTTCTCAAAGCACCTTAAAGGCTTCACAGTGTCTCCAGTGCCTCTTGCATCATGTCTATTATTACCCAAAAACTGCTTCAGAAGAACAGGCCACTGAGACCTATAGTCTCCAGTTGAAAGTAATCATTATAAATACATCTGAAAATATAGCTGAACTTTCAAAATCTCATCACATACATTCCACACAATCCCAGAGGTTTGTGATGGCAAAATCTACTAAAGTTTAGACAAGCAATTTCAAATTAAAGTATCTGATTTTTATTTTTTTCTCAAAAATATGTACACGGAATACAGCAATGACAAAATAAATTCAATAGCACTTCTGTAAGAATGAATTTCTTTCAGTATTCAACCCAAGACTTGTATCATCTATATAACAATGTCTAATCTGTGTACAGTGTTGTCATGGATTTATGATTTTTGGTTATCAGTATTCCACATCATAACATCATGCAGTGCACTGGGAGTTAAAGTGTCAATGCTCCAGTTCCGGGTACCTGTCCCAGAAGAGAAGAAGAACTACATTCCCCAGAAAACTGTTCTCTGTGCTGTTATCGTTTCTGCTAAGGCTATAAGGCCTTGGTAGGTCATTTGACAACCCTCTTTTTGATCGCCAACCTCTCCTCACGGCTGCTTGTCCCGACCGCACGCATCACCTCAGTTCTAGCAAAAGGCCTACAGCTTTCAGTCACTCTCTGTCATTATATTTCATTTCTTAGCTTCAATTCTAATTCTATTGTATTATAGTGTGTTATCTTGCGATCCAATACTATACTTAGTAAGTTAGATCATTTCTTCTCAGGTCGTTGCCATTGTTTTTAATTATTCAGAGTTCCCTGTTTCCCTTTTCTGGAGGCACAGATTAGCGTAATACCTCCGCTCCGCTAGTAACAGAACCGAGTCAAACCAGCCCATAAACTGTTGACAAATTTATAGATGAAAACTAATATTTAAATTTTGGGTATAAATATGAGTAATATAAAAATACGCAAAGAAGTCACAAATAGGGCCTCACAAGACAGTATTTGAGAAAAAGCTGTATAGAAACACAGTATTTAAGCTTTATTTGTGTGTGTAGGATCTTGAAAGCAGTATGACTGAAGGAGATTTCTATAACGGAAGAAAGGCAGCTACTTTATTCTTGAACTGTCAACAAAGTAAAACTCCTCAAATTGTGTTTGACAAGCAGCATATAGAAGAGAGAGGAGAACATACTCAATGCACACTAGCAGTCAGTGCAATTATAATGAGACTTTGCAATCACAGCACTCTACTTTTGCATGGAGAGTTGGCCTCATTATTTGAGTTCCTAAGTATCTTACATTTCAAGAGCAAAAAAGTGTAACCATGTAAACCTGTAATACTGTATTGTTGTAACTAACCATAAAATCTATGCTAAGTTCACACAACTCTGTCTGAGCTTATCTTGACCTGCCTACAGATATAATTTACCTTAGCTGTGACAAAAGTTTTTGTAACTGACCAGGTGGCGATGGCTACTTTTTTTTAATTGTATTTATCTTTGTATAGTACAAGCATAATTTTATATAGATATCGATAACAAGTAGTTATTATATGTAGAACAAGATACTTACAACCCTACCATAATGACGCAGTCTGTAAAAATAACAGAAGTCTTGACGTGGGGAACGCAGTGCATCAGAGTGCAGGGGGATGATGAGGGTTGGAGCACATGCTGCTGTAGTAGACAACACAGCTATACACAACTCACCCATGATCAGTTATAGTAATGCAGATCAGAGCTGTAAAAAAATCTATGACTAACAAACAGAACAATAGTACATAACATACTTAAAAGTTTCCATTTTTTAGTAGATTTGGAAGCAGTGTGACCTCAGACTAATTAAGAGAAAATAAAGGCTTAGTAGTTTGTTGGAAATCATACGAAAAGGATTTTAACTGGATTCTACAGTGAAGAAAAACAAAACAAAACAAAAATATTTACATGAAAATCACAGTCTTCCCAACAGAGGACTCCAAGTTCCAATGAGTCTCACAATGAGCAGAATAAAACTACTGATTTTAAGACCAAAAAGGACAAGGGAAGAATGATAACACTAGAAAAAAGAGTAGATACTTTTCATAATAATTACTCTTTCTGTAATAATTACATTTGAATTTAAAATATTTTCTGGACTGTTAAGATTTCAATTTCATGAAAAGTATTTTTTATCTTGAAGTATAAGATATGTTTCTACTTTCCCATAAGCAAAATTTTGAGTAGCACAAGTCAGATGGTACAGAAGCCTTGTTAAGAAATCAATGTTTGACTGTCAGGTGTCACATCCTATACTTTGTAAGTGTAAATTCAGGGAAAATTATAAAAAAACAGAAAGCATTAACTACTAATGGTTTAACATAAATTCTGAATTTCTGAAAGAAGTCCTGAGATTTCTTCCCTATTTTGCGTTGGTAAATTCTACAGTGAATTCTCATGATAAAGTGGAATCTTACAATAAGCTTGTATAATTGTGGTTTTATTTTATTCCCTATCCCAAAATCAGAATGTTTTTTTTGTTTGTTTGTTTTGGTTTTGTTTTTGTTTTTTTCTCACTACAGAAACTTTCACTTTGCCATTCTGATTTATTTCTGTTAAATATTTTCATCATGAATTGTTCAGGCTTCTCAGACTTCAACTATTTTTTCTCTGAAAAAAATTTTGCAATGTCATGAACTTAACCTCTCACTGTAAAGATGTACTGGAACCACACCAAAATACCTCCTCGAACTTTTGTTTGGTTTTCCAATAAAAAGTCCCTTTTTCCTTCTACAGTTTTACAGTAACTTTATACAATTGCATATAGCTTTTGGCTATCATTTGTTTATTGAGACTATTTCGCTTGCGCTACAACACCTGTTTTTTAGTCAGATCCTACTTATATGCATTTTTCCAGTTCAGTTGATGCAAACAGTATTGAGATCAAATTCATTCAGTGGTCATCTGCATTAATGCTATACCCAATGCTATGTAAAAGTCCAGTTTGCTTTTGGCAACATCTCAGAATAAAATGCCAGACTGGTTTTCCTTTGTCAATAAAAAGTGAAATAAGTTGCTAGGTTTTTTGTTTGTTTGTTTGTTTGTTTGTTTGTTTGCTTTTTAAATACATTTATTCCTCCTCAAAGTGTGTTCTGCTGATCAAAACATAAATCTTGTAAAAAATTATAGGCTTAGGTGGCAAACCATAAAGATGTTGCTAGGCTGTAACACATAAGCAGACTGCTGGCAGCTAATCTTTCTGATTATGCAAAAAACGGAATTATAGTACAAATTACTGTTGGGCTCATAGGCTTGAATTCCCCACTTCAAAAAGCAAATTCTTTCTTTTATGTTCTGTGACAAATGACCTACCTAGCTGTTCACCCATGCATTGGAACAAATCCAGAATCTGATAGGACTGTTGATACTGGTGAAACTTGACTGTAAAAATACTCATCCACCTCAAGTGCTAGCAGATTGTGTTGGTGTAATTAATGTTATTTCCTCTGTATCAGCTTTATGCTTTCATTCATCTCTGCCTTCAAATATGAGAGGAAGAAAGAAAAATTGGATAATACTTTCTTGAGGAGTCTGCCAAATTTTCACAAAATGAATGCATGCATACATTTGTTGAAAGACAAAATTATAGCTATCATCAGTGAAATTTAGGGGAATTGAAAAATAGTTTATAGAAGCCAGATTTTCAAGGTCTCACATGCTATTAAGATGTCTAGTGAGTATTAAATGGGATGTATGTGCCACCTAATACGTAAAAAAAAATAAAATTACAGAATCACAGAGTCACAGAATCACCAAGGTTGGAAAAGACCTACAAGATCATCCAGTCCAACCATTTACCTATCATCAATAGTTCTCACTAAAACATGTCCCTCAGAACAACATCCAAACACTCCTTGAACACCTCCAAGGTCAGTGACTTCACCACCTCGCTGGGCAGCCCATTCCAGTGTTTTACCACTCCTTCAGAAAAGTAGTATTTCCTAACATCCAGCCTGAATCTCCCCTGGTGCAGCTTGAAGCCATTCCCTCTAGTCCTATCACCAGTTAAAGGAGAGAAGAGGCCACCCCCCAGCTCACTACAACCTCCCTTCAGGTAGTTACAAAGAGCAATAAGGTCTCCCCTGAGCATCCTCTTCTTCAGATTGAACAATCCCAGCTCTTTCAGCCGTTCCTCATAAGGCCTGTGCTCCAGACCCCTCACCAGCTTTGCCACCTGTCTTGCTCCAATTTATAGGAGGGAGATGAGGTTCTTTTAATATCCGTATACCTGGTGTGAGATTAAGAAACAACGGTTCATATGTTAGTCCAACCAGTTTATTATAAATCCTAATCAGGGAGACGGGGAAGGGAAGGAGGGCGATAGAAAAGATAGGAAAGAAGCAAGAATGCCATAAAGCGGGGGTAGTCACCACCAGGATCCCGCAGCGGTCCCGTTGCACGCCTCTTCGAAGGTCCGAGGCAGAAGCAGCAGGGGGGGAGAGCAGCAGCGTGGCCGGCCTTGGGCAGCAAGCAGGCAGCAGAAGGCAGTCGCAGAGCCAATCCGGGATAAAGCAGCAGGACTCAGGTAGCAGGCCCAGGTGAGTCTGTCAGCATGCAGGAATTCTGTAGTGAAGAATCTGATAGCAGACACTTTTGTTCTTCTTCAGCATCATGGTAGAACGCAGAGCAAGTCCAGGAGGGAGAGAGGGAGGTCGTGAGGCTTCTTCATGACAGAAACCTCACGTTCTTCATGAGGAATCTGTTGCCAGAAAACCTCAACCTCATGATTGTAGGTCCCCATTTTATCCTTCTTCTCTTTCTGCCTACGTGACAGCCCTGGGTTCTTGAGCAAGAGTCATGTGAGTACCCCCTGAGATGGCCATCTTCCTTGAGCCCACACAAAAGACCACTTCACAGCTATTAAACTGCAGCTTATCTCTCTGGTTGCCCCCGGCCTTGTCTGTCTGTGTCCCTCAGACAAAGAATTTCACAATCCTTGCCCAGGACTTGTCCATCAAAGTTCTCCAGACAAAGGATTTCTCAACCTCTGCCCAGGACTTGCCTGAACTTGTTCATCTGTGTCCTCAGCAAGCTTTGAGACAAGGATGTAAAAGAATAATCTCTTACACCTCCCTTCTTCGAACTCGTTCCAGGGCCTCAATGTCTTTCTTGCAGTGAGGGGCCCAAAACTGGACTCAGTACTTGAGGTGCAGCCTCACCAGAGCTGAGTACAGGGGGACAATCACTTCCCTGTTCCTGCTGGCAACACTGTTTCTGATGCAAGCCAGGATGCCGTTGGCCTTCTTGACCACCTGGGCACACTGCTGGCTCATGTTCAGCTGAGCATCAATCAATATCCATAGGTCCCTTTCCTCTATGCAGTCTTCCAGCCACTCTGCCCCAAGCCTCTAGGATTTCCTGGAGTTGTTGTGGCCAAAGTGCAGGACCCGGCATTTGGTCTTGTTGAACCTCATCCCATTGGCTTCAGCCCAGCTATCCAGCCTGTCCAGATCCCTCTCTAGGGCCTTGCTGCCCCCAGGCAGATTAACACTTCCAACCCACTTGGTGTCATCTGCAAGCTTACTGAGGGTGCACTCAATACCCTCATCCAGGTCATCAATAAAGATATTGAAGAGGATAGGCCCCAGCACTGACCCCTGGGGAACACCACTCATGACAGGTCGCCAGTTGGATTTAGCTCCATTCACCACCACTCTCTGGGCCCGGCCCTCCAGCCAATTCCTTATCCAGCCAAGAGCGTACCCATCCAAGGCACGGGCTGTCAGCTTCTGCAGGAGAATGCTGTGGGAGACAGTGTCAAAGGCCTTGCTGAAGTCTAGGTAGACTACATCAACAGCCTTTCCCTCACCCATGAGATGGATCACTATATCATAGAAGGAGATCAGGTTGGTCAAGCAGGACCTGCCCTTTGTGAACACATGCTGGCTAGCCTGGTCCCCCGGTTGTCCTGCACATGCTGCATGATCTCTCTCAAGACAACCTGCTCCATAACCTTCCCTGGCACCGAGGTCAGGCTAACAGGCCTGCAGTTCTCTGGATCCTCCTTACAACCCTTCTTGTAGATGGGAGTCACATTGGCAAGCCTCCAGTCTTCTGGGACCTAACCAGTCAACAAGGAGTGCTGACAGATGATGGAAAGCAGCTTAGCTATCACCTTTGCCAGTTCCCTCAGCGCTCTTAGATGAATCTCATCTGGAATCACGGACTTTTGGCAATCCAGCTGGCGTAGTATGTCTCTGACTGTTTCCTCCTGAAAATGAACATGTGCTCCCAAGCACTTAAGAACCACATCAGTTTTTGACATAGTATTGTGGTGGTTTTCTTTCTAAGTAGATTACCATTTTTTCTTTCTTTTTTTTTCCTGTTTCATACTAGACTTCTTATTCATATATAAAATAAATTTCCAATTTCCAAAGAGCTAGAATTCGCCATACTTTCACTAAGTATTTTCAGCCATGTAAATAATAATTACAGTTCATCAAAAAGAAACTCCTAGATCTCCTCAAAAGAAAAGTACTGAAAACGAATCCAATAAATTGTTGAAAATTAAATGCTTGACAGGTAGGCTGTGGTACACTGAAATTTACTAGTGTGATCTCGCATCTAGAAGTGTTTAAACAACAGTATCAGAAATGCGGTTTGAATTTTGGTTGGTTCTGTGTGGAGTCAGGAGTTGGACTACACGATCCTGTGAGTCCCTTCCAAATCAGGATTCTATGATTTTATTCTGCTTATCCTCCTCTTTAAGAGCAACAAACAGGGAGAGAAAGGAGATCCCCAGGAAGAGGTTTTGTTAGAGATTGCATAAAATTTCACTGGAACAGGTTGTCCAAGGAGCTTATGGATGCCCCATCCCTGGATGCATTCATGGTCAAGCTGGATGTGGCTCTGGGCAGTCTAGTCTAGTGGTTGGTGACCCTGCCTGTGGCAGGGGAATTGCAACTAGATGATCTCTGATGTCCTTTTCCACCCAGGCCATTTTAGGATTCTATGATTCTATGATCCTATGATTCTATATGCAAGAAATGTGATATCTGCAGTTACATAAGCTAGACCTACTTTGTAATTTTTTCATAGCTGTATTTGAAGATAGAATATCTTTATTCTGATATAGTGTTTTTGTACAGAACTAATTCAATGAAAAAAAAAAAAAGAAAAATTAACTTACACCCAAGTTGATTCCTACTCAGCAATCAACCTCATTCCACTATTTTTGGCAGAAGGTATGAGACCCCACCTTCAGTGTTCAGAGAAGTCCCTCTTGATAGGAAGCCAGCCAGTGTATAAGAAGAGTATGAGAGAGAACACAGGAAAGCATAGACCTGTCAGTCTAGCCTCAGTACTTGGAAAAGTTATGGAGATTATTATTCTTGGGGATATTAAAAGTCAGTTAAAGAACAAAGCTATTATCAGGCATACTCAAAATATGACCATTGAGATAAAGTCCTGCATAAGTAATTTGATCTCCTTCTACAATAAGGTGACCTACTTGATGTATAAAAGGAAAGCAGTGCATGTAATCTTTCCGGCTTTTAGTGAGGCTTTTCATACCATTTCTCACTGTACTTTTTTGTATAAATAGACCAACTGTGTCATGAATGAATTCATGTTATGCTAGATGATGAACTGGATGGAAGGCAGAGCTTAAGGGCTATAATCAAGGAGGCTGCATCTGACTGATAGACAGTCACCAGCACCGTTCACTAGTACTCCATTCTGGGGCCAATTGTGTTCATAATTTTTATTAATGATCTGGGTGCATGAGTAAAATGCATTCCTAGCAAGTTTTCTGGGATGTACTCTGGAGGTACAAGAGCCCTTGCAGAGGCATCTAGATACATTAGAGCACTGGGAAATCAGGAATGGCAAGAAATTCAACAAAACTAAATGTTGGATTCTGCATTTGGGATTGAATAGTGCATGCCACAGATATAGACTGGGTGATGTGTTCCTAGAGAGAAGATCTGCAGAAAGGAATCTGGGTTTGTTGCTTGACAATAGGCTCAACAGGAGTCAGCAGTGTTTACTGGCAACCAGGAGAGTAAAAAGCATTTTGGGATGCATTAAGCACAACACAGAGAGTCAAAGGAGGCATTTCTATCACTATATGTACAGAATTTCTGAGTATTTTTTACGTTGTAATGGGTCTACAAAGATCTTCCTGATCACATCAGTGTTAACCAAAAGTAAAAGCATTATTCAGGTATTATCCAAATGACACTTGAACACTGAAAGCATGGAGCATCAACTACCTCTCTAAGTAGCCTGTTGCAGTGTTCGACCATCCTAATGGCAAATAATTTTTTCCTACTATGTACTCTCAGTCTCCTCTGGAGCAGCTTTCTCTTATTTCTGTGCACATTGGTTATCAATAGTTATCAGGGAGAAGAAACTGGCATTCTCCTCTCCCCTTTTCAGGATGTTGTAGAGAGCACTGAGGTTGCCTCTTGATCTTCTGCTCTCCAGACTAGACAAACAATGTGTTCTCATCTTCTCCTCATAGGACTTGCCTTTCAGTCCTTCTATTAACTGTTGCTCTCAAAGTTCAACAAATCAGGATCAGCTGAGGGCACAATGCTTTCCAAGCTTGGAGAAAAAGAAACTGAAAGGTTTCATTTCTCTCTACAAATTCCTAAGGAGAGGAAATGGAGAGGAACATGCTCCTTCTTTCTCCCTGGTATCTAGTGACAAGGCGCAGAGGAATAGCTCAAAGCTGAATGTGAATTGAACTTCTTTTACCAAGAAGATTATGTTAGACACTGGAACTGATATTCAAGAGTAATAATTGATGCCCCATGCCTGTCAGCATTGAACAGATTTTCGATTAATGCTCTTAAAAACATGCTTTATCATTTATTTAAAAAGATGTTCTGCTTTGCCCACAAAGATTAAATCAGTTGTAGGGTAAATTTGCTATTATCTTTGCACTAAGGAAATTCATTCTCCGCTTGTGGAATTCCAGGAGCTGAGGAAAGACATTACTTTCTGCTCTTTTAAACTGCAAGCTGAAAAATCTATTCAGTCAAAAGAAGCATTACAGTATTGAAGAAAAACTATCCACTAAATAAATAAATGAATAAAAAAATTGAAGTATGGAATAAAACAACTGCATATGAGTCATTCTAATCCATTTAGTTACTTTTAATAGTAATTCTAACCCTTCAGTATATGTATATTTAAAACATTGGATCATGATCCTCTGAAAATGAAATTCAAACAATGGCAGAAAAACTATGCCAATTCTCACAATACATACCAAAATACATCTTTGGAGTACTAGCTCAACTCAGTGTGTAACTCTTTCTTTGAATCTTTGGAATTTATGAAGTTCTTAAGGAAATGGTGGAAAAATTTTAAAATGATAAGAGACAATGTTTAGTCCAAGGAATTTTAAGTAATATTAAACTTATATTGCTTTTATTCCCTAAAACTCTGGTTATGAAAAAAAAAAAAATCCAGATTATTTCATTATTTCAACATGCTATAGACAATTATATGAAATTCATAAATGATCATTTTTTCAAGCTAAGACGGGCTTTATTTTGTTAATTTGCTTTTAGTTAATAACTCAGCAAGTACTGTGATCTGTGTTCAGTCATTTGTCAAATGCTGTCTGATGTAAAAACATTGGGAAAAAAAAAAGTGTAAGAGAATTACATCTGCAGATTGTATGTGGGAGACTAACTAACTTAGCTTGTTTTCTTATTCCACTTAAAAAATGCCAGCCCAAATCACCAAATCAGAATTAAACTCAGGTATATTCTGTACAATTTCAATTTGTAATGTGAATATTTCACATAGTAACCATAAATATTCAGCAAAATTTACTGCTATTAATCAGAATCTTAGGGCTATCAATGTTTAGCAGTAAGTCTGTTAACACAGACAGAAATTCATAGAACCATATAATGGCTTAGTTTGGAAGAGACCATAAAGACTGCCTAGTTTCAATCTGGCAGGGTTGCCAGCCATTACATCAGTCTGTCCAGGGCCCAGTCCAATCTGACCTTAAACGTTTCCAGGGCTGGAGCACCTGCAGTCTTTCTGGACATTTTGCTTCAGTCCTCACCACATTTCTGAGTAAAAATTTTTCTCCTGATACCTAGCCTAACTTTAACCTCTTATACTTTAAAGTCAGTTCCTGTTGTCATATCATTTTCTGCCTGTTTAAAAAGTCAGTCTCCTCCTGCTTATAAGCTTCCTTCCGGTAGTAGAAGACCACAATGACATCACCCTGAAGCCTTCTCATCTCCAAGCTGAACAAGCCCATCTCTTTCAGTCTTTCTTCATAGGAGAGGTGCTCAGCCCTTTGATCATCTTTGTGTCCATCTTCTGGACCCACTCCAACAGTTCCACATCTTTCTTGTACTGGTGGCCCCCATGCCTGGATGCAGCAGCTGGTGTTTTACAAGGCCAGAGTAAAGAGAAATAATCACCTCCCTTGCCTTCCTGGCAAGGTTTCTTTTGATGAAGCCCAGGATAATGTTGGCCTTCTGGATTGCAAGAGCACACTGCCGGCTCCATCTTTTCATCCAGGTCATCAGATGTCCATCTTTTCATCCAGTTCTATCTTTTCCACTGGGCTGCTCTCAATGAGTTCTTCCAGTCTGTAAACATATCTGGGATTGCCTTGATCTTATTGATCCTTATTAGGATCACATAGGCTCACTTTTCAAGCTTGTTCAGCATCCCTGTCTTCTAGTGTGTCAGCTGCATCAATTAACTTGGTGACATCAGGAAACTGGCTGAGGGTACACTTGACCCCATCATCTGTGTAATTGGTAAAAGTATTGAAGAGCACTTGTCCCAGGCCAGACTCCTAGGGGACACTACTCAGGTCCAGCAATCATCTGAACATAGAGATGAAATTATAAACTGTATATTGTCCAGTAAGTAGCATTTTTCTTTCTTCAAAAAACAAAAATATTAATAATTTACTGCATCACATTTTTTTTACAAACTGTCATCTTCAGTATAAATTTCTATTCTTCATTAATTCAAAGCAATAGGATAGGCAGAAGTATCAATTCTAGTAAAGTCAGATACTTCTGTCATTAACATTCAACAGAGGAATCATATGCATGATCCAAGACAGTGGCAATTTGAGTGGTAATATTTGGTTTAAATACAGAAAGCATATTAAGGTAAATTGAGGTGATTATTTAGGGCTAAGCAAATGGTATTACTTATCAATCTCACGTAATTCAATTGTGTGGATGTGCTGAGATTAAGCCTCATATTCAGCTGTAAGAATTCAGCTTGAAATCTTGCCTCTCCCATACAAAAGCTATATTCTAAAAGCATATAAATTAAATGGGGGGGAAAAAAAGAAAAAAGAAAAAGAAAAAGAAGAAAAAAGAAAGGACATTGCTTATACTTCTTTGGAAGTAATGGAATATTTTCTTCCCTCAAGAATTCATTACTTGAATTCATTACTTGGGGAAGAATACAAAGACAACTCACATTTATTTAGACAAGAAATTATGTTTAAGCAAGCAGATTTGTGGGCTGTATGAGGGGTGAGAGTGGAAACAAGAGGCCACTGTAACCATTAACAACCTAAGGAATTAAATTACTTTTCTGCTTTTCGAAGTGTCAGCATTGGTTCTTTCTTTCCACTGAATTCAGTTTGATACAAAAGTGGCTGTTTAGTGTATGATTCTTTGTCTGCATTGTGTCCTTGCAATGTTGTTTTATCCAACACTGGAAGCCATATTTAGGATAGTTTGTTCTGTCACTCACTGCTAGTCCTTTTGTCTAACACTTGCAGCAAGTAAATTAATGCACTCAACAATGCATACTGTTCTGTTCATTTTAGCATCTGTTTTCAGAAGAACGTTAAAATTCTTCTGTGTGGAATGGATGCAAGCAGAGTTGGTAAGATTCTGTATGGAAAAGAGCCACATTTCTTAACCAAGCCTAAATAAATAAATAAATAAATAAATAAGCAAATAAACAAATCGAACAAAACCAGACTTACGTTTTCTCCTGAACATCTGACTGACCTTCAAGAAGAATTTCTCAATGGTTATTCTTTTGGGAAATGTTTGTGCATAGTTACTAATTTTGCTTATGGGATTTGAGATATAAGGTGGCAGTGTAAAAGGGTAAAGATGGCATCACTTGAGCACTCTAATTCCCTGCAAGTCCCATACGTACGTGTGCCCTGTAAGAACTAGTTTTAGTTGGAAATATGTACCCACCATTTTTATAAAAGCTTATATAACAGTTCTTCATTTCAGAACTCTACCTGGAGATCCTGAGGTGAGACACTGGAACAGGTTGCCCAGAGCTGTTGTGGAAACCTTGTCCATGGAGACACTCAAGGCCAGGCTGGACCAGGCTTTGGGTAACTTGATCTAGATGTGGATGTCCATGTTCATTGCAGTGGAGTTTGAGTAGATGACCTTTACAAGTCTCTTTCAGCTCTAAGGATTCTATTATATGATCCTATGATCCTAATATAACACTCTCATTCAAGTAATTCTTCGATCAATAGAATTTTCATCTGAATAAAGAATACGAAGTTTGTAGAGAAGGTTGCACTTGTAACAGAACAGCTTCTTTTGTAAGGAACTGTGAATCATACAACAGATTTGCTGAACAGAACACATATTGCCTGCAGATGAAGAGCTGATTACTTCTGATTATAAATCAGATAATCATTTGAGGATAACTTCAGATCAAAAAGTCATTAGGGGTTAAAGACAGGATTTAAATAGTGATAAATTAAGTATTCAAGACAAGCAGGATTTCTGTTCTCACTCACATGATGTGACTGACTAAACCAAAAAGTCTAAGAGTAAGACTACACAGTTCACAAAACAAGAACAAAAACAAAAACAAAACAAAACAAAAAAAATAAACATAAAAAGTAGCTCAAATTACTACAGGCTAAAGATCATGCAGAGATAATCTATATACATCTCAAGCCACATCCCAGTTTCTTACTTAGTGTGTGCTAGGAAAGAGATCTATTAGAGTTTAAATCCTCAACATGCTTTTATCAGATAATGGTGTGAATATAACATACTATATGCAATGGAAATAAACTATTTAATGCTAAGTGTACTTTCTTTATGTCCATATGGTAATAATCAAGTTTACAAACTGCTGTGGTCTCAGATTGCACAAATGTGAGCCTAGACCAGCAAATGTATGCTCAGAAAGAGCTGTGTCATGTGTTTTTGTTTATCTGCATCAATATATGTATGCTTACATGTCTAAATTTATGATAAAGTACCAGTGAACAAAAACAACAGGCTTTGCTCTCACTATCATAATTTAGCCAGGTTATAGCAGTACCTTATCTACCTTTAATTTTAGACAGTTTACTGAGTTGATATGGTATCCTGTACATTTCTACGTCTGAACTAGTTATCCTATATATTCTTCACAGTAAGCAGTTGAAATAGGATAAGGTAAAGCATATTCTCAAAATGACCTTGTTTCTCCTTTGGCTACAGAGGTATCTTAGATGATTAGCACAGATATGGTTGTCTACCTTCAGTCAGATTAATCTTTTTCTGGGTGCGTAAATTAGCACACAACTGGTGCTGGCAACTTACAGAAAGAAAGATGGTTAGAGCTTGGTGTCATATAGGAAAAATAAGAGTTGAAGCCAGAACAAGGTGTCCTGAATCTTTTCTATTCCCATTCATTCTGCAGAAGGCCTTATAAAGTCTTTATATCAGACATTACAAGTTTTATAGGAAAAGTAGAATGTGTCAGTGTTTTCTCTACCCTTCAAACAAACTAGAAAGGAACAGGTAATTAAATCTGGTGCTGATTTAGAACAATATTTATTAGTATATGAGGTCCATAAAAATTTAAATTCATACAAGTTCATGAAAACATAGAAGTACTGGCTATAAGAGACTTCTGTGGTTTATCCTCCTACTTTATTTAAGGCAGGACTATTGTGAACACTAGATCAAGCTTACATCTGTTGTATCTAACTCCTGCGAATGTCCAGAGATGATGATTCCTAGACATCTACAAGAAAACTGTTATTTCACTGAACTATATTGTAATCAGTATATCAGTTATTAATGTCCTAAAATTGATTTGCAGTATTTGAAAAAGAGATGTCCAGAAAGTAAATTACTCATATAAATAGGGGGAAAAATCATTAATTCAGTCAAGACAATAAATCAGCAACAGCTATATGGAACTTTTAGAACAACTATACATCAATGAACCAAAGTGATTCTAACTACGCAGATAAGGAATTTGTTTATCTACAGGATATATATTTACAAAGCAATGAAATTTTCTTACAGTACTACTGATAGTGCAAGATATTGTTCCATGTACTTTCAATCTATGTCCAAGTACCTCACTGTTTTTACTGTTTTTCTTAGGGAATCAGTTCCTCTGTTTAATGTCTAAACAACAGGATGTTTTTCTGACTTTCAAATTATTATTAATTACACATTTGCATCAAACTGTTGAGCCTCATTTATTGTATCTATTGTTTCTCTTCCACGGTCTTCTAGTGATTTTTAGTAATGCAAGTGCTCAAATGCCACAATGATAAGTCTAGCATATAAACTCAACATATTAGATTTTTCATAAAAATAAACAGACTTTAAAATAAAAATAATAAAAAAGTGCAATCTTTTGCATAATTTTGCAAGCAGGGAAAATTAATTTATTTGATTTTTACCAAATTTAGAGTTTAGAAGAACCCAAAAGCAAACGGATAAATGCTTGGGCATTGTGCTTCTAGCTTCTTCAATAAATCCAGATAAACATAAAACACTCTTAAGCACGCATTTTAGGAAGCAATATGTAGAATAGTTTTATAGGTGTGAGAAAAACTCACAGTCAAAAATTTCAGGTTAGACAAGGATCTTAGTGATAGCAGCAAAGTTTATTTGTTATTTCAATAACGGGCTCACACCCCCTATTGGCAAGGGATAAATTGTTCACTGGTCATCAAAATTCATTCTGTTATATACCCTAAATTTGGTGCTGGTAAAGCTCTCCCTCCTCTCGCTCATTTGTTGAGCATCTCAGGCTCACAATCTCCCCGACACTGTTGCTATGATACATTTCCATGTAAGGTCTGTTACCAACCTGTTATTTCTTTGGTATATTTTGTACTCTCCCATGGAGATAGGAGGGTAATAATTCCAAAAATGAGCATGTTTGTTCTGTCCTGTGCTACACTTTCTCGCCACCCTGCATATTTACCTTATCTTGTGCCTGGCTCAATTCTACCCCAGTCAGAACGCCCCAAATCTTAACTTTTTACTCCCTTCATCAACTTTCTTAGTAGAAGAAAAGCAGCTATTTCACAAGAGGGTTATAAGTTCAGTAAAGGCCTATACTATATACAGAAAATACTGGAAGCTTCTAATGCAAAAACACAATCTACCTCACACATAGGCATGTATACTAAAGGTGCTGGAATTTGGACAAGAACCTCCTGTGGTCCCTTCCAACTTCATCCATCCTGTGATTCTGTGATAAATGAGAGGCAACAGCTGTTCTTTTTACTAGCCAAGCCATTTTAGCTACCTCTGTCCAACAGTTCATTTTTTCTTAGCATGATCCAAACACAGTTACTGAAGAAAATGAGTGTCTTGATTGACAAAAAGCTTGGATTTTAATCTAAGCACATTTTTCTACCAAAAATTAATGCTTTTACCAAGTTCTGCTTTTGGCTTTTCTTCTTAAAAGCAAATCAAAGATTCCAGTTAAAACAAGGTGTCTGCATGGCTCCTATTCAAATAAAGACAACTATAGATTGCTGAGAACTGTCCAAAGAGTTTTGGAGATTTATCTGTGTTTCTTGAATTTATTTGACTTATATGTTTCATTTTTATTAAAAAATTTTAGGAGACTATCCTAATGAAAATTATACATTTTTTCATAACATATTTTGTGTCCATTTTGATTAATGAGCCAAACTATTCCTTAGGCATTAATGATGAAGACATCATCTCACTGTACTAGAAAATAAATGGAATAAACAAGAATGATAATTCTAATAAGATAATCATTGATGAAAGCTGTTGTAATTACATACTTCTCCCAGAAAGAGAAGGAAGTACAAGTCAAGGGAAATCTGTTTAACAAGTTGACTATAAATACACAATAGTCATAGTAGGAATAATGGAAAATAAAAAGATATAGAGCAAAAGAGAGATTTTTCTAAATATAATATTACAGTCAAACCCCAGGCTGGACACATGCTCAATTGTGTGAAGTCATCTTCCTTTCACATATCCTGTTAACTTTTAAAAGTAACTTGAATACAAAGAACAAATAAAATGAATTAGTCATATTTTCCTGCTTAACAACACACTTGTGAAAATTGATTATATACATTTAATATATGCTTTGAAGATAAGAAGCAGTAGATAAGGTATACTTAATTATTATTTGAGACAGTAGTTACTGAGTTAGAACACTGAACTAATTTCACTCTGAACTCAGTTTCAGGAGATGTAACTTTCTGAAATACATACTTTGTGCGGATACTACATGAAGTCCAATTATGAGTAAAGATAATTAGTATATATTTTTTTCTTCAGGCTTAATGAATTTTGAGATCAGGAAACATCTGTGTATGTCTAAAATGATGTTGAGTATAAGTACATTAAATAAAATTTCAAACTGTAGTTCCACTTTCCTTAGAATAAGTTACAAATGAGTTGTGACTTTTCTTATGAAGAAAATAATCCTCGTAATTTCACTTTGATAAGAGCTATGTAAAACAAATACACTGTTCCTCTTTAAGTCTGGCAGTGAATTCTTTACTAAAACTTATCATCTTTACAATAAAATAATCAAAAATTGAAATCTAAAATTTGGAAGCATTAGACGTTTCACTGGATCCTATATGAAACACTAACAAACATGTTTTGATTTTACAGGAGTGTATGTATGTCTTTTGAAATCCTATTGTAACCTCATTCTTGCATCTATTTCCCCCAAATACACAAAGTAAACCATTGCCACTGTAAGGAACTTGTCTACAGAGCAATATATACACAGACCTACAGATCATGAAGAATTCAGAGGAAAGCTGCTTGCTATCAATTTTGGAAATATAAAATTTGAGTTATCTTTCAGAGTAGGTACAAAATTTATAGATGGTTCTCATCCCAGCTAAGAATAGAAAGACCCAGATGAAGATACTTTTTGAATGGTATCTCTTCCAAGTACATTTATGCAGCACTAGAAGTTTTGCTAGAGATCAGGCTTACTAGGCATTAGTGCTTATAAACCTGAGTTAAAGGCATGCTGAGAGGAACTATTTGCTGAAGCTTATTATCATACATATTTCTTACTTGAAAACTAATCCTGGATATTATATCATCAGTTTCCATGCAGAGAACTGACACCTCTATTGAGATAGGAAGGAGCAGTTCTTAGAAATCATGGAATAAAATCATGTAATTGTGAATAATAATGCACTGCAGATTGAGTATGTTGTATAAAAATAATAATGAACATATGCCAGCAACATTGGGATAAATAAATTTTTGTTCCCACAAAGATCTGTGTTGACGTTTTGAATAGTACATGAGTAGAAACAGGAACTTTTCTTCTCCGTAAGAAATGCATTTGGGATCAGACTATTATTTTGGTAGTTAATGCATATAACTTTTTAAAAGCACCTAATAATATTGGCATTTTTCATTCATATGATTCTAAATTAGCTTACTTAATTTGCTCACCCTCTCAATTAGATTGAAAAAAATCTATGCTTCTGGAAGGAAAATATATAACACAGTTGCTGATTAAAATCCACCAAGGATTTCAGCCAGAAACACCTGCTAAATTTCTACCAAAATTAAAGAAACTTTTCTTCATGTTTTAGGGCTTTCCAAAACAGAGCTGATCTGTTACTTGAGAGGTAATCTTTTTTAAATATGTACCACAGACAAAAGAAATTAAAAAAAAAAAAAAAAATTAGAAAAGGTCTGACTTACAAGATATACAACCTTATGCATATTTCCGTTTAAACTCAGAAGGCTGGAAGAAAGAAGTATGTATAAAAAATTCAAGTAACAGAATGACAATATGGACACTATTCTAAAATATAGCTTGCACCTTAGAACATAATAATTGATAACATATTTTTATTAATCATAGATTATTTTAATGTATATATATATATATTTGCTCAGAGACATGATTTAGTGGAGTGTTGTTAGGATAGTATGGTTAGGTTGCAGTTGGACTTGATCTTTAAGGTCTTTTTCAACCTAAACAATTATATGATTCTATGATTCTATATATTGTTAAATATAGCAAGCAGTTATTAAGCTCTGGAGTTATACACAGAACTTTGAACTTGTCACTCCCTGCCTGTAGAGCACTCAGACAAAAAAGCCTGACATTTTTCATTTCCACTTTACTTCTTGTTATGGATTTATTATTTATTTATCCTATGGGAATTGTTTGCTAAGATTAATGACCAATATCAAAGCATTTTAAAAATAAGTAAACTATGACTAGTGTTCTAATCACTAAAGATAGTTGTCAAGAAACAGTTATAAACAATAATAATATTCCAGGATATAACACCACATACCATGGATGGCTAGAATAAACTATCAGAATACAATAAGGATATCTGATTTTCTGCTTATCACACATGCAAATCTCTTATATGAAATGGATATTAATGGAAACTTGGAGACGGCAGTAATGTAAGTTACTTCAAAGCATGAAAGTCATCCTTTTCTAAGCAACTCTGATCTGTGGTGCTGTTTTTCTTCTCTTTTATTTAGCTTGTCTTCAGGCATGAGCTCCAAATATGAATGAGGATTGTAGTACATTCTACAATGTAGGATATTTGAGGAGATCATGAAATATTATTTAGAACTCTTATAAGAGCTATTACCAGTAAAAGGAAAAGGAAATTATACCTCTTAATGTGCAGAGCATGAAGTCATTTAACAAGTAACAGAAGAGACACAGTGAATTTTTAAGCTATTTTTGCCTTAAGCTTCTCTGTGGAGAGGGGATACAAGGTTAAATAGGTCTGTGGCTTTATTTATAATTCTATTTAAATCACAAAAATAATTTGCTATTTTTTTCATAAGCTATCTCACAGAAATATTGCTCCAGAAATCTTTTTTAGATTGCTTTTGATAAAGAAATTTGCATCTTACTGAAACTGGAATAACATGATATATCAGGAAGATACATCTTTACTAACATGCTATTTCTGATATTGGTAAGTGGGGGGACTGAAAGGATTGGAAATACATTTTTTGTAAAATAAATAGTCTGATATTATTTGTAATTCAAACAAATACAGATCAGAGCTATGTAATAAAATATTTACAATGAAATGTGGCGAAGTACTTTCCCACTAAGAGAAAGAGGAGAAAATGTATTGTAGAGCAAGACCGTAGAAAGTGAAGGATAAAGAGCAGGGCATGATAGATATACTACAGGAAATTAGGAATTTGTTGGATGGACATATTGTAACAGGTAGTACAGTAAAATTATATACTAGGAGAGGAAAAAAAAAAGTAAAGAACCTGATCAGGTCATCATAATAGAGAAGTTCCCCAACTGGATTCCTGTGCTGTCTCCATAAGCAAATACAACAGCAGATTAAAGATATTTGAAATGACCCTTCTGGAGCCAACTCAGTATGTCAGCTCTT
This sequence comes from Chrysolophus pictus, assembly GCA_037305975.1. NCBI lineage: Eukaryota > Metazoa > Chordata > Aves > Galliformes > Phasianidae > Chrysolophus > Chrysolophus pictus. The sequence continues at coordinate 34,982,256 of CM074576.1, read as the reverse complement.
AGTTTGATAAGGAAAGAATAACTGAAAACATGCAATTTATCACAATTTATCTTACTTAAAGCATTACCTTATTTTATTTTCTTTTTTGTCTGTCTTTTTTGGCCTTTCACTGTTTGATCTTTTACACACTGAGGACTGAATAGAGATTTAAAATAGTTGTGCAGTGCTCAAGAAATTAAATGAAATCTTGATTATTTTTCAATATGAAGAACAATGTTGAATGTTATATATACAAAAAAAAAAAAAAAAGATGAGAGTAAAAGACTAAAAAAATCTGTATTTGAAATGACAATAAAATCAAGCAATTTAATTCTATTAGAGATGAAATATTGTCTTTTCCTGAAATAGTTTGTAAATAAATTTTCAGGTAGATGTAATGGCAATATTAAAAAAAAAAAAAAAAAAAAAAAAAAAAAAAAAAAAGATTGCATTGACTTTGACATAGATTCAGGTCATCATAGGCAGTTAATAAAAAAAGATTATCTCGACAGTAACAAAACAGGCCTTAAAACTGTGAAAAGACGAACAGTATTTGAAAGGAAGGAATAATTACAGACAAGAAGGTAAGCAGTAAATGGGAAAGACTGTAATAAGGAGAAATCATGTGAGCTATATATCTTTCTCTGAAACCTTTTTCAGGAAAGGAAAATGTAGTAGATGAAACTTGTCTGGACTTCAGTGAAGCAAATGACATGTTGCCACAAGAGAAATTATTCATTGAATTTGAAAAGACAGCAATTCATATGTAGAATTGGAAAGTGGAAAACAAAGCCTCATGTAGTACAGAGAAAAATAATTTTATTTATTATATTTAGTTTTCTTTAATGATACTTGCTCAAGAAATCAGATCAGTGAACACTGCTAACATATTTTTTCCTTGTCAAATAGACGCAGAATACAGTATTGTGTGAGAAGAATTAAATATACTTCAGACAATATAAAGGAAGGGTGAAGCAGAACCGGGTAGGACAGAGTAGAGCAAAACAGAATGGGAGAGGAGAATGAAATCTTTGCCATGCATTTAGGACTATTAGATATTGGGAATGGTATCTTACTATCCTATAAGTTGCAGACAAATATCATTGTTCATTTACTATGGCAAAAATGAGAACAAAAGAGAGAATAATTATTCTGTATATCTGATTTGGGAAAAAACAAAAGGTAAAGAAAAGTTCTATATTCAATAGTATTATATTCAATAAGAATTTTTCACATAGTGGAAGTTAAATTTTAACCCAGTTTTAAATTTGAGAGCAGGATCTCTGCTTCTTTAAGAGTCTCATACATTTTGTATAAGGGATTATATTAAATGGCTCATATGTAGGAATAAACTGGACTCAAATACTGGAGGTAGCCTCCAACTCTACATTACTGTGAGAGATAAAAGACTGTGAAACGTTGAAGCTGCTTGTCTTAAGGCATTTTATATCTGATTATATAATCTACAACCATGTTCAGCAACTAATCTTCAGAGACCACAAGTGAGATTAAATATTTATAAGGATCGAGGACAGAACAAGATCACTGCACCTGTTTTACTGACACGCATGTTAACAGCCTAGGCTCATAGTGACTTCTTGTATATCAAAGGCCACTCAGCCAATTTTGAGAAAATGCACTCCAGCACCAGATCCTAAGATGACATTGCCTTAGCTGGTATAGACAAAAGCAGGAGCAAAAAAGCTGGCATCCATCTTGTTTTTCTTAATACTTCCTAACAAATAAGGAAATTCTTTTCTGCATGGGAAAAAAGAAGAAAATTCTTCTTTGATATTTTTCATGTAGTCTGGCAAATATTGCACTTTTATTATTTTTATTTCTTGTTAAAGTTGTGAAAATATTTGTTGATGTAGTGTCTCATGGTCCATAACCATTTTTTGAAAGTGAAACTAAGTAACTGAAATATCCACTGTTTCTCAAGAAAGATGAATGTGATCAAATATCATACTTTAAAGCTGCATGGTAACTCAGTTGATTCATAAGTGCATAGCAGTGTGACTGTTCAAAATTAGTAAGGAATAAATACATTTTGTCAACTTTGGATGGACAGATATACTTGGATATATTGATTTAGCAGTTATTCAAATGGGGATATCTTTTGGAGCCCTATGAAATTAGGACATGAGCAGTGACAATTCAGTGAACCACTACATCTTACTGTGAATTAAAACGTAAACATTCTAATTTCAATTCACAAATTTCTTACATGTCAAGTATTATGCACTCATTCATAATCAATCACCACTGTTGTTAGTTCTAGATTAAGTATGAAAAGGATTGACAGATTGCCAGCATGCCTCCTACCACATGACATATAATGAATCAAACCCTTCCTTTGGCATAAAGGTGAATTTGGAAATGAGTTTGGGCTAAAATTTCAAAACTCTTAAGGTATATTCATTCCAAATAAAGAAGCATGAAGCTAAGCAAAAACCTAAAAGTTGAGTCAGATTAATATTTTATCCAAGATTCTCTAGGGTGAATGACACCTGCTAATAGAAATTTTCACCTTCTTCAGACTTGCTTCTTCTTTAGATAAAACTTAAAGTAGTTTTCACCAACATTTTATTTTTCATGAGCAATAGATATTTAATAGATATTTGGAAGTGTCTTTAATTGATTGCATACTTTGATCCTTTGATATAGCACCCTAATTGTACATATGCCCAGTGAAGTTGTGGATGCCCTATTGCTGGAAGTATTAAACACTGGGTTAGATGAGGCTTTGAGCAATCTGGTCTGGAGTAAAATGTCCCTGCCCAAGGCAGTGGTGTTGAAATTAAAAGATCTTTAAGGTCCTTCCTAAACCAAACTATTTTATGATTATGCTTACCTTACCTTTTAATATACTTCAAACTTTTACAAAAAACAAGTATCAAGTCTGTTGTGCTAAAGTTTACCTAAGAATTTAAATGGAAAAAGAAAAAAAGTAAAAATTTGAGTAATTAGAGAAATAATCACTTAGTGACGAGTAGAAATCTACTAAAATTTTGACATTGATTCCCAAATATTTTTGCATGGAGAAGTGAATTCAAAGATATTTGAATCAAAGTAAAATATTTCTGAAAAAAAATGTTGAAAAGGAAGAATATTGTTTGTGATTGGATTTTACTTTCGGGGAGGTAAAAGAACAGGGTAGAAGTAAAGTACTGTATTATCAGGCACTTCATATTTGGGGATTTGTTTTCTATAGTTAGTTTCAGTGACATACATGACATGCATGACATATAAAATTAATTGCTTTACAAAGTGTTTTTGCAACTTCAGTTCAATCACTAATGCAAAAAATCAAATTTTTGCATATTACTCATACAATTGCTAAAAAAAGCAAGGTGGCTAGAATTTGATAGAGAAAAACATCTCCTACTTTTTGCTACTTAGTTATCATGTAAAATTGAACCATTTGCCTAGGCTCAATGAATATTTAGTGGAAAAAGATAGACAATTCAGGCTAACTGGCCCATAAAAAAAATGTCATCTAAGACAGATGTAATATATCATATTCTTGATTAGTCTGTTTATCTACTGACTGCAGGGTTAGCTTAAATCACTAGGTTAAATCAGTAAATTTTTAGATCCCTGTAGCAAAATTCATTTTTTTTCCACATAGACACCTAGGGACTGCTTAAGTGTCTTGTGGCAGTGAATACTTTCACATGGGTATAGCAGATATAAAGGAGAACTGAGAAATTTGTGTTCTTCTGGAAATGAGTCTGGCTTCTGAATGGGAGGCCTGGCAACAGCTGAGAAGGTAATCAAGGAAGATGCAAGACTTGGAATTAAGACCCTTTGATGGGTGAGATGATGTTTTTTTAAATATGAAATTCCAAATAAAAAAGCTGACTGACATCAACATAGATGCAAGGCAAGGGACCTCTCTGTAATGGGAAGAGTAAGCAAGTTAAACAGGTTTCCATTCTTCTGGTAGCTTTCATTAAAGTAGAGACACTTCATACATCTCTTATAATGTAGGCAGAAATGAGGAGTTGCTATATCTTATTGGATTAGCATAGATTACAGACATTGTCCATCATCTGTTTAATTAAGTGTTGCTGTGATGGGTACATGGACTGAGATATCAGATTAAAAAGAGACTGCTCATTCTCTTACCATTAAACTGAAGCTAGATGTCTGGATATTTAGTTCAGTGACAATAATAGGGCATTTATAAATCTAGATTTTTCAAACTAGTAAAAAAATTTTCAAGAATACTTATATATTTAAAAAAAATAAAAATACAAACAAAACAAACAAACAAAAACTTTGAGCTGTCTGGTACCCTCTACCTTATGACATTCAAATTTCTGTGTTTAAACAAGAGTTTAAAAGGGTTTAAAATAGAACAAAGAATCAAACTTTCTTTGGTAGTCTGAATATATCATCAGTTAAGTTTTCAGCGTTACCAGTTAAGCAGGAAGATCTTTATGCCTACTGCATATAAACTCTGCCTTTTTCAAGAAGGGTCAAAGCTCCTCTGCTAAGAGCATGAAGCTGTTACTTCCAATATGCTTGATGAAAATTGTAATCACTCAGCAATTGATCAACTTTTAATACAGAAGAAGGATCTCTGTTAACATGTGGAAAGAGGAGCTGATGGAACAGCTTCTAGAATATTGATCAGCAGAAGATAAATGAACACAGACGTATTATAGAAGGTTAATTCTATACGGGTAATTCTTTATAATCAGTACAGGATAAATTGTTTTAGAGACTGATTCTTCTACAACTGCAGGTGTCTGAAGCATATTAAAAGAATCGTGAAACAACTGCCTACTCAGCACACTTGAAATGCACATTCATAGTGTCAGAGAGTAATTTGAATCAGAAGGAAGTTGTCAATTCCTTCCACATTGCTCAGATCGCTCAGGACTGCAACTGAGTTTCAGATATCTCCAGAGACAGAGATTCCATAGCCCCTCTGGTCAACCACTGAACTCTCACACAGGTCTCACACTGAACACATTTATTTCCTAAAATAGGAAAACTTTACAAACTGTGTTTATATATTTTATTTGTCACAGTGCACATCCCAGAAGAGTCTGGATCTATGCTCTCCTAATCCTCCCATAAAATAGTTGAAGATAGGAAAGATCTCCTCAGTCTTCTAGAATAAACATAGATAGCCATCTAAGCTGGTACCTCTAGATAACATATTAGAGGTCCCAGTCATCTTGGTAATCTTCCATTAGGCTCACTTCAATATATTCATGCTTTTGTTTTAGGACGCCCTAGACAAGTACACAGGACTGAGAGATCAGACAAAGAACATACAAGGAGATGCCTATGTCTATGTGTGAAATTCTGCAGTCAACAGCGACACAAGGCATTCTATGTTCCAGTAAGCAAACTGCACTAAAAAACACTGAATGTGATTAATCTCAGTTCTCACCTCCACTCCATTAGTTCATTTGATCATTTGCTGGACTTCTAATGCAAAGTTTCTCAAGATTACACTTTGAATTCCTTTTTCTCAAGTTTGTATATTGCAGTGTCTGAATCAAAGATCCTTTCTAACAATATAGCCAATACTATGATTCATAAATCTTAAGTGTAAAAGTCATGAAAAAATGTTCAAAGTTTCTTTATTTAAAGCATTCTTTACTTAGCATAATTCAATAAACTCTGATGAGAGTATCTGAATACTCTAATACAAAAAGGATGTGACTAAGAGCAAAGCCAGAGCTCTTTTTCCCATTCAGAGAACTAATGACCTTTCCTTAAAACTATCAGATAACTGTTCAGTAAAGTCTACTAATTTCTTACACCCAAATTTCTTCAGTGATGATACAGACTGCTTTCAACAGAAATAATAAATAATAAATATCAAAATAAGCAAGTGAAAACAGAACCAAAAGGACTGTATGAGTAAAATATATCTTCAAATGAAACCTTCTCTCCTTTGCTCTTATTATAGTAAGCTTCTGGCCAAGTATGGAGGTTTTCACTTAGACAATACTGCCAAAAGTTCAAATCCAATGAGCTAATTTAAATCTCTTTTTAGCCTCCACACTGTCTTTCAGCCTGTTAGCTCAGCTGGCACAAGTAATCCCACTAAACAAATTCTTTGGAATTCTTTTTTTATCTTGTAGTGATGCACCATACCCTTTATTAATAAATAAGATGTCCCAAATGCTGAATGGATTATAAATAGAATATGTTATAATTATTGACATCATAAATCAGAAATGTACTTCACCAATTACTCTTGCATTTCACAGTCATCCTGGATGCTGTTTTTTCCAAAATTTCAGGTTATGCTTTGTGGTTTTCTCTCTGGTAATTTATAGAAATTCCACTGTAACCATTTTGCTTTATAAATATGCTTTAATATATTATTTCAAGTTTTTCAAGCATATAACAAGATGGTTTGAAAAACACTGCTGAAATAGATATTATGGTATTAAATAACATAATAGTCAAAGGTGGTTTGAGCCCAAATTATTTTATCATAATAAAACTCAGCATCTGAGCAGAAACTTACCTGGTTTCCAAGGTACCTACAAATTTAACAAATCATAAGACAGAGGAATTACAGAAAAGTACGCCTCTCTGTACAAGAATGTGCTAGAAATCAATGAGATAGTCTAAAAATACTTCTTTCTTGTGATTTCATTTATAATAATTCAATGGTTTTTAAAAGTTCCCTTCCCATTGATCTGATCTTCAACACAAAAAAAAGATGTTATCGAGCTGAAGATAAGAAGTAATTAGACTAGGAAAGTAAATGAGTCTTCTGTATTGCTTAAATTTCTTTGCCTGTTCTCAATTATTTAATCAAAATGTACTACATATATGTATCTAGAACAGAACTATATGAAATAAATTAAAAGGGTGACAGGATTTGAAGACTTTGTAAATTAAATTGTGTGATTAATGGCTTTTCTAGGGATCTAAATGACTTTCAAATGATGCAGCCATTTTATGCTTTCTAAAACTTATGAAATAAATGGGAAAAATCTGCAGATGTCATTTTTTTCTAATAATGCTTTTACACAAGAGCCTTTGAAATACATTCACCTATCATTTTGTCTTTTTTGTATTGCAGTCTTTGGAACAACTATCAGTTTTATTGGTTGTTCTTTTTTTCACTTGGTCAGAAACTTGTAAAATTTTTAAAATGACCTCTCATTTTCTTTGTTGTATTAGAGTTTGAAGACTTGGAACAGTCTCCAGCTATTTGTACTAAAATATTTTCTGATATAATAATAGGTTTTATTAATTGGATATTTATTTGGTAAGAATACTCTTACAGGAACTGGAAAGAGGCACTGAAGTTAATCCGTGTGTGATTTTATTAATTGAAATATGATTTAGTTTGAGTAGATGAATATATTTGCATTTGTCAGTTTTTACTATAGTATTTGAGAAATGAACCTTAACTGAGAAGGAGTGTAGAAATGGCTTTGAAATATTTAATTGGATTTATGTACTCATGGACATTTTTCAAAGATAAAGCAGACAGAAATGTTGTCTGAGTGCGTGAGTAAAATAGTGGCCTTTAACTTCACTCTATAACTTTCAGTGCCATGAGACCAACAGCCAGTCTTTAAAAGAATGGTAGTCAAGTCACACAACCACATCAGTCAGATCAGCTCAGAACTGAGCTATTGTAGTAAGGATACTCTGCTGTTTTCAACTGTCTCCAAAATGTCCTTCTAGCAAGAAAGCACTGTCTGGACAATCTGAGGTGAGGAGAAACAGGAGTAGAATGTTTGCATTCTGACTCCCAGAAAAGCAAACTGCTAGTAGCTGCGGGGAATTAAATATTTTGTTTCCAAGGAGCAGTATATATTTTCTATTATAGAAACATTTAGTGAGAGTGGAGGAGGAAAGGACTGAAATAAAAGAAAGAATCAATTGCAAAGAGAACTTGTAAAAGGTGACATGTTTGCACATGCTATGTAAAACCCAAATCACACAACAAAAACAAACAAACAAACAAAGAACAACAAAAATAAATAAATAAAAAACCCTCAAATTTATTTATTTTCTCTTTTCTTCAGCCCCAGATTTCACAACACAAACTCTTCCTCTATGCATAAATACAATTTTGGGATTAGATTCTTTCAGCTTTTTAGCTTCACACTCTGACACTTTCAGCAGAGCTAGTATTTTATACAGAATTTACATGGACACAAATATATTGAATAAACATAAAATAATTCACCCTCAGCAAGTTTGCTGATGATACGAAGTTGGGAGGATTGGCTGACACACCTGAAGTCTATGCTGCCATTCAGCGAGACATGGACAGGCTGGAGAACTGGGTAGAAAGAAACCAGATGAGGTTTAACAACAGCACGTGTAGAGTCTTGCATCTGGGGAGGAATAATTGCATGCACCGGTACAGGTTGGGGGATGACCTGGAGAGGAGCTCTGAAGAGAGGGACCTGGGTGTCCTGGTGGACGACAGGTTGGCCATGAGCCAGCAGTGTGCCCTTGTGGCCAAAAAGGCCAATGGCATTCTGGGGTGCATTAAAAAGAGCGTGGCCAGCAGGTCGAGGGAGGTGATCCTCCCACTCTACTCTGCCCTGGTAAGGCCTCATCTGGAGTACTGTGTCTAGTTCTGGGCTCCCCAGTACAAAAAAGACAGGGATCTCTTGGAAAGAGTCCAGCGGAGGGCCACAAAGATGGTGAAGGGCCTGGAGCCTCTCTCCTATGAGGAAAGGCTGAGTGAGCTGGGTCTGTTTAGCCTTGAGAAGAGAAGACTGAGAGGGGACCTGATCCAGGTCTATAAATATCTAAGGTGTGGGGGGCAGAGTGGCGAGGCCGGACTCTTTTCAGCGGTATGTGGAGACAGGACAAGGGGAAACGGCTGAAAACTGGAGCATAGGAAGTTCTGCACAAATGTGTGCAAGAACTTCTTTACGGTGAGGATGACGGAGCACTGGAACAGGCTGTCCAGGGAGGTTGTGGAGTCTCCTTCTCTGGAGATATTCAAGACCCACCTGGATGCCTACTTGTGCGACCTGGTGTAGGGAACCTGCTTTGGCAGGGGGGTTCGATGATCTCTGGAGGTCCCTTCCAACCCCTAAAATTCTGTGATTCTGTGATTCTGTAATTCACTGATCATGGTTTTATTAAGATTCTATGACCAAAAAATGTTGTGCTTTATGTTGTTGGGTTTTTTTGTTTGTTTGTTTGTTTGTTTGTTGTGATGTATTTCTGAACCCCAAAAGAGTCCCCCAATTACAAACTTTTTTTTTTTAATGGATTTGACTGAAGAAAACAGAATAATTGCTGAAATTATGGAAATAAATGAAGTCATGTGGAAAATTTTTAAATGTAAAAGCAATTGCTCACCAGAAAGATTAACCTTCCCCAAATCTGAAGCAAATTGTATTCCTTTTTATACAAATTATACTTCAATGTACTACTTCAGTTACAGACAAGATGGCTTGGTTTAATTTCTTTTGACCTTACAACGTGATACCAACAAGAATAAAATCATTTTTACCGTTTCCCCACTTTTAGCAGAGAAATAGACCCATTTAAGAAAGCAAATTTCTGTGACTGTGATGCGTCATTCAGTTACTGTAACCTGAGGCACGCTTCTATCTTCCTCAGATTCACATTCTATAAAATGATCGTAAAGGGATAAAATACGAGGTGTTTAAGAAACCAGAGCTGCAGAAAAATAACTGCAAAGAATTCATGATTTTAATGATTTTAAAACTCATTCTTCAGGTTTAAATAGGGAAACAAAGACAAGAATTTGGATTATTTTCCTTGCTTTCTTATTTCCATTAAAACCATGCTGTTAACATATCTTTATGGGTTATTTAATCATAAGGTATGAGGCATTCCTACTTTTCTAATCAGTCAAAGATTTCCCCTAAATGCTCAAGATACTATTTCATTAAAGCTTTAAAGTTGAATTATATTCACACTTAGACTATATAAGGAAGCAAAGAAAGCAAATCATTTTGAGGATAAAAGAATGAACATATTCTACTAAAGCTTTTTTTTTTTTAATTGGAAGAAAGTAAATTTATATCTGTTTTTAACCAGTTTCTTGAGATTTACAGAAGTGTTTTCCCATGCCGAAAGTTTTTTTTTTTTTTTTTTAATGTTTCCCTCTATTTTCTAACTGTTCAAATAACTGGTGAAACAATTATCAATGGTGAGATCAGCTAAAGGGTTAATGATATAGTGAAGACTAGGCTTCTTATACGCATTCTTTGTTATAATGAGTAGGAAGAAACTTAAGAGGACACAGTCCAGAACCCTTCAGCTTCCATTCAAATCTGAACTACTTTTAAGATTGCTTTTTCCTCTTTTTTAGCTTTTTTTTTTTTTTTTTTTAGTTCCTGATAGTTAACAGGATGACTATTTCACAAGCATTTGCAAGGTATGTTTTAACCATCAGAAATGGTGATGAAAAAGATTCCACAAAATCATGAAACAAATATATGCCTTTTTTTTTTTTTTTTAATCACAATTTCATGTGCAGCAAATTTGTTATGAGTATGTAGTTACTTTAGGGAAATGGACATTTACCCACAGTAACTCCCAGGAAATAATTCATGGAGTATTTATTACATCCTTCCCATATAATTTACTGTGGAAAGTCAGAAAATGAACTTTGGCAGATAATTGTGTGCCCAGGTCTTCAAAATACAGTACTACCACAGGACCTTAGCATCCCAATAAAATTACAATAGCGTCACAAAGCAAGGGAAAATTGGCAGTCTATATCAGCACTTGTGCTCACAGGATTTATTTCATTTAACTCAGCATGCCTAAGGACTGTTACCATAAGGGTCCTTTAAAGCAAAGTAACTAGGGAATCACAGAATCACAGAATCACAGAATTGCCAGGGTTGGAAGGGACCTCAAGGATCATGAATGTCCAACCCCCCCTGCCACATGCAGGGCCATCAACCTCCCCATTGAATGCTAGACCAGGCTGCCCAGGGCCCCATCCAATCTAGCCTTGAACACTTCCAGGGACAGGGCATCCACAACCTCTCTGGGCAGCCTGAAACTTATGAGTATAATACATTGAATTATTCCAATTCCAGTTTTTCTCCCAGGCACTAAAGTAGTCATAAAAACCATTTGCGCTCCTTCAACAATTTTGAAAATTGTAAATTAACACTTCAGCTGCATGTTTTCTCCTTGAACTAAAAACTTAAACTATCATGCTTAGTTTCTACCAAAGAAAAAAAAAAAGAAAAAAGAAATTACTAAAGGTCCACCCTGAGCCATTGCAGTTGGTAGGTCATGACTGGTAGGACAGTGACTCTACCACCTTCCAGGGCAGCTTATGCCAATATCTCACCATCCTTTCTGAGAAGAAATTTTTCCCAATATAATCAGAGTGTTCACGGTTAAGCCACCTCCTCAGTATAGAAGGGCTGCTTGGGATTTGAAGCATTTAACTCCTCATTTAACTCACAGCTGTAAGCTTTGTGGTGACTGTCACAAGTGCCTGGGAACCTGGTGTGGCACAGAAGCTCCTGGGTCCACATTTCAGCAAAGCACTCCAATCCCCACCCCTCATGGCAGCCCCCAGCCTACTCCCCACTACATCTCAGACCTCACAAAACTGTTCTATCTTTGACCGAGTTCAAGTGTCAGAGACTAGAATCCACTGGACTCAAGAGTATTGTCAAAACTTGCATTAGACTATTGTAGCAGTCACCTGTGAAATAGAGCTGGGGAGCTGTCAAAAAGTAGAGCTGCTCATAACAGATAATCTTTATTTCAGTGAGATAAATCTAGTAATCTAAACAATACTGAAATTTACCAAAAATAAAATTATCCTACAAATGCATTATCAAACACTTATTTCAAGCTCATGTAAAAAAATAGTGAAAATACATTTGGTCAGTGTAATTGACTGCAAATTAAAGAATAAGATGCTAAAGTAGAGAAAGCAGTTGAAAATCTGTGAGATGGAATTGGAATGATGCCTACAGGTTACTACATGTTTCATAAAGGTTATTTATAACAGCAATTTTTCATTAAAGCAAAAAAAAAAATCAAAACAAACAAAAACAAACAAACAACAACAACAAAAACAACAAAAGACAGCCTGAACTACATTTATAATAAATTCAGATAAAGTTATCTGTGCTAAGAAAACAGTTATATGGAGCAGGTTCTTTGCATTCTGTGAGGATATAGTGATATGGGATTATAATTACTGTGCTGCATGCTTTAAGAATATCAGGAGATAAGCCACATTCTGTAGTTCAGTCATTTTGACAGTTACAAGGCTGCAAGACATTCCTGAATACTGTTAATAATGTAAGGCTTCATCTTCAAAAGTTATCTGGCAGAGGTACATAATTTAGTAAAATTTGTCAATGCAATGCAACCTTGATTATCTAAATTTCAGTCATGTATGATTCCCTCTTACCCAAAAGCACATAGTATTCCCAACTTCTATAAAATACTTCAAACTACTCAAAAGCTGTTATCTGAACAACCTTTAGTCACCTAGGATTGGTAGGAAATTGAGATCTTGTTGTAGTTTAATGCTAGTTGCATATTATTCTTCACTAATTAAAACAGAAAAGGAAGAGAAGTACTTCCTTCATTATGATAATTATCTATGTTTAATTCTTAATTAAAGTGGCTATGAATACTCTTCAGTCCTTGTGACAAAATTACCAGAACTTATGTGGTCAAATTTAACACGAATCCCTAAATTCTTAGGTTTTAATTTTGGGATGAGCAGGGGAGGGACTATCAAGGTGTAAAGATAGATCTTAAAGAGAAAATTTCAAAAATTTTCATACAGTTCTTTGTGTGGCTTTAGAGCTCTGTCCCACTGACATTAGGTTCTATAAACAGTATACAAAAAGAATTAAGGTCTCAGTAGAAGACAAAATATGCCAGGACATTGTAAGACTATGGACTGAAAGTCAGTAAACTGTGTGAATTTAACATAAATCTTAAGCAAATGAAACACTGAGAACAAACCTGGATCTGAAATCCTGCCTCTTCTTTACCATGGGTAAAGTGTCTTTGTGACCATGAACTGATTATAGAAGGGATCTCATTATCTTTTTTTTCAAAGGACACCTCTTCCTTTCCACATCTATTCATGTGTGGCTGAGGTATATATGAATTCTCAGGATCAGGATGATATCACAGCAAGCAGAAGATCTGTTATTTGCCCTTTCTGCTCCCAACAAAAATCTCAGATAGCGTGTCCTACTTGCTAGTAGGACACCCAAAAAAAAACACCCAATCAAATGCACATCCCCTTACACCAAACCTTCAGATATGGACAAGAAAAAAACTTATGACACTGTGGGTCATGAATAGGACAAAAGAAACTTAATCCATTAGCACCTCTAATGCTGGGAGGTCCCCCTTCTGGGAGAGAAATTTCTGAATGTACTAAGTTCAGAAATCTAAGTAATACATATTAAATGATCCTGAGATATAAAGAAGAAAAAGGATCTGAATTATGGACATCAGGACTCAGAAAAAGCTGTGTTTCTGCAACACACTTTGAACAAGGGCATCAAAGAGCCTGCTGTAGCTTTTGGGCTGACAGCTTCTATGGTACAATGTACTAGAATGTGGAGTCTCTAAGCTGCAATGTCTCAACATGAATCATAGAATCATAGAATCACTAAGGTTGGAAAAGACCTCCAAAATCATCTAGTTCAACCATTCACCTACCACCAATATTTCCCCACTGAACCATGTCCCTTAGTACAACACCTAATTAAGTTGTGTTTCTGAGCTTTCTCTTTTCCATGCAAAGAGGTACACAGTCTGCTACTGTGAGAACAGCAGGAGCAGTGGGCTCAGCCTCTTTAGCAATAGCTTATTTTTATGATCCGGGAAAACCTTTAACATTTTGCATGCTTGCTTCCTGTGAAAATAAGAAAAAGCATCTTTGTACTACTCTGAGTCACAGTACTGATTTTCTGGAAAACATTTATGCATTTCTTTGATGCAGTTTGATTAACACTTTTCTCACAAAAATAACTTGCTTCTTCTCAAAAAAGGAAATAAAATTAGATATATTCCATTTAATGTGGATACACTTGGAAAGGGACATTTTACTGGGACTTCACTCAAGATACCAAGTTAATCTAACAGTAATGATTATTGCTTAATTGAGACAAGATTAGCATTCCACCCAATTGGGATGCAGTCAGCTCATGCTAAAGAATCACATGGTGCTCAATTAAGTGCTTAATCAATATAAATTTCCTAGCTTATGTCAATTAATAAAAAGTAAGTACATTACTAATAAAGCAACATACAGAATTTATGTTCCATTTTCAAAGCACTGATTGAATATTGTAGAATATTGTAGTTACCATCATGAATTATAGATAGAGAAACAGGTCAAATTAAAATGAGAAGTTGTTAAAATACAGCAAGGTGATGGCAGCATGAGAATGAAAATACATTAATGTTTTATTTATCAGAGACAAGAATCATCCAGTTCTGAATGCTGAAGCACTCAATGGAGTCCTGGTGGAAGAAGGCTGACATCAGTGATGGAACAGAAGGGGACTTCACAGCCTTCCTGTACAACCAATAAAGGTCATCAGGAAGAGAAGATCTCTCCTCTTCCTGCCAGTATTCTTACAGTTTCCCCTACCTTTTAAAATTTGTGTTATTATACAAGAGCTACTGAGAGTCACCTGTGCACACATCTGAGGGAAAGAAGCCAAGCATATATCCATTGAGCCTTCACTTTTGGATCTGGCCACAGGCCCAGATTACAGTTCCTTAGCAGAACACATAAAATGCAATCTGTCTACTCGAGAAAGGAAAGTTCAGATCCTTTCTTCTAGCAGAAGTGGAGATACGGCACATAAAGATAGAGATGAGAAAGACTGAAGAAAGAAACAGGGTGCATAGGAAAATGAGGATTGCTTCTTCAGCTTCTTCAGCTACAACCAGCCTGACTCCATAGGACTTCAATTAAAAAAAAAAAAAAAAATGCAGTCAACACAAACACAGCTCTTAAACTTCTCTACTATTCAGCTTTTCTAGGCAGAGATTTTATTTTTTTCTGTGCCTAAAGACGGCTTAGCCTAGGCAAATCACAAAGCCAGAGATGTAGATAAAAGAGTTTTAAATCTTTTGAATATGAGTTCAAGCTGACTTCAGGTTGTCTTCTAAGATAATAGATATATTTTCTGTGCATAATAGTTTTGATCAGTTTTCAGCTAATGAAAAAAGCACTATGTATGCATCTTTCGTAATACAGTTATATGACAAGACATAAACAATGATTTCTGCATTGGAGACCTCTGATACTAAATATACGCTCCAAATATCATGTAGTTATAACAATATATGATAACAAGCATCTACAGTGTGCTCAAAAAATCCCATTTCAGCTAAAGCGTTTTTCTCTTTTCCTCTTAGATTAGTACCAGTGATGCTGCAGGTATAAATTCATCCTTCTTTACAGCCATTTATACCTTTTTTTTTTTTGGCTGAAGTGACTGTGCTCCATCAAAAGCTGGCATGCCTCTGGATGACATCTCTCCTTTCCCTGTCTGATTTCCCTTGAAGAGATCTCTTGTCATCAAATAGATCTAAAGTTCACTTGACATCACATTGTTCAGATACCGAAATCTTATCTAAAAATTATCTTGTCAGTGGACTACCTTGTTCTTCTGAATTTGAAAAACAAACAAAGCAAACCCCAAAATATCAAAGCAAATTCCTATTCAGTGGAATGTGAAGAGAGAAAATCATATATCTGAGGATTCAACATTTCTGTAGGCACTGGTTTTGCTTGGTTTTGATTTTGTTTTAAATTTTAACATTGAACTCCACTGCAGCTAGTACATAATGAATCAATGTCATCTGCAATGACATATGTAGGCTGGTGAACAGGAATACAGCCAAGTGAGTTCTTTTGTTCCTACTCTTTCTGTTAATGCCTCTATATTCTGCAGTAAAATCTTCTGTGTAAGATGTGATTATTTTTAAAAAGTTGATTGAATATAAGGATATATAAACACTGCCGTCTGGAGATATCTTATAAACTCCATTTGGTGAAGTAAAAATCAGCTTCTGTTAATGGTTTTATTACTTATGTAAAATCAAATACATTCTGTTATGGAAGAAGAATGTCACTTAAAAACAAAAATCCTTAAAAGATTCAAGTTTTTATTACTTCCATGAACTTTTCCACATATTTAATTCAATACTTTTTGAAATTAACTTTACTTAATTGTTAAGTTAGGAAGGCTTTGATTTTCATATCAACCTTAAAGCCTATTTTTCAGTCTTTTTCTGGAAAACAAACAAAATTCTTTTTCTTTTCAAGGAAGACAGAACTGGGCCTATGGAGAATTATGATCCTGTAGCAAAGGTTCCTTTTTATATCAAAATTCGGTTAGAAGCTCTTCAAGGTATGTTGCTGTGCAGTGTTCAACACAACAGTTTCTGAGACAAATAAGAAAGGTGACAAGTATTTCCAGTGTGTTTGTTCTCTGATACCGTCCTTGGTAAGAATTCTGTCCAGAGAAACATTTGTTCTAAAGATTTCTGTTATCAGTTATCAGTTTTCACCTATAATTTGCCAGATATTTGTTATAGATAATGTAATTAGAAAGGTGTACCTAGTGTGTAAAGTAGGAGATTTGTTAACTGTGGCTCACAGACTCAGGAGCTCTTGCTATTGTTGGCCTGAGTCAGACCCTGAGAGAGTGATCAGGGAGGGCCACAAAGATGATAAAGGTACTGGAGCATCTCCCATATGAAAATAGGCTGGATAACCTGTGTCTGTTCAGCCTTAGGAAAAGAAGATTAATATTTATAAATATCTAAAGGCAAATTGATGAGTTCAAGCTCTTCTTGGTTGTATGTAGTGACAGGACAAGGAACACTGGCCTGAAACTTGTACATAGGAACTTCCGTACAAAGATGTGGAGGAGCTTCTTTACAGTAAGAATGACCGAGCATTGGAAGAGATTGTCCAGAGAGGTTATGGAGTCTCCTTCTATGGAGATATTCAAAATCCATCTGAATACGTAGCTGTGAGAATTATTGTAGAGAAAGTACTTTAGCAGAGGGGTTGGATTCAATGATCTCTTGAGGTTCCTTCCAACCCTGCAATTTTGTGATTCTGTGATTCTGTTAATCTTTGTGTCCTCCACCTTGAGACCCCAGCAAGCCTCAGAGTAAAGAGGGGAAAGTTGGATTTAATGAGTTAATGAGCAGAGCACAAGAGAGATCAGAAGACTTGTCCCATATTATAGCCAGTGTTTCTGAGGAAGTATGCCATAGCATCCTGTACGCAATGGGGTTTCCTAAATCCAAACATCTTCATGGCAAGATATACTATACCGCAGCAGTCCAATTGAAAGGTGATAACTGTGTGAATAACTGAGACCAAGCCATTGCTCACCATTATAGAAAAGATTCTTCTTGATAGCTAGATAGGAAGTACTATTATTCTTTGTTAGAAAACTAGATGTTTTAGTTGAGAAAGTGCACCCCAACCAGAGGAAATTGTGCCAGAGGTAAAATCTAAAATTGTTTTCTTTTCCTGACCAGTGGAACATTTGTCCTCTCCAGATTTGAATTCTGAAAAGCTGTTCTATATTTTTGAATTGTAGTCTGTAGTATCCGTACTGTTATAATTGAATGTAGTGCATGATAAGAAGATACCGTATAGTGATTATGAGTCTAGATGCTAGGTCTAGGCAGAGGCAAACCTGGCAGTTGACTATTGTGGCCACTGCTGGAAGTCATAAAATCAGCTTTCCTGATGATTTGTCATGTTCTCATGATTACTTTGTCTCAGCCAGAGAAAAAAGAAATCAGCTGAAGGAGTGATGCATACTGCCTGAATATGGCAGGAAGAGGCAACACACCAGATGGTAATTGATACCCTAGCCTAGAAAGGTAGTGCTGATATGAAATATGAAAAATTTTAGGTCGTTTCTATGGTCTCTGTTATTTCTCACACGTGCAATAGAATTATATAACAAGAAGAAATATTAACAATTAGAAAAAGGATGCAGAATGATGACAGCCTGCAATTGATTCTATCCATTGACCGTACGTTATTTATCAGTGTCAACAGCAGTGGTCTCAGTCCTACAGGGAGCTTCTGTTATGCTGCAATGATACATTTGTTTCAATTAGACATGATCAGAGCTCACTACTGATCATGCATTGTCTTAACTCACTCAACAGGATCAATGTCAGCTTACATATAACCTATATAACCCAAGTAACTTCTTTTAGTTTTGGCCAGATTATTGCATGTTTCTAACAAGGTTCATATCCTTAGCAGTCTACTAAAGTTTAAAGTGCAAGAGTCATCTGTTGCAACCAATCACCAGTCCTTACAATAAACCTACCTTTAATGGCTACTTGTATTTTATCTCTGCTTGTAACAAATGTCTCACTGTCATCCTCTCATTGCCTTCCTTATTTTTTCATTAAAATAAGCGTAAGACTTTTGCAGTACAGTTTCTTGGTATTATATCCCTTTGTAAACAACCTGCTGGTTTTAGCAAATAAATTTGAACAAACCAAGACTGTACACTTATGTACTCTCCACTGAATCTCTAATTTACATATCATGCTGATAAATGAAGGGCTTATCTTTAGTCCTCCAGTCCCCAGTACAATGCTAGCTAAATGTTTGAATTATGCCACCCATATCTCAAACCATTTGTTTTTCACATGTTTATTTTTCAAGTGGTGATAGAATAAATAGCTCCCATTACTTTTTTTTTTTCTTTTTTTCTTTCTTTTTTTTTTTTTTCAAAAAAGTAGTTCAGTTTTTTTCTTTGCTGTTGGTATCTGAACACATTGAACTTTATGGGTTTATGATTCCTCCCCGTGAGGGCAGGAATTGTCTTATTTAGGTTGTTCTTGGCATCCAAACTGCACTTCAGCAAAATTGTGTAACAGCAAATAACGGTTTTCATTGGCTTTGTGCTTACTAATCCAGGCCATCAGATCTGTACATCATTCTGAATTCATTTGTCACTTATAAACATCTTTGATTAGTACAAAAAGCAGCACATCTGCCCCGGCCTCCTGGTTCCATGTCTAACTTGTAAACATAACTCTGTTGCTTGCTAATGTCACTTCTAACAACAAACTAAGTGAAACTCATCAAGAAGAACCCTTTCCTTGACATGTTCTCTTCCTTTTGACAGATTACATAAAGTAGGTATGAAAATAAAAGTCTTGTTGTGATTTGTCTTCCACAGCACAGGAACTCCAAACATTCATGGCACAACAGAACCTTCAATCCTATAACGTTTTGAGACATGAAGTCCAGGTTTGGACAGGGAATACCAGCAAATACTACTGTGACTACATTCACATTACATTATATCTGATAATATTGAAACAGGATGTCTGTTCTTCCAATAGGAACAGAGGAATGTGATCACATAGCTTTTTACAGAAATTATTTATGTTCCACTTATGAATGCTGAATCTAGATTTTTCTGTTGATTCAAAGTTATTAATTAAGTTATTAAATATTGCATATATGTTATTGAATACACACATAAATTGAGTAATATGTCTTAGAATTATAGAACAATTTGTGTTGGAACAGATTTTAAGGATCATCTAGTCCAACCCTTCACTAGATCAGGTTGTACAAAGACCCATCTTACCTCGCCTTGAACACCTCCAGGGATGGGGCATCAACAACATCAGCTAATGAAGAATGTCTTCCTAATGTCTAATTTAAATCTATCCTCCTCCAGCTTAAAGTCATTACTTCTCCTATCTACAGTCCTTGGTAAAAAATTCCCTCCCCATCTTTCTTGTAGGCCCCCTATAAGTGCTGGAAAGCCACTATAATGTCTCCCCAGAGTTTTGTTGTCTTCAGGCTAGATGTAGCTGAGGTGGAGTCTAACGTAGAGTAGAGGGTTTGGGGATACATGGACCTAACTCCCCTAGATTTTTTACATTAACTTCAGCTGACTTTAGATCAGGCTCATGGGATAATATGACACTGCCCTACGGTAATATATAATTCCAACATGTGATATTACATGATTAAGTTTGAGAATTAGAGAAATACAGATAGTTGAAAGGGAGCTCTAAAAGTAATCTAGTTAAACTTCCTCCTCAGATCAGGACTATTGCCATCACTAGAGTAGGATTTGTATTGGTGGGTGCTGAAAATGTCAAAGGATGGAAATTCCTGCTTCTTCCCAGTGCTGCAAAACTCTAGAGAACATCAGGGAAAAGCTTTTTTCCTAATGTTTAACTTGAACATTCGATTTACGATCTGTAGTGTTTGACATTTGCAATGTCATCTGGTGCTACTGAAAATTATTTTGGATATTTTTTTCCTTCAAATTTTAAGCAACTAACAGATCTAAGTAACTATCTCTACTTTTCCAGACTAGATAAATCCATCTCCCTCAAGCTGTTTTCACAATATACAGTATATACAGCACAACAGGGCCTTAAATGCCTTTGTAACCTACCACTGGATCCTTTGAAGATTCTCCACATTTTTCTTCAGTTGGAGATTGAAGGGCATAAAACCAGACAAAATATTCTAAATGTCGACTAGTGAAGTATGAAATCATTGCTATCTACCTCTCTTGTGATATAGACTAATAACACAGTTTGTACTTGACTTGAAGTAAGGTCACTGTTGGCTCATATTCAATCTTCATCCACCACAGCCCTTAGCCTTTTTCAGCAGTCCCTGGGACTCAGACTTTACTAGTGTGTAAGGTTATTTCACCTGGAGGCAATAATCTGTCCTTGCTGAAATTTGTGATTTTGGCTAAATCTTCAATATGCACAATGTTGCTTTGAATAAAACTTCCAACAGTTTTTATGTCAATAACTCTCCCTATCTTAGTATGATCCACAAATTTGATGTGAGCGTACTCCAC
Organism: Chrysolophus pictus; assembly: GCA_037305975.1. Lineage (NCBI taxonomy): Eukaryota > Metazoa > Chordata > Aves > Galliformes > Phasianidae > Chrysolophus > Chrysolophus pictus. The sequence continues at coordinate 34,961,416 of CM074576.1, read as the reverse complement.
GTCATCATCCACATTGCTGGTGAAGATGTGGAAAATTTCAGGCCCCAGCACTGATACCTAAGGTACTGTGTTGTTAGCTGCCAGCTGGATCTTAATTTGTTGATTGCTGCCCTTTGAGCTCAGTGGTCTAGCCAAATTTCTCACCATCTGACAGTCCATTTGTTCAGCTCATACTTATTCAGCTTCTAAATGAGAAAGATGTGGGAGAAAATGTCAAGAAATCTTATTAATATTTCACAAAGTATTGTGTGATATCCTTTCCAGCTGTAAGTTACTCTAGTCTATACTTGTTTGAGCATGATTTTGGCCTACAGACAGGTCAGCACATGCTCTCAAAAACACATAATTAGGGCAAAAAAAATGTCATCTCTCACTTCCTCCTAAGTAGCTGGGCATCACCCTCAGAATCCAATACCTAATTAATAAAAGAAATCAACATCCACCACAGTGAGAGCATATTCACCATATATAGGCATTTCAGTTTCGCAGAATCACAGAATAATCAAAGTTGCAGGGCACCTACAGAAATAATTCAGTTTGCTTGCTCCAGACTAGTCTGTTTGCTCAAAGCAGGGTCAGATGGATAAATTGGTCAGATTTTTGTCTAGCTGGGTTTTTGTAATGTCCAAGAACAGAGACTGCACATACTTCAATATACAACAGTGCACAGAGTAATATTTTTTCTTGTTAAATTTAAAGTGAATTGCCTGTTTCAGCTTGTGCTGTTAGTCTTTTGTGTTAACACTAAGTACTGCTGGGAAGAGCCAGTTTCCACCTTCTTAACCCCACTCCACATTAGATGTTTATACATTTTGATAAGACTCCTCTGAGCATTCTCTTCTATGAGCATTTTTTTTTTTCTTTTCTGGAGGGACAACATCACTCGCCTCATTAAGTCCTCCAATTATTATCCATTACTGATTTTCCACATTGGAAATGAAGTGGTAGGCATAAGAAGTTCTCAGGTGATCAAAAGGGACTTTAGGACTCTGGGAAGAATTCTGGAGGGATCGGGAGCGCAAGTTGTGTTCTCCTCTGTCCTCTCAGCTGGTGACTGGGATCCGCACAAAAGGAGGAGGGTGGACACACTGAATGAATGGCTTTGCGAACGGTGTCATACCCAGGGCTTTGGGTACTATGGCTTGGGATGCAGCCTTGAGAAAGGCGGAATGCTGATGACGGATAGGAGCTGACTGACTAGAAGGGCTGCAAATATTCTTGGGAACAAGCTGGCTGGGCTGGTTAGCAGGGCTTAAAACTAGATATGATGGGGGAAGTGGGTGTACTAGGTGACACAGAAGTGTGTAGGAATACTGTCACCTTGGGAAAATCCCAGACTTGTCCTGCAGGTACTAGGGAGGTCTCCTCTGAGAACGCAACGAGGCCAAGCTAAGCTGAAGTGCCTCTACACCAATGCACGTAGCATGGGAAATAAATAGGAGGAGCTAGAAACCATGGTGCAACTGGGAATGTATGACCTTATTGCTATCACAGAAACATGGTGGGATGAATCCCATGATTGGAATACCCTGATTGAGAGTACAGGCTTCTCAGAAGGGATAGACAGGTTAGGAGGGGTGGTGCAGGTGCCCTCTATGTTAGGAAGTGGATAGATTGCGAAGAGCTGTGTCTGAGGAACAGCCATGATCAGGTCAAGAACTTGTGGGTAACAATCAAGGATCAGTTCAGCAAAGGGCATCTAGTGGTTGGCTACAGGCCACCTGATCAGAGGGAGTCTGTTGATGAGGCCTTCTTGCTTCAGCTGCAGGAGGTGTTGCGCACACGGGCTCTTGTCCTGATGGGGGATTTCAACCACCTAGATATCTGCTAGGATAGTGGCCTGGCGGATGGCAGACAGTCTAGGAGATTCCTGGAATCTGTTGAGGACAACTTCCCGGTCCAGGTAGTAGATGGACCAACTCGAAGTGAAGTCTTATTGGACCTGGTGCTCACTAATGCAGAGGAGAGCATTAGAGAGGTTAAGATTGGAGGCAGCCTGGGCTGTAGTGACAATGCCTTGGTGGAGTTTGTGATCTTGAAGAATGCAGGCCTGGCAAAAAGCAGAGCTAGGAGCCTGTGCTTTAGGAGAGCAAACTTCCATCTGTTCAAGGAACTGTTGAGTGGGATCCCCTGGGAAACTGTCCTTAAGGGCATGGGCACAGAACAGAGCTGGCAGCTCTTTAAGAATACCCTTCTGAGAGCGCAACGACTCTTCATCCCCCAGCAGAAGTCGAGCAGGGGAGAAAGGCAACCGTCGTGGCTGTGCAAGGGTCTGCAGCTTAAACTGAGAGAAAAGAGGGAAATGTACAGAAAGTGGAAGCAGGGTTGTGTATCCTGGGAGGAATACAGGGCTGTTGTCTATGTGTGTAGAGATAGGATTAAGAAAACCAAGGTGCAGATGGAACTGAACTTGACGAGGAATGTGATAAATAACAAGAAGGCATTCTACAGGTACATAGGCAGGAAGAGAGAGCCCAAGGAGAGTTTTGAACCTCTGATAAAAGGTGATGGGGAGCTGGCTTCCTCAGACATAGAAAAAGCTGAAGTACTCAATGAGTGCTTTGCCTCAGTCTTCACAGGTAGTCAAGCTTTCTGTGTTTGCCAGGACCATGAGACTCTAGGTGAGGGTGTGGAGAGTAGTTTCTGTCCCACTGTAATAGTGGAACAAGTCCGAGTCCTCCTCATGAAATTGAACCTGTATAAGTCCATGGGACCGGATGATATCCATCCTAGGGTTTTGAAAGAGATGGCTGATGTGTTTGCCGAGCCCCTCTTCATCATATTTGAAAAATCATGGCTGCCTGGTGAAGTCCCCGGTGACTGGAAAAAGGGGAACATTACTCCCATTTTTAAGAAAGGGAGAAAGGAAGACCCAGGGAGCTACAGGCAGGTGAGCCTCACCTCTGTGCCTGGGAAGATCATGGAGCAGATCCTTCTAGAAGCTATGTTAAGGCACATATGAGATAAAGAAGTGATTCGAGACAGCCAGCATGACTTCACCAAGGGCAGATCGTGCCTGACCAATCTAGTGGCCTTCTATGATGGATTGACGGCTTCAGTGGATGGCAGAAGAGCTGTGGATGTCATCTACCGGGACTTCTGCAAGGCCTTTGACATGGTCCCTCATCATATCATTCTCTCTAAATTGGAGAGGTGTGGATTTGAAGGATGGACTATTCAATGCATTAGGAATTGGCTGACTGGATGCAGCCAAAGGGTTGTGATTCATGGTTCTGTGTCAGGGTGGAGGCCGGTCACAAGTGGTATCCCTCAGGGGTCGGTCTTGGGACTGGTATTCTTTAGCATCTTCATCAACAACATAGACTATGGCATCGAGTGCACCCTCAGCAAGCTTGTGGATGACATCAAGCTAAGCAGTGCGGTCGATACATTGGAAGGAAGGGAAGCCATCCAGAGGGACCTGGACAGGCTGGAGAAGTGGGCCCACGAAAACCTAATGAGGTTCAATAAGGCCAAGTGCAGGTATCCCAGGTATTTATACAGACTGGGGGAGGATCTCCTAGAGAGCAGCCCTGCGGAGAACTTGGGGGTCCAGGTGGGCAAGAAGCTAGACATGAGCCAGCAGTGTGTGCTTGCAGCCCGGAAGGCCAACTGTGTTCTGGGCTGCATTAAAAAAGGGATGGCCAGTAGGGAGAGGGAGATGATTGTCCCCTTCTTCTCAGCTCTTGTGAGGCCCCATCTGGAGTACTGGGTCCAGACCTGGGGGCCCCAGTACAAGCTCTTGAAGCGGGTCCAGAGGAGGGCCACTAAGATGATCAGAGGGCTGAAGCACCTCTCCTATGAAGAAAAGTTGAGGGAACAGGGCTTGTTTAGCTTGCAGAAGAGAAGGCTCAGGGGTGACCTCATTGTGGCCTTCCATTAATTGAAGGGAGCATATAAACACGAGGGGGAACAGCTGTTTATGAGGGTGGATAGTGATAGGACAAGGGGAAATGGTTTTAAACTGAGACAGGGGAGGTTTAGGTTAGATATTAGGAGGAAGTTCTTCTCACAGAGGGTGGTGACGCACTGAAACAAGTTGCTCAAAGTGATTGTGGAAGCTCCATTCCTAGAGGCATTCAAGGCCAGGCTGGATGTGGCTCTGGGCAGCCTGGTGTAGTGGATGGCAACCCTGCATGTAGCAGGTGAATTGAAACTATCTTTGTGGTCCTTTTCAACCCAGGCCATTCTATGTTTCTATGATTCTATGAGCTCTCGGCTCTCTTGATCTTTCCTCATATGACAGATGCTCCTAAACTTTAATCATCTTCATTGCCCTCCAATGGGGCCACACTCAAACAAGCTTACATTCTTCTGGTACCATTGGGTCAAGAAGTGGACACAGCTCCCCAAATTAGCGTCACCAGTACTGAATAAAAGGGAAAGATCAACTCTCTTAACCTCCTATAAAACTCTTCCCAGTGAAGTGTGGGAATCTGTTTGAACTATTTGCCACAAAAGTACATTTCTGACTTGCAAGAAATCTTTTGTCTACAAAGGTCCCCAGTTCCAGATAATAGAAAAGAATTAAGGCTTTCCTTTCTCAAGGTAGTGTGACAGTAATATTTTTGAAAGGTGTTTTCTTTTACATTTTTTATTTTTGAGTGGTAGTGCATCATATCAAACACTTCATTACCATCAATTACTTAGGCTAGACTGACTGAGTACATTCTCTGTTCCCAGAATCTGTCCAGACCATCTGAAAACCTTTTTTAGCAGTTAGCTTCCTCCTCTCTCACTCTTACAAGGAAGAACACTCCATCCTTTTGCTGTGTCTGCAAATAAAACCTATGTATTCACATCTATCACGTCTAACCTTGATATCTCTACAAGGAGTCATAGTATTACTTTATTCCCCCATTTTCAGTAAGTAATGCTCCTCTCCCCTAGAAAACGGTCCATTTCCATTCCTATGCAATCAATCAGTAATCAGTAAACTGGCTGCAGACCACCAGAGATACTTTGAAATCACTTTGTATGGATGCAAGTGTGTTTTGCAGAGCCCCCAAAGCATGATTTTAGTTATGATAATAATTGAGATCTGTATCGGGGATCTAATTTCAGAGAGCCTGGACTCTCCTCAGAGGTAAAGGAAATGTTGACTACATGGGTTCATAGCTTCAGCCTCAGGGTAAATACAGTATGAAAGAAAAAGAACAGTACAAGAGATGCATGGAAAATAAATCCCTCTAGATCAAGCTCTGGAGTCAAATCCTGCAGAGCTCCAAGCATTCATTTGCTGTGTAGCTATAGGCAAAATGGAACGAGTCTGTCTGGAGACACATGGTGCTATGCATCATTGTCCAAAAATGATGTTCTGACATATCCCCCCAGCCCAAAGGTAATGCTCCTATTTTTTTATGCGGATGCTTACACTGGATTAATTTCTTTGCTAACTCTAATCATGTCTCAGGATGACTGCTTAAAGATGAGCTTTGGACAGTAGTGCAGCTACTAGTACATAAGTTACTCCAAGTTTATCAGAAATAAAATTGCTATAAAGTTATCCTAAAAGCTGTTGTAAAACTGTAGGCTAGATTCATCAGAAGGGAAGGTGAAGGGCAGGCCAGTAAGTTCAGTAGATCATCTTTTCCAACTGCAATGCGTAATCTTTAAATGCATAATATATAGTTAAGAAATGTGTGCTAAAATCTTAGCAAAGGATTTCATTTTTTCTCTTGTTCTCTCATTCATCATGAAAGATTCACCCAGAATTTGTAGAGCGAAGTTAAAAGAGATGCCTTCCCTAGTCACTTTGGTTCAGGGCTGCCCCTACCAGGCTGCAGGAGCCAGGACCTGGGGATATGGGTTCTCAGCCCCGGCTGGGGAACATGGTTGTCACTTTTTCCTTTGCAGATTCAACAGGTAAACTGAAAAGCACAGATCTCAGAGATAAGCACATAGACACATGTACACAGGACACTGACAGGTCTGGTGCACGGACTGTCTTCAGCAGGGCTCACATATAACACCAACATAGTTAACTGAGTTTCCTCTCTTCTTGAGCTCGCAGAGATAGGTCACTAATGAATGCAGCACCCTCTCTGCCTATTCTCCTCTTTGATCTTCCCTACTTCCCTTCCCTTGCCCATCATCTCACCACTTGGCGTATTCCCAATGACCCCCTTTTCAATTATTTCCACTCTCAGGTTTGCATTCTTATCAGCTGCAAAATCAAGGTTTGCCTGCAGTTACTTGGCATACTATCAGTTAGTGTGAAGGACCAGGCTTGTTTCTGGTTATTATCTTCGTTAACACTAATTGGTCATGTTTTATCATAGAATCATAGAATGGTTTGGATTGGAAGGAAGATCATCTAGTTCCAACCCCTCTGCTATAGGCAGGGACACCTTCCTCTAGATCAGCTTGCTCAAAGCCCCATCCAGCCTGGAGCCTGGCCTTGAACACATACAGAGTAAGGGTATCCAAAACCTTTCTGGGCAACTTGTTCCAGTGTCTCATCACCCTCACAGAAAAGAATTTATTTCTAATACCTAGTGTAAATCGACTCTCTGCCAGTTTAAAATCATTTCCCCTTGCCCAGTCATTACCTGCCCTTACAAAAAATCCCTCCTCAGCTTTTCTGTAGGCCCCCTTCATGTGCTGGAAGGCCGCTATAGTGTTTCACCTCCAACTCTCCAACTCTCTCCACCTGTCCTCACTGGGGAGGTGCTCCAGCCCTTTGAACACCTTCATGGTCCTCCACTGGACCTGCTCCAACAGCCCCATGTCCTTCTTGTGTTGGAGGCCCCAGAACTGGTCACAGTACTCCAGATGGAGCCTCATGAGAGCAGAGAGGCAGAATCAACCTCCTTTGACCTGCTTCTCACAGTTCTCTTGATGCAACCCAGGATATGGTTGGCCTTCTGGGCTGCAAGCGCACATTGCCAGATCATGTTGAGGTTTTCATCAACTGACACTCCAAGTCCTTCTTCTCAGGGCTGCTCTCAAACCATTTTCTGCTTAGCCAGTAATTGTACTTTATGTCTCTGTGCATGTTTCCCTTCCTTTCCTTATCCTCTCAACTGAAAAAGAAACCTCTTCACACTCCACAGATCCTTACCATTTTAAGCAGATTGCTTTTCTGGAAAGAACAGAATTATAAAATTCATAACTTTATTGATTTCCATTTGTAGAGATTTATGTTCTATAGAAATTAATGATTGTTTGGGGACTTCTGTTCTTGTGTTTATTCTACTTTCCTGTGCTAGTGGGATAAACTGTGCTGAGAGATGACTAATGAAGTAAAAATGCGCAGTGCCTGTCAGTGTCGGTATCTTGCAGATGACAAATAGTTTTTAAAACAAAACATAGAATCAAGGTGTAATTAAAAATTACTTCAAATATAAATGTAAGATTCTGATGTAATCATTTGGAGTGTATGCACAGGGTATATGTAAAGTCCTCTTATTAATGTTGGTAGATGAGCCATTGCGGTCCAGTTAAACTATACATTCAAAAACTGTTAATGAATTTCTACAGAACCTCTGAGAACCATGCAGAGAAATACTAGGACCTGTTTCATATGCAGAACCTTATTATAATGGTCTCTTTTGGTCTTAAACCCAGAATGTAAATTATAATGGTCTCTTTTGGTCTTAAACACAGAATGAACATTCTCAACACCTACTGAGCTTGAAATTTGGTAACAGCTATTCTATAGAGATTTCATCATATTTCTTGTTAGAATATTATGCAAGGATGCTGTAAGTCTTCAATCTGCAGCTTATATCTTACTGTATTTTTTATTGCCAAGGGCAATGAGGGAGAGGGAGAGACTTGACACAGGACCAGAACTTCATTTGAAGCAAATTGTCATAGCTCTATTAACTTTATTGCTTGTGCAGTGTGACTTAAATTTTCAGAAGTTTTTGCTGGTTTTATGTCAGAGATTCTTTCACTCAGCTTGCCTTTCTTTCCCTATATTTGAATAATATTTATCCAAGTTGTTGATATAGGTACAGTTATGTCACAAATAAGTGTGCAATTAGATTTCTTGCTGCTGTGCGTGACATGTAGCTATCCAATGAGAAGCTCCTAAAATATAAAATTTCACTTTGTACTTTCTGTGCTTTATTTCAGAGATTATGTTCAACTCATTGAAAACCTCTCTGTAAAACACCAGAAGCCACCTCAGCTCAGCAAGATATGGATAATGTACAAGTTCATGCCAAGTGTGGAACACTGAACTCTGTGTGTCAGTGTTTTATCTGACTCACCTTCCACATTCTCTATTTTGATGGTTTCTTTAGAAAAGAAAACAAACAAACAAACAACAACAACAAAAACCACACACACAACAAATGAACACATCATTATTGATATAAACAAACAAACAACAACAACAAAAAATAATTTTGCTGTGAGTTTTGCTATGAGTTTTGGTTTGGTTTCCTTTCTGGTTTATGTTAGCACCATTGCTCTGATGCTCTTCTTAGAGTCAACAAGCTAGGTTTAATCCACCCCAAAGTGCAAATTATCATTGATAACTTACCTGGACCAAATGTAATCCATTTCTTCTCAAATCCAATTCACAGAAGCACAGAAAAGAGTATTTTTTTAGATAAAATGAAAATCAGGTTAAGTCATTTGTATTTAGCTCAAAACTAGCTAATCTTGAATGTACCCATATATTTGTTAATAATTCTTCTAACAAAAATACTTAAATTTATCAACAAATACCATATGTAGCTACCCATATAAAACTGCAAAAAACAAAAACAAAAAACATAAATTACACAATGCTTAATAGCATATATGTATATTTTTCCGAAAATGTGTATCTATTTATATATGAACTACATATTTAAAAGTTGTAACAACAGAATCTTGGTCATAGACAAAGAGGGAGGTTTATTTGAAATGCTAACATCAAGATGGGATATTTTAAGCTAGGAAATTTGGTTCTCTGAAGGTAAGCATCTAAATTAACAATGAAGACACCTGCCATCTGTTTCACTATATGCAAACAGCATGAAGAATTTTGAATTTCTGGCTAGGCACCAGTTCAAACTTTGGAATCTATGCTGAAAACAGCAGTGAGTATCTGAGAATTAGAACAACTATTCATGCATTTGTTTTCTCCAGAGCATATGGATTGTTGTGCACCAGCCTAATAATATAGGTAAGTCACATCCAAATAAAAGCCAAAATATCAGTCAGCTTGCTTTTCAAGATACCATGGGACAATTAGTATTCAACTAGTCTTCTACTCAAGACATCAGTGCTTCAGATAGCAATGATTAAACACTAAAACTTATCTCAGGTTTCCAGGCTTATGCATCCTCTATACACTGATTTGCCTAGTGATAGTTGTAATTAAACAACTGAACTTCCCATATTCCAGACACTCTATACAAAGTGGTGAAATTATTGTTTAGATTTTTAATTCCTAAGTATTCAAAGTAGAATAATTATATTTTCAGTCTATGGGTCTTCATATTCTGCCCATTTTGAACACTGTGAAATGAAGGTACGCCAGTACTGGACATGCAGCTGCTTCTGTGGGGGGAATCCTTGAGATTAAATACATCTGTAGCTTCCACAGCTGTAACATCTTTTTCATGATATTGGAAAAGATGTTAACATAAATCTGTAGCTGACCTAACATTTAGAAAAAAAAATGAATGGTTTTAAAACATAGATCAGCCTCTCAAACTAGTCTGATTTTTCCTCCCAAACCATACTTTTATTTACTGTGTAAGATATAGCTCAGCTAATCTAAAAATCACACTGGATTTTTTAATCCTTAGCATTGGAATGTTGCTCTAAGTTTTGTTCTTTACTATCCTCTAAAAGAGCATCTGTCAACAAAGGAGCAAATACATATTAAGCTTCAGCTTTCCAAAGTATAGGATTAATGCTGAAGAAAAGAGGTAAAATTTACAGAATACTGAATCAATAGCAGATTGTATTTGTCTTTCTTAGCTGAAAGAAAACAAAATCAAACCAAAAGCTAAGAGATTAAGGCTCTAAAGATGAATGATGTAATTCAGGAAATGGTATCCTAAAATCCACATAAAAAGATCTTTGCCACTAAGAAGCAGTCTATCCATTTTGCATTATACTTGGTGACTTAGAAATAACATGAGATGCTTTTAAATTGCTGTAGATCTTACTAATATGTGCAGGAAGTTTTTTAAGAAGGAAAAAAGTAAAGATGATAGGCCCTTGGATGACTGGAGCCATGAACTGAAAGACAGTGACTATGGAAACAATAAATTCTCTGCCGACTTGTGCAGGATCTGCTGTTCCAGATGGATGCTTATAAACATATAGGATCTGAAGAGATTCATCCCAAGATACTCAAGAGTTGACTGATGGTGTCACAACACCTCTCCTCAATTATTTGTCAGTGGTTTTACGAATCTGGAGAGGACCTGATCACTGGTAATTACAAGCCTGTCAGTCTCACTTTGGTGCCTGGTAAAATTATGGAGATTTTTTTTTCTGTGAGTTATTGAAAAGCACCTGAAAGAATACGCAGTCATTCCTAAAAGTAAACATGGGTTTGTGAGGGGACAGTCCTGTTCAATGAACTTAAGTTCTTTTTATGACAAGGTTACCTGCCTGGTTGACCAAGGAAAGACAGTTGATGTAATCTTTTTGGACTACAGGAAAGGTTTTGATACTGTTTCTCACAGTGTCTTTCCAGACAAAATATTCAGTACATGGTTACATCAATACATAATATGATGGGTGTGAATTGGCTGATAGGTCAGGCTCAAAGATTTATAATAAATCAGGCTGCTCACCAGTCAATACTGGGATTCCCAATGGCTGCATTTTAAGGTCAGTTCTGTTTAATGTTTTTATAAAAGATCTGGATAAAGGACTCAAATGCATACTAAGTTTGCGGACAATGCTAAGTTGGTAGGAGCTGCTGACTCCCTCAAGTGTAAAGGCTTTAAAGCCAAGAGTATGCGTTTGTAGCCTGGAGAAGGCAGATATATGAAAAAAAGGAGAAGTCCAGAAGGATAAAGGAACAGATTTTCCCTCTCTACTCTGCCCTCTTGAGATCCCATCCGGAGTACTGCATTTAGACCTCAGGCCTCTTGCACAAGAAAGATGTGGAGCTGTTGAAGCAAGTCCAAAGGAGGGTCGTGAAGATGATCAGAGGATTGGAATGTCACTTCTATGAAGATAGGTTGAGGGAACTGGGTCTTCTCAGTCTGGAGAAGAGAAGGCTTTGGAGAGACCTCATGGTTGCCTTCCAGTACTTGAAGGAAGCTCGTAAACAGGAGAGATTATGACTTTTTACATAGTCTGATAGCGATAGGACAAGGAGGAATGGCTTTAAAGTTAAAGAGGGGAAATTCAGCTTAGCTATTAGGAGAAATTCTTCACTGAGAGTGTGGTGAGACAACAGAACAGGTTTCCCAGGAAAGCTGTTGACTCCCCACCAAACCTATATTCCATAACATATAATGTCATGTTCAGCAATAAAAAGCTGTTGGAAAAAAGGAGAAAGAGGGCATGTTCAGTGTAATGGCCCTTGTCTTCACTAGAAACCATTGCACTTGATCAGCCCTGTTTTCCAGGAAGTTATTGAAGTTCTACCACCAGTGGGAACTAAAAAATAAATTCCTTGTTTTGTTTTGCTTGCATGTGCAGCTTTTGCTTTACAAAGACAGTAAGCTGTCTTTATCTCTGTCATGATTTTATGATTTTGGGCTATCGATATTTTACATCGTAACATCATGTAGTGCATTGGAAGTTAAAGAGTTAATGCTCCAGTTCTGGGTCCCTATCCCAGAAGAGAAGAAGAACTACATACCCCCAGAGGACTTTGCGTTCAGAGAAGAGATAAAGCCCTTGGCAAAGTCACAAGACCGGACTCTGCTCCCTGCTGCTCGACCCAACTGCGTGTCTCATCTCAGCATTAGAGTAAGGCCTTCAGATTTCAGACACTCTCATTATATTTGATTTATCAGCTTCAATTCTAATTATATTGTATTATATTGTATTATAGTGTATTATCTTGCATTCTGATATCTTATTTTAAGATATCAGAAATTAGTAAATTATTTTGTTTCTTCTCAGATTGTTGCTGCTGGTTTTTTGGGAGGCCGATCTCTCTATACTTTTTCCCTTTATCCCCTTTTCAGAAGGCATGGATCTGTGGGTCCCTCTGCTCCACTAGTCATGGAACTGAGTCAAACCAGTCCATAACTGGTTGACAGTCTTAACCTGTGAGTTCTCTCAACTTCACGTATTCAGTTCTCTTCCCCTTACAACTTGGAGAGTAAATGAGTGGCTGTGTAGTACTGAGCCAACTAATGGGGCTACACTACAACAGGACTGAAGGGAACAGCATGAACAGCATGAAGCTGCATCAGACAAGGTTCATATTGGATATTAGGAAAAGGTTCTTCACCTTAGATATTATATCTTATAACAATCATTCATTCTCTAACTTATTATTTCAATTGCTTCTTAAGCACTATTAAAAACACCTCAAAATATCCTCCTCTTGATTTGATAGAATGAAATCTTCATATTGCACTGTTTAATTAATACCTACAGTTTCTAATTTCCGTTGTCATTTATTGATCTAAGCAATTTCTATGACTTTTAGCACATGTATTGAGTCTTCATGGAAAAGTGTTCTCAGCAGGGAGGCTATTGGAGTGGCTTCTGTGATGTAAGGTAGGGGTTGAATGCATGCAGAGCACAGATGGTTCCAGCTGGTTCCAAGAGCCCCACCAAACGGTATAGTTGGATCCACCAGCCACAACGGTGGCACTTCAGGGAAAACTTATTTCAGGAAGAACATATTACTTCACATAGTGAGGAAAAAGAAAAAAGAAACAATCCTTCAGACACCAACATCAGGAAAGAAGGAGGAGGAGATGTTTCGAGTTCTTGAAGAGAAAATGATTCCTCTGCAGCCTCTGGAGAAGACCACAGTAGAATAGGTACTTCCAGCAGCCCATGGAGGAACTCCCACCAGGGCAGACTGATATCTTCAGAAGGAATTATGGTTTGCAAAAAGCCCATGTTGAAGCAGTTTCACCTGACAGGAACTGTAGCCTATGGACTGATCCATACTGGAATGGCACAGAAGTATGAGAAGGAATAAGAAGCAAAGGGGAACTGTTGAGGACTGCCCATCACTTTCATTCCTCATCTCCTATCCCATAAGGGTAGCTAAGGAAAAGAAAAGACTTGGAAAAAATGGATGAGGGTACAAGAAAGGTGTTTTAATCTTCATTTCTCACTATCCCCATCTATTTTAAATGGCAATACATTAAATTTATTACGTAGAATCTTGCACCTGGGGAGGAGTAACTGCACGCATCTGTAGAAGTTAGGGCATAAGGTCCTGGAGCTCTGAGGAGAAGGACCTGGGTATTCTGGTGGACATCAGGTTGGCCATGAGCCAGAAGTGTGCCCTTATGAACAAGAAGGACAACGCTATCCTTTGGTGCATTAAAAAAAGCATAGCCAGCAGATTGAGAAGATGATCCTCCCCTGTTACTCTGTCCTGGTGAGGCCACATTTAGAATACTCAAAAAAGACGCTCTCCTAGAACGAGTCCAGTAGATGGCCACAAAGATGATAAAGGAACAAGAGCATCTCCCCTATGAGGAAAAGCTGAGTAACCTGGCTCTGTTCAGTCTGGGGAAATGAAGACTGAGAAAGTAATCTGATAAATATTTTTAAATATCTAATGGGAGGTGAAAGGCAAATGGATGAGGTCAGGCTCTTCTCGGTGATGCATAGTGACAGGACAAGGATCAATTGCCTAGAACACATACATAGGAAGTTCTGTACAAAGATGCAGAAGATGTGGGTGACAGAGCATTGGAGCAGGTTGCCCAGAGAGATTGTGGAGTCTCCTATGGAGATATTCAAGACCTCTCTGGATACCTACCTGTGAGACCTATTGTAGGAAACATGCTTTAGCAAGAGGATTGGACTCACTGATCTCTTAAGGTCCCTTCCAACTCCTGCAATATGAAATTAATTTTCCTCTAGTCTTTTTTGCCCATGAATGTAAGCAATAAGAAATCTCCCTGTCTTTTTTTAAACCAAGGCTTTATCTAAGCTTTTCATCTTACCTTCTTCCTGTCTTGTTGAGGAGGGGAGAGAAAGAATTTTTAGGTGAGAGCCTGGCATCAAGTTCAATTTAGAACCGCATTCAAAAGCATTTATAATTTCAAGATTGAAAAAAGACAGAATGCATAAATTTCACAAAAGTCAAGAAAAATTGTCTTTCACCTATGCAGGAATAATTATCATATATCTCTATCTTCACATTTTATTATTATCTTCCAGAGTGAAATCAATATTGAAAATGAGATCGGACAGTGAATTAAAAAGAAAAAAGAAACAAAACAAAACAAAACATTTCACCAGTTTAGATCTTCAATCATTACAATTTGTTTTGTAAAACAGAATTTGTCTTGCATGCTTTATAGCAGAAAGGCTGAACTAAATAACAAATGTTAACTGGAATTTATTCAGAAAAAAATATATGTGAAATGCAAACTACAGTATTCCCCAGGAAATATTCTAACTTGAGGTAAAAAAAACACAGATGCTTTTTTCACATCTCTCTTTCCTGTAGAATTTTTTCTACATATTCCTTTTGTTATGTCCTTTGTTCTGTCCCTTTACTCAGAGTAAATATTTGCAGTATTCAAGAAGCAAAGAAGCTCTCTTTAGAAAAAGAGCTTATTCCTTAGTAAAAATAAAAAAGAAATAGTAATTATAAAAAAGTGTGAGCGTTTATAACAAAACTAGCTGTATACACAAGCAGAATGACAAGATCAGGCATCCAGGTTGATATGAAAGTCAATGAGCTTTGTAAGATTATCTACTGTTATACAGGATATGTACATTCAAAACTTGGATGTCATACAAATGTTTTAGCAAGTAATCCTCATCTAAGTGAAAATAAATCCCCTACTTAAATTTAAGCCATTGTGTTTTAATGAAGTTTAACAGGAAAACTTCACTCTACCAAAGTGTATGTCTGTTCAGAGGAGCACTTCAAGAAATGCTATTCAGTTTTGCCATGCCAGGTATTGTTCTGCCAATATGGATAACATTTGAACACTTTCATAATCATTAATCAAAATTTCAGCTTTAAAATAATGAAAAGGTACTGCTGGTAAACACAAATTTTATGTAGTGACTGAGATTTTTAATTACAGTCTTCTTACTTAGCTTTAAGTTAACAGTTCACAGAAGATTGACACTGCATGGAAATGATCAATCAAAATTTCATATATCTGAAATGTGGCTATGGAAAAGCACAAGAGTGGGCTTGGGTAGAGAAAAGCACAAGTAATAAGAGCTTGATCCATATTATAAACATTTATATTAATTAATAGCATTTATGGTGTAACCAGTGTTTGACATATCTTCCTTAATTTAAATTATTGAAATTAATTAACTTCAAATCAACCAAGTGAACTTGCAGCAGCAGTTTGATCCTTACTATATGTATATATATATATATATACACGCACACACACGTATGTATGATAGACACTTCTAGGAATATTAATATTAAATTATTTGATGATACAATCCTAAATATGATGACAGAAAAATGATACAGCATCGGAAAGTTCCCCATCTGAAGAGTTGTGTCATTTTCTTCAGGCAATTGTCAGTATAAGAATATGAGTAAATAACTGAAAGCACAGTTCATGGAAGAGCTACATCTGGCACTAAAATAACTCACTAAAAAGGTCATCTCCAGTCATCATTTTGCATCTGAACTTAAGAAAAAAAAAATCAGCTTCGGTATTTCCTTTTACTAACTATATGCCAAAAACCACCCATAGCCCTGATTAATAACTACGTACAGTTTTCCTAGGCTTTCTGCAAAATTTGATTGAAATATTATATCAAGTGAGCGTAGAAGAGTCCCTTGTCCACACTACTGACTAGTTTAGAAGATGGTAATATGACAGCTCAGAACACTCCACAAGGCAGTAAGTTTCAAAAATTCCTGCCATGGCTTCTCTCTTTCCCCCCCTCCCCCTCCAAAAAAAAAAACCATATCAAAAAAGGACACATTCTATTTCATATGCATCATTTTGAATACAAATATATCTCACTACCAGCAGAACTGAATAATCAGCTGAATGTTCTCATTATCTAATAATATTTAATTGTTTTCCAAAAAGTTACGTCTGAATTCTGTATGCTACCTTTCAGCTGTAACAGTCAACAAAAAGTGGGAAAACTCCCAGAGATGTATAATAAATAAGGATAGCAGAATTTGATACCATTCAACATCTACATAAATTTACTTTTGAGCAAATTTATACTGCCTATCTTCCTCTTGGTATTAAAATTTCTGTTTGTGTTTACTTAAGTAAAGCTCATGTATAGATGCAGAATCTCCATTAATCCAGATGGAAATGACTCTTCCATAGAAAATATCTACAAAATTAACTTTACCAATGTCACATGAGTCTTAATTACTATGACTGCAGTTTAGACACCATCTTTACAGGTGCGTATTTACATTTAACTTTCTAAAATAGCAAACTAAATCCAGTCCTATGGATACACGTAATCTCTGATGTTCCAAAACATCTGAAATATTCTCATTGGGAGGAGCTACTAGAAACTCACACTCTTCTGGAATGGCAGATGTTGTCCAGGTGGAAATGTCTTACAAGATACTAAGGGATTTTTGCAACTGAATCTTTCTGTTTCTCTACATTAACTAGTCAGACTGTATATAGTAAAAACACAACAAGCTGGAGTAATTTTGTCAGGTGTACATATTCACTTTATTACTGCTCTCCAATTGATTGAAGCATGCTTAAATAGATGGAGATAGTGACAAATGAAGATTGAAACACCTTACTGAATATCTAGATGAAATGTCTATGAGGTTGAACTATCAGTGCATGATCCACAGTAATAGAAGGCATGAGAAAAAATCATAATGCAAGCTAGAACCCTATCTTCTCCACATGAGATGTCTTCTTTTGGAAAAAGAAGTCTTCCAAAGGTCCCTGTGTTACAAATAATAAAATCTTTGTGAGACTTAATTGTATTGTCCATGGTTCTCCTATGATGATGTAGGACTTAAATGAATTCACCCTGGTAGTATATAAAGGGTTATAAATGAATTTCTGTACAAATAAATAATTTAAAGATACTTTAAACATATATACTTTCATTGATGATGGAATAAAAGCAAAGTAGAAGCTTATTATTAAGAGCAGAGGGCATACAAGTGAAATTTCAGACAGAAGATTTAAAGCAAAATAATAATAATAATAATGCATCTTACATCAGACATAGTTAAATAATGACACTTTTACCGCAAAATTTGTGGATATGAAAAGCTTAAGCAAGATTTTAAAGTGATTACAGTCATCTGAAGGGGAAAAGAAAAACAACAAAAAAACAACAAACAAAAAAAAACATCTAACACAACTCCAGCAAACAAAGTCTTTGATCAGCAAATTGTCAGAAGATATGCAGTTGTCTTATATTTGTTTTATTTTCTAAATATTAGTAGTCCATGTCAGAAAGAATTTCAAAAGCTAGATGAATCCTTTGTCTGAGCCAATATAAGCATTTTTATTTACTTTACATAAATGCAGTAGATTATGGTGCCAGAAAAAAAAAAAAAAAAAAAAAAAAAAAAGTGGCAAAGCACTCAATAACAAACAAAAATCCTATTATTATTTAATTTTATATTGTCTCAACAACAACAACAACAAAAAAGTTATCTTCAAGAAGCACTCAGGTGTGGTCCTTAGGCCATAACAAATGACAATAATACACCTTAGTTAGAAATCAAAAATTACTACATGTGCATGCGGGCACACTTGTGTACAAAAAATATGCAGATACAAAGATAGAGCTCCATGTATTTTTTAATCTTTTTTTCTCATTTTTTTCCATAAGAGCTTCTTGAGGAACATATTTCAGATTGTTTTAGTTCTTTGCTTTGGGAAAATTCCATTTGCTGTTCAGTTTTTTTATTCAATATTATGCCAGATATTGACTATACATGGCAAAACTAAATGACTTTGATCCTTGATCATAAAACAAATATGTTTTGGAATTGCCTTCTCCATTCAACAACACAACAGAGATTTCTACTACTAACAGAGCTGACAGGAACTTCAAAAGTTTTACCATTTTATGAGCAATTAGATAACAACATAGATTTACCATAATGCTATAAGAAATGAAATATTCTTAAACCTTTTCAAGAATGAAGACAAAATAATAGATTCTTCAGCTGATCAGGTATAATATTTATCTAAGAGGAAGGAATCACTAGACAGTCACCTGCTCCTGGGATTATTTCTCACTTTTAGACAGCAACCTTTTAATTCAATGTCAACTAGTAAGGTTCCAAGATCAGGATTATCTTTTCTGTGGCAAATGAGATGTTTTCTCAAATAGTACTTGCTGTCTTTTCAGACCAAAAGATCTTGCACTTTGTCCTGAAAAGTGGCCTATCACCTTCATCAAAGTAAGTTTACAACTAGTCCTAACAAGAAGCACACACAATTAGCCTCACCTGTAGTTTCATATCTTGTCTACTTTAGCAGGCAATAAATACAGAATTCGTCTTGGACGGTCCCATTGTCCATGCAACTGATCAAGTCCATCATCCTGCAGTGGCCACCAAATAGAAGCTAAAAGAAGCCTCCTTTGAGGCTTTGGTGCTTTTGGTTTTCTCTATGTGTTTCTAAAACACAGTTGTGCATTTGAAACCCAGAGAGCTGATGTGCCTCTTCATTTTTCCCAAGGATTTCAGCAAGTGCTAAGAAGCTATCTTTCAGTCCATGCAACTTTAGGACATACTGATAATGCTTAGGTGCAGGTGCCTGGGGCATTTTCTGATCAGATAAAGAGGATTAGAATATGTAAAGGAAACATGTACTCTTTACTCAAGGCTTTAAAAAGAGTTTTCTCTAACTTCATCTAAGTCACATTTCTAAATTACAAAATCTTTTTCAGGTCTTTAGCCCTGAGTTTTAAATTTGTCACTGGAAAATAAATAAGTAAGTAAGTAAGTAAGTAAGTAAGTAGTAACATCTTTTAAATTAATAAAGAGAAAGTTAATAGTGTAGAAGTTTCCTATATGAGACTTGCTGTAGTAATTTTCTGCTGATGTTGCTCTAAAGAGGGCTCATGGAGAATTGATTATATTATCTGTTTATGATAATTTATGATATTATAGAAGAAAATAATATTTTACTTTATTCACTGTATCTAGAAGACTTGAATATAACAATGAATGTAGCACCTCTGTGGTTCCTAGCCCTTTCAGGAACCAAATTATTTTTATGTGCTTTGTGGTAATCACAAAATTCAGGCTATTATTCCACTGCCTGGATAAACTTCCACCAGTGTGAAAAATGTGAGGTAGTTTTCATTGTGGATATCTGCAAAACTGTTGTGCTTCAGTAGAAACTTCAAGAAAACTTTATTAATTTAAATCGGTTTATTTAAAAATTTGGATCCTGGTGATCTGTTTTACTGTAGGCTATCTGTTTATATAAGATTTTGTTTGATTTAATGCACAAAATGCACGTTGAACTGAAATACTAGTTTTGTAATGTTTACGTACCTGTTTAAAATTCAAGTAAACAAATATCCTGCTCTTGCTAATTACACAGGTCCAAGAAGCTGCAATGAATTCAATAGACATTATTTTCTCTAAGCAGCTGCTGTCAGTGCAGCTAATGATTACAAATATAGTACTTTTACAGAACACTAAGCAACCCTTTAAAAGAAAAATTGGGTAAACAAATTTTACAGTAACAGAATGTATGTTCTATTTAATGTTATTTGATTTAAGAAACTGCGCATTTTGAATCACCAAACTGGCTTTGGAAAACCTGGCTACATTTTGACACATTTTAAAAACTAATTGACATAATTGCATTTCTCACATTTTGTAAGAGAATAGATTCTGACTTTTTTTTTACAAGTTGTGACAAAAATTTCTGTCAGTGATAAATGGAAAGCACTCCTTTTACTCTTCTTACTTGTTTCACTGCATCTTTATTTTTAAGTAAATTATAAAAATGTTTTCATATACTGCAGGCTTATAAGTGAAACTATGGCAGTTTGGCTGATTTTTCCAGCTTTTTTTGAAATTTCAGACCCATAAAGAAGATACAGTTCCATGGTCATAATCTTGTTGTAATCAGAATGACTTTGTCACTGAATACACTCAGTCATCACAGGTAATTATTGAATAAATGTGGTAGCGTTGATAGAATTCATAGTCCTAGTTTCAAAGTCAGTATACTCCTTATATCTTGGAAGTATGAAATAAGATATTTCTCTATAACACCATATAGAAAATTTTCTCAGACATACAGTTGAATAAGAAGATCGAAGTACATAAACATCATCACTCCTCTCACTCTTGGTTCTAGAAAAATAACATACAAGGTTATCAGCTGCATAGGAATACAATAAATTCCATTGTAACCTTAGTTTGGGAGGAAGATTTTCACTCAGAGGGTGGTGATGCACTGGAACAGGTTGCCCAAGGAGGCCATGGATGCCCCATCCTTGGATGAATACAAAGTCAGGCGGGCGTGGGTAGTCTGGTCTAGTAGTTGGCAAGCCTGCCCATGCAAGCGGGGTTGAAACTAGATGATCTTTGAGGTCCTTTTTAACCCAAGCCATTCTATGTTTTTATGAACTGGAGGGTCAAAATCCCCCAATTTACAGTAAGAGCTGTGTTAGAACTGAGGTATGTGATTTGTTTTTAATTATATTACAGAATCAAATGCAGTCTCCTCATCTTCTGTCTCTTACTTTTAAGTGTGAAGCATTTCTTTAGCATTAATTACTCAATATAGAAGTAAATAATCCAAATCATAGTTTTATTGTAATGATACAGATAGTCACACATGGAGGTCAGTTTAGCTTTCCAGGTGGAGAAAAGTAATATAAACCTTTCATTTACTACACAGAGAAAATAGTACCCTCAGGCCATTGCTAGCCTTGCTAATATTAGGGGAAAAAAAAAAAAAAAAAGTCTACTCCAGTTGTGTGTAGACATAGATTGACATTTCAGTGTGGCTGAGCAAATACCCACCC
Source organism: Chrysolophus pictus (assembly GCA_037305975.1). NCBI lineage: Eukaryota > Metazoa > Chordata > Aves > Galliformes > Phasianidae > Chrysolophus > Chrysolophus pictus. Next base: position 34,940,353 of record CM074576.1, on the reverse strand, counting down.
AGTACTGTGAACTGATCTTGCTGAATGAATGAAATGTTTCTTCATCAGCTATCCGATCTGGTAGAGTTGTTATTCACATTTTTAATAATAATAATAATAATAAACCTATGGAAATTAGCTATGCCTAGGATGAAGTAGCTTCTGGCAATGTTTATAGAAGCAGGAGGTAGAATAGCAAACCTAAGTACAGCACCTTAAACATAGGGGGAAAAAAAAAAAACACACATGTTAACTCAAACATTTAAAACACTTTCAATAAACAGCACCTTCACTGACTTAGGATCCACTGGATAGTAATATAAGTGTTTACCTGCTTTCTCAAAATTAGTAAAAAGGAAACTCTTATTTACAAGAAACCCAGTTTAAAAAATAATATTTATATTCAAATATCTGTAAATTCAAAATGGTTAAGACATTTGTTCAGAAATCAGAAGACACAATTCTTTAAATATTTTTCCCACTTATTTAAATGAAAAAGGACTAAAAAAAGTAAAATCTCAAAAGATACCTTTATAGAAATTGAAAGAATAAGCTTTTTAGATCTTCTAAAATACTTTAACTTTTAAATTCCTTCTATTTTTTTTTTTTTTTTACATTTATTCTATCTTTACTTATGTTCCCAAATGGCTTGGTTGTTTTGCTGTTGCTTTTTTACTTTACTTATTTCTTCATAATGAATATGTTATGTTTTATAAAGGTGATCAGTTATAATTTAGAACCATATTATCCCATATTTATAGAATCATAGAAAGGCTTGTGTTGGAAGGGACTTCAAGGATCATCAAGTTTCAATTCCCCTGCAACGGACAGAACTGCTACCTGCTAGATCAAGTGCTAGATCAGACTGCCCATCCAATCCGGCATTGAACACCTCCAGGAACGGGCATCCACAACCTCTCTGGGCAGCCTGTTTCAACTATCAAACATTTTAATCAGAGAGTTTGAAGCTATTAAGAAATGCAACATCTCATTGAAAATGTTTCCTATATTTTAGGGAAAAAAATTATGCACATTCAAGATTCATATGTACTGAACATGGAAGTTTATGACTGACTCTCTTGTGAGAGAGATAACTCATTTCCATGAAACTGTTTATATGTTTTATTTGAAACAAGTTGGTTAAAATTGCTAAGCAGTAGTTGGTAGTGGAGAACATCAACACTGTGAAAAAAATTATGTACAAGGGAGTGATCATCTGTCCCCAAACCAAGTAAAAAATGTTTGGCACCCTGCACATGATTGGGCACATTCACATCAAAGACTTGGCTGTGATCTGCTGCTAGATCTATCTGGTTCCAACATAATTTCTGTCATAGGTACCTTTTGTCATAGGTACTTTTTACCTGTTTTGTACCTTTTGCCATTCAAAATGCTTGAAATAATTGCAGAATTCTATTGCAGCTCACCAGTAAAGTATTTTTACAGCAAGAAACTGGATGTGTGTGCTGCATCCCCAGAGAGATGGCATGAAGGCATGTAACTCTGCATTAGATTACTTTCCAAGCAGTCTGGCAAAACAGTGGTGAAGGACCATGTGTATAGAGGACAACATCATAACCTTTTATCTACACTATCTGTAACAACTGATACGTGAAGTGAAAACTCTCTAAAATCACATTTCAGATTTTTATTTCAAAAGAGTGCTTGGGAACTGACATTCATGAAATTCAGTAGACCAAGGACTGGAGGAACTGAGGAGCTAATCTACTTGAAAGGAAAAAGCAGATCTCCAGAGGAAGACCAGACTTAGCTCTGTCTTTGTCTTCAGAATTTCATGTGGGCTAGCTGAACACTAATCTTTGTGTTATTCTGTAGGCATCTGAATCAAGAATTAATTGTCACAACAGTGACTATTATTCTTCAGTGTATAACAAGCCAAACAATTAGGATATTTTGATTGAAAGATATCTACTCTTGATTTAGTAGCAGCAGATTCATTTAGTTCTGAAGGTCTAATGATAAACAGCTCAGCAAGGCTCCCATAAATAGCAATCATCCTAAATGCGAACATAATTAAAATTCAGAATAATCTTTTTATCTAGAGAGAGCATTTCACACTGTTCTTAGATTACTGATTCTCTCTCTGTGACTGAAACACTGAGAATTCTGCCAGATAGTAAATATTAGTTACTTAAAATTACCTTAATTCAGTTCAAAGGGAATTCAGCACCTAATCAATATTTTCAAGTGTAATAAAAATGCTTAATTTCAGTATTTCACAACATGAGTTCCTTTTGTTGTTTATATGCATATTGACTACCCAAAATCCAGTGAAGTCCATGGATCTTTTAGTACTGAGTTTATCAGAAAGTCAATAATCATAAGTATACGCCATATATTATAAATATTTGGTTTAGGTATCAAAAAAATAAAATACAGTAACTGTTTTTCAGCACTTTTGAACTCTGGCAAACCTGTAGCCGAAAAGTACATCTCTATGGGCTGAAATCTAAAGTGAAAAAAAAAGTAATTACCATAGAATGAAAAGAGGATTTCCAGCAGCCAGCTTGCCAATATGAATAAAATACGCCTCAGCATCCAAGCCTTTCTGAGTGATTTATTTAATCAGCTAATTGAAAAGGCATAAAGCTGACAAAGCCAGATAATTGATCTTATAGTTCACAGTTCATAAATGTAGGTTCTGCCCCTGGCCATCTTTGCACAGTACTTCATGTGTAGTGTCATACTTCTGCAAGAGGTTGCTCAGAGGATTATAAAATTTGGGTTTAAGTATAGGCTTTTGGCATGACTTAAACTTTGCTTCTCTAGTTCTGTTCAATGAAAGTAAATAACTATAGTGATACATGGGTAATGTACTACCGAATTTGTTTTATGAAAATAATATCAGTATACTAAAAACCTGTTATTTTGGTGGAATGCCGAGGAGGTCATAATAAGGGAGTTTAGGGGTGCATGTGCTTTTTTTTTTTTTTTTTTCTTTTGAGTGTGTGCGTGTATTCTCCTATTAAAAAGTTATCAAGTATTCTAAAGTACTGCTAAGGTATATCCAAGTATAGAAATGTGAGTTACAGAAGAGAAAAAATTATTTGGAGAAGAGAAGGCTATGGAGAGACCTCATTGTGGCCTTCCAGTAATTGAAGGGAGCTTATAAACAGAAAGGGGAACAGCTGTTTATGAGGGTGAATAGTGATAGGACAATGGGGAATGGTCTTAAACTGAGACAGGGTAGGTTAGGTTAGATATTAGGAGGAAGTTTTTCACTCAAAAGGTGGTGACCTACTGGAACAGGTTGCCCAAGGAGGTTGTGGATGCCCCATCTCTGAAGGCATTCAAGGCCAGGCTGCATGTGGCTCTGGGCAGCCTGGTCTGCTGGTTGGCAACCCTGCACACAGCAGGGGGGTTGAAACTAGATGATCATTGAGGTCCTTTTCAACCCAGGCCATTCTAGGATTCTATGATTCTGTGATTCTATGATTCCATAAGAAAATATTTAAAAATTTACAATGAATGAACAATTAAGCTCTCTAAAACAACAATGCAAACAGTATGCAATATAGCACTTCATCTGTGTCCCATGTACTTCTACAGTATCTTGAAGACACAGATTTCTGCCTCAGACTGTAAATAAATGACAAATAAATGCAGACACCAAAAATGCAGATTAAAAGTTGTTAGAAAAATTTAGGATTTTTAGGGAAACTAAAAAATCTCTACAGAAACAAAATCTATATCTGATGCAGTTATTTTTATTTTCTGGTGATAAGAAGTATTCTGTTGGGACAATACAGATTGAACTCAGAGAGGGTTCTTTCTTTGGGGTATAAAAACAAAGCTATCAATAATATTTTATGTTGTGTCAATTTCTCTTTGCAGACATAAAAAAATGCTCTTGTGTCTGTGCTTTTGGTTTCGTTTTGTTCTTGTAAAGATTTTTTCATAACACAAATATTATTTTTTTTAAAGACTGGTCTGTCCCCATACCTTAAACATCCTTTGTCCAGTAACTGAGTCATAGAATTATAGATTAAATTGTAGAATGACTTTGATTGGAGGGGACCACAAAGATCATCTAGTTCCAAATACCCTGCAGCAGGCAGAGCTGCCAACCATTAAATCAAGTACTATAACAGATTGCCCAGGTCTCCATACAACCTGGCTTTAAACACCTCCAGGAATGGAGGTCTCTCTGAGCAGCCTGTTCCAGCATCTCACTGCTCTCTCTGTAAAGAACTTCCCCCTGACATCCAATCTAAATCATCGCTCTGTGAGCTGAAAATCATTCCCCCTTGTCCTATCACTTGTAAAAAATTTATTCCTCTCTTTTTTATAATTCCCTCTTAAATACTAGAAGGCCTCAATGAGGTCTCTTCTCCAGGCTGAACAAGCCCAACTCCTTTGACCTATCTTCATAGGAGAGGTGCTCCAGCCCTCTGATCATCTTCTTAGCCCTCCTCTGGACACTCTCTAAAAAGCTACACATCTTTCCTGAGTTGGGAGTCGAAGACCTAGACACAGTACTCCAGATGGAGCCTCAGGAGGGCAGAGCAGATGGGAACAATCACCTCCCTCGCCCTGCTGGTCTCCCCTCTTTTCATGCAGCCAAGCATATTATTGGCCTTTGGGGCTGCGAGCAAACATTGCTGGTTCATGTTATGTTTTTCATCTACCTCCTGGGTCCTTCTCTGCTGTTCTCCTGCAGTTCTTCTTGAAAGGTAAGAAGGGCCCCATAAATGAAAGTAAAAAGGCAAGAAGGCTTCACAGTGACTGGGAATAAGGGGGATGAAGGGGAATAGTTAGAGATAGTTTACAGAAGCAAGAATGTAGACCTTGTTAGAAAATAAGGAATGGCAGACACTGTGACTGGGATAGTGAGGGGGATGAAGGCCATAAAGATAAGGGTTTGAGAACAGCCCGAGGACATTTGGCAAGGAGGTGATTAGATGTCCACAGGGCAAGAAGAAACTGGTTTGGGGGGATGCCCCTCCGAAAGGTCAGAAGTTTACAGTGAAAAAGGTCAGAAGCCTTCAAGAGGAAGACAACAAATCTTCATCCCATGAATTATCCCACTATGCACACGCAAGAGGGGAGGGTCTACATGCTAATGAACTCTCGGGGGTGTAATGAATATGTATCCGAATTCCGGGAAAACTATTGATTATGTATTAGTTCAGCCTATATCTGTAGCACGATTTTTCCAGAAGGTGTGCAAGTTGGGTGGATCTATCCCCCTTGCACTTGGTGTCTGCACAGCACTGAATAAACCGTACCTGCTTTGTAATCTTACTTGGGTTACAGAGCTTGATTCCGCACGTCATTCTCCCAGTCTGTAATACATACCTGGGACTGCCCTGATCCAGGTGCAGCACCTTGCACTTGGCTTTGTTGAACTTCATTAGATTTACATGGAACCACCATTTGAGTTTGTCAGGTTCCCTGTGGAGAGTATCCCTTCCTTCTAATTACTCCAAGAATTAACATCTTTAATATTAAATTGCAAGTTAATTCTTAAGAAGTTTTGCGATAGAAGAAAGTCAATAAATAAGTGGATGGATAATTTTTGCCAAGCGTTTCTAAGCATACTACTGTTGTTACTTAATGAATAAAGCAAAATAAATTACAAATGAACATTAAAAAAAAAAAAGAGAGAGAGAACAATGCAGTTTCCAAACATGATGTCTTTTATTCTGGCTCACAACTTCCCTGGAAGCACTTTAGAACCTTTTTGCTCTGGCTTTTTCTGCTTCATTATGTCCCGGGGGCATACAGCTCACCTTCACCCTCAGCTGCTGAAGGAGACTAAAGCAGATCAAACAATGTACTTGCTTTCCTTTTTATAACTTTCTAGCTGCTTCTGCCTGTCAAATCCCTGATCAGCCCTACAAGATGTTGTCTGATCCTTTCCAAATGACTTTATTGCCAAGGTGACAAAACAATTCTGTTCCATAGGAGTTGCCGACTTATTGTAAAAGCAATTACATTTGAAGCCAGTAATGCTATTGTTAACTCTGATCAGAACTCTCCGAGAATTTCAGTTAAGGCTCTGGCTAAACTACAGCACGAAAGTAATGATTGTTTTTACAGTCTAAATAGTTGCAATTTGTCAGACAGAAACAGAACACTTAGCCTCAAAAATGAAATCTGCAGGCTGTGCAGACAAACTCCTCAAACTGTTACACCAACAGAGCAAAAGCATAGTATTAAGGAGAGAAGATTATGACTTCCCACTGAGAATGAAACCATGTAAGAAATACAAGATTGATATTTTCTAATGGAAATAAACTGAACTCCTATTCTACTAGTCACTGCCACTATTTGTACTAATGCAACAACTACGAAATGAAGATACAGGGAAATTTTGAGAGTAAAATGTACTGCTAATAAACTTAGAGACATGACATAAATATGAGTAGTAACGTTCACTACTCATTTTTGTCTAGCAGTGCCTTACAGGTGAAGGAGCCCCTTTCCTCCCCACTGGCATAGGGCACAGGGATCACCTGGGGAAGGAAGCCCAGGGGACTCAAGAAGCAGGAAAAAGTTTCCAGCATCTTTATGAAAAGAATCATGGGCTATATTCATAGTTTCAGTCTAACTCATTCTGGAGGTCACTGCTTAATTTTGGGACAGATTGCTTGAGCAAAAGCTATATACCCCATTTTTTAAATTTTTTTTCTTCAGTAAATCTTCCATTCAGTTCTCAAAGAAGAAGCAGTTGGCCCATTTTTCTAAAATGTAATTCTTTTGCCTTCAGTTCTATACTTTGAACGCTGAATAATCAAGTTCCCCTCCTGTAGAATCATTTGCATCTTAACGCTTGAGGCACTCATGTCACATTTAAGTAAACTTTTAATGTCTTCTCCCTGCTAGCTCTGATCTGTATTTGTTAATATATTGTGCTTTGTTTTCCACCAACTTCACTTCATCTATCCGTAGACCCCATCTGTAAATGTCTTCTTATCATGCAAATTGAAGGGGAAGGAGACCTCTCACATATTTTCTAAAACATCTTACATAATGAAGATATCATTCACGGTTAAGCCCATTGGCATTTCTCTAATTTAAGTAATCATTACAATACATGTAAAGGCAGAAGAGAAATTGAGATAATCTTTCTTGAACTCAGAAATTATGAGGCAAGTATCGTTATAAGTGTTTCCATCTTTCTTTTCTTGTGTGTACTTTGTGAAGGTTCATTAGTTCATGTCCTAAAGATATGAATTACCATAAATGGGAATTATTTTATCTATGGGATTACGTTGGCCTATCTGGCCAGCTAAATCTTGCTTTGATTCTGACAGAGCCAAAACAGATGTAAAGCTGTGTCAATGATACAGTGTTCCTGAGAGTTCAGTTAAGGCTGCTTTTCTATTCCACTCCCTATCTTAACAACAACAATTTCTGAAGAAATGAATTTTAAACACAACTTTGACATATGGACAGAAGAAGGGAAAAAAATACATGTGAGATTAAAGTTTAATCTCTGTAGGAACAATAAATCCATTGTCCATTTAGTTGAACATTATTTCACAGATCATCCAATGAATAGAAAGTAAATTCATTTTTTCTGTGATGAATGATATATATTCACTTTTGAAATGCAGCCTGAGCCACTTTGCCTTTTCATTTCAAGGACATTTTAGGCATCTGTAAGATTCAACCTTTTATTATAATTTCATGCTGGGAAAGTACAAAGGATTGTCTGAGTCAATAAAAGACTATTCAGGGGAATAGACAAAACTTTAATAAGTCAGTGATGATATATCTTATTTTAAAAGACAGATGATTTGGCCTGAGTGTGCTACCACTTTAGCAAGCTGTGTGATTAACTCTTTAGTTGGGAGAGTTAGCAATTTCCTTCATATGCAACAATGCTCTTGCTTTATAAACCTTCAGTAAGATGTACTTGAGAGAACTGCAGATTTATCAGGGTTCTGTAATGACTGCTGGAAAAGAATTGCACTAACTGAACTAGCTACTTCCTAAATGGAAGTCATCTAAACTGGATGAGTATTGGTATAATAGTGGCAAAGTTCAAAAATCTGCATTTCCAATCTCAAACTTCATAGTGATACAATAAATCCCGCTGCCTCTCATTAGACACTTATAGCACAACGTATCTTTTCCTGAAGAAAAAAATGTTCAATAGAAATGTTCAATAGTTGTCACAGTGTGATTTTACTCCTTCATCTGATTCGGCTAGGTACAGCTACCTAGCCAGGATAATTTTCTAGAAGAATCGTTGGTCTCAATGGGAAAGCCTGCTTGTTTGTTCATCTCTTAAATAATCACATGCAATTTCTGAATAGTCAAGTATGTTAATATTAGTCAACTTTGTTAATTTACAGAAGCAATGTTTAAAAAGCTCATTTACATACAGCAGTACAAGACAAGAGAACACAATATATGCACACCATTGTCATGTATGTGCTAAACTTGTCATTTACAGGACTGCAAGCAAGAGTAAATTCATTAGCATTCTTTGGTTTTGGCACCTACAAAGAAGTACAATAGCTGGTATCAGTATGAAAAGCAGTTAAAACTTAATTCTGGTGGTCTCCATACACTGTTATTTCCAAGTGACTACCAAGAAAAAAACTATTGTGTTTCAATTGCACAAACTTCATTTTGCTACTAAAGCAGTGAAGAGAGGGGTTTAAGCTTTCTCAGAGTTTTCAAAGAATGTAGATTGAGAGCTGTTGGATTTTTTTGCTTATTCCCTTTGAAAGGAAGGAGTTATTTATTTGCAAATGCAGCAAAACATTCTTCATAGCATGAGACTGATAATGAGACCTGAAGATTGGCTCTATTTTGTTAACTGATACAGAAAAAAATGTTAGATTTTAAAGTCAAAACTGTGATATAAGTAAAATAGAGATTTGTATATTATTATATATTAATATATTTATATAATGTAATCTATGGTTAGCATAATATTCAGGAAGTAATCAAATGAGATGAGTGGATATCAAAATAAGGTAGTAAAGCCAATAGATCTCTGCAGAAAAATGCAAGTCACTAAGCAATGTAATGAGCAGCACAAAGTATTTCATCAGCGTCTAGTGAAGGTCAGTCATGCCATATTTTCTATTTATGATTTTAAAGTACAAGTAGGAAAGAATGCTTTCAAGGAATATAATTGCATTGAAAAACACTAATGGACTCATATACTCTCTGCATATAAACTCAACTTTTATACTTCAAAATTAATTGTGCTTCCTTTATGCTTTCTATTTGTTGTGATTATTTGTATTTCAAAGAGTAAAGCACATTCATTGTAACCAGTTTTGGTAAAAAATCCTGCTGTAGTTACTTTTCTTCCTGTCTTTCAGACATTCATCTTCAATTGGTTTACTTACCGGTGCTCTCAAGGATTACCTGGGATTTTCACATGTTCTACACAAATTTCTACGTGTTATAGTTTACTTCTAAACCAGATATGGAGTTGAAAGTTTATTTGGAGAAGTAATACCAGTAAAACTAGAATTCAACTCTAGGAGAACCTAGAAGGACTTCCACAGATTCTGCTCATCAGGGTCCAGGAAGGCCCCAGCATTCCCTACCATGAAAGCAGGAGCTCTGTATAGTTACCTGAGCACTACAATATATTTTGAGTAGCTTCAGTAACTATTCAAAAATGCCATAGAGGACAATGAGGTCTAATAAATTTTGGCGAGCATGTTGCAATGAAGAATTTAGTATTCTATAGTCATTTATGATTAGTGACCTCAAAAGGTCAAGCATCAAGTTGTTAAAGAGAAAATGCATATGCTGTTGCTTTTTTTGTTTGTTTGTTTTTCATTTTTATTTGATTTGTTCTTTTATGTTTTTTTGTTGTTGTTGTAGTTTTTATTTGCTTGGTTGATTTTGTTGTTGTTTTTGTTGTTCGCTTTTTAAGAGACTAGGTCAAGAACTTTACAAACCTTTAAATATTAATAATATATGTGATAAGTTTAGGACAAGTCTTAGTGGTGACCAGGCACTATTCCTACATAATCATGTATGTGCATATTTGCTTTATTAGGTTCTCTCAGTTCTGAAAAAATGTTTCAACATCAGCTAATTTTGAGAAATGCTTCTTATTATTAATAATAAAATAACTCATTTTTAAATTATCTTACTAAACTATGAAATGGTATCTAATGAGCTTTTGTTTTAAAGGGCAGAGGATTCTCACAGATATACAGTTATGGGCATAAGATATATACATATCTTTTCTTGAATTCTACCTTCCATGCAATCATACAGCCTTGGGTAACACATTTCAACTGAAAAAAAATCTGAGCTGAATTAAAAAGAATTATTAAATGTGTGCTAACTTCTAAATCAGATATCCTTAATATTCTCATGCTAAGTATCTATACATTTGTCAGTTTGCTATAGCTTTACTATCCTCTTTTTCTCAGCAAAGACAGGTGGCCTATGTTTTATGAAGTCTCAGTTTTCTTTTCCCTTGATTGACCATGCAAGCCAATATTCACAAATTACAAAACTTACACTCTCATTTTCTGCAATTAGCCTGAAGCGAAAACAAATCACAGCTTTGGACCAATTTTTTTTTTTTTTTTTCCCATGCAGCTTCAAATACCTTCCAAAACTTTTAGAAATTTCAAGCAGATTAATATTTTATAAGAAATCCCTGCCAATTCTATCGTCTGTTAGCCTGTAAAATGTCTATATTATAAAGTATTATGTCAGATAATGTTTTTATTTCTAATACACTTTCAGCACTGCACTTTTAGTGCATTATTTTTTGCTAGTTCTCATTACAAAATATTCCTTTGTACATATCATTTTGGCCCAATTCCATGACTACCAAAAAATAATTTCATACGATCCACCAGACTACAGTGAATGTAACGCTCTGGATCATGCAAACACAGATCAGTGTAAGCATCTCTCGTTTCAATGGGATTTAAATAGCTGCTTGCAGTTGCTCAGAGATTAAAAGATTTCAGTGAGACCTTTTTTAAGATAGATCACTGCTGCCTAATCTAATCCTGTGAGAGTTTTTGCCTTAATCCCTAAAATTCAGTTTCCACACTTTTAATATCATATGGGTCTTTTTTCCTATATTGTATGAAATTGTAACTGTTTGATATATCAATCCACAGAATGCACTAGAAAGACAGCAAAGAACATAGGGATATTGGGTATTTTTACTATGTGTGATAATACATGGAAACAAAATAGTTGACATGATTCTGTAGCTATACTTTAACAAAGAAACATTATGATTGCTATGACTACTATGATCTGCTACAAAGATGATTAGAGGGCTGGAGCACCTCCTCTATGAAGACAGGTTGAGGGAGCTGGGCTTGTTCAGTCTGTAGAAGAGAAGGCTGCAGGATGACCTCATTGCAGCATTTCAGTATCTAAAAGGAGCCTACAAACAAGAGAGTAAAGAGAATCAAATCTTTACAACAGTAGATAATAGCTGGACAAAGGGAAATGGTTTTAAGTTGAAGGAGGGAAGATTTAGGTTGGATATAAGGGGACAATTCTTTACTATGGGAGTGGTGAGGTGCTGGAACAGGTTGCCAAGGGAGGTTGTTCAAGGCCAGGTTGGATTTTGCCCTGGGCAGCCTGGTCTAGTATTAGATATGGAGGTTGGTGTTCCTGCTTGAGGCACTGGGGTTGGAATGTGATGATCCTTGAGGTCCCTTCCAACCGAAGCCATTCTATGATTCTATGATTCTATGATTGCTATAGGATGTACATGTGATTGTAAATGAAGTACCTGCAGGTTTGGGAATTTGTTGATTGAGCTTCCACATTAAAAAAATACATACACAAATAAGAAAAAAAATAAAATTCCTGTGCATTTTAACATAGAAAAATAAGAGCAATTACTCTTCTTATTTTCGATGAACCCCTCATGATTATCCAGCTCATTGCCATACTCTATTATTCATCACTTCTTCTATAAGTGGCTTTGTATTTTTTACTGGATGAAAGTTAGTTCTACCATCTTGCCTACTCATTCTTCAGTGTGTAATGCAGAGACTATGTCTCCTCATGGCTCATTCTCAGTTTTTGATTTTACTGTTGGTCTCAGATTCTGCTTCATCTTCATGCTGAAACAGGGACTGGGGAATTTCAGTTACAAAAATGTTTATTGGTCTTACATGGTAATATATGAGGGTGCTGCTGGGGTGGTCTTTGTGAGAACAGATGGGATACTGTCCCATACTAGATAAAAGCCAGCTCTAGATGGCTCAAAATGGGATCTGTTTCCGGCAAAAGCTGAGACAGTGGCCCTGGTTGCACTCTGTGAGACCAGATTTTAGAAAGAAAAAAATAAAATAAAATAAAATAAAATAAAATAAAATAAAATAAAATAAAATAAAATAAAATACTGCGCAGCTGGGAAGGAGGAGTGAGAAAATGCGAGAGAAATGGACCAACAGGCACCAAGGTCAGTGCAGGAGAGTGGCTGGAGGTGCTGCAGAAGCTCTCTGCAGCTCAGAAGAGGCCCCGCATGGGCACCACGCAGAGCAGATCTCCGCATGCAACCATGGAGGAGCCCACAGTGCAGCCGTGGATGTGTCCTGACGGAACTGCAGCCCATGGAGAGTCTCCACAGAAGCAGCCCTGGTCCAGAGCCACAGACCATGGGAACCAGTGCTGGAGCAGATGCTCAAGGGTGGACTCTGTGGTACGAAGCCTTGCTGGAGCAATGATTGGAAGGCTGCAGCCTATGAGAAGCCCAAGCAGGATCAGTTTGGGAAGGATGGCGTCCCATGGAAGGGATTTCATGTTGGAGCTTGGGCAGGCCATGAAGGAGCAATAGACCTGCATTGTCATGGACTGACAGCAGCCACCATTCCCTGTTCTCTTGTACTATTCTGGTGAAGTAGGTGGAAGAGGGTGAATGAAATGAAAATGTTTTTAATTTGCTTTAAGTTTCTCACCATTCTAGTCTGTTAGCAATAGGCAATAAACTAGATTCATCTCCCTCTAGTGAGTCTATTTTGTCTAGAATGGTATCAAGTTGAGAGCCTTTTTATTTTCCATTATCTTTTCTCCTTTTGCTCTTTTGAAAAGAGAGAGAGTGGGAGAGCAGTGTGGTGGAGCTCAGCCATCAGTGTGGAAGACCGTAAAATGAGAATCAAAGCCTTTCAGAGATGCTAGAGGACTCTTCCTCTTCGTGCTAACTAAATAGCCTCCAAATGCCTTTCTTTTCTCCTACTGGTCTGAGCCACCTTACTTTTTGTTAACATAGATGGAGGAATCCCAACACACATTAAAAGCTTTCTTAGTCTCTCCAGCCTTTTCAGACAAAATATGCAGGCAGAATGTGATTCTGAACTTGATATAAATCTTTCTTTTCACCTCTATGCCTTCATCCAAGTTCAGAGCATCTTTATATTCACCTTCAATTTATTTTGTTTTATTTTATTAAAAAAAATATAATAAGAAGAAGAACTGTAATTGAGTGTTGAGTGTTTTGGCAATAGCCACCAAAACTATTATGACTGCTCCATTGCAACTGCAGCAGTTCCAAGTCATCTTTAATCTATGGTTGATGGTCATGATAGCCTTGTCTCATTCCATTGGAGTTGTTTTTTTTTTGCCTATGAATGTTTACTTAGGGAGTCTTTAATCCAGAGATCGACACAATACATGGTAACTCTTTTTGTACTTGGAGATATTACTATACATTTGGTCAATCACCAACACCAATAAAAAACCCACAGAGAAACACCTTAGTTTATGTATCAGTATATGTGCAGCAGATCTGCATGTTCAAAATTGCTTTCAAAAAAACCTATATATGTAAACTTTTTGTGTTGTTTCTATTAGTATTATTGTTTAACCCAAAGAATCATTACATTTTATTCAAACAATTCTGTACTAATTCAAATTAGTGACTAATGTTCCCATCTTTCTATCTACAGAATGTTTTTGAGATTTAAAAATAAAAAAAGAAAAAAGAAAATAATAAAAAAAAAAAGAAAATAAAAAAAAAAAAAGAAGAAAAGAAAAAAAGAAAGAAAGTGTCTAATACATTATGGATATTTAAACTGGGGCAATCCTAACCAGCACAGATGATAGATACAAATCACCAAAATAATAAGCTCATGTTCTGAAATGTCAAATGTGCTGGTTAAAATAGCCTCTGACAGTCTAACTTGTAGGTCTAGGAGATGGGCAAATATGTAGTGAAATTTTTTTAGCATTATGATATTAATATTTTTACCTTAGATAACTGCTCTTGTAAAATTTTCCCCAAATCTTGGACATAAATTTGGTTTCTATGACCACCTGGTTTATGTATATTACCTTTTAAAAGCTCGTGCTTTTGTTACATCCTACATTCACCATAGATTAAAAATAATGAGTGCCTATTTAAAATGTCTTTTTTTTTTCTTTTTTTCCCATAACACATTCTAGTAGTTGCATAGGTCTTTTTCTCATCCTTTTCCAGCTCTTTTTGAGGCTGCCCTATAAAATGTAGTTCCTAAAATCTGATGAGTAGAATTTCCATGGATTAAATACAGAACCATTTTTAGGACCATGAGATTCATTTATGGCCTTAGTGATTGTATAATATCCTCAAGAAAGAGTTACAGTCCACTTCCATGAGATACAGTAATGACAAACTGAAACATATAAACAAAATGCTTATTATGAAGCATTGTTAAACCTAGTCTGACTGCACTTAAGTGAATCTAGGATAGACTATGTCACAGGCAACCAAAGGACAGCTTTAAGAGGGCAAGTTTTGAAGAGGGCTTCTAAACACATAGCTTCTCTGATGTGTGCAGGGGAAAATGATAACTCGTAAACTTCTCTATTGCAGAAGATGGAAAACTAATGTAAGATTGATTTGTGTCTTAGGAAAATTTAGGAAGAAATAACATTTCACATTGGCCATTAAAAATAAATAAATAAATAAAAAATTGGAGGGCTGGAACACCTCATCTATGAAGAGAGGTGGAAATTGCAGTTGTTTAACCTAGAGGAGAGAGGACTCCACGTAGACTTTAATGTGGCCTTCCTGTACTTAAGGGGGTATCTACAAGAAAGATGAGGGAAGACTGTTTACCAGGATTTATAGTGACAAGACAAGGTAATTTTTTAAAACAAACATAAAATAGACTTAGGTTAGGTAAGAGAAACTATTTAGTATGAGACTGGTGAGGTACTGGAATAGGCTGTCCAGAGAAATTGTATGGGACTTTGAACAACCTGGTATAGTGTCCCTATCATGCATATCAGGTTTTCACGACAAAGTTTTGGTAGGGGAAGTAGGAGGCTGCAGGAGTGGCTTTTGTAGGAACAGCCCAGAAACTACTCTAAGTCAGATAGGAGTTAGTTAGCGTCAGCTGGTTCCAAAAGGGAACTGCCACTGGCCAGAGCTGAGCTAGCTAGTGAGCAATGACGTCTGTGATTACAAGGGAAAGGGAAAAACTGCTGCAAAACAGCAGCTGGGACACAGGAGTGAGAAAATGAGTGAAACAATCCTGCAGACAGGGGACTATCTACTCACTATGTTGGAGCAGAGGAAGAGAGTGTCTATAAATGAGCAGCAAAGACAAGATGTGTGGACTAGCCATGGCTTCATGGAAGGTGGTCTCACTGCCCTCTTCTGTTATCAGTTGGCAATAAATCATAGAATCATAGAATACTTTGAGCTGAACGGAACTTTTAATGATCATGCAGTCCAGATGCCCTGAAATGAACAGGGACATCTACAGCTAGATCGGGTTGCTCAGATCTTGATCCAGCCTAGCTATGAATGTCTCCAAGGATGGGGTTTTCACCACATGTCTGGTCAACCTGTTCCAGTGCCTAACCATTTTCACTGTAAAATTTTTTCATTATATCCAATCTGAATCTACCCGTTTAGGTATGAAACCATTTCCCTTGTCCTATCACAACAGATCTGCTAAAGGGTCTGTCACCTTCTTTCTTAAAATCTTCTGCAATTGAAAACTTATTCTGAAATTCCTTTATCAAAACAGAAAGCACAGGTGCATATTTTTGTTTTTTCACAGGACTGTATTTTGCCAGCATATGAAAATGCATACAATTATTTGCCACAACTTGTGTTAGCATTACACTGCATCCTCTCCAGACCCTGGTTTCAGCCCAGACAGAGCCAATCACACACCAACGTTTGGTTGTTGCTGAGTGATGTGTGCACACCTGGTACCGGACTAGAAGGCTAAGAGGGGAAGAGCTGATGTCATGATGGTATGAGGCAGGAGGCGGGCCACAGTATGGACTGGTGCAGGGTTGGACACATCTGACCTAGATCTTCAAAGGTCCTAAACCAACCTATGATTCTAGGTAATCAAAGAAAGTTACACCAAATAATATGAGGAGTTGGAAAAAAGGATAAGTATATGTGTTCTGAACAGATGGGTAGGGATCCTACTGGCAGAGATTTATCAGTTCCCCTTTCTGCCCAGTCAAGACAGGACAAACCAAAGGCCACCCTGTTCTAGTGAGGTAGACATAAAGATGTAATTGCATTAAAAGGCTATCACTTTTAAGACACATGAAGATGGTCATAATCTAATTGCCCTGGGCTAGAACAGCACTGGATGAGGGACATATCCAGAACCATTAGATTTACAAGAACCATGGTTATCCACTAAGGCAGCACTTTCCACAAGTTCATTCATTCTAGCTGAGTATTTGCTTAATTACACCTTCCTACTGTAAGCAGGAACCAATAATGGAAAAAAAACAAAAAAACAAAAACAAAAAAAAAAAAACAAAAACAAAAAACAAACAAAAAAACCCACATTCACAAGGTAGGTGAATTTGTCAGTCCATGTCCATGCCTGTTCCATAAAACAACACATTTATCAGGTGAAGTCAGACTTCCCCTTATCCTTTAGCTTTTTCTACAAGCCCCGTTTTCCACATAAATGAAGCTGGATGCACAAGTTATCTGGAAGACAGGTCCAAATCCAAAGGATGGTTTCCTACAGGGAGGCCACCATGCACAATAGACAACCCACAGTTTAGTTTAAGAGATCATGTAGACTAAAAGAATGGATTGAGGGACAGTATGAAAAACAGTTTGCTTTCTTAAAAAGGAAAGTAAGTTATGAAAGACAGAACAGTTCTACTTTTCTGTTCTGGATTCTTCCTTTCCAGATGTTCACAACATATATAGTAGTCCTACAATACTACAGTGCCTCCTCCTTTTTAAAGAAAGGAATTTGAAGAAGGTATCAAGCAGATTGTGTGCAGATCAAACAAGAAAGCAAAAGATTCCTTTCTATATACCTGCTTTATTGTAGTGTTATTCCATTTCTGCTGTCTAGGAGTTCTAATTATTGTGTTAGTTCAGCAGTGTTGTTAGATATTTCACAACTACAAGTGAATTCCCCTTAGAGTTCAAAAATAAAAAGTACAGTGATTTTAATTTTTCCTATGTATTTTAAAGGTAAAACGTGTACTGGTGTCCATTTGTATCTAAATTTTCTACCTGAACTCAAAATTTTTCTCTGTCACATGTGATCCTTTTTAATATATGACCTATCCCAGCATAGTCTCACATCACTTTACTTGTAGCTATTAGAAGAGGGTGGTTTTTGTTGTTGTTGTTGTTGTTGTTGTTGTTGTTGTTGTTTTTGTTGTTTTCCCACTAAGGCAAATTTAGTTTTAACTGAGATTTTAGTCTAAGAAGACAGGAATGAAATTCATTTTCTAAGAGTATTTCTTAATTTCTCATTAGACAATCACTGATTAAGTTTCATGTTTGCAGATTTAAAGTTTGAAAATTAAACCAGATTTTTTTTCCACACTAGACAGAATTATTGTTGACTGGATAATTAACTATGGGTATTGTATTTGAAACAGAAAAATCTGCCTGCAGTTGCAGCTTGAAACAGTTTCCCTAAAATAGTTTAATTCCACAGTTAATTGTCTTATGTCTCAAACAAAGCTAAGTTAAATCAGGAATTTTTGCAGTTTTAAAATATATTACATACTATTATTTAAATTTTCCAAGTAATGCTCTGCATCAAATAGTTCAACATGGAAATATGCTGTGCCTCCTTGACAAAAGCATTTGGGTGACCACTCCAAGTAACACAGCACTTGAAACAGTGGTTACTCTTCTACCCAAAATAATACTTATAATGGTTTCTTATGGAGCTCTGAAGAAAAGGACTTAGGGGTCTTGGTGCATAACAGGTTGGCCATGAGCCAGCAGTATGTACTTGTTGCCAAGAAGGCAAATGGTATCCTGGGGTGCATCAAGAAGAGTGTCCAGCAGGTCTAGGGAGGTACTCCTTCCTCTCTACTCCGCCCAGGTAAGGCCACATCCAGAATACTGTGTTCAGTTCATAGAATCATGAAATCATAGGATTACCGAGGTTGGAAAAGACCTCCAAGATCATCTAGTCTAACTATTCACCTACCTCTAATATCTCCCCACTAAATTGTATCCATTAGTACAACATTTCTTGAATACCTCCGGGGATGGTGACTCAACCAGATCCCTGAGAACCCTATTCCAGTACCTGACAATTATTTTGGAGAAGGAATTTTTCCTAACATCAAACCCGAACCTCCCCTGGTGCTACCTGAGGCCATTGTCCATAGTTCTGTCACTAGTTACCCAGAAGAGGCCAGTTCCCACCCTGCCGCAGCCTCCTTTTCATTAGTTATAGGGAGCTGTAACGTCTCCCTTGAGTATCCTCTTCTCCAGACTATAAAATCTCAGTTCCCTCAGCCATTCATCATAAGAATTGTGCTCCAGATCCTTCACCACCTTCATTGCCCTTCTCTGGACATGCTCCTGACATGCAGAAATCAAACTCTATAACCACAGAGTCATTTTAAACCAGGTATGTTTACTCCCACTGACTCTGCATATTGCAGGGCAAGAAAGGCACATACTTAAAGAACAAGCTGCTAAAATATGCATTAGAAAGAAAAGGCTGGCTTATTACAATGAGCCCCTAGAATGATTGACATTCTCCCCCACCCCAAGTCTCAGTTCTTTTACACATGCATATCTCTCAGTCATCTTTCTGATGAAAGCCGTCATCTTAATTTTCTTGGATCTGGTTGGAGGATATTTGGCTGGCTCTGGTTGGTTATCTCATTGGCCACAACTCCGTTCATCAGTCCACTGATTCTTTGTTAATTTGTGGTTTACCTTCCTAGTCTGCTGTCTCGCATTCTAGAGATAGGGGAGCTAACAATGGAAAAAAAACAGAGAACATGCTGTCTGTACTGCCAAAGTCTGTAGAAAAAGCATCCATTATTGGCAGCGAGAATCTGGCTTAGCAAGATCAAGACTGCAGCTGCCAATTCAGTACCCTATGAAGGCACATAACTTTTAACCTAACTTATTTTCCTTAATTCACTCCAGGGACTCAATGTCTTTCCTGTACTGAGGGCCCTAAAAGTGAACACAATACTTGAAGTGCAGCTTCATAAGAGCTGACAGTACAGGGGTATGATCACTTTCTTGCCCTGCTGGCAACATTATTTATGATACAAGCCAGGATGCCATTGGCCTTCTTGCTTACCTGAGCACACACTGCCGGTTCATGTTTAGCCAGGTGTTGACCAATAGCCTCAGGTCTATTTCTTCCACATCTTCATCCAGCCACTCTGTCCCAAGGCCATAGCACTGCCTGGAGTTGTTGTGGCCAAAGTGCAGGACCTGACACTTGGTATTCTTGAACTTCATCCCATTGGCCTCAGCTAAGATATCCAGCCTGTTCATATCCCTCTGTAGGGCCTTTCTACTCCCAGTAGATTGACACTTCCTCCCATCTTGATGTCATCTGCAAACTTACTGAAGTCGCTTTCAATGCCCTTATCCAGGTCATCAGCTACATATCGAACAGGACAGACCCCAATACCAACACCTGGGGAACACTACTTATGTCTGGTTGCCAGCTGGACTTAATTCCATTCACCGCCACTCTCTGGGCCCAGCCCTCCAGCCAGTTCTTTACCCAACAAAGAGTGCACCTCTCCAAGCCATGGGCTGCCAGCTTCCCCGGTAGAATAGTAGGCAGTGTTGAAAGCTTTGCTGAAGCCTAGGTAGGCTATGTCAACAGCCTTTCTCTTATCCACTACATGGGTCACTCTATCATAGGAGGAGATCTTTGGGAATACAAGAAAGACTATTCAGAGCAGCAGCTGTGAAGCAAGATCAACAGCATGAGAAAGCAACATTGAGAACAAAGGATATTTCTAGAAGAAGAGAAAAGCAAAAGGAATGGCCCATGGCTCTGATTGAATAAGCACTTGTACGCACGGTGTGTTTGTGGAATACTTTGTTGACATGTAAAGGCAGATGGGAAAGTTGTAAGGGAAGATGAGAAAGCTGAAAAAGGAAACTTGTGAATGTATATAAGTTATGTGAGAACCTGTAATAAATGATTTGGATTGTTCACATCTGAGTCCCTGCCTGGTTGCCACAGAGATCAGGTTGCTGAAGCAGGATCTGCCTTTCATGATCCTATGCTGGCTGGGTCTAACCTCTCAGTTATCCCACACATGCCATGTAATCTCACTCAAAGTCATCTGTTCCATAACCTTCCCTGGCACCAAGGCCAGGCTGACAGGCATGTAGTTTCTTGGATCCACCTTATGAACCTTCTTGTAGATGGGAGTCACATTGACAAGCCTACAATCCTCTGGGACCTCTCCAATTGACCAGGAGCACTGATAGATGGTGGAAAGCAAATTGGCAATCACATTTGCCAGCTCCCTCAGCACCCTAGGGTGGAGCCCATCTCGTCCCATGGACTTGTGACAATCGAGGTGGAGTAGTAGTTCTGGATTCCTCAGTTCAAAAAAAAACAGGGATCTTCTACAGAGAGTCCAGTGGAAGGCCACAAAGATGATTAAGAGCCTGGATCACCTCCTGTATAAAGAAAGGCTGAGAGACCTGGGACACTTCAGCCTGGAGAAAAGAAGATTGAGGGGAATCTCATCTCTGTTTATAAATAACTGAAGTGCAGGAGTAAAGTGAATGGGGCAAGGCTCTTTTCAGTGGTGTGCAGCAAGAGAACAAGGAACAACAGGCACAAACTGAAATACACAAAGCTCTGTATAAACAAAAGGAAGAACTTTTTAATGTGAGCATGACAGAGAGCTGGAACAGGCTGCCCAGAGAGGCTGTGGAGTCTCCTTCTATGGAGATATTCAAAACCCATCTGAATGCCTACCTGTGAGACCTATTGTAGGGAGCATGCGTTAGCAGGGGGGCTGGACTCAATGGTCTCTTGAGGTCCCTTCCAATCCCAGCAATTCTGTGATTCTGTTAATCTTTGTGTCCTCCAGTTTGAGCCCCCATTAAGCCTCATAGAGCATATATCCAGCACCATAAAATAGCAGTGAGTGAATGTATGAGCACATACATTCCAGACTGCCATGTATGAGCTACTTTGGTTCAATTGCCTATGTGTACAATTAACTTATTCTGAGCTCAAATCTTAGTTGATAGTCTGAATATCAGTGTGCTGTATCTTTCTAGTCTTTGTGAGAGCTGTTATCTGTGAACCACATTCCTTCTCATGTCGTGGTAATCTGTAGATGCTGTAGTCTCACTCTCACAAAAAAAATTTTACTCTGACTGCTACATAGTCAGGAATGAGATTTCTATTATGAATCATAGCAGGGCTTACAAAGACTACCCTGGGTAAAAGGAGAGTATTCCAGAAAAGCTTAGAGTCATTGTTGCTATATCCCTCATCATTAAATAAAAGAGGGCTATGAAATAATCTCATGTTCCAAAATCCACTTGCACCAACTGACATATATATTACACTGCTTAAGTCTAGTTTCCTTCAAAGAAAATTTGTTTTAGAGAAGGCCAGTGGAAGTGAAGCAAAAGTGATCTGTGGAGAGAGTTAACAGCTAAGAGTCAATCAGGATCCTCTGCTGGAGCCTGTCCTTCAGTTGTCCTCAGTTTATCAGTGTAGACATAAGACTAATATATCAGATCTCCCTGTGAACTTAGATGAAAGGAGGACAAGCCTGACCAAATGTGAGCAAGAGGTAGGTAAGAAAATATCAAGCTTATACAAAATTATGGTATCTGTGGACATACTGTAAGAAAACATTACATTTTACACTGTCTTCAGCTTTGCTCCTTACAAAGAGTATCACATGGAGCCCAGAATTCCTTGCTACCCCTTCTCAGGCTGAGTTGGTCTTGTTGAACTTGCAAAAGCTTAGCAAACGTAATGACTGGAATGAATGAAGTCAGTGAGTGTTAATACCTGTTAGTTTAGAGTTAGCTTTTGGATATAACCAAAACACTCTTTAGAGGAGAGAATTTGGCTTTATTTTGCAAACAGGAAATCCTTCAATAGAGACAAATCAGTACAAAGGCTACAAATTGGATAGAAACAATTTTAAATGGAGTTTAAACATTTTAATACTTATTTTTTAATTTAGTCTGCAAAATGGCATTCTAAGCTGCTGTTTAGGAAACAGAGATAGATAATCTAAGAGGCATTGTCCCTGTCTCAAAATACTTAGAATCTGTAAGTTATTTCTATCATAAATATTTTTAAGACTTCCTAATAAAAGACATCTATGTTTAGGCATTTACATATAGATTTTCACCTGAGAGATACATGTTTAATTTCTTATTATAAGTAATGTATGTCTAAGCTAAAGTCCTACTTATGGTGCCACTGAAAATCCATTCCAAAATGTCTTCTAGCAGCTATTCACTTAATGGTATGAGCCTTTCCTGTTTCTTTTATTGTATTTACCAGCCCATTGTGGATGCCTATGGCACCTCAAAGGACAAAAAGCTCTCAGTTAAATTACTTCAAAATGCAATTTGAGACATGTGTGCTGTTTGAGATGTTCTCATACACCTGAGACATGTGTAGTTATATCCCTGTATAAAGCATTCTGATATCTGGGACACACCTGAAGGTATCTCATCACACCAGTCATCTATGTTTAGGAAACCAAGTCCTACCCCTAAACTCCTTACATCTGGGCAACTAAATCAAGACTTCAGTCAGTACAGTTGATGCAGCTATGAAACCTAATCCAACTGCTCACATATAGGCACTTGGTGCCATCTGAGACATCTTGAGGCCCACAGTCTCTTGTATACCTCATGGTATATCTGCAAATAATATGACATCTCAGATTCTCTATGATGTCCCAGATGATACTAGACATCTTTGTTCAGGCAGCTGAATTGAGCTCTTTTGAGCTATTCTTCTCATCCTTAAACAGATGTCTGGTGGCTGGTCAGCTGAATAATTATCCAGGGCACATTAATTGAACTGAACATTGCCAAGAGTGAGCAGCTACCACTTGCCATAAGCAGCAAAACACATTACACGTACATGACTGACACATTTGATCCAGCTCAACAGGTTGAGATTTGCAAGTAGATGACTAAATCTAGATTCCTCAAGCTGTACACTGTATACTGTTATCTGTAATGTTTGTGCATTGTTTTTAATATTTTTCATAACAATATTATTGCATTTAAATTGTAAGCAAATATTTGATTTCTTTTCTATGTAAATGTAAATAAAATTAGAATACCCTAGTTCTTGATGAAATTTTAAATCACTTTTTTTCTGAGTGGCTATTTTTTCTTGCAGTATGCATCTACACTTTATGTTTGCAGTGAATCACTGTCTCTCTAAAGTCTGTTGAATCACTATTGGATGGATTCAACAGTCAGCCTTGCAAAGGTACATAATGTGAATGAGAAGAAATATAAGCTGTATGGAAAAGAAGGCTTTTAAAATCTATATCCAAAATAATGAAAACAAATTAGCAATATTAATTTAGTTCAGGATCATGGCATCACAGTCTGCTGGCATAATGCAAGTGCTATCATGACAACAAACGCATTAAGAAAAAAAAAAAAATTGAAATGTCTATCATTTCTGAAAGTATTTGTCTGCACAATTACGTAACAATAATTCCAAAAGTCATTTGCCCTTTTTTTTATTTAGAGTGTAGGATCAAAGTCACAATATACTGCTTGCATTTGTTGTCATCTGAGAAATAAATTTGTTGTTGCTTTTTTTTTTTTAATTGTTATTTTAACTAGAATAATTGTATAATATGTGAAAAACAAATCAAAAAGGAATTTCAGTAAGGAAGCTTTTCATTGTTGGATAATTGCCAACATAAATTAATTACTGATTAATTATATTAATTACATGCTCTGGCATGAGCTTCTTCTCACAGTGAACAGAAAATATTGGTAATAATAGCAAAACTTTACCATATTACATCACCAAATATTTACCAGTGAGGAAGTTCACTTAATGCAAACCTCTGTGTGTATCAAATTATGCTGAAGAGCTCTAAAAGGGATAGATGCTTTTATAGAAAAACAGCAAGGTTCTAGGAGTACGTATCATTATTATGAATGCAGATAAGTACAGTCAATTTGCATGACTGAGTGTACCCCCACCACTCACAGGTCTTTGAAGACTAAGTAGACAAAAAAATAAAATTAATGTTCTAGTCTGACCTTTTAATACCTTTGACAAATCTTCTTTCTGCTTAATCTTGTCAACAAAACTGTCAAAGAAATGAAACCTATGAATATTCAACAACATACATGTAATTAAATTTTCAGAAAAATATTTTAAATCATATTGAAAGGAAAATTCTTTGCTGTTCATAGCAGTCTTCCTTCATAATGGGAGTTACAGGGTTATTTTACTTCTTGCAAGACTGTGGAAGCAGTGCTTTTGTTGTATTTTAACATGATTTAGTCTTGGTTCAGTAAACAGAACATCTAGATAGTTCCAAAACATGATTATTAATAGGTTTGTTCTGAACAATATAATACTGTTAAGGTGATGCATACGATACAAGATGATTTTCCTGACATGGTAAATCTGACTGCACAGTTGGATATGGATTAAAATTTCAGTGCTGATCTGAGTTCTGGTATTTAGGGATTTTTGCCTAAGAATATTTTACCGATCTTCACTTCTTCAAGGAGAATATTAAAGTACTTCAGTCAATTTCAGGAGTATCATTTTTATAAGTCTACATGTTTCTCAGATTTCAGTAAATATCTGCTTATCACTGTACTTAAAATTTGTTCCCTGGCATCATTATATTAGCAATATTTCCAACTGTTAGCTATAAAATATATGCCATTTTCTCATTTATAATAAAAGTACCTTTCACCATCCCTTCAGTGTAAAGCAGTTGTGAAGAGGAATGTAAATTCACAGAACTCTTAATGTAAATGAGAAGACAAAATAATGTGCTTAACATTTTCCAAGTTTTTGTCTGACCTTTTACTGATCATTTTCTATCATTCATTAGATTTCATTAGATCTCACATCAGGTGCAAAAGGTTTTATTAATGACATATCTAGGTGCTATTCTGGATTTGGGTTTTTTAAGTAATTTTTTATATGTAACTTTATTGTCAGAATATTCAGCAAAGTATGTAGTGCACTAGAGCTTTGAATTCACAAGGAAAATAATAAAATCTACATGCAGAGCACCACATTATTTCTAATGCAGGTAAAAAATGAACAGCATTATTTTCTCTGGTCCCAGAAAATTCCTAGTATTTCATACTGTGTTTTCCCTTTTGCCCATTGCTGAATTTCCAAGGAAAGTATTCCTCAACATCCAGCATCATTTCTCCATAATTGCTAGCAGAAAGGAAATGTTGGTAGTTTCTGATCTTCTCATTTTCTCTCCTCAGTCCCTATCCATTACTTGGATTTAACTATTAGTGCTTCTGGGGGTGGTAAAATGAAGCAGGCTAATGAATATGGCTCAGAAAGTGTTTTAGAAACAAAATAAACATTCAAGGAGGCAGAAAAGTGAAGCTCTCCATGACAGTATTTTGGTTTCTTTGACTTCTTTTTTCTTTTAAATCTTCTAGGAAAAATGATTCTCTGCTTCTGATTTATGAACCTCTGCTTTGCTTGGAACATCTCTGTGGTAGAATTAGAATAATGTGAATGATTCATGTAAATTACAAACCTTGAGTTCAACATACTCATGAATGCCACAATAAATTTAATGTTTGTTCAATTTTTGGTTCTATTGTACAAAAGCATAATGGCATTGGCCTTAACATTTCTGCTTTTCAACACTCCGCTTATTTTGTTTACACTGAACAAATGAACTAACATAACCATCAAAAAAGCATTTTGAAAGCATTAACATTTTAATAGAGAGTAGTTTGGTCTTTCAGCATTAAAACAACAACAACAACAACAACAACAACAACAAACAGAAATATAAAATAACCTCTCACCCAAATGGTTCTACTAAATTATTGATTCTTACATTCATTAATCCCTTTGATATTTAAACAGGAATTTCTTGATAATGGGTGAGATTTCACACCTCTCAGGGTGATTGTTTCAAGACTACATTAGTCTAATGCACTTTATACTTCTAATGAGTGAGAAAAATAAGATGAAAATGATGTCTACTTACAAATATTGTTTAATTTGCACATGAGCAGAGCCTAATGTACCATATTCTTCTAAAATAAATGAAAGTTAAAAGTGGTATAGGAAAGGAAAGAGAACATGATTGTGAGATTAAGATCACTCAGGTAGAATTTAAAGATATGAGTAGAAAAGGAGAGAATGGAAGATCTGATATGAAAGAAAAATCTATACAAAAACCTGATAAAAAAAACAAAGAAATGGAAATGTTAACTCCAAGGCTAGTGAGAAGTCTACAGCTTAACATAATTAGGTTATATCTAAACAGTGCAATGAATGCTGTGCCATGAAGACATACCTGAGCTGACAAATTAGTTTGTTTAATGGAAGTCATATAGTTGAGTTACCTTCATTGAGGCTAATAAATCTCATTACTTCAGAGAACTTATTCATCCCAGAGGAAAAATACAAAGATGCAGTAAACCATTAGACAGTGCAAATACTTCTATCAAAACAAGGAGAGGGACTAGGAGAAAGAAAAAGCATGAGTGAGCAATCCAGAGGCCAGGATTGGGTTATTTCTTTGGAAAGAATTACCAGTATATGCCAGTTTAAATTGTTTGTAGAATTTGAATCAAGGAATTACAGTCCTATTATTAGACAATGCAAGAGGTATTTCAGTACTGCAGGCACAGTACAGAGTGTTCCTATTTATTGTGTGGTAATAGTCAAGTTCAAATATCTGTTTCCTTAGCTGTTCTTTCACTGTGAGTTCATAATTTTATTTTGTTTTCATTTAGTTGTTGGGATTTCTTTTTTTTTTCAGCATTCTTAATTGACCTAACTTTATTTCTCTTGCTAAAGTATTTTGGCATAAAATCTCTTTATCTCAGCTATTTCAAAGTCATTAGTAATTTAATTCTCCTTCTCAGCTACTAATGGACCTGCTTTATAGTGGTACTGATTTTACCCTGATATATTTATACAAGACTATCCCATTCCCCTCCATAACCTCATTAAGAGTGAGATTGTGCAGTTTGATTACAGGCAATAATAAGTGGTACTTTTCCAACCACTTTGTAAGTTAAGTTTATGCTGTCAGTCAAGCAGAGGTCCAAGACTGTGTTCAAATTCAGATGTGACTGTTCACTATCAAGAAGTTCAGCCTCCATCACAAAACTTATTCAAGAATACTGCCTAAGTAAAAAGTTCATTCATTTTGTGATAAGATGATACATGGCCACTATGCTTATTCTTCTGTTTTCTGGACAGAGGATGAAAGAACAAAAGCATGCCGTTTCTCAGTCCTGCAACAGGTACCTTCTAAGAATACTTTTACTTAGTAATTTCATCAATATATTATATTATTCTAATAATATAATATATTATTCTCCTGTAGAAATTGCTTGTTTTTCATAGGCCAGTGAATTTCAGACACCATGTATTCCCAAAAGAGGCAAGTAGATAATCCTCATTTCATTGAGATAAAAGGACTGGAATCTTGTCCAGGACAAAGTCTGAAGAAGTCTATTGCTTTACAGATAGATTAAAAACAAACAAACAAACAAACAAACAAACCAAAACTATCCTTTAAAAACTTATTTATTACTGCATGAATGCTCTGATCAATAAAGCTTTTGCCACTTCTTTCCTGGTCCATATGGAGCTGAAGCATCCATTTATGAGTGTATACAAGATATTTCCACTCTAACTAGCTTTCTTCGAAGGCAGGTCATTCCGTTCTTCCTTTAATATGAGTGTGTCTGTGAGATTTTTCAGCGTTTCTCCCTCACAGATCTTGACTTCTTCTTCCTACAATGTTATATTTATCATATTTACCGCCTTTGATATTTTCTTCCCTCTAAGTGAGTAGCTTTTATGTGCTCTCATTAGTGCTTTACATGAAAGCTGAACATACACACAGACACACACCCAAGAAAAAACAAACAAAACACAAAATTAGAGAAATGTTGGAGGTGAAATGAACTTTTGGGAGTCTTCTAGTCTGATCTTCCATTCAAGGCAGGGCTATTGCAAATGTTAGCAAGGTCAAATGTGGTTTTATCTAGCCCTGTAAATTTCCAAGGTTTTTGAAGCTTCTACAGCCACTCTGGTAATGTTTCCCAGTTCAATAATTATCTCTTGTCCCACTGAAGGACGCCAGATAGAAATAGTGAACACCAAGCATTTAAAACTTGATTTTTCTGCTGGCACTTAAATAATGATGCACTTTTTAACCACAATGGTACTTCATATTCTAATAGCTCTTCCAGGGTTACAGCACAAAACTTTTAGGGAAAACTTCTAAGAAGATCAGTATAAAAACTAGGCCAGTTCCTATGAAAGTTTAGTTATTTAAAAGTTATGTACCAAAGTATCAAAAGTTATCTATCTGTAACTTATAGACAATTCACCATTCCAGTGGAATTTTCTTAGGCTGTCTATACAAGAGAGACTCACACCACAGAAAAAGATCTAAAGGAGCTGATACCTTCTGAAGCAAGTTAACTACAATCAGAATGATCAGTATGCAGTACCCTGAAGTCAGAAATGACTCAAGGCTTAATCACAATAGAAAGGTGCCTAAGGCAGCTGCCTGCTTGGGGGGCAAGGAAAAAGGATATGTAGGTGCAGCCTAGCTGCCTGCTTGTTTGGTCTCAATGTCTGCTTGTCTATTTACTCTCCTCTTGCTCTACAGAGAGGGGATGATGCTTCTTATCATGTGACAGGCACCTAAAAATAGTGCACAAACTCCTGGCTTCAAAACATAATTGCTGAGGGTTTTTTGTTCTGTTTAGTGACTTACATGATTTTTTTAGCTGCCAAGACTATAGATTCTTGAAAGTTTATAGCAAAGATTTCTTAAAAGATTCCACTTCATGTTTTAACAAATATTTTCTTTTTCTTTTCCAAAAATCAATCTAAATGACCTCAGACCATTTCTTCTGTGTTTACAAATAGATGTTTTCATTATATACATTATATTACCACTCAGCATGTGCTTTTTCTAATCTATGCATGTCTATGCATTGATAAAGGTATGTATTTTATGCATATTTACATACAAAAAGATATGATACACATGATATTTTGGCCTAAAAGTTAAAACAGTGTAGGAAAAAATCTTACAGTAGTTTTTAAAAAAATGTTTTCAGCTTGTATGTAGTGAGAACATATTGTTATTAGAGAATACTGCAGAAGCAAGTAAAACTCAATGCTAAATGCTAAGATGATCAGAGGGCTGGAGTACCCCTCTATGAAGAAAGGTTGAGGGAACTGGGCTTTTTTATCTTGAAGAAGAGAAGGCTCCAGGGAGACCTCATTGTGGCCTTCCAGTACTTGAAGAGAGTGTATAAACAGGTGGGGGAACAGCTGTTTACAAGGGCAGATAGTGATAGGACAAGGGGGAATGGTTTTAAACTGAGACAGGGGAGGTTTAGGTTAGATATTAGGAACAAGTTTTTCACTCAAAGGGTGGTGACCTACTGGAACAGGTTGCCCAAGGAGCTTGTGGATGCCCCATCTCTGAAGGCATTCAAGGCCAGGCTGGATGTGACTCTGGACAGCCTGGTCTGGTGGTTGGAGATCCTGCACATGGCAGGAGGATTGAAACTAGATGATCATCACGGTCCTTTTCAACCCAGGCCATTCTAGGATTCTATGATTATGATTCTCATGATCAGTAATGTCATACACTTATCTACTGACAGACTTGAGCTCTAGCCTTTTTTTAATGTGGATGTGATGATGACAAAAGAATGAAATCTACTTATTCTAATGAACAAAATGATGCCATACCACACAAATGCCTGCTAAACTTCTTTCAATGAACATAAATTCTCCCCTTACACAGATATCTTTTATGACAGCCAATTATTTATGGTCCTGAAATAGCTTCAACTATAACCACACCTTCCATCAGCTCATAAATTTAAGACCTGCATAGATCATGTTGTTGACATCAATTAACTCTAATTAAAAGCATTTTAGATAAGTTGGCAGGTTCCACCATTAACCTTGATTTCCAAGTCTCTGTAGCTCATCTAATTTTATTTTATATCAAAATAATTTACATGCGATGGAAGCCTGCAGTCAAAGCTGTAAATTTCTTAGATGAAATGCAGTTTTATTTTTTGTTGTTGATGTTGTTTTTTTCCAAACAGCCTGGAATAGAATAGAAAAGAATGGAATGGAATGGAATGGAATAGAATGGAATAGAATAGAATTGAATTGAATTGAAAAATTCAGTTGAAAGGAACCTACAAACACCATAAGTCTTACAGCCCTATCACTTCAAGTTGAAGCATATTAGTAAGGACATTATCCAAATGCCTTTTGATAACTGACATTTTTCATCTTATTTTCATTTAGTAGGTTAGTCATTAGAATAAGGAGGTTTCTTGTGTCAAGAGAATTCACCAGTTCTCCCACAAATTACTTTGCTTTTTGTAAGTTCGAGAAATGTCATTAGATACTGAAAAGCAAGTGTTGCAGAGTGAAACCTAGATCTTTTAATGCTGTTTTAAAAGTAGTTTAGATACATACAATGTAACTGTTGTCAAGGTTTGCATGGAGGAAGACATATATCCCTCATTTTCACAGTTGGGATAGATGTAGTCATATGAATGATTGATCCAAAGAAAGATAGTTGAGGGTCACCAGCACTTTCTCCATAAAAACATGTCATCTCCCAGCCAAAGCTGTGGCAGAGTACAAGTCACAGGGAGGACACCAAATACTTAGTTCAAGCAGGAACTGAAAAGAACAGGGAGAGCAGATGCTTCAGCTGTTTTAGTAGGAAAGTTAGTAAAACACTTTTAAATTGTGTACAAAGGAGATGAGGCCACATGCTTGGCAATATAATATTCCTTTGTTCAGTTCTTTTGTTCAGTGAATGAAAAACCAGGCAAACTAAGGGAATTCAAACCACACAAGTTGTTTTCCTTTCAGTATTTTCTGGAGCTAGACTATGAGTGGAGAAACTATGTGTATGCACATAGAATTGCCTGGGACTACCAACTGTGAGACTAGGTGAAAGAGTGAGAGAAGAAGGTGCTTTTGAAGCACTTTTATGGAGAGCATTCCCAGCTCCACGTGATCAACAGCATCAGAGGGTGAGACAGAGATTGAACAGCAGATCCAGAACCCAACTGTAAAGTCATCACTGAACAGAGCCAGCCTGAGGCTCACCCCTCTATGGAGAAATGAACATACAATGCCAACCAGGAGCATTTTCTAATTGTAGGAGAATTCAGTCTGTTGTGAAATCATACCACGTATTCAAGTGAAGACAACAGAGCTGCTTTCTGACTTAAATTACTTAAATAGATGCATAAAAATTCAGTATAATTTTGTTGTTTAAATTAAATATACAGGATCACATTTAGAGTGTGAATTCACACTGTGTTTTACTAACAGATGGCTTCAAAGATAACAATCAAATAATACTTTATTTGATATGCAGATATTATTTTTATAAAAATACATTACATTTTCCCAAAGAAAATTTCACACTATACCTCTGATGGAACAGGTGAGTAAAATGTAATTCAAGCTGTGGCCTCAGAACTGCTGTTATACTACATCACTGGGCAGTCAGCGTCACTCAGTGATCCATATGCTCAAATTGGTGTTTGGGGACAGCCAGGATATCACTAACTTTACAGAAATTGAAATGTTACAGTTATTTGTAGGCAAATTATCTTCTGGGATGAGTTATTTTTTCCACAGAGGAGAGCTAATTCACTGAGATTTGACCTGCCCCTTTACTGACGTGTTGAATGCAAGACTAGGCCAAGCTTAATGCATGTGTTTGAATATGAGATGTTTTACACCAAATTGTGACAAGGGTAATAGCATGTCACAGGGACTACAACAAATGTCAGCAAAAGGCTGTTATCATAATGACTTTGGAGTAATCATTATTTGCTTGTGGAAAAACTGCAGCAGATTAATTCACCACATATCCAGCGTGAATGTGGTACAGCTCAAAGTAATGTGAATACAAGTATTGTGTCCTCGCTCAATGGTCTTATTACATAAAATCCCATTTGATGAAACAAGTTACATGTCAACTAGCAGCATATTACTTGCTTTGAAGAACCACATTAAAATTCATTTTGCATCAAGTCCTTCAGTCCTGATATGAATAAAAAGTGTGACACTGATTATGTATATAATTCTTATACAAAATCATGGCACTTAAAATGAACACTGAATTATAATCAGGAATCTACATGATTTGAATAGACAGAGATTTTGTTTTACATGCTTTTTTGAAGAGAGAAGAAAGAGGTCCAGAAAAGAAAGGACATACACTCTAATTAAATACCTAGTTTAATAAAAGCAAATTAGATTACATTTCTGATATCTGATATTTCTGCTATCATTTCTTTACGTCATTTTGACTTGATAATACAAGTGACAGGAATAAGTATATTTAATACTTATTAAACTATAAAAAAAATACATTCCTAAATATACTGAGATCAGCAACAGAATAAGAAAGAGAATTCAAGATACTAAATTAAGTAGGCTACCAAACTCAAGAAAAAGCTAAAGAAAGCATAATCCCAAGGCGTAGAAAGAAAGAAAGAAAACTTCCCAGTGCTGCTGTTCCCCAATAATTTTTTAATAATTCAATACACTCAACAATAACTTCTGGTTAAAAAATTCTATGCATAAATTATTTTGATTTTTATTTTCTACTAAATGTTTAACAATAATTAGAATTCTAATAAAACTTTTAAGCAATAATCATCCTCAGCCTGCTTCTGGCAGACACTTTCTCTGAAACCAATACATCTCTCATAGATCTTCATGTAGTTCTTCTTTCCTAGCACCCATACTTCAGTCTTAACTGGATTGGAATTTTCCCTTGCTGCACCATATGGAATAATAAAGATAAGCCTCAGAACACAGGAAATCTATATCTATATGCTAATCGTCTAACAACCTTCTTACCATTTAAGGTCTTAAAACAATGGAGTTAGTAATTTGGGAAAGTTTTCAGGATCAAAGATTACAGGCCTGCATTCAAAGCACCAAACAACCACCCCACACACAAAAACACCTTTTGGTGGTCAATGGCATCAAAAACAGAATTTAGTTGTTGCACATTCAGTTTGTGCAACGACAGACATTAGTCCATAATATCACAAGAAATAATTATAGAGGAGAAAAAGATTAACCAGAACTACACTGAAATCCCAAAAAGATAAAAAAAAGAACTGCATGATGAACAGTGAAAGTGTCTTTCATTGGAGACAGTCTATAACAAGGGTCTTTTGGTCTAACAGTTAGTATCACCATTAGTGAATCAGCAGGTGAATTTGCAATATGTTGGTATTAGAAGGAGGGAAAACACCATATAAAAAGCACAAGCCACTGCTACTTGGTATTTCACTTTTCAGCCTTATCAAAAGTTTCATAAAACAGGAACTCACTTTTTAAAAAGGAAATAACGCATAATTAGCTTACTTTCCTTTGTGGTTTTTTTTTGTTTGTTTTTGTTTGTTTTTTTGTTTGTTTTTTTTTCTGGTGAGTTTTCTTGCTGGTGTTTTGTTGTTTGGAAGTTTGGTTTGGTTTTTCAGTTACACTGTACAGTAATGTACAAATAATTGAAAGAATTACAGTCAGAGTTAATCTTGAACTGTGTAACTATCAGAAAAACTATTTTGTTATAAAGATTAAAAAGGAAAAATTGTAGGCCAGCCCAGGTTCACTGTCTAGAAGCCAGGGTCTAGCTTTAAATTAGCAGTCTCATCATAAGATTGCCCAGTATAGTGAACATGAGATAAAAATTGAAAATGATGTTTAGAAACATAAATCAGTATGACATTACAAGATTTGAAAATTCAAAAGTGTTCTGTAGAAAGCTACTAGATTTTAGTGCAATTAGTTTTCAACCTAGTAATGAGAAAAGGTGTTATTTTCTTGCCTTCTATATCTTACAATACTTGTGCAAAGTGGATTTAAAGACCACCATTTTGATTTAGTATCATAGAATCATTTGAGTTAGAAGGGACCCTTAAAAGTCACCTAGTCCAATTCCCCTACAATGAACAGGGACATCTACAACTAAATCAGATTCCTCAGAGCCTGGTCCATTGTGACCTAGAATGCCTCCAGGGACAGGGTTTCCACCACCACTGTGGGCAAACCATTCCTGTGCTTCACCACCTTTATCATAAAAATCTTTTTTCCTATATCCAATCTAATTCTCCTCTCTTTTAGTTTGAAATCATTTCCTGCTGTCTTAGCACAACAGACCCTGATAAAATGTCTGTCCCCTTCTTTCTTATAGCCCCCATTTAGATAATGAAAGGTCATTATCAGGTTTCCCCAGAGCCTTCTCCAGTTTGAACAGCCCCAGCTCTCTCAGCTTGTCCTCCCAGGGGAGCTGTTCCATTCCTTGGATCATTTTTGTTGTCCTCCTTTGGACATACAGGTCCATATCTCTCATGTATTGAGGACTCCACATCCTGACACAGTACTCCAGATGAGATCTCATCAGTGCAGAGTAGAATGGCGGGATCTCCTCCCTCAACCTGCTCAACCTCAACCTGCTGGCCACACTTCTTTTGATGCATCCCAGAATACAATTGGCTTTCTGGGCTGTGAGGGTACATTGACCAACTTGCTTTTCACTGCTTTTCCTTGCCTCAAAACCAATAAAAGTTATGGCAACTGTCTATATTGTTATGAAAATTTATACATGGTAAAACATGAAAGCAAGAAAAATAATGTCTAGAATATCACTATTAGAATTAAAATGAAGGACCTGCCCAAAATCACCGCTTGATATCAGAATGTATTTTCTAATATAGTTGCTAATATGTTTTTCTTTATAAGTGGGATGCTTTATACTTTATAATGTAGCTGCAAACTTCAGCAAGTGACTCTGGAATAGATGTGGGTAAGAAGAGTCAAGATGAGTCATGAATATCCAGTACCTGAGTATCCAATACTCTGAATACAGAGGATCTCTTCAATCAGTCATGAATCTTAACAGCTTATGTAGGACATAGATCTAAGAACTTTTGATACTGTTACACACTTTGTTCAGACCATTTATGACACAAAACCAGAAAAATTTGATTCATAATGAACTGCACAAATGTATTCTACAGTCAGTGTACTGCAAGAAAAATTGAAAGAAATCAGACTCAAAATAACAAAATAATTACATAATTACATAGAAGCATTTTTATTGTTACTAAAGTCACCTTGCTTTCTCAAAGACAAAAGATTGATGCTGCTAATATTGATAGATCTTCATTAAAAGCCAGAGTTTTACTGAGCATACTTATTGTTCATGAATCTATGATGATATACATAAAGCTGAGATTCATCTTTTTTTTTTTTTTTTTTTTTAACATAATGTGACACAGATGCATTTAATTTTCTTTCAAATAGACATCTTCATCTCTGTTAACTCTATTGAATTCCACTCTGTAACATCCAGGTCGTATCTAATTTTCCAGTTCCAAACATCCATCAAAGACTATAAAAGGGTCTGGTTTATTTTACACATTTTTAATAATGTAACACAGCCACCACAAAAAATTCACTTTATGAAAATCTAAACAAAAAATATTTTTGTGTCTGTGTCAGACACTGTCACATAAATGAGCTCATCACAAAACTATTAAATCAGATTAGCAGTGATTTTAAAAGAAATGAATGGTAATATCTCTCAAAGAAAATAGGGAAAAATACAGGACAAAATTAATAAGTTGTGCTCCAGTTTATTAAGAGCCTTTTTAGAGCTACTTTCAGTTTCTGAGCCTTTTTG
Organism: Chrysolophus pictus; assembly: GCA_037305975.1. Taxonomy (NCBI): domain Eukaryota; kingdom Metazoa; phylum Chordata; class Aves; order Galliformes; family Phasianidae; genus Chrysolophus; species Chrysolophus pictus. The sequence goes on along the minus strand of CM074576.1, from coordinate 34,904,227 downwards.
TTGTTTGTTAGCTTTTTCTTTTATAATTGCCCTGTTCTGTTCTAATGTGATATTAGTGAGAGCATTTGTTGACTCGTGAAAAGATGAATATAATTAATTTCACAGTGCATTGCAATCATACACAAATATCAGAAGTTTCTTTGAACTAAAGCAATGAAAACTTCAAAACTGAAAAAAATAAAAAGACAAACAACAACTAAGCATATTGCCTAGGAAAAAAAATTTCCACCATATTAAGCAAATAGCCTTCATGCAACAAAGCCTTAATTAAAAGAGCTTTAATAACATGCAAGAAATGTATTCTGAATTTCTCAGTTATCGCTGTTATTGAGTGATTCTTAATAACTCAATACAAAATTAAGAATGTGTATGATTAATAGTAGCATAAACTTATGTTACTACATATGCTACTATGTCTTTATAAAATCATATAATACAACAAGCAATTATGGGAGATATGATAATATTTCTGTATGGGAACTGCTGAATCACAGCCTGACCACCTGAGGCAAGCAATGAGTCAGCCACGGGAACACAGGTGAAGGTAATTCACCTGTGCTATCGGAAGGGATGGAGCCTGGCTCCTCCTCTCTTAGATCCCATTTAAGTGCTGACTACCACAGAGGAAGGATCTCTTCCTAGAAATCATGCCTTGTGAAGAATGTTGTGAGCCTATAACATTAGTAAGCATTTTCCACTTATTATCTTTCTATTGTGATAATCTTAGCCTAAAACTCTGTATGCCAATTGATTTTACACCTCTGTACACTTATTGATTGTACAATTTCATATCTCATTAGAGTTAATATATATAAATTTTAAAACTTGAAAGGTTTATATAAATGATAGATAATTGATTAATTGTTTGTAATGCTTGGATAATAGCCAATGACTATGAAACCTATGCCCTGTTATGTCTGTTTATCTCAAATTGTTAATATACTTTACAAGAATAGGAAACTATTAAGCAAGTCCATTCTGTCTGCTAAACAATAGAATACAAATAACTCTGAGTTTGATCAGAGCTAGTATCCTTGTATGATCTTAAGTGTTACTGGTCACCTTGCAATGTTCACTTTCATCCTTGACAGCATGTTGGAAACATCTATATAAGCCTCCCCATCTCTAAGTAAATGTTGGTCCTACTTTCTAAGTTGTAAGGCTAGTGCACATCATACCATATTTTAAGTATCTGACTTGCCTTATGAAAGTCCCACACTCCATTGCAATCTCCACACTAATTTGAAAACCTCAAGTAGATGTTGGAAGAGATTATTCTTTTATACTATTGCCTTAAAGCTTGCTGATTAACAAGTCCAAGCAAAATTCTTTGTCTGAGAGGTTCAGATGGACAAGGCCAGAGAGAGAGAAGCTGCAGATTAATGGCTAGGAAGCAGTCTTTTGTGTGGGCTTATCTCAAGGAAGATGGCCATCTCAAGAGGTACTGCACGTGACTCTTACCCAAGCGCCCAGGAATGTCACGTTGGCAAAAGAAGAAGGATAAAAATGGGACAAACAGAGATTGAGGTTTTCTGACATGGGAAGCCTCAAGACCTTCCTCCCTCCCTTCTGGACTTGCTTTGTGCTCTACCTTCTTGCTGCCTAAGGCTGGCTGTGCTGCTGCTGCTCTCCCCCAAAAGATTTCTGACAACAGATTCCTCATGACTTGAGACCTGCACGCTGAAGAAGAAAGGTGTCTGCTGTCAAATCCCTCACTATGGAATGCCTACGTGATGATGGACTCTCCTGGGCCTGCTACCTGAGTCCTGCTGCTTCTTCCTGCTATCTGCTTGCTGCCCAGGGCCGGTCATGCTGCTGCTGCTGCTCTCCCCCTGCACTTTTGCCTCAAACCTTCAAAACGGTGTGCAGCAGGACCACTGCTGGATCCTGGTGGTGACTATCCCCGCTTTATGCAATTCTTGTTTCTTTCCTATCTTTTCTACTGCCCTCCTTCCCTTCCCCATTTTCCTGATTAAGATTTGTAATAAACTGGTCAGACCAACATTTGAGCCATTGCTTCTTAATCTCATGCTGGGTATATACAGATATTTCAAAGAACCTCCTCTCCCTCCTATAAATTGGAGCAAGATAGATGTGAAGAACAATAAGTTGGTTTATCTTGTCTCAGCTTACTAACATGTTAGAGAATAAAAGATGTTTTATGATGACAGTGTATATGAACTGGGGATGTGAGCTCAATGTGCCTGAATTTTTTTTCTTAAAGTGAAAATAATGTCAAAGGGAATTTTTCTCATTAATACTACTAGGAAAAAAAGCAAAATGGTAAATTTCAGGTAGAGATATGTTTATTTTATGAGACTATTTACTATTATTATTATTTTTAATAAAAGACCTCCCACTCGCTTGCCTATATAAAAAAAAAAAAATTGCTCTTTTCTCCACCCTTGGTCCAGTAACTTCTACTGGCTCCCTGGGTTGCGGAAACCCTACACTGTCCTCTGAACATGAAAAATACTTTCATTTCCCAGTCATCTGAGATCTCAGTACATTTCCAATCTCTGCTTATACTGCAGACCCAAGTAGCCATTTCTCTACTTTTGGCATTTTCAGTGGTAGTGAGGCCTGTTTTCGGCATTGGTGAGGCCTCACCTTGAGTACTGTGTTCAGTTACTTTGTTCGGTTTTGGGCACCTCAGTACAGAAAGGACATTGAGGTGCTAGAGCACGTCCAAAGAAGGGCAACAAGGCTTTGAAGGCCTTTGAAAATATGCTCTACGAGGAGCGACTGGAGGAACTGCAGCTGTTCAGTCTGGGGAAGAGGAGGCTGAGGGGAGACATTATTGCTCTCTTTCAATATTTGAAAGGTGCTTACAGTGAGAGTGGGGTTGGTCTCTTCTCACTGGTGACAGGACAAGGGGAAATGGCCTAAGTTGTGCCGGGTAAGTTTAAGTTGGCTATCAGGAAACACTTCTTTACAGAAAGGGTTGTTAAGCACTGGAATAGGCTCCTGAGGGAGGTGGTTGAGTCACCATCCCTGGATTTGTTTAAAAACCATTTGGATGTGGTGCTCAGGGATGTGATTCAGCAGAGGGTTGTTAGAGTTAAGGTAGTATGGTTAGGTCATGGTTGGACTCGATAATCTTTAAGGTCTTTTCTAACTTAAGTGACTTTACAATCTATCATTCTATGATTCCATTTCATCTGCTCCTGACACCTCTCTTCAGCATATCTTATTTAGTTGATCTCCAAGAAAGCACAGTTTCTTTCTCCTACAAATACTATCTAGTGAACCAAAATACCATCACCTGAAATATGAAAATTCACAGCACAGTCATAGCTTTTTAACAAAGTGTACTGCAGAGTAAGAAGTGAATAAAGAGATCGTTGTTCATAAACCCTTTTACTGTCTTGCTTCAGTCCAGAATAATCTCTAGGAAGGAGAGTAGAAGAAGGCAGCCAAATGCTCATCCAGAGAGCTAAATCTATGTCTAAAAACTGTGGAAAGAAGGGAATTTAAAAATATATTGTAGGAGTACAACATTACCAAAGAGCTACAGCAAGAGCAAACAGTCTCTTCTTCCTGTTGCTGCACAGTGGATAACTGAACAAAAGGGAAAACAAGCAAGGGGAAGCTTGTCTGAGTATTTCGGTGATAAAGTGTTCATGTGGGAGTGGGAAGTCCTGAATTCCAGACTGTTTTTATGACTCAGAATTTCCCTGTTTAGCTTTGATAGAGTCTGTCACCCTCTTGAGATATCTATCTCCACTCAGTAAAGGGGAAGCATAAGTTGCTATGCTTTTAAATTAGTCACCTAAATATAAGCAGGCTGAATCTGGACGTAAGCACCTATGGTAGAGTTAGAGTCACTCAAGGGAAGGAGAGAGGTAAAGAAGATATCAGTCTTTAGTTTATGTTCTTAAGTTTTATCATATATTTAATCCCAGGTCATTCTGTGTCAAACATCTGAGAAATCTCTTTCTCTCTCTTTACTGTTTCCCGCTTTTGAAGGCACACACACAAGCAAGGCTTTCAAAAAACAAACAAACAAAAAAACCTAACAGCTAACACTCTAGATTTCAATTATTTTGTAGCTGATGCTGTGCCAATAGAAGGAAAAATGGGGAATAAGTACATTTAGAGCATTTCTCAAAACTTTGTTATATGTTGACTTAGTCCACATGGCAGTGAACAGCTAAAATATGACATAAATTCTACGCTTTCAACTGCATCTAATCTCCAATATCTGCAGTTACAATAGTGTTCAAATGCCTGCTTTACCTGATCTGAGCAAGGATACACTTGGGAGCACACTGTTATTAATTTGATGGTGTTTTGTTGGTCTTTTTTTTTTTTTTCTTTCCTTCCCATCACATATAGGAAGAAAATAAGTGTATTCATTTCCACAGTATGAAACAAAGGAAAGTGTTAGGGAAAAAAAAAGATTTTAGTGTCTGTTTTTAAGGCTTGCCTTTGAAACAAATATATATGTATTTTTGGCATTGTTTCATTGTGGAGATTGTCAATGCATCTGAAACTAAATCAAGCCAGTAGGCAAAAATTAGAAGATGAGAGCTCCCAGGAAACTTCTCAGGAAACACCTTTGCTTGGCAGTGAAAAAGAGAATGTTTGAGAGGACTGCAAGAAGTGGACGTGATTTCTTCACTGTGTAAGCAGCATTCTGATTCTCATCTCTAATAACAACATAAGCACAGAAAGACAAATAGATAGCGAAGTATGGAAAGTTACAGATAACGTTCTTTATAACAAAAAGAGATTGGAAGTCTATCATCAACACCCAATTTCAATATATTAGATGCACAAAAATTTTGCTGCACGCGGACAATATTGAGATTAGTCAAAGGTGCATGAAAAATTGACACTCCTAGTAGATATATTCATACTTCTAACCCAAGAGGCTATACTGACACTCACAGTATTCACATTTTAAATAAATCAGGCAATATTCTGGCTTATTTCTGTGTCAAAAATAATTAAAGACAAAATAAAAACAAGCAATAATCTTGAAATTAAATATGGAGATGACGCATTAGAGATGAAAATAACTTTCAGGGTCATGCAGAATTTAGCAGTTTTGACTCAGAATGAGTCAAATGAGCCATGAGCTCAGAATAAGCCAGTGCTCAGCCAACCCACACAGTAAAGTGCTTCCTGAAGTTTAGACGAAATTTCCTGAGCAACACAACTTCTGAAAAGTGATAGTGGCTTCACAGTGACAGCAGCAAGATTCCTCAATGTGCTTGGATAATCCTATTCAGTGCCATTCCTTCATATATATCCAGTTTAACGGGGAGGGGAGGGGAGGGGAGGGGAGGGGAGGGGAGGGGAGGGGAGGGGAGGGGAGGGGAGGGGAGGGGAGGGGAGGGGAGGGGAGGGGAGAGGAGAGGAGAGGAGAGGAGAGGAGAGGAGAGGAGAGGAGAGGAGAGGAGAGGAGAGGAGAGGAGAGGAGAGGAGAGGAGAGGAGAGGAGAGGAGAGGAGAGGAGAGGAGAGGAGAGGAGAGGAGAGGAGAGGAGAGGAGAGGAGAGGAGAGGAGAGGAGAATCTTTTTTGTCTTGTTTAAGCCATTCAAAAATAAACTTAGCATTTCTTCATATTGTTTTTTTCTGAAATAGAAAATAATTGGTTTGTTTACATGAGGTGGTACTGCTGTTGTCCTTTTATTTGACAGCCTTGCTTAGTTCTTGTAGTGCTTTCTCTCAGATTCTCAGACATCTGAGCCTTTTTTCTTCAGCTGTTTGAGAGAGTTAGCAATCTTTTCTCTTAATTAAAAACATGTCCTTTAACAACATGCTATTGAGAACAACGAAAGCATTTTCTGAACAGAAGCACAAGCTTTTCAAAAGTCTCCAGTAAGTAAATTCAAGCATAGGTCTGAAAGCGAGTCTCAAGCATATTTTAAATAAGATAATCAAATCAGGATCTTTTCAGTCCTTGCTGTTTAAATTGCTCTTCATGAATTAACTAAATATTAATTGAAAAATATGGACATGAACCCCTGGTTTCCTGGTTAGACATCTTTTGTCTAGACAAATACGACCTTTTGACCTCAAGATCTTTTGTCTTGACAGATATGGTTTTGCGTTCTCAGTTCTAGAGAGTGTGTCATAATTTCTGCAAAGGTAACTAAGTCATCAGGAAAGACTGAGGAAATCAATGTTGCACAGTGCATGAGCCAGTCCCCTTCAAGTTTGAAAACCAAATTCAGATATCCTTTCTGATAGAAAAGAACAGCCAACTAAAGACAGCTTAGTTGCTAATATGAAGCCATTAAGGTAACAATAGAGCCAGAAAGATCTTTTTTCTGTTGATTCTAATGTATAGTCTTAATTTCCCTCAAATTTATGAATGTTTGGATATTGAGCTTTTCTTTCATTTAATTTCTAAGAATTATCAATGAGAAAATGATAAAATTAAATATTCTGACAGTTATCTTTGAGATTTTTAAAACTGCAGGAAGGATTCTTCTAGCAAAAAATATGTAACCTCTCTGGCTGTAGTTCCCTAGTTTAGCTACCTACAGATCTTTCGACAGTTACAGCCAATGAAGTATTTGCTTTGATCAACAGAGAACAAATAAAAAGGATTATTAAGCAGAAAAGTGTCATCATGATCTGCAAAGCTCATTTTTCATAGCACTCAAATATGTAGAAACAAGTGCTAAAAAGGTCAACTTTGTTTCCTAACGTCTGTGCATGAAACAGCATTGCAGCCTTGGGGCTGACCTTGGTATTCTCTAGTTCAGCTACAAGTGAAAACATTTAAAACTCTAACAGTAAGAGGCTCATAAGGTGGAGAGGAGAAAGAAAGAGCAGAATGGAGGGGGAGACCTCATGAAAAAGGAAGACAAAGAAAGAAAATTCCTCAGAGCGAGAATTATAGAAGTAACACATAGGGCATTTGTCCCACTCCATTGCCAAAGGTTCTAAAGATCAATGTTACTCAATTTTTGGACAATTATCTCTGAATATTATATTTGGAATCTCAAGTCATTTCACAAGTGCTGAAAACTTTCTTTTTCAGTCGAATTGGTCTTATAATGGTGGCATGAAATAAAAGTGATTTGACAGATGAAAGGAGAGAGTGAAAACTGCACTGCTATTAATATATCAGATTTTTCTTAAAGCATTTAGAAATAATGGGCTACAGTAAAACACAAACTTAAAAGAGTTGATAATAAATGCTTATAGTTATAGGATTGCATAACAGCAAGTGTTTTGCCAGAGCAACATTAATTTACCAGACTGTTATAGAGCGTTCTGTCTAAAAGTATTTATAGGTGGTAAGACAGAGCTTGACTAAAAGTATTGCATCTTGTCAACCAAAGCTCTGAAGTACGGTAAAGAAAAATTCTTCACAGCTTTACTGTGCTTCAGCTTCAGAAATGTAAATAAATCACTAAACAAATTAAGAAATTATATATTGCTTCCTGGTGTGTTCTGAAAGCACTTATACAAGATATTAAGATATTAATATTAATTAAGATATTAAGATATCACATATCTTAAATAATTAACATTTCCAACGTATTTTTCAGCTGTGATTACCTTTTTTATCATGGTGAATTTAATGCAAATATGATAAAGGAACACCACAACAGTATCATGATCAAGATAAGATATTGATGATCCTGCTAGCTTATTACATGAAGTTGCCAATGTGTTGTTCTTCTCTGGTTCTTTGCAAAAAATGCTGCAATGTCTCAGAGTGCTTTTAAGGATAGAGAGGATATTTTCATAAATGCATTTTGACTTAATAGGAAAAGGAAGAATAGATCATCTGTTCACCACATGTACCGCAAGGAAGCTTAGAAATTTTCTGCTTGAACTGGGCACACATGGCTCAAGCATGCACAGTAAGTTCACCATGACAGAACACATTATTTGTCACCTGGACAAGCATTTCTCATACAGTGCACAGAATAAACACCATATTTTTTTTTGTTGTTGTTCAGGAAAGCCAGGATAGAAATGACAAAACTCTAGGAATTCTCAACAAACCAAGCACATCTGATGTGAAATAAGGAATGCTCCATCAGTTTCCAAGTACTGCCTATGTCAAGGAATGAGCATACTGAGAGTAGCTATCCCAGCAACATCATTCATGTTAGGGAAAGTCTGATATTAGTGTGATATAGAAGTTGTGAGAACCTTTCTTTGTTTTCTAGCTCAAAGGTTGCTTCCTGAGGTATTCCTTGTGATAAGACTCTAACTGATGTATTGAGGAGGCAAGTGGTGTGTGCTATCAACATCACTTTGTGGACATTTGAAAGCACCTTCTTTCAGAGCTGTTTGCCTCCAGAACAGAGTGCTCAGGAGTGTTTACTGGTGGAAGATCTGGCCTGTGACTAAAAATCTCCAGCTTGGTATGGGAAAATTGGGAAATGATACCATCGTATCCTGCGAAAAACAGGATGCAGGTGGGCATCCCAGCTCCTTATCTGCTGGCAAGGCCCAGAAGTTGGGAACAAAGGAATTTCTGCTGAGATCCCAGAACCAGAACCTTGCCACTCCAAGGAGAGCTGAATCAACCACTTTGGATTTGAGCTGTCACTCCAAAGAGAGCTGACTTGACCACTTTGGACTTATTAATAAGTTGGTACTACCATTGAAAAGTCATCGTCGTCAACGAAACAACAATGCCTGATGACCCACTACTACTGAAGATCAATGACTGAACTACGAACAATGCTGGATCCATGGTGGTAGCTATCTCCCTCTTGCTTCCTATAAAGACTCCTTGCTTCTATTTCCTATCTTTCCTATTGCCCTCCTTCCCTTCTCCATCACCCTAATTCATAATAGTTGCCGGCCTCCCCTTCCCCATCTCCCTGATTAAGATTTGTAATAAACTGTTCGGACCAACATTTGAGCCATTGCTTCTTAATCTCATGCCAGGTATACACATATCTCAAAGAACCTCCTCTCCCTCCAATAAATTGGAATGAGACAGAAGTATATATTTTATTTACAAAACAAGGCCAAATCAGTTTAGTACTTGTTATGCACACATCATATCAGCCATGTGGTGGTTCATCCATCTTATTCCACATTTTGAAAATAAATGGTTTACTTATCATGAAGAAAGACCAATATTTTTGCATTATACTAGAACTAATGAAGATCAACAACTGAATATACAAACTCAATCTACTATAATTTACTAATCTGATAGTGCAAGAACATTCTAGACTTCGCTGTTAGATCAGATTTAAAGTATATTAACGTTTCAATGCTAGAATAAAGTAACTGATATATTATTGAAACAACCACAATGTCACGAAACTATGACTATTCTTACCTTCAAAATATGAATGCTGTCTCTATAAAACCTGATTCTTGATAGCTAGCCTTTCTGGTTTCCTATCATAGAAATCCTAAGTGAAAAAGTTTGTTTGCTTTCTGTTTAGTTAGGGAAGAGATTCATGATAATCTCAGTTGCCCAGCAGAAAGAGCAGTAATGAAAAAAACAACAACAAAAACCTATTTGAGGTTAAGGATCAGACCCTTTCACAAAATAAATATAGAATATAGTATAGAATAATGTTAGAAATCCTTTGCGTGGTTTCACAGTGATAAAACTTAGAGAGAATGACACTAAAGAGCAAGCGCCTGTTAAAGATTAACACTCAACAGTATCTCAGCTGCCACACACACTTAAATCTCTAAGCCATTTTCTTGCTTTTTATATATTTGGGAAGCGAGTAATCATCTACACAGCAGACTCATGTTGAAAAAACAGCTTTTTAAAAATATTTGTATTTTGCACACCAAACAATTTTTGCCCACTGCTGTTTCTAATTCTAAAGTATATTAGTCACTAGCACTATGCAAAGGCTATCTTTACAGGCCTGTAAATCAAACACAGAAATAAAATGACTCAATAGAAGAAAGGTTTGACTAAGATTTAAATTTTTGTGTTGGTGTCAATGAGTTAATAGTTTAAATGCCTGTATACTCTTTTAGAAAACAGTTGTCCAGACTACCTCTATAGTTTCCTTATAATTTCTTAAAAGTGTAGAGGAACTCATCAAAGTTCTTAGGAGAAAAGTAAGATCTGCAAAGGGTAGGAATTGATGCCATTGTCATTCCAATCATAGCTAAAAGCTTTTATATATGAGTGCTCAAATCAAGCTGATACTAAATGTCACTTCTTTTGCACTTCACCAATGAAAGTGCCATGAATTCTAAGTACAGTTAACAAGAAGGAAGGCTGTATATGGTTTAAAGAAAACACGGAGAAGGTAGGCAGACAGAAAAAAAAAAAAGTAATCAATCTGTTTAATTTCATTATGAAAAACAGAATTCTTAGTCTAATGTGCAAGAGTTACAACACAGAGAAATAGAATTACTCAGTTACAGAAAACTTGTGCTAACTAGTCTCAGAGAACAGCACCGTTCTGCAACAGAGTACTGATTTCATCCAAGAACATCTCAGATTTTTTAAAAATAGGTAAATAAATATTACATTAAAATATTTTCCTATATCTGATGAGTGTTTCAACTGATAGTAACAATTAGGGCTCTAAAACATCCAAGTTGTTCCTCTGGGTTAAATGGAAGAAAGATAAACTGTTATGTTCTACTGATTAACTTCATCCACAAAGATGAAAAAAGTATATAGCATGAAAATGTATATGAAGATGCAGTTAAGATAATTACTAGCAGTAAAAGAGCTGTGACCAGAATTTGAGTTCAGTAGCTCTGTACTTGAAGTTTGCATAAGTGGCCCTTCTGCAGATATCTTAATGCTAACAATAAAAAATTTCACTGGGAATACAGCCCATGCCCATTTTGGTTAAACAGGTTTGGGAAAATTAAGTAGAGAGATGTTGTCTCAATTCACCTTTCAATAATTGCTCTTTTGCAAATCTGCCTTCATAAACTATCTCATCTGAGGCAGAAAGTACACAGGTAGGTCTGAAAGTAATACTTCCTATTGAAACTAGTATGGTAACTATCAAAGATGTAAGGAGCACAAGAATACTATTTGATAGAGCAAATTCCCACATTCAAAATGCTAGTAGTCACCACCATTACTGAAGCATTTTCTCCAGCAATTAACAAAAGCCTGCATGTCATGCTCATAAAAAGTTAAACCAGTGCAGGTGCTCATAAAAAGTTAAACCAGTGCAGGTGACCCCCTGTTACTGTTATCACTACTGAAACACACCACCCACCACTTCACTGTGCTCACATCCATTGTTCAGTCTCTATCTATGTTCAGCAAGTGTTGATGAACATCAGTGAGTGCCATTTTTTCCTCATGAAGGAATTCAGTGACACACCTTCATTTCAAACACTCTTTCATGTCAGATATTATTTTGTCAGACTGTTCCTCTGCTGTCATCTGTTGCACAGATGGGACAGAATATTGTCAGGAAGGTTTGGTCTCTACTGCCATACGAGCACTGTTCACCTCTGACACCATGGGCCAACACAATAAAATAGGAGGCATTACTTTCAGAGCAGCCTTCATAGAATGATCATGTAAAGAGACAAAACACCCTTATGCTTAGTTCTATGATCAAGCTTCATGAGATGCAATTCATTAAATCACATTAGAATATTTTTAGTTAATAAAAATATTTAAAGCCAGCTATTTACTCTTTTTGCCATAAAGAGGTTAGATGGCAGTTTGCTCATAGACTTGTAACATTTGAACGTCAAACTTAGGCAAGAGAATCTCTTCAAGCATGTTTTAAAGACAGGCATAGGAAGCTTAGAAAATGACTTTAACCAGATAAAGAGTTGCATGACTTTCATCAAACTAGGATTCACTTGAATTTGATTTAAGAAGCAAGAAACTATCATATATATTTCTGAAGCATCATTTTTTTGTATATAGTATAATAAATAATATGTATAGTACATAATCCATGCATTAAAGAAATAAACATGCATATATATGCAAAATATGGATGTGTGTACAAAAGTAAAGGAACTTTCTGGCAGGAAAGAGCAAAAGGAAAAACATGGAGTCACAGATCATAGTTTGGCTTAGATTAGAGGGGACCTTAAAAGTAATCTAGTTACTACACCTGAATTGCCAGCCATCAGATCGGGCTGCCCAGGGCTCCATCCAGTCTTGCCTTGAATGCTTCCAGGGATGGAGCAGCCACATCTTCTCCAGCCTTCTCTGGGTAACCTGCTCCATGCCTCACCACCCTCTGAGTAAAAAATTTCTTCCTAACAGCTAACCTAAATTTCCCGTCTTTTAGATTAAAGCCATTTCACCTTGTCCCATTAAATGCTTTTTATTAAACATTTGCAATCTAAATCTTCTGTGAACATGTACAACTATTAGGATGACAGGAAAAAAAACAGATGCAAAATACAGAAATCCAAAATATTTTCTGATTAATATCTTGTACTAGTAAAGTATTCAGCCTGTGTTATTGTTTATGCAGGTGATTCAAAATAAAACAGAATCACTTGTGCTAAATAGAACAACGTTGAGTCCTCAGAATACAGAGTTGAATTTTATATTGTACTAATGCTGGAGTAAGAAGGGATGAAATAATTTTACAAAGAAATCTTGCAGCTATAAAAACAACAAAACAGATTTAAACCAGCAGAGAATTTCATTGTTCCATGCAGAACTTTGCTTTATTATTACAATTACTTAATTTTATTCTTGTGCAATATGTGATACTAACATAGTAGCTCAAGGGATTTGTATTTAAAGTTTCATTGCTTTGAACTCCTTTTAGTAACAAAAGGTTTTAGCATAACTTTTAAAGCACAAAGGTAACGAAATTCCGAATACCTATACAAAGTTAGAAATGCAACTTCAGGCAATGAGCCCAGTTCTCCAACTATACCATGCTGAAGCTTCTGCTGAGTACGCTTTGTAAAAATTTGAAATCAACGTGCCCTATTTTTATTACGTCTACATTTTCAGAAAAACCAGACATACATGAGCCATTAAAATAAAGCAGATATGAATTGGAGCACCATTTCCCACACTAATATTCCACCAAAAAAATTTTCAGCTTTATTCCATACATGACACTACAGAAAAACTTACAGCATGAGAATGGTTTTGGAGAGATGAACATAAAAGAAAAAAGAAAGGCAAAAATTGAGTATGATAACTTATAGCATCAGATAAAATGTGACTAAAAATAATTGAAAAGTAATTCTTTATAATTCAACAGGTTCTTTTCAAGTGTCTATCAGGCGTTCTTGTAGATTAGATGTGGGACCTTCAAGGGTCTCTTAAAAGTGCTAAAAATATTGCTTCAATATTGATCCTATATCATCTTAATATCCCTGTTTCTCACTCAATGAGGTGATGCATTCTGGGGCAGGCATGTTCCATAGCAGAGCAGGGAATCATAGTATGAAGGCGTGTTCCTAAAATGCAGCCCTAAGAAATGCTAACAGAGTGTGCCACATCAGCTAGGCTGTGGCACAGCAGAGGGCCCAATATGCCAACCAGACCCAGCCCAACAGGGATGCCTGTTGTCTCCATGGGACCTGGGTAAGAGACATTACTAGGAAACTTCTGGGAGCTGACAGAGCCCAGCTGAAGATATATCAAAGAAATTCTCTTAATTATTTATAGAGAATTATCAATTAGCTTACACTGGACACCTACCTTATGTGTGATAAATGCTGGATGAGATTAACCACTCTCCTAAGGAAGAATACCATTTAAAGAAAATACAGCAGGACAGCCTCCTTCTCTGTTCCAATTATGAGTATAATTTTTCCTCTTAATAGTGAGATAGCAGGCCTGCTGTCAAGTAAGTCAATATTATCAAAGTGCTGAATACTTTTATCCATATTTAAGAAAGAGTATAAAAATGAGAACCAATGGACGTGAAAAAATAATGTCCTTAAGACCAATAGTAATTCAAAGAGAACAGTATGGAAACCTCTGTTTAGATCACCATTTCAGAGAAGCTTTCTTCTCCCCAGAGCACTTTCCCTCTGCCAGTTATAAAAGTTTGTTCTGTCATTTTATTATCTTAAACCCTGCTGCAAATACCTCAGTTTTTTCATTTTACATTTATGCAATGCAAACTGCACAAAATATTTGCTATTAAAACTCATGGGCACACTAACATTAATCCTCAGAATAATCAGAAGAGTGCTGATGCAAAAGAAAGGCATATTGCATTAACAGTAATTCATGCCTGCATAATGTATATAAAATGCTACAGTGGAGATGATTGCACACTACTGGACTGTGTAATAGTTATGCAACAATCAAGCCAACGGGGAGCACAGGGACTTCTGTTGCAGTGACTGTTGTGTCAGACTTGTCTTTACTGGGGTTTCCATTTAAAACATTAAATTCATGTTTTGGCTAGGGTAGATCTTCAATGTGAAGATACAAATGTTGTTCAACAGTGTTATCAATACTTACACGTTTATGGTAAGTCTTATGACTAGATGAGAAGCACAATAAAATATTGAAAAAATATTGGGGCAAAAAGGCAAATTAAAAACAGATTTTGAAGTCTCTTATCATTTCAGCCACCTTCTTGACTTTGAGAGCTCTTGCTATTTATTTTTGTTGTTGTTGTTGTTGAGTATTTTAAGTTTATAGTTTTATTATCAAGAAATGTTTTGCAATGATTTGCTTTTGCATGCTTGTTATCTATACTGAACTGGGAAATCCTGCTAGATTTCATGCAACAGGACCACATATTAGATATAAGACCATAAAATGGAAAACATTATTACCTCCCTAGGTAAATAAGCTGTCTTTTTTTAATTTAAAATAAGAACAATCTAATTGACAAAAATCTGATACAAAGGTAAGACAACACATGCATTCATGCTATTTATTGCCTAATTGAGACAAACAGCACATTGTGGTTAAACCAAAACAAGTCATTTGTTGTCTAGCACAAAGGGAAATTGCAGCTTCTCTAAACTTCAGTAAACATGACCTGAGAAGAGCACGCTACTCAGATGGTAAATAGATGTACTGGATTTATGTATTCATATCCCTATCCACAGATCCAAAGACCACTGCTATATGCCCTATAAGTGCAACTGTAGAATTAGGTCCCCTTCTAAAACTATAACAAGTTAGTTTCTAGCTAACCAAAGAAAAGGCAAAGTGTCTCTAAATCACTGAATGAGCAAACAGTCAGATGCAAAAACAAACGTGTTATTTCTTGTGATATTTCAAGCTCTGGCTAATTATCTGGGCAAAGAGGTAATTTTTTTGACAAGGAAACCCACTCACTGTTCTCCAAAGATATGACTTACATAAGTATTAACTTACTGCTCTCCTCTCTATTTCAGGAGACTCAGATTCCTGCAGGGAGCTCTGCTAACAACATGAGGATGCACAAACAAGGAGTTGCTATAGCTCAGATTTTTTTAGCTCATGACCTACAACGTGTACAAGAAAAAGCAGCTCAGCTTTTTAAGATGAATAGAGGATAAAACACTGAAGAAAATATTTTTGGCTATTAAAAATGAGGGTGAATAACTGAGAGACATTAGAAGCTAAAATACTACTTGTTTGTAATTGTGTTCCTTTTTTCAATATTTTTATAGTATGTAATAAAAGATCTTGCACTTCTTCCTAAATGCACAAGATCCTCTTATGAAAACATGACAATGCCCAAATTCTAGTTATAATCATCTTGCTATTATTGACTTTTTATTTTCTTTCTCTTTTCTCTTAATCAGTACTTGCACCTTAGAAATTGAATTAATCAGTTAGAGATTGAAGTATACTTTCAAGGCCCTCTGAATTAAGATTGTGTGTTTTTCTGAGATAAACAGTACTAGTACTAAACAGTAATAGTACTAAAAAAAGATGAGTAGGGCCTGAAAGTACACTTTCTGGCTTTAGATAACAGAATTCCCTTTTTAGTTCAAGCAGTAGGCATGATGCAGGGGGTACAAAGATCTAAATTCTTGTTTCACCACCTACCTCTCTGAAAATAAAACCATTAAGTGGGATGGATATCTGCTTGCTTTGGAGATATTAGATGAGAGTGTTTCTATTAAAAATATTACAATCAGAGAAGGTGTTGTTAGAACAGACACTAGAGTCGAGTCAGCTGAATACTAAAAGGTACTTAGAATAGGCTACTGCTAAGAATGTTCCCTTTGTATCCCTTCTACTGTTATTTCTGAAAACTGCTATGCAAATATCTTGATACTAATGCTTGATCAAGGTGATCATTGTATGAATCTAAACAAGCCCTTAAAATTCAACAGCACTCCTTCCAAGCTGCAACAGCAGGGTATCTTTCAAACTAATCCTGCAATGTAACAAAGATATAGTGCTCATGTTCAAGGCAGATAGCAAGTCTAAAAGCGATTTCACAGATGAAAGACAAGTTATCAGCACTGCAACAGCTGTACTGGCATATTTTCTTTGGAAATTATCTAGCATTTTCTACAGAATAAGGATAAAAGTGAAATCTGTGTGGAACTCTGTCTGCAGCTGGCATCATATTTGGCTACCACGAGCCATTAAATTAGGCCTTATACCTATGCCAGGAAACTGAATTGCAGTGACTTCTTCTCTTTGCTTTGTTATGCTGAACTGAATGACAAAGTGACTAAGTCCTGCTTCAAATGATACAGGAGATAACTGATACTCTCTAGAACATCCATAAGAGTGTCACTGTAGTTAAGTATATCTTCAAAATACATGACCTGCCTACTGAGTTTATGTGCATCCCAAGCTAATGCTTTCATTATCTTCTCAGCTCTTCTCCCAAGCCCTGGAGGGAACATGTGCCACAGCCTTTATGGTTGAAGATGTAAATTTCTAGTAGCAATGGGAGACAAGCAATGCAATACTTGAATCCAGTAATCAGTGCTATAAGCCAGACCTCACTTGACTGGATTTCTTTTACTTCTCACTACTCAAGATAAAATGCAGATAAAGATTGACATGAAGAAATGGAGAAATAGCATTAGTTTCTCCGTTGATTTCACCTTATCAAAGTGAAAATCATACACAACATCTGTGGAAGATGCTGGTCTCTGTTTATCCAAAGCAGTGGTCAGTGGTTGTACCTTAAAAACATGTATAAGCCAGTACTTCATATAGTATCATGTACAAGGATGAGTTTTAGATAGGAGTCATTTCAAACCAAAGAGCTGCTTCTTGCCATTTATTTTTCAGTGCTACCTTTGCCATGGAATGAAAATATAAAATATAATAGCCTTATTTGCAAAAGATGAAATTACTCTGACTTGCAAAACCTGCAATGAAGTTTTGGACAATTATTACTCTGGAAGTGAAAATATATTTGCAAGGTAAAAAAAATTGAATAAGCAAGATAAAACTATAAACAAAGGATTGATTTAAAAGCCTTCAATGAATTTGGGAAAACAAATAAGATTTTCTTGGGAGAACATTCTGGCTTATACACATTATTGAAGACCTCTGAATGAACACTTAGGAACTCATTCTAAATATCTGCACTTTTCTATTAATAATGCTCCTGCTTCAGAGACCAGGAGACAAGACAATTCCAGATCCACTAAGATGTATTTTAAGAAATATTTGTGGCATGCTGCCCATAGATTCTAAAGGAAAGAAAACATCCTGCCATCATTATAAATGTAAGAAATTTAAAAGCAGAAAATAAGCAGTGTTTAGCTACATAATACTTTTTTTTTTTTTTAACCAAAATGTGAAAGGTCCGTAAAGGTCAGTATATCAGCAGATATGTGACTCTCCTGTTCTGCTTTGAACCTCTTCTCTGTAAAAGAAAATGTTACAAAATGCATTACTGTGCTCACAAAAGTGAGGTTCTGACAAACTCAGTAGAAAAGACCAGAACTAGAAGATTGACTTTGTAAGATGGAATTTACAAAGGCAAAGAGTGCCTCAGAAGAGCAATACTCAAAGTCATTTGCCTAGAGCTATGCTTATAGATGATACTCCTGTCAACAGACAGATAGAAATGCAGCATGTAGTAGGTGACTTGAAGGTGCTCCACATTTTACACAGAATTCTTCAGCCTTTAGTTTCTTTATGATGTCTCTCTGCATTAAATATATCTCTAATCTCCTTCCACCTTATCCATTCCTCTGCAGTTTGTCGTTTATTTTTTCCCTGACCTCTTTTTCTTTGTCTTCTTTGTGTACTCCTTGTATGTTTTTACAAAGAGATTCCATCAACGCAGTTCTGTCATCTCCCTTCTAAGGCATTTACTGCACTTGAACTTATCATTGACTTGGTATTAACTCATGTCACACAGCAGGTAAATCATTAAAAAAATAAACATAACGCATAGACTAAGTTTTATTTTTTTATTTTTATTTTCTTTCTTTTAGAATCAGTAAAATTTGCAATGGCAAAAAAAATATTAAACAGTCTCAAGAAGTCAAGTAGTGAACAAAACAGACCTACAGGTCCTGAAAGCCCAGTGGTGCTATGTGAATAAATATGCACTTTAACTTCAGATTGTTTGCATTGTGTACACGTTATTTTCTAAACTGTTTATGAAGTTCATAAACTTAAAATTTAAACAAGGCTGTTTAAATAAGTAACAGTTTGACACTGTGAAGCATTGAATAACATACCTAAGAAACAGCATTTTCAGTTTACACGACAATCTTAAGCACTCTGTTCTGTCTTTGAAATAAAAAACTCTGATACAGGAGCACTCAGCCCAGGAGAACCTTTCAGCCAGACAAATATTATAATGTAGTGCATACTACTAATTTGAAAAGGTAAAATTGTTTTTGAAATGCGGGCTAACTTTTTGCATCTGCTATGAAAAACCATACCCTGTAAAATATCTGAAGCTGCTCTTGTTTTCAGTTCTGTGAATTCTAAAATTGTGAAGATATTAATTGTTAACATCTTAACATAACTGGAATAAGACAGTGTTTCTTGTACAGTAATAAAAAATAGCCCACTTTAAATACAGTGTTTAATTTCCATCCATTAAGTCTGTTTGAAACCCATTTGACTCCTTAAGCTCAATGGAATGAATGAGCATTATTCCCTAACTTCTTCAAAGCTCAGATTTGGATATGTGGGGTATAGATACAAATCCCATGTGATTTTCTCTTTAGCCTCTCTTTGCAAATCAAAATACATCAGACTTCCAATGATATCTTGCAATAAAAACTATTTTTAATTGATTTGTTTGTTTGGTTTTCATCAGTTTTTCTCAAGAAGAAAACAACTCAGACCAATGACACCACAGATCTGTAATTTAAAATAATAAAAAAATTGGAAAGAAAAATGCTTCATATTTCTTTGACAAAATTCCAGATGGGTCACGTGTTAACATCACCTTATGTTCACATAAGGGTTTCCAGTTATGAACTGCAGTGGCTCTACTTATGTCAATAATTAAATTCTGTTTTAATGTTGAGAAAGAGCTTAATACAAGGACTCCTGCCTGTCTACTCCTGGTCTTAATGGCGCTTGTTTATCTGCTCTTTCTGAAATAATTCTACACCATTGTTTGATTTTAAATTTCTTCTGTGTTCTCTGTTAATTCCGTCCTTAATAATTTTATATGCTTATGTATTTATCAAAGAACTGTCACTGCAGCTTACTTAATGATCAAACGGACTGGCTGATGTAATTCATCTTTATCATCTTTCTTATCACTTGAAGTGTAAATCACGTCTTCACTCACAAAATAGTCAGAGTTAGTCTTCCTTTATGCTTTTCTCAGTAATGAATATTTTTTCCCTGAAAGATTTTTAATAGTATCTGCAATTTAGCCAGAAACCAGATCATGAATATGATGTCCTTTCTTATTTTTTCGAGAACACCTAGCAGAAACTCTTTAAACAGGCTAATAACAGTTTTTAGATGTGCTGTTTCTACAAAAAAGAAAATGAGACATATAAGAGAGACACAATGCAATTTGTAAAGATCACCTATCTTTTTAGTTTTGCATCTTGAATACTGAAGCCTCAAATGATTAATTTCCCCATAAAAAAATGAGAAAAAAAGTGACAAACCTATATCAGAAAGGTTCTGTTCTCAGTTCTCCCTCTGACTGTATCTTCCTTTTTCCACGTGAAAGATTGTAACAGGAGTTTATGCATCTTTAGTTTCTTTGATATCTAAGAAAGAAAAGAGACATGAAATGTTAAGTACCATATTTGAAGGCATACGTATCATCTTCTTAACATAGTTCTGTTGTCAAAATAACATTTTGGAAACAGACGCAGATATAAGAAATGAGCGCAAGCAAGGATGGAAATTCACTATATTGTATGAGTTTTCATGATATATTCATAGCAGAGGTGGAGACAGATGCCTAGTTAAAAGTCTATTGCTTTTCTAACACTGTAAGGGAAAAAACAGGAAATATTTTCTGTGTATGCTGTGTTTTCAGAATGTAAGGCACATTAAACAAACCTGTGTAATTTGTATTGACAACTTAAACATTTAAGCAGACAAGTCTGCTAAGATATAGCCCAAAATACATTTCTGATATCCGCAGTTCTCAGTGACCTCATTTCCATTCTTTTGTGCACAAAAATACCTTCATACACTTTTTTTTCCTTTAAATCTAAGTGCCTACTGAATGAACTTTTAGGAGATCTCTTATATGAGTTTAATTTCTCTTTCCCATTTTCACTAGCTGGTCAAATAAAACCTGTCTACCTACAGACCTTGCTTTTCCTCTGTCATCAGACTATCACAGCTATAGCAGCCATAGCTATTTATTTCTATGACATTATCAAAGTGCAAGAAGGCCCCTCAAGGCACTGAGCTCTGCCTACCCCTCATAGTTATTCATTTGCCAGCCAGCTAGTGAGTCAATTCAAGGCATGGTTTTATTTAGCTTGCTAGATTAGTGTGGCACTGTACTTGAAGAACAGAACTTAAGACATGAAGTAAGACTGAAATCAACTTCCTTTTTTAGAGCTCATCTCAAAGAAGCAAATGAAATAGCAGCATAAAGATTTCTGCAAATGGTCAGAGAATTGGCCACGCTGCTGGAAGGAGAGGAGAAAAGGATTCGGGGCTTTGTCTTAGCCCTAGGAAGAGCCTTCAGCCCACAGAATCATTATATCAAACATTTGCCATAAAAAAAATATTGCAGTACATGATGCATTAGACTGCATAGCGTCAGTTCCACCATGTAATGTCATTTTGTATTAAGAGTGAAACCCAGCTGTCACAGTCCAACTCTCCTTGTTGACCAGGGTTAACTTCTGTAACTAATGCTTAGCTAAACATTGTCATTACTGGCTTTCCTTCCTCGCCTCTGTGATCTCACAGAGCTACAAGTGAGATCTCTAGTTTTTCGGGTATTTTTTTTTTTCAAGACCAAGTTAAAAAAAATCAAACATTGGAATCTCTCTTATAGCACAAACAAGTGAGGAAGAAAATGTTTATAGCATGCATACAAGGAAGGGATTAATGAAAATCATAACTTTTTCCATACTCCAGTTAAAATGCAGCTTTACTTTCTCATCTGTCCATTCCTTTTTGTTTATTTACTGCCATTGCTGGTGGATAATTTTTTTTTTCCCCACAGAATTAAATAACTCTTCAAACTTCTTTTACAGAATAGTAATAATATTTAATCCCTGGCTTAATTATTCAGAGTACTTGAGCAATTTCTTTAAGGAAATGAGCACTATTACCTAATATTTGTGATATGCTCATCTTCTTTCAAACTATAGTCTCAAGTGTCTATGTTCTCTTCAGCATTCTGATTATCTTGTGTTGAACTTATTCCATTGCCATATGTAAACAGATCTGAACTATTTGTCAAGGTCTTTTATATGGAAAAAGGAATAAAGATGACCTTTGTAAAGATAGAACTGGTTATACAGGAAATAGTACAATGAAAATGCAACAATAAAGAGTCCATGTAGAGATTATCTGTTCTAACCTTCAGGTGCTCGTCCTTAAGAAAATGAATATAGCCCTGGATATCAGAAATGTTGTGGAAACTCAATTCATGGATATATTCAATTATATGTGTAAATTTGGATTAGAATAAGGAAAATACTGTCTCATCTCACAGACAATGAAGAGACAGGGGTCACTATAAGTGAATTCATCTCTTCCAGAGCTAGTTATTGTAAGTATCAATCTTAGAACAAATAATCATTTGAAGGTGTTTATTGTTTGGCTATAAAAAGAACATACTTTTCCTACCTAAGGCTCAGATGTTTTATTCTAGACATCTGAAAATAGGTGAATCCTAAATACAGAGAATACCCATGTCATTGCTGCAGAACTATCAAAAGTACAACAAAAAAAAAAATGCCAAGATGATAGAAAGTTTATATAGTTTTAATGATACTATTCCTCAATACAAGGTTCCCAGTTAAAGGAGCTTCATAAGTGATAATGAAAAACACAGAATGAAATGGTGACTGGAATACATGGCATGCAATGAGAGTCTGCATGAATTAGATCATTTCAATTGCTTTCTAATTCTCTTTCTGTAGTAGGAAAATTCTTCAAGCTAGAGAATTTCTTAGTAACTAATTAATTGTATTTATCATTTCATACAATTAGCCCAAGTAATTTTGAACTATATTTTGCTGTCAGTGACTGCTGTAACACTCGAGTTTTAGTATCAGGGAATTTTCTCTCACTACCGAGGATCTCCTACTCTGGGTCATTGCTTTACAGATCATCCATAGTCATTCACTTCCTCTGCCCATTTATTTAACGTATTTTCTTCTGAGTTCCAAACCAATTGGTCATTAACTAATGTATTTACCAGCTTTGGAGGTGTACTCTGATAAGTATTCTTGCACCTACAGTCCCAAAACAGGAAATACGGTTTCACTTGCCATCTCCAATGGAAACAGCTTCGCTTTTAGCCTGTATATTACTTTGAAAATAAAATTGTGAATTAATGCGCGGATATATTAATATTATTCTTGTTCATCAGCTTTTTGTTACTTTCTATTTTTTTTTAATGAGCTACAGCTCATTTTTACAAAAACAAACAACCCAACACCGTATTGACTATAACTATTTGCATTGGCACTTACCAGATAGTACAGTGAAGACTGTCAGTATTTCTGGTGCAGAATTCTATCTTAAATATCAGCTGTTGTTTGAAGTTCCCTTAACTTTTTTTAAAAACATGGATGACAGATAAGGCTTCTTATTTTAACAGTTTTATCTTTTTCCAAATGTGATAGGGAAGCATAGCCTTCTTCAACCACTGCCTGTCCATGTCCTTGAAGTAAGAAAAGGACAACTCAGACAAGTCTTACAATTGGTGCCTGGTGAAATCAACCTAAGTCTTTGATATCAAAGTTTAAATTATGGCCAGATTTCCTTGAGGAAGTCTTGCACAACCGCAAAGATCTTCTCAACATATGTGCTGTTGCAGAGTATTTTCTTCCTACAGGCCAAATGATAAAAGGTTTTTTTAATCCCATACTAACTGAAGATCCTCATGCTTTAGTGTTTTGCATCTTTGTCAGCTGAGCTAGTTTTCATTTCAAGTCAGCTGCATAAGCTGTAGGACAAATGTAGTGGGAGATTAATGTGGCAAGTATCATCCATAACTTTCCTTAAGAAGCTATCATCTCCACAAGGATAGCAAACAATATGAAATAGTTTCTAAACATTGATTTCTCCAATGATTTGCCCAGTCAGGCATTGAATCTATCAACAAAAAAACTCAAATAAGATAAATTTAATTTATATTCTTACCATGCAGTGTATGTTAATTGACAGCAAATGCAGTCGTTGCTTCTCTCTTCTGTGAGATGTGCAGTACAATCCTATTAAGGTTTTGCACTTGGCCAGAGAATTCCCAGGCATCCATACAGACCGGAAGGAGCAGTCTTTGAGAACAACCCTGCAGAGAAGGACCTGGGGGTCCTGATGAATGAAAAAACACGAGCCAGCAGTGTGCTCTTGCAGATCTGAAAGCAAATGGTATCCTGAGCTCCATCAGAAGAGGGGTGGGCAGCAGAGACAGGGAGGTGATTGTCCCTCTCTACTCTGCCCTTGTGAGGCCCCATCCGGAGTACTGCGTCCAGGTCTGGAGTCCCCAGTACAAGAAAGACAGAGAGCTGTTGGAGAGGGTCCAGAGGAGGGCCACAAAGATGATCAGGGGACTGGAGCACCTCCCCTACAAAGACAGGCTGAGGGAGCTGGGCTTGTTCAGCCTGGAGAAAAGAAGGCTGTGGGGTGACCTCATTGCAGCCTTTCAGTACCTAAAGGGAGCCTACAGAGGGGAGGGTGATTAACTCTTTGAAAGGGTAGATAACTGCAGGACGAGGGGAAACGGTTTTAAGTTGAGGGAGGGGAGATTTAGGTTGGATGTCAGGGAAAAGTTCTTTACAGAGAGAGTGGTGAGACGCTGGAACAGGTTGCCCAGAGAGGTTATGGATGCCCCATCTGTGGAGGTGTTCAAGGCGAGATTGGATGGGGCCCTGGGCAGCCTTGTCTAGCATTAAATGGGGAAGGTGATGCCCTGCATGTGGCAGGGGGGGTTGGAGATTCATGATCCTCGAGGTCCCTTCCACCCCTCACCATTCTGTAATTCTGTGTAATAAGCTTATATTTCATTCCTTTTTCAGAGATAATAGAGTGGTAGTATAAGTAAAGTGAAATATTTTAACAGCATTTTATTTTTAGGTTCTTATTTCATTTTAAGGCTTGTGGTGACCAAAAGCTTTCATATTTACATGCTGTCAAAATAAACAGTAAAATGTACACAAGAGTTTTGATTTGAGCTGCAGGACAACTGATTCTGAGAAGTTTACAGAACTAAGAATCTCTCACTCATAACATTGATTTTTATTACAACCAACCTCTTAGCAATCAATATCATGTGTAAAAAGAGTAGTCTGTTAAACTAACAAGTATGTTATGAGGGAAACTTTTTTTTTTTTTTAACTTGCTTTAAAGTTGATAACATCCTTCTTCTCTTGCATTGTTTTTCAGCTACATTGCAACAAATTTTATTAACTTAAAATAACATCACATCCTTTCCTAGCAGACATTAGGCTACATTGCACCTTCACTTTCATGTTATAAAGAATGCACTTCAGTGAGCTGTATTGTGCTTTGAATTAGAAACAAACAAACAAAAAACAGTAAAAGCAACAACAGAAACTATACACACCAAAATTATTTTTTATGTCATAGAGCTCACAGCTTTTGCCCAGAGGAGATTCACAGCTGAGTCCTATGCATTGTGGGTTGTATAATCAATGAATATAAAGATGTTTAATTATAAAATAAACAAGAGAGTTAGGCAAAGCAGGTTATAATAACAAAAAGAAAATGGATAGAATGCTTACCCACATCCTGGACTCACTGCAAAACTCCAGGGGAGAGATCTCTAGAAAAAAATCTTTCCTGCTCATAAATGGGTCTAGGAGAGGTGGAACCAGGCTCCACCCCTTCAGGCAGCACAGGTGAATTATCTTCACCTGTGCTCCTGTGGCTGACTCATTGCTCACCTCAGGTGATCAATCAGAGGTTCAGGCTGTGATTCAGCAGTTCCCATATATGGGTAGACATAGATTGTGTGAAAAGGGAGGCAGGTCTGGATTTGGGTTTAGGTATGAGAGTTCATTTTCATCGGACTGGGGTCCAGGGTTGTTTAAGCTAGATGTATTTGGCAGTGGAGATCTTCCCAGAACTGGAAAAGAGACTACTGATTATCCTCTCTAGAAGGCAGGAACAATTATCAAAAACTAAAATGGCACTGATGATGTGCATATGATTTTTGTTTATTATCTATTTCATCATTTTTTTCTAGCAAACCCTTTGTAGAAGTGGAACAGTGATAGGTTTCGACTCATAGCTCTGCATCATGAGAGGCCAAGAGCAAGGCTAATTCCTATGTTTTGTTTCCCTGAGCCAGATGAGCTTAGTCAGTCAGAGAGTAGTCTAGCCAGCTGGGATCATTATAAATGAAATTGGCCTAGAAAAATCGTGAAACACAGCATAGCAAGTGATACAGATGTACATGTAGATGCCACAAGGTGAGATCCATCCCTGTAATTTTCACTCTTACTGTACAACAGTGTGAGAAGTCTAATTGTAGCCTATACAGCTGTCAGAACTTGAGCAAGAGGAATCTCACTTTCAGTAATCTCAGAAGAGTTGTACCAGGTTGTGCCCTTTGAAGAAGTATTTTTGTAGATTTCTTCTATGGAGTCAATAATTACAATATTGTAATCCATTTTATTTTATTTTTCCAGAATACATTACATGGAGAAATGACCTCTGGTGAATATCTGCAAGGCAAAGTTACTGCTAGTATTCTGAAAGTTGTCGATGTAAAAGTGCTAAAAATCTCCACAATGTTTTCACATAAATTCACAGCAAATTGGACAAATTACAATCTAATAGTAATGCAAGAGAAATATTTAAAAAAAAAAAAAAGAACTAGAGATTATATTTCCTTTAGTAAGCTACCAATACTACATAAATAATATGGATATTTGATATGGTACTTGATATTCACAGCACTTAATGCAATAAACAACTTGCATTGTTTACTCAGTGAGAAGGAGACTGATTTGCTTCCAAAAAACCTTTTCTACAGTAACCATTAGGAAATATGTGCAGTTTTCTGTGAAAAGTACTATTTTATGTACGAATGACAAATAATAATTCCATCAAAATAACAAACTGGAAAATAAATTTTTAAAAGAAATACTGAACAGGTCCCTTATTATGCTGCTTTGAGGTGAGAATCCTCTGGGTAAAAATATTTAATTTACTTTGAGAAAATGCCTCGGAAGCATATTAGATTTATTTACTTACCTCATCTGTATTTGTCAAGCTAGTTTATATTTATCTAAAATTTAAAGGACTACTAAAATGAGTAAATAAACATACTAAAATGTTTAATGACATCATTGTTTTGGGAAGTAATAGTTCATTGTTTTTAATATAATATCCTTGAGTTTTCTCTCCATCATAACTTCTAAATTAAATTTTAGTAATTTTTAGGAACAGATTAGCTAGCTAGCAAAGAATAGAAGGGCAGATGCTTTATTTTGATTGGCTAAAGAAGGTGTGGAGGCAGTGATTTTATGACTTTTCTTGATGAAGAATCTTTTATTTTTGGACTCATAAGTGGTGGAGTTGTACTCTAACAGATTTACAATCCTATGATTCTTTGTAAACAGCATTACAATAAATTAGGAACCTCTGAAAATATTTTCAGTTAAACGCAAAATAGATAATGGTGGCCAAATACGTTTGTATAAGTTTATGTAGGGAAGTCCTAAAAAAGCAACATTCAGTGGTTTCACCTTTGAGTCTCTTTCTAACTTGATACTTTGCTTCTGCTGCCGTAAGACAAAGAATGTAAGGACCACAATGCAGCCCAATAAGGTTTTCTGAAAACATGAAAATGTGAATGCATTGCATGATCAATATGTTGCCTGTGGGGTATGTGATGCATTTGAATGTTGAAAGCCTGATGTGGTAATGATGAGAGGTAGAGACTGTAAAACTTGGGGCAACCACATTCATAATGCTTACTTGGGTTAGGTCACTTAAATGATTAGGTTCTCTTAAATCACCTTTTGCAGTCAATGCTTTATGATGGACATATGTGGATAACACAACTCCAGCTTAGTTGGTTAAATTCACCCTGTTCATTCAGGTACTTACAGCTGTGTCACTAAAATGCTATTAAAGCAATTTCCTTAAGCACTAGCATCTAACGATTCGGGACCACTTCTTCAAAGTTGCCCTTTACACTTGTAATATGCATAAGTGTTCTCAAAGAGCCTGAGATGTTTGAAAAGTTAAACGCTTCTATTAAGCAGTTATTAGAAATAGAGAAAATTGAAAATCTGCATTTAACTCACAAGAGATCTGTTGCAGTTTATTTAACTATAAAATGCCAATGACATTAACTGCTTACCCACTGCATCCAAATATTGCAAGGGATATCTAGATAGAGATTACAAGGAAGGTTGGTCCCAAATGAGAAAAACTTCATTTTTCAAGAAGCCTCTTAGACAGTCAGTTATAACCTTTCTGGACTGAAGATCACAGAAGTTTAAAAGACTAATTTATTTGAAAATCTGGTAATGCCATTTGTTTAAGACGGAAAACAGCTACTAAAAATTCTTATGTACAAACATTAGCAACTGCATTTCTTCTTTAAACAAGGTTGTATCGGTTGTTTAGGGCACTTCAAGGGCAAGGAGGAGACTCTTCCTTCTCTGAGGAGAGATGAGGATCCAGTTTCCCTCATCTTGCATGTTTCTGTGGCCTGTCTCCTAAAGGCTGGACTTTCAGGGACTTAACACAGGGCTGTTGGTCTGCCCGTGTCACTGTATGACACCATGCATCAATCTTTCTGGTTCCAGAATACTACATTGCCTCCAGATTTCCTCACACAAACTAACCAGTTGCTTGAAAAGTTTGTTGAGATGGAAACATTTGCACCCACGACACCGCGATCTGCCACCAGGTCCTTGGGGGACTTCCAGATTCTGTAGTTTCTGCAGCCAAAGTTTGGGGCAGCTATGTCACTCCATAGGAGGTCTGTTTGAGTGCATGTGTCAGCATGGAAATCCATCTGGATTTCCACCCCAGCCTGGCCACTGCAGCGGGTGGTCACTATTTTTGTATCAATAAAGTTCAGCTCCCTGCCACTCCCATAAGAGAAAAAGGAGCTACTTTTTGCCATCCCTGCACTCCCTCCCACTCTGTTAACTGCCACTCTCTCAAGCACTGGAGGGTTCTGGCAGCTCTGAGTAGCTCTCTCCTTGCTCTGAGTTTCAGGATCCCTCACACACTGTGATACTCCACACTCCTCTCCAGAACACACCTGTGCTGGAAATGATTGCCTTTGAGGGCCATCATCCAAATATGGAATTCAATATTCTTTAAGGATATGAAATACAGAGATTATTAGTTCTGAAAACCTAAGTGAATATATTGTTAATTGCTGCTGATACTAAAATATCCTTAGGGAAGATTCCCTTTTTACTTTTCTCCCTTTTGACACATTGTATGTACCATATGAGTTATTTATTGAAACAATAAAAGAAAAAATTTTTAATTTCTTCTGAACACAATCCATTAAAGTGGTATACCTCCTGAAGAAAAGAAAATTGCAATATGGTGTTGAATTTTTCATCTCAAGGCACCCGATAGAAGACAAATATGTCACCCATAACAATTTTCAAAAACCAGTGGCACATACTGAAACAATTCTCAAAGCGAACAAAAACACTAATGGCAACTCAAAACACAGGTTTGCTCAGTTCTTGTTTATGCACTCATTATTTCTAACGTTAGAGCAACGACACAATACTTCATTGTTTTCTAGAACTAGATTAAATGTCAACATATGATTCCTGCAATCTTCATAGCAGTACTTACATTTAAACAGAAATTAACTGTGTGGCAGACTGCACTGGGAAACTTGAAAAAGGTTATGTGCACAACACTGAGATAAGACTATCATACGTTAATTAGATAACAGTTTTTAAAGTTTGAGAATGAAAGTTATACTACATTTTACAGCTATTACTGAATTTCTCATGCTAAAGCATTACATGATAATAACACCCTCTCAAGACTAAAATTTCAGCTTGAAATGTACATAGTATTCCTCAACTTCTTCTACTTTTTTTAGAACTTTTAATTACTTTTTTTTGTGAAGGCAGAAGCTACCAGAGAGACTCAAATGTTTTATCATTACAGACACTCTCATGTCTTTTCCAAGCAATCTCAGGCCATTTGCAGTTTATTCCCATAACTTATGCAGAAATTTCTGAAGCAAGTCCATGTATAAAAACTCTAAAAGCTATTGAAATAATAGCTTTTTCCAGTACTATACTACGTAAATATCGATGATTCTCCTGAATCACTAAGATTCATTACAGTTTTCATCTACCCAAGATTGATATCTACACATTCAGAGGGATCTCTTTTTAAGACCACTGAATTTTCCTCAAATTGTTTTTGGACCAGATTTCTTGTCAGGACATAGATTTATTCATATAGATTCTTTAACTGTTGCACGTGGAAAAAGAATAAACATAATAATTGGTTTGATGACAGTTAGAATCCAGCTGGAAAAACTGAAGCTGCATTTACTGCTGTAAGATATTTGCTCTTTGAAAATCCATGGTGTGTTGACACTGACTGTTCACTAGGTGCCCACCAAGCCACTCTCTCATCTCTATTCCTGGGCAAGACAAGGGTATAAAATATATATCATATATATATATATATGATATATAAAAATCATAGGTTGAGATAAAGACAGGGAGGCTGCTCACCAATTATCACCCTCATGAGAAAAATAGACCTGACTTGGAGAAGATTAATTTATTACCAATCCTTAACAGAATAATAGTGTGGGGGAAAAAAACAAATCCCTCCAATACTTCCTTCTTCCCAGGCTCCTCTGAAGAGGCTCAGGGGAATGGGAAGTGGGGGTTATAGTCAGTTCATAGCACTTTATTTCTTTTGTTCCTTCCTTCTCTTACCTTTTGCCTGCTTTAGCATGAGATCCCTCCCACAGAAAGCATTAATTGCATTATCTGATCTAATATGACTCCCTCGCATGAACTGCAGTTCTTCAAGAACTACTCCAATCTGGGTCCTTTCCATGAGGCACAGTCCTGGAATAGATTACTCTTACATGGACCCTCCATAGGCCCATGTCTGGATCCTACCGGCCAGCCAAGAATCATAGAATCACAGAGTTCGTACATTTCCTGTCCACAGACTGTAGCTTCCTTCATGGCATATGCAGCTGCTGTGACAGAGACCTTAATGAGATGCAGCAAGACATTTGCTCTGGTATAGTCCTTGTACTTCAGGGGGAAGGTCTGCTCCATCATAGGCCTCTCCATGGGCTGCAGGTGAACTTCACGCTCTGGTGCGTGAAGCACTTCCTGCCCTCCTTCCACACTTGGACTTGGAATCTGAAGGGCTGTTTGACATTTTTCTCATTTACCTCTTTCACAGAACACAGCACTTTTTACCCTTTCTCGAATGTGTTATCACAGAGGTTCCACTAGCACCACTCATAGCCTCAGCTCTGGCCAGCTCTTTTGGAGTCTGATAATCGCTTTATCCATCATAAGTGTAGCTTCTGGTTCCCTCTCATAGAGTGGTAAGTACTTGAACCACTCTCGTGCTAGAAAAATCTTAAATAAACTCAATATGAAATTTAAATATACATATATATACCAAGATTAGCAGCCTTGCTGACTAAATAAGCAGACTAAATAAATGTGCTAAGCATATTAAGAAAGGCACAACCATACTGTGCCATCAATCTGAAAGATATTTTCCTTTACTAGGAAAAACATAGTTTCCAAATTCTTTTAGGTCCTTTGGCTTGTCTGTCAAGTGTATACGCATTCTGGTGCCTTCAATAAAAATGAAAATAATAAAAATAAAGCAATCTCAGAAGGCAGTAGATTTTATTTCCTACTCTCGTGTCTTGAATTCTAAAAGATAATCTAAAAATACACCATTGATTCACCGAGTCCAGTCTTCATTCTACAACCGTTGACCAATATTGGTAAGATTGTTTTTGAGAAGTAATGTCAGGCTTCACTAAACTTCAGACAGCTATAAATTTAGGTCACTTGAGTCCTTTAATTGTGATAGAATCACAGAATCACAGAATGGCCAGGGTTGGAAGGGAACCCAAGGATCATGAATCTCCAACCCCCCTTGCCACATGCAGGGCATCACCTTCCCCATTTAATACTAGACAAGGCTGCCCAGGGCCCCATCCAATCTCGCCTTGAACACTTCCACAGATGGGGCATCCATAATCTCTCTGGGCAGCCTGTTCCAGCATCTCACCACTCTCTTTGTAAAGAATTTCCCCCTGACATCCAACCTAAATCTCCCCTCCCTCAACTTAAAACCGTTTCCCCTTGTCCTACTGTTATCTACCCTTTCAAAGAGTTGATTCCCCTCCCCTCTGTAGGCTCCCTTTAGGTACTGAAAGGCTGCAGTGAGGTCACCCCTCATTGCTGAACAAGCCCAGCTCCCTCAGCCTGTCTTCGTAGGGGAGGTGCTCCAGTCCCCTGATCATCTTTGTGGCCCTCCTCTGGACCCTCTCCAACAGCTCCCTGTGCTTTTTTTACTGGGGACTCCACACTTGGATGCAGTACTCCAGATGGGGCCTCACAAGAACAGAGTAGAGGGGAACAATCACCTCCTTGTCCCTGCTGCCCACCCCTCTTTGGTGGAGCCCAGGATACCATTTGCCTTCCGAGCCACAAGGTCACACTGCTGGCTCATATTAAGTTTTTCAGCCATCAAGATCCCCAGGTCCTTCTCCACAGGGCTGCTCTCAAGGACCGCTCCTTCCAATCTGTATGGATGCCTGGGATTTCTCCAGCCCAAGTGCAAAACTCTGCACTTTGCCATGTTAAACCTCATCAGGTTTACCTGGGCCCACCTTTCAAGCCTGTTGAGGTCCCTCTGAATGGCATCCCTTCCTTCAACCGTGTCAACTGCACCACTCAGCTTGGTGTCGTCAGCAAACTTGCTGAGGGTACACTCCATTCCGTCATCGATGTCATTGATAAAGATGTTAAAGAGCACCGGTCCCAAGACAGACCCCTGGGGGACGCCACTCGTTACCGGCCTCCACCTGGACATGGAGCCATTGATGACCACCCTCTGTCTGCGGCCTTTCAACCAGTTTCTTATCCATCGAGTGGTCCACCCATGAAATCCACATCCCTCCAGTTTGGAGATAAGGATGTGGTGGGGGACTATGTCAAAGGCCTTGCTCAAGTCCAGGTAAATGACATCGGTCACCTTTCCCTTGTCCACCAATGCTGTCACTCCATCATAGAAAGCCACCAGATTGGTCAAGCATGACCTTCCTCTGGCATGCCATCCAGCCCCATAGACTTGTACACATTCAGTCTCATGAGGCGGTCTTGGACCTGCTCTGTCCTCACAGTGGGGGGGAATTTACCAGCCCGGTCCTCGCCCAGAGGTTTAGGGATGCAGGGCTCAGGGACATGAGAAGTACTGGAGTCCTGGCCGCCAGTGAAGACCAAGGCAAAGAACTCATTCAGTACCTCAGCCTTCTCTTCATCTGTTGAAGCAAGTTCTCCTTTTACATTTACCAAAGGAGGTACACTCACTTTGGCCTGTCTCTTCTGGCCAATGTACCTGTAGAATGTCTTCCTATTGTTTTTCACATCCCTCACCAAGTTCAGTTCCATCTGAGCCTTGGCTTTCCTGATCCCAGATCTGCAAGTCCGGACAGCATCCCTGTATTCTTCCCAGGTGACATGCCCTTGTTTCCAGAGCTTGTACGCACCTTTCTTCGCCCTCAGCACGCCCAGCAGGTCCTTGCCAAGCCATGCCCGTTTCCTACCTCCTCTGCCCGCTTTCTTGTTCAGAGGGACAGGGAGTTCTTATGCTCTCAGGAAGGCATCCTTGAAGAGTAACCAGCTCTCCTCAACATTTTTGTTTTTAAAGACAGCATCCGAGGGGATCTCGGCCAACAGTCCATTGAACAGCTTAAAGTTTGCTCTTCCAAAGTTCAGGGTCCTGACACCACTCTTCAGGCCCAAATCCCTCGAGATCATGAGCTCAACCAGAGCATGGTCACTGCAACCCAGGCTGCCTCCAACCTTAACACCATTAATGATTTCCTCCACATTGGTATGCAGCAGGTCCAGCAACGCTTCACCTCTGGTCGGTCTGTCCAACACCTGGACCAGAAAATTATCATCAACACATTCCAGGAGCCTCCTAGACCTCTTGCAACTCACCGTGTGGTCTATCCAGGAGATATCCAGATGGTTGAAGTCCCCCATCAGGACAAGAGCCCGTGAGCACGAAGCCTCCCACATCTGAAGCAAGAAAGCCTCATCAACAGTCTCCCCTTGATCAGGTGGCCTGTAGTATACTCCTATCACCAGCTGGTCTTTGTTAGACCCATCCCTAATTCTAACCCACAGGCTCTCAACCTGATACTGACTGTTTCTCAGAGGAAGCTCCTCACAGTCTATCCACTCTTTGACATAGAGGGCAACTCCCCCACCCTTCCTACCTAGCCTATCTCTTCTAAAGAGCCTGATTCTATAGAATCAGATGTGTCACCTCTCTGATACCATTAAAATTATTTTGGCTATCATCAGAAGTATTCTTCATTTATCAGTACATATAAAAATTTCAGAACTATTAATTTCAAAAAATCATTTAATATTAGTATACTACTTGTATTACTATTTGTATTATTTTCTGTTAACTCCTATTAGTTGTACCTGAGTACTTTGCAAACAAAGTATAATTTATCTTGACAGAAAACACAACTTTCATCACAACAAAGACTATTTATGCATATATATACATATATGCATGTATGTATATGTACATATATAAGTACAATTATTTTAAAAAACAATTGTGTGAAGTGGACTTGAGCCAGTACATTGAATTAATGCTGGGTTAAGACCATGGATTGTGGATCTCATATAGAAGACCAATGTAAATTTTTATCTTCTTGTTCTTTGCAGTATGTACCACTGATATTTTTTTTCTGCCCTATCAGAAGCAATTACCATTCCCAGGTACAAATTTACATCCCGGCTATATCACTTTGTTCTTTCTGACTGGAAGGAAACCCTGGCACGGATTGATTGGAAGTCACAGTGTTCTTCAGCTGTTTTCCAGACCTGAAAGAAGAAGTAGAGTCTGAAACATAAACACTTCACAGTATAATTCTAGCCACCGGTACAAGTGTCAATTATACACTGAAGATGCACAGTGCTACTACATTGGATTACTATAATCATAATACTGGAGTGCTAGGAAGATTACCTCTTGAATGAAACAGTTTGATGAAGACTCAGCTGTGATTGAAGCTGAGTTCAATCAGGTCAGCAATATTTCTACCATCTATATTCAGGTTGGCAACATCTCTACAGTTACCTGACAAAAGGCTGTGACCTGTCATGATGGAAAATGATCTGGGCTCATTTATTTATCATCACTTATCCAGAAAGTGCTAATGACATATAAGAAACAATGACACCTTCAGTGCTTTGGGTTTCTCAACTGAGAGTGCTACAGTCCACCTGATCTGCCCTGCAGTAACTAGTATATTCTCATAAATTTAATAATTAACTACAGTGCCACTAAATGTAAGTAGGCTAGGATTTTCAGCAAGAGAAAAAAGGGATGAAAAATGAAGATATAATAGGAGTCGACAAAGTCATGAGTGGTACAGAGAGGATAAATAGGGATTGACTGTTCATTCTTTCTTTGAATGAAAGCACTGCAGCTATCAATATTAGGTGTGACTGAAAAGAAGTAAAGAAAGTGGTTCTTCACACACTAGTTAGTTAGAATGTAGAACTTCCTGCCACAAGACACTGCAAACACTATATGAATTTGTAAGTGCAAGTGGAGACTACATACATTCACATAAGAAAAAATTATCAGCAATTATTAACTGCAAACAAATCAGTGGTTCTTGTTCAGAAACTCTTTGTCCTGTAGGTTTCTAAAGGCAGGAGTGTTCTGAAGAAAGCATATTAGTTACTTTTGTATAAACCTTCCTAAATGTTCTCTTCTGACTAATATTGGAAAGGCAATAGAGAATCTTTCTGTATGACCTCTTATAGTAATTCTTAAATCTTTATTATGTCTTCTTTATCTTGAAAGCACTCTGTGACCCTGGCCACAAATATCTGGGTACTGTATTAAAGAGAGTTAGTGGATGAATCTAGACAGCAGATATCCCCCACTATCTGTTCTTTCCTAATGTGGCTCGCTGGCTTTGGGCTCATTTCCTCTGTAACAAGAACAATCTGAAGCAGTTAGAGTTAAGGAATGAAATCTCTTAACTGCCTATAAAATAAATAGGCTGCAGTCCTGAACAGTGAAGACAAAAGCCAGTTGGTGCCCTTTGGCCTTAGGGCCGTGGATTTGATTTCTAGCCCTTATTGTTTAGAAATAGAGTACCTTGTGACTAATGACATCCAGACAAGACTTATCTGCCTTTTATGTTGTAAATCCACAGAAGAATTGTCAAAGTTAGGCATCTGTAACACTTACAACCCTAAATATCAAAGCTCACTTAAAATAGTTGTCCCTCCCCTGAAAACTTACATAAGTAGCCTGCCAGCTAATTACAGAGCACACTGTGATATGTTTGCTTCAGAATTTTCTCCACTCTATGGTATCTGAAAATAACAGCAGATAACTTCAATATTCTTGCAGATCTGAACTGCCCTACAAAAAAAATTGTATTCAAATAGGGCAACTGTAGAATGGGAAATGACTTTGGTGAAGAATTGACAGTTATGAATGTTAGCACCAACTGTTTTTGAAGAAAAATTAACTTTTTTCAACCTTTCAACCCATTCCTCACTAAGAAAGGATCTTACCAACACTAAGAAATATCTAATGGGCAGGTGTCAAAATGTTGGAGACAAGCTCTTTTTGGAAGTGCGAAGGGACAGGACAAGGGGCAACAGTTCCATGTGAACATGAGAAAGAAATTATTTACTTTGAGGGTGACAGAGCACTGGAACAAACTGACTGGAGAAGTTGTGAAGTCTCCTTCTCTGGAGATATTCAAGTCCCTCATGGATGTTTTCCTGGACAACCTGCTGTAGGAAACCTTCTTTAGTGGTGAGGTGAACTAGATTATCTCCAGAGATTCTTTCTAATCCCTATAATTCAGTGATTCTGTGGGAGGGAGAAAAAAAAAAAAAAAAAAGAATGTCTGAAGGTCCTAGTGAAAGTTTATGTAAGAACAAGAAATAAAACTTAAATCTTCCAGTCCATTACCTTTATCACAAGATCCTCCTGTGTCTGTCACAAAAAAGAATATCTTGTCTGGTTCTCAGCTGTACCGTGTTCTCAGGACAATAGCTCAGTAGCTTTCAACTTTTACAAAGCAACTTAAGACCTCTTTATTACATCAATAAGCCAACCTCTCATAGACATAAAGCTGAATTGATATCTTGATCCTCTATTTAATAGCTTCAGAGAGCAAACTTAAAATGCTACTATTTCAAGAACACTTTCTGTTTGTATCATTTTTTTTATAGCCCCATCCTGAAGATTTAATGTGTTCTGCACCACTGACCAAAACTGATGCTTACATTTACTGCACATGTATGTGTTTAACTCATACATCAAGTTTTTTAAAGCCTAATTTTCCAAATATCAGAAGTGCAAGTGAAATCTGGTCATTAAAGCCAGACTTTGCAATAAATAATCCTGTGTTCCAGCTCCGACCTTAATTCCAGGTTTTCAAGTAGGAATAATTCTTTTACACCTCTCAAGTGTTCAAAGGACAAATATTATTTGTAAAATATGAAGATCTGTGCAGGTAAGTCACTACGTAGGTTAAAAATGTTACAAGGGTTTTTTTTTTTTTTTTTTTTTTTTTTTTAAGCTTGGACTTGCCCACACAAGGAAATTATTTTGTGCTGAGCTGTGATACTCCAGTAAGAATGGAGTATATGTTCCACATTCATTTCTATGGTTAGTTTACCCCAGTGCAAACTTACTACAATATAAGGTTACTTTCTCCACGGTATTCTGGACAGGTATTTTGGGGTCCTCACATTGTGTTTCAGATTTCAGTGGTCTAGATGTTCACATCAAAGCTAGACACCCTACATTTTACTTTCTAGATGATGGAAGAGGATGGGCGCTACCACGATGCAATGCATACGATCCTTTTAATCTCATCTTTCTCAGGGTGAGATCAATCAGTCGTAATGATTGCTTTCCTGTGAGAAGAGTATAGATTAACTATTCAGACATTGCCACTACCAATTTCCATAATTCTCAGATGAATTCCACCTATCACTGTACCTATTAATGGACTACAGTCCTCCATCAGAAAATAGAATGCTCTGGTTTCTGTTATTCTTCCCTTCCTCCTCCATTATACAAGTGTGTCTTTTTCCTCTTCTTTCTGATTTAGGTCCTCATTTTCATCTTGCAGTAGGAAACTTGAGGCTTGTGGTAAAATATTTTCCATCTTACTGTGGGTTAGTGCATGTCATATTGAACAAGAAATTTTGCTAACAATACCACTAGTTGTCTGATACCAGCAGGAAATTCAGAAGTGATATAGATTAACAGCTTGTGAAGCTGTGTCTGTGTATCAGCCTGTGATTCAACCACAGTAATAAATTAAGCTTTAGCAGTCCCAGTACTGGATGAAATATTTTACCACTGTGAGCACTGATTTGACATCATCACCTTCTCTTCAAATCACTTGAATGCAAAGTTAAGGCCTATTCAAAATATTCTACAGACTCATTTCTAGGAAGAAGAGAATGATCTGTAACAACTAAATAGAATATCAAGAAGACAAATGCAATTTTTTTTCTGGGGCTCTGTGCAGATCTCATTGCAGTACTGCAAGTCAGCGTGAAACCCCTCTATACGTTTATAAAATTTTGACCATAATTCACCACTATGAACATCACTTTAACTATCAGATCTGAACCAGCAAAGCTCCCATGCAGTGACAGCCTATTCAGTCCTGATTATCTATCTAGATTGTAAAGTCTGTAGTTTCTTAGAGACTGTGGATAATTTCGCATGGAGTTTTCATTCCCAAATTGCACTGGATGATAGAGAGAATCACATTGATTATTTCTAGTGTCTTCATTCAAAAGTTGATTGACCACATTGTTAATGTCATCAGTGTTATTTAAAGCTTATCATGAAAAGTTTCAGAATGTCATTTAATACTTATTTAATTTTAAAAGTATATTTGTTAACAAAGATTGTGGATGTTGGTCCCAATTAAATTCCCTTGTAGTCTCAGATAATCTAGTTTATCCTTTATTTACTTGATCTATTAAGTTTTTAGACTCTTGGCTATAACTAATTTCCTCTAATTTTAGGTCTGTAGACTAATAATTATCTAATCTAATTATGTAACCTCTTACTTATCTAACTACCTAGGCAGTAAGCAATGACTTCCCATGCTAAAACAGATATCTTGGCGAGGTGAATTTTCCTCTGCAGTAACAGTTCTAATTAATTCTAGTTAGATTTCATGAATTTCTACTTGGATTACAAAAAGAAAACTAAACTAACATCAAATGACAATCAAGGGTTCATCTGGAAGACTGAGGGGAATCTGCTGTCTGATATTGATTTGTATTTTCTTTTGCCATGGCTGTACACAAATAATCCAAAATACCCCGAGGGCAAGGAGAACAAGCTTTCTTGAGAACTGGAAGAGGCACATTAGAAGATTCTTAAAATGCAATGAGTCAAATTTATCTCCATTCAAATGGCAGATGACAAAGGCACTAAGTGACCAGAATTCCTATTCTGAGGACTAGAGTTATGTTAGGGATTTTAAACGTACTTTTTGCAACTTATTGTGAGATTTCCTTGCTCATTATTGTACTATACATTTCATTCAAATTTCATGTGATAGCTCATGAACAATTTCATGCATATTTATAAGAAACGCAACAAATACTTACATGGCAACAAGCTGCTTTCATGTTTAAGATCCAAGATGGCTTGGGTGACTGGAGTGTTGCAATGAAGAGATAAAAGATCTTTGAGAATGACAGTCATGGAAGATAAGGAGGTGGAGTAATTTGGGGTTACTTGTGAAGTCAGGAATGTGTCTGTGCTGCAGAGTTGGCTAAAGTTATCCTGGGGAAGCCTCTACTTAGCTCTGGTGAGGCCACATCTGGAGTACTGTGTCCAATTCTGGACTCTCCAGTACAAGGCAGGCATGAAGTTAATGGAAGCAAAGAGCCACAAATATCATTAGGGAACTGGAGCATCTATCCTGTGTGGGGACGTTCAGACAGCTGAGTCTGTTCATTCTGTAGAAGAGGGGAAGGCTCAGGGAAAATCTTATTTATGTCTATAAATACCTGAAGGGAAAGTGCAAAGAGGATGGAGCCAGGTTCTTCTCAGTGGTACCCACTGACAGGACAAGAAGCAAAAGACAAAAACTGGAACAACAGGAGGCTCTCTCTGAACTTAAGGAAGCATTTCCTTACTGACACAGATTTCCCAGAGAGCTTCTGAATCTCCATCCTTTGGTGATATTGAAGAAGCACCTTGACACGGGTGTAGACAAAAGGCTCTCAGTGTCCCTGCTAGAGCAAGGGTGTTAGGCTAAATGATCTCCAGCAGTCCCTTCCAGTCTCAACTATTTTATCATTCTATAGGTCTATGTAATGTATATTTGCTATTTCCTATGAATTAATATTTTGCTTCATATTTTACCACAGTTGCATCTTAGTGTACTGTCTTGTTTATATGATGGTTAATATTTCATTTTATAAAAATATCGTAAATCTTACATGGCATTTTCAGAAAGATTTCACATAACTGTTTCATAAAATATATCACGAGCACTGCTCGATCTTCATGAACTTTATTATGCTTTGGGACAAGATACATCATCAAAGATTTCACAAATGTTTCCAAAACACTGAGTATTTAAGAAAGTTATGATATTTCAAAGATAGTTACATTTACTATTTTTTGACTGTTACAAGTAAGTTTTTATTGTTACTATTATACACCTTTTAAGAACAAGTTAAAAACAAAAGCACAAGTATTTGAATCTCCTCAACTATTTTTAGGTGGCAGTTTGACACAAAAAAGGTGGCAGTGTAAATTTCATCCAGAATATTTATTGCTACACACGTATGTAAGGAGGTAAACATACATGTCTATTTGGAAGTTCATGTTCTGCTCAGGCATGCAGGAAGCTAGGAAAAATTTTTCCTTAGCTTATTTCTCTTTCCAGCTCTAGTACTGCTACTCGGTACAGTATGTAAACTCTTTGCCATCAGCAAGCTGATGACTCTTCATTTCTGCTTTTCTCATCCCTGTCCACATCTTAACAATATGCTTCCATATCATAACTATATGCTATGTGTATTTCAGGCTTTATTTATGATCACTTTCTAGTAACTTGTGACACCTTAGAAAAATGCTTCTCCTGGTTGAGAAGTTACTTTTCACTGTTTAATGTGAGGTATGTGTCCGGGATATAATATATAAAATTTACCAGGAGTGATAGATTGGCTGGCTGAGATGATATACAGTGGTACACAAGAAAGAGATTGCTACAATCATTTTCGAGTCAAGTGGTCTCCAACAGACATCTCCATTTCTCATTTGCACATTGTGATTTAACCCCTGCAGGCAGCTGAGCACCAAATGGTCACTCTCTATCTCCCTCAGGTGAGACGGGGAGAGAACTGGAAAGGTAAAAGTCCAACACCACTTGGGTTAAGATAGTTTATTAGGCAAAACAGAAGCTACACAATCAAGCAAAGCAAAACAAGGATTTCACTATTTCCCAGGACAGACAGATATTCATCCAGTTCCAGGAGAGCTGGATCCATCCCATGTAACAATTTCTTTAGGAAGACATGTGCCATCCCTCTGAATATCACTCCTTCTTTTCTCTTTCCCTCAGATTTTATTGCTGGGAATGACCTCATATGTTATGAAACATACTTTTGATCAGCTGTCCTGGCTGTGTTCTCTCCCAGCTCCTTGTCTGCTCTCTGCCTCCTCACTGTCAGGGCAGCAGAAGACTTACAAAAGTCTTTGGGACTGAGCAAGCACGGCTTGCAGCATTTAAAATCATTGGTCTGTTACCACCGCTAAATTCATAAAATGTTCCAGCACCTCACCACTCTCACAGTAAAGAACTTTTCCCTGACATCCAACCTAAATCTCCCCTCCCTCTACTTAAAACCGTTTCCCCTCGTCCTGCAGTTATCTACCCTTTCAAAGATTTGATTCCCCTCCCCTCTGTAGGCTCCCTTTAGGTACTGAAAGGCTGCAATGAGGTCACCCCACAGCCTTCTTTTCTCCAGGCTGAACAAGCCCAGCTCCCTCAGCCTGTCTTCATAGGGGAGGTGCTCCAGTCCCCTGATCATCTTTGTGGCTCTCCTCTGGACCCTCTCCAACAGCTCTCTGTTTTTCTTGTACTGGGGGCTCCAGACCTGGACACAATACTCCAGATGGGGCCTCACAAGAGCAGAGTAGAGAGGGACAATCACCTCCCTGTCCCTGCTGCCCACCCCTCTTCTGATGGAGCCCAGGATACCATTTGCTTTCAGATCTGCAAGAGCACACTACTGGCTCATGTTAAGTTTTTCATCCATCTGGACCCACAGGTCTTTCTCTGCAGAGCTACTCTCAAGAACTGTTCCTTCCAGTCTGTTTATCCAGTCAGGTTTTATTTTTTGTGCTATTTGGTAACATTTGAAAAATGAATACCATTTCTGTGCACTGCTGTTTGAGTGCCTGGAGGTACACAGCTGACTGACACATGAGAAGTGGTATGCTGACCAGCAGGAGGAAAATAAGGTCCCTCCCAAACTATGAGGGAATATTTCTGACAAGATGGCTTTGGAATCTGTCAAGGAGTTGTAGAGATCAGGACAGAAATCACATGCACTTCTGTAGGACCTTCTTTTGCTAGAATGGATCACAACTATACACTAAAAAAAAAAAAAAACAAACACACTCATACCAGAAAAATATTCTGTGATGTTATTTATCCATAGAACATCTCTGGATGGACATAGTCCAAAGTCCTGCTCCCAGCAGAGTCACTTATACAAACAGCCCTTGTTGTTCAGCATTTTATCCTGTCATACTTTGAAAAAAGAAAGCCTAAAGATAAAGAGTAAACAATCTCTGGTGTACTCTGTCCCTGTGGTGAAAAAGTTTCTCCCATCCAGCCTAAACCTTCCTTGTTTTACTTTATGCTCTCACCCTCCCAGCATTCACTACTATGAAGGCCCCTGATCTGTCTTCTTTACTCAGTGTAGGTACTCGGGACACAATTACAACCCTTTCAAAACATTGTATTTTCTAGGCAGAAAAAAAAAACACAGTTTCTTCAACCTGTTCTCACAGAGCACATGCTCCAGAAGTACAGAAAATTTAACTATATAATTGTAAACAGGTTAAAAAAATAAAAACATAGAGAAAAAATATAAAAAAATAATAATGCGCTAGTTCTGCTTAAGGTCCATTTTATACCCTGTACAATGTTCAAAGTAAAATAGATTTTTGCAATTGGTGTTCAAAACCTCAGGGTCTAAAAATATGCTTCACCTTCATTTGCTTCCCTAATGCTTTGCTATCTTTGTAAGTCTTCATGAATATGCAAGTTTGAGCTGTAAAATGGTTCCCCAAATGG
This sequence comes from Chrysolophus pictus, assembly GCA_037305975.1. Taxonomy (NCBI): domain Eukaryota; kingdom Metazoa; phylum Chordata; class Aves; order Galliformes; family Phasianidae; genus Chrysolophus; species Chrysolophus pictus. The sequence continues at coordinate 34,861,164 of CM074576.1, read as the reverse complement.
GTTTATCTATTGCACAAATGCTATGCTTTTTACCTGATAAAAATGCCAGATAAAATCCTCTTCAATTAATGCTACGGTAAAAAATCATTAGATGCATATTTTATACACCTTTGATACACAACTATGAAACATTTCTCAGAAATTCTATTAAGTCTATAATTTAAGCCAGAATATTAACCAAACATGGAAGAAAATTAATTTGTATTGTATTTTGTTTTTACAGTAACAAATCCAATTATTTTAATAGTACTGCAACTTGGACACATGGAAGAGAGAAGGCGTTAGCAACATAGCAGGATGGAAATTGTATAAGAAATGATAATGAGAAAGAAATGTTTTGGAAGGAGTTAATCTGGCTAGAGGCAAGGACCATAAAATTCTTAGAGGAAATATGCATTTGAATCAATCCCTTTGCTCCTATTAATGTTTCAAGCATATTATTTGAGGAAAAAAAGCTTGAACCACCTTCTAATTCTGCAGAAAATGGCAACATTCAAACATCATTTATCCTGGAAAAAACAATGATTTTTTCTTTTAACACAAACCAAATTTTCTCAAAGATATTTCTGAATACCACTGCAATTCACCATAATATGTCAAAATGCATGCCTGCTGAGGCAAACCTGCTTCACTGCTGCAAACTGTATGGACACATCATCACCTTCTAAATTGCTTCAGCCTTCTGTCAAATAGCTTAGCTCACAAAAAGTATTGTTTTCTCATCAGAATTTTTCTTGTGATACAAGAAAGGACTCAACTGTCACACCTCTAACAGCAAATAAACCAGACATTGCTTGCTATGGCAGTGATCCTGGCGTGCCATGCATTCATACACCTAAAGCCCTTTTACATCACCAAACTACATACTTGTGTTCCAAGTTAACAGCTAGGAACACTCTTTGGCTGCTACTCTCACCCAGACCACTCCTGGTCATTTTCTGCCAGGATGATCTATAACTGCATTGGAATTTTCCCTCAGAACATATGTAGTAATTGTATGAACCATTGTATATCAGTATTCACCACTGCTGGGCTTAAGTTAACTTGCACAGAGACAGACGATGCCTTTTTGATGTCTCCTACAACTCTGTTTCCTCTTACTTTTAAGAGAGACTTAACTAAGCCTGAGACCTATGTTCATTCTCATCGCATTCCAGAGTAAAAGAGGATCTTTTTTTCCACAATAAAGGGCAATCTTGAAAGAGTTCTTCACACACATACACACACACTCACACACACACACACAAAAATAAATAAATAAAATAAAAAAAATCCATATCATTTCTCCTTAATATGAGCAGGCAACACAAATGGTAAATGTTTGGATATCACACTTCTTTCAGATACTGCTTGATCATTAAGGTATCTCTCCTTTTTCTCAAATGATCTCCTTGTTCTGTTTTACTAATGCTTCTTACCCCACTGAGCAAAGTGGTCTAATGGTCTAAAAACACTTCTCACAGAAGGTTATATAGAGGCAAAATAATTTATAGTATGTTTGAATATTGTTTGAAGCCATGCCACTGACACCAGGAAAATTCAAACTCATGCTCCAAATCTGGTTGTCATCTATTATTTAAAAAGGAAGGTCATACACAGCTTATACGAACCTGAAAAATAAAGAATACACGTTGAAATTAATCATAGGCTCCAACAAGATGCAAACAAGCTGGAGAGCTGCCAAGCCTGGGCATGACAGGTGAACATCTGCACAATCATTAGTCAGTCTTAACACACTACAGCGTAAATTTGATAGTGAGGAGTTCAGGGTACACATTATGTCGCTCTAACAATTGCATGATTTGTACACATTGTTTCTCAAAGTGAGTGAATTTGATTCGCTAAAAAAATTAAACCACTCCTGAAGCATGTTTAGACAAGAATTTATTAAATGGCGTGGCTGTGTGACTCAAACAACTGCACCTGCTTACCATCATCTATCTAAGCAAACCATTAGTTAACACGCAGGAGTGTGAACTACAGCTTAGTGTCATTTCCACTGAAATGATAAAAAAATGTCGATAATATGAAGCTATTATGTCTGTGAGCTGTAGCTGGAGTTCTCTGGGCAGCCTGGTGTAGTGGTTGGTGACCCTGCACTTAGCAGGTGGGTTGAAACTAGATGATCATTGTGGTCCTTTTCAACCCAGGCCATTCTATGATTCTGTGATTCTTCACTGCTGTTACCTGTGAGCATGTTAGAGGTTTCTCACAACACAGTGCTAAAGACTCCATCCCTGTGGACACTGCCACACTTTGTATTAAATTGACAACATTAATTGACCTTGAGGTTTAAGTGGACTAGTACTGTCACCTGTTAAGATTTTATACTCAACAGCACTATTTGTTGACTTTCTTCCTGAAAAAAAATATTTCATCTGTATTTATACATTATTATGTCTGCAATAACAAGATAAAATAGCACTACTATGAAAATTAATTTTCCCGGTTCATGATTTTTCACTCCCAAACATCCAGCTTGGTATCTTCTTTTTTTCATATATATATTATTAAATCTTTGCTTCCCAGCTGTATTTTTTCCTAGCTCCAGCCAATTTTTGTAACATATTCCTTATCAAAACTTCTGATAAATACAAATTAAGGAAAATTCAATTCAAAAATTTTATGCTTTATGTATAATTGGCTTTCATATTTATACAATCAGGCAATTATAGGCCATAAATATCATAACACTATAGTCTTGGCCAATGATCTATTTTCTCAAAATCTGCCTTGTATTAATTGTTCAAAGTACTGTGAATGTTGGAGCTAATCAGGCAGAAGAGCAAAAAATGCTGGGTAACATGCAGAGGACAGAAGTGAGACAAGATCTTTTACTGATAGAGAATATAGTGATGTGACTGTCACTCCACCATTCCTATAATACCAGTGCCTGTGAAGATGAGCAAAGTAGAAACTTCATTGAGAGTATTTGATGTGTGCTACTGGGGAGGAGGGTTTCATGGACAAAGACACTGCTGCTGAGATATGGCAGTCAGCTTAAATTTAGAAACAGGGAAGGCATTTAATTAAAACAGACACTGTAAGCTGAATATTGAATCATTATTACAAGCATTATAAAACAGCTGTAGTAACTCCAATTGCATCACAACTAAGCCTAGTCACCATTTAAACACACAATAGAATTTTGCAGATTTTGACACAGAACATAAGCCAACAAAATTTTTGCTGTGCTCAGCCAGGAACAGTTGCAGTTTCCAGAAACACTGCATCCACGAAGCTTGATAATACTTTAAGTATTCTTTTGTTTTGGGATATTAAAACCAACTATGAGAGCACTGGCATATAAGTTACATCTGTGCACCTTATGAGCCAAAAGATTTTCCATCCCACTTGTCCATGAAAATGAGAAGCAAGGCCCAACAAAGCTCTTTGCAGCATCTTCATGGTATTAAACTAAGAAATAAAAGTTTTTCTTGCATTGCAGTCACCTATTGCACTGAATAAATGTTAAAAATCTACTTTATTTTTGTAAATTTTAAATGAAAATATACTTGACTTTCTAAAATATGCCTATACACATAAAAGTGCCTGAAGCAGCAGAAGAAATAGTCACTCCATCTCAGTTATAGATGGACTGTAAACTGATGCTTAACTTACTAATATCAAGTAAGATGGGTTGCTTCTGTGCATTTGAAATATCCAGTCCATTCTTTGTTTTAAAACATGTATTTCTGAGAGACAGATAAAGGGGTTTAGTTCTACCTTTTAACTTTGTGCAAGCTCAGCTCAAATGAATAACATTTATGAGCAAGGCTGGCTGCCATGACTTTACTCTTTTATCTTAGGTGGAAAAGATGTGAGCTTATAAATATATTTATCTTCCTTGTAAGTAACAAAAGAACTCATAAAACCCAATTTAATTATTGTACCTGTATTCTCTGAGAATTTTTATATCTATTTATAGCAACAAGATGCAAAATTAGAAGTATACTAATGCACCTAGTTACATAGGGCATTTTGAATGTAATGCCTCCTCTTTATTTCCATGGAAACGACAACAGATACAAAAAGCTCAATAAAACACTATTTGATAGAGAAAATTCTCAACTACAAAACACTGTTTTTCAATATAGTCAATACCTATATTGCTATGCATTGCTATGCATTGTCATCAGTGATGAACAAGAGCCTGCGTGCCACACTTGTAAAAATCTGCATGGCCATCCAGAACATAGCTTGTCTTTCACATTGCTGTCACCACTGCTGAAGCGTGTTACCCACCACCACACTGTGCTAACACCCACTGCTTGGTTTCCATAAGCGTTCAACAAGCATGAATGAATATCAATGGATGCAATCTTTTCTGCAACCAACAACATCCGCATCTGGCTTTGTGGGCCAACATAATAAAATAAGAGGCATTAATTTTGGAGCAGCTCTCATACTTTATTTTTTCCTTAATTTTTACTGAGTCTGTGTGAATCAGGACCAAGTTTCTCCTGTTATAGAACTGTAAATCATTTCCTACGTGTCAACATAATACTGTAGTAGCTGCATGGCTATTGTTATGTACTACTGACTCCCTGGGTAGAGGCAGTTACATCTGTCAAGACTGAGCAAAATTCAATAGATAAAGTGGAGAAAGATAAGTTATGTAGTACGATGCTTTTATAGCTTGATATAAGAGAGAGATCTCGGTTATTATTCTTTCACATGCACACACAAGAAAAAGCATATTTCTAACCAGAATGCTTGCATTACCATAGTCACGAGCAGGCATGTCAAAGTTCCTCTAGGAAGATATATAGTAAGAAGAGTTTCCAGCATTTTTACTATAAGCTACTACTTCAGTTCTCTAAAGCTTTGGTTCTGCTCCAGTTTGACTACCCTGAAGAAAGTAATTTCAATTGCAGAAATTTTATCACCAAGTATTGCAACACCATAGCTCCTCTCTAGAATTTTATTGAATTTCCTATCATCATGTGGACTTTGTGACACGTTTACCAGAGATCAGGTTGTTGATAAATTGAAGTTATCCTTATTGACCAGTACACTGAAGTGGTTCCAACACTGTGCAGTGACCTATTGAAATATTCACTGCTTTGTAACTGAGTTTGCAGAAATGAGAAGCTGAAGTGTCTTTGTTCTGCTATTACTGACTTATATGTGACTGCCAAGACATGAAAGGCCTGCCAGCAGAATTTCCTCATTGCATACCTTTTGCCACTTTTTTTTTTAACTTAACACATTCATATACATTATCCTAACACTACTGTGTCCAGTATTCAGTACTAAAATATGCACTGAGGAGTAAAGTTGGACATAATTTAGTTACAGATATAGATACTTCTAAAAATAAGGTTGAATAAATATTGCTATGTTCTATTTCTTGGAGTTCTCCCTGATAAATGATAAGTAAAAGTAATGATAGTTTGTGGTTTTTGGTTCTTTTGTTTAGTAGGTTTTCAAAATTCTGTATGTTTTCCTACCTGATCCCAATGTTTATTACAGAACTTGAATTAGGAACTTTTTCAGTTGGTTTCCCTAACCCCATCTGTTGCCCAGTGATGTATATCAATCCAACAGCTTCATACTTCTGAAAGTCAAGTAAACTGCTTACCTTTAGGTAGCCAGCAATGAAAAAATTAAGTAAGAATTCCCAAATAATAAAAAGTAAACAGAGTAATGTGGAATGTGTCCTCAAAATCTTACATTCAGTTTTCATACTGCTAATCTCAAAATACTTAACACTTCCCAGAAGAAAAAAAAAAAAAATGTTTGGATCAGAAGTATCAATATTTAAAGAGACCCAGTTCACTTTTTCTCTGCTTTCTATGAGAAAGTGCTGGGCACTCTCAAGTCTGTTGCTGTTGTCTGATTTTGCACTCTTCCAGAGCAATCTGGTATGCCTTTCAGAAGGAGTGATATCAAGTTTGCATTAATGTCACAGCTGCTGCAACTGTCTCAAACATTACTATTTATCAAGAAAATTTGGGGTAACACAGGGCACTGTGAAACTTTAAATTAAAAAACTTGAAACTCTATCAATCATTTATACAAGAGTCTGTACTATGTTACCTAATCAAGCAAAACTTTTAGCAAATGGCTTTTGTAAGTATTTCTGAAATATTTATCACCTTGCGATTTTGTGACTTCCTGTAGTGAACAAATTGGGCACAAACAGGAAGCCCTGAATCACAGTGATTACATTTTCTATTGCTAGATACTTCTTAAAGGATATTATAAAGTTCTATAATTTTCAAGGACTAGTTATATTGAAAGTCAGTAAGAATTACCACAACTTCATGAAAGTGAAGCTGAGATATTGAAATAAATCACATTTACTTGGCTGTAGATTTGAAAACTGTCAAGTAAATCCTCATAACTTGATAATAAAAAGCCAGTAAAAGGATGACAACTCACACTGAGTGAGCCTTTTAAACAGACATAAATGACCAAAATAGTTAAAAAAAAAAAAAAAAAAAAAAAAGGAAATACAGATAACATACTTTCTGAACTGTCAAGAAAATTCCAAGAGTTGTTCTTTTGTTGAAGGAAGAAAAAGAGATGGTATCAAGTTGGTCCAACCAACTACAAATGTAATGAAAATTGATTTAAGAGACAACATAGTTAAGCCAGTCAGTACCATCTGTAGAGTCAGAAGCTAGATTTTTGCTTCTGAATTAACAAGGTCAAGGTTAAAGGGCACTGAATTGCTCTACATCATTTAAGACCAACCCTTGCTAATGCAGTTGGCGGTTATAGAAGACTTGGAGCAATTCAAGTACTGCACTAAGAATTAGGCAGTATAGACCAACTTTATTTTCATTTTGCATAGATTTAATGTTAGTTGTATTACCAGTTCAAGGCTCGAAATTGATCTACTTAATTTGAAATTATGCTTTTGCTAAAATAAGTGTAGGGGCTGGTTTTCTAGGAGCCAGAACCGTAACTAAATTTTGAACATTTACTAAAGTATCCTGTCAGATGCACATCACTGAATTATTATTAATCTATATGAAAAAAATTAAACTGCCGTGAAAACAAGGGAATAGGATCATTTAAATTTCAGGTAAATTAGCATGCACCACAAATCAATGGACAGCATCTAATCATTGGTGGTTGCATACCCTTACATAGATTCTTCTAAAGAAATGTAGATAACACTAAATAAAACAATTCATTTTCAAGAAAGTGCTGAACCTATTTAATGTGTCCTCATTCATTTAGTTGAGCTTTTAAAACTTGTCTAATTCAGACAAAACATAGACTACTTCTCCATACACCTGCATTATTTCCAGATGTTTAACTCTTTGGCCATCTGGAGTCTGTGCATTGGGTATGACATTCATTTTTGCCCAATTTTTGTGAGGATGAAGAATACCTAATCAAATTCAGCAACTGTCGTTCTAACACGGCAAGTCTAGTATCTGCTTCCAAGCTCATACTTCAAGTTATCAATTACAACTATTTAAGTATCATTCAGCTCATGGACTGTTAATTTATGTGATCAAGAATTAGATCCAAAAAGACATTTAATGGCTAGCAAGTGTGGGATTTCTCCTACTTATCAAGTGGATATCTCTGTCTAAACCTGTCAGCCAGATAGCCTTCACAGATGATGAAGGAAAACAGGCACTTCTATGGTATGATTTATCTATCTCAAGACATCTATGTTAGGATAAGACTCTGTATCATTCAAGTTTTACTTAAGAATGAAAAGTTCTATGCAAGTTCAATATGCTATCACTTTGGACAAGCTGACCATCATAGCATCTTACAAACAAGCAAACATTTCACAGAATCACAGAATTGCCAGGGTTGGAAGGGACCTCAAGGATCATGAATCTCCAACCCCCCTGCTACATGCGGGGCCACCAATCATCCCACCTAATGCTAGACCAGGCTGCCCAGGGCCCCATCCAATCTGGCCTTGAACACCTCCAGGGATGGGGCATCCACAACCTCTCTGGGCAGCCTGTTCCAGTACCTCACCACTCTCTCTGTAAAGAATTTCCCCCTGACGTCCAACCTAAATCTCCCTTCCAGAGAACAGACTTCCCTCTAGCAACATGTCCTGAAGAGTCCCAATTTCTTTGGTCATTCACACACACCAGTACACAGCACGTCATTGAATTCATCACAAACCACATTCACCTGTATTGTTGACATTCAAAAATGTGAAAAAATGTGATGCCAGTCACATATTTTATATGAGAGGCTTGTGACTGCAGCATTTTCTTGAGTACGTGAGAGATCTAGTTTCTGTATTAGCTTCAGTGAAAAAGGCTAAAATGTTATTTATCCAGACCAAAAAAGAGCTGAAAGTAAGGCTCCTTCAGACAGTCTCTCAATGCCGTCTGCTGAAATGCAGTCACTAGGGACAGCCATTTATGAAAATTGTATGATGCAGAAAGGCCATGTTTCTGTACTTTAAGCACCCTTCATGACAGGGAACTTTTCACCTCTACTCTTAAGAACCACCAGTCCATTTTAAAGTCGAGACCCAGCATAAAACATGCAAAGAGTGAGACAGCGATGACACCTTCCAGTTTTCTTCTGTCTAAGCAAACATATGAGTACTGTTTTAATGATTAACATCTGCAGCTCCCATGATTGAAATATCAAATAAGGGGTTTTAACCAACCTGTAATGCTCAAAATGGTGAGTAAAAATTTTTTCTACTTAATCCTAATATCAGTTGGGCACTTATATTAGTCCTGCAGAAAAGACTTTACTTGTCAAAGAACTTGAGTACTACAGACACACCACTCTCCAGCCTTGTACAGGAAACCTACTTCACTCTTCATGAGTATGCTAAGTGAATAGTAATAACCATTACTACTGCATTACACTACAGCTCCCAGTAAGCCCTTGTCAGGAGAAAAGTCTGGTGTGGATAAGATAGCACAAAGGCAGAACCTCTGCTCTAAGGAGAAAGAGAAGAGTGTTCAAAATAAAACTGAACTAACAAGATGATAATGGCAAGAGTGAAAAGTGTTTAGTGATTATATAATATTTCGAACTTGTCTAATGAAATCTAATGAAAAATACAATTGATCAGCAAGAATCTGCCCTTCTGAGTGTCACTTGATCAGATCAGATATCCAATGATAGTTATTAACACTATATCTTTGCATCTTACAGGATGATTGCATAGGCTGGAGATTAATGTGAATTTTGGAGGAAGGATGGATTTACTGCTTAACCAATATCCTTTTATTCCTCAGTTAAGAAGAGAAGAAGAGAAATGACAAAGCTTTGGGAAAGAAAAAAAAAAAAGAAGAAGAAAAGGAAAAGGGAAAAAAACCATCTCTCTCTGAGATGCTCTTATGCCTCATTATATCTGTGTTCTTGAAATATATTGGTTCTGAAATTCAAAATGAAAATTCTTGAAGTATACTTTGCAAATGGTACGTAAAATACGAGCCATACAGCTTAAGATTTGTTCGTTGCTCTTGCTAACACAGACTCTCACAATATTCCAGAGGTTAATAAATGCATTAACAAGAAAGGAGAAAAAGCTAATGACAAATAAAACCTCTCTAAAATAGGCTTCAGAAGTAATAGCATTAAAAAAATCAATGGTTTCTTCAAAAGAGACTAATGAAACCACTTATGCTATTTCACCATTACAAGGTTTCTTATTTCAACCAATTAAGAATAGAACAAAGCAAATTAATTTATTAACACAGAGGTCCACTAATCTCTACGTGTTCAGAGATACAAGAATAGATATTAGAAACATTTATATGGAGGAATAAAATTGATTTTTTTTAATTTTCTTTAAATTTTCATACAGCATCCTGTAATTGTCAGTCATATTCAGATAATGACAGATAAAGCTAATCAATTGTGTCGATTTTGGATCTTCTGATTCATTTTTTATTATGATTAATAATGATTAATTTTAAAAACAAAACGATTTCATACATGAAAAATGCATAAATATCAACTATTACTGTATTTCACTTACTTGCAGAAGAACTTAAAGTATTGTAAAAGAGTACATCTTTGCTTTCTTCAGTGGATGAAGAGCTCTGTCATCTTTATGAGACTTCTGACAGTGAAAGACTGACTGCTGTTTTTTTTTTTATTTTTTATTACTATAATTGGTGCTAGAAACTAGAGTGAGAGTGAAATATAACTGTCAACTACATGTCGATGATTTCAGTAATGAATTCAGGAACCTGAGAAAATGGAATAGGTAAAAAATGGAAGAAAAAGTGAAAAAATAAAAAATATTAATTGTTGCAGAAATTGATAGAGCCAATAAAGGCAGTTAGATGAAAAACAGTAATGGAGTTACTTAAAATGGATAGGAATGACAAATATTGACCCTCAGTGACAATCCACAGACTTGGATTAAGTCTGTGAAAGGAAAAGATATAGAGATACTAAAAATAGAGGGCTGGTAAGTTCAAACTATAGAGCTTAAGAAAGATTTGTATCATGATAGCATAGAATGAAATTTTTACAGTATTTTTGCAAGATGTTTCATTTTTTAAAGTCAGGAAAATGAAATCACTACTTCTTGTTTTTCACTTGAAAGAAGGATCAGTGATACGTCTTCTCAAAGAGAATGGGTATTTCTCCAGTTTCAATCTCTCTAGATATGTTTGCCAAGATAGGAATGGAAATGGAAATATGACTGCTGCATCACCTATATAATGTCTTTCTTTTTCTCAGTTTAAGACATTTTATAATGTATTTAAGCATAAAAACCAGTACTTCATTTAGAAAATGATCAATATGGTTCTTTCGTTATGAAACTGAAAAGAAAAGGCAAAATCTCAAAGATGTAATATGGCTTACTTGAATAACCAACCCAATCATGTCCTGCAACTGCCATAGCATCACTTTAATTCATCGAAATGAAATAGGTATATATTTAATAAGCCGAAAGACTGGAATATTTGCAAGTAATTAAGTTGAAATCAACAAAGTCCATGTAATCAATCTCTCAGGTCTTTCCTATGTTGCCATCTATGGAAATATCAAAAATCTCTCATGTGGTACTTGTTTCCTTTATTCATGAATGTCTTCACTCTCTTGCAAAAAAGAGACAAAAAAGAAAAAAAAAAAAAAAATCAAACTTCTCCCATATGGAGGCTAAGGTTTTCATTCAAATGGAAAAACAGACTATTAAAGAAAAATTCTTATCACACTGAGATCTGATTCCTCATATTTTTGTCCTTCTTTGTGAGAAATAGCAATACCATATATTTAATTACATGCAGCACACCACAGATAAGTATTTAAAATAAGAACTCGCATCAACCCGGGCAGGGGAAATCTTCAAAAGGATATAAAAATACAATATAACAAAATCACTGTTCTAGAAATCTGTCATGTAATTAAACGTAGAGGAAATTTTTACAGATGCATTGAACGTGTATTGAATAAACAGTCTTAAATGACCTAAAAATTCATAAATGGGAGAATTTTTCACTTGAAAATGAGTACATACAAACTAAATAATTTAGTATTTTAATATAAATGATCAAAACACATGAATTAGATTTTTTTAAAATACTTGAGAATTAGTCATGTCAGGTAAACAAAATATTAGATGTTATTTTCTGATTTATGATATTTTCCTATTTTTATTACCAGTTGTTTACGCTTTTGAGCAGAAAGAGCATTCAGTGAGGATGGACTTATTGTCTCTATTGAATTTTGTTTTGAGTTCTGTGCTGCAAAACACATGTTATTAAGATGTATTTTATACCTTAAAATTATGCACCACCTTTATGTGTACATTCTTTAGAATTAATGACATGTTAAGGAGGAACATTTGTCTGAAAGGTAGAAGAAACTTGGATTTCTTGGGGAAGGAAAAGCATCACAGAGCAAAGTACATTCATGATTTCTTTTCTCCCTTCCTCTATTCTATCTACTGCTTCTTTGCGAAAATATAACAGAAATTAGCAGATTTGAAAACCACAGGGATATTGTATTTTTCAGGAAGAGACTGAAAATCAGAAACCAAGTTGATCAGCTAACGGTGATAAGTATGGTGAGTGGTGGAAGGTCAAAACTACTCGCTGGTCAACAAGTGAAGTAAATAACTTGAAAAGTAAAGAGTTTATAATTAGTCAAGCAGTTAAGTCTACATTAAAGAGGTAGTTTGCTACCTAAAGGAAGTGAAGCAACAGTATACAGAGTTGAAACAACATCCAAAGACTGGAAATAAACTTAGAAGTAGTTGCGTTCAGAGCTTATTTACACTTTGCCAGGCAAATCAAATCAAAAATTGATCTGAAGAGAACCAAACCCCACAAAAGTTACTCTGCAATATACATAAGCTATTCTCCATTCCAAACTCAGATCACTAAGGTTAGCTCAATCTAATATGAATCGGAATGTAACTGAAAATGTTCTGCCACTGAACACCTATTAGTATGCAGAGTTCTTCATCTGCATTAATTTTATAGACTCAAGATGCATTATGAAAAAGATGGGGCATCTTTTATAACTCCTAAGCAACATCACTAAACCGCAAAAGCTAGAGAAGTTGCTGTGCAGATTTTTCTTCTCTGTGTAACTGCTGATGACCCAAGAAAAACACATTTACAATTCTGTGTGTGCTTGGTACCAACACTCTTAAGAGCACAGGAAATAGAATGGAAAATGTATCTCAAGTATCTAATGGTGAATTATTGATCCTTTATCAAACTACAGACTGAAGAACCATCCATCTCAGTTGTCATTAAATGCAAAAGATACATCACATAAGCACAGTACTGCATTGCATGATTCTATGATATGTAGGAATAATAGTCTAGCCAATCAGAAGTATTATTGCACATAACTTTCTATGCATATTTATGCATAAAAAGTATATACAAGATATTTATACCCATAAGATAGCATATTAAAATAGCCTTTTTAATAAAACCCAAGCATACTATAATCTGTTATTCTATTTTAAATGTATTTTAAGGAAATCAATTTTCATACCGTATTCTTAAAATTAGAATTCTTCATTTAGACATGATGATTTTGTTATTTATATGTACACCTAGGCCCATTAGTTTTATAGTTAACAGCTAGTTTATTCCAAGAGCAGTCAAATCATGTTACTTTTTAGTTTAAAAGTGACAATAATAGAGTATAGCAGAAAAATATATAGGGATGTAATTTTGCTTTCTATACAAATATACATCATTTTATCATATTTCATAATATAGCATATTATCTCCGCCATTCTTGCTGAAGTACATTTTTTCCACTTACCTTGTCTGTTTTGATTTTAAAATGCTCCTATGCAATTTGGTTATCCTAGTACGAAATTTGTCTTGGGAGAGAATTAAAAAAGATTCAAGCTATTCTAAGTTATACCTCAGTTATATTAATTAGCGTAAGCATTTTTTTTTTTCCATATGCCTCAGACAAACATAAATAGAATAACAACAAATAATATTGTTCTTTTTATGCCAAAAGATAGAAAATTATACAGTAGATTTTTTTTTTCTACCTGTACATTTTTATTTAGGTTTTTCACAATCACTGCAGTGAGAGGTTACCTCAAGGATAATTCAGTCCATCATAGCTCTGATATCTAAAATATGTGGGACTAAATAACTTTTCAGGTATTTATTCCTTTCCACCAGCTCTAGAGAAAGTCTTGATGACTAATGTGGGTTTCTGACTTTTAGATAGATAAATTTATATTATTTTGCTTAACACTAAAATGAGGCTTTTTTGAGTTTAAGATTAACAAAATCAATGTCAGCATCCTTTGTCAGAGTCCAATAGTCTTATCTTCCAAAGGAGACCATGAAACACCTGATATGAAAATTGTGAACCCAAATTTTAGGTTAGATTTCAAGTCATTATCTGATACCTTACCTGATCAGGTCTGTTTTTTTTTTTTTTTTTTTTTTATACCAGAAAACCTAGTTCTTTAATACACATGCAGATTCTAATAGTGGAAGCTAAGCCCTGTGTCGATGGTTTACGGGCTGTTTCAGTTCAGTTCCGTGACCAGCGGGGTGGAGGGATTTCACAAAATCCATGCCTCCGGAAAAGGAAAACAGGGGACTCCAAAATAAGTAAAAACTGGGGAAATACAAGAAAAACTGTTCAGAACAGAAGCTGTGGAGCAAGATAAACAGCATGAGAACCAAGGACACCTCTAGAAGAACAAAGAATGTCTCACAGCTCTGACTGGACAAGCACCTGCATGAATGGTTGAAAAGTGTTTTGTAGAATGCTCTGTTGACATGTAAAGGTGGATGGAAAAGTTGTAGGGGTGCATGGGAAAGCTAGAAAAAGAAAACTTATGAAGGTATATAAGTGATGTGTGAACTTGTAATAAATGATTTGGATCATTCACATCTGAGTCCATGCATCAGACGCTGCAAAAAACAGCGGAAACAATCTGAGGAGAAACAAACTAATTTACTAAATATAGTATTGGAATGCAAGATAACACACTATAATACAATGTAATTAGAATTGAAGCTAATAAATCAAATATAAGGAGAGAGAGTATCTGAAAGGTGGATAGGCCTCACCATAACACTGAGGTGAGATGCGCAGTCCAGTTGAGCAGCAGGGAGGAGAGCCTGATGGAGAAGAGTGCATCAGGTGACTTTGCCAGGCGTTATATCTCCTCTCTGACCACAAAGCCCCCTGGGATATGTAGTTCTTCTTCTCTTCTGGACAGATACCTGTAACTTGAGCATTAACACTTTAAGTCCCAGTGCACTACATGATGTTATGATGTGGAATACCGATAGCCAAAAATCGTAAAACCATGACACCCTGCATGTAGAAAATACAGAAAACAATATAATACACTTGTTGTTAGCGGAAAAAAAAAAAAAAAAAAAAAGGAAAAAAAAAGATAAAATAAAAAGATAAAATAAAATAAAATAAAAAATAAAATAAAATAAAATAAAATAAAATAGAACAAATGAATTAAAGTAACATGCTCCAACTGAAAGATTCAGTTCTAACAAAGCTTTAGATACCAGTAAAAAATCTGTTTCATCAAAATCTTTCTATCACCTTTTCATAATGCAATGCAATAAGTATCTGTCTGGTACTTATTCAAAGGTGAACAAATTGCTTTTATCTGAAGCAATACCATATGGTCATCCAATCTGTTCTGTGACCCCCCTTTAATCCTTCGTCTTTAACTCTGAGTTCTGATCAGCAGAAGACACTGAGCTCCTTAGTTCTTTCATTCACCTTCCATTCACCTGAAGATTAAAGAAGCAATATTCTAGAAGTGAAATTCTCTTGCTCCTTGTTTAACTATTTAAATATCAATACTTTAAAAAGAAAATAAGACATCCTTTTTTTTTTTTTCTCTGCACAATACTCCAGTGATCTGTTTGAGACTTTTAGTATCCATTTTTGCACAGCATCACCATGCTCTTATAAAATTTTATGCATTGTCTGTGGAGAGTCAGAAACTTCTCTGTTGAAATAATAAATTACTTGCACTGAATCAATACATCTGATAGCAAATTAAAATGAAGCTACAATTTAAATGTTGCAGAAAAGTAGGCTTATGAGAAGAGTAATATGTTGGAGTATTCTGTTAATGTATGCTTAAGCAGGTCTCAATGAATAACTGTAACTTAAACATTACTGTGTAATCTCCTTATTGTTGTACATAAATCCAGTAAGATTTTGTATTTGATTGTCAGTCAATTAGAGCTAGACATTAGGCTCTTCTTGTGATTTACTTCATCCTTCATCTCCTAATAATAAAACTGAAAATTTGTTACAAATTGTTGTAAAATGTTATATAGTGATTTAGCAGTTAGTATTGCTAACGCAATTTAAATGTGTTCAGGCCCCAGGCTTTCATATAAAACTGACTCACAAATGTGATTGTATTTTTTTCTTCATGTTGGCAGCAGCACTGTTACTTCTGTAAATTCTTACACTCCATTCTTCCCCTGGCTAGATGATGGGAAGTGTCCTGATATTTCGTTTTTAGTTTTATAGAATAGAATAGAATAGAATAGAATAGAATAGAATAGAATAGAATAGAATAGAATAGAATAGAATAGAATAGAATAGAAGTAATTTCAACTGCCTGACAAATTCAGGTAAAATTCAATCAAAAGTTAAAACAGGTTATGAAGGCATTATCCAAATGCCTCTTGAACACTGACAAGCACGGGACATCAACAGCCTCTCAAAGAAGCTTGTTCCAAAGTTCGGCCATTCTAACAATAATTTTTTCCTAATGTCCAGTCTGAGCTTCTGCCACAGCTTTGTGCCATTCCCATGCATCCTGACCTCAGTTACCAGGAAGAGACCAACACCTTCTTCTCCAGTTCCCCTCAAGAAGTTGCAGAGAGCGATGAAGCCACTTTTTAGTCTCCTTTTCTCCAAATTAGACACAGGTAAGTGTCCTCAGTCTCTCCTCACAGGACATGTCTTGCAGCCTTTATTACAGTTTTGTTGCATTGTTTCAGTTGTCTTAACATCCTTTTTACACTATGGAGACCAGAGACGCTCACAGTATTAAAAGTGAGGCTGCATCAATGCTAAATACAGCAGGAAAATAATTTCTTTTTACTGTCTGGCTATGCTGTCTGTTTAATGTATCCCAAAATGTGACTTGTCTTCTCATCTTACAGGGCACACAGCTGACTCATGCTGAGACTGCTGTCACCAGCACCTTCAGATCTTATTCTGCTGAGTTGCTCCCTAGCCCTTCGTCTCCCAGAGTATACCAGTGTCCAATATTACTCCATCCCAGGTGCATCACCCACTGTTTTCCTTTGATGAACTTCATGCTGTTGATGGTGGCCCAGTGCTGCAATATATCTAGATAATCTAGATATCTCTGCAAAGTATGAGTAAGTGTGGAAATCCCAAAGACTTCAGTTCCTGGATTTGTTTTGCAACGACTAGTTAAAAATAGTTTTGATATTAAAAGATCACTGTGGTATTAAGAGACTCTAAGTACTTGGCAAAAAAAAAAAAAAAAGAGAGACAATCTGCACACATTAAGATAATGCAGTTGATGTGTCTATTATGACTTTGAAATAATTAAAACAATAAAGAGGAGGGTGTAATATGTTATCTGTATTCCTTTATTATTTACTGCATTTGTTCTTAGTGCTTCATGTGTATAGGAATATTCCTGAAAAACATACAGTAACAGTTAAAAAAATGCATTGAAAGTGACATAAAAATATTCCCATTGGTTATCATCACAGAATTAAATGCTTCACCTCTGATAAAACAAGCATCAAAGAGGATTTATATATATTAATCTCATACAAAATCTTCTTATATTCAGCTTAAGTGGTAGCATATTGTGTAGCTACCAAAAAACTAGAAAAGTCTCAGAGTAATCAGGCATATGAGTCAGAACTACCAATAAATGAAACGTGAAAACTTGCTTGTTTTTACTTTATGATTTCATATTCTTACCCCTTGTGATCTGAATGCATTCCAGACTCTACCATTGAACTTCATTACTCTCATGCTCAGAGTGCACAACACAGTCCTCATTTTAGCACAATAAAGATGTGAAACTTATTGTGTATGCATAAGGAAATCTGAATAAAACATTACTTAAACGTCTGTGATCTTCAAGTTAGAAAAACTAATTTACTTGAAAACAATGTGTACAACTGAAATATACATTTAAAAATTCTGGAATCAGGGACAAAGAAGTAATCATTTATTTTACAAAAGAGTCTCATCCTTAAATCAAATCAAATTAGACTAAGCTCTACCATTTGGCCTTTTACATACATTTCTGTGATTCCTTTTCTGACTAACTGAATTTATTTTCATCATTTATTTTCTCCAGTTAAAATTCATCATAAATGAAGTGCGCTTCCTGAAAACTTTCCTATCTACTCCTCATATGTCTTTTATCATCCTACCAGTAATTCTATCAAATTTTAATTTACATTGCTTCTTATTTGCCAGCCATCTGAAACCAAAATAAGCAGACCAAGGCAAATGCTTAATTGAATTCTGTATTTTCTCCTGAAAAATGTGATATAGGAGGCACACAGATTTGGTTTCCCTTATTCACATCTAATTTTTTTTCTATTCCTTCAGCTTACATTCTGTGCTACCTTCCCATGTTTTACAACCTCTTTCATAAACGATATGCCTGATGTTTTCTCCCATTCATTGTCATCTCTAGCATTTTATTTGCAGCACTTTTCCCCTGCCTACGTTTCAAATTGTTTTGACATACCATACTTTACAGCTAGTCCTCCTGAAACTGTCACTGTCCTCAGCTTCCCTCTGAAATCTGCCATCATCCCCAGAACACAATGAACAGCAGATGCAGCATCCCATGTAGAGACATCAGCCATGTAAAAAGAATAGGAGTTGACAGCAGTTGAGTGTTGAGTTGTAGCCATACTTGAAGCTTCAGCCAGCTCTTCATCCAAGGCATTCATGTTCTATGCTATGGCACTGTACATATACATCCAAGAGCATGTTGACTCCTGAATGCTAGGTCAAAAAGTTAAAACTAGTAATTCAGTTTGGCTAGTAATATAAACCATGATAATGCCTATTCTGTATTCTAAAATATATTGCTAAGGTTTTTTTTTATAATTCAAGTCATAACAACTGCATTCATAATCTTCCATAATTCAGGGAGAGACAGCAGAGGATACTGTTTTTAGTATGAAACCTAAATGTTTCATAATAGCACTACTAAGTGTTTCTCTTTTTTTTCTAAGTAGAAAAATAAAAATACTATACATATTCAATTCAGCATATGCTTCAGTAAGATTTCACAGTAATTTTACACATTTCAATTATACACGAGGCATGAAATTCCCATTGTGAAAATAAAAAGTTAAAAACATTATGTAAGGGCTGACACTGCATATTCAAGCCATAAAATAAAAATAGAATCATGGCGAAGTATTGTGTTCACTTTGCAGAAGTGAAAAAAATAGATTTATTGGCTTGAGTCACTTTTTGTTTGTATCCTAAAAATCTTTCTTTCCTCTACTATTTTCTGTCAGTGTTACTAATACGTCTCAAAAACACTAGAAGATAATTATATATATTATATATATACAGATAAAATACATATATGTATCCTATCTGGTTTATATCTAAACCATGCCATCAGCATCATAATAATATCATTAGAGTAAAACAAAAAGTCTGCAATGGAACAGGTGAATATTGTATCAAAATCCAGTTCCTAGTTGTAACAAATAACATTGCAGTTCACTGGAAGTGAACTCCATCCACAAAATTGGCTTAATCTGCTGCAGGGAAATCATCTCAGCATAGAAAAATCCTTTGGTTCCATAGCACTTCAAGTGTATGGAAAAGGAGGCATTGCTGTACCATCTCAGAGATATTCATCATGTTTACTGACAGTGTCAAATTCTTTCATAATCATTTTCTTTTTATTCTTTTTATCAACAAACACTTTTTTCCTGAACTACAGTGAGGATAAACCCAGGAGCCATTAGATTAATATTAGCAATAACTGTAAGCCTGGCTGTGCCTTAGTACAACTGGATTACTCTGCAAACCAGAGACAGGCCCTCATCCAGAATACAGACTCATGGAAAATAAATAAACAAATAAATACATACATACATACATACATACATACATTAAAAAAAAAAATTGAAAATAATTTAACTAATGTGTAAGAGTTTAGAGATATAGGCCGATATAGGTTCCAAGCCACTCACAGTGATACTTCATGGCTTCCTGATGAAGTTCATGGTGACTGGAAAAAAGGCAGCGTCGCATCCATTTTTAAGAAGGGTAGAAAGGATGACACAGGGAATTACCAACCTGTCAGTCCCACCTTTGTGCCAGAGAAGATCATCGAGCAGATCTTCCTGAAAGCTATGCCAAAGCACATGGAAGAGGGAGAGGTAATGCAAGACAATGATCATGGCTTCACTGAGAGCAAGACCTGCCTGATCAACATAGAGCCCATCTATGATGGTATAACTACAACAATAGACAGGGGAAGAGCCACTGATGTCATCTATCTAGACTTAGTAAGATCTTTGACATGACCCTCCACAGCATCCTTACCTCTAAATTGGAAAGAAATGGATTGTATGGATGGACTGTTTGATGGAGGAGAAACTGGTTAAGAAATCATACCCAGAGAGTGGTGGTCAATGGCTCAATGTCCAGATGGAGATCAGTGATGAGTAGTATCCCTCAAGGGTCAGTACTGGGACTGTTGCTCTTTAGTAACTATATCAGTGGCAATGACAGTTGGATCAAGTGCACCCTCAGCAAGTTTGTGGATGACACCAAGCAGTTTTGCAGACAGGATACCATCCATAGAGACCTAGACAGGCTTGAACAGTGGTCCCAGGAGAACCTTATGAGATTCAACAAATCCAACTGCGAGATCTTGCACCAGGATCATGGTAATTTCCACTACCAGTACAAACTGATAGATGAAAGGATAGAGCACAGCCTTATGAAAAAGACTTGGAGATACTGGTGGATGACAAGCTGGAAATGAGTAAGCAATTGCACCATCACAAGCCAGAAAGCCAGTATTATCCTGGGCTGCATCAAATGGAGCATGGTCAGCAGAGCAAGAGAGGTGATCCTGTCCCTCTACACTTTCTGGCGAGACCTTACTTGAAGTGTTCAGATGTGGAATCCTTAGTACAGGAGAGACATGGACCTGTTGGTGTGCATCCAGAGAAAAGCCACAAAAATTACTCAAGGAACAGAATACCTCTCCTGTGAGGACAGGCTGAGAGAGTTGGAGTTGTTCATCCCAGCAAAGGCTCCGTGGAGACCTGATGGTGGCCTTTCAATATCAAAATGGGGGCTATAAGAAAGAAGGAAGTCTTGTTAGTAGATTCTGTTGTAATTGGAAAGGGAGAAACGGTTTCAAATAAGAGAGGAGAGTGGCAAGTTTTTTGTGAAAAGAGTAGTGAAGCACTGGAAGAGGTTGCCCAGAAAAGTGGTGGATATGCTGTCCCTGAAAACATTCAAGGTCAGGTTGGACAAGGCTTTGATAAACCTGATCTAGTTCTAGATGTCCCTGTTCGTTGTAGTGGAGATGGTCTAAATGACAGTTTGAAGGTACCTTAAAACTCAAACAATTCAATGATTCTATGAAATGCTAAATGCTGGGGAATAGAAGTAACATAACTAGTTCTCGGGATGCTACTTCTCAGATTAGCAGTCTAAGGTTCTTCTATACAGTCAGTGTAGAAAGGCAGTACTTCATTACACTTAAGGTGAAGGGAGACTGCAGTTACTGGGGCCTACTGGAGCTTGCCTTATCTACATGCCTAATTTTCTTCAGTAAATTGACTGAAAATAAAGCTGGAAAGGGTTTCTCTATCACGCAGTTTAGATATTGATATCTAGAGAGAGCAACACTGGTCAAGTAATTTAGATATTCTTTTGCAGAAAAACTGAACACTCCCACAGGCAACACCAACTGTAAAATGTGAAGGATGAATAGGAATTTATAAGGAACAAAAAATAGATGCAAATCTATCTTTGCAACATCACTGTTTGAAAAGATGGCCAAATTTTACACTATAGCCTAGATTACTATCTTAAGAACTGTCAGACCTGGTTTCAGGGTCCACACATCCATGCCCAAGAGGAGGGCCATAACCGCAGACTCTGGGCAAGAGAAGGCATTCTGCGTTTGAAACACTGCCACTATGTAGCTAATAAAAGAAGTGAGCAGTCAAAAAGGAACCGCAGGTGATTCTTCTGATTCCTAATATAAAATCTGTAGACAAGATATGACTTATAGAAGACGATCACACATTATCTACAACTCAGAACCAAAGCTTTTGTATGTTCAGTTCATTTTTCGTGATAAGTCTTACATAGAGATCAATACAATATGAAGTTAAGTTTCCTAGTTGAAAACATACGGGTTTCTTTTACTTACAAAATATTTTAAATGTTTACCTATAACACATAAAGCATTAATTTCTCTTTGTAACAATTTCTGGAAAGGCATAGTTTTGTTGGCTAAACTGTTTTATATTGTTATTCAATTAGTTGTATCACAATTTAAAGAAAAAATCTCAACTAAGGTTTTTGTTGTTGAAACCAACAATGCTATCAATTTTTCTACTTATAAATTAAATGTCTAACTATTTATAGAAACTGTCTACTAAATTAAAAACTTTTCAAATAAGCTCATCCCAGAAGTTATTTTATTTCTAAATATTTACAAAATAGCTAAAACATTTTAAACAAAACATTTTACTGAATATTCCATAGACACTGTGAAGTTTCTTATTCTTTTTTTAAATAAGAATATTCCTTAAATTTTCCATATCAGATCAAAACAAATTATTTTTGGAAACAAAGGAGGGCATACAAAAAGAGAGGAGGAGAATCAAGTCTCTTAGAACCATAGAATATCCTGAGTTGGAAGGGACCTGCAAAGATCAAAAGGTCCACTCCCAACTTCACAAAGGATCACCCAAAAAAACAGATCATAGGTCTCAGAGCACTGTCCAAATGTTTCTTGAGCTCCAGTAGCTTATAGCCATGACCGCTGCCCTAGGAAGCATGTTTGTCAACAGTTTACAGGCTGGTTCAGCCCAGTTACAAGACTAGCGGGGTGGAGGGATTTTGCAAAATCCGTGCCTCCAAAAATCACAAAACCATGACAGTGTTCTTTGCTCTCCACTCTCTGTTGAAGAACCTTTTCCTATTACCCAACTTGATCCTCCTCTAATACAGCTCCATGCCACAGAGATCAGCTCTGCCCCTCTGTTCCTCTCATGAGGAATCTTTAGATCACCATGAGGTCTTCCCTCACTCTCTTCTTCTCTGGACTGAACAAACCAAGGGACCTCAGCCACTCCTCATATTTCTTGCCCACTAGACTCTTCACCATCTTTGCAGCCTTCCTTTGGACACTCCCTAATAGTTTTATAATCATCATATGTTGTGATGCTCAAAGCTACCCACAGTGCTCTAGATGTGGCCACACAGCACACAGCACAGTGGAACAATCCCTTCCCTTGCCCTGCTGGCAGTGCTGGGCCTGATGCACCCCAGATTTTGGTTGTCCCCTGTCTTAATGTTCCGTAGTTTTAGAAAACTGTGCAATATCTATTATCCCACTCTAAAATTCTGGTAAAAAAAATGCCATTGTCTGACCCTTTAGCAATAAATTCCTCATTGAAATTTGCTTTATAAGAATATAGTTTAAAAGGCAGCAATTGACAGATGCTGTACCATAATTCACACTCAAAAGATCTTATCAAACGCTAACACAAAATTAGAATGCATTCAAAAATTTTATTCTAGACAGTAAAATAAATTGCACAAACACTTTCTACTAAAGAGCAATTGCAAAACTGTACTCTAGAAACTACAATTAGACCTGGCAAGTGTAAATTTATGGTTGAGGAGAATCTATTCTTCTTACAAGTCTACATGTCCTTCTTTAACTAAGATTGCATTGGAATTGCTTTTAATTAGGCACAATACTTCTTTCACTAAAGCGAACAGCTCTAAATAAATTGAACACTATTCTACAAACACCCTGTATATAAGGAGAATTGTTTTTTTAACTTTTAATAAGTAGGTGTAACAACCAGGCATAATAATGTAATAATGTTGTCTTCTGACTACATCCATGTAAGGGAGAATGCATCCTGTGCTTCAATAATGCAACAATTTAAATGCACTCTTTACTGTAAATCTGTGTAATCAAGGCCCAGACAACAGCCATTTGATACCACCACTAAAAATAAATGATCCCAGCAGTCATGAAACTTGCTGAAAATCTCTATATGACTATATAAAAAGTGGCTTAAACGTAGGCTGAGCACATACCTGTAAGTATCCGTGTAGCTTAACTTCTGAGTCTTGCACTCTTGCAATTCTGATCCCCACCTAGCCTTATATATTTGCTAGTACAGGCATAGCGGAGTCTATATTTCACCCTTCCCTCACCCTCCCAGCAAATTTAGGAAACAGAATTTTCTCATCTGCTGCAGACTATTTTGCTTGTCGAAGGCTTGCTTAGTCTATTTTTCTACCACATCTTCCATGGGTGAATGGTTTACAATCACTTAGGCAGAAATAATATTTCTGAACACAGCTGTGCTATGTGCAGCCACCTGGCAACAATGTTCAGCAACATTAAAGCATTACTAGCCTCAGAACTACAGAAAATGCCTGTGTCTCACTGCTGAGATGACCATCAGAGGATACTTGTCATAAAGGACATTCAATTTATATGATCTGACTGATGGCTTCTACTCTCCAGTCTGCCTCCTTATTCACTCCTAGTTCTTTATCCAAATTCTCCCTCTTTTTCATCTCTTCTTCACATCTCAGCATCTCATCCTGAATCTGATTCAACTTTCTGAGTTGTTTGAGGCAAGTGCTCACTGGAAGATATGGAATAACTATATTTCTCCAGTATCTGCATCATGAGGGAAAGACATTATCTGGACATTTTAAAACTCCCTAAAGTGGGTTTTGAATGTAAAAGAAATCTTCAAATGGGAAAAAAAAAAAAAGTTATCTTTTATCCATATTGCCTAGTTCATCCTCAAATTGAGGGGGGAAAAAAGTTTTCTTTTAATTATTAATTCTCACTTTTTTCAAGAATAATACCTCAGCTAGTGCTTGGAAGCTCCTTATGGCTTATTAAACTACGTATTTTCAAAACTTAAACTAATTCAGATTTGCAATGAGAAATGTGATTACAGCTGGAAGAAGCACTAAGTGTTTTTAAAAGCTGTTTGCAGAATAGATGTATGAAGTGCAGGAGACGAGTCATTTAAAAGTGTCTGCAAACCATAAATAAAATTCTTTATGAAACATGTTTAGAATTCTTCAGATTTCCTTATTTGAAAGTATTAATCTTAGGCACCCAACTTCTTCTGTATAAGGCATTGTGGCTGAAACCAGAACTCAACCAAAAGCATATAAATTCTAACTTTAAGAATTCTTTCCCTCTCTAAACTTGATGATAGGTATAACAAGAATCTTAATGCACCTCTGTTTCTAAAACACAAAAATATTCCAGGCACTGATTTCATACTCACATGAGCTGCATTTTCACTCTATTATAACAGCTCTGTAGGTACATACAGAAACAAAACTCCTGGACAGCACTCTGAATTTCAGGAAGAGGTCAGATCATAAGAGACAATCTGGGATACAGTAGTAGGTGACCCAGCAGGACATATGTGAAATATGTGCCACTATCTAGCCATATTTAAGGTCATCACAGTGCCAGGAAAAATAATGTATCTGGCTGTAGCCAATCTCTGAATGCATTATTTAAGTGCACATCAGATTACAGTGACTTTCATGACTGTCTTCACAGTGACTTGGTCTTATAAGCAGCATTAGCCAGTCCTGAATCACTAGAAGATAAATTTAACATCCAGCAAAATGGTGATGTTTGAATGATATTAATCCCCTAGTCATCAAGCGGGGACACAAACCACTTGGATAGCTACTGATGTGAAGATACAATTATCCCTACTCAATGTACTAATTATTATTTATTATTAATAGTATTTCCTGGGACTATAGCACCATTTTTGCCCCTGGAGATGAGGCCTGCAGTTCCAAAACATTTGGCCATCATGTGTAAGGCTGGCGCCCACAGCATTCATGCATAAATCAGATATAGTCCCCAGTGAGGTGATGAAGTCTGATATAATAATCAGAACAAATAAGTAACTCCTCTTAAAGTTTAAGACTGTGCATCCCACTATGGACCTGAGAAAAAGAGAGACACTGGGGCTTTTCCTAAAAGGTCTTTACTATAGCTGTCATGGGCCAAGCCTTATATCCAAGACTTCCCCATGGCCATGTACAGTACTGGCATAATCAGTCTTGGGTAGGCTTGAAGGAAACAGCATGGTCATCATCTGCGTTGGGTTGGGCTATGAAAGTGGATGACACATTAGTTTAGCCATAGGGACAAGGGGGTTCATCTTATTTTTTAATAGACATATTGCCATTGCTATTTAAAACTGATGGAAGTGTTACTGCTGATATTGATGGAATAGAGTCAATTTCTGAGGTGCAAATGCAAGTCAGGTGACTATACTGTCAGGAACAAATAGACAAAATCAAAGAGACAAGAATGTGGAATGGGTGAGAATGTTGGACTAGATTTTGTTCTAATTAAAACCACACAGGAAGCATGGAAAGTGACAGATTTCTTGTTGGGTTTTTACATAGCTGTCTCCAAGAGTATACACAGAAAAATATTAGCCCATGTCTCTAACAGTTTCCACTTAATAAGGCAGAGATTGCATTCAACACTACTATACTTATCAACCAAAAAAAAAAAAAAAAGAGAGACATGGTGACTAAATCTCCATCTCCCTTGAGGGTGCATAGAAGGTTCTAGTCAGATCAAATTATTATCATTTACCTTGGCTGAAAACAAACAAACAAACAAACAAACAAACAAAAAACCACATATATTCCTCTTCTCTTTCAAATATTACTTCTTATGAAAATTAAACATAAATTCCATGTTTAATTTCAAAAGTCTTTAGAAGGATTCTACTGTCATCACAATTGTATCTCTTCCAGAGATACAATATCTTCCAGTTTTAGTGTTTTTTTTTTTTTTTTATCTTGGGGATAACAAAGATCAGATAAGTGAAGCAGGAGGTTAAGATATACAGTGAAATTGTCAAGGCTTAATAAAATACAAATCACATTCCTTACAGTGTGTCACTGTTACACTACTCTCTAAGTCTGTCCATGACAGAGCTCTTTCCTATTATTTTCTTTAGCATTTTATTTTGTCAGTAATTTTTCACATGGTGTAAAAACCAAATCATCATTTGTATGGCTACTTCCTGTTCAGATGTTGCAAAAATCAAAGAATGTAATTTTACTTACAGTATAATAATATTCAGCTAACGTACTGTAGTTATTTGAGAGCTTTAAATATACTCAGATAAATTCTTCCAAGAGAACAGATGAAAATTTCAAAAAATCTTCTATTCCATTAAAACTACCTTTGTATCAAAGCTTTTGGGAATTTTCCATTTCTATATCTTTTTTGTAGAGACATTTGCATGATAACAGGAACTTTGTTTCATTCCTTGTTTTAAGCTATAATCTTCCAAGTATAACAGCATAATTCTGTCTACTGTAATGAGATATGATATCACAAATACTGTATTTCTGCTTCAGGAAAGAATAAAATCTTAAAAGACATTTTGATATCAATAAAATAGTAAGCTCAAAAAAATACAAAATTCACTGTTGCAAAATATATGAAGATTTTTCCATTCTTTTGTAAAAATTACATATAAAGTTTAAAAATATTTCATATTGAGATGGATTGAGTGAAGAAATTAAAGTAGGTATAACCTTATAGGCTGAAGTTTATACTTTATATAACACAAAATAATACTTTTCATAGGCCTAATATGTTTTATGCTGTATTATAACTTATTTGTAGATAATAAAATTTTCCTACAACAATATAGACAAAAATCTACATATTAGCATCATTCAAAATATCACTTATAAGAAATCCTTGATTCAAGTTATATAATACATAATTTGTTTGTTATAGTCACACTATCATCACATATATGTTGTTCCCAGTCCAAACTAGCTTGGTTTTCATAGAAAATAATATCTCTTCCTGGTTCAAATCATTTCCAGAACAAAATTCTAAAGATTAGCATAATCCTTCAATAAGTATAAGAATTCAGTCATCTCACTTGATGAATCATTTAAAAATTTGCCCGAATTACATAAGTACGTTTGGCAGCAAAGACACGTCAGAGAGAAGGGGGTTCAGAAAATTTCATTCATTTCTCTACACAAAGTTCTGCAAAAGTAGTTTTGATTACCATGCTTCTATGGGCAGATGACCAACCATCAAACAGAAGCATACATAATTTGTTAATTTTAATTCTCTGATATGTTAGTGGCTCTGTTTTGAGACCTTGGGAATTTACTAATGAAGTTAGTTGAACTGGGGATTAGATGTTATTTTCATCCTCCGACAAAGATGATCTGCAAATCCAAATCCAATTATTTGAGAAAAAGTACATACTCTTCGATTATCTGAACTTAAATCCAGACTTAGCACAGGTCAAGTGCAGTCTCTGATCACATTTTACACTCAGTGTAGTCTTTAGCTACACTGACTGCTGTGAGACATGAACAACTTCTTTTTGAATTAATAGCCAGAATGTGAAAGCTACAGTGATATTACCCATGCTGATGTTTTATCAGAGAAAGGATGTGGAAAATAAATTAAATAGAATGTTTCCATGCCCTCTACATATTCTGTAACCCCACTCATTTATCAAGCTTCTCTTTCTTTTCACATTTTGTACATAAGTATGTCATTTGTTTTGTACTCCCTACCCTCTTTCCCCTCTGCACGTGAATTTAGGAAATATTTTATGTAGAATCATAGAATGGCTTGGATTCGAAGGAACCTTTAAGATCATCTAGTTCCAACCCCCATGCTATAGGCAGGGACACTTCTCCCTAAACCAGGGTGCTCAAAGTCCATCCAGCCTGGCCTTCAATGCCTTCAGGGACGGGGCATCCACAACCTTGCTTGGCAACATATTCCAGTGTCTTACCACCTTCACAGTAAAGAATTTCTTCTTAATATCTAGTATAAATCAATCCTCCTCTATTTTAAAGCCATTTCCCAACATCTTGTCACTACCTGCCCTCCTAAAAAGTCCCTCCCCAACTTTCCTGCAGGCTACCTTCAGGTGCTGGAAGGCTGCTATGAGGTCCCCCTGGAGCCTTCTCTTCTCCTGGCTGAAGAGCCCTAGCTCTCTCAGCCTGTCCCCATGGGGGAGGTGCTCCAGCCCTCTGATCATCCTCATTGCCCTCCTCTGGATGTGCTCCAACAGCTCGATGTATGATCTCTTGATTTAAGATTTATCCTTTTATTATCATATGGAATTTGCATTAACATTTTTGAGGCATTAAAATCTACAGGATATGATTTTAGGCACTGATCTTCTCATCAACCCCAGTTACATTCATAGCGCTTTAGTAATTTAACTAAACTCTTGCGCAGTCTCTGAAGACTAATAAACATTTTCTCCTCAGAATTTATTTGTTTACACAGTTTTAAATTGCTAGAGATCATAAAGATAACCCTTCATACTCCATACCGTCATGACCTTTCTGAATGAGGACTGCCATAAAAGAAAACACTGCAGCATTTCAAATCTTTATTATAGTGTCTGGCTGACTGTTCTTTCAACAGCTTGCTGGTGTCCTAATATTCCCTCTTTCTGTTTTATATCTTAAAACTCGCTTATTTTCACATCTGTATTATCTGCCAAGGATATATGCTCTCTCTCAGTACAATATGGCACTTTTCAAAGACAAAATAAAATTAAATTGTAGGATTAATTAAATATACTTTTTTTCAAATAAATACATTGATCTGTGTATAAGCACTTCCCTTCATAACAGTCAGGGAAACAACAAATGTCTTCCCAAATGTTACCATCCAGGGGAATGGAACCACTTTAGAACATGTTCAACCGCTTGAGAACAGGATATGTAATATTTCCCTTACAGCAAGGAAATTCAATATAGACTGCGGTGCCTACTCTCATCTGATAGTTGCAATCTATGGTGAGACACTTGTTATCAGGCTTACTAAACTTCTTCTACAGTTTTCCAAATAAAGGTTGCTGTGATTTCAAAACTCGGTAGAACGCCTAGTCAAATTTTGGCTATTCATAGAAAATTAGCAGGATAAGAAGTAATTTAGTAATGCTATGTCTGTGTTTAAATATCTAAGTAAGGCCAGAATTATGGGAAGAAATAATTCATTTTATTAGACCAACTAACACTGTCAGAGAAAGCACACAAGCTCTTCTTTTACTTCCTCTAGATAGTCAAGTTCAACCGTCATCTCAACACTCGGGCAGAGCTGTGTTCAACCCCGCCGAGGCCGATCTGAGGACCTGGGGGTATTGATTGATGCTCAGCTGAACATGAACCAGCAGTGTGCCCAGGTGGCCAAGAAGGCCAGTGGCATCCTGGCTTGCATCAGAAACAGTGTTGTCAGCACGAACAGGGAAGTGATTGTCCCCCTGTGCTCAGCACTGGTGAGGCTGCACCTCGAGTACTGTGTCCAGTTTTGGGCCCCTCACTGCAAGAAAGACATTGAGGCCCTGAAGCATGTCCAGAGAAGGGCAACAAAACTGCTGAGAGAGCACAGGCCTTAAGAGCAGCAGCTGAAAGAGCTGGGATTGTTCAGTCTGGAGAAGAGGAGGCTCAGGGGAGACCTTATTACTCTCTATAACTACCTGAAGGGAGGTTGTAGTGAGCTGGGGGTCAGCCTCTTCTCTTGTGTAACTAGTGATAGGACTAGAGGGAGGGAGGAAATTCAGGCTGGATGTTAGGAAATACTACTTCTCTGAAAGAGTGGTCAGGCACTAGAATAGGCTGCACAGGGAGGTGGTGGAGTCACCGACCCTGGAGGTGTTTAAGGAACGTTTGGATTTTGTGTTGAGGGACATGGTTTAGTGAGAACTATTGGTGATAGGTGCATGGTTGGACTGGGTGATCTTGTGGGTCTTTTCCAACCTTGGTGATTCTATGATTCCATGATTCTTCTGGTTCTGAAAATTTGCATCCTTGAAAGCATGCCAGATATATCAGCTGCTCTATTAAAGGATATTATCTTTCCCAAAACAAAATGAATCACAAGTCAAAAACTGATAGCATCTCAAAACATTATATCATGTAGTTATGGAAATGTTGTCTAAATTTATTATTTTTATATATTGGTACATATTTTTCAACCAGCTTGCTGAAATACAGTCCTTATGATCTTTTCAATTTTCAACTCAAAAGTAATTACAATGAAAAGAGTAGGACAAGTAAATAAATCTTCTAATTCTTTTTCTCTAAATTCTGTGGGAAGAGACGGTTCCTTCCCATTACTGTATTATGATTATATAATACCTACCAAAATGACACCAGGAATTTCTTTGGAGTTTCTAAACATTATTTGAAAAATATATGACTATAAAGAGAAAGAAAATATTTTCAAACTTAAAAAAAAAAAAGAGTATAATGAGTACAATGAGTACAATGAGTTATGAAATACAATTTTATTGAGTTAAAGATTTAGGTATGCTGATTTCATAGAATCATGGAATCACCAAAATTGGAAAAGACCTCTAAGATTATCCAATCCAACCATCCACTGATCACCAATATTTTCCACTAAACCATGTCCCTCAGTACAATATCTAAATGTTTCTTGAACACCTCCAGGGATGGTGACTCCACCACCTGCCTAAGCAGCTCATTCTAGCACCTGAACAGTCTCTCAGAGAAGCATTTCCTAATGTCCAACCTGAAGCTCCCCAGATGCAACTCGAGGCCATTTCCTCTAGTCCTATCACTAGTTACATGGGAGAAGAGGCCAACCTCCATCTCACCACATCTTCCCTTCAGGAAGCTGTAGAGAGTGATAAGGTCACCCCTGAGCATCCTCTTCTCTACATACAAAACTAGATGCCATTTATAATGAATGTCTGACATTTAATTTTCAAACACAGGCCACTTAATTAAGGGATGATATTGTTATATCCCTCATTAGTTCCTTACTCCTAAAAGGACGGCTGAGAATTTCATCCACCCATGTAAGGGAGTGTGTTTCGAATTTGACTTCATGCTTTTCTGAGCTATTTTCTCTATTAGCTGTCTACAATAAACCATTCTATGATTCTAGGAGTCTATGAAAATGAACTTTCTTATGCACCTTTTGAACAATTTGATTTGAAAACAGAAAAGAAATTTGTTCTTGACATTGCTAGTAAAAAAATCTCATCCGCAAATGAAACTGTTTCACTGTTTCTTCTTTTGTTCCTGTTTAGACAGATCAACAAAGCAAAATAAACAATCAAACAAACAAAAAACACCACTGTTTAGGTATTCTAATATGACAGCTGCAGTACAGTAGCATAAATTCTCCATGCTCTCCGAAAAGACAATTACTGTAGCAGGTAACAGGACAGTTTCAAAATATATTAAGAACTCATGAGTTCCTCCCTGTCTTCATTTTTTATGGAAGAATAGTATTTTTCTGAGGCTCCAGCCTCTCAAGAATGATTCATGATCAAAACTACAAACTGATTGAGATAAATATTGACAGAGAATATGCAGAATGATGTTTTGATTAAGTGATTTGAAACAAAATGTTTTGCATCAGATCACAAGTCATATTATTCAAGGTGACATCAAATTATCTGAAAAATATTTTGTAGTGATTTTCTCAGTGGAAAGTTGCAATTTTCTTACCATTTGTGTATAAGAAAAAACTTCATTTTCCTTCAAAATGCACTCCTCCCCACCCACAGTAATGAGTATAAGCTAGATAATATAACAGCAACATGAGTTTGTAAAACTGGTGAAAAATCCTTGAAGGTGTAATGTTTCCATCAGATTTTCCTTATCACTGCTGAATCATCACTTAAGAAAGAAACTGACTTGCCAAAAGCCAGAGTAAGCAAAAAGAGCTCACATGTACAGCAATTTCTTCAAGTAAGCCTTACTAAGATAAAGAAGCAAAGTGATCATAACACTCATTTTCATCTCATCCAAGTTACTCTTTATATGTTTAGTAGTAGACATTCAAAATAAAATTTTAGAAGCTTTTGTGTTTGTGTGTGTGTTCTGTGTGATAAGCAAGATAATACACATCATTATTACTTATTTTGTTCATAGGAATGCAAGAAAATCCACCTCAAAATTTAATAAGTAATAACTAATTTTGGAAAATATAAATATACATATATACACATTTGTTTCCATTTACATATGAATTATTTTATTCATTTGCAATGTAGATTCATCTGCACTGCAAATTTAACTTTCCATCCTTATTTATGTCCATTATGGACAAACTTCAAAACTCTTGAAAACTATTTCAGGATGATCTCAAATTTCAACACCTACATCAGCATAGATATAGGTAAAATGTTTGTATGAAAATAAATCAACTAAATTATTTTAGAAGACTGTGGTTTTGCTATTGTTAAATTTTCTTTGAAAATGTATGAGCTGAACTATCAAGGCAAAACTTTACTTACCAACATACCCAGACAGCACCATCAGTGTCAGTGCTAATAAACTCACAAGATTGTCTTTCTTTAATTTGTTAGAAAATCTGTAGTGTGCTTGATCTAGAAGCCTAAAGCAGATTGGCCTTGAGATCCTATTTCTAGGAAGAAATATAAGACAAATAGAAATATTCTGAAGGAGTCAAGAGCCAGCATTAGAATTTACCTTAAGCAAAGGAAACATAGTGGAACATAGTTTGAATAATTCTACAGCTGACTGAGTACATGAAGAGCTAACCAAATCACTGATAAATAATAGCAAATATCCAGCCATCAAAGATTTTTTTGTGAATTGTGTTGTATAGGCTGAAGACTCCTATCCCATTCCTTTGAAAATGCACTGTATTACCATGGGTCTAATAAAACTTCCATAGTTCACATTTAACTACTCTAGGCTTTACATTTTTATTTTCTGATTTCCAGTGGAGACTCACATTAGCAGAAGTAACAATTCCTTTCTTACATTGGAAAGCTGAACTATGGGACCATCAAGCATGCACTCACCTAAATATTTTGAAATTTCATTTACCTGTACATGTTTATGCTCCTCAGTGACAGCTGGAGAAAGCCTGACATCTACAAAATATCCAATTATGAGAGATACAGGAGAAGTCAGATGCAATCCAACATATCCTAGAACTTTGAAGGTTTTATATTATTTGGCACTGAGATTGTGATACTACAAGGGGATATTATCAAATGTTTGGAAGAGTGATTCACTACTGCCCCAACAACATCCCTGCACAAAGCTCATTTACACTTCTTATTCCATCTCATGACATCTCTGATCATAAGTCACAAATGAGGCAAACAGAAACTCTGGAGACACTGAATTTGTTGAGATTAGAGAGACTAGAAGCAGATGTGCTGTATGAAATATACAGCAATTTTGCATTTGAATGATTGTGAAACTTTATTCATTTAGAGCCAAGTTTCTGATGCATTTCTTTCTGTCCAAGATTTATGTCCTTATTTGCATGTTGATGTGCTCTGAGTCAGAGCAGAGATTCACTAAGCAGAACTGGAATTACAATCCCTTTAAAATGAAACTATGAAGTGCATTGTACACCTGCTTTTATACTCAATACAGATAATGCTGCAGACTATGCTTGCAATTTGATTGATTGTATTTACATATTAAATATTCTTTGAACATGATAATGTGATTAATATGAAGGGCAGTTCATACCCTTTCTAATCTCTTGCTCCCCTTCTTAGTAAGAATCAAGAAATTTAGTCTTAGCCGTTAGATGTGTTATGTAAATACTATAAACATTCTGACAAAGTCAGATTTAAGAGGTCAGATGTCACTGCATGAAGAGAAATGACATAAAATGTAGTTCTATTAAAAAGGTCTTAACAAGGTTATGTGTCTTATGGGAGAGTATAAGATACGTGACAAGAAAATTGGATGTTATAGGAAAGTGTTTTTTTGTTTTCTTCTGTAGAAAAATTTTGAGGGAGTATCAAGAGTGTTTGACTTCTACATTTGATAAGCAAGAAGCATGGTGGAAGGAAGGCAGGATTATCTTCTAGCTAACTGTAAAATTGGCTTCCAAAACAAATGAATTGCCTCAAATGTCAATCTGATAAATACACTGAAATTACTTCCTAGCTTAAACTTTTCAGTACTAATTTATTCCCCTCTCTCCTGTCGCAGATCAATTGCATGTCTCATTTCTCTCTTATTTAATTAGATTTGGGCTTCTCAGCTCGCACAGAAGAAAAAGCAAGATAGCCAAAACAGAAGAAGCATTCAGTACTGCTGCGTTAGACTATGGAGTTTCATCCCTTGACAGATTTTCTTTCTGTACACTTATATAGACAGGGAGGTTGCTCTCGAAATGTTAAATTAGTTTTAATAGAAGACAGAGCTGATTGGCAAAGATCAGTAGGCCAGGGGTGGGCAAGATACTGGGAGGGGACCTAGCCAGGACAAGTTACCCAAACTGACCAAAACGATGTTCTATACTGTATGACATCATGCTCACCAGTAAAAGCTGGGGAAAAGGAGGAGACTCATAAATATGTGTACATAATATATTTTTCTTAAATCATGGTTAAGACATTTCTCTTCCAAATCAACAACTATGCATACTAAGGGCATTTGTCTTCCAAAGCAGCAACTATGCTTACCAAGGACCTGCTGGACTCCTACTAATGAGAAATAAAGTATTAAAAAATTGCCTTTTTAAGTAATAGGGAATATCCTTTTCCATGCTTTGCTTCCATACACAGCTTTTACCTTTCTTATTAAACTGCCTTTATCCCAACCTATATTCTTTTTCTCATTTCAATTTCTCATTCTATCCTATTGAGGAGTAAAAGTGAGAATCAACTGGGTGAGGGGTCTGGAAGTCAGCCAAGGTCAACTCACCACAGTATCATAAGAACACAGTGATGGATAAATATTTCCAGACAGTAAAAGATATTCTATGCAAAGATAAACACTTGGGAATACTTATTCTGTAGTCACTTTTGACCAAAAATATTGAAAAAATATTTTCTTTGGCTCTGTGATAGAAAAGAAGCCTGATACAGAAGGCAAGCATCTTGATTCATATTCAGCAAGAGTAAACATTTTTGAGCTTGTGACATATAATAAGTTAACCAGAAAGCACAGTCGTGGGAGGCACTCAGAAAACATTCACCTGCTAAAGCAGATCAGAAAATCAGACCAGGCGGCGGGCTTGCCCCAAGAGGACTGTGGCGACCCAGACAGAAGGCCTGCCAAGAGACGTAGCGGTTCAAGTCTCCGGCTGTAGGGAGTGCCTGAGCCTGCTGCTGCCAGGGGAGAATGGAAAGGATGCCACTTGTGCAAGGTGTGAGCAGGTTGACGAGCTGCTCAGCCTGGTTGTGGAGCTTAGGGAAGAGGTAGGGAGGTTAAGAGCCATCAGAGAGTGCGAGCGGGAGATTGACTGGTGGTGTGACTCTCTGCGGGAAAGACGCAGAGACTGCAACCCCCAAATGGTAGTGGACCCTCTCCCTTGCCGCAGTCAAACTGAGAGAGCTAACTTGAGGGCGGAGATGGATTGGCAGCAGGTCCCAGCTCGGCGATGCAGGCGATCCCCATCCCGACCTACCTCGGTTCCCCAGGTACCTCTATGTAATAGGTTTGAAGCCCTGAAACTGGAGGGTGCGGTGGCTGAGGATGAAGTGGGAGAGCTGCCTCCAAGCATTCCCAAGGAGAGGCGTCCAACTCCACGCTTAAAGACTGCCTCCTCCAGTAAAGAAAGGAGGGTGATAGTCATAGGAGACTCCCTTCTAAAAGGAACTGAGGGCCCAATATGTCGGCCTGCCCCCACCCGTAGGGAGGTGTGCTGCCTCCCTGGGGCCCGGGTCAGGGATATTTCTAGGAAACTTCCTAGTTTGATCCGCCCTTCTGATTATTATCCCTTATTGATAGTTCAGGCTGGCAGTGATGAGGTCACTGACGGAAGCCTTAGGACTATGAAAAATGACTTTAGGAGACTGGGGAGGTTAGTTGAAGGAGCAGGCGTACAGGTAGTATTTGCCTGTATTCCTACAATGGCAGGGAAGGATGCTGAGACCATCAGAAGAACACACCTTATAAACACGTGGCTGAAAGGCTGGTGCAAAAGCAAGAATTTTGGGTTCTTTGATCATGGGGCGGTCTACTCGGCACCTGGCCTGGGGTCTGCTGATGGGTCTCACCTGTCTCGAAGGGGGAAACGGATCCTTGCCCAAGAGCTGGCAGGACTGGTAGAGAGGGCTTTAAACTAGATGTGGAGGGGGTAGGGGATAAAACCAGGCCTGCTAGAGATGAGCCTGGGGGATCGGCGATGGGATTAGGGATGAGGCGAGGGGCTCGGCTGAAGTGCATCTACACCAATGCACGCAGCATGGGCAACAAACAAGAAGAGTTGGAAGCCATGGTGCGGCAGGCAAGCTATGACCTAGTCGCCATCACGGAAACATGGTGGGACTGCTCCCATGACTGGAGTGCTGCAATGGATGGCTACAAGCTCTTCAGGAAGGATAGGCAAGGAAGAAGGGGTGGTGGTGTGGCTCTGTATGTTAGAGAATGCTTTGATGTTACTGAGCTTGTGGCTGGGGATGATAAGGTTGAATCCCTATGGGTAAAGATCAGGGGAAGGGCTGACAAGGCAGACGTATTGGTGGGCGTCTGCTATAGACCGCCGAACCAGGATGAAGAGACAGATGAGGTGTTCTATGAGCAGCTGGCAGAAGCTGCGAGATCGCCAGCCCTTGTCCTCATGGGGGACTTCAACTTCCCTGACATATGCTGGGAATACGGCGCAGCGCAGAAGAAGCAGTCTAGGAGGTTTCTGGAGTGTATAGAGGATAACTTTCTGATGCAGCTGGTGAGAGAGCCTACAAGAGGAGCTGCCCCGCTAGACCTGCTGTTCACAAACAGAGAAGGTCTGGTGGAAGATGTGGTGGTCGGGGGCTGTCTTGGACAGAGTGACCATGAGATGGTAGAGTTCTCGATTCTTGGAGGAGCCAGGAGGAAGAACAGCAAAACTGTTACCTTGGACTTCCGGAGGGCGGACTTTGAATTGTTTAGAAGACTAGTAGGGGGAGTCCCCTGGGATTCAGTCTTAGAGGGTAAAGGGGTCCAAGACAACTGGTTGCTCTTCAAGAAGGTAGTCTTACAGGCGCAGGAGCGGGCTGTCCCCCTGAGCTGCAAAATGAGCCGGCGGGGAAGGAGACCGGCGTGGATGAATAGGGAACTATTCTTGAGGCTCCGGGAGAAAAAGAGAATTTACCTCCTGTGGAAGAAGGGACGGGCGACTCAGAAAGAGTACAGAGAAGTTGTTAAGATTTGCAGGGAGAAAATCAGAAAGGCGAAAGCCCAGCTCGAACTCAACCTAGCCGCTGGGATAAAAAGAAACAAGAAACCCTTTTACAAATATATCAACGGTAAAAGGAGGACTAAGGAGAATCTCCATTCTTTACTGGATGAGGCTGGGAATGTGATTAGTGAGGATAAGGAAAAGGCAGAGGTCCTGAACGCCGTCTTTACGTCTGTCTTTAAAGGTCAGACCAGTTATCCTCCGGGTACTCCACTTTTTGACCTGGTGGACTCGGCTGAGGAGCAGACTAAACCACCCACGATTCAGGAGGAAACAGTCAGAGACCTGCTACTCCAACTGGACTGTCACAAGTCCATGGGGCCGGATGAGATTCACCCGAGAGTGCTGAGGGAACTGGCGGAGGTGATAGCCAAGCCGCTTTCCATCATCTATCAGTGCTCCTTGTTGACAGGTGAAGTACCGGAAGACTGGAAGCTTGCCAATGTGACTCCCATCTACAAGAAGGGCTGTAAGGAGGACCCGGGGAACTACAGGCCTGTTAGCCTGACCTCGGTGCCAGGGAAGGTTATGGAACAGATTGTCTTGAGGGAGATCACGCGGCAAGTGCGGGACAACCGGGGGATCAGGCCTAGCCAGCATGGGTTCACGAAGGGTAGGTCCTGCTTGACCAACCTGATCTCCTTCTATGATCTAGTGACCCGCCTGGTGGATGAGGGAAAGGCTGTTGATGTGGTCTACCTTGACTTCAGCAAAGCCTTTGACACTGTCTCCCACAGTATTCTCCTGCGGAAGCTGGCAGTCCGTGGCTTGGACAGGTACACTCTTGGCTGGGTAAAGAGCTGGCTGGAGGGCCGGGCCCAGAGAGTGGTGGTCAATGGAGCCAAATCCAGCTGGCGACCGGTCACGAGTGGGGTTCCCCAGGGGTCGGTGCTGGGGCCTGTCCTCTTCAATATCTTTATTGATGACCTGGATGAGGGCATTGAGTGCACCCTCAGTAAGTTTGCAGATGACACTAAGTTGGCTGGAAGCGTCGATCTGCCTGGGGGTAGCGAGGCCCTACAGAGGGATCTGGACAGGCTGGATAGCTGGGCTGAAGCCAATGGGATGAGGTTTAATAAGACCAAATGCCGGGTCCTACACTTTGGCCACAACAACCCCAAGCAACGCTACAGGCTTGGGGCGGAGTGGCTGGAAGACTGTGTAGAGGAAATGGACCTGGGGGTGTTGGTTGACGCTCGGCTAAACATGAGCCAGCAGTGTGCCTGGGTGGCCAAGAAGGCCAATGGCATCCTGGCTTGTATCAGAAGTAGTGTGACCAGCAGGAGTAGGGAAGTAATTGTCCCCCTGTACTCAGCTCTGGTGAGGCCGCACCTTGAGTACTGTGTCCAGTTCTGGGCCCCTCACTGCAAGAAAGACATTGAGGCCCTGGAGCGTGTTCAAAGAAGGGCAACAAAACTGGTGAGGGGTCTGGAGCACAGGCCTTATGAGGAGCGGCTGAGGGAGCTGGGATTGTTCAGTCTGGAGAAGAGAAGGCTCAGGGGAGACCTTATTACTCTCTATAACTACCTGAGGGGAGGTTGTAGCGAGCTGGGGGTCGGCCTCTTCTCTCGTGTAACTGGTGATAGGACTAGGGGCAATGGTTTCAAGCTGCGCCAGGGAAGATTCAGGCTGGATATTAGGAAATACTACTTCTCTGAAAGAGTGGTCAAGCACTGGAATGGGCTGCCTAGGGAGGTAGTGGAGTCACCGACCCTGGAGGTGTTCAAAGAACAATTGGATTTTGTGTTGAGGGATATAGTTTAGCAAGAACCATGGGTGATAGGTGGATGGTTGGACTGGATGATCTTATAGGTCTTTTCCAACCTTAGTGATTCTGTGATTCTGTGAAAATCAACAGCTAGCATTGTTTTACATATCATGAGGAAAACAATTTTAACACTGAGTATGGAAGATCCATAAGAGTTCTCAGATTTTTTATTTTTATATTTTTTGTGTGTGGATGGGTTGTTTTTTTTTTTTTTTGTTTTGGTTTGGTTTGGTTTTTTTGTTTTTTTTTTCCATCAGTAAGATCTTAAACAGGATATTTTTGGTCCATATGCCTAGGATGTTACTGCCTCTAAGTTTTCTGATGAACACTGTCATCGAGTTACATGTAAACAAAACTTTCAGTCTCTGAAAAGTTCTGCTCATTTAGGTGCTTGAAGGTAGGTTAGGTACACCAAACAAAAATTTTGAAGGCATTACCAGCTAAGGACAAATGTGAATGATTAGAAAAGCCTACAGCCTGATTCAAAGAATTACGTTAGATCTTTTCTGCTGACAGTCTTTCTTGTTGATGGCAAAGCAAAGTTCACAGAAAAGAAACCATAGCCAAAACTTAAATCAGTGCCAGTAAGCCAAAAATTAACTGATGACTTTACAAAAGGCCGTAACTCTCATGCTTCCTTACTACAACTTTCCAGATATAATGTTAGTGGGAACAGTTTTGTGAACTACAAGAGTGTGAGCCCCACAGTCATTATGTTTAATGTTCTTTATCTTCATGGCCAAGATGCTCTCATCTTGCCTTAGTACTGTTGGAGCAAATTGACAGATATCAGTCCCTCTAGCCACATAAACCTTGGATTGCTTCTGGAGATGTTCCTATTAAGCTTTCCACTGAGTGTACTGAAATACTTGTATCAAGGGTCACCCTATAAATATATTGACATATTTAGCCATGTAATTAATTCACTGCAGAACGCTGTTATTTGACAAAGACACTTTTGGGAAAGCTGCTTCAGGCTGTATAACATTCAAAACAATGTCTTCTGTACATTTTCTGCCACTATATGTACCATTTGCTGCTAGTGATTCGTATGTACATTAAAATAAGATGCCTAAAAGGCTTTTCTGTTGACATTGCCAACCTGATTAACCAAGTCGTGTTGATTTTTCAGTCCTTCAAGTTTTGCTTTGAAAAAAAAATCAAGTAAAATCTTTCGGTGATGGATGCTTGCTTTCCAAATGTCACAGCAACAGCAACCTCTTCACACTCAGCAGCCAGCCCTTTAGAACACACTATAAACCTCAATTTGAAATGAGAGAAAATTCCTACACTTCATGTATGTTATATTTCGTCTTCACTTTCCTGCTTTCTTCACCTTTTAGAACAAATGAATCCAATGATCCAGAAATTCCTTATGGATTTTCTGAAGTGAAGATAGTATAACATTGCCATTGCTAACAACAGGATTTTTAGTGAGTTTCCAAGTCCTGAGGTCTGAACTTGTCTGCTGCTCTGTCACAGAATTGCTCAGGTTGGAAAAGACCTTATTAGCTTTAGCAGACTTTCTTCTGATTAACAGGTGGCAAAATCTGATTTATTTTACTTTTATTAATGTAATACATGTATGGTTGCCCCAATTTCAGCTGGGATAGAGTTGATTTTCTTCATAGAGCTTTCTATAATGCTATGTTTTGGTTTTAGGACAAAAGCAATGCTGATAAGACACCTGTTGTTTCTGTTGTTTCTGAGCAGTATTATACAGAGACAAGGGTGTTTCAACTTTCAGGTTGGATATTAGGATATCTATATATTAGGAAAAACTTATCTGAAAGAGTGGACAGGCACTGAGACGGGCTGCCCAGGGAGGGGGGAGTGTCACTGTCCCTCTGGATGTTCAAGAAACATTTAGGTCTGGTACATAGGGAAGTGGTTTGGTGAGAAATATTAGTGGTAAGTGGATATTTAGACTACCTGATCTTGGAGGTCTTTTCCAACCTTAACAATTCTGTGATTCTGTGATCCCACGGGGACAGAGAGATTCTGAATAAAGGG
Organism: Chrysolophus pictus; assembly: GCA_037305975.1. Taxonomy (NCBI): domain Eukaryota; kingdom Metazoa; phylum Chordata; class Aves; order Galliformes; family Phasianidae; genus Chrysolophus; species Chrysolophus pictus. Next base: position 34,819,498 of record CM074576.1, on the reverse strand, counting down.
CTGTGAGGTGTTCAACTGCTTGCCAGGTTAAGCCACAACAATGGTATGGCCATAATTTTACATAGACAGAAAAAGCAAACAGCTACTCTATGCAGAATGAATACTCATTGCACTAGCATAATAATGCAGTGCAAAAGAATATGGGTCTGGTATGACAGCAGGGGACTTGAGTTGTGGACAGGGGATAAACTGTAGATCACAGGCACTGGATGATGAGAAAATGGAGACAGAATGATGCTGGAAGACTAGAAACTTCAGCAATGGTCAGTTAAAGAATTACAGGCATGGATCTAGGCAAAACAAGTTTTTAACAAACAGAAGTGAAAACAGGTATCTAACATACATAAAAACCATCATATATAGAAAATTCAGATATAGTGTAAGCTTGCAGACGAAGGAAGAAAAAGTGAGGCATAGTGACTGTTAGCAAGTAAATTTAAAAAATCCCAAATCAGTCTTAGAGTAGGGAAGAAGTTATTACCATGATCATAATTCTCACAGAGAAGGATTCAGGATGCTGCCAACTGGCTTTACATTCCCCACACACATCAGAATGAAATTATCTTAAAATCCAGAGCACTGGAAATGTGACCATAAAACTAGTTGTCTTTTTTCTTCGTTTGTGTTTTAAAAAAAAAGCACTCATAAGTCCACACCTGAAGGGTTGGATCCTCCTGTGAGCACTTCACTGTGACAAAGACAGGGACCAAGAGACATGATTGTCCAGCAAAGGGCCTGGAATATTGCATATCTGGAAAGGCTGAGAGAGCTGGAACTGTCCTGAAAACTGTTCTGAAAATGCTCAAGTTGATATTTCTAACACACATAAATACCTTACAGGGGGATAGTCAGGCTCTTCCAACTAGTGTGGGTTGACAGGACAGGAAGCAACAGGCGAAAGAGTAAGGAAAAAAAGAAATTACAGTGAGAGCAGGGAAATGAGTTTCCCAGAGAAGCTCTGGAGTTTCCATCCTTGAAGATATTAAAAAACTAACTGCACAGGATCCTGAGCATCCTGCTGCAGTTCACTCCTGCACTGAGCATGGTAACTGGACTGAATGACCTTCAGAGACACCTTCCTACCTCAGCCATCCAGTAATTCTGTAATTCTTTGTGAATCTAAGATGTTATGAAAAAGGGTAGTGTATATAAATACTTTTAACTTTATTATTACAGGTTTTCTTTCAATATTGAATGAATTAGGTTGGAGAAGATCTCAAAAATCATCTAGTTCCAACCCCCATGCCATTGGCAGGATTGCTAACCCACTAGATCAGGCTGCCCAGGGCTCCATCCAACACAGTCTTGAATGACTCCAGGGATGGGGCATCCACAGCTTCTCTGAGGAGTCTGTTCTAGCACCTTATCACCCTCTAAGTAGACAGTTTCTTCCTAACATCTAACCTAAATCTCACCTCACTTATTTTAAAGCCATTCCCCTTGTCCTATCACTATCAGAACATGTAAATAATAGGTCCTGTTTGCAAGGTTGTAAGCACCCTTCAAGCACTGAAAGGCCACAATGAGGTCTCTCCTTAGCCCTCTTTTCTTCAAATTAAACAATCCCTAAACATATTTAAGCACTAAATAATGTGGTGTATCATGGTGTATCAGTCAGCAAACAGATATCAAAAATCTGTCTGACAAAGGAGGAACTGCAACATTTTTCTGGGGTTAAATGGGCCAACACCCAATTTATTTTTTTAAATGCATCAAGATCATAAAATTTATTCCTTATATTGTCACTGAAATAACATCAACTGCAGTGGAAAATACAGGTAGAGTATTTGAGACAGAGAGACTAATCTGATTGTACAGCGTTGGAGTGTTGTTGATGAATTTTCTGAGAATAAAATCAACATTCTTGCAGAAGCAATTTCTGATTCTGCCAGTCAGTTTCATCCTGGATAAAGCCAAGTACTGTTCAGAATAATTGTTGTTGTTTCTGTTAACAAGAAGAATTGGGACTCTGAATTAATTCTTGTGTTTAGTGAAAAATTGCATGACTACTGCTACTAGCAATAGCAAGCAAAGACATCAGCTTTGGTTTCCTTCACCGTAGCATTTTTGTCATATTTCATCAGAGGGAGCACAAAGTCATTGCTCCCCTCTCCTTGCTATAGCTATCATGCTAGTTCTCCATGATGAGGGTCATACTAAGGTCAATCAATATCTGTTACTGCTGGTCCTAACAGCAGAAATGGTATATCACATCACCTGTCTTTCTGGTAATTCAAGTGGATTGTTCTTGTGACATTTATAAGATACATTAAAACTTAAAGTATGACTTTTGTTAAACTGTAACTTTTTCTGGCTCATAAGCATAGGAATTATCCCTAATTCAACTGACTCACATGCAATATAGAAAATGTAATTAATCTTTAAGGAAATTAAGAGTCAGCTGAAATGACCACTGATGAATCATGTTCTGAACAGGGAACATCCCTAGATCTAGCCAGCTAGAAAAGGATTCAGAGTAGTATAGCAGTTCCCAAATTTCTCGGAGTTGAACACCTAAGTTAAACAATTTTGTCAGTTCAGAATTGCTACTGTTTACATAAGTAAATATCCAGAGTGGCTATCTGGCATCTAACTAACGCAGCCCAAATTATACTTCTAAATTTCTACACCTTTCAAAAGAAGGTGGTGTCAATAAGCAGCCTCCTACTCTTTTGAACTGTGAAAACTAGCACATTCAACAGTATAAGCAATAGTGATTTAATTGTATAGGAACATTATGTGGCATGCCTTCACTTATACAATTAATTTCTGTAGGGACTATTGCATTACTTTCAGAAAATAGATACCTGAGTTGACTGGGAGTAATAAAACAGCCCAAGGATTAGAGCAGGAGTGTTGAGTCTGAGACTGCCTGAAGGCTTGTTGCTATTTCAGAGAGGATATCCGTTCCTACTTCTATTGTTCATAGTTTGTAATGCCAGGAAGAATACATACTCTGAGCATAGGAGAACATTTCTTGCACATTTCACATTCATAAAAACAAAGGAATCCATATATTCCAGATGTCTGTTACATATAAATAGCACATAGACCCATTGGCCTTTTTAAGAGACCATCAGGGAATAACACCAGTTATAAGAAAAATCCCCAGTTTCACACCTTTATTTGAAGAATTTCAAAAGTATTTAAAGCCAGTGAATATCAGTGACTTAAATTACAAATTTGGCTTCGTATTTTGCTGACAGTGTGAACCAGATACTTTGAGACATGTTTATTGAGCAAATTTGGGCTGAATATTTGTACAAATTCCTGTTACACATTAGATCCCCAAGTGCTTTATGAACATAGACACTTAGGAGAGTAATTACTTTTTCCTCCCTCTCCTCATCCCTCGTGTATATTTATAGAGATCAGCTTGTCAAAAAATAGTCCAATGAGAAGGTAGAAAAATGAGGTTACTAAGCACTGTTTTAAACAATCTGATAACAACAAGAACAACAAAACATAGATCCATGAAATCACACCTGTAGAAGATACTTTTTATCTTCTGGCAGTAATGCACTTTCTTTTTCACATCTTGTCCCAGAGGTGACAGCATTCTCAAAAATCCATGGTAAATCCTCTAAGTCCTGGATCAGTTACAACCTATGCTGAAGATTTATGCATTTGCATGCACTGCTGAGTTTGGGGCACTCTGAGCACTGTTTATAATTTCAGTGATATTCAATGACATTCATTCTTACATCAAATGAACTCGTGTGGATGAGCCAGGAACTACTGTTGAGACTCAGGAAGAAACAGAGAATCTATGTCTTCTGGAAGAAGGGACAGGCTACTAGGGGAGATTACAAGGAAGTTGCTAAGGTATGCAGGGAGGAAGTCCAGAGGGCCCATCTTGAACTCATATTGGCCACTGCAGTAAAGGAGAATAAGAATTCCTTTTACAAATATATCAGTGGCAAGAGAAGAACCAAGGATAATCTCTACCCTTTAATTGATGCAGCGGGGAATGTGACCACAGAAGACAAGGAGAAGGCTGAGGTCCTCAACACCTTCTTTACATCTGCCTTTAATAGTCAGATCAGTTATCCTCAGGGCACTTTGTGCCCTGATTTGGAAATCTGGGCTGATACGCAGAATATCCCCCCAGAGATTCAAGTGGAGGCGGTTAGGGAGCTCCTCCTTCAGCTGGACTGTCACAAGTCCATGGAACTGGATGGGCTTCATCCTAGGGTGCTGAGGGAGTAGGTGGGGGTGATTGCTAAGCTGTTCTCGGCTATCTACCAGTGCTCCTGGATGACTGGAGAGGTTCTAGAGGATTGGAGGTTTGCTGATGTGACTCCCATCTACCAGAAGGGCCATAAGGAGGATCCAGGGAACTACAGGCCTGTCAGCCTGACATCAGTGCCAGGGAAGGTCATGGAACAAATCCTCCTGGGAGGGATCACACAGCTCATGCGTGGCGTCCAGGGGATCAGGCCCAGCCAGCATGGGTTCATGAAAGGCAGGTCGTGCTTGACCAACCTCATCTCCTTCTACAACTGGGTGACCAGACTGGTAGATGAGGGAAAGACTGTTGATGTAGTCTACCCAGACTTCAGCAAAGCCTTCAACATGGTCTCTCACAGTGTCCTTCTGCAGAAACTGGCTGCCCATGGCTTGGACAGTTTTACCCTCTGTTGGATAAGGAACTGGCTGGAGAGCCATGCTCAACGGGTGGTGGTCAATGGAGTTAAGTCCAGCTGGCCACCTATTTCAAGTGGTGTCCCCCAGGGGTTGGTGCTGGGGCCCATCCTGTTTAATATCTTTATTGACGACTTAGATGAAGGGATTGAGTGTACCCTGAGTAAGTTTGCTCAATGACACCAAGTTGGGAGGTGGTGTCGATCTGCCTGAGAGTAGGGAGGCCCTGCAGAGGGATCTAGATAAGCTGGATCGCTGGGCTGAGGTGAATGGGATGAGGTTCAACAAGGCCAAGTGTTGGGTCCTGCACTTTGGCCACAATAACCTCACGCAGCGCTAGAGGTTTGGGGATGAGTGGTTGGATGACTGTGAAGAGGAAAGGGACCTGGGGGTGTTGGTTGATGCTAGGCTGAACATGAGCTGACAGTGTGCCCAGGTGGCCAAGAGGGCCAACGGCATCCTGGCCTGCATTAGAAATAGTGTGGCCAGCAGGTGCAGGGAGGTAATCATCTCCCTGTACCCAGCACTGGTGAGGCCGTACCTCGAGTACTGTGTTCAGTTTTGGGCCCCTCACTACAAGAAAGACATTGAGGCCCTGGAACGTGTCCACAGAAGGGCAACGAAACTGGTGAGGGGTCTGGAGCACAAGTGTTATGAGGAGCAGCTGAGGGAGCTGGGAATGTTTAGTCTGGGAAGAGGAGGCTCAGGGGAGACCTCATTGCACTCTACAACTTCCTGAAGGGAGGTTGTGATGAAAAAGGGTTTGGCTCTTCTCCCAGGCAAATAGTAGGAGCCGAGGAAATGGCCAGAAGCTGTACAAGAGGAGGTTTAGGTTGGACATTAGGAGAAAATTTTTCTCTCAGAGGGTGGTCAGGCACTGGATTTTGAAGCACTTTCCAGATTTTGTAGCACTTTCCAATACTTCTGTGGCAGATGAACTTTACTGAATTTTATTCAGTACTCAAAACATCACTGAAGGCCCGAATTAATACAAAAAAGCACAAGTATTCCCTATCAAATGTTTATTATCACTGTGAAAGATATGTTAAGCACAGATAACTTTTTCTAATCCAAGAGACAAGATGTTTTTGGGTGTAAATTTGTACTTATAATGAATACTGTATACAAGAAAGAAAATGAAAGGGAATCAAAGAATTCTTCCCTTTGGGAATATTTATGAGTCATAGTGCAATAAAAAGAAGTTCGTTTTGCACATGTGCTGAAAAATGCCACTTAGTATGCAAATTCAGTCTATGCAGCATTAACTTTTCTGTGTTATTCAAAAACACAGTCACTTCGGCTGAAGCCCCCCAGGTACGTAATGTGGAGGTGTAGATTTATGACTTTTCTATCACTCATATAAAAAGAAGTAATTAATTAAAATGGGAGAGATCAGGAACAAGAAAAATCAAATATATGAACAAATTATTTTCCATAAAAACTGTCTTAATATAGCTTTATTTATGCAAAGAGACTTTCTAATTACCATAGCAAATTGAGATTTCTGAGCCAATACTGACATTCAAAATAAAACAGAGTGACTATCAAATTCACATTTAATTGTAGCTACCAGTTACCCTACATCACTCCCAAGTGTCTGAGCAAATAAACCTCCTTTTTACTTGCCAAAGCATCGAAGTTCAAAAGTTTTACAAAAGGCATTTTTTTTTTAACACAGAGGAAGTCAAGCTTAGAGAGAAAGGAAATCTTTCTTCATTCTTCTCATTCACAGTTCAGAGACTTCCCAGATGTATGGTCTTCTCTTGTCTTTGGAGTTTAAAGATATTTAAGTTTTCTTCCACAGGATTATTCTGTTTCTTCACTAAGAATTTCAAATGAAATTTTAACTTCTTTTCTGTATGACAGTATATACATCAACACTAACTGAAACAATTTTATGCCATAATATTTCATTTTGCTCCTCTTTTGATTGTAAATTTGTAGTAATTTTATTTCAGAATCCAAATCTCAGAATAATTTCAATTTCTTTAACCTCAGTCATTCAAAAACAATTATTTGTAAAGCCCAGAACTCAGGTCCCTAAACAGAAAGACTTAAAGCCATGAGATGTGAAAATTCAAAAATTTACTTTGTTTATCCTAAAGATTTCTATGGGATTGTGTTTTAGAATTTTCTCTGCAACTATAAGGAACTTTAAATTTTTATTATTATTTTTATAATGTACAAGCTGAGATCATTTATAATTCAAGAACTATCACAAAATCGCAGAATCACAGAATGGTCCAGGTTAGGAGGAGTTCATAACAAACCAAACATTATGAATCAATAACTGAAGCAACTATGATAATTTTCAAAAATACTGCATTTCACTGACTTTATTAATTGGCAATTTCATTACTATAATTTATATCAAATATTTTATTAATTAGTGCTTAAAAATATATTTGATTCCTATAGTACCTACAAATCTGAAAAAAAGTAACAAAGTGAGAAATGTATAATGCTTGTTTCTAGTTTTTCCTAGCTTCATTTTTTCTTTTTTACATTACAAATTGAATAATAACATTTATCAGCTTTTAAATCATAATCAGGGAATTCACTCCTGTGGCTCTGGATCTCTTCAAAAGAAAAAAAAAAAAAAGCCCTACATAATTGTTGAAAAATTACCAAAAATAAGAAATTCAGGACTGTGTGGGACCCTCTTTGCTGTTCCAATGCTCTTCCAATATGTACATTTCCACGCTGCAGTGTAATGCAAAATGATAGAAGAGTGGAAGCAAGCAGTAATTATTCTTCTCATTAAATGAGTAACTCGAAGTACATTAATAATTACTCATCCATTTCATACCTTACCCACAACAGGCAAATTATGAGAAAAGTAAATTACTAGAATGCCTCTCTTACAATCAAGAATATTATTTGTTGACAATGTTTATTGCTATCAAAACTACCTTCATTAATAAACTACAACACAAATTATATTTATATTATTATTGATCACATTAACAATGAAAACAGTAATTTTATTAGTGTTAATTACAGCTATTGCTGTGACTTATAATTTATTTAGATGGTGTTTCACAAACATACTCCTATATATCTTCAACAAGATTTTTGTATCACACATATTCAGTAATATTCAACATAGTTTGACCACTGTCTACATCAAAGAACTCATCTTCAGATGAAGGAAGATACAGAATAAGCACAGAATGATAATTCAGGTAAAAGATGATCTGAGGAATAAGTTGAAAGGACTAATGTCTTTCTTGTACTGGATGGCCCAAAATTGGAGACCACACTGAAATGCAGTTTCACAGGTTCTGAATAAATGGGAATAATCACTACTTGCCTTGCACTCTGTAACTTTTTTTTTTTTTTTTTTTTTTTTTTTTTGCTACAAGAGCACACAGCTTCTTGTACACCAGAACTCTCCATTTTTTTCCTACAAAAAAGCCATCCATTCTATGTCTGCTATTCATAAATCCTGTTATTGTGGAAGAATGTCAGTCTGATTTGAAATTTTTGACAAATTCCTCCCGAGTGTTACATATCATAGAATCATAGAATCATAGAAAGGCCTGGGTTGAAAAGGACAACAATAATCATCCAGTTTCAACCTCCCTGCTATGTGCAGGGTCACTAACCACTAGACCAGGCTGCCCAGAGCCACATCCAGCCTGGCTTTGATATCCTTCCAGTTATCTTAAAGTTATACCTTGAAGTAACTAATGTTGTGTTACAGCAAAAGTTTAACTGATTAACTTTCTCTTTTCTTGAAAAGTGACCGTACATTTAGCCCACTTCCTTTCATTCTCCATAACTACACAAATGTTTGCATTAATGAGTCTGAAATTGCTTCAGTAAGTCTTAATTTTGGGTGAGGACATTCCAAAACCTGTTCTTTGTTCAGTGTTTTACAGATGTCTATTTCCTAATGTAATATACACTAACAATATTGTCTATCCAGAGAACTTTAACATCTAGACATTTTTCTTGAAATCAAATTAAAAACACTAATTTTGTCCCAGTTGTTGTGAATGAGAATTGGGCCACTATGGTAAATCAGAACTATTTCCATTAAAGACAGTGAAATTATACTGACCTAAAGAATTAGACTCTTAGATTTCATTTCAGTTTCTCATGCTGAATTTTGGCATCACTAAAAAGATATATTACTGTAAAGAAACCAAAAACATATTTTTTACAAGAGTTTAATTACCTCTATTCAAAAACTGAGCAGTGCATGAAAAATGTAGATGATTTAAATGTTCCAGGAACTGAAAGTACGTTTTATAACAAAAGTAAACCATTCAATATTTAGGCCTCAAACAGAATGCTTAGATAAATTAGTGTCTCAACAGTTACCAAATGTCTGAGACAAAATAAGAAGCAAATAAATAATCCAAACTCAGCAGAGAAACGTATATGTATTTCTAGACATTCATTTCATACTGTTTCAATGTGAAAATTACACTGTCATCAGTAGTTCATAAGCAGGAAATAAGTAGTATTTCCAAAGTGTAATTTTCATGCCATTAAAAAGCCAGCAGGGTTTTAAGTATGTTTGAGGAAATATTTAGATTTAATTTTCTTTTAGCGCTGTAGATAGAAATGAAAAATCAAAAATAATAAATGAAATTATTAGATCATTTTACACAGAACCAGCAGAAAGACTATCATTGCCAAGAACATTTGTATCTGCATAAATATTATTCAAGAAAAACAAGAACATAAGTGTGCCTCTAGAACTAAATCTCAAGTAGAAAAAAAAAAAGAAAAAAGCTTGTATATCACTCTTTTTATATACTACCAATATTCCCAAGCTTGTTCTAGACATTCTTCTTTTGATCTATTCATCAGATTTGAGAATCTGGTGCAACTTCTTGTAAATTCTTGAAATATTTACTATGCCATCCACACAGTACAATAACATTTCCTCTCAAGTCTGGTTGTGGAAACATGGACCAGATAATACGATCTTGAACCTGTGAGTCTTCTGTGACACAGTTGATGGCATGGGTTTGTTCACAGCTAAATCATGGATGTTAGTGACCATTTGCAATGTGCCAATCAGCATCAACTAGGTTACTGTCCTTGGAAGCAAATAGTTAAGCATTTATGCTTCATTTCAAGAGATACTTGATTGCAAGAAAGATTTCTCAGAAACGCAGAAAATACTGCATGTGCCCAACTATACAAAGTAGAATAAATTGAAAAGTATTTAAAAACTTAGATATTTTAAAATCCAATTATTCTGAAGAATTCTTAATCTTATTTGTTTCTAAGGTGTATAGGGATCATAGTAAAGCCTAGAGGCAATTCTTGCAACAAGTTGAAAATTATCCCAACAGCTTGCCACCAGCTGAATATCGCCAGCATGTACAGCACTCCCAACACTTTTTCTTCTCCATCCTTGATATATGTTTAACAACACCACCAATCAACACATATGTTTGACAGCCATTGCACTAAATACGCATCTGCTGTTCTTATTCAAAAGATACAACACAATATCTGTACTTTCACTATGCAAGTGAACAAATGTTTTTGATATGTCTTTTTTCTTCTGTCTCTGATTCTTATCACAGAATGAGGCATGAATGACATATTGTTTTAGAAGACTTATGTCTTTGTGCAGACAAGGAAATTTGTGGACTAGAAATCAATGTTTGGGATCAAAATGTGAAAATTTGTGAGTGAATGTTATTTTTCATCCATATTTGAGCTTCCACTTCAACACCTGAGGACAGTTGTGTGCTATCTAAGAACAGTTAAACTCCTAAGACCTGAAACAGTGCCAGAGAGTATAGACGTAAAAAAAACCTGAAGTACGAAAATTAGAATAAAATAACTCTTGATATATCTCTCTAGGATCTCAAATAACGATATATTCCATGCATATTTTTTTCCTGTTCCAATACTCACTGACTGCCCTTCTTCTTTTCTTAACAGTACAAACAAAACAACAACAAAAAAAATTGCATATGAAAGATTGATAGGTGACTGTTTTGTAGATATATCTTCTTCTCAGCAAATACCATCATATTTACCAAGTTATTGATTTGTTCTTGATTAATCCAGTTTATCACTGTGACAAAATTATTTGTTCCATTCTGGAATAAGAATAAATATGTTTGGTTTTTGGTTTGGCAAAAACAGCAAAGCAATCATAAATAGTTGAGAGACCATTCTTACAAAACAAACAAACAAACAAAAAGTAAACACATCTAGACCTAAAATCTGAAACATTTTTACATAATGATAATCACATGCATTAATGGCAGCATTTATCTTAGGTTTTATATGTAAAGTTAATAATAAATTTCCCAACTTTTGAATGAGAAATTCAGCTCCTTTCTATTTTATATAAGCTAACAAATCAGATTCACCTTCCATATTTCAATTCTAATCTGTATTTAGTTATGTCTTTGAATTTAGGCATTAGTGTCAGAAAAACATAGTTCAAAGTGACCCTACCTTTCAAGACAAAAACATGTAACATTGCTTATAAATGTCATACAACTATCCACTCATTTTTAGGTGATTAGAGTAGAAAGAGGATTGGCTAATAAAGAGATTTTTTGTATATTTCACATAGCAGCCACATGTTCTGAAGTCACAAAGTAAAATGTCAACTGCTTTTGTCAGTACAAATCACTACGATATATAAGATTTTGCCTGAGTCTAATTATGCACAAAAAAATCCTTGTCATAGCTTCATGGAAAATCTTAAAATTGTTCAATCTCCTAGAGCACTTTTCCTCTGTAGTATTTATCATATTGGTTGGTATGCAACAGTAATGTTCAAGAGTACCCTGTAGTTACTATTTTGTCCACTGTCATTTTACAGAGTTTAAAATTATACTGTAAATAGCAGATGAAACTCTGTGTTGATAAATGCAAAAGTGGTGCCCATGGGGAAAAAAAAAAACAGTCCTAAAATGTATGTAGGATGATAGATTTTTAAGTAGTTATCAACACTAAGGAGAAAAATTATTTGAGCTATAGTGGACAATCTAAGAAAATGATCACCAGTTGTCAGACAGAAAAGCAAAATGTTAGAAATTATTAGAAAAGGAAAACAAAATGATTCGAACATTTAATTGTCTGATGCATCTGTATCTTGTATACTAATGTAGTCCTAATCCTCACATCTCTAAACAGAATACAGAATCCCTAGAAAATTCATGAAGAAAACTTGTAAACATTTGAAAAATAAGTGTGGTGTGTTGGATCCACGAGCAGATAAGCACCCTCTGCATTGCTCCTCATTCTCCCTGCAGTGGGATGAAGGAGAAAAAGAGCAAAAGCTGAAAAACCATAGGCTGAGATAAAGACAGTTTAATAAGTGAAACAAAGCTGCATACACATGCCAAGTAAAATAAGGAATTGATTCACTATTTCCTGTTAGCAAGCAGATGTGTAGCCACTTCCAGGAAAGGAGGACCTCAGCACAGGTAACAGTTACTTAAGAAGATAAATGTCATTCATGCATCCTCCTCTTTCTCACAGATTTTATTGGTAAGCATGGCAACATGTGGTATGGAATATTTCACAGTATCATAGAATTGTAGGGGTTGGAAGGGACCTCTAGAGATCAAGTCCAGTTCCCCTGCTAAAGCAGGCTCCCTGCAATAGGTCACACAGAAAAGTGTATAGACAGGTCTTGAATATCTCCAGAGAAGGAGATTTTACAGCCTCCCTTGTCATTTGGGATCATGGGTCCAGGTTATGCCCTCTCCCAGCTTCTTCCCCACTCACAACCTATTTGCTGCAAGGGCAGAAAAGGAAAAAAAAAAAAAAAAAAGCAAAAGCAAAAAAAAAAAAAAAAAAAGCCTTTATTGCTGTACAAGCACTGCTCAGTAATAGACAAAACAGTGGAGTTTCATCAACACTGTTTTAGTCACAAATCCAGACAACAGCACAATGCAAACTGCTTTAATGGTAAATAACTCCATCTCATACAGATCCATAGAAGTAAGAAAAAGCTTATAAGGAATGTGTAAGAATGACTAAACCTTTTCAACATGGAATATCTATCACCAAGAGGGACAGAAACATAAAATTAGTAAGATTAGAAAAAGCCTCTATGATCATCTAGTCCAACCTCAGTTTGAACACTAAAGACACACATAGCAACAAAAACTTTGCCTTAACAACAAAAAATATTCTTCCCCTTTTCATAGGATCATAGGATCATAGAATCATAGAAACATTAAGGTTGGAACAGACTTCCAAGATCATCTAGTTCAACTGTCAATTCATCACCACCATTCCCACTAAACCCCATCCTTAAGTGTTATATCTACCCTTTTCTTGAAAACTTCCAGGGACAGTGATTCCACCATAGCACTGGGAAGCCTGTTTCAATGCATTACCACTCTTTCTAAGAATAAATTTTTGCTAATATCCAACCTGAACCTTTTCTAGTGCAATGTGAGGCCATTACTTCTTGTCCCATCTCTAGTTACCTGGGAAAAGAGGCAGACACCCACCTCACCACAATCTCCAGTCAGGCAGTTGAGTAGAGCAATAATGTCTCCCTTGAGCCTCCTCCAGACTAAACAATCCAAGTTCCCTCAACCACTCCCTATCTGTCTTGTGCTCCAGACCTCTTACCAGTTTTGTTGCTTCTCTGGACACACTCCAAGGTCTGAATGCATTTTTGTAGTGAGGGTCCCAAAAGTGAACACAGTACAGGTGCAGTTTCACCAGTGCAAAGTACAGGGAGACAATTATCATAGAATCATAGAACCAGAGAAAAGCCTGGGTTGAAAAGGACCACAGTGATCATCTAATTTCAACCCCTTTGTCATGTGCAGAGTCGCCAACCATTAGACCAGGCTGCCCAGAGCCACATCAGCTGGACTTGATTGCCTTCAGGGATGGGGCATCCACATCCTCTCTCAGGGCAACCTGTTTCAGTGTGTCACCATCCTCTGAGTGAAAAAATTCCTCCTGATATTTAACCTAAACCTCCCCTGTCTCAGTTTAAACCATTCCCCCTTGTCCTATCACTATCCACCCTTGTAAACAGCCATTCCCCCTCCTGTTTATGTGCTCCAAAGCATTCTTCTTCTACTAGTCTTGTCAAACAAGTAAAAAACTAAGCACTTAATCAGATGTCTCCCATATCCAGTTCAGGAGTGAAAATATCATAAATAAAATCCAGACAATCATAGCTGTGACATTACCCTCTGTATAGAAAAAAGTGTTCTTTTCCATTGCTGCCGAGACGGTGTTTTTAGAAAGCTTACATCAGAAGTGTGGTCAGCAGCATGAGGGGATTGATTCTGCCCCTCTCTCTACTTTGCACTGGTGAGACCTCACCTGGAGTATCCACATCCAGATCCACATCCAGATGTGGAATCCTCACCACAAGATAGACATGGACCTGTTGGATTGTGTCCAGCGGAGGGACACAAAAATGATCCAAGAGATAAACATGTCCCCTCTGAGAACAGGGTGAGAGAGCTGGGGCTGTTCAGAGCCTGGTGAAGAGAAAGATCCAAGATCTGAGAGCAGCCTTTCAAAATCTAGAGGCGGTCTATAAGAAGGAAAGGGACAGACTCTTTAGCAGGAACTGTTGGAATGAGACAAGGGGAAATGATTTCAAAATAAAAGAGGGGAGATTTGGAGTGGATATAAGAAAGACATTTTCTACGATAAGAGTAGTGAGGTACTGGAACAGGTTGCGCAGAGAGGTGGTGGATGCCCCATCCTTGAAGACATTCAAGGTGAGATTGGCCAGTCTCTGATCAACCTGAACTAGCTGTAGATGTCCCTATTCATTGCAGAGGAGTTGGTTTAGATTACCTTTGAAGGTGCCTTCCAACTCAAAAGATTCTATGATGAAAAATTACTATTAATTCATATCTTATTGAATTTGTTTGGCTTCACCTCCAATAATTAGTCTTCATTTGTGTCTTTTTCACTTTCTTTGTAAAGTCTTTCATACCTATCTGTTTTCTCTCTCTGGGTATTTATGCATTTATGCATATCTAACAATATCATTTTATCACTTTCCATTAAAAAAAAAAAAATAATAATAATTTTCTGAAGTGTTCCACTGATTTGTATTATTTTTGGCTCTCCAAATGCTTGACTCTTTTTTGTACTCTCCAGAATTATCCTGCACCTTTTTGAAAATAAAACAATCATTAAAGTGATCTCACTGTTCTAATTAAGATCTCAGCAGGTTCACCTATACACTGCATTAGAGAAAAGAGGGCCAAGGAAAGACCTTGAACACTAATCATCCACTCTGACTGTTAATTTCTTCCCTGGGTGTGCTTTAGGATGATCCAGCCAGCTCTCTTCTAGACAAACCTGCTGCAGCGATGGCCCTAAATTACATGGATGTGAATTAATCAGTCCCACTGACCTCAGGGCACTGGTGTCATTGCTAGCCATCTTTTATCTGCTCAGACAGAGGCATTAAAGTCATAGATGGAAGCAAAAAATTCACAGCAACCCAGTATAATTTTCTTTTCTCTCCACAGCTTCACAATGGAAGTTCAAACTCAGGTCATCACATTGGTTGCTCTGAAAGTAATGCCTTCTATATATTTCCATGGAAACTACAAGAACTAAAAGAACACAATGATACTATTTGATAGTACAAATTCTCAGCTACAAAACACAATTTTTCAACATAAACACAACCATTAACTATACATTTTCATCAGCAATGAAGAGCCTGCATGCCACACTCATAATAATCTGTACCAGAGGAAGTGACCCACTGTTTCATAGCTGTGTGATAGCAGAGTTGCTAGGAAAATGTTGCCTACACCATCCATCTTTCATCATCCACAACTGATATAAGTCAGAAGGTATCAACTGTGATGGGTGTGGTAGGACAGTCCAGTCAAAATTGGCAATGTGCTCCATGGTCTTCAAACTGTATGGGACCTGGTGTAACTGCGCTGAAAGAGGAAGGCTGTCTTCTCCTCTGGCCTGATTCTAGAAGCTTAAGCCTTACACTTAGTTGAGTTTGTAATGTAGTGGTCAGAGTTGATGGTTTATCTGGGTTCCAGGAAATCAAGAAGGATTATCCCTTTTGTATCCAAAAACAAGTGCACATCAACTTTACCTGCTGAGAACTGCTTCTTGAACTTTCTATTTGATGGATAATTCACATGATGCCTTTTTGACTCATGGGGTAACATCACATCTTGTCACCAGTAATGATGCAATCCAGGAAACTGTCACTGTCAGCCTTGCATTGAATCAACAGCTCCTGAAAAACTTGCATATGGTGTTCTTTCTGTTCCTGTCCGAGCATTTCTGGGAACAACCTGGTTCAAACTTCACAATATTCCCATACTGCCATCATTGTTTCCAGTGGATTGAAGCCAATATTCAGCTCTATGCACAATCTGGTCACAATCTGCCGATATGCAAGAATGAGCTAACCGAGATTCTATTCCTTTTGTGGTTTTGACACAATGCATGGCTGTCCAGTACAAGTCTTGTCTTCCATATCACTGTCACCACTGCTAAAATGCACTATCCTCCACTTCACTGTGCTCATATCCACTCTTTGGTCTCTATAAACATTCATCAAGCATTGATGAATGCCAATGAGTGCAATTTTTTCTACATGGAGAAAAGTGATATCCTTTGCTTCATACCATGTCAGACACCATTCTGTCAGACTGCACCTCTGCTGCCATTTGTCACACAGCAGCAAATGTAACAGAATATTGCTGGGAAGGTTCAACCTCTACTGCCATTCCACCAATATCCACCTCTAACATCGTGGGCCAACATAATAAAAACTTTTGAATCGGTCCTCTTATTTATTATGATCACTAGAAGACCTTTTAAATAGGTTATATTAGAAACCTTTCCAAAGTGCAGTCAACAGATTTTACCTAAACTCTGTATCTGTCATTTTGAAAGGGCTACATTTGTATCTGGCTGTATTGAGATGCATGTTATTGGAGAGGCCGCAGATAAGAGCTCAAAATTACCTGTGTCAACAGTTTACGGGCTGGTTCAGCCCAGTTCCGTGACTAGCGGGGCGGAGGGATCCGCAGATCCGCGCCTCCAGAAAAGGGAAACAGGGGACCCCAAAATAATTGAAAACAGCGGCAACGATCTGAAGTGAAACAAAATAATTTACTGAATATAATATCAGCAAAATATAATGAAAGAGAGGGAGTGTGTGTGAAAGGTGGATAGGTCTCACCACAACGCTGAGGTGAGAAGTGCAGTCCAGCTGAGCCGATGAAGAAAAGCAGATGGAGACGAGCAGACAGAGAAGCGCAGGCGAAAAAGAGCAGGCGAAGAAGAGAACATCAGGTGACCTTGCCAGAAGTTACATCTCCTCACTGACTACAAAGCCCCCTGGGGAATGTAGTTCTTCTTCTCCTCCAGACAGGCACCCGGAACTTGAGCATCAACAGTCAAACCCCCAGTGCATTACATGATGATATGATGTGGAATACTGATAACCAAAAATCGTAAAACCATGACAACCTGACAGTATTCTATGTTCTGCACTGTTTTCTACACTGGCAGTTTACATGATGCTGCAATATTTTTTGGTGGAACTTTTATTTTTCATTCCAAATTATTGATGGAAATGGAAACACTAGTCCTATTATTAACATCAATAAAATGTAATTAAGATAGTTCCTTTAAATGATCTTTCTCCATAGACAACAGCTTTCTTATAACTCAGAATCAACTTAGAGTGTATTTTGGTGGTTCTGGATAATGATATTCATGTTATCAACATGTCAGTAATGCTAAGTTTTACAAAACTCTGACTACATTACTTCTATGAAATTTCAATTAATATATATACCTGCTGAAGCATTAAATAGCAGGACCTAATTTCCATAACATCATGTGGACTGGCATTAATAACTATTTTGCCTTTTTAATGTCTTAGCAATTGTAACAGAAGTTAAGTATTTTCTCCAGTATTTGTCTCATGGAGGTGCTTCACATGGAAATATATCTCACAGTCTTTCTCCTTCCTTTGTAGGTGACAGTCCTGACCATTAGATGATTGTTAGGCTCTGTATTGTCAGATCATTATCCTTTGCACCATGGCATGATGAATGGAGACCATATGCAAATTCCCACCTGAAAGTTAGGTTTGATTTTATTCCCTCCAGTGCTACAGAGAAATGAATCAGTTTGCTGTTTCCCTGGTGTTCTCACTATAGCTATTACTCAAAGCAGAAAAGTACCACTGCTCCTGCCACAAAAATGGCTGGTCCTATTTTTAAGTGAATAATGAGCTTTGTGCCATCATCACCTGTGACTGAGCAATTACCTTCCTGCACTGTAATCAAGCAGGTCTCATTTAGGGCTTATCCCTGTGCTCATTGTTTAGTGGCTGTCTCAGGACAGCTCTTTCATAAGCAAGATGACTTCATACTAATCACTGTTCAAAGTGCTGGCGATGTGGATCTCCTTCTCAAGAACCTCAGAATTTTTACATAGGGAGCCTTATTATTATTATTGGGATGTGGGGCTCTGTAGGACCATCTCCTTAAAACCTAGGCATTTGAGAGAGAAATTTGGGAGTTTAAAGCCCTGTTTTGGATCTTGCATGGTGAGCCGTAGCAGTTCTTCCTTTTTGTTAAAACAAGAAGTGCTCAAGTAAAGCTAAGCTTGGATCAGGAACAATTTAGTCCCAGAAGTACTCTGTATCCTCCTAACGAGCACTTATAAATCAGTGCCTCCACTAACGTCATCTCTTACAAGAAAAATGAGGTAATTCAGCAAAAGCTGTTTTGGCAGTACTACTGTTTGTATAACAGAAGCTTCTGCTGTCAGTCAAAAATCATGTTTTTGATGACAATCACTGTGTTGGCAAAGGCAATTGTAACAGACACAAAATAAATTGCTTGCACTTTGAAGTGCTTTGACAACCATAAATAGTTGGATCCTAAATGTCTATCACTATAGAAATAGGACTTGAGCTTGAAAGACATTTAAACATTTTTGAATTTTTTACCTGGTACCTCATGACAAGATAAACAAAGAAAGACTGAGACCATTACATTTTCATTTTAATATTGCATTTGAATTCTCCAATAGATTTTCCTCGATTGATTTTCAGCTTCAGCTCAACAGGCAATTCTGCCTGGGAGATAGAGCCAGGGTTTCATTTATCTACTACCCTGTAGCACTCAATGCTGGTGATTTACAACTTTGAAATATGTAAGTGAGTAAAACGGTACTCACAACATTTAATGTGCACAAGCATCTTAACCACAATAAATAAATAGTACCAAATGATAAGCAATAAAGAATCAGGTCCCAAGTGTCTATTTTTGAACCGCAGAATTAATATGTTGACTCTTTAGTGTTCTCTTGAATTTAGGAAACCTTCTGTTCATTCTTATCACTCCAAAATACTTTGGAGTTAAAAATTCTTAATCCCATAGAAATTTATGATTTTACATCACATAGAAATTATTGACTGCTTTTCCTTCAAAGGTGTTCTTCTAATTTCTGTTTATATTACCACTTATTCCTAGATGCTTAATGGACATAACATGTGTTACACAGAGAGGAATAGACCTTGAAGACAAGACTTGCTTTACTGATTCTATAAAAGTAAAGGAAGAAAGAACGTGATGTATCACATAAGCCCAACAGACTATATAAACAGAACACATCAAGCCAGCACATTCTCTTTACTACTGGAAAAAAGACTATGAGCAAGCAGCTGGGAGACGTTAAGGGATAAACACTTACTAGTGTATAGTATTATGTACACATTCCACGGCCTTACCACTTTACGATGTGATCAAACAAAATGTCACAAGCAAAGAAGAGATGAGCTAGTCTGGTACTCATCCAGAAGACCTCCAAGGAGCCCATAGCTACTGCGGGAAGTGATGTTAGCAATTCATGGGATGGTATTTTTTCATGAGCAAGCAACCAGTTGTAATTAAAGAGGTGACTGCTTGCAAATTGTTTTCAGTATGTAAAGAAAAAGTTGGTTTCTGAGAAATTCTTCAATGCAAGAGGCACCAACTTTGCTAATTATTTTCCACTTATGCAAATTCTAATGCTTTTCCAAGAAGGATATGGTTGACATCAGTGTCACATCAATTCTGATCAAGCTGTTGATGTACAATAGGATAGAAAAAATCAAAAGCATTCAGAACTAAGAGTGGTAGTGGGCTAGGGTAAGTCAAACTTAAGCAGTTTTTTTGTTGATGCACAGTAGAATCACTTTTTGTGAGTAAGAGAATAATGAAGGGTTGAGTAGCTGGTTACCATCTGAAAAAAAAAAAAAAAAAAAAAAAGGATTACAAAGAAGGGCAATAGGCCAATAGGTAGACTGTATTCATTTTGTATTGTAATACTCCTAATTAATATGAGCTGTTTTCATAACAACATTTTTTTTTTTCATTCAAAACGTGTATATTTGACCATCCAGAAATTGTTTTCTTTGAGGGGTGGCTGGATTCACTGAAAAATGTTATCAATCTTTTTTTTCCAAATTATGTTTTTAAAGATACTGGTATGATGGTTCCAGTTTTTTGCACAATTACCCAATGGCCAACATATTCATCCAATATA
The DNA here is from genome assembly GCA_037305975.1 of Chrysolophus pictus. Taxonomy (NCBI): domain Eukaryota; kingdom Metazoa; phylum Chordata; class Aves; order Galliformes; family Phasianidae; genus Chrysolophus; species Chrysolophus pictus. The sequence goes on along the minus strand of CM074576.1, from coordinate 34,799,329 downwards.
TGCAAGGTAAAGGTTCACAGTTTCCCTTTGCTTCACAACATTTGGCCACTGTTCCAACCAATACTTCTATTCCCCTTTTTGGAACATTCTGCAAAGGATCATATTCAGTTTCTCCCAAATACAAAATGAAATGATGTCATTAGCAATTATACATAGCCTAGAGCAGGAAAAAGATAACGCTCAATCAGTTAAGTGAAACTCTTAAAGTCACTCGATGCAAGATTTCATGTAACATCTTTCCATTAAAGGAAGCAGAGGGACTTCTAGAAAGCAGTACAGTTCATATTAAAGTAGGAACAAGATGCAGTTCATCCTACTAGATTTAATTGCGTGATGAAAATACAAGATACAGTTCATCAAAATATCATTGTCTAAATATGTATGTAAACATGTAAGCCGTGATCTTAAGATACAAATCAAGTCAAAGGAGATTTAGAGAACATTAAAACCAATACAGAAAATGGTATCTATATTCTCATTCACAGCTAATTGAAGTAGGCAAATAGTTTTATTTTGCCTTTTTTTTTTTAATGTGTCCCCAAAATTATAAAATTGATATAAAAGAAACTGTTGTATTATAACTGAAATTTGTTAACCTTTATATTTCAGTTAAAAAGAGAGAGATAAGAGACAGATACAGAGAGAAAATCGTTGGTTTCCAATCAGATTACTTATTTGATTATAAAACTAAAAATATATTATTCATCAATCACTGTACGTAATAGTCATTTACCTAACCACAGTAATAACATGTCCTTTGCACCAATTAATTCTGTGTTGTTTTGGTTTGTAGATCTACAGCTTTGAATCTATTTGCAAAGTTACTATGGATGAAATTCTCATTATTCTTTAATATTTTGTTGCTAATTGCTATGGATTTACTTTTCATACTGAAATCAGAAGAAAACAGATGAACATAATCTCAATGTTGTAATGATGTGGATTTATCTTCTTTAACTTTCTTCTACAAATTGTAAGTTATGAGACTAACATGATGTAGTGCTTTTTATGTCTAGTGAAAGTAAATGACAGCTTGTTAAAGCACTTTGCTGTAAGATACATTTGAATTAGTAATTTTTTTTTAATTCACTGGCTTATTAACAACAAAAAAAAAGAAGATAGATGAAAGACTGACTGAATTCTATGATATCTATTAGCTATTTGAAAGATAAATTACATGTTTTTTCATTACATAGTATTTCTTAGTGTATATTAAATGAAATAAACAGTCTGTTTAAAAGCAGCTTTACAGAACAAACCTCAGGGCTGACAAGAAGCTTGTTGATCTTGGTGAGCACATTTCACCTTATGTTATTTGTGGTTCTGGCAAAGATAAAAATAGCTGAGTTTGATGGTATGTTTTGATGTCTGTGCTATCAAAAAGAATCTTTTAACTTACTTTGATTATATGGTAGCTGAGCTGTCTATTGGTAATAGGCTTAGTGGTGCCTTCTGACAGTGTTATGCAACTACCTCATTTGTTCAGGACATATTCACAAACTAAAGACCTTTTCTCCTTGTTTCAGCTTGTTTACTTTCATTTAATCAGTTTTCTTCTCCATGAATTGCATTTTTTCCTGTCTTTGGGATCCCTGTCTTTTTATTAACACAAAGTAAACATCTCAGTTCTTTTATTCAGTTTCTTCTTACAGATATCACTTCTGACATCCTGCCACTGAGTACATTTAATGTTGTATTTCCTGTTGTTTTTAATAAGATACTTTGTTTCTAGTATTAAAAATCATTACTACTGGTGTGCCACAAAATTCAGGCTTTTTTTATACACTGTCTAGCACTGTTTGTGATATCTCACTAAAATTTCTTATCATAGGGTGTAACCTTTAGCAACGTATGATCACACACTAATTGAACTTCTTCTATGATTTGTTGACAAATCATTTTATCATAGGTAAATGGGAAAAGATTTGCCCGAATGAAAACAATCATTACAGGCAGTAAGGAATTTATTTGCCCTGAAAATCTATTTGCTTTTGATTTTTTTTCCCTTAAATATTAAAAATAAAATAAAATAAAAAGATATCATTTCAAGTACAAATGTTCATATAAACCTAAAAAGTTCATTTCCTCTTGTTTCTAAGTCAGAATACTGGACACTTATGAATGGTTTCATTTGCTTAATTGCCACTGCTTATCTCAGATGTTTGATTCTTTGCTACAACAGGATGCAGCATCGGCTTGGCTGATTCTTTTATCTTACATATTGATTAGTAAGTGCTTTCTAGTTAGTCTTTAATTCAATCATTCAGAAACAGCAGCTTTTCCAAATGCAACTGAGTGAATTGAGTAGGAAACTTCAGCACAAACCCTTGTTACAAAAACATCTAATTAGCTATGCTTCAAGTTTCTCTTCTGAACTGAGTTTCAAACTTACAAGGTCTTGATCAATATATATGAAGAGAACATGCTTGAGGTATCACTGAGAACACTCCCTGACCAGGATGTGAGAAATGCTTCTGTCTTGGATGCCACTTGGTGCCTATTACTTCTCCCATTCAATGTAGAACTCCTTTTTGAAAGGAACACAGCCCTAGGCAGAGATGCAGCTCTCTATCTTAATCACACTATCAATAGCTTTAATTAAAGGGTAAAAATGAGTTGAAAACTTTATTTTATATACTATTGCTCTGTGCGGGGAAATCTCATTGCAGATGAGATTCTGAACTCTCAGTTGCTGTCTTCCGCTATTACCTTCTTTTTCCCTGTTTACACTACTTCATGATCGATCTTTTGCTCTGTTCTAACGCAAGCTGCCCTATCCATTACCATATAAAAAATACAAATTTAGAATAAAAGTTTTTTATATGTGCATCACCCTATCCCATCTGCACCATGCACACTTTGAGAAACTGTTCCTGTTCATTAGCTTGTTGCTTTCCTCTGCCTGTTTTAGCACGATATTTCAATGGACAAAATAAAAAGTAAAAATAATAATAATAAAAAAATTAAAATATTAATAAAAAAAAGAAAGGCTGCTAGGCCAGAATATGTGACCCAACAACTGGCTAACAGCCCTGCTCACAACACTCACTAAAGCTTTGTGAGCTTCAGCCTGGATTTGTGTCCAGGAAAACAAAGAAAGGAGAAGAGCAAATGTTTATATCCAAAAATTCAGTGTCTCTTTTTCCTGTAGACTGCAGTTCAAGTGTACACTGACATGTGCTGTGGCTTCCTGCTGACATGTCAGCTGATGCTGTTATGGTGCTAAGATACCTTATCACAGAGGAAACGTTCGGAGATGGTCTTCTATCACCCATGAACACAGAATAGTGAGCATAAAAGCCATTTCCAAATGATAGTGAGAGGGAATGTTGAAGTTTAGCCTTTCATCAGCACAAGAAGTCTGAAAGCAAGATATATTTTACACCTACTTCATTTCCTAGCAAGACCAGGAAAACTTGCTGTTGCTATACACCATGCTCCTGCACTCACCAGCAAACCTCCAACATGAAAATCAACACCATTTTGATATCTTGTGGCCATTGACAAGCCACTTAACTAGGGTACTTTATTCCAGAGTCTTTCAAATAAACCACGAACAGGGCATATAATAAATGAAGAACAGCATCTACGCTGCCAAGGCACTGAGAAAATATCCCTATAAAATAGAATCATGGAATCATAGAATGGTTTAGATTGGAAGGGACCATTAGGATCATCTAGTTCCAACCCCCATGCTATAGGCAGAGATTCCTCTCTCCAGACCAGGTTGCTCAAAGCCCCATCCAGCCTGGTCTTGAATGCTTCTGGGAAGAGGGCATTCATAACCTCACTGGACAACCTGTTCCAGCATCTCACCACCCTCACAGTAAATAATTTCTTCTTAATATTTAGTCTAAACCTACCCTCTTCCATTTTAAAACCATTTTCCCTCATCCTGTCACTACCTGCCCTTCTAAAAAGTCCCTCCCAGCTTTCCTGTAGGCCAGTCAGGTCTCCTCAGAGCTTTCTCTTCTCCAGGCTGAAGAGCCCCATCTCCCTCAGTCTGTCATTATAGGGGCAGTGCTCCAGACCTCTGATCATTCCTGTGGCCCTCCTCTGGACCTACTCCAACAACTCCATGTCCTTCTGTGTTGAGGGCTCCAGAACTGGACACAATACTCCTGATAGGGTCTCACGAGGGCAGAGTATAGTGGCAGAATCACGTACCTCGACTTAGTGCTCACACTTCTCCTGGTGCAACCCAGGATATGTTTGGCCTTCTAGGCTGTGAGCGCACACTGCTGGCTCATGTTGAATCTTTCATCAATGAACACTCTCAAATCCTTCTCCTTAGGACTGCTATCAAGCCATTCTCCACACCAACCCAGATGCAGGACCTTGCACCTGGCCTTGCTGAACTTCAAGAGGTTGGCGTGGTCCCACCTCTCAAGCCTGTCCAGGTCCGTCTGGATAACATTGCTTCCCTCTAGTGTGTCAACAGCACCACCCAGCACGAGCCCTTTCATCCTTGTCCTTTTGAGAACAGCATTCTTATTAGATAACTTTTGTCCTTAATCAGTGAAGAATAACTACTAGTTTCCCTCCAAATTGATGCATGCTGATGTGCTTGTTGGAGCTGAGAACAGTCTTTGAGGAGTTTTAGAATTCCATGTCATGTTCAGTTTTTCAAATACATTGGCACCATGTATTGTCCCTTTCATAACAACTTACCCTCAAGAACTGCCACATGATAACTTTGCATCTAGAAAATTCAGATCTTTCTTGAGTCTAAATGAAATTTCATGATGACATTTGATTTGACAGCTATACAGAACTATCAAGGCAAATTCAGTTTTATTTTATTTTTTTTTACTACTTACAACAGTAATGTGGTATAGAGAAGAGTAACGTGTTGAAAAGAAGGAGGAAGTGAAAAATACAGTTCTTATTTGTAGAGAAATTATGTATCACCATTAATTAGCTTACTGTGAAATAGCTGGGCTATTTAGAAAATATGAGATGAATCACACTCTGGCAAAGCTGATCTTCCTTTGGGTACAGAGGATCAAAAAGTAGTGAACCTCCCATCCCATCTATCTCTCAGGTAGGCAAATTTGACTAAGGTGAGGGCACCTTTAGTAAACTTTCTCTAAAACAAAATAATAATAATGATAATCAAAATTATTAGGTTTTGTTGTTGTTGTTCACTTTTCATTTCTTCATTATCTATCATCTATTCTCTAAAACTGCTTGTGGGAGGATTTATCTCACCCAACCTTTCCTGCATAAGGCATAGAATCTAGTATAAGTGATCATTCATAAATAGGGAAAAGAAAGATCTCTGACAGATGGAACGGACACTTACCACAACAGAGGTAAGAACCTTGTGCAAATGAGACTTACACAGAAATCTAACCTCACTGATCCTATCATAGCTGTACCTTCATCATCTGTGTCTATAGAACATTGATACTCACCAAGTATGTTTATTTTCTAGTCTTCTAAGAAAACTATTTCTGATTTTAAAAAAAAAAATCAGCAGCAATATGTAAGTGCTGTACAGTTGTAAAGAGAGTTTTTTTCTGATGAGCTTAAACTTTCCACATCATTAAATTAGAATGAAAAAGAGTGAAAAAAATAAAATAAAAAATAGGCCACTTGTACAAAAATTTACTATTAGTGACATTGTTTTTCAAAGCATTTGTTTAGATTTTGCATGGGAGAAGGTAGCTAAGTTATTTTTCTGCTGAATATAATTGAATAGAAATTATAGTTGTAACTAAATCTGCCTTCTTCAAAGTCTCTTTAGCTCCAAAGAGACACCCTCATTTAGGATTCACATATAAGAATTTTTCAAATGCTTGTTTTTAAATAATGATGGACTCTTTCAGACATATGTATTTAAGGCCAAATTTTCAAATATTTCTGTTTGTATCTTGATATAAGCATGCTTAAGTACATGTTACTTTCAAATAACTTTCATTTGCTAGAACCAATTTCCACTTGGAATTTGGTTATTGGCCATTTGTATCTCACTGTTCATTCAACTGAGAGCTTTCAGCAAGCAAATGTTTCTGAACCTTCCAGTGTGTAACATCATAATTACACAGTAATTACCCCTTACAAATTCTCTGTTATTTAAAAGATTATTACTCAGAGTGTCGCAGAATTATAGCCTTCTGCCAGGATCCCTCATGCCTGTCTGTGGTATGATAAATAACTTCATTTTTGTTAGCATGATATTAATTTTGATTGTTGTTCCTATATTGACATAACAAATTAAAGCCTGCTGATAGGGTTAACATAGGCTTAGCAGTACGTGTAAAAAGACATCTAGAATAAAAGCAAAAAAAAATTTCTCTGTGTGTCAGCTGTTGCAAATCACTCTTTCCCTATTTGTCACACCCTTTTTGACATTAGCAAAAAAAAAAAAAACTTTCATTTTTTTTCACTCTGAGATTTCTTTTCCCCCATCCCATCACATTCATGACCCATCAGTCTAGACTTCCAGTTACAGAAGGCATATAATAATGCAGCTGAAAAAGCTGCTGCAATGACAGATAAAATTAATGTCAAGAAACTTACAGGCATTTAAAAAAAAGTCATTGATCTTTCTATTTTTTAATTATTATTATTATTCATTCCATAGAGAAATCTATCTAATTTTTTTTATCTTGAAGTTTAGAGGATTAAAAATAGCAAGGGAAAATGCCTTTATCTTTCTGCCTCTGAACTTCATTATTTAAGATAATGGAACTATTTCTTCCATAGAGGTTACTATCTGTAGTTCAGTTCTTGTTAACTGCACTTGCTGCAGTGTACTGAATGGAGTTTTCAAGAAAATAATTAACAACTTTATTTAATCTGCACTAGTCTGTCAGTCTGAAAAGCCCCGGAAAATGTTTGGTAATTACTGAAATTATTTACATCAATTATTCTGACCTTTACATTATCAAAATATTTATATCCCAAAGCCAACATATCCTGCTTCACTCAAAGTCCCACTGAAGCCTGTCACACCTCAAGTGTAGGAGAAGTTTTTCACAGAAGTGCAATAAAAAAACTTGGAATGGAAAGGAAACATTTACTCACTCACCTGAAAAAACTGTTATGCATGGAAGCACTCAGTGACAACTTTTAAAATAAGGAACAGACTTGAGAAATAATTTAAAATGTTATTTAGATGAAAGACATCAATAAAATACTTCCTGGATAGACAAGCTTGATAATAAAGTGAAGTTTACAGCATCTTTAAAAAAAATTCTCTATGAGAATTAAAAAAATGAAGCCTGATTACCATGTAAAATTTTAGAAGATATCAAAATGTTTTAAGATTTAAACTAAAAAAACCAGAGTTCTTTAAAGTTCAAACTGTAATGAGTCAATCAGTAGACTCACAGAATCACATGCATGCCTATGACACAACAGAAGCATAAGATTTATTTCTTAGAAAGTTCAGTCAGAAAAAAAAATAGAGTAGCATTTTCCCGTGAAATTATTTTAACCTCTTCAAGACATCATTGACAATTAAATGGGTGGTATAAAACTCAGAGAGGATGACAGAGAAAGGTGAATTGATTTTTCTGGTAACTGTCAATTCAAAAGATATGTGAAAATTCATTAATGTAGGGAAAATAAAATCTAAAAGAGGATGACTGCAGAATGGTTATATGTGATTGTAATCAGTACAAATAATGCTTATTCATTCCAAATATATTTCACTTGTTTGCATTTCATATGTACAGTTTTGGCAAAGTACTTTGCATAAAATTATTCTTTGAAGAGAATCATTACTATTTAGTAATATAGCAGCAAATTCTGGAAAAAAAATATAGAAAACAGATTTAATAAACCATTAGTTGAACAAAAGTACATATGTATGTTAGAGCTCAACTACTGCCATCACATGTATCTTATTTAAAAAAGAAAATACCAAACATCTTCTTTCATTCTTCTTTCTCTAGAAATATTGAATATTTTTTTGTTAACAGCTGTATCCTGGTGATACATGAGCAATTGTCAAATAGATATGCAAGACATATCTAGTAACAGAGGACATTTAATTTACCACATCATAGTGAATTGCAATTTGGCCATAAAAATATTAAATCTGAACATATGTGTACACATTGACTTGCATACAATAAATGAATTTTTTCACATACTAGCTAGGAACTAATTCTAATTTCAAAAGATGAGAGGCATACTCAACAAATTATTATTGCCTACTAGATTAGAGGAATGTGCTTACTGATACACACACTGATGTATCAGATATATCTTAGAAATGAATCTTTTCCACCAGAAACTTACTAACAGAATACAGTTTTTCCATTTTTCTAGTACTAGTGCCCTAGTCACCCTCCACAAATTTAGTTACACTAGCAACACTGCCTGACCATTCAGGAAACAATCATTTGTACTTCACACAAAATAAGCTGCAAAGTAATTAATACATAAATAAGTTTTATAAATATAACAGAAGAGAAAGATATTTACCTGGTTTATACAAAGGGAATGTAATAAGCCATTCTTCTTCAACTGTTCTAGTAGTGTATTACTGAATCTCAAGCTCAAGAGAGCCCAAATGATAGACAGTGCATTAATGACCTTTTAATACAATGTACTCTGGATTCATGTTATTGGGGTAATGGGTCCCACTGGGATCTACCCAATTTGATCATGTGATATTGTCTGCTCTTCCCTGCTGACCAGGATAAATAACTCATCCAGCATCCCTTATATATCAGAAGTGACTTTGGTTAGCCAGGAAATCCCTCAGTATCTCTTGCTGCTAGTTCTTTCTACTATCTGTGTGCTGTTTTGCTCCTTCTCATTGCCATTTTCCTCACCAGCTTAACTTCATATTTTCTCCAACTTTTAAATTGGTTTTAACAGAAATGTCTTCAAATATTTTGAAGCCCATAAACCAACTTGTTCCAGAGTGCCTGTTGGACCATTCTGGTCTGTTTTGGTATCAGAGTTTCAAAGGCCTTACAGGCTTCCATCTCCCTTTTTTTCTCAGGCTTTAAGCTGCCAGGTTTACCCAGGCTTATTCTTGACCTCTATACAGATAGCCACTTGAAAACTGGTACTTTCTATAGACATTGACAGGTAAGAGAAGGTCTTTATCAGATTTAAGCATTTTAGTTGACTAGAGACATGAGCACAGTCCTAATTCACAACTTGAGATGCATTTCACTGTGGAAAGCATGTGAAAATAAAGACAAGATGAATGTTACTCTGAATTTTGATTTACATCAACTGAAACAAGGAATGTGCTCACAAACTTTAAAGTGCAAGACAAATTTGTGTCAGGTGATTGTTCTTTTCTCACTGCCATCTGAGGAATAACTATGTGAATTATAAGGCAATGGAAAGGCAAGACAAGGCAAAAAAAAAAAAAAAAAAAGTGCCAAGAAACAAAGAAAACAAAACAAAGACCCTGAGGGCTATGTAAAGCAATATGGAAAACATGCACCATTATGTGAGATCAATTTTTTGCATGAAAGACATCTTACCTCACAGAATTAGTAAGCAAGTGGCTATAGCAATGAAGCTGAAGCCACATGTTATTGTTACATGATGATGAGAGCAGGAGAACAAACTTCATTGTACAGTGTCAGACTGCCTAGATGGCACAGCAGAAACTAGTCTCATCTTGCACTAAACCTAGACACTCCATAAACACAGATGATGTTGCTTTTCTCTGGGTTTATGTTCATTATATGCACCAAAGTATTGTCCATTAATTTTATTTCTTTTTCTCATCTTTTTCTTCTCTGAGCAATGGTAAAAAATAGATTTTTCTGAGCAGCTGTAAAAAAAATAGATTTTACTGTCTGATATCTTCATGAGTGTGGTATCATTGACTATTCCTGCTTCACAGGAATTTGTACTAAGAGGATAATATCAGTAACAGGAAAAAAAGCGAACTCAGTGTGAAGCATGCATTTAAATATTAGCAATAAAAGCTAAAAGGGGATCCTGCAGCATCCTAGGCTTTTTTGCCCCTTTCAGTAAAACTGAATATCAATACAGCAAGGCCTCTAAACAGAAGAATTGCTTTTGTCCTGTGTGATTAAACAGGAAATAAATATATGCTTTGAAGATGCCTGCTGCGTGGTGAGAAAACTAAATGAGGTGAAGGTGGGTCCTGAATTCTTAAATTCAGGGGGTTTTTGTTGTTGGGTTTTTGTTTTGTTTTGTTTTGTTTTTTTCAGCACAGGAATGTAGCCAAATCTATTATTAAGAAACTACAATTTGTGATTTTAAGGCAGTTGCCCAACAGAAATGTGCTCAGATTCTTTTCAACTCTACAAGAAGTCCTTGGAGCAAAGAAAGACTAGGCAGCTGGATGAAGACTCAAGCTGACATGATGAAGTTTTTGAAACAACTTAGCCATACAGCCTTAGGAGTACTATCCCAAAATGGATGAGACAAATACTTGGCTGCACATTTGGTCTGCATCTTTCCCTGTCCCTCATCTGTCAAAGCACAAGGAGACAAACCTATAACTGGAAGTTTAAATAAACTTTTTCCTCAAATCTTTGGCAAACTGCCTACTGAGTTGGACAGAGGAATGCCTGGGCTGATTTTGTTGCCCTTTTTTACACTGCACCATTGAAATACTATTTCTTTTTTCCATGGCAATAAAATCAAGTGCAGTCCATAATTTTAGACAGAAAAATATCAACAACAAAAAATGCCTCCAGATTTTCCTACCGTCTGAAGTACACAATAAATCTATATAACACCATACAGAGAAATAGATTTTTTTAAATTTTAATAGATACACTATATACAATTGTATACAGTAGATTATCTGCAGATCACCTCCATTTGAAAAAGCACTGTATTATGAATCTGATAGCTCATCAGTTCTCCTCTCAAGAGGAAAAATAAGACAAACAGAAAGATATCAAATCCTTATTCCCTCTACTTTATTCCAAACTTCCATTTTTCACTTTCTTCTTTTTCACTGTGCTTTCATTGGAGAATATTTACAACGAAGTTAGAAAGCTAGTGACCCATGATCCTTTATCAGTCAACCAAAAGAAGATTCTCAAAATAATGATATAAAAACACTTAAACTGTGGCTCCACTGTAAGCCCTCTGGATTTATGAGTAAATAAGTAACTAGAAAAATAAGGTATACTCATACAGAAAATTTACATTCTGCAATGGTATTTTAACTCATTGGCTTCATCCTGGGGTAAAAGAGAATTAAAAAAAAAAAAAAAGAAGAAGAGAGAGAGAGGGAGAATCTAAAAAGTACTGAAAAAGATATTAATCAATAACGAACTGAAGAGGGAAATGGAAGGCAAAGGCTGAGAACAGATGGTAGATTGGTGTTAAAATTCAAAGCCAGGTTAGGGTTTTGGGCAACAGTCTCTTCAGACCTGATTTTTATTTATGTGGCTTAGAGAGAGTTTTATTATCTTGGGCTACTTAATGACAGAAATACAACCAAACAATATACTTCCCTATTTTACAGAAAAAAAATAAAAATTAAAAAAAATAAAATAAAAGCATGCTGATACCTATCTCTGAGAAATTTATACCCAAATTGTTTCAGTAGACAAGAAAATCTTTTGAGATTTCTGTTCTTAACCAAATATAACTTTTCTCTGCTATTAGCTACATCCCAACAAAGATATCTTTGTGACTGCAACAAGGCCTAGGCATTTGGAAAGGAAGTGGAATCTGTACTGTTCCTCTGCTTGCATCACTGGTCTCTGGGTCATCACAGCCAGTCTACAACACTGTCTCATTTGAACAATATTTCACAATCTTCATTGTGTTCATTTGCAGAATAGCACTACATAGTGGAAGTAAAATCATCCAAACATTTCAAGGAAAGCATTATTGTTATCTAAATTATGATACTATCCATGACACTCCTGGAAATGTACTACATTAGAATACAGTGACCAATCTGTCACAACATTTTATATGAGGTAAGAGAACTTTACTTCTTGGCCATCAGTGAAAAAACATTTAGTCTTGTGGCTCTTTTATCAGATACGGAAATGATTCAAGACTATTTAGTACAGGAAATGTGGAAAAACAGCAAGATAAGTTTAGGAAAGTTTGAAGTTTTATCATACCATATCAAGCTTCAATGTCTTTTCTGATACTGGTTAAAATGTGTTTGATTCCCAGATAATCTAAAACTGACAAATGTATACCATGCAGTTCTATCTGCTTAACTAACCAGTGCTACTCACTCCATGAACCGCAGGCCTGAATTCAGATTTTCATCAATTTTATGTGATCACATTCACAAAATGAAAGACATATACAATAAATTCTCAGCTGAAACTTCCATTTGTGTTGCTCAGTAGTCTCGGGTTTCAGAGAATAAAAGGGAGAAGGGAAGATAGTTCTATGATTGGGTTTTGCTGTGGCAGTTGATAATATTCAGGAAAGACTAACTCCTGGGAAGAGAAGAAAACACAGCATTCATAGCCCTTTCAAGAATATAATTACCATTATTTTCTGCTACATCATAGTTCATGGCTGCAGATCAGACACTGAAACAGGTGTATTATGCAGTGACAGGAGTGGAAAATGTTCTTTTTTTAATGCACATTTGTTTTCATCCTTACTTGTATATTGTCACTGGAGCTGAAAACAACTAACTAGGCAATCAAAGCTTGTCTGCCTTTGAATTTTAAGCTTAAGCTTTTTCCTTTATTATTATTATTATTATTATTTAACCTAAGATGTGTTTAATACAGGCCAAATATTTGTTTTATGGCCCAAAGAGCTGTGGTCAATGGAGTTAAATCCAGTTGGCTGCCGGTCATGAGCAGTGTCCCCCAGGGTTTGGTACTGAGGCTTCTTCTATTCAACATCTTTATTAACAATCTTGATGAGGGGATTGACTGCACCCTTAGTAAGTTTGCAGATGACATCAAGCTGGGAGGGGGTGTTGATCTGCCAGACGGGAGAAGGGTACTACAGAGGGACCTGGATAGACTGGATCGATGGGCCAAGGTAAACTGCATGAGTTTCAATAGGGCCTAGTGTCGGGTCCTGCATTTTGGTCACAACAACCCCAGGAAACCCTACAGGATTGGGGAGGAGTGGCTGGAAAGCTGCCTGATGGAAAGGGACCTTGGTGTACTGATGGACTCCCTGCTGAATATGAGCCAGCAGTGTGCCCAGGTGGCCAAGAAGGCCAATGGCATCCTGGCTTGTATCAGGAATGGTGTGGTGAGCAGGACTAGGGAAGTCATCCTGCCCCTGTACTCAGAACTGGTGATGCCCCACCTTGAGTACTGTGCTCAGTTTTGGGCAACTCAGTACAGAAAGGACGCTGAGGTGCTGGAGCAAGTCCATAGAAGGGCAAGAAGGATTGGAGAATATGCCCTATGAGGAGAGACTGAAGGAACTGGGTCTGTTTAGTCTGGGGAAAAGGAGGCTGAGGGGAGACATTATTGCTCTCTTTCAATATCTGAAAGGTGCTTATAGTGAGAGCAGGACTGGTCTCTTCTCACAGGTGACAGGATGAGGGGAAATGGCCTTAAGTTTATGGCCAGGGTAAGTTTAGTTTGGATATCAGGAAAAATTTCTTTACAGAAAGGATTGTTAAGCACTGGAATAGGCTCCTGAGGGGGTTGGTTGAGTCACCATCCCTGGATGTGTTTAAAAACCGTTTGGATGTGGTGCTCAGGGACATGATTTAGCAGAGGGTTGTTAGTTAGGGTAGTATGGTTAGGTTGTGGTTGGACCTGATGATCTTTAAGGTCTTTTCCAACCTGAGTGATTCCATGATTCTATGATTCTATGATTCTATAATTTCTTCTTCTTCTTAATATTCTTCACCTCCTATCCATCTGTTATCCACAAGTTTAATTCTCAGTGGTTTGATTGTTACTTCAAGTATTTTGAAAGAAAATTGTATAGACTCCTACAAAAAGAGAATGGCATCCCCTTTACTCAAAGTTCTCTCCAAAAATGCAGAAACTTTTATGTCATTTTAGTGCATTGGCTCAGCAGTATCTTCTGTTGCTGAACAACAAAACAACTTTCTTGAAGCTTGTACCCCGAGGCAAAGTATTTAGTTAGAGTTAGACTGGGATTCAGGTGTCACTGTGCCAGCACAGCTTAGCAGACAACAGTGGCTGATGAAATGCTCCTTTATGCAAGGAGGATTTCAGGCCACATGAAACATTTCCTCTCCTGTCACAAAAGCTTATTAGGTTCCAGAGGCTTTAAAAAGTCCACATGGGAAATTCAATTTATATAGGGGCTTTAGTAAATTATGTCAAAAACAGTTCCAAAAGAGTGAAAACGTATCCAAGAGGACAATATCCTACATGAAACAATGAAGAAAACTAAGTATCTGTGGACCTGCTGGGGCAGATCTGAAGCTTGAAACTGTGCTGCTATTGTGGATATTTGTGCAATGTTATGAATACAGTTATCCAGGCATGATTTTTGTATTAACAGCAACAAAAATTGGGGGCTAGTCAAATGCTCAGTGTTTGAAACAGAATGATAAAAGCTCGTCATTACATTCAAAATCCAGACCAGATTTAATCCACCATAAACCACATTGGAGTCAGAGAAAGTAAAATTCACAAACACTTCATTTTTGTCTCTTCATCAGACTGAACCCCCCCTCCCCACCCCCCCACACACACAAAAAAAAAAAAAAAAAAAACACCCTGATTGAGTAGTACTGTTGAAAACCAGAAAACTCCAAGTTGTTATGAAACTGCATATAACAAAGGGAACTCGGATTATAACAGTGAAATTTAGAGCACCAAAATAAACTAAATCCAACTCAGTTATTTTCTATTAATTGGTTAACTGTTAAAATAAAAGGATGATTTTGAATTGTTGCTAAAAAGAATGAAAATAATTCTGAGATAACTTAATGCCACAATAACAATTGCAAATGTAGAGAAGATACAGTATTTTATCTTATGCAGAGACCAGAAGAAATTATTGATAGATGCTTAAATCACCTCAAAGAAGATCAATACATATTAGGACAGATATATAGTTCATCATTCCTCTTGACTAACAAGGGTAATAAAATACTCAATAGATAGGTATAAACCCTGAAATACCTCTCTTCGAGAGTATGAATAAGCCTCCTTTAAAAGAAGAGGGTCTTCATTTTATCAAATGAAATCTCAGGAGTCAATCTGCTTATTTCACTAAGCCCATTTAAGTAAATGATGCATGTTATCTGGGGAAAGGAAGCTACTAGGCCTCATTCTAAACAAATAATTGAACTCTTATAGATCATCAAAAGAGAGTCCAATTTCTCATGAATGCCTACATGTAAGATAACTCAGATAATTAGTAAAAAATAGAACTGAACACAAATCTCTTATAAAATAGGAGTGACAACTATCTTAAGTCTCCTGTAGCTATTTGCTTCCTTCCAAGAATCTTTTGCATTGCATCAGATATACAATTATCTCTTACAAATACATATGGGCTTTTGTGAATATAAAACAAGGATTTGTGCAAACAAATTAGTCAGCATTTGATCACTCTGGTTCCTGCTTTTGACCATTATGTTTCCTATAGCCAATGAACTTAAAGTTTAAATAATAAAAGGCAATTCAAAAAAAAAAAAAAAAAAAAGCAAAATCTTGGTATGGGAAGCAGTTATATGCTTTGTAAAGTATGCAATGAGTCCTTTGAAATGTAAAATCTTTTCCATCTCATAATAGCACATGAGATCGTAAGGCCAAATTTAAGCTGCTTTGGTGAGGGTAGGTTGCACTGAGCTGACACCGCCAACTGGCATAAATGATCTGAACGAAGATAGTCCTAGCTAAGAAGATAAAGTAGTCCATGCCACCTTCCACAGCTGATTTTCCAGTGAGAAAATGGACGTGGAAGACATTGATATGGCAGCTTGGAGTATGCACTGATTGGTATTCCAGTCTCCTGGGACAGCTCTCCCAGAGCTGGAAGGTAGAGATGTTGTGGATGATCTAGGAGCCTTGCTGGAAGGTGCATTCTCTTAACGCATGCTCAGAGAGGCTTTGGCTCATGCAGGTATCACACCTACTGACATGGTGATGCCACCAAAGAAACCTGAGTTGTTTGATAAAGAGACTCAGAATCTTCAGTCCAGTTTGAATTCCAGTACCTGAAACATCTAAAATGGAAGCAGTAACCACTCTATCCAACTTCTTTGACAACAACATCTTTGACACCCAGAAGACAGCAACAATTCCAGGAAGCAATTCACTCGCATGCAAGAGCTGCACCATCCTCTGAAGCCATTTTCCTCTCTCCTCTGCTTCTTCAGAGAAGAAGTGGGAAAAATGACCACACTTCTGACAAAGATGTCTAACTGAGGTGGAATAACTGTGCAGCTTAGACTTCATTGCAAAGTATGAAAAATACCCTTTCAAACTGCTAAATTCCTGCAAGGGAGGGAGGAGTCAATGCTTCTAATTTTTCAGAATTCTGCCCTTTTGGATGAAAGTATGCACTGAGCAGTGCTAGCTCACCAGGACAGCATACAAACTGCCCTTAACTGACTCAAGAAGTAGTTACTGCCAGCATCCATAAAAAGATTTTAATGTGTTTGTTATTTAATCAGCAGCCATGCACCTTGTGTTGACTGTATATCACTGTTCAATGAATGAATATTAGTTTTGCCCTGAAGAAAGCAATACACTGGGACGTAAAATTAATAATAAATGTCAGTGCATATGAGTAGTAAATAGATCTTAATGTTTTCAGCTCCTTAGAGGAAAAAAAATCAATTTCTCTGAAAAAGTTTGATACTTCTACACAAAGCTCATTCCCACACACCCAAAAAAAAACCAAAAACACCCAAACATTTTAATCTATAAACAATTAGCAGCAGAAACTTTTTTGCCTATAATGGCTTAAAATCCTTCATAGACTTTCTTATAACTTTAATTCAGCACAGAACTAACAGGACCATGATCAAATAATCTATAAATAAATGTGTGAATTAGAAATGCAATATACTTTATTTCTTCAGCGTCCTGCCAAAAGATGCTGGTGTGGATTTGAGGTTGACTTGAAGAAAAAAAAAAAAGAGTTAGAAGAAGAAGAAAATGGACTTAAACTTGGAAAATAAATGTCTTGGTGAATGGAATTGTGCCCTGACAGTACAGCCTTCCACCATAGCTCCTATTCCTCTGAGTCATCTTTCATTCACACTGCAATTTCAGTCTATTCTGCACTCTAGCTAAGGTATTCGCAACAAACCTATCATCTTCATCTCTAAATTTCTCAGATAAGGAATTTTGTTCCACATGGCACCTACACAGCTTCTAAATCAGTGTAATTAAGCAAAAGTGTCCGTTGTCTGTGACCACTGGCATTAAGGCAACAGAAAATAGATGTAAGGCGATAGAGATGTACAGTGGAAATTGAACAGAGAAAGATAAGGCAGCAAGAAAAATTCACCTCCCAGAAGTTTTTGTTGTTGTTCTCAGTGAGGTCCTGCCAATCACTGGCAACAAAATCCTCCCAAAATTATTTCCATCCAATTTCTATTTAGCTTCATGTTACAGTAAATATGTTACAGTGAGGAACAACTTAAGCTATTATTTTCTTCCTCCATCCTTTCATAATTATGAACAAGAATGAAAAACACTAGGAAAACGTATGTATAATTAACACATTTGATTGATATATAATTCTGTGGCTTCTGATTATCTGTTCAAGAACATTGATAGCTTATAAGCAGTTAAAAACTGCGCCAGGGACTGAGACTAAGATCTTGCAGAAAAAAAAAATAGATGAAATGTTAGCACAGGGGAAGATTATAGTAAGCAAGATAATGATCCTCACACATGATGAAAAAACTGATCAGTTATAATGTCAGAACATTTATCCTTCACATAAATTTTTAGAGAACTCCAGTTTCATACAGTCTTTGCAGAGCAATGTGATCTACCAAGTAGGGGCTGCTTTACTTCAGCAGCTGCTTACAGTGCACTTGCAAGGATGGGATCTGATTTCTTGCCATTTGATAACATAAGTGAAACGTGGCATTTAATGTGCTTTTATTTTCTCTTCTAAAGTTTGCTCCAGAGTCCTTCCTCATCTCTTCTTCCTCCTCCAAATTCTTCACTGTAGAAAAAGCTAAATAAGTGTTCCATACAATGATGACATTCAAAGATGTGTTCAGGGAAGCAGCACCCACAGTAGAAGGAATTATTTGTAATTCTCAAAGATTCAAGCATATAATGTATCCAGAAGGATGAACTAGTGACAAATGGGGAGACTGTATTTATAGTAACAAAGAAGTCTCTTATATATTAGGTTAAAACTGATTATTACTCATACACTAAAATCGGTATATAATGACTTCATTCTTTGTCCCTGGATATCTAAATACATCAGAATCATTTCCTGGTATGACAGCAATGAGTACAGTGATAATTACAAAACTGATTAGTAATGTAAGTTTAATTGAAACCTTCCCTTCAGCTATCAAATGTGAGAAGCTGGAACAATTTTTGGCTCTAAGTTTGTTCAGCAGCACCTATCTGAGACATAACCTGCTCAACAAGCTTTTGGAATTAATGGTTTCCATGAGCACGGTGGTAAGAGAAACATACATGGCTTTTCCAAGAGAAACTGTTTTTGGCTGTTGCTCCTTTTGGGCATTCAATCTGAATTATGAGGGTCATCCCAGGGGAAAGGACCACCACACAGTGAAGGCACATACCTAGCAGCCCACCATGCAACAATCTAATTACCCTATGAGAGGGGCATATACTACAGACAAGCTGCTGCCCCTGACAAACAAAGCATAAATGCCCCTGACAACTAAAGCAAGCCCCGATGAAACAAACAGAAGTGCCCATGACAACCAACTGCTGCCCCTGGCAACCAAAATGATACTATGGAAAGGATGAAAACCCAAAGAGTTCCAAGCTGGAATGGGCACCCCCTCCGACAAACTGCAACTGTGCAGGTCAATAAGATGTCACTGATTGACTTGCCTCCCCTCTATGGACCAATAAGATGTCACTGGATCCCTGATGGTGATTATCCCCACTTCATAAACTGTGCGCTAGGATTTGTCTCTTTACTATTGCTAAATTCCCTGTCTTCCCCACATTCCTTAGCTGCTTAGAATTTGTAATAAATCAATGGGACAGCATTTGGCCTCTTCCTTCCTTAATCCTTCTCTGGGTATTGACATGCGGAAATCAAACTCTCTAACTACAGAGTAGTTATAAAGCAGGTATGTTTAATCAGTGCTGTGCACACATTGGATGCAGAGGGGGTATTCCCAACTAGCATGCATATCGGAGAGCAAGAAAGGCACATACTTAAAGAGCAAGCTGCTTACATATGCATTAGATGTCCAAGAAAAGGCTGGGTTATTACAATGAGTCACCAAAATGATTGGTATTCCCCCCCCCCAACCCCGCCCCAAGTCTCAGCTCTTTTACACATGCGTTTCTCTCGGTGATCTTTCCGATGAAGATCATCGTGTTATTTTCTTGGGCTTGGGTTAGGATGGAGGACACTGGTTGGCTCTGATTGGCCATCTCATTGGCCACAACTCCATTCACCAATCCACTGCTTCCTCATTAATTTGTGGTTTTACTGTTCAAGCCTGCTACCTTGCATTCCAGAGACAGGATAGCTAATGATGTTATTTGAAAAGAAACAGGCGACCCACCGCCTGCACTAATTATCTAAGTCTGTAGAAAAGCATCTGTTATCGGCAGAGAGAACCTGGCTTAGCAAGGTCAAATTTGCAGCTGCCGATTCAACATCTCATGAAGGCGCATAACTTTTAACCTGACTTACTTTACTTAATTCAGTATATATACGTCAAACTATCTCCAATCACTGGAACAAGACAGCATGGTAACAGGAAACAGCAGAACAAGTTACATACTTCATCAGTGAGTGATACTGACTAAAACCTGCTTCTAGATAAAACATCACCATAAGATTTAGAGAAACAGCACAGCAAAATCTTGTCAGTACTTTTCTTTTTAATGAAAAAGTCATAAAAAAATACAGATAGTTGAGAATGGAAACAATGAATGTTTTCTCATAGTAGATGATCCCTTGAATTTGTGACTACATCAAAGAACAGATTTAACCTGATACTATCCTTATTTTGTGTTTGTTGGAAGAAAATTTGAGTCAGAGTCCATAACCCGTGTTTCTAAAACAAACATACATGGATATGGTATACCATGTCATATCATTATTGCTATTCAATACCATATTTGTGATCTGAAAGAAACAATACAACATTAAATTCAAGAAAGGCTGAACTAGCTTGCAGCGACAAAATGAAAGACATTCTAATAAATGTTTTTTTCAAAACTATGATAAGGAAAAGTTCATATGGAGTGATAATATGTTTTATTAGAAATGGTAAAATAGGTCATGGGTAAAGAATATCTAAACAAAAGCATCTCTGTTATTTAGGATTCAATCACATACAAAAATCACAGACTTGTCCATACAGATCTTCACCTCCCAACAAAATCATCTCAAAACAGTCTTGTTTCTTTGACCTATTTTTTAACAATGTTTTTCCTCCAGACTATTACATTACTAAATATAGAATAATGATTTAAATGTTTATTTTCCAAAAAAAAAAAAAAAAATCATAGAATCACATGCATTTTTCGATCTTCTGGTAGACTGCTCTAATTTGAAAAACAGTTTGTAGCTATTTGTATAATAACTACTTTCCTCAGGCCTTCCATAAAATACATCCAGAATTTTTGCTTAGAAAAGACTTTTAAATACGTAACGTGCCAGAAAGATCAAATGACACTTATGAATAAAGATTCAAAATAGACTTTGTGAATGCCATCAATATTAACATGGATTTTTCCCCACTCTTGGAAAAATCCTCTGAGCTGTGAGGACTTGTTCATTGCTGCAGACTTCTCCATGAAAGTCATCATAGCCAGTCTGCACTGACTATGAAAAGTAATTTATTTTCACTGTGAAAGGCACAGTTTGAATAAATATTTCTAAGGTAAATTACCTAGGCTATATCACTCAATTGTGCTATTAATAAAATGATATATATTTTAGGTATTTGCAATACAGTAAAAACAAAAAGTTTCTGAAACCTTCCATTTCTAAGATAAACAAAAATTATATATAATATATATATATATTCTATATATGCTATAACTCAGCCACATATTTTTCTTAAGAAAATTCTGCTTTAGATACTCACCCAGGACTCAGACCTCAAAAGAAAGGAAAAAAGAAAAATGACTACATTTTTTGCTTATCTGAAATACATTAGCTTTACTAAGATGCCAAAATAATCATTCTGTGAATTTTAGAGATTAATTTTCTTTCTAAAAATGTTTAGTGTTTATTACTGTTCGGCCTGTGGCAAACTGATAAAGATTTTTGTAAAATAAGCAATGTTCAACTAGTACTTGACTTGTGCATCTGCTGCTTCATTATGAAGTATGGTGTAGATTATAGGATCAAATAATTCAGAACGACATGTCCACATACTGTCCTTCAGTTGCACTCTTTGATCTCTGCAGTAGCTGGCAGATATGAGAGTAACAGACAGCTGAAAAAAAAAAAAAATCAGTGAAATCTTGTGGAATAAGGATACTTGAGTACACAACTAACACAAAGCTGGAACTTCCAAAATAAAACTGCTGCTTTTTTTCTGATTCAATTAACATTTTCCAGTGATTTTATCCAGTTTGAGTCAGATATCCCTTCCATGAAGTGCTGAATACAGTATGCTGCTGCAGATCTCTCCATATGGGAAGACAACCCTTAATTAATGGGATCCTCAGCCAGATGCAGTGCTAAGCTTTTAGCATAGAGATGATCCCATTTGCTCTTTCTAACACTAGTTGCCTGCATTTTAGAATTATCCTCATTTTTGTTCTTTGAGAGTTAATGTGAAAACCATCCACGCCATGTGTCTGATCATAGGTCAGATACCTTTCAATAATTTTCTTCTCTTTTTTTATTTTCATTTTTAAGAGAATTTTATGAACATCTTATCTGCAGACTGAATGAAAATGTAAAATCCTAACAGGAAGAATATCTCTGGAGTGAGGGACAGGGTTGTTTGCTTGATCATCTCATCTGCCCATTGAACTCTAAATGTTCAAATTTCTGCGCAAGTGGATCTCCAAATATTAGTCCACAGGCACTCCTCTGTTCCACATTGATTCAATTTGATTGTTTTTACTTGCTCTAGGACAAAAACACAAACTTTTTTCCTACAAAGAGCATTATTTTAGCTCTAAGCAGATGTTCCTCTAACCCTCTTTCTAGCAGAGAAAATAATATAAACTTCCCAAAATTCCTGGGGTTTGTCTTATGACAAACTTAAAAAACTGTAATATAAATGTCCATATAAAATTCCTGAGCCTAGTCATCCATTATTGCTTTTCTTTACACAATCCCTTCTTTCCCTTTCCTAACTCCCTTCACTACACAGTAACATTCCAGTTCATCTTCTGCCCATGCTAATAAATCTCAGCTGACTACACATCTGACTGAATTTAAAAGATTTCTGCTTTTTGAGCATCTTTTAACAAACTCAAATCCTATTACGCTATTATATAGCTCATTAACTCACATTCCTCACTCTTCAACTACATAAATTTGGTATCATTACAATTTGGCATTACTAAGAGCAAGCAGTATTCGGATAATTGCAGAGTGCCTCCAGTGATTAACAATACCTACATGGCAGGATAAGAATAACATACCTGCGCACATCCTACCAACACCTTCACTCTTCAGAGCCTTCGTATTCATAACATGCTTTTTCTGTTTTGGAATCAGAGAATCACAGAAATACCAAGGTTGGAAAAGACCTACAAGATCATCCAGTCCAACCATCTACCTATCACCAATAGTACTCACTAAACCATATCCCTCAACACAAAATCCAAACGTTCCTTGAACACCTCCAGGGTCAGTGACTCCACCACCTCCCTGGGCAGCCCATTCCAGTGCCTGACTACTCTTTCAGAAAAGTAGTATTTCCTAAAGTCCAGCCTAAATCTCCCCTGGTGCAGCTTGAAGCCATTCCCTCTAGTCTTATCACTAGTTACACGAGAGAAAAAGGCTGACCCCCAGCTCACTACAACCTCACTTCAGGTACTTATAGAGAGCCTCCTCCTGAACAATCCCAGCTCTTTCAGCTGCTGCTTATAAGGCCTGTGCTCCAGACCCCTCACCAGCTTTGTCGCCCTTCTTTGAACCCGCTCCAGGGCCCCAGTGTCTTTCTTGCAGTGAGGGGCCCCAAACTGGACACAGTACTCCAGGTGCGGCCTCACTAGAGCTGAGTACAGGGGGACAATCACTTCCCTGTTTCAGATGCAAGCAAGCTTTTACTCCATTTTGGATCCATTG
The DNA here is from genome assembly GCA_037305975.1 of Chrysolophus pictus. Lineage (NCBI taxonomy): Eukaryota > Metazoa > Chordata > Aves > Galliformes > Phasianidae > Chrysolophus > Chrysolophus pictus. The sequence goes on along the minus strand of CM074576.1, from coordinate 34,776,022 downwards.
GATGTTTTACTCCATTTCATAACATCAACCAAGGAAAGGGGCAATGAAGGTCAGTAAGAAAAGGGAGAGGTATTTAATGATGAATAACATAACTGAAGGTTAATAAAGAAAACATGCAGCTCAGTATTTATGCAAATGTTGTATCTGTACCTTCAATAGAATTTACAATCCATCTAACCTCTTTTGATTGTTGGATTCCGAAGAAGTATAAAGGGTGTTTTCCAAAGAAGAAAGAGTTAGTCCTAATAGTCAACCTATTTTTTTTTTTTTTTCTTGAAGTGTTAAACACTGTGATACAAGGTTATGAGTATTTAGAACACACTTAGAACACTGTCAGCAATAGGTCACTAACAGAGAGAATATACTGATATGAAGAAAGTAGATAGAGCCTGACTTTTTTTATGAAGCATGTGTAATAAACAGGCAAACATACAAAGCAATTACTTTGATTTTCCATTACATGTATTTTACAGAGGGAGTACTTTTCACTATTACAGTTCCAAATGGAAAGTCACAACATGCATAGGGCTTGCCAATATGTTTTGCAGAGTCCCTAAAATTGCTTGCAATTTAAAGCTGTGTGGCATCAGTAGGTAAGTTTTAGTGCTAGCCCTGATATGAATTTAACATAATGAATCAAGATATTGACCTCTTTTAATAGTATTTAATCTACAGTGTCATATGAAAATCTGATGGACTCATGAGGAAACAACTACTGAAAGAGAAGTGACATAACTGGAAAAGGTAACATATAAGAGGCTGTAGTACTATGTAATGCTGTGGTCAAAATGGAGTTAAAGCCATCTGTCAGCTGCCCTCCCAGCCACAAAATCCGACAACCCATAAAGTGAGAATAAAGAAGTGTTTAATGGTCCAGAAACCCTTAATGATTGACTCAGCAAGACACAATACAATTCACTCATAAGAAATACAGGACAATTTGAAATAGGCTGTTAATTAAAAGCAAGACACCTGAAGGTATGTGCATTGAATCTCACTAACACTTATCACTAAGATAACTCTGAAAAGATGTTACTCAATTGAAAATGTGGGAATTGAATTTACAAATACAACTTTGGTACAACTACATTGTGAGAGACAATAGAACTTTCCTATAGAAATGAAAATTGCAGTAGCCAATCATCAATGGAAACAGAAGAAAAATTAACATATCAAAAAATGTGTCCCACATAAGTCAAGCAAAGAAACTGAGTGACTTGATGAAGGGTTGATCTAATTAATTCATGGATGCCTATGTATATAAGGAAATATTGATCAGATAAAGTTTGAATACAAAATTTTAAAACTTTCCTTGGAAGAACCACTAATATGTATACATTTTGCTTTAAAGCTTCATCTGTTTGATTCCTCCATATGTATCATCCCTTGCTTTATGCAATTTCTGTTTCACCAAGAACAGTGTTTATGTAGACCTGCCCCAACTACCCCTTGATTTTGCAAAGATCCAGAAAACCATAATCCAGTCATCTTAATCACAGAGTGCAATCCAGCAAGCAGTAAAAATGGCAGAAAGTGACATATTACTAAAGTCAGGGAAGGTAGCAAATAAGCAATGAAATGATAGGATACATTTACTCTGAGAAAAACTGAAGGTACATTAAACCTACTGATAGAGAAGCCATAAAAATTTCCTTTAATATTTCAAATAACTTGATAAAAGTCCCTGAAAACATGTGCATTTCTGTTTATTTTCTACTTTACTAAATTTAATAAGCCTCCTTATTAAACCTGTTCTATGGAAATTATATTTCTGCAAACTTCCTTTAGCACGTGTACTTCTCAAGGTTGCATTATCGTATTTATGTAACCTTGTCATCATTTTTCATATGAATTGCAGAACTTTTTTCACCCTCCACACCATGCCGTTTACAGCACTGACTGCTCCTGAGGATTTCCCAAGTGATCAGGTCATTTTCAGAATGAGTGTGGGAAGAAAATCTATGTGCTCAAATGGACAATCTGTCTGCTGAGGTAGACGTAGATAAATCAGAAGGACTGAAGGCCAATATCAATGAACTTGTGTAAACCAAAAAAAGGTATTAGAGACTGATAGGTACCTCACACTTTAGCTATAGATTCATTTTCATTACAAGCTGAGAAACACTTAGTGAAAACTCATGAAGCACAACACGACAGATGACAGATCATCACAGGATAGTACGAGAAGAGATGGGGACGGAAATACTGTTCCAATGTCACAGAAAGTGCTAGCACATAACCTGTCTCTGGCCATTTTTTCAATAAGATCTAACTTTATTCAACATCCTAGTGAAATTCTCTATAGGACATACAAGTATTTCTTCAATTACAAGGTCTCATTCTGATTTCTAGCAGCAGGATAGTACTTCATCATTTCTTGTAGGTAGTAATCTAGCTAGAGAGTGATCAACTCATTCCTGCTTTCATCTAGACTTCACAAGACACTTCTTCCTCTGAGACTGTTGAAACTTTTCAAAAATGATTTTCAAAAACAGAGACATCAGAAACACTATTTTGTTACCACTTTAAGTGAGTTTCCTTGTAAGTTATTAGTTTTTTTTCAGAGGTCTGCAGGGGGGAATGAAACTCTTCTAAAATAAAAGTATATTTTATTTTTCAAGAATAGCTTTATTACTTGGAAATAAGTGTAATTCAAAGACATTTCACAAATATGAGGTACACTTTGTTTATGGTTATTAGTCATTTATTTCACAATAATCAAGTGCCAAAACCGAGAATTTTGTTATTCCTATTTTCATTTCTACTTCTTCCTCAAAAGACAATTCACCAAGTTACAGAAATCATGCTTCATCAGGAAATGGAACATGTTTTCCACCACAGAACTGTGGGCTCAGCTTCATACTTCAATATGAAAAAATAATCCTATCTCACCAAGAATTGAAGCATGCTTCAAATTACAGTGTATTTTAAATTACAAGCCTTGCAAGTCTTGCATAATTATCTTGACTATAAACCAAAGAGCAATAAAACAGAGGTTTGCAAGTTAGGTAAATTCATAAATAAGGAGCATGATGGAGAATGTAATTTAGTATAACATAGATTCATAGAATCATTAAAGTTGGAAAAAGCATCTAAGATCGTCTAGTCTGCCGGTTCACCTACCACCAACATTGTCCTCTAAACCATGTGTCCCTATACAACAAAATGCTATAAATAGAGCATGGTGATCCAATGAATCTGCTAAACTTTGAAATGTAAATAATACTATTAAAAAAAAATACATCAAATGATTTCAGATACATTTAATGTGAGGTAGTACCTGATGATAGAGTGGAAGGGAAATAGAAATGGAAAACAATTTTATAACCATTCTTACATTAGAACCAAGAGTCCTAATAGCACGCTTCAGTCTTCACTTCTTTTCTGTATCTACTCTATCAGCAGTGCAGAAGAAATAACAAATAGTAGCAGTGCTTTTTTTGCCAAATTTTTAAATGTATTCATCATCTATATTTGGATTATGTCTTTTCTTATCCATTTCATCATTTAAGAATTTCTAAAGTTCATATAAATCAACAGCATGAGCACCATCTGATTTAGATAACTATACACTGTGGCTTTTCCTTGCATCTTATCATATCATTAGTAATACGTTGTGCATGGTAAATCCAATTAAAGACAGCGGCAGTCACAATGGCTATGACCTTCACGAAACTGATTTCACTGAACAAAATAAGTGAAACATGCACAAATAACACTGGTTTAATGTAATCTTATCAAATAATGAAACTGTGTTCTGAGAATGAGCTCTCTCATATCCTCGTTGCGCTGTATCTAGAAACTATACAATAAAAATGGGTAAATAAACTGCCTTTTCCTGGAAGGCTAGAAATAGTAATAGCAGAAATTGTAGGGTTTTTTTATGCTCTAGAATAGTCTGTTATTATTCTGTTTATGTTCCTTCCAGGTTCCCAGGGCACAACTGACAGTCATGCACATCATCTCATTTCACAGAAAAAAACTTCCAAATCAGTAACTCCTAATAGGATACTATGAGAACTTCAGGAAAGAAAAAAAATGCTACTACAAGCAAGATAGGAAGGACTATTTGCTCAAGCCCAGAAGAAAACTACTATGGAGTTCCATGGGTGGGGGGGGGGAGAATGGACTCTCAGAGTCCTGAAATTAATAGATGACAGGAGCTGAGAAACAGAAGAGTGAAAATGCAGAGTCAAAACAAGGTGACAAGATTGAAGAATTCAGACTTACTCCCAGCTGTGGAGCGGCCTACAGAACACCTGGTGTGACCTGGGTACATGAATGGTAGATACAGGGAAAAGTTCCAAAGCATCAAATTGCTGCTGCACTAGACTTGTCCTCTTGTACTGATTGACAATCATCTTTACCAGTACTAAGTAGATGTAGGGATGCTGGGACTTCTGTGGAGTTCACAACAGATCATAGCCATGCAAAAAAACAGCTGCAAATTCCATAAAAGATAACAGACAAACTGGAAAGCCGTGCTTCTCAGGAGTGTCAATGCAGCATTAGTGCTTTTTTGTTTGTATGCTTTTATCCAGAATTTCTCATCACTACTGCAAGCCTATAAAGAATTAGGTTTTAGAAAATCAAATTTGGAGTTCCTGTCTCCTTACCATCACTTAACAGCATTGAGCACTGGAGTAGGATATGGATAGCAAGGAAAACTGTAAATACAACAAATTTAAAAAGTGCCAGGATCTGATTGTTGGTCACAATGGTATTTGTTCACATGCTTTCTGCTCAAAACTAGTCCATCTCCCCATCTCCCCGCCATCCAAAGCAGATTTGACATGGATAAAAGCAGTCCATGGCAGTGAAGGAATGAGCAGCAGAGACTCTCAAGGTCCAAGTGCTTGACCACATTTCCAACATCTCTTTTATTACCAGTATGAATGTATTGTGTGGATTAGTAGCTAAAGAAATAAACTATCCTTTCATTAAAAGGGTCAAACATGTACAGAGGAATTAAAGCTTTCCATGCTTCAGTGTGTCTCAAATCACTATGAAAGGACAAGTTCCAGGAGGATGTTGAAGCAATTTCCTTTCAGAATTGCTCACAGTATCTGTCTTTTCTCCAGTATCTGCTAACTGTATTTGCAAAATCTTCAACCAACACACCCAGTAACAATTGTGGAGGAAATTTTATGATGCAGGTGTCTGTCCCCTGGGAAGAGGACTGAACCTACCTAACTAGTTTGCATGGACAACTACGCAGGCTTTAGATGTTAATAAGTTAAAATGACTACTGTCAGCTGAAGTCTTATTGCAAAACTCTTATTGCAAAACCCCCGAGCAAGATAGACAACATATATAGTTTTTGAGACTCTAAATGAGAAGTGTAACATTTTGTGAGCATGAGTCATGGCATTTTGTATCTTCAGTTGTGATGGAGACAGATAAGACACTTCTAAAAGATTTTTGGGAGTGGAGAACATGTCAATCAGAACGTTAAACGTCAGCTGAGAAAAACATGTTTTCTTAATATTCATTTGCACACACTAATGATTGAGAATTCTACAGACTATGAATATAAAGTGCTGCTGCTTGTATCTCACAGACACATACCACAGAACACTTTCAGTCGTATTTTGAGTTTCAGTTGACAGATTGATGGGTACCAATTGACAATACACTTTAGTGGAATTCTTGACGTTGCTGTGTTCTGGTATAGAGACAGATGCATATTCACAGCAGGAAACATTTCCATATGAATGATCAGTCATAGGAATTGGTGCATTGTGATGTTTCAGTAATGCTGACTGTATGGAAAATGAAAGATGATGAAGACAGTATGACAGTTTTCTCCTACCATTTCATAAAATGTTAGTTTGGATGTTGCAAGGAGCAGTTAAAAGAAAAATAAAGATATGAACTAATAAACTGAAAAGTTTGATTTACATAATCAATTTGTATCTTGAAAATCAATGGGATGGAAGTAGAAAAATCAAAGGTATTTTTGTATCTCAGCTCTTAAAAGTGGTTCCTTTTGAATTGCAAGGAAGTCACTCTGAGGCACAATGGCTCCTCCTGCTGAAACATAATGACAAGATATATTTTCATTCAGAATTTGAATAGACAGTCCTTTAAAGCTATTTTCCTCTTTTGTAAGATATACATATCTATCTATCTATCTATAAGACATGTATATTACATATGTATACATATGCATCTACATATACCTGCATGGAATGTCCTGAGAATATACTTGCAATGCAAACTTAACCATGGCTTGTGCTAGCGCTGACACCAAAACATATGATGAAAGAGTGAATGTTAGATTAAAAGTAATACACAACAGGCTGTGTGACTATAAAATGCTAAAAAAGTCTGTTCACTCTCTTCATATATTTTACATAATACATATTTTTATGTTATTTTCTAGATGATTCATAATCATCTTTGCTAACAAATTCTAAGAAACATGCCACAGGAATGAAGCAAAGGAGTATCACATAAATGAAAATGTCAGAGGTGAAGAAGATTCATGCAAGCATGGATCATACAGTTCTCCAGAATTCCACATAGGAAGGTAATAAAGGAAGAAAAAATGCAGGCTATTTGTGAGAGAATAAATCCCAAATAAAGTAAAATGTAGATAGAACTCAATATACACAAATTGCTTAAACAGATAATTCAGTAGATTGCAAATCTGAATTATTACACAAAAAATTGTTTGAAATTTGAATTGGTGTCATTGCCTTGTCAATAAAATTATATTACAATAAAGTATGTCAATCAAAATAAACCATATACTTCATATTATGTGCCAGATTTAATTAAAATATTTCTGAGATCCATACTTGCATAACTTTCTAGACTTTCCATGGCTGACAGTGACAGTCTACAGCTGCAATAGCAAATCAGTTCACACAACAATGCATACTAATGAAGAAACTGATGCAGCATTTGCTGCCAGCACAGGAGAAAAGACCAAAATTCTGTTGCTGTAATTATGCAGATCACTGGGAATTATAACAGGGTGCTGCTTTCTCTGTACTGTGAATACATACTTCAGTGTTCAGCTGCACAATATGTCACATCAGTGTGTTAATTCCTTGATGCAAGTAGCTTGCACTGCTGTAATATTTATTATCCTTTTTCTCCTGTCTTGTTTTCGCAGAGCATACTCTGAAATTCCGTCAAGTTTTGGGGAATTGCAGATGTTTCACTGTTTCGCTGAGGAAATAAGATACCTTGAATCATCACTAAATTGAAAAAAAAGAAAAAAAAAAGAAAAAAGAAAAAAAAGGATACATTTAGGTATGTAGAACATTCTGCAGAATGTCTTAACGAGGATTTTAATAACTGACAAAGATAATTCGTTCACTATGCTTCTATTTCTCATTACTGTATGCACTTTTACTTCTGGCGGTTTCACATTCTAAGGTGACATCATGGTTGTTACCTACTGAGCACTTATAACCACAACAAAATAGATAAATAAATAAATAAATAAATAAATTCATGCATGCATACATACATACATACATAAACCTATCAACAAATGTTTCAGGTAAACAACTTTTTCACATTTCCAGCAGCATGTTCTCACTCAGATACTGGATATAAAGCACTTCAAAGAGATGGAACCAAAACCAAAACTTTAAAAAGGAAAGTACAGTTCTCCCTGCAGTTTCTTGGCAAGATGTCTGATCTTTTAGTTTGTCATTCAAATTGGCCAGATTCAATACCTTTTTATATGAAAGCATAAAAGAATTCAACTGTCTATCTAGCATCTACTGTATGTTCAAAAATGAAAAAAAAAAAAAAATGTAGTGCTTAGGGAAGATAATGTTCTGACTGATTCATTCCTCAGAGTATTGTTAGTTAAGCCGTAGCAGTTCTTTATGTGTAGAAAGCTACTGTAGCAGAGCAGGGGTGAGTAAATGATGAACAGCAGTTCAAACTAGCCCAGAAAACATTTTATAGTCTCTGGGAACATCACTGGCCAACCCTCAACTCACACTATCTGTCATCACCCTAGAGACAAAACTTATGAATTTCAATAATTCCCAAATGGGTTGCAATTATGTGTGATAGAAAATAGAAGAATTCTTCTTTCTGCTTCTGAAGGCTGTCTGGAAGCTTCCATATGAAGCTAAAGGACTACGAGGAAAATGATGAGACACGAACAGATGTGGGCTAAAGCCTTTGTTTGCATTCTTGTTGATCCTGAAGTATCAGTTGATCCTGAAGATTGAGAAGCACATCAGTTTGCTTCCCAGTCAAAACCTAGAGTAGCAGAGATGAAGAAAGAAAGGAAAGTATCAAAAAGATGGTATCTAAAGCAGGAACTATAAGAAAGAATGGAACAGGTACTTTAGCAGGGACTGTTGTGATTGGACAAGGGGAAATGGATTCAAACTAAAAGAGGAGGGATTTAGAGGATGTAAGGAAGAAATTTTGTACAGTAAGGGTGGTGAGGCACTGGAGCAGACTGCCCAGAGAGATGGTGGATGCCCTTTTCTTGGAGACATTCAAAGTCAAGCTGGACAGGACTCTGATCAACCTGATCTAGCTGTAGGTGTCCCTGTTCATTGCAGAGGAGACAGACTCGCCTTTATAGTTACCCAATTTTAGTTATCAAGTCTCTGAGTTTATATTTATAAAAAGGAGGACAGGAGGACAAACAGAGACTTTTGACCATCTGTGTATGTGAAGTATTTTTAGCTTTTTCTAACAGTTTCAGTAAGGTCAGAACAACAGATCCACATCAAGTAAAATATAGCAATACCTTGCAGGCATAGAAGTGGATCTTGAGGTATTTTCTGAAAATGTTATAGCACTTGATGGAGCGATTGAAATGTCCATAGTACCAATGCAGTTATGTTTGAACAGACTAATTTGTTTATTAACATTGATGAAATGCACTTGAAAACACTTGAATGTCTTCAGTATTAGAAAACCTGAAATATTATTATCAAGTACATACTAATATTAGAATTGCAGAAGACCAGAAATATCAGAGAGCCTGAAAACATTAGTACAGCAATGAAAAACCTGTGCAGAGATCATGGTAGAACAAAGATAATGGTTTGCGGAATTTGATAAAGACATCAATAGATAGTTTGCTTTTGATAGCTTCTGAATCATATTTTTCATCTACTACATTTTATGTATCATAAAATTACAATACATATTTCTTATTATCTGTTTTCTAACTGCTCTTTCTCTTGACAGGAAGGCTTTTTCAGTGAACATAGAACAGAATAAAGTTTCCAGCTACTTAGAAAAAGGGCATAATTACCCAAGGGATACATTGCATGTATTTTCTCCTGCCAGCATCACCAGGTAACTGCAGAATTACAGCCTTCTTGATTTGAGGTATATACTTTATTTCAAAGTTTATTCCTCAGTATCTTTGATCATCTCATCCTAATAAAATATAGAACATTTTAAAAAGTCACCTGCCTGTGAGATTGAGGATTCTTGTTGCTTTCCTAGCAATTGCCCAGTGACTACAAAGGGCTATAAGAAAATTAAAGTAAAAATGTGATAATAAAAACAGCACATATATCATCTGCAGCATTGCACTGCATAGCTAATATATGGCATAATGTTGAAAGTCAGGATAAAGCACAATTGTACTTGTCTAGGTCTTTTCTTTTACACAGATTAGCAAGGAATAATCAATCCAATGCGCTGCTCTTTCTGTAGACTTATTGTAAAATGAATGGAAAGTACTTAAAATCTGAATTTCTCAATTGTCATTTGTTCTTTGATCTCTTTTCTTTTTTGTACCACCTGTGAATTATTGTATCTATTGTACCTACTGTATCTATTATTAAAAGGATAAAGGAGACAGTATTGAAATTAGGATATCAAATTAGCATAGCAGCAAACAAGTGGCTGCTTTCAAACAGCTTTCAAAGGCATTTTTATTCTACAGATGCAGAAAAACAGAGCTAAAATAATCTTTTACTGGGAGCAGAGAAGAAAGTCGTAATACATGATTGAAATATTTCCAATGTGTACTGACAAGACAGATCCCTTTCGAGAAGTATAGCAGAACTAGAATCAACAAATGAAATCACAATTTTCTAGTAAACAAATTAAATGACAGCTTTGGCCATGAACATTCTATTAGAATCACATTGAGTAGCTAGCCACTTACCTCTGACAATTAATGCATTTGATAACTTCTTAACCATAGTAAATATGCTATGTCTATGTTCAAGCTACTTGTTCATTTTTCTTAGAGTCCCTTTTATTGTCAGTGTGAAATACCTACTAACAAGTAGTTTAGAACAGGAGTCAAAAAGGAAATGGTCTAAATTTCCCTTGAGCAGATTATCTCACTCTGCAGTCCAGGAGTTATGCAATGGTCTTATCTTAAGTACTTTAAACTAGGCAGCTTAATCTTGGTCAGTCTGTTTTAACACACTTGTACCTTGCCTATTTCTGAAATAACAAAACATAAACTCTACTTTCCATTTTTCAAGACAGTTTTGCACTGGGAAGAAAGAAAGAGTCTTTGAAACACAAAGAAACAACTAGGTCCCTAACAGGGTAGGGCCAGCAGCTGGCTCCTTTTGTGTCCCAGAAGAATTCATCAAGTAGTTGATAGACCAAGGCTAGCTAGCTGATATGAACATATTTGGAAAGACAGAGATGATTGAAATTGATTGCTTGCCACCAAAACATGGCATGTTTTGCATGAGTAGTCCATGGGGAAAGGATACATGCTGATGTGTGTGTGTATCTTTTTTGTGTGTGCATGTCTTTTTATACAAAGATTGCAGCAGAAGAACAGAGTTAAAATTTACCAAAAAAAAATGTACTAACTTCCTCAAGAGTAATCCAGTATATCTGTCAAGATTGAGAAGAACTACTTTAAACTGGAAATGTCAGAATGAAACCACTCTACTTTATTTCTTTTGTGTGATATTATAATGAAGAACTCCTTGCTACCAGGGGTCAATAATACTAGATGCCTAAGTAGGCTCACAAGTGACAGGAGAATTTTATGGAGGAAAAAAGGAAAAAAAAAACATCTAAAACCAAATCACCAAATGCTGTCAAAATCAAAGACATTCTGAGATCCCAAAGTCTATTAGTAATGAAAAGAAATTTGGGAAAATATCCTGGAAATGAGCAAATAATGACTTTATTCATATACTCTTCTGTAGATTAATGTTGGATAGTAGATATTCTCTCTGACAGAGTGATGTTTCTTCTCATCATCTTAAATACTCTTACCAGATTAGGGGCTCTCTCTCATTTCCCAGAACATCTATTCTTCTGATTTCCATTCTGTAACCTGAAATACTTAAAGAAGTCAAGGTTCAGACACTTCAAAGAACTATCAAAATGCCAATAGAGGAGGGATACAAAAATGATCCAAGGGATGGAACACTTCTCCTACGAGGACAGGCTGAGAGAGCTGGGGCTCTTCAGCCTGGAGAAGAGAAGGCTCTGAGGTGACATGATAGCAGCCTTTCAGTATCTAAAGGGGAGCTACAGGAAAGAAGGGGAGAGATTCTTTAGCAGGTCTGTGGTGACAGAACAAGGGAAAATGGTTTCCAACTTAAAAAGAGGGGAGATTTAGGTTAGATATAAGGAAAAAGTCTTTTACAGTGAAGGTAGTCAGGCACTGGAACAAGTTGCCAGGAGGCGTGGATTCTCCTAATTCCTGGAGATGTTCATGGTCAGGCTGGACCAGGATCTGAGTAACCTGATCTAGCTGTAGGTTTCCCTGATCATTGCAGGGGAGTTGCACTTGATGACCTTTAAAGATCCCTTCCAACTCTAAAGATTCTATGATTCTAAGATTCTATTTCTGTATCTTCTGCAATTTGTCTAGATATAAGACTGAAAGCACCAGAATATAATCAAATGCTTGGTCAGCCCGAAGGCACAGTTGAATAAAAGACTTACCTTTAAGCTACATTGCAGTTCCATTTATTTCAGTCAGACCTAAGTAAGTAGTGAATTGCTTTATTGAATCAGGGTCTGAGTATATTTCTCTGAAATATTTAAACTACCTTTCCTGAAACTTTTCTCACAGCCTGTGATAACTGCCTCTGGTAACATGAAAATATGTTGGTATATATAAATTCTGGTACATGTAATATGCCAGTGAAAATATCTATGTTTACTCTCTCACACCTCTCTCACTCATGGCTCAAGTAAAGCATTCAAGCGGTCCAGCACAGAGGGGTTGCAAAAGTTAACATTGTCCATCAACAGTCACCACACTGAAGGACCTGAACCAGCATTCCATCCACCCACTCAAAAATGCCAAGGCTGTTAGAATCAGCAGCTTGGACCTGCAGCAGGTTTAAATGACAGAACTCTTCTATTGGAAGAGCAAACTCTGTCTTTGAATAAGAACTTATTTTGTTGTTCAGTCGCTGGGTAAGTACAGTTTGCTCACTAATTCAGTCCCTCCAGTTTGCTCACTAATTCAGCTGTAACACTTCTTCCTCCTTCACCCAGAGATTTAGGTTTGTAATTCAGGATGAAATTGCTCCAAGCACACAGCACAAGTTTGGATTTTGTGTTGAGAGACATGGTTTAGTAAGTACTATTGGTGATAGGTGGATGTTTGGACTGGATGATCTTGAAGGTCTTTTCCAACCTTGGTGATTCTGTGATTCTATGATTCTGTGATTCTCTACTCTAGAGCTGTCAGGTAGCTGTGCACCAGGTTAAACTCTGATGGTTGCATACAGATTACCAGTGACAGTTTAATATACTTTGTTAATTATTTGTTTTTTGTATTTATACCAGTCAGCTTTAAAATGGCTGAAAGTGGTTTTGGGTGTTTGGTGTTAGTAGCAGGAGAGTTGCAGGGCTCTTCTTTGAGGAGAGGTCGAGGCTGCCTTGTACCAAACACAGCCAGTTCCAACAGACTCCTATGACCTATTGCATGGTACAGCTGGGCCCAGCAACCAAGATGGTGCTGACTTAGGGAAAACAAGTTTAAGACATGGCAAAATGTTGCACGGCAGTAAGGAGCGAGGGAAAAGTGAAAGAAATAGCAAAAAGTGTGCTGTGTGGAGAATGCACAATGGGAACAGATTTTTCCTGACTTGACTGCAGCCTGTGGAAGAGCTCACATTGGAGCACAAGAAGAAAAGGAAAGAGTGGTAGGATAAGGGTCTGACTGCAGCCCCTCATTCAACCTTATAAGATATTTCAACCTGTTTTCTCCAGCTGTTTTGCTGAAGTAGTAAGCGAGCATCTGGGAGGACAATGTGGCTGATGGCTAAGCTTAACCCACTGTAAAGGTTGCTTTTACAAACTTGTTTAACGTACATGCAGAACAAAAGATCACAGACATCACAAAAAAAATTACTAAAATGCTATGTCATATGTTCTGTTGCATTAAACTCCAGGAGCAAAATCTAATCTTTCTTATACAGCAACTCAATAAAACATAAGCATATCCTTTCATTATTCTCTCTTCAGTAAGCATTCTACTGTGTACACATGCTTTAAAGATTCACAGAGTAAGGAAGATTGGTTGAATCAAGGTTCAAACAGTCACATTTCTTTATAAATCAGTGTTACATAAACTAGGAGCTATAGTACAGTCCATTTCTATAGGAAGTCTATTCTGCCATGTAACACGGGCCACATGTATTAAATCCTGCTTTGGATCCAATAACTGTGATTGAGCCAGAGCTTATCAAAAGGGTTTGGCAAGAAATAATTAAAAAGGGAATGAGGCCAAGATATTAAACTTCCTAAAACTGCTGGGAAATGACAGTTCTTAGAAACAGAAGACAATATATCCTAACAAAGAAGCCTGAAATGTGAGAGAAAACGAAACCAGAGAGTCATAAAAATAATTCAGTCTTATGTGTTCAATGAGACAGAAAGCAATAAAGTACGCTAACTATGCTAGACCTAGATATTTCAGTTTAAATTATAACCCTAAATTGAAAATGTTCGTTTCCTTCCAAAGGCAACCAGAATCCCCAAAGCATCTGGTTGTTTTGAATAATACATAAAGAGGAAAAAAATTATTCTAACTTCCTTAGGAAAATAAGTTGATATTTTGTTAGAATTATAAACTTTACAGGGCTCTTTCAGAAAAATAAAAACGTCTTGAGAAACATCAGTTTCTCCCTTAAACTAAAGCATGTCTATTAATTTAAACAATTTGTTCTGGTTTCATTCAGTAATTATCAATACGTCATGTTTAACTCAGACAAACAGTCAACAAGTTAGTCAAAGGCTTAAGAGATCCAAAGTTGACATTATAGCACAGCTTTTACTTTTAATCAAATTATTTTAATAAAGGTCTGATATCACAAAGATTTGTATGTGTGCTTCATTTTTTGTACTGTGATTAGTCGTATCCACTTCGGTAGGAATAGTCACAAAGCATAAAATCAAGCAATTTACATGTCTCTATGTAGGACTGTAGCTTAATACAACTGAGAAAAATAATTTAACTATTAGACTCCAGCTGAGAAAACCATGAAAGGCACTGATCCCAAAAGAGATCTGGAGATTTTAATTGGGAATGAATTAGATAGCTACATAATATGACTTGAAAACAACAACAACAAAAAAGGAGTAATACAATTCTGATTGAGGTATCTCATCACATAAGTAGGGAGAAAATTATCCACTCTGTTTTGGTCAGATGAGGAAAATAGTAGTTCTATTTAGGACATAAATGTATGTAATTACATTATTGAAAATGAAAAGTAGGAATAATTATTAGAAAAAAAATGTTATGTTAAAGCAAACTATTAAGCTGCAGCATAATCAGTTGGAGAAAAACACAAAAAGCAGAACAGCAGGAATTTCAACCGTCATTGGAGATAATGTGAGAATATGTACTTGCAGGACAAGTCCTCAGCTGGAAGACAACTTAAGCAGTTTCTTTTCTGTATTTCCATTTTGTGTCATTCCATGAGCTGTGTAAATAGCACGAGAAACTCTAAGTCAGTTTTGGATGTAATGACATACTGAAGATATAGACACACTGTCTGAGAGTATTCCCTCTCAAGGGACTTTTCTTTTGGGCACCAAACATGTCTTGTGACTGAATCCAACTGTGCTGAATCATGCCATAATTAAATAATTATAATTACTTACATTAACTGTAATTTAATCTAATTACCTAAAAGCTCACTGTAAGCTTGTGTCTCAAATTAGCAACTTTTTTTCCCATTGAAAGACAGATGTCCTGTGTGGTAACTGTCAGTGCAATTTCATGTTTTTTACAACCTGTCTTCCCCTGCCAATTTAACAGAATAACAGGTACTTGCTCTTTGGAGAATTTAGCTCATTAGCTAAAAAATTTTGAATCCAACTGAGTCTTATGTAGACTTGGAATTACAGCTCTTTAGTAACTGTAGCAGCATAGATAATGAAGATTTACAATACTTCCCATTATAAAAATGTTTTTCTGTTGCTGTTGTTTTTATGACTTTAATGCATGGAACTATTTGGGCCAAAATTTTCTATGTGCCATGATTTCAGTTTTAATATAAAACCCCTCAAACATTCCGTAGGCACTGTGAAAACATTAACTCCTTCTGCTTAGGATCTTCTGGAGAGCAAGACGACTCCTTCTATGAGGATTTCTGGCATTTGCTGGGATGTACAGAAAAACTAAGAACAAAGAACTTGACCCACTTCTAGCATAAGAGGTTTCCAGTTTCCCCTCAATGCAGCAAAGTATATCAGGCAAAGAAACCACTTAATTTGAATGCAAAAGTAAGAAATATGGAGGGGGCAAGGGAAGGGAACAAATGTACTGGTGCCAAAGAAATAAATATTGTAGAACTGAAACTGGAAGATGAAAGAGAGAGGATTCTGTTTCACAGCTTTTTTTGGAAAAAGAGGCTGGGCAAGAAAGCTGTGACTACACAAATGTAAGACTGAGGAAAGAAACTATCTCAGGGAAGGTGATTAAGCATACACTGTGAAGTACAAAGCACAGCACCACGCTTACAGAGCTAACTAGATCTCAGTAAGAGGTGAGTAGTACTGGCCTACCACAGAGCACTAGTGACACAACCACAACTGGGGACTTCTTTCACATGAAACACTGCAAATAGTTCTGCCTTTTCAATTGGTGGGAATTAGCTCTCCACATCAAGGAAAACATGAAAAATTAGGCTTTGATTGCTCATGCAAAGTGATTGCTCCTGCATGGTAGATTTCTTTAGGAAAGTATGCTGTGAATTGTTGTGAAGTATGCAAAAAGGAAAAAGCATATTGTCCTAGGGACCTCAATTAGCTCTCCAAGTGGAAAAATCACGATACACAACAATGGCATTCAGGAGGTGACTAAGGCAGAGAAGCACTGGATGGACAACAAGAGCAGGAGCTGAAGACCCATATATAGGAACGTTCTTCCTTGGCTCTGAACTATTTGGCTAAGATCCTATTTTTCTTGGTTCGTATGAGTTTGCTTAATAACTCAGTTGGCTACACCATACAGATACAAGTACTACACAGACCAGATATCATGTAAAGAGGAGTCATACACAAGATTTAGAAGCTCTTTAAAATGATATAGATTCAAAACATCTTTAAAGCATTTTTAGCTCACCCCACTAAATAAATATACACAGGTAATAGAATCTTACATGTTGTGAACACAGTGAGCTTATTTTACTTCTCTACAGGGGCCTGATCAAACATGCCTCTAAAGCCAAGAAGAGACACTCTTCAGCAGTGCTTGGATCATATCCTATCCATGTTCTCCTTTCTTGATACTGAGGGAAAGTAGAGAAGGGGAAGTATATGTATACTATATGTAGAAAAGTCTTTTTCTTTTCTTTTCTTTTCTTTTCTTTTCTTTTCTTTTCTTTTCTTTTCTTTTCTTTTCTTTTCTTTTCTTTTCTTTTCTTTTCTTTTCTTTTCTTTTCTTTTCTTTTCTTTTCTTTTCTTTTCTTTTCTTTTCTTTTCCCATTTAGCCCCAGGATGCGAATGCAGGAAACAAATAAACCAGACTCTGTGATCTAGCACACAGCGCACTCCACACACTTACACACTTTCCCCCTGAAAAATTCAATTTCAGTAGTCATTTCTTCAACTGCAGTACTAATTTGTAATAGCAAAGCGACCACTGTTATAATGTCACATATAAAGAAGCTTTGCTTGTTCAAAAAGGCAGCTCAGTAAAGTGAGTTCTCCCATTCTTTACGTTTTATGACTTGTGATTCTACTGCTTGTCAGTTCATTTACAAGACTCTTTATGCTATGAAAATAACTGGTGACACAATTGTCAGAAAGGAAAGTCTCTAAGGACTATAGAACAATGTTTGTGCATATGTGAATGAACCACTTTCTATAAGCAGGAGGTTTTTAACTGCTTGGTGGTAAGAGATCCTTTTTTTTTTTTTTCTCAGATTCTATGATTCTGGGTAAGAGTGCTGCAGTTCTGTGACCCCATTTCCAGACAGGGGTGAGGCTGAACATTTACTCCCAGTAGCAACATATGTACACTATAGAGTGTAAATATATAGATGAACATCTATCCACATACATAGATCAAGCCACACAGATCAGCACATACAGAGAACACACAGCACTCACAAAAAATGAACAGCACAAACAGCCCAATTTGCTCGTCCTCTTCAGCTATTAGTATTGAAGCCTGTAAATAGAACATAAGTGTGTGTGCCCATATACATAGCCATTAATAGGTATATTTGTGTACTTATATGTACAATACGGATCACTCCAGCTGCTAGCCTTAGGCACTTAGTATATCTAGTACCTAGTCCCAGATTCTGCTGTCATCCCTGCTGCTGGTGTACAGGCCTGTGAACCTCTGGAGTTTCATGGTCCCACTTCAGCTGCTGGTAATAACACCTCTTCCCCTCATCTCTGAGTAGTCTGTTTTGAATTCATTGGTACTCACAAACACACTCAGGATGGAAAGCTCTCCCACATGGACAGTAAAAAATAGGATTTAGTAAGAAGATAAGGCACACTTTGGTAATCAAGTACAGTCAGAAATGTGTGCTGACCAGTAACCTGATTACATTCAACTGGATCCGTAAACCCTTTCTCCCATTTTCCCACACCTCACCAGTCCATCCATCTTTCTCTACCTTTATTCCCTGCATGCCCATAATAAGTCCCACAAAAGACTCTTCTGCCTACATCCCATAGGTCATCCTATTAGCTCTTAATTAAAGAGTAGAAGACAACAATTACATAACTTCCCCTTGTGTAGCTGACATACAACCAATTATATTTTTATAAAGTAATCTGAAACTGAACAGAATATAGGAACAAGTACTAGCAAGAAAAAGAAGGTTTGGGATTTGCTTACACATAAATTATTATATTCATATTAGCAGTTCTTTATTGTGTGCTGGGTGAGAGAGTGGCTGCAAAGCATATATTAAGATATTTAATGCAAAGAGTTAAACAACAAAAGCATTTCCCTTCTGAGGGCTAATTACAGACCCATCACATGCAGTCATGAGGGTTCCATATTTGCATTAGTAATGGAGGAATTAGCAGAGAAGATGTTGTACCAGATCAAATTCATCCTACCTTTATGGAAAAAATATCTAGAAAATTTGGAATAATCATTAAGCCTCCTCTTGTGAACACTATGTTTAAGTGCACTAAAACAAGTCTGAAGTAGGTTGTTACATCTGGAGCAACTTTTTTACCCTGAAATAGTGGAACGGGCAAGAGCACATGTTTCTCTGGAATGAGCATCCATGTCTTCCAAACAGAATTTGGTTTGCTTGAAACCACACAGCCTGTCTGAACGGCAAGTAGTATAAATCACCCAGTCACTAATTTTCAACATAGTCACTACCACCAGCTATGCATTTTTGCCAGTGATGAGCAAGAATCTGCCTGCCACACTCATAAAAATCTGTACCAATAATCAGGACCCACTGTCACTGCCACCACTGCTGAAACAAACCGCTCACCACCTCACAGTGCTCACATTCAATTTTTGGTCTCCATAAGCATTCTGTAAGCTCTGATGAATGTCAGTGTGTTCAATTTTTTTCACAAGGAGGAATTCAATTCCACGCCTTTGCTTCAGATGGACTTCCATTTCAGATATCATTTTGTAAGACTGCTCCACAGCTGCCATCTGTCACACAGCAACAAAATGTAATGGAGTATTGGTGGGAATGTTCATTCTCTACTTCCATACAATCAACATCCATCTCCAGTACTGTGGGCCAACATAATATAATAGAAGGCATTACTTTTAGAGCAGTTCTCATATTATGATTTTCTATGATTTTGCATTAAAACAGTCCTTACTGCTCTTTTATCCAAAGACAGCTAACAAAATTCATCCAGAGTAGTCTTTTTTTTTTTTTTTTTTAATATTTTCCAGATACTATGGCTAGAAAACAGCATCCATGGAAGAGTTGTTGTTACTCGATAGGTGATAACTTCCAACAACTAACACACAGCGTGGATCTAGAATGGCATACAGAAGGAAAGAGAGATGTCTTCCTTCAGATCAGCCAATCTCTCAGTGATTCATTCTACACAAGACTTTATCATAGAAAATCATACAGTTCCTTCCTAGCACACTCAGTCACTGTATTTATTGTTATTCAGTTCTTAAGAAATCGTTTTCACATAACACCTTTAAAAACCTTTGATACTTTGATACTTTCAATCATTGTATTTATTATTTTTCAGTTCTTAAGACACCACATTCGTATAACACCTTTAAAAACTTTTGATACTTTCCAACTTACAGCTTGAGAATAATTTTTTCAACCATGGTTCTCTCCTTGACAATCTGCTCCCAGAATGTTCTGAAGAGTACTGTATTGCTTGGAGGGTAGAACACAGGACTGAGTGACAAAAAGAATTACAAATAAAGATAAGATGTGACTTTGAGGTGGGAGGTTGAAGTAAGAGGAACAGACAGATTGATTAGAAGAGCCCAGATTTCTCTCCTGTACATCAGCAAGCTCTCAACAGTAGGAAGGAAATATTGTCTGTTCAGATGGGCTATTGCTTAACACCTAAGGCAACCTGTGGGAGATGCCAATATGATTCCCATCAAATGAGGGCTGGACTTTCAGATTAATTGTGAATGCTTTCACATCACTATCATTCTTCTGCTTTTGTTCTTTCATGCTTCAAAGGGGGAACATGTGCAGAAGGAAAGTTAAGTGTCCAGAGTACTGTCTTCCTCTGGCTAGTGGTAGACACTAGTGTTAAGAACAAATACTAAGATGTTTCTGGGCGTTTTTGAAATTTATGCTCTGAACAACAACAACAACAAAATCCTTCACATCAGTTAGCAGGTATATGGATTATAAGTTTGGACTTCAAAGTTGGCGTTCCTATGTAGCTGTAGCATAAAGGACAGAGTTTTCTCTTTGCACCTCAATTTTTGGGACTCTCTCACATGAGCAACCACAGCATTCATCAGAACTCCTCACTGAAATGCACAGCTACAGGACCAGAGCATGGGGACAGATAAAAGTTAATCATACTGCCAGCAAGTTTAAGTAGTGACTTTTTTAAGTCATTACCTTTCAGGGACCCCATATATTCAACTCATGAGCATCCACTGAAACTGCTTGTAGACTCTTTACAACACTTGGATATATTTCAGGTTTTCGCAACCCATCTGCTCCATGGCAAATGCCCAGTGTTTTGCTTTTGCTGCTCTGGCAGTTTTGGCATTAGTGTGTGATCAATATGATTCAGTATGCAGTTTTGATCTAGGTTCAGAATGGCATATAATTTGATTTTTTATTGAACTGTAACCTTAGAACAATTGCAACTGTGGCTTCTAGTATCTTAAGGAAAGGTAAATACTAAAGCATGTATTTGAAAAGTGCAAGATTTATTAATATGTCTAAGTTTCATAATTTTTGTTATGATTTGTATTTCCCTACATATGGAATCTTATTCTCTTCTTTCCAATTTATTAGCAGAGTAGCTTTAACTGTAAGAATAAACTAAAAGAACTATCGAGAGAGGTTGCATTCTAGGAATAGTCTTCATTTCCTACTCCCCCATCTCTACCTCGAGAGACTGGAGTTTTTCCTTCCACACATTCTGTTAAGAATTGAAGAGCACATTAGCTGTCAGATAAGAAAAACAGTCTTTTAGCCTCTGCACATAAATAATAATTAGGAACTATGCCAGCACTTCAGGCTACAAACTGGCTTTTTGTGGATTTGTTGGATTGGTAGTACAAACCAAAGCACTTAAACTTTATCCAAAGTTTACCCTACAAGCTTGACAGTCAAATTATTTATGAGGCATTCGTGGCTTCCTGGCTGTGTACAATATCTTAAGTATATATCCATGAGTACAACCTTGCATCTTTACTCTGAGTGTTCCTAGCCTTGTTTAGAGCTGGAGCAAAATATAGATTTACCCTCCTTAGAAGGGCAATAGAGATTTATATGCTATTCCACAGAAATGCTGATTTTAATAGTAATATGCACATGAGCTAATTACAAATTTTCCTGGAGTGCTTTAATTAAAGATTTCGACTTAGAGAAAGGCAAAATCAGTGTAACTAATACAAAAATCTGAAAAGACCATAACCACAGCACTGTCCTGCCCTAACCTCAAGCAGTTGAGACTACAAAAGGGGTCAGAGCCCTTGATCTGCAGGGGGAGAAGACAAATAGGAAAAATATTTTTGGTAGATCAGGAGAAGACAGCTCCATTCTAAAAGGCTTTTCTTAGCTTTGAGAACCTTATTCTGATATGTTTGATCTTGCAATGATTTGAATGGATAAACGCTATTTCCTTTTTCGGGGCTAGGATGTTTTTGAGTAGTTAAGTGTGCTTCTAGTTTAAGGTCCTTTCACTTCAGAAGGCAAACAGTTGAAGAGCATGAGAAGAAAGAGGCTTATGCTTTTATCTGAGCTTCATACTATGACTGATCAGTACACAGCACCTGATGCAGACAAGCCTCAGTGTCTCAGCATGTCACAGCCAGAGACCTTCTTGTTTAGAATTAATTTAACTACTATCTCATCCAGTACCTGCTTGTTTTTGCCACGTTTACTCTGCTATACAAGGAAGGGCAGTTAAAATTGCACTGCACAAGGGCTGCTCTGAAAGTAGTGCCTCCAATTTTATTATGTTGGCCCATGACATCAATGGCAGATGTTGGTCATATAGCCATAGAGATTGAGCCTTCTCACCAATATTCAGTTACATTTTGTTGCCATATGACAGATGGCAGGAGAGGGGCACTCTGACAAAATGGCGTCTGACATGGAAGTGCGTATGAAGCAAAGGTATGGAACTAATTCCTCTATCTAGAAAAAAATGCACCCTTTGTCATTCATCGGTGCTTGAAGAACATTTCTGGAAACCAGACAGTGGATGCAAGTACAGTGAGGTGATGGGTCATGCATTTCAGCAGTGGCAGCAGTAACATGAAAGGCAAGCCACGTTCTGGACAGCCATGCAGATTTTTATGAGTGCAGCATGCAGGCTCTTATACATCACTGGTGAAAATGCATAGCTAAGGGTGGTGGCCCTGTTGAAAACTAGTATTCTGTAGCTGAGAATTTGTTCTATTTTTTGATAACAACAATTGGTGTTATTATGCTCCTTTTATCTGTTATAGTTTCCATGGAAATAAATAGAAGACAATACTTTTGGAGCAACCTACGTACTTTTTGTTGCAGGGTTATGGCAGGAGCCTGCAAATGAAAAAGCATTGCTTATGGAATATCCTACTCAGTACTGCTGTGAAATAGTCACTTCAGCAATTGGAGAAGAAAAGCAACAAAAGGCTGAAATTCCAGGATGACATTAAAATCCAGTCTGTTATTATGTTGTTTATACTGAAGCTCATGGCTCTGCTTTTGTTAAGGGTCTTGTCAGCTTTTCCATTATGTGTTCTTATTTTACGGGATTTGTTGGTCATAGAGATCCACTCCAGGCACAGCGTGAATGGTAAGAGAATAAAATTTGGCCAAAGGCAGAAAATATTGTTTTCAGCTGATAAATTCACAGCTGGACTGACTCTCTGCTTTACCATGCCAAAAATAAATGGAAAAGTAAGCGTGTATTCCTGTAAAATGAAACACTAAGAATCAGGATCTTTAACTTGTTTATTTTGGGGGATCTATTGGGAGAGGGAGTTTAATATACTAGAAACTATTAAGCATTAGAATGCAATTGAATAAGGTAAATGTTCTAGGCAGATCCTTTCAGCATGGTCATGTGCATTGTTTCACTCATCCCTAACTCAGGATGACAGGGTGGGATTCAGTTATATTTGTACAAGTACACTTTAATCACCCTTAAGAAAAATGTTCACAGGTCTTTCTAAAGCTGCAGCAATCCAGGTAAAATGGATGGCTCTAAGCTGCAAGCAGAAATCCAAATAGCCTCAAACTCTGGATGCAGTCACACTTCAGTTCACATGTCATAACATGAAATCCGCAACATCTACGAAGCATCTCTGACCAAAAAAAAAAGACTCACCATTTAAGCATCACATAGGTACACCTGCAGGTAAGAATTCTCTACATTTTAAAAAGTAATCATCTCATTTAAAATGTTCATTAAACTATCTGGTAAATGTAGCTGTGTATTTCCTTTCATTTTTAATGATCATAAGGAAAAATGCTGAAAAAATTTAGATCTTCACTTTTTCAAAGAAACTCTTCTAACATTCTCATCACATAATTGACATCTGGAAAGTATACAAATGTCGATTCACATAATCGATATCTGAGCCAATACGAGATAATTTTTAAAGTGAAATTAATATACATATATAGAGAAAAATAGCTTTAAAAATAGTGCATATTTCTGAATACCTTCTTAATTTTAGAAAAGCATTTATAAACTTAAATTTGTCGATATTTGGGTTTAAACAGCGTGCCAAGATTTCTTTCTTTATTTACTCATATCCAAGACACTCTCAGCTTGACTGCAGGGAAGAGAATATAAAGCAGAGCTAGGAGGGAGGACACTGGTTTCAGCTTCTGACCATGTTTGCTTCCTTTATGATCCCAGATGTGGTCCTGTACTGTCCCAGTGTCACAGAACTTCTTCCTGCCTCAAGATTTCATGAGATTTTCAGATAAAAGAGGCAGAAAAGTCATCTCATTAAGGGAAAAAAGATACAGCACAGCTAGCTTCTAACAAGAAAAGACATTTTTTTCTCACTTTGCTGTGTGAATCAAGTGATATTATCAGCTCTTGGGGGAATACATAGAACCATTTAAGCTCTAGAAAATTCACAGTTTTCCCATGTCTTTAGTCTATAAGCACATTAGCAACCATTTGCCTGAATGTTTAGATGATAGTCCATTCCTGCAAGACTTAAAAAGATAAGCTTTCCCGAAGCTTTTATAAAGAGTTGTAAATCCTGTTGGACAAGAGCACCACAATCATCCTGCTACATCTGAACCCGGTGCAATTATTTACAACATCTTCTTAGCTCACCTCCATCAAGTTCTAAACCTTGAATCTCTGGCTTTCAACCCAGTTACCACAAACAGTGGGAGGTCTCATGTATCACATTAATACTTTTGGCACAGCAGCAGGAGGCACTGTAATTGCCTCAGCCTAATTCCTTCATCTATGTCTGTACATCACTGAAGAACTGGCAATTATTTCTAAATATTTGCAGTTGGGTCTTTTAAAATACATTTATAATGCTAATATTTTGTGCAGCTCAGAAACTATAAACTGCACCGCCTGTTCATTACTGTTTGGTGTGTTTCACTTCAGTGACACTACAGTGTATCTAATGGAATGGAAGCCTGGTGCTTTTATTGCTACATGAATTTTAGCAGGGTTTCTAGACCACGCGGCTACTCTTCTTCAACTCTGTAATGGGTCAACATGAGCTGCTGCATATCTAGTGGGCTATTAGGATGAAATAGAAATTATGAAGCACATAGGGTATATAAACCAGGAAGAGAACTCCGGTCACCTGAGATTATACTCTCCTGACAAGTCACTGTGCTAAGATCTCCTTCTATTTATATATAATCTTAATATATTCATGCTCAGAGTAATTAGGAAGCATGCTGTATATGTTCATAGAATCATAGAATCATAGAATCATAGAATGGCCTGGTTTGAAAAGGACCACAACGATCATCTAGTTTCAACCCCCCTGCCATGTGCAGGGTCACCAACCACCAGACCAGGCTGCCCAGAGCCACATCCAGCTTGGCCTTGAATGCTTCCAGGGATCGGGCACCTACTACCTCTCTGGGCAACCTGTTCCAGTGTGTCACCACCCTCTGAGTGAAAAATTTCCTTCTAATATCTAACCTAAACCTCCCCTGTCTCAGTTTAAAACCATTCCCCATTGTCCTATCACTATCCACTCTTGTAAACAGCCATTCCCCCTCTTGTTTACATGCTCCATTCAACTACTGCACAACCACAATGAGGTCTCCCCAGAGCCATCTCTTTTCCAAGCTGTTGTCCCTAAGTGAAGGATATTGCATATTTGATAGCTTTACGGTACCTTACTTTATGTATTTTCCTTTGGCAGGGCAAAATGGAAGTAAATATCAGTAGAGATTAAGAAGTATGGACAAAAATCAATTCACAAACTCACAAAACATCCCTTAGGTAAGAACTTGGATGAGTGGGAAAGTTTCACAAACAATAACAATTGTACTCACATCTGAATAACTCTATTAAAAAAGATTTTTAATTATGGTTTGAAGGTAACATCAAATTTCAAAATGATAATTCTTTCTAAATGCCAAATTCTTTCTAAAGTCTCAAAATTTGTGGTGTGTGGTAGGAGGCAAAGGCTGCAGAAAGTTGCTTTGTGAAGCAAGAAGAAGGAGATAACAACATTGATGGTTTAAAAAAAAAATGCCAGAGTGAATAAAAGGATGCTTTTTTATGCTTATTTCTAGATATCTATACTATCATAGAATCATGAAATTTTAGAATTGCTCAGGTTGGAAAAGACCTTAAAGATCATTGAGTCCAACCATAACCTAACCATACTACCCTAACTAACAACCCTCCACTAAGTCATGTCCCTGAGCATCACATCCAAACGGTTTTTAAACACATCCAGGGATGGTGACTCAACCACTTCTCTGGGGAGCCTATTCCAGTGCTTAACAACCCTTTCTGTAAAGAAGTTTTTCCTAATATCCAACCTAAACTTACCCTGGTGCAACTTGAGGCCATTTCTCCTCGTCCTGTCACCTGACACCAGTGAGAAAAGACCAACCCTGCTCTCATTGTAAGCACCTTTCAGATATTGAAAGAGAACAATAATGTCTCCCCTCAGCCTCCTTTTCCCCAGACTAAACAGCCCCAGTTCCTTCAGTTGCTCCTCATAGGACATATTCATAAGTCTTGTTGCCCATCTTTGGACCTGCTCCAGCACCTCAATGTCCTTTCTGTACTGAGATGCCCAAAACTGAACACAGTACTCGAGGTGGGGCCTCACCAGTTCCGAGTACAGGGGCAGGATGACTTCCCTAGTCCTGCTCACTACAGCATTCCTGACAGGAAGAGATCATGAGTTAGTCAGTCACCCCAAATGAACTACTTTTCCACCAGAAAATCAGTAAAAATGTAGTGGGTTCAGGTGGCTGTTGCTTTCTCAAAGATAAGGCTACCCTTTGTTTTTACCTAGTAAAGCTCCTGAAGAAGTTAAAATTTGCAACCAACTTAAAACTTGAGATTTGAAATAATATGCAAATGATGCAGGGAAAAAGAAAAAAAAAATCCAAATTAACTAGGTATATCAGCTAATACTGGCTAGGTATGCCAGTATAAAATCCAGCCTGAAAACAAAAAAAAATAATCTTGCATTTGTAAAGAAAATGTAGATATTGTCAAGAATAAACATTTTTAAAAGCACCTGAAAAGTTACAGTTGTCACAAAAGGTCACTTGTAATTACTGGGATCTTCCAACATGTCACACCACATCTAACTCTTTTTAGATGAGATGGAAGACTATAGAAAGCAATACACAAATCAGATCACTAACTTGCCCTCACACACCTTGCTACAAAGTCATTTGAGCTTTATTGTCAGAGCATCCTTCTAAAGCATTCATTTATTTAACTCAAAGCAGCTACCTGAAATCTCCACAGAAACCTAAAACTGCTCATGAATTAAACTGAGCAAAGATTTTATTTCAACACTAAACAAAATAAATAGCAAGACAAATGAAAAAGAGAAAATTAGGCACTTTCTCTTTAAGACAGTTCTAGATAGCTCAATTGAACTGAAGGTATCCACTAAAAACTGAAATACAATAAGGGAAGCATTTCCAGAATAATTGCTATTACCTTTCTAAGGCTGTATTTGGTTAAGAGGCAATTAAGATATTTACCCAACCTTGCTTAGAAACTATAACAAAATTTAAAATACAATGACAATACAAATTGACCCTAATCTATAGATCCTATTAGTGCATAATTTGCTTGGTACCAATCTTGAGGACAGTGATATACAAAGGGGAGTGCAGGAATGAATCTTACACACACACATACACCGCTAAGCTTAGTTCTGCTGCTGCTGCACTGCATTGCACTGCAGGCAAGAGACGGCTCTGAAACTGAGATAGTCGTTAAGCAGGAGGATTCCTTCAGTGCAGGGGAGCCCTCCAGTGGGGCAGAGCTGTTACAGCGGTTTCTCCACTGCCTACGGCTCCAGGTTACGGCTGAGTCCTTTGATGTTCACTGTGCAGATGGCGAGATCCCTGGGCAGCCAGACTCGTCTGGAACAATAGACCCGTTGTTCCAAACCACACAGCACGTGCAGAATACAGCGTCAAAAAATGAAACAAACACACTTCTTATGTAAAAGCTGTAAGCATCTCCACGAGGAATCATAGAATCACCAAGGTGGAAAAGACCTCTAAGGTCATCTGCTTTAACCATTCACACATCACCACCATAACCACTAAACCATGTCCCTCAGTGCAACATTTACTCAGTCCTTGAGCACCTCCAGGGTGATGACTCCATCACCTCCATAGGCAGTCTACTCATATAACTTATCATTATTTCTGAGAAGTAGTTTTTCTAATATCCCACCTGAATCTCCCCTGGAACAACTTGAGACCATTCCCTGTTGTCCTATAACTGTAGCCTGGGTGAAGAGGTCGACTCCCACCTCACCACAGCCTCCTTTCAGGATTGTTTTATTGGGTGTTAAGGTCCCCTTTGAGCCTCCTATTCTCCAGGCAAACGATCCCAGTTCCCTCATTTACTTCCCGTAAGACTTTTGCTCTAGACACCTCACAGCTTCACTGCCCTTCTCAGAACATGTTCCACATGTCTTTCTTGCAGTGAGGGGCCCAAAACTGAACACAGTACTCAAGGTGTGGCCTCACCAGTGAGAGTACAGAGGAATGATCACCTCTCTGCTCCTGCTGGCAACACTATTTCTGATACAGTCTAGGATGCCATTGGCCTTCTTGGCTACCTGGGCACACTGAAGGCTCGTGTTCACCTGGCTGTTGTTTAACACCTCCAGATCCTTTTTCTCTACACATCTTTCCAGCCATTCTTCCCCAAGTCAGTAGTGTTGCTTGGGGTTGAATAAATGCTCTTTGGTTAGAGGATGTCTTTGAGTTCACAACAGCAACGTTCAAGTCCGAAGCTCATTAGTTAAATCTTGCCAGAAGAGCCCTCACTTTTTTAAAAATAAACACTTTCAAGGCAGCTGAAACTGTATAATAGTAGCCTCATTGCATTGCACTGCATACATGTATGTATGCCTACATGAATAGCAAAGAATTTTCAGTGACAAAACAGGCACCTCTTTTATGGACCTTGTTTCATTTCTCAGTTACTCCACATGCGTGTCTCTCAAGAAAGGCCATTAACTGCAATGACACAGAATAGCATCACAGAAGGCAAAAGTTCTTCATTAGAAATGCCTGCAGATTAATGTCAACATCAAAAGCATTGATCAGCTTTTATCCTTCTTATGTCAAGCCTCTTTATGAAGCCAAATCAAGATCATAAGTGACAAGAGAGATCCCTAACAAGTAGATCTACACAAGAGATACCAAGAGACCGTAACAGTCAGTTGGCATTACCAAGTAAAGTGATGATGTTTACAGTGTAAGGGAAGAATGCCCAGTTGGGGATATTTCATTACAAAACAAATTTTATGCTTGTGGTTGATAATGTTTTTCCCACTCAGCTTTAGTTTTACTCCATACCGACTATAGTGAGGGCTGTAGCTAAGCATCTGAGGACAAACTAGGTAGAGGACAAACTAGGTAAAACAAATTAGAGCTTGAAATTACACGCTATTTGTGTGCTTGGAAACATACTATTTTCATAAAATAGTCCTAGCATCAAGATAATTTGTTAATGCTCCATTTCTATTGTAATTCCACAGCTTTCAATTTAATGCCTAAAATCTTCAGTCACTTCAGAATATCAACCCCACTACCGTGTGCACATCACAGAGATTTCAGTCCTCTTGCAGGAGTCCTCATGACTTCGAGGGAAAATACAAGTGTATTCAATATATTCAGAAGCGATCTCCTGATGTTTCATTCCAAATTGCACAGTTTACAAAGCAGAAAAACATATGAGATTATTTTTGAACTCTCTATTTCTAAAGTGCACAAATAACGGCTGAACTATTTGCCTTCCCTTTTTTTTCTAAGCGTTGAAACTGTTGCTAAATTCTGAGGACACTGGCATTTCAAAAAGAAGCCAAAGACTAATTACTAAGGAGTCAACTGAAAAACCTGGTTTTGTTCTACGCTTTCATTTTCTTCCATTCAGCAACAGCTAGAGCTGATTGTATTAAAATATTTCATTAAGTCTTCAGTTTTCAAAGGTTGAAACAAGCTGTTCAGTACTTAAATGCTCACAATATCACAATACAGGAAAAACAGAAATTAAGTCTAATCAGTGTAATTATAGAGGAAGAAAAAACTTTATTTGCAGTGATGCCAAGCATTCCAACTAATGTGCAAAATAAATGGCTGCGCCAAGAATTGTCTTAACATTGTGTCAATTTACAAATATTAAATTCAAATGCATTAAAAATCTTATTTGTATGATCAATCTCTTCCAAACTAGACTAAATCCCAAGGCAGTGTGAAAGTATAATGTATGGGGAAAAAGAATTTTATTTGACTGTAAGACATGAACTTCATATTCCTTATTATATCTTGATTATATGTGTGTAACAACACTCCTGCCCATACCTTTAATTTGTAGAATAATTAATAGCTTTTAATGGATGGTTATGCTGCATAGCTTCCCAGTGTTATTCTAAGAGAATGGTATAAAAATAGGAAATTATAGTAGATATATGCATTGTTTAAAGAAGAAATACAAATATATATATAAAATTTACTTTTTTGTTGTTTTCTGTTTGTTTGTTTGTTTGTTTTAAATTAATCTCATAATGAGAAGTATGACTTTTCTGTTTGAAAAGGGGTAGGAGAATTATGTCAGCCTTATTATGCTGTAAGACTCAGCAGGAAATGAGCATACACACACATGGAGACTCTGGAGCCTTGAAGCAAAAGTCATAATTTAACCATAGATGAAATATCCAAAATGTTGAACTTCAATAAGCTGCTGAACGCACCTGTCATCTGGGCAGAGAGTCAGGCAGGGAAATAAAGTCTGGATCTTTAATATAAGGACCAACTTACCTTTTCCATCTCTTCCCTTCCAAAATCCAGCAACATCTGGTGAAATCATGTTGTATCATATTCCTTAGTGAGTTTCTGGCTTTTATTCTTGTGGGGTCTGTTCAAAGAGAAGTCCTGCCCCTACAAAATATAACTACCACAAGGAAGTAGTTCATCACATTTAGCTAAATATTCAGACTCTGCAACTGCAGCTTGCTGCCAGCTTAGGAAATCATTCACATAGAAATATTTCTTGCATCAGGCTGAAGAAACAGGGGGCTTGATTCAAGAAGGATTTTTAATTTTTATATACTATTTCCATGAAATTAATCATCAAAGTAAGAATTTGGAAAAATATATATATATATGTCTAGAAGCTAATTTTACATATTCAAAAAAAACCACTCTCTGCAAACAGAAGAGTTTTGCCCTACCTTGTATCACTAAGTCTTACACTTAAATGGAAGAAGCCTGCAGCATCATTTTTAAATGTTTCTCAGACCATAAATAAATAAACACACACACACACAAAAAAAATCACAACTATTGGGTAGATGGTAGCAATCATCAGGCAAAGCAAAGCCTTTCTGATGAGGCAGACTGATCAGATTGTTGGTATGAGCTAACATATTTACAGACTGAATGCTTAGATTATGTATCAATTTATGTCAATGTAATGACAATATATCAATTTACTCAAATTAGTTAGAGCCTTTTAAATAAGTTGGTGCTTTCACTGAGTGAACTGTGCTCTGAAAGTGGTTCAAGGTAGGTAAGATGATTCCTAGTATTGAATTTCCCAAGTTTCCAATCTTTTTTTTTTTTCTTTTTTCTTTTTTCTTTTTTTTCCCCATAAGTAGTAATACAATATTTGCTACAATTCTTCTGATAACAGTTTTATTCCAGATTAGGGTCAGGCAGGAACAGGAGAGAGGCTGCAGGGAATCGAGTTCTGGGAGTGCATGCTGCCATATTATGGCATAACTCATGTGGAAAGAGCCTGAAGATGATCTGTACTCATTTTATTCATGACCTGCTCTGACCAGGAAGAGAGTAATTTGGTCAAAAATTTCACTCAGAGTCCTCTCAATTCAAAATCAGCAACAAAACAAGAAATAAATGCATAACCTGAGGGACTGGCAGTTGGTTAAGTTGCTTTTGCTATACTCATTTCCTTGGAATAATGTTAATCTGCCCCAATGTGTTTAACTTACTCATGAAGTCCTTTAAAAAACATAGTAAGTTCACTGGTAATTTCCCCAGATTTTGAAATCAGTCACCCCTACTTCTGAACTTCACTTGAATAAGAATGGGAATAATAGAAATTCTCTGCATGAAGGGAGATTGTTTCTTTCTAATTTGCAGAGATTTCTGTGAACAAAGTGATAGTTCCATCTCATAAATAAATACAACAGTAGAATTAGTGCTATTGCCAGCCATTACACAGGGAGCTATCAGCCTTTCTAGCAATATGTCAGCGTGCTTAATTAAGGACTAGAAAGCAGATGAAAGCTCACATTCAGGGCAAGTTGTCAACCAAAGACTACAAAAAGCATGCTTTGCATCCCAGAAGACAAAGAAATTATTTGAAAGATAGAAAGCCACAAACCAAAACAAATGGCCATAAGACAAATAGTGATACGACCCTTGTAAGATGAGCTTAAAAAAATTGTAAGTTATTCTGCTAGTATATTTTCCTTTTGAAGGACTAGGAGATCGTATTTGACAGGATTGGAAATTTATACAAACTCAATTTCAGTGAGACTGACAAGTAACTGTCTTTATACATAAAAAATACATTTTAAGTGATTTAAAACATTCAAGGGGGGGGGGGGGGAAAAATAGAAGAAAAAAGGAAATTACCCTAGGGTTAGAGATAATTATTGATTCAGGCAAAGGGGTAGACTGAAAATCTTTCTGCAGAAGGAATACTCAATTTTGCATTTTGTATTACCTACAATGGATAGCATTTTATTGTTTAAATAGCATTCCCTATAAAACAAGCAGTGTAACAAAGACAGGAAAGATCTCTAACACAGACTGAAACCTCTTTAAACTGCCAAAGAGTCTGGAGAGAGGTATGAAATGTCACGCACTGCTTTATACCCTTCTGTAATTCCCTCGGGTGTGAATGAGAAGCAGCTCCTGGATCAGGGTCAGTGTACCTAGCGTAGGCAGCAAATGCATTCAAAACCAAAACGATTCTGAAGGTTAGTAACCTTCTTTTAGTTTCTAACCCAGTTTTATCCATAGCAAAATGAACACATCTGACTCTTCTTTGACTATTCTCCTTTAGCTCTTTTCCTAGTGTTTACCCTGGATGTGCTTTGACTGTGCAATCAGACCTCCTCTTCCTAGTGTAAATAA
This sequence comes from Chrysolophus pictus, assembly GCA_037305975.1. Taxonomy (NCBI): domain Eukaryota; kingdom Metazoa; phylum Chordata; class Aves; order Galliformes; family Phasianidae; genus Chrysolophus; species Chrysolophus pictus. Next base: position 34,743,122 of record CM074576.1, on the reverse strand, counting down.
GCCTGTTCCTTTAAATTCAGTGTGAATAGATTGGTTTTCCATTCCCTAATCACCCTAGAACCATTTCCTGCAGCTTTTGCATTTTGAAATCATTTGATGTCAGTGAGGTTATATAAGAATAAATCTGTAATAGATATTCAATAGGATAGACTTAGTGGTACTTCTGTGTCCTAGAAAAAAGTTGTTGATTATAAGGAGGGAAATAGCATGGAGTTAATAACTTGGCCCTGTTACACTCACAGATTTTCTTTTTTTTTTCACACAGACTGCTTTATTATTAATTGCAAAGAGCAAATCATAATAAAATTGTAATGCAGAAACTCAACTGTGCCAAAAACTCTCCCTAACGTCAAGGACATTTTGCCATTAGCTATTGCCTCATATAAAACTAAAAAAAGTGCATGGGCTCAGTTTACAAGGTTTTCTTTCTACATTTTCTCCACAGTCAGATCACTAAAAAATGGACAAGGGCAATAAGTGTACCTACAGCCTAGAGTGCTCGATTTTTTTCTCCCCAAAGGTTATAATTGCTTATAAGTCAGCTTCTGCTTCAAGAATTCACAGTGCAGAGTGGTAAACTTCTTATTACGTTATTTCTGCCTACTTTCTTCGTTCTTCAGATTTAAATGGAAATATATATACCATACTTTTATGTTTCATTGGACCAAACACTAAAACTGTGTAATTTTTAATGTGAGAAATAAACTCAGGTGTCACAGTCAGTTTCAGCTCTTGTTTTCCTTGTCTTTGGAAGATTGAACTACATTTTCCAGAAAACACCCACAAAATCTGAATGAGCTCTCTTTGTCTCATGGGTTGCACTGTTACATCAGAATTTGTCACATGAGAAAAGCAGTTTCATCATCTGTGACAAAAATACAAGAAGCAAGAAGTCTTTAGTGCATTCTTTAGTATATTAACAAATGAGATGAATCAGATATTAACTTGTCTTAGCCTGGATCTTCCCTATTTGTTTCTACCAACATACAACATTATAGATTCATACGGTTGAAAAAAAGAGCACCATGTTTATCAGTTGCCTCATCACAGAATCATAAAAAAAAAACAGATGTCATAGCACAAAAGCGGTAGCTGGTACATTTTTGGCAATGACTAAGGAGATATGGACAGCTTATAACAACTTAGAGAGTTTTACTATGCAATGAGTACCAGCCCTAGACTTAGAAAACTGTTGCATGTTTTTGCATGTAAAGTCCTGTACTGACTAAAGGAAGATTTTCGACAGCACGGGTGTTTTGGTTGTTTCACGGTGAATATTTCAGAATCATATTCAAGTCGAAAGGGACCTCAAGAGGTCATCTGGTCCACAACAAGGACAGTTTTGCCATTAGATCATATATCTCAAAGCTTTATCTGGGTTCTGAGTGTTCTCAAGCATCTCAAGCCAGCAGGGAGAGGGAGGTGACTGTCCCCTTCTATTCAGCTCTTGTGAGACCCCATCTGGAGTACTGCATCCAGGCCTGGGGCCCCCAGTACAGGAAGGACGTGGAGCTCTTGGAGCTGGTCCAGAGGAGGGCCACTAAGATGATCAGAGGGCTGGAGCACCTCTCCTATGAAGAAAGGCTGGGGGAACTGGGTATGTTTAGCCTGAAGAAAAGAAGGCTCAGGGGACACCTCATCGCAGCCTTCCAGTACTTGAAGGGAGCATATAAGCAGGATGGGGAATGGCTGTTTACAAGGGTGCATAGCGATAGGACAAGGGAATGGTTTTAAACAGAGACAGGGGAGGTGTCTCGCTCCTATTTATAGGAGGAGATGAGGTTCTTTTAATATCTGTATACCCAGCGTGAGATTAAGAAACAACAGTTCAAATGTTGGTTGAACCAGTTTATTATAAATCCTAATCAAGGAGAGGGGGAAGGGAAGGAGGGTGATAGAAAAGATAGGAAAGAAGCAAGAATCGCGGAAAGCGGGGATAGTCACCACCAGGATCCAGCAGCGGTTCCGTTGCACAACATTTCAATGGTCCGAGGCAGAAGCAGCAGGGGGAGAGAGCAGCAGCAGCGTGGCCGGCCTTGGGCAGCAAGCAGGTAGCAGGAAGAAGTCGCAGAGCCAATCTGGGAGGAAGCAGCAGGACTCAGGTAGCAGGCCCAGGAGAGTCTGCCAGCACGCAGGCATTCCGTAGTGAGGAATCTGATGGCAGACACCTTTGTTCTTCTTCAGTATTGCGGTAGAGCGCAGAGCAAGTCCAGGAGGGAGAGAGGCAGGTTGTGAGGCTTCTCATGTCAGAAACCTCTTCTTCATGAGGAATCTGTTGCCAGAAAACCTCAACCTCGTGGTTGTAGGTTTTCTTTTCATCCTTCTTCTGCCATCGTGATATCCCTTGGCGCTTGGGTAAGAGTCATGTGCAGCACCCCCTGAGATGGCCATCTTCCTTGAGATAAGCCCACACAAAAGACCGCTTCACGGCCATTAAGCTGCAGCTTATCTCTCTCTCGTTGCCCCTGGCCTTGTCCATCTGTGTCCCTCAGACAAAGGATTTCACAGCCCTTGCCCAGGACTTGTCCATCAGTGTTCTCCAGACAAAGGATTTCTCAACCCTTGCCCAGGACTTGCTTGGACTTGTTCATCTGTGTCCCAGCAAGCTTTGAGACAATGATGTAAAAGAATAATCTCTTATAGGAGGTTTAGGTTAGGTATTAGGAGGAAATTTTTCACTCAAACGGTGGTGACACACTGGAACATGTTGCCCAGAGAAGTTGTGAATGCCCCATCCCTGGAAGCATTCAAGGCCAAGCTGGACATAGCTCTGGGCAGCCTGGTCTGGTGGTAGGCAACCCTGCACATAGCAGGGGGTTGAAACTAGATGATCATTGTGGTCTTCTTCAATCCAGGGCATTCTGTGACTCTATGATCTACACTTTTTATAGCAGCATGTTCCAATATCTGACTGACCTCATTTTTTTCTTTTCCTTATGTCTAGTTAGGTTATTCCCAGAGGCAGCTTGTGTCCATTCTACCTCACACTCTCCCCATAAACTCTTGAAAAGAGACCATCTCCATCTTCTCTATAGGAGAATGAACTCCTTCTCACATTACAGATCTGAAAACATCAGTTTATACACAGGAAAAAGGTAGGGAGAAGAGTAAACAGCAATATTTTATTGTGACATTTCAGCATATTGAAAAATTCTGTAATATGAAAACTGAGGAAGACAGATTCAACCCACAAATTAAAGAATATGTTGGTGACTGCTATGTTATCCAGTAAGATTAACCTTATGAAGAGAAGAAAAACATTTTGTTGAGATGTAAAATATGTTTAATAAATTGATTTTCTGTTATCTTCCAGTTATCTAGACTTGTTGTTTTGCTCCCCATCAACTCCAAACTGATATTTCTATCAGATGCTAAGAGAAAAACATAGAAAAACAAAATATTATTCAGTGAACTTTGTTGTCCTGTTTACTGAAATAAAACTCAGATTCTTCTTTCTGGCAAGCTGTTATGAATTGTAAATTCTTCTCTCAAGGAATAGTGATTGGATATTGATTTAGTAAAGATAAAGGGATGTGAATTAAATATATATATGTATCTACAAATGAATCAAATTAGAACAATGCAGAATCTCATTGTATGAAAAAATGAAACCATCCTAGATATACTACTACTACCATCAGCATGAATAGGAGAAAAATTGCAGTTCTTTATCTCAGAGGAAGCAAAGGACAGGTAGAAAAATTACTGTGCATTGCAAAACAGGTATAATTTATCCCTGGAGTGAGCTACCTGAGATCCTTCTGAGTCTCCAGATGGATTTTATTAAGCCTTTTTGTTCATTTTTTCAAATGTGTCATCATTTTTCTCTTGCTTAAATGATGCGGGAAAAAATGTTTTTTTACTCTTTTCAGGGCAAGTACTATTATTGAGCTTGTGCTGTGCAAAGATTAAAAAGATTCAGTGTGTATTGTGGGTGGTTCAAATATCACTTCCATATCTATATTTACAGAGAGTGGATAAACGCACTGAGAATCCTAATTGGATAGGAGTCCTGTAGTTTTTACGAAATACAAAAATTGAGATGAAGTCACATATTCAAGTCTAAGAAAAAAAAAACATTCATTTTCCTGCTTGATTTCAGCTCATCTGTCTCTTTAATGTCCTTCTGTCCCTCAGGATATCTCAGTATTTCAGCAGACATGAAATATTATAGCATACTGCCCTCATCCCAAACCTAATCCAGCCTTAAATCAACATCCTAGGGCTGATTCTGCCTTTTCAGAACAAAAATTCACCTTAACACTGTAATGATCTCAGAATCCACCGATAAACCAAACCCGTAAGATTTCGATACCACTACATTTAATCTCAATCCTGACAGTTAACTTATTAAAGTGGCTTCTGTCCATCCCAGGTCTATTCAGAAGTGACTTGTTCCCTACCATAGTACTTCAAGTAACACAAGTCCCATCCCACCATGCTTCCAGGAAGGAAATGAGGGCCTTACTTAGCCTGGCTAAATGCTTTGTTCACCATACGCAGAGGACAGGGGACTTACCACAGACATGAGAAGCTCATTTACACTCACTTTGTTTTGCTGATCACCGTATCGGTATGATGTTTGAGAAGAAAACAAAACATGAATGAGGAAGAGAATGGATGGACCACAGTCTCCTAAGTTTGTGGGAGATAGCTGCCTTCATCAAAATGGCACTGCAGTATAGATCTTCTGTAAATGCATTTACAGAATCTGGGGTAAAAATCTACTTTTTTTCTTTTCTGCTAGTCATTATTGTCTTTTACTTCTCTGGTGTTAGTTCCTTGTTTCACACATACTAACTATAATGGACCAGACTAGAGAGGACTGAGCAGGGTCGAAGGTGTAGAAAGGACAGCACAGAGCTGTCTTCCTCTGGATCAGGTGATAATCTGCTTCAGTGTGGAAATTAAAACCCTTCTTTCCTCTTTGTCTTTCACTCCATGTGCTGCTCAGGCTGCATAATCTCATCAGTATTGCTCTCCTTTTGAAAACAAAGAGATAATGCTTGTCTCAAATTTTCTCATCCTTCTGTATTTTCTGCTTAAGAAAATGTAATAATAGCAGTAATGTAGTCACTGAGGCCACCATTCTCACTCTTACCCCTCACACAATCCAAGGCTGCACTCCTCCTCTAGAAGTGTCTCCCTCTCTCCAGTGGTGTGAGAAAGCAGCTTTTGTGCCTTGTATCCTTAATTCTCAGAAAGAGCATAGAGTCATTTAGCACCAGCCTGAGCCACAATCATACAAAAGTAGTAGACAGCCTCAGAAGTTCCTAACTAGTACCCAGCGAGTATCTAGTGCAGCTAAGAAGTACAGTATCGTTCACTTATACATAGGTAACTTCACTGTCATAACTGAGTATAACTAGTTATAGTAGTTACAACTACCTTGAATAATTATTTCTCATCATCATACTTAATCATCTCATTATTCACTCCTTTATTCAACATTACTTATGGGTATGTTAAACAGTATATATCTATTTGATAACTATCAGTGATCTTTATCCTTTTGGAAAATTGATAATTTTTATTCTTCATTTCATAATCCTGCAGTGTCTCCCAAAGAGTAACTTTCATTTTACTGACAGCAGCTCAGGTTTTTGAAAAAATCTGCAGTTAACAATCAGGTCTAAAGTTTGTTTGAACTCTATATATACTGTGTATTAAGATGATCTTTATGCATTTGTTGATTTCTTCAGTGCAAGTCTTAGAAGACATAATGCATGATTTAATAGAATTGTAGAATGGTTTGAGTTGGAAAGGCCCTCAAAGATCATATAGTTCCAGCCCCCCCAGCACAGGCAAGTAATAGAGAAGAGCCACTTTTAATTTTGTAGAGGGAAGCTACAGCAAGGGGAAAGAAGGAAGACAGGGACAAGAAGAGTGTGAAGAGAGGAGATATATTGACAAAATTTGAGAAAATAAATATATTAGGAAGAGAACTGGGATCAGCTCCAGAATGGTTGAAATGGTTTACTGTCAATACAGTCAAATCAAGATCTCACATCAAGGCTGATATGGGAAAGCATGGCTCATTGCGAGGCTAGAGGGAATAAAAACCTTTTTATTTTTCCAATATCAAGTAATCAGAAACATGAGGCGATGAGTACAACGAAGGTTAGGAGCTCTGGATCTAAATGGATATGTTTACTGCAAAGTCAGCAGAACTAGGACAAGTGATACTGAGTTTGCTGATTTGAATTGCTAGCTTTGCAACTGAAGTTTATTGTGACTGGAGCTAAGAATGTGGCTGCAGTGTCAGATTCATTGTTGGATACCAAATGCAGGTTCAGAGAGGAAGCATATTTTTGTTGATATTGTTAAACTGCTTATAGCTTTTTGACTACACAGGGTTTTTCCCTCAGATTAAAATGACACAACTAAAAGCTGAAATCTGGAACTCAGCAGGGAGGAGAGCTATTTGAGCCTTTAAGTTGCAAAGTAACCTAGAAAGAAAAAAGAGGTGTTCATCAAAGAAAAATATTTGTTTTCAAAACAAAGTTAGTTTTAATCCAGAATACGGGGATTTGGATTAGGGTTAGGTTTTTGTTTTCGATTTAGGGTTCATAACACTGGAGGGTAATGATTTCAGTTTCCTACAAATTTATACGGAGTAATGCAAGACTTGACAGATGTGTTGACTGGTAGTTTAGGGCAGACAGAAGAGCTTGAGTAAATATGGGGGAATAGTATACATGGTAGTGTTAAGCCCTGGAATGAAGATTAAAACTCTTTACCTTCAATACGTTTGAGGCCCTATAGTAGTTCTTGGCAAATTTCACAGAAGAGCTTGGAAAATTAGCTTTAATGTTAGCTATCTGTTGTAGTACCCTATATTGTCTGTACAAGTAGTCCAAGGGTCAGAACAAGGAAAACGTAAGGATTGTTGTTATTTTTTAGGCAGATCATGTTTGAAGAACTCTGTCTAATACTAGAGTTAAATCTGCATATTCAGTGATGTTTTGGTAACAGAGAAACAGAAATTCATTTATGGAATATGTACATTAGAGGACAGAGAAGACAGTAAAAGGAATTATGATAGTTTTTGCCTTAATCATAGCCAAGAAGTTCTGATTGGTATCCTATGAGGTTATAAGGTTGGAATGGAGTAAATTGAATCTTCTGCAGCACACAGAGATAATCACAGAATCACAGAATGGCCTGGGTTGAAAAGGACCATAATGATCATCTAGTTTCAACCCCCTGCTATGTGCAGGGTTGCCAACCACTGGACCAGGCTGCCCAGAGCCACATCCAGCCTGGCCTTGAATGCCTTCAGAGATGGGGCATCCACAACTTCTCTGGGCAACCTGTTCCAGTGTGTCACCATCCTCTGAGTGAAAAACTTCCTCCTAATATCTAACCTAAACCTCCCCTGTCTCAGTTTAAAACCATTTCCCCTTGTCCTATCACTATCCACCCCTGTAAACAGCCATTCCCCCTCCTGTCTATATGCTCCCTTCAAGTACTGGAAGGCTGCAATGAGGTCTCCCCTGAGCCTTCTCTTCTCCAAGCTAATCTCCAAGCTAAATCCCAGTTCCCTCAACCTTTCCTCATAGGAGAGGTGCTCCAGCCCTCTGATCATCTTAGTAGCCCTCCTCTGGACCAGCTCCAAGAGCCACACATCCTTCCAGTACTGGGGGCCTCAGGCCTGGATGCAGTACTGCAGATGGGGTCTTACAAGAACTGAGTAGAGGGGGACAATCACCTCCCTCTCCCTGCTGGCCACCCCTTTTTTAATGCAGCCCAGAACACAGTTGGCCTTCAAGACTGCAAGCACACACTGCTGGCTCATGTCCAGCTTCTCGCCCACCTGGACCTCTAAGTCCTTCTCCACAGGGCTGCTCTCAAGGAGATCTTCCCCCAGTTTGTATAAATACCTGGGATTGCACTGACCCAAGTGCAGCATCCTGCAGTTGGTCTTATTGAACCTCATTAGGCTTTCGTGGGCCCACTTCTCAAGCCTGTCCAGGTCCCTCTGGATGGCTTCCCTTCCTTCCAATGTATCGACCACATCGCTCAGCTTGGTGTCATCCGCAAACTTGATGCCATCGTCTATGTCACTGATGAAGATGTTGAAGATCACCAGTCCCAAGATCGATCCCTGAGGGACACCACTTGTGACCAGCCTCCACCCTGACACAGAACCATTAATCACAACCCTTTGGCTGCATCCAGCCAGGCAATTCCTAATCCATCAAACAGTCCATTCTTCAAATCAATTTAGAGAGAATGATGTGGTGAGGGACCATGTCATAGGCCTTGCAGAAGTCCAGGTAGATGACATCCATAGCTCTTCTGTCATCCACTGAAGCCGTCAATCCACCATAGAAGGCCACTAGATTGGCCAGGCACGATCTGCCCTTGGTGAAGCCATGCTGGCTGTCTCGAATCACTTCTTTATCTCATATGTGCCTTAACATAGCTTCTAGGAGGATCTGCTCCATGATCTTCCCAGGCACAGAGGTGAGGCTCACCTGCCTGTAGCTCCCTGTGTCTTCCTTTCTCCCTTTCTTAAAAATGGGAGTAATGTTCCCCTTTTTCCAGTCACTGGGGACTTCACCAGGCAGCCATGATTTTTCAAATATGATGGAGGGCAGCTCGGCAAACACAGCAGCCATCTCTTTCAAAACCCTAGGATGAATATCATCTGGTCCCATGGACTTATACAGGTTCAATTTCATGAGGAGGACTCGGACTTGTTCCACCATTACAGTGGGACAAAAACCACTCTCCACACCCTCACCTAGAGTCTCATGGTCCTGGCAGACACAGAAAGCTTGACTACCTGTGAAGACTGAGGCAAAGCACTCATTGAGTACCTCAGCTTTTTCTATGTCTGAGGAAGCCAGCTCCCCATCACCTTTCATCAGAGGTGAAAAACTCTCCTTGGCCTGTCTCTTCCTGCCTATGTACCTGTAGAACGCCTTCTTGTTATCTTTCACATCCCTCGTCAAGTTCAGCTCCATCTGTGCCTTGGCTTTCCTAATCCTATCTCTACACACACGGACAACAGCCCTGTATTCTTCCCAGGCTACACAACCCTGCTTCCACTTTCTGTACATTTCCCTCTTTTCTCTCAGTTTAAGCTGCAGACCCTTGCACAGCCACGACGGTTGCCTTCCTCCCCTGCTCAACTTCTGCTGGGGGATGGAGAGTCGTTGCGCTCTCAGGAGGGTGTCCTTAAAGAGCTGCCAGCTCTGTTCTGTGCCCATGCCCTTAAGGACAGTTTCCCAGGGGATCCCACTCAGCAGTTCCTTGAGCAGATGGAAGTTTGCTCTCCTAAAGCACAGGCTCCTAGCTCTGCTTTTTGCCAGGCCTGCATTCTTCAAGATCACAAATTCCACCAAGGTATGGTCACTACAGCCCAGGCTGCCTCCAATCTTAACCTCTCTAATGCTCTCCTCTGCAATAGTGAGCATCAGGTCCAATAAGGCTTCACCTTGAGTTGTCCTCAACAATCTCCAGGAATCTCCTGGACAGTCTGCTGCCCGCCAGGCCACTATCCCAGCAGATATCTAGGTGGTTGAAATCCCCCATCAGGACAAGAACCCGTGAGCGCAACACCTCCTGCAGCCTAAGCAAGAAGGCCTCATCAACAGACTCCCTCTGATCAGGTGGCCCGTAGCCAACCACTAGATGCCCTTTGCTGAACTGATCCTTGATTTTTACCCACAAGCTCTCAACCTGATCGTGGCTGTTCCTCAAACACAGCTCTTCGCAATCCATCTACTTCCTAACATAGAGGGCACTTGCACCACCCCTCCTAACCTGTCTATCCCTTCTGAAAAGCCTGTACTCTCAATCAGGGTATTCGTCCCACCATGTTTCTGTGATAGCAATAAGGTCACACATTCCCAGTTGCGCCATGGTTTCTAGCTCCTCCTATTTATTTCCCATGCTACGTGCATTGGTGTAGAGGCACTTCAGCTTAGCTGTTGGCCTCGTTGCGTTCTCAGAGGAGACCTCCCTGGTACCTCCAGGACAAGTCTGGAGCTTTCCCTTACCGCCTCCCAAGGTGACAGAGTTCCCACACGCTTCTGTCTCACCTAGTACACCCACTTCCCCCATCATATCTAGTTTAAAACCCTGCTAACCAGCGGAGCCAGTTTGTTCCCAAGAACATTTGTGGCCCTTCTAGTCAGTCAGCTCCTGTCCGCCATCAGCATTCCCCCTTTTCTCAAGGTTACATCCCAAGTCATAGTACCTGAAGCCCTGGATATGACCCCATTTGAAAAGCCATTCATTCAGTGTGTCCACCCTCCTCCTTTTGTGTGGATCTCAGCTGCCAACTGAGAAGACAGAGGAGAACACAACTTGCGCTCCCAATCCCTTCATCATTCTTCCCAGAGCCCTGAAGTCCCTTTTGATTGCCTGAGAACTTCTTAGGCCTACCTCTTCATTTCCAATGTGGAAAACCAGTAATGGACAATAATCAGAGGGCTTAACCAGGCAAGTGATGTTCCTTCCCACAATCCCAGATGCTCCTCAGACTTTCTACTTCCTCCTTTAGCTCTACCACCAGGCTGAGCAGATCATCCACCTGCTCACGCCGCACTCAGCTGGTATCCCAGCTGCCCTGGCCCACTTCATGTCAGCCGTTCTTGCGAAAACTGCTGGGCTGCTCTGTTATCTCGGGGTTCCCTGGATGAACCAACCCCCTGTAATTCGGAGTCAGTCGCTGTGGTTCTGGCTAGGACACCTCCGAAGCAGCGAACCTCGGCGATCAAGGGCTTCTTCCGGGTTTGTGATAAGATGATTTCCAGCAGCAACAGGGACAGAGAACTGTGAGAAGATCAATCTACCTGGTTATAATCATAGTATAGAAAGAACAATTAGGAACCTGTGAAGACTTCAGGGAAAACCTAGATAGAATGAGGGTAAATGCCAAAATTAATGGCATGCTTAATTCTAGCCAGAAAAGCTAGAATTAAATAGAGTTGGGTTTAGGAATTGGGTTATTGGGAGTAGAAAAAGGATTAGATCATTCAAGATCAGCATGGCCAGAATGAAAGAAGATGCTGGCAAAAAATAAGGCTGTAGTTATAGTTGCCCTTATCTGATGTTAACAGTTTCTTCAAATGTGATTAGTCTAGAGGTTCATCTAACTAAGGATGAGGGATAGAAACCAAACAGCTAAGTATTTTATTGTATTGTACACTTAGAATCTGAAAATTGTTGCCAGGGAAAATACTTGAGGCAGGAAACTCACAATGTGTTAAACCCTGGGGTGACGATTAAGCATATTCTTTATCTTCAGGATATTTGGGGTCTGTGGTAGATCTCAGCAAATTTCTCAAGGGTCACAATAAACTCGAGAGCAGTATATTGCTGAGCTGTTTTAAACCCAATTTAGGTAACTCATAATTTCTAGCGTACATGTATTCATAGCCAATTTATATTAATTTGTTGCTTGATTTTGTTAATGATCTGACGATACAGGGATTGCTATTGCCCATGTTCAAGTTATTAGGTAATTTAAATCAGGTTCTCACACCAATAACCCTGTCAAACTCTTCAAATAAGATGGAAAGTCTGCTTGGCTTTTACAGTCAGGACTGATTATTTTGCAGTTAACCCACAAAGAGCCTTACACAAGGCCATCATTCACTGGCCACTGTCAAAGGCTATGGGCAGGAGTTCAAATCCACCAGAACAGTTTCTGCCTTACTTTCTCTCATCCACCTTTTTGCATAAGTAACACAGCAAGATTACAGATAGATCTCATTTTGCAGAGCCGGGCAAAGCATACTGAATTGCCTTTCACTTCAAAACCACAGCAAAGAGAAGAGAACTGAGCCTTTTTCTAGTTGAAAAGCTAATGGAAAACTTAGGCATCAGCCAGCTAAGTGAATTTTAAGGGGGAAAAAAAACCTGCAAGCAAGTTTCTTGGAGAGTTAAGAGGGAATGAAGTCTTCTCTAAGAAAAAGAATACAGAATAAAGTTGAGGTGATGCAAAACTGAAAGAAATTGAAGACTGTAAACCAAGAACTATGAAACCAGACCAGACCAGAAAAATAAATACAGACGTTCTTGTCCAAATGAGAGGCTAAACTGACTCAAGTCTGTACATAAGACTTTTTGCTAAAAACTTTTTATTTCCTAAAACTAAAACACTAAAACTTCTAAGTATTCACCTATTGTATATTGTCTGTACTATGTGTTATCAAGCTGTGCAAGCTGATGCTATCCAGCAGCTCTAGATGTTTTCATATATATTTATAGGGCCATCTTTACTGCTATGTACATTCCAGAGGCTTCTGTAACTCCCATCACGTAGAATTGGAGCGTACTGTACTGTTCCTCTCCCATGCTTTAGCAAGCAATACTGCCTAAAAGGAAGTATTTTTGAGTTATTTAATGTTTCACTGCAATATAAAAGCTGGAGATACAGCTTCTCAGACTAGTTTAAGTTTTTTCATAGAAATGTGGAGTTTGCACATAAGAAAACAGGAAAAACTAGAAGAAAAGAAGAAAGGATGGAAAGCAAACTAAACCCAAGGTCCAAAGTCATCACCTCGGACTTTGACTATAGTCATCACAGAACTTAAGGACAGGTGTTATTTTTCACTTAACTCCCATGATAAACTGAATACCCACCCTCTTTCTCTAATGCTTTCAGAGACTTCAGGCTTAAGTCACTCACCATTGTTGTAAGTTTCTTTATACTGAGTGAGCACCAGTTGGGTCACTCAATCATAGAAAGAGATCAAGTTGGTCAAGCAGGATTTGCTTTTCATGAACCTATGCTGGCCAGGCCTGATCCTCCAGTTGTCCCACACTTGCCATGTGACCTCACTCAAGATGTTATGGTCCACAATGCTCCCTGGCACCAACGTCAAGTTGACAGGCCTGATATTCCATGGATCCTCTTTATGACCTTTCTTGTAGGGTCTGGACCAGTAGGGGAAAAATTTGATGGAGCTGAAGTTGAGTCATGGGGGTGGAACTGCTACAGCTGTGATGAAGAGCAGAAGACCTACAACTGAAAAGAGAATGCTGCTAAGACTACTAATTAAGCGCCTATAAACTCAGCAATTTGTGATAGTCAAATTAACACAATCCACTTAGTGTTTCTTCTCTTAGAATTATTCAAATCCATTTTTATTATTTAATCCTAAGTATAAAACTGAGAAAATTATCTCCCCTTGAATGCAGATCACTATAAAAGAAAATTTGAAGAAAAACAAGTTTTAGCTTAAAATTAGAGAGACAATGGGAAAAGCAGTCCTATACTATTGATGTCCATTCCACCAGTAAAATACAGATTAATAGTTTCTTTGTGCAATAAATATGGAAATAAAAAAGATATATTTCCTCCTTGCTTCTCATTTAACCAGAAGCTTTTGTACTGCTCTTTGAGAAATACTTTCTCTCCGAGGACTGAAAGGATTTAGACAAAAGTGAAAATTTGTGTAGCAGAAAAAGAGCAAATTATCCAAATCTTTCATGGTTTCCTGGAACCAACAATGCCAAAGAAAGATAAACATACCCTTGGAGTAAGAGCTAGTGTTCTATTACTAGCAAAATAGTGATCCTAAATACAAGTTTGATAAAGCAAACAGCAACTATATTAATTTACATTCCCCTTACATCTTTTTACACATAGAATCAGTTAGAAATATATATACATAAGTTCTATCAAAATACATAATGATAAGTTAAACTGAAACCCTAAAGAAGTTTTTTACACCACAGCTGGACCTAGTGACATTACATCACAAGTATTGACTCACCACTTTCTCCCTTACTGCCTGAGGCAGAGTGTGTTAAAAGAACAAACGATTCCTTTCCAGTCTTGCCTTTAACAGTAAGGTACATCACTCATGCCACATTATAAAGTCTGTTGGCACCCAGTGCTTTCAGACTAACAGGCTCAGTGACACTCTTCCAAACATGGAGAGAAGAAAGCAGAAAATTCATATGGATGCCCAGAAGGATATTCTTCACTAATACAGAAGAGCCAGGGAATCTCTGGCCTTCAAGCACCACTCACATTCGAGTTCCCACATGAGGTCTGTACCATTGTGTGCTTCTACTGTGTGTGGCAGGGCAGTCAATTTAAACCACTTTTCTGGAGTTTCTTCTACCTGGAAATTCACACTATATCAAATTACAATAGATTTATCTGTGAAAATATAAGCTGTTTTCCAAACTCTCATATGCCTTACAATCAATCAATCACTCTCTGTGGATGCCTCAAGGATCATCTCTTTGTCATTAGGAAGATCTAAAACCCTGGCTTGCACTCTTAACTTTCATTAAGCCTCCTTGGGATGGAAGACAGGGAAGAAAAGGGACTCTCAGGGCAGCCATTCAGTCATGCCTCTTAGCCCAGCAATTCCTACTCATCTTTGCAAGGAAAATTTTAAATTTGCTTACTAAGGGCAGGACTGATAGTCAACAGCAATCTGATTACTAAATAATAACAAAGGACACAACATTTCCAAAAGTTGAAAGCAATTACAAAGACAGCCACTATATTCTAACTGATGCAGTAGGCATAGGCACTATGTACATTCAGATAAAGCATAATCATAGATAACAAAATTTTGGACGGAGGTTTGTTAGACAGCAACAAACAAGCATACTGAGGTTACAGATTGAGCTCAGAGCATCACGTGTTGAAATATAAACCGAAGCAATTATAACCAGCATGGACAGAGGCAATAAATCCAGTTGTGTGGTTTTTTTTCATGTTTTTGTACCTTCTATTTCAAAGAACTATGCTCTAGAAATTATATGCTTTACTGAAAGCCATTACAGAAGCATAACATCCAAGGTGAAAAGGAAATTGCAGGTGTCAGGCAACTCCATCTCAGTAGTCACAAGCAGCATCTGCTTGAATTTATCCCTGATGAACAAGCTGTACTTTTAAATTTCCGTGTAATCTGAGAATCTTTGATTTAGACGTTTTCATTTAGAACTGGAGGGATTCAGCTTTAACGATTGCCTGGATGTTTCTCAAAGTAATTACCACAGAATTACAAAGTTCTGTCAAGAGGTGTTAAAAATCCAAGTAATCAACATAAGTACTTTGAAGAGCACACACCAGGGACCCTTACAGAAGCTTTGGTATTTAATGAGAATATCACTGAAAAATTAAGATCTATTTCAGTTGACTCCAGAAAGTCCAGCAATTCCCCTTTCCCTCACAGGCAGAAAAGAGAGGCATACTGTGTTGGTAAGATTGAGGCAATTACATAGCACAGAAATGGTTTTATGCCCAAATAAACACTATTACTCCTTACTTTTATCCCTGAAAACATAGGCTAAACTAAGCTGTCATATTAACATGTTTCAGCTGAAAAGGGCAAAGGAACTTTTCTCATTACGTATCGATTCAATAGCATTTATTATATATCAATTAATGTAGCTATACAACAGGTACATAAATAATTTTAAATCCTTCAAAGTGATCCAGAATTACTATTTATTTGCATTATGAGATATTCCAATCCATAGGAATTAAGAGGCATTTAGAGGTGGAGCTTTGGTGCAGAAGCTTCCAAAGAATGGAATCTTAACAATGTGAAGAAAATAATTTACCCTATCAGCAGAACACTTTTCTGTGAGCTTAATTCAGCTGTTCTCCAGGGGGTGTGAAAAAGAACACGCAAGATCCGTTTCCAGTTCCTAGGAACAGTACTTTTCAGCAGTAAGCAATGCACACATAAATATGTATATTCAGTATTTTCATCTTTTTTTTTTGTTCATTCTAGCTTTTTAAAAGGTACAGGCAGAGAATGGTTATCGAGAACACAGATGAATGTTTTCTCGATTTCCCATGTATCTCAGGGGAAAAAAATATGGAATTCTGCCTGTTTAATTTAAGCTCTCTATAATTAAATGTTTAAAAAGAAATTGTTGAAGAAATTGTTTCCCTCAATTTTAGTGGCCATTTTAAATATGGGGGCCTTTTTAGAAAAAAAATTAGAGGTAAAATATTTTGGTATTTCTTAAATTTGTTTAGCCAATCTGTCAACATCTGTAATTAGCATCTCCTTTCCAAAGTGCTTGGAGCACAGCACAAAAATCAAGCTTGCTTCAGGTGTTTCACTAGAACATATATTTTAAAGAGCGAAAAAGGCATGGATGTTGAGAGAAGCACAGTATAGGATTTATTTAGGGAAAATGAAGTTATTCACTTGCTGCTGCATCACAGAAGTGTGAACTTTGAGCTAACTAGTTCAGCATACACATTCCAGCACTCCTGTCATTCAAGCTGACCAGCTGAGCAGTACAAAAGCTACTTAGATTTTGTTTCTAAAATCAAACTCTATTTTACTGTAGGAATAAGAGAATTTATCATTACTGTTTCAGTATATCCTACTGCATTCAGCTGATTTAAGCCTGAAATTTAGGAATATCAGCATGCAAAGAATTATTATTATATAGAGAAAGAGAAGAATCATATAAACTATTGGGATTCTCATAGCTACTGTAAGAGAGAAACCAGTTCAAAATACGAGAATCAAAATAGAGTAAAAATAACATTATAACTGAATGCAAGTACTGAGACAAAAGTTATTTCTGAAACAACTTTTATTCTTAGATTAGAAATTTTGACTTCAACAATATATTTGTATAATTTTAAAATTGGTTTTCATACAGATGCCTATGCACAAGTATAATAAATAATAAAAATGAACATTACAACATACAATTACCCTTCTTATTTACATACAGTAAGTGGTTCCTAGCATTAAAGAAAATATCTTCTAGGTAGTCAATATTTTGTGCTGCTTTGTAGAACCCAAAGTGCAAAAATTAATCCTCAACTCCATTTCTGCATGGCTTCAAAAGAGCATTTAAATCCATAAACGTAAATCTGGATAACTGTAAATGACTGAGAAAAATGCAGAAAGTATGCAAAGGTGATGTACAGAAGCTCGGTAACAAATCATACATTGAGAGAGCACAGAGGGATGAACATTTCAGGTCTGACAGCTCTAGATGTACCAATAACTGCTACAGTAAAAGTAATTTTTCAGCCGGAAAGTGAGTGAAATGCTGCCAACATTCGTTCTTTTTAATGCCAATTTATGGCCTAATTGCAATGGAAAATCATAAGAGTTAGAAGGTAAAAGACTTGAGCTCAGCACACTATTGGCAACAGGATTGCTTGCCCATGCAGAAGCTTTAAAAAAGTCTCATACTAAGTTAGTGCAATCCACATGAGAAAATGCAGTGTGGACGGAACAAGACAGATAGGTCTGCTATTCTTAAACTGTTGTTATCCTATAGCCAAAGAAACATGGAGTGAAGAGTTTTCACTGCAAAAATAATGCATTAATTTTTGTGTCATTAGAGTAATGAAGAATGTAGAGCAGCATGGACACCTATTTTTCCACAGGGCAGAGGTAGTCATGCCCACATTCTCAGGACAGAATAATTTCTAACACCTCCTGTAGCTCATGAGCCAGCCCTTTTCTAACACTGTCCAACATGCTCTCAAGAACAAGTCCTTCTATAGCTCATACAACAGAGCACATGGATACATGGCCAAAGGACATAAATAAAAATAATTCAGCTTTAACTGTACTCATTCAGTCATAGTGTTTACACTAGGGAAAAGGAAAGCTTATAGTAGGTATAATCATCTTCAAACAATCATCAATCTTTGCAACAGAAGTCTTTCTACCAGTATAATTAGCTAAAGGTAGCAAAAGTGTATCCTTAAGGGATCTAATTATTATGCAGATAACATGTTTCTGTATATTCTAAGGCCGGGTACCCGTGCTAAGATATCTATAACTATGCTCTACGTCTTCTTTGAAAAAGGAAGCACAGCTAGGCTTTAAGTCATGCATTTATCCAACAGTGTAAATATTAACTGATGGGCCTTAGTTGAATGAGTAGCGATCTTCATCAACCTCTCCCAGTGAACCATGGTATTATAATTTGATCTCATTCATTATGTATTACTCAGCATTAGATAAATGGAGAATACTTTTTGAATTTGCCAAGCACAGCTAAGGTTTCTCCTCCATAACTCTTTTAATTAATCACATATAGATGTTGACTTTATATTGCATTTTGGGTTATTTATCTTAAAGCATAACATAGCTCATAATAAATGAACTGTGTAAATTTGCATACAAAGGAAAGTTCTGAATATGCTAACAACTTTCATATTCAGTGCATTTGACAAAGCATCTGGAGGAACTAGACAAAAAAAAAAAACAACAAATAAATGTAGACTTTTAAAATTTAGCCTTGTATAAGTCCTCAGGTGATGCCGTAATTATGCAGCCCAGAGGAAAACAGAGAAGTGATGTACTTAAACTGACACTGGAATAGAAAATAAGATATTCCAGACTTTGAGATTACTGGGTGACCAGTTCAGTCTATTCCAAGTTTTATGAGATAAACAGATATATGGTACTGTTCCTGCAAGTAACAACTAGCACTAAAGCATGCTCACTGAGAGCAAGTCCTGGAGGAAAAGAACATTTAGTTTTCATTAAATGAGCACTTCAGGGAATGCCTGGCTTTATGATTTGTACAGTTCTGAGTTTCTTTGGAGGCAGTTTGGAGAGCATGCCAGGAACTGCCTGTTCCTCAGGTCCTGCTGCCAGGAATAGTGACATCAGTCCAGCTTCTCTGTTGCCAAGTCACTGCTCATCAGACTTTGTTAAACTTGTGCCTAAGGCAGGCTCTGCTCCTGATGTTGCCCAGGACATTCATTTCTATTCTACGCTGGAAATACAAGTAGCTAATGCAGAGATTTTACTGAGAGCATTGGACTGCTTTGTTTCTGGGTCCTACTGTATCCCATACCGTACCAGTGTCAGCAGATGGCTTCCATACTCTACTTTAATGCAATCTAAACAGCATTTTAAAGATTCAGACAGGTAATAGCATAATAAGCAAAAACTTCTTCCCAGTTTGGTTACTACTGTCTGAGTTTGTGTGTCAGGTATACTCTACTCTTCACTTACTTTCATGTTCACACATGGGTTTCACAACAAGTCAGAGAGACACTTTATCAGGGTACATCAGCTGGTTGTCAGGAGACACCAGTATCTGCTAGCAGAGCAATTACACTCTCTTGAATAATAGTCATCCTTCGTACGTGGAAAATATCAGAGAAAATTCACAGTAAGAGCATTTGGTCAGCTAGGTTTAGGGGAGGTATGATCAAAGTTGCATTCTATCTTAATTATATCCATATCTTCGCTTTAAGATACTTCCTATAGCCTATTTTTGGATTTTCCTAATATTTTAATCGGACAAAAGAAAACAAACAAAAAAACCACACCAAGTAGTTACAGTAAGAAACATTACATTGTATGATGTAGAGCCAGGTACTCCCTGCCATACAGTCTCACTGCAAATGCCTCTTACTGTAAAAAAAAAGGTTTAACTCCTACTCTGAAGCAGAGACCCCTTATCGTCCTACCAATGTTCCTTGTGAGAGATGGTAATTAAGGAGATGACGGTCCTAATTCTGAGCACTAATATGCTATGCCTTCACAGAAGAACAAGAAGCTTACTTCTATTATTAGCTTCAGTTTTGCTAGACCTCTTATTAAGCTAACTGTCCCAGCTATTGTTAATTTGCAAAAACGGAGACATCTTCACTAGAAGATTCCAAATTAGAAGATGATATCTATTGGATAATCTCATAGGGAAAGAATGTTCATTGTGTATGTTTCACTATGTATAGTTGTTTGAAACCTAAAAGTGACAGGTCTGGAACAAGTCAGAACTCTCTTTTTCATTTGTCCTACCACAGAATGATTGTGGTTGGCTGGGACCTCTGGATCCATTTGGTCCAGTTCCCCTGGCTCAAGCAAGGATATCCAGAGCTGTTTGCCCAAGTCTAAGCTTAGGAAGGTTTTGAGATGCACCCTGAGTCTTCTCCAGTCTGAATGGTCCCAGTTCTCAGTCCCTCACCAAGAGCTACTCCAGTAATCTAATCATTTCTGTGACCCTTTATTAGCCAATCTCTAGTATCTATGGCTTTCTTGTACTCCAGAGCATAAAAATGGACCCAGCATTCCAGGAGTGGCCTCATCAAGCAAGACTGCCTAATGCAGCCAAGAACACTGTTATCCTCCTTTGCAGCAAGCACACATGTCTGGCCAATATTCAGCTTGGTGCTCAACAGGACACTGAGAGTTGCTTTCCAGCTGGATGGTTCCCATTGTGTATTGGTGCCTAGAACTATTCCGCTCCAGGTCTTTGAATTTCTTATTGTTGGACTTCATGAGGTTCCTGTCAGCTCCTTCTGTCCAGGTTCCTCTGGAAGGCAGCTGGCCATCTGATATATCAACCACTGCACTCAGCTTTGTTAATGAGTTAACAGTTTCCGGATCGGAATGGCTGCAGTAGTCTTCCCATAATGTTATGTGATATAAGTTCTTCTGCACCCATACACAGGCTTACAGACTACAGCAGGAGGGGAAGCCACAATACTTACTTGCCAGGCTACTCACAGGCTCATGAGAGGAGCACCAGGAGCCCAGCAGCAGGCAGGAACTCAAATTAAGGATTCATAATGAACAAAGACCTTTCCAGTTCTGTCCCTGTAAAGATCAGCCCCCCACTGCTCAGGCTTGAAGCCCATCAAGATGAAGGAGTAGTCTCATGATCACCTTTCACACAAATGAGGGTTTCTGTCTGGTGGTGGAACACAATATGGGCTGGATGAGAAGAGTTGTTAGGGATGAGAAGACTTGTTACCGGATGAATTAAAGCCAGAGAATCTGGGAGGAACAAGAGTGAGAAAGGAGTGGTAAGGGGATTAAGGATTTGGTTGGACAAAGTGACAGCTGCTCCAACCACTGCTGGGAAAGTGCCCTCTGGCTCATGAGAACAGTTATACTCTGAACCAAGATGAGCTCCCTTTTTTTTTTTTTAATGTACTGCTGCAACTGTTGGCTGCCCATGAACTGTGCTCCAGGCCTGAGTTCTATATACGCCTCTGTCTAGCACTAGCCAAAAAAGGTGCTTAATTCTCCCTAACTTACTGAGCTATACTTACGCTTACCTGGCAGCAGCTGCCACCTTCCTGATCCATGGAGGATTCCCAGGAAGTCTCAGATCCCAGTACCTCAAGAAAAATCAAAGATGTTAAAACTAAAAATCCCAAAACAAAACAAAAAACAACAAAAAAAAAACAAAACAGACAAAAACAGTGCCTGGAAACTGCTGCCTCTGTTGACGATTTCTATTAGTTGAGCTCTGCAGTTTTTCATTTCTCCCAGGTCCAGATCCAACATCTCAGGTATGTGGTTAACCTTGTTATTTCTATTCCATATGTTAGTCACGTCCAACTTTCTTGTGTTAAACAATTAATTTAAGAACAGTTAGAACTCATCACCACTACTTCAGAAGAACTGAACAGTATTTTTGGAGACATTCAATAAAACCTTTAGGATATACTCTTTAGGATATACTCATCAAAAAACAAAAGATGAAGCAATTTAGGATTTTCACCTAATATTTCACTCTAACTATGCCAGTTTTGCAGAAATGTTATTTTTCTCTTTAAAACTTTTATACATTTGTTTACACATCTCTGTTTCATGACTTCTCACAACTGTGTAGGACTTGATCCTTTCTTTAAAGTAGACCAAGGGTGGATTTATTTGTGAAAGTCAAGTTTCAAGCTAATTCAAGCTAAACCCTTAATGTTCTTTGCTCTCTTTATTTTTATAGAATAGGCACAAATACAATCTTTTCTTGAAGATTTTGATGGAAGTAAGAAAATCTAAGATTTAACTTGTGTTACTAATAATTATTTTCCAAAGTCTTTCTAAACATTTGCTCACAAGTTAAACTGTACAGAAAAATTGTAAGATCATGTCTCTGCTTCACTAGTTATACAACAGGAATACGCAAAAGACAGAGCAGAATTCATCTTTTCCACAATGAAACATCTACTACATCTCTAGTTGAGTCTTCCTTTAAAACCTGAATAGAAAAGGACACCAAGTTAGAGTGCCTTTCTAAAGGATATACTTCATGCTAAATTATAGGCTGTAAGGTTAAGTAAAAAACAACAACAATAACCCAACCATAAATGCATTAACATTAGAAGCATTTAACATAGAAAATTTATGACCATGCTGACTGGGGGTAGAAAATTTAATAACTAGGGACACAGTTAAGTCTGAGATATTTAATGATTTCTAATCCAGTCTTCATCAGAAACATCTCTGAAGCTTCTGTGCTTAGAAAGAGTCCAAACAGAAAACAAATCAGCAACAGCGAGTAAAGACTGAGTCAGGAATTGCTGGAAGAAATGAAACACTTAAGAGTCTATGGAAACCAAAATGCTGAGCCCTAGGATGCCAAGAAATGATTGTATGGCCCTTGAAAGGCTGCCTAACATTTTTTTTTTAGTTTATAGAGACTGGCAGAGATCTTAAAAAAAAAAAAAAAAAAAAGGGCAAAAATTGAACACATTTTTAAAAGATGTCAAAAGTATGGTCAGTCTCACTTTGGACTCTAGGGAAGTCATGGAGCAAAGGCACCATGAACACATCTCTGAGTGCACAAAGAAGGTGGTGACAGGGGGCAAGCACTATAAACTGATGAAAAGCAAGCCATGGGGATTTGTATAGGAAGAAAGAGAAAAGATGTAATTTACCTTGAGTTCAGCAAGCATATTCTCTCCTGATATCTTTCTGTTTCCACATTAGAACATTGCTGTCCAGATGGGTGAATAATCAAATGAGTAATAACCTCATGGGAAGGTCAGATTTGGAGGGTTGTGTTTAATAGGGCATATTCTGTCAGCAGGCCAATAACAACTGAAGTGCCATAGGGTTCTACCTGGGGGTATGTCCTGCTTAATATCTTTATCTGAAGAAGGCAATGGAATGCTTACTCTTAAAGTTTGCAGATGACACCAAACTGGAGGGGAAATAAATTGATACGCTTGATGACAGGGTTACCATTCTGATGGACGTAAACGGGCTAGAGGAATGGGCTGACTGGAATCTCATGAAGTTCAACAAGGACAAATGTGAAGTCCAGCACTTTAGAATGGAAAAACCCTTGCAGTGATACAGATTGGGGATTGACTGGCTGAGGAGCAGCTCTTTGGGATGAGATCGGAGGGTCTTAGCAAACTGCGAGCTGAATGCAAGCCAGCAATGTGCTCTAACAGTATCACAGAGTACCAACCCCCTTTACTCACTATCACATTTAGAATAATACAATTTTTTTTTTATTCTTCCAGTACAAGGAAGACATAAATAAACTAGAATGAATTCAGAGTGGGGCTACTACAAGGGTTACGGTCAGTTGCCTTGTGAGAGACCAAGGAAACAGATCTTGTTCAGCCTGAAGAAGATGCAGCTTCAGAGGGACCACACAGCAGCCTCCCCAACCCACAAGATAATATTGAGTCAATCTCTTAACTGTGGTGCACAGCAGAACAAAAGGCAACAACATACCCTGAAACAGAAGAGGCTCAGTCAGCTGTAAAGAAAGACCCATGAGGACAGAAACACTGGAGCAAGTTGCACAGACAGATTATGCTTCTGCATCCATGGGTATTTTCAAGACCTGACTGGATAAAGCCCTAAGCTATCTCATTTGATCTCACAGCTGACCCTGTTTTGAGTAGGAAGTTGACCTAGAGATATACTTCCTGAGGTCCCTTCCAACCTGAATTATTCTGTAATATTATGCAATAATATTTCTTTTCCTGGAACTGTAGGAAAGGCATATGAAACTACCAAGCTTAATGAATTCATCAACTCAATGAAGGCATTTATAGGTGAACAGAAATCACTGTTCACAATATAAGCATGAAGGACCACAAGCCATCAAATCCCCTGCAATAACAGGTTATTGAAAAGGATTTGCAGAATATCATTCTTCCATGCCCTCATTCAGCACAGCTTAAAAATTGCCTACAAATACCTCAGGGTCAGGTGAAACCTGTTTATAGTGAAGGTCAATGGTGACACAAGAACAAGTGTGTATAATGAAATATGCTTAGGCTGTAATTAGAAGATTTGTTGCCTTCTGAGGAATTAAGTTCTGGAACAAGTTGGTGATAGAAGTAATTGGGAATAACTGAGCTAAGTGGTTTCAAGAGCTAAGGAACTTTTCAAAGAGATAAGTTAATCATAGTCCAAAAATAATTAACAAAATTCTCTAATGTGAGAACTCAGGAGACTCTCATTCACAATGCTGAAGAAGTTCAGGATACAAGTCTACAGCCCATATGATAAAAGTCAGAACTCTCTTAACCAATCCTACCTAACCCCCACCAGCCCATCCCCCCCGCCACTCCTGGGGAAAAAAAAAAAAAAAAAAAAAGACTGACTAATGCAGTGGTGAAGAGACTGCAGGATAGAAAAAGGCCAATTGAACAGTGTGGTTCACACAAACACTTTGGACACATTTTTTTGAGAGAACTACAGACCATCCCTTGGGCACTTGTTGCCCTAAGAGTACAACTCTGTGTAACAAAGAAATAAGACATCAGTGCTTTGATCAGATGAAGACATGAATTCAGTTATTTGCTGAATCTCAGCCAATTTATATGACCCACAGTTCCTCTACATGAAGCTATGTGGCTTGCTTCTGGCTCAGAGTGACCTCCATTAGTACCAAGGTTATGCAACAACATATAACTACCATAGCTTCTAATCACAAATCAAGAGAAAGGACAGAAATAATCTAGAGTCAAGCTGCTTTCCCTGACCTAGTAGGAAATAACAGCATCTCATCTACACCTGAGGTAAAGAATATTAAAGGCTATCAAAACATTCACAGCAAGATGAGCACGTTATTGCAGAGTAGAAAATCAAACAAGTGGTGCCATACTGGATAACACATTCAAAGGAACTGGAACTTGAGATTCTACCTATAAATATTGTGCATTTTACCCTAATACAAGCTCCTTTTCAGGAAATTAAATATTTCGCAAATGTCACAGCATTCAACAAAATTTACTCATCATTGTCATTTAAATACTTTTTTTTTCCCACATTCTTGTCTTTGTTCTAGTATGCAGCAATCATAGTTTGCAAAACATTATTGATACAGAATTCATTGTTAACAACTGTAAGCCACAATGCCACAGCTTCTTCCATGTTTTCAAGGACATAGTATGGTCTCTCACATTAAGCAAGTAGGAATCTGTAAGCCGACTTCAATGTACCTGTATCAGCTTTTACCCAGGACTCCAGCTGTTCTCTGTCTTCTTGCTAAGAACTGTGAGAGAGCAAGAGTGCCAGAGGCAACCGAAGTCAGATTTCTCATGGGGAACAGAGACTGATTAAAGTGCTAGGATCAATTGTTTTTAAGTATGACAATTTCATATAAGAGTTGTTCAGAATTATCTACAGTTTTGAAAAGGAAAAAATATGTCAGATTTCACAGTCAGGGTACAAAAGTTTGTACCTGATATGCATGCATGCTTTCACATTTTACAACTGTTGCAACTTTTCCTTTCTTTTTCCCTTAAAAATGTATTACACATCAGCTTCTTGTTCCAAATTCAGTGAGTAAAAGGGAGCAGCATAGGCTGAATCCTAATACCAGAAGTAGGAACTATAACTAGGTTTCAATGTACCGCAGTTGTGTGATGTATTTCATTTGATGTGTACTTGCTAAATCTCAAGTTTTAATATATGCTTGAATCCAACCAATTGGTGTAAAACACACTTACTATTTGGCTATCAAGAATATGTAACATTGCAGCACTTCATCAAAATGCACCTAAAAAACAATGGATGGATCGTCTCTTTACTCTTTCAATTAGCAGCAGAAAAAAGAAAAACAAACTAATTTCTATATTAAAAAAATAAATCAATTTTGAAGAAAGTGATTTTACTCCATCATGTAGCAACTAACATACTTCATATGCCATTCTAGTTCTTCAGTACAAAAAAGTTTTATTTTTATGTGCCCTGCCAAAATTAAAGAACATCTATTTATTCTCTTATTATAAAGAAACCAATTTCCCCTTCACTTAGATAATGTTTCCCCAATTTACTTATGATCAGAAGAGCTTTGTATCTTTGAAATCATTCATTTGCTAAATAATTACAGAAAAAGACTGTATATGAAATTAATAGTTGATTGAAAGTTAAACCTAGGTACAGTCACGTAAAGAGAATGATATGCTCCTGTCCATGCACAAAAGCACTGGAGATTTTTATTTACTCTCCAGTGTTCATTCAACAGCCTTGCTAAGATTAGACCAACTCTTCATTAGTTTGGAATTTGGGAGCTCTCTTGCAAATATCTCTCCAGCTTTACCTCAAGTTCTACCTCTTTCTTCCATTAAGCTTTCACTTATCCCATATCTCCCCCCCCCCAGTGCACGTCAAGGCTAAGATTTATCCCTCCTCTGATAACAACTTTTCACCACCCAATGAAACTATCTGCCTTTAGTATTACTTTAGAAAGTCATATTTCCAACACGCTCCATGTTGCATAATGTACAAGTCATTACAGAGATTCTGCAGAGACAATTCCTGCAGTATTTCCTGGAAAAGCAATCTTGACAAGTGATTTGTACAGCTGTTTCCAAAGATTCACCAAGAAAATACCTGCTAGTGACTAATATTAATATCAGCATTAAACATATGAATACATCTCAGAATATATTAGACCAAGCCAGAATTTTAAATGAAAACAGCTCTAATTAGATTGTTATAAAACTCTGAAAATAATAAAATAAAAAGAGCATCTACAGTCTTTGTTTCAAAATGATTTCATACCTCAAACCGAGAAAAAAATGTGAAGCAATTTTATTTAAATACAGTTACTAGCTTGTAACACCATTTTAAAAACAATTTAATTCGGACTTTTTTTTCCTTTCTTTAGGTAAAAATGTTCTATACAAGTCCATAGCAAGAAAGTCTCTCTTTAGAACTACATTCCTAAAACTCAACACAGAAAATTCTCATAAGTTGTATCTGTATTTCAAGCAAAATAGGTCCACGAATCTACTTGTTCACAGCTTAAGAGGCACAGACTACCTATGATCTGCTTGCAAAGGTTGAAGTTTGTCACAGGTTTGTCTTGGAAACAGTCAAGAGCAGTCAAAAAACAGCATCAGAAATTAAGCCAGTAGGTAAATAGTGTGGACCACCAGGATCCAGTGTTCGTTCTCCACATTCTTTGTTTAGCTACATAGATGTAGCCTCACAAATTTCATGACCTTGCCTCTGTTGTTGCTTTTGGCAAAATATCTTCTGCATGACTTCTGCAGATCTATCTGGTAATGATAACTTCTCAAAATAAAGGCTGAATAAGTTGATGTTTTTCCCATGTACGTAAACCAGATAACATTATGATTGGAAATAACTGTATTTGTGAGTTTGATGAAAATTTTAAAATACATCATCATGCTGTTTTTAAGTATGGAAATCGATGAGTATGGATTTATGAATTCATGCTTTTCAGAACAAGTTGATGCAAATAGTTTTTACATACTCAATCACTGATTCTTCAAATCCTAAAGAACAGGAAGAGCTTTCAAAATACATTATTGCAGTTGAAACCATAATAGAAAAGAATAATAAAATGTACTAAGACAACATCTCCTGTCAAAGAGACTTTTCCATTTTTTGCTTATTCTGTCTTTCCAGTTTCTCAGCACCACTGAAGAGAAGACCTGGTCATGGATGTTGGCTTTACTGTTTTCCAAACAAAAACAATGTTCTTAAATATACTTAATTTGCCGACAGTAAGCTTCACACACATTTGGTAGTTTCAAAATGATGCAACTTTTTTTTTTTTACGCTTCAGACTGCTAAATCAGACTGCAGTTTTCAAAATTTAGTGATTTGGTTCACAGCAGGAATGAAAGACGAGAAGAACCCTAACAGACTGCTTTGGTACACTGATAATGTGATTCTCATTTAATGCACAGTCTATTCAAAAAGAAAACCCAATCTGTTTTTTAAAACAATGCTGTGACTGCATGTTTAAATGAATAGCTGTTATAAGTGGTCTCAGTGATAATCCTGGAAGTAAAGCATCTGATACCCAATGCATCACATCTGCACTTATTTACTTGCTAGTACAATTTAGCAGAACTGACCACAATGATTTACAGTTTTTTGGGAAATGGTCTCAGTTTAAATCCAACAAACTATGCAAACCTTCTGGTGTATCAACTGATAGCTAAGAACTTCCACGTTGTTCAGCTTGTGTTCTAAGTTTCCAAGTGTTTTTAAAATTGCTAATTAGTTGCATTATAATTCTCAAGGATCCATTAAGGCAACAAAACATTCAGTGCTTGCTAAGATTCAACTAATCTGTCTAAGCAGAATTATGTATAAGCATTCAGAAATTCAGCAGAATTAATTGAACCACTTAATTTATAGCACCAATACATGTATCAAGTACAATTCTGTCTTTACAAAATTATGCCATATGTACCATCAATCAATTAAACCATCAAAATAAAGCTTAAAATGGGCTTGCAAGGAACATCAGTCTTGTGGTGCTTTTCTAAAAGTAGTGGTGAAATTTCAACTTTTTTTCATAATCACATAAGATTCAAAGATATATAGCTTAGATTTAAAAGTACAGTTCAATATACAATTTTTTTTTCAAGCATCAATGATAACTTGTAATAATATAACGATATGAAGCAATAAATACAGAGTTTAAAGTATGAAAATTTAGAAACCACAATTCAACAGGTTACGTGTGTGTACCTATATACATATTTATGCTGTTTTATTTTCTTGAGAAAATACCTATGTGCATCTTATGTTATTTTCTTTTTTTTTGGTTGAAATTACTTTCATGTACCTTCTCAAGTGTTTCTATTTCCAGAATATAAGTATTCCTCAAAAGAGAATATTTACCTAAAATTATTTAGAAAATGTCTTTTGAAACTGAGTTTTTTCTCCCTTTCAATGTTCTAGTCATAGCTCATAAAAAACATAAAAGACAAATTTGTTAATTTTGACCTTCAGCAACTTTGAAAAAGAAAAATAGAAAACAAAGTCAATTGCTATTCAGAACTTCACTTAACAATGAGCTGAAAAATTGTAACGTTTCACTAATGCTAGCCTAAAGCCTAAACTTGAAGCCCAATTCTGCTTGCTTCTGAGAAATAGGACATTTACTTCTACTTTAATAGACAGGATTAAACCAAAATCAATTCAGAATGAAAAAAAATCACAACACACCAGTAGTTGTGTTAACTAAAAAAAATGGATGCTCAGTAAAAAGAATGCAAGGCAAAGAATAGAATAGTGCACTGTGGTTTTATTGGTGGCAGCAAAGACAATTTGCTTCTTTCATATGTAAAAAGTATTCAGCTTAATTTAACTAAGAACTTTAAAAAAGTCTCTTGTGGTATCAAGTTCAAATTTCTTCTGCTCATATCAGCTTTTTTTTGTCCCATCCTGTTGCTTAGAAAAAGCCAGAAGTTCTTCTAGAAGTCTTCATCAAGTTGGAGCTGCCAGTGAATTTTCCCTCAACCCAAGAAGATCACTAAATGAAAAAGAAAAAAATAAGAAAAACAACAATAGATAACAATAGATAAACCCCAAAACACTTTGTACAACTTTATTGCTGTGTTTTTTTTTTTCCCCTCCTCCAAAAGACTACTCATCTGCTTTTCTGTACTAACATGTCTTTAGAAAAATAAGTCAGAAGATTGTGCCTCAATGTAATATATATATATATGATTGGTATAAAACAAGGAAAGAACATTTGCTGGCAATATTTCTTACAAAATTTAATTTTCCATTAGTACAGACTTCAATACACATTTTGTAGCAAGTTTGAGGAAGTGCAGATTAATTCTGTCACTGAGCAAAGGAAGACCCGAGAAACAGGTAGTGACCAAGCACTCAGAGCTTCATACGCTTAAGTTCTTTCTAGCTCCTCCAAAAGCCACGACTCTTCAAAACACACATTTCTGATTACTTATTTTCTTTTTATTTCATATTACCATGACATTCAACCCAGGAAACATAGGCTCAGGAACTATTTGTTTTTCCTCCTTGTACTGACAGTAATCCCCCAGACAAAAGAAGTATGTTGGAATATGGTCAAAAAAGCAAAATCATATTTATTGCATGTCAAACAAATGAAAAGCTGCAGAGACTAGCAGCATCTATTAAGCCAGCCAGAGATGAAAGAATGAAGAAACGAAAGATATTAAAAGAGCCTAGAAAAAAAAAAGAAATCACCTGGTCCATAAAAAATTAGATGCAAAACAAAGACACTGTAGATATCAACCATTGCAACTTGGCAATGATTTCTTTATTCGGATTAGACCTTTAATGAAAATTTGAAAATTAATGATTTAGAAAACTCAAAGGTAAAATGAATGCAGTACAGCATACTTGATTTGATCCGTTTTTTTTTTTTTTTTTAGGAATTTCACATTTTATATTTGCCTATGTTACAGAAATTACAGTATACTCATAGCCTACTAAGCAGTGTTGAGGGCTGTTACGCAAACCAACAAATAGCAAATTTGTAGAAAGTTTTTTTATAGGACTCACAAAGACAAAAAAACACTTAAGTACTTAAAAATTCAGGTCTCCTATTCTTGAAATCAAAATCCATTAATGAAATGTCAATACGATATATTTACCATTTAATTCTTATTAATCAGTTTCTAGCTCTTGGGGGCTGATAAAATTGTTGAGTAGGTCGTGTGGACCGCCTTGGTTGACCATCACCTCCTCTGCGGAATTCTAGAGTTTGCTCATACGTTTCTTCTTCATCCTCCTGTAGGTAAATAGCATTGTTTTAAATGTAAGAGTAGGTACGTGAGTAGTTATATATATACACACATTTAAAAACATACACACATATAAACAAAAGTATGCATGCATAGCAACTGCTGCTTCTGTGTGGTTGAACACTTTATAAAAGAAGTATGGCCCTTTAAAAAAAAAAAAAAACCTAGGAAAACTAACAAAAAAAAGTGAAGAATCTCAAAATTCAGTCCTCAAGGCAGTAGCAGAAGTCATTAAATATTTGCAGGAAGAAAAAACCACATGTATTAGAGCAGAAATTATTCTCCAAGAGTTGTACAGGCAAACTCAGTACGAAAGATAAATTTAGTAACCTGCCAGAGGAAAAGAAATATCTGTTCGCGGGAGTTTAGAAATGTGTTTGAAATTAAATAAGAATTAAGGAATGGAAAGGCAAGGAACAAAGTCCAGCAATATGCATCCCCAAAACACAAATCTGAAACAGCAGACACAAATCTGCGATGAAAAAAAAAAAAGTTACAAGCATAGTGGACAGTAATTTAAATATGAATTTGCTACAAGCAGAAATAATAAATATAACTTCTGAATAACAAGGCAAGATGTATTATACATTTGCACATGATGCGTTCACTTCTAGGAATCTCAATACCAGAAACACACTGACAAATTATACGGCGTTCAAAGAAAAATAACAGAAATAATTGGTCTAGAGAAGATTTTTTAGAGCATCAGAATTTATAACAAAGAAAAATGGAAAAATAAAATTATGCACTGTTTGTAAATATATGTATATATATATATATATATATTCATTCTTGAGCAGGAGTTTCTCAAATAGTTTCTCAGGGTAGTAGCTATAATTTTTCATTTATTTATTAACTATCCTAAAACCAAACTCTAATAGACACCAGGCTTACTGGGAATGTGGTGGAAAAACCATTTCTGGGAAGAGTATTGAGTATATAATTCTTAATTTTATTTCACTCACAATCTAAGAATGTAGAGAAACATAGACAAAGAATATTTAGTAATTATGAATTCATCAACAACCTCAATATCAAGCAATGGTAATAGAGTACAACATGCATATAATGAAGAACAAGCAAACTAGAGCAGAAAAATATTTCATCATAAGAGGTTGAAAGAAAAATGTACAGCCTAGATTTCTTTGCAAACAACAACAACAACAAAAAAAAAACCAACCAAATCTTCCTAAAGAAGCAAAACCTCACTCTGAATCAACTTAAATGCTGGTAAACACACATTTTGAAACTAACAGTGCCACATATTATCCCTGACGGCAAAATCAGATATTTAAAAGACAGGTCTGTGGTCAATGCTGCATTTCAAGAACAGCTATTTTTCCAGGTTAGAAAACATAGCTAGTGATTTCCCTACTACTGAAAGTTGGCAATAACTGCATAAGACAGAATTTCAAAACAATCAAATAGAGAATAATCAAATAATTTTAGTTTTAGTGCAGCCACAGGCTGAGAACTATGGAATTTTTCTGTAAAACTTATTTTTCCCAGTGCACCTCTTCTCCTATTTTTTGCAGCACTACTCCCACATGCAAAGAGGCTCAGGGAGACTAATTACCCAAAAGAAAGATACAGGAAAGTAGAGGTCTAACAACAACAACAAAACTAAAGAAAAAAAAAAAAATGACACGTTTTGCAGTAGTCATCTGCCATCACTGACAAGACAAACTACACTATCATTAAGAGTTAAAAAGATAAGAGAAAAGCATGAAGTTATGTTAATATCGCAAGTTCTCTCAAGATTCTTTCCAAAATCTTCAATCTAAATCTAAGAGCTTATTCTTTAAGCGTAAAATGAAAACTGGATTTCAACAAAGCTAGAAGACTAAATGTTAAATGTACAACTGAAAATCAGAAATGCATACTAGTGTTTTGAAGAGACTGCAGCGAATCAAACATTAGTCTTTCCCTTGTAACTTTCCTAGCCTTCAGATCTTTCTGATCTCAAAAAAATCAGAATTTCAATTGTTTAGTGCATTGCATCTCACCTCTAACACAGCCTCTTTCTGAGGGGGTAAATATACCATAGAAAATATCTACAGCAGCAAATCTCCATCAAACTTCAATAACTATGCTGTTGATCCACTGAACTCAGTAAGAACAAATTAAAACTAGAATTGATCTTCAATATGGCCATTTTAGTTTGGTTGTCTTTATTCACAGAATGAAATCTTCAGATGCATGTACTCCATCTAGTTCATGTATTGTCATTACAACAGGTAAGAACAAAGTGCGAAATCACAATCTCCTTCTTGCGACTCCGAAAAAAATAATGAAAACAAGCACTGAAGCAAATTAAAAGAAAGAGCTAGAACAGGATACTTTTCTATTTTCTCCTTCTCTCTGTACAGAGTTCCCCACAGTTACTGACAGTTTTGCTGAAGTCTGTCTTCATAGAATCATAGAGTCCTCAGACTTGGAAAGGACCTTTAAAGGTCATCTAGTCCAACCCTCCCCACGATGAACCTACACAGCTCAACCAGGTTGCTCAGAGCCTGGTCCAGCCTGGCCTTCAATGTCTCCAGAGGTGGGGCATCCTCCACCTCTCTGGGCAACCTGTAACAGTACCTCACCATCCTCACTGTAAAAGACTTTTCCCTTATGTCCTTATACCATAGAGTCATTTGAGTTAGAAGGGACCTTAAAGATGGTCATCTAATCCAACCTTCCAACAACAAACAGAGACATCTACAGCTATAATCACAGCTGTGAATCATAACTCATCTCACCTGCTTAACAAGCAAAATCAAGCCATATTTTTGCAATAAGCACAATTACACTGGAACTCACTGCCCCAGAACACTGTGGAGGCCAAACGATTAAGTAGGTTTGAGAAAAGTCTAGGAAAACCCCAGGACGATCAGTCCTTCCACAGACACTAGAAACAGCAGTGTCAATGGGACTTCTTATCCACAAATTCCCTAAAACACTGAGTGCTGGGAGCAGGAGGATTACTCTAGAGCAATGGTCATTCCTACTCTTAGTCCAAGCGTGCACTGTGGAGACAGTATGCTGCGTAAGACAGATCTTTGTCTTGAGGCAGCATGGCTATAGCTGTGTTAATCTCTGAGACGTATTATCATGCACACTGCAAGGGCCTGGTACAAGGAAGGACTTTAAAGAAAGCCACTGGGAGCATTAAGAATAGCTGAGCACCATCCAAACAGTGTTGAGTGAGCTTTCTCAGCAAGAGAGGAAGAGCACACAGAGCAGTAGTTCCGCTTTCAAGGGCCATCTGAGAGGTAGGTAACTATTCCTGGAATGTTGCTATCCCTCCATTAGCAGCAGTAAACCCCATCAATAGGTGTAGCCAAGTAGTTGTTTATAACAGATCTTCCTTTTATTGGAGCTATCTGAATTTTTTCACTCACAAGATAAAAGTTGCTCTGTGTTGAGACAAAACACCACTAGTGCTATTGACAAATTCAATCTACTTTCTTGCTCCAAGTAGTAACTAAATAAAATCATGGAAATGAATGGGACTCAGGATTTCTCAGTGAGATCAAGCAGCTTCACAGGAAAAATGTCCTTTGATTCCACCCTACTGACTCTCATATTTCAACAAGTGCAGTTTGCTCAACAGTTTAGTCTATCAGCAGCCTCCTGCAGGAGCGAGGGTCCTCCTGCACTTTTCTACTCCAGAAACAGAGAAGGCAAGTGGGCACGATGGCTGCCAGATAGGTCCAATGCTGTTTATAAAGGATCCCATTAAGATGGGTAAAGGAATAAGGAATGAGTATTGCACCTACAATGAGGAACTGTCACATTTACTGAACGGGCTCAGTTACCACATAAAGGGTGACATCTTTATGTCAAATGACAATTTGACATCTGTTTCTTGCATTTTACCTATTCCTTTGATCCTGATCAGATCAAATATTTTCAAAATAATATTTTGTCAAATCATATCTGCATTGAACAATGCTTGTTGTTTTACAAGTAAGTTTATCTGTTATGTTTCACGATTTGTCAATCACTTATCCTCATCTACCATTGATGTCTCTTCCTTTCTTTTCTATTGCTATTTTATTCTACTTCTAACTTGCAGATTTCTCTGAGTCCATCTCCTTTATCTCAATTCACTGTAAAAGCTCTCCAGATCATTCTCAAAACTGTCTTCCCCATTCTAGAACAGCGTCTAACCTTTGTAGGCAAAACTTAAGTTCTCTAGTGCATTCATTTTGTGTCTTGTGTTCTTCCAGCTAAAAATTTCACCCCTCTACATATTATCCTACAGTCACTTAGGTTCTCACATCTTGAAGCCTTATTAGCTGCTTGCTTTCAAATCAGTTGCTTGTGACTTATTCTAAATTATACAATTTCCCACCTACTTACACATAAAAGATCTGATTACATTTTTTCACAACCTCTGACACTTGCCACCTCCTTGGGCTATTTTTGTCCTATTAGCAGTAAAAGTTTTACAATACAAAATTTATGATAAAATAAGTAAATTTGATTATCTCATTCTTTCAGCTTATTAAATATTATTTGTTAAAATACTCTGGAATCAGAGACTGAGTTTTCTAGTACTTGGCTATGTAGGTAGCAATGTAGGTCTACAAGACCTATGTAGGTCTACAAGCACAACGGCAAAAAACACGGGCAAGCGGCAGACTCACAGACAAAAGCAAAGTCTACAGTGCAAACAATGAAATGAACCAAAAAATTATTCCAGTAACAGATTCAAAAAGCATCAGAGAAAGTGATGGATATGAGCATTATTTAGGTATTTAAAATGAGATAGCAAAGAACGGAGCATAAATCACTGAGAATTTCAGCTTCTGTTCAAAGTTTTGCAATAAAAATCTGCTGATGCTTATGCTACTTTAATTCTCTCTCATCAGAAAGATGAGGACTTAACAAGTGTAAAATGGGAATACGTACACACTCAGTGCTTTTTATTTTGGACCCATATATTCTCAAGAGCTTTTACCAGCACTGTACTTTATCAGCTAGGCTTACTTTTACACTGAAAATTCAATGGATTTCATAACTGCAAAATGAAGCTGTAAATCCAGCATTTAATATACTTTAAAAACTAATTTACTTTTAAAATTATCAGTACTTCAGTCGAGTATGTTTGTATTTCATGAAAGGGTTTTTCAATTTCAATTGCAAATCAGTGTGTTAAAAATAACAGTTAGGAAACATATAATGTTCCGAGAGTGAATACTTATTTTGAGTCAGATCCAAAAGTACTTTGGCACTGAACACTGATAAGAATTCAGAGTTCTTGAAAGAAATTATTGAACAACTTGTTCTGAACTTTTCAGAGGAAGATGAATTTATACACATATGAAATTAGCAACTCCAGGCTTAGAATTGGAAGATCTTAATCAGAGTACTTAGATATTTTTACTATAGCATGCATAACTTCCAAGAACAATTATGTGGACGGCAATGAAGAGCAGGATTGAATTCACATAAGATTTGACTGTCTCATGTTCTGCTCATTCTTATTTAGTTGCAAGTTACAGCTGATCAGCTCCATCAGTTTGTTATCTACAAACAGGTTACCTCCATCAATTTCTACTTAAGGACAGAAAATTCTGCTGTATCTACCGCACTCTTCTGCTAAGGTATTTCAATTGATCCTTGGAGAAGTTTTCCAATAAAAAATCAGTGTGTAACTCTCTGTGGGCTATTACAAATGAACAGTAAAGCCTACGATGATGAAGGAATAGCACAAGTCCACGAATCACAAGAGAAAGAAAAGTCCAAGAAAACATTTTCTCTTTCAGTATTATAAAATGACTGTTTGAATTTAAGCTGTAATTTTAACTTCAACCACATACTCAGTGCATGGAAAACTTGCTGGAATCAGTACAAAAACACAGTGTTTCCTTTCTTGAAAAATGAACGACACTCTTTCATCTGCATTTCAGTTCCCATTTTCTGGGCCAGATTTTATGCCTCTCTGTACTGCCCACTTTGCTGGCAACAGCTGTCCCTTGCTGTTAACACATGAAATGATCTCTTGTTTTGTTAAATTCCTTTCTTCAAACTTGCTTCTTTTGCCTAATCACAGAGTTTTGATCTTGAGTATTTTAAGTCTTGTTTTTTGTAGTTTCTACTTACCTATACTTGTATCAATCAAAAACAGACCGCAGGATTTTCCAGATATATTAAAAAACACAAAAATAAAAACAAAAAACAAAAACTCATCACACCATAGCCATGAAGTAAAATATCACAATTTTCCTACCAAAAGCTAAAACTAATCTTTAAACTGCAATATATTCTGTATCTCATATTTGGATGAAAAAGTGTTATTTGAACCACCTATCATATTCCTTTAAGCTTTTGATAAGGTTTTATCTGAATATGTAAATCGATTCTTCAAGTTCTATAACAACTAAGAATGAAAAGGATGCTATGAAGAAAAAAAAAAAAAAAGAAAAAAAAAGGAGTAAAAGATTAAGTTAAAGTTACATCTTAGAGCACCTTAGGGCATAATTTCAAAAACTGCTATCAAATGAGGCATGTAAAGTACAAATAAAAGAAATTACATTTTTCAAGAATCTTAATCAAGGACTTACTTTGTGACAAGAAAATTTTTAAGCATCTATTATAGAAGAATTCAACATATTTGCTGTTAGTTTTCTTTATGAGTTATGCTTATTGCAATATGATATTGTAAGACTTCTATATAGAATCTGTAAAATTGAATGCCTACCACTTGCATATACTTTTAACATACTAAACTAGGTCTATCTTCCTCTCTTCTGCTTCTTAAATTAGATGAAATTTTGATGTATTATACAAATACAACACTACACTCTACCTTCAAGCTCTGTATAAAATCTTTTACACAACAAATTCACTCTTTCCTCATGTGAGAACAGTCAAACTCAAAAATGACTGACAATGAATTTAAGTTGCCATAAACTCAGCTACAAACAAAACAAAACAGAACCCATAAAAACCTTTTATTTACCTTAGGAGGGTACACATTTGTCTGAACACACACAGAAAATATATTCCTAACTTTGGTACATAAAACTAGATGGTGTGGAAATACACATTAACATCTGTGGCTTTTTATTTTCAGAACCAAAACCTCCCATTGGCACTTCCCTGACTAGTCTTTCCTTAAACAACAGAAGTAAATTAATAAGTGATAATAAATCTATTCAGTTCATTTTCACTAAACAAACATTAGAAGTCAAATAATGGTTAGTTTTTGTACAGTTATGCAAAGCATACTTCAGATCAAGCAATTTATCAATTTACAATGAATTGAAGATATTAAGAGTATAATAAGTGATTCAGAAATCTTGAAAAAAATACAGTAATAAAGTTTTTATTGAATTTATTTTCTTTTTC
Source organism: Chrysolophus pictus (assembly GCA_037305975.1). Classification (NCBI taxonomy): domain Eukaryota; kingdom Metazoa; phylum Chordata; class Aves; order Galliformes; family Phasianidae; genus Chrysolophus; species Chrysolophus pictus. Next base: position 34,705,069 of record CM074576.1, on the reverse strand, counting down.
CTCTGCTGAAAATGTAAGCTGTGACAAAATCAGCAGAGCTTTCCAATAGATACTGTTGGGATAAACTACATTTTGAGTTTTGAATGAGACAAGAAACATGTGATAACCAAATGATGCAAAAATTGCTGATTCTTCAGAAAAATCATGAAATGCAAAACAGATGAACGAGGAGGTGAATTTACATACTTGGATCTGAGACTGCTAACTGCCACACAACAGTTACTTGGACTCAGACATCTGAACTTCTTGGTAATTCACTGCTTTTCTTCAGCTCTGAAGACAAAGCACTCATTTAGTTTCTAAATCAACTGCATTGCAATTACGTTCCCATAAAACTAGGATAGTGTAAACCTCGGGCATAATCATCCTACAGACAATTTGTTAGATCATCTGTTCTCTTTAAGAGTACTGCACAGGTTGTTCACAATTGTGTTCATTCTCTATAGCACAAAAATAAATCTGCAACTCTTCTAGTAACATTTGGGCTTATGATGCAAACATTCTCTCATGCAAGTTGTCGCTATGTTCTCAACATAAATTTTAAAACTTCCTAAGAAATACATATTTAAGCAACATATACCATATCACAAAAGCAAAACAAAAATACTAAACTCTACTAGTAAAAACTTGTTCACATTGAGCAGAATCAATATCCAACTATGCATACTTAAAGTTTATTTTTAAAGAAAAGTTTATTTTTAATTTAAAAGACACTGAAGTGAACTCTGCAACAGAAAGAACATTCACCCAGCAGACACATCTAATTTTCTCAATTCAACAAGAAAAAAAAAATCCACAAACAGGAAATGCATTTAAAAAATAGCCACATATAATACATAGCAATATGAAATTGTCAGGAGTAAACGATGTAATTTTTGAACTTTAACAGCAAATTATCCCCCTCTTCTCCCACAGACAACACTTAGTTCTTCCCTCCTGCACTCCTATTTGTTTTTTTTAAATAAGCTATCCATCCAATTTTTTAGAACATAAAGTTAAATGATGACCTCAAGAAAGGTTTGGTTTAATACAGGTTATACAGTATAGACCTAAACATATTGCCACAAAGAGTACCTGAAGCTTTATGCTCAGCATTCAACTTCCTTACACTAACTGCATTCTTAAACAATTCATGCACTTCTGGAGGGGAAAAGAAGCACCTACTGTTCTGTAAAATGTAGTATGTAATCAGAAAATACTGCCAGCAAATATCCAGCAAAAAAAAAAACAACACTACGTTGTGGTATGAGTAATTACCTATGCATTATTGTTGGGGCATGAAACCACCACAAAAATCGAAACAGATGGAGAGTTTCAGTGACATTTAGGTGAACCTTTTCAATTTTCAGCAGATGGTATACACAACAACAGACACTCACTGCATTATCAGTAAATATGCATTTCCAAATATAGCAACATTTCTGAAATAATTATGTTCAAGATAGTTTAAAATGTTCTTCTACATATATATAAAAGTAGTTTTCACAGGAACATGATTAGTATTTCGAGGATTACGTAGCATAAATGTTGGAAAAATATACCACTCAGATGTTGGGACTCATTCATTAAAAATATATATATTAATAATTAAGGTAATTCTACAAGCCTTTTTCCTGATGAGACCGTTAGGTAAGACATCATTGCTCTGTATCTGAGAATCTAACATCTATTCCTGCAGTACTGTATCTAGTTCAAAGTACAAATAAAATTCAAAGTAAACGCTACTAAATGGGAGCTCAAACTAGAGCTATAAAAACAGTTAAAGGACTGGCAAAACTTAGTTTTAGTTAAAGACTTTAGGAACTGGAACCACTTACCAAGGTAACATGATAAATTCTTAACTCCTGCAATTTTTATATTAAATTACACATTTTAAAAGTGCTTCATACTTCCAAATGTAAACATTCTATAATAAATACAAATCAAATTCAGAGAAGTTCTATATCCTGTTTTGTAAAGTACAAGGCTGAAAAATTAAATCATTTTTAAACATTTCAGTTTGTCTCCTCCTTTTTTAGACCTGAAAGACTGGGAATATTAAAAGATAAGGAAAGCACTGAATTGAAAAGTGCCTTTTAATTACAAAAAAAAAAAAAAAAATTGCTCCACAAACAGTTTTCTTAACAAGCCCCTGTCGTGGTTTTGTGACTTTTTAAGGCTCCTAAGTTTCACTATGAGAGTTTCCATCAAAAATTCTCCAAATGCAGTTAACACACAGGACGTTCAAGATAAAACAAGGAAAGTCTTTCTCAAACTCAAACTAAGATAATACAGGTGCCAAGACAGAAAGAATAAAGTTTTAAGTATCTATGTATGTTAAGGAACTCAAATTTAAATTAAGATGAAGTGATCATCTAAGTGAGTAACTTAGCGTGAATTTCACCATTCCTCATGACTTCTATCACCTCCTAAGTCAGTTTTTTTGTAAAAATAAATAAATAAATAAATAAATGTATTTGTACTGTCAGTTTTAACAAAAAACACACCTTGACTAACTTAGCAAAGATATTACAAACTTTGTGTAAGGTTTAACCAAATACTAGTTCTTTAAAACTTTTAAAATCTAGATATATCATCTAGTTTCTGAGAAGACAAATCGATTCTAGCAAACTTGTCAGACTAAAATATTTCCTCTTCTGCTTATGTTATCTAAAGATACTCTAGTAAAATCCAATTTAATAGTGCTACTCTTTGACAATGTGAACAACTACATCTAGCTCAGGTCTACAAAAGCATTCATTTAATAATAATTTGTTATATTAAAATCAGGAGGGGGTGGAAAGAAGAATAACTATATTAATATATAGTTTCTCCATTTTCCTCACAAAATGCCTTCAATTAACATTTAAAGGTGGGTAAACTTGGAACTATGAAATGTGAAAGAGGCAGGGAAATCAGAACAGATAGAAAACGGGCAAGTACAGCCCAGACATTTTTACACAACTAATCCTTTTTCATACTTCAAGAGGAACAACAGTGCCCAAACAGGAAGAAGTTGTGTTCAATTTCAAAAAATTCAAAAGAGAAAGTCATAGAATGAAAATATAAAGAATATTTCTCACATAAAAGCATAAAATACAGCACTTAAAATAGGTCAAGACATGCTATTCCACAACACAAGTCACATTAAAATGCACATTAAAGTGTTAGAACAGACTCTCAAAATAAACAACCAAAGGAGTCCACGTGGCATGGTCTCCAAAACATCGCTGTATGAAACTACATTTAACAGCATGAGGTTAAAACAACAGAAAAATATAATAAGCATCCTATTTTATCAATCCTAACTTTTTATAATAGCTACACAAACTCTAAGAATGCACCTTTAATCTGATTTGTACAGCTGACAATTTGCAACATTCTACAGACTAATGAATACAAAACACTTGACTATAAGACAAAAACATTCTGCAATGTCTGATAAACATTTGCCTAATGACACAGACAGAAAATGGAAAGCCACTGTTTTATGCCCACTTAGTGCAAACTACCTCCTCTCAACTGAAATTTGCCTGCTTTTAGTTTATTAAAAACAAAACTGTGCTTCCTTAATCACCTTTAAGCATCCATTATTACATTTCAGCTGTGGGCCTGTAACTTTCAAGGGAATAATTAACCTGAATTGTAATCATCCATCTGTATTCCAACACATACACAGGAAACTAAAGACTGAAAAATGATCTAGTTTCTCAGAGGGCAGAGGTGCTAAGGAAAAATACTATAGAGTCATCATGACAAACATTTTCCATAATGCTTGTTTCTGAATTTAATACAAAATTCTATCTAAAAAAATAAAAAAAAAAAAAAAAAAAAAAAAAAGAAGCCTCAGGTTTATTAAGTTCTGTCTCAGTCTCAGTCTAAAAGGACAATAGAAACTGAAGTCCATATATTACAGATATGGAAAATCAGGCACATCGCTACGGAATAAAGGCCTAAATCTAAAATGCTTTAGTAAAGGAGATAAAACTTTCGTGAAAATGAAGTTAATAACTTTTTAGATTAAAAAGAATTTATAAACATGCACCACCACAAAGAGTAGTCTAAAATACTCAAAAAATAGAGTCTCTACAGTCTGTAAGTAATTACGAACTGGAAAATGATTATAGCAATTTTTTTTATAGAACAGAAGGCAAATAACCAGAATTAACTTATTCTGCTATTATGGACAATTTTTCCACAGTAGTCTTAGAATTAATTGGTACAATGCTCTTTTAACATCCTCATTTTCACAGTAGTCAATAAGGATAGAAGCTAGGTAAGAGATCCAACCAAGACATTTACCTACTGCACCTACTTAATTATTCACATAGAAAAACTTCCTGCTTGACAAAACTAAAAAAAGAAAATCATAGTGTGAAGCTAAGACTGTTCAGACCTCAGAGACACAGCAAACAGCACCTAATTCTTAAAGTAAATATTTCACTGATATTAATCAGGATTCTAGAATGGATTAAAAAATGCCATAAAACAGCAGAAGTTTTCTCTATCTTAAGCACGTAGCTGTAACCCTTTACCATTTAGTATTTTTAACATGGCTAGATGAAGGCTTCCAACACCTTCATAATGCTTATATAACTTTACTTCTTCACTTACCTGAAATGGGGGATGGGTATGAGAAGGTCCTAAATTACAGTTTCATTTAAGAGAATTCAACACCTTTAGAAACACTTACAGCTCTGTGAGCCACAGTAAACAACACTAGAAAATTTAAGGTCTCAACAATTAAGATAAAATGTCTGCCAAAATGAATGAGCTGTAGATCAAAACTCCCTGCTAATTTGTTTCCTCGGCACCTTCCCTATTGGATATTTTAAATAAATTATTACTTATATTATATACAATTTATTTTGCCTTTTTATCTCTTTAAGCAGAAACAGTGCAAGTTTCAGGAAGAGAAAATTAAGCTAAACTACTGACTTCACTTTATAATTACCATTTTTAAGTGAAAAACTATGAATCCAGCTCTAGGTTTTTTTGAGAACGGTCAGAATAAGGCCATAATATATGTAGTAGGGAAAGTTACAATCTTTATTTCCTTCATATAACCATAGAAAATGATAAAAGAAGTGTAATCACAGTAAAAACAGAGGAAGAGGGCCTATCAGATGGAGGAACAAGGCTCTGTAAAAGGAAATGCAAGACCTAGTTTGGGAAAAAAATCACAACTTAAGCACTTAGGCTATATAATTTTTGTTAATTTACTGAAGAAAAAATCCTACAAGTGAGAGAATAAAATTAAGACTTTAGTTTTAAAGTAATATCTTGACTTTACTTATTTTTTTCCACAGAACAGATCATTTAAGTCAGGAGGAGTCTTAATGTTGTTTTTTACGCTTTTCAGTTGTTATTATAATCTTACATAGTAAGATTAAAAAAATACATAGTTCTTATTTCTACTATGGCTTTTTGGTGAATTTTGTTCTTATTATATTATTTTCATTAAATGACCCCTACTACATTGAGGGAAATAGAAGAATAAAGTGTTGCAGTGTTACACACAAGGCAGTAGAGAAACTCTAGAACAGTGGAATCCAAATATAACTTCATTGTTAAAAATGTATTTGAATTGCATGCCTCAGATTCATTTCACAAGCGCTAAGTAAAAATAACTGTTTTAATATTCTTTCATATATTTATATGGCAACTGAACATAACTATTGAAAAAAAAAAAAACAACTCACTAGCTTTTTGATTTATCTTCTGAAAAATACAGATTTACCTTCAATTCTTCCAGCAGTCAGGAAGATAAATAGCAGCACATCAGCTGTCAAAGGGACTGAAAACTTGTAAGGACTCAGCAAACTGAGTGATGGACAGTATACAGTCAATTATCAAGGAGTCTTAAAATCACCTAGTAACACGTCTTCCAATATAGCAGAAAACTCAGTGTTATCCTGATAATGTCAGGCAACCTGGGCCAACATTCAAGGAAAATTTAAAAAAAAAAGTAAAAAGAACTTGTATTCTTGCATTAATGTAGTCCAGTTCAATATTATAGTCAGTGTGAGTAAAGCAGAATGTTAACCATCCATAAGTAAAGAGGAAGTTATATTACTCTCCTACTAAAATTACTAAAAAGACTGCCGATCATAAATTATATGAAGGTTGCCAAAAGTATACCAGAAGTCAAATCTCAGTAGTTAAATATTAAAAAAAAAAACATCACTGTGATGTTTTGGCTGCTTTTTCATGCAACTTGTTGAGCGTTTTTTTTTTTTTCCTCCTATTCAGTGGACAAATTTCAACAGCTTACATTTATTGCATAAAAACTCAATTCTATAAATGAGTACTAAAAAATATCCTGGAGAAAGCATTAAAGAATAAGCTAAAACTAAGACTAAATATATGCCTTTAAGTCAACTCACTAATGCTTTCCTTATTGTCAAGGATTTCTTCAAAAAAAAAAAAAAGCTTCAGAAAACTTGGACATTAGAACTCGCACACTATGTATTTCTACATTAATAACAATAAGTCTTCAATACAAATGGCTAAGAAGTACTTAGCTCACCACAGTCACCTGTAAGTACTGAAATAAAACTCAGCATAATGCTTCCTAAAGAGAAAAAAAAAAAAGACTGGAACAAGGTCATTTTTGCTGATAACGTTCAAAGAAAATAAATTAGTGAATTCAGTTTAAACTTTGTTCTGTCCTCTTGTAAAGAGGAAATATCATGAAGTTAATTCTTTGTCGTAAGATTTAAGTAGTTACTGAGCAGCATGAGAACTGTTTTGTATTTGTGCGCACTGCCTACTTTCAATATATTAACAATAATACCAACACACAGAAAGATTACCAACAGTGTTCAGCTTAAAAGACAACTTGAATATCATGTGATCAAAACTGCAAGAACAGAATGAAAACTACACATAGTATCTAAAAACATAAAAGGGATTGTCATGGTTTTGTGATTTTTGGTTTTCGGTATTCTACATCATAACATCATGTAGGGCACTGTTAATGCCCAAGTTCTAGGTACCTGCCCAGAAGAGAAGAACTACATTCCCCAGGGGACTTTATGGTCACAGAGAGGAGATATAACAGGCAAGGTCACCTGATGCGCTCTTCTTCGCCTGCTCTTCTTTGTCGGTTCTCCTCCTGTCTCCCTGCTGCTCAACTGGACTGCACATCTCGCCTTAGTGTTGTGGTGAGCCCTATCCACCTTTCGGATGTTCTCTCTCTCTCATTATATTTGATTTATTAGCTTCAATTTTAATTATATTGTATTATAGTGTGTTATCTTGCATTCCAATACCACATTTAGTAAATTAGTTTGTTTCTCCTCAGATCGTTGCCGCTATTTTTAATTATTTTGGGGTCCCCTGTTTCCCTTTTCCAGAGGCGCGGATTTTGCAAAATCCCTCTGCCCCACTAGTCACGGAACTGAGCTGAACCAGCCTGTAAACTGTTTACAGGGATGAGCAAGATTCTAACTAACATTCCCCTAGAAAATTGCTGTAGGTACAAGGAACTTTAAGCAATGAAGCAGAAAAAAAGTCAGAAAGAAAACATAAAACTTCTGTTTACTGTTAAGATAATGGTTGACATTTTTGTCACGTAACTTTAATGATCTACACTTAGTTGTCTGTATCTAACCTATTTATTTAGGCTCTCTTGACAGAGAAAAAACCTTGAGAAAGATATCTCTTATTTCTAAAATGGACTGAAAGACTTTATTTCTCCTGAGTAACAACTGAAAAAGTCTTAATGACTAGATCAAGACACATCATTACGTTATGATAATGTTATTTCAGTGACAGAATCTTCTCTCCATACATTCTCCCACCATTCTATGTCAGCTTTAAGAAATTCTAAAATAAAACAAGGCAAAGGAGAAAGCGTTCAGTCTGTTTCAGTTCATCCTGTAGCTATGAGACTAATGATCCAATGTGGAAAGAGAAAGAACAAGAAGAATAGTTGATTAAATATTGGCAGAAAAAAAAACTTCAGAAATAATAAGAGGGGCCACTGCTTTACACTGACACCTCACTATTAGATCAACTTATTCTTAACACCAGGACAAGTTCTCAGAGCAAGAGAGAGAATTTTCAGACCACATGACCTCCAAAGGTCCCTACCAACCTCAACAATTCTGTGTGATTCTGTGTCTATGTGAAGAAAAGGTGTGTTAACAACTTAGAAATAAGATCAAAATAAACACAATCATACTTTAGGAAGCAGTGTATCACTGCAACTCAACTAGTGGCGATAAAAAGAAAAAAAAATTCATTTCCAGAGACCGCAACACATCAGCTCAGAAGTGCTTCAGAGACCTCTGTAAGTACAAAAAGGCCATCTCAGAGGCCATAGGAGCATCTGAGAGTTACAAGCAACAGCATAAATTAAAAGACCACTGGCAGAGAACAGTACTTGACTGTTAGCAGCCTCTGCAGCAGTACTAAATGTAACTATATGACCCAGAAGTAAGAAATGAAAAAAAGACCGTCAGCTCGTTGTTAAGGAATCAAAGCACAAATACGTGCATCTATCACGAGTAAACTGCAAGTGACTGCAATCCTGTTTTGTTTGCTTTTTAAACCAAAAGATACTTCTACTTCCATGATATTTAAAAATAAAGCCCCTTGAAATTCACCTACCATAAGGCTAATACATTCTAAATCTTCTACAGCAGACTTCAAGGCATAAACTTCCTCCTTAATATTCACCAAAGATTTCGTTGGGAAAAAAAAAAATCATGATACAAAATAAAATGATTCGAAGAGATGCACTGGTTAAGCCATACACTCACACACAGTATAAGCCCTCAGGATATATATTTTAAAGACCGTTTACTAACCTTTACAGAAGAAAATACAATGCACATGAAATAAAACAATAATAATCTGAGTTTAATGGAGTAATTACAGCTTTTAGAGAGAAAATATGCATAAAATCGTTTAGCTGACAGGTCAATTATTCATTTTAAAATAATACAATTTAAATTTATTACATATAAAGAACACTACATGTTAATACACTTAGGATCATTAAGTGGATTCATATAGATAACTAGAAGATTTTGCTTGTGTATTCACTTCTTAACTATTTTTCTACATGTGCAATTATCACTCTTTGGAGGAGTAGGCATTCATTTGTCAAGTTGCGTATTTTGGTACAGGCTATGTAATTCATATTTTTGTATACAATTTGTTATCACATACCCAGGTGTCTGCATGAATAGGCCTGATGTTGCTGAGAAGCACCTCTTCATAATTTCCATAGTCAGAGAATTTAACAACTGCAGTCATTCCAGAAGAATGGAGAGCTTCAACTTCTGCCCGGTAGAACTTAAAAGAGAAATTTTCGAAGGTCATCAAATACTACCTGACGCACCACAAACAGCTTGAAAACAATCTCTTCATTTTTACTCTCTTCCCCATTCTTTTTCTTGGTCAGCATTAAATTTTCAGTAAAATTTGTAGCAGATAACAATTTATTAAATTTTCACTTGTCCCGTGACTGAAAGGTTGTGGCTGTATGTATTTAGAATACTCATTGAAAATATATGCTACTTAGGACGTTAGACTGAACATTTAAAAGATCTGTTTTCAAAGACAAATTAATCATTAACACAAACGATGTTGTATATAAGAAATACTAATGCAAGACTTTCTTTTTAATTATTATTGCTGCTTAAATATATGCCTTATAGGCTTACCACATACTAAAAAATGATCCTTCAAAAATTCCTCCTTTTTCAACACTTTCTGTCACTTATGCAAAGAAATCAATTGTTTCTGAAGATATTTTTCTTACTGAATGCAAATAAATCATTATCACCCAACATGATTAAAACTCAATACCGTATTTTATCATTCTATTTTAAAATTATCCTAGATGCAAGCAGCAGCATTTGTTGTATCTATTAAAAAAACAACCATCATTGAAACACACTGAATACTTTCCAGGCAGCAGTGTCATATCTGCTTATTTTGCAAGTTTTATGCTTTTTAGAATTTTAAAACACATAGTGACATAAAGTGCTTCTCAAGACAGGAAATAATATCTTAATATACCATTATATTTCAAATGAATCTTTCTATCCAAGATATATATTCATATTTAAGCTCCAACTCACTGCATGTTACTGCTATCAAAAATTTTGCATGACTTATTTCAGTCAAATAAAAGAGAGAAATAAGTGACACTGCAGAGGTAACAGTATTTACATCCTGTAAAAAAAAAAAAAAAGTAACAAAGAAAAAAAACTTTAATACCATAAAATTAAATAAAAAATTTGACAGAAACGATAGGAATAAAACCTATGCAAAGAACATTAATATTTAAGGTCACTAGAAAGGGTCAAAAACCTGAAGAAACAACTAAGAAATGCACACATAATGCCTGAACAGAAGGCATTATTATTTTTTTTTTTTTTCCTAAAGCAGAGGAGAAGGAGATGAAAAGAAAGTCTCTTGTCATAAAATAAATCTTATTAATTGGAAGAGGAAGTACTTAAGCTTTGAAAAAAAATCAGTAAAGTAGAACTGTCATCCATCACGCTTCATTTGCTCCACAACTTCTTCAGCTAATAAACTAATACTGATAATAAAAATCAATCTTTTTGCAATGACTGAAATAAGAGAGGAATTTGTTTTAAAACAGTCCTGTCCCTGCAGCCTCTGGTCCTCTCTTGTACTAGTGAAGACTGCACAATATCTTATTCTAGTAAAAGGCATTACACATCTGTAGTTAGAGACTACTCTGGATAACTGAGCATCCTGGTCTTATTCCTTAGAAAGTAACAAGGGCACTTAGATCCATATTAATTCCTTCAAATTTTAAACACTTACATGAAATATATTTCAGATAGGAGCCTGCTTATCTCATATGAGGGACACTGTCAAGATGTTCTGAGTCACGTACTTTCAAGAAATTAATACAGTCTACATATCTCCTTTTAAAACAAACAACCCCCCCTCTCCCCCCCCCAAAAAAAACCAAACAAACAAAAAAAAAATACAACAGTAGAACAAGAAGCCAGCCACGAAGCAAGGTATACACCTATGAACCAAGTCCTTTGTGTGCTGGTGTGCTAAGTCACCCCCAAGTATATAAGAAAGCATCAAAACTTTAATTTGAATTACTTGATATTTGGCAAACACATACCTTGTTGTCTTCCCAATAAAGAGCAAAACATTCATCCCCAGGTCTCCAGGTTTTTCCATACTCTCCATGAATTGATGGTTCTATTATTTTCTCTGGTTTGATGGGCCCAGATCTCCTTTTGGGTGCAGTGTTGTAATACAAAATCTTGTCATCATAAGATGGAATCACAGTAGGTCCTGACAATTTGATAGGCCCTACTCGTCTTCCTTTTTGATGATGTTCTGTATCTCCATTCGGTATAGAATTAAAATTATCAGTTCTACCAGGGTTTTGGTAATCATTATTCACACCAAAATGTTGCTCACTTTTTACCATAAAGGTTTCATTACTTATTGTTCGTGCTTTCCTATCACAAAAATTTTCAGAATTGTGCATTTGATTTTCCCTTTTCCCACGTTTCTGGTTATTGTTGTCTGTAGTATCTTGAGCAGCAGAGTTCTCCTTGAATTCTGTGAAAGACACCCCTTTTCCTATTCTGTTTTGCATATTGTTATCCCTTTTTTTAAAGGAAATATCACTCTGGTGAGCAGCTATGGGATAACCCAAATCTTTTGGCCTATCATTTCTAGGATAATGTCTGTCACTTTTAATTTTCTCATCTGTCCAATGTTCTAAAGAGTTGTGCCTTTCAGGACCTCTGTTTCTTGGTAATCCCCCGCTTTCCAAAGCCTGCCTTGAATTCTGAATATCTCTTTGAAAACGAGGGGGCTTCTCATTCCTTGGTTGTCTCATGTCATTGCGAGAAATATGCCTTGAATGATTTTCTTTGATGCCATTCTGTTCTGTATTCATAACTTTGGGCTGTACTTGATGTGGTGGTTGAAATTGTAATTTTGGTTCTATAAAGAGAAAAAATAATGATTATATATATATAATATAGAAACAGTGGATCAGATCCCTAATGATAAAGCGACAGTATTATTCAGAAAAGCAAGTAGCATTTACTTCTGAGGTAAATAAATGGAATTGTCCTTTAAAATTTAGCAGATATTTGAACTGCAATTACCGGTTAATAGAAAACACACAAATTTGTCTTGGTGGTACTTAACTTAGTTATTATTAAATGAGTAACAATCATTTAAGAAAGCCAAATAGAATTCTGATGTGAAGAAAGGAAGAGGCAGGGAAATGAGGAGAAAAGAGAAATAGTTGTCATCTGAAAATTTTAATTCAGTAAAAATAAATTGCTAACAGCTGTTCATCATTAACATAAAGGCAAGAAATAGAATTGATAAAATGAACTAGAGCTAATGGGAATAGCAGAAATGTCTGTAATTCTGAAGACCGTGATCAATGAGCCATAGCAGGAATTATTCAAGTGCAACCTTTTAAAGATTGAGTCAGAACTCTAACTGATGTTAAGTGGAACAAAATTATCATGGACCTAATGAGAAGGAGTAGATTTTCTATTGCACTGTGGGGTTGGAGAAGATCACAGAGCTCTGTAGAACTTACTGTGGATTTTTTTATTTTTAGGCAAAAGTGAAATGTTTTAACTTTTTATGAAACATTTAAGGGAAGAGCCAAAGGAGGTTGTAGATCAAGATGAATCTAAGAGGAACAAGCACAAGAAACAAATGAGCTAAAACATGACATTTGTGACAGAAAAGGCTGTTACTGACACCACATAATTTCATTTCAAAATTAATAAGGGAAATGATCTCTGGGCAAAGATTTAAGAATAATACTAGAGAGCAAGAAAAACTCTGCCAAGGAAATGTTTATAAACCTTTGTATTTGGTCAGCACATCCTTTTGTCATGCATGTTCTGCAGACAACAAGTATTCCCATCAACAAAACAGTGACTGAGTTAGGTGGGATGCTCATATCTGGTGTAAGTGGAGGCAAGAGTTCACAGGACAGTGATGTTATACAGCACCATTCAAACCAGTACAGAAGTATTGTCTGTAATTATGGAATACATAGCTGAAGAAAAAAATGATAAATGAGTTTGTTCAGAACAGTGAAAAAACAGTCTGGAAAGAAGTTTTTAATCAGATACTACGAAAATGCAATCCACACAGCTAACATTGCTGATGTATAACATAGAGGTAATTACATTTTATAAATATCTATTAGGAAAGCAAATTTTGATAGCTCTCTACATAGCAAGAAAGACTTATTATGCAACAGTTAAACAGTTAGAAAATGAGTATAGAAAAATCAGTTTAGAAATTAAAGGCTTTTTTTTTTTTTAAATGCTGATCTTTAATTGTTGAAGCAATTAACCTTGGAATAGAATTATTTCACCTCCTTTAAATCCAAGCTGCATGTTTAAATTTGTATTTCACTCAAAGCCTAGCTGTTGGTGCAAGAAACAGAGACTATAGCCTGTGACTTGCTCCCACCTCCCGAGATCTTTTAAAAAGACTACCTAGACGTGCCACCTCTCACTCTCTTTTTCTTGATCCCATTATTTTTGTAATTTGTTGCTCAGGAGATTCATTTTAACAGCAAGAGCATGAAACATTCACCAGAAACTCAGCATGTCCATTTGGAAGACAGAAGAGGCAATTCTGCACAATCTGAAACTGAAGATATTTGGGCTTGGGTCAATGCTGCAATCAAAAATATCATTATGTTTATCACCAACTCTCCTACCTAATATTTTTAAAAAAAAACGTAACAACCATAGTTGTTAAATTTAACCTTTTCTCAAATCTTTCAAGTGTCTGAAAGTTTTTTCTGACTTTGGATTTTGAGAAGATAGAAGCATCAGCTTGCTCTCAGTTCCTAAAAACCAAAGAGAGATACAGTAGGAAAACATGCCTGGTCCTCAGCAATTTTATATTCTTCCTTAATTAAGTATCAAGAGCTCTGACTATTTGTTCTCTGAAAGTTCCTGTGCTTACATATTTAAGCAGGCAAAGATGGATGAACTGTTCCTTATAACCAAAGAAAAACAAGAAGATTAATAGAAAAATCATTGTGTTCAGTAGCAGAAATAATTTAAGGGCAAGCAAAGGAAGACAGTTTCCAGAAATTTTGTCAACTATTTCTGTTATCTCTCACAGTCAGAAGGCTTCTCTGTACAAGCCAAACTGAAGCTACTTATTTTCAACACAAATATTTTCAAAAGATGGCACCAACCATTCATAGCTAAAAATAAATAATACGTAAACCTGCTGTGGTTTTTCTTGGTTTGTTGTTTTTTCTTTGCATTTCACTTAAATAACGAAATATTATGTTTAATGATTAAGGAATTAGTTGTTCATGCCAGAGTCTAACCCATAATACTTTTGACAGCATTAGTTATTTAGAAGTAAAATAAAATAAAATAAAATATTTCAGTAACTGTAAAAATAAGAAAAGTAAAAAAGCCCACAAGATAGCACGGTACAAAAGACTAACACACCATATTTTAACTTATTTGTGTGTGTTAAATAACACATAAATAGAAAACTATTTTAATTTAGACATATTTTTCTACTTTGTCTGAATTAAATTAGAGAAAACCTACCAAAACAATGACAACAAATTGGTTTGTAGTATCTCAGAATGGCTCAGTAGGAAAGGATTGTAAAGACCATCTAGCTCCAATCTCTCTGCCATAGACAGGGTTGCCACACTCTAGATCAGGCTGCCCAGGACACCATTCAACTTGGCCTTGAACACCTCCACGGATGGAGCATCCACAACTTCTCTCAGCGATCTGTTCCAGTGCCTCACCACACCCCCCTTCTTTTAGTTTAAACCTGTTTTCCTTGTCTTATTACTACCTGGCCATTTATCAGTTCACAAACAGAAGCACCTAGCTTGGTAATTGCAGATTCAGAAGTGATTTTAGAAGTTCTCAATAATGAGTAGTACTGAGGTTTCAGATAGAATTAGAAACACTAAAGCATGGAAAGATGCACAAAGAAAAGCAAATCAGTGCTCTCTGTGACACCATTCTTCTCTCTAGATCAAATAAATTATTTTAGAAGAAAAAGTGATGCTGCAAAGAATAATAATAAAAAAACCTTTCAGTTCAGAACTGCTTTCTGTTTTTGTTTCTGTGTGGACACTGAATCATTTAGAAGAAATTAATATCTGCCTGAAGAGTACAGAAGCCTAACACTTGTGATGATGATAAATATGGCATCTCAGGTAGGTAACTATGTGCTTGGTCATACGCTTCATTGTACAACTATATATAAAACCTCTGTTTCTAACCAAAATGTGTCTCTCAACATCTAAAAAGAAAAAAAACTGGCATTTTAGAGACCACATCAGACAGCAACATGCTAGAAATTCTGCAGAAGAGTCAAACTTCTTTATTCAGTGGAGGTTGTATGATGTCCTAGATAAATGCAGAAAAACCTGCCCACCTAGGCCTTCCACAGTACAGCTGCTTACTAGAAAAACCAATGAAGAGATCTTATTATCTTATTCTTGGTGATACAATGTTACGTATTTAGTTGTTTCTAGTAGTTCCCCTAGTGTGCATTCTACACCACTACTTTTTAACACGAAGGATTAGATACAAGTCTATACTGGTAATTTACAGGAACAAATGAAACGAAAAAGCTGCTGGTAATACATACATCATTTTCTGCAAACACTTGGACATGCATTTCATGAAGAAAGAATTCAAAGGGGTAAGTATAATCACTGTAGGTACACTGTGCAAACACTGAACGCTCATGTCATCTCAGCTTGAAAGGAGATTAAGGCAGTATTATTTAAAAATTTAAATGAGTTAATTTTCAATGACAACAGAGGCATAAAAATGGCAGAATAGTAGCATTTTCAGTAAATGGTTTTTTAATAAGTGTTTGAATTCAGACTGCATAGGTTTTCTCAAACTTGGAGAAGAAATCTAAGATTTCCAAGAGAGAAAAACCACCTGCAATTTAGCATAAGTTTAGGTATCTCTTGGAAAGTTCATTTGAAGGGCAGTCTGCAAGATAAATTAAAGTCTGGCATAAGAACTGAGGCATGCTCCTATGGGATTGACAAATTCAGTAAGGAAAATAAAAACTGACTAAAAGAAACTAAGCAGTCTAAAGCCTGCTGTCTTCCAAATAACACAAAGTACAATTATATTTATTCTTATTTCTCTAGAATGAAAAAAAGGAGTTTCCTATTAAAAAAAAAAAAAACATATCTAAAGAATATTTTCAAATTTTTCTTCAAAACTGGTAATGAGAGTATGGGGTTTTTTGGTGTGGATTTTGTTTTTTTTTTTTTTGTTTTCAGAAAGCACAACTCAAGAAAAGCACACCAAATTGCACTCTGATCATTCAGGGAACGCAAAAAAAAGTTAAAAAATAAGGAATCTGAGTGTCACATCACAAAATATGTCATATTTTTGGACAATTGAGCATGAAGACTTTATGACTTTATGTAGAACTACTCTTTTCTTCTCATGATATTTATGAAAACTTTTTATCTTTCGTTAAGAGGGGAAAAATTGCACAAAGCAAACTGTATTTAGGTTTATACTCTCCATTCATGTGTTTTAAACTGAAATATATGTGCTACTATAACCATTGTTTTCTAACAAAAAACACCACGCTTTAATACACTACAGTATATTGGCTACACATGCACACTAAACCAAAAGAATCATAAAACTTCTGCTAAGCAAACACTCACTACACACCAGCAATATCATTTTAAAAGAAGCAATTCAGTTCTTTCACAGTTCTTAGTAAACTACTATTACTTACTGTTAAATTAGCAACATTAAGAAAGGCATATATCCCACAGGGCTTATTTTTATTATTCTTCCTTTAAAAGCCTTACAACCACACATAAAAGAATTCTCTCAATATCTAACCCTCTCTCTAATCTCTTACATAAGATATCCAAGAACATATCCAAGAAAAATCAATGTGTGTAATGCGAGAAGAAAAAGCACTACCACTGCTCCATTTTTATTCACTGCAGAAACCTACTTCATTTTTGGTCAACAGAATGAGCTGTCAAAAGATAGATCTCAAACCTAATTTTTTATATATGCTTATGAAAATACGATTTTGAAATTATTACTTGAACACAATTTCACAAAATTTGACCTGCTCATGCAGAATGCTGCTGTATTTGGAAGGGATTTTCTTCCAAGATTTTAAATTTCTGGAAAATACGGTGAAGAGGCATGATACAAACGTTCCATCTTCCACTAATCGAGTTTAATAAACAAAGTCATAAGATTGTGGATTCATTCCATAAACGAACTATAAACACACCACATAAGACAAGCCAACTCCCATATACTTTTTTGCTCACTTTCTACTATTTCTGTAAGACCTAGGGCTAAGTAAAATGTAAACCAATAATTAACTACTTAAAAACACTTAATTTATAGGGAGAAGAAGATACTGATGTAATGAAACTCAGCACAGGAACAACCATAACACAGTAATATATATTTGCTATTAAAAGAACTATAAACTATCGCAATTAAGTGAACACTTTTCTGCTAATAGCTAAACTGTAGCGCATCAAAAATGTTTCATGAACTCTGACACAGCTTATAGTCCATATCACTGTATCTTCCTAGCAAGAGACCTCTGGATTTGCTAGTAATTTCACTGACTCCTAACCTCAACTGCTGCCACACATTTTCTTTGACAAAATGGTTGTCCTTTCTTTCCTGCTGATCCCTCCTTCTTGAATGAAAAACATTCCCTGTGCAGTTTCAAAGACTGAATTTCTAAACTTCTCTGCATTTTTTTCATTTGAATATGCTGAAATTTTACTGCTATGGGCTTCCAGAAATATTAAAACATATTAAAGCAAAACATTACTCTGCATATGCAAGTAGAGACTGTAAATGGTCAGCTTCAAAAACAACTGGCAAAAATAATGATCACGGAAAAAATGCTATGCTTTTAACAGGAATTGGATAGTTTTAATAATTCCAACAGAAAACTGGGGTCTCAATGCCCTGACCCAGTCTACACAGCTTCATGTTTTCATTTCTAACTCAGTAATGACACTGAGACAGAAGTATGCAATATTAAGCAACTAACTGTTAAATTAATTGTTTCATTTTTGTTTAAAAAAAAAAAGACATTTATACACGATAACCAAAGTTAACACATTCAACAAAACATCTCTAGCCTCGTTTGAAATTTCCTGCATACCTGTAACAGCCAACAACTTCAACCTTTTCACCAAAAATTTAACATCAATGCCCCCAAACTCATTTGTATACATTTATTATAAATTATAAATATACATTTATGATGATTAAATGTATATACATATATACAGACAAACATACCTACATATATATCTATATACTTTCAGAAGTCAATGAGATAAACTAGTGCTTCATAAATTCCTATTTTCCTTCCATATTTAAGCAATTTCTCTGTCAAACATAAATTAAGCATCCACAAAGGGTCCATGTGTAAGACTAGATTACTTTTCAAGTATTTGTCATTATACAGTTGTTTGCACTTCCATCACAATCTCTGCGAATTCCAATATCCTGTGTCATCTCTTTTTAGGTAGAGTTCACACCTTGCAAGAAATTACTGGAGATACTAGTGAAAAACAGCAGTATGTCCTTTTCAAAAAGGGTAATACATAACACTCCATTGAATGAAACGCTTCTAAATCTGTGATATAAGAAACTAGAACTCCAGAACAGAAAAGTCTCAGTAGTGGTAAAGAACAAGTTAGTTGTATCAGTCATGAAGGCTGATTTACCCTAAATATACATGTATTCTTCTGTCCATCCTGGTTTTTCTATACTCTCATTTTTTAGCAACATAAATGCCTCTGCCAACTTCCGCACATTTTTTGCGGTCTTTAATCTATTAAAAAAGTTCTGTTTGCACAAACTTAATTTTCAGTTATTGATGGAATATTTGTCATTTACAGCCTGAATTCTTATAGAAAAAAACACCACTAAGGGCTCCAAATTACAGGTAGATGAAAAGGCAATATAGGAACTCTCTTAATATTATCAATGGCTATTTGGAAGGTCCCTGATAGGCTAAAACTCTATTTTTTCGTTGGAATTGGAAACAATTTTATTCTTCAGCTTTGCTGTGTAAGTTATCACAGTATTATTTTTTTATGAAACCGTCATCTCATTTAGAACATTCTGCAGTTTTTGCTAGTATTTCTCACATGGCTGCATTATTAGCTATTTCTGAAATTTTAAATCAATTCTGAAACATTACAGCTTGTCCATTCAGGTGTAGGGATAGTCTGTAACAGATCTTGAAAGATTTCTTTAAAAAAAAAAAAAATGTGTAGCAGAAAAAATGAATTGGGCATTGCAATAGGAAAATAAAACTAATGACTGTTTTCTCCATTAAATATTTTCTTTCTTTTTTTTTTTCCACTTCTTTTGTTCACCACCTTTTAGTGCATCACTTCTTTTTTAATTATATCCTTATATCCAGTGAAAGTAAACAAAGTATTACTAAGAGACAACAGAGACTATTTGGGAACTCAATTTGAAATTTCTATATATAAATGCTGAGACTCCTTAAATGCACTCACTAGAAAACACCAGTTCATGTAAATTAGTATGACCTTTATTTCACTCTTTAATAAAGTGTTATTTTATAGGGAGAAAAAAATTACAGCTCCACCACAAAACTTGACATTAAATAATGGAAACAGATATTTCAATTTCACATTGCCTACTGAAACACTTCCAAGGCAAAATAACAATCTTCTTTTATTACTCAGCTTACTGTGAGTTTTACTTCAATATCACAGCAGCCTCTAGAGACCTCAGGATGTATAAAGTGTAAACTTTTTTCATTCTAATGGATATGTCTGTTAAAACTTCCGAAGTATGAAGTGATTTAGACATAACCAGATGTCTGGATTTGTAGACTGCATTCTTTTATTGCTTCTCAAGAAAGAAGAGGACATTCAAGTAAAAGCCCACATTTTTTGTGCTATATCTTAAATATTGTTTGGCTTCTATCTGTCTAAAATATCACCTCTTTATCACTCCCTACGGTTATTAAACAGGAAAGCTATGAGAAAATGGCTGTTTAATATACTGTAGCAAAATGTTGGGGGTTTGTTCGATTGGCAAATAAGAGTGAATAAAAAACCTATCTAGCTTACTGCTCTTAACTGAGCACCACACAGAATGTGCTGTTTAGAAACTGAGGAAGAAGGACTGGAGTTCGGAGTTTTTCCTTTGAATTACAAGAATGCCCAATAAAGTTGCAAGTGTCTTTATCAAATTATTATTAATAAGTGGTATTTTATCTAATCTGATTTCAAAATTACTAACCTCAAGGTACTTAAGCCTGAAGCTATCAGCTTTTTGACAGCCAAGACAGAAACACAATCTATCACAGTGTAATTTATTTGACCTTTCTTCAAAGGAGAGGAAAAGCTCTCAAGCACTCCTTGTTTTACTGTTGACTGTGGCGAAACTTGCAGAAGCCAGTTTCTAGATAAAGAAGAAAAAAAATCCACCAACTCTGCCAAATATTGATTACAGATACTTCAATTTCAATAACTTACCCTCTACAGTTAAAGTACCCATTTTGGATTCTAAGAAATCAAACAGTGTGCTTGGTGCAGACGGTCTGGTATTTCCTAGCTCTTCTTCATCTTCAGGTCTTATTCGGCCTCGGCCTTTTCCTTTACCTGTAAACATTAAACAGACCTTTTATAGAGGTGAGGGAAGAGAGGAAAAAAAAACCCAAACATTTATTTTTTCATTATAGAGCTTAAATAACAGCAATTTTGTACTCTGTTAAAAAAAAAAATCTATTGCAAGAGAGATATTTTCCATGTAAGGTGATTTCAAATCCAGAAATACTGTAAAGGATAATACACAGAGGCCTTCTCTAAGTATTCTCTCTCAGGTTTATAATGCATTCTAACATGTTAAAAAAAAATGTAGATATATTTTATATAAGTTAGATACATTACTAATACATGGTAAATAAATTCCTTTGCTTCTAAACACTTCATTTTAAGGCACATCTTTTCAAGTTGTACCTCTAGGTGGTGGTCCCTGAAGGGGCTTTTGTTTACTGCTGTTCAGAAGAAAATTTAATGCTGCCTCTAGGTTGTTACTGTTATCCATAAGTGCCTGTCTTGCTGCTTCTTTACTGAAGCCCATCTCTGTTATGTGTTTTAAAGCCTTTTCATCAACCTGAAATAAAAGATACAAACAAATAATCATAAGCTACCACAGACACTATAAAACCACCAGCTATTACCTTAACCCTCCATTAATAATTATTTTTTTCCATACTGTATTGATGATAAACATTTTAGATTAACATATGGCATTCATAGACAAATTCTCTTTTAGTTCTAAACAACTAGACAGTAGAGACTTTTTCCAATTATTTTCACGTAACTCGTTGATTTTTTTTGTTCTAATATTAAGCAGTTTCAAGCAGAAATTCCCCTTTTCTACCTCTTCCTTTATTGCACAGTGGAACAATCTGTCAAACTGTAACACACTCACTTCCTCTTCAATAAAAAATAAAAGGAATCTCTCTGAGCAGTATTAAAGTAGTCTTCATTTCTCTTTGAACCCTTTCACATTTATAAACAACACCAAAAGTGGTTATACATTTCTTAAAACAAGGAGAAAATGTAATCTGAAAAGGTTTCAATAGGAATAAAAAATACAAACAATCTCCCTCTTCTGAACTGTATATAGTATGATCAGAAGAAGGCCAAGCGAGAATCACAGACTGTGCTTAAAAGCCTCAGCTGGGACTGCCTCTTCTAGTGTGGATATGCATTAAATGTGAAATGGGGCCAGGCTTTCTGCCTTTCCTCATCTCACACCCAATCAAAATGATGTCAATGATCTACCTACTACAACAGCTCTACTACAACTTCTCCTGAAGTCTCTATCCATTCACTTTGTGTTCAGCTACACTATATGCTCTGGGACAAGAGCTATATGCAGATCTCCTATCTGGGGCAGTGGCATAAAATTGGTGTCCACTGCTATTGTTTCAGTTCAGAGACTTAAGTAAGCCAGGAGATATAACAACTCTAAGAACTTCAAAAACTATGCTTTGAAACCCAAAAATCACTGTAATGAGCAAGACATAGTTATATTAACTGCTTTCATGTTCTTAATTTCACTTCTTAATTTCAAAATTTAACAGTATTCTTCAATTTGATGTCCACAGATTAAATACCATTTAAAACGTATTCAAAATCCAGTGGCACTGAAACACGACATGAATGCCTATATGAGATCATCAATGCACTTGAATTCAATTTTCAGTTGCCTAAATAAAATCTTACTAAGGCAGTATAATGGTTCTTCATCTGAGCCATTTGCTGAGATTTCTATGCACGGCAACAAGGATCCAACAGAAAAAAGTGCTGCTTTCTACTGCCTCAGCAAGCCTGCTTCACACTTCTACCTCTTGAAAATATGTAGCTGCTTTGAATCAGGAGAGAAATTCCAGCTTTTTCCAAATCACTGCCTTTCACTGGTGGGAATCCAGTGCATGACATCAAAGACTAGCAAAAAGTGAGGGCTCATACATACACTACTTGTACTCTAAGCAATGGATAAAAAAAAAATCTTTGTCACAACCTGAGACCCAAAGAAAAAGCAATTTCTCAGATACGATGACTAAAAAAGGAGGGAATATCCAGACTATCTTTGGACATCAAAAACTTTCCCTTTAACTCATTTACATAGCAGAGATATTGCTGATTCTCTTACAAAGAACTGGAATAGAAAAGATATATCCTACAAGTCTGCACAATCTATTGTCTGTCTACAAAGAAATAGGAGAAACCACTATTTGTGTCTTTTTCTGTGACACAGTGTTTCAACTTCCTCCCAAGGTAACACACTGGATAGATGGAATAAATACATTTACTCTTTCTATATTTACAAGCAAATTAACTACATACATAAACATTCAAATGAACTCCATATCACAGTCCTAAAAACAAAAAAAAAAAAAGACCCCTTATCTGCTGCTTTTAGTCCTAAAATCATCATTTACAACTGAAGAAGGCTTTCTATCTAGACTTAGTGGGTTCATATTCTTTTAAACAGCAAAGTACATTAAATGACATTAAGCTTCAAAAAACTGAAAGTACTGCCATTTTACAGTACAATGTAAAACAAATCCCCTGCAGTTCATAGGAAAACAGAAAATAAGTATTGCCCAATTTAAATGGAAGAGGGCCACTGGTGGTTTTTTTCATTTGCTTTGAAGTCTATTAGGTAGATACAGCTGTCAGTAATGACAAAATATGTATTAAATAGAAGGATGACTAAAAGACCCTTTAACATCCATGTTTGTACAATTCCACATATATGTCTTAATGGATCTGTATATTTCTCAGCATAGTGCTAAAGACAGCACTGCTGGAAGCTATCCAAGTTGCAAGGAGATAGCACCTATCTGACAATCAAAATTAAGCACTTACTGTTCTTAGGTGTCTTCTGACTGTTAAATCTTTGGTACAAGTAAAGCAAGGTGGAAGACATTTCAGCTATTTATTGTTGAATCTACAGTCATTTACAGTCAATATTTTAATACTGGTTCACTGAATTATTAAGTAGCGAAATCAATTTCAGTCAGCCTGCTTTCATAATTCAAATCATATTCATTAATTGTTATTGTGTACTTGGGATTAACTCTCCCACTTACATCAAATTCATAGATTGCTAAAGCAAGCGAAACAAACTTCAATGACCGCTCATCTTATATCCAATTAATTCAATACAGCAATGTTAAAAAATTCTACTCAGTAAGCATGAAATTATGAACTGCTGAAATGCTCTGAAAGCGATTGCTTGGAATTTTGAGGTACAATTCAGATTCTCCAATGGTAACTCGTTTTACTCAAAACATTATTTGCTACTACGTCAACATCACATAAAGTGTCACATCAAAAGTATTTCTACTTCAGTACTTTCAGTGTCACAAGTACAATCCAGTTTTCTCAATGTCAAATGAATGGTTTAAAATTCTTAAAATAAATATTAATTCAGAAGTTACACTGAAATTTCATTTGATGCACTGAACTCGAAGGATGAAAGTCTACTTGCCTGACATGAATTAATAACTGTTGATGTGAAAGAATATTGAGCTTATTTGAATAACAAAATTAAAACAAGATTGTAATGACCTATACCATACAAAGAACTACTTTTCTTTTGTGAGGACATTAAAAGAACATTAAAACTTCACAAAAATCACGTTGAATCTCAACTATATCAGAAGGACACAAAAGGAAAGCTCTTATTCTCCAGGGTTTTTTTGGTTTAATTTTTGTTACTTTTGCTTTTTAATAACAGAAATGTTTATGGTTCCATTTAAATCTTACACCTTACCAGTTCTCTGTAGACACCTTCATTTTTTCCCTCAGGTTTTGTTATCTTCTCTTTCTGGAAAAGTTCCCTGTTTCGATTCCCTCCAGCACTTACACTAAGATTACTTCTGCTGTTACCACCACCTCCTCCAAATGTCTTGGTCTTTAAATAAGCACAAAAATAACATTTTAGTAAACGGAACTCAGGAAAATAAACCTTAATATTTAGTTAGTACAAGAAGTGCAGTAAATTTGATACAGCTGTGTTTGTAACAATTATATTTTGCATCAACAAGTAAAGCTCTGATCTACACACACACACCAAAAAGATGAATTTATTAGGTAGGACTTCTTGATTATTACCTGATGTCTAATTGAGGATGTAAAGTGTACATAATTCTAGTTTTTATGAGTTATCAAGCAAATAATAAAAACAAATCACAATTTCTATATCCTAAAATGGAAAGCCACAGGAGGGCAGAAAAATCTGGCACATTAGAGCAACATTTCCTAGCTGTTCTATCAGGTGGAACAGAGAAAATCACAAGATTTTCAGAACTGAAAAAAAGCAAATGAGTTTCAGCAACCTGCATTTTAATTTTCTTAATTTATGTATATATTTTTAATAGAGGTATCAAAATAAAAATTATATCTACAATTAAAAAATTATGATACATTTATTAGTTTTATTCAAATAAAAACATACTGAGCAATCTGAAAAGGTTCAGTTTTTGACTCATTCTTAAAGATATACATGAACAGAATTTTAAGAAGGCAAGCAAAGTACTAGTCAGTGAGGAGACAAATACTTAAAATAACAAGAAAAGATCAATTACACAAAGCAAAATGCTACAAATGCATTCTAACCTCCTTGCTCTTTGCTACTTCTGCGATGGCAGCTGTTCTTTGTTTTTCGAATTCATCATTGTCAGCAACAGGTTTTGCAGTATTTGTCATTTGCAGTGTCTTTCTGCGATCAAGCTCTCTGCTATCCACTTGCATGTGAGATGCACATTTCTGACAACAGAAAGTAAAGCTTTAATTGACTCTTATCTACTCTCATTTGCAAACAAACAAACCAACCAACCCATAGCATTATTCCACTAAAGTAGTGCAACTTTAGAAAAAGAATATAACTGTGGACATCTAGCTACCTTTGCTGAAAGCAAACACAACTCATCCAGAAGAGATGCTAAAAAGAATGACTTTTATACTTTCAGCATATTTCCTCATACAGCTAATATGATTCTTGTAAGTACCTTTGTCGTTTCAGGGTATTTGTTGGTGCTTCCAAGATTTTGTAGTAAGAATCAAAAATCCCACAAACCAAACAAAATTTTAGGTTTGAAACTGTCAATTTATATTTAATATTTTTCTCTCAAAGTGTCAGGATTGAAACCTATATCTCTTCTTCTTCTCTCCCTTTAAACAAGTTTTTTTTTTTTTTTTTTTTTAAATTCAAATCATCACAATACGAGGTGTCTTGATAGCCTCTATCTAAATGGAACTAGCTCTCTCTAGATATCCTAATACAGATTGTTCCATTAAACGTCATCATAGCTTTAACTTGTATGCCATACCTAAATTACAAAGAAATATACTCTACCTGTCCAAAAGGCAAAAAAGGGGGAGGGCCACCTTCTGTTCCAATATTACTCCTACTGTGTTTTGCTAAACTCTGTAAAAGAAAGTTGTTGATTAAGAAATCACAAACAAAAATATTATTTGATAGATGTCAACATTTCAGAAAATACATGAAACGTCCAAGACAAATATTTTAAGAATGAAAAATAAAATATTTTACATTTAAAATCCTAGGGCAGTTCACATAAGCATGTAGAAGGCTGGATAAGGGGCACAGAGAAGAAGAAAACACTCAAAATTGCAGAATCATCACAGCAATAGATACAGGAAATGCAGAAAATTGAGTTTTATCCCAATTCTACAACAGAAGAGCAAGGCAGTACACGAACAGGTAGCAAATTTTTTTATATATATTTATAGCACCAGCCATTTGCTTCTACAGGAAGCTGTAAATACAAACAGTTAAATAGGGTTCATACAAAGTGAGCCTAAAGAAGAGGAAGGTCTTACTGACTTTATCAAGGTACACAAGTACCTGAAAGGAGAATGTGAATAAGAATTCAGGCTCTTCTCAGCAATGCCCACTAACAGGACAAGAGGCAGTGGGCACAGAGTAAAACCCAGGAAGAGCTATATTATGTAAAGGTGACTGAACACTAGTACAAGTTGTCCAGAGAGGCTATGAAGTCTTCCTCCTTGGAGACCTTAAGTTGTCTTAGCATCAACATAGTCCTCAGCAACCTGCTCTGGGTGTCCATGCTTGAGCCAAGGATTAGATCATGTGACCAATTCTCCAGAGGTCCCTGATAAACTCAAACGTTCTGTTTACGTTTAGGTTCATCAATTATACAAATACTGAAGAGACTTAGCATAATACAACAACGCTGGATGCCAGGTAAGTAAAAGGGCTTGGGCTATATGTCCACTCCCTGAAAAATTCCTTGTTTTGTCACTCTTGGAAACAGAATACTGTGCCAGCTGGATATTTCCTATGGCATTATGAAAATTACAGGGTACATATGCTAAACTGATCAGTTCTTTAGATACCCCAAACCACAACAGTTAGCATAATCATTATTGATACTTAGTATTTGTAGTATAGAAATTATATAAATAGATAGTCAGAACTGGAGAATTCGTAACTTAGACTTGAAAAACAACAAGAAAAGCAGTCTCAAATAATATAAATTACTAGTAACTACTAATACCAAAACAAAACAAAAAAAAAGAAAAAAGAAAAAAAAGATAAGACTGCTTTAAAACATCTGCTCATAGTTGATGCAAAATTCTTTTGGGCTTTATTGTTGTTGTTCTTTCTGTTTTTTGAACAAGCATCCTATTTTATTATATTGGCTTATGACATCAGAGGCAGATGGATGTTGGTGATACAACAGTAGAGAATGAACCTTCTCACCAATATTCCATTACATTTTGTGGCCATGTGACAGATGATGGCAAAGGGGCAGTCTGACTGAATGGAGTCTGACATGGAAGTGCGTATGAAGCAAAAGTGTATTACTGAATTTCTCTATGAGGAAAAATTTGCATCCAGTAACATTCATTCATCAATGCATTCATTCATCAATGTTTATGGAGGGCAAACAGTAAATGATAAGCACAGTGAGGTGGTGGGTGCTCTATTTCAGCACTGGCAACAGCAACATGAAAGACAAGACATGCTTTGCAAGGCCACGGAGGTTTCTCACAAGCATGGCATGAAGGCTCTTCTTCAACATTAGTGAAAATGTGTAGCTAATGGTGGTGACTATGCTGAAAAATAGTGTTTTGTAGACGAGAATTTGCTCTATCAACCAGTATTATTGCTCTTTGTACTTCTTGTAGTTTCCAGAGAAATAAATAGGGGGCATTACTATGTATTTTCATTTCATTCACAACCTATGTATTTCATTTCAGAACTAGAAAAAAAAGGATAGATCCTTGATGCCGTTAAAATGTCTTAAACTTTTATTTGCTATATTGCATCTATTTTTTATCATCTCTTAATCTTTTGGGGTTTTTTGTGCTGCTGTTTGATTTTGTTTTTAAACACTGGGACAGTTGCACATGATTACATGGATCACTTAATACTCAGAACTGTCAAAGACTCCCTCAAAAAAAAAAAAAAAACAAAACTTTTCTTCAATTTATAATCTTGATGTAAAATTTATTTACCTCCATCATGTGAGAACTGCAGTATAAATGTCACTGTATTTTAAGCCATTATACTATTATTATACTATCAGGGAATTTCTTAAAACATGTAAAATATTATTTTAGCTAAGGTTGTACTACACTCAGGCTTTTAGTTCACTCTTTTGAGGTAAGCTGCTTTTATTCCAGAAGCAAACTACATTTTTTAAATCACCTGTGATCATTTACTGAATCCAAGGCAAAAAAATAAAATAATAAAATTATTTTTCTTTTTTTTTTTTCCTGGAGCAAAAACAAAAAAAAAAGAACTTAAAGAACTTGATAAAATATTCAATGAATTATTCAAAAGAAAGCACTTACAAGTTCAGAAAGCATAAAATTCTAATGCTGTAGCACCAATTTAAAGTGCCCTCTTCGAATTACAAGCAAACCAATGGCTGATGACTGCAGTAAACTCCTTTGCTATTAACTAAAGCTGCACAGAACAACAGTCATTTCATGGGCACGGTAAGGCAGAAAAGAACCTTTACAGCAAGCTCCTATTCACGTGCCTGAGCACACATCTAGCATTTCAGTCAGGATTCATTTCACCCAGCTTTTTACAGCATCTAAAATGTAAATGTCTACATCTGAGTTAGAGACATCAGGTTCTTTTTAGAAGCGAAGATGGCAAATGGAATCTTCTAAGGGATTATGTCACTCCTCACATGCATCACACCTTAAAACCTGCCTGATCCTCCCTACAGACTGTAAAATGAGTCTAAATCCAATAGACTCATTATAGACATCATCTGAGGTTAGCTTAATGAATGCTATCCTTACAGCATGAGCCACTCAAAGCCTGACTCTACAGTAAGTGTGCTAATCCCTGAAGCCACTGGTTCCAAAGCAGTACCAAAGGAGAAAAAACCCAACAACAAAAAAAACAAACAAACATGACAACCAGAAAACTGGGAGCACTATGCATGAAAGATTATTGGAATTGCATTCTCATCAAAATATGTCCAAGGCATATTGTCTTCTATTTCCAAATAATCAAAAGGCCTATATGCTGGCAATTCCTCACTCATTTATTCACTGTCACTTACAAAGCAACACGCTACAACTAAATTTCTAGGCAAGAACTACCTTACAATAAATTTGAACGCTGCAAAGATCATCACCCTTATTCCACTTGAACTACTTTATATTGTCTGGTAACACTACATTAATTCCATATATGCTGTACTTACAGTGTAAATCATCTACTACTAAAACCTGATTCCTCCCCAGATTAATTACCAACGTCATATCAAATTATACAAAACAGTAATTCATCTGTGCATCTAGAGGCTGACAGGCAGGTACTAGGGCAAAAATTTAATTGTGGATGAACAACTTTAATCATAACGTGTAAAAATATTTGACTTAATAGCACTAATTTTTAAAACAAGTATAAAATCAACTTATTCCATCTTCTACACAAGAAGACCACTTGACATTCATCAGATGTACTGGAAAGAAGGAACTGGCTTCAAAAACGTAATTTGCAACAGTTTCCTGACTTCCCATTCAAACACAATTCAGTATTTCACTCAATCTTGACTGGCATGATTAGGACTGGCAATGTCCTTATTCAAATATCTTTGAGAGTTAACAGTCTTGCTATTTGTCAGTCATTCTTTTTTTGTAAAGCTTCCAGAACAGAAAACATCAAGCTCATGTGTAAACTACTGTTGAAGTAGTATCTGGCTTCTACAGACTTGTTTCAGACCTATCTATCTAGTTGTCAGTCTGGATATAGAGCTGGAACTAAGAGCTCCAGTGGCAATGGTTCACCTGTCCAAACTGATTTCTTGTTGCCCACAGTTTTGCTGCTGATATGGTAACATGCTCACTACATTCCTGATAATGCACCATGAGTTGTTTAGCTAGAAAAATAAATGGAGACTCTGGCAAACTCTAAAGTTCCCTGAATAGGGGAAGGAGAGATCGGGGTGCCAATCTCTGCTCCCTGGGAACCACTGCCATGACCTTTGGAAATGGCACAAAGTTATGCCAGGAGAGGTTCACTGGATATTAGGAAAAATGTATTTACCACAAGGGTAGTCAAACACTGGAACAGGCTTCCTCTCCTAGTGAGGTGGTTGATTCCCCATGCCTGTCAGTGTTCAAGAGACATCTGGATAATGCCCTCAATAATACACTTCAACTTTTGTTTAGCCCTGAAGCGGTCAAGCAGTTGGACTGGTTGTTCTTTGTAGGTCCCTTTCAACTATTCCATTTGAACTGCAAAATGAAAACAGAAAACTAAAGGGATAGTAATAGGGAATAATTAAGTTACTGCACTGTATCTAGTAACAACAACAACAACAGTAAGTAAAAACAAACTCTTTAAAACATAGTCAATTATACTGGCTTTATGCAATAGCAAATGCTGAAAAACTTGCTTTAGTCAGCAGCATGGTATAAAATGGTTTGCTTTCTTGTAAACAGAAAGCATTCCACAGTTATTTCTTGACATTCACCTCAAAAGCAAATTAGCATTTAGAGTACAATATTTCTTTGTGGAAACACAGGTAGAATGAATACAAAAACAGACCTTCCAAAATGTCACTAGTGAAACAAACATGGAAATAAGACTGTTCAAAACATTATTAACAAAGCTAGTTGATTCTATTGACTCTTCTCTTTCCAATTAGCTAGCATTTTTAATAATGTATTAGTTCAGTTGTCCCTTCTACTCAACAACTGAACAACCTTAAAATTCAATGTTTTTGGGGTTTTTGTGGGTTTTGTTGTTGTTGTTGTTGTTTGGTTGGTTGATTTTTTTAGTCTGGAGAGAGAATTCACAAGATTTCTACTACATATGAATAAAAATGACAAGATGAGATGGTTCTGTTGCTGGTCCCAGAACCCTCTTTTTAGTCAGACAGTTTCATCTAAAACTAGAAATGACGGGGAAAAAAAAAATGCCAAGCACACTATCCATTATGACTGATTCTGTAACTCAAATGTTCTACCAGTTTTGTCCAAGTTTGCTCAAATCTATAAAATGCAAAACATCACCAAAGAAGGCTAAGTCATAACAACAAACAAAACCTGTCGAACTTAATATCATCAAAAATCCACTTCACACAGAAACAAACATCATCTTCATAAGAAGCTACTCTTTGTTTCAGAGATACAGACTAAGCATAGGTGTGTGACTCTTTTTGTACCAATTACAATTTCACGTCCTAGGCACTTCCACTTATTTGTGAAGGAATTCAACAAGTCATTTTCCTACAGCAACTTTCATTCTATTAGGATAGTAGCTACACAAATAAAGGACCTTACAAATATTTGTGGCTTGCTGAAAGACTTTAAAAGCCATCAATTCAACTTTCTAATCACAACTTATCTAAAGCACTGATGAAAATTGCAGTATAGAATTCTTAAATTAATAATAATTTCTTAACATAGTACTTGAGATTACTAACTTCAAGACTTCTTATAAAATTCCTGTATTTTTTTGCATCTATAATTATACAGTCTGTAGACTGTAACTGTAAAAAGCTGAATTCTTTAGTATTAAAAACAGTGTTTAGAGAAATGATTAAGCCTTATTGCATAATGCAGTCAGTATGGTTGGCAAATATTTTTAGGCCCTGCGGGCTACTAAAGGAATCAGTTCCCATGCAAAGCTGACTTACAATTTCATCAGCAACATTACACATAAGACACATATTTTGCTTAATTCCTACAGATACTTGGACAGTAAAGTCTAAATTCTTGTAACAGAAAAGTTCACAGCCAACATATTATGCTTTACAACGTTAAATGCAATTTGAATCCTGTAAAACAAAGCATTTCCAGCAGTGTTACCTCACCCTTTGCAATTCCCACTTTTCTATAAGATGCTCCACTTCACCTCCAAGAACTGCAGTGTTACTATCATCCAGCAGCAAGAATCCATTTCTTACTTCAATAATTCCAGAAAGTTTAATTTTTGTTCCAGGTGGAGTGTTCAAGCTAGAAGCAGAAACGAAACCAAGTATTTCAAACGTGTTATTTAATATTCTGCCATCAAAAGCCTGTAAAACTATACTCCTATTATACTTTCAGCATTGTCGTATTCCATTATAAATGATTAGTATCAAAAACCTTCACAATAATTCCTTCAGTTCACACAGCAGTTTTCAATAGTTTTTCTGGAACACTTCCCACTCATTATACAAAGATGCCATATTGCAAATTACATTCTAACAGAGATGAATGTTTGCAAATTATCTGTTTGGTTAAAATGCAATTTAACAGTACCAAACTAAGGATGTGATTTGCCTACCCTAACAAAAGATGTCTCAAAGTCAGATGTCTAAGTATAAGTTTCCTAATCCTAGTACTCATTTATAGTTGAGCAACAGAGGATTTCTAGATGCTTAATCAACTCATTTGTTTCAGACATTTAACTTAGAAAAATAAAAAGTAGTTAGAAAAGACACCTTCTATACACTACTAACAGCCAGGACTATTCCAGAATAAATTCAGACTATGCACCTTGTGGTGCTTCTTCTCTCATTATTCTATGATTTAAAATCAGATAGAGGTTCTCTGCGGACAGCTCCCACAAGTAGGTACCTATCTTCTTTGCATTTGAATCCATCCTATAAGAACAACAGCAGATGCATAAAAGAATCACTCATTTCCATCTCCTAACTGAAAGATATGACAAGCAGCAAAATCTGGAAAGAATGATTTTTATTGCAAGACACAAAAGAGGACAGAGTCAATTATAACTTTTCAAATAGGAGACAGTAACCTCTTCAAAATATCATAAAGATATCACTGCAATTACAGAACAATGCCACACACTTAGGAACAATCACAGTGGAGTCAGCCAATTTCAGTTCTAGTGACTTCAACCTCGGCAATATTAATGGATTTTCTGTAATGTTCTGATAGAAGCAAAGAAAAAAAAAATGGAAAAGTTTATATCATTACTATACAAAGTGATGAGCTGTGATGTTTTGGAGATCTTACCTAAAAAGCTTTCAGATTAGGTCTTCAACTGGCTGTTTATGTATCGTATGATCTAGAATCTATTCACACAGAAGTGTTTGCCTCCCTTTTCTGCTCTTTTGACATTCATATTGGAATGGGATATTCTAAATTGTGATTGCTAAGCTAAAACTGAAGTATTATTAAGTGTTGACTTTTAAAACAGCATTACTCTAAACTGCAGGCTAGCTCTTACTCAGAAGGAGCAGCTAAACAGTAAAAGGAGACATATAAAAACAAAGCATAAAAGGTCTGTGCAACAGAAGAAGACATAGGAAGATGATCTTAAACCAAACTAATCTGGAATTAAGAGTAAAACAGACCATAACTCCAGAGACTACGCACTGGAAATCGTTTTCAATGTCTTAATGACCAAACATCAAGAAATTCCCATACTCAGTTTGTTTGTATTTTATTTTTAACTGGAAAAAAAAACAAAAACAAAACAAAACACAAACAAACAAACAGAAAAACCACCTTACAAAAGCAGCCTAAGTTAAAATCTTGGTCAGGGAAAAGCATCACTAGCTGCATGAACTTAAGTTCATCAGGCCTGTGGCATGCTCACTACCAAGTCAGACAAAATATATGCTAAAAATGGAAATTTGGCTCACGTTCATACACACCGAAAAGCCTGCTTGCCTTATTAAGTCTGACTCACCAGACAGCTGCAAAAATTCTCTTTCTTGCACTATGTATTTCAGCATAAATTCCATATTTGTAATTGTAAATTCCATAAATTTCATAAATTGTATTGTAATTCCACTTTCACAGGTGACATTTAAGGTTCTCTTGTACATAAAAAAAAAAAAATCTGAGAAGGAAACAAGAATAAACCAAAAACCACGACTGCCTGAAGTATTCACTAGTTTCATGCATCTCCACCATATTTTGTCATTAATTTTACATTTGTTAATGTTTCTTTACTCTAGGTTGTAGTAGAGTTGGAGGTTACTTATCATCCTAAGTATCACCTGGGTAGAGCTGGAGGACAAATCAGTATCTCATAAAAAAGCTGGGATACACAGAAGTGAATGAGGTGTTGTTTTGGTTCAATTTTATTTAATATAGAGAGGTAGAACTCTACTGCTGTGCTACAGCTTAACGTTAGACTTTCTTTCATTGGGGTTTCAAATGCAACAGATGCAGCAGAACATGCAAGTTTTCTGTTAACACAGAGAACAGAAAGCAAAACTACATTAATTTTTAAATTAGAAGAAAACAGTAAAGAAAAAGATCAAGAGAGATAGACAAGATAATATAATCAAATTAAATCTTTTGCAGTCCTATTTTTCCATCAAAAAAACAGCTTTCTTTCCATATATATTTCTAATTCCATCATTTTTAGGGCATTTAAGTATGAGAGCAAAACTTTGAAAAGAAAGTTGCTCACCTTATTTTTGACATGCTATTGTATTCTATAGCTGTGCAGCTTGTATGTCCATCAGTCATCTGTAAACGTAACATTCTGGGTGCAGCCTGAGATTCTTCATTATCCTTTGGTGCAGAAACATTGCGTATTTTCTGTATTTGCAGAACACATGGCCCTTCCAGCTACATGTGCAAAACAGAAAAGAAAAAAAACGTTAACACCATGAAGCAAACACACTACGATACCAAGCCATATTAACACATGCCCCCAGGCAAAGTGAAGTGCAATTTTATCACAGTCACTTACAATACCTATCATTCATACTGTATGTTGTAAAACATGACAAAAATGGCTTTTTTTCTGAGAAACAGCTTCAATATTTCATACATATCTGCAATACTAACTATGGAAAAGAACTTAAGGAAAGACTTATGGGGAAGTCCTTGAAAACCTAATGAGGTTCAATAAGATCAACTGCAGGATGCTGCACTTGGGTCAGGGCAGTCCCAGGTGCTTATACAAACTGAGGGAAGATCTCCTTGAGAGCAGCCCTAGGGAGAAGGATTTGGGGGTCCTGGTAGACAAGAAGCTTGATATGAGCCAGCAGTGTGCACTTGCAGCCCGGAAGGCCAACTGTATTCTGGGCTGAATTTAAAAAAGGGGTGGCCAGCAGGGAGAGAGAGGTGATTGCCCCCCTCTGTTCAGCTCTTGCAAAGCCCCATCCGCAGTACTGTATCCAGGCCTGGGGCCCCTAGTACAGGAACAATGTGGAGCTCTTGGAGTGGCACAGAGGAGGGCCACTAAGATGATCAGAGGGCTGGAGCACCTCTCCTATGAGGAAAGATTGAGCAAACTGGGATTGTTTAGCTTGGAGAAGGCTCCAAGGAGACCTCATTGCGGCCTTCCCAGTACTCAAAGGGAGCACATAAACAGGAGGGGGAATGGCTGTTTACAAGGGTGGATAGTGATAGGACAAGGGGGAATGATTTTAAACTGAGACGGGGGAGGTTTAGGTTAGATACTAGGAAAAAGTTTTTCACACAGAAGGTGGTGATGTACTGGAACAGGTTGCCCAAGGAGGTTGTAGATGCCCCATCCCTGGAAGCATTCAAGGCCACGCTGGATGTGGCTGTGGGCAGCCTGGTCTGGTGGCTGGCAACCCTGCACATGGCAGGGGGGTTGAAACTAGATGATCACTGTGGTCCTTTTCAACCCAGGCCATTCTATGATTCTATGCAAAACAAAACAATAACAGTAAACAAAAATTGTCTTTTCTAAATAATATGGAGTTCAGGTAAGATCATACATGCTGTACCACCAGTTTTCATAGACAAAATGTTCTAAATTAAAAAACAAGCAGCATTGAAGACTTACTGCAATAGGACTACATTTCAAGTAAAACCATTTTGTAAACACCAACTAGGAACACCTAATAACCTCAAGGGACATGAGAGATTCTTGGTTACCTGAAAATGCAGTATATACTTCTATATATGACATAACTTACGTAACCAACAAAAAAAGGAAATTAAAAACTACTTTCTTGCACACAGCTGAATAAATAGTCAAGATGTTTTTTTTTCTATTCCTTCACTTTGTGAGGAAGTAGGGTCCAATCTGATTCCTCTGAGAAATAAAACTGAAAAAATCTGTTGCTTTAGCACCCAAGAGAGAGAAGAAAAGATGGAAAATGCACATTTCCTCAATTTCTTCCCTTAAAGGATGCAAAGACAAGGAAGGAAAGCTGAACTGGAATACTGTTAAAGCATGAAATCATACAGACAGGAAAAAGAAAATTTTAGATCTGGATGCTTGCTTTTGTTTTTTACCAACTGCTTGATAGACTCCTTAGAAATCCAGAGTGCAAAGAAATGAAGGCTAGGCTAACTATGAATATATATGCAAATAAATTCAGGTTTTCTTATCTACTGTGTCAGGCATGCATTACAATAAAGCACAGCTGCACATTTGTTGAGCTTAGACAATGGTGTCTGCTTCTTTAACAAAGAAAATCATGTTATTACAAAAAAAAACAGGTGCAAAAGAAGAATAGAAGCATGTGGTTTTCTTAAATACATCCTACATTAACGACAAAACAATTTTTTGGACTTTAACAGGGTTATAGAGCTTCCCTATTTCCCAGTCTCAATTCATCTCAGTTGATATTTCAGTTCTCATATAATCTTATGAGATCATATAGTGATGGGAGAAAATAAAGCTAGTCTTTCTGCAGAACAAGAAACACCATCACAAGACAGTAGGTGAATCCAGAATCATAGATTGGCTTGGGCTGCAAGGAAGCTCAAGCACCATCTACTACCAATCCCTTTGCGGGCAGAGTTGATGGTCATTAAGTCGCATACTAGATCAGGATGCCCAGAGCCTCATCCAGCCCAGCCCTGAACACCTCCAGGGAGGAATATTCCACAACTTCTATGTGCAGCCTGTTCCAGCACCTCAGAATCCTCTCAGTGAAATATTTACATCTGACATCTAATCTAGATCTGCCCTCTTTCAGTTTAAAATCATTCCCTCTTGTTCTATCACTATCTACCCATGTAAAACACTGATTTATCTTCTTCTTAAAAGCCCTCTTTAAGCATTTGAGACCATAACGAGTTCTCCCCAGAGCCTTCTCTTCTTCAGGCTGAACAAACCCAGCTCCCTCAGCCTGTCTTTGTAGGATAGGTACTCCCAGCCCTCTGATCATCAACCTATGCTAGGTCACCATGTAGACTACTTTAAAGAATCAGCATTACTCGCCCTGTAAAAATCATTTTAACTTGACCAAGTTAAAATTACACAGAAAGGCTATTTAATACTTAAAATTCCAAGTAGCTGGGTCTTGCTGAGTATGCTAAAGAGCCTCATCAAACCCAGTAACAGCTAGATTCTGACGGTGCCATTTTGACATTCATCAACCCAACACTAAAACCTCCCTAGATCACTCAGCTGTGCTTGATCACAGCTCCTTCAAGCCACAGACTCTCTCTTCTCTCTTAGCACTTCAGCTAACTTCTAATGTAGAAATGAAAAATAAGCAATTCTCATAAAATAATTTTTTAAAATTTCAAAGAAACAGCAAACTAAACTGTACTACCTGGAACATAAGAATGAAGGCATCACCTAAATAATATGGGATTGAATACAAGTAAACATTCATTTCAAAAACATTTACTGACTGGACAAGTAACAATATGCATATTAAGGCTAGAATGATGTGAAACACACTTCAGATGACCTTGTATTAAAGACAAGAGAAATAAGTATAAAAATAAATAAATTGAATTTTTAATGCCAGACCACTAGGTGTATAAACAGCTTTCAATGGCTAAATCTAAAGGATGCAAATAAGTCAAGAGTACAAAACGTAAGTAAAATAAACTAGGGAATGAGGTCTGGCTTTAGCCATTATTAATCCCATTATGAATAATCTGCTTAGCTTTTCAAGATGAAAAACAGAATACCATCTTATACTATATATAGCATTGTACTATATAACGTCATTACAATATTCATACTATATGTGAAAGCTATTAGGTAAGACAGAACACAAACTTGAAACAGGAGAAAGAGACAAAGAAACATCTGGAAGTTGAGGTTTAATTAATTCAATTTGAAATTGAATTGCAAAAATTAGGCATGTACATTAACAGAAGTGATAATGAATTTCAGGAGTAAGCTACTGTTTTCTACAACAGACTGTATTAAAATCAAGTACCAGTAATCCAGAATGCACAAAGATGACAGGATCCCATTTCCTGGTGGTGGTGAGTTCTTTTGTTTGTTTTGAGTTGCTTTTTTTTTTTTTTTTTTACAGCATATCAGCTTCCCTATTTCAGTGCATTGCCCTTCTCGTTGATGTTACTGACTAACCTCAGTAATGGCTTTTTTTTTTCATTCAATTGAGACCTTAAGTGAAACATTTGTCAAAATCACACTCAGAAGTAAACTTCAGTCCACCCTGCAATGCCTTCATCATTGCATATTTATTTATTTAGAGAACCATTTATCAAGCAAACCATGATTAGACAAAGCTTAAATTTCCTCAGCTTATATTTCATAGACACGTGGTATGAAACATCATACCACCATACCACTATTTATCCATAAAACCCAGCAATGCTAATTCAAGAACATACATGACTCTTATACAGAAAAACAAACAAAAAACAGAGTACGCAAATATCCACAAGGATAAAATGCACTCTAGTATTGTAATTGAATTGAGTCCAGAAAGACTTTTCACTCACATACAGTTAGTTGAGAAGTTTCTTCAACATGACTAAGCATAAGGATCTCACATAATGTTCAGGGGGAAAAAAAAACAAAAATCTACACACTGACTGGAGGGGGCTACTTCATCAGTAGCTGGAAACACTATGTAGAACAAACCAATAATGTTTCCAGCAAATCCTTAAAGTATTTAATACCAGTTGTCTTTGAAAAATCCTTACACTGGCCACAGGGCCAGTTAAAATACTAATGCACACAAATAGCATGGAAGTAATAGCTTGATCCCTTAGAAAAAAAAAAGGAGATGTTCCAGATCAAGATAGTATAACAGAACATCCAGTAGCACACTGACTTGCCAAAGTAGTGTGATTGTAGTAGAACATAATATTTTAATAAATCAGTTCCTTCTGATCCCAAAGTTAAAGGGGTAACATTTAAAACAATGCCCAATAGGTACCTAATGATTTATACCAATATAGCAACTAAATAGTATTCTACTGTTTTCAAGAAACTGCTTTCCTAGAGGCACTGTTTTGACACACTCAACATGATCTGAAAACAAAAGCTCAACCTTTTAGAAAGGGTTAACCAATTACAGATAGCACTGTATACTTTCTCCTCAAGAATATGAGTGGAAACATGACACTTTAAAGCTCCTGAAACAGGCATTAGGAGTGTCTGAGGACAAGAGCTTACCTAAACTTGACAAAACTCTAAAATTACTATTACTCTGTTTGATCCATCAGCATTACCGCATGCATTGACAGAAGTGAGCCTTGTCAAAATCACTCCCATTGGAAAAAAAAAAAAGTCATGGAAAAGAATATGTAGAATATTTTTTACATACAGAGCTTCAAATAGCAGGACATCTGATATAGCATTGGGCAGTAAATGCAAGCATCTCAAGACTGGAACTTAATAGAGATCACTTGTAACCGAAATAACAAATCCAATCATACCTTACAGTAAAAAAGGCTGCAAGAAACCACCAGACATCCACAAAGAGATGGCAGAAGGCAACTAAGCACTGTTTAGTTAGTTATACTGATGTAACCGGGAAGCATATGAGCAACTTCAAAAAATAATTAGAATAGGTGACAC
The DNA here is from genome assembly GCA_037305975.1 of Chrysolophus pictus. Taxonomy (NCBI): domain Eukaryota; kingdom Metazoa; phylum Chordata; class Aves; order Galliformes; family Phasianidae; genus Chrysolophus; species Chrysolophus pictus. The sequence continues at coordinate 34,665,263 of CM074576.1, read as the reverse complement.
ATTACGCTTTAACTGTTTAATATCAACTTATCAGTGCTCAGGATTTCACTGATCAGAGAAATGATTTCTTTCTGAACACTTGAGGAATTAATGCTTAAATTGTAATGGAACACATATACTCAAAAGAAAATGAAGTAAATGTAGCATCATTGCTAGATTACATATTCTAACTTTTTTATAAGGCCTCTTTGCATCTTTATTCCACTTAAAATACTTCACAAATGTTCATGGTATACAGTCATTTAGATGGAAATGAATGTTCAGCTTTTTTAAATCCTATGCAAATATGGCCATCTTGTGGTTAGTGCTGGTAATATAGATTTTTTAAAAGCCATACAGAACAGATGTAAATGAGTGATAAAATTTTCATGCATTAATGACAATCACCTATGATGGTCAAGTACCCATACATTTTCTGAAAATATTTGCCTACTGCATTTACACTATAAAATAAACTTACTTTCCAGATGGAAAATAGATCGTACATTCTTTAAATACAGATACATAATGCTGATAGAAGTTTTGGATCAGAGGAACAACTATAGCATGTAATTTTTGCTCCCTTCTGAAGCATTTCTGAATCACAAATGACTATTTTCTACCAACAGATTATATAAACAAGTCGCTCCTGTACCACTAAGCCACCACTGTCTAGAAGGACATGACATAGTTGCCATTACTAAAACCTGGTGGGATGATTTGCCCAACTGGAGTGCAGCTATCAACAACTACAAGCTGCTCAGAAGGGACAGGTGAGCAAGGAGCAGAGAATGCATTGCCCTCTACATCAAGGAAGGAACAGAGTGTGTAGAGCTGCCCCTAAAAAATAGCCATGATAAGTCGAAAGACTATAGGGTAAGAGTTAAGTGAACAAGTCAACAAAGGAAGGCCTGTGGTTGCTGTCTAGTACAGGCCACCTGATCAAGCATAGTCTCTGTTGAGGAAGCCTTTTACCTCCAGCTACAGGAGTCACCTCAAATGCAGGCTTCTTCACCCCCCTGACATCTGCTGGAAAAGTATCATGGTGAGCTGTAGGTGATCCAGAAGACTCCTGAAATGCTTTGAGGGTAATTTCTTGAGTCAATAGGCAGCCTCACCAGAGGGAGATACAATGCTGGACCTGTTGCTCACCAACATAAATGAATTGATTGGTAACATAACAATGGGAGCTACCTGGGCTATAGTGATCATGTAGTGATGGAGTTCACATTCCTGAAGGATGTGAAAGATAAAATTAGGAAGTTCAAATTTAGGAAAGCCAACTTCCAGCTCTTCAGGAAGACAGCAAAACAACAAAATCCCCTGGGAATCTGTCCTCAGCAACAAGGGAGCAGAGCAGAGCTGGAAGATCTTTAAGGAAGCTTTCCTTAGGGCACAAGAGATCTCCATCCCCAGGTGTAGGAAGTCAGGAAAGAAAGGCAAAAGACCAGCATAGCTGAGTGGGGATCTGCTGGTCAAACCAAAGACCAAGAAGAAAATACACAGGCAGTGGAGAAACAAGTACCCTGTGAAGAGTATATGGATACTGCTAGGCTGTATAAGAATGAGGTCAGGAAGGAGAAGGCCCAACTAGAATATGGGCAGGTTGGTAACAATAAGCAGGAGAAAAATGAGATCAGTCTTCACTGACAACTACTCTCCACACACCTTTCAAGTGGGTGGATTGGAAGGCAGGATCTGGGGAGCAATGTTCCTTGCACTGTAAATGAAGATCAGGTTGGAATTCACCTGAGGAATCCACGGTTAAATGAACTGATGAGATGCAACCCAGAGTCGTGAGGAAAATGGCTGGTGTAATCACCAAGCTTCTCTCAATGGTATTTGAAAAGTCATGTCAGTCAGGTAAAGTACCTGGTGACTGGAAAAAGAGTGTAGCACCCATTGTTAAGAAGGGTAGAAAGAATGATCTAAGGAATGAGAGAGGTGCTGGAACAGGCTGCCCAGAGGCTGTCGATGCCTCATTTTTGGAGGTGTTCAAGATCCAGTGCTTGACTTCCTAGCTGGCGACTCAGCCTACAAGTGGTTTGGAAATAGATGATCTTTGAGGTCCCTTCCCACCAAAGATATTCTATGATTCTATGATGTGTAAGGCTCACATCTGCACTGGGGAAGGTCATGGAGCAGATCCTCCTAGAAGCCATGTTAAGACATATGGAGGAGAGGGAGATGTTACAGGATATATGTATATGCATGTATTGACCAAGGGCAAATCCTGCCTGACCGACTTGGCTTTTTATGATAGTGTAACTGTGACAAGGGAAGAGCCACTAATGTCATCTATCTGGACTCCAGTAGGGGTTCTGACATGGTTCCCCATAACATCCTTCTCTCCAAATTGGAATGATATGAATTTGATTGGTGGACTGTTCAGTGGATGAGGAACTGGTTGCAAGATTGTACCCAGAGCGTGGTGATCAACGGCTCAATGTCCAGATGGAGATTGGTGACAAGTGTAACCCTCAGAGGGTCAATACTGGGACTGATGCTCACAACATTTGGACTGAGGCAACATATTTTTTGTCTTTCTTCTTTCCTGCAGCTTCTCAAAATACTTGCCTCTGTTGTCATGAACCACCAATGGAAAAAAAATCAAAATAAAAAAGCTCTTTCCCACAGTTTTTATTTTCATTCTTTATTACTGAAATTGAAAGCCATATACATAAGCACTGATCTCTCTCAATTACCTGAAAAACTGGGATACAATAGTACCTTGAATCAAGCAAGCTTTCTTTTTACAAATTTGAAGCGGATTCCTATCGCATTCAATCCTGTTACCTAGTCCTCCATCTCCATCAATGGACTTTTTAAAAAATCTTAACATTTGCTAGAGGGAGAAGACAGAGGATTCTATTGCTCTGGCAATTATCAAGTACATGTCCTCAGTTTTTAACCAGATTTCTTGACAACTGGTTTAAATCAATTTTTCTACAGACAACTATTCTCTAATTTAAAATAATCTTATTCCCATTTTATAATTTCCTCCCTTCTGATGGGCTTACAAACTATGTATCTTCTTCTTGATTCCAAACTTAATACCTGGAAACATATTCTCCTTTCCACCTCCCATTTTCCCTAGTAATACTCCCTTGTCCTTCCAACACCTGAATTTTTCCTTCTTAAAAATAATTAACAGAAATATACAATCAACAGTTACAACACTTTCAGCAATGCCTCAGAATACATCTTAATTCCATTTTCCTTTTCACAGGCAACATTGCATTATTTACATGCAACAACTTCTATAACTAAATTTCTCTTCTCTGCATTCCTTTCAAGTGAGAGAGATCCAAGTCTACAGCAAGGCTATCAGTCCCACATATGCAACTTCATGTTTTATCCATGTACATTTCTAAGATCACCTAATTCTTTCTGTAGCTAATTTTGTATGGGAAATAACACCTTAATTCAGTACAACTCATAAATTTTACTTACATATTTTAGCAATATTAGAAATAAGACAATAGCTGTTCCAAAACTTGAAAGACTAATAATCCTCCTAGCCCTACCAGTTATCTGTCATCACATTCAACAGCACTTTTTATTCATGTTCTTGTATACAAGCTCTTTGATTTGCCTCAGAGGTCTAGTACTCACTCCTTGTCCACCTATCATTGCACAGAATTTCCTTGGATGAACTGCATCAAGCATTTTCAGATCTCCCACCTCAAGAAAACACCTAATTCCTGAATCAGACATTTAATCAACTTATCAAAAACAAAGCACCAGATAAATCCGCTACCTGTTCCTTAATGAAGCAGTTTTCTTCTATTGCTTATTTTCCTCTTTTTTTTTCATGCTGTTTTGTTTTAACTAAGACACATCTTCTTTCAAAATAATCCCAACAACCAACTATCTGCTATCAAACCTGTGGTTTCACAGGCCAGGTTTCAGAATTCAGGATGCAAAACTTCTAACCTCATCTGGCTGCACTGCATTTAAATACAGTAATCACAACTTTCATGCACACTTCCTTATCATGCCACAGATGTCAGTATTATATCCATATTGAGAATGGAGGAAAAGTATCAAGCTAGGAACAAAAGCAGATAATCCTCTCTTTATTATATTTATTATTATCACACATTTCTTTTATAATGGGACAACTTCAGTTCTGAACATACATTGGACAACCATAAACTACAAGCCTGTTGATTCATAAATTAGTTGCCTATCCTCTAGCTCAAGTTAAATCAGCAGAAATCATGTTGTTTCTTACACTCATTTTCTAAAACAGTGTTTCAAAAAAATCAACGTTTCCAAGCATAGTTTTCTCAACAATCTAATGAAAAGTCATAATTTCCAGTGTGTTTGACAATAGCACATTAGTCCTGTCATCTAAATGCAGTGACTTGCTTTATACCTTTTCTGACTTGAAGCACTACAAAACACAGATTAAAAAACAAACAAAAACCTTTATTTCCAGTATTGTCCATGTCTGCAACACTTAGAATTATTTTCTTAGTCAAAACTGCTAATGAAAAAAGTCCATTCTAACTTGAATTCTAAAGGAGTACCATTAGGTGAACAGACCATTTATCAATGCAGCATCCAACATCTGGAGCTTTGGATAATGTAAGTGAACTTCAAAACTGTTTTGACTGGTCCTATGACTACAAGACACCATACGCATTTCCTATCTTGAACAGCTACATTGAAATAAATACACAATAAACTATTATAAAGCTTTTTTTCTTTTTTTCTATTAGTAATCAATTGAATGGCACTGGTTTCTTGGAGCTTGTTTTCACATTTCTCCAAAATAAAAATTTAAAAAAGGCTTTAGTATAACTTACGTTTTTATTACAGGGGAAAAAACTCTGTTTTCAATAGCACAGCATAAATAAGACTACAGCTTGAACTCAGGTTCTCAATTTCCTAATATTACAAGAAATAAAAATGACGACAATTTAGAACTTCAACCACCTTTGTAAGTTCTAATGTACCTTTTCATGTTCTGATTTGATTCATACTTCTATTATGTTTTATGAACAACTGGTTAGCTGTCGAGCAAGATATACTCAAAATCCATGAAACTGTACAAACTCATCTTGATAAAATCAGATTAGCTTAGTACTACATGAAAAACAGAACAGTGAAAGTGACCACACGGAAACACAAAGTACACAAACAAAAAAGGCCAGTGGAATGTTTAAAACAAGTTGTTCCATAAGCTTTTTGAAAATTGTCAGTGTTGCATATAAACTGTTACAATTTTCAGAATAACAAAACTGAAGATACTCAAGAGAATCCACAGCAACCCTCTGCAAAATGCATATTGAAGGAGAGCAACACGTTCAATAGATCCTTAGAAATTACACTGGAATCTAGTTTTCATATTTTCACTAGGTCATCGTTCATTTCTTCAGTGTAAATTCTACAAACTATAACAATACTTTTGCATGTAAACATGCATAAGATTTATCCTGTGAAAAGTTGACTCTGTCTCATAGATATCTCAAAGCACTAACAACCACAGCCTTCATGTGCAATCTTTTGTTTTTGTTTTTGTAGAGGCAACTGGCAAAAATAATAACCTCCCTAGTTTCAGCTGAGAAACAATAAACATTTTAAAGACTAAGTAGATTCCAATATATAGTCAGTTCTGAGTAAAAAAATGACAGTTTCACCTTCAACTGTCCACTTGAACAATGTAACAATGGAAGTACAGAAAATATCCTCTCTGAAGGAAATGAGCAAGTTACTAGATATATTCTCAATTGATTAATGAAAACTGAACTACTATGTCTAAAGAAACTGTGTAGTACTGAAACAAACCTCTTAAAAAAAAAAAAGCAACACCACTATTATTAACTTACTTGAACTGAAACCATATTTCAGAACCAAAACAAAGCAAGGTAAGCATTATCACACACCCAACATAAATATTTTGAGAATTACATTCATCACTGAATGGCTTGGGTTGGAAAGGACCTTAGAGATCATCTAGTTCTGCTACGCAGAATACACTCCCGGTGATTCAGGCAGAGACAGAGAACTACTCCTCCACCTGGACTGTCACAAGTCCATGGGTCCAGATGGGCTGCATCCTAAGGTGCTGAGGGAGATGGTAGGGGTGATTGCCTAGCCACTCTCAGCCATCTACCAGCGCTCCTGGTTAACTGGAGAGGTCCCAGAGGACTGAACGGTTGCCGATGTGACTCCCATCTAGAAGAAGGGCCTTAAGGAGGATCCGGGGAACTACAAGCCTGTCAGCCTGACCTCGGTACCAGGGAAAGTTATGGAGCAAATCATCTTGGGTGAGATCACACAACATGTGCATGGTGTCTAGGGGATCAGGCCCAGCCAGCATGGTTTGTGAAAGACAGGTCGTGCTTGACCAACCTCATCTCCTTCTATGACTGGGTGACCAGCCTGGTAGACAAGGGAAAGGCAGTTGATGTAGTCTACCTAGACTTCAGCAAAGCCTTTGACACGGTCTCTCACAGTACTCTTCTGGCGAAACTGGCTGCCCATGGCCTGCACAGCTATACTCTTCTTTGGGTAAGGAACTGGCTAGAGGGCTGGGCCCAACAGGTAGTGGTTAATGGAGTTAAGCCCAGCTGGTGACCCATTACAAGTGTGTCTCCCAGGCATCGATACTGGGGTCCATCTTGTTTAATATCTTTATTGATGACCTAGATGAAGGGATTGAGTGTACCCTCACTAAGTTTGCAGATAACACCAAGTTGGGAGGTGGTGTCAATCTGCCTGAGGGTAGGGAGGCCCTGCAGAGGGATCTAGATAAGCTGGATAGCTGGGCTGAGGTGAATGGGATGAGGTTCAACAAGGCCAAGTGCCGGGTCCTGCACTTTGGCCACAATAACCCCACACAACACTAGAGGCTTGGTGCTGAGTGGCTGGATGAGTGTGAAGAGGAAAGGACCTGGGGGTGCTGGCTGATGCTCGGCTGAACATGAGCCGACAGTGTGCCCAAGTGGCCAAGAGGGCCAACGGCATCCTTGCCTGCATTAGAAATAGTGTGGCCAGCAGGAGCAGGGAGGTAATCATCCTCCTGTACTCAGCACTGGTGAGGCCGCACCTCAAGTACTGTGTTCAGTTTTGGGCCCCTCACTATAAGAAAGACATTGAGGCCCTGGAGCATGTCCAAAGAAGGGCAATGAAACTGGTGAGGGGCCTGGAGCACAAATCTTATGAGGAGCAGCTGAGGGAGCTGGAATTGTTTAGCCTGGGAAGAGGAGGCTCAGGGGAGACCTCATTGCACTCTGCAACTTCCTGAAGGGAGGTTGTGATGAGGTGGGGTTTGGCCTCTTCTCCCAGGCAACAAACAGGACCCAAAGAATGGCACAAGTTGTACCAGAGGAGGTTTAGATTAGACATAAGGAAGAACTTTTTCTCTCAGAGAGTGGTCAGGCACTGGAATGGCTGCCCAGGGAGGTGGTGGAGTCGCCGTCCCTGGCAGTGTTTAAGAGGTGTCTGTATGAGGAGCTACGGGATATGGTTTAGTGCTTGTGGCAGCAATGGTAATGGGAGGACGGTTGGACTAAATGATCTTGTAGGTCCTTTCCTACCTTGTGGTTCTATGATTCTATGACTCTAGTTCTAAGAACCCATCCATGGACAACGTTGACATCCACTAGATCAGGCTGCCCAGGACCACATCCAACCTGACTTTGAACATCTCCACGGATAAGGCATCCACAACTTCTCTGGGCAGCCTGTTCCCGTGCCTCATCACTCTTTAAAGTAAAAAACTTTCACCTAATATCTAACCTAAATCTGCCATCTTTTAAGTTAAAACTGTCCCCTCCTTGCCCTATCATTACACCTGCCGGAGCAAGAATCTCACCAACAGTCTTGTATATCCATTTTGGTACTGGAAGTACACTATCAAGTCATCCTGGAACCTTCTCTTTTCTCCAAGCTGAATAACTCCAACTCTTCCAGCCTGTCTCTATAGGAGAGGGGCTCCATCCATCTGACCATCCTCTTGACCTCTCCTCTTGATTCCAACAGCTCCACAGCCTTCCTGTGCTAGAGGCCCCAGTATTGAAAACAGTACTATAGGTAGGGGTCTTGAGTGGAACAGAGGGGGAGAACCACCCCCCTCAACCTGTTGGCCATGCTTCTTCAGACTACAACACAGGATATACTTCGCCCTCTGGGCTGTCAATGAACACTGCTGGCTCACGTTGAGCTTTTCATCCACTAACAACCACAAATCCTTATCCTCAGGATTGCTCACTATCTATTCTCTGCCCAGTCTGCATTTGTGCTTGGGATCGCTCCAGCCCAGGTGCAGGAACTTGCATTTGGCCTTTCTGAAGTACTTAAGTAAATGCATTTAGAATTAGTCGTATTAAATGATCTAACATGCAAAATTCAGTAAAACTCAAGCAATTGATAAGAAAACAATAAAAAACATATAGTCCAACAGAGTAAGAAATAATATAATTAATAAAACTTTTTCTAGTAAGTTACTTATATAATGAGTTTCATGCACAGACTGCTGTCTGACTGAACACTATCTCTATCCCACTATATGGTATCTTTCATGTGACTTTTTCCATAGCTGACAACAATGCTCTCTCATTGTTGTTAAAGAGGCTAGAGTTACATCAGTCATCACTCTGTTCAGACAACAGTATTATCAGAAAAAATACATGTGGACAGATCTTAACAGTGTCACTCATCAAGCTCGTTGTCTTAAAATAATTCTGCTTTGATTTACTGCTATACTCAATTTCAACAGTAATGAAATCTGTTTCTCAAGAAATTTCACATCATCAATATAGGCCATAAATATTTGGAAGATAGGAATAACTACTTTAGCAGAGAATTACTGCTACCTTTAAAATAAAATTCCTTGATTTATGCTATCTGTTAACAGAATTTTAGGAAGAACATAGGAAGAGCACACCAGTGCTGTCAAAATTTAAGAATTACCTAAACATACAATACAAGTAAAAAATCTGGAACATGATTAGAAAACAAAAATATTATGTAGATTATAAGGCAGTGTATCATCTGACATGGATTATCCATACAGACAGACTATTGGATACACAACAACAAAGTTTATAGGCTTAATCATGTATATCAGTGGATAGTTCAGGGCAGCATCAACATATATCATTATGTATCATAATCACACAGCTACTTGGCTTTATGCCTAACATGCTTTGATGTTCTCACAGGAGTGAATAAGAAAAATAAAAAAAACAAGTCACTTTCAATACTAACTCAAGATCCAACAGGTTAAATTCTTTCTGAGTGATAAAGGAAGCTGCTATGATTAGTCACATCTGTTTAAGCACTTCAAAATTTAGAACTATAGATGACTCCTCTCTTTATATAGTCTAGAGGGCAAACTAATATGTTAACGTATTTATCCTCAAATATTGGCTTCAATTGCACATGAAATAATGCCAAAAAGAGACTAATGCAGCACAGATAACTCATCACATAGAAATCACAAGAGAAGTGAAGTTCACATCACCTACCTTTTCCACCTTTCCACCATTGATGTCACTAGGGAGGAATTTCTTGCCAATCGTTCTTAAATCTGTCTGAAATTAATAGAGAAGACAACAGAACATAAATCTAAAATATCCTGTTTCAAAAAAAAAAAAGAATCACAAATCATAAAACAAAAAAAGAAGGGCATTTCTTCTATTATCCCAACAATTAGGATACCCTACAGATGTTCAGAGCGACTATTGTAAAAGAGAAGATGAATGTTCAAATTACTTCCTATTGCACAATATAGCCACAGAGTAATAAGAAAGTACATTTGGTTTTCAATCTGAGCCCACCCAAAGAAACCAATCTGTCACTTGCCTGTTATTTACATCTGAACAGCACATAAACTCCTTTGAACTGTCCCTGCAATAATCCGTATTCATACAGAATTTGACAAGTCTCCAGAAAGACGCTTTGCAACCACAGCAACAAGGAAGGAGACAGAACTTTTACAAACCCTTTGCAAGATCTCATACAAAATAAAAGCATTTGAAGAACTGAAGGCATGTCTACATTTATTTCATTCCTATTCAAGCAATTCACAAAAAAGTCAAAAGAAATCAACTGATGTTTTAACAGCCAATGAGAGGTGTGAATTTTTAGGAAGTGCAATCTAAACTCACTTTTATCCTGCCTTTCAGAACACAACGGTATTTCTACTTAACCAACAGGAAACAATCTGGGCATTTAAACAACAACTGACTTAATGACAAAAATATTGATAACCCATTAAGATTGGCCTTGGGTACTTGCATAACATTTCTGGTTTATCTTGATTATCTCTCAGACAAGCTGGAAATACAACACATGTACTTGTTTATTTCCTTGTAGGCAAAAATAATTACTAAATTAACATATCTACAGTAATTCAAGCAACTGCTTGTAGTTATATAAGTACACATTGAAGAAACTCAATGTTTGCTTGAACAGGCTTTAAAGAATAGCATACCCAGAACTCAATTTAAGTAAGGGTGTTTTACTCATCCTAGCAAGTTCATATTTTGCACTGTCATTTCATACTCACATCCATACACAGCACTTCTGATTTCATTATAAGTGTTGCTTATACTTCAACTTCAGATTTACATTTCCTAAACACAGAAATATCTTCCAACTGCAAATTATACTCATTTTTCTCCCTACTAGTCTTCAGGTTGGACTAGGTGTCATTTCCAAATGAACTTCAGAAATAATTCATACATGCTGGGAAGGAGAAAGGTGCTTTGTCCTTTACGTAAATCACATAGTCAACAATGTATTTAATTAGAGTCTACGACTTCCACCTGAGCCATTAGATATACAGTTTTCAGTGTGATGTCAGAAAAAAAGTTCACAATCATAACTTACATTAAGTGCAACTAGGATAATGTCATTCGTATTGACTTTTTCAGATGAATTTATGCAAGTTTCAATTCCTTCATCTGAAAGATACCTGTTAAAGAAAAAAACAGACATATTAGAATATCATATGATGTATGTAATAGGTGAATATGCATTCTGTAATTTTTTGCATTTTCTATGTCAGTGAAGCATAGGAAGGAAAAAAAAAAACAACACAAACAACTACATCAGTTTCTAAAGAGCGAGAGGATGCACTCAAACACTTAAAGGAGGAGCAATATTATATTGTCATCCTACAAACTTTCTTCTTGCTTGTCTAAGCTACAAAATAACTTATAAAAGTGGATTTGTATCACCACATATCCCAAGAGTCAAATGTGGCGAACAACTTCAGAAATAGAACATCTTTGGAAACAACATTTAAGATCTTCACAGTGGCAGTCCAGGATCACCACCTTCCTGCCGAAATTCTGTAAGCACGCAATAAATTTGTTCACCTGACAATTAAAGATGATAATCCATTGAAAGGATGTGCATAATCAATTTAGAAGGGCTGACGCATTCTCATGTTCAAAAACACTTAGGCAGAATGTAATTTTTACTTCAGTAGTTAGAAACTGTGACATTTGTTACTCAATTTGCCTCCTATTTCTCACTCCAAGCCTCAGCTTTCATTCCCATGTAGATGGCAATCTGCTTTATCCACACAGTTCTGCCTTTTCTTTAAAAACATCAACAGTAATCATTACACTGATAATTGCCAGATATTGAATCTGAAACACAGAACATACATTCCTGTACTAATTACCTAACAAGAAACCATTATTCCTCAAAAAATAACCATTAAAAAAGATTATTCAAGTGTAAGTATTCCAGAGCATTTAAAGAAATATTTAAAGAAAATAATTCCCAAGTATAAAATAAAATCATATAAAGATTTGAAGGAAAGCAGACTCGATACACCTTCTTAATTCTGTCTCAGCTAACATGAATATTGCCCTGACAGTGTTGCCAGACTAATTAATGATCCCAGTTGTGCTCTAACCCAGACACTTGATAGCAGCGTAGCTGTTCAAGTCAGACACTGACATCTAGCAAATCCTGAGGGATCAGAACTCAAAATTTAAAAAAAAAAAAAAAAAGCATTTATAATGTGAAAGAAACAATCCTATTTTTTGATACAGAGCATACACACTAGAGAATAAGGTGGCAGGATTTGTTAGTCCATATAGAAATGTGGATTTCTCAGCTGAGTGCCTCTGAGCTTGGGTATCACCAACTGTGAAGATTCAAGTGGTAATTCCCACTTGGAATTCTCAGACTCATTAGATGGAATCAGAATGTTAAGTAGAACAGAATTTCCCCTCCCTACCAGAGGAAACAAGAACAGGTATATCCTATACGCAGCACTACACACCTGGGGCCTCAGCTGTGGTTTAATTACACCAGTAAGGTTTCCATAAAGAGAAATGTAATAAAATCTGCAAGTCTACCTTCTGTAATCTTAAGTATAAAGCTGAGAATCAGTTGTATCAGGAGTGGGTGGAATATAAACCCCACAAGCTGAATTTCAGACAAGTTGTGGAAACATTCCTCCTCTTGTGCAAATTAACTAATTCTTCAGTTCTGCTGAAACTAGCAGAACTGCAATTCCATTATGAGCTGCACAGTGTAGTATTGAGATGCAAGCACTAACATTTATCAGCAGGAAAAAATATTTTTAGAGAGTGAGTAAACAACAATCTGATCCAGAATTAAATTTTCCCTAGATAGGATAAAATCGATTACTTCTGCTACCATAAAACTCACTGCTGAGTCATGTTTCCATTTCTCGCTTAAAAGTGAAGGCTGAAACACAGCTGATAAAATTTCATAGTTTTGTTTGTCTCACTACTTCACAGAATCACAGAAAGGCCTGGGTCAAAAAGAACCACAATGATCATCTAGTTTCAATCCCCTGCTACGTGCAGGATCACCAACCACCAGACCAGGCTGCTCAGAGCCACATCCATCCTGGCCTTGAATGCCTCCAGAGTGGGGCATCCACAACCTCCTTGGGCAACCTGTTCCAGTGTGACACCACCCTCTGAATACTTCAGAGGGTTTGAGACAAAATGATAAATACACATATACACATTGAAAAAGGTTTTTCTTTTTTGACTTATTAATATAAATCAATTAATTTCAGCAGCAGCACTTAAGAGAAACATTGTGCACCAGACTGAAATCTCCATCCACGTTACAGGGGTGACAATAATGAAATGCCATTTGAGGACACCTGATGGCTTGATCTAAGCAAACACTGCAGCTACAGCTTTCCAGCAAAAGTATGATTAGCAGTTTTTAAAGTAGTCTTAAAATTAAAATAAATTTTAAAAAAAAAACAAAAAAACAAAAAAACACCCAAAGAAAACAAAACAGAGCTTTCCAGTAACTTCTTAAGTGGTGCTTCTGTGTAACAGGACACATAAGTGAAGCCACCATTAGAAATGGTCAGGAGCTCAGTGAAGAATTGAGATTAGAAAATGCTCTACACCCAGAAGGAACCAAAACACACATTTCTTCTAACCAGACAGAAGCCTGGAATGAGTGCATGTCAAGCTAACTTGATGTTTTAACCATCGAACCCTCTTGCTGCCTCATACAAGTAGTATTCCTAATAGATATACAGATTTTCTTCAAAACTCTGCAGAAAGTTCTTTAAAATAAGTTAATTTGCTCTCCTTATTGTCTATACTGCCTCCTGTAATAACTATCTAAGTTTTAGTTATGAACATTTTCTGCTACAGGTCCACAATGCATTTATGAGGGGAAAAAAAAAAAAAAAGCACCAGTAATTCTAAGAAATTTCTTCTAAAATAAAAGCATTTGTACAGAGAAAACATTTTTCAAGTATGAAATGGGAGCTATGATAGGCCAAATTATCTGTTTAGCTGGCATAAGGTCTGAAATTCGTTTGCTAAACTGAAAGTCCCTTCTTCTTTCTGCTCTTAATAAGGGTATGCGATGTGCTGAAGGTACAGCACACAGCAAAAGATCATTCTTTTTTTTCCCCTGTATTATATAAAAGAAGAAAATCTGACCCTGAACCAAAACCGAAATCAGAGAAAATCTCCTCAGGAGGAGCCCTGGAGCTGAGCACCTGCATTACAGTCATTCAAGTGCCTCACAGCACCTACATTAGCTGTTCTGCACATTTTGCAAGATACCCTGACCTACTGTAACCCTAGATAATGAAAGGTGAACTACAAAGAGATCCCATTACACTAATCCAACATGATTCCTACTGCCAAGGGGTGGGAAGCACTCCTAAGCTGCCCATGATCTAGATTACACTGCTGGAACCTGCTCGTGAACTCAGAATCCCCAAGAGATACCTGGCAGCACCATACAGATTCAGTGCCCTAGATAGATTTTGTTCTGTACACCTCCATCCCAAGCTTTTCTCTCTTTTTTGAGCAAGGAGGGAGGGGGGCCACATGGAACAATCCAGCACGGGAACATTGTGCTGTCACAATCAACAAATTTCCGTTTGTGTTTCCAATAAACAAACAAGTCAGAATTATGCACATCTCTTAAGGAGAAAGTAGATAAACGAAGAAATAAATGGGTGAGAAAAGCCAAGCTCAGTAAAGAAGCAAAAGGCAAAGTAACAGCTGATCAGCACCTTCTTATGCAGACAGCAATGAAACAAATTATTTTCTTAACATGTAATGCAAATAGCAATATCCTACAAGATATCCTGCAAGTGAAAGGCTTCAAAGAAATTAACCAGCTTCCAACTGGGAGCTTGTTTTTTGGCTTCATCCATGATGCGCTTAAACATCCTAATACTACACTACTAGTTGTCAGTGTGAATTTTTTTCATTTAGAGGGTGGTGTGGCATTGGAACAGGCTGCCCAGGGAGGTTGTAGATGCTCCATCCTGGAAGCATTCAAAGTCAGGTTGGATAGGGCCTTGGACAGCCTGAGCTGGTTGGTGGTAACTCTACCCACAGCACAGGGTTGGAACTGGATGAGCTTAAGGTCCCTTAAAACCTAAGCCATCCTATGATACTACGTTGTTTTTGAGAAAACTGCATGTGTGTGTGCGCACGTAAGTCACTGAACTTCTAAAAGCTGGTAACTGTAACAGCATTAATTGCAAGAACTTTTGGTTTCTAAGGAAAAAAATACTCACTAGAGTTGAACAATCTCAGAGGTTATAAACTGAAGTAATCAGACAACTGTATCGATTTCAAAGGAATTATACCAAGTAATGCTCTATGAGTCACACAGGGATTTTGCAGCCCTGGAACATTAATACAAATTAAAAAATAAGAAATAAAATCGGTTTACAACCAAATGGGCTCCAAGCTGCCTCGTAAGTTTGAGATGTTTATCAGCGGATCATTCTCTTGGGAGAGTAGACCAGAAGAGAAAGGAAAATAAATGCTTCTCTCCTGCAATTCTTCCACATTATATTTGCTGGAATCCAAGAGATATTTGTCTCATCTATTCCTCCCCTACACATCCAGCTTCGCTCATCTGAGAAATGTAGCAGCACAATCCTCTTAGCAACAGCTTTTGTCAGAACAGCAACTCCTTTTTAAACAGAAGGAACATTTTCTTACATTTCTGAATGAGACACTGCATTGGCAGTACTATTAGGAGAAAGTCACTAATAACAAATCAGCATATTGTGCTAACCATTCACTTATAAATCCAGATCTGTAATTTTTCTGTCAAAATGTTCTCTATTAGCTCCTAAGAAAAACAAATTTTGGCAATTCCTCCTAACAAAACATATTAGAGTGGTAACACTGAAAGCTGTTTTCCCACTGCTCCTTCATATCAACTGTGACATCAACCTAATAGTCCACGTTTGAATGCTACTGTCAGACATCCACACTCTCCTCTTTGATATTTCCCATTGTTGGGGGCTGTAATTCTGTAGTACTAGCCTCAAATATGACTCTAGCCATCTTATTTTACCTTCTGCTTTACCTCATCAGGAATAAATTACACCTGACATGCCCTAATCAGACAGATTTGTTACTGCCACACTATAACCACCTGCATCTGAAGCATTAAAGAAAACCTGCTACCAAAGATAAATGCATATTTGTGCTTGCCTAAACTGTACTGCTGGATCAAGTACTTCATGTGCAAGCAAATGTGTGTGCATGCATGCAGGAATTTTACAATGTTTAAATTAAAAGCTTCATTCTAAAATTAAATCCCCCCGGTAAACAACTTTCCTAATGATATTTTTTTCTACCAGCAGCTTTCTTCAAAAGTCTGTTCTTGCTATTTGCAATTAACAGTTTATATTCAAACAAAAACCTTCAGCAACCTTCAATCCTTTTCCTATCCTCAACAATTTTCTCCTATCATCTCTACTTTATCTCATTATTATAGGAACAACCTTAAGGAAAAAAAGAAAGAAAGAAAGAAAGAAAAATAGAATTAATAAATGTACTAAATAAAATTTGTATTAGTTAATGTTCACACCTCTCCACAGAAACACTGAAACAGGAACCAAAAATGCAAGATGCCTTAGCAGTACTTCTCGTAATTCTGGCAGTACATAAAACAACTCTGGAGTTTTAAAGCAAATTTAACATGGCTAATTTCAATGTGTGTGTGCAGAAACCAAGATGTTCTTCCCATTGCCTCCCGAAGAAAATAGATTTATACAGTCATGCTACACAAACGGTAACCTTTGTAGAGAGCTTTCATATTTCTGATAGTTGGTAACACTATGAAGGGTGAGAACGATTTTAACCAAGTGGAACTTCACGCAGTAGTATGAAGCCACCAGTGGGTGCCAGTATTGCTCCACAAAACAAGAACCCTATCTTCACATTACGTATTTTAAACTTGTAGTATAGTCTTTTGATAGGGTTTCAAAACGTTCTGTCGAATTACAGTTGTATAAAGGAATTATACCGCAGTAGTACAAATTTTATTGAGGCACTATCATTAAAGCTGTTTTTTAAAAAACGCAAAACACATTTGAAAACATTATTATGCTAAACATGGAAATCAGGTTTAAAAATAAGGCTTCTTCATGCCCTATAACCCGCATAATGCTGGGTAGGCAACTGACATTGCTCTGTTTTAAAATAAAAAGTTCAGACGTTGAAAGGATGATGTAGTATTATGCAAACTACTGGAGAAAATAAAACAGAACTTGAAGGTGAAGAAGAACAGAGGAGTTACGAAAAGAATTCCTAAGTCCTGACAAAATTAGGGCCGAATACTTCTTCATCTGCAAGGCAAACGTCTGTCAGTAATGACAAATAACCTCCATTGTTGTTTTCAATAGTATTCTTGGCAATTTCACTATTAGTATCCTGACATTCACTAAAGGGATTTTTTTTCCTCATGTCTAGCCTTGCCGCATTGCCTCCTGTTGCTTCTTGCTTTCTCCACATCTGTGGGGAAGAGACTGTGCCTTTCCTTTTTGCAGTCACAAAGCCTCACTCTCTGTACTTACACAGATGATCATTGCTAGCCAGGCGTAATTTTGTTCTCTCATCACTTCTCCAGTTTGTTAATTTTACTTTGAATCTTAATGCTGTTCACTAACAGCTCCGCATTCCTACAGAGCTTTATCTTGTGTTTAAGCCCAGAGCCTCATGCTTCACCATTCAGGTACTTAATGAGAATATCAAATAAAGCCTGACCTAGACAATGCCTCACATGCTGACAGAGCACCTTCCATGGCTGTTCTTTCTAGTATGGTCCAATCAGACATATAACTGCATTACAGGAACTTAATCTAGACTGTTTCCTCATTTTATTCCTTAACGGTGATGAGGAAAAAAAAAAAAAAAAAGATACTACTAGCAGAATCCCACCCCACTTGTTTACATCATCCAGAAAGCTCACTGAGAATTACAGAAATGTGATTGCAATTAGGTTGCTGTTTAGGTGAATGGATACCAATTCTACTTTTAAAACATTACTGACATTCATACAACTGCTGCATAGCCAGTACAGCACCTGGGCTCCCTGGGCAGCTAAACATGTATCCTAGCTCCCTAACTTTTCACTCCTGGACATATAACAACACTAAGTGCTGTCTCTAACCCAGGTCAAGCTGAAACTCCAGCAAAGCACTCATGAAAAATGCATTCCCAAGCTCCAATTCTCACAGTTTTAGCCGACAAACTTCAAGGCCTTAACCTCCCTTCAGGTATCTGTAACATTTGACTTTCAATAAAAACACCATCTAAGAAAGCCAACGTATTTTTAGAACTTAAAAATAGAAAATTTTATATATATATAAAATCTACCAAAAGCAAGATGTTAGTCATTGATTCCTCCCACACCCCCCCTTCCCTCCGCCCCCATCTTGGGAAGCAAGCACAAGTTAATTATCCTAGAGTAAAGTCTATTTTGCCAGTGAAATCACGACCTAAAGAAATCTCAGAGTCTAGGAAAAGGGGAAAAAAGAAATAAAGCCTGAAGTGCTTTAAGCAAAATCAATGCGGTAGCTTCATTCTAGGTTACTCCTGCCTAAAACTTTCAGTAAAAACAAAGACCAATAACTTCAGAGTTGTGGTCTTAAACATACACAATACCAGACACCACAAAAGTTATTTCACTGCATGAGTGCTACCCATCGAGCCGTTCTTTCAGCCACCTCTGCTCCCACCTCTTCCTACAGACTCACCTCCTTGCCCCTACCCACCTGAGAGAGGGGCACAGTCTGGAATCCACTGGCCCTGATGAACAGCTTTTTTTCCCCCATCCACAATACAGGAGGGGAGAGAAGCTGCCTTATATCCGATATGGGCTTTGGCGATGAGACCCCTGCTGGGGGTTACCAGAGACAGAGCACTCCAGCACTGCCTGCAATGTCAAGTGCCTCAAAGTCTGTGTTATTTATGCCAGCACTTTTAGTCAGCTTTACTGTCATTTCCAAAGAGAAGGACTACTTTTATAAAAATTTCTATTAACTAGTGATAGTTTCAGAATTATTCTCTAATAAGATTGATGTTCAAACAGAACTTTTAGCTATTATTACACTAGCCTGACTCCTGCTTACACCTCCCCAGACCCACACACAACTCCTCTCTTTTTAATTATTGGCACATTTCCATTCATAGCCTCCCTAAAACTACTCTGTTCACAAAATGAAGTATGAAAAACAGGTTTTCAGCACGCTTCTTTTCTAAGTTCTTCCACAAAGAGAACACATTTTAACACATTAACCAAGTATTTATAACAGTGTGCTGTCTGAAGCTATGTTACAGGTTTTGCAAATTTTCTCATATGAAATGCCCACTCCTGGGAATGCTTTTTATTTCTTAAGACCAGTAAGGGGCCCAAAACTATATTATGAACAATATCTTATCACAGTAGTAAGTATTTTACAACAGAAAAGTGAGAGAGGAACTTAAGTTTGTAAACAAAATGTAAAACTAAGGAACACCATAGCAAGTATCTAAAGACACAGATCCTACACTTTCTCTTTCCTAAATCTAATCTATTTCACATGCCATGTTTTAGACAAACCATAGAAGCAAAACTTGAAAACCCAACTTTTTTTTTTTTTTTTTAATTTCAGTTTCCAACAGAATGATCACTTGTAAAGCCCTGAGCAAGAAACAGAAATCCTGGGAATTGGTACAACTCATCAAACAGCTCTACAAGAGGCTGGTCACAGGATTCTCTGTGAAAGAGCTGCACTGCTGCAGAATTTATGCTTATGCTTTCAGAAAGCAAAAAGTAGACATCCACTGAATGCTGTAATGCCAGCCTCTTAGTTGAGGCTTGTAAACATGGGAAATATCAAATAGCAAGGAAATCACTGAAGGATAGGAGAAAAACTACAAAGTTGTCAGATCTGCATGTGGTAGCTTTTAATATATTGTAGAACTGCATATTTGAGGTGTTTTGTGATATTCTTCTAAATTGCATGAACAGCACTTTTAGTATATGCAAAGGGAACTACCCTCAAGGCTTACATAAATGTAAATAAACAGCTATTTCAAGTTTTATAACAGAAGTTCTTGATCAATATTTTGACAATCAGTTTACATTAAAAATTATCCAACAACATATAAATTTTCATATTAAAAATGTCAAAATCTGAAGTATTCTTTAGGAACTAGAGAATTAAATGGATTGAAAGGATGATAAACAACATAATTTTTCCCTCAATAAAATTTTCCCCCAAATGAAGCACTGCAATCAGCCGCTGCTCAACATCAGTCTAGGAGCTTTAACTTCTCTCACATGATTGTATTCCCATTTTTTTTCAGTCCCTCGTGACCACAGGAGACACAGAGCCTAACTTACTTCAATGGAGGTAACAACCCAAGTGCCATAACCCAGAGGTAATCATCAATCACAGCAAAATGCAGACACAGAAATCACTTATTTCACAACCACGTATGTAAGGCTGGGAGCATCTGAGTCACACTGAGAACTCTGTTCCGCTCCAGTGGCTGCATCTTTTTATTGTGAAGTCAACAAGGTGAAGAGCTATATACATTTTCTGTTACAAACAGAATCTCACAAATACAGAAAATGAGTTTCTATCAATTTCAAGAAACAGACAAAAGCCCAAAACCAACAATGCTTAACATATTATCAAAAATTATTTTGAAACTGAGGAAAATAAACATTTCCTGATTAAAAAAAAAAAAAGATAAAAAGCTATCTTTGTGGTTTCCCAAAGAACTTCATTCCAATACTATTGTTATCATCTTGCCCAAGCCAGCAGTGAAGTAGTAGTGAATTATACATTTAAAAAGCAAAACCTGACATGCTTCAAAAGGAAAAAGATTAATCATTCAAATCGCACAAACAAAAAGAAGTTAGCAGAAAGACTGATCAAGAAAATATTCTGGAGGATTAATTTGATAAAAGGTAACAACTAATTAAAATTTTCAAAGGAGATTCATGAAGCCTGACAGATGACAAGGTTGATAAATGACTGACATGCAAAAGGAATGATCAAGAAAGCAAGAGCTGTAATAACACAAGTGAAATGTTTTTTTTCTACTTCTAAACTAAATCTCCCCAGTTGAGATTTGGAAGGTTTCCAAACTAATGTTATTGTTGAAACATGTATCCCAGCAAGTTTCTTGAACTAATATTGCATTAGGAAAGGGTTTAGAATAACAACAGCAGTAACAAAACTGTTTGCCCAAGAGCTCAACTAAAGCCCAAATACAAAATTGCTGACCTGCATTAAATCAACACTTGTGCGGATAGAACAGAAAATACTAAAACATCACACAGTATTTTTAAAGCAGACATCACATTTAATCCTACAAATTGAAGACCCTTACGTGCAAACCATGCTGAGCAGGCAAAATGGAAGACTAATTTGTGGGCTTGGGAGCGCTTGGCTGAAGACGTATTTCTTGGAGATGGAAGATGTCCACCATGCAGATATCAGACTTCTTTTCAGGATGAAGAAAACGAGCAGGAGAACAACGCAGCAGGGAGAGGGAAAGGAAAGACTGCTGAATAGCTTTTGATAAGATCCTCCACCAAAGGCACTTACAGAAAACGAGTAGTTAAGCCAAAAGAAGAAGCCTTTGTCATCGCACACAAAATACAGGAAAGAAAGGATATGAACAGAATGGGTGCTACTGTAGGGGATTAATTAACAACAGATGCATCACACTGGTCTGCACTGTGTGCAACAAGCATTATGACAAAGGACAAGGCAGCAAGGTAACAGCTTGTGATGATTTTACAGAGATCCAGAATATACCAAAATCTGAAAGCTTACTGCCCTCTGTGACTACACAATGAGATGTCAGGTGGATTTCAACATCAATAAATCCAAAGTATTGCACATAGAGAAGGAAAAACTACAAACACTGCAGAGCTCAGTACTCGCTCTACCTTAGTAATCATTCATGAAGAACATGCAGTCATGTTGTTATTTTCTGGACACTAACTCACGGCTCAACAGCAGTCCAAAATGCACAAAGAATACTAGGATCTATTTTCAAAACAACACAAGACTCGGCATTATAAAACCACACAAATCAAATCAGAGTTATACAGGAGCAGTGCAGCTGTACATAACATAACATTCAGTTATAAATGTCAAAGGAAATTATGAGCTGTTTAATTTTCAATACAAAATGCCACTACAGGTTATGAAGTGCACGTTCCCCAGAGTGGGGCCTCCAGCCTTGGACACAGGATGTTCCTCAACACAGTTGGGTAAATTGAGAGCCACTTTGATATACAGTCCTACTCAGAGCAAAAGCTTGAATGAAGATAATTTGAAAGATCTCTTCAAATCAATCTACTATTTTAATCCAATTTGGAAACATATTTTGAAATTACATTATATTTGAATATGTAAACATAGTCTTGACTTTAAATGGGAATGGCACAAAGCTGCACCATAAGGGGTTCAGTCTGGATATTAGGAAAAGTTTCTTTACCATGAGAGCGGTCAAACACTGAGACGGGCTTCCCAGCCAAATACTTGGTGTCCCAAACCCACCACTGTTCAAGAGACTTTTGAACAATGGCCTCAATGCAATTAACTTTTAGCTAACTCCGTTGAGATCAGACAGTTGGACTGGATCTCCCTAGAGCCCTTCCAAATGAACTATTCTAATGCTAATATTAAATAACTTAAAATTACGCACCTTCAGTTAATGTACTTTAATCACATTTCAGTGTGTATTTAGTTTCATATATTTGCTTTTATTTTCATTGTTTTAAATTTAACTGGAAAAATGGCACAATTTCACAGATGTCAGTCATTTAGGTCAGGTTTTTTTTTTTTTTCCCCCTTTCACACCTTGGACCAAAAGCAATTAAGCTTCTTTAGGATGGTTTGGTAATCCTTTAACAAGTAATTAACATACACATTCTGCATGTAAGTACAAGAGAAAGTAAAAGTCAGTTGCTGACACTGGTAGAAAAGAGATGAAGATACTAAACCCCTATACATCTAATAGTTTTGTGCTGTAGGTTTTCCATCTTTTCTCTGAGAGCAAGAATTGCTTTATTCGATACTGCTGCCTCAGCAGAGGTTAAAGGCATATGTCTTCCAAAATTATAGAAGGGCTGCAACCTAACGACCCGCTTTCCTGACATTTGTGAGACATACAGCAAACAGTCAAGACATACGTGGCCTCTGTGTAACCAAGCTGATTATATGACCGATTACAGAGCTCACCATTCTATAAAAAACCAGACAAGAATTAAACAAGACCAGTTCTGAGCTTGTATAATAGAACTAATCAAGTGGTAATTTACTGTACAGGAACTTAGTATGTATTTTCATCAACTAATGACTTGGGAAGGAATTGAGAATCAATAATGGTTCCAGTACTGAAACAGACCTGCAAGAAACTATCACACAGATAAATGTAGGCAATTGAATCTTTGTGTTACTGATATTGATTTTATTTTTTCTTTTTTTTATATCGGTCACAAGCACAGCTTCTAAATGTTATATAACCACTCCTAAGAAACCAAATACAATTTTGTAATTTATACTTAGAATTTTTTGCTTGTCTGCCTTTTCAAGGTAAGTTTTCCTCAACAGATAGGTACATACCATCTCATCCCAATCTACTAACATTATCAGGCGTCAAAAGCTAAGATCACACCATTAATTAGTTGCCTACATTATAGAAGCCTGTAGTTTGGTGACACAGAGCAACCCCAAAATCACTCTCTCATATGGCTTTAATTGAAAAAGCTAACCAAACATAAAAGCTAAGAATCCCTCACCCACAGAAATCATTCTTTTTCAACATGGGTGATGCAGAAAGTGAAAATATGAATGAGATCCACCTTGGTTTATTTTGTTTGTTTTAAAATCAATTTAGTACCATTTTTCTTTTCTTCCAGAAACTCAAACTGATGTTACAGCCTTCTAAATTTATGTAATTTATAACAATGTTTTTCTAGATTATGAAATGAAGGTAAATACAGCAATTATACTGTTTATGCTAAATTATTATTGTAAGGTACAAAGTGAGGCTGTAATGCTTCTGGCATTCCACTGCCTAGAAAAGCCAAGTCTACCATCAGACAACAATCTGTTCTCTGCCAAAACAAATGAAAACATTTAAAAACTTCATTATGAAACACAACAGGAGGACTTAAATTCCACTAGTCATACCAAAACAGACAAGACAAAAGCTGCTCCAAAAGAAATACAAACATGAACTAAGTATCAAATTTCTAAGATAATCTTGAATATTATCAATATTTGCCTCTGAGGTCACACAAATTCTAAAAGGAAAATCATATTACCCAGATATACTTTTAGAAATAGTTTTAAAAGTCACGTGCATGTTTCTCGACCTCTCCTTGACTATCACTGCTCTTAAAGTATTTGAAAGCTATGAGAGTTTTAACTATTTGGAGACTTGAATTTCTTATGCTTCCCTTTTTAAACTATACAGCCCAAACTGTTCTAGCCTTTCCCTAAACAGTGTTTCTTCATTCTCTTCCCCTTCTCCTCACCCATACATCTTTCCTACAGTGCTGCATCCAAATTAACTCCAGCTAACGCCTTACAGCACTGACCACCAGAATGAAAGAATATTTTCAGGTATCTATCAGCACCATAGCCAATTAATAACCAGAACAGTTGTTTTTTATACCCCATTCAACTGCATAATATTACATCATACTGTGTAAGGTGTGCAATACATACTAGGGAAAAAACCTCATAGCATTTTTTTGCAGGACTGCTGTTTTTGAATCCTGTTAGGCAGTTGACTATCCTACATACGCATACAATAATCTGCAACATACCTATTCAAATATATTCCTTTAGTTTCCCTTCCATTCTGTATCCTTTTCAAAGTTCATTTTAAATCCTGAAGCCTCAAAGTGCTTGCAACCATCCAGGTTTGACTTTGTCTCTTGCTGTACATACTCTCTTATCTAACAAACAATTGTGCTTGCTGTATGTAAGCCATGCTTGCTCTTAAATACCTAAAAAAAAAAAAAAGCTTTATTAAACATACAAGACAAAACTGTGCTTTTTCTTTGTCACAACTTGTCATGCCTTGTTCTTGAATTTGTTTTTGCTGTTGCTTGTCATCCAGTTGTATTTGTTTGTAAAAGCACAGAAAAATTACCAAACTGTTTACAGAACATAATGTTGTCTGACTGTTTTAAGATACTCATTTTCAGATGGAAAAATCTAAAGAGGCAGAAACAATGACTAAAGCCTATGAATATTTTCTACCACCGGGTTCATAAAAACATGAAGTACAAAAACAATGAAGTACAAAAACATGAAGTGCAAAAAATTTGGTTTTACATGCAGTGAAAAGAAGGCATTTTAGAGGTAATATATACAGACTTCTAGCCAAGAATTTTCAACGTGAAGATAATCCACATAGATAGATCAAAGACATTAAATGAGAAAGGTGGAGCACTTCATAAAGTAACACCCCTATTTTATCACATTCCTCATGATACTTCGTATTATTTGGGTGACATAATGAAATGCTCTGTGGGGGAAAAAAAAAAGACTATTTCTCACTATTAAAGTGGACTTAAATGTGAGAAAACAAGCAAACAACATTGTCCTAACTTTCTGATGTTTCTCCTAAAAGGTTTGTTCAATAGCTCACATTTTGGAGAACGCTCAATTGAACTTCCCCTATACAAGATTATTGGACTACCCTGAGAGTTAGCTTTCAAGTACAGCATCCTATGTTTAACTTGATGATAGCTTACAGTATGCTTTGCAGTGTTTCCAGTTCTCCCATGACATCCTGGATCACAGGTCATAACATCTTGCACTTAAAGGCTGCTAGTTATCATGGCATATGTCAGATGAAAGTGAACTGACGTAACTGTTGCTTGCTAATGCACATGACAAAAAGAGAATTTACTTTCTCAAAGGGTAGTTTCTCAGTGACATTATCTCAAAGTGGGGAAGCTTCTCAGCAACAACTCTGGGGACATTAACTACATATCTAGCATGCAAGCTATCTAATACAGGCAGAATATTCCTATAAATAGGCCAGATTTGTTCCACACAGACAGCGTGTGCTTATTTGAGATGGGTTACAGAGGTTAATCTACACAGGAGTTAGCATCAGAACTTGGATGCAGGCTATTCTTGTTGCAGGATGACAGCCAAGTAGTTGCTGGCAGCATCTTACAACAAAATTATTGCTATGACAAATTCAGGTGGCTGAGCCAGTACAATAGAGAAAAATGAATGTGTCTTTCCCTGGAGGGAAAAAAAAAAAGAAAAAGAAATGACACTACACCTATCTGTAGTAGTGAAATTTGGGCCAAGATTATTTGGAACTTCTCAGTGGTAGCTCCAATCCTTTCTATGAAAACATAGCATGGTTTGCCATCAAAATAGCAGCTTACTGTTATGTTCAAGCAGGTACAGCAACCTTTTGCTCCAAAAGGTAAATTCATTCCCTTCCTACATTTAACAAAGCAATGTATTTGTGCTATAAAGTATCTCAGTTTGTAAAAGCACTTTTGTAAGCTCGTTAGACAGTTCAGTATGTTTCCCCAAGCCCAGTCCCTACGAACTCCCAAGAGCTAGTGATTTTTACTGGAAGAGCAGAACTGCCACGTACTTCTTAAAGGACACTAGCCAAGCTTTTTGTCATTGTGAATCTAATATTTTGGCTCAGACTTTCTCCTAGAGCTCACACATTAGACTGAGCTGTCTTAAAGAGCTACAACTTATCTTACTAAAGCATGAAGGGAGTAGATTAAAGGAAGTTAATTTTCAGCATACTGTAACTGCTTTGCATTGGTGAGTTCTGCATCTGTATATTGACGTTCGTCTCCCTATGCTAGGATGATGCCATGGCAAAACACTTCAGAACACAACTTCCCATTTTTTTAATGCAGATGTAGTGTTTCTTATTTACCTGACTCCTGAAACCAAGACACACAAAGCAAAGGTATATTCACATTTGAGAGATTCACCATATTGAGGAAAAGCTTTACAGACAGAACTAAACTACTGCACCACAGGAAGAATTCAAGCAATCAATGACAAGAACTCCCAGACACCAAGGAGAATCTTTTCCATAAATCAGCTACCTCGAAGTCTCAGGCACGATCTCCAAAGAAAGACTGACCCCATGTTTCTCTCCCTGTCTCTCAGGTGCTAAATTCTCTTTTCACTCAGAAGATCTGAAGTATAAAAAGCTTGGGGGCTGATCCAGAAAAACTGCACCTACATTCATCTGTATTTACCCAGACTTTGCTCATTGCTAAAACCTAATGAAAGGATTCAGAGACCAAAAGATTGTCTACTTTTTCCAAATTTATTATCTCTTTCTATAAGCTTTGTTTTCTTTGCCCTTGGCCTATATATAGTAACACTATTACTCTAAATAAAAATAATTCCGTATCAGGGTCCTCTTGGATAAAGGTATGCATACGCTATAAGATTTGATTTGCACTGATTATCTGTTCTCCAAAATATCTTCACAGTACTTTTAAATGCATATTACCTTTAACCTCCTATAAAAATGTTGTTTCACACACTAGCTGCAAACTATGGATGCTAATAATGAATCAACAGCAAAAAGTTCATTGCAAGTAAAGGAACAGGACTATTCAGAAGCTAGTAGCTTCTTCGTAATTTGCAGAAAAAAATCTGTTTTGACAGCAATGTGCCAATCCTTGAATTGGAAGCCAATGCCACAAAGAGCAACAATCCTTTACAGTTACTCACTTAGTTGGATTTTCATTTCTTTCCACAGCGCATGCATCTTGATGAGAAAATACAGCTATACTTAATATAGATAAAAGACAAAAGGCAAAACACAAAGTTTCAGAGTATTTTAAAAAAGAAAAACACACCACAAGATGAAGCAAAAAAGCCCCACTTCCAGTTCATATGAAACAGTCCTTTCTTTGAGAGCGGACAGATAGTATACAACAAATTTAATGCCTCGTAACATATAGTGTTTAGATACTTCTCAGCAAGAAAACAAAGTATGTTTGGAAATTTAACATAAGTCAACCCTGAGTTCCCCTGGAAATATTCTAGATATGCCAAAACAAGACAAACAGGTGTCCCACCAGCAGAACAGCATTTGAAAACCGCCTCCAAAAACTACATTTTTCAGACTCTAATACTTCTCTGGCATTTTAGACTACTAAACATTTTAGACTACTAAACATATCTTTCAGCTTCATATCTAGTATTCAGTGTGAAATTCAGATCAATTTTATGAATGCAGTCAAGAATTTTTTCAACCAATATTCTGAATTATTACAAGATTTACCAATTTTTTTTTTTTTTCTTTTTTTTCTGTTTATTGGGATCCTACCTCAATCTGTCATAACCCCATTCAGGTAGCACCCTGAAATTTTGGCATCGCGTTTACATTTCTACATACAGAAGTGGAAATAGGAACTATACTGTCAAAGTGTTTTCCCCAGTACAATCCAGACAACCTACAATTTTTCCAGATTTATGAAGTCATGATTTCATTATCATCAGAAAAAAATCAGAAAAAAATCTGTTTTTTTCTTAGGTAATCACACTCATTGCATACCTTTCCTCTACAAACTACACATCCAGAAGGTTTACCACTTCAATTATGCTACCATAGTAAGTTAAATTTTCACATTTAGGTTAGTCTTAAATTGTCTTATGTAAGTACAAGAGAAAAACTAAAAACATCAAAAGCAATGAAAGTGAACTGAGATACATTAAAACAATTATTTACTTTATGTACAATTATTTTTTCCTTCATTTCTACTATTACAAAACTCAGAAACATCAATCGTGACAACTCATAACACTGCGAGCTACAAAAACTTCAACACCAAGCCATGATACTTTAAGTCAAAATGTGTCAGGATTTTAACAACATAAATTATATGGCTTTTACATAGGAGAAAAACTTATTTTCATAATAAATAAATGCTTTTGTTTTAGGAAGTTCCTATTAAAAAGAAATATTGCATTGCCCAGCCAATGTTAATAAAGAAATTGTGTAAACATTTTCAGTTCAGGCTAAAGACTGTATTTCTCCCAGGGAACCAAGGCACTCAAATGCTACAAGAACATGTCAAAAACTAATGTATTCCAGTAACACGAATCATGAAATCTTCATTTGGACAACTTAAGAGCTCTCCAATAGGGAATCCAGCACCATCTGAGACACCAGCAGCTCCCAGTATGGATGTGTGCCAGACTCCCGAAAGGCATGTTGCCAGCCCTTGGCCTTAGGTAGCCCCAGACACCCTGACCAGCACTATGCACCACACAGCCCTTGAGCCTGCGGGACTTGGCACTTGATTCACATGGGCACATTGCCCTCTGAGGTTACAGATGAAAAGCAGAGCTTCTGTCACAACAGACAGCTACAGAAGAGTGGTAGAAAACTTTATCTCGCAAAGATGCTGAAGGAGAAACTGAATTTGAAGAGGAAAACATTTAGAAGCAGAAGGTGTATTTTTTTGATGAATAAATCTGTACTCTCTCTAATCCACATCTAAAGATAAAAAGCAGAATGGTTACTACAGCTCACATACATAATACTGCAAAGATCATACATGCAAAAAAACACATATTCTCCCACATCACCACAGAATCCTCCAAGGCAGAAGAAAAAAACAACACATTATATATAGCGATTAAACCTGCTGCTATAATTAAAAACATAATTAAAAATTGAAAACAATTCACGTTGTCTACCGTGATCAAAAAATAAATTAGTAAAATCACTGAACTGTATTATACATCCGTCTTAGCTACAGTCTAAACATATCAGAAAACAAGTACTCCTTTAAAAACAGACCAGGTGAAAAGGAACACTTTATGAATCACTACTGGCCCCCTGAACTGGGCCTTAACCACAGGGTGAACCAAAGAGCAGTAACTCATCCAAAACTCCAGAGACTCCACAGAACACAGCAAGGGCTGACTTGAGTTTTGAAAAGAAGTTGTATATATACACAGCTAGAAACAGAAAGCAGCAGTCTGCAGCCATACCAGTTACCCAAACAATTCTGATGCAATCCAGTGACCTCAGCTGCAGGGGCCATACCAGCCACTTGAATCTGAACGAGTAGCGCACTGCTCTGTTTGCAGTCACCACAGCAATCTTTCTTATCTTGGACAACTAGTTTATGAATGGCCTTTTGGAGGTAATAATTTCTGTAAATTTAACGAGACTTAAGAGCAACTAGCTCAATATGGGCACTGAGTTTTTAGACAACTGAATTCGAATGGAGAATTAAACTTCATGTTCGCTCTTGGAGCGTAACTCCTAACTGCACATTCTTTACAACAGGCATCCATACAAGAGCTATGCCTTCTGAAACCCAGACTAAGATTTACCCAAGATTTGAAGGCAACCGCAAAAGACTCTTTCAATTATCAGAAAATAAGATACAGTCTATAAAATGGGCAGAATCATAGCACTAAGAAAAAAGAATTTTTTGCCCCAAAATAACAACTTTAAAAGTTCGTATAGATCTAAGTAATCCAAGAAAAAACCCCATCTTCTAGATATCAAAGATACATTCTTTCTTTTAGAAAGGTCTATGCTTTTCTTCACTATTCTTTTCTGAAATGATGGAAAGTGCTGCTCCACAGACAGTCTCGTAGAAGGCAGGTCCAAGAAGGTAATGAATAATTGTACTGCCCTACACTTCAATGACTGAACTTGTTGCCGCACAAGGATGATATGTATTTATCCAGACAATTCCAGCTCCAACAAACATAGTTCAAAAAAAAAAAAAAAAAAAAAGAAAGAAAAAAACCTCTCTCTTAGCTATTACAAACAGAGCACACATTCCTGAATGTCTATCATTTATTGTTAGGGTTTATATTTTTTGTTTCTAGTTACTGAAAGTGCATAAAAGAACATGAAATACCATGAAATGTCTCACCTGGTGATATTTTTTTCTGAATTTTAATTGCATATTAATGGGATTATAGTTCTGGACGATGTACTTTATCTGTAAGAAATGTAGAGTTGGAGTAAATCGAAGTATATCTTCTTATATGTGGAGAAGCATACATATATTTTACACTGTTACCCTGAAGAATCAAGGAACTTCAAAATATTATTTGCACAAGTAATTATCTTGTTTGTTTCCTGTATCTCCAAATGTTAATTCTCCTATATGAGATTTTTTTTTCAGCTCCTGTGCTGCTTCCAGAGCAATCCTAATAAAAGAAATATGCAAACTTCCCCCAGCCCACCCTGGGAAAAAAAAAAAAAATCCCTACAAAGATGAAACTTCACTGAATGACTGCCTTGAAACAGAAAACTATTACAGAAATAAATCTATAACAACTGACTAACGAACATAATTGTAATGCCTCTAGACTCCTACTAATGCAGGTGTTTGTTTTCAGCAAAAAAAAATTGCTGTTTTTTTCACTGAAGAGATGCCAACATGAATTTCTATATTGCTTAACCCAAACCTGCAGCAAATGGTATGCAGCCAGCTAGCAACAGCAATTACACAAAACCTCTTATACTTTTCTCAAGTCAACCTTTTAACTGTACTTTCACACTTAGAAAGAAAATTCGGGAGCAGAAAAATGAGGTTCTTAATAACTTACCATTGGGGATGCACTGAAAATCTACAGGTTGCTTTCAAAACTATTACTACATAAGAAGTGTATGAAAGGTGCACTAAGGTTTCAAAGACTTTACCAGAAGAGAAAGAAAATAAAAACATTAAGGTCAAATTGGAAGTCATTTCCCTATGAATTTATCGTTTAGTCTTTCATGACATAGCACCGTTTCCTCAGTATCTCACACCACACATTTCACTCCAGGCAAAGACAAAACCATAATACACACTCTTATTTCCAACAGTTGCTATTTGTACTCCACAATAAATACAAAATTATGCTCCCCCTAAGCTTTTATTATTATTATTATTATTACTATTAGGGATTCAGAGAATCTGACTGAAATATGAAATAATTAAACCTGCCTTCAAGCACTTCTGTAAGGTGAGATGACATTACCTTTCTTTTACAAAACAGAATTAAACACAGTTAGATTTTGGCTAAAATTGTCAGAAAGAAACATGAGATTTGAATGTCCTGCTTGAAATAACTGCATGGCTTCTTCTCTTCAGTATTCTATGAATTTTTAAGTCCGAACTGGGTGCACAATAATCACAAGCACCACACATCTGGAAATTCAGACTCTAGTTCTCCTTACCGCCCTGCTTGCACCCATCCCTACACAGAACTGCCACCCTTTCACTTCTCACTCAGCCTTCTGCATTGATGCATAGTCTTCTCTCAATCTGTGTCCAAAATTAAGGAGAAGGTGAAAGCCTCAATAATAGTGGGAGGCACGTAAAGAGTATTTTCCCAAGTACGTTCAGAGAACACAACTTGGCATCTCATCTGGCTTGTCATTTTTTATTTAGGCAACATGTATTTTGTTAAATTCATCATGTCACATGCTATGAAACTTCCTCAAGACCTTAAAGGTTCAAAAATACTTTCTATACACCAGAGTTCACATAAAACACAGGAAAATATCCTTATTTTCCTTAAATATAACTAACTGAAAAATTAGATGAAAGACACTTCCCTTTTAGCCTCTCTGAATTTCACTAACAAGTTGTGGATGCCTACTCAAGTACAACAGTTAGGGATTCTGACTTCCAGTACGCAGACTGTGCTTACTCTTTATACTCCACTATTTGTCTTTACGGGTGTTTTTTTGTATGGTTTGTTTTTGTTTTTTTTTTGTTTTTTTAAGAATTTATCCAATCTCGCCTCAAAAACAAAAGAATATGTTCCTCTTGAAAGCATTTCCACATCCTTCTCCACAAACAGGACTGTCCCCATCTCTTTGATGTTATAGATAACTGAAAGTGCTTTCAGCACCTAGCAAGGTCGTTACGCTATTTACCCCTAAGAAGTTAGAAGTTAATGGCTTGACAACAAAAAATATAGCTTTCAGGTCCTTAAGACTGCTCAAATAGCCGCATCACACAGAACACTGATCTCAAACTTGCTTTGTCCCTTTTTACTCATTCTTTGCTGAACTAAACATCATCTTGCTTTTCCACAAACAGCATAAACTTTACTATTAGAGAGCACTGTAAGGACAGTTATGAAGATGGTGAAGGGTTCAGAAAAATGAGGAGCAGCTGAGATTTCTTGGTTTGCTCAAGAGAAGGTGAGACTGACGGAAGACCTCATGACAGCTACAGCTCCTCATGAGGAGGGGAGCAGAGGGGCAGTGCTGAGCTCCTCTCTGGTGACAGAACTGGAGGCAACAGCATGGAGTTGCGTCAGGGGAGGGTCAGACTGGGAATTAGGAAAAGATTCTTCTCCAGAGGGTGGCGGGGCAGTGGAATGGGCTCCCCAGGGCAGTGGTCACAGCGCTGAGCCTGATGGAGTTCAAGAAGCATTTGGATAACACTCTGAAGGTTTGAATTTTGGGTGGTCCTGTGTGGAGCCAGGAGTTGGGCTTGGTGATCCTTAGAGGCCCCAGCCAACAGAACAATGCAAGCTTTGGCACAGAGGAGTGACATACAAGGATGAAAAGCAAAGCTAGAAGAAACTAGCAAAATAAGTACATTTTTCTCTACTTTTTCCTGGTGTCATTTCAATAAAGGCCATTTGGTTGTTTTCTGAAGCCCACTGTTCTTTTGACAGTATTCAGAAAGTATATCTAAAAAGAACGGAGAAACACTTAAGTATTTATCAGGGTAAGCTGGTAAATAGTTTTGTTGTTGTTAAACATTTTTCTCTTTTTGCTTTAGAGGTATTTGATAGGAGTTAATATACTTGAAGGTGTGAAAACATGGTGTCAGGGAACCCACGTTCCTGTTACCTTTTCAGTGTACTGAACATTAAATGAAACTTGCCATTCTTCCTTTTTAATCCCACCATCACCTACTTCAGATTCTACTTTTCCTACAGGTTTTACAGACAGTTAAATTCCAATCTACTTCCATCCAAAGTGTTAAAAGCTAAACACCGTAGCATACACCTGCCCTTGATCTCTGCCACATAAGAGAGGAGTACTAGCAAGAAAATCTAATGCAGAAGGATAAAGAGAATATCTAAGTTCCTAACTTCTGCTTTCAGATTCCCTGCATGAACACTACCACCTCTCCACTGTTTCACTGCTACAGTATCTGAGTCTTTGATGGTTTCTTCTGCTGAGTTGCTCCAAGTGTTAAAAAATACACAGAGACAAAGGGGGAAAAAAAAAGAGACTTGCTAACCTGAGATGCTGAGAAAATCTCAAGGAAGTTTGCTTGCTTTCAAAAAGTGGAATGTCATCAAAGAAAAAGGACTACTTCTAGAACAGTAGAATACTCTCTCACAGGAGGGAGAATACATAGTTGAAATCCCCAGGGCCTGAGCTGGTACCCATTTCACCTATTCTGAGAACAGGTGAGAAAAGCACTATGCTTTTCTAATGAGTGTAAGGAAAAAAACAAATGCTTTAGCCATATTTCTCTGCCATCCTTTTGTATTCAGTGCCTTGGAAAAAAAAAAAAAAAAGAAAAAAAAAACACTCTTCAGACAAAACTTTTCACACAAAGCCTGGTTTCCTTGGGTGAACAAACTGAAAAGTATTCAAAACGCAGTTGAATCATTTTTCTACAGAAAACTCTGGTTATACACTGATACAGTGTTTCCAGCACCCATGACACATTAGCAAATCCCAATCAGACCAGTAAATTTCAGCTAAATTTGACAGAGAAACAGAGGTCCTAAAGATAGCAAGTTTCCTCAGACTTCACAGAAATTGGATGCTAGATAGAAGCGAGACAAACCAGCAGTGACACTACAGAAAAGGGAAACAAAACATGGCTCTCGATTTGCTGATTATCAGCAATGAACTAGTCAAATGAAGAACCTGCTTAGCTACAAACCACCATAACACATGGTGACACTTGCTAGAGAGTGATACAAGAAAACAGACATTACACAGTAGAACAGGCAACAAGGAATAGAAGAGATGATAGCACACAGGTACTGTAGAGCACCAAGGGCACTGTGGTAGGTAGTCATGGGGGTAAGCAGAGAAAGTTTACATTAATGTCTTTTATTTTGGAAAGCCAAGTAATCACATGATGCTCTTACTCAAAACTGGAGCAGCAGACAGCGAAATCTGTATTCTGTAGAAAAATATAAGTCACAGTGTAAGATGGGACAGGACTCAACAGATGCGGACAGACATGCAAGAACTGAGACAGGACATCTCAAAAATCAGCTCTCAGCTGAGAAAAAATGACTGATCCCACTCTTCAGCTGCTGAGCAACAGAACAGGTACGTGGTCTTCACAAGCAAAGGCAATATGACAAAGGTACATCTTCCACTCTGCAAGGACCTAGGAACATAGCCACATCCAATCACTATGTCACTCAAAAGCTCCTATAAGCTAAGCCCTGCCTCTTGTAATTGAAAATGACTGCCCACACTGTCATACCCACACTTCTATCCAGACTCAAATACCTGAGGGGTTAAAAGGAACCCCGCTACCAAAGGCCATACACTAGCAATTTTGATGCCTGGATGTAATTCATCAAGCTTAGTATGCTGTAAACTGAGGGAGAGAGAGAAAGGAAAAACACCACTTCTGCATCATGTCATATTTTCACATCTTTTCATTTTCAGTATTTTTGTCTATAATGACAGATTGTATTATACACATCTGCAATGTACCTGTATTAATTTTCTTCTTTCTGACTTCTTCAAATCATTTTCTTATCCTCTTTTCAGGGTCCTCTGTTTTCTGCCTACCTTTCTTTATTTGACAGATACAAAGCAGGTCAAACATACAAATCATCTTTCTTTTGAAGATTTACTACAAAGAATAGGATTCTTCACTGTGAAGAAGACTGGAAAAGGGGCTTAGAGTAACTGTATGGTCACAAGCAACATTAAAGAGATTGGTTATTCACTGTCTCAAAATTAGCTGGTGGGAAATTCAGCAAACCTAGGAATAGAGTTGTTAATACAACAGATGAAGTTATTAATCAATATTCTGTGGCTATTAAAATTTTACATGGGTTCAAAAAACAATTGCACAGACTCATGCAGAAGAAATACATCAAAACCTATTTAAGGGAAAGGAAATCTTCCTACAAGGAAGTTCCTCAACCCCAGTAGTTAAAAGCTGGGAAAACATTCTAAGGAATTATATCTGTATATCTGCCATACTCACAGGCTTCTACACAGACATCACTTATTGGACACGATCAGAGATAGAACAGTGGGACAAAAACTTGGATGAACACAGCAAAGGAAAGCGCAAAATCATTAACTAAGATGACACTGCTTAGAAACTAAGCAAGGAAAAAGATGTGCATTCAACAATTCAAACAAATCAGTTGTTTCCATACACTGATAAAAGACTAACAACATACT
The DNA here is from genome assembly GCA_037305975.1 of Chrysolophus pictus. Lineage (NCBI taxonomy): Eukaryota > Metazoa > Chordata > Aves > Galliformes > Phasianidae > Chrysolophus > Chrysolophus pictus. The sequence goes on along the minus strand of CM074576.1, from coordinate 34,629,111 downwards.
CGGGTGCATTAGTCAGATAATAGCCAGCAAACCAAGAGATGCTATAGTTCCCCCTCCTCCCAGAACAAAGGCACTTAAAAATTTTGCTGCCAGCTTCAGGAATCTCCACTCTGAGAGAAGAACCACAACCTGAATACAGTACAGGGAGCCTGGACCACAAGTCATAGGAGAAGCTGAGCGTTTGATGGGTTTATACAGACCAGAGAAGAAAAGGCCAAAGGAAGGACTTCTTTTTCCTTCCAACTACCTGAAAATGGTTTAAAGAGACAACACATAGAATGAAATGACAAAACGCAAGAGAGACATACAGAAACAAGTGAAATTCCCACTGGCAGTAAGAGAGAAAAAGAATGTTCCCACAGAGTGACTAAACAGAGGAGCAGGCCACCCTGTAAGTATCAAAAGCTTCAATGGAGAAGGCCTTCAGCAAGCTGATCCAGCTTGGGAGTTGGTCTGCCTTGACTAGCAGGAGGGATCTATCTAGAAGCTTCTTCCAAGCCAAGTTGTTTAACTTCATTAGGTTTCTTTCAGTTTTTGTTTTTTAATAATTAGAGCATCTCAACAGAAAGTAAAACTTGGCATCTTTGATAAGAAGTAACTCCCCAAAATACCTTCTCCAAAAAGCATTTTGTGTATTTTTCCCAGTAGTGACACTTAACAGTTTGTTTACTGAGACTGGAATAAGTAACTTATAATATTCACGTACATGAGTAACAAAAGGCTATATTTTTAGTTCAAATATAATTTTAATCATTTTTAATCACCTAATTTAGCTTATCAACTGTACTCATGAAGGAAACAATTAACATTTCTCAATTCAAGCTATAAAAATCTCACTTTATTACCATTCAAAAACAGCACTGAACCGTAAAACTACAAAATGAAACTTGGAAATATTATTAATTGGTATTTTGTTATTAAAGCATGTCTTCCATATCACTGTCAAAGACCTGGACTACTTCTGTGTCAAGACACTTCATATTAATTTCAGAAATAACAGAAGCTTAACGTCCCCAGTGCCTGCTGACTCACAAGGCAAGTTGCTAAGCAAAAGCCTTCAGTTCTATTTGAAATATTCAAAACAGAATTATCAACAACCCAGAGTCCTCGAGAATAGCTGCTGTAGTTAGAGGGTAATGTTCTTATAAAATTGGTTTTAATGCACTAACAAAACCTCTAACTTTGAGGACACCTTGATCACATCCTTCCCTGCTGAACATCAAAACTGACCAAAAAAAAAAAATGCTATGATTATCTGCTGCAAAGAAAAGGATGAAAGGTGAGTACTCTTAAGAAGCACGCGTTATAACTGAAATTGCAAAGTAGAAAAAAAAAAAATTTCTACTTCTGTGGTCACCAATGCTTAAAATATTAATCTATTACAAGTAACTACATAATTTTAACTCAAGATATCAAGTGCTCTTGCATGCAGGTACATTTTTAACCATGCAGCAGTGACAGGTTTCTTTCTATTCTATTCTATGCTAAAAGTAGGCATTTCTACAGACCTTCAAAACTAAATTTATAGTATATTCATGAAGAATCACTCAGGATACATATAGATGTGTATACCTGAGCACTATAAAAGCACACACACAAAAACTGTTTCCAACTATTTGGAAAGCTTGAAGAATGCCAGTAGATTAGTAACTGAAGCTTTACTAGCAGTGACTGAAAGAACAAATATGAACCTCTGTAGCTGTAGCCAATTAACTCTAGAACTGAAAGAACACTATTACATCCACTAAAGAATTTCCAAAAAATTATTCCCATGTTGCAGCTTATCAGCTGCATGAGCTATGAAGCAGCCTAATTTAACCACTGACTTACAAATACAGGTCTGTAAAAGATCGGCTAAATTAAGCAGAAATGAAATACTCATAATTTCAGTTTGAACAAATATACAGACACATACTTTTCCTCCCAGTAACATTTTTTTTATAATTAAAAAGTCTGGAGCTATTGGAGCAATTTTTTACTAAAGCAAACAATTTTTCAAAGTTAATAATTAAAAGACCAGATTTCACACAAGAAAACTGCACTATATGTCACTGCTACTCTTTTAAGGATGAAAAGAAACAGTGCTCACTTTTGTACAATTTAAACATACTTAGAAATATCAGGTAAAAAAAACGGGTATACAAGACGTTAAACTATTTGGCTTCAATAGTCCCAATTTAGTATTTTAGCAGGATTTATATTTCACATTGAAACATTAAAGAAACACATCTAACCTGCCAGCCAGCAGATACATAACAGGAAAGCAACATAAAGTTGCTCACAGGTAGGACACATCAGCAATTACTATTCTAGATGAATTATAATTTTTCCATTTATTCATGTTTTCACCCTATGGCAGCAGTCAGGTTAGGAATCAAAACGTAACCTAAGAAAATAGAAAAGAGAGTGAATAATGAAGTAATTGGAAAGAACTTTCTTCTTCTTTTCTCTTCCCTCTGCCAAACTTGGAGGATATGATCGCTAGTAAAACCTATCAGTAATTGCAAAGAAATCTTTCTTCCACCTCAAAAAGTATGCAATAGAGATTTATTTTATTTTATTTTTTGCCCTTTGGAGAATTCAAAATTATAATAAGCCTCAGCTATGAATTTCTGTAATAAATGTCTGATCAAAAATTGAAAACTTGGTGGATTAACAAAACTTAAGCACCTCAGGCATGAAAAAAAAAAAAAGTTTTCATTTCCTCATCCCACAGGGATTTTCTCCTGTTTATTTAAACCTTCAACAGCAAACTCTGGAGAATATTCAACAAATGTTTTAGGGGCAATTTGACAGCAAGAGACTTCACCAGTCATTTAAAAAAATTTACATACCTAACTTTATTTAATGACACAATTGCTTTGAAATTCATTATATGTTCCTTATTCAAGAACACTTAGCTATTAAACAAGCTCAAACTGGTTTAGCTTTTGAATATCATGTAAAATACTAAGCACATACTTTGATATGTCTACTTCCTTCATTTACTCCAATTTACATAGTTATTAAAAAAACTATTTTGTACCAAAAAATAGGAAAAACACTGTAGATAGCATTTAAGTGAAAAAAAGGAATTTGAGAAGTACTTGTCTCAAGGCAGAGTTTCAAGCTGTTTCTTAGACTAGCTGAAATGCAAATCTCAAGTCTATCAGTAATGATGAATTACACAGATTTCTGTCTGTATATGATACGTACATTACATCTGAATTAACAACCAAACCACTGAACAAGTTTTTGAAACCAAGAATCATGGCCATGTTCATTATACATTCTGTTTTCAAGGAGCAGTAGTTTGATGGATCGTATTTTTTACATAAGCATCCTCTCAGCAGCTCATCACTTCAACACAAAATATGCCTCATTCAGAAATCAGTACTCTGCACAAAGCCAGAACCAGACCCTCGGAAACCACCTACCTTCTCTTCACTTCCTTCAATGACTTTCCTCTCTCTCCTCCAAATAACAGCTAAAGTAAAACCTCTGCAATTTCAAGCACTGTCATCTATAAAACAAAGTATGCTATGAAGTTGAAAAATGACACGCTTCATTAGTATTACCATTCTAAAAAGTAATTAAGAGTTTAACATCTCTGCCTTAAAACAAGCTTAGGTACAGGATCACTATGTAACAAATAAAAAGGAACGTTCTTGGAACCTGCCAGTAAACCTAACACAATCCTGATGCCTTGAAAGCCTTCCCCACGCCCACTGTACAATGACTCGAACAGTAATTATTTTAGCATCAACCAAAAGAAAAAAGTATAAACATGCTTCCGTAATAAAAGGTGTTTCAACCTTTATTTTTCTATGAAGCAGTAATACATAAGAAAATAATATAGCTGCTGAATTCCCCGTGCAATGTACTATCATCTGAATTAAATAAGCAATTTTCTATTTTCATAAAATGTGAAAAATAACATTGGCCTCTCGGGATCCTTAGTACAAATTTCTAGCCAGTGTTTTAAAGACATATCCTGATTTACATCCATTAAACGGTTTAAAAATTGAGATAACTACAAATTGAATTTTACAACAGTAAAGTAATATAACAAAGTGAAACTTTCACAGATTCTAAAAATGTTAACGTGAGTCAATACAACTACTTAATTGAGGAGAGACTTAGCAATAAGCACACACACAGTTACCTGGAAGTAATAGAGGTGATGCAAAAATGTCAAGACTAAATCTTCAGATTAGATCTAGAGATTTTACCAAGTAACATTCAGAGACGTGCCCCAGATAAGCTCACTAACTCCAAACCTCAGTAAGATAAGATAATCTTTTAGCGAGTGGCAGTCCTGCTGTATGGTGGATGCTAGGAACAGCCCCTGCAATCAGATTGTGCTGGACAAGAAATCTTGCATGCTCTGCTCTTCGAGAAGATCTGACACTAGGAACTTGTAGCAGGTCACAGCAATTTGACTACAAAAGACACAGAATAAAGAGCACTGTTTTCTTCATCTAGTGAAATCCATTATTTTACTTTTTTTTTTTTTCTCCTTTTTTGCTGAGATACAGCTGCAAATACTGTTTCTCACTCATATTTCCTCAGGAAAATGTTGGCTGCTACCCTGAAGCATTAAACAGCACATAAGGCTGGGTTCATGCCAAAGACTCAGCTGCCACTGCACTGAGAATATCTTGAAACTGTCTGAACAGACACAGTGTTTTCTCTTCTGGCTTTTCTCAACAGTGTTTTTTTCCAGACATGTCATTACACAAGAAAAGAACTATCCCAAAGCACTGCGTGAGGCAAACAACAGGAAAGAAAAAGCTGATCTTGACCACATTCCCCAGACAGTGCCCTCTGTCAAAGATGCAGGTTCAGCAGTCAGCTTCCTAACTTGGAATAAGTCTTCTCATGCTGTCAGCTAACACCGTTACTCCCATTTCTTATACATAAGCTACATTTCTCAAAGTGAAATGCTCAACATGATCCCAATGCAAGAATGCACGACATGCTTCAACTACTTTCTTGAGTTATAAAGACTATTTAAGCCAGTATCTTCCTTTTTTCTTTTTTTTTTTTTCTCTCTCCAAAAGCGTGCAAAGCTGCTCCATCAAAGACTGTGTTAGTCTTGGAGCTGCCCAGTCTTCCTAAATTATGACAACACAATTAAGCATTATATTAATTGTCATCAGAAACACTTGCGTACTGTTAGTCCCCTCATACAGCCTTTCCTTCTTTTCATCAGCTATATAAAATTACTTTCATGGAATTAAATATCCTCCTTTTGCTCAAAAAAAGTCAAAAAGATGTGTCACTCTTGAAAATACAAACAAAATGAAAACTTGACAAATTAGCCTAAAATTTATTTTACTGTATTTTCACAACTATCACAGATTAAGCAGTCTACAAAATATCAATTAATTGCATAGGATATTTAACAGCCAAGGTTTCTGAGCATAATTCTACTAAATTAAGTTTCAGGAGAGCTTCACATCTTTACGTATTCCTACATGTATTGTTATATTAAACTATATTTTACCCAGGAGTGACAATTAAGAAAAATATGCAAACCTGAAAACCTACTTAACATCATTTTATTACTAACACGAATAAGAACAACATCTCATCCCAAAACTGCCAGTTACCCCAGCAGCTAGCTGCTCACGGGGCCCACACCTGGCAAGTGTGACTACAGAGAAGCGGGATAGAGCAAAACGATCAGTCCCAAGAGTCTCAAAATCATGGAACAGAATTACAGAATCCTTAGATTTGGAAGAACATGATCTCAGAAGGCAAATCCTTTGCAAAGTTTTCTCCCAAGACCTGGCTTCATTAGTTGCTGACAGAGAGTTACCTTTCTTATGCTGGGTATCAAATCTTAAAAATAAGAACAGAAATGGTGCTTACACTTATCCAGTCTAGGTCTACAGCAGTTTCCTTTCTCCAAGGGTGGCCAGAAGTAGATGATTCATGCAACAAATGAAGCACCTCTCAATATGTGCTGCTTTACAAATCATTCCCAGCATCCAGCCATCTTAGAGCTGGCAGCTAAAGCCTACCTCAAAGTTCCTAACTGATTTAGTCTAATTAATATTTTAGCCTACTTATATTTTTCTGCTGCAAAATATAGTGCTCCACTTCAGATCCACAATTTAATTACACATTGTTTGAGAAGCTACTTCAGTTTTCATCAAGTAGCAAGTTTAATTCACTGGGTGGCCTAATTCTTGCATTAAGAAAAATAGCTGTCTGGCTTTCTATTCATCATTTCCGTATGCTCTGCAGATTATTTACAGACCTCTATCACCTCTCCCTTTATTATTCTACTTTCCAGACTCCATCTTCCCAGTACTGAGAAACTTCCACACCTCTCATTCACTTTCTCACTATCTACAAAACCTTTGCTGTTCTGGGGTGATTACACTAATGTAGATTGTTAAAAATTCAGATACACCATTGACATACTTAATGAACTAACAATTACTTTATTCTCTGTGAACAATTCCTAACAGCTTCCTTTAACAACTAATTAGTCACATACCTTTTTTTTTTCTTCTTTTTTTTTCCTTTTTTTCTAACCACTTAGCAGTTTCTTTATAAGTTTCTTGGGCTTGTTACCTCTAGCAGAACACTTAGTACAACACTGGACCTTTTCTGCTCCTTGAGAGCGAAGACAAAAAAAAATTCCATTTTTATCTATCCATTGTTCCTGATCAAGCAAGACTTAAACTGATCACACCAGCCAGAAAGGAATAACATGAACAATAAAAACAAAAGTATCAAAAATGCATGCAATTCACTGAGTACTGGCACTTTGAGCTTTCATAGTACCAACCAAAATTCATAATATATAGTTTTGTCTATACAAGAGTATAGAGTAACACAAAACAGAGATGCACCTTTGGAGAAGACTCCAGGGAGACCTCACTGTGGCCTTCCAATACTTAAAGGACATATAAACAAGAGGGGGAACAGCTGTTTACATGAGCTGATAGTGATAAGACAAGGGGGAACAGTTTTAAACTGAGACAGGGGAGGTTTAGGATAGATATTAGGAGGAAGTTTTTCACTCAGAGGGTGGAGCCACACTGCAACAGGTTGCCCAAGGAGGTTGTGGATGCCCCATCCCTGGAAGCATTCAAGGCCAGGCTGAACGTGGCTCTGGGCAGCCTGGTCTGGTGGTTGGCAACCCTGCACATAGCAGGGGGATTGAACTAGATGATCATTGTGGTCCTTCTCATTCCAGACCATCCTATGGCACTCCTATGAATCATGGTTATCCCTTTGTCTGAAGGCCATCTTTTGCCCAGTCAAAATATTGTTTAAATAATTTTGAAAGTATATGAAGTTTTATAAGACTGTGTACTTTTTGCCACAGACTTACTACTTCTTATGACTCTGTACACTGCAATAAAAATAACGTGTACTCTCTGACAAGGACCTCATTTATACATTGTGCTGTACTACAAAACACTTTAGTTATCCAGTTGTCATGTCTTGCTTTCCCACAATTGGAAATCAGTCACCAGAAATTAGATCAGTGGGACCAGAGGCTAAATCTACTGCAAGACACAACATAGTGTTTATTTTCAAAAACATATAGGCATTTCAACATAATAAATTCTAAACTTACCCAACTATCTAGTACACTGAAAGAGTTCTGCATTATCTTTTTCTCTTGTGAAAAGTCATCTAGGTGACTTTCAAAAGCAAATGAAAAACAGCGTTGCAAGCCAGAGAAATATTCTGTGATTTGTGATTTTCATAGAGAGGGTATAAATCTGCAGTTCTTTTTGACTTCACAGCTTCTAATAAAACTGGATTCAATTACTAGCTTCCATAGAGGCCTACATTTTAATGAAAATACTGGAAAATTTGTTCCAAAGTTCACGAACAGAACTATAGCAGTACAATAGGGCAATGCTCTCTGCATGTTTGGTAATTAAAAAGAGTTAACACAGAACTTTTATTCCAAGACAAACTATATTTTCCATTGCAAATTAAAGGTGGAGCCAGGACCATACTCTCAGATGCAGTATTCAAGGCAGTGCACAAGGAAATGTTCTTGCAGCTCTCTTTAGAAGTACACACTTTTTTAGGTGCTCTCTACAGAAAAACAACTCTGCACACACACTACAGTGCTCTTTACTCATCATCAGATTTTTTTTATTTATTTTTTTTTAAATTAAAGCAGCATGACTTACTTTAGGTACAAGTGCTACATTTACTATGTAGGGAACTTCATCATTCAGAAGCTTAACGTATATATTTAATATAATGAAGCAAATTTTAAAGGCTAACAGTACAAATTTGCAGGACATTTTACAATGGATGACTCTTTAAGAACAGCTACTTGAAAAATACATAGATATTTTACCATTTCAACTACATTACGTTACTATTTTATTTGAAAAGCAACTTTCCCTCATATTTGAAGGTAAAATGATAAAAACTAATTGTGGAAACAAAGACAAGTGTGTGTCTGCATCGACAACTCTTACCTTTACAGACCTAATAAGGTTGCGGCAAAATCCAGTTGGATTACAAACCAGAAGGTTTGCAACTCTCGAAGAACAGTATCTTCCTAAATTGTTTGAAACACAGAATGGTGCTTCAGTAAATGAGTACAGAATTCACCCTGTGAGCTCAGCTCTATTTCTGTGCTAGAAAATGTAGCACTGTGACATGAGGTGACTGCAACAGTGGCAACGAGTTTGAAACAGAACTGATCCCACTTGTGTAGTTTAGTCAGAAACATACTACAAATCAGCGAAGTGTCAACTGAAGGCTTGGTCGTACTTCTGTTAAACAACTTTAAGATCTACTAATAATATAAGAATAGATGTATCTTAAGTGTAAGAGCAGCAGAACATTAGAGCACACGGACGCCTAGTTTTATTTTTTAAAAGTACATGAACTTTTGAATATTTCTGAATCATTATTTTTTTTTTTCCACTACACACCTCACGTTACTCAGAAATAGACACATTCATTTCCTCTTCCTTCATATCCCCCTCCCCAATGCAACTAGGTCAAGGCATAACTCCAGAGGACTCCAAAATCAGTCCACTGCTTGCCAGATCATATTTCAGTCTGTCTTTAGCTCACACCTGGCATAACTGCAAGAATAACAAATGTTCATTGCCATTCAACTGAATAGGCCTCAGGAGACATAGGCAAACACTGAGGAGTAACAGAGTTTCACAGGCACCTCGTATTTGGGCTGCCAAAACTAAAAGCAGTTTACCAATTGCACTCTTCCGACTGACGAAGTAGTAAAATGCCTAATAACTGAAAGCCGTGTGATAAAACTTGGGATATATAGTAGAAAAAAAGAAAAGAAACCATAAAAGTAAAATCACTCTTATGGAAACTTTCTCTTTTATGGAGCTCAATCAGCAGAGAAGAGGTGTGTCAAATTACAGGCAATAACTCCCCTTAAGAAAGCTAACGTTATGAAAATTAGCACAATTCTGATTCTTTCCACTCACCAATTGCAAGAAATCACAGGACCGTATACTCTAGAACAGAGCTCTTGAAACATGAGACACTCATCCAGGAAGGCCTGAAGACAATAAGTTTCCTCTGTCTGGTTCGTATTATCAGTAAGCAATTCTATAGAAACTACCCAAACCACTCAATGCCTGTTTTAATGCCTTATATATTAGCCATAAATGAAAACACAATTCAGAAAAACCACTAAGTTTAACATCACAGTAAAAATATCTATAAAATGCCACTGGAAATAACAAAGTTTCTCTTTAAATGGTTTTCTCAATAATAGCCAAAGTAAGCTGTTTTGTGCCTTGGCAGTCAACAATAAGCTTTTGTTTTGTTAAAGACTTGCAAGTAGTCAGGGAGACAAAGCGGTAACTAGTAAGTGAATCACATCGATCAATAAAATAAATGAAGAAATAAATCGGCTTCCAGTCAACAGTGCCACACCACCTCCAGGCTAACAAATAAGATGTAGAGATTGCACTAAGCATTTGGAAAGCACAACTCCAACACAAAATGTCCAACTTAGGACTAACTGAATATCTGGATTCGAGCCTCAAGTGTGTATTCAACTTAATTTAACTCCACTTGTTCAATCTTACCTTCTCTGCCGAAAGAATTCCAACAGTACGGAACAAATAAAAGTAATAAAGTTACCAGAAAGCTCCATCCCTCCTGGCATTTCAGTTGGGATCCCACTAACACCAACCCAACGCAGATCTCAGCAAAAACACAGCCCATGGAGGCGTATCCCAGTAGATCCTGAGTCCTACAACCCGCAGCAAGGCAGAGCTGTGCTCACACACAGCTGGGCCCGGCCTAGGCTGACCCCGGCCAAGAGAGCAGTGAGAGCTGGCTGGTGCTCTGCCCGCGGGGGTCCCGCTCTGCGGGGTCACCAAAGGCCCTCCCCCATCACCCCGAGCACAAACGGCTCCCTGACAAATCCCAGGCCACGTCGCAGAGGGGTTTGGCTCCTGCCTTCAAGCTGCGAAGAGGAGGAACGTCACCCCGAGTGCTTCCCTGAGAACGGGGAGCTCCGAGAAGCGAGACACCAACCAAACAAAAGAAACGAGAACCACCCCTCGCAGCCCCGCGTCTCCGTCCTGAGCTCCCTACAAAGACCAACAACTCTCGGCCGCGACCGAGGCAGCCCCACCACCCGCCTGAGAAGCTCCCCTGCCCCGCGGCACGGCGCCGGGCCCGCCGTGGCCTACCGGGACGCGGAGGCCCGGCCGGCCCAACCGCACCACTTACCAACCCGACTCCGACAGCGCCGCCCTCGTCCTGTCGGCCATGACGCCTCCCGCCGCCGCTCAGCCGCTGTGCGCGGGGCCGGGCGCCGCGGGGAGTCCGGTGCTTGGAGGAGAGAAGCGGGCCCGCTCGTCTCCCCCACCCCTATGCCCTCTCCGGGCACCCGGCCCGGCCAGTTCTCCGGCGGAGGATAGGGGCGGAGGCGGCGCACGCAGAGACGAACAATACCCGCGACCGGCGCCAGCCCCGTTCCCTCCCCCTGCGCGGCCGCGACGTGGAGGAGGGAGCCCGCCTGCCTGGAAGCCGCCGCCGCCATGGTGAAGAAGGGAAGAGCTGAGGGCGGAGGAGAAGGCGCCGAGGGCTCTGCCGGGACGGGGTGCTGCGCCTCATGCCTCCTGCCTCGGTTTATCCCAGGCCTGGGACCCCTCGGTCAGGGCAGCCAGGCGGAGTGAGGCATCTCCACGCATCCCTGATGGGGGTTTCAACCGAGAAACGTTGTTGTTGGCCAATAGCCTGCTTCTTCTCTAGAAGGAAGAATAATACTGCAAAGAGAACAGTATAAGTATATATAAGTAAAAATAATAACATTGCTAATGATCATTGTTACCAGTGCTCTTTAACATCTTTGACATCAATGACGAAATCGAGTGCACCCTCAGCAAGCTTGCTGACAACACCAAGCTGAGTGATGCGGTCCACACTGTTGAAGGAAGAGATGCCATTCAGAGGGACCTCAACAGGCTAGAAAGGTGGGCCCGGGTGAACCTAATGAGGTTCAACACAGCAAAGTGCAAAGTTTTGCATGTGGGCTGGAGGAATCCCAGGCATCCTGGGATACAGACTGGAAGGAGCGGTCCTTCAGAGCAGCACTGTGAAGAAGGACTTGGGGGTCCTGATAGATGAAAAACTTAACATGAATTGGCAGTGAGCCCTTGCAGCTGGAAAGGTAAATGGTATCCTGGGCTCCATCAAAAGAGGGGTGACCAGCAGGGACAGGAGGTGATTGTCCCCCCCTCTGCTCTTGTAAGGCCCCATCTGGAGTACTGCGTCCAGGTCTGGAGCCCCCAGTACAAGAAAGACAGGGAGCTGTTGGAGAGGGTCCAGAGGAGAGCCACAAAGATGATCAGGGGACTGAAGCACCTGCCCTACGAGGACAGGCTGAGGGAGCTGGGCTTGTTCAGCCTGGAGAAAAGAAGGCTGTGGGGTGACCTCATTGCAGCCTTTCAGTACCTAAAGGGAGCCTACAAACAGGAGGGGAATCAACTCTTTATAAGGTACATAACAGCAAGACAAGGGGAAATGGTTTTAAGTTGAGGGAGGGAAGATTTAGGTTGGATGTCAGGGGGAAATTCTTTACAGAGAGAATGGTGAGGTACTCTGGTGCCCAGAGAGGTTGTGGATGCCCCATCCCTGGAGATGTTCAAGGCCAGATTGGATGGGGCCCTGGGCAGCCTGGTCTAGTATTAAATGTGGAGGTTTGTGGTTCTCCATGTCACAGGGGGGTTGGAGATTCATGATCCTTGAGGTCCCTTCCAACCCTGGCCATTCTGTGATTCTGTGATTCTGTAATTGTGTGGGAAAAGAGCTCCCTCCAGGTCCTTGGACTGTGTGTTGGGGATGAGAAGCTCTTGGAGTGATGACATAAAAGGCTCGTTCTGTGTTCATATCTCTTACAATGCTTTGCTCAAAAATGCCATGTTCTGAAATAAACGTGGAGTCTTATGATCTGTCTTCTTAACAATTTTTTTTTTTTTTTTTTTTTTTTTTAAATGTGACATGACTGCATGCGTCAGTACAGGTTAGGGGCTGACCTGCTGGAGAGGACCTCTATGGAGAAGGACCTGGGGTCCTGGTGGACAACAGGTTGACATGAGCCAGCAGTGTCCTTGTGGCCAAGAAGGACAGTTATATCCTGGGGTGCGTTAAAAAGAACGTTGACCCCAGGTTGAGGGAGGTGATCTTACCCCTCTACTCTGCCCTGGTGAGGATACATCTGGAATACTATGTCAGTTCTAGGCTCCTCAGTTCAAAAAAAGCCAGGAATCTTGTAGAAGGAGTCAAGCAGAACACAACAAAGATGATTTCTCCTGTGTGAAGAAAGGCTGAGACATATGTGACTCTTCAGTCTGGAAAGGATTGAGAAGGGATCTCATAACTGTTTATAAATATCTAAAGTGCGGGAGTCAAGTCAATGGGGGTGGACTCTTTCCAGTGGCAAGCAACAATAGAACAAGGGGCAATGGGCAGAAACCTGAACACAGGAAGTTAGTACTAACACAAGGAAGAACTTATTTACTGTCAAGATGATGGAGTACTAGTACAGGCTGCCCAGAGATTGCAGAGTCTCCCTCCCTGGAGATATTAATGACACATCTGGATGCCTACTTGTGCAACCTACTGGAGATATTAATGACACATCTGGATGCCTACTTGTGCAACCTACTGTAGGGAACCTGCTTTAGCAAGTAGTTTGGATTTGGTGAACTCTAAAGGTCCAACCCCTACAATTCTGTGATACATTACTACTGCTAAAGGTATCTAGTTACCTCAGCTGCAAGTATCTGGGTTACATCAGTAACTGACAGCAAGTGATTGCTGTTTTCTTCATTCCTGTGTGCTCTAGCATTCAAAGAAATAACCAGCATTTCAACATGAGCAGTTCAAGAGTTAAGAAAGGGTTAACCCTAGTCTTGGTGCTCAAGGTTTCTGCCTTCAGGTGAGTGCAACTACCTTCTGAAAAACACTGAAGGTTAACATCAGTCAGTCATATCAAGGAAATTCTGTAGCCAGTCAGTGCCAAATGTTAGTTCTCTGGTAGCATAAGGAAATTTCAAAACCTAGCTACCAGCTCTGATACACTTCATGGGTCACTCTCATCCTTGGGATGTTTTAATTTTCATCTCCAAGTCAAAGCTTGCTATTTATTTTTTTATCCACCTGAAAGCCTGGCTTTGCTGTGCTTACTAAAAATCACTCAGAAGTTTTACTTCTGACAAGCTGTGACTTCTGCTGTACTGATCAACACATCTTTCATTCATGCTACGTTGAATTTTCTTACATATCATACAGATACACACTCTCAGACAAAAGTTTTGTCACCAATGCGTATGGTGTCCCTCATGGCTGCTGTTTTTCAAGAAATTACACTTTTTAATCAATTGCAACAAGTTTGACACAGAAGAAGGAAATAAAACCTATGTTGTTTGGATGAATCTGAGCCATTTATTACATTGTACATGTAATAACTCTTGAAGATTTCCTGCTCTGGAGCATTGACAGGAAGAACATACTCCAGCCCTCCAATAATCAATCTCTCCATAAAGTAGATTGACACATGCTGACTCTTCCTGCAGAATCTCAAAGCAACAAGCATCACACTCACAGAAAGTTTAATCCGCGTGGTCATCATTAAAAAAAAAAAAAAAAAGTTAACTAGGAAACTGCAATGACACATTTTTTTATGAAAGTATATTGTACATAGCAATTGCCAGAGCCACCTGCATAGTTTTCCTTAAACTGGCCAACTCAACCAGCCATATTTTTTGTGGACTGAATAACCATAGGACTTTTGGGGATTTTTAAAGTTTGTACAGTCCCCTATCACTCCAGATGAAATGAGCTTTGTAAAGCGTAATACCAAGAAGAACTAATTAGAGCTAAAATAATACACCTGTACCAAAGTTATTAAACTAGTATAATAATGTGAGAGATTCACTCTGAAATACTAGTGGCTGAGTCACACACTTCATTTCAGCAGTATTGCACACTGAACAGTAGCAGCTGCTGACATGGAAAAACACCAGCAGGTAGTTAGAATTGTAGTGCCAGTTCATTCACTTATGCAAAATAAATGGAAATAAAATAACCATTCATTTAGAGTCTGACCTTGCTGCACATTACATGATCAAGAAAAGACTGTAAACATTGTTGTAGCTCAAAAAGAGGTGCCAATTAGTAAAGGATGGAGCATGACCTATCTTTCAATACTGTTTCTCACAGTACCTTTCTGGACAAAATGTCCACCATACAGCTAGACAAAAACATAATGCAGTGGGTGAGCAATTGGCTGACTGTCCAGGTTCAGAGGTTTATATTAAATGGGGTTATATCAGACTGGCAGCCAGTCATTAGTGGGGATCTGTAGGGTTCCATTTTAGTGACAGTTCTCTTTGACATTTTCAAAAATGATCTGTATGCAGGACTCGAATGCATACTAGGTAAGTAAGTTTGCTAATAAAATTGTTAGGAGAAGCTGTTGACTCCCTCAAGAAAAAACAGGCTTTGCAGAGAAATCTTGTTGAATGAAGAGTGCTGAGCAATCACCAACCACACAAAGTTTAACAAGAGCAAGTGCTGGATTCTGCACCCAGTTCAGGATCTGCCCTGGATTTATGTGCAGGCTGGGGGACAAGAGGTTGGAGAAAGGGATCCCTGTGAAAAGAGATCTGGCAGTTCTGGTTCATTTTGAGTTGAATCTGAGTGAACAGTGTGCCCTGGCAGCCAAAATGGACAACAATACCCTGAGGTGCATTCGGCCCAGCACTACCAACTAGGCATGAGAAGGGGTTGTCTCACTCTGCTCTGCACTGGTGCAACATCACCTTGAGTACTCTGGGCACAACAAATATAAAAAAGACATAAAACTATTAGAGGGTGTCCAAAGGAGAGCTATGAAAATGGTGGGAGGGCTGGTGGACAAGATTATGAGGAGCTGCTGAGTTCCCTCAGTTTGTTCAGCCCAGAGAAGAGGAAACTGAGGGAAAACCTCATGGCAACTACAACTCCTCACAAGGGGAGCAGGAGGGGAACAGAAGGGCAGCACTGATCTCTACTTTCTGGTGACAGTGACAGAACTCGAGGCAACAGCATGGAGCTGTGTTAGGGGAGGGTCAGATTGGGAGTTAGGGAAAGATGCTTCCCCAGCGGGTGGCTGGGAGTGGAATGGGCTCCCCAGGGCAGTGGTCACAACACTGAGCCTGATGCAGTTCAAGAAGTGTTTGGACAATGCTATGAGACATAGGGTTTGAAATCTGAGTGGTCCCATGTGAAGCCAGGAGTTGGACTCAATAGTCTTTAATGGGTCCTTTCAACTCGGGCCTTTTCAACTCATATTCTATGATTCTGTGATTCTATCATTCTAGCATGGTGAGAATTACAGACTTTATGCATTACCTCATATTAGCTTTAGGCATGGAAACTTTTGCTTGCTTAAATCTTCATCAAAATCACCAGGCAATTATACTGACTATTTAAGCCAGCATATGGTTATGTCATGGCACAGAACATCATCTATAAAGTAAATGTAGTAACCAGTGCTATCTTTTATAAAGCTCTGCAGGCATCAGTTCTAACAAAGTCATATGCAAGCTGAGATATATATATATACGCACACATACTTTTTGTATATAAGTTCCCATTAGTGCTTGTTTCTCTTTGTGAGCGGAGGGCACTGCCTGATCTTTGCTGTTTCTAGCTACTGACAGCTGTGTTGCAATGTGAGGTAAATAATTGGGTCCACTGTAAAACACAAGGTGATACAATGCCTGCCAGGTAGTCAAAAACCTGCAAATTGGAGGGATAAGACCTTCTGCACCAACTGTTCATGATAAAACATTCTTAGAGCAGATCTCTGTATCCATCACCTTTAGAATAAATGAGTTTGCTGAAGGTAATGAGCTTCAATGTACTTGAGGCTGTACAGGGACTGAGCCTAGACTCCAGCACACCTGTAAGGGACTCTGTGTTTTGTAGCTTTCTCTCACTGTTTTTCTTGTGTCCAAACCATAATCTGGTTTGATATAACTTCAGTGAAGTTGAAAAGCTCATTCCAATTTCTCTTTCCAAGCATCTGTTTCAAAGTGTTAGCTGTAGAAAAGCATGAGGTTAAAAGACAAAGTCTGTGAGGAATAACTAACATTGTTAAACTTACACATGAAACTTCTTAATTTGTTATAGAAAATAACTTTTTATAGTAACTTTGAAAAATGTCAGTAGCAGAGGAAAAAAGGATAACTTTCAGTTATTGTGATGACTTGCACAAATGCACCCACATGCATGAGTAGTCGACAGTCCTATTTAAGAATGCTTGTGTGTAAATCACCTATGTTAAATTTTAAGAAATGCCTCAACCAAATCTTTTCAGAATGAAACAGAAAGGTATCATGGAGCAGAAAGGGCTGGTTGCATCTCAGGGGAAGGCAAACCAAGAATGGAGAGCAGTAACAAGACAGGCAGGAGCAGTAGCCATCAGGAACCAGGAGTGAAGTATTAAGTCCAGATCAGGACCTGAGGCAGAAGTGGTAGCCAGGGTCAGACACAGTGAGCACCCAGCATGGCCACATGCAGGTCCAAGCTTGTGCCAAGACACCGAGCTGATGTGTCTGTGTCCAGGTTCAGACAGTGGGGATCCAAGCCCAAGTACAGACCTTCCTGCAGCACAGCTGTGATGTAGCCCAGGCAGAGACTCCGGCTTAAAAATAGACCCCAGGGGAAAGGAGGGACAGGGCCTTGCTCCTAGATTCTTTGCAACAGCTCTTAGTGACAAAAAACTGACTTTGGACTTGGACGGGTAAACTCCTTGGCTGACCCAACCAAACTTCTAGAAGGAAAATGTGCTCCAGGCCCTGAGAATGAGACAGCTCTGCTGCTGTATTAGTGTGGGAGCAGACTGGATGAGCAAGATAGTCATTTATCTGTGATTTATGTCTGACAATGTGTATCTCAGTGTTTTAAGCAGAGACAGGCTTAATAGTAAAAGAATTCTGAAACATCCAAAAACAAGGTGTGATATATGACAACTTATCCTGATACGTCTTTTACAAGGGGTTTCAGCTTTTGAGGAAAGCTGGAGAATGAACTGCGTTTAGCTTCATCAAATAAGTAAAATATATCAAGTACTTTATAACTTCTAAGTGCTACACATGAAGTTTTTTATATTTTAATAAGATCTTAACTCAATTGTTTCATTAAGTTTTAGAGTATTAAATTTACCTTTTAGATATGATATGTTCAAGGTACAACATGGCTATTTAAAAAGGTAGAGAGAGTAAATGGAGAAAGATGGAGAAAGATGACATCTAATGTAACTGCAAGTATGAAACAGCTTCCAATAGTGTAATGTAACACCAAAGTAATAGTGACCCCTCATTGTGCTTTCTTTGCCTCTAAATTCTGTTTAATTATGCGGTACAATTTGGGGATTTTTTGTATTACGTTCAGATTGTTAACCAACACAGTTTAAAGTATTAATGCTTAATGCTGTGTGACTAGCATTTTGCTTGCATATCCTGTATTTTATCTCCCTTACTTATTAGAAATATAAAATGCTAAGAGGGGAAATTGAATTAGATATCAACTACCTTCTGTTTGTTTTAAGAAAAAAAAACAACTAGATCACGCGATTTTTTCCCAAAATCCATAACGTGTGCAACATATGATCTGGTGATAGATGAGTCAGCCCCTCTTTTGCAGTACAAAATAATGACAGGAATGTGAAGATGTGCTTAAAATCCTGTACTTCCTGACTGCTGGGACAATTTAATCTATGACAAAGAGGTTATTTCTATAATGCTATGAGAAATTTTAGTCTGCTTGAGGACCTCCTTTGGGCAGTGGTGAGGCAGAAAACAGACAGAACTAGCACAAAAGACAAGGTAGCAAAACCTAGGTGGCTAGTTTTTGCATCAACTCTACAGGTTCTCTCTTCTGTGGTTTGATTCATCCTGCTTCCACCTCCTGCCAGCTCCAGCCCTGCATTCCAGTTCAACTGTGGCCTCACAGAACTGGGAAGTTGAAGATAATGACTGTACCTCCAAAAATAGGCAAGAGCTGAAAGCAGTAACACTGGATTTTACATTATGCACCTCAACCTGATGGTGTTGAAACCAACAGTGTGTTGGAGACTCTGAACCAATTTCAATGGGAGGCTCCCATGAGGACAAGAATGCTGTTTTCATTTTATTTCCTCAATATGCTTTCTACATTACATTATCTGAAGATAACAGATCCCTTAACTGAAAACAAGAAGAGAAAATCCCCACCCAGGGCTGGACCTATAGCTCAAAGGATCTGGGTCCTGAAGATAAACAGCCTTCACTCTATGTCACTGTGCTGGGGTTACAGAGATGTTTCTCAATTGTTTTCATGTGCCTTTTTATTATTATTTCTTTCCCTTTCTCTGAAAAAACTGCCATGGGCCATAACTTAAAGGAGCTTGCAACTGTATTTAACTTTAGAGGCATTCTAGATGGCCCTGGTAAACAAATGTGACTGTCTCTCAGTGTCCTGTGATGGGACATTGTCTAATCTGATTTGGCTGCAGTCAGAAGGATCAACTTTACTGCACATATTGTTGCTGCACATCAACCAAAATATGTAGTACTGCTTGTGAAGGTTTTCTCATTTTTTGTCTGAAGGGGAAGGATGGTAGTCAGAACTCAGTCTTTATGCTTATACTTCTTCTGTCATTAACTTCCCTAAATTGTAGGTAGCAAATGGAAGGTAGTTACTGGAAGTGAGGAGCCAACACTGACCGGTGTATCTCAGGACAATCAAGGTGCTGTGATCTGCAACTGGAGGAGGAGTTAGCTTTTCACAGAGTAAAGAGAATAAGGGAAAATTACGGAAGTAGTGAATTTTTAATCCGGAAGAAGGAGGTTTGAGGCTTGGAAAGGAGTTGGAAAAAGACAAACAGTAGGCACATCTTGAAACCTGGAAATTGTTAAGAATTATGAAATCTTGGGCGTAACAACACAACCTGGAGTGACAGGCTGTGTAGCTAAGGTGGTGTTACAAGGAGAGAGAAATTCCACTAAGGCTACATCTAGCATTTTTGTCAGGCTGCTCTAATTTATTTTGTCATCTGTCTGCTTGATTCTGAACCTTTTTGGTTTGAACACAATCCCCACTTTCTCCTGCAAATCACTAAACGCATGCAGGTTATGTTGTTTTTAAAGGTGTAGTCCATGCTAGCAGTATGTCAGTCTGAAATGCAACATCACTGGTTTCAAAAGACAGTTATCTAGGTACTGTGGTTATCAGGATAAGGCCATTTATATAGGACATAATTATGCTATTCCTAAGTCTATGCATGGCTGCTTGTCAAAATGTGAACAATTGTGATCTGAACATTAGCACAGACAAACCACTGCAATGATTACGAGGGTACAATGGATCACCGAGTATAGCAGAATGCAATCTCACGTAATTATGACACTGGCAAGCCCCCTTAGAGGGCCAGCAGAAGGGCTTGTGTTTGTCAGTGATGCTGGCACAGCTCAACCCTACTGGTCCTCTGGACATTGAATTGATAAATAGCCAGGGAGCAGAGGATCAAACAGCATATGGCTTCGCAGACTTTCATCGGGCTGCAGTAAACATCCCAGCCCTTAACAGCTGTGCCTCGTCTCTAACAAGATTACTTTTAAAAGAGTGATACCTTCTGGACTGGATGGAAATCTGGAAATAAGCATGCTGCTGTCAGGGCTCTGCATGTACCCAGAGGCTCTGCAGCTTCTTCCTCCCCTCATCAGGTTTGGCTGCCTGTGCTCCAGTACATCTCTGATAAGGTGCAGCTGTAGCCCTGGATCAGGCTGCTGAGAAAAGATCCATGTGAGAAGGAGCTATGGGAAGCTGCGTGGAGTCCTCCTGCACTTTGCATGTGATCTGCACTGAAACTTGGGTCTTCATCCTTGAGCCTGAGCTATGCCTGTGATTGGTCATGTGCTGAAGTGATCCCGAAGTAATGATTTGACTTTCTGGCTTGACCATGCCCCTTGCTTTGTCACTGCAGATCTGTTTAGTAATCTTGAATTGTGGCTGACCCATCACCAGCATGGTGCCTGCTGATGTGCTGCAGGTTTGTGCCCCTGGGAAATTCACTGCCCTGCCTACCTTGCTGTCACCCTCAGCTCCTAGCTTGCTTTCCCTTGTGGAACAGAATATGCGTGCTGCTTCCTGAGAGCTACTACCCCAGAGCTGTGACGTTGGTCTATTCCATCAAGAATTTAGTGTCCTGCTGGCAGCCAGTTAATGTCTGAAGTAGACACATGTGTGGGCTGTACTAAAGTCAGTCATAGTGGAGACACTGCTGAAGGCCAACTGCTGTTTATACAATCTCTCAGTGTGCAAAGCAGCAACAATGCCCTCAAGCATGAGAGCAAGTAGGGAATGCCTGGTGTTCTCTGCTTTCTTTATGCTTCCCCTGCCATTTGAGTGGAATTCATCATATTTTGTCCCAGTGAAACTGAAGCTGATACTGACAGGTGCTGCTAGGCAGAACTACTCATGAAGGACTGCATGGTGAAATCACAGCATGCACATGAACAGATAACTTAAGGAAAGCACTCAGAGTGCCATCCCAGGCAGGCTACAGGTCTTGTAGGATAGGTGTTGTGCAAGAGTGCCTCACACAATGTCAGGGAGCTCTCCAGGTGATATAAAATAGCTGTATAATGTGTGCGTGGTAGGAAGACCGTAGAGTGTCCATCCACACTCACATGTTAAAGCCAAGCCCATTCCTCCAAGGAACCAAAACATTGCAGGTGGTGGAAACACACAGATCAACCTACTACTAGCATAGGCACCATTATCTTGCATAGTACACTGACAGTGCCTTAATTTTTAACAAATATTTTTAATAAATTAGATTGTCGTTTATAGATACACAGTGAAACAGTGACTACCTATTATGCAGAAATACACATAGCTGTACATGAATTCTGTGTATTGATTTTGTTATTGTTACTACTAAAAATGTAAAAATTTGTTTTTTCATACCCGCAATGCTAGAGAAGACATCATCTTGTTATGTTCAGTTTCCAGCAGAAATGATGCAGCAATCTGTGTCAGCACTTGACTTAATTGCAAGGTGAAAGAAGACAACCAAATAAATAAATATTGTTTTCTCACTGAAATCTAAAAAGATTATGTTCAGATCATAAAATATTTGCTCTGTGGTTTTCCTCAAGTGCTGTCATATGTTTGTGCTTGAGCAAAAGCAAGTTATTGGAAATCTATGTCAGGCTCCAGCTAAGCAGTTGACTTTCTATCCTTGATTGAACACACACTAAACAGGCAGGAATGTTTTTGTATTATTTCCTGGCAGTGAAAATACACTGGGTTATGTATCTTTCCTATTCAGATGTGGAAGCTTTTGCCTACCACTGATTTCCTCTGTAGTCTGCAGTCCCAAATCAGCACAGTTTGGAAAAATAACTACATTTCTTAACAGCTTTCAAGAAGCAGCAAAATCAACTTCTGCAACACTTATAACAATCAAGTGCAATAACTAGGAATGCTCTTTGCTGACCTTCACTTATAAATGATTCAATTCCATTATCTTCTGATTCTGCGTTTATTTATATATATCTTTTCTGTCTCTGTTGATTTTAGTTACTATTCTGCCCTCAGTGCTCCTTGTTTCCCACCTTAGCAAACACAAGAAACTAAAAGAATCTGAAAGAATCAGCAGATCTTTGTAGTACTTTTCTAATCTACTTTCAGCAGAGAACTGTGCCCTAAATTGTGAGTGACTGCAGAATTATGAGGGATAGAATCATCCTTAAAGCAGCCTTGCATATTTTAGGTTATCAAAAGCAAAACATTCTTTTTCCAGCTATATGTTTCAGATAACTTTTAGGTTAAATTCTGCTGTTCTCAGAGGTGAAGAATGAAAGGAAGCAGAAATGCTGGAGCCCTGAGCAACTTCTCATTATTTGCAAGGATATTCTTTGAACTTCCTTGGCTTGGATATTTATCCCGACTGCCTAAGATATGGAGTCCATACAACATTAGGGTGTTAAGAGAGAAAGGAAGAGCTACAGTGACAGAAAAAGTTGCATAGCCCCAAATCTGCAAGTGCGTTCCCATTGCCACAATGGTTTTAAAAGCCATAGCTCCCTTAATTCTGTGCAAAATTCTACAGGAATACCCTGATTTGGTTTAGAAGTGAATACATGTGCTAATTCAGCAACTACTTTATGCAGAATCCAACAGATGACAGCCTGGGGGACACAAATATGCTCCAGAAAGCACAGTGCTGTCTGGCAAATTAGTGAACCGTTGAGAACTGGCATTCACCATGAAAAATGAGCAAGAAGGGATTTAAAAAAAAAAAAAAAAAAAAAAAAGAGGGAAATGAGAGGCCAGAGCAAAAATTTCTAGAGAAAGACAATAAAAATGGAGAGAATAAAGAAAAGATGGCAATAACTGGGCCGCAGCCTGGAGCAATGATTTGGGCTATGTGTGTCAGTGGGAATTCAGTCCACCAAAATAAGGTGCAATGAATCAGAACAATTTCTTATCATGAAACAATAACACGTCACATGATTCTGCTCGTAAGCCAGAGCAAAATAAGCACAACATACAAATGTACAGATAGGTCATTAAGGGCTCCCTTCTTTCTCCTGATACTCCTGATACAGATTCCCTTTTGGCATGGGGGGTGAATACCAATTTTATAAGTTTACATTTTCCCTCTGCCTGCAAAATCAGAAATAATCAGTACTCAGTTTCACCCTCTGTAAAATTCACTGAGGTATTCCTTTAATTACACTTACAAATGTGTATGTATGTGGGGCAACAGTGTGAGCCTGGCTGGAAAAAGGGGAGCAGATGAGAAATGATGCTGAGTTTTTTTCTTTTAATAGGGATCTCTTTTCTGATCTGATTCACACTGCAGTCCTGCACCACTTGTGTTGATATAAGGGTAGAAATTAATTAAGTCAGCACTGATGCTGAAGACAGTGTATCATCAGATCATCGCCTCTTTGGAGAAAACAAACCCGTTATTTATGGAGCAGTGCAGCTGCAAATTAGAGGTGTGAGGAGCACACATGACTGAGGGGCACGTGAAAGGCAAATGTGAGAGGGACAGGAAATGTGGTGGGAAAGGCATACAGAAAACAATAGGGGAACAGGGAGAACAGGGTTAAAATGTGGTATCAGTGCTTTGGCCAGCTCACTGACAATTTTTGTAGAGGCTAATTAAAACTTTCCAATTTTGCTAGGTTTCTCTGTTTTCAGATTTTCTGCAATTACTGCTCCAGGTTTCAGGTTTACATCAGCAGATACACAGGAATAGGGCTACCATACTTTTATTGCTAAAATTGAAACAGTTGTTTCCCATCAAAGCACAAAAAGCAAAGCAGCAGAGCAAATTCTACCAGCAATTTTTTTTATCTGTTCCAGTGCTTGCAACCACATTCACTTAGTCCTACAAACAGGGCAGCCTGCTGTTAAGAAATATTGCCAGAAGTAAAACACTAAACAATCTAAAAGAACCTTTTATATCTATTTTACACATTTATTCCCAAACATTTCCTAACAGTTGCAGTTAATGCATTAAGGTGCCTGATCCCTACTGGCTGTGCAAATCACTCTTTCCCATTTACGCCAGCAGTATTACCATGGTTACAATATAAGAATGTCTTAACCTGGCAGGTGGCTTATCAAAATGCCTGGTACCTAGGCAATCCTAGTAGTCTCTATTTTCCCATCAAGAGAATTTGTGTATCACATGCTCTGTTGTTGTTTGTTTGTTTTTCTGGGAAGAAGAAAAAAACAGCAATTCTCCTAGTTTTAATGCTTACATGTTGCAAAATTCCTAATGAACCATTTTCTTAAAAAGCAGTTTTCTCTACTCTCCCTTTGGCATATCTAAAAAGACTCAGCAAAGTCAACAAGAACACCAAGAGTCATTCAGAACCCACAAAAAGCCAATGTAAGGTTTGTATTTGTAACCACAGTTAAGGCTGGATTTTAAATCTGAGAAGATCCCATACCAGCTGGAGGCTGGCAAGCTTTTAGTTGTATGAGAAGATTATTTGGAAGACACAGGCTCTGAAATAAATATTATTTTTTTTAACAGATAGTTTCAAAGCTATGTTCCTGAAACTTTGCATATAGCATCAGCTGTAGAAAGATGCGCTTGACGATATCAGGATTAATGCATCATGAAAATGAGAATATTTGGCTATCAGCTAGTCAGACCAAGTCCTTCACATGCAAATAGTAAAATGTTCTATAGGGCTTGAAGCAGCATGCTTACGTGAGAGAAGAAGGAATTGGAAGAATGTAGAAATAAAAGTGAAAATATAAAGAATGAATTAGACTTCATCATTTGACTAAAATCTTCTAGCAGATTTTATATATGGAAGCTACCAGCCATTGAAAATTGTACCCTAATGTAAAGCCTTAATAGCTCCATTATTTTAGCTGTAATTCTAAAGATATTGTAATTGGTTCATGTCCTACATACAAAAAGTTGCTTATCTTTTCATTCCCTGGCTTTTATTGGGATAAAATGCTAAGGAGCAGAGAGAGTTTTCATTCTTAACACTTTCACACTGGTTGCCAAGATGTATTTCTGATATGAATATCATAGAATCATCATCATTGAAAGGCTTGGGTTGGAAGGGTCCCCAAGGATCATCAATCTCCAACCCCCCTGTGACATGGAGAGCCACAAACCTCCACATTTAATACTAGACCAGGCTACCCAGGAGCCCATCCAACCTGGCCTTGAACACCTCCAGGGATGGGGCATCCACAACCTCTCTGGGCAGCCTGTTCCAGCATCTCACCATTCTCTCTGTAAAGAATTTCCCCCTGACATCCAACCTAAATCTTCCCTCCCTCAACTTAAAACCATTTCCCCTTGTCCTGCTGTTATCTACCTTGTAAAGAGTTGATTCCCCTCCTGTTTGTAGGCTCCCTTTAGGTACTGAAAGGCTGCAATGAGGTCACCCCGCAGCCTTCTTTTCTCTAGGCTGAACAAGCCCAGCTCTCTCAGCCTGGCTTTAGGGGAGATACTCCAGCCCTCTCTGATCATATGTGACAATATGATAGCTTAAATATAAGTACCTAAGGTATATCACCTTGAGGTATGTGGATGTCTCATATTTGTATTATTGCCCCACACATTTCTGTTTCACCTCAGAAAACACTGATATGTTCCACGTCTCTGCTTTGCTGGCAGCTTCGCCTTTCTCTTTCAGTGCCATATCAGTGAAGCTTCCATCCTCCAGTCTTTGTTGCATTCAAGTTCAGAGACTCTGAAGTCTCAAGTCACCTAAAAGCAACTCCAAGAACTTTTTGCAATTGAGGAGAAAGCTGAAAAGCCTTCAATATTTAAATAGAAACATAAGTTTCAAGTGTAGTATGAATGCTTCAGATCTCTTAACCTTATTCATCAATTAACATAGCTGCAACAGCTGGGGTTTGATCCATATTTTCAGAGAACAGTAATGCTGCTGATGCAGCATTTCCAGATCCGTCAGAGGAATACTGAAGCAGTTTTCAGAAGATAATTTAAAAAGTACCCAGTTGACAGGATGTTTCTTCAGGGAACCATTGATCGCATTCTCAACTTGCAGCAGAACCAGAGACAGTCTTCATTTTAATTTCAATATCAGGAATGCCTTAAGTGACGATCACAGCTAACCCATTTTAATGACAACCCTGAATGTTTAGAAACTCCAGCTATTCAATATACTTCTGCACAGAGAAACAAGAACAGATGGATACTTCCTTAACACCTGCTGCTGTGGGAGTCTTTTGAAACACTTGCAAGTAAGAAATTATTACTGCTATAAAATGTCTCTCCGTTTTATTTGGTTAGAAGATTTCTATAGAACACACATACAATTTATTTTAGGCTCCTGAAGTTAGGCTGTAGTTTTGGAAAGCCGAGGAAGTATCACTTACTGAAGGAAAGCTTATTTCTATGCCTCATAAAAGAGGCTTTAGGATATTAAATTGAAGATTTACTGCAATCTGTTGTGTAAGCAGGCCGAGGGATGTGCATGGTATGCTACTACAGAAGTGATGGAATAGCTAGCTACAGGGACTAAGAGCCCAGTTCTGCAAATCACAAGGAATCCCAGAGAAGAAGAGAGAGCTTTTGAAAGGAAATCTCAGAAAATTGAAGCTTAATACTTTTTTTTTTTTCCCCAAGTAGGTACATCACTTAAAGATGA
Organism: Chrysolophus pictus; assembly: GCA_037305975.1. Lineage (NCBI taxonomy): Eukaryota > Metazoa > Chordata > Aves > Galliformes > Phasianidae > Chrysolophus > Chrysolophus pictus. The sequence continues at coordinate 34,602,436 of CM074576.1, read as the reverse complement.
AGTGCAGAGATTTTAGCTCATAATTATTGTAATAGCCTTCACTGGGTGATTTAAATTTTCCTCTGCTTCCACGTGCAGCCAAAAGGAGAGAGACAAATTCTTTCATAGGTTTGCAAAGCTCAGCTCTCTCCATTCTATCCTGAAGTTATTTACTTTGTTGATTGTTTGTTGTTTTTTATGGGGGGAGGGCAGTTGTTTGTTTTATAGAATGTCATATGCAATAGATCTAAAAAATAACAAGTGAATTCTGCGGAGTGGAAAGCAAAATGTGATTAGGGATTTTTATCTACCTAGATTATTCAATGAGTTTCATTTTCGTTATGTTTAAGAAGTGGACAGAAATAGCCCTAAAAACTAGGTATTTGCAATAGGAGGGACAACACAGATTACTTCAAACATAAAAGGAAGTAAGTCTAAAGTCTAACTTATTTCCAATATAATATGTGTGTGTGTGTGTGTGTGTGTTTAACATATTTTCTTCCTGTTGTCTTTTGGCATAGGTGTTTCAAAAATGAACGCTAGTGATCAGAATTTTGGAAAATGAAGAGCTTATCTATTGCAAAATAAGTTTTCTTCCAGCCAGCCAATGAGGATTAACTTTATAGCACACCTCTCTGGTTCTACTTTATAGGTCCACAGAGTTAAAAAATGCAATAACTACACTGACAATTTATTCTGAGCTTTTGCATAATGGAAGTCACAATACCTCACTGAGTAATTCATGACCTATACTTTCAGACTGGACTGGAGGACACCTCTTAGAATGACACACAGTCATAATTTGAAGGCTTCACATGGTGGTAAATTCATTAATTTCCAAAGTAAATTGTTTTTATTGTAAATTTCCATCATGCTAATATTACCTACTAGGTCTCTTCCCTGTATACATCCTGATAGGCTATTATAAAAATATCAGTTACTTTCTTGTTGGCTAAACTTATTAAATGAAGATCATTAACTTAGCTTCTGGCTTCAAGGTATGTTTTCCAAACTCTGTCCAATTAAAAAGATTCTGAAGAAACCTGCAAGTACTGTTTTGCTGCATAATTTTGAAGAGTAGACAAAAGAAAATAAAATGATTTCTTACTCATATCTGTGATCATGCCATAAATAAGCGTACAAATAGACCTTGGTAATTTTCTTGATAATTTATCTAAGGATCATACCAATTAATTCAGACACTTCAAATATTAGGTTGTCCTGCCAATTTACATGCATCTGGGATAAATCTTGTAATTTGATTTGGCTTCTTTGGCTCCTGAATACATAGATAAGTTTGCTGTTATGTCTACGATGAGAATTCTAAGAGATAAACAGTGTTTAACGTACAAATTTTGATAAACTGCTTATCTACTCCAGATGATTTAGACTTGAAGCATATAACTTATAAGGAGAAGCCTAAAAGAACTGGATTTGTTTAGTCTTGAGAAAGCTAGAGTGGAATTATTGTCTACAAATGTCGGATGATGGTGTAAGGAAGATGAATCTGGACTCACCTTGAGGGTCTTGAGGGTGCACAGTGAAAAGGCAAGATGCAATGGACACAAAGTGCTGCCAAGGAAATTCTCTTAAAATGTTAGGAGAAAATATTAGTTTCATTGTAGGTAACCAGATATGGGAATAGAGAGGCAGGAGAACTTGTATTCATAGGAATGTTCTTGACCAGATGAGGCCTTGGGCAACCCTGTTATTGCTATTCCATATGGTGGGTTGGACCAGGTGGTTTCTGGAGGGAGAGAGGTTTCCAGTCTAAATCTTTCTGACACTGAGTAGTTAATGATCTCTACTGTTTTAATTTTGTGATGAAACTGCAGTGATGTCATGCAATTTAGTCATTAAACTGCAATTTAGTCATGAAGTGTAGGCCTTTCTCTGTAGACCATACGTGATATATGATAATAGGAACACAAATTTTTATCAGGATGCTGTTTCACAAGAGCGAATAGCTATTTTTCTGACAACTGATGAATATTTGTCTCACCATACTCCTTGTGGACATTCCCATCTCTTATGCTTGAAGTGTACTACTTCACTTTGCTGCCCAACCTGGTACGGTAAACTAGCAACTATTTCAGTTATAAGTTCCTCATACAGACCATGCTGTAATTTCCAGCAGTGTAGTAGTGCAGCAGGCGAGATAGTTGAGATGGAAAAGAAGCACTGGCAAAAACAATTTTTTATCGGGAGCTTTCTTTTATGCTTTCATTGCAACTAAAAATTGGTACAAAAAAAGTTATATTCTTCATGCAACTACAAGATGTGCCAAAGCTAAATGTTATTGAGCTTTCTTATCGGACATGATAAGCAATGCAATGTATATAATACAGTTAACAACTTAATTTGTACCTGTTGTGTTCAAATGGATCTTTCTATTATCTTTGGTTAACATTCTTTTACACTCGGTTAAACTTATCCAGTGGAATACACGTACATAAGAATTAGGCCTTTGATATGATCAGTAAATTAAATTAACTTGACTCCAGGAAGAAAAAGATAAGGAAATGCCTGTCCTTACAAGAAAGGTCACAAACAAAGAATGGGCAGAGTACACATTTAAAAATTCCTTAATAGAAGGAAATAATGACCAGAAGGATAAGGGACCTGTGTTTTCTTTAAATATCTTTCTTTCTGGTAGAAATCCTTTTACTTGACGCTTTACTGTATTCCAGATGGTCACTTTTTGTTATATGTCATGACTTAATATTCATACAGACTAAACGTATTGTATTACAGCAAAAGTTAGAAATAAACAGAGTTTATTGAAGTTGTACCTAAATGTGCTGTTTTGTTCTAAATATATACATCTTCCTCTTCATTTTCCTCTGCAGTCTGAGGCTTATATCAAAGTCACATCCTTGTATTGACAGAAAAAAGACTTCAAAAGTCAATACTTAAAGCATTAGGAAAAAACAAGATGGAATTGTGAATGTATTCTGTGGGATACTCAGTTGCAGCTCTAGACTGAAAAGTGTTGAGAAGTGTTTTGTCTCAGGGTGACAGCCTTGGAGGCGTTGTTTTCCAATATACCTTGTAGCTTTAAAGAATGTTTCCCTTTGCAAATTCCTCCAATATATATTCTTCAAATATAAATGAGGAGTTGCGTGTGCGAAATTAAACACAGGATTATAGTTTTTATACCTTCTCTTTCCAAATGCAACTGTTTTAGCCCAGCAAAAGTCCGAAGTAGAACATGATCTGCTCAAATAATTTAGAATATTTAATTGGTTTGGATATGCTCGGGAAAGTGTACGGTTTTGTCAAAGTTAGACAAGTCAACTGAAAAAAAACAAATATTTTCTGCCACAGAGAAAATACTCATTAACCTTAAAGACTGTCAGCAGTGACTGTAGTGAGGTTTGTGAAGTTAATTCCTTTGAAATGTATCTGCTTCAAAAATAGAACAAACAAAAACATCTTCCTTACACTTCTTGATTGGATGCATGATTCACGCGCTGGCATCCAGCTTGAGCAAAAGAAGGCATAAACTTACATAAACAGCATCTTTTCAAGTGACTTGGTAGAATGTTTCACTATTTCAAACCACAAGTTTGTTTTTCTTTAGCTATGTAAGATAATTTGAGGGGTTTTTTTAAGTCTTCAAGTCTTGGCAGATGATGAAGTATAATACCCAAACAACAGTACCAGGATCTTTCTTTTGCTACCACATCTCACCCACAACTTCTAACAGCCTTGTTCTGTGACTCACTTGCCCTATTGCTAAAAAATTTCTATCTTTCTCTTGAGAACAGGGAATAGAAATAATTTCATCTTCGTTTCTTCATCAAAATGCCTTTTGCAAGTCTGTTGCTACTTGTCTGATTCATCTCCATTTTCTTAATCAAAACCTGAGAGCTTTGTTCGTATAATGCATATAGTGTGTGGGCTTGCTTTTCAACAGTGTTTGTCTGATAAAAATGCATTTACAAATAGTTGTGTAAAAAAGTCTGCAGCAGGATTTGGAACTGCAGTACAATTGAAGGTATGAAGGTATGAAATATGTGTCTCTGTGTGTATATATACACTTGTCCCTGTCTTCTCAAACATCAACTTAAATATAAAAATGTGTGTGTTATTTATATATCTGCTCAAAGCTCTAGAGTAATTGCTGTACAGTTAAAAAAAAAAAAAAAAGAGAGGGAGAGAGAGATACAAATGTTATAAATTTTGCTTTATGTTTGGGGGCTGTACGAGACATAATTTGCCAGAAAGCTGCATCTTGTGTTTGCATAGTATTTATCAGCCTTCACTATTTATAACAGATGGAACTAGGGCATTCTGAATGTTTCTATTAAACAGTAAATGACACTGCAACATAAACACAATATTGAGGAAGTTTGGTCTTGCAAATTAAATTGTACGACCTGGCAGATAGCTTCCACATTTAAAATCATCTTATCTTCTGTTTTGTAGAATATAATCATAGCACAATCCATTGCTATATGCAAGGGCAGCATTATTGCTGCATAGTCTGAAACATAGGAAAGGGAGTGACCTCGTTGCTCTCTACAACTTCTGGCTGGGGGGAAATGGACAAGGAATTGCCAATCTCTCCTCCCAGGTTGCTCATCATAGGATGTGTGGGAATGGCACAAAGCTATACCAGAGGAGGCTGAAACTAGATATTAGGAAAATTTTCTTTACCGTGAGGATGATGAAATACTGGAACTGGCTTCCTAGGGAATTGGTTGATGTCCCACACCTGTAAGTGTTCAAGAGGCTTTTGAACAAACACCTGCCTTCTTGGCTCCCAGTAACACCCATAACTGTTATAAGTCTGCCCTAGGCTAGAGACAGACACTAGCTTATTACATGTACTATCTGTCCTTTTTTTTTTTTTTTTTTAATTAATGTGTGCCAATGAGGCCATATACTATATTACAAGCGCCAATTGCCAATGAAGTAACATGTTCTAAGTCCCCACTCTCATTAACTCATAAACTTTTCAACAACGGGAACCACAGAGTTGGTCACAAAATGTCATTACCACCTTGTAGCCTTGTTCATAAGAAGGTATATAGAATCACATAATTGCAGAATCATAAAGTCATTTGAGTTGGAAGGGACAATTAAGTCCATTTCCCTTGCAATGAACAGGGACACAAACAGACAGAGCAGGTTGCTCAGAGTCCTGGCCAGCCTGACCTTGAATGTCTCCATGGTGGGGTCATCACCTTCTCTCTGGGCAAACTGTTCAGTGTTTTACCACTATTATTGGAAAAATCTTTTCTTTATATCTTGTCTAAATCTCCCTTCTATGAGGGGCTCTATCTCAAAAATCTTGCAGAAGTAGATTCTGGGCTTTTAATTAATAAGCTTACATAGGATCATGATTTATCTTGGGTGGTGTATGTGGGTAGGCCAATGTTATGTACTGTCTGTACAAAGGTGTGGGCAGCAGGGGGATTGCAGTAGCCTCTGCCCAGCAGTCAAGATGGCAGCACCCAGGGAAAGTGTACTTGAGAAAGGGAAAAGCAACACAGAGGTAAAGGAAAACAGCACTAGGAGCAATTCTGCAAACACCAAGTTCATAGAAGAAATGCAGGAGGTGCTGCAGGTGCTCGAGCAGAGATTCCCCTGCAGCCCTTAGAGATCATGCTGGGGAAAAGGAAAGAGCAGCAGAGAAGAAACTGTTATGCACGGACTGCAAACCCCATCCCTTAATTTCTCTGCACAGCACAGGGGGATAACAGGAGTGGAGGGGTGATAAAGAGCCTGGGAAAGTGGTGGGCTGGAAAGGTGTTGCTTTAGCGTTTGTCTTACTGTTTCTCACTATCCAAATTCATTCTAATTGTCAGTAAATTGGATTAGTCCTTCCCAAGCCGAATTTCTTTTGTCTGTGAAGATAACTGGTGAGTGATCTCCCTGTTTGTCAGCCTCAGGGCTTTTTCATCCTGTTTTATCCCTGCCTCCCACAGAGAGAGGAGGGAGTGCTTGGGTGGGATGTTGCCTCTCAGTCAGGGTTAGCCAGCGTATTGTTTCTGGAGGTTTTTTAATCAGATGAATTCATTGAAAAAGTCAAAATTATTAAAAATATGTGCATGAACGTTTGTAATCTCTAGCGAGATCCATGAAAGATTTCATTTGCCACTTTTATAAAACTGGACACTCCAGTGAATGATGCATCTTATCTCTAAATCCTGTAATTTTTTAATTTCCCAAAGGTTATCTTCAGTAGTTTTCTTCGTTTCTCATATTCCACTAGAGCTGGAGTGAAAATGTGTCCCATTGCCCTGAATAATTTTTGAAAAATAATTTTTGTTCCTATTGCTTGTTCAATCTTTAAGATGTATGCATAGGGTAGCTTTTATCAAGATGTAAATACATAACCACACTGACATTAATATGTTGTCCCTGAAATGTTGCTGGTGATTCACACTTGCTAAGCAGAGCTAAGGCAGTGTTCCGTAGCATCCTGTAGCTATCTGCAGCTCAGGCAGCCTGCCATCATCACTTCAAATCAAGCATGGTTGCATAGACAGCTTCACCCACCTTTCTGACAATTCAAGACATCAGACAGTGATAAATTTAAACATTGCTCTTAGCTTTGGAACAAATTTATAAAAGACAATGTGTTTGAACTTTGATACTAGCATGAACTATATCACTATAAGGTAACGCAAACAACATCACAAGTTATACAAGATCTTTCAGCAACACCTACCCTAGGTATCTTTAAATGCTATCTTTAAGCCTGCCAAAAATATTTACATATATCTGGAAGTGATTCTAATGGATCTGAGGCACATGCAGTGTCCAGTCAAGTGGATTGTCCACATATCTGAGTAATTTCTAAGTGACTGCTTGTTTGCCTTTTGATATTCTGAAGACAGATTCACGCATGGCATATCTGAGAGTACTTTCCATTAGATGTCTGAGGCACTAAAAGCAACTGTAACATAATTTAGTGTCTCCATTCTATTCCATTCTTACCATATACAACTTCGTGACCAGAAAAAGATCCAGACAGCTGCACATTGTTCTTCTGGCTTGTGATGGCGCACAGATAAATATATAAAATCTTTGTAAGACAAAATGAGACTGTGGGAGCTGTGATTCCTTTATATTTTGTCTCTGTTACCACTTTCTCAGATACCTACCCATTAAACACTGCACAAGACTTTGTGCCTGCATTCTCCCGCAAAAAGTCTCTTTCATCCATAAAATTCAGATTCCTTATTGACCTTATATGCAACCCGTGTTTCAATTAGCAACACCTAATAACTTCAGCTATCAAAATCTAAAACAGCTTAATAAATTTTTAGTTTTATCTATATAGATATAGATATATTTATAGATATAGATATATTTATATAGAGTGAAGAATATTTCCCAACAAACTTTCCCTCAATTTCAGAATAACATAAAGTAAATCGGGCAACGAAAGTCAGTCAAGTTGTTGTGGGTTTTTTTTTGTTTGTTTGCTTGTTTTTTTTTTAATTTAAATAGTTGAGTTTTACATTTTTGAAACTGCATGTCTGTTGTTAAGATATTATTGAAATACTATTATTCTATATTACAGAATCACAGAATCACATAATTGTAGGAGTTGGAAGGGACCTCTGGACCTTCCCTCCTTTAAATATTTATAATTATTGATAAGACCTGCCCTCAGTCTTCTCTTCTCCAGGCTGAAGAGTCCCAGGTCTCACTGCCTTTCCTCATAAGGAATATGCTCTAGGCCCCTCATCATCTTTGTGCCCTTTTGCTGGACTCTCTACAGTAGTTCCCTGACTTTCTTGAACTTGGATGCTACTCCAGGTAGGGCCTCACCAGGGCAGAGTAGAGGGGGAAGACCACCTTCCTCAACTTGCTGGCCATGTTCTTTTTAATGCATCCCAGCATAACTGTGGTTCACAAATTGAAAATAACTAAAGCCAAAAAGTTCATCATGATGTTAAAAAACAAGTCACTGTTTGTTGCAGAGATTGTTCAAAAAGGTTCTGATTTTTGGATTAGAGTGTTCATTGTATCTTTATACTTCATAGAATCATAGAATCACAGAATCATTTGAGTTGGAAGAAACCCCTAAAGGTCATCTAGTCCAACACCCCTGCAATGAGCAGACATCCACAACTAGATCATGTTGCTCAGAGCCTGGTCCAGCCTGACCCTGAATGTCTCCAAGACAGGGCATCCACCACATCTATGGGCAACCTGTTCCAGTGCTGCATCACTCTTGTTGTAAAAAATTTCTCCCTTATATTCAATCTAATTCTCCCCTCCTTTAGTCTTAAACCATTTCCCCTTGTTGTTTCACAGCAGTCTCTGCTAGAGAATCTGTCCCCTTTTTTCTTATATCCTCCACTATGACATTGAGAGGCTGCTTTCAGGTCTCCCGAGAGTCTTCTTTTCTCCCTGAAAAGCCCCAGCTCTCTCAGCCTGTCCTCACAGGGGAGGTGTTCCATCCCTTGGATTATTTTGGTGGACTTCCGCTGGACATGCTTTAACAGGTTGACATCTTTCCAGCACTGAGGACTCGATGTCTGAATGCAGTACACCAGATGGGGTCTCACCAGAGCAGAGTAGAGGGGCAGGATCATTTCTCTCAACCTTCTGACCATGCTTCTTTTAGTGCAGCCCGGGATATGATTGGCTTTCTAGGCTGCAAGGACACATTGCTGGCTCATGTCCAGCTTCCCATCCACCGGTATCCCCCAAGTCCTTTTCAACAGGGCTTTGCACTATCCTTGCATCCTCCAGCTCATACACCCTGAATCCAGGCACAGGACCCTGCAATTATATTTGTTTAACCTCATGAGGTACTCCTGTGCCCACTGCTGAAACCTATCTACATCTCTCTGAATGGCATCCCCTCCCTCAGGCATCTTGGTTGCACCACACAGCTTGGCATCATCTGCAAACTTGATGATAGTGCACTCAACCCCACTGTCAATGTCATTGATGTAGATGTTAAAGAGCACCAGTCCCAGTACTGACCCCTGAGGGACACCACTTGTCACTGATCTTCATCCAGACATTGAACTACTGACCACCACTCTCTGACTATGATCTTGTAACTAGTTCCTCATTCACCGAAAAGTCCACCTGTCAAATCCATCTTTCCAATTTGGAGAGAAGGATGTTGTGGGGGACCGTGTCAAAGGTCTTACTAAAGTCCAGATAGATGACATCAGTGGCTCAGATGCAGTTATACCATCATAAAAAGGGAGAAGGTTGATCAGGCAGGACCTGTCCTTGGTTAATCCATGCTGGTTATCCCATGTTACCTCTCTCTCTTCCATGTGCCTTAGCATAGCTTCCAGGAGGATCAGCCAATGACCTTCCCTGGCACAGAGGTGAGGCTGACAGGTCAGTAGTTCCCTGTGTTATCCTTTCTGTCCTTCTTAAAAATGGCTGTGATGTTGCCTTTTTTCCATTCACCAGGAAATGACTTTTCAGATATCATTGAAAGTGGTTTTGCAACTACGTCAGTCAATTCTCTCAGGACTCTGGGATGCATCTCATCAAGAACTATAGACTTATGGGTGATCAAGTTCCTCAGGTAGTGGCACATGTGAAACTAGAGGGGCATTACTTCGTCATTTCCTACCTTCCAAACCATCTGCTCTAGGGCTCTGTGTATGTAGAGTAGTCACTAGTGAAGACTGAGGCAAAAATGTCATTGAGTACTTCAGCCTTCTTGTCTGTTGTTACTACTAGCCTGCCTGTATTGCTCAATACCCTTTCTTTTTCCAGCTGATGTACCCATAGAAGCCTTTCTTATCCTTCTTTATGCCCCTTAACAAGATCACTTCCAGCTGGGCCTTGGCTTTCCTAACACCTCTCCTGCACAGCCCAGTAGCATCCCTATGCTCCCCGGGTTACTTGTCCCTGCTTCCACCATTTCAAGCTTAAGAATTCATTTTTGTCTCTAAAAGCCTTTTCTTTATGAAACGTGGCATGGCATAACTAAAATATTATTATCATTAATCTACATTGTATGTACTCAAGTCTGTCATTATTATTGCCCTTATCAGCATTAAAATGTATGGAGGAATATATATCCACTGCAAAGTTTAAATTATTGTTATTTTGTTTTCCCTGCAATTCACTATTCTGTTGGAAGCTGAATGGCTTATAACTGTCTGCCTTTAACTGATAGAGAATCATGGATTTTAAACATCTGATGTGGTTAATATCACCAGTAATTTCATTCAATCCAAACACTGAAACAATTAAATTTCTGGTTGTTTTATAAACAGCAGACAGCAAAGGAAAGTCATTTTTAAAGGTTAGACTAAGTGTTAGTACATGATTTGAGTTGAAATTACTATGCATGCACATGTGTACACCAGAAGGAACAAGAACAAATTTGAAAGAAAAGGAAACAGCAAGCAAATTAATTATTTCATGTTAAAGACCAACCCAAACCAGAGAACGTGGAGTGAAACGGTGTCTGGAGAAAGATATGCAGAAAAACTCTCTCCCATTTCTTAATGTCCACTGTATTCAGGAAAAGAGGATTCAAGATACATTTCTGTAAAATAAACAGAATTGCAGCACTGACATATCTGATGCAAAATCAGTTTTAGGAGGAAAACAATCTGAAAATTCTCAAACTGCTTAACTTTTCAAGATGTATATATACTGAATTGTGTGGCTTTTATTCTTGTTGTATTTTTGTAAGAAAAAATAATGTGTTGTTTCGAAAATGTTATAGCTTCTATGTTGCAAATTGAAGGAAAAACTATTTATTTGTGTGGCAGTGAGGGATTATTTTGCATTTCATTTAAAGCCAAAGCATACTGTTTGTAACTTTATAGTAAATAGATCTGTATTTAAATGCTGTATTTTTCTTATGGAGTGATTTGCCACAGGCAAAACAGCAATACCGATTTGTTCTAAGAAAGCCATTATTCCATGCATAAATTCTCATTTAACATTATCTTGATTATTCAGTGATAAATCTATTCCTTCTTACATGATTAATTGCAACTGTTAAAATTAGTCCTGTAATAAGGAAATAAGTACTACAACTTTTCAAAGTTTACATTTTCCCTTTTCATCAAGTGAACATTGAAAAAAAACAACCAAACAAACAACAACAACAAAAAAAAAACCAATGAAAAACAAACTCCAAGTGGTAAAATATGAAGTGTTCAGTACACTCTGCTAAAGAGTGGCAAAAAGCCTTATTCTTTGTGATCAGGATTGCCTGTATTTTAAAGTTAAGATGGTCTAATGTAAAGTACATATGTCTTTGAGGAGCCTGATCAAGAAACCAGAGATTTTTTTCCACTTGGGTGATCTCACTGGAACAGGCTGCCCAGAGAAGTTGACGATCTCCCATCCATGGTGATGCTCAAGGCCAGATTTGATGGGGCCATGAGTATCTTGATCTGGTGGGTGGCAGACCTTCCCACGGCAGGGGTACAAAATGATGGGTGTTAAGATCCCATCCAAAGCTCCCATCCAACCAAGCCATATCATGATATGATATGATGATTTTATTAATCACAAACCTTTATTTTGTCTTTGCTAGCATGTCTTTTGACATAATTCTTGTACATCCAACTGTACATTGGTACATTAGTTATGAGTTCATTGTGTCTAAAAACTGGGGTGTAGTTAGCGGATTTAAGTGTTCAAATGAATGCCTGCCTGCATAGGAATTGTGGTGGGACACAAAGTGGCAGTTAGGAATGTGTTCCCCAAAAACTCCGTGCCTAAAGAATTAGGCCAAGGTAGAATGGTTTGCTTTCTGAAATATAGCTGAGTTTTTGCCTGATTTAAAAAGGATACATGTAGACTGGATTTTATTTTATTCTCATCACATCATTGTTGTTCAAATGTAGCTGACGATGTAGGCAGCTTCTCCTGATTTGTTGGACAATAACAACAGTGTCCCAGAACAGCCAGGTGATAAGCTGCGTGTGTCACTGAAGCAGATTAATACTAGTGGAGTACAACTGGTCCTTCTTTCACAAAAGATATTTTCTATGTAGCGTGGCTGTTCAGCAGCCACAATAAACAGCTGCAATATAGAAAAATAGCACTGTGATATGAATGTTAAAATGTGATCAAGATTCTCCACTTGGTTTGGCATCTTTGACATCAGAGAGCTGTAGGTATGTTGGGGAAATGCTAGTTAGGAAAATATCAGTGCTTTGGAACAGGCTGTCCAGGGAAGTAGTAGAGTTACTGTCTCTGGAGGATTTCAAGAAACATGGACATGTGGCACTTAGGGACATGGTGGTGATGATTTCATGGTTGAACTAGATGATCTTAGCAGTCTTTTCCAACCACAGTGTTTCTAGGATTCTATGATATGGTTCTCTGCTTCCCCTGGCTGAAGGAAACAGTTCTCACATTTCTCTTAGGAAAACATTTTCCACTGCAACAGTTCCTGTTGACGAGACTGAGAAAAATCTCTTTACTTCTATTTTATCTCGTCATGAGCACAACTCCATCAGAGGCACTGAGGTTTCCTTTTGCATCTGTGGTGAAAGACAGGAACCCTGGTTAGGTCTACTGAGGTCTTTTTGGAACTACCCTCCTCTTTACAGGCAGCACAGACATCTTGCATGCCTCACATTACTCTGCTGTAAACAAAGGCCTTTACTTTCTAAAAGTTACAAACTGTGAATAAAGCAGTCTAAATCCAGCACTAAGTTTCTCTGTCAGTGAAACTGAGACTTCTGCATCACAGCAATGCTTTTGAATATGGCACTGAGGATCAAATTACTGTGCACATTTGAAAACTCTTACACTAAAAACAGACTGTGTCCTGCAAGCAAAACTTTAGTATCCCTCCTGTTGTACAATAAGTTACTACAAACTTTCTTGAACAGTATAAACTAAAACAGAGTTTGATTTCAAATGCCAGATCGTAGTGAAAATAATGGCCAGGTATATTCTCACTGAAGATAAACACATTTCAAAGAATGCAAAGTGAAAACATTCCAAACATGCAATTACATAAACTATTTTATTTTGCAGTAAAACTCAGTAAAATGTTAAATTTTTAATGTGACTTTACTATAGAATATGCATATTAACAAGTCTACATTTTTCAACAATAGATGGCACTAGTAAATCCTGCATTCACAACATTAAATAATGTTATACTGCTTTAATATGTGCAAAAATAATCATAAATGCCCAAGTAATATAGGATGATCAACTCTGCTCTAAAACATTTATATGGATTTGTTTTCTTATACCAAAACAAGAAGTTACGACAGCAGAAGCAACATCTCAAAAATATTTTCCTACTTACAATGATTTAGCTGAACTGGGAAGCAGGAAAACATTGCACTCACAATTACATCAGTTGAAATCACAGTTTTCAGTGCCAAAGAATAAGAGGACTCTGTTTATTAGCATCCATAAAGCCTGTTGTATGCTTGCACAGGAGCAGTAGGATTGTTTTTAGCTTTCAACTAACAACCAGAAAATAATTTTAGATATAGATCTCCCTTAGAACAGTGCTAAAGTCACCTTGAGATCACAGAATAACAGTGTTAGAAGGGACCTCTGGAAATCAAGTAGAATTCCCCCGCTCGAGAAGGTTCCCTATAGTAAGTTATACAGGAAAGCATCCAGGTGGGTTTTGAGTATCTCCAGAGGAGACTCCACAACATCTCTGGGCACGTTGTTCCAGTGCTTTGTCACTCTCACAGTAAAGAAGTTTGTTCTCATGTTCAGATGGAACTTTCTATTTTCCAGTTTCTGCCCATTGCCCCTCTTTCTGTTGCTGGATGCCCCCAAAATGAGCCTGGCTCCAACATCTTGACTCCCACCTGTTAGATGTTTATAAGCACTGATATGACCACCAACTCAGTCTTCTCCAGGCTGAGATGGATAAAAGCCTGCAGATGTTTCTTAGTGCAACAGCAGCACACCTCCTTCTTCTAGACAGCCTTCAGACAAGGAACTGCATGGGTGTTCCAGCCTGGAGACCTAGTTAGCATGAGAAGTACTGCAAAAATACTAGACTTCAGAAGTAGGAGGTAGCAGTGTTTGTTTTGGAATTTGTGATAACTACAGTTGCATAATATTTCTATCAAAGTTTCCTTGATCATTACTACCTCACTCATTCTGTTGCACATCACTGCTTAATAACTGCTGGCTCTTAGCTTACTATCAGAGAACTCAGGATGACCTGTGCACAACCCTGAAATGCAGTTCTCCTTGTCCCAGCAATGTGGAAAACTCATTGCATGTACTGTGGCAAATATTCAAGCTTCATGCAAGATTGAACTTTAGATGAAGTTTGCATGTTTGTAACAGCCAGGCTTAATCAGTCCCATTGTTTAGAAAAATTGGCTCTAAACAGACCTTAGAAATAACCATTCAATTTCTCATTTAATATCTTCATTTTAATTGGCTTGTTGCATTCTTTATATGCATTGAAATCCTGGTACACTCGCTCCTGTGGGAAAAGAGCACTCAGCAATTTGAAGTTGTTAGATGCTTTGAACATAGGGGATCTGATTCTCATTTATGTTACGGTCGTTTTATATTGCTCAGGCAGTAAATTGCATTTACACCCAGTAAATGAACAACCAGAGTAGTATAAAGTAACTTTAGCATGAATGAGAATTAGGCCCAAAGCCTCCCTAAGTTTTTATAGCAACTCTGTTATTCATCTCAATTGGTGAGATAGGAATTGACTGACAAGCAACTTAGCAACACGGTATTACCTGGTTTGGAAGGAGAATTGAACCAGGGATTAGAAAACCCCAATTCAGTGAAGGATATCAGACTAGCTATTAAAAGTCTGAAGTCCAAAAAAACACTAAGGCCAGATGGTTTCTGCATACATTTTTACAATCAGCTAAGTATAAAAGATGAAATAGCTCCCCTGCTAGTTAAAGTATTTCAAAATTATTTACAGATGGGAATTAATGTTAATGAGTCATATAGCTAACTCCCTGCATACCATCCTGCAAATTTACCGCCCTCGAGTTTAGTCCCAGTCAGTACACCAGAAAGGTTCATCTTTTGGAAATGGAAATAGATTTCTGTTGTTTTACCGTGTACAGCTAACCATTTCAATTTCACATCTAAGAGGTTTACACAGAAGTGAGATAATAAGGGACAGAGCTAATAACAGAAATGTCCTTAATATGAAGGTTATTTTAATTGTAAATTCCCATGGCTGGAAGATTTACTCATAAAATATAACATATAATAGGACTTTTTTATATAGAGGAGTGATATTAAAGATATATGCAAGAGTGGTTCAGGGGAACATAGAGCTCTTTATCTCCAGGTGAATGGCTCAAAGCCATGTTAGATCAAAATGCAAATTTTACCATTTGGCGATTGTTCATTTACTTTGATTAAATGAGTTGGGTTAATCCATTTAGTAACCGTGAGGCAGTCAACTCACATGACAACAGCATTAATGGGTCACCTAGCAGCACCTGTGGGCAAAAGACTGAGAATATATCATAGTTTTTACCTGGACATATTTATTCATTTTCCTCCGGACATAATTGAGTAGATATAAGCCAACTGTGAATTTTGAATAAACTCTGAAGAAAACAGAAAATTCCCCTACTGTGGACTTTTATTTATCTGAGTCCAACACTGCTGGTAGAACTAGGATCTTACAAGGAAATTTCCTTACCTATGTCTCCTAGCTTACCCGTGTGACCTAGCTTGACACTTGGATTTTGAGGTGGAAGTGAGTTGTCATAACTGCCTTAGCTTAACTTTCTGTTGGACTCATTGAAGAAATGGTTTTGGAAAAGAATTTGGCAACATCTTGTGGGTATCAAATGACAATCTAATTTATGTTTCAGAAACCTAAATTTTTACTTATGTTTGAGCTATAGATATCCAAAGAGGTAGGACTGTGTCATACATACAGAGCATCAAAATACCATGTTGACTCGATCAATTTTCTTTTAACTTAACAACAATAAAATTATCACCAATCTGAGAGACTGAACAATTTCTTTTTTTTTTTTTTTTTTTTTTTTAGTACTAAAAATTGAATTAATTATGAAGCCCACTAGCAGTAAGTGTAACTTCTACTACTAGCTTCTTTAATTGCTACAGTGCCTTCACTGCAGGGAGGGCGGGGGACCAACTACAGTGGTTGGAGTGAATTCTATTAAGTGGCCAGGGGTATCTACAAAACCAGTTGTGCTGAAACGTCATCAGGTGCAGTAGGAGGATGTAACATATTTATTTCTGCAATAATAGAAGTGTT
This sequence comes from Chrysolophus pictus, assembly GCA_037305975.1. NCBI lineage: Eukaryota > Metazoa > Chordata > Aves > Galliformes > Phasianidae > Chrysolophus > Chrysolophus pictus. The sequence goes on along the minus strand of CM074576.1, from coordinate 34,586,271 downwards.
TTGTTGTAAATACAAAGTGTTTGTGTGTGTACACGTGTATTTCTATATATCAAAAAGTTTTTCACTAATCTTCGCATCAAGTTGGTTTTGTTTAGAAAAATATATGGACCAGATTTTAAGGACAGGCAGAAATGCCTCAGTATTCTGTCAATAATTTTTTCTGCTGTCATTCACAAGGTTGGTTTTTTTTTTTTTACCTTTGCAGATGTATCAGCCCTGCCATTCTCAAGTCACCAGCCAGAGACTGCTATGAAACTACTGCACAAAAGAGGAACTTGGTTTAGCATTTGGAAATGTGGCCTATGATAAGTTAATACAGATTTTTTTTTCTCCTGTAAACAAATCTAAAATTAAACTTTTATCTCATTAATCAACACAGATAAAGTACAATGGAATCTGAATAAACAGATCTAGATTTCTCTCCTCCCCACAGATAAAAATCTCACTGATCATGGCACTTCCTTAATGGATTCATTTTTCTTAGGTACAACCAACTTATCACTTGATCTCATTTTTCTCTTCCATTAAACAGCAAGTAATTTAAACATGCTCCTTTATCAAGGTCCTTACAATAGTACATGTTGAATATTGGGATAATCCAAGCTGAATGAAACCCACATCAGTCACTCTGAAAGTAGTGCCTCCTATTTATATCCATGAAAACTACAACAAATACAATAACACTGTTTGATAGAGGAAATTCTCAGCTACAAAACACTGGTTTTCAACATAGCCGCCACCATTAGCTATGGATTTTTGCTAGCAATGAAGAGCCTGCATGCTGCATTCATAAAAATCTGCGTGGCTGTCCGGAGTGTGGCTGTCTTTCACATCACTGTCTTCACCGCTGAAACACATCACCCACAGCCTCACTGTGCTCACATACACCATTTAGTCTCCATAAATGTTCAGTAAGTGTCAATGAATATCAATGAATGTCATTTTTTCCACAAGGAGGAATTCAATGACACACCTTTGCTTCATATGCATTTCCATATCAGACCTCATTTTTTCAGACTGCCCCTCTGCTGTCATCTATCACACAGCAACAAAAAGTAACAAATTCTACTGCCATACCACCAACATTCATCTCTTATGTTGTGAGCCAACAGCTCTCACAGAATAATTTTCTGCTGATAACCATATATAATTACTATAATAACATAAATGTACATATAATACATACTATTCCAGTAATAATAATGTTGTAGTAATAATTAAATTATTAATATTATTTTAATTCTGGGTAGCAATGGAGATTAATGTATCATTGCCTGTTTATTTTGTTTCAACTTGAATTTAACTACAATTCCTTGTTAGATAATGGAAACTGATCTAAACACTTCCATATACGAAGAAACTACTATCAGATACCTTATCTTAATTGTCTTGATTTAGAAGGCGAAGGAAGATAAAATTTCTATGGGGATCATTAAATGACTGACCTTTACTTTTGGTGAAAAAGAAACCCATCACAAAATGAGCTACCTCTTTGGGATAGGAAATATGTTTTCTGCTGGTCATTTCTCAGCTGACTTTCCCATCATTCAGTTATTCTCCTTGTCTTTTCAAACCCTTCAGCAACTCAGCTCTCTAATGCCAACCAGACATGAATTTTATTTTTCATAGCACCAGCAGTAACTTAACTACACAAAATAGGCCGTTATAGAAGGAAACTGAAGTTACTTTAGGAGGAAATTTCTCATCGTGAAAATTGATAGGAGCTATACTCAGTAAAAAGCTTCTACCATTTCCATGCCTTGTGCATGAGCTGCTAAATGACTAAAGGCAGAACTACAGGAGGTGCCAGTAAGTACTGAGCAGCACTGTTGTACCAATTATTGGTCCAAATTAGCAAAGCTCAGCTAACAGCCAATTCACTTGCATTAGTAATAAAGAGAGTCACTGAAAAGCCTCAGGGCAATTCTCTAAAACCTCTCTAAATCCAAAATATGAGACATAATTCCTTACAGCAACAGCCAAGTACAGAGTTTGCCATCAAATGGCACTAACTGCATGAAACTGTGCATGTGAAACCCCTTCCGAACAGTAAGTCAGGGCAAATTCCTCAGAGCTATACACAAACAATAACTGTCATTAATACCTAGTGCCCAATTTAATGATAACAAACTCATACTGGTTATTCAGGATAAGTCCATTTCTACTTTAAAGCTTTTAGTGCTCCTCAGCTTAAATATCTAAACCACACAAAGCACTGAAGCCCTTCAAACTCTGGTGCATCTTCTAAGACATAGTTCATCAGAATGTTTTTTTGTTTTTTTTTTTTTTGTAAAATATTCTAATCTCTCAGGAAATAAAATCTTTAGTACATGTCACTTCCTGAATCAAGGCATTAATAGGCTTGACTACTGGAACCCAACACTGGGCCTGGTTGCTATGAGCAACCAGGAGCTAATCCTGTACACACCTATGTTACAGGGTCCACAGCAGAAGAAGAATGAAGCCACCAAAGTGGTAACTTTTCAAAAATTAGAAGAAGCTTTTCAAAATGAGATTCATGAGGTGAATTAGCTCTTCATCCGCACGGTGGCAAATCAAACACTGTCATCAAATCACCCTGTAACGTATTGTCTGTATTTCACGAGAGGGAATTTCAGCCCAAAGCCATCTGTATTAACTAATTCTATCTACCGACCTCTTCATTTACACTGAAATCTTTTTTTCTTCTCAACAGATGGAGGTTTCCTTCCTCTCAGTTCCTTTCTTTTTGAGCATTTTCATCAGAAGGATGAGAATTAACTGGTACTCAAATGCTATAGCTGATACTAATTTCACTCTTGACATACTGAAACAGATGCATTTTGAAAGAGCAAATTAGTGGATAGAGTTTTCCTTTTAACATGTTAAAAGAAACTTAGACAACAAATAGAAAGGTTTAATAAACACATTAAGACTAAAAGGTCAGTATTTATTAAACTAAAACAGAGGTAAAACAAGAAACAAATCAAAAGTAGCGTGAATGATATCCGCGAGTTGATTTGTTTTACATTACCAAATTAATAGAACTGTGAAGTCGAGACAAGAAAAAAACTGCTTTTCACTAGTCCTGAATTATGAAAGAAATTAGTGTTGTACTTTCATTCAACTTTTTTGTTCCCAGTTTTCTCACATTAATAGGAATTTTATTCTGACAGTAAAATCCATTAAATTGTCATGGCTGCTCTTCTGCTGGGTATTAAGGAAGAACAGAGACTAAATTGGCTTCTTTTAAACTACACTGTATTACTGTTTTCACTCTTCCTTAAATGTCATAACTGCTAAAATAACATTTTGCTCTTCTTACTCTCCCTATTGTAAATAATAACATAAAAACTAAACAATGGGAATAAAGCAGAACTGTCTACAGCAAGAGGTCTTTGCATAAAATAGTTACTCAAAAAACAAAAATAAAAAAACCTGAACAACCACATCTATAACTTTAGCAATGCTTACTAACATAAAATACCAATCTGGGAACTCATTTTCATGTTTCCCTACCTATTACCACAACTATTTTCCACAAACATGTGAATCCATTCTTTACGCTTCCATGCACTGGCATAACAAGATAGCAGTGCTCCCTAAGACAAAGTAGGAAAACAGAAAAAGAAATAGAAGGTTACACTTTCACTTCTTGATCTTGGCATCTTTTGTTTTTGTAGGTTCTGCATTCAACAGCTAATAGAGTAGTTTGCTTAAATGGCCAAATACTCACATGCATGTGACAGAAATTAGCAAACTTCTTTTGCTGGTGTGTGGCCAACGTCCATCTGTTTTCACCTCCTCCTGTACAGGAAAGTATCTAAGATGAGGGAGGGACACTTCTTTCATACCTTTTAGCTAACAGGCCACATCTTAGGTGTGGCTTTGATCATCCCTGGAAGCCATTCTCTTGTATTCAGCCTTTGATAAGACTTCTTAAATATTGGATTAAATATTTTAACTTTAATGTTGGGCTATATGCCCTTCATGTAGTTAACATAATCCAGTCACTTCCCTGATAGGCTTTAAGGCTGAGATCACTGTAGAAGCTCTCAGCCACACAGGAATCAGTCTTGCAAAAAATGCCCTCTTCCATCTGCCAGTGAGGTAGGCTCCAAAGGCATCACAGACAAATTCTTATTACCTCAGATATGACAAAGCTTGGATATCCAAGCAAATAATAGCCCCCTGAGACATAAATTGTAGAGAATACAGTGCAGAGATACTGAAGAAACTCCACAAGAGTTACTCAGCATTCAGCAGGAGATGGAGCTGAGAACAGATTCAGTCTCCATGCTGTGCTCTCTAGCATCCTCTGATCAACGTGTTCTGGCACACAGCCCCAAGTCTAAGCTGACTGCTCCATGAATGCTGCTGGGGAAGTTAATAAACCTTCTGGAATTCACTGCACTGGGAGGAATAATGTGAGGATATGAGGGTAGCTGTATGGTGCTCAGCAGGGTGCTGGGAACGAGCCCAAGCAAATGAGCCAAGCTGATTCTGCTGAGGGCCAGCTAATTGCCTCTGAAACATGCATCCCAGGACTCATGGTTCACTGTAAGGTGCTAAAGCTTGTAGGAGCCATTAGTTGATCAATCAGCCATGGAGAAGTAGCTAAAAGTGCTTCTGACTTACTAGTGCTGACCCTGGAGGCAGTATAGTTGTGATCATGGAACACTGTGCCTGACCTGTAGGCTCAGCTGCTCTGAGCAAGATCTGCACAGACTCAGCTGTTTTGCTTCCCTCTCTGAATCATTTTATTTCACCAGCTGGATACTCACCATAACAGTCAAGGGTTAAATATATCACTTTCATGCAAACCCTAGGCAGAAGAGGTGGTATGAGTCTTTCTACTTTCACTTAGCAAACAAGCTATACTAAAACCATTTTTTAAAAAGCGACTAATGACCTTATGAACATCCTATACTAACATGCATTCTTCTTTTCACCAGCAGATCTCAGGTCATATATTCTTACATGAGGCGAAATTAAGGGGGAACTGCCACAAGAGCTCATTAAGAGGTGTTTTCATGATCCGCTCAGTAATTTTTTGTTTAAATAGAAAGTGTTTCTACATCTTCTTACACTGAATTCTATTTAACATCAGATAATTCCACTTAAATGTGAGGTATTCCTTAAACAGACAGCTTTTTCTCCATTCCTAATGGCCTTTCTGCAAGTGCTGGTAGCAAGTTTGATAGAGTACCGGCAGCAATATTTCAACAGAAAAAAACTGGTCTGCAAGATACCTCTTCCCTACTTTCTCCTTTTTTTCTTCTGTTCCTTCTGTAGACCACCTGCTAGAAGTTATTACAACTTCACCATCACATCTGTGGCAGATTTTTTGCTACTTCATTCAAATTATTTCTGATGAATTCTTCCTTAAAAATTCTGAGTATGGCCCATGATGGGAGCCATTTCCGTATTTGCAGTCTTACTGACATGAAATTCAATTAATTGTATATTATGATTAAAATTGTGACATGGATTTGGTTTTGCAGAAAGTTGACATTTCAGTCAGGACAGATGTCTGTTATTACCGATTTATTTGATTAAGGAAAAGTACTGGAAAATGATTTTCCATTATGGTACTCATCTGCAAGAGAAGTCTTCTTATTTATGTATGAACAGAGTGAAAGGGCTTTGACCTAGGAAAGAAGAAACTTCATTTTTCACTGCTCACAGTGCTATTCTGTATTTTTGTATGTCAGCACAAGTTTATTGAGAGACTTTCACAGCAAGCTGGTAACTGTCATCCCCCATCTCAGCGTAAAGTGGCATTGCACAATGTCTCCTTGCTAGTCTTTTGCCAGAGCAGGGTAGAATCCCTTCCCCTTGCATGGCAAACTGGAATTTCACCTGCTTTTATAAAAAGTGTCACTGAATTTATATTTCTCTCTTGGTACACCATTTCTAATTAAAAAATAGAATCTGTTGGTGATGGCATCGCATCAAGAATGAAAACTTGGCTTCTATGGGGAACATATTTTTGGAGCTTATTTACAAAATTCAACACTTTTATACATTTTTCTCACTTTATTAAAAAGTTTTATCACATAATAGCAACACTGGAAGTTGAGAAACATAGATGGTGACTTGATATTTGAATAACAATGCCAATGTTATTCTTCTCTGTCTGTCTTTCCATTCAAAGATTTACTTTATCTTTACAAAACCTTCACAAGTCTCCATTGGAGTACATGAATATCATTGGGGAAAAAAAAAAAAAAAATAGGTCTTCTGTTTTGTTTCTGCCCCCTTCTGATTTTTAAAACACCTTGAGAATGAATGTGGTGGGTTAACCAGGAGTGGCTCCAGACCTCCACCCAGCTGTCCTCTCTTTCTCCTGCTCTTAAACATGATGGGAAGAAAGTGAGATGGGCAAGCTGATGGGTTGAGATAAAGACAGGAAAACAAAAAGCTGCACATGCAAACAAAGCAGTGTGGATCAGCTGTCTCAGCTGCATTCCCTCCCAAACTCTTACCCATCCCAGCCTAATGGCCTTTGAGGGAGGGATTAGAGACAAAGCCTTGATGTTGGGCGTGGTCTATTCAGCAATAGCCAAAAGATCTGTGTGTTTTAGCCACAAATACAAAGCACAGCACCACATGGGTTTAACTCCATCCCAGCCATACCTGGTACAGTGAGCTTCTGCCTGATCCCTGTGGACATGAAATCTCTTTCAGTACCTCAGATGAGATCTAATGTTTCTTTCTCTCCATTACAAGTTCACTAAAGCTGGGAAACATTAGATGTCTTACTCACTGCTCCTTGAGGATTAAATTACTTCACTTTAAAAACAAATGCCGTGTACTTTAGGCAACATTCTCTAAACAAAAATATTCATTTTTTTTTAAATTGCCTAGATAGCATTGTTTGGAAAGATCTTAAAAGGATATTTTGTATCTAGAGCTCTCAGTGCATTACAGGAATTAAGTTTGCACAATCACCTGTCAAAGATAACCATTAAAACTATAACATAAAAAGAAAACTTTGGAGACAAATGTCTTTGATATGGCAAATAGTTCTTGGCAGCAAAAGAAAGAAGCTGTGATATGAGCAGTTCTCTTATTTTGCTTATTATAATAAATGCCATCCTACAGATGGAATTCAAGCAGTAATTCCAAAAACATTAAACGCTCTACTTTAAAAAATGAGTCAAGTGAGTGCTCCCTTTTTAAAGGCTGTGAAAAAGAAATCGTCTTTTTTTTTCAGACTTGCCAGCAGAGAATGGGATAAGCGGGAAGTACAATTGATCTCATCTAAAATCTTACAGTCAAGAACATTTATTATAGCATAAGGCAGAATGTGAGAGATGCTTATAAATGAGATCCAACTGTCTCACCGGATGCATTTAGCTGAAATACTGTGCTTCAGAGCAAACCTTTAAAACCTGAACTCAGAAAGCATAAGCCATGCTAATATAAATCTAAGCTGATATATTCATTTGTAACAAAATGAATGTGACATATCATGGCTATGATAGGATGTAATCTCACTGTGATAATTCAGTTTTCAGAAGTGATTTAATTTTCTTTAAAACAGTATTGAAAACTACAAGACATAGATTAGAATAAATTTCTTTGCCTCATACGGACATTAATTTTGGCAGTGTTCACCCTACAACTGAAATACAATAGGTAAATCTGCTATTTGCTAAGTCATCTATGATGGAAGAGGTTGATACACAATTATTTAAATGCTCAGTAGGATTATCACTCTAATGTTTAAAGACTGAGCAGGAGTAGGAAAGGGTAGAGAAGTTAGATGATACATGTTTCATCAAATATTTTTTCAGGCATCAATGCAATCCAGAAAAAGAACACTATCTCAACTTTCTGCTCTGTGAAGTTTGTACGTAAGGCAGAAGACATTATAAAGTTAAGCTGCAGTGAGAGATATGTCCATGGTATGGTGCTGTTTGATAAATGCTGGTGCAGTAGTTGTTTTATACAATCTCTAAACTGTGCCCACTAAAGTCAGTGCAATTTCTTATTACATCTACAAGCAATGGATGCAGCCTAGATTCTTTAATTTGCTTTTAGAATCTACTTGATATTCTCAAATACTGTTTTATCCCCCTACAGGTGTGTATGTCTATGCAAATGTATACAGACACACTATTAAGACCTAGACGTGGGATTGAATTCTGTTCCTTAATACTCAAATATCTAACAGAACATGTTACTGACCACCTTTCCTATCACTGGGATGTGTAGTCTTCATTAACCAAGCTCCATTAAAATCACAGCTCCAATATTTTGATTTAGCAAAGCGTTTAATCCTGTGCCAACTTTAAGCGTGTAAGTAGTCCTGTTGACTTAACGGTGCTCCTCACATGACTGAACTTTAGCATGTACTTAATTGCTTGACTTGGGGCCAGAGTGCAGAGCACACTGTGGGAGGGAGCTTCGGGTGGGGGAATGCTCTCTGCTGAGCCAAACGCAATTCAGACCATAATGGCTGAGTTCAAAACTGTTTCACTGACGATAGGCTGAAACTATGAAGAAGCCAGAAGTTTCTGCAATTGCTTGAAAGGATCATCATGGCTCAAAATTCAAAACAATAGGGTCAGTCAGGTTGTACTGCAGACTTGATATAAACCAGAAAAATAAGATCAGAAACAACAAGATTATGAGATATAACAAAATGTCAAAACTAATAAGAAGAGATTTCAGCTATCCAGACACACAGGAACAGGGACACAATAAGAGAAATAAATCAAGCAACAGTCATGTACTATATCCTCAATGTATTAAAAGGTGACAAGGAAGACAAAAGTTCTGACTTTCAACAGTGCAGCTGTTAGAAGGTAGAGGTGGAGGACTCACTAGTGGCCATAATCCAGTTGGATTCATTACTGCAGACTGAATCCACAAGAGAAATGAAAAAAAACAAACCCAAGGACTTTGAATGTAGAAGAATGGGGAAGTGCTGGAGAGAATCCAGTGGGTTAAGTGCCTAATGGGAAGAGTGGGAGGAGAGAAGGACACAAAGGCAATGGAAGCTGTTCAGAAAGCAATTACTGCTTATCCAAGGGTTATGTGTATTATCCAACAATATGTGCACTCTGAGAAGAACAAAACCATAGCAAATAAACACAGAATTGAAAAAGATATTGAGAGATAAATAAAAACGATACATAAGCAGCTTAAAATTTTAGGTGCAGAGGGAGAGCAGAAAAAGTATACAATTAATTTAAAAGAAAGCAAAGATACAAAAAGTGCAAGCAGATAATGAAATGAAGTTGGTAAAAGAAGTTAGAAATAATGTCAAAATAAATCCCTAACATAGTAGAAAAAACCTGCAAAGAAGGCAGTAGGTTTACAGGGTGAAACAAAGGCAGCATGACACTATTAGTTGGTCTAAGTCCAATTTCTCATGGCTGATTTTATGATTGTTGAAGGGCTTAGAATAGTAGAGCAATTTACAATACTTGTTTTTAGACAAAATCTTCTTCATTTAAAACATACTATGAAAAAGACAATCCTGCTATCTTCACCTCACAGCACAGCTGATGTAAAGAGAGGCAAGGCAACCTTCCATCAATCTTGAAGTGACCCAGATGAATTAAAAACAACTACTTACAGAGAGACAGCTAGTCTTCCTGGGCCAAAAACACTCCAAGAATTGTTCTGAAAAATTATTAATATCTACAGTTACACTGCCATTCCAGGGAGTGTTTCTCGATATTACCTGGGGCTATTGGTACAGGGTCCTGCTAAGAACTATTTTTTAAAGATGATTTTCTTACCATTTTTCCTCTAACTACTGAGGAAATCTACGGAGACTTTCCTCCTCAAGCCAGTCTTTGGAAATGGGCACTTTTCTTTCCGAAGTCCTCCAACAACCCGTACTCGTAGTATGAAAAGAAGGCAAGGCAAGATGATTCAGGTTAGAGGAGCTATAATTTCTTAGAAGTATCATAGCTTGCAGCACTAGGATCTAGAGTCCTTCATATCTATTCAGCAGCCTTATAGGACTTGCTTGCTAAGAACAGAGCAGCTGGCTTTTGAGTTGCCCAAAGTGATGTTCCCAGAACTAAATCTTCCTAGGTAAACATGTTTTCTCTGTGGCAATATATTCCTGCTCCAAAACTACAATTTTAATGTAAAAACAATTGAAAGAAGCATTAAAACAACAAACAGATAGCCAGTAAAGTCACGTTATCCCTGTATTTATCAGTGAAATCAACAATAAAAAAGCTTTGGCTAAGAGTAGAGGCAATGCATCTCCTATTTTCTTCCTAGATTTGAATCACAATAATAAACTATATAAGACAGCGTTGTTTCCTTAATTACATCTTTTTAAACATCTGACTTTATTAGACAGATTTTCTGCCAAGTTTTCTCATTCAAGATTCTGTACTGTTTTGGAAAGCAAAATACAACATAGTCAAAACCACAGGAACAACTATGTTAAATGACAGGTGGCAACAGGAGGTTGTATTATTTGAGAAACTGTTCCACTCAACCAAAAGCTGCTGCATTTGGAAAATGCTTATCACCATTTGTAATAGAAGAACAACTACAGCTCCTGATCTACTTGAGATGGTGCAGTACACAGTGGGATACAGAAAAATAATGGTCAGAGAAGCAGCTTAAAGCCACAAGAGAAATCATGGGTTGCTTTAACAAACAAAGATACAAAAACTCCTTGATATTCATGAGATTCAGTAAGTGCTGATAACAAACCTTTTGCTGATGCTTAACCCTTTGCAACATAGGTTGGTTTTCATTCTCACCGTAGTATACGTGCACATTATCATATATAACAGAGATCATGGAATCATCCACTGAGGAAAAAGATGAGTAACATGTTATAATGCACCATCTCAGCATACATATTGTATATAAATATGTCTTGATTTTACTTGCTGATCTTCCAGTTCTGCATCAGTGAGAATCTTCAGTAACAGAAGTAAGGCACCTAAAGCCTTCTGCTCTCCTCTGCACCTTTCAGTAATAAAGAAATAAATAAACATGTCCCTAATTCTGAGGGTCCTGCAAAACCCTTGCACTTGCAAGGAGACTTCTGATTTCAGTAGTTTCTTGCAAACCAAGTTAAAGGATCAAGGTTAAAAATGCTAATCGCAATAATTTGTCTATTTTATTTGCACAATTTTCTTTTTCCTAAAATACATTCTGAACTTCAGCGTGTGTTAAAATGGGACTCCTACATTTGACATAATCTTTTCATTTGATTTTTAAAACAGCTGAATGTGTATTTCATTTGTGCAGAACAAAGTTAAAATCATTTGGAAAAAAAAAAATAAACAAACCCAAAAAACGTACTTTTCTAAAACTGTAATTAAAAAATATAATTTTCCTGATTTTTTTTTAGATGAACTAAATTATACTGGGCATATATAAATGAAAAAGAAAAGAGCAAAGAAGAACACGAACATATATTACTAGCGTAATTCATCAAAAACAGTTGACACTTCAATCTAATCCAGAAAATGAAAACACAGAACTTTATAGAGTCATAGGAAGTAAGCAATTTAAACGTGCCACGGCACAAGGTCATCTAACAATGAAAACAGGAAGATGCTCTTTTTTTATTCGCTCTCCTTCACTCCTTTAGTCCTTCTGAATCTATCAAGTATAGATTAATATAAATCTTTTTATCAGCCAGAGGTGATCTTTAAATCTGATAATTAATTGTAGCAGTCCAAATGTCATATAACAGGTCCATCCTTTCATTTTAATATAAAATAAATGGACACTTTATGTAACTCAGGTATTACTGTGGGAAAATATTTCTCTCCTACATAATAAATAATATGAACTAAATAGCTGACTAATTTAAGATATAATTTTTGGTAAAAGACACTGAGATGGTTCGTGTTGCTTAAAAAAGCAATTCTCAGAATACAGTCACTGCTACTTATTCAAAACACTTGCTTCAGAATCATTCCTCAAGTAGTCAGAGCTATATGTATGAGGTAGTAAAAGGATGATCCATTTGTTTTGAAAGTGAACCTGCAAAGCCATTTCATAAGCAAAAATCACATTCGTGTCATAGAGATGTTGTGGTTAAGTTTATGATTCCAATTAGACCTGCAAAGCTTTCAATACTATAGAACAAACTGACTTCATTATTATATATGTAAATACTTCAGAAAAAAAAAACAAACACTGAAGTTCTGTATTAATATCACAAATTAAAGATGGCATCTTAAACTCATCTGGAAGGATGATCAAAGCTCATACAGAACAATAATCTGTAATTTCAGCATCTTATAAGCACCATGGAAACAACTGTGGTGTTGTTTTCACTGAAACACAATGATATATACAAGAAAAACACTTAATCTTGAAATAGAGCTAATGGTCTGGTGGCAGCAGGATATTACACAATCATCTTGAAATTGTGTCCTGAGGAAATTCAGGGCAGAACCAGCAGACTCTGTTGTACCCTCTGTTGTAGGGTTCAAACTGCCAATTACGGTTAATACCTGTGTTTGCATTTGCCATTACACAGATAAACAAGACAAACAAACAAACAAACAAATAAAGAAAATGAAAAACAAAAAAGAACAAAACCAAAACAAACAAACAAACTAGAAGGAAAAACCTTCTAGTTCTAGTCAGCGTCTGTAATTTGGACAGAAAACTAGTAGAGAGCATCCAAAGCTGGGCTAGAAAGATGGTGTCTAGAGAGCAAAGGTCTAGAGAGCAAGACATGTGAGGAGTGCCTGAGCTTCTTTGGTTTGTTCAGCCCAGAGAAGAGGAGACTGAGTTAAGACCTCATGGTGGCCTACAACCTTCCTTACAAATGGGAGGTGCTCTTGTCCACAGCAGGAAAGTTGGAACCAAGTGATCTTCAAGGTCTCTTCCAACCCAAACCATTCTATGTCAGCTAATTCCTGGTATGACCCATGGTAAAACTGTGCAGGAGGAAGATGTGATCATCATAGCCTTCTGATGCATTCCAGAAATGTATTACATTGTATGCTGTGAATGACTTGGGATTTGGCATGAAATCAAACTGAGAAAGAAGTGAAAATGAATAGTATGACAGCAAAGCCAAAGGAAAAAATATAAGAGACAATAAATATGTGCATAGAAAGGTATGAAGGTCCCCTCTATGAAGCATAGAGAAAGAATCCAAACTTGATGCTTAGTGTAGTCAAGTGTCAGATGTAATGATACTTAAGCAAATCCTAAGAGAGAAAACCAAAAGAGAGATCAGCAGGAATCAATTTACCTTCCTTAAACACTATGGTATAAATCGTCACCTTTGGAGGATGACCAGTAAGAGGTTCCAGCTGTTATTTCATCTCGTTTGTCCCCTCATGTGGCAAAGAAAAGGAAGAAAATGTAACTCAGAAGGTAAGAAAATTACATCCACACATGCAAGGAGATGGCAAGACCCATGTAATCATCCTGTGGTGTGAGAGAAGAGGTCTCTGCCCTCCCTCGATTTGCATCTGATAGACAGACAAGAGAGGCAGCATCCAGGGAGCACAAGAAAAAGTACAACAAAGTACAAATCCTTTTTGCAATTGTATTGTAGCTGCTTTCAGCTAACTTCAATTGTTTCTGACTGAAATTCACCCAAACAATACATTGCAGTATGAAGTATTTTATAAATGTCATCTAGCACTGTGGCACCTAATCATGGCCAGTAGGCAACCCTCATGTGTGTTACAGGAATGTCTTTTATGAAAGCAGTTTGTTGTCAGTATGTTGCAATGGGATATGAAACTGCAGGTTTTCAAAACTTTACATAATTGCCCAGATCTATGCGTGATTCCAAATCTTCATTCTGAATTCTCTACTTTAAAACTGCACAAAGGGAATTTAATTTTTCAAGTAGCTGGTAAAGCTAGAAATGAAATATTGCAAGAAAAAATGTCTGGGGCAGACCTTTCTGACCCAAACCTCTTTTGCCAGCAGAACAATTTGTCTTGACAGTCACTGTATGGGCTCCGTCAATTGTAGAGCTGATGTTTGCTTCTGGATTTGCATCATACAACCTCAGTGCATCGATCAGAACATTCTTAAACCTCTGTCCTTTGACGCAAAATCCAAAAGTCCTCTTTTCATGTGCACTCAACAAACAGACATTGATAACCTCAGAACATAAAAATATGATTGATTTTATCTTGAAAGACCTAGAATAATTAAATGCAACCAGCTTGTTTCTGAAAGGTTTCTTTCAGCTTTGCCTCAAGGATGTGACATATTCGCTGCTTGTACTCACTTTTTGATTTCTTTTGCTTTGTCAGGGAAAGCAATGCTGTTATATATCACACAAAATAGTGATGCACTGAAGAGTAATGAGTGACAGAATCCAGCAAAGGAAAAGAGTTCAAATAGAAGAATTTCATATCTTAAGCTGTACAGGATTTTGCCAATAACGCAAGACTGGGCAGATACCATGAACCAAGGTTTGCTTTCCTAAAAGAATATAAAGAAATCTGCTTTCCTCAGAAAAGCAAAAGTAGCCAATAAACGCCTTCATCCTCACTAGAAATGCAAATACAAGGTAATTTTATTCCATAACATTACTTAAGAAAAATTGTGAAGGGCAAAGCTTGGAAGTGAGAGATGCACAATTCATACTTTTGCCTATTGTCCATTTTTTTGCATTCATTTTATTTCACCTTATGTGTCTGAATACCCATGTGCCTTCTGGCATCACCCTATCCAACAGCTTCCTAAATATCTAAAATCTCTTTATGTCCCAGCTTGTAGAACTAGTTCTACTGCTTCACGCATCTACTTGTAAGAAACATTATGGCATAAAAATTGTTTTAAAGCTTTTTTTTAATGTTCTTTCCTACATATGGTCATCTCCTTGATCAGTCTCAGCCTCGGAGTGAATTTTCACTGCCTGACTACTCAAAAGTCTTGTATCTCCAGGTGTGTTCAGGTTTCCTTGCAGTGGATAGAAGTTAACTGTGTAGATAAAGAAGGAGGTATTATGTGTTTGTACAGCACAATGCAGTTGAGCCCTCTTGCTACTCCAGCAACAAAAGTACAGTAAGGCAGTATACATCACAGAAGTGCAAAAGCCTACAAGTAGAAAAATAGCAAAAGGTGTAAGCCAGCAATATACTCTCCTGAAGAAACTCCTGTGAAGTCCTGAAAACTACTCAAGGTTCTCTGAGTGTCCTGAGACATGATTTTGTTCTTACTTTAGCTCTTCAGGGTGTGCATTGGCAACAAAGGTTTCTGACAAGCAGCTGGTGAGGAACAAGTGGCGAGGACATGGTGGCAGCAGCTAGAGTTAGCTTGTGGGGCATGTGCCAGTGTGAGGCACAGCTAGCAAAGGCAAGTTACCTAACATGCAGGTTGGTGGTAACATGCACCAACACACTGAGTCAGGTTGTGCTGCTCACTAAACCTCGATAATTTCAAAATGTGAGTAATTCCATCAGGAGGACCATTTTACTCCCCAGAGAAAAAGTTGTTGCTGTTCTTTAGGAATTAATTACTGATACTCTGCTTTTCTCATCTCCCTCAAATAGGAATATTATTTCTTCTGTCATTTGATTTGTGCGTGAGGTTTGTACTTGTTAAGTCCAGGCAGATGCCAAAGCTAGTAAAAAGTAAGAATTTAGAAGCAGAATACATACAATAACAGTATCTAATAGCTAGTCCCCCTTGATTCATAATAATCACTCCATCCATGATCTCATTTTGACAGCACTAAAAGAGCAGAATAAACAAAACTAACCAGATTCACAAAGACACCACATTCATGGTGGCATATTCTTTTGCAAAGGAAAGCTTATTTTAAAGAAAAATATGAAGACATGAAACCCCAGTGTCCATACGAGGTAATCACTAGCTGTAAATATAAAGTAAATACTTTTACAGAACAGCGAATACATCCATTTAATCACCAGCATATAGCTGCCTCTGTAAATCCTGGATAAGTTAAGATCATAAAATCAATTAAATTATATTACTGCTGTTCTCCCAACTCCCACAGTTATTTTTGATATTTCATTTTCTGACTGTCAGTCTGAATAAGGCATATTGAAATTTAGAGGATATATATAGATAGTACCCACATTTAACTCTTATTGAATGATTGCATTTGAGACCGGGCCTTTTTGTCACTGTAAGGTAGAAAATCCTATGGAGATTAAAGACAAAAGAGATACTGCTGAGAAGACAGTCTTTGGATAAATGAATAAGAGGACAAAGGCAGCATTAGGATTATGTTGGTAATAGACCTCAACCAGATGTTCACTGAGTTTTTGTGCTTTTTAAAAGCAGTGGAGCTTGCCTAAGTGAGCCACTTTCAATAATATTACTGTACCTTGGGGACTCTGAATAACATTGCTATTTGCAAATGTTGTGTTTGATGCTTTTTTTTCCCCAAGAATGACAAATTTAGTAGTTGCTTGTTTTTATTTCTGGCCTTCATGTTTGGTTAGGTTTCTTATAACTGCCTTCCGTATACTATGGCACTCTACATGTGCAATGAGATCTCCCTGACCAGCAAGCAAATGACATATCTTCAACTCTAGTTTTCTGCTTTGCTGAAATTCAGACACCGCCATAAATCAAATTATGCCATCGTCCTAATGAAAAGTACCAAGTTATCTTAAAAAGGAAGTTGAAAAATTATAAAGAACATCTGCTTTTTAATATTTTTAATAATTTATTTAGGGCACGATGCTCACAGTACTGTGTTTGCAGAACAGTGCAGGAGAGGTACAATAGGAAGAGCAGGCTATCTTCCTGTATGGTGTCAACATTTGCCTGCTGATGTATGCTGTGATATTCCACATGTCCTGTTTTATTGATCATTGACACAGCTACTGTTTATTTCTTTGTGCAGAAGACAGGGCACAAGAGCGGGGGCCTTCCACAGCAGCTTTGTTTGCCATTCAGTTCCCTCACTTGTATGGTGATGTTTGTCCTGTCTTGTTCTACTAGTGCTTCCACGTGTCCTGCTTCCATTCTTTCAATGAAGGAGTTTTTTTCTCTCAAAGCAGGAGTTTTACATTGCATATACCTCCATTGTTCCTGTTCCTCTCCCTCTTCTCTGTCTGCCAGGAGCTTGTTCATTTCCCATTCAGACCCTTATATCTACAAGTAAGTTTGCGTGTTGCTCCTTCATTCCTTAGTACTAGAATCATAGAATCATAGAATGTCTTGGGTTGAAAAGAACCTCACAGGTCATCTAGTTTCAACCCGCCTGCTACGTGCAGGGTTGCCAACCACTAGACCAGGCTGTCCATAGTCACATCCAGCCTGGCCTTGAATGCATCCAGGGATGGAGCATCCACAACCAATAATGGAACATAGAAACTGGAACATGAGTCTGGGAGCAATATGTTGGGGGTACTTTAAGTGTTTCTGTCTTATTTCTATTTCATCTTTTTTTGCCTATGGCCATAATTTTCCTGAAAGCTTTTTTTTTAATTTATTTATCAGACATAAGCAAATATTCACAACTGAAATATGAGCACCTAAGGTTCATAGCATCATAGAATCATAGAATGGCCTGTGTTGAAAAGGACCAGTATGAAAGTCCACCCTACTACTGTCAGTGTCTCCTTTTCCATTACACCACACTCTTGGCAATTTTATGCCCCAATTATTGTTTTTTCTTTAGCAACTCCATGCTACCTCCTTATTATTTTTTCAGACAAATGTCTGAAGGAATTACAATAGTTTTGGGAAGAATGAATGAAAGTAAGAGCTAGACATATTGGAAGGTATTAATGAAAGAAGACAATTACAGAATAAATTTTTTTAAGAAATGGACTATCCTCTTCCTTCTTTCTGTAATCAGATTTCCTCCAAATCAAGAATGTTGTCCTCAGTTATCTGCAACATCTTGGAATTCATCAGATGAATCTTACAAATCTGATGAATCTACTGTATCTACTCCTTAGCACTGGTGAGGCCACACCTGGAGTACTGTTCTGGACTCTCCAGTACAAGATGGGCACTCCCTGAAGCAAGTACAGCAAAGAGGCATAAACATGATTAAGAGCATCATCCATATGAGATGCTGAGAGAGGTGGGACTGTTCAGCCTGGAGATTAGAAGGTCTGGGAAACCTCAACGTATGCAAATAAATGAAAAGATGAGAGAAGGTAGGTAGATCTAGGCTCTCAGTGGTGCCCAGAACAAGAGGCAATGGGCACAGACTGGAACACAGGAAATGCCATTTGAATTCAAGAATACACTTCTTAAGTATCAGTGTGATCAAGTACTGACATAGGTTCCCTAGACAGGTATTTAAATCTCCATCTGTGCAGATATTTAGAACATGACAGGACATAGACAATCTGCTATAGCTGATTCTGCCTCGAGAATGAGTTGAAATGGAAGATCTCCTGAGGAAACTCCCTATAAAAAGGATTATTCAATTATGTGAATCAGTCAAGATCCATGGGCTACTGACTAACATACAAGAAAAATGACACCGAGTTTGAGAAAAAGTTTTATGAACATTGGTAAAAGTTTATCTGAGATTCTGTACTCTATTCTTTATACACAGGGAATTGTAACTGACATAAATTGGAGGACAACTTTTATGGTTAAAGGTCTGTGGCAGATAAAATATATATATATATAGTTAGGCTTACAGTGAGAACATTTTTCCTATGGAGAAGTCAATTTTTTGCTAGATAAAATAAATACTTTTTTTTTTTTTTTCCTCTTTAAATTAGCTATTATCAAATAGAAGCAATTTATCTCTTTTGTAAGGTTAGGCAAATAATCCATCCAGAATTAACATGCAGCTTCAATCCCCAAGTATATTTTGTAGGAAATTATTTTAAAATAAGATTCAAATCTTTATAATTAAGAAGGGCAAATGTATTAATAAGGATAAAGGGATACATTTCTAATCTCCAAGTTATGCAAATTACTCTGTGATTTATGTCATTTACTTCAGAGCGAGAAGAACAATGGAGCTTTTTCACACGTGTGACAATCATTCTCATTTATGTGCTTGACACATTGCAACTGGATATTTATTCTTACGAAGTAGACTTTAGTGTCATTGAAACTGTAAGTGCATATCTTTTATTTAAATACATTCACACTTTTAAAACCACGATATGTAGAAATATTTTTCTTTATCATTTACGCAGTTCTCCAATCTTGACCTGTTATTGTCCGAATTATTTGCTAAAAACATAATTACAGGTGATTAAAGGGACAACTTTGTTTCAGACAAAATTCTACGTTTCATTTAAGCCTTTGCTTATTTAGCCCACGTTCCAAACATGAGACTAGCCAAATGTCAAGTAAGTTTGAATTGTGTTGCTAATAGCCATGCAAATTCAAACACTTTGTTGCTGTCTTCCTTTTCACTTAGCTAATACAACAAGGAAGAACCACCTGATAATACCAAGATTGGGCTAATCGCTGTCGTTACACAGTGTGTATGCAGCACACGGAGACTCTCTGTATGCTCTGCTGAGGGATTAGACAGAATATGCCTTGATAAAACAGAGCAGCGGCACAAGGAGATGGCTGAGCTGGCTGGAAACAAGATGAGGACAAATAATGTGCTAATGCAGTGAGACTACTTTATAAGCAAGCAGCTCCTTTATAAGTAAATGGGAAAGCTCAGCGCAGAGCTTCATGGTGTCATGCGGACATGTTTTACTGACAGACAAAATCAGCAGTAGGTGCAAAGTACTTAATGCACCACTTCTCAAGCTTTTTGCCATGTTTCCCTGCTTCTCAGCGGGGAGTACATTCCAGTGCTTTTCATTCCACCTACCTGGAGGTTCTCACCCTGAGCTGCACACCCTGGAACTGTTTCACAGGTTAAGACCTAGGGAAGGGGTGCTTTGCCAGGGTGGCAGATTGTGGATTTCTGTAAGACCGTAGCCAGGGGAATGCAACAGTTGGGATAGGTAAATTGTGCAAATCAATGATATGAAGGAAGGAATGCACAGGCCCTGCATGCAAATTTCTTCTAGTCTTTCCAGGAAACCCTTGGGAAAACTGTCACAGTGAACCATGGGCTTCTGCATTTTGTTTTTGCTCTATGTGCTCAGCTTCAACCACAGTCTTCTCAGCACCATGCTATTCCTCATTCTTGTATTTTGACTTTTTGGTACATTGCCACTGCTGCTTCTACAGGCTCCCAAGTAACACGTCCTCCTCGGATATACTCCCTATTTACAAAATAAAATAAAATAAAATAAAATAAAATAAAATAAAATAAAATAAAATAAAATAAAATGGAAACATATTTCCTTTCCTTTGTTGATATTTCCTATAATTTTCAAAGCCCCTATGCCAATGAGCTCACATTCATTTTCCTATTCAATACCCAAAATTCCTTTGAATGTAATAACTCTCCAATTTATATACCCCAAAACACATCTACGTGCTGGATTGGCTGACTTTTTTTATACAGTCTTAGGAAAATACAATGACTCCTCAATGTAATTGATCTTGTGTAAAGACAGAGAAAAATATTGGAATGCCTGATCCCAGGAGGACTCTCAAATCTGGAAACTACATTCTGTCAGCAATATCACTTTCCAGTAGTCAGACTCAAAAACCTTCATTACAGTCATGGCTAACAGGCAATATTTCTTCACTTTGAAGGAGTATGCAGTTCTGCTCCTTAAGGTATACAGTGCAAGGGATGGAGGAGGGGCAAACAGAGTCCCAAGTAAAGGAATCTATTCCTTGCCTTCCTTGCCACAGAGCTTTGTAGAAAACAAAAACATATCGAAGAAAGGTCTTAAAACATGGGAAGCAATTTGCTCTCGGATATTTCTTGCCCTTTGGTTTAAATTTCCAATAGAAAATGAATTATTTCTGCAGAAAAATTTAGGCAGTTTAGTAGCAAAGACAAATGTTAATAGTGCTGGCATCAGTGATGGTGTCCCATGATAGAATAGCCAACTCACTAAGTGACCAAGGCAGTTACTTCTATCTGATGTTAAAACTGTTTAGTTCAACTGATGACAAGGCAGCCATTCCTTCATGGCATTGTTATTGCAGAGTGTTGCAGAAAACATATATGACTGTTCTAAAGGAGATGCTTTCCTTTGCTACTTATTCATTCACCTGAATGTCCTTCAGGACTAAATCTGTGACTGTTCTGCATACAGAAATAGAGATCACATGGCTCCATTTCTATAAAAAGTTCACTTAAATAATTGTAATGATGTGAACAAGCCCATTGGAATATAAGCACAGTTTTAATGTGCATAAACTTATTTTTATATATAACAGCACCTTAAATATGTGACCTACAAATAATATAACTATGCAAATATATCAAATGATGGGAAATGTTTTACATACTGGTCTGGAAGCTCACATTTCCAATAGCTTTATCTCTTTCTTCAGAGGTTTTCTAGAAAACAAAGAGGGGTTCTTTACTTAAAATTTATTTTAAGTAAAGAACTCTAGCCAGTAAAATCATGCAAACTATTGTTTTAGGCATAGCCACATACCATATTCATGCCACATTCATCAGATCTCAGCTAACAAGCTGACAGAACTTTAAAAAGCTACATGGTTGCTTCTCAGTTCCATTCTGCAGACATATTTGGGTTCATGCAGTCAACAGATTTCAAAATGCCAGCAGAACTGCTGAATAACCAGTTGCTTTTGAAATAAGAAGCTTTGAGAGAAAACAGATTTTCAATTGTTGAAGAAGGATTTACAGGAGACGTAGAAATGACAGCACCACTTGCAGAACAATAAAGCTACGTGTAGTGTCCTCTGCAAACTTATAAAGCACTTAAATTTAAAAGTCAGTAAATAAAAAAAAAAATCCAAAAACTATTTTTTACTTCAGGAAGAGAGAAGACATTGTCTTTGAGAGAATATTTGAGATTTTTTTTTTCCCATGAAGATATTTAGAGATAGATGATTTCAGAAGAATATATTAAAAATCATTTAAAAATACAAAGTTCCATAGTTTTAATCTTTTTTTTTCCCCCAGAAGAACTCTAATTTAGAAGAATTTTATGCAGTTAATCAAGCCTCAGAATTTAAAAGAAATTAAAAAAACAATGAAATCTATCTGCTGTGCAGACACATTGGGTCCATGCAGTATATCGTACACATAAGTCACCACAAAAGAAATTGCCTCTATGCAGGAGTGTCTTTTACTTCAGGGGAAATGATCCATCTCCACCAGAACATTAAAAACTTTCAAAAAACCTTTCAAGCTTATTTCCCTGCTGCACTAAGCACAGAGAATACACGTGCCAAAACCAAGCCCTACATCAGCATGGGATGCACCATACACAGCAAGGACAAGACACATACCAGGAGAGGTCATATATCAGTCTGGCATAGCAGCCCTCATCTGTCTGTGCTTTTTGCAATGGCATGAATAAAAAGGACTTACTCCTATTTCCATTGTTAACCTATTCTCATTCTTTTTTTTTTTTTCTTTCTTCAGAAAGTGTCAATTAAATAAATTAAACTGATAATACTAATTGAATAGTGGGTTAGTACTGTGCTCAAAGTAGACAGAGCTCTCCCGTTTTCTTTCACGGAGGCTAATAAGAATACTGATCAATAACTGCTTTTGTCCAACTTTGCATAAGGCAAAGTAGCAACGGTAAAGATATTTACATCCCTCAAGACATCAGTGTTTGCGCAGACACTTTACTCATCTTCTCCAAATCCCCACTGATTTCATGTCATCATCTAATAAAGCTCAAAAAGTCAATAGGCCATTAATACCCAGAACAAACACCTAAATAAAATTAATCTTCTGAGTGTTTTAAAATGCCCTGGAAATAATTACTGTGTTGATCATTAAAAAGGAAATGGGATGGTCAAAACTGTAATAGCATCATTAATTACTATCAATATCTGATGTTAATTCTTATTAATAAAATAATCATACTACTATTAAGTGGCTAACACATTTGTCAGCATTCAAATAAGACATTAACCAAGGAGCACATCCTAGAACATTTTTATTTGAAATATTTTCACAGAATAGCTTGGGTTGGAAGGGACTTAAAAATCATCCAGTTCCAACCCTCTGCCTTGGGCAGGATTGCCAGTCAGTAGATCAAGTTTCCCAGGGCCTCATCCAACCTGGCCTTGAATGCCTCCAGGGATGTGGCATGCACAGCTTCTCTGGGCAATCTGTTGCAGTGCCTCACCACTCTCTTAGTAAAAAATTTCCTCCCAGTATCTAACCTAAGTCCTTCCTCTTTTAGTTTAAAAATCTTCCTCCTTGTTCTATCACTATCAGACCACATAAAAAATCAGTCTCCCTCCTGCCTGTAAGCTCCCTTTAAGTACTGGAAGGCCACACTGAGGTCTACCCGGAGCATCCTCTTCTCCAGGCTGAATAACCCCAGCTCTCTCAACCTTTCTTCACAGGAGAGGTTCTCCAGCCCTTTGATCATCTTCACAGTCCTCCTCTGGACCCTCTCCAACAGCTCCCCACTCCTCCTGTACTGGGAGTCCCACACCTGGACACAGTACTCCAGATGGGCCTCACAAGGACAGAGTAGAAGGTAACAATCACTTCCCTCACCCTTCTGGCCAATCCTCTTTTGATGCAGCCCAGGATATGGTTGGCCTTTCAGGCTGCAAGCACACACTGTTGGCCTGCAACAAGCTTTTCATCCACCAGAAACCCCACCTCCCCTTCACAGGGCTGCTCTCAAAGAGTTCTTCTCCCAGTCTGTACGCATATGTTGGGATTGCTTCAACCCAAGAGCAACACCTTGTACTTGGTCTTGTTGAACCTCATTTAGTTCTTATGGATCCATTTCCTAGGCTTGTCCATCTTCCTCTGGATGGCATCCCTTACTTCTCTTGTACAATTGCAACACTTAGCTTAATGTTATCTGTAAACTTGCAGAGAGTGCACTCAATCCCACTGTCTATGTCATCAATACATGTCTTAAAAATCACTGGTGCCAAGACTCATCCTTGGGGGCACTGGCTTCCACCTGGACATAGAGCTTTGGATCAGAAAATTTTCTTTTTGAAATTTGTAATTATCATATTCCTGACTGTTTAACAAAGCATACTACATGGTCACAACATACTACCTACTATCTGCATAATGTTAAGAATAATGAGGAGGTACCAGTTTACTGACAACAGCATCACAAGGCGTGCCACCATTTTTGTTGTTGGGCCTAGCCATGCCCTGTGGTGGGGCCATTGGATATGACTGGACCAAACAATGGTCAGCACAGGGTAGTCCCAGTTTCTCTTTACAGCCCCTTGCTGTGGATAACCCAGTACATTGTGAAACCAGTATGTTCTTGGATGGTCCCAGAGCTCCATGTGTGTGCCAAGTATGGATTTTTTACCACACTGACCATGCAGGTTTTACCCTCTGGAGAGCAATGGCAGCTGTGATGTTTTTCACACAGTCAGGATGTACTGACCTTCACTGAGAGCTGTGGTATAGACATAAATTTCTTCTACTGTGTGTTGCCACTCCCTTCTAGTGTGATGCTTTACTAGATCTGGCACTAGCTTGTCTGCTAATACACTAGTTGCAGGAGAGAATTAAGGCTTAGAAAGTTTCTCCTAAATGTTATAAATTTATGGTGGGGATGGACCACAGTACTCCAAAGGTACTTCTCCCTCTGACAGATGCCACCTTGCTAAAAGGCCCAGCTTATCATGTTCTACTGAATCTGAAACACTTCTATAGTTGGGACCAGTGAAACAGTTTTTCATTGAGTTTGCCTTTGGTCCTTCTACAGGTTCCGACTTGTCAATTAATTCTCTATGCTTTGAATTTCCCTCTCTCTGATCTGCCTCCCACCCCACACCTGATGCTTACCAATTATTCTATTAATGAACCGATGTAATTAATTTTACAGAGACAAAACCTGCAGAAAACAGTTCAGAATTATGAGATTTGCTACAACTGACTGTGCTTATTACCTATGGAAATATAAATGCCCAAAGAAGATAAAATGCTTATCATAATAATGAAAAGAAATAAAAATCAAATTAAAATGCTGGTACTTATTAACTGAACAATACTAGTGGGGGAAAGAAAATTTACATGAAACAATTACAGATACCAAGTAGGCTTGAAACTCTCAAAACACAACTTATGAGTGAAAAGTTCATGCTTTTCCATACAATATTATTACGAGAAATAGAGTCCAATATTAATATCCTATCAGTACAATGCATATGTCATTTTTGTTGCTGTAATACAGTTTTTTTTACAATGATCAATTCCCAATTATTAGCCTGAAAAGGACCTTAATAGATAGATAAAGAGATGAATACCTCATTATTATACAGCCAACATCAAGTACTTCCATCATTTTTTCCTTTTTCTTTCAAAGGAGGAAATTAAACCTCTGCTTATAAGATTTATTAGTCCTTCAAAAAACAAAACCATTAGAATGAGTGACACATGATCAGAAAAAGTGTATTCTGAGTGTCTTAGAAGTTAATAAGCTGTTGGACTTTGAGATATTAAAACAATAAATTTAAGATACAAATTCACGAACAAGAAAAGTTGTAAAGTGTTCTATAGGATTCCATTTAGTCACTTCACGACAGTGAGTCTCTGTATATTATAATTCAAATCAAAATCCATAATAGAGACAAGAAGAAAGAAGGTGGAGGAGAAGGACACTGCTTTAAAGGACAGGAAGAGCTTTTATCTGCCCCCATATAAGAGGAGCTCACTAAGAGGGGCCAAATAGAGTGAGAAGGATGAAAGAAAATGGAATTAAGGTATCTTGATCTACTTTGGTCATTTTCTTTGTGTGCCTCTTTTCAGCATATCAACTTGAATTTAGCTGTCTCCATAAGGACTAATCTTTGAACTATTTGTGAAATCCACCAATCACAAATATTTTTCTTACTTATTCTTGTATATAAAAGCACATGTATAGCAGCAGTCATAATGCTTGCATTTTAAAAGTCAGTTATCTGGCACTGTGTTCTGCTGATTCATTATGACTATATGGAATTACAAATAGTTGTGGTACCACACTGGGAAAGGGAGTACAGAAAACTAATAAAAAAAGACAAAAAATCATCAAGATAATCTCATCAAAAGTTTTAAAAAAGAAATGTGATTGTGAGCAGTTTGTTGCATTAAAACTTTATCACTAATGAAACAGCATTTGTAGGTTTCGGAAATACGAGATGTCCAGCAACTTTCAAAAATGTGTAGAATTCACAGTAAGGGAAATAAATCTTGGCAGGAATTATCACCAAGGTTGGAAAAGACCTCCAAGATCATCTAGTCTAACTATCCACCCACCATCAGTCCAATAAACCATGTCCCTTATCTGCCCAACACAGCTCCCAGCCTTCACATCTCTCACAAGTTCTCCTTTTTGTGAACAGCAGGTCTATTGGGACACTTCTGCTGCTACATTCTCTTACCAGCTGTACCAGGAAGTTAGCTTCCAAACACTCCAGAAACTTACTAGACTTCTTTCTCTGCACTGTATTATATTTCCAGCATATACCAGGGAAGTTGAAGTGAAAACATGAAAACAAAGGCTGGTAATCATGCAATTTCTGCCAGCTGGTTGTAGCGCATCTCATCCACCTCTTCTTCCTGGTTAGGCAGTCTGTAACAAATCCCCACAAAGATGTCAGACTTGTTGGTCCTCTCCCTGATCCTTATTCACAGGTACTCGACATTATAATTCCCAGCCCTGAGCTCAACAACATCAAAACACTCTATAATATAGAGAGACATACCACCGCCCCTCCTTCCTTGTCTATCTCTTCTGAAGAGCTTATAGCCATCCACTGCAGCACTCAAAAAGTGTTAATTATAAAGAATTATAATAAGCTTAACTATAAAGAATTATAAGAAGCTGAATCTGCAAGTGTTAGCAGAAGATATTCCTAGATGGGGAGAGAGCGTGACAGAAAACATAAAGCTGCTTGTTTAAAAAAATTTAAGTAGTGAATATAGATCTCACTAAATAATAGAATAAAACCCAGAGAGGATAACCAAGATGATAATAAAGGAGATATTATATCAACATGAATAAATTTTCTGCAATAAATGACCAATCCAAATTCAAATAGTTTCTATTCTATGCAGCCACATCCTTAAAGTCAGAAATACTCCCATCAACACCATATGGGAAATGAAACTCTATGATCAGTATTGACCATATGACATTATCACTGCATTAAAACATGGGCTAGAAAGAAGATTAATAAATTGTTGAAAACCATATCTTAGCAACAAAGATCAAACTACTCAATTGCAGCATGCTGCCTCAGATGAGGGCTTCAATTTTATTCTTAATTTATGGGAATACAATTACAGACTCTGGACAGTCCTTACTCTCTAATAAGTAAAGCATCAAATAGAACATAATGAAAAATAAATGGGCCAATTGCTGTGTGAGGTCAAAAAGCCTGCTTTACTCTTTGACTTTAACAGTATTGCACTGGGTGCAAATTAGTATTAGCATTTGAATAATTCTGTACAAGACAGTCAATTTGTATGATGAAAATAGAACTTGCCTACTCAATACTCTATTTACAATTGCAAATGAAGGACTAGATTGATAAATCATCCAATTTCTGCCAACTTCTACACAAATAAGTTACCTATGGGCTGGAATTAATTTGTTGCAATGATATTGCAAGGTCAGACACTATGAAGAAGCATTGTGCCAACCACATCTCCACAAAGAGATGATGGCTGAGTCATCTGTTCGTCCTTTTCAGGTTTAGAACTGATGTCTTTAGCAACTTTTTTGATGCGAAAAGGTGATGGCAGGCCAGAGGAGGAGCTTCTGAACCAGCAGTTTTACAGTGACCTGTAGACAGAATGGAGAACAGTAGTTGCATTCCTAGTATTACTGCTGGTTCAAATACAGTGGAAATGGAATTCAGTGAACAAATTAGCATCCTCAAATAATCTCACATGCCAGGCTGCTACGGGCAATAGGTGAATATAAAATTCCTATCAGCATTCTTCATATGTAATTTTAACATACACCTTTCCCCTCAGAAGTGTCATCCATTGAATCATTCGCTTTATCTAGTGTCTTCTGACTCAAAGTTTTGAGAAAGAAATGTAAAAAACTACAAACTCTCTCTGCATGAAGAGAAGAAGCAAAACAGAATATGAAGTTAAAGAAGAAAGAAGTTTTTCCTTAGCTACTGCCAAGTATCAAATTAGTTTCTGTTCATTTGAAGACTCACTCTATATTAACTTTTCTTCTGACATTATAGGAAACAGATCTTGCCTGAGGCTTCATCCTTTAAAGACTATTTCTGAGATGTTTTGTCTGTAATTGTTGGTTGTTCTGAGGTTGCCTTGTTCTTAGATCACAGTTTGTGAGGAGAGAAATCTGAACAAACATATTATTTTTAAAACTATGATGATATATGATAGCAAAATGTCATTCAAGTTCCGCTTCTGTGTAGTGATCCTTTCTCTGCATACATGAGATATACACATAACGATGCATTTAAAGGGAAAAAATTCTATTTGAAAGAACAACAACACAACACAAAACAAACAACAACAACAAAAACTGCTCAACAGTTTAAAATGCAGAATAAAGCTTAGCCAAAAAAAGAAATCCATATCAATCCCTATGATTCCCCTTGCCTCCAGACTGTGATGGAAAAATGAAGCAATTAAAATAAAAAACAGGAAGTTTTTTAAGCCTGCTTGGAGAACAGAGTGAAGGACAATGGTGTAGTAAGTCTTAACATGATCAGTCCTGACTCACCTTCCTACTCAACACATAGCCCTGTACACAAAACTCAATTGAATTTAAAACTGGACAGTAAGATTGTTGACCCTGAGTACAGCTTCTTCTGCATACCACCGAGGAGCTACTGTTAGTAACTATGGATAGCTATTCTTGAAAACTTTATTTTCGATGTGAGAATAAAAAAAGCAAAGAATGTCTCTTTAAAGACAAAACAAAGCCATCCTAAAGGGAGTACACTCAAGTTCTTTCTTTATTCAGTAATGAGAAGTGTGTGCTTCAAAACTCCTTTGAAAAGAAATTTCGTGCACCTAATTTTGGTGTCCAAGTGCTTAGGTGTATCTCCTCATCGTGTGTCAATTACATTATTACTGGGGTTAAGCCCTTGTAATCCATTTTGCACAATGTGAAGGAAGCAACAGAAGGTCTGTTTTTCATTCATTTCTTTTTCTGCAGAAGAACATCCCAAGGCAAACTGGCTCATACAAAACACACCTCGTTCTAGGAATATTTTCTTAGGACACATTTTTTCCAGTTAGTGCCTACAAAATTGTATGAAAAAAATACTAACATAAACACAACAGAACAGTTGTAACTGCAAATACACTTTTGAATGAAATCTTTATCTTCTTCCCTCTGGAATAAGCAACTAACCAACTGCATAGGAGTCAGTTGCGCTACACCACTCCAGGTTTCAAACCACATCAGCTGTGTTATTGTCTGCTTCTTTCAGCAATAAGACAGCAATAGTCTTTAGCTACTGACCGGTGTCATGGTTCCCCACCTAGAAGATGGCTATAACTTCATGCTCTCTTATCAGACATGACTGGTGAAATATATAGCTATGGCTGTAGCAACTCTGTACAATTAATACCAATAGCTGTAAGTATTACCTTTATGACAGCTCTTAGATTGGTGAGAGCTATTAAAAATATTATTTGTTTCTATAAAAAGCAGACCTCAGTGAGTAAACAGCTCTAAGTCTTGTATTATATTATCTTAAGTAAGGTATCTGAGAAAACCCATTTGAGTATGCTGAGACTTCCTGCAATATCATGTAACTGTTCAAAATTACAAGTTAAGGATTTATACTGCAAGGTTAAGCATTTTTTTTGTAGCTTTTCAGTCTGACAGTACAAAGTGCTAGTTATACATGACATAATGAAGTCATACAAGACAGAAATGAATTATGCATGAAACCGGTCATGCTGATTTCGAAATATCTTGCATGCATTATTTTCCACATATTATTCTACATGAAATAAAAACTGGGATCAAATTAAATGGAAGAGCTTCACAGAAAAATAACCAAAATCACATAAACTTTTCAAACTGTCACCATTTCTTAAGTTGCCATGGTTCAATCTCTCCCCACCAAGTTCAGGTCTGATACTCTGCTGTGTTTTGGGCTGGATGTAGCAGCAGTGTAGTCTCTTAGCAAATTTGAGGTGCATGCAATAGAAAAATAAGCACTTAGTATGCCACAGGTACTTAAAATAAGGAAAACAAAATATATTTTTTCTTAGAGTTCTTGTAAAATACAGAGCATGGGCTGAATCTAACCTTCACACTTGAATCTTGTTATGAAATTCTCTTCCTCCTTAACATGTTACCTTAGTTAGGGGTCTCCATCTTTAAATTACTATAGAAGAAAAATAATATGAAATAAATGATTCCCAAGTTACTTTTCCTTGGTGAAATTTGCAGTTTTTCATAGAATAATGTCATCATTTATTAAATCCACTTGTTTCACTAACGTAAGTAAGAGAATATTTTTTTCAATAGAGCTGACACTTCAGTGATTTCTGTCCATGTATTCTTGCTCTGTTACTAAAGAATGTTCAATTTATGAGACAAAAAAAGAAAGAACTGTTTCATGAATTCATTTATAACAATGGAGAAAAGAATGAGCGAAGCAGAATGTTACAGCAGAAAAAGTTCCTTGCAATGAGCAAGGCACTACAAATACACCTAGTGATCTTGAAAGTATATTTTTTGTTCTCTGTGATGAGGAAAAATGTATAAGGCAGTTCAGTCCTTCAGAGGTCTGAATTTTGTCTGCTTTGATATGAATACTGAGACAACTGTTTGGAGTGCTGTTCCTGATAAGAAATAAAGTAAGGTAGAAGAATGCATTTGAACAGTGTGTGGATAGTCACACTTGTAATGATTAAACACAGTTTCATGCAGAGCAATTTCAAAAGCAAAATCATTACAAAGGGAACAAAATGTACTTTTACAAGAGCTTTATCTGACGTGACAACTACGTTCTAATGTTAGTAACATATGCGGGTTTCATAGTCTCTATTTTGATTGTTTATACAGTCTGTTATCTGTGCCACAACCCCAATAATTACAAAACTAAGTAGCACACATTCCTGCATATCATTTATTTCTGTTTTTCATCCTTACCTTTTTCCCTTCTTATCTTTATTCCCAATTTTGCAATGTTCTGCTCTTACTATGTTTACTCTTCTGAGGAGAAGGATCATGGACAAGCATAAAGAGTGGAAAGATGAACTTAACAGAGTGTAAGGGAGGTAGAGAAGAAACCAGAGATTTCTGAGGAGCCAAAAACACTGAGACATCATTAGAAAATAGTTTAAATGCAGGCTTGTTTGAAAGTCTGAATCACTTCACTATTTCATCTCAAACATTCATATACTAGTGAGCTGCAAAGTGCAGGCAGTGCTAGAAAACATTTTTTGCTGAAAAGAACCAGACAGAAAGTGGTCTTGATGGACCATAGCTTCAATATGAATCAGCAATGTACCCTGTTGTGACAAAGGTTAAGTGCATACTGGGCTGCATTAGCAAAAGCTTAGCCAGCAGGTCAAGGAAGTCAATTATTTCCCTTTATTCAGCACTAGCAAGGCTGTATTTGAAATACAGTGTTAGTTCCAGGCTTCCCAGTACAAGGAATATGGCATAAAACTGAAGAGAATACAGAAGAAGGCCACTAAGATTGTTAGGGAGGGGACTGGAGCACTGGCCATATTCATGGAGACTGAGAAAAGCTGGATTTGCTCATGCTCAATAAAATATGGCCCCTGGAGGATCTGCTTTATTTCTTTCACCTTATTCTTTCCATTTCTTCTTTTAAAGGAGGAATATAGAGAAGACAGAGCCTGTTTCTGAGACCCACACAACCAAAAAAGACAAGTCACAACTTTCACTAGCTTCAACAGAACAAACTCAAATTGGACATAAGGAAAAAATTCCTTCCAAAAATGATTTAAGTGTTGGAGCAGGATGCTTAAAGACAACGTGACAAGGAAATATTCAGAATCCAACCAAGTAGGGCGTGGGGCAACTTCAACTACTTTCAGAGCAAGATCTACTGTGATCAGGAAGTGGGACTGAATAACTTTCAGAAGTCTCTTCCAACCTGAGTTATTTTATGAACTATGAGGATATCATTTTGCTACTTATCCACAAAGCAATTGCAACACCATAATTCTGCAGTCATTTTTATACAGCATAAACCAGCTGAATAAAGAGATCCAGTCCTACTCCCTTGCTCAGCTATTCATTCTCAGCCTTATATTAACTCCTCACTTGTGCCAACACAAAAGCTCATGATTCCAGGTGCTAAACCAGATGGAGAAACTGGTCCAAGTTAAAAATGGAATATTTATCTTGCTTGCTCCTCTGTCATCCTCTTCCTTTGTCCAACACAATTGTTTGTGTGAGCAAAGCAGCAGGAAAAGTAAGCTGGGGAAAGCTGAACTGCCTCTTCACAGCTGCAGGAGTTTAAAGTGATCGTTAAACCACAGCATAAATTTCTCTAGCTTGTCCACAGCCAATGGCTTCAACTCTCTTGTAATAAACTGTTTCTATGGGTATAATTCTCTTCTTGTGGTTTCTGCTCAAAGTCTGCTAACCTCAGCTGGTGAGCTGTGGCCTCTGTGGCATGTTACATCTGTTGTGCAATAACAACCATGCCACAAGCCAAGTATCAAAAAATGCCAGATGATTTTTCATCCCTGTCTTTTTTTTTTTAATTCCTTATTTACAGAGCATTAAGGGCCTCAACTGCCCCTAGAGAGGATCCTGCTTTATTATCTAAAACATTATGACAAAATTCAAGCTCCCTGGAAGTGATTTAAGCTGAACCTCTTCCTCCCTCCCTCCCTCCCTCCCTCCCTCCCTCCCTCCCTCCCTCCCTCCCTCCCTCCCTCCCTCCCTCCCTCCCTCCCTCCCTCCCTCCCTCCCTTCCTTCCTTCCTTCCTTCCTTCCTTCCTTCCTTCCTTCCTTCCTTCCTTCCTTCCTTCCTTCCTTCCTTCCTTCCTTCCTTCCTTCCTTCCTTCCTTCCTTCCTTCCTTCCTTCCTTCCTTCCTTCCTTCCTTCCTTCCTTCCTTCCTTCCTTCCTTCCTTCCTTCCTTCCTTCCTTCCTTCCTTCCTTCCTTCCTTCCTTCCTTCCTTCCTTCCTTCCTTCCTTCCTTCCTTCCTTCCTTCCTTCCTTCCTTCCTTCCTTCCTCTTCCTTTTTCCTTCAGTGGAGGAACCTAAAAGGAGTGGCCACTGAAAATATTGTTCTTAATTGTCCACCTCCCAGTAGGCCTAATACTTGTGTAACTGTGAATGATAATAGTTGGGGAGGAAAAAAAACCAACATTTTTAGGAAGCCTTTGGATAAAGATGGCGCTACACAAGCACATCATTAATGGCTGTTAACATGCAGCCAACACCTCCATCAGCTCCAGGCCTGGAGATTCCTCCTGCCTGCCTGCTGGAGTCCAGAGCACTGCACCAAGAGACCCAGAGCCTCCATCCCATGCCCACAGGCACAGCTACTGCATGCTCCTTTGTATGTTCAGCTGGCACTGAAGCCAAGCATGTATCTCACACAGACACACACTGTCTCACACATTGCACTAGCATAGACAGCCTCAGTCCCGATAGGTTGGCCCAGACAGCAGGCTCTTGGTGCAGGCACACACACACCTTCAACACAGGATTTTACTGACTGGCTAACTTTAATGAAGAAGATGCTCTCACCTTGCATATATACCTATACATATATCATTCATTTGGGCCTACACATCTTTCCAAATGATCAAAATTCATATTAACCAAGTCAACGTGATCACTTTGCTAAACAGCCTCTGTGAAAAACAAAACAAAACAAAACAAAACAAAACATCTTATTGAACAGAAATTTGTTTCCAAACACATTATTACTCTCAAAATGCCATCTACAAAATATTACAGGTTGCCACTCTTCACCTCAAGCATGTTTCACTTCCTGTGTAAATTCTTGAATAAAACACCGAAGAAAAATTTTAAATACATAAAAATGTTGAAGACACAAACACAGGTCACAAGAATTTTATTGACTCTGTTTTCAGTGATCTTTAAATGTAGTTGCTGAGCAGAACTGACCAGAATTTGGGGTTCTCATGGTGTGAAGGGTACAAATGCATTACTGGAATGGCATTTAGGACTGGAGTTTCTGTTCAGCCTCAGGTTCACTATGTGGCTGGTGACAACTCACTTGAACTACTTTAGTTCTTAGTTCCTTTTTCTTTGAGATGGCGGTAAGCTTTCCCACTTCGCAGTGCTATTCTAAAGATCAGAACATTCCAGTTTTGAGGTGGTCAGACATGAAAGTCACAAGGCCTAAAAATGAAATACCTTGATGAGGATACTGAGTAAAGGCTCCCTTCAAAGCAGAAGGGTACAGAGAAGATTTTGAAAAGCACCTCACCTAAGAGGTTCAAAGCACAAAAGAGAAGGAGGGAATTCTTTTTTACCTGACTTCAGTCAGGTGCCTACATTAACAGACTAGTCAGAGTTAAAAAAAAAGAACCGACATATAATATTTGGAAAGCAATTTAAGTTGCATACCATTAAGCTTTAGAGGAACTTCTTTAGCTGCATCAACAGTAAGAAGCCTTCCCTGGTCCAGGCATATGCTGACTGTCAGGGCTAAACACACGCACCAACCTCTCTTCTGTCCAAAGGACTTCTTTTCTTCATCTAGGTTATCTTGTTCTGTGCATATACACAGAACAATATCTAGGCATATCTAAGCTACGATCACTAACAAATGTGCACAGACTACAGATCTCTGAACATTGTGAGATACTCAAACCATCACATTGGGCTCTAATCCTTCTCTAGTTCTCTTTGTGCATGATTGCTGTTAGCTCATTGTTCAGTCTTGGATGCATTCTTTTTTTTTTTTTTTTTTGATAATTTCAATTAAATTCAGTTTTTTATTATGAAAAAATACAAATATGCAATGTAAAAATAATGTATATAATATAAAAAATAAATATAAATACATGTAAAGTAATATATATAAAACAAGAACACAGAAACTTCACATGCAAATAATAAGGTATTCTTTCTTTGTTAACATTGTTAAGGTTGCATGTGTCCACCCAGTATACATCTCTAATAAAATTATTCACATAACATCCAACACTTAGCAGCATAATTTCAAAATCTCTCACTTATCAAACCTTGAGGGCCATAGAGCAGAACATACCAACTCAGAGAAACACTTCATATCCTCAACCACTTGATGATGCACTGTTGTAAAGACAGATTTATAACAACTTCTTAAACTCCATTGCCAGTCTTCAATTCTTCTTTTATTTCTTTCAGCTAATTTCCTGCTGCACATTGAGAGCAAGCATGTGTAATGAGAAGAAACAGAAGAGGACTCATAAAACATACGGACTAGACTTCCCAAAATTTCTAAATTATGCATATAAAAGCTAATAGTAGATAACTGACCACGTGCAACACACACACCTGACTTGACCTGCATAGTAGGTATTGGATCCATGAGTTAAGTCATGCAATTGGTTGTTTCAAGTTGTGAATATCTAGTTTGAAATTGCATAGTTTGAAATTAAATCTATTTACTACAACAAATCTACTGACACGTATTCTGTAAATTCAAGAATAAGGAGCTGCAAAAAGCAGCTAGCATGCCACAATACAAAATGCTCTCTGAAGGAAAAAAAAAAAAATGAAAGAAAACTTACAGACAGCTTGTTTATGACTCGAAGAGTGTAAACACACATCTATTTTATTTAACTCAGTAATCCTCTGACACAACTTGTGATGTGTTTGATAAGCAGGTTTCTTGTTCATCTTCCATTATAGAAGTAGCTTTGCTTTCCCCAGGGGAATTGGCAGCTGGCAGCAATCAAAACCATCTAACTGCCAGTATCTCATTTAAAGAGAATGACATTCAGCTACAAAACTCCAAAATGACTTTAATTCACTGTACTATACTATGCATCTCAATGAAAAATATGTTCTCACTTAGAAAAAGACATTTAGACCTTTGCTTCCCATGGAGGATTTTGATCATTAAGCAGTACTTCAGAGGTATCAGCTCCTGATGTTGTTTGCTCTTGACCAGACAACTAACATTCTAACCTCAGCCACAAGGTAATCCATCTAGCATAATCCAGTTTGAATATGTTGTTAAATAATGTTAAGTCATCTTCTTTAGAATTAATCTATATGGCAATTCAGTTTCTGCATGGCAAGTTATCCCATAAGTTTCCCACAAAATATGCTGCAACAGAGATTCCCACTTATATCCTAGGATTCTGAAAGAATAAAACTCATACTAACAAGCTGCTTAACAGCAGAAGACAAAAGAACATTTCCTTAAAACTGTGAAGAATATCTAGTTCTGTCAGCA
This sequence comes from Chrysolophus pictus, assembly GCA_037305975.1. Lineage (NCBI taxonomy): Eukaryota > Metazoa > Chordata > Aves > Galliformes > Phasianidae > Chrysolophus > Chrysolophus pictus. Next base: position 34,549,985 of record CM074576.1, on the reverse strand, counting down.
TCTTGTCCTGACTTTGGAAAATGTTGGGAATTTAGTCCTCTAACCTAGTGTACACTAAGTAGCCTGAACTAGGTAGTGTCTCCCGAGCAAACTGCAGTTCCCAGCCTGTTTCAGTATCAGATTTTGATACAGCTCAACTCTCTGCAAAACCCAAAATGTCAACTTGAAAGCCCCGTTATTCTAGAGAATTCTGTGTATTGCTACACTGGGGAATTAACAAGGAGCAGTGATAGCGATAGTAACATCTTTTTCTATGCTGTACTCACTGTCATCAGTTGCAATTCCTGCAGAGTAGCGGAGCTGTTTCTTCTTTTTTTTTTTTTTAATTATTCTTTTAATTAATATGCCGGTAATTTCCCTAGTTACCATAGCACAAACAGATCTGTATCTGTATTTGAACCTATGTGCCATTCTGTCATAGGTCTATATTCATTTTTCTCTTTCAAGTCTGTAATGTCAGAGCACTGCTGACATAACTTAAGCCTATTTTGGCCCTCTGGAATTCATTTTCTAGGCAAATCATAGTTAATTTACGCATTTATGTTTTAATTTTGTATCTTCCAGTAAAATCAGTTGCTTATTGCATTTAATCACATATTCTTTCTTTCCCGGCATTACATTTTTGGCTCCTCAATCACTCACAGACTCATCTATTTTGAGATTACTTTCAACGCATCTTTTATGCATTTCACATTTGTGTGGAATGCTCAATTCTTAGTTAGTGTTCAGTGCATTATCACGATGAAGTTACTCAATAACTAACTTGAGTTAATTAAAAACTATGAAACATAACAAGTGGCACAGAATCAGTTGCAGTCAGAAATAAGGGACCTCATTCAGTGCTTACGGGGCACCTGTATGTGTTCCTTAATTTTTTTTGTTTTCCTTACATATTCCAGGTGGAAATTCTATTGAACCTGTCAGGTTATTTCCTTAGACATTTATTCATGGCACTTTTGTACAGCAACCACAGTAGGCCAAAACACTTAGATTTTTTTTATTCAAAGACCCACTCTAAATGCTTCCACACAACAGAATCTGAATCACTGTAGTTTCATTTTTGGCTTTCTAATTCAAAATCAGTAATTTATAATGAATGCTTCTAACTCCTCACATTTTGTCTTATTTAACATTATCCAAATGTATTTACAACAGTCTGAAGCTACTGATTTTTTAAAAACAAGCAAAACCCTGGAATTTACAGATCAGTTTAAAAAGTTGAATATATATAGTAGAGAATTTGTTCATTATATAGCCTTCTGGTCAGAGTCACCCAAATGATGAAATGTAAACTATGTGCCTTCTTTTTGCTAAAAGCGCACACTGAAAAAGACACAAAACAGCATGAAATACCTGAAACTAGGAGATGTCTGTTATCAAAAAGCACAAAAGACCAATTCCGGGGACTGTAATCAAGGTCTACAAAAGTCACATTGACTCAGATTGTTTCCATGGAATATTCAACAAAATAATTTATCCAGCAAAACCCCGGAGGAGGGGTGGGCTGGTACTGCTATCTACTCACTCCTAGAATAAATAACTCAATTGATTCAGAAAACCGACTACATTCTCACAGCTATAAAAATTAATCAATATGTTATCTGTATGCTTTTACAATACCCAATTTAAAATTGTAATTTCTCTCTCATTTATTTCTTCTGCCTGTATGGTTTTCCAGTTCCATTTAGCAACAAGAAGTTAAATTTTTCACAAAGGATTAGAAGGCATGCACTGAGCAGTTAAATAACAGTTACTCATTTTTTTGCAGTTCCATTTCTGATCTCCCTGTGTATACCAAAACTGTGGTGTTGGAGAGGGTCTGTGTCTTTCTACTGTCATCCTAACCTGACTATTGCATCAGGTAAATAAAGTCTAGGGAGATTAAAAAATGTCATTAGTGCAGCTGTTTATTGTTTTTCCCTTGACAGATATCAAACCTCTGCAGTTTAAAGCTGAGCCGAGGTATACTGCAGCAGATTGCCCATCTGGTGTGACTTCAGAATATTAAAACCTCCTGTAGGCTATCAGCACAAGGACCAGTCAAATTCTTTGCTGTCATCCAGACATCTTATTTTGTACTGCACAAGTGGTGTGATTTCCAATTAAGATGCTCAAAAGCATAGTTATTAGCTTGTGATGAATTCTGATCATATTATCCAACCATAAAACTTCTGTATTTCATCTGTAACAGTCCAGCTAAAATGTAGTGAGTGAAACAATATTTTGTCTCAGATCCAAAAATATTACAGGAAATCAAGAACTGTCATTTACAAAGTGAAAAATCAAACAACTTTCTAGACTCCGGTGAACACTGTCACTGTAGATTAATGTGATACAATTCCTAAGTGATTGTGAAACCGTGATTTACATAACTAAGACTGAATCTGAATGAATGTAGCATTTATAACCTTCCAATGTAAAATAAGCAGTTGTAGAATGACAGATTTCAGTTCAAGGTATACAGGCCACATTTTCCTCTATTTCCAGCTAAATGAATAATTACATCCTTCCCCAACTTCTCTCACAAGACAAGCACACATATAGTTCAAAGTTAAAAATACCACAAGTCTGAAAGCTTTATTGAACCATGTCAACTATGAAATGTGGATTATTTAGTACATATGGTTAACAATGTCAAATTACAACATGTACTTAGTGATTAAAACATTACATTTGGAAAGCAAGTATGTTTTACTGTGATGTATATGTTCTGGTGAATTTTCCCAAGTAAAAGCAGGCAGAAACTCAGAGTTGAGGCTTTCTAGTTTTTGCATGTACCACAAATATCAAGCTCTGCGTATTAATAAAGGTGTTTATTATTGCAGAATGCCAGGGTCATAGAGCTGAAATGAGAAAATGCCCAAATCTGCCTCTTTGTAAAAGGAGATAGAGAACAGATCAGAAGCAAAACTTACTAGTGAGACAGGCTGCAATCAAAATCTCCATTTTTGTGGGCATACTAACAAAGGAAAATTCTAAAGAAAGATCTGAAAAAGAATAGTGAAACTGCTTATTGGTGTTTACAGAATACTTCTTCATAAAGTGAATACTGTCTGGAGAAAATGGACAAAGGTACCTAGTTAGAAATCTAACTAATTTGTGATGGGACTGATGTAATTCACTGGCTAAATAAGAGAGTTAATTTTTTCATATTCCAAAATGTATGAAGGCTGAAGGAAAAGTTTTGAAAGCAAGAAAAATTAGTATATTTTAACAGAAAGAATGGGGGAGGAGAGAGAGATGAAGCAGAAAGATAGAATAGATTTTACCAACAAAATATTCTAGAAAATTTAGCAGCATTCATCCTTAATCACCATCCAACAGGACAGCATATTTATAACTTAAACATTCCTGTAGTTTCAAAAGCAGTTTAATATCCATAGTGATAACAGACTGCAGCAAAAAGTATAAGAGAAATATTCATTAATCCTTCTGGGAAAGAAAAATCTGTCTTCAATTTTTAGACTATCAAAAGCTATTGTCAAAGATGTGCAGATTATTATTCAAAGTTTTATTCTCTGAAGATCACAAGAGATTATTCTTGTTAATTCCAATGAGTTATTAACATCACTAGTTAAATATTTCTACCTCTTCTGAACTAATATGAATAGGTCTAATAAAATCTAGTGAAAAGGAGTGAATTTATTGACTGCAAATTGCTGATGTCCTCAGAATAGTTTAAGAAAATGAGATTTATTTCATTTACCTTCTGCATATAAAAGTTAGTCATCTAATTTAAGCCACTTATCAAATCACCTTCTATCATCAGTGAAGACACAGAAGGATCTCCAGAACTTTTTATTGATTTATGAAATCTTTCCATTTGTTTCAAATATCTATTTTAAGGGCTGGATGAACTGCCTGTTGGAGGTGCTAGCTTCTCTCCATTAGCTAAAGAGCTTCAGTTAACTGTGATTTCAATAACTACTAACTGAGCTTAGTTCTGTATCTTTCAGATTGCCCTAAACGTCAAAATATGAATCTCCTCTTTATCTAAATGCTCTAAACCCCCCACATTTTTGTTGTTTTATGAAACTGTAGTACTTGTAAATATTTTTGTGGTAGGATGACACTCATCACCAGTATCATTTCTGGTATTTGACAGGCAGGGCTACAGGCAAAATGATATCACTGGAGTACAAAAAAAGCATAATCATCACAGGAACAAGAGTCTTACAGTGGATGACATAGCTGCTGGGGAGCGTAGGTGAGTCAAGCTCATGACATATATAAGCACTGCAATTTCATCTAAGATAAGTACATTCCATTGCTGAGTTCTCAGCACCATTCAGGACATAAACCTACCAGTTGCTCTTGCTGCTGAGATGCATGCTGCTTTTGCTTCAAAGTGTGTTGTTCTTCAGAGGATTCTGTATCATGCTGTTCTATTCCTATTTTCAGTGAAAAATGCAATGGAGTTTATCCAGGCACTGCTTTTAATTGTGCATGCTTTGAACCACTTTGGGAACAACACTGTTCCTTTTCCCATACTGTAGTTAACGTGAAGAAAGCTGTTTTGAACATACGTATCATCCATTCAAATCACGTATCTGCACAATTACAGCTTGACCTCCTGTATTAATATCTCACTACAGTCAGCAAACCTGGATCACTTTGCAGCTCATAATATTCACTCTCCTTTAGTGGGACTAAAAGAGGTTTTTGTTGACATTTTTCTAGCTGGTAAAAATGTATCTGTCTGCTGTCCAAATCTGAAACTCACACAAATTAATGGTAAATAACAACTTTATGAGCACTTAGTAGAGTATAAGGATTGATGACCTGGTGATTCCGTGTTTGATTTTTAATCTTGGCAAGGGTTATTCTGATTTTGAAGATTTCCTTTTCATTAGTACCATTATGATCATAAAAAATGAGAAATAAATGAAACTCATGAATGAAAAGATTTGCAGTTTTGTAGGCAGATGGGAAAAAGGAATTACATTATTTTTTGGGGACTAATGAACACATAATTGTCGATTTGTTTGCTTTTCAGATTAACGCTGGTTGTAGAAGTAACAAAGATAACACACCTAATGAGATCACTCAAGGGATTCACAGAATCATAGAAACACTAAGGCTGGAAAAGACCACTAAGATGATCTAGTCCATCCATACATCTACCAGCAATATTGCCCACTAAATCATGTCACTAAGTACTACATCTACCCTTTCCTTAGACAACTCCAGGGACAGTGACTCAACCACCTCCCTGGGCAGCTCATTCCAAAACCTAACCACTCTTTCAGAAAAGAAATTCTTCCTAATATCCAACCTGAACCTCCCCTGGTGCAACCTGAGGCCATTCCCTTAGTCCTGCTAACTGTGAAAAGATGTCGACTTCCACCCCACCTCAACCTTCTTCCAGGTAGCTGTAGAGAGCAATAAAGTCTCCCCTGAACCTCGTTTTCTCCAGACTAAAAAATCCCAGTTCCCTCAGCTGCTCTTCATAAAACTTGTGTTCCAGACTCTTCACTAGCTTTGTTGCCCTTCTCTGGACATGCTCCAGGCCCTTTATGCTCATCTTGTAGTGACAGGCCTAAAACTGAACGCAGTACTTGAGGTGTGGCCTCAACAGTGCTAAGTTCAGAGGGAAGATCACCTCCACAGTCTGCTGGCAACACAGTAGCATTGCATGAGGTTGTTGTGATCAAAGAACAGAACCTGCACTCGGTCTTGTTGCATTTCATCCCATTGGCCTCAGCCCAATGATCCAGCCTGTTCAGGTACCTCTGAATGGCTGTCCTCCTCCATGCTGGGCTCTAGCTTTTATGATTTTCTCCCTGCACATGCTAGCAATTTCCTTGTACTCTCCCACAGTTGCTTGCCCTTTCTTCCATTGGAGGAAAACTCTTTTTCTCCCAGAATTTCAGAAGTTCCATGTTCAGCCACACTGGTCTTCTTCCCATCCGCCTCATCTTACAGCACAGGGGGATAGCCTGCACTTTTAACACTTCCTTCTTGAGGAGCATCTAGCGTTCCTGTATCTCTTTGTCCTTCAGGACAGACTTCCAAGGGACCCTCTCTAGCAGTGCCCCAAACAGTTCAAAGTCTATCCTCCAGAAGTCCAAGGCAGCAGTTTTGCTGACCCCACTTCTGATTCACCAAGAGTACAGAACTCCACCATCTTTGCTCCCAAGACAGCTCCCAACCTCCACATCTCCCACTAGTCCTTATCTTTTTGGGAACAGCAGGTCTAGCGGGGTCCGTGCCCCAGAAGTCTCACGTATCAGCTGTGCCAGGAAGTCTGTCTCTTCATTCTGGTTTGGCAGTCCATAGCAAACCCCCACCAGGATGCCCACCTTGTTGGTCTTCCCCCTTATCCTTACCCACAGGACTTGACCTTATTATTTCCAGCCCTGAGCTCTACAACATGAAAACACTCTCTAACATAGAGAGCCACACCACTACCTACCCCTTCTGAAGTAATAATTGCAGTACTCCAGTTGTGGGAGTGATCTCACCATGTTTCAATAAATTGCAAGTAAGTCACAGTTTGCCTGCTGTACAGTGGCTTCCAGCTCCTCCTGCTTGGTTGCCCATGCAGCATGCACTGGTGTAGATGCACTTCAGATGAGCCATTGGCCATACCCACAACTCTGGCATTGTTCTCCCAAGTTCATCTCTAGCGAGCCTTGTTCCATCCCTTTCTCCCTTTACATATAGTTTAAAGCCCTTTCAGTGAGCCCTACCAACTCTTGGGGTAAGATCTGTTTCCTGCTTCACAGATAGATTCAAGCATGTATCATACCAAATCACCAGAGAAAAGTGAGACCTTCACTCTACCAGATAAACTATTGCAGACAAGTATAAAAAACAATTAGATAATTGTTGGGCAGCCTATCTTGCCATCCTGTACTGTAACCCTTATACTGTATAGTCTCCCTTGTATCCCTGCACTGTATAGTACAAGACTTCTGCCAGGTCAATGAATCTTACTGTTACAGCCCTGAGTGCACAAACAGGCCTTAATTACCCCAAGCAGCTTCACCTGTGACCTCCATTCACAGTACCTACTTACAGGATCAATTTTTTTCTCCCTTAGAGCTTTCAGTCCCTGCTTTATCTCTGTTGTAGGAGTTCACAGCCACGAACCCTGCTGATCTTGAGCTGCAGTGTGATTTGACCTGTCTCATCATTGTGGACGTGCCACTCATCAGTAGACTGTGTCTGACCCTTTTTACCTTCATAGAGCCTGACACTGACGTCTGCAGTGATTTCCTGGCATGACTTCATACCTGCCTTATTGCCATAAACTGCTGATGATGCCCAGATACTTACTTATACATTGAGATTTTGCTCTCTAAATTTTTTTTATAGAGTAATAGAAACCACATCAACTATCCTGTGGTTGTCTTGACAAGTAGATTTTGGTTTCAGAAGTTTTTTCTCTTATGAAGTTGTGCCACAATAAATTGAAAGTGTTGTGAGAGGATATTATCAGCTGCAGCCAGCTGAAAGGCACCTCTATAATGATTACAATAAATTTTCTCTCTTTTGTAGCTCCAGAATGTTAGTTACATCTTCAAGTCCTATCAAATGACCTCTGTATCACAATTCAACTTAATCTCCCTCATTTCTGCAGTAATGTTTTGTAAAAGTAACTGAAAACACTCATTTTTCTTAACCAGCAGCTTTAAGTTATTATAGTGTAGGTGAAGGAAAATGGAAACTTAAGAAGTATTCTGATTCATTCTTGTCAGGAAACCGTCACTTCACAAACTTCTAATAAGAAACTTAGCTTAGTAACTCCACTGCATTGGAGGAGTACTTGTGATACAAAGTATACTTTCAAAATACACATTTCAGTTTCCTACCACAAGAGATGAAGCTTCTGTAGAGCATTAGAATAGTAGCAAATTGTACTCAGTTTGTAGAAGTGTACAATAATGTGAGTTAAAGAGCTATTAAAAATCAGCCAACCTCACCAAAACATCCCGGGAAACAGAGGAACAAAAGTAATACAAAGATTGAATAGGAACAGAGTGACTTCAGTTACCCACAAAATCTTTAGTTTCATATAGAATATATTTCAGTAATTTCCAAAAATGTTTTTTTTTTTTCTTTAAATGAAAAGAAGCATTTATCTTAATATACATGTTGAGTACGAACTGTAGCTGAACATTAAGTAGCAATAACCAGAATGCAATTACATCCATTATTCCTCTGAGAGGAAAAGCTAAAATGAGAAACTTAAAAAGATAGATGAGAGTAAGAAAGTCTGTCAAAAACAAATAAAAGCTATATAAAAAAAATTAGTCAATTTTAAGATTTCTTTAATACATAACTAATTAAAAAAACATTATGTATACACATCTATATGTTTATGCATATATATCTCAAAATAATACATCTGTCAAAAGATAACAAGGGATTTTAGAAAGTGGAGAATCATAGAATCATAAAATCATAGAATCGCAAGGTTGGAAAGGACCCACAAGATTATCTAGTCTAACCATCCTCCCATTACCACTGCTACCACAAGCACTAAACCATATCTCACAGCTCATCATTCAGATACCTCTTGAACACTGCCAGGGACGGCGACTCCACCATCTACCTTGACAGGCCATTCCACTGCCTGACCACTTTCTGAGAGAAAAAGTCTCTCCTCATGTCTAACCTAAATCTCCTCTGGTACAACTTCTGGCCATTTCCTCGTGTTGTTTGTTGCCCGGGAGAAGAGGCCACACGCATCCTCATCACAACCTCCCTTCAGGAAGTTGTAGAGTGCAATGAGTTCTCCCCTGAGCCCCCTCTTCTCCACACTAAACAATCCCAGCTCCCTCAGCTGCTCCTCATAAGACTTGTGCTCCAGACCCCTCACCAGTTTCGTTGCCCTTCTCTGGACACACTCCAGGGCCTCAATGTCTTTCTTATAGTGAGGGGCCCAAAACTGAACACAGTACTTGAGGTGCGGCCTCACCAGTGCTGAGCACAGAGGGATGATCACCTCCCTGCTCCTGCTGGCCACACTATTTCTAATGCAGGCCAGGATGTCGTTGGCCCTCTTGGCCACCTGGGCACACTGTCGGCTCATGTTCAGCTGAGCATCAACCAATACCCCCAGGTCCTTTCCTCTTCTCAGTCATCCAGCCACTCAGCACCAAGCCTATAGCACTGCATGGGGTTGTTGTGGCCAAAGTGCAGGACCCGGCACTTGGCCTTGTTGAACCTCATCACATTCACCTCAGCCCAGCGATCCAGCTTATCTAGGTCCCTCTGCAGGGCCTTCCTACCCTCAGGCAGATCCACACCACCTCCCAACTTGGTGTCATCTGCAAACTTACTGAGGGTACACTCAATCCCTTCATCTATGTCATCAATACTGTATTGATATTGTATTGATATTGATATTGTATTAATATCAAAGCTATTAAACAAGATGGGCCCCAGTACTGACCCCTGGGAGAAAAACTTGTAATGGGTCACCAGCTGGGCTTAACTCCATTAACCACTACCTGTTGGGCCTGGTCCTCTAGCCAATTCCTTACCCAAAGAAGAGTATGCCTGTCCAAACCATGGGCAGCCAGTTTTGCCAGAAGAATACCGTGAGAGACCGTGTCAAAGGCTTTGGTGAAGTCTAGGTAGACTACATCAACAGCCTTTCCCTCATCTACCAGTTGGTCACCCAGTCATAGAAGGGGATGAGCTTGGTCAAGCACAACCTGCCTTTCATGAATCCGTGCTGGCTGGGCCTGATCCCCTAGACACCATGCACATGTTGTGTGATCTCACCCAAGATCATTTGCTCCATAACTTTCCCCGGTACCGAGGTCAGGCTGACAGGTTTTTTAGTTCCCTGGATCCTCCTTAAGGCCCTTCTTCTAGATGGGAGTCACATCAGCAAGCCTCCAGTCTTCTGGGACCTCTCCAGATAACCAGGAGCACTGGTAGATGGCTCAGAGCGGCTTGGCAATCACCCCCGCCAGCTCCCTCAGCACCCTAGGATGAAGCCTGTCCACCCATGGACTTGTGACAGTCCAGATGGAGGAGCAGTTCTCTAACCATTTCCACCTGAATCACCAGGGGTGTATTCTGTAGCATTCCAGGTTTCCAGATCAGGGTGTAAAGTGCCCTGAGGATAACTGATCTGCCTATTAAAGGCAGATGTAAAGAAGGTGTTGAGGACATCAGTCTTCTCCTTATCCTCAGTGGTCACATTCTCTGCTGCATCCCCTACATCTCGCCTTATGGCACTCAGGAACAGCCTGTTCTTGTGCCTTTAAGATTTCCATCTTGAGGAGCGTCCAGGCTTCCTGGACACCTTTTTCCTTAAGAAGCAACTCACAAGGGACCAGTGCTACAAGCATCCTGAACAGGTCAAAGTCTGCCCTCTGGAAGTTCAAGATAGCAGTTTTGCTAGTCACCCTTCTGACATCACCAAGAATAGAGAATTCTACAATTTCGTGGTCGCTCTGCCCAAGACAGTCCCCAACCTTCACATCTCCCACCAGTCCTTCTCTGTTAGTGAAGAGCAGGTCTAGCAGAGCACTGCCCCTGGTAGGCTCTCATACCAGCTGTGTAAGGAAGCTATCTTCCACACACTCTAGAAACTTCCTGGACTGCTTTCTCTACACTGTATTATATTTCCAATATATATCAGGGAAGTTGAAGTCTCCCATGAAAACGAGTGCTGGCAATCATGCAACTTCCGCAAGCTGCTCATAGAATGCCTCATCCTTTTCTTCATCCTGATTAGGCAGTCTATAACAGACTCCCATCAAGATGTCGCCCCTACAGGCCTTCCCCCTGATCCTTACCCACAGACACTCACCTTTCAAGCTCTTCAGCATCAAAACAGTCTGTAATATAAAGGGCCAAACCACCACCGTTCCTTCCTTGTCTATCCCTTCTCAAGAGCTGTAGCCACCCATCACAGCACTCCAGTCATTACGTTTTGGTAATAGCAACTAGGTCATGGTTAGCCTGATGCACAGTCACTTCCAGCTTCTCCTGTTTGTTGCCCATGCTGCATGCATTGGTGTAGATGCACTTCAGCTGAGTCATCTGCCTCACCTCAGCTCAAGCATAATTCCCCCAGGCTCATCTCTGGTGAGCCCTGTTTTGTTCCCTTCCCCCATCATAGCTAGTTTAAAGGTCTTTCGATATGCCCTGCTAGTTCCAGCACTAGGATTAATTTCCCCCTTTGAGATAGGTGGGTTCCGTGCATGGACAATAGGCCAGGGGCAGAGTAAACTGCTCCATGATCAAAGAACCCAAAGTTTCTGCCTGGACACCAGCCTCTGAACCAATTATGCATTGCTTGTGCTTTCCAAGACTGCTCCACATCCCTCATTGCCCCTGGAGGTATAGAACAAAAAATCACTTGAGCTCCCGCTCCTTGAACTAAACGCCCTAAACCCCTGAACTCTTTTCATAGCTCGTAGGCTTCTCTGAGCAATTTCATCACTGCCCACCTGAACTATGAGTAATGGAAAGTAATCAGTGGACCTAACCAGCTTCAGGAGTTTTCTAGTTATGTCCCTGACCCAGGCCCCAGGAAGGCAGCACACTTCCTACAGATCGGGTCCGGTCAGCAAATGGGGTCTCCATTCCTCTGAGAAGGGTGTCACCCACTACGACCACCTCTCTCTCTCTCTTTCTCTCCCTCTCTTTCTTTCTTTCTTTCCTGACAGAGGCAGTCTCAAGGCATGGGGGTGACTGCCTCACCTTAGGCTCCCTCCTCCCTCACCTCACTTTAGACAGATCCTCCTCCCTCACTTCCCTACTCACCTCCCCTTCAATTTCCACCACCTCAAACCTGTTGCTTAGTGGGAGCTGAGGAAGTGGGCTAGGCAGGCAGGAGGGGCTCCCGTGATGCCGAGTCAGGACTCTATTCCAACCCTCCTCATCTGTCAGGTCTGTCAGACTGTGACAGGGCAGGGGGTCCACCACTTTTCTGGGGGTATCTCCCTGGCACCCTTCCCTCCAGCATGCCAGCAAGTCACTCCACCAGTCAATCTCCTAGTCACACTCCCTGATGGTCCTTAGTCTCTGCACCTCTTCCTTGAGTTCCACCACCAGGCTGAGCAGCTCATCTACCTGCTCACACCTCACACAAGCGGAATCCCTGTCACCCTTCCCAGGCAGTAGCAGACTCAGGCACTCCCTGCAGGCAGAGATCTGAACAGCTACATTTCTGGGCAGGTCCTCCATCTGGGTCGCCACAGTATTCTTGGAATAAGCCCGCTGTCTGGTGGAGATGGCCACCACATCATACCAAACCATAACCATGTTTAAGCCTGTGGTCTCAGAGACTGCCCAAGAGGAGAGACAATCTCCTGAGTGAGGAGGGACAAAACTTATTGTCCTCACCACTTGACCCACCTCCCACACCCACAGCTGCAGCACTGTATGGCAGTATGGGCTGTGCTCACTCACAGAACCTCCCCATTCTGAGTGGGAAGCAACAATGGTTACTCACCTCTGTGCTCTCCCCAAGATTATTTAAAGCATATCACCAGGTGCCAAGGGCAGGTGATGAAATGTTCGTGGGCTATTTAAACTGTGCTGCTAATATGCCAGCTGTACTCCTGTTTGCTCAGCAGCCCACCTACAAGCTGCTAGTCCTCTAGCACAAGCATATCACTGTTGCGAGCTTCAAAAAAGCCTTAAAAAGAGCTTTTTTGTTGATCTTTTTCACTCTGGATCCCTTGCAGTCTTACCTGCTCTGAAGCTAGTCTCTGCAGCATCATATCATATCCTTGTAGAAAGTAAGATGAATTATCACATCATAGAATGGTGAAAAGGACCACAATGATCATCTAGTTTCACTCCCCCTGCTATGTGCAGGGTTGCCAACCACTAAACCAGGCTGCCCAGAGCCACATCCAGCCTGGCCTTGAATGCCTCCAGGGATGGGGCATCCACAATCTCTATGGGCAATCTGTTCCAGTGTGTCACCACCCCGTGTGAAAAACTTCCTCCTAATATCTAACCTAAACCTCCCTGTCTCAGTTTAAAATCATTCCCCCTTGTCCTATCACCATCCGTGCTTGTAAACAGATGTATCCCCTCCTGTTTTTGTGCTACCTTCCCACAATGAGGTCTTCCCAGTTCCCTCAACCTTTCCTCATTGGAGAGGTGCTTCAGCCCTCTGATCATCTTAGTAGCCCTTCTCTGGACTCATTCCAACAGTTCTGCGTCTTTCTTGTGCTGGGGGCCCCAGGCCTGGATGCAGTACTCCAGATGGGGCCTCACAAAAGCTGAGTAGAGTGGGACAATCACCTCCCTCTCCCTGCTGGCCACCCCTTTTCTAATGCAGCCTAGAACACAGTTGGCTTTCTGAGCTGCAAGCACACGCTGCTGGCTCATGTGCAGCTTCTTGTCTGCCAGGGCCCCCAAGTCCTTCTCCGCAGGGCTGCTCTCAAGGGATTCTTCACCCAGTCTGTATAAAGACCTGGGATGTAAGAACAAAATAAAGACTTGGAAATTTGAAAAGTGAAGCATTAAAATGATGAAAGTATACTGAAAAAGGAAAGCTATGATGAATTCAGTGAGTTACCTAGAAATAATGGAAGATAATTGTATGCCCCAGCATTCTGACATAAGCCTTAAAAAGTTTTTAGTAAATGCCCTGAAATCTCTCTATGCTTGATCACAATACTGTGAACCCTTAATCCAGAAAGAACAACTTCACAGTTTTCTCCTTTAGAAACCCATTTATTTTCTTTTGGGAAAAAAATAACAATTTGTACTAACTTTGCAATGAACATTTACTATTATAACGGTAGAATAGGCAGTAATGGCAATTCATTTAATTCTTTAGGTGGCTCTGAAAATCCCACACTTAGTATAAAAATATATAACATAGCCTTTACTGCAATCCACGACACTCAGACCACTTAAAATCTTTAATTTATATCAGCTGTCAGGCTTGGCCCAGTCAATTCTGCAGTTAGAACTGAAGATAATTTGGCACATAATTAAATTACAAACCTGAACTTTATAATAATGTAGTATGCAGTGTATCCTAAATAGTGCCACAAATCACATCTCCAATATCCTCATAAAGATCCATTTGATGAACTGTATAATGGACTTATTCACTGATTTTTTTTCCTATCCCATCTTATAGGAGCTACATTAAATTTCCTCAGTCGAGTGAGAGGTTAGCCTAAAACATTTTGTGAGAAATTATTAGCAACATGTAATCTACAATAAATGAATTGAGCAAACTACTTTCCTACTTATTATACCCTCATCTTTAACAGGGTGACTTTGAAAGCTTCAAAAAGGAGAATGGTGACATTCGGTTTACAACTACTCTTGAAAGTCCTTTATTTAAATTCTAGCTAGAAAAGAGAGTGAATAAATCCATTGTATGCAAAATTTTGTTTGACATTTCCAAAAGTCATGACTGATATAAAATCAATAACAGGACTGTGACATATGCTGTTTTCAGGTATGCCTTTCTCATCTTTATACTCTGCTATACAACTATACAGACATGAGGAAACAGCTGCAAGTTGCGCCAGGGGTGGTTTCTTCTAGGTGTTGGGAAGACTTTCTTCACAAATCAGCATTGCAACAGTCTGCTGAGGGAGATGGCAGAGAAAAGTGTGGATGTGACACTTAGGAATGTGGTTTAGTATTAGGTGATAATGATCTTCCAGGGTAAATCTATAATTTTTCATTTTCCTGAATAAATATATGCTACATACACACAGATTATAACATAACTTATGATTAAATGACAACTGAATTATGCCCAAGAAATCACAAGAATTTGAGCTCTCTTTTTTACAGAGAAAAGCACAACAAATCTCTTTTTATAAAACTTTATTTAATCAATTTAAAATTAATTTAATTCTATTTAATACTTGCAGAGCATGATTTTCCTTAGAAATTTAACGTAAATTTGTTCATTTATTAGTACAATAAACCTGTTAGCAGCCAGGTTCCTTCATAAATCTAATATACGAACAATTTGAGTTTCTAGCTCAATTTATCTTAATAATGAAATAATAGGATTCTCACATTTTTGCTGTGAAAATTAAGTAATATCTAATCCATAGGCTATGTTTAATAATAAAACGTAGTACATTTAAATTATCAGGGACTGTATTGCAGTATGAAAATGCACCTGTTAGGAGTTTCTTAAGTAACAAACATCATCAATTCACTCTATAAGACACAACAACAGGTTGTATTTTTCAAACTTAATTTTTATTACTTACTTTTTTATTATTAGGTTAGCAATCCTATAATTTATTTTTGGTGTAACTACTTTCTTAACTGTTTGAATAAGACTTTAGGAAAAGCTTAAGATACAGTCAATTGGTATAATTTGCAAACAGTTATGCAGGTTTGAGAGATTTGAGATAGAGAGCCTGTTTGGTGCTTTTCATGAAAGAAAGAAGAAATATCCTGGAAAGGCACTTGCAGCTAGCATCCTTCTTGTTTCTGCCAGTTGGAGCACTTGTGTGGCCTTACTAACAAAGTCTGTTGAAACTGTATGATTGCTGTTTAAGAACAATAACATTGCTTACAAAATTCTAACTTTTATGTGACGGTCTAATAGGATTAATCTAATTAAAAAAACCCACAACAGTTAATTTACTATTTTATTCTCTTTGTATAGGCAAGAACTAGGCACCTCTAAATAAAATATGGAGAACTGCCTAATTTCAGTCAAAAGCCAGCTTGCAAATCCAGTACACAGGGATTTATTTGAAAAACTGCCTCTGTGGAAGAATGAATATCAAGAGGACACTCATTTCTGTAGGTTTAAGACTTGAGCCACAATGAAGAAAAAAAAATAAAAAGACATGGAATAAAATTGGGAGAATCCAGTTAAATACATCAATTCAAATTTTGCAAATATCCCTATGTTTAAGTTATGCTGTTTTTTTGTCTCATACGTTTTTAAAACTGAAAAACTCATTCGAGAAAAGAATAAAGCAAAATCATCAAGCTATATGCATGTTCTAGCCAGTATGCACACTCCAAGTATAGTCTCTTCAAAACTGCAGAATCATGGAATTGTTTAAGTTGGAATGAACCCTTAAAGGTAATCTAGTCCAACTCCCCTGCAATGAACAGGGACACCTACAGATTGCTCAGAGCCTGGTCCAGCCTGACCTTCCATGTCTCCAGGGATGGGGTATTCACCACCTTTCTGGGAAACATTTTTTTCTATCCAGTCTAAATCTCCCCTTTTACTTTGAAACCATTTCCCTTTGTTCTGTCACAATAGACTGTGATAAAGCATCTTTCCCCTTCCGTCTCCAGGCTGAACAGCGCCAGCTCTCAGCCTGTCCTCACAGGAGAGATGCTAGAGCCTGTGATACTGATTCTTTCTCGCACCTACTACTCTGTTATTATTAATCTTGACCAACTATGCTACTAAGCACCTAAGAAGCACAAGAGAGGTAATGTAAAAGATAATAATAATTGATCAAAAGTACTAACATTTATTTTTGGCTTAGAAAATTGTCTAATAAATTATTCTCTTTAGTGTTTCCCTATTATCGCAATACAGTACTTTGAAAGTGATATATTGGCACAAGGCATTGTGTTCTACCACAGTGCAATTAGGAGGTCCATTTAAACAGCTTTATCATATGCATACATAGACTGATTAATTTTCTAATCAAATGTTCCAGGAAATCATTAACCATGACATTAAACAGTGTCATGCTAATTACACTTTCCACAAAGAATTCCAATATAAATTTACAAAAGATCTACAGAAATGTGCCAAAGAACAAACAGTTTAATGTATTCAAATAATTCTAGCCCCACAGCTCCCCAGCATTAGGTCCCAGCCTTCCAAAGGTCCAGTTTGGGGCTAAATGCTACCGTGCTTTCCTGGAACTCCACATCACTGAAGGCATTACGAGCTGCAAGTGTGATGGGTTGCATTTGCTTGGGTGACGCTGAGGGACTGATAACTTTATCCTATGTCACTGCATTGTAATGGAAGGCATTCAAATTATTTTGAAACAGTGAATACAATCACAGAATCACAGAATTGTAGGGGATGGAAGGTACCTCAGGAGGTCATATAGTTTGGGGGATATTTTTGCTATATTCAAGGCATAACTACATTTCAAAAACAATATCGGTGTCTTTCTTACTGAAGAAAAAAGAAACTTGTGCTATTTTGGCAAATACTCGAGATATGAATGCTGAGTGTTATCTGTTTTTCTTAATGATACCCAACACTGAGCACCTCTGTTATAAAGAAAGGCTGAGAGACCTGGGTCTGTTCAGCCTGGAAAAGAGAAAGGGGATCTCGTAACTGTTTATAAATATCTAAAGGATGCAACTGTTTATGGCTGTTTATGAGGGTGGATAGTGAGAGCACAAGGGGGAATGGTCTTAAACTGAGATAGGGGAGGTTTAGGTTAGATATTAGGAGGAAGTTTTTCACCCAGAGGGTGGTGACACACTGGAACAGGTTGCCCAAGGAGGCTGTGGATGCCCCATCCCTGGAGGCATTCAAGGCCAGGCTGGATGTGGCTCTGGGCAGCCTGGTCTGGTGGTTGACAACCCTGCACATAGCAGGGGGATTGAAACTATATGATCATTGTGCTCCTTTTTGACCCAGGCAATTCTATAATATGATTCTATGAAAGGGTGGGACTCAAGCCGATGGGGGCAGACTCTTTTCAGTGGCATGCAGCAATGGAATAAGTACTGTAAGAGTGACAGAGCACTGGACATAGACACACGTATCTGCACACACAGTCCCAGTGAGGGAACCGCCCTGCCAGGGCACACTGCCACAAGCTTCTCATTACGTGGCAGTATAAAACTTCCTGGGGCCAAAATTAAACAAATAACAAAAAATTACGGGGGGAAAAAAAAAAAAAAAGGAATACTGAGCCACAGCTCCAAACGAAGCCACAAAACCCGCCCCCAGGGGCACGGCTCCCAGAACTGACACAGGGGATGCACCCCTCCCCCCAGGACGCCCGGGACCGCAGCTCCCGCCGTGCGGAGGCGCGGTCTCCCCGCGCGGGAGAAGGCCGCAGTGCTCTCTGGGACACGTAGTGCGAGGAATGAACGGTGAGAGCGCCGGCTCTCGGGGAGAACAGCTGATTCAGCGGCGATTGGCAGAAGGCCATCCAACCAGAAAGCGACGGTTTCCTTCTGCCGCGGTGGATTGGCTGTCGTGGAGGGGTGGGGGGCGGGACCGGCAGTGGCGGGACGATTCGGACGGCGGTGCATTCCTAGGCGCTGAGCGTTGGGGTGCGGCCGTTTGGAGCGCGTTTTGTGCTGCCCCCGGTCTGTGTGTGGCGCGGCGGCGTTTCCGCGGCGCAGTCCGGACGGCGGCCATCGCTACCTGGATTAAAGGCTGCTGGCTGTAAATCCTCTGCCAGGCTTTAGCCCTGAGCCCCCTCCTTCTCCCCCGCGGCGCCCTGCCGGCCCAGCTCAGCTAAGCCTCTCTAATCGCAGCCCCCGGCTGTCTCCGTTTCGCCTCTTCAGGGCACGGCCATGGAGTCGCGGCGACCGCGGCCGCGTTCGCCACCGGGTCGCGGCGGGAGGGAGAACAAGGGGATCCGCAGGAAGGGCCCGCCGGCGGCCGGCGGACCTGAGGAGGCCGTGGACGGCAGGAAGCCTAAATTCGTAAGTACGGCTCCGTCCTACGGCCCTGCCCGTGGCATAGGCGGAGGCCTGCCTGAGTGTGGCCCTCTCTGAGGGTTCCAGGGCTCGCCCGCCCCAGCTTGCTTCTGTCCTGCTGTCCTCAGAGGGCCCGGCTCCCTGTTGCCTCATGTGCTTTCAGGTCTCTGCTCTTTATGAAGTTTTCTGGATCACTGTGTGACAGCTGTAGGGGTGTTAACAGAACGGCTCTTCTGATGCCACTTCCACTAGAGCTTGATGTTTGGGCTTTGTTTTGGTCACATAAACCGTTTAGTGAAAAATGGACTCTGAATTTCATAGAACATCCTGAGTTAGAAGGGAATATTGAGTCCAAGTGCTGGCTCCATATGGGTGACCCAGAAATCAGACCATACGTCTGAGAGAGTTGTCCAAATGCTTCTTGAACTCCCAACAAGTTCAGTTCTTTGACTGCTTCCCTGAGGAGCCTGTTTCATGCCTGACCACCCTCTGGTGAAGAACCTTTTCCAGTTATCCAATCTGATCCTGTCATGAGGACTTCTGTGACACTGTCGCTGTAGCTAGAGAGCAAATATCAGGTCTTCCCCTCTGCTCCTCTAGGCCCCATAGGCCACAATGAAGTCTCTCAGTCTCCTCTTCTCTGGACTGAACAAACCAAGAGACTTCAGCTGCTCATCATGTGTCTTCCCTTCTAGATCCTTCACAATCTTTGAAACCCTTCTTTGGACGCTTTCTAATAGAATAGTGTAGTAGTAGTGTAACATAGTAATTTAAAGGATGCAGCTCTCCCTAGCCCTGCTTTACAAGGTTTGGCTAGCAAACTCATCAGTTGGGAAACTGAAAAGAGCAAATAGGTGCCTACAGAATTATATGTATGTAAGATGTGCCCTCGCTAAAAAGTACCTAATAATAGCCATTTTTTTTTTCTTTGGACACACTGAGTTATTCAAATATCAAAGCTGAACAAATACACATTCTACAAGTACCTACCACGTGCAGAGCAGATGTGTACCATGCTCTTTAGAATGTGTGTGTATGAAACTGTGGGCCAAGAGCTGGTCACAGATAAATATGGGGCTGTGTCAGAAAACATTCTTTAGCCTAGGGTCTCTGAGTGAAAACCTATATAGTCTGCTCAGTTGGAGTAGTGTTGGTATATGACTTGGTGACTGGTTTATTCCTGCGGGAAGCAAAAGGCAGACTTGTGTATAATTAAGGCTGACAACAGCATTGAGTTCAAAATCTTTTATTTCTTGGCTATACTTTAACTGTTAAGGTCTTAGGCAAATTGCATGTTGCTGTCATTTCCACTGTTTAAACACATCTGGGGAGAGAAATCAGGGTGTTGCCATCAGTTTCAGTATTCCCCTCAATAGAAATACAAACATTTTTTAGGGAGTGTAACTGTCAGATATAACAAGGCCCATGAGAATTTGTTACTGAAATGAACTCAGATGGGATTTGTAGAGAAAAGAGGCCTTCTTTTTGGTGCAGATGAGCTTGTTTGTTGTGTCTGTCTGTGAAGTCTAGGCGTGTGCAGGTGTGGACCTGCACTGTCTTCTTAGGACTATAGTATTGATTTTATTTTGACCCAAACGCACAAAGCCAAGGAGGCTGGATTTAGGTGTTTTACTTAGCTTTGTAGAGGTGTGTGATCATCGTGACAGTATGGCTTTTTTTTTTTTTTTTTCTCTCCCAGTTTCTGAAATTCTTTAAGCAAAAGTGACTGAGAATATTCTTAATTCATGAGAATGCTTTGTCACTTTCAGAAGTGTTTGACCTGAGACAACAGTCTTGTATTTCATCTGTATAAGTACTCTTAAAGCAAAGATGGGATCTTGGGATGGTGATATGTGACAGTTCTTTCTAATGTGGCCTGTCTTCTAGGTATGCCATTAGCTCACTAGAGTTAAGAAGAGTTGATGTTCCTTAAGCAGAGTATTAGTTTTTGTCTCTATCTTCGTGTAAACTGCTGAAAAGTATGGTTTACAAATCTCATCCGTGGGAATTAACAGTTTCTATGGGGTAGCAAGCTGTTTCATGCCCCAAAATCTAAAGAGTTTCTATAAAGATCTTCTATAACCATTGGGCTGTTTCCTCTAATCCCTGGTTTGTCTCAGGTAATAATTTTCTGCTGAAGAAAGATACAAATCAGTACAAGCTGTGAATATCTGTTATTTTAATGATTGTAGGCCTTAACCAACGTCTCTGATTTGTAGTGGTTTCCTTGAAGGGTACTGGGAGAAATGCATTTCTTTTTGTCATATCATCAATTTCTGCTCTAAGATTGCAATGCAGAATATTTATCTGTTATTAAAACTAAAATTGGTATATTCTCCTTCCTCCTCTCTACCTCCTGTCTTCTTAAGAGACTTTTCTTAGAGAGAGGAGTGAATGGTGTGCAAGATGTTGTATGTGTATTGATTTGTTCATATCTAATTTCTCCTGTAATACATCTTCTTTCATTCGTTAGATTAGTTTTATGTCAGAGTACGTTGAACTTCTCCTTACTCCTTTGAATTATCTGTAATCTAGTCATAAATACAGGCTGTACCCTGTCTATGTTTGGGATACTTGTCGTGCCATACTTCTTCATGTAACCTGAATTATGTTTCTTATCTAATATGCATTTATCAAATGTGGTTAAAATTGACTATTAGATTCAACAAACTCAAGTCATCCAGATTGGATTAGTCTAATTTTCCGTAGGACAAAAGGCTTCAAGATAAATTCCAAGTTGGACTGTTCCAATCAATGCAACATATTGATCTGTCACTTAAGAGTTACCAAATCAACAGTAGTTAGGCCAATCTGGAAAAGAATTTGATTCCTTGACAGACCTTCAGGTGAAATTGGATTGCTGGTTAACAAAATTGACATTGTTAGCATGCACTTTTTTTTTCCTTTTTTCTCCAACAGATCTCCTTATTTAGCAGGAGAACAATCTCTTGATTTTTACCACTTCATTTAGATGAGGAAGAAAAAGGCTTTTGGCTAAATAGTTGTTAATTCCAATTAAATGTCTTCCTGAAGTACTGCCATCCTGAATAAACTATCTTCACAGAAGAATGAATTTGAGTTGTAGTTCCTAGCTCTCTATTCTTTCACAGAATTATTTTAAAAAAATCAAACAAAAAACCATTTTTATGGCATGATGATTAGTTCTGAAGCACTTAACAGTTTGGCTTTGTTCAACAGGTCTAAGGGTTTGGAACAGTGGAATTCTTGGAAGGATAATGTGTTCTGTGATACTGTTGTAGCTTAGCTTTTTTGAAAGCCCTTACGTTCATCTTTGAGGGGTTAGAGTTTGGTAAAAAAGCAGAAATGGAATAAAGAATGGCAGAGGTTCAGCCTAGCTATATATTGTCTGAGCAGGAATCTTCTGAAACTTCAGAATGTCAACTGGATGTGTAGCTGGTTTAGAAGTGGTCAATGATACACTGAAATTAATACAATCTTCAGTGACTTTCAGGTTATATTTTTTAAGTTCTCTATGAAATTTATATGAGTCAGGAAGACTTTCTTGTTTGCAGCAATCTGTTTAACATAGGCAAATTAACACTTGCATTTAATAGTGTTTATAAATCAAAGAAAGATGTAGTTAAAAGCAAAAGCATTTCTGTTTGAATGGCATAGAGGAGAAAGGTAAGACCAATCTGTGTCAATATCTTTAATTATGAAGTGACTGAATTATTGCTGCAGTTATACTGCAGTGTAAGACCTTGAATCTAAATTAGTCTTTTAAAGAAATGATTGCTGAACAGATGTTACCTAAAACTCTTTATTGCTGCTCTGTAAAATTGTAAATTCCTCATGCTGTTATTTTTGTTGGCATGAATTAACACTGTGGGTTATGATACTAAATTTTAGTGCTGCGTTCTGGCACTTTGTTATATAATCTTACCTGTAAGCACCAATTTTAAGTTTAACTCATCAATGTCTAAACAATATTGCTGTGTAGAAACTGTCATGTTAAGATAATTTTGCCCTTAATTGCTTTTCAAACTGCTTTCCAAGCAACAGAGAGAGTATATGCATATTAAAAAAAGAAAAAAAGGAAAAAAAAAAAAGGAAAAAAAAAGAAGCCGTTAAATAAATGCTGAAGTAGTGTATTGGAAATTAAAAATAGGAGATGCTGTCGGGCTATACTGAAATTTTTAAAGTGCATTTACAGATTGAGATAGCAAAATTACTTAGGGAATATTGTGTCAAAGGGGATCTTAGAGTAATAATATCCACTGTAACAATCCAATTTACACTGCTGTAACTGAGTCTACAGGTTTCTTTGCAATCCTTTCTTCAGTCTTCTAGTTGTGATTCTACTGGATAATTGTCTTTGGGGAAAAAACAGCTTGTGTTGAATCTTTCCGGTGATAGAATCAATGGCAGCATTGGAGTTCTTTCTCACTTTCTAATTTAAGAAGTTATGGGTAGATCTGTGTGATTATATGTACATCATCAGTCTTGGTAATTTCACCTTCCAGCCTTAAATCAGCCAGTTCTCTTAAAACTCATGGTATCTTGTTTAAATTCTCCTTTATTTATTTTTTCTTACATAGTCTATAAGCTGTTCTTTATGTATCAAGCTGTGCATATGCAGTGGTTTTTTTTTTTTTTATTTCTGTGATCATTATTTTTTCCTCTTTTTCCCTCTTTCTGTAAGGAAGCAAATATAAAGATTGAAAAAGGATTTGAATACTCAGATGTGGGAGGTGTTTTTCCTTTTTTTCCTTTTTCTTTTATAAATATAAATTATTTAAGAACTTGAGTGTGATGGCATGCATGTGTGTTTAGCTGCCTGAGATTCTGCTACTTTTTGAATGGCTTGAACTCCTCTCATATTGGCAGCAGTGTATGTTGGGTGCTTATTTGTCTTCTAATTCCATTTATGATGAACAAGTTGGGCTTCTGCCTTTCTAGCATGTTAACGTTGTCCATCCTTGCCAGGTATAATCTGAATTAAAGTAAAAATGTACTGTTTTTTAAGCAAGTTGTTTTCATTCATGAAGATGAGTGATATTACTCTGTGCTTATATAATGATGAAAAGAGCACCACAAGAAAAGGTAGAAGCTGCCTTTGCTAGAGAACATTTGAATGTTACAGAGTATATCTTACACTGCTTTAGGATGTTCTTCATCCTTTGCAGCCTACACTGAGCTGTAGTGTTGGTGTTTCTCATTTCTTTGCTTCACTTCACTGCGTCAACCCAGAGTTGCCTGGAGTAATTATAAAAAGCAGTGACTCAATTTGTTAAACCTTGTCTTGCAAATTCACTTTCAGTGTGTGCTACAAAACTGTTTGTATAAAGAGTCTTCTGCATACTAATAAGATTCTTTACTGTGAGCATGCAGGAAGCTGAGTAGTGTTGGCTTACTTTCCCTAGCACTATGGTCCAAAAGTTGCATCACATATGGCGACTCCATATTTGACATTTGTATAAGACATGGTGATTCTTCTATTCTGAAGGTAAACTTCTGCCTAGCTGTGCACGTGTTGTGAACGTTGTCTGTTGTGCTCTGTTGTACCCTTCAGTTTCTTTCTAAGGTTTTCATTGTCTTTGATGTTCTTGAGGTCAGGCCTTCTGACAGCTTATCAAGTACACTGTACCATACGCTGAACGTATGTATGTATCCTTTGTCTAATTAAACCAGGTATTTGCCAGTATGCCTGAGGGACTTCAGTAAGGAGCAATTCCATGTCAAATTGCCTTCTTCAAAAATATTAAATCTATATTCTTTTTAATTCTGAGTTAGCTTTGGGTGAAGTGCTGCCAGCTCAATTTCTAAGTAAAATCACCTCCTTCTCCCTGTCCCAGACTAAAAAATAAGTTATATTAGATGTTTATGTAGCTGAAGACTAAGTAATGGTGATACTTCTGCTTTTCCAGCTGTAGGTGCTACTGCTCCCAGTAAATCTTGACTTTCTAAGCATGCTAAATCACATAAATCTGGACTTTCCAAATATTGTAGCTCTTTAATCTCTTGATGTTTTTGTTTTTCTTTGACTGCAAAATAGGATGCTGACATAAAACAAGATTAGCAATATTATATGTATCTATTTAATCCATTAATAATCTCGAGAAATGTTTGTATGTAGTTCCTGTGTTCTCAGAAGAAATTATTTTACTATTCTAGAGTAGTTCATGGAAGGCATAGAGTAGCATATCAGTATTTTCATCCACTGCAAAGTAATGTTCTGTAGGCTTATATAATGTTCTTAACAGTAACTGTAGCTACTACTTGAATACTACTTAACCCAGTTTTGTTTACTTGCAGGCCTGTACTTAAGACAACATGCTCACCTGAGCAGACTATGTCTTAGTTCTGTCAACTTACATATCCAGAACTGAAAATAAAAATTTATGCTTGTAATAAAACACTCCACACTCTACTTAAGCATGATCTATTTATTTTTTACCCGTTATTATAACTTTGTTTGTCCTGGCAAGAATGAACATATACTCCTGTTCTTAAATCATGTCATTGCTCTTAACTTTATGCCATTAAAAGAGATCAACTTAACATCCAGTCTTATAAGATTTTGGTGAGTCAATGCTATTTTCCACATCTGTGTATACTTGGGTGCTATCAAAGACAATAGAAATTGGCAACTGACTTTACCTTTCCAGAGGACGATGATTTGGTGAGAGAGAGGAAAAGAGTTGCCATGTTCTAATCGGTATCTTGGGGAGGTTTTTTTGCTATAAAATTCACAGAACACATATTTTGAAATGTCTTACTGCAAGTCATACAGTGCTTTGATATTAGAATGCTGAAGGAACTGAACACTGCTAGGTTGTAGTTTCTATTGGATTTCTCCTGCTTTCTAACAAAATTGATAGATTAGTGCTATTTAAGTAGAGTTGCTTTCTTGTAGCCCTCTTTTGAAATAAGACCACACAGCATTGTTTGCATAAGTTCTTACACAGAAAATTTTCAATTTTCTGCATTTGTAGTAGTAGTCAATAAGCTGAAAGCTTAGAAAATTCATAGTTGTGTACTGAGTTTCTTATACTATTATGGTGTCCTTAACTGGCTGCACAGCCAGTCTTCTTTTCACTAATGAGCCAACTAAATTGAGTTATGAGATGTTCTAATGTATAGCATAGGGAACTTTCAGCCTTTCTAACAGTAAATTCTGTTGCTAAATTTCACAGTGTAATTCTGTAAATCATAGAATGGCTTAGATTAGAAAGGACCTGAAAGATTATTGAGTTCCAAACTCCCTGATGTGGGCTGGATTGCCCAGGGCCCCATCCAACCTAGCATTGAATGCATCCAGGATTTCTCTGGACAGCCTTTTTCAGCACCTCCCCACTCTCTGAAAAATTTCCTTCAAACATCTAATCTACATCTCCCTTCTTTTACTTTGAAGCCATTCCCCCTTGTCCTATTACTGTCTACCCATGTAAAAAGTCAGTCTTCCTCCTGCTTATAAATTACTGGAAGGCTGCGATGAGATCGCTCCAGAGCTTTTTCTTCTCCATACTGAAGAAGCCCAGCTCCTTCAGCTTTTCTTCATAGGAGTGGAGCTCCAACATTCTTATATTCATGAGTAAAATCTGGCTTGAACTGTCCCACTCACTTCGTCTTTTTCAGAGGACAAAACCAGAAGCTCAAAAATGTTCCCTTGATTCCAAAGATGTTAATGAACGTCTTCTATTGAGCAGTGCAGAACATTGACCTTTAAAGGTTGCTTTTAACTCTAGGAGTTCTATGATCAAAAATTTGCTTCTCAGTGGAACTGATCCTGCTACTGTATTCTCTGCCAGTGTGTAGAATTTGACTTGACTCTCAAAATTCCACCACAAAACATGTAACGCAAAATAGACTTTCGTTCTAAGCAGATTCCTCAGTGAGGCTTAATTGAGTGTATGACACATGCATAAATACTTGTGGTCTTTGCTACGCAGTTCCATTGTAAGACCACATGATAGTGTTTTCTCCTGTGGGTTTGACTGCTGAAAAACAGAGACGTCAACAATTTTCTAAATGTTAAGTCAGGAGCTTTTCAAATGGAAGAAATTAATATTCAGGTTGTCTTTGTAGCTATTTTGGAAAATGAGAAGGAGACATAAAACACTACATAGTATGTGACAGAGGTCTGATCTATTTCTGCAGTGGGAAATCTAGGGTACATATCTTCAATCTGCTGACTACACTCAAGTGTTTTCCCATTTATTATTCTTAATGTTTTGTTATCACAGAATCACAGAGATTGGAAGGGACCTCAAAAAATCATCTAGTCCAATCCCCCTACTGGAGCAGAAGCACCTAGATCAGGTCACACAGGAACACGTTCAGACAGATTTTGAATGTCTCCAGAGGAAGACCACACAAGCTCGCTGGGCAGCCAGTTCCAGAGTTCTGTTACCCTTACTGTGAAAAAGTTTTGTCTCATATTTATGTGGAACCTCCTATGTTCCAGCTTGCACCCATTGCCCCTTGTCCTATGATTGTGAATTCTCATCTGTTGTAACAGAGTAGGATTGTCCGTACTCACATAGCTCCAGTTTTTTTTTTTTAATTATTGATGTTAGAACTTATACTATGTCACTAAGTAGTAATTGTTTCCTCACACTTCATTTACTTTTTAACTTCATAGCTGTTCATCACATATGTCTTCCTCAGTTTCTTGATAATACTGAGAAGAGAGCTGTCGCAGGATAATACTTGTCATAACACAAAGTGTTCTTCTGTACTGAGGGAAGAGAAAGCAAAGATGTTATAGGCAATTGTCACAGAATCACAGAATTGAGTTGGGATGACTCCATAAGGGTCATCTTGCCCAACTCCCCTGCAGTGAACAGGGGAATCTACAGCTCTGTCAGGTTGCTCAGACCTGAATGTCTCCAAGAACGGGGCATCCAGCACCTTTCTGGTCAACCTGTTCCAATTTTGGTGATGACCAAATTTAAGAGTTTTAAATCTAATTAATCTAGATACATCCAGTGACAGTTGCTGTAGCTCCTGCCAAACTTTGTACGCTTGACAGTGAGGAACCTAGCAACAGGGAAAGAATCAGTCTCACCAAATATGTGACTTTATGTTCTTCCTGTTTCTTTGCCAACCTTTGTCATATAAAACAGTGCATTGGATCTCTGCAGCACAGATATATCAGTCATCTGTATTCTTCAGTACTCCTCTTTGGTTTTGTGCAGGAACTGCTCCTAGCACTTGCTGTGTATGACAATATGCAGTGGAGTGCAGAAGAGTTCAGGAGCTTTTATTTTATACAACGAGTGATCATGAGCATTTGAATGTTACTACTAAGAAATAGAGTGAGTTTCTGCTCGTAGTTTAATGTTCTGCTTCCCACACAGGCACTGCTTGAGAGCAGTCAATGGTCTTGACTGACTGTGTACTGCAGCTCAGCAGTCAGAGCTTTAGGCTATTGGGGAACTGTTTTCCTGTTGAATTTAAAATCTCTTGGCTGAGTCTTCTGGTAGTGTCTCCAGAGCCATTTTCAGATGGATTATGGATTTTCAGATTCATTATGGACAGGTCTTCTGCTGTAGTATATTTAGTTATAATCATAATAAAATGCAACTTGTTTCAAGCTATGCTTGTCTATATTCTTCTGCATGGAATTATACTTTCTAAGGATCAGATTACAGATTTTTTGGGGGAGGATCTGCACTGTATTCCTTTGAAAACTTGCTGTGCAATGTAAACCAACAAAATGCAGCTTGAAAAGGAATTATTGTAATTCAGTACTGATGACATGGCATCTTTTGAATAACGGTGATTATAGCTGATGTTGCCTTTTTGTTATTGTTTTGTTTTTTGACTACATAATTGTGACATGTCTGGTTTCCTGTTTAATTTACAGCATTTAAATATCAAGACATTGACAGATGATGTGGTAAGACAACTTAAAATGTTTTGCTTTGGCTTTGCTAAGCTAATAACCTCATTGCTAACACAGTATAAATGACCTTTTTGCTACAGAAACCATCTTACCTTGGAAACTAATGTAGTTAATTGGTAAAGACTTACTAAACTGTTGGTTATCTGTAATGTACTCTGCTCAAGTAGTGAAAAATCTTTGCATGGCTTTGAAATGTGTTCATGGCTAGATCATGCCTGAGTGAGTTTGACAAGTAATTGTGCCTGCTGATGTATGATATAGTTAAGATATCTGTGATTGCATATTTAATAATAAAGTTCCTTGGTTTGTATGGCTAGCTTAAAATCCAGTGTTTAATAAACTAACAATTGCTTGTAAAATCACTAATGCTTCCTTCAACCAATGTCAGGTATTATCAGTTGTTATGTTTCTAAAAACTTCATCTATCTTCAGCAGCAGAAGAGATTATCACAATGCAGATCTTTTTTTCTTTGCAATTAAAATATACTTGTTTTGTTGTCCCTACTATTGTTTTGTTGGTTAGAGTAGTTTTTCTGAATGTAAATAATTCTGGGAAGTCTTGGAATTTATATAAGAAACAATGTTCACTATGCACTTAAAGATCAATTATTATGACTTCAGTATTTATTTTTTGCTATGTTGTGTTTCTGCTGAAATACTTCTGTGCGTAAATGAGAGCTTAAATGTAGAGTTTTTTGCTGGAGGACAAACATAGAAAGTTTTATTCTGGACAGCATGCAATGCACTTGAACAGAGAAACAATGCAAGTTAGCACTATTTGGAGATCCTTAACTCAGGCTGCTTTTAGTATTTGAATTGTTCTGTGTTATTCCTGAGATTCTGCTGATGAGTTGTTTGGTTATACTGACATATCATCAAACCATGATAATTTTTAGAATGCGTGTTCCTTCTAGTTTCTTTGTTTAGAGGTTATGAAAGCAAGAATCTTCTGTAAAAGAGCAGCAGGTAGCTAGCTATCTGACAAAGTATCTACTTGCAAGATCACTGTGGAAACAAAAATGTTTTATAATTGGAGGGCTGCATATTCCAGTAAATTATTTGTAATGCTCAATTTTTTTTAAGAATTGTGCATATTAACAGGCTTTTATTTAAAATAGAACTGCTTGTATATGTAGGGAAAAAGTGTTTATCAAAATTCTGCTGTATAGATGAGAAAAGGTTTGTAATTTATAGCATGCAGAGAAACAAGATTCAGAGTGAAATATGTTCTACACATCCAGGTCCTGACTGCGTACAGGAATAAATTCTGTGACTTCTAATATTCAGCCATTAGTTAAATGCTTTGGTTTCCAAAAAAAAGGTAGAATCATCTCTTGGAGATGAATGTATCAAGAAAAGGAAGTCATCCAATGAAAGGGATTATTCCGTGCATCTTGGTTTATTTTAGCCTTACTCTTACTAAGCTCTACTGTTACCAGTGGAACTTCTCATTTAGCAAGATGTTAATCTTGGAGAGCTATTTGACTGAAAGAATACACTTTTTTTTTTTTAATCTTCTGAGAGCTTCAAGGAGGAAAAAGTGAAGATGTCTTTGAGTCAGTGTCGTTAGAAATAAATTTTCTAATGTCATGTGGAGTATTTTTGCTGGTAAAGAAAATTAGTGTCTTGCTTTCACTTTCAAATACACGGAAATAAATTGACACAACCCTTTGTTTCCTCTTTGTTCCTCCTCCAGTATTAATTATTTTAAATGAAGGCACAGGAATTGTCTTATTTTCTGTTCTTCCTTCTCATGTTGTTACTGTTAGGCTAGTTTTTCAACATGAGTTTGTGTTAGGGTGTTACAGCAAAATTCCATGACTGAACTGCTGGATTCTGGATTAAAATGACTGGCAGAATGTTTGGAACACTGAACTATTCTATTGTAGATTTTCCTTTTGTGAAACTGTGTTTTCTGAGGGTGTAGTAAGTGGGGACAGTCAAAAATATGAGATCTTGAAAGTTGGCAAGTACTTGTCCTGTAAGACAGAATGTAAATGGTACCAAGAGAAACAGAAGCTTTGCACAGTGCTTGGTTGTTACCCCATCAAACAAGAAACGAAGATTTTATAGCTGCATGTTTCATGTCAGGTCTTTTCTAATAGATTATGTTTACTGACTATCTGTCCTTGATGGTCCATACATGCATTTCTCCATGAGAATGGGTGAGGAAGACTGTTCAGTACTTCTCATTATGCAGGTTAAGCTAAAACAGAACAATTTTTAATCAAGTTTCTTCATAGTGTGCTGCTATAACTAGTAAACAAACAATACATTTCAGGTAGCTGGGCTTTTTCCACCTAAACCTACCTCATTCTCCTATTTGGTACTTTCTAATCCAGTACAGCTGCTTTTTTTTTTTTTTTTTTGTTCCACTCTCTCTGCCTCCCAAGGTTTTAAGGTTCAATCACTGCGGTAAATAGCTTAAACAGAGGATATAAAGAAGTACAGGTTATGCTCCAACTGTGTGTATTTATTACAAAATTTATGTTGTACACAGCTAGTGATGAGATATTGGATTACATCCAATTTAAGTGTGTTTAGCATCAGTTTTTAGATAAAATCTTTCTGATGAGATAGATGGAAGGTATGTGTGTTAACTTTAATTATGGAGACCTACAAGGCATTGCACTTAAGCTCTTGCTCCAGATACGTGCATTAGGAGGTACTCTTTGTAAGCAAAGTCAAAAAGTAATTCATTGTCTTACTTTTTGAATCTAGTATTTGTATATGTTGTTAGTCAAGTTGCATTGATACTAACATTCAGAGTCCAGTATGCTAAATTTTTTTCTAAAAATGCTTCCTATTTTCTATTCCTTTTCTCTGGAGCTATGCTCATTCTTCCTCTACCTGTTTGGATTTAACAACTTCAGCCTGGGAAGGGAGTCTAACAGACTGAGGGGTTTCCCACATCCTTCATTGAGCTCAGCGTGAAGGTGGGGGTTTCTTTCTGCTTGAAGAGTTTTGTGGTGTGGTTTTGTTTATTTATTAATTTTTTTCCCCTTCCTTCTTCCGTATCATCCAGTGTCAGTTTGGAGTAACTTTTGTTCTTGAACTGAAGAAACAATATCAAAGTCAAGATTATTCACTTATTTTTACAGAAATGCCTTTAGGTGCTGTTTCCATAGATCTGTGACAATTTTACCTGAGGGAACAGTCACGCTATATCAACTGTGCATTCTTGAAGAAATGCACAACCAATATTTTTGTGGAACAATTCCAGCTTCTTTAAACAGTAAATCTTTTAAGTGCTCTGTGTCTTGAGAGGCTGTGGGTGTTTCTAGTATTCCCATGTTCATGGAAATTGGAACTCTGCATTGCCAAACTCACTGTAAATGCTTTAAAGGCATATCATTAAATTTCTGTTGAGAAACTCTGTATCTGCTTGTATTATGAATTTACAGTTCAGTTTTATTTTTCCCTTCTTTGTGCATTCATTTCTTTGAGCTTATCTAAGATAGGTAGTAGGAAGCCAAGTCTAAGCTGATGTAGTGTTCTGTCCTTGATGTAGGTATCTTCTGCTATTAAATCACTTCTGTAGTTCCCCGCTTTATCCCTCTTTGACTGTAAATAAGACCAGCCATGCCAGTTGATTCCACTTGATTTGTTGGTTCCCAGAGCACTCGCAAAGCAGAGGTATTTGTAGCAATCCTCAGAAAACAGCTGCTTTATCCTCTATGGATTATTTTAGGAGCTAAATTCTGCAAATGGTTAATCACCTTCAACCTAAATTTTTCATTTGACTGGAAAATTAATACAAGCACAATAGATTTGAGAGTTGCAATAATTTAATTACACTCAAATGTGCTTGAGAATTTATTGTAGCATTTTCATTTACTTCAAATTCAACAATATACAGCAATTAAAACCCTACTTTCAAACATACCATATATGTCCATTAGAATTATACTAAATTTATTGGTTTACAATGTATCCCACATTGTGTAAAACTTCACTTTAAGAGCAGAGCTCTCTTAGCAAGTTTCCTCAACAGAAATGTGAACATGAATACGATTATACAGGTATGTGTTTTTAATTCTTAATATGAAGGTGTTAATTAAAAGTGGGAGAAGAAGATGAGGGAAGGAAGATGGCTGATGGAGTAATACCTGTAATTCTTCTAGCATGGGTTTTGAAATTCTGAAGAGCCAGCAATTAGTCTGCTGATAACTAATCCATTGATTTCTGCATTATCATGCATGTAAGTTCAATAGACACTGTTGTCTTACAGAAGATGGTATAAGAAGTTTTCACTAAGATCAAAGTGAGAACACAAATAGATTCCTTGAATCTCTGTAACTTTGATCTTCTGGTCCACAGAATGTGCATAAAACCAGGTTCATTTTTCATAGGTTCTCTTAATGTTTTAAAGAGAACGTATGAAATTGGAAGTCAATAAAAGTTTGGATACCATGCATCCTGTGACAGCTACTTCATTTTGGTTTTTGCAGCTATTATTCATATTCACAGATTCAAATTGTGATACCTATTTAGCAGTCAGTCTGAAATAAAGTCTCGAGGCGGTGGATAGCGCTTATCTGGAATTGTCATTTTATGTTTTTCCTTAATGTTTAGTATCATGTTTATCATGTTTAGAATGCTCTTAATATATTTCCAACAGTGAAGGACATCATTATATTATGTTTGATAGCAAGTGTTGGGCTTTAAGCTCTATTAATATTTTAAGTAGAAAAAATACTGCTTCTGACCTTACTGTCAAATTGGCTGTAAATGTGTAAATTGTGTTGGGCAGAGAAAATTTTTGCTCTGTTTGGGATGGAAAATGTTGGGGACAATAAATCCAATAACCTATGTCATGTCTCCATGCCCAATCAGTTGTTAGACTGAGTGTATATTCCCAGTAGGCACACAAACACAAGTATACAATATACACATATATAAGTGTACCTGGCCACGCTGATCAAAACTGATTTTCTCAGCACTCGTGCAGTGATGTAACTTGAGGCCATTAGCTCTTGTACTGTCACTAGTTACCTGAGAAAAGAGGCCGACCCCCACCTCACCACAGTGTCCTTTCAGGTAGCTGTAAGGAGCAATAATGTCTCCCCTGAGCCTTCTCTTCTCCAGACTAAACAATCCCAGTTCTCTTAGCTGCTCCCCATAAGACTTGTGCTCCAGACCCTTTGCAGCTTCATTGTCCTTCTCTGGATACGCTTCAGAACCTCAGTGTCTTTCTTATAGTGAAAGGCTCAAAACTGAGCACAATACTTGAGGTATGGCCTTACTAGAGCTGAGTACAGAGGGACTATAGCCTCCTGGTTCTGCTGGCAGCACTATTTCTAAGACAAGCCAAGATGCCATTGGCCTTCTTGGCTACGTGGGCACACTGCTGACTCATGTTCAGCCAGCTTTTGATTGATGCCCCCAGATCCTGCTGATACGTGCTGTCAATTGCTCTCTTCTGAGCAATTTCTTTAATGTGACAGTGTTTAAAAACATTCATTAGAATGGAAATTCCTAACAGATTGGAGTATTGCTCTGATTATGTCACCTTTAAAATAAATGATCACATTCACTTCTAGTAATAAAGAAGTTAAACTCTCATATTTTTTTCTGTATGCACAGTTTCTTGCCTTTAAGTTACGTGAGAACTTCATTCATTTGCATATCTTTTGCTGCCAAGAAATGATTGAGATAGCTTCTAGTGTGTAGATGCTGTTAGCACTGTACGCTATATGCAGTAACATATTCTCATCGTCTGTTAGAGTTTGTTAGTAGTGTTTGACTGCCATACTATTGAAGTTGTAGTTTCACAGAGCTTTGCTATGGAACAAAGTTGTGGAAGAAGTGCTACTGTAAGGCAGTTTTAATATGTATTGTAGTGTAAGGGATCATACAGATTTTCTGTGAAGACTCGCTGACAGTCTTCAGGATGATAAACGTAAAAGGCTCCTTAGAAGTGTTCTCTTGATAACTCGCATCTACGTGTTGACTGTGATTTACTTTTCGCTGTATTTCAGTTCTGACATTTAGGATTTTGTTTCAGTTGCCTTGACATTTTTTCTTGTGGATAATTCAAACTGGCAGAATAAAGTGCATGGCTAATTATGGAACTTCCACTCTTTAGTGGTAGGAGGCATAAGGGCATAAAAACTGACGTACACACAGACAACCCATTGCTTTAAATTCAAGTTTATAAGTAAAGACTCATACTTTTTCTGCTGTGCTAATTAATTTCTTTATCTTTTTTCTTTTCATCTTCTTCTATTTCACCTTAATCTAAAAACAAGTAAAAACAAAAGCAAAGCAAAAAAGGAAATTCTTCTTCCTCCTTTCCTTTCAAAGAAAAGGCAGCCCCCCAAGCCAACCAAAGGAGGGGGGAAGAGAGTAAAATAAATGATATACCCCTACTACTTGTAGAAGTTGCTTATCTCTGGATGGAGAACTGGTCCTACTTTCAACTGTTGTTACTTTAAAGTGCTAACATTTCTTAGTTAACTTCACTTCTCTTTCTAATATCACATAATTTTTAACTTGAGTGCTATTCATGCACATCTGATTTATTTATTTTTACAACTTAAAACAGATTTTACTGAATATTTTTGTACTCATTATTTTACTGCAGTTTTTTTATAGCTTATTTATCTAAAATGCAGTTTTCCTTAACTTTAGCAACATTGTGCTATGGTGATAGGAATATATTTTTGTTGGAACTCACTAGCTGGTCACAGATTCCCTGTAATGCTTTTGTGTACTGTATTAAAAAAAAAAAAAATCTAGCTTTCTCCTTTGAGTTCTCAGAAGTATCATATTGCATTTCTCTTTTTTTCCCCTAACACCTTATTGCCTTCGAACTTTTGACTTTGGGTAGTCTTCTGAGTTCAGTTAGTACATCAAGATAAATCTCAGTTTGGAGAATTTCAAAGGGACTATGGAAATATTTTTTGTCAAGACCATTTGAAGCACTGTTTTTTCTTTGGCTATTTTTACTATTGACTCTACAAAGATTCTAAGGAAAAAAATTCTTCTCAATTGAAGAATTGTTTCAATATACTTCTGAATGTTTTTGTTGGTTAGAACAGGAAAGTTGTATTTAAAAAGATGGAATGTCAGACCTTCTACAAACGGTAATAATGCTGATACAAAGCTGTCTTTAGATATCTCCCACTGCTTAGCTTGGTTTAAATATATATTTGATATAACATAGAAGATTATTGAACTATATTTTTGCCGTTTCCTCCTCTGTACTTGGATCGCCAGCAGCATCAGTGGTAAATTTCATTACAACCAAGCAATGAAATTTCTATTCCTTCTGTAAACTGCTTTCTGTGGACCATGAAATTATTCACTTGTATGGAGTATTGAGAGGTATTAACTTTTCTGAAGTACCAGTAATGTGAAATTCAAGAGTAATGGATGTAGAATATCCACACTGTGCTACTGTTCAGGTCTTGTGAATTTTGCTGTTATTGTCTGTGTTGGCTGTGTTGGGATGGATGAGAAACTGACTGAATTTATGGATCAAGGTTAAAGAGAAGGTAGGGACAGGTGACATTATAGTGGGAGATTTGCTACAGGCCACCTGACCAAGATGACTGAGTGGGTGAAGCCCTCCATTGACAGATAGGAGAGGCATAAGGTTCACAAGCCTAGGTCCTCGTGGAGGGCTTCATCCACATGAAAATCTGTTGAAAAGATAACACAGAAGGACATAAGCAATGCCTGGACTGTTGGTGATAACTTATCCAGCAAGGAGACAATGAGGTGAGATGCGATGCTGGACCTCACTCTCACCAAGGAGGGGCTGGTGGGGCATGTGAAGCTCAAGGACAGCCTTGGCAGCAATGACTGCAAAAGGATGGAGATCAAGATCCTTAGGGAAGTTAGAAAGTAGTGCAGCAAGCTGGCTACTCTGGACTTCAGGAGAGTGCATTTTGGCTTCTGGGATCTTCTTGGTAGAGTAGTGTGGGATCTAGCCTTGGAGGGAAGAGGGCCTGAGAAAACTAATATTCAAGGATCATCTCCTTCAAACTGGAGGCTTAATGCATCCCAACAGTGAGAATGTTAGACCAAACGCCAGGAGATCTGCTTTGATAAACAAGGAGTTCCTAGAGAAACCCAGTCATAAAAAAGGAGCTTACAGAGGGTGGAAGGAAGGACAAGTAGCCTGGGAGAAATACAGACAAATTATCTGAGCAGCCAGGGATCAGAGCAGTAAAGCTAAAGCCCTGGTAGAATTAAATCTGGCCAAGGATATCAAGGGCAACAAGAAAAGCTTCTGTAAGTATGCTAGTGATATAGGGAAGACTAGAGAAAACATGAGAGCTCTCCAGGAGGAAACAGGATATCTGGTTACTTCAGTCTTCACCAGCAAGTGTTCTACCCACTCCAATCAAGCCACAGAGAGCAAAGACAGGGAGTGGGAGTGTGAAGAATTACATGCTGTAGGAGAAAATAAGATCTGAGACCATCTGTGGAACGTGAAGGTGCACAGGTCCATGGGACCTGTTGAGACACATCTGTGGATCTTGAGGGAAGTGGCTAATGAATTTGCTAAGCCACTATCTATTGTATTGTAAAGTCATGGCAGTCCCCCACGAAGTTACCACTGACTGGAAATGGGAAAACACAACCTCCATTTTTAAAAGAGGAAAAAAATAAGACTCAGAGAATTTACATGGCCGTCAAAATCATGGAGCAGATCCTACTGAAAATGGTGCTAAGGGACACTGAACAAAGAAGTGATTAGTGATGGCCAGTGTGGCTTCACTGAGAGCAAATCGTGCATGACAAATTTGGTGGCCTTCTACAGTGGGGTTACAGCATTGATGAATGAAGGAAGAGCAACTGATGTTATCAACTTGAAGTTGTGCCAAGTATTTGATGCTGTCCTGGTCAGCATCCTGGTCTCTAAAGTGAAGAGAGACAGATGAATTTATGGATCAAGGTTAAAGAGATGAACCAAACCACTCTGTGGATAAGAGCTGTTGTCATTGGCTTGATATCCAAGTGGAGACTAGTCATCTGATGTTCCTCATGGCTTGTGAGGTATTGAGACTGGTATTGTTTAACATCTTTGTTGGTGACAAGGACAGTGGGATTGAACGCACCCTCAGTAAGTTTGCTGATGTTACCAAACTTTGTGTTGCAGTTTAAACATTCGAGGGAATTGTTGCCATCCAGAGGTACCTGGACCGGCATGAGAGGTGAGCCTGTGTGTACCTCTTGAACTTCAGCGAGGCCAAGTGCCTCACTGCACCTGTGTGGGGCAATCCTAAACACAAATACAGATTGGATGAAGAGTGAGAGCTGTTGGTTGATGAGAGACTCAACATGAGCCAGCATTGTGTAATTATAAACTAGAAGGCTAATTATATCCTGTGCTGCATGGAAAGAAGCATAGCCAGTAGGGGAAGGGAGGTGAGTCTCTACTCCACTCTTGTGAGAAGAGAAGCTCGATGCCCCATTTCTGAAAGTGTTCAAGACCACGCTGGATGGAGCTTTGGACAGCCTGGTATAGTAGGAGGTGTCCCTGCACGAGGTATAGGGGCTAAAACTAGATGATCTTGAAGGTCTCTTCCAACCCAAACCATTCTGTGACTCCATCAATTTCCTTTTTTTAAGATCTATAGAATTCTTTAGATTTCTTTGTTTTAAATTATTCAAAATAATTTGTTTTACTTGTTTTTAAATGCTTATAATGCTAGCATCTGACTTACTCTTTCTTGTTCTGCTTGAGAAATATATTTGAATAGTGTGCTTTCTCCCTTAAGACAAGTGGTATAGAATTGGCTGATTATGTGAAATAAGAGTATTAGAAACTTATCTGTAATGCTGCAAAGCATCTAGCACATAGTCCAATATTCTAAAAGAAGTTAAAACAAAGCATAAATTAAAAATGTGAGCAACTGAAAGGAAGTGAAATACATCTTTTCAGGGATGAATCAGCCTTCATCCCTGACTTGTTGCTCAGTTCCTTATAGAATAAGAGGAACTCTGGGTCTGTGGGGTATTTCATTTCACTGACTAGAGTGGTTTTGTTGACTGGCTCCTTTTTATCTTAAGAACTGCTCTGCCTTTGTGGAGCAGGAGAAGGAAGAGGGAACCCTTAGGGAACAAGGATTGTAAGAAAGGGAAGGAAGAGAGGACATCTGGAGGAACAAGTGCTCTGAGGTAGGGGCCGAAAGTTTTAAGTATAAATGAGTTAAGAGGTGTAGGGCACATCTCATTTGTCATCCCTCTACCCACTGAATAGTCCTGAAATTTTTGATTTCGGCCAAAGTGTTTTCCCCCTGCCCTTCTTCAATTCTCTGTACGAAAAATCTTCAAATATAATGGTGTGTTTTTTTTTTTTTTTTTTTTTTTTTTTCCCCTAAATAACAAACATGAACACAGCGAAAAGCTGTTGGCTAATGTGTTCTTTGGAGCAGGTGCACTGCCTTTCATCGGTGCTTATGAAATCCATTCGTTGAGAAGAAAGCTCTCCTATCAATTGTTTTTATTTTTTAAGATACTGGTCTAGTCAATGAAGTATGCAATCTGGCTTCATCTCTGCATGCTTACCCTAGACTCACAGTTTTAACGACAGGAAGGGAAATTGCTGTCTGATCAAGATGTGAGATGGCTTTTGTCACTGATGAATCTGTACTTTGCTTTCCACAATGTTCCCCTCCCTTTTGCTTTTGTAGCATTCTCTTTCTTCCTGGGTCTTGCCTATGTAATTATTCCTTTTGAATGTGCTTTCCGTACTGCCTGCTGGTTTGATGTGACAGTGAAGGGCCCCATCTTCCATGCTGAGTTCTTTTATGTTTATGCTATATTAATTTTCTGGTTTTGCATGTTCTACAACCATCTGTATGAGTGGCTTGCAATCTATGTTCTAAAAATGTTCAATTTCAGTTTTGAACAGGAAGAATTTAAATTCTTTTTGTCTTTTCTTCTAAACCTCTCTTTATGCATAGTCAGTTTCTTCTCCGTTGGTGAGAGTGGAACGCTTATACTGAATTTTTGCCACTAATTTTCTTTGTTCTCTCTGATCTTAACATCACAGATGCCATAATAACTACTTGTCATTTAGTGTGGTAACTTTGATGTGCTTATCGAATGATATCTCAAAATACTCATCTTTAGGATTTATTGAAACCTCAATAGTTTTTGCATAGCAGTTCAAAGATGTAAGGCTACTGATAAGGTTGAAATCTTGTCAAAAATCTTTTGTGCATCAAACTCAACTGGAACTTTCTTTTGTGCTGACAAATGTAACATTGCTGTTCGTATCTGCTCAAAAGGCTGTTACAAGGATGATTGTCTCTAACACTGAAAACATTTTAAAATTTCAGTTAATAAGTCTTTACTTAGATGTAGTTAATACCAAACCAAGGAAAACAAAACAAAACAAAACAAACAACAAACGCAAAACCCAAGCCCAAACAATTTTCCAAAGAACCTTAAGTATCTTTTCAAAGAGTAAAGTAAGAATCATTGTCTTATATTGGTGATAAAGCGTAAACTTATTCATTACACCATGAATTTATCCTACTTATTTTTAACAAAGAACCTTTAAGTTTTTATTCTTCTAAATGAATTTTTAAATAATTGGGACACAGAAAAGTGCTGAGCTCAGGTAATGATTGAAATGGAAAATAAATAGAACAGTGTCTTAGTCATGCTAATGTGTCTTATTAATAAAAAGTAATGTCACTGTACATCATTATATTCTTTTACAATATCAGGGATACAACCATTTCAGACTTAGGAGAAACAGTTTAAAACTGTGCCTTATATAAATAGACCTACTTTTTTATCCATATTTTACATGTAATGGTTATGAGGAATTCTTCATAGATCCTTAGTTGGTTTTGTAAATACAATTTTCCTCAAAACTTTTTCCATGAAACTCTCATGTTCTGTGTGGTATCTTCATAATTTAGTGGAATTCTTATTTGCTACTGAAGTGCCAAGCAACTTACCATTATTTGTATCCTTAAGAAACTACGTTAAAGTAAGGCAGTTAAGTAACAGGTAAGTTACTACAGAAAAATCAGAATGTTGAGACTCCAGGAATACCCATCTTAATTAGGAGTACAAGAATGGAAAACGTGTGTGAAATATTATACCCTTTCTGTTTTCAGCTGGACAGATTTGCCAGTATAAGAATTCCAGGAAGCAAAAAGGAAAGACCTGCTCTGCCACATATGAAGCAGTCACACTCAACAGATGGGTCATCTACACCTACTGATGTGGAAGATTTTGTTCCAAAACCCCTGTCAGAAAGAGAAATCATAGCGCTGTTCGAAAAAATGATGGTAGGTGTCCTATACTGATTTTTTTTTTCACTGTAGAATGCTGGCATGCATTATGATCTTCACCTAAATTATTATTTTTGTTGTTTGTTGTAGTTCCATGTTTCTGGACCATTTTCAAAGAAAATGAAGCTTTTTAATTATTTTGACAAGATTTGTGTGCCTGGAATACTTAATATGGAAACGAAAGTCTTCTGGCTATTAAAAATGAGATTCTGCAATAGGTTTTGATGTGGAGAAAGAAGGGAAATCCTGCTTGCTTTTAAAATGACTTGAAACATAAAGGGGCTTTATACCTTTGAATACCGCAGCAGGGTTTCGTTCCAATCTAATATTCCATGCCACTTTTTGCACAAAAAAGACTTGGAATTCTTGCCCCTAAGGCAGTGTTTTCTCTACAAGGTGCATGCAGTCTTAGTGTAGTTTCTTCTATAGCTGCCATCACTGATCTGCTGCAAATGAGTGGTCACTTGCCAGAAGGATCATGTGATGTTGGTACCACTTCAACTGATGTTGTTTGTTTGTTTGTTTGTTTTTCTGACACAGTTGATGATATTTTCGGGAATGGAAGATTAACTGAGATTAACTGTTTAAAAGTAAACAGCTTTTAGAGAGAAGAGTGAGATTAGAAAAGCAGAAATTCACAGAATTTCTTAACAGAAATTAATAGTTTATTGTCTCCTGTGAAGCCCACAGCAGCTACCAAGGACTGGGTTGTGGAGGAAATTAAATGTACTCTTAGAGGAGTGCTTTTATAGAATTTATAATTCCTAGTACTCTATAGTGTTTAGTTTTGAAGGTATATTTATACTACCGTTGTGAGTTATGACTGAGAGATCAGTGATTTTTGTAATTTCATTATTGAAGTCAAGCTTTCTGGAGATACTTTTGCTGAAAAATATCAGTTGGTCAGTACGGAAGGGAACAGCTTCTAAAATCAGAAACTTCACTGAGTACATTATGTTACCTTTTGGGTTTTCATGGATAAATATTGCTTAATTTTCCCCACATTGTGTGCACTAATGTCCTGTTGGTGGCTGAAATTATGAAAGAGTTTCAGTTTTGGTCATGGAATTGTGAAAGAATACATAATACCAGAGAGTCAAAGATGATCATTAGCTCCTTTCATTTCTGATTATTGCTATTAGGAAGATATTCATGTGAAATGACTGACTCATATTTTCCAAAGAGGTATTGCTCACCTAAAGAATGACTTAAAACGACTTGAGAGGAAATAAAAGATTCGAGTAGAAATCTAAGCCACAGTTGACATGCCTCCTTAAGAAGTTGAATGCTTCTTATTTGTAGAATTCTATTGTTTTGGTGTTTCATATCATAGAATCATATCATAGAATGGCCTGGGTTGAATAGTACCACAATGATCATCTAGTTTCAAACCCCCTGCTATGTGCAGTGTTGTCAACCGCTAGACCAGGCTTACCAGAGCCACATCCAGCCTGGCCTTGAATGCCTCCAGATATTGCCCTCCTTGGGCAACCTGTTCCAGTACATCACCACCCCCTGTGTGAAAAACTTCCTCTTAATATATAACCTAATCTCCCCTGTCTCAGTTTAAGACTATTCCCCCTTGTCCTATCAGTATCTACCCTCATTAACAGCCATTCCCCCCCCTGTTTATGTGCTCCCTTGAAGTACTGGAAGGCCACAACAAGGTCTCCTCGGAGCCTTCTCTTCTCCAAGCTAAACAATCCCAGTTCCCTCAACCTTTCCTCATAGGAGAGGTGCTTCAGCCCTCTGATCATCTTAGTGGACTTCCTCTGGACTCATTCCAACAGTTCTGTGTCTTCCTTGTGCTGGGGGCCCCAGGCCTGGACGCAGTACTCCAGATGGTGCCTCACAAGAGCTGAGTAGAGGGGGACAATCACCTCCCTCTCCCTGCTGGCCACCCCTTTTTTAATGCAGCCCATACAGTTGTCCTTCTGGGCTGCAAGCGCATACTACTGGCAAATGTCCAGCTTCTTGTCCGTCAGGACCCCCAAATCCTTCTCTGAAGGGCTGCTCTCCAGAAGCTCTTTCCCCAGTTTGTATAAGTACATACTTAATATTGCCCTGACCCTGTAATTCCCCGGGTCTTCCTTTCTCCCTTTCTTAAAAATGGGAGTAATGTTTCCCTTTTTCCAGTCACCGGGGATTTCACCAGACAGTCATGATTTTTTCAAATATGATGGAGAGCGGCTTGGCAACCATATCAGTTGTCACATTCAGAACCATAGGATGTTTCCTTTGTTAAAAAAAAAAGAAAAAAAAAAAAAAGCAAGAGATGACTTCTTACTGCACATCTAGACAGAATATGATATTTCCTATGAATGAACTTGCCCTTACATCTGGGATTATGCAATATATTTTGTACTGATAGGTTTCTTAGTTTATTTGCCTTTTTTTTTTTTTCAGTATGGTTAGATGTTGGCTATTTTCTGCAACAAAAGCATGGCCTTTGTTTTCACGTCATTATTTAATAAGTTCAGGAGTTTTATTTCCAGAAAACTGAAAAGAGCAAGACAACTTTAAACAGAAGAATGTAATAGCTACAGGCAAACATGAAACTTTTTTAAATTTAATTTCTTCATTATATAGCATATATATGTGCATTTCATTTTTATTGTGAAAGAAAATCTGTGGTATTTTGCAGGCAAGGTACTGAAGATGTGATAAGTTTCAGGAAATGTTAAAAAAGACCTAGGTATGTTTTTTTTGCAAAATGCTTAACTGAATATTTTGATTTCAGTGTTCTTAACATTCCAGTTTATGTAAGCTTTAAAAATACAATTGAAATATTGAATAAAAGCCAGCTAGCCCTATTAAATATACATGTAAAGTATATTTTCACTTGAGGCTGGTATTGCTATACAGTTGTATACCTGTGGAAAGAATTTTGAGACACAAAATCCTGAAGACATTTATTGGAACTTGCAAGAAAAAAATAAATTTATCTGTTAATATCGAGATGGACTTCATTTTAGTTGTTTAGAGTATGGCTTGTCATGTGCATATCATAATGGATGTGTTGCCTGGTAATAAGAGTCTTCATAGATATGTTGCTCAGCATTTAATAGATGGTAGTGAATTAAATTATATTGTATGAAATGAAAGATACCTGGACATGATAACAAGAGAAAGACTAGAGAGAACAGTAAGGTCAATCTGACTTAATTTTTTCTTCCTAATTTTTAGCCCAAAGCATAAAGATTTTCACGTACCTGTTTAGAATTTAAAATTGTAGTAAAATTGTAGTACTTTACATGCTTTTAAATAATTTTTACTTGTAAAAGAAAAAAATTTGAAGAAGTAAAATAGAAACAACTTCCTTATCAGTTTCTTATTTTAAATTACTTTTAGGTTGTCCTAAATCCTTTTGTCCCAAACCATATCTTAATGTCTGAAATCCCTCATGAATTTTAGAAGTCCTGTAGTCCTGTCTGATTATGTAATTTCCTGTTAAACTTTGGCTAGCAAACAAACAAACAAACAGCCCTCCCCCCCCTAAAAACTAAAAACTAAATTTTTAGCCTTCCATCTCTCTAGTACTTTGATTTTGACATCCTAAAGACTTTACCTTCTGTGGTTGGTTGATCTCATTCTCATCCTGAAAAAAAAAAAGCTGCAGCTGCTTATGAAAGCTTTAAAAAAGACAAGCAATTTTAAATATATTTTCTATTTTTTTTCATAATGTTAAATACAGAAAACTTACTCCCACCTTGTTTTGTTCCCAGACATATGAAAGTCTTATACATTATCCCAACAGTGTTTTGAAAGCATACATATTTTAACTAGATTTTTTTTTTAAATTCCTTTTTGTGTAGCATTTTTGACTGATGCCAAGTTGCCTATCATTAATTAAATCGTAGTGGTTTATTGTTTACTATCACCCAACAAAAATCTAGAAAATGTAGCATTTATTTTCAAGATAATGCCCCAACATTTGGTTTACTAAGAGGCAAAATGCAG
The DNA here is from genome assembly GCA_037305975.1 of Chrysolophus pictus. Lineage (NCBI taxonomy): Eukaryota > Metazoa > Chordata > Aves > Galliformes > Phasianidae > Chrysolophus > Chrysolophus pictus. The sequence goes on along the minus strand of CM074576.1, from coordinate 34,505,312 downwards.
TATTCAGCTATTGCATAAGGCAGTTGTCAAATTGTTTCATGGATTCTGGTAGTCAGGAGGGCAGACACAGCGCTGATCTTTTTCTTCCAGATCCAGATAAATACTAAAATAAAAGATTTAAGAACATTTGAGTTCTTCTCAAGGGAGTTCTTCTCATGTAAAATGGATAGGAACTATAGTAACATGAAGAAAAATAGATGGATGAACTGTTGAGATTTACATAACTAACGTGTTATGTAAGTGTACGTTCTGACTATCAGAATGAAGAAAAAGGCGTGTGTCAAGAATATGTGTCCTTATGTACTGCTAGAATTTTGTTCTTGGCATAAGATGATAGTTTCTCTCTGAACTTTTTTGATCAAAGAAGTACAGTACTTTGAAGAATAGAACAGCTATGAGAAAAGATTGAAGTATGTGTGGCCTCCTTTCTTTCAGCTTGTTTAGACAAACTTGTTTTGCATTAATTTTCTGATATGGGAAGTAGCATGAATGCATGAGCTAGTTGCCACAGAGGCAAAAGACTGTGATATTACCATATTTTAAGTCAAAGAACTTTTTTCAACGCGCACCCTGTACTTGTTTGGCACTAGTGGTAAAAGCAAAGAAATTTTTAAATGAGTATTTTGCTAAGTGAGGAAACTTTCTCTAGTCATTCAGGAAAGGAAATGATGACATTTCTAAGCAGAAAAACAAAACAGAATCTACATAAAATTGCCCTAATTTTACTGTGAAGCAATTCAGCTTAAAGGGTGTAGCATTTTCTGCATCTTCTTACAGCTCAGATTCATATTAACAGCTAAATATTTCTAGAAATTGTGCTTGACTTTGTCCTGTTCCATATGAAAACTGGGGAAAGACAAGGAAATTCAAGTTTCAGTGATCTTTAAATTTTGATCGTTAACTTAATTTCTTAAAATTAAAAGATTAATTTATTTGCTTTTTGTCGTTGGTTCTTGAGTAGGTGAAATGAGCTTTGATATTGAGATTGTGAGACAAAACTCCATCAGTGGGCAACGAGTTTCAGCTGAAAAGAACTGCAGTAATTCGTCCTAAGTTTGGTTGACCATAATAATGCTAAATGTATACATAAATGTGTGTATATATTGTTTCTAAATGTCATTTTAACCTCCAGCATGAAAGGAAATGTCTGTTGTCACAAAATGTAGAACTGATTGTAACAGTCAGAGCATTCCTAGGCTTGGAACACTAGGAGTTCATGAGTCAGAAATGCCACTGAATAGCTGCTCTGTGGCTTTGAATGGGGTTCTGCATCTGCTGTTTTTGACTCTTGAGTTTATGTTGGCATGAAATGTGACAGAGGTTTTGATAGCAGTTGAAGGTGTTGTTTTAGTGATCAAGCCATCAAAAATTTGGTCCTCACCTTTTGTAAAAGTGAATATTATTCTGTGAACTGTCCTTGGGAAAAAGGAGATTGCATTGCCCAGCTTTATATGTTTCAATATTTTAAGTGATTTTTGAGAAGAGGTTTTGCTACTTATGTTTGTGATGCACTCGTTTATCCTGGCTCAGTTGCTTTTTTTTTTTTTTAATTTGATTTGCTGAGGAAGATAGATGTACTTTTTTGTGGTTTTAAATAACGTCTAACTTAGCTGTTTGTATAAGAACTTTCAGTTGCTTAGGTTCATATCTTTGTTTCTTTTTATAATCAGTATTTTTTTTTTATTTTATTGTCAAAACTTCTTTTATTTCCCTTTTGATTCTAGGAAGATATGAATTTAAATGAAGACAAGAAGATGCCATTGAGAGAAAAGGATTTTAATACCAAAAAAGAAATGGTGATGCAATACATTAGCACTGCTTCGAAGTCTGTAAGTGCATTTTGATGAAATATATGAAAAATGACTTGATATTTACTTCGCTTACTATTAAAGAGGAAAAATAATGTACGCATATTACTTTCTTTTGATTAACTTATTTCTCAGGTAAAAACGTTTTTAAAGGACATTATCTCTTAAGTTTACAAGCTGCAATAAAAGATACCTAGTGCAGGGCCACACTGTCTGGATATTGTTTAGGATGAGCCTGTAAGAGCTACTAGTCCTTCTATAGCGTAAAAATTCTTTAGTACTGGAAGATTGGGAAGTCTAGTCATTTTTTTCTTTTTTAGAGATATTTCACAGTAAATCAGGAAACTTCAGGCCACGGATACAATACCTGTGGTGTTTCTCAGCCCAGAACAGAATACTTAAGTTTATACATTGTTGATACTCCAAGCCTCCACAGTCATTCTAAGAGCTAAATTATTTGATCTAAAAAGTGACTAATAGTAGAACATGGATGCTGTGCAGAGTTGCTGCATCTGTGTATGTTGCTGAAACCTCACCATCTTGATGATAGTGTTAAGACTCCCTTTCTTGAGAGAGAAGTTTTTGTGCTAGCTCTTGATTTCCTAACACTTACTGCTTGCAAAGAACTGAAGCCTGTAGCTGATGAGTAGGTTTCGTTGATCCTTTCAAATGTCATTTGCAATAAAGGTTTTTTTTTTTTTTTTTTTTTTTTTTTTGTTATCATGTATTTTTTTTTGCTAGTGGAGCCTATAGCACTATGCACAGAGCAGCCATACGGGGTACTCTGTTGAAAAAGATAGGTTAGTTTTCCTCCCCCAGCATAGTGGTTTGTTCCAACACACTTTTGTTTTGCCCCAGCAATATTGTTTCCATTTTCCCCTCCCTGATTTCCCACGTGTCCTCGTGTCCTCCTTTGTGCTAAGAGAGATCTCTGATGAGTTATTCATACAGAGAAATTCTTGTATTTACTGAACTATGTTACTACTACTATATCTTTACTAGAAATAGCATTCAGATTTCTGAGGTACTGGGAGGAGCTTTTCTGTGATGTATAAATTCAGCTCTTTGATACAGTAGTCCTGCAGATGAATATGATTTAGTGTTGGTGCTGTTGGGATGGGAAACTCATGGTCTCCCACCATCCTCCTTGCAAGCTCTTTGTTGCCAGCATGTTCTTAAGTGCCTCAAGTGCACTGGACGCACCAGGTGCCCTATCTTAAGAGAATAATGCATTTGCATGCCCTACGGCACTTGGCAAACTTTCAGTGTACCTTCACTTCAGGAAAGAGGTGTGAGTTCTTTTCAGAAGAACTGAAATGCTGAATATGTGCCTGAATGTTAAGTATAACTGATCCCATCTGAGGTCTCTGTTCCTATTAATGAGACACATACTAAGCTATCTTATGTTGATACAAAATATATTCACTTACAACCCTTCTACAGAGTCCTCAGCAGGCTTCATTTAAAGCAGTTTTTATTATAAAGACTATTGAAATGGAGAACAGGTCCCTACTGTAATAAATCACTGAATATGAAAGAGCCTTTAGTGATGAGTGGACTCTACTGTAACCGAAGCTTCATCATTGGTTTCAGTATCAGGATTTCTCTTGGAAGTGCAGAACACTTCTCCAATGTTTACAAAGCATGGCTCTATTACTGGTATATCTAGAGTTCATACTGGTTTTGGCAGATCTATATATATTCAATTGCTTATTTATGTATAGAATACTGTGACCTACCTCCTAACATGTATGAGATGTTTAGAATGAATCCATCGCTTTAGGACTAAGGAATGTACTTCTAAGTAATTAAAGTTCTGCAGACAGGCATAGTTCAATGTTTCCTTTTTACTTAGAGAGTTCTTAAACAGTTAGCTAAATATACGCTTCTGTACACATGCTGTTATCATCAGCCTTTATTAATGTTTTAAGAAGCTCTGTGTAGAAGAGTTTTTGAGCCTCATTGTCTGGGAAACTTATTGAAAATTTGGACAATAATATAATTTACATGCTTGAATAATTCTTCTGAAGTACTTCAGAATATTCTGCTATTATATATTTGTTTTCTTGTAATGTACAGTGTTTAGATCAAGCCTTATTTCTTCCTTTAAAATATCAACTGAGAGGTATGTATTACATACTGCTTTAAACCATCAGGGTTTGAAAATCTTAAGAGAAATTTTTATTTCCTGTGGTATCACGTCTCATTTATCAGGAAACATTCAGAATAAGAGAATCTTAGAATGGGATTGAATGGGACCCCAAAGATTATCAAGTTTCAACCCCTCTGCCACAGTCAGGGCCACCAGCCTCCAGAAGAGGGAACATAGTTGTATTAAAAGGCTATTATGTTAGTGTGTGTTCCCATCTATCAAAGTAAGTTTCACTTCTCTGTATGCAAAACATACATGGACTGGGTTTTTAAAGTGAGTTTTCTTCGCAAGATTTCATTTTTGTTGTTCAGCTTACTCCCTTGTAATGTTGTAACTGAATTAATTAATTCTGACTTCATACTGCATCTGCTCACAGACCAGTTGTTCTTCAGTTGAGCAATTAAATTTTGAGAGGCACTGATGCCTCAAGATATTTCCTGTTTCTCGGTTAATTCAAGCATTTTGAACTTAAGCAGCTTTTCCCATGCAGAAATATAGCTAATATAATCAGTTTCACAATTGATATCAACTACAGTTCTCATTTTACTTGAGCAGTGGCAGATGCATCATATTCTTATTAAGTAGCAGAACTGTGTTATAACTGTGAATAATAAGTGGTACTTGGTACTGTGGATATGTTGTGCACACGCTCATACAGTTCATTGGCGTCATCTGCACAAGATAATGTTCAGGTGGGGAAATGAATGTGAAACAGAGTGGCTTCATGTTGATGCAAGTCTCCATTGCTTATGATGGTGTCTTTGGATGGGTCAGGTGCGACTTCCTGAGTCGTCATTCTAATAAACTTTTGTTGTCTGGCTGGATTCATTTTCCCTGTGGCCTCTCTACATGTTGCTATTACTTTCAAAACACCTTCTAATTATCTTAACTGTATGTCTTGTCCATATGACTTTCCTACTTTTTCCATTTCTGCATCAAAAGAAGACTGTTTTACCAACTATTTATAAGTATCTTAGCTGTATCCAGCTTGGTCAGTTTTACAGCAAGAACTGCTGGGATATGTCAATGAAAATGACAAATTCTCCACCCAGGATATTAACCCATATGCTTAGGCATGCAAGTAGTGCTTATCAATTAGTCTGTGCACAGCAGGAGCTGCCAGGAGAGTTTCTGGGACTTTCTGAAATTCCCACTTGGAGAACTTCTGTAACATTTAGTTAAATGTTTTGTTGTGATGGCTGCTAGAAGTTCGGTTGGTCATCTTGTCTCTAACCACTCCACTATCTCATCCATGCAGAGAATAGCTGAGGAGATCCAGAACTGCACAGGGAACTGCATGCATACATTTGCACACAATTGCAGCCCTGTAACCCACTGTTACACCAGAGATGTGACTTAGATTACCTACACATGTCACAGCTGTAACTCAAATTCCATAGACTGTTACTCAGGAGTATGTACTGTCTTGTCTTAAAATGTTTGGGCATTTATTGTAACAGGATGGATCTGTTCAGTATGCAAGCTGTTGAATAATAAAACAGCAATCCTTGTCACTGATCCCCCTTAGGCATTTAATTTGTAGTGTTTTATACAACATTCTTTTACCTTTCATATTCTATCAAATCTGTTATGTGCTTCTTAATGTTACGAGTTTTTTTAATTTGTTTTTTTGAGATCTTTTACATTTGGCTTAGAGAGTCTCTTCAGTTATTTCCTCATCTCTGTTTAGCTTTAACATGGCCATATTTATAGGGAAGCTCAGCTTGCTTGCCTACTGGAAATGTAAGTTACTATCTTGGTTGATTTTGGAAACATTTGTTTTAGATCCAGGGCTTGAAAAATTTTTCATGGAATATTCTTGCCAACTAAATATATTTTTAAGGTGGTGGTGTGTTGTTCCTGACATTACCAATGTATACTGGTGGTAAATCTTGGATCCAGAAAATATCTGAATATGTGTTGTGTGAAAAAGACAAAGTAGTTGGCAGAAAATGAATCTCCTTGCATTTTAGCTTGCTCTCAGATATCCTTGGGGCTGGGGACAGCTGAGCTTAGATTCTGAGTGATGTTCAGTTTAATGCTGTAAGTCTGGTCATGTTTTCTATCACAGTAACAGATTCACAAATAATGCACTGCCCAAGTTGTCTGATTGTGTTCAAGTGAGTTCTTGTGACCACCATTAAGGAATTTGACTAGGCCCACTAAGAACTCCTATGGCCGGATTGAGTAGTTCAATTCACCTCCTTTGACTACCTGGTGATGCTCTTCCTCTGTGGTCAACTGAGTTCCCATCAAGAATTCTGCAAGTCAGATTCTGACTATTTGGACTCCAGCATATTTCAGTGCACCTGGGAAGTAATAATCCCTTGCATTTCTTGCTGAGGCACTCCATGAGATCCTTCTCTGCATGTTTCTGCTGCCAGAATGTCAGTGTGCCATCTAATCTGTCAGCCACTCTTACTTATTTTTAATCTCTTTCAGAAACTTTTTTGTAGTTCTTTGCTTCCAGGAACAGGAAAGAATAACTTTCAGCACTTAAACTCTTGACTGAAGCCCAATCAGCCTCATAATATAACCAATATAATAATAAAGTATTAAGTAACTCTCCTAAGTGCTATATGCATAGCTATACCTCTGCTCCCAGCAGACTGAGTCTTTCCATTGGGTCAACCCAAATATAGGTTGCATGCCTCCTGCCCCTCCACCCTGAAAAAAAAAAGTGTGAAGGAGTGAATACTATTAAGAGTATAGTGAATGCTTCTTTTTAATTTTAAGTGCAAATTCTATGTCTGCTTTGGTTGAGTGTAACTGTTGTTTTGCTAAAAACTCTGGATATCTGTGCCCTCCTAAAAGGTCATTAATATTTTGAATTTACTTTAAGCAACATTTCTCATCATAGATTCAATGATGAGTTGAAGCAATTGTCTTCTACCTTATGTTGCTTAAAATAGGAAATATAGGAAATATTTTGTCTACTTTTATAGTTTTTATAAAACTGCTTTTATAGCATTGCATTAGCTTGTCATTGCATTTTCTTTTCAGTATCCTCATGTCCCCATTTGTCTCCCCACCCACCAAAAAAGACCAGAATCCAAAAAAGCAAAATCTGAGTAAAATTCTTAATTTAAAATATCATGTTATTGCATCAACAGTCATGTTTGTATTGGGCTGGAATTTATCTTTTAGAACTTAAATTGCTCCTTAAAGTGTTCAAGTCCCTCCTTTTTTTTTTTTACTTTACTTTTTGTTTGTTTGTTTGTTCTGTTTGTCGTTTATTTTCTTGAGGTGTTTACTTCATCCCTTAGAACCAAGGTAGTATTTTTTTTCTACAGTTCCAGCCTCATACTGTTGTGCTGCCAGGATCTTGAAGAAAAAAGTGTTTTACAGTGTATTACTGCAGTGATATCCTGAATACTCTTCACATGCACTGGTTATTCAGTCTGAATTCCCATAAGAATGCCATGATCCATTTGGGTCCTGTGATCATCTGATTTTTTTTTGTTGTATTGAATATTGAAAATGAAAATGTTTGCAATGTACAGGAGTAATTTGTTACAAAAGCACTATTTCACCAAGTGTGCACGATGCATTTTTATGTTTGCTGCCTGCTACTTTTGACTACCGATCATAAACTTAATAATGAATTGGCAAAAATGTAATCAGTGTTCAACATAAACAGTGTATGGACAACAAATAGTTGCAGACTTAGGTCTAAAATATATTGTTTTCCCACATTTTATGGATCAAAACCAAAGTTTAGTCATCGATGGTTTATTCAAGTGCTATACATGCTAAATAAAAAATGAATTTGTTTTCTGTTTTTCAGGGAAGTCTCAAGAACAGTCGAAAGATTTCACCACAAGAATTTATCCAGGAATTAAAATCTGGATCAACAGATGAAAGACTAGTGACTTGCTTAGAATCACTTCGTGTGTCCTTGACTAGTAATCCTGTCAGGTAATACAGAATTTGAATATCATTAACAAATATTGCAAAGATTGATCACATTCTTATTTCTTCATGGATTAAAATTAATGGATCTCTAGACGTGCACATTTCAAGGTTTTCCACTTAATGAATGTGTATGTTTTAATGAATGATTATATCTTTTTTTTCTTTTTCTGCATTGATTATATACCTTCTGCAAATATTGTTTCTGTAAAGCATATTTTAAATATACAGAGAAGATGAGAATCAAGTAATAGTGAATAGTTTTATCCTGGTACTTAAAAACAAAACAATAACAAAGGAAACAAACTGAAATTACAGCGTATGGCACTAAAGAATCTCAAGAGCAAAATATATCCTCTGATCTTGATCACTGTTCTTCAGGTGAATAAATGAGACATAAATATCTCATAGTTACAAACAGTTCATGAAAAGTGATTTGGTAATCTAACTGTAATACAGCTAACTGGTATTACAGATAGCATCATCCTACAGATAATTGATTATCTACAACTATTTATTCTCCTTTCATATAGTAGTTGCAAAAAACTTAGATAATTCCATTAAGAGGACTTTTCAAAAATGCACTGAGAATGGAACACCGACAGCTACCTTTGTATTTTATCAGGCTGACAAAAAGCTGTGTTGCCTCCAGGTATAGGGCAAGTAATCTGTTATTCTGTTGTGGAAGCAAAGGAAAGGACAATACTAACACAACAGTATTTTACACACTAAATCATTCTCAGCCTCTTCAACTGCTGGGCATGTGATAAAGTGTCTGCGTACAATTTCATCTAATACAAAATATGGTAAGAAACATCTAGTAGGATCATCTTTAGATCGGATATAGCCAGTTATTCTCAAAATACTTGATCAGTGTTTGCCTAATCTGTTTCAGAACAAACCACCCTGCTTGAGGAGAAAATCTATTTCAACGTATTTATACATTTACATGAAAAACTTATAAAAGCATCTGATCATAATGTATAATTTAAATACGTCCATTATAGTTCTGTGTCTAGCAAATACAAAGAACATTTTAATCCCCTCCTGTGATGAGAGCTCTTTCAAAAGAGTTTCTGCGTCTTACCTTGTATTATTTCCAGTAGAATGACTTATTATTTGCCACTGATGAGATCCCACTATTATAGGAGTATCTGAAAATTCTGATTACTCTTCAAATGTAAATATAAATAATAATAATAAAGTATTATGACAATAAATACATTTTACTCCCAGATAAACAATTTATTACCCACTGTGTTCAATGGTGTGTGAATCATAGAATCATTGAGGTTGGGAAAGATCACCAAGATCATCTAGTCCAGTTACTACCCCATCATCACCATGCTCATTCTAACTTCTCCCTAAGTAGCGTATCTACCCTTTTCTTGAAAACATCTGGGGACCTTGACTCCACTACTTCCCTGTGCAGCTTGTCCAATGCATTACCGGTCTTCCTAAGAAGTTTTTCCTAATATTTAACCTGAACCTCCCTTGTGTAATGTGAGTCCATTACTACTTGTCCAATCACTAGTTACTTGGGGGAGGAGACCAACTCTTGCCTCAGTATAACTTCTTTTCAGATAGTTTTAGAGAGTGATAGGCTTTCCCCTGAGCCTTCTTTTCTCCAGACTAAATAATCCCAATTCCTTCAGTCACTCTTCATAGGGTTTGTGTTCCAGACCCTTCACCCATTTTTTTGCTTTGATAGTCTGGACAGGCTCCAGTGCCACAGAGTCTTTCTTGTAGTAAGGGGCCCAAAACTGAACACTGTCCTGTACTGAACACTGAAGTGCAGCCCTTCCAGTGCCATACTCAGAGAAAAGGTCTCCCTAGTTCTGCTGGCTACACTATTTCTGATACAAGTCAGAATGTCATTGGCTTTCTTGGCCAGCTGAGTATGCTACTAGCTTGTGTTTACCCAGCTGTTGATTAATACCCCCAGATACTTTTCCTCCACCTTGCTTTCCAGTCACTCTGCCCCAAGCGAGCAGTGTTGGCATGGCATTACTGTGACCAAAATGCCTGACCTGACAGTTGGTCTTGTTGAACTTCATCCACTGGACTCAGTCCATCAATCTAGGCTCTTCAGATCCCTCTGTATGGCCTTCCTGCAACTTAGCGTCATCTGCAACTTGCTGAGGTTGCATTCAATCTCCTTGTCCAGATAATCAGTAAACATATTAGTCAGGACTCGCTCCAGTATTGATCCCTAGAGAACACCTCTAGTGACTGGTCGCCAGCTGGATTTAACTCCTTTCACTGCCGTTCTTTGAGCCTGGCTGTCCAGGCAGCTTTTTACCCTGTGAAAAGCATACCTGTCCAAGCTATAAGCTACTATATAAGCTTCTCCAGGAGAATACTGTGGGAGACAGAAACAAAAACTTTAGTACCAGGTAGATTACATCCACAGCCTTTCCCTGTCCACTGGTCATAGAAGGAGATGCTGGTCAAGCATGACCTGCCTTTCACGAACCCACACTGGCTGAGAAAAATGCTCTGGAGAAAACATATAAAGTAATGTTAGTGCAGTGAACAGTAATTTTTTTTCCTAATTCTCATAAAGTTTTTGGGGATGTTGAACTTCTGATTTTTCAGAATAGATGTTTCATTTTTACATGAAAGACAATTATTTTTTTTTTAATACAGGACAAGGGGTTCTTAAACGTAAGCTTTTTAAGTAAAATAATGTAAAGAATTCACAGAAACTTTTGCTGCAACAACCCACAATAGAATCCTTGTTTCAGTGATTATAGAAACTATTATATCTGTATCGTGCTAGCTATCTTATGTTCTAATTACGGTTTTGTAATCAGTTAACAGTTAAAAGTACTATGCTAATTTCATAGTAGAGAAAGAAAGAGTAGGCAAGAGAGACTTGTTATGAAATAGATTTCTGTCTTTTTTAGTAGTAATCAATCTAAAATTTTATGACATTAGTATGGAAAGTTAACTGAAGTTGTTGGAAAATATTTCCTGACACTTATGGAAACAGAAGAGTCTTCAAGTATCCCTCTCCCTTAAATCACAGTGACGTATAAAAAGCAGAACATGTCTTCTGTTATGACTACAAATGTTAGTATTGTCTGTGAAATGTAGGATTATGTAACTGATCAAACATTGTTTCAGCGAGACCAAGAGGTGCTATCCAGGGGATGGCTGCAGTGATGCAGGCAGTCAATGAAGAGTAGAACTTTGTTGTATCAAGCCATTTTGACCAAAAATAAACAGAAGTATGAAGCGGTTGTCTGGTAGAAACAGCTTGCCAAGGCTTAGTCTCACAAAAGTTAGGTTTGGCAAGAGCTGAATTTTTTGTTATGTTCTCTTGGAAGTATTCACATGCATTCATATCTCAGGGAAACATTTCTATATTTTCTGTAGGCATTTTCTTCCTTCTTTACCATTTGTTGTTTAGATTCTCTAATTTTTATTAGATATCTAATATTTTTTTTTAAGGTAATCTAAGTGGGCCAAGGAGTGAAGGCAATGCCCCTTGATCCTCTGTTGAATAAAGATCAAATTTAGGTCATAAAATCATCAAGTTATACTGTTTTTATTTATTCTCAAAATTTTCATTTATTTTAAGTAATATTTGAAATACCAATTGTTTTAATGTCTTCCTTTCTCCCTAGCTGGGTAGAAAACTTCGGCCGAGAAGGTCTGGGTCTTCTGTTGGATGTTTTGGAAAGACTTGTTGAGACAAAACAGTAAGGATAACTTTCTTTAAAATTGATAGTTTGTATTATTATTTATACAGCATTTAATTACAATATATATATATTTTAATCTAATCAGCCAGGACAAAGCTGTGAAGAGAAGCCAGCATAAGGTTATACAGTGTTTGAGAGCCTTCATGAATAATAAGGTATGGGATTTTCTTTAATCTGGAAGTTTGAACTACTGCTGTTCAGTCTGATATTGTGCGCGATCAGTGTGTGTGTGTGTGTGTGTAATTTGGAGAAGCAGAGGGTTGGTCAGCTGTGATTTGAAAAGCTTTTTGCCACATCAATTTGCAGAAGCCTGCTTTCATAATAGTATAAACTTTTGATGCTGATGTTTGCGCTCATTAAAAATTGAGTGACCTGTTTTGACCTTTCCCTCTTTTTTTTTTTTTTTATTTGAAAGAGTTAAGTATGATCTGAAATCTATACTCAAGGAAACTGTTGTCATATTGTACTGGACTTTCAATATTATCATGTAGTTTTCTTCCAACTCTCCTTATAAGTATTTTTTCTGCTGTTTAAGTATGGATTGGAAAGAATTCTGGGAGAAGAGAGGAGCCTTTTGTTGCTGATCAAAGCAATTGATCCCAAGCAAACTAATATGATGACAGACATTGTCAAACTCCTTTCTGCAATGTGCATTGTTGGAGAAGAAAGCATGTAAGTACTGCATTTAGCCAGACATAGTAAGGTAGTTTCAAGATAATTAATGTTATAATTGTACTTAAATGATATGCCTAATTTTTCACCTAATGCTTGAAACTAATATCTGTACTGTGTTGTCATTTTTGAAAATACCTTTATCTGTAACTTTTTTTGTGGTTGTATCGGTAAGAATTTTCCTTTTTGGCATGTGAATGAACTGGTTAGATGGAAATAGTTTTGCAGCCATTTTTTCCTAGAAGTTTTTTAACATTACTTTTAAGGTATTTTAGCCATTGTAATCTAGTAAGTCACTCTTTGGTTACATAAGTCTCCAATGGAAACAAGTTATGCATGTACCCTAGAAATTGAAATAGGTGAATGTTCTGGCAGCTTGATTCTTGATATGACAAATGAACAAGAAGGTTAAATATCTCTCCTGAGTGAAATGCTTTTATTTTCGTATAGCCTTGAAAAAATTTTGGAAGCTATAACAGCAGCAGCAGAGGAAAGAAATGTTGATAGATTCTCTCCTATCGTAGAAGGACTTCAGGATAATTCAGTTCAGCTACAAGTAAGCAATTTTTTGTACCAATAGTCTTTACAACAAGCAAAAATAATTTTATATATTTTTCTGAATTACAAAAAGGGATACTGAAGAAGAAGAGATACTGTTTTAAATAAAGGTTCAATTTGGGAAAGTTTTTTAAAATGTAATCTTTGAAAATGCATTATTGGAAGGTTCAGTCTTGAAAAACGTAATGATGTTGTGGTTGAACTTGCTTTCTTCTGCTTACCCAAATCTTACGAATTTTTTGAATTAAAGTTATACTGCCTTTTAAAGTAAAGCGTGTGTCATGTATTAGGTGCAAAAGTATCTAATTTCTAGTGATATTAGCTTAAAATTAAATATTCATAGAAAACAAGAATTTTTAGCAAAATTTTTTAAAAGTAATTTTTAAATGAGCATGAAATATATCTCTCATTTCTACTTCTTGACTTTGCCTTCACCCAGAGCGAAAGCAAAGAACTCTTCACTTTATTTTCAGTTTGCTTCTGTTGATACATAGAAATACAGAAAGATGCAAAGTTTTATAGTAAAATTGAGCAATCTTTATAAGTCATTATTCTATTAGTGTGAATAGTAACTCGTATTGATTTTCATGTAACTTGGGTGAATGAAAAATTTTTCATATCGTATTCTGAATTTTGCTACGATGGCAGGAGATAAATCTGCAATTTGAAAGAAATGGTTGTATTACTCCACTGTCACCTTTTGTATTAAATAGTTCATGTCTGATAGTAAAAATTGCTTTTGCTTTCTCAGTCTTTTTAGTAGTCTAGATATCAAATTGTAATATTGTTGAGTAATAAACTGTCTTTCTTTAGTCTCCACTATTGTAAAAATCACCGCCAAAATACTTTGTTTTCTGAAGTGCATTCTAGAATAAAAATTCTGTCTGTGTTGAGCTTAGGTCAATGGAAGATTATATAAAAGATTAAAGGAAAGTGGATTACTTTGATTGGCGAAGAGTTAGTTGACTTCTCTTCCTTTTTTGAAATGTTTTGTTTATAGGTATTGCCATTTTTCTTTCCCATGTGAGAGCTGATGGGAAGTCATTTTTTCAGAATCTTGTTGCCATAGCAAGAATTAGTTCCAGTGATAAGACAAATTCACTTTTTGGCAATGACTTTGTGGTCCTTTACATAAGGCTCAGCTTACAGTATACGTGAGTGAGAAAGAGAGATTGAAGGAGGGAATGTGTGTCAGGAGGAGAGAAGAAGGAAGAGGAGAAGGAACTTTGAGTCTCAGTTGTAGTTGGTCTGGAAAGGGACTGCACAGGGAAATCGTACACTGTAAGACAATACATTTCCTTCCTGTGTTCTGAGGCTTTTGAGCCTGCAGACCAGACACAAGTTTCTCATAGTAATGGGTTTCTACCTTTAGTGTTTTTGCAAGAGTTTTAACGGTTTTTAGTATTAGTTTTAAGTATGCAATCTGCTATATGTCTCTCTTCCTTTGGAATCTGTTTCATCTAGATTTCAAGATGAATTATGTTTAAGTTAATACGTCTCTGTTGAGTATAATTTTTGCTCGGTATTTTAGCATCCTGGAGATAGCAGGTAGTAGGAATTTGGGCCAGGAGTGCAAGCTTGAACATTCAGGTCAATATAACATTTGGCTCACTGCATTTGTATTGCTTTCTTTTGTTTGTTTTGTTTTTGTTCATTTTTTTTCTTTTGGTTTTTGTTTTGTTTATTTATTTTTGTTCCTTTTTGCTCTTCAGAGTTGCATATATTCACATGTGGATCTGATTATGAAAAAAAAAAGCTTTAAATCCTTTTTCTATATAGCACACCAAAACTGCAGTAAAAGCAGTCCCTTAGTGTATTTGCTGCTTCAAAGAAAATAAATGAGTACATATGATTAATTTATCCAAGAATCGTCTTCCACTTTTTTAGAAATTAATGCATGAAGACCTCTATAGATCTATAAGCATGTAAACAATTAATAGCTATTTTAGATCAACATTTGTGAATAAGCTTCAAATATTACTGTCTCTTGTAAACAGTTGTTGGTAAGCAGCCCGCTTGATAAATAGATAGATACCAATATGAATGACAGTTAAGACAGAGCATAAAAAATAGTTATAGCTGATTTTCTCTAAGCAGTTAGGTTTTTCTTATAAATATGAGTGCATTCAAGCTTAATATTTACAGTGATGCTCAGTTCCCTTAGTGAGATAGCACTGATGAGATAACTGAATCAGTGCAGAAAGCTTCAGCTGGGTTGTTAACAATGCAGTAACCCTTATTTTTCTAGGGTTACTAGGTTAATATCTTCTGATATTAAGCAAATACTTTTCTACTAGTTAGAGCATTGTAGAATTGTACTGTTCCTTGTTTTGGGATTTGTTATCCTCTGATGCAGAGGAGAGCAGAATTTTTAAAACTGACAATTTATATGTTACAATTAGAGTACTTAAATAATTTGTTAAATTACTTTGGATTTACTGAGAATTTCAAATTTTCTGAAAATAGCTAACATGTTCCATTTACTGTGTTTTCTGGTCATAGAAACTTAATGAAATTTCACATTTTTTGGAGTTAAGCTTGCATTTGAACACTTTCATTTAAAAAGCTTTTTTCTTTTTCAGACTCTAAAAATGCTAGTTAGGTTTGCTTATTTTTTTCTTTTTTTCTTTTTTTCCTTTTTTTCTTTTTTTCTTGTAAGGCTTCTCATGTGAATCAATTGTAAACTTCTACAACATAACATTGACCTAGTGGTTAATTTGACAGTGCTTTAATGAGACAAAAGTTTACAGTTGTCAGTTACTTGGTGTATTTGCCTTGATTATCTGCCTGATATATGTAGGCTTGCTTTGTAGCAAGTGAATTTGACACTAACAACTGACCTTTTCAATTTTAAGTTGACTAACATTTCTGTTACTTGAAGGGTGAATTTATGAGAAGCCTTAGCATGTTAATTTTTGTATTTTCAGTGAAACCTCAATATATCTACTTTTTTATTTGCTGAAAGCAAAGGATATTCTACTTTTGATCTTTTATAAAGATTGTCAGCAAGTATAGAAAGAGTACTAAAATATTTTTGGTTCAAGATGGGATTGATGATCCTAGTTTGAGAATATAGCTACAGCCAGAAGTAATATTGAACTTATTGAGAAATATTTTTGTCAAAGTTCTCTCCTATTCATCAGTAGCATTACCCTTACAGTATTTATAAATTGACAGAATACCATTTTATCCTTCTTTTTCATCTAATAACAAAAGAATGTGAGATTGTATGGCCTATGATATTTTGGTTAGCTGAAACACTTGGCAGTTCTTGGCCATTTGGTCCTAATGAGATCCTTTCCATAAATGAGTAACTAATACGAGCAAAGCACAACTTATCTCAATGCAGAGACTGATGATATTATTTAAGATGCATGTAAATGTGCAAATGTACATTTGTGTGGACAATACATTTCATTGCTAAGAATATTTTAGTATTACGAGGGGGGAACAATTTAGGAAAATTAGTAAAGTATGTCCCAAAGCCAAATCTGCATCTGGTTAAGTATTAGGAAACAAAAATTTAACTAAATCTATATTATCATTTGTCCTTTCTACAACTGTTGATAAAAGTGAGAAAAGTGAAGTTGAAAATCTTCCTGCAGTTCTCCTATCTCAAGATATGAAATAAGATGATGCTTAGCCACCTATTTAGAATTAGTAATCATGTCTGTGTGATGAAAAGCTGCTGTGAGCTACTGAGTTGTCAATACTTTCCATGAGAAAAGTACCAGTTATGTTATCTTTGTGTTCAACTGAGAAAAATAACAGCATTCCTCACAGAATGCAGAGAAAATCAGGATGCAAATTTCGAGCTGTAAGCTCTCACCTAGTGGAATGTATCTATCTCATTGGTCTACTTTCTTATAGAGGAAAATACTCAAATTGTTGCCATTCTAGGTGAACTCAGTGATCATCTACCCAAAGCTCTTCTCCTCCCTGCTCAGGAAAGAGAGCTTAGAAATTACAGTCCTTGACACTGCAACAAAATTTTAGAAGGCCCATCAAAGAGCTGTATATTACTGTACGTCTTTTAAGTATTAGAGCAAAAAATAATTTGACTTATTCCGGCATCTTCTCAAGGTTTGCAGAATCTACAACTTTTGATGAATTGGCTGTAACTGTAGACTATTTTTTCAAAATGTATTGGTCACAATGAATTCTGACTTCCTAGGAAGCTAATTTACTTGTCTTCTCTGAACTTCTTGCTAGTTCAGCAGAAGTACTTCTTCATTATTGAAGATGAGATGTCTTTTAGATGTGGACATGGCCTTTTGTCCATGACTGAAAAATGCAAAAGACTGTCAATCTCATTCAAGGTAATTGAGTGTAAAAGAATGCTGTTGTATTGTCAGTTTGGGCCCACTCATCTGAAGTGCAAGTAATGACTGATTTTTCTGTGTACCAAGAGTTGACATTTATAGAGCTGTCAATTGGGGCATCACAGCATTTTCCTCAAGTACTTTGAGAATTGTCAAGGAACAATTTTGCATTTGGGACTTCTGTCCTTCAATTTTTAATTAGGAACAGAGAAGACAATAACTTATGAGTGGATACTGCTTGGAATTCTGCATGTAGAGACAAATAATTGAAGAAAATGAATTATTTGTCTGTCTGAAAAGAATTGTCTGTAAGAATTACTTTTTTCTTCTGCAAGAGGTTCTTTCAACTATATAGAAAATGTTTTCTCTTTTGTCTTACCCTTTATTTGCAGCATTTGAGATTGGACAGAAGGACCTGAAAGGCCTGTTGATGCTTTCTTCTGATAAACACCTTGAATAGGCAGTGAATGTGTTAGGAAACAACTTATTTCAAATAACAGTTTCCAGTCTAACACAGCAGATGTAAGCCATCTCAGGAATTTCTGAAATTTTAATTAATTAATTAATTGATTGATTAATAGTTTTGGGAAGGAATTACCACGTCTGTCATTTCAACAGTATTTCTTTAATTAGTACTAGGGAATAAACTCATTGTCTAACTACTGTTAGGTCTGAGGTCAATAATACTTTCTGGTTATTTAAGAGTTATAAATATCAGTTGATATTTGAATTTTCAGAATTTTTAAAGCATATTGTTAAACAGATTTAGCACTACTTTAAAATGGGTATGTCACAATCTGATATTTTCATCTTTAATTTAAAAAACAAACCAAAAAACAACAAAAAAACAAACAAAAAACAGGCATTAGTTTTTATTTTTCTGAGGCATTTTTGTGGTTGAGACTTTCTTCCTCCTAAGCAAATAGAGGAAGATGAAAGTAGAATGTTAGTTATTCAAAATTTTGTAGGCCAGAAACAAACAAAAAAAAAACAAAAGATGAAAAAGTTCTCAAATAAAGTAAGCCATTGAGCATTCTGAGTTACTTTCACAACATCAGGTGTCTTTGTGTATTATACAAATGTATGCAGTACTTGCAGATTTCCTTCAGGAGGTTCCCATTCCTTTGGGTGGCATTTGGAAGCCATGTGGGGTACGCTGAATGTATACTATATATTCTTGTTTAAGATTGTGAATTGGATCCTTAGTTGGTAATGATGATGTATCCTAGAGTGCCCTAGTTGCTCCATTTGTGTTGTAAGAATCTGAGCTGCTTATAGAATCAATCAGAGAACTGGTTAACAAGAATGGGAGTACAGCAAAGGAGTTTAATTACATGTAGGTATTCGTCTATGTACAGACATCTAACCGTGGGTATCTGAAGTTTGAACCGTGTTGTATTGGAAAACTCTAATAATAATTCTATTTCTATAAGAATAATTCTATTTCTTGAGTTCTGTCTTGTGCATTAAACAGACACTACTTATACCAAGCTTGCTGCTGCGTTATTGAAGTATCTTCAAACAGAGAAAAGGAGTATTAATATATTTTGTTCAAACTGCGAACTTCAGAATAGAAAAAAATGTCTTAGTTCTTGAATCTTCCAGTGGGTTATCAGTTAAAACTGCCCATTCACAAGCCACTGTTCATCAAGTTATTCAACCAGTATGAGGGACATTTTTCTCTTTGTTTTTGATATTTCTTCCTGAGATCTAACTTTCCCAAAAGCAAATTACTCAGAAGTAAATTTAAGTGAGGTGTTTTTTGTGATTTGGGCTTGTTTCCTCTTGTATAACTTGCACTCTTTCTGCTTTTTGCAGACTTCTATTTGAAGGCTGCAACAACTGTTCTGAACAAGATTTTAAAGGTCATGACAAACAAATATTGGATACAAATATCTTGTTCAGTTTCCAAAAAAGCTTGATTATGCAACAAGAGAGTCTTAAGTTGTCTTCTATTGGAT
Source organism: Chrysolophus pictus (assembly GCA_037305975.1). Classification (NCBI taxonomy): domain Eukaryota; kingdom Metazoa; phylum Chordata; class Aves; order Galliformes; family Phasianidae; genus Chrysolophus; species Chrysolophus pictus. The sequence continues at coordinate 34,486,217 of CM074576.1, read as the reverse complement.
ACTGTTAAAACAAATACTTGGAGATTTTATTCAATTCACATTGGGCACCATAGGTTTACTGTTTGTGTTATTGTGTGAAATTTTATTTTATTTTTTAAGGAAGCTTCTAATTTAATAAACTCTTTTCTAAATCCTTATAAAAGATTTTGATATTTTACAAACTTTTTTCTGTTTTGAAGATAAGACTTAGGCCAGTCAGAGCTTTCTTGCCTGTTGCTTGAGCCTTCCAGCAAGTCCCATGGGTCTGTGAAAAAGAATTTTGCTTCACAGAGCCATAGAATCATAGAATAGAATCATAGAATCACTCAGGTTGGAAAAGACCTTAGAGATCATTGAGTCTGACCATGACCTAACCATACTTCTCTAACAACCCTCCGCTAAATCATGTCCCTGAGCACCACATCCAAATGGATTTTAAACACATCCAGGATTGGTGACTCAATCACCTCTCTGGGGAGCCTATTTCAGTGCTTAACAACCCTTTCTGTAAAAAAGTGTTTCCTGATATCCAACCTAAACTTACCCTGGCACAACTTGAGGCCATTTCCCCTCGTGCTGTCACCTGTCACTGGTGAGAAGAGACCAACCCCGCCCTCATTGTAAGCACCTTTCAGGTATTGGAAGAGAGCAATAAGGTCTCCCTCAGCCTCCTTTTCCCCAGACTGAACATCTCCAGTTTCTTCAGTTGCTCCTCATAGGGCATATTTACTAAGCCCTTCACAAGTCTTGTTGCCCATCTTTGGACCTGCTCCAGCACCTCAATGTCCTTTCTGTACTGAGATGCCCAAAGCTGAACACAGTATTTGAGGTGAGGCCTCACCAGTGCTGAGTACAGAGACAGGACGACTTCCCTACTCCTGCTTACTACTCCATTCCTGATACAAGCCAGGATGCCATTGGCGTTCTTGGCCACCTGGGCACACTGCTGGCTCATATTCAGCCAACTGTTCATCGGTACACCAAGGTCCCTTTCCATGCTACATTTATCCATATTATTCATTTCTTTATGTTGCAATTAGTCATACTATTCAATGAATTTGTTCTTTAGTTCTATTCTACTTCCAATATATTTGCACAGTAGAAGGATCAAGCTTACCAGGCTGTAGTTTTCCAGATCACCCCCAAAATATCCTTTGTCATTTTCCAGTGTACTTTTAAACATGTATCCAGAAGCAAGTACTAAAAGAATTTTGGATTTTATTCTGACCTGTTGGGTGAATCCACTTTTGTAACTTAATTGTTGGATTTATTTTGGAAGTTCTTCTGCCAACCACTGAACCTGTGATAGATTCTGTCTTTGTCTATTCTAGTGTAGGAACTATTTTCATGCACAGATAGAACATCTGATGAAGTGTTGCTGAAGTTTGTTTTCTCTGGGTACTCCTCCTTTCTGTAATCTTTTCCTGTCCCTACAGATCATATAAATTAAAAAAGAAAATGCTATTGTTATCTCAGCAAGCCCTTACCTGTGATTAACTATAATAATAATTTACTGTTGTTCTAAATGGCTGTGATTCTGGAAAGTTAATTCCTGTTCCTGTAAGCTATGGGTTTTTCTAATGTATCTCTTCATTCTTTGGAAAAAACACTACTTGCTAGTTGACAGCAGAAATCAGTTGGCCTGTTCCTTGCTGTTGATCTGAAAAACTACTTCCCATCAAGTGTTCTGTGAAGCTGAGTACATTGAAAGAGGGAAGATTTTAGCAGGGAAGGAAAAATAATGAAACCATTCTGTTCTTTAGGTTCACTTTAGTTTAAAATCAGCGTTATGTCTTCTAATATTTTTTTCACTGTACATACAGACATAAGCTTTTACAGTTTTCTCTTATGTCACTATGTATATATATATGTGTAAAAATTTATATTTATGCTATTTTTTATATATTGAGAATTATACTTACCAAGGCATTTGTGGCAAATGGACTTAACTGTAAAAATGGCAACTTCAAAAGAGTGAGAAAATATTTGATTTTTGTGGAATTTTGTAAACTTGTGTTTGGTATCCCTACCTTGAGATCTGAGTATTTTAATTATAGGATTGTAATGGATTGATGGCATGCTATCTAGTAGTTTGATTTGTCTTTTTTTCTTTATGAACATTGAAAACTAAGAAATAACACTATGTTGTTTTTCCTCTGTTGCAGGTAGCTTGCATGCAGCTTATCAATGCTCTTGTTACATCTCCTGATGATTTGGATTTTAGGCTTCACATCAGAAATGAATTTATCCGCAGTGGATTGAAAGAGATACTGCCAGTAAGTCTCTCTTTGTATTGCTATTTAAATTACTGGACTGTTAGAGTCTGAGAGGAGAAGTGGAGAACAAGTTCTAATAAATTATTCTCAAGGGCATTTTATTAGGTTAGAGCCTAAGCAGTTAGATATTAGAATCAATCTTAAAGTAAGAATGAAAAGGTGAAGTATGCTCTCTTAAGCTTATGCTGAATCCTTAATCTTTTACAGCTTTGATTTAGAACTGGCAGCAGAATGTAATGCAGCCACTAGTGAAGCAAATTGAAGTCCTGTTTACCTTTTGCATATTAAAATTTTACATATTAAACTTAGCTCATTTTAAACTTTAAAATAATGTAGATTGATGGAAGTTACTAAAAAGGTAAAGCTTATTTCCTTATGGAAATGCTAAATTTGCCAATCTTTCTACTGTTTCTTCCTTGCAGCAATTGAAATGTATTAAAAATGAAGCACTAGATATTCAGCTGAAAGTATTCAATGAGCATAAGGAGGAAGACATGATTGAATTCTCTCATCGTTTAGAAGATATTAGATCTGAACTTGAATATCCTTTTGATATTGGCAAGAGAAACATGAACAAAAGAACATATATAATAAAAATTTTTCTATGTAGCTTTAGTTTAAAACAACATTTTGACTGAACATTTGACTGAAATGTTTTTTACACTTTGTTATTCTCCTTAACTCTTTTACTGAAGTAAATGATGTTTACAACATGGTATGGAATACAGTTAAGGACACTAGTGCTGAAGGATATTTTCTTTCTATTCTCCAACATCTTTTACTAATAAGAAATGATTATTTTATTCGGTATGTTTAATGTTATATTGTATATGAAGTTATAATATATCTAAGTGTTATAATGTATATTAAGTGTTAGTTATCAATTGTTGTTTAATCATTAATAGAATGTCTTCTATCATTTTATGAAGTACATTTTAGTATTTTTCTGAAATGAATGCAGTTTGTAATTATTGCTTTGTGAATTCATGTTCAAAAGTATCAGGAATGAGTAATAATGTTGTCTGTATGTTTTTTCCTCTTCCGCTTGGGATCCAACTCCATATATAAACAGAGAATACTGTTTTTATTGGGATCTGAAGCTTGTTTCCTGCAAATATAAGTGATCAGGACAGATCTCTTAATGCTACTAACATGGTTTATAAACAGTTGTAACTGTGTCATGTATTTGAAACAAAAACATCATGCTCAGAAGTGTACTTTGTGCATAGATTTCAACTTAGTAAATTAAGGGTGCTTGCCTGACATTGGTACATCTGTGCTAGACCTTTTCCACTGGAATGATTTTGAAGTGACAGCTTGCACACTCTGGTCAAGTGGTCCAGCTGTGATACCAGTTGGCATTTTAGAACTGTTTTTCTTTTGTTTTAAACTGAGCAGGGCCTCAGTGTATCCATACTGAAAAGTCATAAAAGCAGAAGGAATCAGCTGAAGGAAGAGCCTTCTTTCTATTGGAAGGAAGCAGGAAGGAGTCCTGCCTTTTTGTAGTTCCATATGAAAAGAGTTGCAGATTTTATGATACAGAAATATTTCATGTTTATATGTGCTGGTTTTTCAGGCTTTGTGCAACTGTTCTGGTGTAATAAACCACCAAATGTATTTGTTCTCTAAAGGTTTTGGGTTTTGCATTTATCCTTCTGTGGAAATAAGTCAACCCAAATCTTTTGACATTACTGTATTCAGAAGGAGGATTTTAAATATATGTTAATAAATAAATGTGCTTCTGTCTTTAGTCCACAGTATTTCAAATTAATTGAAGAGTGCGTGTCCCAGATAGTGCTACATCGAAGTGGAACAGACCCAGATTTCACTTATCGTAAAAGACTAGATATAAATTTCAGCCACTTAGTAGGTAAGTCTCATGCTGGAAAATGTTTACAGTATTGTACTTTTTCTTCAAAACACAGAGTGATACGTGTGATTAAGAATATTATTTTCCCTGCATATTTGCAAGTGTGTATTTGCTTATTTTTTCAGATATTTGTGTAGATAAAGCAAGATTAGAAGAATGTGAAGAGCGGGCTTCTGAACTTTCCAGAAAGGTACGTAATAATTTTAAGTTATGATCGTAAGATGGATATAGGAAATTGCATAACAGACTCATGAGTAATGTAATTGAAAGTGGCATAGCTTTTAACTTCAAGTTACTATTATTACTTATGTTGAAGTGGGAATTTGAATATTTCTTGTGGTCTGGGAAGTAGAAAAGTGTTATAAAATACTTAACCTTAACTGATCCTTTCTACTATTTATTGTAAGGTGCAAGTCACCCCAAAATCAACTGAAAGATTCATGTGAACAGCTGTCCATTCTTGAAAAAGATGAACAGGGTGATAACAAGAGTTGTCTTGTTTGTATGTACAGATTCCGTCTTACCATTCTTCACCATTTTTTATTTTTTTATTTTTATATTAAGAAACACAAAAGAAGAAGTGAGAATCCTAGAAAGTATATGGACATGACTATTCTTAAAATTGTTTTTTCTCTCTTTCTTTCTTTTATTTCCTTAGTTTGAGAAAGATTTTGTAGCTCATCAAGAGACCCAGGCCCTACTGCAAAAAAAAGAAGAAAGAATCAATGCACTAGAAGCAGAACTACAAGCTTTTAAATCTCAGGTACAGGACAGTTTGATAAATATAGAAAGTATTCTTTTTGGAATAGATTTCATTTTGATTTTCTTGCAGATTTTGATAAAGTGATTGAGGGTAATTCAAAGAATCCTGTTATTGATTATTATTGTCTGTTAGCTTCCTTTATTTCTGTTTTATAGCAAGAATTGTAGTGTGACATTAATGAGCTATGTGAGATCCCAGTTGATCCTTTTTGTGCCCGAGTTCTGTTAATTAAACTAGTTTCTTACATTTCATTTGGATTTTACTTTCAGTGTCATATATTTCCAAAGTAATTAACCACATAGGGTAATAAGTCCTATGCTTTTAGATTAGCATTCATCACTGTGATCTTTATCCCTCCACAGGAAATTATTCATTGTGCAGTTTGCTTTTCTGAAACCTTACCATGAATATCCAGCAGAGAAAGAAAACCTGTGATTAGTGAAGAAGATTTGCTGATAATTTTTCAAATTTCAAGCATATATAGTGCAGACTTTTTGAGTGATGCTTGAGTTAACTTTTAACTACTTCACTCTAAAATCTGTATGTGAGCAAATGACTTTCCTGTGTCTCATTTTTAGGTGTGAGATTCAATATAAGAATGACTAAAGAAAGATAACATAGAGATGACATGCATGTAGAAAGATGTTGAAATATATGCTTTCATCATAAAGCTTTTTTATGGTTCTGAGCTTGTTTAATTTTTCTAGTGAGGAAAATTAGTTCATCTATTCTTTGATGGGTTGAAAATGTAATTTTGATTCAGGTTTCTGGTCAGAATTCACTGCTAATTTTTTTTTTTTTTTTTTTTTTTTTTTTTTTTTTTTTTTTTTTTTTTGCAGCATGCAGTCAGCATAATTTATGTTTACACTCACAGATTATCATACCATGAACTATCTTGCTGTTAATGCTACTTGAAATGCTTCAGGCATATCAAGTAATTGATTCATTCAATTTAGTACTATTACTCGTATGTCCATCCTAAGAGGAATCTTTGGTTTCCATATGGCATCTACCTGTTACAACTGTCTTTCTCCTGGTCTTGTTCCTCATTTTCACTTTATTATTTGGAGCTTTTTAGTATTCAGTTTCTTTCATCTTGTAGAACTTAAGTTTTCAGTGTCTATGTCAGTGTAAAGAATGCTTCCTTCAAGCATTTGAAAACAGTAAAACTGTCCTGCATTTATTTAATTATATTTATTGATTTACAGCTATTTCTTTAAAAAAAAAAAAAGTTTGATCTTTGCTTATTGTGTTTCCCCTCTAAGTTTGAAAACTAAAATGAACAGTGCCAGTTCATAATGATAAGTTAAAAGAAGTTGATTAGCAGTATAGATAATATTTATTCTTTTGTTCTTTTTGTTGGTTACCTCTTTAACAGTGCTAGGATAGAATTTCTTAACATAGCACAACAAAAGCAAAAAAACCTTTTTTTTTTAAATTGAAGTTCTAAAAGGAAAAGCCCGTCTTCATGCAATATAGATATCCTCACTGCATTGAATATTAAGTAGGTGTTATCTTACAAATTGTTGTTGCAGTTGTAAAAACTGCTTCTAACTTAGTCATATTCTGAAGTAAAATTTTAGGAATAGTTCTTCATGATCTGTTGGATAAATAAGAATGCAAGAACTGTTTTTAAATTTGAGTTAAAATGATAGTCTAGATAAAATTTCATCAAGGCACGTATTATGCACTTTGGAGGTCATGATGATTGAAATATGATGAGGGGATATAGAATTTCAGTTTGTGATTTTTGACATAGTCTGAGTGTTTGTTTCAAATATTGAAACTTCCAGTTACGAAATGAAAAGTGTGTTGGGTTTATTTTAATACATATTTAAGTGTCCTATGTACAGAAAATATCATGCCATCTTAATTTGTTGACTGTAACAGTGATGACATTTTGTTAGTAAAAATATGAAACTGAATATTTTTCCTTGACAGTATGGCTCCTTGCCACCTGGATTTCTACCATCAACATGTGGGGATGCATCTGTCATTCCACTGGAAGCTGCAGAACCACATCAGATGCCTCCTCCTCCTCCACCACTGCCTTCTAATGGAGCAATCCCACCACCACCACCGCCTCCTCCTCCTCCACTACTTTTGAATGGCTTGGGATTTGCTGCAGGAATTGGTGCTCCTCCACCACCACCACCTCCACCAGGCCTGCCTGGGGCACAGTGGTCTCCACCTTCATGTACTCTGCCATTTGGACTGAAGCCTAAAAAAGAATTTAGACCAGAGGTTACCATGAAAAGGCTCAACTGGTCTAAGGTAGTACTGATGAATGGCAAATACCTGCTCTAAAATCTTACATAGAGATTAAATAGATTGTTAGGAATAAGACATCATAGGTTAATCAGCTAAATTTATGTTAGATATGCATACTTTTTACCTTCATTTTTTTCTCTTTTGAAAATTGTGTTCCATTTACCCCTGAAGCTTCTGAGAAAATGTCTGGAAAATGTAGTTCTGGGCTGGAGTAATAGAACCTTGATACCAGCATGCTTTCTGGATCCTGCTGTGCCTTGTCTTTTAGTGGACTGTTTTCACTGTATCAATCACTGCACTTTATTGTTAGCTATATAGTTTCCAGACAAGTGTTTTGCCTCTGTCATTCTGTGGGAGAGCTGTTTCAAGTGTTTGTATTTGTCCTCAGAATAAGTGTACTTAGATAAATTTAACAGTTGCAAATATATATTCTGTCTAGTTCTTTCTTCTCCCTTGTGACTGGATCGAGTACGCCAGGACTATCAATATATTGTATTTTAGAAAATAGTTAGACCAAAACAAAAACTGTCAGAGTTTTATGAGGCAATACAATATAACCAGCTGTTATTTAAAATAATACTATTTAAAATAACCAGCAGTGTTCAGAGACCAAAGTTTACCCAAGTTTCATAATCTAAATAAAACACCAAATACAGTTTGCAATATGTAGACCTTGAGTAACAAATATGTACTGCTTTATATTGTTTCTCCAAAAGCACTTGATCTATGTGTTATCTTGAATCAGAAACATTTTAACAACTCTAAAATTGGGGGAAAACTTTGTGTTTTACGGAGTCCTTAAGTATTTCATTAGTTTTGGAATCTACAGAGGTTAGTCTTTCCATAGTGTAAAAACCATTAATTAAATTTTGTTTTTATCTCTTAAAGATCAGGCCTCAAGAAATGACGGAGTCCTGTTTTTGGGTTAAGGCAGAAGAGGACAAGTATGAGAATGCTGACATGCTTTGCAAACTGGAACTTACATTTTGTTGTCAGAAGAGGGGTAAGTCATTGACATCTACAATTTTCAGCTTTTGGAGTTACCTTTTAGATAATTGGGTCTTAAATAACTATATACACTGTTAAACATATACTCTTCTGTACATTAATGTTATGTTTTTAAAGTGAAGTGTGTGCTGAAAGAAATTTGAAAATCTCAGACTTCTTAAAGCAGCAACATTCAACCATTTTACTTTAAGGATGGCAAGAAAATTTGTGACTCTTAACATATCAAAAACTGAGAAATGTTTCCTGATAATATAGACATTTGGAAAATTCTTTATGAAGTTTTGTCAGAGTACCTTAATAAAATATACTAATACAGTGACACAAGAAGGTGATATGTTTACTTTCAGAGTGCATACATTAGTTGATGTGTTTTGGTTGAAGGACGAAAGTTTTTTAGTGAAGTTCTTTACTTCTCACAAGCCTATGGCAACTTTGATGTCCTCTGACATTTTCCTTAGTTTCTTTAGCTTTCAAAGCCTGTGGAAGAGCAAACTCCACAAGTATTTTTTGTCTTTTCTGCCTTTCTGGAAATAAATTGTTTTACTAGCTATTACAACATTATTTTTCCAATATAATTATTTGCTTACTGTTACTTCTTGACACTTTTTTAATGCTTGATGATTAGTATCAGAGATTGAGTACTTTGGGACAGGTAAAGGAGCACAAATAATTAGTTTGTTTTCAAATTGAAAAGGCATTGTTAAATTTTTAGTCTCTTTCACATTCTTCATCGTGATATTTTTATTTAATATAATGTGTAGTGTTATTTAGAACCCCCCAGGTTTTTATTTGTTTTGTTTGTTTGTTTATTTTGCTGAGCTTTTGTCAGAGCAGGCTTTTGATGCTTAAGGTGATGTAGTATTTCTAATGAGTTGCAGTTTATTAATGTTGATACTTAAGAATATTTAAAATGTTGCTCAAAGATAAAAAAAGGCAAGAAAGCCTCATAGACAGTAGATTCTTAGACTATTAGAATAAGTCTAAAGATAATTGTGTTGCTTTCATAATGTTAGGAGAATTCCCAGTTGAATCCCTTTGAATTAATAAGTTAGAAGGTTTAAAAGCCACTGGAGGAAGTACTGTTTCCCATGCAATTAAACAATAAAATTTGGGAGGCTGAATGATGTTCGGACCAAATGTTGAAGGCTCAGAGGAGGATTGTGAATCTCCATAGACAGCAAGAACATCAGAGTTAACAAGATTACATACTTTAAAAGTTTAACTGAATAGACTGAATACATTGTTTTGACAAAACCTAATAGAGAAGAATTATTGGATCCAGCTGAAAAAATGAGTGAAATACATTGTTACACCAAATAGTGTAGTAAATGGTGGGTAAAAAGTCTTCAGGGATGAATGTACATTTTTTTCTAGAGATTGTGTTCACTGCTTTATATTTAAAAAAAAAAAAAACTTTTTTTTTACTTTTTAAAATCTTTCATTTGAATAATGTGTCCTCATTTTTTTTTTTTTTTTTCAAAGGAAAAGGAGACTAAAGATTATATTTAGAGCATAGGTAGATATCAAAAGGGTGATGTGCAACTAAATTTCAGCTTTGTTCAAATAAGTGGTTCACAAAAATTTGCATGAATAATTAAATTCCTAAGTAGGCAGCACTGGGTGTCCCAGTGTCTCTTATTAACAACATGAATCCTAGTTCAGAGAGTATTACAGTAACTACTTTTATTTTCTTGGCTGTAGGAAGAAGGGATGCTTTTCTGTAGCTCATACAATACTACATGTCTAAAAATCGGAGACCCACATTTTTCTGCACCACTAGTCTTAAAGAGGTTTATAACTGTGCTTTATAATGTAGAGTCATCAAACTAGTCACTATATTCAATTTGGAAACAGTCCTTGACTATTTCTAAAGCTTTGTCTCTGAAACCAAAAAGACAAGTTGAAAATGATTCTATATCGAGTTGATGCCATGTAAAGAATGAACTGTTTTCTGTTGAAGCAACTGCTTATGTGTTCTTTTCATCGAAGTCATTGTGTAAGAAGGGACCAGAATGTTCAGTGATGCTTTAAATGCTTTTTATTGTAATTAAGTAAAATCAGATTGAAGTACTCAGATGGTCAGTTACTACTTTTTACCAGCGGATGTACCCAAAGTAAATATTTCATTCTTGATCCATGTTTAAAATCCATTGGAAAATGTCTGTGTTTAAAAGGAATACAGAATAATCATAGAATGGTTTGGATTGGAAGTTCTCATTTACTTCCAACCCCCTGCCACCATATAAGGCCCACTCACCCACCCACTATATAAGGCTGCCCAAGTTCACCATCCAGCCTGGCCTTGGACACCTTCATGGATGGGGCATCCACAACAATAATATAGAAAAGATTTGAAGCTATAGCAGATGTTTGTATGAAAGTTATAAATGATGTTGATTCTTAATGAGTATTAAAGCAGTTGAAATAATTGAAGATGTTATGGAGTCATGAAAGAAACATTACTGTGAGCGTAAAAATGTAAAGGAAGGGTCTAGCTTCTAACTGTTGGAAAAATATTGAGTAGTAACATGGAGCAAAGATTATATGTGGGGAAAAACTCACTTTTATTTGAGGATGTCAGGAGAGTCAAGACATTCTCAAATAATGGAATTTTGTAGTTTTGAAGGGTTCAACTGGTCCAACTATCTTTTTAAAGTAGAGTCAACGTAATTAATGTTGCTTGAGGCTTTGTCCAGCTGAGTTCTAGATAACCCTGAAGATGTAGAAAGTATGGCTATGAGGCTGGGCAATGTTTTTTAGTGTTTATCTCCACTGTGGTGAATTTTTTTTTTGTAACATCTTGTTGCAGTATTTGTTATTGAACCTTTTGTCTGTTGTTCCTTATTTATAGTACATCTCTGAGAAGAATCTGTTTACCTCTTATTGTAGCCTCCTGTTAGATAGTTGGAGACAGTAGTAAGAATTCCATCTTTTCTGCAAACTAACAGTTACAGTTCTCAAGCCTTTTCTCTTCATCATGTTTCAGCCCTCTCATCGTCTTGGTGGCCTTCCCCTGTACTCATTCAAATGTATCTCTATTTTTCTTGAAGTGGCGAGTGCAAAACTGAATAAGTGCTTCAGATACTTCTCCCTGGGAGAGAAGAAAGTAGAGTGAAATAATCACTTCTTGGACCTGCTGATTACAGTCTTAGTAACTTATTGAAGGAAATGTTTTCACTGTGTCACTTGTTTGATAAGAATAATTTATAATAACTCAAAGCTATGGGTGGCGTATTTTTTCCTCGTTTATTTGTTATAAGAGTACAGTTGTCATTTTTGTCACTTTCCAGAAATTAAGTCATTCTGTGAAAGCAACGTGTGTTACAAAAATTACATATTTAAACAGGAACAATGAGAAGTAGCAAAGCAGCAGTTGCTGATTCTGTTCTTGTAGGCAAGCTATGAAAAACAAAGTGCAGGTTATTTATCAAAGAGCTCATTTTCTGAACTCAAAATTAATTTGCAGTCTTAAAGAAATATAAGATTACATTATGAAAGAAGTAGGCAAGGACAAAATAACAGGCTAACTCTTTTAATATGTAAAGTCACACAGATTTCCTGTTACACAGGGAATGTGGGAGGACACAGAATCCACACAGGTCCAGAATCATGAAGTACTTATTAGCACGTGGATGAAATATTTTCACTATGAATGCTTGAGAAAAGATTAAACTAATGACTGAAAAGCATACATATGTTTGATATTTGCAAGAAAGTGTGCTTATTCTGATTTTATTCTGAGATACCCCAAGAATATTAAAAGTTCCTGGAACCTTCAAATCATTAGTTTTCTGTCAGCAGCTAAAAGAATAAAAGTAGGGAATGAAATTACTGCCTTAGAGACATCAGTTTGGAAGTAAGGAATGGCCCCTGACCTCACTGGCTGTAAAAAAAAGTGAAGAAAAAAAAAGAAAATTGACAATGGGAAAAAAAAAAAAGAAAGAAAAGCAACCGAAAATAAGTTGAATATGAATTCTTTGCATATATCTTCTTTGACAATCTCATAATTCTTCTCTTTAAAAGGCAAAACGAAGCATATGGTATGATAGATAGTTTGAGATTTAAAAGAGAAATCGTAAGAAATATCAAGTGTATAAGATCTATCAGATTTATGCTCATGGTTGTGTATTAATAAAGAAAATCTGTGGCAAGTCTTTCTAGCAACACTGGTATCAAAGCAATCAATATAATTCTTTGGAAACATTAAACCAAATAGATGACATATCTGACTGATATGTGAAAAACTGAGCAGTGCAACAGGAGCAAACCTTATGTATACTTCTGAATTCTGGAGCATCTTCCCTGTGAAGAAAGGCTGAGTGAGCTGGGTCTGTTTAGCCTTGAGAAAAGAAGACTGAGAGGGGACCTGATCCAGGTCTATAAATATCTAAGGTGTGGGGAGCAGAGTGGCGAGGCCAGACTGTTTTCAGCAGTGTGTGGAGACAGGACAAGGGGAAACGGCCAGAAACTGCAGCATAGGAAGTTCTGCACAAATGTGCGCAAGAACTTCTTTACGGTGAGGGTGACGGAGCACTGGAACAGGCTGCCCAGGGAGGTTGTGGAGTCTCCTTCTCTGGAGATATTCAAGACCCGCCTGGATGCCTACCTGTGCGACCTGGTGTAGGGAGCCTGCTTTGGCAGGGGGGTTGGACTCGATGATCTCTGGAGGTCCCTTCCAACCCCTACGATTCTGTGATTCTGTGAATTATCTAAAGTCTAAAATGTAAGACGAACAAACAAAAATTGTATCAAATGACAACCCCTTTATACTAAGACTGCTCTGAAAGTAATGCCTCCTATTTTATTTTGTTGGCCCCACAGTGTCAGAGGCAGATGTTGGCGATATGGCAGTAGAGGTTAAACCTTTCCACCAACATCCCGTTACATTTTGTTGCTGTGCAACAGGTGGCAGCAGAGGAGCAGTCTAACAAAATGGCATCTGACAAAAAAGCATCTGACATGGAAGTTCCTTTTTTTTTGAAGATTTTTTTTTTTTGAAGAAAAGCTGTGTAATTGAGTGCCTCAGTGTAGAAAAAATTATACTCATTGATATTCATTGATAGTTTGCTGAATGTTTCTGGAGACCAAACCGTGGATGTTATCAAGGGTGCATTTCACAGACAGTGGGATCATCTTTGTTGGTGTAGATGTTGATGAGTATATAGAATTATAGAATGGTTTGGGTCTGAAGAGATTAGGAGAATATGGTGCTGAGGAAAGCTGCAAATTTGGTGACAGTGAAGTGGGAGATTTGACTACCTATGTATGGACTTGCATCAATTACTCATCAGGACATTATGAGAAAATGACTGTTTCCAGTATTCTGTAACTAAAGTAAAACAAAGCTGTTCTCAGAGTGGTCTAGGGTTGTGCAAAGGAGGCAGGAGGAGAGAATGATCATAATTTTAATGGACTAGGAGAGAACAATCTGAGTCAGTCCAGCATACAAATATTTAGCTTCAGGATGGAGAATTAAATGACATAGGAAGATGATCCAGCAAACAAGGTAGTCATGCCTACAAGCAGCTCAGAAACTGTTCTGAAAATGCTGTCTTAGAGATTCAAGCAAACACTGTACTTTAATTCAGAAGAAGTCTAAATGACATAAAAAAAATAATGCATGTGACTCAGTTGTGAAGCTAAGGAATAGGATGACATTTAACCAGATGAAAGGAACGAGAAAGTGTAGGAAGATAAATTTAAATAGAACATTCTAATCTTCTTTAGAATTCTGATATTTTTTTCATAGGATATTTCAGCCAATATTGAAAAGTCTAGTTAAATATTTGAAAACAGGAAGTTAGCTAGGGAGCTGCTGAGACAATTTGGAGACAAGTTCAGAAGTTCAGCAGGCTAAAAGAACATTAGTCAAACACGGACACAGTATGTCCAAAGGAAATAGGAAAGAATAGAACATTCCTAGGCTGATGTGTGTGGGAAAAGGGACATCATCTTTTGGGAAGTCAGGAGAATATTGGATTACAAGTAGTAATAAAGCTTGCATGGTGTCAGATTGCACAGACAATATAGTGCACTAGATAGATCATTGGTCAGTGGAGCATTTTTTAAGTTCTTAGTCTCCTTAATCATGGATATTAGAGCCTGTTGTTTACCTGGAGTAGCTTCAAGCTAATATGTTTAGGATTCAAATGCTAAAATAAAGTGTTATGTGTAAGTGTACAGTTTGGTTGCTTGCAGAAAGTAGAGAAGTAATGAAATGCTAATAAGAAATGCACTTGGTTTGGGGGCTGCTTTGAAGAGTATGGACAAGATATAACAAAAGTTGGTCAGTGTCTGTGAATAAGTACATAGGTTCATTGCTCTGAAAGTAATGACTCGTATTTATTTCCAGAACAGATACAAAGTAGTACAATTAATGTCCTGAGACAGGAGTGCCTAGGCTTCATGTAGAATAAGTTTGCACAATAACTGAATTCAGAACCAGCTACATTTTGCTTAGTCTTCTTTCTGCTGTTTGAAGTGACTTGCTGAAGTCAAATATAAGATTTTGGAGTATATGGAGCATACAAGAAAGCAGTCTCTAACAGGGACAACATTTTTGAGAGTATCTAAGTACAAAATGTCAATTTGTTCCATGTGTGCAAAATGTAAGGAAGGAAGTAGTGAAAACAGTATTAATGGATTGATTGACTTTTTCCAACAAGAGTCATTTTTAAAATAATTTTTATATTAATGTTTTAAAAGGCCAAGTGAGGATTTGAAATTGCACATCAAATATACAAGAAACCACTCCTAAATACTTCATTATTTTTTACAATATGGAGATAACTGCAGTTAATGGGAGATGACAGGGAAAATTATAAATTTGTTCTTTTTTCTTTTCTAGATATCAGTGGGGAATTGATCTAGTAAACTCTAGAGAGAAGGACTGAACGATCTTTGTACAGTTTTTTTTTATTGGCTGGGACAGATTTTCATGCTAACCTTACTGGAGATGGCAGTGCCTGATCCCATCACACCAGAGCTCATGCCAGATTTAATTATTCAAAAATAAAGCACTTCTCTGGGAGTGCTATCTCTGTTGGCACTTGTCTTGAAAAGGTCAATGTAGTTCTCTTTGATTTTATTTTTTTTCTCCTTCCTATAATTCTGCCAGATTTTTCTGAAATATGATGGTGAGCGTAGTGATTTTGCTTCCATTAATTATTGGAAATACCTCAACTGAGTTTTGCACTATTTGGATGGTTCCAAGAGTATGCTGACTCCTTTAATATTGACATTTTCTTCTAACATGTATTTGGGTGACGATTTTCCCTCTGCATAAATTCAAAGAAGGTTCAATCTTTGTGTTAGTAAATGACTTTTAAAAATGAAAAGAAATAAGCCTGTGTAAGAAATTTTTTTGTAAGCTGCTGTAATTTGTAGAGTTCTGAAGTGAATTCAGTTCTGGAGTTTTAGGACAAATTGGTGAATGTGTTTTTCTTGGGCCAACGTTATTTTTCAAGGTGCTCTTACATCTTAGTGCTAAGTGTGTTTGCATGTATTATATAAGAAAAAACAGCAAGGTCTACACTGCTCTGGTGTCACCAAAGTCTCAAACTTTTTTGAACCATGGGAGAGAGCAAATGATAGCAAGAAGGTCAAATCAACAAATGAGATCTGTGCTGTATTTTATATTTTATAGCCTAATCAGCATCAGGTATTGATCCTGAGGTATTAGGTAGAGCCCACTGTCCTCATGCTGGAGTTGCTTCAAACTGTTCTTCTTGTAGAATCTCATTGTTACAAACCTTTAAGACTGCCAACAATATTACCTAATAACTTCTGCTGCTAATACAGTACTGAATAAATTAGTTACCTTTTAATATAATTCTTATCACCCCCTGCAGGGGTTGGAAGGGACTATGTAGAGGTAGAAGTAAAGCCTGATGTGTTTAGTTTTGACCCCCCTTGCAGTGTCAACTTAAATATCCTTTAAACCAAAATTATTTATAAATAACGGTGACTGAATATACTACTATGGTGGGTTGACCTGGCAGTATAGATGATATCCAAGCCCAACTTTCATAAACTAGAAAAGCTTGTGGGTCAAAATGAAGTTGGAGATCACTTACCAATTGCTATTAAAGGCAAAGTACATTTGACTTGGCAAAAATCAATTTATTTTATTGCCAATTAAAATAGAGTATGACGATGATTTCAAGTAGAGAATATTTTTTTTAATTATGTGGGTAAGTAAAATCCCAGAGGAGATAGGTATTATTTGTACATATTGTGAGAAGGAAAAAAACATGCTTACTATCATAAGTTCATGAAACGAATGAAAATAAATGTTTAGATGTTTTACTAATGGATGTGGTTTAGTGGGAAAATATTGTTGGTAGGTGGACAGTTGGGCTAGATGATCTTGAAGGTCTTTTCCAACCTCGGTGATTCTGTGATATTTATTCACTCAGTAGTTTTGATAAATTTCTAATCTAATGTCACAAGCATTTTTATCTGACTAAAGATAACACTATATTTGAGTGCAATAAAATCTTCGTTACAGGAGTATTTTATTGTAGCCTTTTCTTCATTGTGAGTTCAGTAAATTTAAATGGAAGAAGAGAACTGCCTGATAAACCTTGCATAGCAAGCCTGCAGAGTCACTGCTGTTGAAAATTACTAACATGTAAGTTTACATGAGCACCATTTTTTCTCCTTTAAAAATTTACCATTTAGTTTCTCAATTAATGGCTTAAGTCTTGTAATTTTATTTCAAGAGCAATACAGTTTATGAAAACAAAGAGGAAGATTATTTGTTAATGGAGCAATGACTTTTGATTAGGCAGCTGTATTGAAAAGTCTTGAAAAGACTCTGCTGTGCCATATAGAAAATGGCAGTATATTTGTTACAACCTTTTGTTCTATTTGCATTTGATTTGATAATGCTGAAACAAAATTTTAATTTATATGTAAAAAGTGACTACAGTCCTTTTTTCTCCACTTAGATTACATAATCCTACATTACATTCTCCTATGAAGAAAGGTTGAGGAAACTGGGCTTCTTTAGCTTGGAGAAAAGAAGGCTCTGGGGAGACCTCATTGTGGCCTTCCAGTAGTTGAATGGAGCATATAAACAGGTGGGAGAATGGCTGTTTATGAGGGTGGATAGTGATAGGACAAGGGGGAATTGTTTTATATTTAATTGAGACAGGGGAGGTTTAGATTAGATATTAGATGTCTTATAGATGTTTATTTCAGTTAAGCTCTCTCCATTCTTACATAGCTTTCAGATTTTAGCTGAAATGGTTGCATTCAGGATAAACTGAAGTTTTTACAAATATTCACTTTTATAGAGGATGCAATCTAGTTCAGCATCCTGAAAACTGTCCTAACAAGATGGGGCATTTTCATGCCTTTTTTTTTTTTTTTTTTAAATTTAATTAAGCTTCCCAGATACTTCGCTTTAGTACAATGATTTATTAATCTGGCTTGTCACACAGAAGTCTGTGAAAAGAAAACACTCGAGATTACTTGACCCACTAAACTACTTAGGTGAAGGATTCAGTTATATGTGTGTCATAAGAAAAATGGGGTACCAGTGACAATGGTCTGTGTCCTGCCTCTTGCAAATCAGTATAACTACTGGATGTTGAGAAAACAAAGATTTCTTTTCATTCTTTTGTTAATGAAGTTCTTGTACAAATGCCCCCAAGCCAGCCTTCTTCCTGAATGAACAGAAGAAAAGCAATAACAATTATTGGTATAACAGGTAAATATTTATAGCAAAACAGTAGTTGTGTTATTAGATACATTCTTCTGGATCAGTTGGCTGCTTCTATCTTCATTTCAATTAAGAAAAGCAGACAACATACTCTTCTGTAGTTATTAACAACTTTGTATTTCTGTTTTATGGTTTTGCTTCCCCACTTCTCCCATTTTTACAACTTAGTGGGGCACTGCTTTTCTTTTTAAATATTAGCTGACAAGATAGCACTTCTGTACCAACCTTACTTTCCTCCAACAACACCTCAGTAATGAAATTTAGAAACCTGATCTGCTCTATTACTCAGCTTTGCAGCTATAAAGACAAAATGTTTCCTTCTGTGCAGTCTGACTTGTCCTTTAAAATAGAAATGACTGTTCCTAAAATTGTAAGTGTGTAAGTATAACTGACAAGGGTAACAAGTTAAGGTGACTGCCTGCCTTTCCGGTTCCTTGATCATGCAGAGTAATGCTTTGTGTGGCTTAAAATCTGTTTGCAATATAGTTGATAGATATGCAGCAGGATTCTGTTTTTTTTTGTAACCGGTATTTCAACATATTTTGAAGTATTTGGTCATTTATCTGAAACACTGGAAAGTTGGAGAAGTGCCCATGTGTTCAGCAAGGTTACTTCAATGAAAGCTGCTATCAAAGCTGATAAAATGACAGGTAGATATAACTGGGATGTATGAAGAGAAACTGGGATTCGAGGCTCGGTTGCACATGGCAAAATAGTTCTTGGCAAGTAGAGTTCAACAGAACTGTAATGCTGCTGTGAAAAGAAAGAAACCCTGAAGTATAAAACTAAAATCAAATGGGTTTATATAATCTGAACTGCAAGACACCTGAGAGAGAAAGTTTACTATCAGTATTAATCTACTACTATGGACTAAATTGTTCTTTTAAGGCTCTGTAAAAGAGAACCGGCAGTGATGAATGAAAGACTGGACTTGGTTATACCTGAAAAGTGGGAAAGTAGAATACATTCACTGCTGTCAGTTGAGTCTCAGAATCCATATACTATTCTGGTTTTATCTGAGACAATGTTGATAGCACACCAGTGTTTTGGCTGCCATCATCATGACATAGTAGCCAAGGCACAGGGTGGAGCCAGGCCTCATGCAGAAGGCTACAAAGCTGTGGGATTAGGGTTAGGATTGATACATTTACAGATGTTAATATGACTGAAAGGGCTAAAAATGATGTAAAAAAATAAGTGAACTTACTTTTTCTCTCTTCTAGCATTTTATAGAAGAAATAATAGTTTTGTTTGGAAGGGACCTTAAAGACCATCTAGTTCCAGATTCCCTGACATGGTTAGGGAAGCCTTCCTCTAGATGAGGTTGGTCAAAGCCCTATCCAGACTGGCTTTGAAACATGACAGAGATGGGGCATCCACAACTTTTCTGGGGAACCTTTCTAATATCTAATCTAAATTTATACTTTTTTAGCTTACAACCATTACTCCTTGTCCCATCACTTAACTTCCTGGTAGAGAATCCTACCATATCTCTCCCGTAAGTGCCATTTAAGTGCTGGAAGGCTGCTAAAAGGTCTCCTCGGACCTTTCTTTTTTCCAGGCTGAATCTCAGCTCTCGGCCTGTTTTTCCATAAGAGATGCATAAGACCTCTGTTCATCTTTGTGACCCTTCTCTGTACCCACTCCAGCTGATCCATGTCCTTTTTATTTTGGGAGCCCCATGGCTGAATGCATTACTTCAGGTAGGGTCTGATGAGAGTAGAGTAGAGGAGGCTAATGCAAAGATATATGCCCATGTAATAAAGAAATCCAAGGGCTGCTCTAAAACTAGTGCCTTCTATTTTATTTTGCTGGCCCACGATGTCAGAGGCAGAATTCCTCCAAGTGGAATAAATTGCACCTATCAACATTCATTTTCATTGCTGAACATTTACAGAGGCAGTGGATGTGAGCAGTGAGGTTGTGAGTGGTACATTTCAGCAGTGACAGCGGTTGACAGTAGGCCACGTTCACTGGTACATTTTCTTACAAGAGCAGCATGCAGGATCTTGTTCATAACTGGCAACACATAGCTATTTGTGGTGCTATGTTGAAAAATAGTATTTTGTATCTGAGAATTTACTGTATCAAATAGTCTTATTATGTTTCTTGTATCTGTTGTAGTTTCCATGGAAACAAAAGGGAGGCATTACTTTTGGAGTGATTGACGTACTGTTACTTCTATTGTACAGTAAAAAATATTTTCCTATGTAAATGTAACTGAACTTACGTACTAGACTGACTACTCAAAATCTATTAATATAGAAACTACATTATTATCAGTCTCACAAAACTGAAGAGCAAGAGTTCAATAAGCTTTTGTGTTAAGTGTTTTGTTGCATAAGTTACTGAAGGAATGAGAAGTTTTGTGGGTATAGTTTTAAATGAATTTACTAATTGGGAAGTTTTAATGTGTAACCTAAAACTGTATTCATGATATTTGTCTGATGTGCTAGTTTTGGTAGGTATGCTGCATTTTCCATTACTCATTTTTTCATGCAGTATTATATGGTTGTTTTTTTTTTCAACATAAGAGATTAGAATTTGCAGTGAAGTTGAACACAGTTTTATAGTATAGAGTGCTATTTATGTGTTGAATCTCTTTATCCAGTTATGATCCAGTTCTGATCACCTCATTCCTCGATATACCACAAGAGTGTATCACAGTACAGTAAATGATCCATATTACTGACTATTTTTCTGATTTGGTGAAAGATAAGCTAAAGCTCTTAACAAATGCAAACTTTGGAAATACATCTGTTGTACTTCTGTAATATTGCTCATGAAATGTAGTTTTGTAATTAGAAGAAATATAGCCATATTTTCAAATAGAAGACTGTTTGCAGGATTTTTTTTTTTTTGTAAAAGCGAGGTCAGTATTTCCTGTAGGTTTCTGTATTTAGTGAAATTGGGGAGCTCTGTCTTGCAACCCAAGATACATGTTTTAAGGTACAAATTGTTAAATACCGTTCTAAGATCAGATCACAATCATGTTCTTGAAAAAGTGTGCCACGTATTTCCAGTTCTCAGGAAAAGGTTATTTACACACATTTAGTATGTATGCACACGGATTTTATTTCAGATTTTAGAATTTTTTTCAGATTTCATTGTTGGAAATTACTGTTCTTATTATGTGTTAGTTTCTTGACACTGAGTATAATTAAAATTACTTTGTTTTGTGGATTTTATGGTGCTTTAACTGTTTTGAATAAGCATAAGAAAATTGATATTTATTTTGAATGCCTATAGTTTGGTAGTGTTTTCTTATTGTACCTATGATATTTTTAGTAGTATTTGTTATTTACTTTCAGCTTTCCCAGAAACCCTCCTTGTAGCCCCATGTTTTGCTCATATCTGTGATGTCATCAGTAATGAAAAATCTACTCTAAAATATGAAGCAAGTGATCTATAGTACAGTGGAAATGCAGTTGTGAAGAACAATTAAGTTTCTTGGAAGCTTTTTTACCATGTTGCTTTGTATATCTGGATACAAGTGGGAAAAAGGATAGAAAAATCACAAGTTGTTTAGATTACAAAACAACAATGTATATTTCTGGAAAAAAGACAAAATGAAGCAAGAACTATCTGCAGGAAATCAATCTGTACATGTGTGACAACAATCCTAGGCTAAACTTCCTTTGAAATACATGTGTTTTGTTTCAATATCTCATTCTGGTACTGGAGAATATCAGAGAAATCAAGCAGCTTCCACTGCTTTTAATAAATAACCAATTTGTGATGCTGATTTCACTGGAGAAGAAAGCACTGGTTTCAGGACAGAAACAGCACCAAGAACAGCAAATGTTACTTCTCCTTTTTTTTTTTTTTTTTTAAATAACGTAAAGAACAGACTTTGTGATTTTCTGTAATTAACCTTATCATAGGATCATAGAATGAGTTGAAAAGGACCACAATGATCCTCTAATTTCAATTCCCATGCTATGTGCAGGGTTGGCAACCACTAGACCAGGCTGCCCAAAATCATCCTAATACTTTCTCCCTAACTGTTATGTTTCAATACTTGTATGCAGTGATAAATATATTAAAATCAATCTGTCAGGAGAGTTCATGTCCTTTAGGGATTATCACTGAAAAATACTCTTCTTCAATATGCAATAAATCTTTTAACAGCAAGTAGCATTAGCTGTGATTTACAGAGCGTTGCTACACAAGTGGTTACATGAGTGTAACTGTCTCAAAGAAAAGAAAATAATTTGATACCTGAATAGTGTGGTGTCTACAGGCATGTGATGTCATTTCCTCATATGGTAGACACCTTCATGAATATATTAAGAAATAAAAATAATATATACAGAAATTTTACCTGTTCCATTTTGCATTTTATTGATCTTAAGATAAATTAAAATTGTGGCTACAGTTACTAGATGGCGCTTGCTTCCCTTTTTTGCTTTGTTCATTTTCCTCTCTTCCAAGACTTTCTTCAAGAGATGCAGAACTTTAATAGTCATTCTGTAATTTCATAAAATTAAATAAATGGTCAGTGACTCATTATGTATGCTTTTCTCAGTTCTTTTCATTAGTGTTGTTTTTTTTCTTCCTATATTAGGCGTCTCCAAAATCAATAGTTAAAATGGGCAGTCTTCTGAACAGCCTTGAATAATTGGCTTATTACAGGGTATTTTAAGGCATATGATCTAAATGAAGGTATGCTCCATTTACCTTTACTTGCAATCTTCTTGTGGCTTGAGCCTGAGAGTTTAATATGATGAGCACACAGATTCTGAAAGTATAACTCTTGTGCTTAGACAGTATATCCTGTAATAGTGTAATCTTTTGTTTGACATACAGTGCATTGAAACTTCTAAAACCTAATTAAGTATTCCTAATATCCTATTTCAACCACTGATAATGGACTATGCAACCTTTAAATGTAGCTGGATTGATCTTACAATTTGATGCAAGCTATATTGCATTAACTTCCTGAACTGGAATATGTTTGCAAATCCAGTTGTTTTCAGTTTGAGTACAGGTCAGTCAGATCTTCTGACCTATGAAAGCTTCATAGCAATGCCTGTCTTTTCTGATATTTTAACATTCACCATCTCCAAGAAAAATAAAGCCAAACAAACACAAAATACCAACTGTCTTTCTCTTACCGTATAGGATATTTCTTTTCTGTTGATTATTAGTCTTCTAAAAATATTTAATGACATACTTTAGATAAGTTGAGATTATTTAGAAGCAAAAACTGATTTTTTTTTTTCTAGCAAAAACTGATTTTCATTTCTTATGTTCAAAGTTTAAACCAATTTAAATTGTATGAACTTACATGTAACTTTGAAAACATTTGTTATTTAAGGGTGTTTGACCATGCTTTTCAGCACATCAGGAATAGTAGGGAGGTTAAGATAAGAAATCAGATTTGTGTGAC
The DNA here is from genome assembly GCA_037305975.1 of Chrysolophus pictus. NCBI lineage: Eukaryota > Metazoa > Chordata > Aves > Galliformes > Phasianidae > Chrysolophus > Chrysolophus pictus. The sequence continues at coordinate 34,462,931 of CM074576.1, read as the reverse complement.
AGAATTACACTCTTATGTTTTGCTACCAAGGTGCCACATACTTTTCAAGTCTGTGAGGCTGTTTTGCTTACGCAAAACAGATGACTTAAATTTGAGCAATTCTACAAAACCAAGAGCATATTAATAGTGATTATGTTAGATGTGGAAGCTCTGATGTGTGCTTGAGGTGTAAAACTTCAAATCTGGAATTCAGTCTGTGCTTTAGATTACTGACTTGTTCTCAGTTTTGAAGGACAGTATACTCTTAACGTTTTTTGTTAAATGTTGTAATACAGTTTTACTAAAAATAAAGTAATACTCAGGCTTTTCACACAAAGACTACCTAAATAGTAATTACAGTGATAATTATTGCTTTAAGCAAGTAAATAATTTTAAACTGATAACTAGTGATGAAGTATACTTTAATGGTACTATATAAATAAGTATTGGATCAGAAAATGGTTTCATAGTAGTTACCAAAATAAAAACAAACAAACAAAAAAAACAAGCAAGAAACCAAGAAGTTTATTGCTCTTCCCCCCCCTTCCCTGCCTGATCATCTTGTGTATTTTGATCAGTGTTTTACCTTTACATTTGAGGTAAGGTCTAAATTTTAACTTTTCACTTGTTCCTTTTGTATTGCTCTTTGCTATCATCCTCATGTGTAAATATTTGTAGAAATTGCTTTAATTTTTCCTGCTGCATCCTATTTTGATGTCAGCATACTGTAGTTTGTGATCAGGATTAATTTCAGACGTCAGGGTTTCTTTTCAATATAGAAAAAAAAAATTCTATTAAAAAAAAAAAGTGAATGAATGACTTCACCAGCTTAAGGGATATCCCAGAAACTAATTGTTAGTGTTTAGACTGAATCTGCAAGCAGCTGTTAGAAAGTAACTTTCGATATGCAGTGTGTGAGTGAAGGCCCAGTGTTCTCCATGGTTAATGGATTCCCACTGCAATACATGCAGAGCTACTTGAGGAATTACAATAATGCTCCATAGAGGGTGGATGGTTCTTTATTCTTGGCAAGGACAATGTACAGAATGTGGACTATGTTGTTTTATTCACCTGTCAATGTTAAGTCTGTTGGTAATATGCTTGTCCTTATTTATTAAATATGGCAATTTTATCCGCTTGGGATTTGTGTGACCTTGATTGGCACTGGCGTAGTCACAGAGCTGTACGATGTATTTATCCTACAGGTACTCCAGTGTTGTCCTCTGGAAGTTTGAAATTCATTAAAATTTGTTTGTAACACTGAAATAGTGATTAATTTGTTATTCGTTGTTTGCTGGCATTTTGAAAGAGACATTAAGGCTGCCTTCAACTAGCAAATATTCTGTTTTTCTCAGCTTTCTCTCAGTGACTATTTTGACAGTTTTATGAAGTGTAATGTTCTCTCATGTAGTTGTGAGCTCACCTATAGTGTGATTTTTGCTTATATATTAAGCTTCATATGCCAGATCAAGTTTCCTCATTGAGATTTTTATTAGAAGACTGTACATGCAAATTTATGTTCCAAGGAGAAAATATATTCCCTTCTTTCTTGGACATTCAAGACTAAGTCTATAAGCTACTTATGAGACAATATCTATACACCTAGCTTGTTCTCATTGCAGACAGTCTGCTTTCTCCAGTCCATGTGGAATCTGTCATAATGCACAGTAATTTAATTAAAGTGGGATACTGCTTTCTTTTAGGGAAGTAGATACATGAAATACCTACCGATATCTATTTGTCTGTCTGTGAAACTGGAGCCAAACTGACCTTTTTTGCTTTTAAATTAGGCTCGGGTTTACATTTTTCTCTAATTGCTAATTTGAGTACTTTCTTTTTAGAAGAAAAGCAGATTCCTGAAGCTAAGTTTATGCTTTATGAAACCACCTTCTGTGTGCTAGAGTACTTGTAAGTACTCTCAGTACTTTATGTTACTAAACTTAAAGTATTAACTAATACTGTTCATCTGTTTTCTAAATTTTAGCTTAAATCATAGTCTTTTACTATTAAGTCAATACTGATACTTGTAAGAATAGATAGGCTAAAATCTAACTATTGCTGTTTGATTTAAAACCAGTATGTAAACATGAAAGTTCTGTCACTTAAGCCTAGAATGGTTAATTTTATTAAACTTAATATTTTTAAAAATCTGCTCAATCATTTAATGTTTTAGATCATTTAAGTTAAATCTCAAAATAACATTGTGAAATACTTTGTCACTGTAGGCTGTAAGGAGTCCAAAGTAAATGAAACACTAATAGTTATGTCATATCAGTATAGTATATTTCAAATTTTATGTAATCAACTCAAATGTAAGACTATATAAGTAGTCAACAAGATTACTTACCTAACAAGAACCTAGCAAAGACCTGGAATTTTGCTTGGCACTGTCATTTTCTCATAGAAACAGTCATGGTCAGATAAATATCTGTGGCTCTGCACAGTAATTTTTCGATAAACGCTTCAGTCTTTATATTGTTATTATTTAATTTCACAGACATTATTTTTAAGCACTTTAATGTCTCATGTTGCATATTTGAATTACATCTTTTTGTTCTGTATTCAAACAATTTTTCAAAAGTATTTATGCATGCTGTTTTGAGTTTCTGCTTCTTCCTGTGTTCACCATAGCAACCAGAGGTTAGTACATTTCTTGGATCTTTTTTCAGCGTGTATTATCTATTATATCAGTTTGACTTTTTTATATTTAGAAAATGACTCCAAACATTATTGATATCTTAGTCTTATTAGAAACTGATCTTAATATCATATTGAATAACTTACTATGTCATGCTTCTCTGTAAAAATTGGAAACTGTCTTTTTGGTATATAAATATAAGTGCTATAGTTTTAGAGACTACAAAGCTAAGTACCTTCCTTCCAATGTCCCCTGTATTGGAGCTATGGTTTCAAATCTCTCTCATATGTCTGCTTAAAAAGATACTTAGTATGTTTTGGATATCTATGGCAGCTTTAGATATATATATTTTAAGTATCTGAAACAGTTAACAATTTTTTTTATAAAGTATTTTATGATTACATTCTGTGAAAATAATAGCTTTATACTTTCTAACAAAGCAATGTAATTTTAAACCAAAGAATCAGTTCTGAGAAGAGGCTTTTGTTATGTTAATTCTCAGAACAAAAATATAATGTAATAAATTATGGATTTCTTTAACACATATAAGTGGATTTTTTGTACAAACCCTTCATATAAAATACAGATCAAATAACTGTCGTTCCATATAAATTTTTGTGGTTTAGTTACACAGAAACTTTGAATATCCATTAATAAAAGCATACATTATGTCTGCGAATACCATGTGCAGAGCTGTCTGTTGATTTAAAATTAGGTGGCCAAAGAAAATGCTATTTTAAGCATTGAACAGCAGTATTATTGCTTCTTATTTGTTGCTTATTTATCTGCACGTATATTTAGAAAGTAGATCCAAGAAGGCAACTGTGAATAATTATTATGCTGAAATAGATTTAGTAAGTAGAATTGTCATGTGAAGTCTTAGTATATTCTAGATCTCATTTAAATTGAAAAAGTGGATTGATAGGAGGGCAGATTCTAGATATAAGGTGCACATCCTAGCCACTCACCAGTGAATGAATGATGTTGTTAGTGAGAAGAAACAACAGCAATAACAAAACCCAACTTTATAGAGTTTGAGTATTTTCATGGATTTCTATCTCAATATCTTATGTACGTGTAAAAAAATGTGTCTTTTTGGTGTTTTGTTTGAAATGGTACCGAACATAGTTAATTCTGGAAACTGCAGTGACTGAAACTACATTATTTGTAGAGGTGACTTTTGAAACACAATTCTTTTTTTTTTTAACTTGCGCCTAGCAGCTACTTCAATGCTTGAAGCTTTGTGGGAAAAAATACAGTTAAAAAGGACTGGAAGGCTTTTGGAGTGTAGTTTTACATTTCTTCAGTGTCTGATACAGTACTGTCCCAGCTATCACCCACTATGTTAGAGTGGACTTTTCCATATTAGTCATAAAAAAAAAAACCTGAAGCCTCTACTTTGAAGTGGGAAACTGCTGTGTAACCACTCTTCTTGTTATATGGCAGCATAAGCGCAGCTGCATATCTTGTTCAAGTTGGCTGGGCAAAATGCGTTTTGAATCCAACTGCTGAATGAGTTTGAAAAGCAACCAGTTCCTATTTCATTTCTGAGAAATGAAGACTTAATGCTTTAGGCGCATAGAAGAGATCACTACGTGATTTGGAATTACCATCCTGAATTGGTTGAGCATCAATCAAAACAGTTCTATTAAAGCCTGTATTCCAATTACAAAGTAAGACATAGTAAATATTTTCTTCGAATGCAGTGTCTTATTATCTGTTCTTAGCCTGAGTTTAACATTAAGAAGCCAAGTGCTCTGAAGCTTGTTATCATAAAGAAAATGAAAAAGAAAATTTTTTCAGGGCTTCTAGGTCTGAACTACAAACATCTCCATCCAGTCTGAATCACTGAGGTGTGTATTTGGCTGTGGGTAGAGTTTAGGCCACTTTCTCTCCTGCAGAGAGAAAATTTTTTATTTCATACATATAGAAAGATACATCCATCAAGAATGTGCTTTTTTTTTTTTTCTTTTTTAAGCTATTTTTTTTTTTTTTTTTCTGTGTGCTTTCTTTCTGAAGTTTCCTTACCAAAGTCTTTCAAGGTGAAATTGCTGTGGATGCTTATCTTCGCATCACTGGACATACTTCAAGTCTGATGCAGCCTTAACATAGAAAATAGTTAGAACAGGTAGAGAGCTAAATGTGATAGCATTCACCTTCCATTTTCTGTAAAAAAGTTGGCAGTGACCTGTTACAATCCTATTTGCTAGACTACGTATGGGAAACATAAGAACCTCTTTGGGATTGCTGAGGTGTTCAGCTGTGCTTCCCAATATGTTACAACATGCTAGAGACTTTTCTCAGTTGCTACTGTTCATGGAAGGACACTTCTTCCTTGTGTAACCCTTCTGTGATACCAGCTTGCACCTTACGCACCTTCTGTGAGTACACAATCTGTTATCCCTTGGGTACACTGCAGGTCGTGCTCAGGACTTGTACCTTAGCCAGTAATTAAGACTATCTGAATGCATTTGATTTTACTCTGTTGTTCTCATTTACCATGAAGTTGTAGATAAGTGAGGTTAAAAGTAAAACTTGAATACAACTATTGATTAAAAATGCTCAAGTAGGCTGTAAAAACTTTATAAAATATATAGATAAAAAAAAAAAAAACAACGAAACAAGAAAAACACCACCATCAACTGAAATGAAGAATTCTAAGTAGCTCTTTTTTCTTGCCTTATTCTGAGCAATCCATCATGAGTGTTTCAAGTTCTGGAGAGGACCTAGAGAGCTTCATTTACCAATTAATCAGACAGTGTTATAAGGCAAATGGGTGGGATTTAGGATGAATAAGCATTGGTTGACATATGGAGAAATATTTACAATAATAGCATGGTTGTTGATTGCAGCAAGTGCGTTTATGCTTTTACCACTTACTCTTGCTGATATCTCTAAGCATCATACTGTTTTTGAAAGAGTGGTATTTATTCCGTTAAACTCCAGGGCACTATTCCAGGTAAATGAAATGTAGCGTATAAGTATGATAAGTAATGATAATGTATGAGTAGAACTTCTGATTGCCCACAGTATGAATATAATCAATTATTCAAGAGGAGAGTTAGTAACTGGAATTTGTTGAGATTTGTTATCTGTGTGTATGTATATAATCTTTCCTATTTCAAATTGTGTGAGGATAAGAGAAAGTTAAGATCATGCACCATATATATTTATGGCAAAATGCCCAGCTTTGGGGAGAGATGTGTAGACTTATCATGATGACTTATGATGTGCCTTGAGAAATGGCAGTGGCAAAAATACTATGGTGTATTTGTGCACTCAAGCTAGAAATTCTAACTGTGCATGTCCATCTGGATAACAGATCTCAAAGAATTTCAGTTACTGACAAATAACTTTTCTTTTTCAAAGTAATATTGGCATCACTGTATTGTACTTTTTCTTTTTTTTTTTTCTCCTCTATGCTGCCACTGGGAGATGGATTCTGCAGAAAGCAATTCAGTGATAAACAACTTATTTTAAGCCATACCTGAACTCTTTCCTGTTTCCTGAAGGACACTGTTTGATTTGGAATGCTAGGCATTGTGTTCTTTCTTTGTTTTAAACAGTACTTTTTCAAGCCTTTTTGTACTTTTTTTTCTTCTCTCTCTCTCTCTCTCTCTCTCTCTCTTTTTTTAAGATAATTTTTCTTAGATAATTACCTTACCTTCACCTTACCTTCTTTATAAATGCATTTCACAAGCTGTTGTTGAAGCCCCATGCATTAGCTTCTACTGAAGGGAAGAGTTTGGGCAGGATATAGTTTTCTAATGGACCGTCTACTGTTTTTTTTCCTTATGTCTTCGTTTTATTGTATTTTTTCCCCTCCTCATCTGAAGGTAGACTTGCTATAGGAAATCTGCCTTCTATTTTTATCTGTTTTCTCACTGGACTTCTAATTATTATTATTATTTTTTTTATTATAGCAACAAATATAAGCTAGTAATTTCTGCAGATATCTATCACAATAATAAGCAAGCATGCATTTTATTATGAGGGTAGCCTTATAGCTATAACTTCAAAGATGTAATTTTTCTCTAGATATGGACATTTTTCTCTTGCTGAAATGATGCACTTACATTTTAGCAAGTTCCTAAAAAAACAAAAGAAAATTGCCTTCTGACATTTAAGAAGTTGGCTTATGGGGTAGGAACAGCAAGAGATAAGGCAATACTAAATTCCTTTGATTCCTGTGAAAGAAACAAGGAATATTATCAGCACAGGAACCTTCATTAACAGAGATAGACACCTACAAGTTTTTTATGTCTTACAGTTAAGTTTAAACAATTTTACTTGTTTTTAACTATCAGTAAATTATACTTACATATATGCAGATTTCATATATGTCATCGATGAAAAGAAAATATTAAAAGAACTAAAAACTCTCCAGAGAATTATGCAACTATATCTTTAGTTGCTTTCCTTTGTCATTTTTCAGAATTAAGTATTTGATTATCTGAATACTTATATATCCCATTTAAACGTGCTCCTGATTTTCTTTCAAAAGAGTACAATGTTACTATCAGACTGTTTTGTAAAGGCTTGTAATTTGAAAGATGTATAAATCATTACTGTTATTTTATTAGTTTCTAAATTAGATTATAATGAATGGTAAGCTGAGCTTACCATGAGAGTTTATTTCATGTGGTGTAATTTCATAAATATGACATTCTTTTACTGAGTTGTGAGTTGTGAAAATCGTCATGTGATCTGCAGAAAAATCTTTTCTTAGAAAGTGCAATGCAATTGGCTCATTAAAGCCTAAAATATGATAGGATTTCTTTCCTTGCTAATGAAATGTCTTCTTTTCAAATCTGTTGAACAGGACAGATGACTTTTAAACTAATTGTAATTCACTGAGACACCTTATAATCTATAAGAAAGATCACCTCTGCACTGTTCCTGTCCAGCTGTTGTCTTGAACAATTATCAGCAAGTTATTGTTCTGGTATGAACCATGTCATGCTTGAAAGTGAGATGAAAAAAATTAATGAGGGTGCATGAATGCTGGTTGATGAAGGTTAAGTAGATACAGTTATGCTGTCCGCTTTCTTTACTATGACTGTTGAGATTGAGGCAGTGTTCTGTAATGAGACCACACAAACAGATGTGCTGATTGACAGCTCTTAATTTAGCAATGAAAAATGCTGGCTGAAGGCACATTTTGTTCCAGCCTGATATTCAGATTGCTTGTGCACATGAAGACATTAGATTTAGCTCATACTATAGAACATTATTGTTCTTTTTCTCTATTCAATTATATATTAGTTTTCAGAAATCCATTTCATTATGTTTATTAGGATTGGTGTACACAGTTTTTTTAACAATGATTGCAATGCAGTCTATAGCAATAAAATACTGTTTTTTAATATGTGTTTTTGATGGAAAAAAAGGACTTAGTATGTTTTTTATAAGCTAATCTGAAAAAAATCACAGAAAATTTTGCATTATAGATTTATTAGACCGCTATCAGTAATGCACGGAATGACTGAGCAGGGTTTTCTTCCAAATTATAACAAACAACATTTGAACTGTATCCTGGCCTGCATCAAAAGAAGCAGCTCAGCCAAGGGAGATAATTCTCCCTCTCCTCTCTGCTCGCGAAGCCCCACCTGGAACATTTCATTCAGCTCTGAATGAACAGATAACAACATAAGATGGACATGGACCTTTTGGAGCAGGTACAGAGGGCAGTCATGAGTAAGATCAGAGGTTGTAGCACCGCTCATGTGCAGACAGGTTGCAAGAGTTGGAGTTTCTTCAGCTTGGAGAAGAGAAGGCTCCAGGGAGAACTTATAGTGGCCTTCCAGAACTTAAAGTGGGCTGACAAAACTGGAGAGGGATTTCTTTTACAAGCGCATGTAATTATGTTTTTAAACTGAAAGAGAGTGGGCTTAGATCAGATATTGGGAAGAAATTATTGACTGTGAGAGTGGCCAGATTGGACGGGGCTTTGAGTAATCTGATACAGTGGGAGGTGTCCCTGTCTGTAGCGTGGGGATTGGAACTGAATGACTCTGAAGATCTGTACAAATCCAAGCCATTCTATGATTCTATGAATATGGAGGTAAGTGTTCAAAAAAACAAGGGGTGCAAATTCAGTATATGAATGATGAATTATACCAGGAAGTTAATAGAATTGGATTTCTTTTTGAGAAGATGAATTTTTTTTTAAGAACAACATAATTGATAGATTTGATCTCTGTGAACTGCAGTAGGATTGCCTCTGTGGTAATACTAATACAGAGTGACACTAGCAATATTTGTAAAAATAGCTGAGTTCAGTAGATGTGTGATATTGAAAAAGGATGTATAGGACTATGAGGATATTCAAGTTTCTGAGGGATCAGTTTGGGGAATAATTGTTTATTGCAAAGTCTCAAAATGACATTAGTATGTGAAGAGAGGGATGAACTTTGTGATAGGAGACTTTGGGGGCATTATCAAGTAGAAAGAGATTAGAATATCACAGATGAAAAGTTGGTTAATAGTGGTTTCAGAATTAAATTTAAATTTGTAACAAAGCTAGGTACAATTGTCAAATTTTGCTATTTTAACTGTCAGTCCTGAAATATATTGTTCTAGTTAATGCATTTCAAACCAGCTCAGGATATTCATATGGCATACATAATGAACAAAGTAAGAACCATAACATTTTTTCTATACAGATCTTAATCTGTAACTTTGTTTGTAGTTATCCAAACAGAACTTTCGATGGATAGCATAGTAGTTTTTGTGTGTTACTTTTGTTTTAAGCACTACTAAACACTGCTGCCTTTGCCTGGTATTCAGCATCTTTCACAGTTTCAAGTATGGCATGGAAAAGGTGCCTGTTTCTCCCCATTTTGAGGAGAAGGAAGGAAGAATGACCCAATCAAAATAGATAACAAATTTGCTACAAATGGTAAAAGAATGCAAGATAAAAATAAGAAAGAGTGAGGAAGGCTACAGTTGTTTACTGTGCCACCAGAACCCAGCAGGCCCTTCATCCCCATCACGTGCAATTGGAGATCATGTAGAGAACAGTCGAGGCTCTTGGGAATAGTGGTTTTTGGAGAGTTGGAACTCGTGTGAAATTGCTAGAGAAAACAGGACCAGGAATTACAGCTGTGTGCCACAGAAAAGTAGAAAACTTGTAATAAATAATCTGAGAAAGAAGCTCTCTGAAATAAACTAATTTTTCATTACTCCTTTTTGTTCTTAGAGCCTAAATTAAGAAATACTTATGCCTGAATTTGAACACAAGCTTTGGGTTGTTAACACTAGAGTTGTTGATGTAGCCTTTATATACATGTATCTGTGTATTTATATGTTTTATATATATATCAGTTGTTTATTTAAAAAAAAAAAAAAAAAGAGTAGGACAGATCCTGGATTTCATACAAGTGTTTCCAGTAGGGAAACATTTTCATTAATATCTTCCCAAGTCAGCATGCAATGTGATTTTTCAGTTCTGTCCAAGCCTCAAGACACATTAAGGCACAGATGCATAGAAGCTGCTGGTTTCATCAGGTGAAGAGATTAAAATGGATTTGGATTCTTTAATTAAGAGAAAGCAAAGATCATGTTGTAGTGCCTAGATGTTTTCTTATTCTTTTAAAAGGGCACTAGGATGGGGAAAAAAATGTTTAAATTAAGAGGAATATGTATAAAATAGTCATGAATGAATTTAAACTGAAGATTGATTCCAGTTGTCTATATCAGAGAGGTTCTGGCACATTTATTGTGTGTATGCATCTTTAAATAAGAAAATAGATCAGTATTTTGAAGGTGGAGTTTAATACAAATATAAAAAGTGAATACATTATGCTTCCACTTAGCTGTCGTTGATGATCCAGTGGCCTGGCCTTTGGTTTATGAAAGTTCCTATTTTACACTTATTTGATAACATTACATTTAGTATTCCTGTTGTATTTAGAAGTAAGGGACAGAATTTCTTTACTTCGTCTTCTCTCCTCTGTCCCCACACCACACTGAGTAACTGATTATCAACATGAAGTGCAGTTGCAGCGCGTGAGGAAGAGGCTTGGGTGCAAAAGGAAGGATGGAATGTTTCTACTTTGTGTAGGCTGTTGGCATAACTGCTTGCCTCCTGGGTTTTTCAGCTTCCACTTACGATAGTAGTGAGTAAATAATCTTGCTCTGAAGACTCAAACATAAACATTTGATGTGCCAGTTCACTGCTACTTAAAAGTTGCCATTCAAGTTAATGCCCTCATCTTGGAGAACTGGAGATGCTGCACTACCTTGTTATGTGCTGGCTTATCTGATGTCTCTGCTTGACAGAAATGAACAATCCAGATCTACAGATGTTTGAGGTATGACAGGAGCTGTTGGGAGAAAGTGCTGTCATCTGTGATGTCCTTGGCCTCCTGCTGTCTCCGTAGCTTGGAAGTCTACTTGCTGACGGTGGCTTCCTCATTCAGTTTCTTTCTGAATACCCCAATTCCTCCCTACCAATCCTATTTCAATTGTTATATCCTGTCAGCCCTTTCTACATACTTCTCATTCTTATCACAGAATCATAGAATCACAAGGTTGGAAAGGACCTACAAGATCATTTAGTCCAACTGTCCTCCCATTACCATTGCTACCACAAGCACTAAACCATATCTCGTAGGTCCTCATCCAGACCCCTCTTGAACACTGCCAGGGATGGCGACTCCATCACCTCCCTGGGCAGCCATTCCAGTGCCTGACCACTCTCTGAGGAAAAAGTTCTTCCATATGTCTAATCTAAACCTCCTCTGGTACAGCTTATGGCCATTTCCTCGGGTCCTGTTTGTTGCCTGGGAGAAGAGGCCAAACGCATCCTCATCACAACCTCCCTTCAGGAAGTTGTAGAGTGCAATGAGCCTCCTCTTCTCCAGACTAACCAATCCCAGCTCCCTCAGCCGCTCCTCATAAGACTTGTGCTCCAGACCCTTCACCAGTTTTATTGCTTTTCTCTGGACACATTCGAGGGCCTCAGAGTCTTTTTTGTAGTGAGGGGCCCAAAACTGAACACAGTACTCGAGGTTTGGCCTCACCAGTGCTGAGTACAGGGGGATGATTACCTCCCTGCTCCTGCTGGCCACACTATTTCTAATGCAGGCCAGGATGCCGTTGGCCCTCATGACCACCTGGGCACACTGTCGGCTCATGTTCAGCCAAGCATCAATCAACACCCCCAGGTCCTTTCCTCTTCTCAGTCATCCAGCCACTCATCCCCAAGCCTATAATGCTGCATGGGGTTGTTGTGGCCACAGTGCAGGACCCGGCACTTGGCCTTGTTGAACCTCATCCCATTCACCTCAGCCCAGTGATTCAACTTATCTAGATCCCTCTGCAGGGCCTCCCTACCCTTAGGCAGATCGACACCACCTCCCAACTTGGTGTTATCTGCAAACTTACTGAGGATACACTCAATTCCCTCACCTGGGTCATCAATAAAGATATTAAACAAGATGGGCCCCAGTACCAACCCCTGGAGACACCACTTGAAATGGGTTGCCAGCTGGACGTAACTCCACTGACTACTACCCGTTGGGCCCAGACCTCTAGGCAGCTCCTTACCCAAAGAAGCGTATACCTGTCCAGGCCATGGGCAGAAATTTCTTCCCACAAATTAACATTTGTTGTGCTTTCAGGTTAGTACTGCCTTCTTTTTTTGTGATATAAGGCTCTAACAGTGCTAGCTTAGTAATTTTTGCTGCTCATATGTCAGATCATTCATTCCTGCTCTTGCACTAACACATTTCTGTTGTTACCATGTCTTTTTTTGTATGTGTGTGTGCAGTCACTTGACGAATTAAATTAAAAGCCTGATCCAGTGTTTCCCTGCTGAAAGGATATTGAATTGTTTTAGGGTGAGATCAGAGGTTAATAACAGAATTAAAAATAGCATCAGAACACACTGCGTACACTTAGAAAATTGATTTAATGAAACTACTTTAAAAGTAACATGATGTGTGTTTTGTGATGAAATGACCTTGACATAATAACTAGTGTAAGTTGTTTTTTTTTTTGTATCTTCAGGTATCATTCATTTTCAAGGGTATGTAGTAAAATGCTGAACGGTTTTGAGAGCTGAGAGCTGGTAAGACTACACAGGACATTGTGAATTATGAAGTAAAATTAAAACCAAACTTCAAAGGAAGGAGATAAGGTTTAAATGGAATCATTTTTCTGTCAGAAGTGTCTTCAACCTAGCTCTAGATACAGATAGTACTGGGTTGCTTCAAGTCTTACACTGACAAAAATGAAATTACCTATGAAAAATGTTTGTCTTATTAAGGTGTTCTAATGTAGCATTCTGAGAGACATATCTTTACATTGAAGGGTGTACTTAATTGAAGACATATAACATTTTTTATAATTGAATGTGTTAGCTAATGCACTTAACTTGTTTTGTGGCAATTGTTAGTGACAAGTGAATCTGACAGAGCTGATGCTACTAAATGAGGGAGTCCCAGTGTCTTTGTTGTTTGACACAAGTGTCTACGTGGCTATGCAGTGAACTGGGGCAGGGAATTGGTACAGTTGAAAACTAGCTTCACTGTATAGGTAAGTGCATGACAGTCAGTATACAGTATACAGTGTCATGAAAAAAAGGTCAAACAGGCTGTTTCAAGAAGCAATGCCAGCTTCTGCTGAACTCGGTTTGTGGGATGCTGCTCTGCAGCTGGGCAGGTACATCAATTTGTTGCTAAACAGAAGAGGCCTGGCTGGTGTTTCTTTCATGTTCCCGTTTACATATTCTACTGGGCTCTTGTACGAGCTTACTGGCAGAAATATACAGCTGGGAGAAAAGCTCTGCGTGTGAGGGAGAGGAGGAATGGATTCTCTTCTGTTCTGTGATGTCTGCGGTGACACACTGCAGCTTCAGTGTTTCATCTGGTGAACTGCATAGTTTTCTTAATGCAAAGTAATACTCAAAATTATTCTTTTTCTGTTACGTAGACATTTACACAGTTAGTTTAAACTTATGCTTTTACTAGATGGGTGGAGAAATATATGTAAGCTGGAGAATAATTTCTTTGTTTTAAATTTGTGGGTAAAATGGTGTATTTTTTCCTAGTGTCTGGTGGTCCAATTATGTGGATTTAAGGTGAGATCTGCTTAAAGTGGCCTAGATAGGAAAATTCTCCATCTTTTTTGCTATGAAAGCTGGGTTTGAGTATTTTAGCCAAAGGACTTTTAGTTGATGTGCACTGCAAAGAGTACCTCTCTTCTATTTTTTTAAAAATGGTTTTTGCAAGCAAACTGACAAATCTCATAATAGATGCTTTTAGCTTTGTCTGTTATGTTGCTGTCAGAACAATAAATTCCTTTTTTTTTTTTTTTTTTAGTAAATGTACTTCAACAGTAAATATATGGTAAACTTGCTGCAGAACTGTAATCCTCTAAATTTCATTCATCTTTTAGGTTGGAGCAGAGTGTATCTTTAAAGACCGTTACTAGTACAAAAAATCAAATTCCTTTATGTTCTGTATAATTACATTGTATAAAACAAAGAAAACAAAAAATGAATATGGACATGAAAATGCACATACAAATTAATATCTTAACTGGTAAGCATGCAGTGTGTCTAATAGTAGAAATACACCAGATGACCTCTATCTAAACTTCTGAATGAAATTAAGACATATGAAAGTAATGAAATCAATGGTCACTGCATGCTGTCATTATTTATATCTGAAGTCAGTCTTTTTATTATTTTGAAAAATATTCTGACCTGTTTCTGCTTTGTACTTCAAGGTATATGTGTGAATAATCATAACTTTTCTTGCTAATTAAATCAATTTAGTGAATAATTAAGACTTTTCAATTATGATTTTGCAGACTAGCATAATTTCCAGTACCTTTTTAAGAACTGCATATTTAAGGGGAAAACAAAAAACCTTTAGCAGGAAATGTAAGAAAATTCCACTAACTCTTTAGTTACTGCAGTCTGTGTTGTGCAAATGTATTAATATTATTATATTTTGCCCTCCTTTGCATTCTGTTTTTTGTGGTCCAAAGCTGAAAACTCTTAAAACTGTAGACTTGATGTGCCTGAATTTTTGTAATTTTTTTTTTGAGTGTTCATATTAGAAAAGTTGACATTGACCTTGAGGGGAATAAAGAGGTTATGGCAAGAGGTAATTGCTTTAGCAAGAGAATAGGGAAATACTGAAGCACATTAATGATGCTTAATATATACTCCATAGAATATATAAGCAGCACAAGCCATGTCTTTGAATGTTCCCTTATTCATTCAGATTTGCTTAACAGTACAATAGTATTTGAATTCCAGAGACTTCTGCATGTTTCCTAATACTCTCCTAATTCTTACTGCTTTACTGAATTAGCGCTAAGGTGTTAAAATTTTCATACTAGAGAAATTTGAGCATGAATTGATTTAATGAAATTGCAATAGAAAAGTATGATTTACTGCTTCTTATCAGTCTTTCAAAGAAAAAAAAAAAAAGAGTTTGAATAGCACCTCTCTTTCCGACTTCCAAATGCTGAAGCTTAAAATTATTCCAGTTCATCTAATAATGAAATTGCCTGAAAACTAGTTTTCTGTGGGGAAGGAATGTCAAGAGAAGTATTATATTCTAAGATCTATCCCAACTTGCACTGTTAGTAGAGGGAAATTTTAGAATAGGTCAATAAAATGGACAGTAACAGATTGCTAGGACCAGCTGGTATTTACCCAAGTATTCTAAGAGAACTGAAGGATAAAACATCTCCAAGGCTGAGCTATGAACTGTACTGTCTAAACCACAGTTTGAACCTATGCCAATGTCAGAAGAAGTAAGGAAGACAGTAAATGCAATGACAGTTTTTAGAAAGATTTATGAGGTGTTTGGGGATCTGTGATTGTCAACGTTGACATCAATAGTGGATGTATTCTAGAAAATTATTACTGAACGGCAAATTAGTTAATTAATGATTGATATACTGATGAAATCATTTCTGTCTCAATAATGGTTAAAAGCAAATGGAAAAAGAAATTTGATGGTTGAACTAGATGATCTTAGAGGTCTTTTCCAACCTTAATAATTCTGTGATTCTCTAATAAAGAAATACGTCACTGAGTATCTCCCTGTTTTGTTTCCATCCTACTTGGTTTTGGTATTGTTTTGATTCCTCTCACTAGTAGAAATTACGGTCAAGGTACAGCAGAACTGATCAAGATTATTGCAAAAAATATTAGAAAGTCTTTCTTTGTATAGTGCAAATTAGGAATGGGAACTCTGTGCTGAAGAACTTAATAAATATTTAAAATTTAGTAGATATAAAATGCAATTATAGAATTCCATGGAAGAACAATGTGTCAAGGATTATTGAATGAAAAGCTTTTGCTTTGGAATGGAACATCTGAAATGCAAATATACTTGATTTGTTCTCATACTTTTTTTCTTCATATCTTATTGATTTGTGGAAGACATTGACTTTGGATCCAGTGAGATATAGTTATTCTTCTGATGTGGCTTTCAGACGCAACAGTCTAGTTATGGCATTAATTGCTTTCTGTATCTAATCTTGATAATTCAGTTGCTTTGTTGCATTTACTCTGATTTTTGCTAGCTCATTGTCCAGTAGTTTTGTGTGGTTCAGTACCAGCAGATACTGGATTCGAAAAGTTGAATGGTTATCATCCTGTTTCATAGCGTAGACAGTAACACAGAGCTTCATTGATTGTCTGTGCTTATTTTAAATGTAACTGCATGTTATCTTGCTTTTGATACTTCTGTGAAGTGATGGATCAACCTTCAAAGCCCAATCAGCTGAATTTAGATAGTAGGAAGGTATCTTAGAATAGGAAGGTCTTGAAAACTACAGAGAATTATGTATATCTCTACTGAACTAGAGTCTAAATATCTTTACTGTTGGGGGCAATATGCTTTAATTTTACCTTTTCAGTCAACGCTATTGTAGCAGAAAGCTCATCTCTATTGCCTTTTTCTTCTCCCAGAAAATTAGAGAAGCTTTAAGTCCTTTCAGGTGTTGAGTCTGTCTTGGCTAATTCTCTCAGTTCTGCCATGATGCCAAACAGGTGTTCAGATTGAAGCTAAGAAAAGGATTCTTCTAATTTATTTATACCATATTTCTTACAGTATTTTAGGTAGTTGTTTCTTGAGTGATATTATTTTGGAGTTGAATTTCATTTTCAAAATGTATCAGCTACCATTGAAAGTATATGAGCAAACCTAGTGTCTTTGATTTCTGAATGAACCAACAGTATTTAGAAACAATTTGGTCATTGTGATAGCATTTACTATCATACTATTTAATTTTAAATATTACTATTTAATAATAAAATGAAGGGAGTACTTCTACCTTAAAAAACTTTTCCAAGTGAGTTTGTTTAGCTGTTTTACTAATTTCCCCAAAATAGTACGTTTTATTTTTAACTGTAAATTCTAGTGTTCATTGTTCTAAAAGAGGGGAAAAAGTTTGAAAGCCCAAACAGAAGTCCATTTCATTAACTACATTTGCCGGTGTACTAGTTGTTGTCATTTGAGGCAGCCTATGCCAGTTATTACTGTGTCTTCTTGCCAACAAGGGCTTTATACCATCTTTATTACCTCTTTGTTAGCTTTTTTTACTGCTCATCCAACTATTTAAGACACAATTATATGGTATTTCAGTGGACAGGATGCAGGCACCTGTCCATGTGCTGGCAATTTTAAAGATTTTAAGCTGAGGTACTTACTTTGATTGTATTAAGCAATATAAAAGATGCTAGGTACTAAAAACATCTCTAAAGATGTTCTAACTTGTATTAATCTTTTACAGAGGTATCAGAAAAAGTATCAGCATAATACTGTTATAAATACAATTACTTCAATTCCTCATGCATACTATATATTTTCAATCATTTTCTTATGTAGATTATATATTTATACAATTTTAATAGGATGGTTATTTTGTTTTACTTGAAAATGATGAAAAAGTAGCTGATTAATAGAAAAGCTTTGTGTAAAACTATCCATAAGGTAACTCTTGTTGGATTCCATCCACATATTCATGAAACAATGTTCTGTAAGCTTTCAACTGCAACATCAAATTTATAAAATGTTCCTCTCACCATTCCCATCAGGCTGATTTCATTTTGATCACTGTCACATAGAGGGAGTTATCTACAGTTGAATCTGAGTATGAATACACATTTGAAAAAGACAAAGCAGCCTTTCTAGTAGAACCTAAGAGCTAAAACTCATTTGAGTTATTTCTTTATTTACACATTCAGAACTTTTAAATTAATAAGGACATGGAAAAGTGAAAATAAGGAACTGTGATGAACTGTAAAGGATGTGAGATAAAATATGAATATTCATTCTACTTTGTTTCCCATCCTGATATGGCAGACGACTTACTACTGCGAAAAACAATACAGATCTTTGCTGGGGCTATGTGTATGTCCACCTTACAATAAGTGTAACATATTGAAAGAAAATTTCAGAATGTGCTGTTATTGTTATGTGACGTGAACTTCTGGGTGCATAATACATGAAATAAGACATCTGAGTTTGAAAAGAATTAATGGCTTAATACTGTGGTGCATATTCAGAAGCCATGATGTTTTGAGACTCCCTGGCTTGATTGCTGTGTTTTTAAAACAGGAGTATTTTACCTCTATTTCCTTTGATAATCACCTTCTTCTATAGCTGCCCACTCTCACTGTGATGTTTTTTCCGTTTCCAGCTAAAGCAGATGTTTCTCATTTTCAGTCACATATATACTTTCCTCTGTGCTCCAGTGCCATAATTACTTACTTATTTTTTACTTCCTTAATTTACTTTGTTAATTTAGATATTTACTTCACATATTCAGATCTTTCTGTTCAATTTTGAAATGTTTTCTTTTTTCCATTAGTCTTTTTCCCTTTTTCTCGTGTTGAAAATAAATAATAGTTTTCTCTGTTTTTTTGTTCCCGTCTTATAAATTAGTAAGCAAATTATCTAAAAATTTCTAGAGGCAGAAGTAGGTATCAGTTTTCACTGGAAAGTGCAAAATTTCCTGTGGGAAAGACAAGTAATATGTATGCTTTGCTTCTTTCTGCTGGCAACTTCATAAGGATGTGACCTGAATTCTCCTGATGAAATATCATGTAAGTTTGCAGTAATTTAGTTTGTCGCATACTTGTATAACTACATACAATTCCAGTATGAGTTCCCAGAGTAAGTATTTTCTATACTTATATATTTTACTTTAGGGTTGTGATGCTTTACACATTGCTGTAACTTTGTCCATAGCTTCTTTCTCGGTGAAAATTCCACAGGGAAAAAGGTCATTGGCAGCATTGTTTCTTGATATCATAGTTGAGAGATAAAATGATGTGTTTAACTTCTGGGATGTTTGATGTTTTTTGAGAGATTGTGGGCTTTTTTAATGTTTGCGTATTTATGTATTACCTCTGTTTTGAGACCTGTAGTTCCTAGATATTGTTTTCCACTTTTGGAAAAGGTAAATATTTTTCTATATTTCAACTCTTAGTAGAATCTAGTTCAAGGCTACCAAGTCAAGTTTCTGTAAGTTCAGATAACTTCACTATTTTAGTGTGACTGTTAAGGAAATTTAAGCAAAGTCCCTAGTGACTGGAAAAAAGGAAACAACATTCTCATTTTTAAGAAGGAGAGAAAGAAAGACTTAGGCAACTACTGGCCAGTGAGCTACACATCTGTTCCTGGGAAGATCATGTAGCAGATGCTTCTCAAAGCTGTGTTAAGGCACATGTGAGATGAGGTGGTGATATGAGCACAGCTTCACCAAGAACAGACTGTGCCTGACAAATCCTATGGCCTTCTATGATGGTGGATAGAGGAAGAGCCACTGTTGTCATTTATCTATATTTCAGTAAGGCTTCTGACATGATCCCTATATCTAAATTTGAGAAATAAGGATTTGAAGGGTGGATTACTCAGTGGATAAAGAATTGGTTGGATGGCTGCAGCGAGAGGGTTGTGATCATTGGATCTATGTCCAGGTAGAGGCCAATCACAAAAGGTGATAGACAAGGAAGGAGGGGCAGTGGTGTGGCTCTGGATATTAGAGAGTGTTTCAGTGTTGTAGAGTTCAGGGCTGGGAATGGTAAGACTGAATCTGTATGGGTAAGAATTGTGAAGGTCAACATGGTGGATGACCTGGTGAGGATCTGTTATAGACTGCCTAACGGGATGAAGAGACGAATGAGGCATTCTAAGAGCAGCTGGCAAAGTTGTATAATCACCAGCCCTTATTCTTATGGGGGATTTCAATTTCCCTGATATATACTGGAAACATAATACAGAGCAATCTAGGAGATTTCTAGAGTGTGTGGAAGACAACTTCCTGAAGCAGCTGGTAAGAGAGCCCTACTGAGGAAAGTACCCCATTAGACCTGCTGCTCATGAACAGAGAAGGACTGGTGGAGATCAGAACTGGCTTGAGCAGAGCGATCAAAAAATGGTAGAGTTCTCTATTCTTAGTGAAGTCAGGAGGAGGGTCAGCAAAACTGCTACCTTGAACTTCTGGAGGGTGGACTTTGAACATGGGCTGATAGTGACAGCACAAGGGGAAATGGTTTTAAACTAAGAGAGGGGAGATTTTAGATTAGATATTAGTTTTTCACTCAGAAGGTGGTAATGTACAGGAACAGGTTGCCCAGGGAGGTTGTGGATGCCTCATCCCTGGAGGCATTCAAGGACAGGCTGGATGTGGCTTTGGGCAGCCTGGTTTAGTGGTTGGCGACCCTGTCCACAGTGGGGGCTTGAAACTAGATGATCTAGGTCCTTTTCAACCCAGGCCATCCTACAGTTCTATGATTCTGTGATGATAATAAAGGGATCCAGGTAGACTGGACAGGCACAGGAGCAGGCTGTATGCATGCGCTGTAAAATAAGCTGGTTGGAGAAGACAACTGATGTGGATGAACAGGGGACTTTTTCTGTGGCTCCAGGAGAAAAAGAGAGTCTACCTCCTGAGGATGGAGGCACAGGCAACTCGGGGAGAGTACAAAGAAATTGTTAGGACGTGCAGGGAAAAAATTAAAAAGACAAAAGCCCAGCATGAACTCAACCTGGCCAATGTAGTGAAAGAGAATAAAAAACTTTTTTACAAACAAATTAACAGTAAGATGACCAAGGAGAATCGCCATTCTTTAGAGGATGCGTCAGGAAATGTGACCACTGAGGATAAGGAAAAGGCTGAGGTTCTCAATGCCTTCTTTACATCTGTCTTTAAAAGTCAGACCAGTTATCTTCGGTGTACTGTACCCCCTGACCTGGAAGTCTGGGATGGGAGCAGAATAAACCCCTCATGATTCCGATGGAAACAGAGACCTACTACGCGAAGTGAAGTCCATGGAGCCAGATGGAATTCACCCCAGGGTACTGACAAAGCTGGCAGAGATGACTGCCAAGCCGCTTTCCACCATCTACCAGTGGTCCTGGTCCCAATGACTGGGGGCTTGCAAATGTGACTTCCATTTACAAGAAAAGTCATAAGGAGGATCTGGGAAACTATAGGCCTGTCAGCCTGCCCTTGGTGCCGGGGAAGGCTATGGAACTGGTCATCTTGAGTGAGATCACATGGCACATGTAGGACAACGAGAGTATCAGGCCCAGCCAGCACATATTCATGAAAGTAGGTCTTGCTTGACCAACCTTGTCTCCTTCTATGATTGAGTGAGCTGCCTGGTAGATGGTAGATGAAGGAAAGGTTGTTGATGTAGTCTACCTAGACTTCAGCAAAACCTTTGACACTGTCTCTCACAGTGTTCTCCTGCAGAAGCTGGCAGCCCACAGCTTGGACACATATACTCTTTGCTGAGTAAAGAACTGGCTGGATGTCCAGGACTAGAGAGTGGTGGTGAATGGGTTAAATCCAGCTGTCGATGAATCACCAATAGTGTTCTCCAGAGGTCAGTACTGGGGCATGTCCTGTTCCATGTATTTATTGATGACCTGGATGATGGCATTGAGCGCACCCTCAGTAAGTTTGCAGATGGCACCATCGATCTGCCTGGGGGTAGCGAGGCCCCCTAGATGGATCTGGATAGTCTGGATCGCTAGATTGAGGCCAATGGGATGAAGTTCAAGAATACCTAGTGCCTGGTCCTGCATTTGGCCACAACAACCCCCAGGTGATGCTACAGACTTGGGGCAGATTGGCTGGAAGACTGTGTAGAGGAAATGGACCAGGGGGTATTGATTGATGCTTGACTAGACATGAGCCAGCAGTGTGCCCAGGTGGCCAAGAAGAAGGCCAATGGCATCCTGGCTTGTATAAAAAATAGTGATGCCAGCAGGAGTAGGAAAGTGATCTTTTCCCTGTACTCAGCCCTGATGACACTGGGGCCCTGGAGCAGGTTCAAAGAAGGGCAACGAAACTTTGAGGTGAGGGGTCTAGAGCACAGGCCTTATGAGGAACGGCTGAGGGAACTGAGATTGTTTAGTCTAGAGAAGAGGAGGTTCAAGGGAGACCTTATCGCTCTCAACAACTGCCTGAAAGGAAGTTGTGGTGATGTAGAGGTCAGCATCTTCTCCTGTGTAACTGTGTGATAATAGAACTAGAGGGAACGTCTTTAGGTTGCACCAGAGGAGGTTCAAGTTGGATATTTGGAAAAATTTCTTCTCTGAAAGAATGGTTAGATGCTGAAATGAGCTGGTCAGTGAGGAGATTGAGTCACCATTCCTGGAGGTGTTCAAGGAATGTTTAGATGCTGTACTAAGGGATGTGGTTTAGTGGAGAAGTATTGGTGATAGTTGGACAGTTCGGCTGGATGGTCTTGGAGATCCTATCTAACTTTGGTGATTCTACAAGTCTGTGAAAATTTACAGAAGTGATTCCCTTTTAGGGAAATTTTTCCTGGTAATTCACATTACATCTGGTTTTGAGAAGAATCAGAAATGAGGCAGAAATTTTAATCTTAACAATTTACTAAGGCACAGAACAGTTTCAGTATCTATGTGAGATATAAGATTCAGGCAGTGCATGTGAAAAGTGATAATAGGCCTGATAAATATCTTCCCTGATCATCAAACCTGTTTTGGAGTTTATTATTCTGTAAGGAGTTGAACATGTAGTTTCTACTCAAATATTTGAAGCATGTATAACAATTTAGGACAATCATGCTGTAAAAGCTTGGAAACTTATTTCAAATATGAAATGTTATAGATGATTAGATAAAGAATAGTAATACATCAAGTGAATAACATTTGACAGTGAAGGTCTGTGTTGAATTTAAAAAAAACAAACAAAAAAACCCACCATAGATTGGATTTAAAGAAAGATTTTTGTAATTTTAATCTTTTTTTTTTGTTTTTTGGTTTCTGTGACAGCTGGAATGGTTCTTATCCTAGTATTACGTTATCAAGCATTTGCTGTTATTTTAAATAAAATTCTTATGATAGTGTTTAAATAATGAGAAATAAGTTCAGTTTGTGAAAAATATTTGGAAGATCCTCTTTCAATGAATTTTTTTCTGAAAGAATACAGAATTTCCAACGTCAGTGTATATTTATGCAGTCACTTTGCCTTTATGATATTTACTTAGAAGCTGATTACATATATTAAAGAAAAAACAAACAAAAACAACAACAAAATACCCACTTTTTTGGAGGAGGTAAGGAAAATAAGCATATATAAGTAAGTATATATACACTTATATTCCAAACAATATTGATTTTGTTGTGAATTGGTGTTTAGACAAAACTGGTTACAAAGCCACATAACTTTGGGCATTGGCTGAATTATGTTGCCATGGTATGTTAATTTTTGGGTTTATATCCTCAGATGTAATCAATAATCAATATTGGCATCTTCTTTCAATTTACATGGTAAATGAAGAAACTTATTCTAGAAAGCTGAAATGTTGGCAAATTCGACCTGAACAGAAATTTGAAGAACACAAGCAACAAGTGGAAAACTATTGTATTTTTGTCTGCATATTCAATGTTTTGTTCTTTTATTTACGAATTGACTACATTTAGTGTAGTGTGCATTCATTAGTTTTCTGTAAATATCAAAAGTTAACTGTAAGTGAATTTGTGTTTACTTTGGTAGTAAAAAAAGATGACGAAGATTTTGAAGAAAAGAAATCCATTAAGAAACGAATCAAAGAACTAAAAGTTTTGGACCCAAAGATTGCACAGAATCTGTGTAAGTAGAATCTGATTTTATGGCCAAGTAATGTCATAAATGTTCCATAAACATGTTTCTCTTTTGTTTGACTGCCTCATAATCACTTTTTGTTTAAAGCGTTTGAGAATATGCTTATATGTGTACTAATTGGTGTTAAGCTCGAATGTGTAAGAATTAAAACATGTTTTTATAAAAAGACCAGAAAACAGCTAAGCAATATCCTTCATTTAAAACTGAAATTATTCTCTTCTATATATGCCTGAACAATTGGGTACAGGGTTACTATGTATCTATTTTTATCATCAGTGTATTCATCAATCATCACTGCCCCTTAGCCAAAAAGTTAAAAAAGACTAATATATAGTTATTTCTCATGAGTTTTATAGGAGTAAAACAATAATAAGGCCTACTAATATACAAAAAAAGGATGCTAAAGTTTTGGCAGAGAGGAGTGCTGTAACGAAATTTTGGACATTGTTGAGGGACGTGGTTTAGTGGGAACTATTGGTGATAGGTGGATGTTTGGACTGGATGATCTTGTAGGTCTTTTCCAACTTTGATGTTTCTGTGATTCTGTGAATAGGTTACTAAATGCAGGCAGAATTGAAACAGGAAATGATTTGATTATATTGTAGAAATAAACAGATTTTATAAGAATATTTTGATCTTTTAACTGCTTTATGGTTTTGTTCATTGTAATTTTCTCAAGCAGCTCTTCTGTGAGAAAGCGCAAGAAAGACTGTTCAAGAAAAAAGTGTAATTGTATTCTCTGCAAAAAATAATATGGTGGCAGTGATTGTTCTTGAGAGTAGATTCATCACTGGTGATCTTCCACAATGCTGAATGTTACGTTTAGCAAACGAATGGAAAAGGCTGAAATTATAGGAGAAGAGTAATTAAAAATATGTTTTAAATTGTTTTCTCTTACCTATATTACTTTATGTAGTGTTTGTTGACTTGCAGATGCTATAGCCTGTTTAACTAATATTCTGTAAGTAGAAATAAGATTGTTGTTGTCTTGTGTTCTTCACTGTTGGTTGAATCTTTATTTTAGCAATTTTCCTTGGATCTTTCCGAGTGCCTTACGAGGAAATTAAAATGATGATATTGCAAGTAGATGAAACGCAGCTCTCAGAGTCCATGATTCAGGTAGGGAAACTGAAGCTTCATCCCAGTATTCCAGGATAAGTTTTTCATTAAATAGATATGTGTGCCTAAAAAGCCTCTGAAACCTAAAATGTTTGGCTAGTAAATCACTGCAATAATATTTTTTCCATGAATTCTAGTTCTTTTTATATTTGCAAAGCTATTTTTAATGAAGGTAGCTGTGTTGATATTCTATATTTTTTGTATTCATATTCTTCATACCTAACTAGAAATTTTGTTTATATATTTTTAAATTGCATATGATATTGTGTTTGTTTCCTAGTTTTATTAGAATTAAAAAAGAAAAAAAATCAGGCACAAGTGCCATAAGGTCTATTTTTCTGGTTGGAAACTTGGCGAAAAAATATCATTTTTTTATTTTGTCTTTCCTCTTTTCTGTTCTCTCAGAGCTGATATAATCCAGAGTCTTGCCTTAGGGCATTCACAGTGACCACTTCTCTTCCTCAGAGCTTATTTTGGTAGTTTTTTCATATTCTATATTATTTTATTCAGTGTGTGATTCTGTGTGGAGACAAAAGATACTAAAAATTCCTTATGTTTTTCTTTTCACAGTGTCATTTAAAAGATGATAAGCTAAAAAATCCTATAGAACTATGTTTAGTAGAAACTCTTTATTCTAGAACCATGGGAAAAAAACATTTGGAAGAAAGGTCTGTAGGTCATCTGTTCCAATCCCTTGCTCATAGCCAGGTCAAGGAGAGTAAGTTGCTTAGGGCTTTTCCCCTTCAGATTTGGACTCCAACTAAAGTTGGAGACTCCATAGTTTTCTAGACACATTTTGCAGTGTTGAACTACTCTTATAAAGAAAAACTTTTTCTTAATTATTCAGCTGGGATTTTCTTTTTTTTTTCTACTTGTGGCCTTGGCCTTCTGCTGCACTCCTCTAGTAGGAACCTTATTCTATCTTTATGCCCTCCAGCTGGGTACCTGAAGACTATGTTAAATTCTCTGGCAGCTTGTTTTGTTAAAGTGGAACAGTCTCAGTTCTATCAGATTTGCCATGCCCCTATGTTGTATGCTATAACCCCCAGTCATCTTTATGACATTCCATTTGATTTGCAGAGATGCTTTTTTAGACCAAGATTATCTTTCTTTCATATCAATGTCTTTATCTTTCTTACATATCAATATTATGAAAAACTGGCATCTTCATAATTTCTCTCTACATAATTCAAATAAAGTAAAACAGTTTTTGCATCCTTAGGGTCTAGGGAAATAGATCAGCCCATTAATGGCTTGTTAATTAAACACATTCTTCTATGTGAACATGTAGCAATCATTTAACTAACTGTGACAAGTTAAGAAGGAAACAAACTTTCACTGAGAATTTTTTACTTTCCTCTGATTCTCCTGTGATGTATTATTTCTATTTGAATGCTATGTACCTTGGGATAGAGAATGCTTACTTTTCTCTGTCTTTCAAATTGTTAACATGATCAAGCTCTACTCTAATCTCTGTTAATAATAGTAATGGTTAATAATAGTAGCAGATACTGTTTTGATATTATGCTGTTGCTTTTTTTTTTTTTTTTTTAATTCTAATATTAACAGTAGGGTATGTTAAAAAATCAGCATATTCAGTAAGCTGTCTTTGTATAAAGACTGCTCTAAAGGTGATGTCTACTATTTATTTCCATAGAAACTATAACAAATACAAAGAACTCAACAATACTATTTGATGGAGCAAATTCTCAGCTATAACACATTAGTTTCCAACATTGTCACCACCAGTAGCTATGCATTTTTGCTAGCAATGAAAAAGTGCCTGCATGCTGCACTTACAAAAATGTACCAGCTGAGGTGACTCACTGTTTCACATCTGCTATGATGGTGTCATTGCTAGGAAAATGTTGCAAACGTAGTCAAATTTTCGCTGTACTATCATCCACTGTTTGGTCTCCATAAGCGTTCACCAATGCTTATGGAGGAATGTCACTAGGTGCCATTTTTTTCCCACATGGAGGATTTCAGGTATACACCTTTGCTTCGTATGCACAACCATGTCAATCACCATTTTGTCAGGCTGCCTCTCTGCTGATAAAAGGACTGCCTTGTCCTTTTTTCTTAACAAGGCTTAGGCTCCAAATTTACTTTGCAAGCTTGTGTAATCATTTTTTTTCAAGTGGCTTTATCCGAGTTTCTTGTTTCTGGATAAAGCTGTTTTGTAATAACTTTGAAAACAATGTCATCCGAGTTTAAACTTCAAAAAGCACTTAGACAGCTCTCTTCCTTTGAAAGTAGTTGACTCTTGTGCCTCATTACCTTAAAAATCCTAGTATTCACCTTTGTATATGCCAGGGTTACTAAATAAATGATAATACCCATCTGCATGTCTCTGTTCTGCCTTTACAAACCACAAATATGACTTTTGGACATCCAATGAAAATGTAGTTCTGTGCATTTCATGATTCAGAGAAAAGCAAGAGCATATGTTTACAAGCATGTGGCTGTTTTTATTTACTTCTAAAATACATTACATATTTTCATTCTTCTCCTATTCGAAAATTTCTTATCGTCATTCACTTCTGATCGTCTAGCTGTAAATATTGTCCAATACATCACTGTTCTTGAGGTTGGATATTTTTCCTTAATCTTACCTTTTCGTTGTATAGGGCCTATGAAGTAATATGTATGTGTCATAATATGTATGTGTCATTTGTGTCTCTTTATTCCAATTTCCTCCATCCTCCTGTAAGAAATTAAATCTAGTTTTGAAAGCCATAAGAACTCTGAATTTTATGCTGTAATCCAAATAGTCATTGACCAACTATTGGAATTTTTTTTTGTGAATTAGTCAAAATTATATCTCCCGTTTATTCTCCGATATTCAAACTTTATTTTTATCACTAACAGTTCTAAAATAGTATGTGAACACTATACAGCTTCTCTGATACAAATCACTACTTCAGGTCTTTTTCTGGTGCTCAATATAGAAAACATTCATATAACACTTGACTGTTTTTCTTTTTCAGAAGTTTTGTGATCTGTTTTTCTACATTTGAAAATCTTTTTATCACTAGACAATGAGCTTTTAATCTCTGTAAAAATTAAGGAGTTGTAGTTAAGATATTGGTAATAACTGGCTATGTAAATTTTCTATATCAAGACAGAAATAAGTGGATTATGAACTCCTAATTTAAAAAGTGCTTTTTTACACTCAGAATCTCTGCCCTTTTGGTGTTTGCTGAATTTTATAGATTTAATCCTGGACATCTTAGTCCATAATGAATAAAGGCAGTCTATTTTTACAAAGAATATTCTCCAATTGTAATAGATAATACTGCCATAAATTCTTCATGCTGTAAATTAGCCTGAACACATCCAGATCCACAAAATTTAATTTGTATTATTATTTAAAGCGTAATAATTTGTGCATTTTTACTTGTGCTATTTTTTTTAACCAAAATTCTTATATCATTATTGAAGCTGTTCATTCCATAACTATTGTTTAGTCTTTCTTTGGTTTATTTCAGTCCTTGCATGCGAGTCTAGCTTTTCTTATTTGCAGACTTTTCTTTCTTGATAAACAATGTTGTCCTCACATTGGATGTCACAAAATGCTTTAAAACAAATTATTTGTCTTAGTCCTTAGAATAAAAGTAGGGTTTCAGTTCTTAAAATAATGTCTATTTTTACAGTAAAGACAGTAATAAAGTATTATCTAGTTATTTAACTTTAAAATATGGCAATAGGTAGTGGGAGAGCTGTGATTGTTAGACTTGATGCAGTATTAGAATGATTGTGTCTTTATTTCAGTTCAGAATACTGTCCTTTCCAGTAGTTGAGGGACTGTTTTAAGTAAGAAGACAGTCTTTCTCTTGTTTTCATACTACGATGGAAGCTTAGCCACTGTGTAACCAGGAACACAGTATTCATGACATGAGTAAGAAAGGTGCATAGAGGAATCCTGAATTTTACCTAGTAGTTATAGTAGTCATCTTGGGAAAGGACAGAACTGAGCTACTGGCTGTCAAATTTAGGCATAATTGGATTTTTGAGAAGCTGTCTTTCAGAATTTGCTCAGAATAGCCATTTTTATTGTACTTACTACTTACCTGGTAATTAGAGTGGAATGCAGAAGTCCATATGTAAGCATAGGTGCCTAAGTGCTCAGAAAGCTCCAGAGAATCTGCAGACTTCTTAGATGATCAGGTGTAGGGTGACATGTTTAGACTTCTTTGTTGAAATGATATTCACTTATGTAAGTGAATATGGCCTCTTGAATTCAGCTGAAGCTGAGTCCCACCTCTGAAATCCTATTTCTCACAAATTTGTAGGCTAAGTAGTGTCTAATGGGTTTAAACTTTTGTAAATATGGATGTTACCTGTCATCACTTTACAATCAATTTTTTTTTTTTTTTTTAATGCTAGAAAATAAATTATCCATTTCCACTAATTATTTTTGCCATCCTTTAGTTAGGTATGTTACTTGTTCCTTGTCCTATTTACTTTAGTTGTCTTTGCATAATGCCTACCAAACATATTTTTTCTTTGAAATTCTAATTTGGAAAAAGGCTACAGAAACATGTACGTTGGTGGAAACATCAGATGATGGTAATCACTTGCTTTTTAAAGTGTTTCATGTAACACTTTTGTTACATGAATTTGTATGTTACCTGTTTATGTTCTATCAACTTTGGGACAGCAGTGTTATCTTTGGAGTTTATGTTAATAAATCATAAGTAATACTGCTTACATGCAATTTTACAAGCAATGCAGAATCTGAGATTTCTAAATCTACTTTCTTTTTCGTGATAGAATTTAATTAAACATCTTCCAGAGCAAGAACAATTGAATGCGTTGTCAAAGTTCAAGAATGAGTACAATAATTTGTCTGAGCCGGAGCAGTTTGGAGTTGTGGTAAGTTCTACTATTGTTTCTTTTCTTGCCTGAAAAACAATTTTAATATACTAATATAGAAGCATTACCAGCTTCTTCCTGAATGTGAGGAGATTGCATATTAAGAGCAGATTGTAGTTGCTGCCTTTTAATTGGACTTTCAGGGGACATACCCATGGATGTGGAAGGCCCGATCATTATGTCCTCTTTTGTTAAGAATGTAATTTAGTTAACACTAAACAAACAGAGAAATTGTATTTTCTGTGGCATTGGGAGATAAGGAGCCATTTTTGGATTTCCATACTTAAAATTGTTTGACTTGACCTTTATTTGCACTGATAAATCATTATCAATGACATTATCATTACGAGTGAAATTTTCTGCAGTTTGTGGTTTTCAATGTGATGAGCAGCCAAGCTCCTTTGTGCTTCTCTCTCACTCCTCATCCGTAAAAGAACAGGGAAATTAAGTACAATGATAAGAAAGCTTACAGGTTGAGATAAAGAGAAAGAGATCACTCATCATTTACCACCATGAGCAAAACAAGGTAGAGAGATTAATGTTATTTATTGCCAACAGACAGACTAGAGTAGCAGGAACAAGAAGCAAACTAAAAACACCTTCCTCCCATCCAATTTCTTCTAACTCTTCTCCCTGGGTGCTGCAGGGGAATGGGAAGTGATGGGAAATGGATGCTGTGGTCAATCCAGAATGCTTTATCTCTGCTGTTCCTTTATGGTCGCTCTCTACCCTTCTCCCGCATGGGTTTCTTCCCATGAGAAGCTGTCCTTATCAAACTAGACTGATGTGGGCTTCCCACAGACTGTAGCTCTTTAAGAACTGCTGCAACATGAGTCTGTACCATGGGGGTTGTGCAGTACATCAGGAATGGACTTCACAATCATGGATCCCCTTGGAACTGCAACTTTTGTCAGACCAACTCTATGGGCTGCAGCTCTGGCCTGGGGCCTGCTCTTATGGGAGCTCTCTGTGGGTTGCGGCCTCTTTCAGGCCACATCTACCTTCTGCACTGTGGGCTGCTGTTGTACAGATTTTTTTTTTCCTTTCTCAGTAGCTCTGCCCTGGTCAGAGATGGATTCCTTTTGGAACTGGCTGGAGCTGGCTCTGATCTTACATGGGGCAGCTTCTGGGTTGTTCTCAAAGATGCTAATCTCTGCAGCACCCCCTCCTGCCCTGCAACCCCAAACCTTCCCATGTAAACTTGGTACACATTGATGTTTTTTCTTTCTATTCTCCATGTAAACAAGAATAAAATACCATCGATATCATCATGTTAAACTATTCTGCATCCTTCCTCCTATATTTTATAGTATGTGCAATCAAGAATTATTACAGTCACTTTTTCCATTCCCAGTGGGAAGGTATGTTTATAACATCTCCCAGGCTGACAAGAAAAGGAAACATTGTTGGTTCATTGTTGGTGGTTGATAAATATAGTTTTGGAATACCATGTATATAGCCCATAATTCACAAATATTACAGATTTTGTCCTAACAAATACAGAGCAAGGCTATTTCTTTTCCCGGATGCATACATCCATATAGGTCTCTGATTTTCCTTTCGTAATGTTTCAGGCTAAGATGATCACTGTCAGCTTCACCCAGGAGGATTTTCAGTGAGAGGAAGTATTACTTTTAGATGTATCTCTGGATTTGGGAAAAGGAGTATCATGTCATAACAATAGATACTTTTTGTTGGCAATTATCTGTGTGAACATCAACTATTTGTACTTAGATTTTAGAACATCTGGAGTACAGGTACACTGTGGATTCCCTAAACTCCTTCTTTAACCTGGAACAATAATCTTCATGTTAAGAAAAACAATATAATTAGAATCCAGACATATCAAGTTTGGTTTGGGTTCTTAAACTGCAAATTTAAGTAACATCTGAGATCAGTGAAATTTCTGATGGTAGAGGATCATTTGATGTAAATTTTGCAATATTTGCAGAGGAGTTGATTAATGACAAAATGGAGGGCAAAATGTTATTAGAGTGACTATGATACAGGAAAAAAGTAAACAGACCACTCTTTCACTTTTAAGCACGCCATTGTTTTTTGGCCCATGTAAACATTGAGATGACACACTGATGAGCATCATAGGCCAACAGAAGGAAGCTAATAATGGAATATGTTAGAAGGACATTTTCTAGCTCTTTTTTTTGTTGTTTTTGTGCCACAGAAGTTAAGTCTTTCTGTGCTGGTCAGTATTGCACCCTTGACAACTCTATGGCCAGATTAAGGATATAGAGCAGTTAAGTTTATTTCAGTGGTGCACATAGGCTGGGTGCAAAGGGGATAGATCTGCCTAACTTGCACACCGTCAGGAAAAAGCAGATGTAGGCTGAACTAATACATAATCAATTGTTTTCCAGGAATTTGGATTTTGGATTGGACATATTCATTACATTCCTGAGAGTCCATTAGCATGCAGACCCTCCCCCCTTGTGTGCGCGTAGTGGGTTGTGCGATGAAGAATCATAGTCTTCCTTGTGAAGGCTCCTGGTCTTCCCCACTGCAGACTTCTGACTTAAGGGAGGGGCAGCCCCCAAATTGGTTTGTGCTTGCCCTATGGATATCTAATCCCCTCACTGCCAGATGTCCTCAGGCTGTTCTCAAACTCTTATCTTCATGGCCTTCAGCCCTCTCATTGTCCCAGACCCAGTGTCTGCAATCCCCATTCTTCTAACAACCTCTGTATACTTGCTTCTGTGAACTATCTCTAAATACCCCTATCCCCAGTCCCTGTGAAGCCCTTTTCTCATCTTAGTGTGAGATCCTTCACCCTCCTTCTGTAAACATTTCTTATTTTTTTAAGTTTTATGTAAACATGAAACTTTAAAACTTTACTTTCTCTTAATAAATGTAGACATATTGTCTATATATAAAGAACTAGCATCTGTTCTAGAATTCAGCTCGCTACATGCTTCACTTTTGCTCAGTATTAAAAGTTCATGGCTTCCTTTAAATTTGATATTAGAAAATTGAAAGGGTAGGCTGATTATGTAGCAGAGAAGTTCATACATATCAATCTTACTAAGAGAAATTCAAATGTCCTTTGCTGGAGCATGATGCTCCTCTCTGATAACCTTGTTTCAAACCATGTCTGCCAGGATGATAGAGATAAGTATGCATCTAAACTTGAGCAGCTTTAAGTCTTACAAATTATGGCAAAATGCTAGTAGAGATGGATTTGTACCAGTAAATTTAACTATAAATTGATCTGGCTAAGGTATAAACAGCTGTTTGACCATGCCAAATAATTCCAACAGTAATATATTTGTAATTGATTTGTTGAAGAAACAGGACAATGACATGCTAGTTTGTACATTTTAATTGAATTAGTAAAATTAAAAGTTAAGTAGCAAATGTTTTCTCCATTTTTATCAAAAGAAAAAAAGACATTTAAAAGTTAATTTCACGTAAGTTAAAGCTTGATTTGCTTTTTTTTTTTTTTTTTTAAATTTTCAACCTAAGCCTACTGAGAAGTCTGCCTTTTGTTCTTTAAACATTCCAAATTTACTACAGTTAGGCATACTGACAGCAGTAGTAAATCTGTAATTTACAGTGAGTTAGTGTTTTCCAAGTGATCAGCAGACCCTGCATCAATTCTTATGGTTACCTGTCAGCATGAAAAGAGGACATTGCTTACTGGAGGAAAAAGCATGTTTAGTTTGCAATTTTTGCTGTCATTAGAACAATGTAAATAACAAGAGCTAATTTGCATTTTAAAGACTAATCTGTAGTTTTAGTTGGTTCAGAAGGTCTCCTATATTATTGGAGTATTTATCAGAAATTATTTTAATACTATGTTATTTTCTCTGCAGTGCTAAGAGTGTCCACTTTGTTGTACAACTATGCAGTTGGCTATCACGAACAGTTTTGTCTAAAATGGTACTTTAGCTGACAAGCTAAAACACGTCTGATTAATTATCAGTGAACCTTTCTGGTATCAAGATAGATCATCAATAAGATCCAACTGTCTTCTACTTGTGTTTCTAAAAGGTGAATGTGCTCTCATATGTTTGTGTTATGTAGTTCAGTAACACTACATCTTTGACTACTCCCCTTTCAACACTAGCTATTTGTGGGTTTTTTGCAAACAGGGATGTATTTTGAAACGCTCCTGCAAGGTAATTCACTTTTTTTTTTTTTTTTTAAGTTTTAAAGCAATCATTAATATAATTGCAGTAGGCAATTGCTTTCTTTTTGAAATGTGCTTGTATTCAAGTATGAATAAATTTGAAATGATCTGTTGTAAGACATTGATTGATCTGTACTGGTTGACAAAATGCAGTATTATTGGTAGACATTTTTAACTGTTATTACTTAGGTCTACCAAATATTTTTTCAATCCCATCTTATGGGAAGAGCTAGAACACTAGACCTGTAGGTCAAGTTTTCTTGCATTTGTTTGTGGATTTTCTGTTTTGAGTGAACAACTAGGTATTCCCATTGAAGAATGCTAGTGTTTACTTCCCTTAGTTTTGCATAGAAACAAAAGAAGATTATTAGGCACAATTTTTCTAGTGTGGCACCTTCTGCGCATCTCCTGAAGCTTACTTCAGAGTCAAGCTACAAAAAATACATTTGGGTATGTTACTTTTTTCACATCTTAGAATGGTATCTTACACATTTGATTTTTATCATCAAGATTCTCTAACCTACGTTAAGCTCCCTTGTATCTTTTATTTTGTCTGGGGAGCAGGCTGAGAACTCTCATTCGTTTCTTTAAGAACCACTGTTGACACAAAGATAAATTGTTACACTTCATTTTTTGTTGTTATTTTCGAGCAAGGAGAATTATAAATGAAATAGAATGCTTCCAACTTTATGTGAGCAGGGTATTGTAGTTATATTTCTGAAAGTTCAGATATGGCATGTTAATTTACTCAAGGGAGAGGCTAAACCATGTGCTTCTCAAGGAGCAGTCTAAATAGTGAATGAACTGATAATTACTACTTGTGTGATAATAAAATTTTTATAATGCAAACCCTGTTTTATCCTCCTGACCTTGAATTCAAAGTAAAGATTTGTTACTCTGAAAGAAACAGCTTGACACTTACTAAGATTCTGGCATGTTATGATTGTTAGAGTATTGTGGGTTTTATTTCAACTTGAGTTAGTTAACCTTTGTTGTTGGCTTAAAGACATGAGGGCATGACTCTAAGCAGTTCAGGATCTCCTTTATTTTTCTTTTTTTGTGCGTGTGTGGTGACTCTATGGGTCGCTTTTGTGATTTCTACAATTACCCTCTTCTTTTTAAGTTGTTTTGCACTTTCATGTTTTCTGTTCATTCAGCAGTAAGTATAAAATAAATCCTTTCCTACCCTTATCTTCTCTTCCAGACTGTAGGTTTTCTTTAGATAAACTGCTTTATTTTTCTGTGTGTTCTTTCACGTGCTTCAGACTGCTGTTTCAGAACATAGATATTATCACATATTACTGTGGAGGTTTTTGGAGGCTTTTTTTTAGTATTATTTTATTTTTTACTTGCACACATTCATGGACTATTTCGTGAAAACTCTGTTAAATCTGTTCATTTATTAAGTGCTTTAACTTAGCTTTACAGTGTTATCTTAAGCTGATTTTGAATGCTATATTTCAATTATCAAGTGCTTCATAATGAGGGTTGTGCTTGCCAAAATTTAAATATTTAATTGCATTTAGTTTTACTGTAGTTCATATTTTGTACTGGCTTTGCTCAGTGTGACTAATTTTCTTGGAGGTTTCATTAATTCTGATTACTGAGTAATTTATTCTGTAAAACTTGATGATGGTGAAGTCTGGGTTTTGTGTTTGAAAATAAGTAGTCATATGAGTAGTCACAAAGTACACTTGCAAGACGAAACTTGTCTGAGAGGGATGTTATTTCAGCTATTTGGTCACCTATGTGGTTGGCTGTTTTCTGCTGTTATTTTATTTTTTATTTTTTCCTTTTTGATGCAGCACCCAGTGACAGAATAAATATTTCATTGCTTTAGGACTTAAAAGATGTAGTGTTGTTGACTTGTTTTGCAGATAGTTCTTCTCTTCTGAGAAGTTCACAGAATTTTTTTTTTCCTAGTTTTGGACGTAATCAAGTAGACAGCATTTAATTAGACTGCTGTTTAGTAATATCAGTCTTGAGTTTTCAGTTAAATTGATTCAATAGTTACTAGTTAGCTTTATTAATCATGACTTGGGGAGCGGTAATGGGATTAGCTGAAGTGCATCTACACCAATGCACGCAGCATGGGCAACAAACAGGAAGAGTTGGAAGCCATTGTGCGGCAGGCTAACTATGACCTAGTTGCTATTATGGAAACATGGTGGGACCGCTCCCACGACTGGGGTGCTGCAATGGCTGGCTATGAACTCTTCAGGAAGGATAGGCAAGGAAGGAGGGGTGGCAGCGTGGCTCTCTAGAGTGCTTAGAGATTGCTTTGATGTTACTGAGCTTGTGGCTGGGGATGATAAGGTTGAATCCCTATGGATAAAGATCAGGGGAAGGACTGACAAGGCAGACATCCTGGTGGGCGTCTGCTACAGGTCGCTGAACCAGGATGAAGGAACAGATGAGGAGTTCTACAAGCAGCTGGCGGAAGCTGTGCGATCTCCAGCCCTTGTCCTCATGGGGGACTTCAACTTCTGCAACATATGCTGGGAATACAACACAGCGCAGAAGAAGCAGTCTAGGAGGTTTCTGGAATGTATAGAGGATAACTTTCTGATGCAGCTGGTGAGAGAGCCTATGAGAAGAGCTGCCCTGCTAGACCTGCTGTTCACAAACAGAGAAGGTCTGGTGGGAGATGTGGAGGTCAGGGGCTATCTTGGACAAAATGACCATGAAATGGTAGAGTTCTCGATTCTTGGTGAAGCCAGGAGGGGGAACAGCAAAACTGCTACCTTGGACTTCCAGAGGGCGGGCTTTGAATTATTCAGAAGACTAGTAGGGGGAATCCCCTGGGTTTCAGTCTTAGAAACTAAAGGGGTCCAAGATGGCTGGTCTCTCTTCAAGAAGGAAGTCTTAAGGGCACAGGAGCAGGCTGTCCCCCTGAGCCGCAAAATGAGCCAGCGGGGAAGAAGACCAGCGTGGATGAATAGGGAGCTTTTCTTGAAGCTCCAGGAGAAAAAGAGAAAATCTACCTCCAGTGGAAGAAGGGACAGGCGACTCAGAAAGAGTACAGATAAGTTGTTAAGATGTGTAGAGAGAAAATCAGAAAGGCAAAAGCCCAGCTTGATCTCAACCTGGCCACTGGGGTAAAAAGTAACAAGAAATCTTTTACAAATACATCAACAGTAAGAGGAGGACTAAGGAGAATCTCCATTCTTTACTGGATGAGGCTGGGAATGTAACCACTGAGGATAAGGAAAAGGCAGAGGTAGAATGCCACCTTCTTTTCGTCTGTCTTTAAAGGTCAGACCAGGTATCCTCGAGGTACTCCACTCTCTGACCTGGTAGTCTCGACTGGAGTGCAGACTGAACCCCCCACGATTCGGGAGGACACAGTCAGAGACCTACTATGCCAGCTGGACTGTGATAAGTCCATGGGGCCGGAGGAGATTCACCTGAGAGTGCTGAGGAAACTGGTGGAGGTGATAGCCGCTTGCCATTATCTATCAGTGCTTCTTGTTGCCTGGTGAGGTCCCAGAAGACTTGCCAATGTGACTCCCATCCTCAGAAAGGGTCGTAAGGAGGATCCGGGGAACTACAGGCCTGTTAGCCTCACCTCAGTGCCAGGGAAGGTTAAGGAGCAGATTGTCTTGAGGGAGAATCATGCGGCATGTGCGGGACAACCGGGGGATCAGGCCTAGCCAGCATGGGTTCATGAAGGGCAGGTCCTGCTTGACCAACCTGATCTCCTTCTATGATCTAGTGACCTGTCTGGTAGACAAGGGAAAGGCTGTTGATGTAGTCTACCTAGACTTCAGCAAGGCCTTTGACACTGTCTCCCACAGCATTCTCCTGCAGAAGCTGGCAGCCCGTGGCTCGGACCGGTACGCTCTTGGCTGGATAAGGAACTGGTTGGAAGGCTGGGTGCAGAGAGTGGTAGTGAATGGAGCTAAATCCAGCTGTCGACTGGTCACAAGTGGTGTTCCCCAGGCGTTGGTGCTGGGGCCTGTCCTCTTCAATATCTTTATTGATGACCTGGATGAGGGCATTGAGTGCACCCTCAGTAAGTTTGCAGATGGCACCAAGGCTGGAAGCATTGATCTGCCTGGGGGTAGCGAGGCCCCCTAGAGGGACCTGGATAGGCTGGATCGCTGGGCTGAGGCCAATGGGATGAAGTTAAGAATACCTAGTGCCAGGTCCTGTATTTGGCCACAACAATCCCCAGGTGATGCTACAGACTTGGGGCAGATTGGCTGGAAGACTGTGTAGAGGAAATGGACCAGGGGATATTGATTGATGCTTGACTAGACATGAGCCAGCAGTGTGCCCAGGTGGCCAAGAAGAAGGCCAATGGCATCCTGGCTTGCATCAGAAACTGTGTTGGCAGCAGGAACAGGGAAGTGATTGTCCCCCTGTACTCAGCTCTGGTGAGGCCGCACCTCAACTATTGTGTCCAGTTTTGGGCCCCTCACTGCAAGAAAGACATTGAGGCCCTGGAGCGGGTTCAAGGAAGGGCAACAAAGCTGATGAGGGGTCTGGAGCACAGGCCTTATGAGGAGCGGCTGAAGGAGCTGGGATTGTTCAGTGTGGAGAAGAGGAGGATCAGGGGAGACCATATTGCTCTCTGTAACTACCTGAAGGGAGGTTGTAGTGAGCTGGGGGTCAGCCTCTTCTCTCATATAACTAGTGATAGGACTAGAGGAAATGGCTTCAAGCTGCGCCAGAGGAGATTTAGGCTGGACGTTAGGAAATACTGCTTTTCTGAAAGAGTGGGCAGGCAGTGGAATGGGCTGCCTAGGGAGGTGTTGGAGTCACCGACCCTGGAGGTGTTCAAGGAATGTTTGGATATTGTGTTGAGGGTCATAGTTTAGTGAGTACTGTTGGTGATAGGTGGATGATTGGACTGGATGATCTTGTAGGTCTTTTCCAACCTTGGTGATTCTGTGATTCTGTGACTGATAATTTAACTGCACTAATCTGCCTAATAGAATTTCATTGACATACTATTGCCCATACCACCATTCAGGTCTTACTGCTGAGTATAAGTGTGTGTTTGGCTTTCTTCAGTAACAAAATCCAGTGTGTGTGCCTTAACAGGGATACTTTGCAGTTCAGAAATCCTTCTCCAGAGGCTTTTAATTTTATGTAGTTTTATATCTCCCTACAAGATTTTATTATATCCAAAGGTTACCATATAAACTGTGTTTGTTTTAATCTTTTGCACAAGGGATAATAATGATGCTGAACAAATGAGCTACTTAGCTAAAAATTATTAGGCATAAAAAGAAACTGAATTCTTGAAGTGTACTGCTTAATTATCTTCCCACCGCATAAGCAGTGGAGGTTTTTTTGGTCATCACAGTCAATAAGGGACTCAAACTATAGGCAAGGTTTTGAATATAATGAGAACAGGATGATTAAACTCAGATATCTTTAAAATATTTTCAGTATCCTTGTAAAATGTAAATATCACCAAAATGAAATTAGAGATGCATGGGTGTCAGGTAATAATTTAGAATTTTTAAAAGAAGTAGATTATGTACTAAGTGGTGATTTATACCAATTTAAGAAGTTTTCATTAAATAAGAATTGAGGCTAATGGAGTTAATTATTGAATTTTGGAAGTCGTTACACATAAAGCTCTTTCTGGATTTCATTTTTGTGTGTGTTTGTGGCAATTAATTAAAAAAAACAACAACATTATTTACTTGACTTTGCTTTTTGTGCTGAAACATGTTGTTTATCTTTTTGTTTCTTCAAAAGGACTGTAAAAATGAATGAAGCATGTGTTTAAAGATTTTCCTGCGTTGTTAGAGAGTGTAAGTTTGTGTGAAGGGGAAGTTTTCTGTAGGAAGAGTGCCATACTGTAACCTTGTGCACAACTTTGTTTTGTCTGAAATGCCTAATATATGACACTTCATGTTTGTCACTTCATATAAGAGTTCTTTTTCTTTTACTTCTCGTCATCTTTACTTTTTTGATGATACTAGAATTTTATGTCAGCCAAATTTAAAATAATTTCTCTTTTTTTCTTATTGAAGACAGTTTGGCATTTGGTTTGTCTGTATGTATTGCTAATTATTTGTCTTTGTCCCCTTAAATTTCTGAACAGGTAAGAATAATTGTATATGTATTGTTTTCCCCATTCGTGCTTACAACAACTTATTTCCTTTTGAATTTCTTTCTTCAAAACTTATCCTGTTCCATTTTCTTTAGAATGCATCTCACCCTACTGCATGAATAAATGCAATAACTCATCCTAATGTAAGTTTAGTTAGCTTCTCTCCATCCCAATTACAGCACTGATGGTTAATCTTTTCCTTCTGTTCCACTGTTGGTGATAAGATCATTGCTGGATACGGTCTTTCTCTGTTGTGTAATTTTTTTTGCTAAATCTTTTTTTTTTTTTTTTTTTTGTATTTTCTGTTTTCTTCTCACATTTGCTCATTAGAGAGTGAAAATTCCTTGTTTTAAATGTGTGAAATTCTTAATTGTGTGAAAGACTGCTCTCTTTCAAAACTGCTTTGTACAAAGAACTGGTCCTGTTGGTATATGAAAAACTCCATCACTTCCTCCAAAGACCAAAGTCTACTTGCCTTGACTGTGTTTATTAGCCTTGTTGCTGCATCTTTTTACCAAACCCAGCAGCTCCCCTTTCTCTTTTTTATTTCTTATAGTTCCATGAAATAGATCCTTATAATTCCACAAAACGCAGTTATCTTCCAGAATTTGAAAAGTTTCTTGTGCTTACCTTACGTAATTACCTGCATGTAATTATATTTTTTCTCTCTTCTAGTTATTCTATAGTCAACTTGAATTTCAGCTTCCTTTTTACTTCAGTGGTTTTGTCTGGATAACACATCATACCTTTGGTGAACATACAATGTGCCCAATTACAACTAAGACAGAAATAAGCATATGTAGCTGTTTTAATTGTGTGGGTGATTATGTTTCCTAGTATAAGTCTAAAGTTACTGTGTTACTTCCAAGGTGCAACAGGGGCTTTCTGTGGCACAATGTGGGCCAATCTAATATGGCTTCAATTCCACTCGGAATATGGTTTTCAGCTTGTTTAGCTTGGAGAAGGCTCCAGTGAGACCTTCCTGTGTCCTTCCAGTACTGGAAGGGAGCTTATAAGCAGAAAGGGGAGTATTTTTTTTCCAAAATCTAATAGTAATAGGACAAGACAAATGGCTTTAAAGTAAAGGAGAGGGAATTTAGGTTAGATGTTAGGAAGGAAGTTTTTACTCAGGGGGCAGTGAGGCATGGGATCAGGCTGCCCTCTCCCTGGAGGTGTTCAGGGCCAGGCTGGAGGAGGCCCTGGGCAGCCTGAGCTGCTGGATGGAGCTTAGAGATATGTGAAACCCCGTCCAACTTAACCCATTCTATGTTTCTATAGATTTCCTTGTGCTCCAGGCAGTTACACTGTTCTGACATAAGCCCATTTTTGTTTCATCTAGGGACAACTTGCTTTTCTAATCTCTTGTTTAGGCCTTCTAAAGCTTCCATTTGGATACCAATTGAAGATGCCAATAAGTTCAGAAAAAGTACTTCACTTAGATATTCTCTTGATTGAAATTTGAAAGGAGAAACAATACCATGGGTAATCTTTCATGTAAAGAACCGGTAAAATAAAAGGATTTGGATCATGGAGGTGCTATTAAACTTCACAGAAAAGAATTTTGGGATGACAAAATAAAAGAAAAATATAGGTATGTTGAAGCAAGCAAAACCAGAAAGTTTCTAAATGAACTGAATTATTGGGAAACATGAGTTGTAGAGGAGTTACTTATCACAAACTCTTATGAACCTTCTTAATAACACATATTATTTTGTAATTAAGTAGGAAGCCCAAGCTAAATGCAATTCTAAGTCACTGTTAACAGTTCTAGAAGACCTTTTGGAAATAAGAAGAAAAAAAAGTAATGAAGATCACTTAACTCAAACACAGCATAATTAAGAATGTGATCCAACAGTACAACAGTATTAATTTCGGGCAAGCAAATTTGGAGCCTTTTGAGAAATAGTATGAGAAAAGAAATAATAGGTGCTTATTTAAGGGGCTGCTGGAGAGTTGAAAAATAAACCATTGTTCATTATAATTGTTTTTAATAAAGCTATAATAGGTATGTGTGAGTCAGCAGTTGTTGAATGGTTTTTGAATTTAAAATATTCAAGCACTAAAGATTATCTTCTGTTATATTTCATTTGTATTAATTAGATCTGAGTCTGAGGTGTTTATTTTTTCCTGAGATATTAAAATTGCAAGGGTCATGAAGCAGCTGATAAGAGCTTCTCATTGCTTCCTTGTCTGAAGTAAACTTTCTGATTTTTTTCTTAAGTTAAAGGAGGAATGCAAAAGACAGGTTTGCAGTGAATTAAAGCTTCTAAATTTCAGGCTTGCATTGAAAAAATAGAAAGAAAATAACCCCCCTCATTGCAGGATCTAATTGAAAGAGAAAGTGACTTTAATTTACAGAATCCTGATATAAAATGACTTTTTTACCTGCTCTAATATCTAAGAGACCAACTCTTAGATATTGGATTCACTTGTATTTTATACCTCAGTTCTTCTAGGTACTACCACATGTGTGTCCAAGCAGTCTGGCCAGGATTGCTAATGTGCACCATTGATGTCAAGGGACTTTCTCAACACCTGGGGTTGTTCTTGACTGATGAGAGCAAGTTAGATAAGGGCAGCTCTTTTATATGCTGAGGAGCCATCAGTTGCCATGAGGTTGTCTTTATCTCAGAATCTCCTAACTTCAGCTTCTGTAAATGTTAGCACAGGTCATGATCACTTCAGTGGCTTCTATAAATCTGCTGAGGAAGAAATGTGCACTTAAAAAGAACTAATTCACTGACAGTTCTCTCTTTCATTGTGGAGTAAACGTCATCTTTGGAAGAATGATGGAATGGTAAATATAAAGCTAAGCATTTTGGATATGCTGATGTAATTTACATTTCCAACATTAATTTTTTGGGGGAGAGTGAATATGCAGTATGCTTTCTTTGTGTTGGAACCCATTCAAATTACTTTTATTAGATATAAAAAGTTTTATTTATCTATTTATCTATTTATTTACTTATTTATTTATTTATTGTCATCATTGTTATTCTCATTTTGCAACAAGGCTGTGTTCACAGTGGTCAAACTAACTTTGAGCTTCATATTCAGGCACAGTCCTTCAAATTCTCAATTACAATAACTATCAGCTTTTATGTTGCCCTGTTATTACTGACCCTTGAATAATTTCTTTTTTGCTGAGTTCCACTTTACTAATGAGCTTTCTGCAAGTTTAGGTTGCTTAATGACAGTGAAAGATACTTTAGGAACATCAGAGACTCAGGATTAACATGGCAGTGAGTGCAAAGTCTATAGTTATGGATACAGTTGTATTAAAGAACGATGTATTATGTTGGATGAGAAGTCAGATACAAATTGGATCTGTCATCTTATCAGTCAATAAACATACTGGAAACTGAAACACAGAAGCAGGGTTATGGGCAGTACAATTGTGAACTTCTCTATTTACCGCTGCTGAAGCCTCAGCTACAATATTATATTTGGTTTGGAGGTTTGTTGTACATTAGTTATAGATGTGCAGCAGGGACTCCAGAGATGGCTAATGCCTACAGTTTAGAAGCAAGGGATATGAAGAAATATTACTTGTAAGTTGTTAAAGCCAAGACAGGATCTTCACTTAAAATATGTGTAGGAAAATTGGAAGAAGAAAGGGAATAATATATCCTGAATAGTGTTGGTTGTTACAGCAGTATGTAATAGGTTTATGTTTTTCAGGAAAGAGATGCAGGTTAGATGATGGGAAGATTTTTCTAACAGTGGGAATAATAAAACAGTAGAATTGATTTATTCTAGGGAGATTAGGTACTCCTTGTATAATCAGCCACCTCTTTGAGCAGGCAAGGCTAATGCACTATTTGCTGGCAAAGCTGATTGTTTCATGGAAAGGCAGAATGCTGTGAGTAATCTCTGAAGGTTGTTTTCCTTCTTGTTCTGTACATACATTGACCAAAATGTCCACAGCACTGTTGTGGATAGAATCTAGCATTTAAACATTGCAATTAGTGTGATATCTTGTTTTTAAGGATGCCTTTCTAATGAAAATTAACACTTGAATCTATCATATCACAGATCTGTTATAGCCTAGCTAATAGCACGATTATCTGATCTCTGCTTTTACCAAGCAAGCCATCTGAAACAGCTCAAATGTGTGAGGTGGTTGGCTTTGTTTGTTTGTTTAAGAGTATAAATGCTAAGGAGTTGGTAACAAATATTTACCAAATTCATCTGCATTGCAGTTTTATGCTGAAAATTCTTAAGGCAAATGTTGGAAGGATTTGCTTTTTTTCTCAATAAATTTTTATTTGAGAAAAAGCTAAATAATAGTTTATTAAAATAGCTAATTGCTGGTGATGATGCAGGAAATCCATATAGCTTTTATAGTTTTCTATGAGGTCATGAATTCCTTTATTCCTTTTATTGATTTGTGTGTTGTTTTGAATATGAAGTCCTTCATGTCCTTGGCGGTCTTTCTTTTTTTTCTACTGAAATCATTCAGGCAATAATAGTGACCAAAACCATCCCAGTTCAGTTCTCATTAGTTTTTATACTGGTTTTGAATATTATTCAATGTTCTGAAAACAACTTTCTGAACCAGCTTTCACCCAGCTATTTTTAACAGCTGTGGGGATAATGAATCACTAGATGACGCCTTTAAGGCTTTATCTTTACGAATCAACTAAATGTCACCAGAGAATGCTATTGGATATTGAAATTTAGTTGTCTGTAGTGCTAATTTGCTAGAAGAAGAAATAATTCTAGGCATAGAATAGGTATCCTTTTAGTCTGTGCGGAATTCCCTAACGATTCCTAGACAGTTCAGGAGTTGGCATTAACCAGAATTTGATCATTGAGGATTCAGAATAAGACAGAGGCAGATTGGTTTTTTGAGACGAATCATAATGGTTCCCTTTTTCATTACAGGGAGCAATACATAACAGGGAAGTTGGATACAACCACATTGGTTCCAGCCATTCAAAACTTGAGTGTCTAGCAGACATTGCTGCATCTCCTGAG
This sequence comes from Chrysolophus pictus, assembly GCA_037305975.1. NCBI lineage: Eukaryota > Metazoa > Chordata > Aves > Galliformes > Phasianidae > Chrysolophus > Chrysolophus pictus. Next base: position 34,417,997 of record CM074576.1, on the reverse strand, counting down.
CTTGACATCTCAGGGCACTTTTGGAACTGTAGAGGAGTGCAGCAACGTTTGATCCCATGTCAAGTGGATCCAGATTTTTGCTCTCACCCTACCCAAGCTGTTTTGGCACATAGTTTATATAAATGAGTATCAAAGTACTCAGAACATAAATGAATCTCTAATTTTTATGACAGGGTAAGCTTTCTTTTTGCTCCAGCTGAGGAAGTTCTGTCCCCTGTCAACTCTCCATCAGCACACATCCACTTTGCCCCACACTCTTGCCAATGCAGTAATGCTCAGGCTTGAGGCCAACTTAACATAAGTTAACAATTCATTGCACAAGAAACTGTTCCAAGTAGTAGTTCTGATCTGGTTATGCAGAGTGGAGGGAACTGAAGCTAGTCGAAGACGTGTGAACTCTTCATTGTCTTTAATCCTTACTGGCTGAAATTAGTCTGGACATATTAGATTTATTAATATGATTTTAAATTCATAAATACAATTCTACTTCAAAAACCATATTTTTTTACATTCTTTATTAACAATGTTGATGTAAAAATTTGCTAATACTTGATAGGATGCTTTTAGTGGACATTTGATCTTGGCTGCAGGCAACTACATTAGCAGTAACATGTATGAGGACAGTGTTTGAAGCACTATGTGTGATAGCTCCTACTTCATTTCTGATCTTAAAACTTGAGATTTTTGAAAATATTTTCACGTATAGTTTGGGAATGAGAAAAAGAAATAGTTTTTTTGCCTGATCACTTTTACTTATTCAAAGATAAACTGGGTGAATTTTGAAATATTCTTTCAGAAATAATTAATGTCTAGTCCTTGTGAGTTACACTGATAGCTAACCTGAATAGAATTTGGCAAGCTATTCTCATGTGGCTTCACAGCTTGTTCATTGATAGATGTGTTTTTAATCATTTCATACCAAAAAAGAAGATTTCACTAGAGTAAATTGAAGATTAGAGTGAGACCTGATGAAGGCAAGTTTGTCTTAAATAATTCAGCAAACACTTAAAATGATCAATTCTATATTTAGCTGATGATTTCACCTGTATGTTCACATTAAGGATAACTCAGAACGTATTAATGTTTTCACTGCTGTCTAGAAAATATCTTAGTATATTTGAAGAGCTGTTCCTAATACTTAGTGCTTGATCACAGCCATTTCAGTTTGGTTGAAATTGTACAGTGGCAAAGTCTATAAGCACTGTGAGATATTTTAATTGTGTTAATTTCCATCTGTAGAATTTCTTCTGTTGTCTTTCTTCACATGTGTATGCTGCTTTTTCTTTTCAGTGTTCTCCATCAGCAATTTGAGCCTTCCCAAGAACGTTGTCAAAGACTGACTTAGCACTATACATCACCTGTGACAGTTAAAATATATATATGTCAAATTAAACCACTTAAATAATTTGACTATAAAGGGAGAACATCCTTAACTCTTACAGTGTTGGTATCTTTTAATAGGCTTTTGTAGGTGTCATTCTTCTATGCTGTCAAAACTATTTTGAATGCCTCTAGTGCAGGTAGCAAAATGTAAAGATAAGTAAAAAATAAATTGTCTTATGAAGTTATGATGTTACTTCAGATGTCTGGAAGTGGTGGTTGTTTCTTTTGGCAAGGACATATGCTCTCTCAGTTTTCTTCTTGGCAGATCTCTCTACAACTTGAGATCAGTGAGATTATCTCTCTCAAATAGTCCTCATCTTTTGTCTCTAACTGATCAGTGGTTCACATTGCAGATTCTTCTAAGTGTCTCAAGAACTTGTCTTGAATCTGATTTGATTCACACAGTGAAAATTTGTTTCACTTCACACAACATTACTGATAAAAATTGGTGTTGAATTGTTTTCAATTAAGAAGTTTTATCAGATGTTTGTTTCCCATTATGATTCAATGTAACTGAAAACTATCATGTGTTGGTGGACTGGATTTTCTTTTACCCATTGCATGGCAAAAGAAAGCAATGACAGTGCCTTCAAGTGGGATACAGGTACTATGGAGCAATAACATGTAATAAAGAAGGAAAATTGGCTTGCCCCTTCTAACAACCAGCACCAGCTCAAGAAGAGTGTGATCTCTATCCAGAGAGACTCCTTTCTTGTCTGCTAACCCTTAAATGAGGGTGAGGAGGGATCTAGGCTCCACCCCTTCCAGTCACTCAGGTGCATTTCTTGCACTCGAACCCCTTTGGTTAGCCTTCTCACCTGGTGCTCAACCATTGGTTCAGGCTATGATCTAACAATTCCAGTGCACCCATATTGCAGCAAACATATGGAATATGCTATGACAATTTGACAGTATTTATACTCGGGAGTGGCAATTTCCTAAGAACAGAACAATTTTTCTGTAAGAGACCTTAAAGTTTGTCTGGAATTTTGAGTCCAAGGAAGATGATATGAAAAGATGGTGTCTTTTACTGTGAAATAATTTCTGAGCTTAGACATTTTGACTTGACTATGGAATATAGATTGCATTTGAAATCTAAAAAAAAAAAAAAAAAAAAAGTCCTGAAAAATTGTAAGATTAATAGAAAAATGTTTTACACTTTAAAGAAGATGACATTAAGCCACTAAATTTGATGTGGATTATACCATGTTTTTATCTCTCTGTTTATTTTCATGCCATCAGTAATCATGAAAGAATCAAAAAGAGTTATCCCCAAAGTAGACTTTCTACACTTTCTTGAATTATATTGCTTTAAGACTGCAATTATACAGGAAAAGACAAACTTCTTTATGACTTTGTTTTCATTCTCTTAGCTTTTAGGAATAGATTGCACGCTTTCAACTCAACTTGAAACCATGTCATCCAGGTGGCTGAGGCCACCTATGTTGGTTGCAGCATTCCTTACTGCCTTCTAAAACATCCTTCCTGGCTTTGTGCAAAATCTCTTCCCATGCTAACAGTTTTTAATACCTGATATCTACATGTTTTACTATAGAGACTGTTCCCATTTTGTCAGTGCTGAAAAGTTTTAAATCATCTAAACTTTGGTGCCTAAGAAGAATAGATACTTGTATTGGGCTTTAGGAGATTTTGAATTTGGGTTGTCAGCACGGCACAATAATTCTGCTTCATTAAAGACGTCAACAGTCTTTGTGAAACTGATTTTCATGTTCTGATTTGGACATCTCAAGAAATGGTATTTTGTTTTGATGTGATCAATAGAGGATCTTGACTTATAGATGCTGAAAAACCTCAATGTTTTTTGGGGAAGTTTTCACCTACATTGTGATCTATTCGTGTGACTGGCTAACAGGGCAGCTATGCTTAAAGAATCTTGAATCTAGTCAGTATCTTAGATCTCTGTAGCTTGAACTGACTATGCAGATATTTTATGTATTCCAGCTTTGGACTTTAGAGCTCAATCGAGCTGCATGTCCTTTGGGACTTGCTTTCCCTGACACCATTTTGTAGAAGTGGGGGACTTTTCCCACTATGTGCAAGCTGTCTTTCAACAGCATCCGTATATGTGATATTTCAGGTCAAAGTCTTTGCCACAGATTACCCATGTTTCCAAATTTACTAAGTAACCATACAGATAAATAATTTTTTTAATTGACTATTGACAAGACTACAGAAGATTTGCAGCAGAATGCTTTTTCTTATCACTACTGTTTTTATCATAAGCACATAATATCTTCCTGTCTAGGAAAATCAACTTGGATGACTCACTGAATCATTAGAGAAGACTATACTAAAAAGAATGTGCTAGAGATCTAGACTTTTTTTTTTTATATATATATATGTCATGCCTGTCACATCAAGGACATCATAATCATCATCTGCTCTCGTGGTCTGTTATCACTGTATATTGCTTAAACCATTACAAATGGTGTCAAATTCTACTTTTATGTTGGAGTAAGTATGGTTCAACCTCATAGAAAATACTATGTCCGTCTGCTGTCATGATTATCAGATATTTCCATCGACACTATGATCACCTGTCCATATCTTCATGGCTTGTATATTGAGACACTAAAAGTAATAGCATTAGGAAGTATGAAGTACTTCTAGAACTAATTTATCAGATTTTTCCATCTGGAAGAGAGATCTATCGCTTTGACTTTTAGAAACTTTTCTTCATTTGATTTGATATTATGTTATTCTACCTGAAATTACTCAATTACTTATACAGTTGACTTCTGGTATAAATATATTTATTTTTGTCATCTGCCTGAAATAGAGGTTTCATAGAAGACCCTTCCTATGTTAAACTCTGACTTGGTTTCCTATTAGGAAATCTTTTCAGTCTGGTGATATCTGCTTTTTGTATATGCTATGTAGCATATAATATTTAGCCTTTAATGAAAACAGTTTTCAATGGCTGTTAAGCCTGCTAAAAATAGAATTAATTTCAAAACTTCTTGGTCTTGGATGTTTCCGTTGTAGGGAAATGAGTCCTAATTCAAAAAAATGAGTCCTAACTCAACTCTGAGAAGGAAAAGCTGTGTCTCCATTCCATTTTGATCAAGTTGTCAGTAAATCTGTGCATCTGTGTATCTTTCATACCACAAACAAACAAAAAAGCCTCTCTGCGTCCAGACTGAATAACAGTCAGCAACAACATCAACAAAAAACCTGTACATAATCTACTAGTTTAGGATTCCATGTATTGTTAAGGCATAATTGACTTCAACTTTGCCTTTAGAAAGGAGAATATGACTATCAGGAAGAAAGTCTTAAAGAATTTGTTGTATTGGTGGGAAAGCATGGATAAGAAAAAATGAAGGAAGACACTCATGGAGGCACTTGACACTAGTGTTTCTTCCATGCATTCAGAACTGAAGAGCAAAGTGGCAAAAAATGATTTCATCTGTGAAAGAGGGAAAAATTAAGGTGTATATATAGTGCCTGGTGGGGATAAGAGGTGTGAGAAGTACACTGGAAGCTAGGGAGATTTAATTTATTGAATATATTCCATGTTCTTTGATTTAAAATATTAATAAAATTCACAATCTTGTCTGGATACAGGAAAAAATGTGTATAGCATCTCTAGGGTAGGAATTCAGGGACTGAAGTCATATAGGAAGAGTGAAACTTCTGTTGAAAATCCCTGACTAGTAAAGCGTAGAGGAAGTAAGTCTTTTGCATATGATCTAAAGAAGCTACTCTTTTCCTAGGAGTGTTCTGCTTTACCTAATTTAACTGTATAAAGTCTAGTGGGGTATGAATACTGGCATATAATAATGCACATTATATTAAGTGTTTCATAGCAGAGATTTTTCAGAACTGTTGTTTTTCTACAAGTTTAGATTAAGCTTTTATTGAAATCAGCTTTTAAATATTTGTACCAGAAAATGTGATTTGTCTTGTTTTGGTACATCCTGAGTTATACAGAATTTGTGAACTACTTTTATTACTTTGCAACTACTGGGTCATAAACTTGGATTAGTTTTATAGGATTTGGTATATGAGTTGACAGATATGATATATGATGACACTTTATCATTTATTGCTTACACATACTAGTTATTGGGAAAGGATGGGGGCAGTTCACATTAACCACAAGATGGGATTTCAGTTGCTTACCCAAGTGTCTCTCATTCATTCGTTCATTTGCTATCAGTTATAGCAGATATATTGCTTCTTCAAGCCTGTCACACCAATAAATCATTTCAGATTGTATGCATTTGTACAGTGTAGCATGAATTTTAAAGGAAATCTCCTATTTTCTTTTCAATCAGATGAGCAACGTGAAGAGACTACGGCCACGGCTCACTGCTATTCTTTTTAAGCTTCAGTTTGAGGAGCAGGTGAACAACATCAAACCTGACATCATGGCTGTCAGTGCTGCTTGTGAAGAGATAAAAAAGAGTAAAAGCTTCAGCAAGCTGCTGGAACTAGTACTGTTAATGGGAAACTACATGAATGCGGGTTCTCGGAATGCACAGACCTTTGGATATAATCTCAGCTCTCTCTGTAAAGTGAGTTTTGAAATGTCCATGTTGAGTATTACATTCACTTCTTTGTTTTTATTGCACTTCCTAAATACCTTCTTTTGATGTTTTTTCTGCAGTTAGTTATTTATATATATATTTTTTTCTTCTTAATTCTAAACATTAGATGATGATTTGAACAATACAGAGATTATCTGTGTTCTGTTGTCTTGTGACTGGCTTGCATTTAAACTTTCAGAATATTTCATATTGAGGAAATTATAATAAAAACCAAAACAAACTAAAGCTATGGAAGGACTGTATCAATGTGATCCTGGTTGTACTGTAGATTTGCATGTCTGAACACTTCTAAGATTTTAATCTGTTATGAGATAGTTATGATTTCTCTTTCTTATAACATTTTTCCTTATCTGTTTTCCTTTTATTGTTGCTCAGCTTCATTAGTTTCCTGCTGCTTCTAATTTTCCTCATGTAAAACTTGAAAGAGTGACAATGTAATGCAAGAAGACATCTATTCTTTCCCGTGTCTTAACTTAAAAACAATTCTAAGCCCAATTGGCTAACCTTTATTTGGTGCTATAGTTTTTTTTCCCATCACCACCATTAGTCATTTCACACAAATTGGCACTTCATTTTGTGGTGTCACAGCTTTGCATGGCTGTTCCAGAACATGGCTTGTCTTTTGTGTTACTGTTGCCACTGCTGAAATGCACCACTCACTACCTCACTAATAGTGAGGTCCTAACACCCACTGTTTGGTCTTTAAAAACATTCAGCAAGCATCAATGAATGTCAGTGGGTGCCATTTTTTTACACATGGAGTTCAGTGGCACGCTTTTGCTTTATATGCACTTCTATGTCAGATGCCATTTTGTCACCATCCCTCTACTGCCTTCTATTGCCAGTGTATAACAACAAAATGTAATAAGGGAATATTGTCAGGAAGGTTTGACCTCTACTGCCATGCCACCAACATCCACTTTCGATGATGTGGGCTAACATAATAACATAGAAGGCATTATTTTTGCTTCCACATACATACATACATGCATACATATATATATATATATACTGTATGTGGACCAAGACAATTCCTCTTCACTCAGTGCATCTCAATTAAGGCGAAAGGTTGGAACTCATGCTCTAGGATCTCAATAATCAACATATTTTCAGATTTTTTCCCCTCCAGCAGTGTAGTGTAGCCTCCTGTAAAGCTAGATAACATGTAAGCTTGCAAATGTAACTAACTTGCTTGTCCTGTGTATTTAATACCAGCGCACTGTAAGGTAAGCCACGACCTAAAGTCAGTTCTTCCTATGTAGAGCAGTTCAAGCTCTATTTTTATTTACTACACCTTAAATTATTTATGCAAGATCATTCTTTCCACATTTATTCTGCTTTGCAAAATGCTTGTGATAACTGTCTTCATATTTTTATGGAGACTGAACAGCGTGTGTTAGCACAGTGAAACAGTTGGTGGTATGTTTCAGCAGTGGCAACAGCTACATGAAAAAGAATCCACAATCCAGACAGCCATGCAGATATTTGCAAGCATGGTATGCAGGCTTTTGTTCATCGCTGGTGAAAATATATAGTTAATGGTATGGGTATGTAAGCAAATAGTGTTTTGTAGCTGAGAATTTACTCTATCAATTAGGTTATTGTGCTCTTTGTATCTGTTCTGTTTTGCATTAACATAAATAGGAGGCATTATTTTTGGAGCAACCTATGTAGTTAACTTGTTAGGAATTGGGTTTCTTAGAATCATGGAATAATTCAGGTTGAAATGGATGTCAGTAGACCCCTAATCTTCTGTTCAGGAAGAATACTGATTGCTACTAATAGACTATTAGTGAATTAGATATAAAGCTATAAGCTATCAGCTATACTGAGAAGAGAGATATGATATTGGTGTGCTAATGGTAATTTATTAAATACTGATATATTAAACATAAATGCATGTTTATTACCCCAGTTTATTTTTAAAACTAAATTTTTATAATTACATATGTTTTAAACTGAGTCTCGTTGTAGAAATTGTGTGATGTTCCAACAGTAGAGATATTTATTGCTGAGAATCTCAATAGAGTAGAATTAATTTATTTTATAACGCTACATGCAGTAGTGACTCTAATTTTTTTTGTTTTTTTCAATATATATGAGTTTTATTTTCTGTTTATTTTGAAAATTGTCTCCCATTATTATTAACATACTTGTGTAAAGGAAAAAAATGGAGGCACATAGCTCATCAGATATATTGTTTGTATCATGTTGATCTTAGAAAATAATTGATGACTTTTAACAGGAAGGTATGAAATGCCAACTTGATTGTTAAGCACCATTCAGAATTCTCTGTTTCCGTTTGACACTATGGGAAAAGCAAACAGTATACGTTTATCTGATTTTCTGATTTTTATATTAAGCCAATCAGATGGCTACAACAGAAACGTATAACTGAATGCTTGCTTATTGTTAGTATTTTTACATACATAGATTCAAGTTCTAAACTGATCAGGCTTGAAATCATTTTTGTGGGTACAAATGATTCAGACAGAAAATTTTATGCTTAACAATTTTGGAAGTCTAACTTTTTGTATGTTCATGTCTGTGAACTGAACTAGGACTTGTGCAGATTGAGATTGTAGCTTACACTTCTTGCATGCTGTTAAGCCAGAGTTAGCATCACAGGTAAGGAATCATCCCGTGGAGTGTATATTTACATCATTTATTGATAAATTTTGCAGATTTAGCTCTAAATTGTCTGTTTACATTATCATAAATCTGATCATGAATTCCCAGACACTAATACATTGCTTAAATAAATATATTTTAAAAGAGAAACATATATTGTTTCTTAGAAATGAACTCAAATATTTCATAGAAAAAATATTTAATTCTTATTTTTATCAAGAATGGAAATAAGAATCCATTACTTCAGGTTTTCTCTAAGAACTGTTCCAGTTCAACAACTTGTTTTTACCTTTTTTCTTATTCACAATTAGCAATATATATTAATTACCAAAATATTCAGAGGCAATTTTATCCTCAGTGTTTTAACACTTTTTTTTTTTTTCTTGCCTAGCTAAAAGACACGAAGTCAGCAGATCAAAAAACAACACTACTCCATTTTCTTGTAGAAGTGTGTGAAGAAAACTATCAAGATGTCCTGAATTTTGTTGAGGATTTTCAGCATTTGGATAAAGCTAGTAAAGGTTTGTATAACTAATTCTGAGTGTCTTGCAATACTTTTTTTTTCTGTGAGATGATGCTTGTTTTATACTAATATTATTAGAATGCACATTATTGGTCTAAATCATTGATCAGTAACTTTTGCTCATGCAAGTGTTCTTGAATATAGTATATTATTCTGTCCTTTTTAATTTCCCATAATACTTCTTCTAACATATCCTTTAGATTCAGTTTGCAGAAGAGATTTCTTTTAGAAGTTCCTTTCTGTTAAAAGATCTTAAATCACTTTCATCTTTCAGTCTGATCATGTGGTTGGCAACCTTGCCCACAGCATTGTGGTTGGAACTAGATGATCCTTGATGTCTATTCCAACCAAGGCATTCTGATTCCATGATTACTGGGTGTCTTTTTGTTCAGAAACGCAGAAAGGCTATGGCCTGTTCATGCTTTCTTGGTGGGTGAATGATGTTCCCATCCCTACAATTCTGAGTATGTTTTTATCTGAGACCCACTGTGATGCCTCATCTATTCTAGGATCACACCCTTCACCTTACTTTCACCTTCCAGCTTCACTGGTCCCTGATACTGTTCCAGAGTTCCGTATTCCCAGCTACATCCTATACCTGTCAAATTTCGCCAGCCATCCCCACCCCACCTTCACTATTGTTTTTCCTATCCACAAAGATAGACCTAGTAGAGTTAATAACTAGTGAATCAAACTTAGGGCCCTTCAGTGGCTTATCTTCTACTCCAGATTTCCACCCAATTTGAAATTGTCCAATTTAGTGCTACTATCCCATAAACCGACGCTCTCCCTTCTCCTCTAGGGAGAGCCGTACATATCCAGCAAGATCTGTTGAGAGCTTGGCCAATTTTCTCAGTCATTCTCAAGTAACTATTTTCTTGCCAAGTTGTGACTGCTACTACAATTATACTGATTGTCATCAAAGTCTTATATGTGCTTTTGAATCCTGATTTTCAATGGTCCTTCCTCTTCTGCTGTTCACTGTGGTCTGGGTGGGTATGAGGTATCCACGGTGTCAGTCCTTCTAGTTTAGCTGTTGTGTGGGTGGTCAGAAGTACTTGGTAGGGTCCTTCCCACTTCAGTTCCAAAGGTGAATCTGAGAGCGATTTAACATAAACATAGTCGCCTGGTAATACATCACACACTGGATCATCCAGGCCTCGTGCCCTGGTACCAAATACTGTTTTCTCAATTTTCTTTAACTGCTTTGCTGAGCTTACCATATATCACTCAACACCTCATCCCCTGCCTGTATAGAGACTCTCTTTTTTACACTATAACATCACCCATAAAAAATCTCATATGGACTTAATCCTTCCTTGGTTTTGGGTTTTGTCTGAATTCTTAAAAGTGCCAGAGGCAGTGCCTGCGGCCATAGAATCCCAACCTCTTAACCAAGTTTTACTATTTGTAATTTGATCAAATGATTCATTTTCTCCACCTGACCCATCATCTTTTTTCCAGTTTCCTATACAGTATTACCTTTCTGTATAATATATTGTATAATAGCCAGTGGTAGATTTACATCATGCTGTTTTCCTTGTGTGTGAGCAGTTCTTGCTCTTTTCGGATGGTACTACGAGCGTGTAGCATCCCAAATACATAATTAACATCTGTCCATATATTCAAGACTCTTGAAACTCCAGGCATTTATTTCAGCCTTCTGAGAGAAAGTCCCCACAGGTAATGGTTGTGCTTTGATCAGTAGCAGTTACTGCATATCCTGCTTTATGGTTTTCTTGTCTCACAAAACTGCTACATCAGTAAACCAGGTGTCTTCTGAATCTTCTAAGGCTTCGTCCTTCAGGTCCAATCAGCTCAAAGCAGTCATGAAATACTGGTTCTCCAGGAGTTCCACTAAGGAAAGATGCTAGATTGACAATATTAGTTACAATTATTTCTACATCATCCTGCTCTACCAGCATGGCCTGAGATTTCAGGAACCTTTGGGGTGAGAGCCAATGTCCCTCTTTTACCTCCAGTACAGTAACACTGTATGAGATATTAAAACTGTTATTCTTTGGCCTAGCATAAATTTACTGGCTTCTTGAATATTTGAATATTGAATCTTCAATCTTGAATATTGAGTACTAGTGCAGCCACTGCCCTCAAGCACCCTGGCCATCCCTTACTCACTTCATCAAGCTGTTTGGAGAAGTGTGCCACTGCCCTTTGATAGGGTCCAAGGTTCTGGGCAAGAACTCCCAGGGCTATTCCTTGTTTTTCATGCCAGAACAGCCAGAAAGGTTTGGTCATGTCTGATAGCCCCAAAGCAGAGGGCCTTCATGAGTTCTTGTTTCAACTGAGGGAATACCCTCCTTGCCTCCCCATTTCATATAGTATTTTGGCTTTACCAGCTGTCCGTTGCTGTGCATCCACAGTCGGCACCATCCTGTCATTCCTGGGAACGTATGGAGTTCCTTGGCAGTTTGTGGCTTAGGGGTTTGTCAGGTGGCTTCTTTCCTGACAGTCCTTGATGTTTGAAGTCCAGCCGTAATCTCATATCCCAAATATGTCACTTGCTGTGGAGTTATTTGTGCTTTCTGTTGAGAAACTTGATAATCATTTAAACCAAGAAATTCAGCAAACTCAGAGTCCGTTGCACACAGTCCTCTTCTGTTTCCATGGCATCTACATATACTACAGTAAAATTCTACCCTGGGATAGAAGAACCCAAGTCTCAGCCTCACAAGTTGACCAGCTCTCAAAAATCATTGAGCTGTTCTCACAACCCTGGGTAACACTGTCCAGGTTAACTGAGTCTTTCCTCCCCGTATTAGGGTTTTCCTATTCAAAGGCAAATAACCTTAGGCTTCCCTTGGCCAAACCAGGCATCCTTCAAATCCAGAAGGTAAACTCCACCTACTAATTCCTTAATTTGGTTAATAAAGTGTATGGATTTGCCACCACTGAGTGTATGCATTCAACAATTCTATTACTTGCCCTCAAATCTTGCACCAAACTATAGCATCTTGTACCAACTATAGCTATAGTTGGATTGTATTTGGATTCATATTCAATTTGTAATCCAGACTCCAAAAAATTATCTATTATTTCTTTTATCCTTCTACAATCACATATCCTCAAAGGGCACTGCTTTACCCTGACTGGGCTAACTCTTGCTTTTAACTTAACTGCTATTTAGGGCTGCAGTTTTGGTTCTGACAGGTATCCCTGATATCCACACTCCTAACCATACCTTATTTAAGATTTCTGTAACTTCTGGAGGTACAACCTTGTTTCTCCTAGTATGTGTTAAAGTTAAACTTACAATTTTCGATCAGTTAATCTTGTTTGACCATTAGCTCCAGTTTTATTGAATTTAATCTCTGCATTTATTTGTTATAATAAATCTTGCCAGAGTAACCTGGCATGTACAAGAATTTATGTATTCCTACTTGTTTTCTCAGCCTATATTTAATTGATCCCAAAAGTAAGCCTTTTCTTATTGGGCAGTAGCACCTACTCCTGTTACAAAATCATCTATGGGTGGTAAGAGGCATCCATATCCATCAGAAGATAAACCTCTTTATCCTGCTTCCCTAGCTGCAATTTAACCAGTGGATCTGCTAGGGTAAACTTCCCAGGTTCCCATCCTTCAGCTTTGCAGTCAGAGACAGTTCCCTCTCTTTCAGCTTGATAGGATTTCTCCACCAGTGTCCCATTTCCCTTCAGTTTGCACACTGCTTTCTGTTCCAGTGGGGTGGAGCCCTCCCTAGGTTCTTCCAGCCCCCCCTACCTCTCTCTGAGGGGATCTCTGGGTCCCACGGCCCTAAGCTAATGCCACAGTGCCACAACAGTCAGAACTGCTGTTATTCCCAATTTCCTTACTATCTCTGTTTCTCAATCAGTTTTTTGTTGTTGTTGTTGTTGTTGTTTTTTTGTTTTTTCATATCACTCACCTCTCTTCGGTCCTGACAGTCCTGTTACACCCTGCTCATTTTTGCCTTCCTCATCCTGTGTCCTTCCAAACTTGTTCACTTTCCAAACTCTCATCATTACATAAACTATTAATATCATATTTCAGTTCATATTAATATCATATTAATATCAGAGGCTTCCAGTGCTAACACTGGGATTTTGGGTTTCCTAGTTCTCTTCAGATGAAGGCTACTCTCACTTCTAGTGCCCTATCCTCTCCACCTCCCCCTTTTCAAGTAATGCTGTTTACAGCAGCAGTCTCTATCCCTGGCTCTTTCTCTCACACCAAGTTCTGCTCGCGGGGGAATGGTGTGGGGGGGTTGCTCTCATGCCAGCACAGATAAACTCACTTTCTTTTTAACCCTTTTTTCCTTTGAACACTATTCCACTGTTCATACCCTCAGTTACATTTCCACATACCTTCAATTATACCGTATACCATTGCAATTTCTTATACCATCAAAACAGCTTGTCCCATTCCCTTCAAAACCCACAAATCAAACAATACAGTTCTTCAGTTTCCATAAACACCCTTAATACCATATAGCATTCCCCTTACAATCTGTATCCTTTGGTTATAAACACCTCGCTACAAAACTAGTACTGATTGACCCATCTCCCTCATGCACCTCCTCGCAAGCAGAACACAATATTACATAAACAAGTTGACACTCATTCCCTGAATGGAATGGGAATCTCTCTATGGGTTCGTCATCCCCATTCATAAATTCAAAAACATAAAGGCAGACAGTCAGACAACAATCATTGTTATACTCCGCACTCACCCTGCAGCTGTGCCGCATCTCAAGCATTCAACACATTCACTCACAATCACACATAATGCTGGCTTTACACTTTACCAAATCAGAACTCCGGACTCCTTTTGAATGTTTTGATAGCAATTACTCAAATACACGGTACTGAACACTTACAACAGATGGTGATAACAATAATACAACCTATAACTCCCATGTTATCATTTGACAAGATACCCGCTGTTACCAGTCCTCTAAGGGAGAGCTATTGCTCTTTCCTCACGTACAACTTACAGGTCCCCTTCGTACAAACTTCCCCAAGGAGTCTCCCTACCTCAGCCAGCAACCTAACCTCGTGAGCTCACATACCTCGGGGTAGGTAGGAAGGAGCATGCATGCTCCTTCATACCCCGCGTAGGACATCTCCTCACGACATACGGGTTCCCCCTTTCCATACACATACCTGGTCCACCAGTGGATGGTCCGTATCTGTTTCCACAGTGATCGGGTGAGGAAGGGGACTCCTTCCGAGAAACCTTGGGGCATGCCAAAGGAGTCACCCCTCTCAGCCAGTCCCACAGCCAAACAGAGGTTGTCGTGTCTGGGGTGCCAAACTGACATGAGGAATCAAACTCTGTAACCAAGTAAGATTACAAAGCAGGTATGGTTTATTCAGTGTTGCGCATATGCTGGGTGCAAGTGGGATAGATCCACCTAACTTTCACACCGTGAGGAAAAAGCATGCTACATGTATAGGCCAAACTAATACATAATCGTTTTCAGGAATTCAGATACATATTCATTAGATTTCCGAGAATGCATTATCATGCAGACCCCCCTCCCCCTCGCATGTGCATAGTGAGTGTTGTGGGTCTCCTCCTGTTGGTCATGGGATGAAGAAACAGTCTTCCATGATGTAAACTTACGACTTGCGGGAGGGGCAGCACCCAAAACCAGTTTCTGCTTGCCCTGTGGACATCTAATCACCTCACTGCCAGATATCCTCAGGCTGTTCTCAAACCTTTATCTTTATGGCCTTCATCCCCCTCATTATCCCAGGCCCAGTGTCTGCTATCCCTTATTTTTCTAACAAGCTCTACATTCTTGCTTCTATAAACTATCTCTAACTACCCCTCCCCGTCCTTAGTCCCTGTGAAGCCCTTTTCTCACTTTTACTCTTACTATGGGGCCCTTCTCACCCTTCAATTCCATCATTCCATCTCTTTTTTCTAAACATGGATTTGAACAATTTTGTCTTCCTTGCCTGTATATTCCTCATACAACAGTAGTCTTGAAAGTCCGGAAAAATAAATTCCTCTTTTTACTTCTTTATAATCAAGTGTAGAATGTGGTAAATTTCAATATAAATAGCAGCAGCATATTTTTTACTTTTAAGTTCTGAATTAAGAGTTTTTTTCTGCATGTTATGTCACAGCTTAAATAATTTAAATTGACTAAGCATGGAGTTTGAAGTTGATACCACCTCAGCACTGTCTAACTCTTGCAGGAAGAAGATTGGATGGGCTGTCTCAGTTAATCATTTTCTAGTTTACGTCACTTTGGAGAATATCACTATTTATCTGTATTGCTTTATTCAGAATCATTTTTATGCCTCATTCAGTCTCCAAGAAAAAAATGATAGCTTTGCAAAAACTGTTCCTGTGTTCCTGGTAGAGAAATCTTGAGGTAGTGGTCATCTACATTGAGTTTGGTTTCTGTTATCACAATTCTTAGAGTTTCCAATTGTGGTTAGTGTATTATAACCACTTAGAAGTTCAGCTATGTTTAAACGTCTGTCAGAAACAAACAGGGAAGGAACACTCATCTGTTTCCAAAGACCTAAGTTCGCAGGAAAGGCTCCACAGAGGAGAAATCTCCAGAAAGAAATCCATTTCTAGCAGCAGTCAGCCCTTAAATGGGGCCTAGGAGAGGTGGGGTTAGGCTCCACCCCTTCCAGTCACACAGGTGAATTGCCTTCACCTGTGCTCCGATGGCTGACTCAGTCCTTGCCTCAGGTGATCAATCAGTGGTTCAGGCCTTGACTCAACAGTTCTCATACATATATCTTTGCCAAATTGGGATTTATATATACTGGTTTCATTACCTGCAATATTCTGTTTTATCTTGAAGACTCCTTCTGCACTGGAATTTCAGAAAATCAAGCAGATTTTAAAGACCAGAGCGCATGTATTTTAAAATCCTTTTAGTACTTTTGCAGAAGTATATTTTTATAAAGCAAGTTGACTTAATATGCACTAACTTTTTCACAGTGAATATCTAAGCAAGTGTTTTATGTCCTTTCTGCACTCAAGGAGAGATGACCTTGTCATAAAAGGAAATTAAGTTAGTACAACGGGAACCTTTCCCACATGTGTTGGCTTTGACCAATGATCATATTGTCCTTCATGTGTTTTTCAGTAACTCCCAGCATAATTTTCTCCATAATTTTACCAGGCACTGAAGGGAGACTGACAGGTCTGTGATTACTAGGGTCTTCTCTCTTGCTTTTGAAAACTGGAACAATGTTTGCCAGCTTCCAGTCAGTTGGAACCTCTCCAGATTCCCAAGACGACTGAAAAATAATTGAGAGAGGTCTTGCAACGACATCAGCCAACTCTCTAAGTACTTTGGGATGAATCCCCTTTGATCCTGTGAACTTAATATGCATGCAGGTGGAGCAGCAAATCTAACACAAAGTCAGGATTGGCTTGGAATTGATCATTACTGCAGTCACAGTCCTCCAACTCAGGGCACCTGGAGTGCCAGTGCTCATCATCAGTGTTGAAGACATAGGCAAAGATGACATTAAATATCTTTGCTTTGTAGATGACTGTTCTCCTCAACTAACAAACTAACATTCTTTCTGGCCCTCCTTTTGTTGTTAATGTATTTAAAAAAAAAACCTTTTTACTGTCCTCCACAGTATTGGCCAGTGTCAACTCAGCATTGGCTTCATAAATTTTTTCCCTTCAAAGGTGAACAGCTTCACTATAGTCTTCAAATGTCACCTGACCATGCTTCCAATTGCTATACACCTTTTTCCACCTTAGCTCTAGAAGAAGAACCTTGTTCAGCCAGGCTGGCTTTCTGTCCCACCTGCTTGACTTGTGACATTTTGGAATTGCCTGTTTCTCTGCTCTCAGGAAGTAGTACTTAAAAAGTGACCAGCACCAACAAATCCTAATGATTTCAAAAGAAATTTCTCAGGGGACCTTATTTACTAGTTCCCCAGGCAGCCTGATACCTACTATCCTCATATCCAGGGCTGGGGTTTGGGTGTCTTTTTTGGGGGGTTGGGTGTCTTTGCTTTCTAAGGCTTTTTTAAAGCCAGCAACAGTGCTGCGCTTGTGCTAGGGAGCTGGCAGCTTGTAGGCAGGCTCCTGAATCAGCAAGGGTGGAGCTGGTACATTAGTGGCACAGTTTAAACAGGCTACAAACGTGTCATCACCTGCCCTTGACATTCACAACTGATAATAAGCTTTAAATAGCTTTGGGGAGCACCCCAGGTAGGTAACTGTTGTTGCTACCCACTGAGAATGAGCACAGTGCACACTGACCATATGGTGCTGCAGCTGTGGGTGTGGGAGATGGGTCAAGTGGTGAGGAGTGTAAGTATTGTTCCTTCTTGCTCAGGAGATCGTCTTTCCTCTTGGCAGTCTCTGAGACTGCAGGCCTAAACATGGTCTCCATCAGACAGCAGGCTCAGGCTTATTCCAAGAAGACTGTGGCGACCCAGATGGAGGACCTGCCCAGAAATGTAGCTGTTCAGGTTTCCGGCTACGGGAAGTTCCTGAGCCTGCTACTGCCCAGGGAGGGTGGCAGGGATTCCACGTGCGTGAAGTGTGAGCAAGTGGAAGAGCTGCTCAGCCTGGTGGAACTCAAGGAGGAGGTGCAGAGACTAAGGACCATCAGGGAGTGTGAGTGGGAGATTGACTGGTAGAGTGACTCGCTGGCATGCCGGAGGGAAGGGTGCCAGGGAGATACCCCCAGAAAAGTGGTGGACCCCCTGCCCTGTCTCAGTCGGACAGACCTGACAGATGAGGAGGGTTGGAAGAGAGTCCTGACTTGGCATCACGGGAGACCCCCTGCCTGCCTAGCCCACTTCCTCAGCTCCCATTAAGCAACAGCTTTGAGATGGTGGAAATTGAAGGGGAGGCGAGTGTGGAGGTGATGAAGGATCTCTCCAAGAAGGAGCCTAAGGCAAGGCAGTCACCCCCACGCCTTGAGACTGCCTCTGTCAAAAAGAAAGAAAAGTGCTCATGGTGGGCAACTCCCTTCTCAGGAATGGAGGGGCCCATTTGCAGACCGGACCCAATCTGTAGGAAGTGTGCTGCCTTCCTGGGGCCCGGGTCAGGGACATAACTAGGAAACTCCCGAAGCTGGTTAGGTCCACTGATTACTTTCCTTTACTCATAGTTCAGGTGGGCAGCGATGAAATTGCTCAGAGAAGCCTACAAACTATGAAAAGAGATTTCAAGGGTTTAGGGCATTTAGTTCAAGGAGCAGGAGCTCAAGTGATCTTTTGTTCTATACCTTCAGGGGCAGTGAGGGACTCAGAGCAGTCTTGGAAAGCACAAGCAATGAATAATTGGTTCAGAGGCTGATGTCCAGGCAGAAACTTTGGGTTCTTTGATCATGGGGCACTTTACTCGGCCCCTGTTGTCCATGCACGGAACCCACCTATCTCAAAGGGGGAAATGAATCCTCGTGCAGGAGCTAGCGGGGCATATCGAAAGAGCTTTAAACTAGCTATGATGGGGGAAGGGAACAAAACAGGGCTCACCAGAGATGAGCCTAGGGGAATTATGCTTGAGCTGGAATTGAGGCAGATGACTCAGCTGAAGTGCATCTACACCAATGCATGCAGCACGGGCAACAAACAGGAGAAGCTGGAAGTGATTGTGCATCAGGCTGTGACCTAGTTGCTATTACTGAAACGTGGTGGGACCACTCCCATGACTGGAGTGCTGTGATGGGTGGCTACAGCTCTTCAGAAGGGATAGACAAGGAAGGAAAGGTGGTGGTATGGCCCTTTATATTACTTTATATTACTTTATATTACTTTATAGACTGTTTTGATATTCAAGAGCTTGAAAGGTGAGTGTCTATGGGTAAGGATCAGGGGGAAGGCCTGTAGGGGCAACATCTTGGTGGGAGTCTGTTATAGACCACCTAATCAGGATGAAGAAAAGGATGAGGCATTCTATGAGCAGCTGGTGAAAGTTGCCCTGATGTATGTTGGAGATATAATACAGTGCAGAGAAAGCAGTCCAAGAGGTTTCTAGAGTGTGTGAAAGATAGCTTCCTTAGGCAGCTGGTACGAGAGCCTACCAGAGGTGGTGCCTTGCTAGACCTGCTCTTCACTAGCAGAGAAGAACTGGTGGGAGATGTGACGGTTGGGGACTGTCTTGGGCAGAACGACCATGAAATTGTAGAATTCTCTATTCTTGGTGATGTCAGAAGGGTGACTAGCAAAACTGCTATCTTGAACTTCCAGAGGGCAGACTTTGACCTGTTCAGGATGCTTGTAGCACTGGTCATTTGGGAGTTGCTCCTTAAGGGGAAAGGTGTCCAGGAAGCCTGGACGCTCCTCAAGATGGAAATCTTAAAGGCGCAAGAACAGGCTGTCCCTGAATGCCATAAGGCGAGCCGTAGGGAAAGAATACCGGTGTGGATGAACCGGGTACTACTGTTGATACTCTGGAAGAAAAAGAGAGTCTGTCTTCTGGAAGAAGGCTACCTGGGGAGATTGCAAGGAAGTTGCTAAGGTGTGCAGGGAGGACAAGTTAGGAGGGCAAAAGCCCAACTTGAACTCAGATTGGCCACTGCAGTAAAAGGGAATAGGAAATCCTTTTACGAATATATTAGCTGTAAGAGAAGAACCAAGGAGAATTCTCATCCTATACTTGATGCAGCAGGGAATGTGATCACTGAGGATAAGGAGAAGGCTGAGGTTCTTAATGCCTTCTTTACATCTGCCTTTAATAGGCAGATCAGTTATCCTCAGGGCACTTTACACCCTGATTTGGAAGTCTGGGATGCTATGCAGAATATCCCCAGTAATTCAGGTGGGGACAGAGAGCTCCTCTTCTATCTGAACTGACACAAGTCCATGTGACCAGATGGGCTGCATCCTAGGGTTCTGAGGGAGCTGGCGGGGGTGATTGCCGAGCCGCTCTGAGCCATCTACCAGTGCTCCTGGTTATCTGGAGAGGTCCCAGAGGATTGAACGCTAGCCGAAGTGATTCCCACCTACAAAAAGGGCCATAAGGAGGATTTGGGGAATTATGCGCCTGTCAGCCTAACCTCAGTACCAGGGAAAGTTATGGAGCAAATCATCTTGGGTGAGATCACATGGCACATGCATGGCATCTGGGTGATCAGACCCAGCTAACACAGATTCATGAAAGGCAGGTTGTGCTTGACCAACCTTATCCCCTTCTATGTCTGGGTAACCAGACTGGTAGATGAGGGAAAGGCAGTTGATGTAGTCTACCTAGACTTCAGCAAAGCCCTTGATACGATCTCTCACAGTATTCTCCTGGGGAAACTGTCTGCCCATGGCCTGGACAAGTATACCCTTCGTTGGGTAAGGAACTGGCTAAAGGGCCGGGCCCAACAGGTAGTAGTTAATGGAGTTAAGTCCAGCTGGCAGCCCATTTCAAGTTGTCTCCCAGGGGTTGATACTGGGGCCCATCTTGTTTAATATCCTTATTGATGACGCAGATGAAGGGATTGAGTGTATCCTCAGTAAGTTTGCAGATGACATCAAGTTGGGAGGTGGTGTGGATCTTCCTGAGAGCAGGGAGGCCCTTCAGAGGGATCTAGATAAGCTGGATCGCTGGGCTGAGGTGAATGGGATGAGGTTCAACAAGGCCAAATGCCGGGTCCTGCACTTTGGCCACAACAACCCCATGCAGCATTATAGGCTTGGGGATGAGTGGCTGGATGACTGAGAAGAGGAAAGGACCTGGGGGTGTTGGCTGATACTTGACTGAACATGAGCCAATAGTGTGCCCAGGTGGCCATGAAGGCCAACGACATCCTGGCCTGCCTTAGAAATAGTGTGGCCAGCAGGAGCAGGGAGGTGATCATCCCCTTGTACTCAGCACTGGTGAGGCCGCACCTCAAGTACTGTGTTCAGTTTTGGGCCCCTCACTACAAGAAAGACACTGAGGCTCTGGAATGTGTCCAGAGAAAAGCAATGAAACTGGTGAGGGATCTGGAGCACAAGTCTTATGAGGAGCGGCTGAGGGAGCTGGGATTGTTTAGTCTGGAGAAGAGGAGGCTCAGGGGAGACCTCATTGCACTCTGCAACTTCCTGAAGAGAGGTTGTGATGGGGAGGGGTTTGGCCTCTTCTCCCAGGCAACAAACAGAACCCAAGGAAATGGCTGCAGTTGTACCAGAGGAGGTTTAGATTACACATAAGGAAGAACTTTTTCTCTCAGAGAGTGTTCAGACACTGGAATGGCTGCCCAGGGTGGTGGTGGAGTCGCCGTCCCTGGCAGTGTTCAAGAGGGGTCTGGATGAGGAGATACGTGATATGGTAGCTTGTGATAGCAATGGTCATGGGAGGACGTTTGGACTAGATGATTTTGTCCAAACTTATGATTCCATGATTCTTTGATTCTATGATTCAGTTTTCCTCCTATCACCATTTTAAATTCAGCCACTTTGTGGTCACTGTGTCCAAGACAGTCACCAATTGCTATTTCACCCATGAAACTTTCTCTGTTCACAGTCAAGATCTAGGTTATGGTTCTTTATTAATGATAAAACACTTAAAATATGTATATTAATTATTCCTTTAGAAAAATATATTTAAATTTTTTCAAATATATCTTTCCCAGGCGAGCAGCAAGGGACAGGTTACATGTGTGAATATAATTTACTTCAGGGTATTTAATTTATTGTGTTTTTTTTTTCCCATTACCTACTAATGTTTTAGTTTCTACTTTTGTAATACAAGAAGGAGGCTTAATTCCCTACTACAGTACATGAATTAAAGATACCTTTTTGCTTTGAAGTATAACAAATCCTGTTTTTTAAGTACTCTTAGATCAGCAGGAGCAACTTTCATTGTAGCTAATGTACATACTGATATGGCAGTTTCTGAAGATTCATATAATTAAAGCTGCCTCTTCTTTTAACCACAATGACTTACTTTCTTTTCTATTAGTATTTCAGACAAGAAATATTTTTGTAATTTAGTACACTTTACTAATTTCTTATTTTATGGTATTCTGAAGATTTATACTGTATCTACCCAGGCTGCCGTTTTACTTGCTTGACTCTAATTTACATAAGGGTATTCCTTTCACATCATAATAACAATATAAAACTGCAGGCTCTCTTTCCTCTACAATTAACTTACCTGTGTTCTCATTTTTGAGACTTTATTCATTGTTTTTACAGATAATTATTTTCACTTTTTTTCCTTTTTTTCTTTTTTTCTTTTTTTTTAACAAGGAACCAAATTATAATTTTGATATATTTTGAATAAAAAAAGTAATATATTTTTAATTTGCAAGTACTACTGCTTGTTAACTTGCCAGGTAGGAATTGTGTTTAGTTAGATGTTACTCAAATGTTCACTGAAGAAGGAAAAGAAAAATAATCTTGATACAGTGGTGATTAACAACAAGTATTGAATTTGAATGAAGAGGAAGATTTTTTGGGGAGAGTACTTAAGATGTGTTCACTGTTTGATCTATTTTTAATAGATATACATGTAACACACTTTTGTTAATACATACACTTCTAACTATTTTGAGACTTAACATTATCACACAGTTATTTTTTATACTAGAAGTTTATTTTAATAGTACTTTTTCTGAAATTTCTTGTTTTGTAGCTTATCCCATTAGGCAGGTAGGTAGCAATCATGCAGCCAGTCCCACTCTTACCACAAGTGAAGATGGGGATGGGGAATACAATCTGGAGAGCAAAAATGAGAAAACTCGTGGGTTGAGATAGACAGTTTACTATGTAAAGCAAAACATGGAATTCATTCTCTACTTCCCCTTCTCAGATGGATATTCAACTATGTCTAGGAAAGCAGGTCTCATCACACCTAACACTTGGGAAGATAAATGCCATAACTCCAAATCTTTCCTCTCGTGCTCCTTTCTCCCTAGCTTTTATTGCTAAACACAACTCCGCATAGAATGGAATATCCCTTTGGTCAGTTTGAACCAGCTGTCCTGGTAATATAATGTATATGCTAACCACAATTCATTTGTCAAGAAGAATGTTTTTTTTCTATTACAGATTTTCTCAAAGTTTATGGCAAATTTCTTAGTAGTATGTACTAATACTCTTTCTGTTATGTATTGTTTGGAATGTTTTGCTTTGTCTTGTTTGAAGTGGAACTTTCACAGGGTGCCTTTTCAGGTAGCCAAGATTGATGTTTATTGAATGGCTTTTTTGTGCTTTCAGAAAACAGCACAAACTTCATGATGTGATCCATATGCTATTACATTCAGTAACAAAAATCAGCAGATGATTCCACTGTTCTGCAGGTTGCACATTTCTAAGTTCTTACGAGAACTCAGATTTGGAATAGTCGTCTATTCAGAGCTTTTTTTTGAACAATGTTTTTAACAACATTAACCACTTTTTTCTTTCTTTTTTTTTTTTTTGAGAAACTTTTCATGCTAATGGTTCATTCTTAATAATTGTAAATCAGTATTACTCTATATTCAAAGCAGTTAGTTCTTAACAATCATGTCCTAAATTATCTGTGTATACTACCCTGCAGTCAGCACAGTAGTACTTCATGGTCTTGGTCCCTCAGGGCCAAGTTGTTGAGGCTCAGGAGCTCTTCAGTCAGGGAAAACCACAGCTGATGCAGGTGTCTTCTTTCTCTCCTTCTTACTCTATCATGTGTACTCTGCAATATGGGGATATTATTTTCCTGTACTGTGGCAGGTGGCATATCTTGTTGCTTGGTCATTTTTTCCTCTTGGTTAGCAGGTGCTTCTTTCTTTCAATAGCAATCCAAAGACAAAGAATTCACTGATGTCCAATTATTCATCATTTGAGGGTGTCTGTTTTCAACTTTCACCCATTCTTTCATGTTCTGAGCTCAAACTGTACATCATAAAAAGAGACATGGAGCCAAGCTTCATTTTGCACAGAGAGTTCTAAAAATAACAGACCAGGGCTCTTGTGTAGTTAGTATAGGGCTCTAAGGTCTGAGCTCGATTCCTAGTGATCATGGTAACATTATTAATGGAAAGCTGGATATGAAAATTCTCATGCATTGTTTACAGTTATGCTATATTAGTGTGCTCATATTTGAATTCAAAATAAGAGAAAAATCAATTAAATCCTGCTTAGAGAGCTTCTGCTTTCATGTTTCCAGCTGGAGGCTGCTTTGTCTACAGAAGAAAACATCCTAGGGGCTTGAGAGGCAATGGCATTGTCAGAGCTTTGGGGAGAAAAATTCAAGTGTAGCATCTAGCACCTTATTAAAACAAGAAAAGACAAGAAACCCAGGAAAAGGCTGCAGAAGACAAGAGAAAAGGTCATTTTGGGAACCATAAGACATACATAATGTATTTTCAGTCTTGAGTATACGTGACGCTGAGTATATCCAACTACCTCTTATTGTTAATGGATATCTCAGATCTCTGCTAGTGTTTACAGAAACCTCCTAACATTTTGTCTTTGCATTACATACTACTTTTCTGTTAGGGCTCTAAACCATCTGACAGTGAAGGATTTCATTGTTTTGGTTTGCTTTTTTTGAGGCTCTATTATGTTATTCAACAAGGATGTTGTGTGTTTAAATATTACATCAATAATACACGGTCAATTTTAGAGAATCATTCAGTAGACTTTGACCGCTATCCAGTATTCATGAAGATCAAACAGAAAAAGCAATGGTGTATTGTCAGAATCTTTTTTTGGGGAGTACAGTTTTCTGTGTGAGGCTAGAGATCAGGATGTCATTGTCACTCTCTCTCTTTCAGAATGTAGTGGCCAGAATAGCACAAAGAAAGCTAAATACCTGTAGGCAAGACGAAGATTCTCTTGGTACAGAGATGGCAGCCATCCAGGAAAACTGTCATACACGTTGGGCAGCATGTATCTATTGCAAAAAGTAGCTGAAGTTTTACAGGAATATAAACGGGGGATAATGCAACTAGTAGTGCATTATTTTAGAGAATTATTTCTAGGATTAGAGATGAGAGAGGTATAGCTACAAAACTAGAAGAAATATTGCTTTAGTTTAAAGCAAGAATAATGATCTGGAAATGAGGGAGAGGAGACGGTCTCCATAAAGATTTTTTTTAAAGAAAATCAGAGTTCCCTGTACTTTTAAGTACCAATTTCCATTTCTGCATTCTGATGTAACCAAGATATGGAATCAAAAGTTCAATAAATATGATTTTTGTCAAGTTTTTCTGTGGCTACAGTAGCGTTGTGTAGAACATTTAGGATACTGTGCAGAAAATATTGATTTGGGGCAATTACACATCTTTTTATCTAGCCTAAATAACGTGAAAGTTTTAGAGGAAGGAATAATCAAACATAGAGGTTAATGACAATGGCACAAAATGAAAATGAATTTACTGGTAGCAAACTAATCTGCTGGCTGTGAATATTAATTTCTCTTTTTTTCGTTTTGACACATGAAATCTATGTTGAATGGAAGGCATTTGATGTAATATAAAATGGGAAATTGTTCATTAGGATAAAAAATGAAGGAAGTGTAAAATGCTGCCTAAATGGAATATGGCAACAAAATAAATTTGTGCTATTGAACCAACAAACATTCTGACAAAAACTTAGCCAGCATTGTCAGTGGAGAGTGGGATTAGATTGTCATCACTGAATAGTGCTGAGGGAGTAGAGTAAAAGAAATGAAAATCAATAGCATGAAGTACAAGATCATGCATCTTGATACTGCAGTAAGAGCTCTGGTCAGGAAAGAAATTTTTTTTTTATCTAAAGATAATCAGATAAGGTATTTCCAGTACTAATATTAATGCAAACATTAAAAGCACTGGTAAGCCATCACCTGAAATGTGGAGATATTTTAAAACAGATGCAGTGCAGAAGCTTTTGGAATAACCACGGTACTAAAAGACTTGAATCAAGAGAGGAAACTTGAAGAACAAAGTTGGTTTAACCCTGAAAAGTGAGGAAGGCTAAGTACTGCCTAGAAGGATATAAGGAGTCTTTTTTAAGCAAGAATAAGGAAACTCAGAGTGTATAAATGACCTAGTCTTCAGGCACCTATAGATTTTATTTCAACGGACAACTTGGTTTTGTGCGCTCACTAACACTGAAAACTCCATTCCTTCACTCAAATTCAGAATTATTATGAGTTATCCACTTCAGTTTGCTTGGATTTACATCTGCATCTCTTCAGGAGTAGGAGTAAAAGGTAGTTTGTTTTTTTTTTTTCCTCTTCTGCCATTCTATTACACTCTCGACTTTATACTGTATTTTCTAGATGAGCATGGGCAAATGCTGATAGATATTTCAGGTGATCTTTAGAAGAGCTGCTTGGATTCTCAGTTTTGATTTTTCATCTGTTTTCACTAAATTGAAAATTGCTAAAACAGTGATTCCAAAACAATACCAACATATGGTGATTTAGTTTCTGTTCGAGACTGTCTACAGAAATGTAGTCTTAAAGGAAAATATATCTAATAGATGTGTATTGCTGAAATGATACGAATGCTGAAATTTCATACTCAGGAACAACCTAAGACAATTACAGAGAAGAAAAAACCCCAACCAACTATAGAACAAGACAGACATAGATTCTTGATCAAATACTTAACCGTTCGAGGTAAAAAACAAAAAACAAAAAACAAACAAAAAAAAAAAAACAGAAGTAACTGAAGTTTTTTTTGTTTTTTTTTTTTTTAAGACTTTGCTGAAAACAAGAATTTGAAAATTTCAATGCTTAGTCACTGATTTTTAATGTGGCTTGCAAAGTAACTCTAGGCACTGATATTTTTAATTTTTTTTAATCTGGCAAAAAGCAAGTAGCTCTTTCTCAGCTGCTACCTACACTTTTTCTTTTTAAACTTGTGTATTATTTGGCTCTGATCATTCTGACATTTTGTAAGTATTTTAATTTTATGCACATTTAAGATAAGACAAACTATGTTGTAAAGATACTGAACTTGATAATTAATATTAAACACAACGTATATATTATGTATTTCCTAGGAGCTTTCTAAATACTTTTTTTAAATTTAATGTCTTAAACTTGTGTGCACCTACACTCAAGTGCTTCTTAAGACAGCAGAGGTATGACTTTATATTAAAATCAGTATTGATTCTGAAACCTATCAAGACTTGAAGCACATCTTCAGTATGCACTGTCAACTTCTAATTTTAACTCTACTTCTCTAACAAAGCAGTTTCTTAACTGCTAAAGCTAAATGACCTATCTAGTGATGATTAGAGTTCGCCAAATCACTCACTGAGAATCTGCCAAGCCTGACATAAAATTGGAAAACTGTGATTTTGAGTAAACAGAGGGTTTTTAAAATTATGGTTATAAACTGAATTGAGTTATAAATTATAATATGAACATACAGTTATATCCCCTATACTTTTTAGAAACAGTGATTGTATATAAATTACTTTTTTTATGCTGCATTAGCATTTTCACGGTTATCATTGATCATTTTATACTTGTGTTAACCTTCCTGTTATGAATGGAATTGTAGTTGCTATGCAACTTTTTAATCCAGTCATTTGGCAATTCTTGGCAGAATTTTGTGAGAGAAAAATGTGTTCAGTGAGTGCATCTCATTTTTCTATCGCATATTTCTATGCAGAAGGAAATCATGGATCCATTACAGATCCTACTGACAACATAGGGCCAGAAACTGTTTCCAGGGAGTTTGTAGATGAAGGTAACTTTACCCTTGTAGGAACAGTATATTTTGAATGAAATAGTTGAAAAAAAAATAATAAATTGTGTCACAGAATCACAGAACTGTAGAGGCTGGAAGGGACCTCTGGAGTACATCTAGTCCAACCCCTCTGCTAAAAAAGGTTTGCTATAGTGGGCTACACAGGAAAGGATACAGGCAGGTCTTGAATATTTCCAAAAAAGGAAACTCCACAACCTCACTGGGCAGCCTGTTCCAGTGCTATGTCACTCTCACAATACAGAAGTTCTGTTTTATATTCATATAGAACTTCTTGTGTTGCAGTTTGTGCCCATTGGTCCTTGTTCTGTCACCCTTAGATATTTATAAGCTTTGGCAAGATCTCCTCATAGTCTTCTCTTTTACGGGCTAAAGATCTATCATGTTTCCTTTTAAGAGAGATGCTCCAGGCCCTAATGATCTTTGTAGCCCTCTGCTGGACTCTTTGGTAGTTCCCCGACATTCTTGAACTGGGGAGCCCAGAACAGGACACAGTACCCCAGATGTGGCCTCACCAGGGTGGAGTAGAGGGGAAGGATCATGTCCCTTGTCCTGATGGCAACGCTCTTTTCACTGCACCCCAGGATACCATTGGCCTTCATGGCCTCAAGGCTGGCTCATGGTCAACCTGTTGTGCACCAGGACACCAAGGTCCTTCTCTGCTTAACTCCTTTAGAGCAGGTCAGCCCCATACCTGTACTGATGCATGTGGTTACTTCTCCCCAGGTGTAGAACTCTATACTTACCCTTGTTGAACCACATTAGGTTCCTCTCTGCCCAGCTCTCTAGTTTGTCTAGATGTCGTTGAATGGAAGCAGAGCCTTCTGGGATGTCAGTGGCACCTCTCTGTTTTGTATCATCAGTGTTCCCCGCATTCCTTCAAATGATTGGAAGTTGCATTCCCCTTTTTCTGGTAAGAAATTTTGCAGTTTTTCCGCATCCTGTTATAGATCCCTGATGTTTCCTTTCTGCTCTTTTCTTTCTCTTAAGCCTATTTACACTCTAAGTGTATTGCTTTACCTCATCTCAGTGTCTGCACTTCTCTCCAGCTTGAAAGGCACACTGACTTTACAAATTCTGTTGTGTTTCTTAACAGGCATTGTGCTTTCAAACTAGGGAGCTGGATCTTAGGTTTCATGCATCAGTGTTCAGTAGCCTGTTTTCTTTGTTTTGAGGGTCTTACTTTCTTCATGATCTATCATAGAAATTCTGGTATTTTCTGTTTTAACAGATTGTTGTTTAAGCAAGCTTTGTGATTCTTGGAGTTGCTTTAAAGCTGCCTACAGGTAATGAGAAGACAGACTGGTATATGTATATCTCAGGTTATTTAAAACTGACTGTGCTATACCTTAGTCATAAGAATAAAGCAAAATGCAACATTCAAACAATATTCTTATCAGAATAAGGCAACTACGTAAGTAGGGAAACTGAGCATTGTAATTTCCTCATCATGCATTGTAATTTGGTCACTGCTTTTATTTCAAAATAGAAAATACAGTATGCTGTTTTGGATAAGATTTTAACTGACAAATTTTACAGTGTTTCTTGTTTAAGGTGTTAACAGAGTTAATGTACTGTGTTTTAGTCTCAGCAGAAAACCTGGAGAAGAGCCTGAAGCATATGGAAAAGCAACTCCAACAGCTTGAGAAGGATTTGCAGACTTTTCCAGTTGCTGAAGATAAGCATGATAAGTTCGTAGCAAAAATGTCCATATCCTTTGGAGTAATCTTTAGAAAAACACATACAAATAGTTTGATTGCAATAACTCAAACTTTAAATTTATCTAGCTTCAGTCTGTAGCATATATTGTTGAATTTTTTTTTTTTTTTTTCTCTTAAAAGCTAAGTACATGAACAGCCTTATTAATGGAGTCATCTGTAGTGAATGGAATTGGGGGAAAATGTTGTTAGGTTTAACTCCGTGTGTAGGTGTCTTACTGGGTGATTTTTCTCATAAGAGTATATTAGAGGAAGATGTGCATCACGCTGTATTTGTTCTCTAGTGTATGAATTACAATTCAGAATAGTTCGGTAGATGCAACAATTACAACAAAAAATTTCTCTTATTGCTTAAATGAAATTTACCTTCTGACTATTTATTCCAAGCCCTCTACCCAACTGAACTGCCTGTCTCTCTCGTATGTGACAGGAAGATATTTAATTAAAGTCAAGGAAATTGTTTTCTAGCTTAAACCTCTCTACTGACTGTTGGCCATGGAGAATATCCTAGGAGCAGAAATATCAGCATATATAGAGAGAAAAGTTGAAATTCCCTTACTAGGCAAAGTTAGGTTATTATCTAACTGGAAGTCTACATTGCTACATATAAAGACAGGAGGACTCAGGAGACAGTTATTCATTGCTCTTGATTAATCTAACTCTATTAAATAAAGGACAGCAAGAGACCCTAAAGCTAAGTGGCTCTTATCACTGCTGCATTAGGGCCAATTTCCTCTTCAGAAGACTAGCTGCAACCAAACCATATATAACTTGGCTTTAGGCCGTTCTCTGGACTCTGGAGTATCTGTAACCTTTCAGCGTTACTACTAATTTTTTCTATTGTGGTTTATTTTGTTGGTGAAGTTATTCTTTGTTATTATTGTTGTTGCTGTTGTTACTGCCTTTCTTTTCCAACTCAGTGTGGTTTTGAGAGATTTGTTGAAACTCACTAGCATGATGTCTCTATAGTGTGAAATGTTTTTGCATCTGAAGAAGCCAATAGTATAGAGGAGAACTTGGAGAGTTCTAAATCTCTTCCATAAAAAAGATATGAAAGAAGTTAACAAAAATCATTTGGGATTGAGTGAAGAATAGCCTGAAGATATAAGTTTAACTTAAGAAGGAGAGCAGAGAGCAGTGAATTGAGAAATAAATCTGTGCTGATGTCAAACATCTGAAATTCCAACAATGATTAAGTAGGATGCCTAATTTCCTTTTGTGTTACTGACACATTAGGTGTTTCTGGAACTTGATGGCAGAAAGTTAGTGGAATACTTTCATATAAGGTTATAAATTGCATTTGAGACAGAATAGGTCACAGTTGTAAAACAGTAGTGTAAGAAATTAAAATATGATATTCAGATAGGTAAATGGGTGGACCTTGTCAGTAAATGCCATAACTTTTCTCAGAATTAAAATTCCATTCCCATATATGAAGACTATTAGAGCAATTTACTGAGCTCTTAGAAAGGATATTGATCATCTTAGGAAAGGAAGAAATGTCCTTTTCAAGCATTTCAGAAGCAGTACTTCAGTGGTACTGCTGAAGATTTAGATTATCATTGTGTGTCACGAAGATAAGCCATAACCAAAAAGTTAAATTAGTTGTTTGCAACGGTTGTCTCCGGAGAGATCTTTGATTGAACCAACTGTGCAATATTTTGTATGAAGGGATGATCTCAGCTGAAGTTTTTAGGAGTTCTATTAAAATAATAAATTAAATAGCATTAAATCCCCCAGACTTTAAAAGACTGAAAAATAAACTCAGGTATGTACTCTTTGGATGACATATTCTTACATGAACTAAGGTAGTGCTAGACACCAGAAAAATTGGAGCTGAAAAGATATTTTCTTTTAAGATGGCTGCAAGGAGAAACTGAGCTGTCTAGCTGTAAGTCTGGTTTCTCTGCCAAGAAAAACTGATTTAGACTAAATAATAACAATCATATATATGGACTCAGTCTATATACATATCTATATATGTATGTATATGTGGGTGTATATATATATATATATACACACACATATGCAAGATACAGTATTAAGTGAGAGAGACATTGTGGTGTTTTTTTTGTTTTTTTTTTGTTTGTTTGTTTGTTTGTTTGTTTTTAAGGAGAAACCATTCCTTGCAAAACACAGATTATGCCAAGACATTCAGTAGGGCATAACTGAATATCCATGCATCTTTCAACAAGATGGGTTAAAGTCTTCCAAGGAAACAGATTTTTTAAGGGAATAGTAGAATGACTATTCTGGAATAATATCTAGTTAAAAAATAAAATTGAAAAACTCATGCCAAAAAGCAGATACTAGTAGATACTAACAGAAAGGCAAGTGCATTTCAATGACTATGAAATAATACATCTAGCAGAAGAATGTTATGAGTTCTTGAGAACAAATGTAGTTAAAAACAATCAGAAAGCATAAATAAGTTGCTGTAAAAATCAGTAATTGTCTTACATCTTGAGTACTTCAATCACCCCATCTCCAAAAGTATATTGTACACTACTGATGTGGTAGAGAATGATGACAACAATGGTCTACAGAAAGCAATAATTTCAGCAAGAAGGATGTTTAAATAGATTAGGACTCTGAAGCTGGAGAATTAAATGAGAATTAGTAAAAAGATACTTGTAAATTTATCTACCATGGAACAGGAAAGTTAGGAAGGTGTTCATTATTTCTTGTAAATAATTAGGAATAAAATCCTACTTCAGAGATGAAAACATACTAACAGAAATGTTTACTCATGCAGCACACAATTAAACTGCAGCATCTACTTTTAAGATGTTGTAGAGGTTGACAACATAGATGAATTTCCTTTAAGGCTTAGATAGTCAGCTAAAGATACTATGTCTGGAGCTTAAATACGTTAGTCCAGAGGTAGCTTTAGCTCATAAAAATCAGTAACCTGCAGATTCTTAGAAGCTAAATACTACATAAGTTGACTTATCATGCTACACTTTTTCTATTTCATTCTTGTTTTCTCCAATCACTGGGTATTGATTGCTGTCAGAAACAGCTGAGATGAATATTTTACCATAGTCAGAATAAATCAGTGCAAGTAAAACCAGCTACACTACGTATTTCATTATGTTAGGCTATTCAAACAGTATTTTGAACAGAAAATATTATGAACGGGAATAGTTTGCCTTCACCTACTAACTCTCCCAGTACAGAGGCAATAATTTCAGAACAGTTAAGTTGCATTTGGTTTCAAGTAATTTCTGTGAGCACACTAATTAAAGAAGCTCATTTTTAGAAAAGCAGGAGTTTCAATAAATTACGAAGCAAAAAAGGTTTGATGTAAAGGTTAGATAATCCTGCACAGCATGATGAAGCCTGAACGTGTCTTAACTTTTATTCCTATGACAAGGAAAGCTGAATGATGCTGAAGTCTTGAAAGGCATGCAGCTCATAAAGAGAAACCAGTGGGAAATCTGAAAAAGGAAGGATGGTGCTTTGTTGGAAATAATTTTTCATCTTGAGTACAATTAGGCTTCATGGACAAGCAGGCTATTACATCCTGTCACAAAATATCACAACCCAAAGGTCCCTAATGAACTGATTAGCATTCTTGTTTCTTCAGGAAGTCAGATATATGCACAGTTGGTGCACCCTTTTATTGACAAAGTCTATAATTATGAATATTTCTCTTATATATTAAATTGTGCTAGTTTGTCAGTCATCTTATGTATACTAGCTGAACAGAAATTATAGTCATTATTGTAGTTCATTTGTTTGCTTTAATTAGGACAGTCAAAGAATATTGAATTGATATTGATTTATAGTATTAAATTCATTCAGTGTAATGTTCAAGAAAACGCACAGTGAACAAAATGCATTTGTATGTTCAAAATGAAAATTTAGTGGGTCTATGAAGAGAATTTAAATTACATGTTGAAAGCTTAATTAAGTAGTTAATCAACATCTTCTCTATCAGTCCAGCTCACATCTAATGATCTTCTAAGGAGCAGTTGAGATACTCTTGATAAATTTTATACTGTTTAACCATCGAATGTATTTATAAAGGTGATTTTCACACAAATTTATGGAACTAATACTCGAGAGATAGTAAGTTGGTTGATACCTTTCAGCTAGGAATAGAGTCCTTTCTTTTTGATCAATTCTCTGTTCCTTTTTCCTTGTTGTTTAAGTGAATTTGTTAAGAGAAGGAAACAATTGAACTTAGCCTGATTCAAGTAAGGTATAAGAAACCCAATTCAATACATGTTGTCTCTAAATTATTGGTTATCCAACCAGCCATATAGTTGGAAATTTCTAATGTACAGTGTGAACAAAGAAGACATCCTATGATCCTAAGGGATTTGCAAGATTACAAGACCAGAGCTGGTCAGGTGAAAAAGGACTGCATGTCACTTTTTCAGAAAGGATCAAGATGTTGACTATATGGGCATGTAATTAATTGGGTTTGGGCAAACAATGTAAATTTAACTTGAATTGCGTAATTCTTTTCTATGTTTTCTATCTGGTCCGGACCTCTGACTCTGGTTTTAACACTGGTTTTGTTCATAAGTATAAGGGATATACATACTGTGATACAAACATATGTCAATTTTTTTTTAGTATTGTGTTTAATATAGAGGTAAGATTGAGTGATTAAGTCACTCATTAATTTTAATGATTAAGGAAAAGGAATTATTAGACAAATACTCTTCAGAAGATACTAATTTAAAAGTCTAAACATTAGTGTGTCTTTTTTGAACTACTGTATTCAGAGAAGAAATTTTACCGTTGATCCTTGCTGTGTATATAAAATGAAGTCTATGTGACATGTATTTTTCAGATAATTGCAACTATTTCCCCAAGAGCTTCATGTAGGAAATTCTCGCTGGAGCCCTACATAATTTGTACCCTCTGGCCTTAAAAAAAATAAAATAAAATAGTTCATTGAAATCCTGGTTTGAAGTGACCTCAATCTATTTACACCAGTCTTTGAAAAATTTGCTGTATTTTTACAGAGACTATTGCTGGTTAATATAATGACAGTCTCACTTCCATTTTGAAGATTCTGTTGAAATACGCACAGCATCTGTGCACCTATTAATCTTTTGTACTTATGCAGGATCATATTCCTTTTTGGATTGCCTATGTTTAATACATGGGTTAGTTTGTCAAAAAGTCACACTCAATGAAATAAGGTCTTCTGAGAAAATGTTTGGCATACTAACATAATTTGTTATCTACCATAGAGTAACAGCTGATTTTACATGTCTTGATACAGTCCACTATATTAGTATTTTACATGGCACAATATATTAAAATCAATACAGTTTTAAGACAAGCAGTCCACTATGAAAAAAGCTGCCATGAATATGCAAGACCAAATATATAGTATATGGAAATTCCACCACAGATATTACTCATTTCAGCCCTGCATTGCTTTTCTGTTCCAATAATGAGCAGAATGATGATCTGCAGTCCCATGAGTTCAAAAAGGCTGTCCATGAAGTGAAGCCGTTTCAGAAAAAGTTAACAAATAACTAACTTCTTGATTTGCTTTTCCTCCCACCTGTGTTGCAGCTTTGCTGTACTTCTGTCTTCATTCATCCAAAGCCAATGAATCGTGTAGCTGATAATGCATATATATCA
Source organism: Chrysolophus pictus (assembly GCA_037305975.1). Lineage (NCBI taxonomy): Eukaryota > Metazoa > Chordata > Aves > Galliformes > Phasianidae > Chrysolophus > Chrysolophus pictus. Next base: position 34,382,971 of record CM074576.1, on the reverse strand, counting down.
ACCTGTTCATAATAATTACAGTTGGGATTGCCGTGCTCAGTAGTATTCCCTGTTGCCTCCAGTTTAGCTAGTAGTGGCTAACAAAAGCTGTATTTAAGGAAAAAAGGAAGAGGACTTATTAAAAATACCTAAATTGAAGCGCAGTCTCAGTAGAATGCCAAGAGCTTAGGGTATCCCATAGCATAGCAGACAGAAAATAAAAATCTCAGAATTCTCTGTCTGGGATTGAAATACTGCATAGTAGCACATCTTTCCAGAATGCTGCATTTTCAGTTTAAAATTCTGCACCATGTATTTGAGGGGAGTCAGTTCCAACAGTTTAATGTAAGCATTATATAGACACTATTAGCATTGTTGTGACTGTACTTACATCTTGTAGAATATCACAGATCTTCTCAAAAGTTTCCTTTTTAGTGTATACTGGCTTATCATTCATTTACAACATTAGATATACATTTTATTTATATGTTTAGCTTTTATAAGATTTTTTTCCTTCCTAGAACACTGAAGAAAGTTACTGGCAGGTTTGATAAACGGCATTTATACCTATTGTCAAAAAAAACACAACTATTTACCTGCTTTCCCTTTAGCATTCCAAGCTATGGAAATAAAGAAGCTCAAAAATGCAATAGATAAATGCAATAGATAGTTATTTCTATCTAAGTTCTATTGATGATCTAAGATTTTTATATAAGTATAATGTGAAAAATGATCAAGATGCAAAAACATTTTCTTTGACTTAACATTAATTTTTGTTTCCTACTGTGGCAGGTTTTTTTTCTTTTTTGAACTGCTGACATTTCTTTATGTGATCCCAGTGTGTACTTGTGCCATGCTTTATTATTCATAATTCTTTTTTTTTCTTTACTTAATATTTGGGCAGCTGTTGCATACTGATTTCTTATTCACTTTCCTTGCTATCCCACCAGTAAGTTTTGTGCATGTTGGGGAATAAGTAAAAGAATGTTTTAAAACTAACTGTAACAAACTATCAAGACATCTTATAGTGAAGATCAAATGGGATGCGGTCTCTAAGCAAAGCTAAACAAGTACATGATATAAAATTTGAAGAGTAAAAGTCATCACCCAGTAGTGAGTTGTTCGTATCAATTTGAAATAGCAGAGTGGACAAAAATTCTATTTCTTAGTTTTTAATTCACCTAATTAAAAATCCCATTCTTCATAAAAATAAAATGGTAAATAGTGTATGTATTTGTAATATAAAATAAACAGTTAATTGTCTTTTATAGTAATTGCGGTGCACAGTGGGAGAAAAGGTGAAGTTGTCATTTTTTGTCTTTTACATTCTTTTCAAGAGCATGAAGAGAACACAACATAAATATTTGTTTAGTTGCCTTTCCATTTAAGTAAATACTGCATGAAATTATCCCACAGACCAACGTGCAGTGTTTCTTCTTTGAGCTTTACAAAGTCATGAATAAACATTTTTTTATTTAATTTCATTTGCTATGCAGTATTTTTGTGCTTTTTATAAGTTGTCTATCTTTTTTGGGAGTAGTTGTGTTGTTTTCATCTCTAATTTAATTAAATTGTATTTGCATTGTAAATAGCCTTAGCATAAATATCTGATGCAGCGACTAGAAATAAAAATGGAAGCAATACTGTTGCTATATTAACATTATAGAGAGTAGTTAAGATGAGGGTTTTTTCTTTTATATTTTTTATTTTTAATACTGTTGATTACTGACATTTCTATTTTTACTGTATTTGAAGTAGTAATTAAGTATTTCTTGATATGTTAAAATATTCGGGTTAGTTACTGATATCTAAATTTCACTTTGCTTTTATGTATGTGGCAGAATGGCATGCATTTCAGTAAAGTTAGCTAATAGTTCTAAATCAAATTACATAATTTATATATATTTTAAATGAGTATATTTTAGAAATATATTCTAAGTCTCTAATTTACTTAAACTAAATTACATGTTTGACCTTAAAGATAATTGTGCATATGTTCTTAAATGAAAATCCCAATTAATTTTTGGAGAAGGAGAGATGGAATGCACTTGAGTTGCTTCCATCAGCAGTTTTGGAAACTATGTTATTAGATTGAGTCAAAAGCATTATTGGCTGGTTGGTAGGTTTTTTTGGCAGGTTTATTTGGGAGATTTTTGAAGAATGTGTTGTATATCTAAATGTTTAGTTTCAATGAGACAGTGATATAAAAGCAGAAAAAACAAACAAACAAACAAAAACCACAACAACACTGAGCTGCTTTGTTTCATACTTTTAATTCCATAAGAAATTGCATGTCCTTAGAATAATCTTTAAATTAAAAGAGGCTGAGAAAATTTGATGACAACATCATGATTTATCTAGAGTGCTAATATACACAGAAAATACTTGGAAGTGTATATAACACAGAAGGAATTATCTTGACACTTCATTTATTGGAAATGAAAAATGTGTATGAATTACAGATCTATGCTAAGTTAAAAACCACGGATTTGAATGGATTAACTGAGTACTCTTGCAGCCTTAACAGCAGCATACAGCTTTCTAATTCATGCCAAAGAAGATTTTCAGAAACTTTCACGGATGCATGAGAACATGGAAAAACTGTATCAGAACGTGATGGGGTATTTTGCAATCGATCAGAAGAAAGTTTCAGTGGAGGAGTTTTTAACCGACTTAAACAACTTCAGGATGATGTTCATGGTATGTTTATTTATTTATTTATTTATTCCCTAACATTTCTTAAAAATTAGTTTTGTAGTCTTGAAATTCTTGAACAAAATAAAATAATTTTCTTCTGCCTCAAACAGTATCTGATGCATATAACGGAAAGTTTTTGTTCATCCTAAATTCTACTAAGTTACGATAATTAGGTTTTGAGTTATTATTTTTGGATTATTTCTTTTTGAAAGAAATGGAAATTCTTTATAATGATGCATGTAATTTAAAACTGAACATCTTACGTTTATTTATAACCTGAATAGGAAAAATATGAAACTCCACTTTTCTTAAAACTGCTCCTTCTTTTTAAAGGATGCTTGTTATTTATTTAAAAATAAAAAATAGCTGTCATTCTATTTATTCTTTTCCCATACAAAATACAAATCCAAAACTTTATTTTATTTAATGATAATGAGTTTCATGTTTCTCTGAGTTTGGTTTTTATGCATTTTTAAATCTTTCTTATCTTGCCTTTTAAAGAGAAGCAGCAAAGAATTATTTTATAGTTTTTTATGTCTTTATTATCTGATTATTTATGTGAGAAACAGCCATTAGACTGATGCAGGTTATTTTTAGATAGCTTTTCATAACTAAAGCTCAGTACATTGTCAAAAGCATAATTCAAAATCACTTTCAGTTAGTAGAGCTTTGCTTTAGAGTTATCTAAAACAGTCATAGATTGAGGTTAGTTCAATATTTCTTACATCACATGCCATCATCCTGCAACCATTATATATAAACATATATATAAACTTTCACAAATAGTGCAGTAATAGCTCAGCATAAGTTTAAACTTTTTTTGGAAATCTAAACTTTTCTTTAGATATTTTTTTGAGTCCCAACATATTTTCATTATGTTTACAAATACTAATAATAAACATTATTTAATCACAATGTGGTGTTTTTATTATTCTTTGTTCTACCAAAATATGATTTAAGAGTTTTAACAAGTGTTTAGAAATTTGTCACCATAGTATTTCTTTAAACATTTGGAGCTCTCTGTATATGGCTACAAACAATTGTCTTGGCAAATTTCAGGATAATCAGCTGTTCTCCAAAAGATATTGAAAGTTCTTTTAACATTGCCAGTATACTTCTTCTGAAAGAAGGATGATTAATTTGATGATACACTTCAGAATACATGCACAAGACTCTCATAACCCTCAATTTCAAATACCAAAGCAAATTTAGGGAAGTCTGAAATACTTTTTTGTAGCTCCTGTTTAGGATTAGTGAGGATCATTGTCTTGGTTATTTATAATTATGCTCAGATTGGTAAGGTTGTGGGGGCCAGGGAGAGTTTGTTGATTTTCTGTGATTTTTGTGGTCGTTGTTTCTTTTGTTTCTGGCTACTTCTGATTACATGGCTTAATTTGTAAGCTATGCTCTGCAGGAAGGAAATCTTAGAATGAGCTTTGTGATGTAGGCTGGTGCAGTGATCAAACTCTTCTGTTGATCTGTAGAAAGATTCAGTTGCTCATTCTGCCATCTTCATATTGCAGCCTAACACTTATCATTAAATATATTTAGGTTGGTCCTGTGTTTCCCAGTTCTGTTTATTTGTTGTTGTTGTTATTTTTTAATGTTTTCAGACATGTCACAGAGTATAGACAGGAAAAATACTCCTCCTGTATATACTGAAACTTGGTTTGAAATTCTTTTGTCCTTCCGTTTTGAGGAAAGTACTTAAAATGGAACACATATTTAGCAGAGGTATTAGGATGTGTAAAGATTATTGAAGCTCTGCTGCTTCAGAGTTTAATGACTAAAATTCTAGAAGGTGCCATCTTCAATCAAAATAATTTTGCTCAGCAAGCTACATGTTGCATGACATTCAACAGAGGTTAAGTGTTGGATCTGGATCCTCTACTTGGGTTGTAATAATCCCATGCAGTGACATAGAATTTGGGAATAGTGGCTGAAAACTTTCCCATCAGAAAAGGGTCAGGAGGTTCTGGTTGACAACTGGCTGAACATGAGCCAGCAGGATGCCCAGGTGATCAAGAAGGCCAATCGCATCCTGGTCTGAGTGTCCATCCTCATGTATGCAGCACTACTGAGACCATGCCTCATATCCTGTATTCAGTTTTGGACCCCTAACCACAAGAAAAACACTGAGTTGCTCAAGTACTGAGTGTATGCAAAGGGGAGTAACAGAGCTGGCTCAAGAAACTAGAAAAGATGTGTTCCAAGGAATAACTAAAGGAACTGGGGTTGTTTAGTCTGGAGAGGAGGAAGCTGAGGGGAAACCTCATCTCTCTCTGCAACTATCTGAAAAGAAATAACTTCATGGTCTTGAGGGTGTTTTCCAAATGATTTGGTGATTCTGTATGCCTGACTTCAAAAATTCTAAATGTTATAAAATAGTTACATTAATTTAATTATAATTATAAAATTATAATTTTTAACCCACATCTTAAATGCTGTGGAATAAGAATTCTAAGTGCTCAGATTCATCTTGAACTGCAGATACAAAGTAGTGGTTGTCCTTTATCTTAATTTCTCCATAGTTGCTTTCTGTGTCCATAGAACTAGCACAGATACTAAGAACCTGCTTCACAGCTGTGTTATAAAGATAGATTCATTAATGCTTTGAAACAGTTAGCTGTTATTGATGAACATGATAGAAGAAACCTTGAGGAAAATTAATAATTCTGTCTTGCAGAGCACAATTTGAAGGCTATATGAAGAAGGTGTGTAGATAAGGCATGAAACCACTTATCATTCAATGACACTAAACAAAATATTGAGTAGTTGCTTGAGTTTTAGTCTATTTGGAAAAGATTTTTGGGATGCCTAGTGTGAGACACCTGAGGCCTAATTTTCAGAATTGTTTAGAATTGGTTTTGATTACTGACAGAAGTGAAAGGTGTTTGGAAAACTTAGCTCAAAAGATGTTTAAACTTAGTGCTACACCATTATTGGATTCTTAAATAGTCTATAACAAAAATACAGCTTTAGTCATTGCTACGCATGGGAAGATTAAGTTATGTGATCTCTGTTGTTGAGCAAAGCTGTCAATTTAAATACACTTTTATTCACTTAGGATACTTTTGTATTTTTCAGTTATTGAAAACTAAGCAGTTTAAAATCTGGACCCATAGTTTTCAAGTTAATAGCTAATACTGGAATGCACTTTATACTTCAATGTTATCTGTTAGCTGTAGCAACTAACATTAGCACCCTGTGACTACCAAATCTAGCACACATTTGGTTGGCTGAACCCAAAATATGGGTGAAGCGCCTTACCTTCAGTGCTGTAGTGCCTGCAGATAAATACACTTACTGCAGCATCTTATTTATCTGAAATGTCTGTTCACCTGTGCTTTCATACAGCTGGATGTACTGCTAGTAGGCTCACTCCTTCCCTTGAGAAAAACAGCTTTTTGAAATAATGTGAAGCAATTGTAATATTTTTCCTTCTTATTTTTCTCTAATGGTTAGAATTTTCCTGCAGTAGTCTGTGTAGGAGAAAGCAAAAGATTTTTTGAATCAGCAACTTTTAAGTGCAACACAGCATACTAATCGCAGAACTACAGAAACCCCTTGCTCCTATTGCTACTAGATTGCTTTGCAGCAGAAATGACAGAAAAGTTTGAATCAGTGCTATAGTAAAAGCATACACACGGAAGAAGACACTAACATTTGTTTCCTAGATGCTAGAGCATTTATCTTCTGTATTATACAAATACTTAAAAATCACAAATGATCCAGAAAAGCACAACAGAGAACCCAAAAATACCTCCATCCCAGAAACTGTAAGCGTTGGCATGTTATGCAAAATAAATACTTCTGTAGCCCTTCTGAACAATAACTTTGCATACTGTGTTGGTATATAGTAGATGTGGTCAGACTGTGGGTAGTGTTTTAGGCTTTTTGAGCAATCTAATATTAAGAATTTATTTATTAAAAAATGCAATTGTCATGAGACGTAGAACATTTAGGGTAGGATTTGATTACAGGAGATAGACTTCTAAATGAAGTGCAAATCTGTATCTTGCTTTATCTGATGGCATGTAGTCAGTTTTTGTTTAGTTGTTTTTTTCGAAGGAGTCTGTCAGCAGAAATACCTATGTCTTGGAGTGATGTCTCAAATGGTGTTTGAGGCATCATCAGTCTGAAATTCTAAGTTATGTCACAGGACTTGTGGGAGGCTGTTGTCCTACTGAGGGAGAGGCTGAAAGCAGGATGTGATGCTCCAGAGCAACGAGTGTGCACTGTATATGAAGGTGTGAGCTACTAAACTAAGTCCTGTTGATCATTTTAATTAGAAGGGAATACGTATCTAAATTTGCATGGTTACAAGCTGAGACTGAGTTCTACTGATACTATTTTGGGGAAAAAATGTTGATGTGAAGTAGAATTTTCTTTGATGACTCCATTAGGCAACTACGTAATTCCTTCCAATACTGTACTTGTGCTCAAGTCCCTTTAGAGTTTTGCTGTCTAGTTTATTTTACTGAGTGCTCAGTCTGAAAATCTGCAAACAATTTGTTAAAATTAATTCAATCTGAAACTTTAGCATTCTTTAGTAGGTTTCTCCCCACCATCCCTGTCAAGAAGACTGACAGGGATGACCCTAGAGAAGATACTGGGAAAGTAAAGTTTTGCTGTATTTTAAAAAAATCCTTTCATTTCACAGTAATTTTTCATGATTGAAAGCTTTCAAATTTTAGTTTTCAAGGAGGAGCATTTCCTTATAAAATCCATGTATATTTTTTCATTATAAGAGAATAATAGAATGGCCTGGGTTGGAAGGGACCACAAGGATCATTAATTTCCATCCCCCTAACCCTCCCCTGCCACATGCAGGGGCAACAACCTCTCCATTTAATACTAAACCAGGCTGCCCAGGGCCCCATCCAATCTGGCCTTGAACATCTCCAGGGATGGGGCATCCACAACCACTCTGGGCGACCTGTTCCAGCACCTCACCACTCTCGTAGTAAAGAACTTCCCCCTGACATCCAACCTAAATCTTCCCTCCTTCAATTTAAGATCATTTTCCCTTCTTCTGCTGTTATTTACCCTTTCAAAGAGTTGATTCCCCTCCTGTTCTTATAGTCTCCCTTTATGTACTGAAAGGCTGCAATGAGGTCATCCCGCAGCCTTCTTTTCTCTAGGCTGAACAAGCCCAGCTCCGTCAGCCTGTCTTCATAGGGGAGATACTCCAGCCCTCTGATCATCTTTGCTACCCTCCTGTGGTCCCTCTCCAACAGCTCCCTGTCTTTCTTGTACTGGGGGCTCCAGAGCTGGACACAGTACTCCAAATGAGGCCTTACAAGAGCAGAGTAGAGGGGGAGAATCACCTCCTGTCCCTGCTGGCCACCCCTCTTCTGATGGAGCCCAGGATACCATTTGCTTTCTGCGCTGCAAGAGTATACTGCTGGTTCATGATAAGTTTTTCATCCATGAGGATCCCCAGGTCCTTCTCCACAGAGCTACTCCCAAGGACTGCTCCTTCCAGTCTGTATCCCAGGATGCCTGGGATTCTTCCAGCCCAAGTGCAAAACCTTGCACTTTGCTGTGTGAAGCCTCATTAGATTCACCTGGGCCTTCAAGTCTGAAAAATCTTATCTTTCATCACTGTCTATTGCAGTGATGTTACAAGCAGTGCCTGTGCAAATATTGCTATAATCCATATTTATCTATGCTGCATTGAATCATAGAATCATAGAATCATGTAATGGTCTGGATTGAAAAGGACCTCAAAGATCATCTAGTTTCAGTCCCCTGCTATGGGCAGGGTCACTAAGCACTAGATCAGGCTGTCCTGGGACAGAAGAATGGATTCTTCAGTCTATTCTTACATTTTCTCAAATTGCAGGCTAGAGATTTTTCTTCTAAAAACAACATCTAACTATCATTACAAACATGCCAACTTTCCATAAGAACATAAGAAAATTTTAAATATTTTGTAGGAGGTGACAACTTTGATCTGTTGTGAAAGATGGGACGTTGTATGTAATTGCAGAGAGAAAATTTATGCAATGAAGAATAATATGCTAAGTTAGTTTTTCTTGTAAGACCTTTAAAATTACATTAAGAATCCTCCCTATATGAAACATCTTTAACACATACAGAAATTAAAGAAAATTTTGAGCACGTGTTGGCACATGTATTGCAGCTACAATGCACTTTACATTTGATGTAACTCACATAGCTACGTACCAGCATACACAGCTGATATCAAAATAGTGAAGTTTATCTTAAAAGCACTTTTTAAAAATATTATTGAAGCTGATGTTTTTTGGTTAGTGTCTAGATATGCCAAAGAATGATTTTAAAACTCTGAAACTCTGTGTTCAATTTTGGCTTCATTTGAAGATTTGGAGTACTTATTTATGATTCAAAATAAGGAATGTAGTAGGAATATTAACCAGAAAAATAGAATTTATAAACTCAGTGAACTAATGCTTACATAGATAACAATAAGAAAAATAAACTAATAAGTCACCAAAGCAATTTTGTTTTCTTTGTCTTAGTAGTGTTATGACAAAGAATAGATCTTGAAATTCCTTTAGAACTACATGTAAAGAACATACATTTATAGTTTTCTGAAAACAGGTAGTTTAAATATTCTGACTTCTTCCTTCACTAATATATATAAGTGTAATTCTTGCTGAAATTTATAATCCCATTTGTAGACGATTAGTATGCTTTTAATGTATTTATTCTGAATTTGCTTGTTCTTCTGAATAAAATGTACTGTAGTATGTTGAATGTAAAATATTTGATAAGATTAGTTAGAACATTGAATTTTTAAGTTTTCTTTGTTTTTAAGCTCAACTTTTGCTAAGAGCAACCCTTTTTTTTTGCACAGCAAGCAGTAAAAGAGAATATAAGAAGGAGAGAAGCAGAAGAAAAACAGAGACGTGCTAAAATAGCTAAGGAGAAAGCAGAAAAAGAAAAACAAGAAAGGCAACAAAAGAAAAAGCGTTTGTTAGAAATGAAAACAGGTGAGTAATGTAGAAAGGTGAGGTTGGCGCGAAGGTTGGTGTACCTTGAATCACAAATAAGTTCAGTTACACTGAGAACCTGTTATGTTACCTGCGAATAAATATTCTCCAAGTCATAAAGCCATTTTTATTTCTTTTAACTAAGATTACATATTCGTTTTGTTCTTTTAAGAGAATAAGTCTGGTCTGAAGTACTATGGATTCTTCTTTGAATACGTCAGTTGTTATTCCACCAAGTCCCTATTGAAACACCTTCAAAGTAACCTCATCCATGCATTTTTAAAGTTATTCATTTATTCTGTGTTGTCTTTTGTACCAAGAGACTGCAGACACTGTAAATTCCCTGTTAGTAAAGAAGATCTCTGATGATTCTCTATACTGCTATATTTTATCTTAGATTGAGCTTCTGGAATCCTTCAGAATGATATATGACTTTCAGTGTAAATTATCATGAGCTACTTTCATTTTTTCTGAGCAGATCTCGTTACACAGTTCCCCACTCAATCCTTGGTTCACACCTTTGGAATAAATGATTATCTGTCTCTTCCACGTTTCACTAATATCCAGAGTAGATGTGTGCCTTGAGGTGTGATACTAAAGTTTTCTATTAAGATAGAAATCAAGAGACTCTCCTCGAAACAAAGAAATGTAAATTTTTTAGAAGTAAATGTGACACTCTTTTAAAGTTCAAAGAATGTAGTATAGAAGACTTGAAAGAGGGTAGAAATAGTGGCTGTATTCTTGCATGGTTGGAAGTGTTTCAAAAAAGATTAGTTATTCTTCTCTAAGACATGTTCTAAGAATGACTGATAGTGCTTTGGATATACAATTGATAATCCTTTTGGGAAAACTAAAGTTCTTTGCTGTTTCATTTTTCCTGTATTTGTGTTGAAACTTTCTATGAAACAGGATCCAGTGTTATAGACTTCTGAGTCACATGCCCGCATGTGTATACGGGCCTCTGGTAGCTAAACCCACTCCTTCAACTACTGTGGCTGTGAACTATATGCATTTGTCATCCAGAAATCATCTAAATCATTGAGTAAATAGCTACTTTGTCTGTTAGTAGATTGTTTTTGTTTGTTTGTTTTAATAGATCACATGAATGTACAGAAAGATTTCTTTCCTTCGTTAGCAGCTACATAAGGCCCTCATCAAATGGGAAAAAAGAATGTTGGAGTCATCTGAAACTATAAATGTATTGGATCTGATATTTGTTAAATTGGCCACTGCTGCTGTTGGTTTATTTTGTTGTTGTTGTTCTACAGAGCTCTTTGCAAGGTTTCTTGTGCTTGTCACTTTGAATTGTCATTTTAAAAGTCTATTAGAAAACCCAAATTCTGGCAGTGGAAAGCACTTAAGGTAGATTTATTTGTCAGAAAGTACTGCAACAATGATATGAATAGTGGAAGCTTTGGGGGAAGGGGAGGTTGTTTATTTTTTTACTTTGGCAGTTTTATTGCAACCATATTTACTAAGAAGAATAGCAAAGACTTTTGAAAAAAAAACATAATTACTTATTTTCCCCTGTTTTCCCACCCACAGCTTGTTCATTGAAAGACTAAGTCTGCTCTTTAAGAATCTGTGAATCAATCAAAAAATGTTTACATCTTACCAACTGACAAATTTAACTAGACCCTCTCTCTGTCCAAGTACATAAACACTAATATCTAAGGGTGACAATGTGGAGTAACTGATTTTCTGCTACATTTCACTTCTTATAGGGTTTCTAGATCACATATTGGATTTGTAGGAACATTATTTCAAATGTTGTGTGAATGAAGCCACTCAAAACTCCTTGATGTCACTATCCCAGAAAACATTTTCTTGCATTTAAACAGATGGATACTTGTACTAACTGATTCTATAAGGCATTTTTTTAACTGAACAGATCATAGTGTACTCTGCATCTCTACTTTCAATTTTCAGTAACATCTTGTTTTAACTGCAAATGACATGAAGGTTAAGGATGCCTATGTATCACTGTGCTATATGCCACTACTGACTTTCTTAACTTTTTCTGTTACACTTTCAAACAGAACTTTATTAGATTGATGCTTATTCTTAGATATTATATTTCATTATCACTTCAAATTATTTTTTACTTTCCATCACTATCAGTATGTATTCAAGCAGTCAGTCCTTAATATTTGTACCCTAAATCTGATGTGAGTTAAAAAAAAAAAAAAAAAAAAGCCAAAAACATAGAGCTACTTTTATATAGTGAGTAGTGATAAGCTACCATTGATTGCTGGCAAGATGACGTGAACAAATTTGAGAGCCCTTCAGCAAGAGAAGACAGAATTGGATTTTTTCTGTTTTCTCTTTCTCTCCCTACTCATACTCTAGCAAGGTGGCTTAGTTTCTAGACACTTCCCAACCTTTGTTCTGTTATCCTTAAATTGCATGATCTATAGTCCTTTAGAGGGCATTCCCAGGCTGTAGTAGTGCCTTCAGCTGATTTTTTTTTCTTAGCTGCCAGTTCTTTTCTTAAATATTAGAGCAGTCTTTTCTATAACTTGCTTTAAGTTGTGCATTTTTCAGTGACTATTAATTGCCGAATAGTGACTACAGTGTGTTTGCAGTTCTGGAGCTCCAGCTTTCAGAGTGTTTCCAATAATTCAAGGCCTGAACTGCTATCCAGTGCTTAAACTGGGTTTATATCATCATACTGAACTTCTTTTGTTAACCAGGTCTTGTTTATAACACAGATGCTTAAGTCTAGAATCTCTTTTATTCTTGAAGTCCCATTCTTTGCATTGCTTCATCTCTCACCTGCTTTTGAGATTTATTTGAAGAGTAAGGTTGTCTTGTCTATGGTGTCACCAGATGCATGAGGCAATTTATGTCTTGAATAAGTGACTTATATAATGCTTAAAAAAAAAGAAGTTAGCTATTTGGGGAATATTACTTACTGTTATAACAGACTGAAGCTTAAATTCACATAATATAGATGTAAGTTTCAGATATTCCTCTGAGCTCCATCCTAACTTGAAAACTCAGTAAAAATTCTTTACTTGCATCTGTGAAGACAGTCTAAACTATCACATACTATGGTTACAAAGGTAAATAACTTGTAGAAGGGGATCTTTATGTAAATATCACTTGTCTTCATACTATTAACATTCAGATACATGCTTTCTTGTGTTGTTCAGATTCTCAGCAGAAAACACATCAATCAATTATTTTGATCTTATCACAGTGTAAAGAATCCTATAACTGTGATAACACCAGCAAAATTTATTGTAATATAATTGAGAATTCCATCATTGTAGCATCTTCATTGTATCTTTCCTTGAATACTATTTAAACAACAAGCCACGCTTTAATCAGTGGATATTTACAAAGGATGCCCTTCCTTATACTAAAGCAGTGAAGTGATGTCAAAATGATTTCTTAACATTCTATATGGGAAATCTGATGTTTAGTTTGTTTTCATTGCAGTTTCTCAGTTTCACTTTTACCACAAGAAACTGGGTTTAAATTCATGTTTCAGTTGATTTAGAAAGTTATAGCTTAATTTGAAGTCAGTTTTGCAGCATTCCTTTTTGCAGAGCTTTTTGTATTGTTTACATAGTTTGGGGGAAAAGGGGGTCACATATTTTACAGATTTGCTAGAAGTATTTTATGCTTTGATTCTTCTTTGTTACTGTCAGCTACATTGTGAAATATGAATATTTTCATTAGTTAAGAAGCGCTCTGCAAAACAAAAAGGCACTGAGTATCCCAGCACTGACAATTTAAACAATGAAAATTGTAAACATAATTAATTAGAATTCTGATTCCATCGGATAAAATTAAACAACACTCCCTATATTAATAGGTGCCCTCAAAGACCCTATTTTCCCCATCTGGTGTAAGGCCACCATTTTATTAATTTCATCTCGCTGGGGATGGAGAATCAATAGTTCTTAATGTGATCCTCCCCTCTGAGGGGAAAGATCACAAGTATTGCATACTATAAAAATCAGTTTCTGATCCATAACAATGGAAATGTCATCAGTGATTTCTAACATATGTGAATAATCTATTGTCTGTAGGGTGATTTTCTACAAAAAACTCCAGTTCTGGACAACTGTAGGATTATTACTAGATTTGACGTATTTTGGTATATATGTTTTGTGCAATTAAATGTACTGTTAAGCGGGCAAAAGTTCTGATAATCCTATATATGAAGAAATCCTGAAAGTATGGCATTAATATCCAACAAGTATTTTGTGTGAGGTCTCTCTAGGGAGTTTTCCCTTTCAGAATTTCCCTACCGTTGATAACACTTCCTACTTGTGCCCTGACTTTTTAGTTGCGCCACTGATACTTATGTGTGCTCTCTTCAACAAGGGGACTCCCGAGGTAACATTTTTGTCATTTAAATTTATTCTTAGGGACTTAAGCAGAAGGAATTACGGGACTGTATGTCATTGTCTAGTTACTTACTAATATTAATACTCTGTGGGCAGTTAACAGTAAGCTCATGACGAAGTTGGATTGCAGATGTAATTTTGCTTCATACACCACTTGGAAGAAAGAAAGGAAGGAAAGAAGGAAAAAGAAAGAATGCATGAGGAACAAGGCATGACAAAAATTCACCATGAATACACAGGAAAGTAGACACAGCAGACACGAGCTGATATGTCACTAAGTATGAAGCTTGTTTTTTAGCTGCAACTATATTGCCTTGGCAGAAAAGCATAAATTATTGAAAGCAGATGTTCCCTCAAGAATATTTGTCATGTTTGTACTTGAAACTAATGCAGAGAATGATAAATATGCAGGTATGTTTCATTAAAAAAAAATAGCCTGAAAAACAATGTGCAATACGTCTTCAGAGGCCACATCAAAAGTTGAGATACAGCAAAACCTCATCGCATCTCACACTGTAGGATGTTCAGGGAATTAGATACTTGTAGTACAAAAAGGAATAGAACTGATCAGAGAGTATATTAGTTAGAAACCAACTAGTAGTCGTCACAAGTCATATTCTGCCAAGATCTCAAGGGTGCTAAATCTTCTGAAATATACAGTAATTAGTTTATGCACTTGCTAGTAATCCGTAGACTCAGAATGCAACAGTTACTGTTCATTTGTATGAAGTATTTGTACTAAACTGCAAAAAAAAAAAAAAAAAAAAAAAGATTTAGCAGAAACATTTTTTTTTTTCCTGAAAATTTTACTTAGAAGTGAAACCTATGGGGATAGTAGCTGAACGGCATTTGGGAAATTCATGTTTATATAAAGGCATGGGAAAAAATAAATAACAGCAAATTTTGAGTGAAAAAAAAATAGTCAAAACAAACAGCACTCTTTAAAAAAAAATCTACAAACATATCTTTATTGACTTTTGTTCTCACAGGACTTGTCATTTATGTGATAGCAGTAAGATTTCTAAACAAATGTGTATAATGCTTGAAACTTTAAACAGTATACCTTTAAAAACAATGGGAATCTCTGGAGCCATGTTTGGAACATTTTGCAGACATGCAGATAGCAGTATTTTGATTGAGCATTCATTTCCAGGACACTGGGGCCTGTCCTGTTTATTATCTTTACTGATGACCTGGACAGAGGGATTGAACAGACCCTCAGTAAGTTTGCAGATGACACCACGTTGGCGATCTGCCTGGGGGTAGGAAGGTCCTACAGAGGGATGTGAATAGGCTGGATAGCTGGGATAAGGCCAGTGGGATGAAGTTCAACAAGATCAAGTACAGGGTCCTTCACTTTAGCTGCAACAACCCCACACAATACTGCAGGCTTGGGGCAGAGTGGCTGGAAGACTGAAGAAATGGACCTGGGGGTGTTGGCTGACCCTTGGCTAAACATGAGCCAGCAGCGTGCCCAGGTAGTCATCCTGGCTTGCATCAAAAATAGTGTAGCCAGCAGGAGTAGAGAGGTGATCATCCCTTGAGTGCTGTGTTCAGTTTTGGACCCCTCACTACAAGAAAAACATCAAGGCTCTATAGTGTGTCCAGAGAAGGACAACAAAGCTGGTGAAAGATCTGGAGCACAAGTCTTATGAAGAGCAACTAAGGGAGCTGGGATTGTTTAGTCTGAAGAAGAGGAGGCACGGGAAAGACCTTATTGCACTCTACAATTACCTGAAAGGATGTTGTGGTGAGTTGGGAGTCAGCCTTTTCTCCCACGTCATAGGAAAAGAAGAAATAGGAAATATTTCTTTTCTGAAAGAATGGTCAGGTGCTGGAACGGGCTGTGCAGGGAAGTGGTGGAGTCACCATTCTTGGAGGTGTTCAAGGAACATTTAGATGTTGTACTGAGGGACGTGATTTAGTGGGGGAAAACTGGTGATATGTGGATGGTTGGACTAGATGGTCTTAGAGATTTTTTCCAAACTTGTTGATTCTACTATTCTATAATTCCTACTCCAAATACTATCCCTCATCTCCTCCATAAGCAAGGATATATTAGAGTCCTCTTTAATCTCTCTCTTTAATTACTTGTAAATGCCTTTTATTCTTCCAGTAGATTTTTTTTTCCCCTGAATCTTCATAAGTTTCTTCTTTCCAGTGGAAACAGAGAGAAGAAATCAATATAATTACCAAAACATAATTTTCTTTTCCTTAGTCCAAGGCTGTAAAAAAGCCAAGAACCTCTTCTGCCGTTGTTGGAAAGCTAGCAGAAGAGAAGGTCACGTCTCTGACTCTTCTTTCACACTGAATCTGCTGTTGCTTCTGTTTCTGTGCTGTTCACTGTGACACATATCTTCACCAAGCAATACAGCAGTGGTTTTGCAAAAGTACAGTGTTGTTATTGCATACCAAAATATTTGTATTCTGAAGCTAACAAAAGTTACATTATTTTTCTAGCAGCTTCTATTTACTGAAAACTGTTAAATGCAAATACAAAGTCTCTGAATCATAAACTGCTGGAGAACAAGACAGCATCCTTACGTATTTTATCTTAATATTAGAATGTGTTTATTTTGACCTCTTTAAAGATGTTTGCTGCCAACAAATGCAGGGGTAGGTGGTCCTTTGAGCTGATCCTCCCTGGTATTCTTGTGCACTTATAGCTGCTAAACAGAAAGGGCCTTGCCTACCCAACACTGCATGGAAGATTTCCTGTGTCTAAGTGCAGTTGTGTCACCAGTCAGAATGTTCTCACTCCACAAGTGCAAAATAAGTAACTTTTAAAGTTCCTTCAGCCTCTCATTTCTGTAACACAGCTGTCAGTGTGAGTGATCATTGTGTATATTTTCTAATTTATTAGTTGTTTATAAGTTGGAATGGCAATAGTAATGTACTTCTCTTTACTCAATGAACTCATTCAGAGGCAAACGGTAACAAAGAAACAGATGTTCATAGACATCCTCACATATAGAAGAATATCTGTAGCTGAATATAATATGAGAAGCTAATTTCACATAAGAATGCAAATAGAGTGGTTCTAACTGCTTTCTAAATGCAATTGTAATTGGCAAGTCTCTGCTAGTAGGTCTTTTTCATTTGTTTCTATTTTTTTTTACTTTCTGAAACAACAGCACTGGAAGTACTTGGTCTTGGCTGGTCTGAAAGATGGATTAATTGCAGTCTTTCTTGTCAGTGTCATCTGAGTTGAGCGGTAATGTGTAAAGAAAACAGAGAAATCATACATGAAAAGTAAAAATTTGACCTCTTTGTACATAGCTGACTTTGTTCTATTAGCTGTCCAATCAGATCATAACCAGATCTTAATCTTAGATAACAGTGCTTTAATATGGTCTGTTTAATTATAAGTAATTAAATAGAAGTAACAAAAACTTTGCATTTAGAATAATTTAGCAGTTCTGTTTTTCTGCTAAAAAGAATAAAATAAAAAGAAACTGGATCATAAGAAGTTTGAGCTTTTAAACCGACTTTCTGAATATAGTAATGGGTAATGTAATAAAGCACACAATATCCTGTGTTGAGTAGGTATTATATGGAGGTAAACTATTTTATTTTCAGACTTTTAGTTTCTGATGATTTAATAGAAAGGTAACTGCTTTTTAATGTAGCCATATTTAGAGTTTCCATTGTGGTTACACTTGTTCTATCATTTGACTACAGTCAACAGAAGAAAAAAACCAAAAAGTTAAGTGCAATTTCTTGGATTTCAGTTTGCTTCCATTGCTCTCCTGTCTTGTCTCTGGGCACTTCTTTGATGAGTCTGGCTCAGTCTTCTTTACACCCCACACCCCCATCAGATGTTTAGACATGTTGACAGAATCTCCCCGAGCCTTCTCTTCTCTAGACTCGAAGAGTCTCACCTCTCTCAGTATTTCCTCACAGGAGAATGCTAACCATCATCTTCATGACCCTTGACTGAATTTGCTCAATTATGTCAATTCCACTCATCTTCCAGATGTGTCTCACCAGCACTGAGCAGAAGGAAAGGATCTCTTGCCTTGAACAGCTGGCAGTGTTCTTCTTTGGCTTTCTTTGCCCCAAAGGCACACTGCTGACTCCTGATGATTTTTTCATTTTCCTTTTTTGAATTTCATTAAGAATTCTGTCTCCTCATTTCTCCAGCTTCTCAAGGTCCCTCTGAATGGGAACACAGCCATCTGGTTTATCAGCCATTCCTCTGGATTTTGCACTATATGCAGACTTGCTAAAGGTCCTCTCTGTCTCATCATGTTTTTTCACGAAGTTTGAGAATAAGATGATTTGATTACTTAATGGGAAATTGGGATCCAAAAGAGATGCAGAAATAAGACAGAATGAAACCAACTCTCCTCAGCTAGAAGATTTATGGAATTAGGTGCTACAGCTTGGAGAAGAGAAGGCTGCAGGGTAACCTAATTGCAGCCTTTTAGAACCTAAAGGAAGCCTGTAACAGGAGGGAAGTCAACTCTTTGAAGGGGTAGATAATAGCAGGACAAGGGGAAATGGTTTTAAGTTGAAGGAAGGAAGATTTAGGTTGGATGTCAGGGGGAAGTTCTTTACTATGAGAGTGGTTAGGTGCTGGAAGAGACTGCCTAGAGAGGTTGTGGATGTCCCATCCCTTGAGGTGTTCAAGGCCAGGTTGGATGTAGGTGTTTTTTCCTGAAGTTGCCTCTGAGGAAAGGCAACTGAATAGCAACATTCCTGACAGAAGCTGAGTTTAACACTTTTTAATTATAAAGGGAAAGGGAACTGTCCTTTCAGCCAATCCATTCCAGGCTTATTTGACAGCTATTTCAACTTTGCACTTGTACATCAGAAGTTTTCTTTTCTGCGTGTACTGTAACAACATTCTTACAGTTAATTAGGGTCAAAGGAGCACTTACGCTGTGTTAGGAGTTAATGCTCTAGTTCATGCAGCGTTACTAAAATTCCACCATATCCTGGGCAAAACTAACCTTCACATCCACCAACAATTTCTGTGTAAGATTGTATCTGAATCTCACTGGAGTAAGGAGTCACAGTTTAGGGGGGTCACAATAATGCACATTTTGAAACATTTCTTTCTCTAGAAAAGGATGTTTCTGCTATTCTTGCATTGACTATATGAACCTTAATAAGAACTCCTGCCCTGTTCACGTGCATGTCTGAAAGTGCTTGAAAGTTATACGTCAGTAGTATGAATGTTTCACAGAATCTTATTGCCTGAGAATCTTTTTAAAACTGAAAAAATTGAACCAGTTCCAAACACTGGGGCTCACTCCTGCATTGATGGCTTCAATTATCTCCCTGTCCCTGTCCTACTCTCCAGAAATTAAGTTATCAAACACTAAACCACTGCTAAAACTTTACTCTTATGATATTTGGCCCTTTGGTTTTGACTCAAATTGGAACCCAATCAGTTGGGCATTGCTTTATGGGATGTACTCTTACAGTTGATCATTATTCAAGCAAACCTACAGTGGAGCACTTGAAAGAGAAAAAAAAATATTTTCCGCTTGCAGTTTTTTTTTTTTTCTTAAATCTTTTTCTAATCAGTGCTTAAGAGTATCTTAAGTTTTATCTTTTTCTCTCATGCTTAGCCTTGTGTGAATAATCTGGGAAATCTCTGCTATTGTCCCAAGACTGGTATTCACTTGCCTCAGAAGATTTATTATGTTATAGTGAAAGACTTGGCATAGCTAAGTCTAGAAGGAATTAAATTCCATTTCATCAAGAACTGGGCACAGTGTATTTGACCTGAATTATATACTCAGCTGAAGAGGGAAAACCAAAACAAAGAAGTTAATATTTTAGTGAGAAAAAAAAATTATTTATCTATCTATCTATTTATTTATTTATTTTGCTAACTACTGAACTGTGAGACCAGGACTTGATTACTCAGACAAGAAGAACAAACCCAGTAGCTTCAGTGCTACGAGTTTATTTTTGAATTACATAAAAGCTAGAATGATGCCATGATACCTGGATTTATTTCAAAGATTATATCAAGTCTTTGCTATTTCAGATAACTTATGAGTATCCCCTGAGTTCTTGCACCCTTTTCCTTCTGTTGCATTTGTGAAATATGAAGATGTTGTGGTTTTACACTGACAGGCATCTTCCACCACGCTGCTCTCTCACCTCTCCTCCTCAAAAAGAAGAGGAGGAGAAAAGATGATGAAAAAAGGGTCATAAATAAGGACAGGGAGATCATGCACCAATTACCATCACAGGCAAAACAGATTCAGAATAGGAAGATTAATGTAATTTATTGCCTATTACTAACAGACAAGAGTGATGATAACAGTATGGGTATTAATAGCTAGCTATACGACCTCATAGAAGGTGGTGTAATGAACTGCTGATTTAGGCATCAAAAAACAGCATTTGGAGCCTCACTGAAGATCTAGAAGTTTGAAAAACAAGCTTTCTGCATGTTTTAGTACAGAATAACAACTGTGAATGTTTTTATTTGCAGTCATTAATTTTTCTTCAATAAATTCACAAATACTATAATGTTACTAGAGGTGTTTCTTTTTAAATTCAGTTTTAATTCAATTTTTATATATGCCATTCATTCTTCTATTAACACTTCTGCATGTCAATGAAAATATTAGACAATTTCTGGCTACAGTGTATTTCAGATAAGAAAGAAAAACAGATAGTACCCTTCAATATATTCCAGCTATGTGACGAAAAGTTGGTTTTGCAGTATTTCCTTTCTATTATTTAAAATTTGTAATATTTTTTATTCAATTGGTCTTTTTATTGTATAACAGATTAAGCACTGTTTTTTTTCTACTGAAATCTGTTATGTTTTTGAAATAACTATGCAATCCATAATAGTCTTAGAAAGACTTAAAATGAAAAAAGATGACATGCTGAAATAGAACTGAAAGCAATTTTTTATTTTATTTTTTGTTATTACTACTGCCTAAAACAAAGTTTATGAACTCTTCTTTCAAATAGTTATGGTTTTATTTTGGAGACTGTAATATTATTGAGTTTTTTTTGAATTGTTACTACCCACAACGCTTATAAACTTTCCTCCAAAATTCACGTACCTGAATGTAACTAATGGCTCGTTCCTCAAGCATCACTTTAAACTGAAACACTCACTGAGTTTTCATTTGACATGTGAATATTAAAGAATTGTACGAGATCAGATAGAAAAAAAAAGTTAACAGAACAATAAAAACCACCAAGAAGGTGAATATGCAATCTGAGTAATATTTTTTAAGTAAGTTAGTTGCTGTACTGGTCTGCTGGTCACGAGAGAGGAAACTTCACTGTGGTAAAGTACATTATACTAAATTCAAAGAAAGAAAAAAATCTGTCTTTACTTATATTCCATATCTGCCATGTATTGCATAGAAAATAAATGGGGATCAATGTTATGCAAAGTTATAAAATATTTGCTAATTTTCCATTATTTCTCCTCGTGTATAGCTCTTTAAGTCCGGTAGTTGAGTCTATTGAGAAAAGAGAAGAAATAAGGGTGTTCTCAGGTTATAGTTTCATCACTTTCAGGACAGCATCTTGGAGTAGTAGCACATGAAGTATTACAAAGAAGATTGTTCTTCTTAGTGGAATATATTTAATAAATTCCAAAAATGAAATGAAAATCATTCCCTAAACACAAGTATATGTATAGAATTAGCAAAAATTAAAGAATGGGTAAAATCACAAAAAACATGTTTATAAAAATGTAATTTAATTTTGAATCAATGTTACAGAACATGTTGTGAGCTTTAAATATGTTTATACGTGTATTTCTATAGATTTTTTGGGAAAAAAAAAAACTTTTTTTAATATTTAATGACATTTTTCAAAGCTCAGATTTTGAGAGTAGAAATGTGTTCACTAATATCTGCAAAATCATGTGATGTGTCTGACTGTATCCAGGGTGTATGTTGACCTTGGGAGTTTAGCCTTGTGAGACATAATGAGATTTCTGTCATGTAGTTAGTTCTTTATTGCTCTGTGGAGATTTTTCATTGTATAGGAAATCCATGGTGTTGTGGGGTTTTTTGTCCTGACAGGTGTAGAGACAAAGGATGAATTAGGTTAAAATATCTTAAGATTTCTGATATGTTTATTTGAGGAAATATAAGTAATGTTTTTAACACTTGTGTTTAGTTATAACATCTTGATAACATTCTTAATTCTTTCAGGGGGATATTACCCCCACTTGTGTAATATGATGAGAAGTATGTTCCTGGACTACATCAATATTGAACACAGGTCATTAAGTATAAAAGGAAAATGGCTTTTGATTAAAGATACCTATGGATATCATTTTATATCCTATTTAGTCCAATATTTTTCCTTCAGCTTCCCACCGAGAAACAATTTCAACTTTTTATAACAATAACTGAAATGATCTCTTTTGTCTAATACAGCAAATCACTTAAGGGACAGCTCTTGAAAGCTGACGTGAAACTGATTATTTGCAGTTGCAAAAGGGTACTGAAATGAAAATATGAGTGAAATGACATTTCATTTAAAGCTACAGTTGAGAAAGAGGAATGTGAAATGAATGAAATAAAATTTGGCCTAGTGCAATTGACAGAAGACCAAATCTGTTCTGTTTAGTTGTGAGAAAGCAATGTTCTGAATGTTAAAATTCAAATAACTTCAAATAAGTTTTAAATAACTGATTTTAATACTACTACGAATTATTGTTGTTTCTTATTGTTAATATTACTTATGCTTTCATATTGTTGTGGTTACCCAGAGGGTTCCTTTCCTTTCTCTTACAGAAGGGGAGGAGACCGGAGTGATGGATAGTCTGTTGGAGGCCTTGCAGTCAGGTGCAGCTTTTCGAGATCGAAGGAAAAGAACACCAAGGCCTAAAGGTGAATATTCTATTTTACTTTTTTTTTTTTTTTTCTGAATAAAGCTAAAATCATTATGGGTCCAGTGGACCAAAGGCTTTGGGGTTTAATTCTTTCTTGCAGTGATACCTATCTATCAGGAATGTTCAGGCTATTTTGCTGCTGTCTGGAGATCACTGTATTGAACTAAGTGCAGCCTGATTGTTAAGTTTTTCCATATAGCTATGTAAACTTTAAATTTTAGGGGTTTATAGTAATAACCACTGTATACAGGAGACAAAAGTCCACTTGTCCTGACAGTGTATCAGTTTATTCCACTGTAGATTAAACTACTGTAGTCCTAGAAATATCTAACTTTCAAATATTTCTGCTTGCTTATGTTGTTACAATACTCCATCCAGAAACTTTCAAAGAGGTGTTTATTTTCCTTTGTTTTCTTGCTTTTGCAGAAATACCACAAAATCTCAGTCCAACCACACAAAGGCCTGTGCTGAAAGCCTGTAACCATGGTAATGAACCATATTCATGAATTGCATGCTCTTTTTTAACTTAGCTTATGTAGTTGATCTGTGTTTTCAAAAGATGGCTGTGATATTTTCTATTTTCTGCTCTAGTGGAACACTAAAACAGAATTGGTACCTTGTTGTTAACGTTCATATGAATATTACACCATGAAACAGTACTTATTATGCTGTAAAGCTCTTCTGTCTTTTTTAAGTTCTTTATATTTGTTTAAAATTTGACCATAGTTTTCAATGCAGTAATTTTATAAACCTTAGGAACAATAATGTAAGACTTTTTAATCTATTATGTACTTTGTTAGAAAGCAGAGATTGTAGAACATTTAAAATGTTAAATATTTATGACACCAAATTATATAACCTTTTGCATTCCTTCTTTTTGTCTTGGTTTTCTTGGTGCTTTATCTGGAATAGTTTAAGCTGTCATTCATTAAAATATTTTAAAAATTATGTTGTATCAGTGAAGTAAGAGGAAATTAATCAGGTATTTCATGGAATAGTATTTCTCCAGAATTTGAGCATGGATCTTATGCATAAACTCCCAAACAATCCCACTCAATCAGTAGAAATATTCCTCTGCATAAAGTTACAGTGAGGGTATAGATGTTTTTTTAGCTTTCCTAGATAATCTGCAGAACAGTATTTTAGCTGCATTTTATCTAAGTCTCAAGAATCCAGATTGACTGTTTTCAGTGGCTTCTAACCTAGTGGTCTCAGTTTATTTACATAGTTTATTTTATTAAAGAAAAATTTTCATTAACCTTAAAGAAAAACAAAAGTCTTCATTTTGTAAGCAGAATGCATTATCTTTTGATATTTAAATACGCTTCATAATTTAAAAAGCAAATGCAATCACACTGAGGATATTAATTATACCTTGGTGTTTCTTATGTTTTTATTTCTTAAATGTCTGCAGTGGACAAAAAGACCATACAGAATTTGTCATTAAACTGAAAGTCAAATAATCTAGAGCCAGAAAGACAGGTGAAAGATAATTTAATTCACTTCTAGGAATTGGCCCAAGGAAGAATGAAGTAAATTTGGCAGGTGCTTGTCTGGCACATAACATACTGATATTTAAATAATGACTACAGAGCACATCTGAATTCTAGCTTGTAAGATACCACTTGATGGAACAGTTATGTTGATTGTTGCTTATTTTCAGCCCATTATATTCAGCCTATCTATCTGATAGATATCTATCTACAGGCAGTATAGTTTCTATTTTCAAACTATAAATGCATTTGGACAAACGTGAGGACTAAGTCTTTTGTCTCAGGTTAAAAAAAATAAAGAACACAGAACTTTAAATTCTGCAAAGCATGGGAACCGGTTTGTATAACTGATGGATATAATCTGGTACTCAAATTTGGCTAAAGATCAGATGTTTGTCCTAGAAAAGTAAAAGTAAACTCTTGGGTTTTTTATTGCTTTTAATTTAGCCATATTCTCAATAGAGCATCTTAAGACAATATGATTCTAAGATGTTTTACAATGAATGCAGCTTTTCTTGAGCCTGTCTCATTTTTTCTGGAGCAAGATAATACATTCCTGATCTTTCTTTTAAGGAATTCAGTACTATGTTGTTGATTTGTTTGCACTTGTCACAGTATCTAGGTGTTGTATCTAACTGTTTTGACCCAAACATAGCACTGAACTTGATATAATTTCTAGTAAAATATATGGGCATAAATTGCTTGGAGTTTATCTTGTAAATTTTTTTTTTTTTTTCTTTCTTCAGCTGTTGAAAGCCTATGTAGGAGAATGTTCTGTCTGATCATTTATTTTGTTTTAGGAAATTAGAAATTATGTACGTTGCATATTATCTAGAATGTATTCTAGACTCTCAGTAGCAAAGTTTGTTTTTAGCAACCTCACTGAAGTTAGTAGAGTTGTCACTCAAACCAAGACTTACAAAGCTTCTTTAATTTTCTGTTACGAAGGAGTTGAGCATTTTATAATGTCAAGTTTGTTTTTTTCAGTTTCGTCCTCTTTGTAATTTGTTTCTTTTGCTTTTTATCTAACGTGGATAAATATGCAGTAACTTATTGTTTCTACATATACTAGACATTATGATTTATTTTCTGTAGCTCATTTTATATATTCTCTATAGTAAAAAGTCTCTGATTTCAGCTTCCTTCATAAAAATTGGAGTATGTCATTAGACAGAAAGATTGGTTTGGCCTTTAATTGATTGGCTGTTTTTCCCAACTTGAAATTTCAAATGAATGCTAAATTTTGTATCAGTGTGCCAAAAAAGCTACTACCTTAAAATCTGTGGAAAGCGATAAAGCACTTTTCTTGTTTGATTCTTCTGATGAGACTAACAGATTCACTTACAGTGGATATGCTTTATTAATACACATTGCAGATTCATACCTAGAGTGTACTTCTTTGACTCATAATACAGTCAGAAAGAATTACAAGTCATGTGTTGAAATATCAACCTACTGAATGATTCAGAGTGCAGCAATCTCTACTGGGCAGATGCCATCAAGTTCTAACTGATCTTTCTTGTTTAGAAACAAAATAAAACCAAACAAAAACTGTTTAGTCTTTATGATTAAAGATTTTTCTTTTAAAAAAGTGAAATAAAATTGTACCCCAGCACAGTAGATGTAAAAAACAGTGACTTCATATTTCATAGAGTATGGTAAGGGTGAGAAATACAGAAATAATGTCCACTCTCTCCATAGCTGTAATATAAATGGCAACAGGAAGGTAATTTTTTTCATCACTGCCATCATTATCTTCAGTACAATACTCTCAAGATACCAAACTACCTCCTAATGGTGAGGCTAAGCCAAGTCTTTTAAAAAAAAAGACAAGTGAAAAACAGAGGACCAAGCCAGCACTAAATAGTGCTAGGACATAGAGTTGACATTTTCTCTTTTCATTAAATAGATTGCTAAAAAAAAAAAAAAAAAAAAAAGTAGTAAATGTAGTCGAATGATAGCCATTGATTGGTCCTTTTCCTCCTTGTGATTTGTTGATCTCCCCTGAAAACTCTGGTAGTCTTCACCTGGTATTTCTGAGTATTGGTTCTCATGCTGCTTCCCGGAGTGGCCTCTTGGCTGCGTTCTTTTATTTTCAGATCTACTGCACTTTTCTTTTATTGAACAGATGGTCTTTTTTTTTTTTTTTTTCCCCCAACACGATGTGTGGGGTTTTTTTGGTTTTTTGTTTGTTTGTTTGTTTGTTTTTTATCATTTAATTCTGCTCTTATTTCTGTGATCAGAATTACCTTAGGAATACAAATCTTTTCAATAGATTTTTTGTTGATATGATTTGTATATTTATTTCCTTTGTTTCTATTAATGCTGTTTTGTATTTATTTTACTAAAAGCTGAATTAAATTTATACAAAAACTGCCTGGTAAGGTTACAGTTAGCTTTAAATGAAAATAACCATAAACTGGAACTATTGCAAAATATGCTTTTGCTGTAATTGCTTGTCAAAGTAGTGTACAGCTCTAGCTGTCTGTTAGTAGTTCTAGTGTTTTTGTACCTTTGATTCAGTAATATCAAATGGAGAAGATTTATCTTTTGAGAGCAGAATAAAGCACTTAATTGCCAGTGATCAGGATTTTGCACATTATAATATCTTTTCAAGCAGCTAATAGCTAACGTTGATCTATCAGTTATTTAAAACAACAATCAACATGCATTAGCATCTTGCACATTTATTCCAAGTTAGTTACGTTCAAATACACAAACAAGCATATCCAAGGCAGCAAAGTGCCCACTGCAGCACAGAAAACTGCATTATTAAATAAGTTTTCAGTCAAGCTTTGCAGCCTGCACTAAGTTCTCTGCTGCTATGGCTACACATTTATTTGCAGTAACATTAGCCAAGGTAATGTTATCTGAAATACATGAATAGAAATTCTATGTACAGCTGTGATTGCACATATATATATCTCAAATGCAGTGGAAAGTGATTTTCTTTACAAGGAGGTTAGATTCAAAATGCTGAGAGTAAAGACAAGCTATAGTAAAATGGAAGTGAAAATGCAGGTTGATTTTTGTGACTTCAAAGGTTGAAAGAAATCTTTCTTTTGCAATCAGTTGGGCTGTGGACCGTGCTCTCAAAGGTCTTCTTTCCATAGTAAAGTCAACCCCCGCTGTAAAGGATAGTGTAAATTACTGTAGTTTTTTGTTCAGCAAACCTGTAAATGACAGAATAATTTTCGTATGATGTTCAGTCTGAACTGTTTTAAATATGTATGTTAAATAAAATTCTTGCCAGCAGTGTTATTCTAATCCCAGTTAAGTAGAAGGAAATTTTTTTTTGTTTGTTTTTGTTTTTGTTTTTTTCTGTGTTTCTTTCATCTCTTATTCAGAACAGAATTGTCTTCTAAGGTTCATCTTAGTGTCTCTGCTACCTTATTTTTGACAATCATAGATGGCAATGAGCTAAGGCTCCAGATCTTAATTCTGAAAATCAATAGTGCAGTCACCTGGAGGTCACTATTTTATTTGAGCATTGCTATATATGACAGCATGATTTACATTTGATCAGTCTTTCCTTTAAAAAAAAAAAGTATATGTTGCTGTGTTTCCCAAAATTGAATGCAGGGAACGTTAGGAAGTACCTAACGCTGGAGAGACACTGAAGCCTGTGAAGATTTTTCCCAGTATGCTTCTTAACCTGTGGCCCTGAAGATGCATTCTTGAACACAATCATTTCCTCATGTTAGACATTGTTTTTAAGAAATTATTGATGTTAGCCTGTTTTTCATTCCATTCATGAGCTAAACATTTAGCTAGATGTTTTTAACTCATGTATGGAAAGAAGAAGGTAGACAACTTTTTTGGAAGGATTTGTGAAGTTTTACTTAACAGACTAGTTTCCTCAGCAAACTTGCAATATCTGTAGGCACTATTATAAAATGAAAATATTTACTAGGATTTTTATTTAAAAGGTAATTCTCAACTGCTCCCACTTTAAGACCAAACCTTCACTTCAATATTGACTTCAGCAGTGAAATAAAACTGCTGCTTATCCTAACAGAAATAATTCCCCTGAAACCATATACAACGTTAATTTTATATATATATTTCTGGAGTAGGCAGCAAAGGTCAGAGAAATTGTGGCCATAGAAACAAACCTTGCATATATGTGAAAAATATCCAGATGAGGAAAGTTAATTTACTCATTTTTATTTGTTTTTTTTTAGAACTAATTCTGCATTGGCATAGTTGCACACACATGTAGAGTCTCACAGAGATGGCCCTGTAGAATTAACATTCGAAAATATAAAGTATGATTAATTTTGTTGCAAAGTTTTTAGGATCTTTATCTAGGAATCTCCCTTTCTTGAAGTTTAATGTTGGAGTAGAGAAAGTGGGACAGAAGGATGAAAGGTAGTGAGAAGGTTTGGAAGAAAAATGGTAAAATTTGAGTTTTCAGAGCCTTCCCCCCCCCCCCCCCAAAAAAAAAGCAACATCGGCATTTTTTAATTGACTTAAGATTGACATAAAGAAAAACAGGAAATAACCCTTAGAAAAAAAGAACAGCCAAATGCTGGAAAATTGATACAGATTCTGCTAAGAATGGGAAAATGTACTTCAAATCAGTAGTAAGTGCATGATAGTCTGAAAAAACTGGGATAGAAAGAAAAAAATTCTGTTACCTTGCTGTCTGTATAAGCCAAATCCAAACTGTCAACCTCTTGGCAGCACCCGTATTAAGAAAAGGAAAAGAGGAATTGTAACGTTAGAAAAAAAGCCATGAGTAAACTGTCCTGCATATCTTTATGTCTCTGTCTTACCATGAAGAGTTACAGTGAACGTAGTATAGACAAGAAAGAGAGCAAAAGATTTCTAAGAGCAAAAATTCTAAGTGCCACCTTGGACCTTATAATGGGACTTACTCTGCAGAGGTTTGATGAGTTCGTTACTAAAGTGAGATTTTCTGAACTGTTCAAATTAGACACTCATAAGAACTAAGTGCTTTCATAAATATCTTGCCAGTGTTCATTGGTACTAGTTCAGTAAGAATGCTTCTTTCAGGAAATGCAAGGACATTTTCTGCAAGATGAGAACTGTAGCAAAGAAGTGACATTTGAAAGCAGTGACACTCTATATCCCATAATTGCACATATAGTAAATGTCAGCTTCGTAGTCATCTGTCTGGGTAACCAGATTTCCAAAAGGTACTACAGGCAGGTTATATATTCAAAGCAGTCCTCTGAATATGCATCAGTGGACAGTCTTAAATCTGCAAAGGGAGCTGTAAATTACCAACAATTTACCCATATTTGTCTTCACGTTGTTTAGTCATGCAGAACTTTCCATTTGAAAACGATTACTGAACTGATCTGTATAGTAAAGAGGTTCTGTCACTTCTCAGAGTACTTTTCAAATCTCTTCTGTATTCGTTAAACAAAGCTTTAGGTATAAATTTACCAAGCCTTTTCCCTTCTGTTTATCATTTTCTGAACATTAAGAATAAGTGGCATCTAAGGTCCTGAAACTTTCTTCAAATGCTTTAGAAACACTGATCCAAACAGAATAAATAATGTATGTATAGTTTGAACAACAATCACAGTTCTCATCATATTCTTACATATACCATTTTAAAATGATTGCCTTTACTTTTTTTCACTATGTAGGGTTGTGAAATTTCAATAGCAAGATGTTAGAATTGAGTATTGTCTGGTTAATGGTACACTAGGGACAAAATCTTAGATTGGTACAGTGTATTGATCCTGACCTGAGTCTTTTATGACTCAAGCAGTGTCTAGTAAATGCAACAGTGTTCATTCAGTATTTCAAAAGATGCAGAGAAAGCACAAAACTTTACACATCAAATTCTTTAAGCACACTTAATTCATCTTTCATTGCAATGTAAGTGAATGTGTTCCCTTAACAGTTTTTTTTCCTCCCTTGGGATTATTTAGTTTCATTTTCTAAGTGGTTGTTGCTACAGAGCAAAAATGTGTAGTGTAAAAGAAGTACTGGAGTTCTATTTCTTCCTGATATTTGTTGTTGTAAGTCAACATTCAGTGCAAATAAAAGGCATTAAAAGATGCCGGAAAAACAAGAGCATCCTGTGCTTTCTTCCTTTTTGTTGGAATAGGAACACTTGGAAGCTTTACTTTTAAGTTTTGGAATATTCTAAAGGGAAATTTGCATGTAAGATGAACCAGAACTGTTGACTGTGTCTGTAAGTTGCTTGATAAATGTGGTATCATCTTTGTTTCATCCCAAAAATACGTAAGTCTTGCTTATTTCCATCATACATGCCTAAGGCAAAATTCACATCAACCTCCCAGCAAAATAATGAGGAGGCTCAAGAGACTTTCTTGGTGGCTCCTACTTAGAGATCATGAGTGGCAAAGAAAGCAAATAGAGGAAACAAATACAGCTTTCATGTGAATGTCAGAAGGGAAGATGATAGCCAGAATGATCTGGAGTAGTGCAAGACAGTTGGACTATGATTAGATGGTTAGATCCTATTAAAATGGTTTTGGAAATCACTTGTATTTTTCATGACAATTCATCATGATTTACATTAAGCTGTTTCTGGCATAGTAAAAGTACTATATATTGCAGCTGTCAAAAAAATTACACAATTCACTTATGCAGCTCATCAGTGGGCAACACCTTTGTGAAAACATTACTCTTGCAAACTAATATTTTCACTACTTCTGACTTTCTGCTTTCAGTTTGCACCATACGTATAGTCTCCTATGTCACAGTAACACATGACCCACAAACCATACCAACTGCCTTTCCTTACATTCATGTAGCTTACAAATCCAAAATGAAAGGCTATAATACAAGCATATTTGGGGAAGAATATTTGGATTTTGAGGTAAATTGGGCTAATACACTTTCAGTGGACATTGTAGTTTGACTCTTGTTCTTGACACAGAATCAATCATAGAATCATAGAGCCATTAAAGACCATCTAGTTCCAACCAAAAGAGTTGAATTCCAACCCCACTGCAGGAACAGGGACACCTTCCACTAAATCAAAGTCTTTTCTGTTTCTTAAATCACAGTTAAATAATTTAAAAGGGTATATATTTTCACTTCTCCAATCACTTTGTCACTTGGGTTCTTCTTTGCCATTTGGGAGCAGATACTGGCTAGAAGCACTGCATTTTGTTGTAATTGCTTTTCATAAACAGAAAGATGAAAAACGTATCAGATAATCTAAAATCAGGATATGCCTCACATTTTGCTCGATGAAGCGACTGCTTTAGTTAAATTTGAGATTGATTTCTACACTTCACCAAAAAATATTAGTGGGAAATGGTAAAGTTTGTATTAGTATCATAGGTATTTGTGTTATGGAATGGAATTAAATCACAGCTGCTTTGGTATAAACATCTCGGATAAAAGAGCTTAATAAAACCATGGGTAAACTATTTGTTGGAAAATGCCTGCCTAGTGGGACACAAATTAATAGGCTGGTATTTTCATGGTTGGAGCTTCCAGATCCCCATATGCATTTTACTTCAGTCACTGGATTAAAGACTGAATGTTTTCTGTGGCAGGAATCATAATCGGCTTTCCTCATTCAGTATGAATATTTGAATCACGAGGCTCAGTAATGTTTGTTATTTATAGCAGAACTCTGTAAGCAGAGGAGCTAATGAACAGAGGGAATTTTCCAGGGATATGGAGAGTATGGTTTAAATTTGTGCCCTAAGGGAATAATGGAATCTGGATGAACCGGAGTTAAATGTAGCTGAGTAAAGGTTTTCATAATCATATTGAAATGGGTACCTTTTCTTACTGTATTTATAATTACATTTAGTGACTGTTTTTTCCCATTTTCTTACTTTCAAAAGTAATGAAAAGTAATTTATTCTCCAAATACCTTACTTCATTTCCTTGCCAAAATTGCTTTTTCTTCCCCAAAGAACTTTGTCTGGAGAAGTTTATCGGAGGACCTATTCTTATATGAGCATGCATTACTCTTGTTACCAGAAAAGGGAGAGATAATACACTTTTTCTTCCTATGTTCTAATATATAAGTATTTTTTCTTCCATCTTTTCCATGAGAAAGTAAAGTTCATGACACCTCTCCTTTCACTCTACCATCATTAGCTGAAAAACTGGGTGAGTCATTGTAACGATTCCAAACCTGCTGATAACCCATATGAACACAATGCCAAATTAGGCTGATGGAGGAGCTTGGAGAGGGACTGTTAAATTTGGAAGAATGAAATAAGAACTATTTCAAGAGAAACAGTGCTTAAAGATTTTCTCCAAACCAGAGCAGTTTCTCTGTACTTTCGGGTGGCTGTGGTTGGTTTGGTTTGTTTTTCTGTTTTGTTTTTTTGTGTTTGTTTGGTTTGGTTTGGTTTGGTTGTTTTTTTGTTTTGTTTTGTTTTGTTTTCCTCAGTTTTCACTGTTAGAATATTGAGACCCTCAGGATCTACTTTACAGATGTATCAAATATCCAGAACTGCAAGTGAAAATAGTATGAACAAAGCACTAAACACGTAAAGTGCTTTTGAATGCTAATTAATTACTTGGGCATATCAAGTGTCCATTTTTAACTGATCTTGTACAATTAATTCATGTATTTAATTTCTTGAGGAATTTCATACCTCATGAATATAGATACCCAATTAGTGAGCTTATGCTTCTTATATTGCATAGAGAGAGGGGCATACCCATCTTAGACAAGAATTAGCTTTTATAAATTGTTAAATAGTGAGTTTAGGCCTCTAATTTTAGTGATGTGAAGAAGAGGTTTCTCCATGTTTTTATTCTGTATCTATAATAAAGTTAATAGAAATTGGCAGAACGAATACTGAAGATAAAACAGTAGTTTGAATAGTTGCTCTTCAAGTTAGTATATTCTGTCCTGAGCAAGGAATGAAGAAAAGAATAAATGAGTGCTTATATATGAACATTTGCATTGAGTTTGGATAACCCACTTTCTTTTGCTTCCAGACTCTTAGTATCTTGATACTCAGCTCTTTCTCTTTACTGCAGAGTGTTTGTGTAATTTATATTTCACAGCTAGCTACTATGATAATAATTTTTAAGTATGCTAATGTTTTGTTAGAATAGCTGGATAAAAATTAAATGAATTGGTACTGTAACTTTATGTTACATATTTATATTTTTATTGATTAGCAAGATTTGCAGTTAATGTTTCATCACTGCTGACTGGTATAAAAATATAATATTTGCATTGAATGTAATCATGGCACACTTTACAATATATATAAAATAGTTAAAAGCAGCAAGATTATTTATAGGAATTACAAGAAAGCTGACTAAATACCTGAATTTGGATATGTTAAGTTCATAATTTCATCTTAAAGAGCAAATCACATAGATAATAAAGAGTGATATCTGACTAGTTGTAAACTCAGTTCTGGCTACTCAGCACAGAATAAAAAGCAGTGTACTATCAGACCATCCCTAGTTTTATAATTGTACTGTAGATGGTAGTCTTCCCCTTTCCCTAAGAAATATAAAATCATTTTAATTCTATGTGATCCATCATCAGGCAACTACTCAAAAAAAGCAGCGTTCTTAAATGCTCTCAAATGTCCAGTAGCAAAAATAAATGAAGGGCAGAGTGCATTAAGGGATTTCCAGTTGTGTCTCGCAGGGCAAGGAAAACTGCTGTAAGAGAGCTCATGGGATAGCTCCTACTCGTGCTGCCTTTAGCAATAGCTTCCTGACTAATCAGTCTCCAAGCTTACCCTCATGCTTTAAGTCTGTTCTTTTTGTTTGCCAGTCACTAACTGAAAACAGGACACAGCCAATTACTCTCCACTGAGCTTACCCAGTCTCTGTTTATCTACCTAACAACAGTTGCCCTGAGATCATTTTACTGAAAACTTGATATGTTGTGAAATCTCCTATTAGAAAATGTTAGTTTTGTTTCAGCTTTCCCAAAAATATATGAATCTTGCAGTTTAAGATTGAATACATTATTATTTAGAATAGTTTCCTCCAATGGAACTGAAAACAAAATATGCTGAAGTATATTTATTTCTTTTCCCTATTCCAATGACAGACAATTTTAAAATAGAAAAGTTTGGGAAAAAAAGCTTTGTTTTCATTATTAAAAGTTAAAAAAATAAACTCTTCAATTAAAAACTCTGTTTTTAATACAACTAGCTGCATCCTAACTTCTTAGTTTGGGGTCTGATCTCTCTTCATGGATCATTTTCTTTTTTCTTGATGGTTATTTCTGAAGCCTTGTAAGAGGCTTTAAGATACCTAAGGATAGCTTTTCTTGTTCCCTACCGCATCTACCTATTCCTTATTCTCAGCCCATCTTTCCCTCTTACCTATCAAAACATTCAACAGTACCATTCACTGCAGTATATAAAACATTTCTCTCCTTCTTCAATCTGTAACTGCATACTTAGCCTAGTAAAAATGGCATTTTTAACCTGCGACAATGAACTATAAAACACACTGTAGCCAAAATGAAAATATTACTTTTAATAGGACTGGTAAAAATGTGCATGTTGAAGTAACTGAGAAAGCAACCAGAAAGATTGCAGAAGTATCTCCAACTGATTTTTATGGGAAATCTATGGTAACACAAAATACATCATACTTGTTGTTTTTCTGTTAACTGCAAATACCAAGATATGCATTTAAAGAGTATATTTTAGCTTGCTTAAAAGTAAGCTAAGTGAGAAGCAGGACAGGAATACCTTCAAGTAATACACTGTCTAAACTTTAAATATCCATATTGTATATGTCTCTTTTAAACTCTTTGTGAGTTGAGAGAGGGACACAGGGTGTTGAGGGAACATGTTCATACACAGAATTACAGAATGTTTTGAGTTGGAAGGAACCTTTAAGATCATCTAGTTCCAGCCCTCTTACAGTGGCAGTGACACCTTCCACTAGACCAGGTTGTTCAAAGCATCATCTGAACTGGTCCCCATGGATGAAACATCCAAACTTCTCTCAAGAACCTGTTCCAGAGCCTCATCACCATCATAGTGAAGAATTTCTTCTTAATGTCTAATCTAAATCTACTCTTTATTAGTTTCAAACCATTACCTCTTGTCCTATCACTACATGCTCTTGTAAAAAGTCCCTCTCCAACTTTCTTGTAGTCCCTCTGGAAGTCTGCGATAAAGTCTCCCTAGAACCTTCTCTTCTCCAGGATGAACATCCCCAGTTCTCTCAGCTTCTCTTCGAGAGGTGCTCCCACCCTCTGATCATCTTTGTGGCCCTCCTTTGGATTCATTCCAACGATTCCATATCCTTATTATGTTGGAGGCTTCAGACCTGAATGCAGTACTGCAGGCAGGGTCTTAAAAGAGTGGAGTAGAGGTGGACAGTCACCTCCTTCACCCTCCTGGACACATTGCTTTAGATGCAGCCTTGGATATGGTTGCCTTTCTAGGCTACAAGTGCACATTGCTGACTCATGTTGAGTTTTTCATCCACTGATATCCCCAAATCCTTCTCTGCAGGGCTTTTCTCAATCCACCTATTACGGAGCCTGTATTTGTGCTAGGGAATGCCCCAGTCCTGTGTAGGACTTTGCACTTGGCCTTATTGAACCACATGTTTTTTACATGGGCTTACCTCTGATGCCTGCTATGGTCCCTCTGAATGGCATCCCTTCCCTCCAGCATGCCAACTGTACCACTCAGCTTGGTGTCATCTGTAAATTTGCTGAAGGTATGCTCAATCTCCATGCCACCAACGAAGTGACAGTCCCCATACTGGCCCTTGAGGAAGACCACTCATCACTGGTCTTCACACGAACATCAAGCCATTGACTACAATGCTTTGAATATGACAATCCATCCAATTCCTTACCTACCAAATGGTCCACCTATCAAATCCATTTTAGAGACACCACATGTTGAGATCTCCCATCCAAACTGTATGCCACTAGGACCTGAATTTTTTCAGAAATCGCTTTAAAATGTACTTTAACAACTACTTGGGACCTGGATATTTTCAGAAATTGCTATAAAATGTACTTTAACGACTACTAGCTCTGGTCTTGCATCATATAATCCAACTAGGTTTCCTTGATCCCTGCTTCCACAATGCTAGTGCGTTGAGTGCTTACAGGGTATTTTCTCTTATACTTAACACTTTATTGCTTTTAACTTAGCTCCCCCCCCCCCCTTTTTTTTTTAATAGGAGCTATTTCTTATTTTTAGCTTGCAAATTTTTATTCCCTCAGCCTGCACTGATATAGTGAAATAGTTATTTAAATGTTTGCAGTAAGTAATACATTTCTGCAAGTGATAAGAAAACTTATTTCATCAAGAACACTTTTTAACAGGAATACTAACTGCATTTTTATGGGAAAAGAAATTTGACTAAAATTAATCTTCCAGTGTCTGGTTTTGTCGAAGCTAAACTGAACAAGTTGGAGAGAACAATACAAAAATATGAGAAATAGTAAAGCTCTTTATAAGAGCTGACTGTATTTATGTTAGTAAATGGCACACTCCACTGACTTATACTTTCAGTGTATGTTGCAGATTTCATCCTTAATTTTTTTAGTTATTAATGTGGGTTCCTCTTACATCAAATTGAATGGAGTGCAGCAAAATTTTACAATCTGATGGTTTTCTTGGAAAAAGATGAGCAAGCCAGCCATGAGAATTCCACTTCAAGGTGCTTTGTGTTCAGAATGGATTGCAGCCTTGTTGCCCTAAATTTCAGACTTTAAAGGTAATCATATACTATAATCGTATACCTTTGTATAAAGTATGCTGACAGGAACTAGAAAAGACCAGAAATTAGTTGCCTTTTGATAGTTTGCTTCTGCTGAAACTTGGTTGCTTCTCTGTAGTATAAACATCTGTTCGTTCTCTAGACAAAAAGTTTGGTGGTTCTTACACTAAATATTTTTTAATTAATTGGTATTTGAAGTGCTTTTAATATTCCCTTATTTGGTGCATCAAAGAAATAAAAGCTCAGCTTCAAATCTATTGCATTTTTCAGTAAAAAGAAAAAAGATTTCAATACGTAATTAAAGTAACAGTCATTTTATGCATTGCTTTTGTGAAATTTCCTATCTTTGAGACAATGTGACCTGAATAGTGCAGTGGATTTAATTTCCATGTAAACTTGTGTAGAAGAGGTATATGAAAGTGAACAAATTCATGCCCCCCCCCTCCCCCCCCCCAAAAAAAAAAAAAAAAAAGTTTAAATAAGTTTGAGTTTACTCAGTAAATCAGCTCAGGGTCGTTCAGTCAACCTAAGAAGAGAATGTCTATCATTTAAACTTTCCACTGGGATTTGTTGTTGGAGTGCACATAATACCTCATTACTGATCAATGCTCAGGAGATATTCTGTTGTAATTTGTATTCATGGAAAGCATCTCTATTAACTTTCATTTCACATTTTTGTAAATAAAATTGCATTAATTATTAACAAAAAATTGAGTGACCCTCAATACTCTGTTCAGCATCAAACAGAAGCAGTAATTTTTCCAGAATACTTCCTATTTTAAACTTAGGTTTCCAGTTGACATTACTTACTTCTTTTTTGTTGATGAATTACATTTTTAGCAGTTTAAGGAAAAAAGAAATATGATTGTCCAACCAACATTATTTACCGAACTAAAAGTTTAAAGCAAGTTACATAAGATTATCTAACAAACAGCAGGAAGATTAAACATTCAAGTGCTATCGCTGGTGCTTATCATGAGAAATTTGCACATTTGCTTTTTAAAAATCACAGTTTACCAAAGAATTTTTCTCAGACAGCAGAATTTATGGTCTTCAAAGTAGTGCCTGGGAGAAGGGGGGTGATTAGTTTAAAGAAAAGTGTTTATAGTTCTTTGTCTTTAGAAATCAATTGTTTGATCCCATTCCTTTGCTACTTTTGAATATAAAAGGAATCACAGAAATAAATTATTTAGCAGAAGCAGAAATGGGATTGTGATTTATCTTTCAATATTCACTTTTCTTAATGTGCTCTTGTAATAGCCATTCTTCACTGTGGGAGGGAAAAGAAAGTACTTATTTCACTGAAAAGAATTCAGTAAAGTTTATTCATTTTTACGCTTTCCCTGCCTCGGGGAGGTGGCAGCTGACATTTTAGCCTAACTGACTTCAAGTGTACCAGTTTCCTGTGCGCAGTATTTAGCTACTTATATATTCCATTGGCCCAGCTGCTTTAGCGTGAATCTGCTGAAGGAGCATTCATAGCCAATATTCAGAGTGGAGTTTGCACTGGTAAAATCGAAGCATTGTCAGAAAAGCACTAATCCTAAGATGTTTTTAAAGATTTAAAAATTCGCAGCAGGTTCCTGAATTAAACGCGTGGCCAACAGGAAAAAGCAGTGTGAAGCGCTCTGTGTTGTTTCATTTCAAAGTTGGGCACAGCGCTTCCGGAACGCTTTATTTACACCTTTTCGTTTCTGTTGCCATATTTGCGGTTAATTCAAATTCAGCCCAAATTAACAACTCTGTGTGCTCTGGGATAATTAAATTACCGTCTCCTCTTATCTTGGCTCACCATGCAGACTGCTGCCCACCCATATAGCTGCTGCCTTTACCCCACTGCTACAGCAGCTCCGTTATATAGAAATAAATCTTTTCTTCTCCCCATCAGTTGCTGTGAAAGGAGTGTAAACCACCTATGAAAACAATTAGCATATCTGGACAGACTTCTTGCGTTTCCTTTTTTGGCCTTATACCAAGCCGGTTTGGGCTTTTTGTAGGGCTGCGTAAAGGAAGGAGTGAGAAAGGTATTTCAGCGGTTCCTGCTTACTGAAATTACCCTTAGCGAACCAGTGGGGGGAAAAATAATAGCGATAACAACAAGGATAAGAGGGATGCAGAGAAGGGCTGGGTGATCCCAAGGGGCTGGGAGGAGAGGCCCGGTCCGACCCGGGCGGCCCTGAGCAACCCGGGTTGTCATGGCGACGGCGGGAGGCTGCGGCCGCGGGGTGAATGCTGATGGCACGGGCTGGGAGAGACCCCGGCAGAGGCTGCTGCCGGCTTTAGCGCTGCTGTGTGCTAAGCAAAACTTTTCCTTGGTTGATTTTGTTTCTTAGCGTTTCTGCGGAAACACTAAGTTCTGTGCGCAGAGCTACTAAGGGCGCTGATTGCCTGGTGTCAAAACTGTGAACGAGTGGAATTGTAGAATCATAGGATAGTTTGTGTTGGAAGAGACCATTATGATCACCTAGTTCCAACCCCCTGCTAGAGGCAGGGACATCTCCCTCTAGACCAGGTTGCTCAAAGCCCTGTCCAGCCTGGCCTTGCATGCTTACAGAGAGGGGGCATCCACAACCTCACTGGGCGACCTGTTCCAGTTTCTACCACCCTCACAGTAAAGAATTTCTTACTAATATGTAGTCTAAATCTACCCTCTTCCAGTTTAAAGCCATTTCACTGCCCGCCCTTCTAAAAAGCAGAACTTTCTTTATCTGCTCAAGAAGCCCAGTGTATCATTGTTATCTAGGTCAGTGCAGTGCCCTCTTCAGTACATCACTCTAAAACTGCCAACTTAGGAAAAAAAAAAGAAAAAAAAAAGGGGGGGACAATTTGTGGTCATGAGGAAGAAGACTGCTTACTCCATCTCTGAGAGTCTTGAGACCCCCCACCCATAATCACTGAGCATGTGCAAGCAGGGGGGACCCTATGTTAATGATTTTGGGAAGGAGTATTGAATATGTATATACTGTCTGGGAAACTTTTTGTATATGTAACACAAATAATGTATATTATTTGTCAGAAGGTCTGATATGTAATACAAATAATGTATATTATTTGTCTGAAGGTCGCTGAAAGTCTTTTGTTCAAGGTATGTGTGTCTAGAATGCCTGTTGACATCACACTGGAGTTAATGAGTTTATTCCTGAATTTCAGATGACACAAGCATCATTCCCAGAGAGGTTGTGGAGTCTCCTCCTTGGAGATCTTCAAGAGCCACCTGGACGTGGTCCTGGGCACCCTGCTCTGGGTGTCCGTGCTTGGGCCAGATGGCTTCCTTAACTGCTATGTGTGATTCTGTCTTTGCATTACGAAACAGAATCCATCAAATAAGTGATCATATTCAACTGTAAAATTTTAATTGAAGGAGGATATTTGTTTTTGTTGTAGTTTCTGAGAGGTGAAAATCAG
The DNA here is from genome assembly GCA_037305975.1 of Chrysolophus pictus. Taxonomy (NCBI): domain Eukaryota; kingdom Metazoa; phylum Chordata; class Aves; order Galliformes; family Phasianidae; genus Chrysolophus; species Chrysolophus pictus. Next base: position 34,342,557 of record CM074576.1, on the reverse strand, counting down.
TTCAATATTAAAACTGATTATTTTCAAGTGATTGAAATTTGTATTACCCCTGCACCACATAAACCAGCTTAAAAGCTGGTCCCATCTGTGTACACATGTATCATACCCCATCCTTTCCTTCAACTCCAGGAAAAATGATGGGAAGTGAGGGTTTAAGTTGTTGTTGTTTTTTTGATTCTTTGTTTTGTTTTTGGTAAATGAAACACCCAAAAAGTATTAGGAGTGTTCCTGCACACTTTGTCTCTTCTAGAAGTTAGTATGTTGCTGAACAACAGTCTGCAATCAAGAAGAATTACACTGCTATAGATGTATTTGAGGAACGAGTGGAGTCGTGGAATGGGTTACTCGTTGATGAGTTTGAGTTTTGGGAGTTATTACCTAAGAGAAATGTTTGGAGCAGAGCTGTGCATATATATTGTTCTTTTCCTTCTCTCTTATAAGAAGACAGAGAAAATAAATTTGACCAAATACACGCATTTTTCCTCATTGTATTGAAAACTGAAATTTCTTTCTGTTTGCTATGAAATATCTGCTTTTCTGAGAATGAAAAAAAAAAGCAATAGAGGAAGAAGGAGATGAATGTTACTGCCTTTGCTCAACATCCAGGTTTCTTCATCATTTAGCCAGGGTGTGAGAAACACAGCTTCAGTTTCTTTCCTCTCATTGAGAATATTTGTGAATTTACTAGGAATAAAATAAGTGTCATACCTGCATAGTTAGATGCTCTTTCTTAGTCAGTACATGAGTTTAGTACTCTGAGTACTCTGAATATCTATGGCTAGTAGATTGATTGGAGAAGAGATAATCTGATAATCCAGTGTGTTAAGCATCTAATTGAGTCTGAATGACAAATAGGTTTGATAGAGTTAAGCTAGACATCCAACCACTGCATTAGATCTTCAGCTAACTTTTTAGATGAAGTTACAGGGTTTATGGCCTCAGTTATTACAATTTATGTAATTCTTGGGTCAGAGCATAACCTTTAAGAAGATTTAGATTGGTCTTTGGGTCTGTTTTGTGAGGTGATGAATTTTCTTTGCTGGTAAAATCAAAAGAAAATACATCTGTGCCCTTTCTTTAACAACTTTCATACAACCCCCCCCTCCCCCCTTTTTAATTTTTTTTTTTTTTTAATAAGTCATGAAAGCAAACCACAATAAATGATTTTTTTTTAATTTGTCTTTGAAGAAAAACAGTCCCAAGGCAACTTCTCTGAATTCCTTGAGAATAAAAAAAACCTGTTTGACACAGTTCTGTAGATCATAGGACCAATATGATTTCTTTACGCTTCTTTCTTTTCTTTTGAAGGTTCACGTTGTGCTACAGTACTCAAATGAATGTAGTGACTTCTGAGAAAATTTACTGTTCTAATTTCACTTCATATTTTTCCAGATCTTGTTCCCCACTGCCCTTTTAAGGGTCCTTCATGGGATAAATTGTTGTAAAAAGATGATACATCAATTTAGACAAAAGCAAGAAAAACTATTCTGTGGCTTCAGAAAAATGTCTATTGTATTTTTCTTTCAAATAATCACAAAATCATAGATTCTTTTGTGTTGGAAGGAGCCCTTAAAGGTCGTGTAGTCCAACTCCTCTGCAATGAACAAGGACATCTGCAAGATCAGGCTGCTCAGAGCCCTGTCCAGCCTGGACTTTAATTTCTCCAGGGATGGAGCTACCATCACATTTCTGATACGTAGTTACAATATCTCACCACCCTTACTGTAAAAAACTTCTTATATCTAACATCAATCTCCCCTCTTAGTTTGAAACCATTTCCTCTTGTACTATTTCTTTTTATAGCCCCCCTTTAGATACTGAAAAGCCACTATCAGGTCTCCTCAGAGCCTTCTCTTCTCCAATCTGAAGAGCCACAGCTCTCTCAGCCTGTCCTCAAAGGAGAGGTATACCATCCATTGGATCTTTTTCATGGCCCTTCTTTGGGCACAACCTCACAGATCAATCTCTCTCCTGTACTGAGGACTCCACATCTGAATGCAGTACTCCAGACAAGGTCTGACCAGCACAGAGTAGAAGGGCAGGATCACCTCCCTTGACCTGCTGACCACACTTCTTTTGATGCAGGATATGATTGGCTTTCTGGGCTGCACGTTACTGGCTCAAGTCCAGCTTGCCATCCATTAGTACCCCTAAGTCCTTTTCAGTAGGACTGTGCTCTGTCCTTACATCCCCCAGCTTATACTGATAGTGAGGGTTGCCATAACCCAAATGCAAGACCTTGCACTTAGATTTATCGAACCTCAAGTTTTACCTGAGCTTACTATTCATTCCTGTCTAAATCCTTCTGAATGGCATCCCATCTGTCAGGTGTGTCGACTGCATCACACAGCTTAATGTCATCCTGGTGAGGATGCTCATGATCTCACTATCAGCGTCACTGATGTAGATGTTAAAGAGCTCTGGTCTCAGTACTGAACCTTGAGGGATGCCTTATCACTGATCTCCATCTGGACACTGAGCCACTGACTACCACTCTCTGGATATGAACTTGCAACCTGTCCATCGAACAGTCAAATCTGTACCTTTCCATTTTGAAGAGAGGGATGTTGTAAGGGACTGTTCCCTAATATGAATTAAGACTGATGAATAATACTCAATATGAATTAATATCTGGTGTGTAAATATTGTCCAGTCGCATCCTGGATATTTGTAAATAGTTTTTTTTTTTTTTTTTTTATTTTCCTTTGCTTTTATCTTCTTCTTCAGCTGTTAGTTATGGTTAAGATAAACAGTGAAGAATACGGTGTATGTATCTAATGGCTGTCTATTTTTTCATACAGTAACAGAAGGATAGGAGGTAGTGTTTAAATTAGGCTTTCAGCCGAAAGAAAAATATCCTTCCTGTTCTATTTTGTGAAAAAATGAATCCACTCTTTCTTGGGTTTTAGACTGTAATACCAGCATCTTAGAATTGTAGAACTATAGACTAATTAATGTTGGAAAAGACCTTCAAGTTCATCAAGCCCAACTATCAGCCCAACCTATTTTTCATCACCTCATCAACTCACTTATTTTAAAAGATAAATTCCTTGATTTTTTGCATGTTTGTCAAATGTAAGGAAAAAAGAAAATTCCTTGGACTGGCTACACATCAAAAATTCAAATTCAAGTAAGTAATTGGTGGTAATAGGATGACTTTGGACATTAGTGCTCATTGGGATAGCAGATGATGTTTCCCAACTTTCCATAATTTGAGAGAGAAGCTTATTTTTAATTTACCTGTGGCATTCAATGTCCATAATCAATTTGTTCCTTTAAAATCTGCAGGTTCTTTGCTGTGTTAGTCGACCTGTTAAATAATGAAATATCTGAGAAGGCTGTTAGTCAGTGTCATATGTGCCTGATACACCAGGAAGGAAATTCAGAGAGACGAGTCATCTGGAAACTCGTTACACTCTCAGCCTTGCTATAAATACAAGTGGAACGCCCCAAAAGACAGTAATTGGGGTGAGGGGAAGGAAAGTGACAGAACTCAGGAATGTCAGAATGAGAATTTCAGTCCGTCCATAAACATGACTTGTTCATTTATTTTCTTACTTGTTTGTTTATTTATTTTGCAGTCAGATGTCACATGATGGACAGTAGCCAGTTTTGACTACTCAAACTTATTTTGCTTTGTTCTTTCATGAGTCCTTTAAAGATTAGCATAGGGCACGCTGTGAATGCCTGTGACAGTTTTATTTTCTTCCAGAAGGGAAAACAGAATTATCTGTCCTTGGCCAATCAATATTCTTTCCCATAAGAGTGCCTATTGTAGTGTTTCCATATAGAAGAGTGAGGTAGTAATGGAGCTTTTTTCTGCTGATGTAACTACCTAATATTAATATTACGGATTTGAAAAAATTCTAAGTGATTTAAATATGAACTTATTTAATTCAATAATTGTTCCAATTTGTAATGTTACTATAAAATACGACCACAGAAGTATCATTATTATTCCAGAGGTAAATATAACATGTCCCGTGTACCAAAACACCAAAATATCAGTCCCAAAATATGTTGTTAAAACAGTATTCTCTACAGCAACATCTGAAAAGTTGTTTGCTCGAAAACTAAGTGTGACAAACATTTGTTTCTAAGCATAAGCTATAGCTTGTTAAATACCATGGCTCAGAGCTTCACTGCAGTAAAGTTGAAACATTCACCAACTGCTTGAAACAAATGAAAATTCCAATTCATTTTGTAATACAATTCTTTTTAGACAGAAACTTGGGTATAAAGTAGATCCATGTGTTAAGATATGTAGCTTCTCTATTGCTACACAATTAATTGTACCACTTGGTAGATCAGTGCTTTCTGTAATGCAATACAAATTTATGTTTGTCACTACTCAAAGTGTTTTAAAATATTATAATTAGATTTTCATGTTTATAGAATTCTAATGTTTTTAAAGCATTGTCAGCCAGGCTCAGCATGGTAGGAAGAATACAGAGCTTACCTATTACCACATGCTTGAAAAGTCTGAGTTTCATTTAAATGATTCACTGTGCTAACTTACGCATGTAATTATTGTAGGGCTATAATTATGGGTCAGAAGAAGTAATTTGGTTTTGGATCAGATGACAGTATTACCTAATAAAGAGAAAACTCACAGTAAAGGAAGATGCAGATATATTGTTAAGACTACAGATCATTCTCTTGGTTCCTCCTCCCATCTTTAAAAATGATTGACAGTTTATATTTTGTAAGTGTTGCTCTGGTGCCAATGTCTAGGAAGTTCTAAAAGAAGCCAGTTGTACACATTAACCTTCCTGAATAGTTTATGCATTAAAAATTATAACAGTAAAGTGAAACCAGATGGACTGAGTAGAGTTGACAGCACCTTTCCGAGTGATGAAATTGCTATTGATTTATGACAAATGCTAGTAAAAGCAGGCAGGGACTGTTTTGTTGCTGTCAGATGAGAACTGAAAGTAGGCAGGTTTTGTTATCAATCATTTGTTGTCGGTGTAAGACAGTGGCAGGCTGTTATAATTGATTTGATAGCTCTGCCTGTCTTGAGCTCTAGTGGCCACAGCAGATTGTGGCAATGCAGCAGCGAATAGAATTGACGTGAAAAAGAAGTGACATGAATCCTCTCTGACTAAGTTTTATGATATAAAGGAGTATGTTTATCAAAACATTTTATAAATCAGAATTTTCAGACTGAAATGCAATTTATTGATAGCATTGATACAGTTTTTGAGCTTAATCTGGCAAGTAGTTCATCATCTATTGTATCATTAATTTAATGGATGTTTTATGACCTGAAAGGATTTGCATGGATAAAGAGGGTTTTTTTTTCTCTTTTCCTTGCCTTGAACTAGCAGCTTACATGATTTCATTCAATTTGTTCTTTTGATGAAGCTTTTGCCCTGATAAGGTATCTATCTAACTTACGCTTACTGTGATTAGAGTATCGCTATCACACTTTGATCCTCTGTAATAGGCTGAGTTTTTATTTTAAAATTGAAAAAAAAAATACCAACCAGAGATTACTAGTGGAGACCTAGTATGACTATTGGATAAGACTCTTGGTAGCCCCAAATTATTCTACAATGTAATGTTCAAGAAACTGTATTAGTTCCTCTGTCCTTTTTTGATTCCTTAAGAGTATTGACGTTTGAGGTTAATTTACAAAGACATATCATCACCTTTCCTTACAAGGATAAGGATTATAGAATTAAAACACACATTGCAGAGAATTATACTAAGGAATATTCAAAACATATTTCGGTATAATTGTGTGGAAGTCATGGATACCTTCTTCTTGTCCACTTCTGTAAGTATTAAGTATACCAGTTACACACAGGCTTTATTCCCAAATAGAGTTCAGTGTCAATAATAGTTGTATGTAAGTGAGACTTTGAGAGATGAAGAAGGATCATATATTTTCTATATACTGGGAGTTCCTGAACTAGGAAGATCACAAACAGGTAAATAGGTGGAAAGATCAGTCTTATTTTTTTAACTTCACTGCACTATAAGAAGAGTCAGCAATTCTCTTGACTGTAGCAAGGAAAGTGTTTTTGCAATAAAGAAAGTGAAGTATTCACTACTGTTCAAAACTAATTAATTTACCTAGGGTAAATTTAGACCTGTGCTGCTAGAATAATACAGCAAAACAAAGACTATTTAAAATTAATTAAATTATGTAATTGAAACAGTCTGGTTTGGTTAGTCTCACAAAGGCAAGATGAAAGCGTGTGTGTGTGTACGTATACGTGCATGTGTGTATAAAATACACCCACACATTTACATACAATTACAACATAGCATATACTATACAAGTGATGTATGTTTGGGAGGTAAATGTGGGAGAGGAAACGTTAACAGCATTAGCACAAGTACAAGAATTATAAGTGAAGTTTTGAAAATAGCTTTTTATCAGGATAAATGATCAATCACGTTTTAAAATGTCACCTACTACTCATCAAGCCAAAATGTATTTAGCTTTATGGTTAAATGTAATAGGAGATACTTTAGACCTGTATTCTATATCTTTAACAGTGATTTATCGATGCTTCTTTGTAATTTTTCCTAGTCAGTGCCTCTCTGCTTACAGTGCTCATCTTCTCTCTTAGATAAAGTGCTCTTTCAGAGGTGGTTTGTGCAGTTTGCATTAAAAAGAAGAAAATGTTCTTTGCTTTTTTGTGGTCCAAACATCAAATACAGCTATACAGCTTTTAAACATATATAACTTTCTTAAATTCTTTCCATTGCTTGCTTGCTTGCTTGCTTGCTTGCTTGCTTGCTTATTTATTTATTTATTTATTACTTTTCTGAGATTCTTTTTAGAGAATCCATCTTAAAAAAAAAAAGTTTGTTTTGTGCTGAAGTCAAAGAGGATATTCATTTCAAAACAACATTACAGATAGGACAGAGAAAGAAAAGGCAGCTTGTGGAACCAAAGAGGGTTCATATTTCATACTGTTTTTTTAAAAAAACTACAGTTTAAAGAGGGTGCTTGGTAGACAAGAAGTAGAAATCTGCTTTTGATAAAACACTTGAAGCTAAGATTTAAAGAAGACACAAAAGGAGAACTGAACTCTGCAAAAATCCTGGAGAGAATGAGAAAATTGAAAGAAGTAGAATTAAAGATGTAGGTAAAGACAATATTATGGATATAATCTTGCAGAATTAGTTTCTGCAACTGAAAAACTTGTAATGAGATCACTGTTTCAGGTCCTAAAGGAGTTACTCTGGGAACAGAAATCCAAACGTTATTTTTTGAAAGAAACCATGTTCTAAAGAATTGGAGGATACAGTATGTGGACTAATTGCAGTCTATTCTTCATCTTACATTTTACCTAGATGCAACCACAGCAAGGCACATGAGCACTAGTGTAGTATGGTACTGAACAATTATAACACATTTAGAAATACCAGTGGAAAATTCTACATGACTCACTCATAGAAAATGATGCATTTAGTTTCTCTACTTTTATGCCTCTCTTGTACTAGAGAGTGACACTGCAGATGGAGTAAATTTAAACTGTAAATAAACCTGGAACTTCTCTCCCACATGAAACGGGCCTGGAACAGACCAGAAAACAACCTGGGTTAATAAGCTACAGCTATTAAAGACACTGTTTGCAAAGTGCTGACATTCGTGGCTTTTGACATAGGTGGAGTAGTGAAATATCAAAATGGCTCATGTCAAAGGTAATTGTGCTTAAACTAAGCTTTGAACAGCTTAAACTATTTAAACTAGCGATGCTTCTGTGTCCTTGTCTCCTTATTTTATCTGTTGCACTTCATCATTAATGCTGATCTTTTTCTACTTGTTTCCACAAGCAATGAATTTTTATATACTGTGATTTGTTTAATACACTAAGTTCCTCAGTTGAGTAGAAAGCGTGCTCATTATGAAGCTGACAGTGCACTCAGCACTGTTACTGAGACTTACAGCTAAAACAGGCTGCTGTGTACTGATTGCATGCTCATTAAGCTTTTGGTTTCTAGCCTCTACCTTTGCTTCCCCCAGAACAAATTCTGAAGGATCACAAATGTTTTTAAACTGGTTTTTCTCTTCATCTCTTAACCCACAATTCCTGTTTTCTGCTTGCTGTTTTAGTCTATTTCTGCCTTAATGAAATTTGAAGCAACTGAAGTCACTGCATTGAAACATTTATACTTCAGGATCTTCCCTTTTATTAGGCTTAAGAGAAAAAATTCTAGAAATTCTTCACCTTTCCTTAGGTATTACAAATCCTTTCTTATAGTACAAGCAATTGAAAGGTGAAATATAAATTTACATATCCCGTAAGCTAAATGAAATGTGGCATTTCAGCTTAGTTGCAGATGGATAAAATGAATCGCTTGTTTTCATTAATTTCACTTCTTTTGCAAGCTCTTATGAAGCTAATATGTAGCTTCCAATTTTTCTTAGTGTACTTATTCAGAGACACTACTGGTCACCTGCAGTAGACCATTAACATTTTGGAGAGGATTTCATTAACATTTACATGGTATCCCATCAGACTGTCCTTTGACTTGATATATCTTGAGACCAAATCACCTATGAGATTTCCCAAGGTTCTTCTTGCCTCTGAAACTAGCATGTCAAAAGCCCTAGGAACTTTCATGTTTCTAGATTAGAATGTTAAGATGAGACTGCAGTTCAGTCAGATCTTGCAAGGAAGTTCACCAGAAGACAAAAGCTTCCTAATTATCTTTTCAGTTATATAAGAATTTGTATTAATTAATATATATATATATGTAGAGAAAAATCAAAACTGGTGGGTGAGCTGGATGACATGAAAAACTTCAGAACTCATTTACATCCTCAGTGTCCTGAAAAAATGCATTTCTTCATCTCCTTCCACCATGCATTAAAGCAGAGTGTGCATCAGGCAAGAAGCAAATTGCCCCACATCCACAAGGTCCAAATTCACTTCTCTGCAAGGATTAGGAGATGGTAGGCAGACAACCTTTTTCCTTGCTGACATGCATTTGGGTTTTATTTGTTTGGTTGTTTTTTGGTTTTTTTTTTTTTTCCAAACGTACATTACTACACCTGTGCTACAAACTGTGAACACACAAACTTTAGCTCTTTTTTTATACCATACTGTTACCTAGCTGTTGAGATAAGCTGAATCACTTGGAGTTGTTTAAAAGTTATCTAATGCCTTGGGTAGAAAAATAAAGAAAGCTTTCACTGTTTTTTTTTTTGTTGTTGTTGTTTTCTGTAATATTGTGTATGAATACTGAGCTTGAAGTTTTATTTCTTTCTTATAAATGACTTTTATTCCTTGCTTCTTTTATATTTTTTTAATTTTACTCCCCTTTCTCCTTGTGCTGAAGGGTAAGCCATGCTGTTTTGCCATATATTATGCAATTATAGCTTAATACTTTGTGTTAGCAGTTCTCAGGGAAAATATTTTAGCTGGAAATTTTAATTGTATGCATTTATACCTAATCTACGTACTCCATTTCTACATTCTGTGGTTTTATTACTATATTTTTCATAAGTTTCTGTCCATTATTCCTTTGTGAAAGACCAATGCAAAAGAAGAAATTTGTTAGCCAAGCAAGGCAAATAATGCAGAATGTTCCCATATAGAAGGGAAATTATTTTCTTTATTTTATTTCTTTGAATTGCAGTTGGGCAAATGTGATTTTTAAGTTGGCTGTGGCCTTTTTCTAAAGCACTTGAAAACATTTAGCCAGATACTGATGCCTAGCTAAACCTTACAGAGGTACTGAACATTCTCCATCATTCTTTGTCTTCTTAAACTTTCTGATTTTTCCTTTCATCGTGTTTCTGTTTTGTTTCTTTTTTGTTAGTTTTGCATGTGAGATTTTGTTTGTTTGTGTTCTGGCTTGTTTGATTGTTTTTAGTGGCAGTGTTGGGGAGGGGGTATAAACAGTGACTTTCCATTCCTAGAATGGTTATTAACCTATGTTATTATAGCTATAACATGTTAAGGCATGTAGCACTTCAAAATTTATGTTAAAGCAGTTAAGTATGTGTGTATTGAAATCTGTCCTAACAGTGCCAAGTTTTGTGTAGTTTAAAAACTCTCCTGATGAATACGTCGTGTATGGACTATAATGTTCGTCAACTGCTTGCTTGATTCAGTACTTGAAACATAAGTGATATCTCTGTGTGAAGATATTTAGCTTTAGAAAAGTAGATTGTTGTGGTACCTAATTTTCTTGAAAGATTAACGTAAGTGATGCATTGCCATAAAATAGTTTGAATGTGCTCTATGGATTGTTACTAGGAAAGCACTCAGGTATCTGATAATTAGAATGAAGAGTCCTGTGCAGCTTATGGAGATAAGCAAAGGAAAAGCCCACCAGAAAGAGAGAATACTTATTCCCAGTCATCCTTTTGGGCATTCTGGGAGTTATAAAAATATTCTGTCACTTTAATTGGATAATTCTAATCTATCATGGATTGGACAGTGATTTGATTATTTTGGGAATTAAACACTGAAGTATAGTTCACTGGGAATAGAAGTGAGTACATGTCCCTGTCTGCAGATCTGAACACCTACATGTAAATACTCTTCTCATATTAAAGCCTTTCCTTCTACTGTTTGCTACATTTTTTCTTTCTTTATATTTATTAAATATATGTGTTATTGAATGAATTATCTCACAGTAGAAAAAAGAATTTTATCTTGGAAATAAGGAAAAAGCTAGGTGTCCTTTTGTCATACGTTCATTGCCCTGTGTGTTTGCTTGATATTATGCTGTCTGTAGATTAAAGAGCACCTGTTTTTCCATCTTCTAGATTAAGATTTATAGATGTTCATGATTTTCATTACTCTCCTGGTAACTAAAAGAAAAAAGTCAGCTTCTCTCTTAAATTTCCATCTCTAAAACTGGACGAAGATGTTGATGTAGGCAAGGACTTAAGCATAATTTCACATATCTTAAAACATGATGTTCCTGTTCGTGCCTCCTAGAAACAGCCTGATATTTTGACTTTCCTTGAGTAATTCTCTGATACTTCTCATTTTTACTATTATTATAGTCACAACACTTGCATTGTTCTAGTTGTCTTAGATCAAATCTCTCCTAAAACTTCAAATATTTAAAGTAACATGAAAATAGTGCTAGGAACAAATTCTTCCATGAGATTAAGTAATATTGCCAATTAAGTTACATAGGTATATTGTGTTGCAGGCACTACCTGTGTGATATCTGGTTCAAAATTGTTTATGGGGAGAAAGAAGCCCCTTGGGAAGTGTGTTGCTAGCATGGGAAGAAAGTAACCAGATAATAAACTAAATACACTAACATCTCACCCTTCAGATGGAAACAATTGTATACTTTTGTGTTTTTCTATTTTTTGTCTGCTGAAAGTTTATAGTTTTGAAAACCACAGTACAAGTTTGCTTCAACCATAGCGTAGCTCAGGGGATGCTGAATACAGCTTCAGGTTGTACAGACGAATCACAGAATCACAGAATTGTAGGGGTTGGAAGAGACTTCTGGACATCATCGAGTCCAATCCCCCTGCTAAAGCAGGTTGCCTACAGTAGGAAACACACACAGGCATCCAGGCAGGTCTAGAATATCTCGAGAGACTCTACAACCTCTCTGGGCAGCCTGTTCCAGTGCTCTGTCACATAGTGAAACAGAGAGGAATATACCAAATACCAAAGAATTAGTTCATGTGCTCACTAAAAATATTTCAATATTTGAGCATTTCCTTGTTTTAGGAAGGTTGAAAACGGGTTTAGAAAATAGCTTTGTTCCCCTTTCTAAGGAATCGATTAGCTTTTCCTTTTTCCCTTTTTGTCAACTAAGGCTCTTATATGGACGTCTTTTCATGTCTTTGTACTTTTCTGTGCTATATTATGTAAGTAATATTTTGAATCCTTTTAATGGACTTGATAATTCTTTCCTTGGTGGAATAAGTCTTTTAAAACGTGAAATGCCTTTTTCTGGGTTCGGATTGCCAGTGGGGATTTTACTGAGAGTCACTGTTTCAAAGTGTTTGAGCAGAGCATTAAAAAAAATTAAAAATTGTTTTGGCATTAGTAGTTATATTAAAGCCTGAATTAAAACTGGATACAATATATATGCAAGCACAGTATCTCTGTATAATATATATATAATTGGGATATTTTGTACATAGGTACATATATATTCATTTAAGTATCAAACATTCATTTTTATGTAGTAAGCAAAGTCACAGGTGTAAAGAATGCTGACAGTGACAAACACTTTTTTATAAAAATAATTATACAAATGTAAAATTTTTTTTGTTAGTTTTGTTTTTCCACTTTAGGAAAACGTGTATTATATTTTTTTTATTTATTTGTGATTTTTTTTTTTCATTTTTGGATAGTAAGTTCTCCAATTTTTGTATCTCAGTCACTCACTGACAAGCATGTCAATTCTGTCTGAAATTCATTGACTTCAGGTTGACCTACATAAAACAATTTATTTAATTTTAGAAAAACATTACGTGAAGGCTCACTGCCATTCAGATAACAGTCGTTGGCTTACGGTTCTTGACTTGCTAAAGTGTTAGAATGAAAATAAAACTTTATAATGAAAATATCTAGAAAATAAAATAATAGTGTATTGTGAAATCTATCACTGTTTATATTTCTGATTAAGATTTTTTCAAAGAACATTTCTATTCTGTATTTACAGTTCTAGTTCATTTTCAATTGATAATCATATTTTAAAGTTTGAATATCAGTCTCCCCCTGTGACAGTTCTACCACGGGAAAAGCCCAATTTGCAGTGTCTAATTACAGTAAAATTCTTATTCCCCTTGGTGTTGTTATTGACAAGGATTCTGGCCATGGTGAGCTTAATGCCAGTGGCAAAGTCAGATGAAAAATAAAAAGTCCCCAAACTTTAAAGATTTGGTTTTAATGTTCTTTAAGGTAAAATCATGCATTAGACATCATCAAATGATTTCCCAGCAAGTGCAGTATCTGAATTATAATGTGAGTTTCTAGCTATTTGCAATAAGAATGTAAATAAGGTGGCACAAAGCCTTATTTACAATGACTAATGAAAGCTGTTATACTGCAGTCAGAGGGATACAGAGCAACAGGGCAATTCATTAGGAGAAACACAGTTAACAAACAGCTAAAGCATGCCAGTTTGGACCTTTTCCTTTGAATTTGAAAATATATATGCTTCTTTTGATTTATTATGCTAGATAATTCTTTCTAAGGAAAAGTAGGTGGTAAGTAACTGTTGTTGCCTGCTGGTTTCTACTAACTCACAGAAGTGCTTAGAGGAGATGTATCATTTCTGGCTTTGTTATAGATAGATAAATATGCTTTTGCCACAGTAAGCTGCTTTAACATGCTGTACTTGTGATTTGCCGCAGTAAGGTGTTGATTCAATATACCATATAAGCACATACATAAATCCCTCCTGACTTCAAGCACCTCTATTTAAATTCAGTGTTCAACTAAGCTAGATCAGGGAATCAGTAATGTAAATCAGGCAATCTGGACTTAATTTATACGCTTCTAAACTGCAGCTTCTGCAATAATAGGAATGTATATCTAAAAAAAATAAACCATGCACTAGTCTTAAGCTGTAGTAAACTTGTCTGTAATTTGTGAAAATTAAAATTACTGTGAATTTAAAAGTACTTTGAATAATATGTATAACACAAATAACTTACAAATAACAAGCTCAAACAACTAAAGCGAAGTTTGACAAAGGATTCAATAAATATACTTATATATATACCACAGAAATAGAGCATTATAAATAAACTGTAGTTGCCAATAAGTTTTTGAATTTTCAGTTTAAATCTCCACAAGAAAATGACCTTTCCCTGAACAGCAGTTTCAGCTAACTGTAAGACCTTACTTTCTTTAGGAGAAGAGATGGAAATAGGACAGCTAGGCCATTTGATCCTTCTTTTATTCTTTCTCCCATTGAAGCAAGCTACAGTTTTGCTGTCTATCCATACTGAAATCAAACTGAAATATTAATGAGATTTCTCTTTAGGCACTCATATGAACATATCAGAGTTAAGAAACAAGTTTGTCCTCCAAATAGCATTAAGATAGTTGCATGTCTTTTGCTGTAATTACCCATCACAAATAACTTTTCCAAGTGCTCTGTAACAGACAATAAATATGGGGATTTGCTTTCACAGAAATCAATCTTAAATCTTACCTGACCGTTTGATATGTTACAGGTTCTTACTGAGTAGAGGCAACAAGTGGTAAAGGATGACTCGGGTAGTTAAAGAATTTTTAATGTGTTCAACTTTAGGGAATTTTAAAGTTCACTGAGAATGCAAATTTCAACTTTAATTGTAGAGGGGAAAGCACGTGGTTCTTGAACTATCTGAAGGATTTTCAAGCACGTTAGCTTGGACAGAGTTGTACATTATGGAAGCAATTGGTATTCCAACACTGTTCTAATGTAATACTAATTCTTTAATATTTCATCTTTTTTCATAGTTTTACTCAGGCATCATATTGGTAATCATACAATTGCATTGTTCAAGTATTGAGATCTGCTTATCTATTACTTCCTCTAGTTACATAAATATTTGTTTGTTATGTATAAGGGGAGTACGTATTGTTTGTTTTGGTCAGTACAGCAAAATGTAAAATGCTTGTAAGGACTTCAAGCTGATAGAATCTGCATTGAGAAGTTTCTAATGTGGCTTTCCATACTGATACAGAGATATGTGAAGTAGTACCTAGGATGTATTATGCGTATATATATACATATATACATATACATATAGGATTTTTCGTCTCTCAAGCCCTGTAATTTCAGTCTGCCATACATAAGACTGCAAGTGTAAATGATGCATATGAGTGTGAATTTTAGAGCTTATAGGTACAGTTAAGATGATATAGCTTGCTCAGTTTTCAGTGGAGAAGTTTTACTAGGGTTATATGACAGTAAAAATGAAAGCTATACAGCACACAGAAATGAATATATTGTGTATTAGGAATGACTATGCTTTTGATGAAACTGTTTTCTAGAAAATTTCATTCTGTGTAATAGAAGCTCTTGGAAATATAGCAGTGTACAAAAAACATTTCATTGAAATTAAGCTTAATTAAGAAAACTTACTTAAGATTCATACTTTGGTTTACCTGTCTCATATAAACATCCTTGTCAACAGTCTGGAGATTCCACTTTGAAACTGCTGTTTTCCAACCAGTCCATACGGGAACAAAATTGGTGTTCATCATGCTACAGTTCCTAATCATATCTGAGCAGAAAATCAGTGAGACCTTATTTCTTTCACAAGTTTTGGTCTGTTTTTAATCTGGCAAAAGATAGTGTTTAACTGAACAATTATAGCAGCTTTTTCTATGTTTCTTTACCCTTTCAGGACTGCAGACTCTGAGCTGCTGTCTTTTTTTTATATGTTTATCATCTTTGAACTTTCTTTCATTGGAGACCAAAAAAATATATTAAACAGGCCACTTTGTGTCAATTATTAAATTATCTGGTTTTGGAAAACTATACAAAAACATATTGTGTGATAAATAAGTGGTTGCATCTAGTCAAGAGCTAACAATGGAGAAAAATTAAGGAAGTCAGTAATACCAGCCTGAAGTTTTGCCAGGGGAGGTTGAGATTGGATATTGAGAAGAATTTCTTCATGAATTTCTTCAAGTACTAGAATGGGCTGCCAAGGAAATGGTAGAGTCCCCATCACTGGAGATATTAAGAGACCTGGGGTCCTGGCACTACAAGCTGTGGTTTAGTGATGCAAATTGGTTATGTCACACTGATGGTTGGACTTGATGGTCCCAAAGGTGTTTTTCAATCTAAATTATTCTAGGATTTTGTGGTTCCTCATAATAGGAGTTCGGGTGTAAACACTAAAAAAATTTGTATGTAAGCAGTTAGAGAAGTTATTGTCTACAGAAGGAATAGCTAAGCTTCTTACCCTCATGGTAAGAATGGGATACTTTTTATACCAACTTTCTCAGCTTTGTGACTACACAAAGATGATGTCATTCTCTCTAGGCTAACAAAGTGAAGTGAAGAAAAGTAAAATAAAGTTTCATGTGATTTAGTATCTCAAATAATATGATTACTGGATTTTCTGTATTTTTCATAAATTATAAAAGTAGCCATTAAAATAAGTTATTTTTTGTTCCAGTAGTTCTGGAGAAATGTTCTAGGTGTTTAAAAATTCGAACAAACACTGTGTGATGCAGAAGCTCTGAACTGCTAAACTTGAACATAATGAACTTCCATGGTATTGCTTGTGAAGAACAATGGCATTTGAAGTACAGGTTGCTAAACTGCATAGCTTCTTTGGTTGGGTTTAGTAAGTAGCTGCAAGTTGGAACAAAATGTTACTTAAGAGCATTTAGAAGATTCCTACTAATTATCTGGGATAAACATTTCTGTTGTATTATATTGTATTTGCTGATCTAATGAAAGAAATATTGCAGGGTGACTGAATTTCTTGTACTTTTAAACCATGCTTAAACAAAATAATCACTTTTTTATATATCCCTTTTGTGTAGTATTTTGCTTAATTTATAGGGGAAGAAAATTTATCTGTAACTACAATCAGTTCTGTAGTTTTAAACAATCAACAATTGCTTGTAAGTAATGACTATCACCAGTATATATTGGAGGAAGTCCAGAAGAACCTTCTTACAATACTATCATTCTCTAAAACCATTCAATCTCTACATACCAAAGTTGAATTCGTTCTCTGCTTTACAATGTTCGTAAAAATTATGCAGTAGCACTTACCTCTAATGTTTCTTCTTCATTTGAGTTAGTAAGAGGTACAGAACTTAACTGTTAAGGCTATTTTCTTTTGAAAAGTGGGAAAAAAGTGAGTATTCAGGAGAGATATGATGTCATATAGAAAAAAAAAAAAAACAACTATGAGAAATAAAATGCTTTGTGAGCTTTATTGTTCATGAAGCCTGGTTAATACACATTTGTATTTCTTAGTTGATAGACTGTGTAAGTGAATTTTACTTACTACTCTGCATAGTATGGTAGTACTGTCCTGTGTGAAATGCACTGGCAGTTTTTGTAGTATATTAGACTCCAAAATTTAGCTGAGGTAATTAAATGTCACCAAGGTTTGATTTTTTTTTTTTTTTTTTTTTAAAGTAGGATCTTCCTTAACAGCTGTGTCTCACTTTGAAATTGGGTGTGAACCAGATGACTTGGAGAGTTCTTCCCTAGCCTGAGTTGTTCTACTGTCTGAGAGATATATGCCTCTTCATTAAATCTGGTAGAATTGAAATACATAAGCAAATTTGAAAGTTACTAGACAGGCAAATGTCTTGGGTATGACTTTTTTTTTTTTTTTTTTTTTTTTAATGGCTTCCATCAGAAGCCATGAAAGAGAAAACTGTTCATTAATTTTTTAGTAATATTTTCATATTCATATTGGATATCAACAACTTCTTGATTAAAATGAAAAGATGTTCTGTCATGCATTGTTTAGGTTAAGATTTTAATGGGACGCCAGATATTTGAGAGCAGTGCATTAGGATTTTTTTTAGGGTAACTATTATGCAGAGACAGTACCAAAGTCTATTGTGGTTTCATAGCAGTAAAAGCCTTGGTATTTTTTTGCACTTTCTTACCAGGAAAATCTAAAGCTTAAAAGGACCTTTTTCTATTTTTTTTTTCTTTTTCTCTTTTCTTTCCTTTTTTTTTTTTCCTTTTGTTTTTCTTTTTTTTTTTTTTCCTCTTTTCTCTTTTTTTTTTTTTTTTTTTTCCTTTTTTTTTTCTGATTCTCTTCTTTTTCAGGGTGGTAAAAAAAAGTTTTGAATTCTTTGACTGAGATTTCACTGATTGAATAGATTTTAAAAATTAAAAAGCTATCCTTTTTAATTTTTAATATCCTAACACATTTTCCTAAAATCCCTCTGGAAATGTGTTTATTGACAAGTCATATCATAACTCCAGATTTTGTTCTGTGATTCTAAGCAGAATCTGTGTGCCTTTATGACATGCTAAGCATTTCTGCAAGCTGTACTACCTGTTTGAGGATTCACTTCCCTAGCTTCAACAAATTTGATTGTAAAATCACTAACTCTGGTCCTTAGTTCGTCCACTAACAGATTTTCTCTATAGTATATAATTTGATATTGTATGTTTAATTTCAAACTTTTTTCTTCTAGCAGTAATAGCTATCTCAATTAATAAAGGTGGAAAAATGTTTTGAATTGGTGGAATTAAACTTACTAGAAATTGCATAGCCTATCTTGTCACATTCAAATTGGAAAAACAAAAAACTTCTGTCAAAAATTCAATTTAGCATTACAGAGATCACTGCTGTATAACAACCCTTTATCTGTAGTAGTGTACAAAAGCACTTCTAACAGTGCATCAATTTTCACAGCCATTTAGTAGATTAGAAAGCAATTGTAAACAGAGTAAAACCCACATTAACTCCTGTCAACAGCCTGCCTTTTTCTCAGTTATGGATTTGTTTGAAATAACACTGAAGTCTAAAGAGATTGCATCAACATCACAGATTGTATTATAAATATGAATGAACCCATTGTAATGGACTGCATAGTAATATATGGCAGACATTTGTCCTTCCCATCAAAGTAACAGCTTTTGTAAAGGAAGAATAGCTGTGACATAAGGGAACATGTCACTCTACAAGAAATTATTGCCCCCGTTATGAAACAGTAATTGCACTAACTGACAGGTTTTCAAACTATCCTGAATTTTTATTTTATAGTAATGTACCATTAATAACTGTTTGGTATTTCTTTTAACTGAAATCATATACACATAAACATGCATATGTTTGTATGTACATATGTATTTATGTAAAAGTGAGCAGTTATGAATAGTTAGATTATTTTCATATTTTTTTTCATACCACTGCTTAAAAGCAGTAAATACGGCGAGAATAAAAAGTATACTGGTTTGTTTTTTTGTTGTTGTTTTTGTTTTTTTCTAAATAGGAACTCATCAGTTAGTGATAATTGCAATAAACTGATTTACTGCACATGGTGAAGGTTGATCATTAAAGAATTGAAGATCCTTCATACACAGTATCACACACAGTGGAGCATATTTTATATTTTCTTCATTTCTCTGGAGTGTTTTTTTCCAGAAGAAGGTTAACTATTATAGTATTAAATATACTATAACCGTGGACACTAGACATTTTCAAATGCCTGTTTCTAGAAGGTACACTAGTGCATATGTTTTATTGCAGTCTTAGATGATGAAGGGGAAAAGGGGGTGTAATACTAGATTTGCGTTCCGAATTATCAAACACAGATATTAAATGTTAATGATATATTTTTTAAATGAGGACAAATGCAGTATTTCCTGTTTGTGAGAGTAAAATCCATTTGTGCAATAAATAAGAGGGCTGCTCCAAAGTAATGCCTCCTATTCTGTTATATTGGCACATCACATCAAAGGCAGATGTTGGTGGTATGGTGGTGGAGAATGAATCGTCCTGCCAAAATTCCATTATATTTTGTTGCTATGTGACAGATGGCAAATGAGGGGCAGTATGACATGGAAGTGTGTATGAAGCAAGTGTGTGTCAATGAATTCCTTCATGTGGAAAAAGTTACAACCGTTGACATTAATTGGTGCTTCCTGAATGTTTATGAAAACCAAACAGCGGATGTGAGCACAGTGAGGTGGTCGGTGGTGCTTTTCAGCATCAGCAAAGGTGATGTGAAATACTAACCAGGTTCTGGATAGCCATGCACAGCTGTCACACCATGAAATTAAGAGCATCTTGATCAGCCAGCTCATCGATGGGAACTGGCAGATTACAACCAGGGAACTGTGTGTGGAAGTAAATATTGGCTTCAGTGTGTTGGAAATTATGGTGGCAGCACTGGAATATAACCAAGTTTGCGTTAAGTAGTTCCCATGAACGTTCATAAAAAGACAGAAAGAACACCATATGTAAGATTGTCAGGACCTATTGAACAAATACAAGGTTGTAGGTGACAGCTACCTGGATTGCATCATTACCAGTGAGCAGATGCAGTGTCACCACTACAATCTGAAATTACAATTTCAGTTCATGGAGTGGTGAAGTGTGAATTCCCCATCCAAGATAAAGTTCAAGATGCAGCCATCAATGGGCAAAGTAATGTGCACTGTCTTTTGGGATAGGAAAGGGGTGATCCTTCTGGATTGTCTGGAATTCAGATAAACCATCAAGCCTGACTGCTACATCTTCACACTGACTGAGCTGAAGGCTTGAACTTCCAGAGTCAGGATGGAGAAGAAGACAACCTTTCTCTTGCAACATGATAATCCTAGGCCCCATACCAATTGGAAGACTATTGGAGCACTGCCAATCCTGGCTGGACTGTCCTACCACACCCACTACATTGTCTGAATTTGGAACTTTCTGACTTCCATCTGTTCAGAACAATGAATGATGGACTTTGTAGGCAACATTCTTCTAGAAACAATGCCATCATAGCAGTTGTGAAACAGGGGGTCACACTCATTCGTGGCATGCAGGCTCTTGTTCATCACTGGCAAAGATGCATAGCTAATGGTCATTTCTTTTTTGAAAATTAGTATGTTGTAGCTGGGAATTTGTTGTATCAATTATTGTTATTGTGCTCTTTGTATCTATCTGTTGTATTTTTCATAGAAATAAATAGCAGGCATTACTTTCAGAGTGACCTATGTAGTTACAAAGATAAATATATGATTCCCTTCAAATTGGGAGGATGAGATATGAGAATTTTTATATTCAATCACCAGTTACATTCCATTGTTATTTTCTGAAATATGATGACAATTATTCAATGAGAAACATTTTACATAAAAACTTGAACAACTAAAAAAAAAAGACTTTAAATTGTTCCAGAGAATGATGATGGGTTTTCTTTTTTCTTCAACGTAGTGATTTTATTTTCTTTGATACCCTACTTGTAATTATAGTTTCTAACCTTAAAGTATTTACATTTCAATGAAATCACAGGTTTAGTCTGATGATTGTACATTAGCGAACATTCATTTTTACCCTTTAATGGCATGTTTTATCATTTTATTTATATTTTGATAAATATAGCAGAAAGCTGGGATTCGTATATTTAAGAAATTAAAAAACTGTTAAAATATTCAGATTTATATTGTTTAAAGCAAATTTAAAAAAATCATTTTGTAATAAGAAAGCGAAACAATATCAAGCATCTGTTCTATATATATATATATATATATACAACATCATCAAAAGATTTTTTTTATAATCATGTGATTTCTTAATTCCTGCTATAAATATTTTTCTAACCTACGAAATACAGGTGATAGCTTTCTTAGGTTGCATCCAGAATCTTAATGTATTCTAAATTCCTGTTGTTAAGTAGGTTTCATGTCTCTCAGTCAAGTAAGTCTGAACAAAATTTAAGTGTAGTTCTGATCTCTGAATTTATATAATCATAAATTTGGAGATCTCACATTTCCCTATCCTTCCTTTCGCAATAGGTAATCCAGTGCATAGAATCATAGAATGGTTTGGGTTTGAAAGGACCTCAAGGATCACGAAGCTTCAACCCCCGTGCTCCATGCAGGGTCACCAGCCTCCATATCTAATACTAGACCAGGCTGCCCAGGGCCCCATCCAACCTGGCCTTGGTGCAGCTGAAGTATCTTCCAAGCATCATAAGCATTCATGTTAATTCTTTCCAAAATGTGATACCGTTTAATGCCAACTCATATATAGTCAATGCACTATTTAAATTATACCTTATTGATCTGTGTTTATAAAAGAAGTCTTAAAAGCCAGCCAGCTACACAAAGCACTAGTCTTAGTGTTCTCTGTCTACCGTATATCTATTTAACTTCTTCAGCCCACTTCCCTGTCTGACTTAGACTGCTGAAAAAAAGATTTTGTTAGGAATGAGAATCAGAAATTGCTATTCAAAGCTGACAGTTCTCAGATGGGTTTCAATACCTATAAAGAAAGTTCATGTTCTGATGTAGGTGTATTCCACTTAATTTCATGGAACCTGTTGTAACTATCTATTTAAAACCAATCTAAATTGGACTTTAATACTAAAAAAAAGGCAACAGATATCTAAAGTACGTGCTTTTAATTGTACTCTGAAGATTGCCTTTTTCCCTTGACTAGTCACTTGACAGTGCAATCTCTTTTCTGGTTTTGTCCTGTAGATTCAGGCATAATGATTCTGTGTAGAGACTACAATATCCTACAAGGATTTTATTGTAGTGGAGTATGGCAGATGTGGATGCATAGATAGGCTCTGTAGACAACATCCTACATTTTGTGTTGCACTTGAAAATTAAATAGTTTGTGTAATTTGTGCAGTACTATACAAATTCAGCCATCTACAGATGACCTACGTGCTTGCTTATAAAAAAAAGATGTCTCAAAAACTTGAAATCTATTTCAGTAGAATTTCTTTTGTGTAAGTCATTTCCGCTTGGAAAAATATGGAAATGTATATAATATGATAAGAGAAATTACTTTCTGTTTTAATTCTGAGGTCATTCGGATTATTTCTGAATGGATGATAGGATATAGCATAGAAGTCAATTAAACGGTGAAAGTGAACAAGGTGGTGTCCAGAGATGAAAAGGAAAGCAATTTAACTGCATGTATTTATTTCATATCAAAAATAGTTTTTTAATTATCATTATTGTAGCTGTTACAGTGTTAGAACTTGAATGCCGTCCATTATTAATTCTTTAGCTTTATGTTTTATGAAATAATTCAAATTTAATGTCATACTTAGTAGGTTTACAAGAAGCAAAAAATCTTTAATATATGCATAAAATATGGTGATATGATCCAGTGAAAGTATTCTGTTTACTGTATATTTTGAATGGCAATGAGACTATATGAGTTAAAGTAGTGTTGAATGACAGGTGTTGCTGTAGTTTTATATTATTTTTTTAAGTTGCTACATATTCTAATAAGCACTGTTAGAGGTTGTTAGAGGTTTGTTTTTATTTGAGAGAGAGAATTTGTATACATTTTCATGAGACCTAAATCACTTTCCCCTTAATCCTTTCTCCTACTAAGCTAGCAGTCTTAGGCAACACAAATTCAAACACATAAGGCAGAGTAATATCTAAAATCCAGTTGCCTTGCTATACAAAACAAAGCACTGTATTTATATCTTAATCCCTTAAAACTAGAAGTAAACACTGCATTTGAGATTCTTAAATCTCAGTGTACACTATTAGAATTTACAAAATGTTGCATGGCTAGGACTAAATCTAACCCATCATCAGTTTAAAGCAGTGATAATTTTCATGTGAGGGGTAGGATTCCATATATCAGTGCAGACATAGAGGTCATTTGTTTTATAGGCTGATTGTAAGTCCTAAATATGTTTCAGACTTGTTAGAAACTTGAAAAACTGCACAAAAGTATCACAAGAGATAGGTACCTAAATAACTGTAATACGTATGCCTAAATATATAGAGAAAAGGAAGTGAACACAGAGGATTTTTAAGAAGCAAAAATTTGTGATAACTAACAGCTGAGTGGCATACTTAATAAGGAATATAAGGTAGATATTTTCACATCTACCATTCTTGACTGTATATTATATAAAAAACAGATTTCCCCTGTTCGTATCTAAACTACTTGCTTTAGCAAACAGAATGTGATTTACTTCACCAAGAAAAAATTTTATGAAATTCTATTGCTTAAGTTAAATAGGTATTGAGAATGGTGCGCATAATCTGTTATCTACCTCTGAAAGTATAACATAGGATCTTACAATCTGCTGTCACTATACTGACTGGACAGTCCACCCTTTATGCAGATTTTATGCCGTCAAAAGTTTGAACTTTTCAAATACAGAAGTTGTAACCTTTAAAAATAGTATCTGGTGACTTACTTTTAGATGCTTAGACTGCAGGCATTCACATTTGAGTTAGTTACTGTAAGCTGTCTCTACCTGTTTCGGATATCTACATCAGGGTGAAATGAAGCACACTTCAGAAGTGCTTGTTTCTCCTCATTGACTGTGAAGGGAGCCTGAGGCAACTAGCAGAAAGTCATTTACTCCAGTGAATCTCACATGGGGATCATTGGCCTTTGGCCAGGCACAAGGACACACAGGACTAAGCATGCTCCATTGTTTCAAATAATTTTATGCAGTACTGCCAAAAAGAGATGATTTTGTTTCTGTAGTTGCAGTGCGCTACACAAACGCAATTGAAATTTGTTCTAAGGTATGCTTTTAGATAGCAGATGATTAAAATATAGACCTACATCTCAGCTTATTCAAGCTGTCCTCATTTAAATACTAAATTATGGAAAAACTCTTTGTCATTGCTCATCTCAGAAGCAGCAAACAGAATTGTATAATAGAATCATAGATTGGCTTGGGTTAGAAGGGACCTTAAAGATAATCTAGGTCCAACCCTGTGCTGTGGGTAGAATTGCCACCCACCAGCTCAGACTGTTCAGGGTCCCATTCAACCTGGTCTTAAGCACCTCCAGGGATGGGGCATCCACAGCTTCTACAGGCAAACCGTTCCAGTGCCTCCCCACCTTCTGAGTAAAAGATTTCTTCCTAATGTCTAACCTAAATCTCATCTCTTTTATTTTAACACCATTCCTCCTTGTCCCATCACTATTAAACAGTGTAAAAAGTGAATCCTCCTCTTGCTTATAAGCTCTCCTGATGTACTGGAAGGCCACACTAGAGGTCTCCACAAAGCCTTCTATTCTCCAAGCTAAACATGCCCAGATCCTTCAACCTTTTTTCATAAAAGCAGTGCTCCAGCCCTTTGATCATCTTCGTGCCCCTCCTCTATACCCACTCCAACAGCTCTGCATCCTTCTTGTGTTGGGCACTGCAGACCTGGGCACAGTATGTGGCCTCACAAGGACAGAGCAAAGGGGAATAATCAACTCCCTCTCCCTGTTGGCCACCCTTCCTTTAATGCAGCCCAGGATACTGTTGGCCTTCTGAGCTGCAAGTGGATGCTGCTGGCTCATGTCCAGTTTCTCAACTACCAGGATCCCCAAGTCATTCTCTGTAGCTGTCTGTTGAAGCCAGTTCTTCCTTTATATTCGTCAGAGAGGGTCTACTGCCCTTTGCCCGTCTTTTCTGATCTATGTATCTATAGAATCACAGAATCCCTTCTTATTATTTTTAATATCTGTTGTCAAACTTGGTTCCATCTGTACCTTAGCTTTCCTGATCCTATCTGGATGGCATTACCATATTCTTCCCAGTCCATACTTCCCTGTTTCCAGTGCCTATATTTTTCCTTCTTTTCCCTCAGTTTAACCAACAGATCTCTGCTCAGCAATGCCAGTTCCCTGCTTCCTCACTTCATTTCTTATGCTGAGAACAGAAAACTCTTGTGCCCACAGAAACATGTCCTTAAATAGCTGCCAGCTCTGTTCCATTCCTATGCCCGTAAGGACAGTTTCCCAGAGGATTTCATCCAATAAGTCCTTGAACAGCTGGAATTTTGTTCTCTTGAAATTCGGTATTCTGACTCTGCTGTTTGCCAGGCCTGTTGTGTGATTTGCCCCACCATTTTTCTGTGATAGCAATCAGGTCATAATTTTCTAGTTTCACCAGTTTCCATCTCCTCTTGGTTATTTCCCGTGCTGCATGCACTGGTGCAGAGGCACTTCAGCTGGGCTATTGGCCGCATTACATTTTTTGAGGAGCCCTCCCAAATTCCGAAACAAATGTGAGGTTTTCCACTTTTGCCTTCTGAAGTGACATTGTTCTGTGGATCTTCTCTGTCACACAGCAGAATGTCACCTTCCCCCATCAAATATAGTTTAAAGCTTTGGTGATAAGCCCAGCCATTTTGCTGCCCAGTATATTAGAATCATAGAATCACAAGGTTGGAAAGGACCTACAAGATCATCTAGTCCAACCTTCCTCCCATTACCATTGCTACCACAAGCACTAAACCATATCTCACAGCTCCTCATTCAGATATCTCTTGAACACTGCCAGGGACGGTGACTCCACCACCTCCCTGGGCAGGTCATCTCAAACCAGGAGAATTGAGGACAACACTGCCTGTGCTCCTAATCCCTATATCTTCCCAAGAGACATAAAGTCTTTTTAAATATTTTGTAATTTCCTAATTACAGACCAGTTACAGGCCCAGCTTGAAAGAGCAGATAACATGGAGTTTGCACTAGCTGAATTCTTAGAGGATATTCTCCTTCATCCCCATAGTCTTCCTGAGTTAGGATGTTTCTGAAGTAAAATACATGAATATGTAGCCATAATTTCTAGAAATGTCTTCAGAATCTGCTGAACAGTTATTCTTTGATGATGCTGAGTTATGCTGGAAATCCTGATTTGTTCACAATATTATTACACAAATCTAAAAATTATATTTCTTCTGTGGGATGTTACTTTGAAATGATAAAGTCTGTGCTTGAGATTTGCATTTTAATAGATTTTACCTAGACTGCATTTAGCTGCTGAACACTGAGTTATTTATCAGTAGAATTTGTTTTTCTTCACAGCATTTAAAGCTATTTAGGTATAACATTACTCTTTTGAAATGAGTTCTAATGAGGATGCTAGGAAAGATTTGGAAATACAACTCTAGCATATTTACCATGACTGAGTAACTTAATTGATGAGCTGGCAATGTGTTTACAGAACATACTCATTCTAGAAAGAAATGTCATTATGACAATTTCAATTATTATATGCAATGTGTTTCCTAAGAGATGCTTTTAGGTTCTCTTTAGAATGTGATGGCAGAATTTTTTTATTTTTTTATTTTTATTTTATTTTTTTCAGAAATGCAGTGGTCGTGATTATATATGACCTGTATATGACAGTTGCATATGAGTATCCCGGTTTTCATGAAAATTTAAGGGGAAAAAGAAGAAATGATGGTGGCACATGGGGGAGTGAGGAGATTTCTGAGTATATATTGCTGAGCAATCAGATGGTTTCCATCACAGACAGACTTACTTCTAGAACTAGATTATTTTGTCCACACTAAGTATATATACTTAGAGCTGAAGTGCAGGCTTGTAGAGAGGGGTTTATACCAGTATAAACTGATTCAGTAAACTGAACAAAAGCTGAGAGGGAGATGAATGGAAATGTGTTAAGAAAATATCAAAACTGTGAAAGTATATCTTGAAAGTCTTAAAAGTCTTAAAACTGGCACGTGAATAGCTTTCGTCAAATGTAGATATACAGTGGCAACTAAGTAAGTATCGATCTGTTAAAATATCAGCAGTTGTGCTGGGTCTGGCTGGGTGGCAGTTAACTTTCTTTCTGGCAGCCCATATGGTGCTGTGCTTTGTGTTCCCAACAGAGCTCTGTTGATGGCACACCAATGTTTTGTCTGTTGCTGAAGAGTTCCAAGACTTTCTCTCCCAAAACACATACAGCATCTTGGCAAGAGGCTGGGAAAGATGTCACCCAAGCTGAAAGAAGAGCTACTCCATACATGTAACATGCTCAGCAATAAAAACTCCAGGGAAAGAAGGAGGAAGGAGGGAACATTTGTAGCTATGGTGTTTGTCTTCTTCTGACATGTGCTGAGAAAGAAAACCATTAATGCTAACTCAGTTAAATTCCTGTGGTCTTTGCTGTAGTCCCCTGAATTCTTTTGCTGTTGAAGCATTTGCGATAACATAAGAAATCATTTGATCGTGCATGCTACAGAGAAATAAGTTAAGCATGTGTTTTTCTATTTGTGACTGACTGGACTTTTCTATTATTACTTTAATTACCCCCTCAAGCAATTTTCCAATGTGTGATCGCATACAGGTCAGTGTTCTGTGAGTCCTTCAACATGACAATTCATGGAATAATTATCCTGTCATCACACCTTGATTCATTGTTACGTAGTTTCTCAGGCTTGTAGCCTTGCTCACATTTGCTTAGCAACCAGATCACACATCTCTGATGCTTATTATTCAAGTAATCACCCTCCACAGTACATAGATGCATCAATTAAAGCTTTACAATGAAGTATATTGTTCTGTGTAGAATCCTCAGGTGTCAGGAATTAAAAATTATTTTTAATGGTGCAGGCCTTCTTCAAATGGCTAATCTGAGTTTATATTAAACAAACACGCATGCTAACATTCTAAACAAAAAAGTGATAGGTCACAATCAACAGGAAATTGAAGAAAAAATTATATTTTGTTCTTAAAATGTTCAGTCTTTTGTAGAGACTTATCAATATAATGCAGCTCTAAAATGTCTAAGGACCGAACATCTATTTTAGATATGTATTTTTTCAGATGAAAATCAATTTTGTATCTCCATTATTGACTCTTACCTATATTCTTTGTGAACATTTTCTGGCTAATTTTCAGATTTGGGTAAATTTCACAGCAAATTATTATTAGAATGTGACTTGAGTACCGAGAAGCTGTCAAGATGGTTCAGTGATTTAATGTTGGCATCCTGCAGCTCTGACTGTAATCAGCAGATGCTCTGGCATTACCATAAATGTTTTCTCTGACAAAAAAGAGATTTTTCCTGTTTGGAGTCTGCTGTTTCTGATTAGATTTGATTTGGCTTCTTTTGCATAATTAATATACCATGATGATCTCTAACCTTTTGTTTTTAGTATCACCTTTTGAGCTAGGCACATTTGCAAGGCTGCTTTGTAAGTCAAAATAGACAAAGGAGTACTAGGTCCATATGTAAAATTCATATTTTGCAGTGGTGTAGGAGGTCTTACTGCTTTCAGCCTTGATTTTTCAGTGAATGTAAAGGGATCGTTTTTTCAGTCTCTTTTATATTGGCTCTGTGTCTACATTAAGTTTTTTCCTCTAAGTGAGAGAAAAGCTTCTTCTGTAAGACCAAAGATGTATTATGTCTTAAATTAAAAAAAATCCTCCCTTACATGGCAAGACTAACTGATCTTTTCTGATACTTGATCATTGCTACACAGTAATTGTGTGCAGTTGATTAGGAAAAGAGGAATCTGGAAATCTCATAGTTGACTTTTGATGATTAAACTGAATTTTTACTTACCAAAGTGGCTGCGAAGTGTTTATCTGTTAAAATATAGGACACAAATGTGTTCATGAAGTGAAAAATGCATACCATTAATGATGTTAAACACAACATTTCGAATTTGCCTAGATTGGGTTAATTACCTATGACAATGTGGTTAGAATTTGTTTCAGATAATCATCAGTGATGATGGGACAAGTGAGTAAATGCCATCTTTAAAGAAAATTTCCTTGCTTAGATTCTGTTGAAATCCTAGTCCCTTTGCAAAGCGATTTGTTACACTTGCAAGGTACAGTTATTGGTGTCAAACACATCCATCAGTGGATTGTGTCCACAGCAGGATTATTTTTAAATTCCATCTTCCTTCACACATGAACAACTCCCAATCACAGTCCATCCCAAAGAGAAGAAATAATTGCGTGAAAACACATAACGTTAATTAGCTTGATACACTTAAAGAGAACTGTCAGAGTGGTTGATAAGCAATCTTGAAAAGCAACAGAAGATGAATCACTTTTTACTTTGCATTTATTTCCTAATATTTGTTTTTTAGTTTGGCTCTTAAAAATGTACTTTTTCCTGCTGCACAGTCTCAGTCTCCTTTCTAGCATGCTTTTGACCATTAAATTTTCTGCAGAGAAAAGAAAGAACCATAATAATAATGCTTGAATGATGAAAGTCGCACAAAGTAAGATGACTCAGCTTCTACCTATCTCCAGTGCATTCATGAAGGCAATCTTGGATGTTAGTGTACGCAGGTTACACTTCACAATCACCTCGTTGCTCCTGCGCTGTAAAGAGAGGAGCATGGGAGCCTGGAAGCTATTCCTGCAATCTTTTGGATAATAGTGAATGACAGCACACTGTGACTGTGACCTGTGTGGGCGCAAACTGCCCTGGAACATTGTTCCAGTACGAGTTACAGGAATGTGAGAAAATTGCATTTCTACTTGACTGTTAAGACTAACACTTGCCTACTTTACTTTCAGTCTTCACCTTTTAACTTTATGTTACTCCCAAAAACATTTGCGAGATTCCTTTTTACTTTAGAAGCAGGCTGGACTCCTTTTACTTTAGAAGCAGGCTGATTCCACAGGAAAAAAGTGCAACGGATGATGAAAGAATTTTTCCCATTAGTTCAATTCGGCATTACAAAATATTTGTGCTCTACCTTCAGTATTTCAGCCTGTCAGTACTCTGATTGCTGATATAGGTGTGGAAATGGAAATTTGGGCTAAAACAAGGATATACAAATAGTATGCTTTTGTAGCAGTAATTACAATGCTTAGGATCTTTGTAAAGCTTTCAGATCAGGAATAGTGAATAAGAAGAGGATAAACTCAAGAGTTTGCCATTAAATTCTAAAGGCAATTACTAGACATAGTTGTTTTTTGTAAAACATTTATGCTAAATTAATAAATACTTAACAAGCAACAATTCCACTTAGAACTGCAGTGATTGGAATCTCATAAATATCAGGTCATTCTTTAAGATGTTTTTCATTCTTCGGATTTGTTAAGATTTTATTTTTCAGAGATCTGAGGGTTCCCACTGCTCTTTTTGTGGTGGAGTGGGAGCAAAGAGTGGGTCGATTCACAATAATTGGGAGAACACTGCCACAATTTGCGTGTTTCTTTTCCATTTATTTTCCTCAACACATTACTTACCATTACGCACTGCAGCTGCCAGAAGCTTTCCTTTGATGCCAGCAGTGTTTATGCATATTCCTTAAAGTCTGTATCAAAGTGTAGCTTGTATTCATCTATCTATAGGTAGATACCACACAAAAGTGTTTGGAAACTAAATGGATTTCCTGTTCAAAGCCATCAGTTTAGTTTGAGATCTACATAAATTATCAAAGTGTTATCAGAGTATAGCTTATAAATATGGAGCTTACATGAATATGGACCTCTATGTACTTTGCCACTGATCACCAACGCCAACTTGAAATGGTCAACTGCAATATGCTTCTGTACTCTGTACAGAGTAGAAAGCCGAGTAATGAAACACATTTCAGAAATTTAAAATAAGCCAGATATGTTAATCACAGATCATCATAATTTCCCGACTGTTTCCTTTTCTGAGGAAATGTTTGTACCTATTTGTTTGTATGTTTGTACCTTGGAAGAAATCCCATAAACACCTCACTTGAATAAGATGTTAAGCCACTGGCTGAAAGCATACTGTCACAAAGCCTCATTTATGAGAATGAGATAGGATCAAGATTCATCTTTTCATCTTCACTCATCCCAACATAAGTAAGATTAATTTATTGCTTACTAATACTAGAGTTACACAAAATTATTCATCCATTCTTTAATTAAGAAACTTGCTTATTTATTTATGTATTTATTTATTAAGAATGATTGAAACCATGTGCTCTAAAAATCAATAGTGATCATAAAGTAGATTTCAAGTTTGGAAGTTTCCATTTTGCAGTGTCCTAGAAACTACCAAATGTACCTTAATTTATGGAAAGATGCATGAGAACAAAACAAGATCCACTATAATGCCAAGTGAAATTAGGGAGGAGGTTAAACCCATAAGACTGAATTAGCCATCATGCACTTTCAGAGGTTTCCTTCCTCACTTATATAAAAAGCTTGTGTGAATTTTGTCAGCAGTTTGATAACAGTTGTTTTTGTTTCCACTTGACAGACACTCAAGACTTGCATTTAAATCATAGTAACTTAAATTTGCATTTCTTGTAATGAAAGTCATTGCCGTATTAGATTAAATTAAAAACAGAAATTGTTTCCACACATCTCAGTGCAAATGCAAGGTGCATTTGGAAGAAGTAAGGGTAAGATTGAATGGAGTGATCAGCAGGAGCTAGTTTTTGGGAAGATGTAGGTAAGCAGGAGATTAAAACAGTTTGGAAGGGCTTTGCTTTAGGAACAGGTAAAAGGAGCTGGTTCAGCACAGTTCATTTCTTCCCAAATTAATTTGCTCAGAGTTTATAATTGATTTGCACTGAAATTTAGTTTCTATAAATCCTCTATCCTAGTCTCACTTAGCTCTGACATACTCTCTTCTTGCCTTGGAAATGAACACAAAAACTATATTCAGTGTTTCTGAAAACTTAGTGAACCTCATCTAAACTGAAATATTGATTAATGTTTATTCCTTGCAATTCGCACTTTTTAATAAAACACTAGAACAGCTACATCAATTAAATGTACGTTTTTATTTTTATTTAATCTTTGAAGGCTCAGTAACACTCTTCTGTGCCTTATCAATTCTTTTCTGCTTTGGATTAAGTCAAGTTGTGAACATTTAGCATGAAATATTATGGTCTAAGAAATTTCTTATCAAAGATCATTTAAGTACAGCTAACACTTCTTTAGGTGCTGCTAGGGTTAGTGCTGCAGGGTATAGATGAAATAAGTCATGGCAACACACAGCACTCTTTTAATGTTTTGGGGATTTTCTTCCATCTTACCCTTTCCAGTCACAGAAATTGTTGAAAAAATAGGAAACTAATAAAAAATGGCAATAAAATGTATTTTAAGTATTTTTCATTACACTATCCAGCAAGGAGATGATAGAACATTTTTTATGAGTCATGTTGTGTAATAGGCATGTGCCTTCTAGCTATTGCAGTCCTTCCTATTACATCTAAATTTTGCTTCTGGAAGGTAAAGCAGGTTTTTAAGAAAGAGAATTAGGTGTTGTGACATTCTAACACCAGTGTCAAGGAATGGATTTCAGAGCACTAACTTCGGGCTGTATAAATGATTTTAAGGAAATAAGGGTGCCTAACAAAAATCAAGGCTCACGTATGTGCAGTACCTTAAGATGTAATAGGGATTGAGGGCCAGTGCAGGAAATAAGACCTCCCATTTCCTCCTGCTGTGGTTTACCCAGCAGGTGGCTGAACACCACATAGTTGTTTCCTCACTCCCCCCACATTCCTAGTGGAATGGGGGAGAGAATCAGAAAAAAAAAAAGAAAAAAAAAACAGAATTTGTGGATTGAGATAAAACTATGTACTAAGATAGAAAAATCAGTAAAGGATAATAATTATGTCTGTATAAATATTTATAACAAGTGATGCACAATCAATTGCTCACCACCCTGTGACCAATGCCTAGCCAGCTCCCCAAAGCAGTAGAAAAGAGCCAAATGAACTCCTACCCCTTTCAAAACTCCTTCCACATGATGGTGTGGAATATCCCTTTGGCCAAAGGGTGTGGAATGTCCCTTTGGACAGTTTAAGTCAGCTATCTTAATTTTGTTCTCTCCCAGCTGCTTGGGCCCTTCTCTAAGAATGACCTTGATTCTGTACAATACTGCAGCTATAAACATCAGTGTGTTATCAACATTGTTCTCTTGGACCAAAACATAGCATCATACCAGACAATGAAGAAAAATTTGTCCTAGATGAAATTATGACACCTACTTGACAAGAAAACAAGAATTAATTTTCTTTTTGCCTTTTCTGATAGTACAAAAGCCAGGAGTTTGGTATATGGAAGTTCAAAATCACAATTTTGAATACTGGAGTTTTTTTCTGCTGTTGTGCTGGGAAGCCACAATTTGTGTTCCAATGCTGGGAACAATGTGAACATGATTCAGTACCTTTTCCCTGACTTTCAGTTTCATTCATCAGGGACAGGGAACCAAGGTCAAAGTACGACACCATGCTGAGGAGCCAGTGATGAGGGCTGTTACTTTTACCAAGCCAAAACCATTTGACATGGGGGCATGTCCCTAGAATATTTACTAGCAAAGGCAAGACATTATTCATTATTTAAAAATAATTTGCATTGGTAATAAGGGTGATGTATAAGTGTTGTCTGAAGAAAATCTATCAGCATAGACATAGCTTCAAGAATACAATATAGCACGTGGAACACAAGCCAAAGAGATCAGAAAAACTGCACTGAGTCTTTGAGCAATTTTCCTTGTTAACTCGGTAAAAGATGTAATGAGACTATAACTGCAATCGTTCTTGCCTATATTACGATTTTATCATGCCCCACATTGAGATGTATGACTGTAATACAGGCTTATAATGCCATGTAATGTCGTTCTCTTTATTGTATTTACAGCTTTATTTTCCAATCAGTGTACAAGTATTTACATAAAAACTAAATATGTCCTTAGTACCAAGACTTTTATTGAGAGACTATGCAATGAAATAAAGCTTTTCAAAGTACATTTTTATTTAAAATATTTATTACCGGCTTTAGAAAAATCTGTGTCTCAAGTTCAGTAAGTCTCTTGAAATCATTTTTGTTCACCATTAAAGGTAATATATAACAGCATTAGGCAGGATTTTAAAATCTCCAACCGATCGTATTTTGTTTCCCCAGGTTCACAGCAGGCAAGTCTCACATTGCTGATTTTTTTGTTCACATACTACTGCACAATTTCTTTTTTTTTTTTTTTTCTGAATATAAAGTGTGTAGCCTTTAATAGATTATAAGCTATTCTATGCTGGGACACAATTTAAACTAGGGAAAGCTATTAAGCACAATTTTCAATCGCAATCACATAATTGTAGGGGTTGGAAGGGACCTCTAGAGATCATCTAGTCCAACCCCCCTGCCAAAGCTGGCTCCCTAGACCAGGTTGCACAGGTTTTGAATATCTCCAGAGAAGGAGACTCTGCATCCTCCCTGGGCAGCCTGTTCCAGTGCTCCATCATCCTTACTGTGAAGAAGTTCCTGCATACGTTTGTGCAGAACTTCCTGTACTTCCTGAACATTGCCATTAATGAAAGTAATTTTAGAAGATTTATCTCTAGATGATAGTAGCTATTTGGCCCCAGGTTACGTGAATACAATTTTGAAATGTTTTTGATTAACAGCAGTGTTCAAGAAATTCACATCTGGAAAACCGGAATTTTAATAGGTCTGAAGATGCCAAGGATCTACAATAAGATAAGATCTGAACAATTAGATTTCAGTAGTTTACAATGCGATCTCTATCTTACCTGAGTCTCAAAGCATTCAGTAGTGGTAAAGTCAAAAATACTATGGGTGAATGTTTTCTCACTCTAGTCTTTAGAAACCTTAATTGTGAAATCACAGGGGTTTTTTTCGGTTTTTTGTTCTTTTGATTTTCACCTTCATAGTGATTATTGACATGTGTGAGTGACGGTTATTGATTTCTCAGAGTGGCCAAATATTAGAAACATCAGTCTTATGGACCATAACTAATTCTGATGTATACAGCTAATTAATAACTTCTGTCTTTAATCAGTGATTTTTAATGTCTCGTCTCTTTTTTTCTTGCTGCTTCATGAAGGTAGAGCTTGCTACAGTAGGTGGACAAGTAGTGCATCTTCACCAATGTAAGCTTTTTTATTCACAAGACTTCATGTAGATGTGTTTCTCCATGAGTAATTTTCTTTTAACTCTAACATTATTCTTTTCAATTCACATTTTATTTGAAACAAGATGTATAGTGTGTAAATGTATTTATTTTATTCTGTACACTGTCTCAAATGGACTTTCCAAATATAGTTTTTCATGTAGTTTTGGTTTCAGATAAAACACAAACTAAATTAATAAATGACCATGGTGTAATGATTCAAAGTAGTTTTAAAAAAGCCTGTTAATTCTGACTGGTTTACGAATCTCCTGTAGATTCCCTTGCTGTAGAAAGGAAAATATTGAAAGTGTGGTGCAATGTCCCTTAGCCACTTTCTTGCTACTGCAGACAGCCGTGTGAAATATCTTTTCAGGAACAGATTAAATTGCTCCTCATAACTGATCATGTTTTGTTTTTTTTTTCTCTCTTTATTCCAGAACTTCCTTACTCTGATGGTTCAAAGCATTCCAGTCTCTAAT
Source organism: Chrysolophus pictus (assembly GCA_037305975.1). Classification (NCBI taxonomy): domain Eukaryota; kingdom Metazoa; phylum Chordata; class Aves; order Galliformes; family Phasianidae; genus Chrysolophus; species Chrysolophus pictus. The sequence continues at coordinate 34,306,880 of CM074576.1, read as the reverse complement.
AGAAATATAATAATGATTATTGATTCTTGTGCTCAATTTGTCAGCTAATTTGGACATGGGGCTTTTTCTGATTATAAACAGACTGCGGAGTGGATGGGATACCAAATCACCAAAGCATGAAAGCTTTGAATCAGTGTGTGAAGCAGTACAGGTTGTTGCAGAGTTTGGGGTTGACACTAATTACTGCTTTATTAAAATAAAATACTGGCAAAGTAAAAATTATTTCTAAGGAATTAGTGTGAGTTTCTCCTTTTATTATTACTAATATCTAACTAGTTTTAAACTTAAACGGCAGTGATCCTTCACTCTGATAAAAAGAATAGTTCTTTGGGAACATATTTACCAAAGTGAAATCTAGGACTAAAAGTAAGTACGTATGCTTTCTGAACCAGGTCCAGCAGCAAAGTTCAGTGTTTCTGAATATGATTCGTAACAGCCAGTTTACTGTGCTGGGAATTGCCTACAGACAAATTTGCTAATACTGAGCATGCACCTAGGCATATAGAAAACCTTCCTTAATTGAAAGAACATACAAAGTGCCACCTGGAAGCATCTGAAGCAACTTTAAGATGATAGAACTGGATTCAGATAGCGTACATAAATGACTGAAGCAAAGATGTTCTAATTTCTTAGGAAGTGTGTTAATCGCTAGAATTAAGCACCATGTATTAAGGACATGACTATGTGATTGTTTCAAGGAATTGTGGCTTCTTCTCTGCACAACAAGCAAACTGAGGACCACTTACATAAATTGACTGGTTGTTAAGGCACTTTCTAATGCCGTTCCCTGTTTTTGCAGAAAGGGAAGGTCTCTGGTCTTACTCTGTTCATAGAATCATAGAATGGCTTGGTTGGAAGTGACCCCAAGGATCATGAAGTTTCAACTCCTCTGCTACAGGCAGAGCCACCAACCTCCAGATCTGGTACTAGATCAGATTGCCCAGGGCCCCATCCAACCTGGCCTTGAATGTCTCCAGGGATGGAGTAACCACAACCTCTCTGGTTAGCCTGTTCCAGCACCTCACCACTCTCTCTGTGAAGAACTTCCCCTTGACATCCAATCTAAACCTTGCCTCCTTGAGCTTAAAACCATTCCCCCTTGTCCTATAACTATCTACCCTTGTAAAAAGTTGATTCCCATCCTTTTTATAATGCCCCTTTAAATACGGGAAGGCTGCAGTGAGGTCTCCTCACAGCCTTCTCTTCTCCAGGTTGAATAATCCCAGCTACCTGAGCCTGTCTTCATAGAGGAGGTGCTCCAGACCTCTGTTCACTAGTATATGCCAAGAAAGTCATGATTATCAATGCCATTGCTGCTGTTTTAAGGGGAAAAAAAGAAGAAGAAAAGAAAAGAAAAAACACTCACAACAAATTATACTCAGCTTTACTCAGTTACTTACACAAGAATTCCAGGTTGTAAATAGCAAGTTATGAGAGACATGTTTCCGCAAGTCTAAATTGGAGTTTCGAAGTGGGATGACACTGTAGATCAATTCCAACATCTGCTGTTTCTTAGCAGTTAACTTGAAGCAGTTCCTTGCTTAGACTTTTTGCTTTTCTAAGTTTCTTAAGTCATAGTATGAGAAAGTGGGGAAAATGTTGAAGCCTCAGTGCATTAGTGTTCACTACATCTTTTACAGAATATAGTTCCTCATACTTAATTGATCCTTGTGCTTGACTATTTTGGGGTAAGGATTCCAGTGAACTGCCAAGTAGTTGGAACTTGAGTGTTAGTACACATCTACACTTAATCTTTGATTCTGCCGTTTTATCTTTTGCTTTAAAATGTATTGATTTTCAAAACGCTTGTTTTTCCCACACCCCTTTAACACAATCTAATCAAAAACAGCAACAATGCAGCTTAAATTTTGTGTACTGATACAGGTGGCATGCTTTTCTCAGCTTGCAAATATGTGATCAGAATCAATAAATGTAAGCATTTAAGCAGAATGAGATATTTTAATTTATATGATGGGTTTATTATGTGTAATTATGAAGATGTGTTCATCTCCAATCTTTGGCCTTCTATGATACAGGAAATCTGAAATATATGTTGCTGCATCTTCAGGGGCAAATTATTTTCCATAATACAAAATAGAAATTAGTTTTCTATTAGTTTCACTTAATTTTTCGGCTAAGTGAAAAAAATCAGCTATTATCAAAATTTAATTAAGAATTATTTATCTGCTCTAGAAGATGATAGAAAGGCATTTATTTTCCTCCACTTCCCAAAAGGTGATTGTGCCTGTAAAATTTGCTGAGATTGTCCAAGAAAGTGTGTAAAATCCTCATCCATCACTGGGAGCCTCTGGTCAGGGAATGACAGTGCAGTAAATATCTTCAGCAGCTGCCTTTTAATGTACAAGCTGTTTTTGGTAGGAATTTTCAGCTCACACATAAAACACACTGTCATGAGTGACTGCCTGTGCTCCAAAGTCATTACTATTGGGATGATGGAACATCTTTCAGAGAATAACCAAAAAAACTTTAAATGTCATGTCAAGTTTGCTGAAGCCATTTTCAAGCCTTGTTCAAGGTTACATGAATATTGAGTATGCCTGTTTTTAAAAAGTTTGAGATCTATGAGAGGGACTCTTCAGATGCTGTTACATGAATACTAGGGCTGCGTGCAGGGAGGAAATCTGTCTGTTAATACACGTCAGCCCAGCAAAGCTGAATCTGAACCAAGTGCAGCTTCCTGTGACAGTTAATACCAATGGTATTTAGAAAAGTAGTACATTCTTAAAATTGCTTAGCTGCCTAAATAATAAATAAGAATTGTTACTATGGAAATATATTTTTTTATATTTCAAAATTTGATCAATTAAAAAATAGGAAATTTAATTAACCAGATTAAAGTTTGGAAGCCATTGTGAAGTGCTGAGTAGTGTTTTCTCTTTGACTCAAGTGAGAAAGAAGGATCCTGTCAGTCTCTGTTCTTGATTTTATGGGAAATATGGATGCTAATCTAATAAAGTTGTGTTAAGTCTGTATCACTTCCAGGAGACCAGGCCTGCCACTTTTTTTTTCATTGTTCTTGACTCTTTGAACATCATTAATCTTTTTAATGTGTCATCTGCATGTGAAATTTTGTCTTGACAAGAGATGTTTTTAAATTACAGAATATTGAAACTGAGTATTTTATATTGAGATGAAATTTATTTGTTTTATCTTTCACAGAGAACCAGAAAGCACAACTAGAGAATTCATGTTCACGCCACAATATCAGCTTAAACTCGACAAGAAGCCCGGTCACCAAAGAGGTTACTTATGATGTGGAAACAAGTTCTATGGCAAGGAACAAGGCTGCTGGGAGAAAGGAAGCCTGTAATGGAGAAGGCAACAAAGAAAGGAAAACAGACCGTAATGGTTCTCCTTCTAAGGGAGAAACCATTCCAGAGGTAGAAGCTCTCCTGGCAAGGCTGCGAGCACTATAGAATATAAAGGATTAAATCAAAGCTTTAAAACAAACTATAATAGATAGCTTGAAAAGATACACTAATTTTCCATTATTGACATTACGTACTTCCGAGTTCCAAACTTCTCTATGTATTAATACTCTACTTCCAAACTCCACAGAAACAGACTGTTGTTTTTCTTCTCATTAAAAAGATTTTTTGTTATGCCTTTATCTACTGAGACTACAAAAAAATATCAGCAGAAACAAATAATACATTATTCCAAGTCGCAATCATTTTATTCAAGAAACTGCTGACCATATGTTTTGAGAACTTCTCAAAATAGGTGTAACTCATAAATATTGTTAGATCACCATGCCTGGGAATAAGGGAATGCAAGAAAAGTAGTCTTATGTTTTCCACTGCAATTTCTGTTCTGAAGAGATATTAGTACCTAAAAGGTGTTATTACAGCAACATTTGCAATTATAGTAATGGGAAATGTGTATCACCTACGTTTTTCAGACATATTCCAGTTTGAGTTCATTGAAGAGCTCCAAAGTTCGCTTAATCATATATGCTTTTACAAAATGGAAATCCATGGACAGTAAACAGAAAAATCTATGCAGATTATATACTTTATATGTGAATAATATATTGCTCCTCTTAATCTTAGTTATAGCGATTATATCAAGATAATATATATATAATTTCTATGAATGCAGCGTTTTGCAATTGTATCTGTGGTGGGCAAAAGGACTTTCTCCGCAGATATTTACCAATGTGATTTTTTATCGTTTCACATGTGAGTTAATATGTTTCTACAAAAGGAACATATAATGGAAAAGGTTTCTACAATTGGTTTTTCACAAACTCATTTTCCAGTAGCCCATAAAGTCTTATTTGCTGGCACAATAGGAAGCTTGCACATAATTGCATCTCTTTTATCGCACTGTCATTGTGCATTGTTACATATTCGCTATCATATTTATTAATTGCACATCATAAAAAATTGCTACCTATGTTACCAAGTAGGAAGCTACTATTTGTATCTTTGCTCCATTATTTAAAACTTCCTTATTATTAGAGTGTATTAGGTATCTAATATCTTTCTTCTAAATTACTCTATTTTTCTTTACAAAACACTGAAAAACATGTCTTTCAATAAGAGTCAGTTATGAAACCAGTGTTTCAGTGCTTCAGTGCTTTTTATATCCTTGTTTAAGTTGCCTTCTTACTTTCTGCACTAAACATTAATAAAGTTAATTAGAACTCTGAAATTGGGCCTGTTTATACATACTGCATGGAGTGTTTTTCAGCCATCATGGGAATCAATCTCGTGTTTCTGGGGCTGTTGTAACCATCATTATATACTCTAATTACATTTCCTGCATTAGCTTTTGAAAAATAGAAAATATGAAGAGAAGCCAGGGAAAGATGCAAGGAAATTCTATCAGACCATCATTTATTCAGTGCTGCTTGCAAAACAATGGACAGGGGTGTCAAGGCTGTCTTTGGTGCCTTTTAGTGAGTGAACAGCAACTGCTAATCTCATAAAAACTAAAGTGTGGGTCACACTGGAGTTAACAATGTCCTCTCCAGTCACTGTAGTAAGTTGTAAGCCATAACTGTGCATAATGCAACTGTTGCTAAAGTATCACTATGATCTTCTGCACTTTGTCAACTGTTAAGACTTACTACACATGCTTACAGGGTGCCATTCAAATTGCAGTCGACAGAGTACAGTACACTTGACTAAATAAAACTAAATAAAATATATTTTGAAGAAAGAAAAATGCAGTTGCTGAAGACGTGCTAGAATAAAAGGGCTGGGAGTGGAGAACTATCTCTGAAATACGAACGTGACGGCCAGCTGAATGAAGGTGGATGTACAAACTCATTTTCATTAACAGTTTCATTACGTTTGTTCTTTTGAATTAGTGGGTAACAGTCCATATCAGAAAACTGACAGTTCAGGACATCAATGTATCATTTTTCAAGCAAATCAAATTAATGAAGCTAGCTAGTAGAATTTTCAATAATCAAAGAGCTCCTAGCTGCCTAGCATCTTCTGATTTAAAAAATAAATATTTACTTTTAAAACTGTAGATCTTAAGCAATCTTTTTGTACAGGCCGAGAAGCTCTAAGGAATGCATTCCAGGGTTCTTGGTCTTTGTTAGATGTTGTGTTTCTGAATTCATACTTCCAAGCAGACATCAAGTTGTTTCACAGTTTCTTTCGTATAACTAGGAGAGTAAAAAAAGCTTTGTAACTTTTCACAACCCATGTAAATACAATGTGTAGTTTTTCCCCTTCAGCATTTCTTTTTACCATTTGATGTATTCAGGGTTGAAGTACACAGTCCAGTTGGTGGTGCACAGTAAGTTTTTTCTCTCTATATTTCATCCTTCTTTATAAGTAAACAATTAAAATATTTTGAATAGGAAAAATACATGCATGGCTTAATGGATTAAAGTAACAGTAAGCTTGAGAATATTATGTCTGTACTCCATTATTATGCTCTTATGCTTTTATTAAAGTGTAAAACTCGGCTTCTAAATTGTATGGGGTAAATTGTTTTAATTCACTTAATTCATTAATTGAGTTTAAAATTTAAAGCTAAATAATTTTTTAAAAAATTAATGCAGACTTCTAATGTTGTGTGCTAGTTATTTTTAGTAGGATGTTTTTAGTAAGTATCAAGCCTACTGCCTGATCTGTAGGATTGAACCAAAGGTGTCACATAAAGTGAAAAACCCTCTGTTTCTGTAATTCACACCTGAAGATTAAATCCCTATAAAAAAAAAAAAAAGCTTCCTGCTATCTTCAGACATAACTGTTCAAAGAAAAGCATTTGAGAGATCTTGTGGGGTATACTCCACTGCTCATTCCTTACTTGAGCAGCATACAGCAGGCACAAACAGCAGGGGCTTTTCTTGCCAGTAAGCTGTAAAGGTCTAACACATTTTTGATACTTCACATTCATTTGGGATGACTTTTCATTTACTTCAGTAAAAGAATTTTGATTATTTCATCAATTTTTAGTTTATACATACACTGGATTATTCATGGCAGTGGTCTAAATTCATACATAAATAATTCTAATGGCTTGACCTTCTCAAGATATTAATGTTTGCTATCAGTTTCCTCAAGCTATATGCAACCAAGCTTGACATCTGGCTTATGGACCATAGGTGATATACTAGTCCATGTGAACACAGAAGGAAAAATGATGGTAGTGACTTTATTACCAAACAGTACAGTGGCACTGGGAGTTGGTGGCTGCCATGGCGTACAGTCCTGTTCTGAATCAAGCACATCATTAACAGAGCATGGATCATCAACCTGGAAGAACTATTTACTTTGCATTCTCCATTAATTATGACAATACTTTAAAAAGTTGGAAAAAAAAAAAGTTGGAAAAAAAAACTCAGATGCAGCTGTTATAAGCAATTTTTCTGCAGCACTTACTTGTCTGAAACCACCTTATATGACCAGTCCTCAGCCTAGCTCAGCCAAAGTCATACTTTCTGGACCTGAATGGGTTAATGCTGAGCAGCTTGAAGCACTGCAGCCCTTTGGGCTTCTGTAATAAAAGCTGGAAAAGAAGACATTTACTGCTAGCTTCTTCTGCAGCCATTTCTAATGAGAAGGAACAAATTATAATTTTTACAATAATCTTTCCAAGCTTCACTTGGTGACTATAAAACAAATGGACAAGCAGGGGTTGGTAAACCCAACGCCATAGCACCTAAAATATTGTGGTAAGAAACCAGAGTCAAGTGAAAGAGCCCAGAAAAAAAAAAAAAAAAAAAAAAAAAGGGAAAAAAAAAAAAAAGAGCAATTACATGAAAACATTGTTTTCTCTAGAACAAAATAAAGCGTTGCTATACCAGTTTCTGTTGTTTTAATGTGATGTGTTTGTTATACACAACTGAACTAAAGCAGAAAAATAACTTCACTTAAAAGTCAAAGTCTGAGGAACTGCTTGTCTGGCTCACTAAATAAATTAAAAAATAATAGATGATTTGCAGCTTTTATGTTTTCAGTCTTACATTATGCCAAGTTTCCTACATATAAGAAATGCTGAGATGATCGCCTTGTGTTAATTATACAAGAGATTAATCAACTTTATTTAAATTATTCTGGCACGTGATGCAAGCACCTTTTACAGTTTTACTACTTCTCCTTGTGAAAGCATGCCAATAAAGCATTCTGGTCACTGTAACACCATTGAAGAACAAATGAGAAATGGTCCAGATACAATTTTTCTCTCCCTTCCAGAGATAGCCATTAAGTTTGATACCTTAGCTGAATGCATTTTAAACTCCAATGTACTTTTATTTTCCTTCAGAAGTGCAGCTTTTTCTTTTTGTGATCCATGCAATGTCATGCACTGAAGAATTATTAAGGGAAATATTTTCTGACAACGTACCAAGCAGATGACTTGCATGCAACGTCAGTCTCATATACCACAGAGGCATAACTCTTGAATGTAATCCAAAGAGAGACAGATAAGGTTTTTCACTCCACCAAAAGAAAATAGTTCCTTTCATCTAAATGAGCTTATTCCACTGCTGGTATTGGAGCTGCATTTATTTCTGGAGGGTAATATACCTCTCTCTTTTAAAATCTGTGTTATATTACCCAGAAAAAAAAAAAAAAATTAACTATAAGAAGGCAGAATTGAGGAGACTTAGGAGCAGAGTTGATTAATGTGCTGCCTGATTTCACTTCTGGGACCTGAAACTGCATCTAGTGTGGAATGAAGCAAATGGAAAAAAATAGTCTCATCTGACATCTTTAAAGGTCATGAAGGAAATGACGGTGGTTGATCCAGAGTTGGTATGGCCACAGGTGTCTTGTCTATTTGAAGACATATATCAGAATATCCTCAGAATAGCAATATTGTTGGGCTGCTCATTTGCAATGCTCTCAAGCTATAAAGGGAAGGAAAAGTCTGACAGAGATAAATATGAATTCCAAAAAACCTCAGAATATTTTCTTAAATTCAAGGGTCAGTCCTGCTCCCATTCACTTTGGTAAAGAAAGAGCATAAGGAGTCAGATGAGATCACATAATATCTCTGTACAATCATACTGGGCAATGCTGCTCTTGGTAGCTATGCATGCTGACACAGAGAAGGCAGTACAGAAGGCAGTCTGTCCTCATAGTGTTTCAGACTGTGGAGCAAGCCACAAGAATGCTGGTCAACAAATCTGAACTCAGATTGTAGGATCAGAATATAAGGTCTGCTCCAAAAGTAATGCTTCCTATTTCATTATGTCAGCCCACAATATCAGAGATGGATGTCTGCAGTACAGCAATAGAGGTTGAACCTTCCCACCAGTATTCCATTACATGTTGTTTCCACGTGACAAATGGCAGCAGAGGGGCAGACTGACAAAATGGTGTCTGATATGGACGTGCATATGAAGCAAAGGTGTGGAACTGGATTCCTCTATGCAGAAAAAAACTGCACCTAGTGATAATCATTAATGCTTGGGTCACCACTGCTGGTGCAGATTTTTAGTAGCACAGCATGCAGGCTGTTGTTCATTGCTGCTGAAAGTGCATGTCTAATGGTGATGACTTTGTTGAAAACTAGCATTTTGTAGTTGAGAATTTGCTTTGTCAAATAGTATTGTTTTCTTTGTATCTCTTGTAGTTTCCATGAAAATAAATAGGAGGTATTACTTTCGGAGTGACCTACATAATAATTGAAAAACAAAACAAAAAGCCAACAGTTCTACAGACACAAATACAATAAAAGACTGCCTTTGTAAATTTCAAGATGTCAAAATCGCTACGGAAGGTCTGCAAAGAAAACTTGAAGTGTGTCAGCGTTACAAGCCTGATGACTACATGCAAGCTACAAATTCAGAAGGACCTTTAAATCTCAATTACTTCGGTTTCTTTGCTATATGCTGTTCTGTTTCTTCTTGAAATTTTCAGTCCAAAGCAAACCATAACCTTTACAGTCCATAACTGTTAGTAACAATAATAAACACATAAACAGCTTTTGTAAAAGTGCTGCTTAATTTGTTGCATCTTAATATGAAGATTGTTTTACGTAGTTGAAAACATGCATTGCAACAAGACTCTTTCCATTAAGTACGACAGAAATGGCAATTATGCAGTCTGTTGATCAGATTTTTTACTAATGAAGTATACTTTCTGCTAATGGATAGGAAAGCAAAGCAGCGAAGTCAAACAAGTCACCTTGATAGCATAATGCAAGACCCATCAATTTTGCACAGGCATTCTTCAGTAATGAATCCTGGAGCACAACCCATCAACATTTCTCCTGAAAGACAACAACTGAGGTAAAGGAACCACAGTAAGTGGTTTGAAATGAAAAATGGGATAAGAGCTTTCCACTCCTTTAAAATTGGAATTGATTATGCCAAATTTATCTGCAAGGTGCCTGAGCAGTGCATTAAAAATGCTTAGACAGAAAAAAAATATGTTCTCATTGTGCAGTTGGTGGCACAATGCCACGTTGTGCTACGACATCACAGTAAGATAGCTGGGGCCGTATCTTCATACCTTTCCTTGAATCAACCAACACCGTGGACAATCAGATGCAATAGAAATTCAAGTCATTGCGTGTTTGGTTTTTTTTCACTTGAGGTGTAACAGGTTCAAATCCACAGTACAGATTCAATGCTGAAACCATAGGACGGCAGAGGAAAAAAGCCAGCTTTTTCTCTGTCTCTTCTTCAGAGAATAGTGGGCACTTTGGTCCACAAAGAAGAGAATGAGCTCTCATTAACTTCAGCCCCTGAATACAATTTTCTACTTCTTGATTACCAAATCCCCAAAGAAGGATCAGAAGGTTTTATTTTTCTCGGAAATACTGCACTACAGTAAATCTTTCTACAAACTAATAAACAGTTTAAATTCAGTAGCATCTAGGTAGAGCATCAAAATCAGCAGGCAAGAACAAATTAAACTCTTCTTGTGAAAGGCTGCACAGGATCATTGCTTCCTGTTTCCTTCCCAGTGTATTTAATACTAAATGCATAAATCTAAATTAAAATAAAGATAGAATTTCTTTTAATTACATACAACTAAGAAGATACATTGTTCATGCTGTACCTACCACCAGGATGCTTTGAGTAGCGCAGTTGTCTCACAGAATTAACCTGTCCCATTATTCAATGCAAAGCAAGTCCAATATATGAACACAGATGGCCATGGTAAGGGCCTTATCCTGTGTCGTCCCCTACATGTCCTCGTAAATACTCAGCTCATCATCCTCAAATGGCACAAAGTCATTCAGAGCACAGGGTTACTACAACCTTTCAGGATCATGCCCTAATGAATAAAATATACAAAGGTGACTTGAGTAAAATCCTTTCCAATGTGCTGACAACAGTAAAATAAAATATTCCTCTTAGGACATTTTCCTGGCAGAACAGCTTGACCCCTGTATGACTGGCCTTGAGAAAAGAATGGGTAATGCTCTAACCAATTCATCCAACTGATGTTTATGGCATTTTTGTTTTGCCAAATGTTGCGCATGTTGTGTAGATCACCACTGAAAAATAAAAATTGTTCATAAATGTAGCAGATGTAAAATATTAGATTGAGCTTGCAGTATCTTTTTAACTTCAGGTACCTTGCATGTAAACTGTACTGTTAATTGTTTCATTTGGAAGCAAAAATATTTTATTTTACAAATCTGCCTCATACTGTACACCAAGCAATACCCCAGAAATCCAACTTTGTCCTTGACCACTGATGAAATTTTACTATTATACAGTAATTGCTGTGCCCTGAACTCTTATCCCCCCTACAGATTTAATATTTCTCCAAAGAGAATGGTTCTTCTTAAAGTGGTATTATTTTATCCTTACAGTGCAGCTCACTAAACTTGCCTTTTGCCCCCTTGTTCTTAGACTTTAAAAGGAGGCTACGGCAATCTGATAGAGCACCCACTGAGAAGAAATCAAAGGCTCTTGTTGACTTCAGAGACTGTTAGAGACAGCTCCTAAATGGGATGACTCAAAGTGCAGCTCTAGCCTGGAGGCAGCTATACAGATGGTGTTGTGGGGCTTTATTGTCTCATTGCTTCTGGCTCCAATCTGTGCAGTTTGTAAGTATAATTATTATTTTCTTGTTGCTAGCCCAATAAATATGATGCTGAATAGGCGAGTTGAGTTCTGCCTGCCTGAAATTTTAAGCAGCAAAAACAATCCTACAATCACTATTCACATTAACACCTAAGTGCTGCCAAATTCAAGGAAAGGAAAGAAAGGCTATCAATCAAGAGCAAGAATGGGTCTTGGGTACAGTTCTCATTTTCCTTAAATGAGCCACAGCCATTAAGTCCACTCAAGAAGAGTATACACAGGATCTGCAAGGCAGCATTTCTGTTAGTGACTGAACCAATTGAAGGACAAAGCAACAGGAAAGCCATTTTGAAGGCCACTGTACCAGGACAAGCTGTCTCCTTATTGCCTGTTGTGACATCTACAGACAGTACAGGTGTGGGATGGCAGAGGTCAGGTTTGTTTCAGGGTCAGTTTAACAATTATACAGTATGGTGATTGAGGGCAAATGTGTTGGCCCACATTCTGACACAGTTTTAGCATTCCTATATAATTCCTATAAGAGCAAAGTACATTAGCACACATCTTCTGCCCATCCAGCACTAACACAGACTTTGATTACTGACTAGAAGTAAGAAATACCTGAGTGAAATTTTCTCTGTAATGCTGAGATCAGTCATGCTGAACAAAACTAACTCCTACCTTTAGCATATGTCAAGGTATAAGAGCGTAGTGCAATATATAACCTTACCAAGAAACTGATCAGGTTGTTCGCATGAAATAGTTACCATCAGTAGTTTGTGCATATGGTTGTCATTAACAAGTGAAAGAAAGTTAATGCTGGTGAAGTTAAATTAACATGAAATGCCTGACTTGTCTCATTCAGTCATTTGACAGTGGCATATGCTCCTGCTTTACACATGAAAGCTTAATTACAATATTTCAGGTGGAAAACTGGTTAATTATATAAAAATGAGACCCAGAAGTCTGTACTATGACACCTTTCTATGCTTCCCAGGGGGTATGATGCATGAAAGAAGATGCTTATTGTTGGCAACGTTGATCTAAGGTCAGCAGGAAGGCACTGTCACAGAAATCGAGGGTCTCTGCATACAGTCCAGCTATAATGAAGAGCAAAATTCATTTTATACAAATTGTTCTTTGTAACAAAGCTCTTTTTCCTGGGACAATATACTGTCTCTTGTGTGGGATTCATCTTATCTAAGTTCAGACAATTCTGATGTAAAAGTGTCCAGCCGAGGTAATCACTCATTCTGGCTTTCCTCTTATATAGAAAAGGCCAGTTTGAACTCTTTCCACCTAATATGTAAAGAGGAGAGAAATGAGTCTATAGCCATGTCTATTTCCCTTCTCTGACTAAAGAGAGAGCCTGAGGGGACCAGCTCAGATGTGGGCAGATGAATCCGAACATTTGCAAATGATTAGAGGGATCAGTGCAGTGTGCCACATGAGTCTAGAATAAAGGGTAGCTGAAGCCCTACTCAGCAACCTGTCATGAACTTCACTTGCTTTGTTCTTCCTTGGCAAGATTAAAACAGCATCCACTTCTACACCTCTCAAAAGGAGGAGGTGAGTTGAATCCTCTTGCCAGTAAGTTGCATTGTTGAATGGCATTAGCACAGCATTTTTTTTTTTCCTTCCACAACTTAAGAAATACCGGGAAATCTTCTTCCTCATGACCTTTCCTTTCACATTTCAACTGACTGTAAACTGGACATACCTCCCCAAGGCTGAAGCCCAAGCTATGATCCAATATTGTACACATTTAAATCTAGAATTCAACGGAGTTGTCTATTTTCTCATGGATTTTCAGCTCAGTTCAGCCCTCAGTTTATCCACCTTTGATTCAGCAACCAACATTCAGTCATTAAGTCTATAGCAAAATGGTGATTCACCAAGGAAGTGTCTACTTTTACTCTTCATTCTGTATGTATCCATACCTTGTACAACAGCTATTCATGGCCTGAATTGTATTGAAAATACACAACTTCTGCAGATTCCTCAGCTTCATACCTGTGTGTAGTCACTTATAAAGCCTGTTTGCCATCTCACATTCTACCAGTATGAAAACTCTCTCTAAAAATACTGCATAAGATATACAATACAAGGCTGTATTTTCACCTTAGGCTTTTGATGACAAGAACAACTACTTGAGCTTCATCTTGAGGGGTTATAATATGAATTTAAGTTCTTCATAAAAAATATAAAAAAAGATATAGCTTAAGAAGATATCAAAAGACTTGCTATTGTGTGGGGTTTTTTTTATTATTTATTTCAGAAAACAACATGAACAACAATAAGAAAAAAATAGGAAAAATCACTTAAGCTTTCAAAAGGAAAAGCATTTCAGAATGCTGACCTCACAGTTTCACCTTCCTCTCACCTAATTGTATCTACATGCAGAACTGCATAATCCTCTGCTACAGTATTCCAAAATGCTTTATAGATCATAGGTGCAGCAACACACTTGAAAACCTCTGGCTCTGTGGCAGATTTGCACTGTCTTACAGAAAGCGAAGGGAGATTGTCTAGTGTCACGTTCCAAAAGGCTGAAGATTGTCACTTCAGCGCAGGGGATTTGTAAAAGGCACAGCTTTTACCAGAGAGCAAAATACCTAATCTAGATACGAATTTATTTATTTTTAATAAGGGGGAAAGTCAGATGTACAATCTTCCAACATTGCTGCAGACACATGACAGCAGGACAAAAAGCAATGAGATTTTATTCCAAAGCAGAGCTTTGTATTGCTGAAGGCAGAGAAACCTTTATTCCATCAGCTCACAGGAAAAGCATGAGATTTTCTAGAGATAACTGCAATACAGTTAAGACAATATAGTAACAACAACAAATGTCTCTGAGCCCTGGAGGGAAATTCAGGGACTACCTGTGTCAAGCAGAGTGCTTATCCCATTGTAAGAAGAGTTACATACTATGGAAGCAATTCAATTCTGTAAACACATCTAGCACCCAGCTGATCTCTCTTTCTACAGTTTTTTCAGTCACATTAAAATCTCTTGTACACAGAGTCCTTTGTCAAGGAACTCAACCCATTCACTTCCCTTCTCCATCTCCTTTTATTTATTTTGAACTTCACTCCTACCGACTCCATGTTCTGGCCTTAATTCCTGTACTGCAGGTAAAGCTCCAACCTCCCTGGCAGTTTAGGAAGAGCCGCACACTCTAAAGGTTCAGCAATTCATCATCATTTCCAGAACGAAGCAAAAGAGCAGTGGTGGTGATTACTGACTCTATCCTAAGGGCAACAGTGGAACATATCTGTCAAGCAGACATGACACTCAGCGAAAGTTAGCGCCAACTGCTACCCTATGCTGCTCATCCATATGGCATTAATAATACTGACAGGAATGACCACTACAGACCAAAAGTCACTAAAAGGAACGATACCGTGGGTGGAAAAACTCACAAGTGCCAGTTCTCCCTAACAAGAATCGTATTTCAGGTGAAAACAGAGTATGGTTTTGGAAGTGGCACTGAAGAATGGACTGTCGTTCAGTATGTGATTGGGAAAGGATTAAGTCCGCATTACAACTGTATTTGCATTTAATGAGTCTAGTGAAAGGAGAAAATTAATGAGACTAACAGTATAAGCAGACTGTTCTAAAAACAAGTGAAGATCAGTGTACTCCCATAGAGTCCATACAGGAGGATACTAAATTGATCTGCAGAACAACTCCGTTATTTTAACTACATATAAGTAAACAGGTGAAGATGGAAGGCTAGATACATGACCAAGTTCATAACTGAATCAGTGTAACAAAACTGGGTAGTAAAATGAAATAAGAGAAGAATGGTTGCAAAAAAATAAGAGAGTTCTGGAAGGGACACAACAATAAATTCAAAAATTTGCATGATAAAGTCAAAAATTTGCATGATCTGATTCAAGAGCAGTGGAAGCTAAAGATGGCAGTTCCTCCCAGAATGCCCCACCAAAACAAACAAAACCAAAACCAAATAAGCAGAAATTCAAATGAACAAAAACAACAACAAAAACAAATCACGGATGTAAGTAGATAAGTTCAAAGGTGAAGACTGAAAAGTAGTATCTGTTGCCAGATGTGAATAGAAGTAAGTTGGGTTTGAGATCCAGGAAGATTTCACAATAAGACCAACCTAACCGAGGCTTCTAAAGACAGGAAGAAAAAAATTGAAGGCACAAAACAGAAAGTGATGCAACCTGAAATTCAGCTGGCAGTTAGCAAGACATCCGTTTGTAAAAATACTGGCGTTAACACAAAGATGAAGAAAACTGTTGTTATCATAATTCAGCAGAGAAATAAAGCTATCAACAGACTATCAACTACAGGAATGCTTTAATATCTCCCTTGCATGCTTTCACTAAAAAGAGATAGTATGATCAAATGGCTGTCACAGTTTGTATGTGCAAGCAAGGGACAAGACCTCATTTTCTGAACAAAGAAACATGGGCTAGAGAGCTTTAAAGGCACAAAAATGTTAAAAACTATCCCATCAGCTGGGTCTCTAGAAGTTCATCGCAGTTCATTCAGTGATCATCCTTGAGAACTCTTAAGGGTTCAGGAGGTACAGAAAGACTGGGAAACTGCAAACATGGTGTGCAACAAAAAAGAAGTCACAGAACAATAGCATAGAATGTCATGTACCCTGACATCAACATCACTTTTCATTCCTCTACACATAAACAATCCCAAAGCAGATTAGAAGAATGAATCCCTATGGGGAGGAAATAACCTGTTGCACAAGTAAGAATGAGAATGAAAAATGCAAGTTGCTACACTGAGAAAAATAGCAACTGTTCTTGTAAAACTGAAGCAGGCACAAGTGAACAACAGCACGGTATCTCAAAAAAAATAAGAAATAAGAGGTAATTATCATATTAAGGCTTATATATACTCATGCAGCATGACACATTCAGAGAGTACTGAAGCCTTTCTGTTCAGCCCTAGTAAAAGTTTGCTCATTTCAGTAATAAGTGATTCAATAAGTAAGAAGAGAGAGGGGATTGATCAGAGGTTTAGAAAACACCGCCTAGAAGGAAAGAGTAAAAGATTCAGAGTTGTTCAATCTGAAGAAAAATGAGGAAGGATACAAAATAAATTGGGGGAAAAGAGGCACAGAGAGAAGGGGAATAATCTCTTTTTGACGGCTATGATGATCATAATGAAAGCCACAGACTTAAACTGAAGAGACAACAATTTAAGGCAAAATAAAGAAAACTTCTCAGATGTATGGAGAATGGCAATGCATCCACTGTATGCAGTGCTTCCATGAAATACATCTCTCACTGGCAGAGGATGTGTTCTTCCCACTCTGCACATCCTTTCACTGCTTACTCAAATATCTATCAGAATTTCCATAATTGGAGTTGAACCTGCCTTATGGCAGAGTGATGGATTAAGTAAGCAATCTCTTAAGATCCCCTCTTGCCCTGTAATTTTTTTGTCCATCTGCGAAAACAGTTTTCTCTTTTCGTTTTGTGATAAAGTAGTCAGAATAATCCTCTGACACCTAAGCCAATCTGCCAGTGCTAACACCAAGATGTGTGGCCCACGCAAGATTCTTTTTCTGGAACCAAACCATGATATTTGACTACCCTACGCTGTGCAGATGCAGTGCTAATACAGAGTTCTGCCCATAGCCTGTGGTTACCAGGAAGGGAGTGGGAAAAGAGAGGATTATTTCTGTCAAAGGGACAGAATATTCTCTGGCACTCCAGCTACAGCAAAGGCTTTTACTGAATTCAGTTCAAATACCTGAAGGTGAGGGTGGAGATTTCAATTTCTATACTTAAGTTTTTGCTGCTAGAATTCCCTTCCTTTTCTTTCTAAAGCTCAGTATGAACAGACGGCTGCAAGAAAAAGGGTTTATATGAAACAAAAGAGAAAAAGGATAAGACAGCGGTAGAGCTCTGAACACCATCTAATCCTGCTCAAACAAATCTGCTATTTTAGATATTTAAAGAAAAGAGCCTGCCTACTTGACAAACCAGAATCGTTCCAAAGAAACGATTACAACCTGTCATATCAGGTCAGCCTGAAAAGAGTTTTCATGCAGCCAATGATTCTATAAATTACATTTACAGTCACTTCATTTCCCAGCCTGAAGCAGTGCTGGGCAGGGCAAAATGAACAGTGACAAAAAATATGCAAGTTTTACACACTGGGGTTGTAAAGAATAATATGGAGATGGGAATGAACTTGACTGAATTGCAATGAAAGATTAATTGTATGACGTGTGAGTAATTGGTTAATGGGACTGGGTCAGCACCTGGTGTCTGATGGTTTGAAAAGATGAGAATGCAGCTTCAGCTATTTGGAAAAGGTTTTGCAGGCCAAAATGTTCCCAGCTCTGTAACTTGCAGAGTCTGAGAAATGAAATAAATCTAAATGTAAATTACGGAGTCATCTGATAGTCAGAGCTATTTTTGCTTTGAGACTAATATTCATATTGTCAGTGTTTGAGGTGCAGGGATACAGAAAGGCCAGAATGGGCACCCAGAAAGGAAAAACGGGCTGCACAAGTGAACCTGAGTGAAGCGTGATGCATTAACCTGGAAGTAATTAAAAAGAAAGGGCAAGGAGTAGCCTTGTTAGTGACTACTCAGTGTATAACAGAGAGCCATTATGATAATATGGAACTGTAAAAAATGAGGCCTTGTCTGCTCTGCAAGGACATTAACAAATGAGTGACACTTTTCCCATGAAAGGAAGGATTACCCCATTGTCCTTCACCAGCATTTTCTCTGTCTTGTCAACAACCTGCCTGGATATTGCACTTCAATGCAAAATTGGCTGCATTTCAGTTGTATAATAGTCATATGTTTTAGAAAGGTAATGTATAAAACCTACAGCAACACTAAGAAAAATATAATATAAAGATTACTCCACTGGACATTTTCATTTTTCCAGGTGACTTTTAAAGATTACTTAGGAAGCTGTGTTGTATTTTTTTGGTACAGTTTGGTAAGTCCACTCTGTATCTATAAGAAATGAAGAAATTCCAGGTGATCTAATACAATTTTCTGTGGCAATTTAAGATGCTTATAGCTTCTCATTGTAATATTTAGTGCTTTCTTAGAATGGATAGGGGATGAGGACTTCCATCTCAGCCTCTTACAGAGATGGGATTTTAAACCCGGACTGCCACAGTTGCCTATTGTATCAAGAATTAATGCTCCACTTCTAGCACTACGGGAAAGACCTACCACTTTATTTGATCTCACCAGTATTAAGCAGAGCATATAGAGATATAATCAGAAAAGACGGATTGCTAAATGACTTGCAAGAAGCAAAGGACATACAAAGAAACTTGAAAAGTTTTTCCAAATAAAAGAAAAATGCGTAAAAGAGAAAGGAAAGCATAGGCTGATGAGAAGGGAGCAAATAACTAATGGCATAGAGATATTTGAAGTATTTAATCTCTTTCCTGAGTCAGTCTTCTTAACAACAGTTATCAGTGATGTAGAGAAATGATTTTATAAGGAGATAGAAACTTAGGTAGGATAGAATAAGGATGTACAGATAGAATAAAGAAATTGATGTTTTAACAACTCAGCAACTGAGCAACTCAGCACCACCACGCCACTCTCACTCGTCGAGGGAACTTCTACTCCATATCTGGAGCATCTCCTCCCCTCCTTCTTTGCTGGTCTTAGCATCTGTAGGGCTGTATCTCACCACATTTGCGCACTCCTCTCTCCTAGCTGCTGTTGCAAGGAAGAACAGACACAGAAGTATAGTTCTGCTTTCTTCATGATCTTCAATACCTTGTGAATATTAGAACCATCCAAGTGGTTCCAAGAGGAAGGTAAATATATTCTGTCTGACTAAATAGACAGGTCCAGAGGAATTAAATGGTTTAATTTTCGTGTATGATAATGTACAAGAACAAATTGATACACAGTAATTTAAAAACACTGAAATTTGGATTCTTGAACATTGTTATCCCCTCAGACATACTCAGCAGTCAGGGTTGATGTGATGCCTGGTAGGAAGGAAAATGGGGCCACAAACCAGTGTGACCAAATTAGGAGGAGAAGCCAACCACGCAGAAGGTCCAAGCCACTTACAACAGGCTCCTGGACCATGAGCAGTTTGATAGACATGGGCTGACAAGGTGAAGCCACTGAGCTGTTGAAGAATAAACAGTGTCATTTCTTCCTTTGATGAGATTCAGTGGGTCAGAAGGCATTGCCTAATCTTTTGAGACACTCTGATTATACCTCTGACATTAATCCAAACAATTTATTTCTTCAACAGACTTGTGTAATTTTTTCTAAATAAAATTGTAATATGGTAGCTACATATCAAAAGGCCTCATAATTCATTGAGAAAAATGACCAGGACATTTTGCACTGGATCCTGACTGATAATGGTTCCAGTTCTATTCCAGGTTTATTTTGAACTGCTGGGATTACAGAAAAGATTACATTTGGAAAATATACAGATGGTACCTGGACATGAGGACTTGCAAGCATTTGGGATAATCGGATTAAGTCTTAAATTACTCTGTAAATTGGAGACATAGTATAAAATGAGAATGATGTGATTCAATAAACAGCAAAGGGTAATACTTAAAAGGATTAATATAACAACACAAATATGGAGAGCTTGATTAATTCAGCAGTGTATTGTCAAACAATCCTAATTCAAGACAACAAATTACCGTTACCATTGTAATTAGTCCTTTTTTTGCAGTTTGGGATGTACTTATAATAATGTAGCAGTACACAAATTATTGTGCCTTGTTGAAGAGAGTCTGGCTAGATTTTCTACATCCAGTTTCACTTAAGTAAAGAGATAGAAAGAATGAATGCAGCATGGCCAGTGGCAAACATAGTTGAATCAACTGAGACAGTAACTTTGGAAATCCAAGTTGTAAAGGGAATGGCTAACTAATTTTCTGTACAAAAGAAAAGATTAAGGGAAAATAGCTTGTAAATGCATGTAGGTATATACATAGGAGAGCCTACCAGGGGTGGTGCCCTCCTAGACCTGGTCTTCGCTAACAGAGAAGGACTGGTGGGAGAAATGAAGGTTGGGGACCGTCTTGGGCAGAGCGACCATGGAATTGTAGAATTCACTATTCTTGGAAGTGTCAAAAGAGTGACCAGTAAAACTACCTTCTTGAACTTCCAGAGGGCAGACTTTGATCTGTTCAGGACTCTTGTAGCACGGTTCCTTGTGAGTCTCTTCTTAAGGTTAAAGGGATCCAGGAAGCCTGGATGCTCCTCAAAATGGAAATCTTAAAGGCACAAGAACAGACTGTCCCTGAGTGCTGTAAGGCGAGCCGTAGGGGAAGACGACTGGTGTGGATGAGCCAGGAACTACTGTTGAGACTCAGGGAGAAAAAGAGAGTCTACGTCCTCTGGAAGAAGGGACAGGCTACTTGGGGAGATTACAAGAAAGTAGCTAAGGTATGCAGGGAGGAAGTTAGGAAGGCAAAAGCCCAACTTGAACTCAGATTGGCCACTGCAGTAAAAGAGAATAAGATAACCTTTTATAAATATATCAACGGCAAAAGAAGAACCACGGATAATTCTCATCCTATACTTGATGCAGCAGGGAATGTGGCCACTGAGGACAAGGAGAAGGCTGAGGTCCTCAATGCCTTCTTTACATCTGCCTTTAATAGCCAGACCAGTTATCCTCTGGGCATTTTATGCCCTGATCTGGAAGTCTGGGACACCACTCAGAATATACCCCCATCTGTTCAGGTGGAGACAGTCAGAGAGCTCCTCCTCCATCTGGACTGTCACAAGTCCATGGGACCGGATGGGCTGCATCCTAGGGTGCTGAGGGAGCTGGCGGGGGTGATTACCGAGCTACTCTCGGCCATCTATCAGCGCTCCTGGTTAACTGGAGAGGTCCCAGAGGATTGAAGACTAACTGATGTGACTCCCATCTTCAAGAAGGGCCGTAAGGAGGATCCGGGAAACTATAGGCCTGTTAGCCTGACCTCGGTACCGGGGAAAGTAATGGAGCAAATCATCATGGGTGAGATTGCACAGCATGTGCGTGGTGTCCAGGGGATCAGGCCCAGCCAGCACAGTTTGTGAAAGGCAGGTCATGCTTGACCAACCTCATCTCTTTCTATGACTGGGTGACCAGACTGGTAGATGAAGGAAAGGCTGTTGATGTAATCTATCTAGATTCAGCAAAGCCTTTGACACGGTCTCTCATAGTATTCTCCTGGGGAAACTGGCTGCCCGTGGCCTGGACACTATACACTCCTTTGGGTAAGAAACTGGCTAGAGGGCCATGCCCAACAGGTAGTGATTAATGGAGTTAAGTCCAGCTGGTGACCTGTTACAAGTGCTGTCCTCCAGTGGTCAGTACTGGGGTACATCTTGTTTAATATCTTTATTGATGACCTAGATGAGGGAATTGAGTGTACCCTCAGTAAGTTTGCAGATGACGTCAAGTTGGGAGGTGGTGTGGATCTGCCTGAGGGTAGGGAGGCCCTGCAGAGGGACTTAGATAAGCTGGATCGCTGGGCTGAGGTGAATGGGATGAGGTTCAACAAGGCCAAGTGCCGGGTCCTGCACTTTGGCCACAACAACCCCATGCAGTGCGAAAGGCTTGGAGCTGAGTGGCTGAATGATTGTGAAGAGGAAAGGACATGGGGGTGTTGGTTGATGCTCAGCTGAACATGAGCCGACAGTGTGCCCAAGTGGCCAAGAGGGCCAACGGCATCCTGGCCTGCGTTAGAAATAGTGTGGCCAGCAGGAGCAGGGAGGTAATCATCCCCCTGTACTCAGCACTGGTGAGGCCGCACCTTGAGTACTGTGTTCAGTTTTGGGCCCCTCACTATAAGAAAGACTCTGAGGCCCTGGAGCGTGTCCAGAGAAGGGAAACAAAACTGGTGAGGGGTCTGGAGCACAAGTCTTATGAGGAGCGGCTGAGGGAGCTGGGATTGTTTAATCTGGAGAAGAGGAGGCTCAGAGAGGACCTCATTGCACTCTATAACTTCCTGAAGGGAGGCTGTGATGAGGAGGGGTTTGGCCTCTTCTCCCAGGCAATCAACAGGACCAGAGGAAATGGCCGCAATTGTATCAGAGGAGGTTTAGGTTAGACATGAGGAAAAACTTTTTCTCTCAGAGAGGAATCAGGCACTGGAAGGGCTGCCCAGGGAGGTGGTGGAGTTGCCGTCCCTGGCAGTGTTCAAGAGGGGTCTGGATGAGGAGCTGCAAGATATGGTTTAGTGCTTGTGATAGCAATGGTAATGGGAAGACGGTTGGACTAGATGATCTTGCAGGTCGTTTCCAACCTTGTGATTCTATGATTCTGCATATGCATATGTACACGTATGTGTATACGTATGAATGCATGTATATATTCACTTATTTGCATATTTGTTAAATACGTGTATACTTTATGCTCCCTTTTACATACAACGCAAGCAGAAAGGGAGAAATGGCAGTCATTGTCAAAATCCACTGAGAAGAAAAACAGAGTGTAATCCAATCAGTTCTCAGCACAGAAAAAAAACAAAAATGAATTTGAGTATTATCAAATTATGAAGTTATCAGCAGAATTTGTGGAATTTCCCTTCTACTCCCACACTGGAGTAGGTTAGGGAGCAGACTGCCTTTAGAGGTAAGACAACAGAGTTTCTTATGGTACCTTCTTAGTAATAAAAGCCTGAGAATATGCTGCAGACCAGTGATACAGTCAAGCACAAATATGACAAACACTTTTGGAAAGCACCACACACAGAGAGCTGTAAATCTAAGAAGTTTTAAATACACATATGACTCTCCTGTTCAAAGAAACATATAAACCTTGAGCATAATGGTCTTTGCTAAAAAGAGGTGAAATGAATGGCAGTCTAAATCCCACGCCAGCAGCACAACAAGGGACGTATTCCATTGTTAAGCCATGTCTCCACTTGTAATATTTTTTCTTTCTATTTCTTTGATATATGACACTTAGATAATTAATCATGTGATTTGTATACTTAAAAAGACATTCTAGTTTCACAGCACAGGAACATGGGACAAGAATCATGGGATGAGACAGGTTGGAGCTGATAAACTCAAAGCAGTTTGCTGACATGTGAGGGTTAAGGGACAGTACACATTGCCAGCCTGCAGTGAACCTGCACAGGAGGCTTGTGTTGTCAGTTATCAACTCTGGGGATAAGTATCTGACAATGAGTTGGCAACAGCTACACCTTTGCCTTCAGGCATGACACCCATCATCAATGACTTTCAAAAAAAATGTTAGACAGATATCAGTACAAGGTGTTTATATATGGTAGGCCCTTCCCCAGGTGAATGAACTAGCTTCCTGCCTTATATTGTTGCACTAATTTTCCATGTGGTGCTCCACAAAACTGCCAGAACACCTCCAGGTGTTCATACTGATCTAATCCTTCCAACAGTTCTCCAGTTGGCTTCATTTTAGAGCCAGTTCTCTTTAAGGCTTTCATCAATGACTTGGATACAGGAATTAAAGGTATAATAATTTATATTGTGGATGACAATAAAGGGGGAGGAGCTGTTGACTCCCTTGAGGGAACGGTGCAGTTTTGGGCACCACAATATAAGAACAACATAAAACTATTAGAAAGCACCCAAAAGAGGGCTACAAAGATGATACTGGGTCTGAGAGGCAAAAGATTGAGAAGTGAATGAGGTCTCTTGTTTTGTTCATCCCAGAGAAGAGGAGACTGAAGGGAGATCTCATGGAGGCCTACAGCTTCTTCCAAAGGAAAGCAGAATGGCAGGCACTGAGCTCTTCTCTTTGGTGACAGCAATAGGACCTGAGGGAATGGCAGGGAGTTGTGTAAGGGGAGGGTCGGGTTGGGTATTAGGAATAGATTCTTCATCCAGAGGGTGGTGGGGCAGTGGAACTGGCTCCTCATGGCACTGATCACAGCACTGAGCCTGCTGAAGTTCAAGAAGTATTTGGACAGTGCTCCCAGACACAGTGTTTGAATTCTGGATGGTATTGTGTGGAGATCAGAGTTGGACTCGATGATCTTTGTACGTCTCCTGCAACTTGGGATATTCTGTAATGCTGTGATTCTAGTTGCCCTGACATTTTGTTAGAGTGCTAGCTAAGTGAGGAAGCTCACGTACAGTTGACAATATACCTGTTTCAATATAAAGTGCTATCCACTCAACCACATTACAGAAAATGTCCTGTTTTCCAGCATGTCTAAACTGGTCTTCACTGAGGTTGTTTCTTATTTATATGAATAACACCACATAGTGCATCAGTACTGCGTCAGTGCTGTAGCTGTGCTAACACTTTTCTTAACCAGGTTACAGCACAGTGTGAATGCCTCCCCTTCTCCACTGGCTTCTTATGTGACCAGTGAATTACAGCTGTCTCATAGTGAAACAGCAAACAGCTAGGCTGCATCTTTTTCATCTTTTCTTTTTTTTGGGGGGTTGGAGGGAGGGGGAAGGGGAACGTTGAGGCATCCTTAATGCAGCAACCTGTTAGCAGGAGCACTTCCCTCTCTGAAGTGTGACCCACTTTCAAAATGTTGCCCCTGCATTCATGATTCATCTACCTTAAAACAGATACTCAGCAACTGCAAGATAACTCATAGAAGAGTTTTCACAGAATCACAGAATCTACCAAGGTTGGAAAAGACCTACAAGATCATCCAGTCCAACCATCTACCTGTCACCAATAGTTTTCACTAAACCATGTCCCTCAACACAATATCCAAGCGTTCCTTGAATACCTTCAGGGTCGGTGACTCCAACACCTCCCTGGGCAGCCCAATCCAATGCCTGCCCACTCTTTCAGAAACGTAGAATTTCCTAACGTCCAGCCTAAATCTCCCCTGGTGCAGCTTGAAGCCATTTCCTCTAGTTCTATCACCAGTTACACCAGAGAAGAGGCCGACCCCCAGCTCACTATAACCTCCCTTCAGGTAATTATAGAGAGCAATAAGGTCTCTTCTGAGCCTCCTCTTCTCCAGACTAAATAATCCCAGCTCCCTCAGCCTCTCCTCATAAGACCTGTGCTCCAGACCCCTCACCAGCTTTGTTGCCCTTCTTTGAACCCACTCCAGGGTCTCAATGTCTTTCTTGCAGTGAGGGGCCCAAAACTGGACACAGTACTTGATGTGCAGCCTCACCAGAGCTGAGTACAGGGGGACAATCACTTCCCTGTTCCTGCTGGCAACACTGTTTCTGATGCAAGCTAGGATGCCATTGGCCTTCTTGGCCACCTGGGCACACTGCTGGCTCATCAGCCAAGCATCAATCAATAACCCCAGGTCCATACCCTCAGGTCCATTTCCTCTACATTCAGTGAAGCTTTAATGCATCTTTCAAGCCACAGTTTGTACATGCACCAGATCTCTGGAGTATCTTTGTTTGGAAGCAGACAGGAATCCTGTAAATAAAAATAGACTTACAATTTTAACCAGGTCTGTGAAGTCTTAGGCAAACAGAACCTAAGACCAGGTCACTATAAGCAATCACAATTTTGCTCTCCTGAATTTTGAACTGAGATGGAAGATACACAATTTCCCAAAGTAGTGAGTTCATCTAACAGTTTGCCAGCACTCCAAATGTAATCCTAAACTTGCTCTCCAAATCTACATTTGCCAGGTTTCAGAGAGACAAATAGATTTAAAGCAAAATCTTGACAACTGTTATAAAGCCAAACTTGAGGGCATTTTTGAAGGCAGATTACATTCTAAACCATTATCATGTGGAAAAATTAAATAAAAAATCAAATGATTTTTTTCTCTTCTAAAACTCCACTCTTCATTCCAGAAATGCCATTCTTCCAAATACCATTATAGACAGAATGAAAATCTACAAGATTTACATTTCTGGAATGAATATGTAGAGTAAGTATGAAAGTAAGTTCTAGAGAATGCAGATTTAGACACTTAATTCAGTACTGAATCAACTATAGTTCACATAAATACAAATGTTCTACCCTCTGTGAGTCTAATTAGACGCTCAAATTGGAAATTGCTATTTGGCATAAAATAAGTCAAGGTAGTATTTCAACAAGATTTCAACAAGATTGTCATTTAAGATGAATGAATTCTCACTTTACATGTAAACAAAGAAATGTAAGCTCAGTGAAGTAACTTGCCATCATTATGAAGGAGAGAATAGTAGCTAGGAGCATCTGCAGGGGTACTGTCAACCATATATTTTTAAAATTATTCAAATTGGTATACAACACTGCAGATATACCTGCTGGCATTTTGTTAGGTACTCGGAAAGCATTGGGCAGAACTGGCACAGGGAACATAAGAACTGACAAAGAAAAGAAAATGAGGAAAACAATGACTACTACCTATGCTGGGGAAAGAAAATGTCTGGACTGGGAGTAAATCTGAGATTTCATCCTCAAATAAAACTCAGCATATAATGCTATGCTCTGTACAGTGCAACACTGAGAAAACTGATCTGATCTTGGCAGTAAAGAGTAGGCTACAAATGATCTAATTTATCTCAATTCATATCAGCTTAGTGGATTTGGAAGAGTTTACATGAAAATAGGTAACAAGGGAGTCACAAAAGCATGGATTTTTAAAGTCTTTAAGCAACAATGACTTTTCATGATGACTGATCTTTTTAATTGATATCTCTCTGGTAATCAGCAAGGAAATCATGAAGAGTAGGAAGGGATTTTTGCTTTGGAAATGTAAGAAATAAAAATGAAAAAAGGATTTTTTTTTTTTTTTAATAAAAAGATCACTCCCAATTTAACTTGCAGGGTGAAATACAAAAAGAGATATCTGTGAGCATTTTTTTTACAGTAGTAAACAGTAATCAATCAATCATCAGACGTGATTATATAATTCAGCATGCAACCATTAAGCATAGAACTAAAATACAATAAAATGATTCTGCTGACATCATTTGCAGCAACAAAGCTCTTGTGGCAACAAGAATGATTAGTAGAGGAAAAAAAATTCACAAAATAAGATTTTTCATGTAAAACCATTTAAATCAGAAGGGATGCAAAAATGAGTGTAAATAATGAATAGTGTAAAGAAAGATAATTGCTATCTTCTTCCGTTCTTAGGATAAGGCTAAAATGACATCTAGAGACACTGAAAGACAGCAAATCCAAATTTAAATAAAGAAGAACAGCCTTATTAAGTAGGCAAAATAAAATGTGCAACCAACCTGTGGAACGGAATGTCACAGGAGGCTCTTGAGATTAACAAAAACAGTAAGATTATAGGAGGTCTATACATAATCATATTAATAAAATTGTCCAGCTATAATGTCCAAATCAAACAAAAATAAAAAGGTGGAATTCAAAGTTTCACAACTGATCTATAAGGAGAAAACATGTCAGGAATTTGGTGATGTCAACATTTGGAATTCTACAAGCATTTGGTATTAGCTGCTAAGTAATGCAAAGTAACCTACAAATTCTGACACATGGATGCAAAAATCAGTCAGTGTCAATACCCACAGTATAACAATTCCTAAATTAGCATGCAGTTTGGTTTCTACATTCTATTACCATTTACAAGTTATTCTTCTTGATAGTTGCCTAAAATGTAAATTTTCTTAAAGATCTGTCAACAGAAACAGATTTTGTAAGTAACAAGGAAAGAAATTTGCAAAACTACATTCTAAAATTCTGGCTATCTTTTGGAAAAGAATGAATGCAGACTTTGCTAGAGGTATTATAAAGCCAATGCAATTATTGGAAAAAGAAAAAACAAACCACCAGAAACTTATAGCTTAAATACTCCATGGTATCAGTAGCAGTACTTGTAGTAGTAGTTGTAATAGTAGTACTTGTAGTAGTAGTAGTGTTGTAGCAGTCCTGAACTGAACACAAAATACAATCAAATCTATGGGCAGAACTGACATATTTCACTGAAACGTTGCTGTAGCTGGGACAGGAAAAAAAGATAACAGTGTGAGATAAGCTTTCTAAAATGCGAGACACATTTTCAGGGGCTGACAGGGACTTGACAAAGTTCAGTAGAATGAAGTGCTGAGTCCTGTATTGGGGCAAGAATAACTCTGTGCATGAACTTGTGTTGGAACTGACTGGCTGAAAAGCAGATTTGCAGACAAGGTTCTGGACATCCTGGTGGAAAGGTTGTTCATAACACAGCAGTGCACACTCAGAAGATCATAGAATCACAGAATCACAAGGTTGGAAACGACCTGCAAGATCATCTAGTCCAACTGTCCTCCCATTACCATTGCTACCACAAGCACTAAACCATATCTTGCAGCTCCTCATCCAGACCCCTCTTGAACACTGCCAGGGACGGCAACTCCACCACCTCCCTGGGCAGCCCTTCCAGCGTCTGAACACTCTTTGAGAAAAAAAAAGTTCTTCCTTATGTCTAACCTAAACCTCCTCTGTACAATTGCGGCCATTTCCTCGGGTCCTGTTGGTTGCCTGGGAGAAGAGGCCAAACCCCACCTCATCACAACCTCCCTTCAGGAAGTTATAGAGTGCAATGAGGTCTCCCCTGAGCCTCCTCTTCTCCACACTAAACATTCCCAGCTCCCTCAGCCTCTCCTCATAAGATTTGTGCTCCAGACCCCTCACCAGTTTTGTTTCCCTTCTCTGGACACGCTCCAGGGCCTCAATGTCTTTCTTATAGTGAGGGGCCCAAAACTGAACACAGTACTCGAGGTTCGGCCTCACCAATGCTAAGTACAGGGGGATGATTACCTCCCTGCTCCTGCTGGCCACACTATTTCTAATGCAGGCCAGGATACCATTGACCCTCTTGGCCACCTGGGCACACTGTTGGCTCATGTTCAGCCTAGCATCAGCCAACACCCCCAGGTCCCTTTCCTCTTCACAATCATCCAGCCACTTGTCCCCAAGCCTATAGCGCTGCATGGGGTTGTTGCGGCCAAAATGCAGGACCCTGGGCAGTCAGTTTCCCCAGGGGAATACTATGAGAGACTGTGTCAAAGGCTTTGCTGAAGTCTAGGTATACTACGTCAACAGCCTTTCCTCATCTACCAGTCTAGGCATCACCCCTGGTAGGCTCTTGTACCAGCTGTGTAAGGAAGCTATCTTCCACACACCTTAGAAACCTTTTGGACTGCTTCCTCTGTGCTGTATTATATTTCCAACATATATCAGGGAAATTAAACTCTCCATCAAGAATGAGTGCTGGTGATCGCGTGACTTCTGCAAGCTGCTCATAGAATGCTTCATCCATCTCTTAATCCTGGTTAGGCGGCCTATAACAGACCCCCTCCAAGATGTCAGCCTACAGGCCTTCCGCCAGTCTTTACCCACAGACACTCAACTTTATCATTCCCAACCCCTAGCTCGTCAACATCAAAACAGTCTGTAACACCACCCTTCCTTCCTCGTCTATCTCTTCTGAAGAGCTTGTAGCCGTCCACCACTCACAGCAGAGAAGGCCATCACAGCAAAAAAGTGTTGCCAACAGATGCAGAGAGCTGATCTGTCCCATGATGAGCCATATCTGTAGTGCTGGCCACAGTGTACAGTACAAGAGAGTTGTGAATATATTGGAAAGAGTCCAATGACAGGCCATGAAAGTGGTGAAGGGACTTTCCTTCCCAATGAGGAAAGTCTGGGGGAGCTGGGACTGAATCATAAGCAAAACAAATCTCACAGAAATTACTGATATGGACTATTGAAATATGATTAAGTCTTATTATAAACTAGTGTTGATTAGGTTACACACTGCCTTGAAAAACTTAACACCTTCCTGTAGCTACAGACAATTATATGAGGTATTTAAGATATTATTTCTATCTCTGTTGCCTTTGGATTTCATGTAATATGCTGAAATTTTAAGGGAACTATCCCATTTCTTTCATTATGAATGAATCGACTTCCCAAGAAAACATGTGTTTAGAAATTAAAATCTGCATATAGAGAGGTGTAGAAGCAGAGCATCCCAGGGGAGCAGTTTACAAAATTGTTCCGTTCATTCTACCTACTTTTCTCCCGCATTCAAGATCTGTACAGACTGGGGAGTTGGACAGGGAGGAACCTGATGAGTTTCAACAAAAGCAAGTCTATAGCCTTGCACCTGGGGAGGAATAACTGCACGCATCAATACAGGTTAGGGGATGACCTGCTGGAGAGGAGCTCTGCGGAAAAGGACCTGGAGGTCTTGGTGGATAACAGGTTTGCCATGAGCCAGCAGTGTGCCCATGTGGCCAAGAAGGACAGTGAGATCCTGGGGTGCATTAAAGAGAGAGTGGCCAGCAGGTTGAGGGAGGTGATCCTCCCCCTCGAGTCGGCCCTGGTGAGACAACATTTAGACTACAGTGTCCAGTTCCGGGTTTCTCAGTTCAAAAAAGACAGGGATCTCGTAGAAGGAGTCCAGTGGAGAGCCAAGTTTATGACAAAGATCCTGAAGCATCTCCCATATGAGGAAAGACGGAGCAACCTGGGTTTGTTCGCCTGGGGAAAAGAAGACTGAGAGGGGATCTGAAAGATTTTTATAATTATCTAAAGGGAGGTGGAAGACAAATGGATGAGGCCAGGCTCTTCTCAGTGGTGCATAGCAATAATACAAGGAGTAACAGCCTGAAACTTGAACATAGGATGTTTCATACTAACAAACGGAAGAACTTCTTCATGGTAAGAGTGACAGAGTACTGGAACAGGCTATCCAGAGAGGTTGTGGAGTCTCCTTCTATGGAGATATTCAAGACCAGTGAATACCTACCTGTGCAATCTATTGTAGGAAGCATGCTTTAGCAGAGGAGTTGAACTCAGTGATCTTTTGTGGTCCCTTTCAACCCCTGTAGTTCTGTGATTCTGTGATTCTCACTATTTCCACACTGGAAATATCCAAGAGGTCCCTAAAGATATTTCAAAATCACAATCTGGTCTACAACACAGGAAAAAGGTTATGGTATTATTAATGTGCTCAACTATAAATCAGCTGAGACTGTATCACACTTCTACAGGAGTAACTTTCTTAAATCTAAACAAAAGACCACACTAGAGGGTTGTGTTTTTTTTTTCTATTTCTCTTTTTTTTTTTTTTTTTTTTTTGCATGTTGAAGTACAGCGTGCGGCCTTGGACTGACAGTCACTGCTTTTTATTATCTTTGGATTTATTGCTTGTTTCGCACTTGGACACTTCTCTCATTTTTCTGAGCATGGTTGTAGCATGACTAAAGTTGTATGAGAAAATTCTCATCCTGTCCCTTTTTCTGAACAATTTGTCTCTAAATAGCAACTCATATCCTGCCTTTCACCATTCATTACTGTTAGATAGTAGATAACTGGCCTATATGAACCGAGTCACTGATCTCAGTCCTATCCTAGCAAAGTGCAGAAATACTGTCACAGCTGTCATTTGTTGGCACCTTATTTATAGACTCAACAGCATATTAATCAGTATCTCATGGAAAAGTGCATCACAACATTCTCTTTAAAAAATGTCAGTACTTTTTTTCAGTATTGTTGTGGTACCATACAATATGTCATCAAAGAGTCATCTAATACTGCTTCAGTGATTTTATGTTTTCCTTCATATAATATAAAAGGTATGTCACAGATAAATCCCTTACCCCTGGGTAAGAAAAAGATTTTAATTGCCTCCAAGCCAATCAGAAATCTTATTTTGAGCTTTTCTGTAAATGAATGCTATTTTGTGGCACACAAGCAAAAAATCAGGGGTATTATGTACCTTTAGAAGAAGAAAACGTCTTTACTTTCTCAAAAGATTTGTCCTGTGTTCACATTAAACTCACGATCACTTAGCCATATCTTCTCAAATATATAATGGACCATCAACCAATCTAGCTGGAAACTTAGAAACATATGCAACAATTTGCAATACGCGGCCAGTGTCAGCACACGCGTGAGCATCACAATGATGCATAAATCACACTGGTCTGAAACATGTAAATCCTGTTCCCTGTCTCTAGCTGTTCCTTTAAAGCTTAACATAGCAGTCTACTTCCTTCTCTGTAGCATCAAAATGCATCTGGTTGGCCATGCTGACATGGTGGTCAGGTCAATGACCTCTGCCTGATCCAGATTTGTTTGCTTGTTTTCAGCCTGGTGATTTTTCTCCAAGTTACAGCTCAACCCTAGAAGAAGTAATGCTGAAAAAACTGATGCTCTAGTCAGATGTAGAATAAGTGCCTAGGGATAGAGATTTCTTCAGCTGTCTCTGTCACCAGCTGAAAATGGTCACCAGCAACATGGAACATCACTGTACTTGGGACAGCTTCCCTTTGGACTATTTCCATCTTTCTTCCCTTTTAGTCAGTGACCAGGCCACTCTCTCAGAAGATGAAACTTGAAATGGATCACTGAGCAGACATTCCCATTCCTCCACTCTGGTAGCATGACAAGTGCATCTGGCACTTGTGAACCCTTCTTCCTTCAGGGATTTGTGACCACTGAGCTGACTGAAAGTTTTTCGGAATGGCTTTTTCAAAACAAAGCATTCACTTTTTCAACAGTGCACACATGCAGAACAGAGAGTTAAAAATAACATAACCTTCTTTGGATATTCCCTTCCTCCTTCAAAGCAAATTTTCCTTGAAGTATTGATATAGCCCAGTATATGCAATCTGTTTCCTCCAATTTATGCCTTTCTCTGTCAGAGACTCCTTCCCAGCTGCTAATAACAACTTATTACTCATCTTAATTCCCAGTAAACTCTGCCATCTTTAAAGCTTCACTGTCTCTACTGAAAGTAGGTCTAGCCTGGCAAACTAAAATTTCCCTTCCTAACTAACCTACTCCTCAATAACTGACTTCTCAAGAGAGAAACTACGTAGTGTAACACTGCATTTCTTCCATCTCCTATATCTTTCTCTATTCTCCTAATTTTACCTCTTAAAACCTTTAACTCTGTGTTGACAAGTAGCATATCTACCTGAAATTGAGGTAGAGAGGGTGCTGACAAGCAATCAGACTGAAATATTTTCATTCTCTGCTATTCTTAATATATATCAGTGTTAATATTATAAAAATGTTATACATATTATATTATGAAAATATTATAAAATGCTGCTCAGACACATTTTTCAAAGTAAATGGGAACAGAACTTTTATTTTCTAACAGGGCAAAGAAATGATAAAGAAGCATCCAGAAGAATGAAATTTCCTATGAACTCAGGAAGGCTAGATGACATCTTCTGTGAGAAACAGTTATGTGCATATAACCCCTTTCTACTTTAAATTTCACTGGGAATAGTACTTAGGATGTGGAAAATCCACATTAGATTTCTTCTTTTCTTTGAAAGATTTGAAGCTAGTGTTGATACCCCACAAGAAAATTGTCTGGTAAGGTGAATACAGGATTGTACTAACAGAGAGTAGGACACCTCAGTACGTGAACACTTGTATCCAAGTCTTTGTTCCAGTTCATATACAATTAACAATAAAATTAAAATAAATCCCTTTGGAAAAGGAGATTGCAGGTGTCCCCAACCAAACGGGGAACAGAGCCAAGTTTTCTTCACTTCCAAATCGTTCTCCAACCACTGCTTTAGTGAAGGAAAAGTTTGTGATTACCTTCAGATTTATGACTCAACTGCTGGAAAATAAATTACCAGCACAGCCCTAATTGTAATATAGAGATCATTATGGGCCATAATGCTGAGATCTGGATTTTATTTTGCCAAAGATCCTGTAAGGAGATTTCTGAGTAACAGGAATGCACAGTTCACTTTTAACTCAGAAATAATAGATGCTTTCTTGAAAAGGACTGTGAGATTTGGCTTTGAACATAACGATGACTTTTGTCTTGCTGCGACAGTAGTAAATTTGCTGTGGATGGTAATTTACAGATTTCATGAGAATTCCATTTTTTTATTAAAAATATTCTTATCTAAAACTAAATGAAAATATTTACCAATCTAAATGATAAATTTTCTTTCACAATCCTCATGTAAGTCACACTACATAAACAATGGCTTTTTGTTGGTAATATATTAATATATGGGAATTACATTTAGAAAGTGTGTATCTTCTAACATGATCAAACACAGAGCTTAGTCACATAAATATAAATGAAAACCTGATTGTGTTACTGTTTGCAGACACACAGTGCACTGCACTGATAACAGGCACGCAAGTGCACACGCTATAGGTTATGCAGGACAAAGAAGGATTTTGTATTGCTAGTCTCTGTTGCTGAATTTGTTACAAATAAAAAAGAACAGATATCTTGGTCTGTAATGATATTTTTCTAGCAAAATGTCTGAAAAAGACTGTGGAAACTGTTGAAAACAGAGAAGATGAAGATATATATCCCATCTCCATAATTGTCCTGAATATTTTACTGAAAAGAAAAGAATACAAAGATCCTTTTAATTTTTTTTTTTCCCTTAAAAAGTCCTCGCTGCAGCAGATGCTTAGTTGCTATCCCCATAGACTCTGAGTGGGCATCATTTCAGTGTCTTAAGAAAAGTCATACCTACAGCATAAAAAGTGCTCAGAACTAATTTCTGATAAACATTTACAGTAATCGATGATTTATCCCTTTTGAACATTTAAGGATTCTAAATATTAGTTATTATCTATTTGAAGAACACTTGTTTTATGTCCTTTTTTGGAAACTGAAAAAATTTCCACAGGCAGCTGTAAGAAAAATTAAAATATTTTTGGATGTTTACCAACACAGATACACAATAATCAATACATTCATTGTACAGTCTTGAAAATCTGGTCTTTCAACAAAAATTATTTGTATTCTATTTTGCTTAGTTTAGATTTCCAGAAAGTATCAGATTCAGAAATTTCATTTTCAAATGGGGATGCCATTATAATGGTTATTTTCCTTGACAGTTAATGTAATTTTGACTCTCAAATTACTTCTGAAAAGAAGATTTAGAACTGTAAACCAATGTCATACTTAGACAAAAATTTTCCTATGACCTGTGGGAGCAAACTGAAAGGTCTGAACAGAAATGTAAATGCTAGCTAACCTCTTCTGCTTACTTACTGTAAGAAGCTATGGATTTTATCAGATGGCACATCTAATTTCAGAATGCACAGCACTGTAGGAAAAACTGAATTTTGCTTCCTTGGGGGTCTCAAAAATTTTTTTAAAAAACTTTTTAAAGGCCACTACTGCTGCAAACACTATCTATACTCTCCATTTCTTTCTCCCATGAATGCATGTAAAACATACAGCCAATGAGACTCATAAAAATGTAGGAAGTAAAAGAGGTAGTTAGGCACAGTGGCATGTCCCTTGTCATCCCCATCTTGGCTAATGCCATGGCTCTGTCTTGCACTTCAGCTAGGCCTCACCAAGACAACCCTGCGATGGAAAGGGCTGGTGATCCCATCACTACCTCAGGATTAGCACAAGGTAGCAAGAAAGTGAGAACCAACTCTACTCATTGCACATCTCAGCTTGTTTTGAGATATTCTTGGTTACATCCTGCCTTGGGTTTGGAAGGAAGCAATGGGAGAGGTTGGCACAGGGCTGGGCTTGTTCAAGAAAGCCCATGTGGTCCCACTTTGAGGAGGGTAGGCTGATGTAAGTGGGACATACTAAGTCCCAGAATCCACAGAATCCACAGAATCCAGAGAATCTCCATAGGTTTCCAGACTGGGCAAGCATCTGTGTAGTTACAGACTGGTTAAAAATCTCTCTAGGCAGTGCAAACTTGGACAGAAAGTACAGAGATCAGAAGTTTAAGTAGGAGCATGAATACCCTGTCTGTCATTTTAAACTAGTGAACAGCAGCTTGAAGTATTCTGTCCTCAAGCAGAAAGTTGAAGACTGTTACCTAAAAAAATACCTAAATTTCTTTGTTTTTTAATACGTACTGAATTCTGCTTGTATGTTGGAATATAGCCAGATTTCCAGCTTCAGACAGCAGGAAAAAAAAAAAAAAAAAAAAAGACCTATCTCCTTTTTCTCTGCGATAATTTGTATGTTCAGATTCATTCAAATTTGCTGTCCTCATCTTGCAAAGTTCTACGCAGGAAAAACAAGCTTCTGCAAAATTCACTTAATAACAGCAAACTCATGTCCTTGGATATAAATGCCATTTGTCTTTCTAGATGATTTTTTTCTCAGGGTCACTTAAATAGGAGGAGTAAACCAAAAGTTTACAAGGTAAGTTAGGATATATTTTCCTGTTCTTCTCCCTAAGCAAGTAAACCGGACATTTCTTAGCAGCCACTTTTATTTGTCAAGGCAAATATCCAGGTGAAATAGTGTTTAGTATTAAAAAAGTTTTACCAAATGTTCTTAATATAAAAGCAAATTAAGACTTCTGCTTAGAAGTGCAACTGACTAGGAAAAACACATTCAAAATATGTAACATGAGGGATTCTTGTACTGATGAGAATATGCTATGAGCTACTGCACTACTTAGCATTTGCCAGTAAATGAGAAGTTATGACATTATTTTGATGTTACTGTTCCTAAGAACTAGACTTTGATATTTAACCAACAGAGAGATCTTACTTGATTTTATTTAGACTGTATTTTTGAGAACTTTTTATCTTAGAGTCATACTCGTATCTATCTGGAAGATATGCCTTACAAGTGAGACAACATCTTGAGAATTATACTCATTACCAATGTGATTATTAAGTCTGTGAGTTGGAAATTAAGTCTGGAATTTAGCCTTTGCAGCCAGGATGCTTGGTGTGACTTAGGAACAAGAAAAACTAGAGGAGAACTGGAGAATATATGGTGCTGTTTGTTATCAATCACTTTGAGATTTGTTTCTGGCCTCAGGTTTTAGACTGGTGGAACAGGTCTTGCTCCAAGCTTATCGTAGTTTTATACCGGATTCTGAATACCAGCAGTGCATTCACCTGTAAAGGCCTTTTCACATCATATGGAGCTATCAGATGAAAGGTAGAATTGATACTTAACTAAATCTTTATAAATGCAAGTTTTGTCTCTGATTTCACGATTTGTATGTTCAGAAGTGCACAGGAATTTTACAACAGAATAGAAGAGCAAAATCAAGTTGACTATTACAAACTGAACAAAATTCTCTTTTCAGATGTTTCAACATCCTGCAATCCTGTTAATCTTTTGCTGATATACTGTGATATACTTTGTACTGATATAACAATGCAGTAAAAATTAAAATCAGGCATCATTCTTTCCTAACAAATTTCAGGGCTAGTAAGGATACGCTGAAGGACTATGTTTATTGCCTGAGGATAGAAGTCCTCAAGGAATTCCTTGTAACTGAACAGTATAACTAACATATAATCCTGTGAATCTCAGAAAGATATGTGAATACATGGCTGAAATAAATATTTCACTCATTAAAAGTAAAAAATAAAAATTTAAAAAATCCACCTACACCACTAGGGTCATAAGAATAGCTGCAATCATTTTGAAGCAAAACATTAAAAAATCCCATAAATCCCATAAATAAACTGAGTGAATATCAGTATGGGTGATTTAAAATTAGTATCTGTAAACAACTCATTAACATGGAAAGAAGAAATAGGTCTTAGTAATCCTGAGACAGCTGGAGATATTTTTTAAAGCTAGACTGAAGATTACAATTTTTATGATTAATCATTATTATTTGCTATGCTTTATCAGATATAAGACTGAATTGTTTGTTTAATTCCACAAAAACGTTCTAAGGTGCTTTGCAGACAAACTCAAAATGACAGGAGCCCTACTCCAAAGAACTTGCATCTGGTTTATTTATATATTGTTAGAAACACAAAAGCCCAAGAGAGCATATCACTGCATTTAAGTTATTCATGGGTGGGAGGTGGGAGAGAAAAATATGTTTCTTCTGTTCAACCCAAGAGAGCTGTCAGCTGTTAGGACTCTGAGACATGTATTTGCTTTGAAAGTGCAGCAAATAGAGAATGAAATCTAGACAAAGGACAATTTAAACAGCTAGAACAAATGAAACAACTAAAATAAACATCCCCTAGAGGACTCCACAGTTTTCACAGCTACTTCAGACACACTGACACTTGTTATTATAATGAATTTTGCAACCATGCTGGCTTTTCCTACTAGATTTTGCAAAAGCAAAACAGAATAACAACCAACTCACGCTTTTTGCCTCTGAAGAAGGCTTGGAGAAACCTTCTATTCTGGGGGTACGTGAGGAGTCGGGAGCAGCCGCTGCCCCCCCTTCCCCTCCTCTTTATCTAGTGAGGATGTATCAAGCTGTAGCCCAATATGTAGTATGAAACCTTCTATTCTTTCAAGACAAGAAAGGCCATTGAACGTGGAAGTGCTTCCTATCTTGACATCAACATAAATCTTTTCAGCTAAGATTGTCAGAAATATGGTAAGCATGCCCATGTTCCATCAAGTCAACCTTATTGTTGCTCTGTAACATTTTTTGTTAAAAATTTAACTTCTAGTCTGGATTACACAGGTTATAGAGTAGGATGTTCTCTATCAAAATGTGTGCAAGTATTTGCATGCATGCACACCTTTTTGTCCTCCCTTTTACAATTTTTGAGTGTAGGTAATTATTTAAACAAAATTTAGTGACTAAGAAAAGGATCTACGTAAGTCACTCTGACATTAATGCCTCCTAATTATTCCCATAGAAAAAAAAATAGATACAAAGAATACTGTAACACTATGATAGAGCAAATTCTCAGCCACAAAATCTTATTTTTGAACATAGTCATTGTTAGCTGATTTGTGCATATAAGCTGATTAAGACACTTTCTTTCCATGGTGTGATAGCTGTGCAAGGCCTCCTGGAATGTGGCTCGTCTTTCATGTCACTATCACCAATGCTGAAATGCACCACTCACTGCTTCACTGTGCTGACATCCACTGTTTGGTCTCCATAAACAGTCAGAAGTGTTTATGAGTGTCAGTGGGTTCAATTTTTTTCCTCATAGAAGAATTCAATGACACACCTTTGCTTCATACACACTTCATATCAGATGCCATTTTGACAGACATCCCCTCTGCTGCCATCAGTCACATGGCAATGAAATGGAATATTGGTGGGAAGGCTTGACCTCTAACTGCTGTATCACCAACATCTGCTTCTAACATGGGCCTACATAACAAAATAGGAGGCAGTACTTTAGAAGCAGCCTTCATATCATTCTGCCCCTTTTCTTCCAACGTGCAGGGATTATTTAACAAAAATCAATTACTGTAGTGAAAACAAAGCATGTTAAAAATGTCCCAACTAGCAAAAATCTCCAGTTGAATTAAATCAAATAATTCAAACAAAAGATTAAATTCCATTGAAATCTTGGCTTTTTTTGTTTGTTTGTTTGTTTGTTTGTTTTTCTGCTAACAAAACTTTTTTTTTGCTTCCTTTTAAATATGGAGATCTTCAAATGTCCTTCAACCTCAATCCGGCCTCAGTTTTAGAGATTAAGGCAGATTCCTGAGAAGTGAACACCTCTAGGGTAGAAAAGTTTCAGAGTACAAGTTTATATGTTAATCAATAATG
This sequence comes from Chrysolophus pictus, assembly GCA_037305975.1. Taxonomy (NCBI): domain Eukaryota; kingdom Metazoa; phylum Chordata; class Aves; order Galliformes; family Phasianidae; genus Chrysolophus; species Chrysolophus pictus. Next base: position 34,267,073 of record CM074576.1, on the reverse strand, counting down.
AGTGATTATCTGTATAGAGACATTGCTATTGGCAGTGATTATTATAGACAGTCACATTCAATGCACATTTGAAAGCTACCACAATAAATATTTCTTACCACATTTCAAATATAACAGTGAAAAGTCAATATGACCTGTAGACATGGTGGATGTCCTCCTGACTCATTCTGACAAGGTGCTGACATCTACCTAGAGACAACATAAACGTCCACGTACTTGAACTCATCCTTACTGAACGTATACATTTGTCTGATTTATAACTAGGAGACTGTACAGGTGCACACAAATATGCACACATATATGCTCATCATTGTGAATTGCTGGAAAAGGTTTTGGTTAATAAATTATAATTGTTTCTTCAAAGTAATGGACCTAAATCAAAGGTCATTTTTCAAAAATAGGCATAGTACAGTGAAAACAATGCAAGATTAATAGCTTCCCCCAGTTGCCAACCTCTCCCAGCATCATGCAGATAAGATGAAAAAGCTTCTGAGAAAACAGATCATGATTAATTTACATATATCCTATGCCCTGATGTGAAATCGTTTTTGGTAGATAAAGGCTTTTTCTTTTCCCTTGAATGTTGTGTGAAGTCTGAAAATGAAGAGTTCATTCATGAAACTTAATGAAAATTTTCCCCTTAAAACATCTCCCTTTTCCAGTTTTCTAAGAATTACTATAGGAATATTAATTCTCATCTGTGCTGGGGAAACTCCAGAGGAACATACCCATTGAAAAGATGGTACTGTGAGCACAGAGGGCAACATGAAGGGTCTGACTACCATTTGCCTTTACTTATTTCTTTTGTTCCTGAATGAACCATGCAGAGGGCTGCACGTATCAAGCTGAGCTCACAAAGGCAGAAATCACTGAAAACCTTCCTCGCTAAACCTCCGCTGTGAGGGGAGAAAGAATTTCCCACAAAACAGGGAAGAAGTCCCCACTCAACAAAGGTGGTAGCTGATGGCCTGAAAGTGGAGATGGCATTAAGGGGCCAAAGACAACTATACATGTTGAGGTCATCTTTATAAGCCCTGAGTTTTGCCTGAAATAGAACTAGGCATGGACCCAGCTATCATATTTAGCGCTTTAAGCATTTCAACCAAAATACTGTCTAGTTGAGGTTAGTCAGCTGACATTTACCTCCATGCAGTTGTCACTTCAATAGAGATGAATAGCCAGACAACTCATATACAACATGTATTACACGAGGACTTCTTGAAAAGTAATGCTGCTCGTGTTATTATGTTGGCCCATGATGTCACAGGCAGTAAAGATCAAACCTTCCAACTAATGTTCCATTACATTTTATTGCTATGTGACATATGACAGTAGAAGGGCAGTCTGTCAAAATGATGTCTGATATGGAAGTGTGTACAAAGCAAAAGTGTGTCAATGAATTCCTCCATGTGGAAAAAAAATCACCCACTGACACTCATTGACACTTTCTGAATGTTTATTGAGACCAAACAGAGGATGAGAGCACAGTGAAGTAGTGGGTGGTGTGTTTCATTAGTGATGATAGCAACAGTGAGTCATCTTCACTGGTGCATATTTTTACGAGTACAGTGTGCAAGATCATATTCATTGCTGGTGAAAATGAATAGCTAATGGTGGTGGCTATGCTGAAAACTAGCTGATAATTTGCTCTATCAAATAGTGTTATCGTACTTTTTGTATCAGTTATAGTTTCCATGGAAATCAATAGAAGGCGTTACTTCTTGAGAGACCTACGTATGTCACACCTAGAGACTTCTTTAAAATCTTTGTAAAAATAAAAATTTCCTATGGAGAAAAATAAACATCTCAATGGATTCCTAGCACAGCAAGGCTTTCCCCAGAAATAAAATGAAACAGAGTATTAGCCAGAGCTTGCAGACAGGCTTTCACAAAAAAATCAGCTAAGGACCTAACTGCATATGGAAGCTGATGTCACCAGCTGCCCTTAGGAAGAGGGCACTTCCACCTCAGCCATACCTCTGTAATTTCCACTTTGAGAGAATCTTTCATTTAAACAGCTCAAAACACATGACAAACATTACATTTGTCAATTGGAAGCTTTCAATGCATTAACTTCCTGGTATCTGAGAAGAAACTGAGGCACAGTATGATTAATCAAAGTTTTCTCAGAAAATAAATAAAGAAAGATAAAGAGAGGGAGAGGGAAAAAAAAAGAACCTACAGGGATGGAAACAAGATCTTAGGTAACTGACTTCAAGTCCTGTACTTTAATCATCAGCTAAAAAGTTCTTTGGTAAATGAGATATATTTGCCTTCCTAATGAGCTGACAAAGTGCAGTAATTCTTATTATCACAGCACAACAGTTACTTTTGAGTTGTGTTGGCATTTCTGCATAGCTGCTAAGACTGAAAGCCAGGCTAACACTATAGCAACCTCTCTTACACCCCGCTATCACACATTTGAGACTAAGCACACTGTCGAGCTAATGGGGCCTATGGAGATTAACATCAGTTTCTCCTACTATTCCTTAATTTTTGAACTCTAAAATTCCAACTGTGAGAGACATATATATCTGTGAAGGAACAATAGAAGAAGTTGATGCTGTCAAAATTCTTCCTACTCAGTTTCCTCAGGGAACCTTGCTAGAGAATATCTTCACAAGGATTTTTCTGTCCTGGACAAGTTTGGCCGGAATAAGAGCACAGGCAGCTATAAGCACCATGTGAGTACTTCTGCACTGTGGATAAAACTTCTCTTTAACAAGCTGCTGCTGGGAAAAAAATGGCTAGTTAGCATCTCTCTGTGAACTGAGTGCTTCTATTTTCTTGAATCAAGCAAAGTGTCTCTAACAGGCTTCCACACACAATCTCTTCTTGGATATATTTCTGTATCACTGAGTTTGAAAAGGCTGAAATAATATCTAATTACTTGGGCAAAAGATGAAGCAGCTTGTCACCACTCTGCCATGACAGTAGCTAAAGATTGAAGTTTTTAAGAAGGATTTAACTTATGGATATCCCGATATCCCGTGTATTTGCTTTACTCCTTCCAGAAAACAACTTTAAAATACAGACAGTTCAGATTTCCTGAAAAATTCCAAACTCTGAAAAGAATTGGCTACTTGAAGTTGCATCACTCTCATGCAATGTAAGCTTCTATTACATTCTATCATTTTTTTAGATTTTTTAATCTGTTGAACCCTGAAATAGTTCAGAACGTTTCTTCTTGAGCAGAAGCACAGAAATGAACTTTGTTTTCAGGAAACTTGACAAGTTCTTGACTGCCTCATTGACTTCAAAGAAATGTGCTCAAGATCTGTCTCCATTCCAGAAAATGTTATGGCAAATAAATACTTTACATATGATTATGTTAGTAGAGAGAGAATATATTGCTTGCTTACCAACTAAATGAAAACTGAGACTATAGCTGCCATCACTGTAAACGGTTTTGATCTCTAAATCCCTTTTTTAACACATATAGGAACAGCTGAGGCTGAAAATATGAGGTTGGCAGAATGCTAACAGATGTGCAGACAAATAACTGAAAACATGCTGTGATCAACAGCATTACAACCCATTTTGTCCCCTGACCTGTAGTAAAACCAGGCATGAAGTGAAAAAAAAAAAATGTAGACACAGTTCTGACCCATCCTTTCAGACTTTTCCTCCAAGACCAAGTGGCATTTTCAGCAAAGCCTTTCAAATGTAGGATACATGAAGTAAGTTGTCGTACTCAGCCTCTTTTTGATTTCCCCTTTCTGCACCAGTGTCTCCTTGCAGGGCAATGGAGAGGGTCAGGGGGACTCTTTCCTCTCCTGTGTCAGCAGCCAAGTCAGGGAGAGGTAATGGTTTTTTGCCATGTTCCCTAGCCGCGACAGTCTAAAGGGCAGTCTGGCTCTTATTCACTGTCTTGCCAAGAAAGAAGAACAACCTGTACTTACTGTCTGAGAGAGAAGGGAACTTTGTTTAGCTCTAGTCTCAGGCTTGATGATCTCAGGCTGTAAAAGAATGAGAATGTTCTGGAGGTTTTCCAAGCAAAAGCTGTCTCAGGATTACAGCACATCACTCAGGAGCTGTCACTCCTTACATTGTCAGCTGAACAGAACTCCTGATGTGGGACAAAATAGTCCCTCCCTGGCTTAAAATGTCTGGTATAACCCAATAGCAAGAAAAAAAAACTATCTATGTTTTTCAATTATTGAGAAACTTTTATACAATATTCCTCAATACTTCAAACAAAAGTGAGGCAATTCCAATCATAGCAGAGGGTCACTTTACCAATAATTCTAGTAATATAGGAAAGCTTCTATTTCATATTAGTCAACAGAGCCATGCTTGTGATAACTGAACACTGGCAGAAAAGGACACTGGAGATTTAGCTGTATCCAAATGTGAATGATATTTTTAATCTAAATAGTATCTAACTGTATTAGGGAAGATTTCAGAAGAGAATACCAAGAACTACAGTGTTAAGAAGTCAGTGGAAATCTGAACGGAACCTTTCCTTTCTTTCATCTTGAAACTCAGAGATGACCTGCCTGTCAGAACAGTCTGTATTTGTCCACCACTGTCCAGACGGGAACAACTCTAGAGTCTGCTGATCAAATCAGCTATGTTAACTTATGCTCATCTTCACCCTCATTAGGCTAATGAGGTGATTTCAGCCTGATGATGAGGGTATATAAGAGACCCTTCTTTGGTCAGAGTCAGTGTTTGTAGAAGCAACAGTAAAAAGACAGACCGGCAGTCTCACAAAGAGAATATTTTCAGTTCATTTTTCAAAGAGTATGTTAGAGTCAGAGCAATATTATCTATTTTGTTACTGCTGTATGGATGGAAGGACTTGCATTATACTGTTTTCTTCCTGGAAGAGAGAACAAGTTCTGAACAAGTATTTATCAGGAAAAATAAATGTGCAGTTATATAGACTGTGAAATGCTAGACTGCAATGGTGGGTAAATAAAGAGTACAAGTATAAAATGCAAGCGTGCAAAATCAATGGACCAAGCATTATGTTGATGTCAGTCCAGGCTAACTATGTTTGGATTTCTTCTAAATTTGCAGAACCAGAGCAAGAAACTCACTCTTTGTATGGGTGGCAGGAGTACACCTTCCATGTTGTACATGGAAGAAAATAACGATTCATCATAAGCATAAAAACTCTTTAATATTTTCAATGAGTTAATTATATTTTGACTTTATTAACAAAATTATATCAGTTTTTTGTTGTTGTTGTTGTTCTTTTTCTTCGCTTTTCAGATGAGCTCCTTTATTACGTTACCGTGCTTTCCATTGTGTACTTCATTATGTTATGATTGAGAAATGGCATACAAAATGGCATTTGAAACAGTGGAGGAACAGAGTGTGACAAACCAACCTATTAAAAAATAACCATTTTACTTCACAGAACAGCTACAATTGATGTTGTGGCAGCACACTGCCGTCAAAAAATGCTCCGTTCTCCCAAGTACTGTACTTAATGAAAATAAAGCACAGCCTGTCTCCCAAAGATCTTGTGACAGACCTTAAACAACACATTAGAAACACATATTTTAAATTAAACCATTTCAGAAATCAAATAGCAAAAAACTCATGCTATTTTCTATAGTAAAAAATCCAATTTGCTTTCTAATTCAACAGTTAAGCTTCTAGAGCCAACAGCATTATGTGATTGTACAAAATAGCATGAGATTACAATTAGAATTTGAAGAACTCCAGACTTTGAAACTTCTTGAACATTACTTGGTTTCGACTAAGCTGTGTTAGGAAACACAACACCATGAAAAAGTTACAAAGTGAAGAATGTCTTCTGTAAATATCTGGTATGCCTTTCCATCAGGTACATGAAGGTCTGGTTTACTATACTTGAGCCAGATTATTACCTAAAAAAATGCAACTTTCTATTAGCAGGCACAAAATGCAACAGACAACAGGTTTACAGATTTATTCTATAGAAAGTGATGTAAATCAAAATTTAACTTAAGAAAAAGCATCATTTTGACAAAAGTGCATTACAATTAACATTAACTATATTGATTGGTCTATAACACTGCACCGTTTACCAATGCAATCTAAAAACATCTGCTGTTCTCTAACTGCTTATTTAGGTGGCAGCTTATGAGTTTTCTATGCTAAGTGCCTCTCTCTAAATCACTTTTTCTTGAAAGCTATTGAATAGAGGAAGAATACCTCTATCTTATAATTAGTGCAAGGATGAGAAAGGTATCAACAAGATGGCAATAATAAGGCTTTCAAGGAAAGTATGTCTCAATAAAAGGATAAGGAAGGACTATTAAAATAGCTAATTGTAGCCAAATAATGAAACTGTTTTAAAAAATCACAAAAAAAAAAAATGCCTTAGAGGCTGTAAATTGGCTTATATTAGCTGTTATGTAAAGGCCTGACTAGGAAATTTCATGTCGTGTACACTGTTTTGTATCACTACCTTGAGCTTCATAAAGTGGAAGACTGTACTTATAAGTAGATCCATTTTCTCTACTTGATACTCTGCTTGAAGAAGGAAAAAATCAGAGGTAAAAAAAAATATGTAATCAGAAGATAGCATTTTTTCTTCTAAAGAGAAAAAGCTACAGATAATAGGTGTGAGGAAATGATGGTGACTGCCTTTTGCACAGCCACATCTGTCAAGACACACTTTCAATGTAATCACTTGATTTCAGTTCGTGTAAAAGCATAAACTGAGCAATCACCTCCAAAGAAATCAAAAACTCCATCATAAAAAGCAAATGGAATACAACATCCCTACATTCCTCTAATTTCTGGTCTTGCCCCTTGCTCTGCAGTAAGCCATTTTTATTTTTTATCATTGCAGAGGAAATTCATGACAACAGAGTGTAGGCAGGGGAGCAAGGCTATCTAAGCAAAGACCAAAGTTTGAACAAGGTCAAAATGCGAAAGAAATGGACAACACAGTTCTTTAATGTGGAAACAAACAAAATGCATTTTAAGACTTTTGACTAACATTCAATTCATAAAGCAATAATGGTAGTGGCCAACTCTGCTGAAGAGAATGGATAATGACTGCCTGAAAAACTTTTGGGTAAAAATAAATAGGCAATGCACTTACATCCAGAAAAATCATAAATATATATTGATGAAGACAGATGTGAATTTAAACTTTCTCAATATTTTTACATATGTTATCCAGGAAAACCAACTACTTTTTAAAGGGCTGTGACCATTTAAGTATGAACAATAAGAAATGAATAATAAATAAGAAAATGAATCTACTTCTGTATAAACATGCATAGAAGAGAAAAGAGTATAACTGGAAATGCTTACCAAACAGTAACTAAATACAGTTTGAATGAAAGGACGATGCCTTGGATGGATAGCCAGATTAATATTTGTGCTTCATTTGGAGTGATGATATGTTTTTTATTGATTTTCTTCATAACTTACACTTTTGATGGCAATAGTTTTCAAAAAACTACTTTCCTACTTTCTTTTTGTATTGCCAGTTTTAAATTTAGTTTTTAATCCCATTATTTTTTGAAATTTTCTTAATCCTGATTCATCATCCAATACCACGATCTTTATAATTTAAATGTGTATAACATGATCAGAGCAATGCTTGTATCTGTCCAGTGCATGCAGATAGAAACAGAAAACATATCTTTATGTCCATGTAAATGAGAAGAAAAAAGATGCATCTGTTTGTTAAGGGACCTGGTTGTGTGTCCACAGCTCTTCCTGTGGCACTTAAATTTGAATGGCGAAACAATGGCTGCTACAACAAATCTTGCACTAACTTTAGTATTTTGGAGCAAAACTCTTGTCAAATAATTATCCTTTCTCATATCCCAAACACACAAGCAATATGTCCAGTGGACACTGAGCTCAGGTCTCAAAAAAAATGTATGTTACTTATGAAGAGTTGACAGAATGCTATACCCCAGACTACATAATTGGAGTCAGGCTGTGTACTTAGACTGTGTTAGATGTTACAACTGAGACTTAAACAGGCTACAGAAGTTGGGAGAAGTCTCATCATGCTAATACAGTCTAACAGAGAGGTCTAATAGCAAAGGCGTCTGCTTTTTCTTCATTCACTGAAAGAAGAACCTCTGCAGACATTGAGAACTCAGTGATTTGGAAAAACTTCATGCTTGCAAGTCTGTTTAAATTGAGACTGGGCACTTACAAAGTGCACAAATCAAGCCCAAATGCCATTCTGTTGAAGTGGTCTGAGCAAACAGCTTTGAAGACCAGAGTGCACGTACAGCATTGAGAGACAAAACTTGGATGTGCAACTGATTTTCTTCTTCATGTAATAAGAACATCAAAATGGGCATCCATTTTCTTATAAAGTCCAGAGAGCACAGGTGTTCTTTTGCAATGGTCATACACTGACCATGAAATAGTTTTTTTTTTTTTTTTTGTATTCTAGATATCTGTGGTTTGGAACTTTAAGTTTAATATGTAGAAATTCACAATAGCAGTCATTTCAGAGAAAGCTTGAATGATTTATATTTATGTTTGCATAATCTCACAAACAGAGCAGTGTGTAAGCTAGATCACAGCAAGTGAACATGTACAGAGAAGAGATGCCATTGTCCTCTGAATGTTTGCACAAAGAGGAGGGCTAGTAATAAGAGCCTGTACTTGAGGGATGAGGCACAAAGGTAGAGCTGAATTTGTTTGGCAACCTTCATGGAGTAAGATTGAAAGAAAGGACAGGAATATAAAAGTTCCAATATAATTTTTTCAAAGCAATTTTACTTCCATTATTCTTTGTTCTGGAGGATCAAATCTTGCTTACCCCAATCTTTATCTAAGCAAAATCATTAAAGACTTCAAAGAGGAATTAGATGCAGTAATAACTGAGCTCAGAAACTGTGATGTCATCTGGTATTTATTTACATCCAATAACTAGTTTCTAGTTAGCAATGTCTAACAGAAGATTAGAATGGCAATGGACAAGAAATAGTAGATGCATTAAGTTTTCATTACATCCATTTGCCCAGTATCTGATATGAATTATCAGTAGCTCTTCACAAAAGTTAGAGGAGAAAAGAAAACAACTAAAGGTGTGAATTTCTGTAATAATTCATAGAATCACTGAATGGTTTATGTAGGAAGAGACCTTGAAGTTCATGTTGTTCCATTCCCTTTGACATGGGTAGAATGTCTGAAGTTCCGTTCAACCTGGCCTTTCTTTCATGAATGAGGCATCTATGATCTCCCTGAGCAACATATTTCAGTGCCTCACCACCCTCATGGTGAAGAATTTCTTCTTAATATCTAACCCAAATCTACTTTTAGTTTTAAATTGTTACTCCTACAATCCCTGATAAAGAATCCTGTAGGTCCCTTTTCTGTACTGGAAGAAAATGTCTCTCCAGAACCTCTTCTGCAGACTGACCAGTCACAAATCTCTTAGCCTGTTTTCATAGGAGTGGTTTCACAGGGCTTCATCGCTCTGACCGTCTTCATGGCTCTCCTCTGGACTTGCTCTATCAGTTCCAAGTAATTCTTATGTTGGGGGCCCAGGTGCTGAACACAGTACTCCAGATGAGGACTCACAAGAGCAGACTAGAGGAAAAGAATGATCTCCCTTGACTTGAGGACCACAATTCTGATGCATCCAAGAATACAGTTGTTTTTTTTCTGGGGTGCAGATGCCTCAGTGATCTTGCTGTGTGCCTTCCTCACTGCCCTCCACCATTTCACAGCGCTGCAGCCAACGCGGCTCTTCAGATTTACGTTCCTCTTAAGGCTCTCCCTGTCGGTAAGAATAAAATCCAGCACAGTATCTCTCCTCATTGGATCCTTTATCACTTGGAGAAGGAAGTTATCATCAGTGCATTCCAGGAACATCTTGGATTGATCGTGTTGTGCTGTGTTTCCCCTTCAACAGATATCAAGGTTAAGAAATAAAAATCGACATGTACTTTCGGTGCCTAGTGACGACAGGACAAGGCATAGTCTGATATTTCAGATCAAGCAGTCTAATGCTGAGAATGTTTTCTTTCCAGATGAATATTGAACCTGCTGAGACCAGAATAATTATTTCTCTAAGCCCAGCTAGAGTGCTAGAATGGATAGCCTTTTATCTTTGAAAAATAAATGGACAGATAGCATTTACTAAAATAACAAAGAAACAATTGGCACATCTTCTCACTTATTTTCGCAGTTGAAAGTTCCTTCAATATTTTTCTTTACTTTTACATATTTTATTTTTCTCTGTATACCCTCATATGTCAGACAGTAAGTTCGTACTGCTAGTTTTTATAGTAAAACTCTGGGAGTTAATAAATACATGTAAATATTAAAATATCTGGATAAAAACCATACAATTTTACCGGTTATGTTTTGTTCTTTTTTTTAAATTCATAAGCAGGTATCAGTAGAAAAGAAAGCTGAGTACAAAAGTAGTGAAATGAATGCCATACCTGAGAACCTTAGAAGTATTGTTCTACATTTTCGGATTCTGTTTTGGAAACATTTTTTTCAAAACAATGACAGTGTATTTCTTTCACAGCTAAGTTTTAACCTCTCTTCACTTGTCAAAACTCTCTTGATATCAAGCTGGAGCTAAGACAGACTAACATTTGCAATAGTTTATGTTCACAAAGACTAGGTATATCTTGTTTGCTAACAGAATAATTTGGAATCATAAAGGAATAAACCATCTGCCAGGAGGGTCTTTGGCATTCCAGATAGAGCACCTTTCCATATCTGACCTGGGTTTTCATATTTCTGAGATGTTCAAATCCCATTGATCTGGAATTGTATCCTTAGCAAAATTACGACGTTAGACAGTACAGTCTTTCTGACTGTGAAAGTACAACACAGGTAGGTGATCCTACAGAAAATATGAGGTGGCTATAAGTGCATTGGTTATGTATCCAGGTTTCTCTCTTAGCATACAGACACTACCAAGATCTAGGACTTCACTCTTCAAAGTAGATGTTCATTCTTTACCTGCCAGATGGTTCAGTAGCAAGAATACAGATGAGGAAAAGCCTGACTTTCTAACAACTGGGAAAATGGAGAAAAAGGCATCTTCATACTTACCATTTTTATAACACAATATTAGGCTATAAAATGGGGAACGTGGGTAGAAATCCAAGAAGTTAAAAAGCATTATGGTTCTATTTAAAACATACAGACAAACAAACAGACAAACAAAAAAAACAGATTTGAAATAAAGCACCTGAATATTAATAAATAAATAAATAAAAATTAAGAAATCACTGTGATGTATTCAGATGGGAAAAAGAGACATATTAGCTCTATAGGAAATAGGAACTGAATGAAGCCTGCTGAGCCACTGATCCATGTGGTATTGCTGGCAATTACATCATATAGCTCCCACTGTGAAATGATTGTATCATCTCTGTTTGAGGCTTATGAAATATGACATCATCCTCATAAAATATGTCATGCATAACCCAGATTATCAGACCATTATGATATTCTATGCAAAAGAGAATCTTGAAAAAAAAAAAATCCACACCTCCTTCACTTCATCTGCTTATCTACCTGAAAAAAATTGTGGGGTCAGAAAAACAGGCATCTTTGGTCTTCCTGGATAAAAGATAGCAGAGAGTTGGGATGTCCTTGCTACTACATCTCTTTGTTTTGTTCAAAACATTTGTTTCAAAGTTCTATTTGAAGAAATAAAAAAGCTGAGTTCTTATACTTTACACTATGAAATTACACTGTGTTCATCTATATTCATACAAAAGTGTTCTCTGATCTTTATTCATGCTTATGACTGTTCTTAGGTCTGAACTGATCTGTGTGGTTCCTGTAGAAACTTATTTTCATTGTGACAAAACAATTATGTAATAATTTAGGTTTCTTACTTGCTTGAATGGGTGAGAGGCATAGCATGCAGCATAACTGACGTTCACTAAAGCATATTAAAGAGTCACATTTTTCACTGGTATAAACGTCCTACAACTGTCCAGTTCAAATGAAGCTTAGCTTAGAACACCAGACAAGATGATTTCTGGGATCTTGACCTATTAGCAACAAATTGGAGTGTATCAGTGTGAGTAGGTAGTTCCAACCCATCTCTCCCTGATTATATAAAGCTAACGTGGTTGTCCCTCTGACTCAAGGGAGTCATTAATTCATTTGGTTGTGGAAGCATTAGCATGCCAGACTCTATAGAGTGAGGGACAGAATAAATGAGTTGGAGAATGGAAAGTGGAAAAGACAGAGAGGAGAAAAGAATAAAAAAAGAAAGAGTCAATAAATATATTAAAGGAGGAGGGAAATAAGTTAACAAAATAGTTAAATATAATTAAGGAAAAAAATAAATGCTAAGAGAAAAAGAAACAGATGAAAGATGAGAAAGTGTACAGTAGTAGAGGGGATAGAAATATTTTGGATTTACCAATTCATCCTCACAAACCAGATCTCAAAGTAAGTTTTGATAAGGAACTGATTAAATTCACTGAATTCATGTTGTAAATTCCACATACTGTGCAGACTCTTAAGAGCACAGAGTTAACTAGTCAAGGGACACAAACAGAATTAAGTATGAGAAGCTGGAGGGCTAACACTCACTAAGTTGATGTTAAGCAATGGAAATCCTTTTCAGACATTAACTGTTCACTCAGCATATGTCACATATCTAATGTATGTGTCTCAAGACTAAGACAGCAAGAGTGACATGCAGCAACCAGCATATGCCTGGCACTTTTCAAGTACTGACATACTGAGTGAAACAGCAAGTACAAGGTGAAGAACAGCAGGAGTGTATTAGCATCTTCCATTCTCCTGGAAGCTGAAAGTCAGAGACATTCTGTAGTTGCCAAAGGCAATATCAGCTTTACACAGGGACTCTACGGTATGCAGGATGTGCCTGATGTATGCTATTGGAGAAACACACTATGTACTCAAAACTGGATGTCTAGCCAGGTACCAAAATATTTAACTGACCCTCCACCAGTATGTACATAATTTGTTCAAATGTAAAATTGTGGAGCTGCTCGCCAAGTTGTGAGACCTCTTTTCACAAACATCCAGCCTGTTACCATACAGGTAGGTGAACAGTATAACCTTCCCATCTGTGAAGCGGTAATAGAGGGGATCCTGGAAGCTACAATTAGTGATCATGGCTTCTATTGATGGTAAAATGCTAGTGTTTATAAGATGATGAATGAGAGCCTGCCTGAGGATGGACTGCTAGGAAAAGAGTTGACACAATTTTTGTAAAGTGAAATCTTGTCCCAGTAACCACAAAAGACTAATGGGAATTACCTGGATAGAAGGAATCTGTGTATATAATGTATTTGTTTGTTTGTTGTCTTTTTTTTTCCTCTCAACATTCTTTGATTCTGTGTCAAATGTTATTAAACTGGGTTGCCACTTGAAAAGGAGACCCTTATGAACTGAAAGTTGGTCAAAGAAAGTTAGCTGTGTGGACAGATCAGTGATCACTTTTCTAAATTAGGAAGAATCAGTGGGGTCTCCTAGAGATCAACATGTGAACAAGTTTTATCAATGTCTTCAGCAGTCACCTGTGATTAAACAGGGACATTTCCTAGTCTGAAAAAGCAAAGCAAAAATTTTGCAGGTGAGATGTAGTGTACATAGAGAGGAAGTACTGCATCTGGGGAAAAATAATCTAAATCTTGTTCTTAAGGTGCTGACTTCAGAACTGCTACTAAAAGTACTGAAACAGATTTTAAAGTAAGAGAGTTGACAATTCTCTGAATTGCTGGCTTAGTATGCAGTGGCAGGGAAAAAAAACCCACAAAATCTTGGGCATCACTGGGATCGGTGCTGTGGACAAGACAGAAAGGACATCACTTGATTGCTCTGCTATGCACACATCGTGTTGTATTTATCATTCTGTTCTCTGCATCTCTAAGGATGGCATAGTGGAGTTTGTGATAGTACAAAAAAGAGCAACTGGAATCATCTCAGGTGAGGAGCAGCTGCCTTGTGAGGAGGAGAGAATGAGAATCTTCAGTTTAAGCAGGAGAGGAGATAGGATCAAGGTCTGCAAATTTATGAAGGTGCTAGACACGTTGCATGAAGGACTGTTATTTACCATATCCCACGTAGTAAAACTGGGCTGAACTATAGGGGTTAAGTTTATACTGAAAAAAAGAGAATATCTTTTTAGTCATTAATACTGTTCTATTAAATTAGAAGACAGAATAGTAGACAGTATAAGCAGATTTTAAAACAGGTTAGATAAATTAATAGGAGTACAGTCTTTAACAACTCACACAAATGCTGCAGATGCCAGGGGAATGAAAGGAGAGGGATAATAGAAAGAAGTAAATTACATGTGTTCTTCTAGAAAACATTCTTTTCTGCTGCTATCAGAAGCAAAACACTGGGCCTTCTACATATTCTTTTGGAACCTAAAAGTCAGATACTGCCTTGGGAAACATATCCATCTTTTGACAAAGTCCCACAACATGAGATGGTTAGGCTTTCCAGTCATTTATAGGTGTCTAAATTGAAAAACTTCTGATGTATACTGATAGAGTTGACTTAATGACAAAATGCAAACAGTGGTGGTGATGCTCAGTGATACTAGCATAGAAATCAGCTAAAGAACAGTGTGGTTCTCATACACCCCAGTGAAATGGAGCCTGGCCATGAATGACTGTGTCCTAGTCATTATATTGCAACTACAAAATTATGAATGGTTCATACTGGTGTATCAGAGACTGCTTTAACGCTAGCTAAGTTCAGATCAACTAGCAGTGGAGTAAGGTCAGATGGAAATTCAGAATGCTTATATCTCCTAGGTATGTACTATGGTCTACACAGGTTTGTTCTACAATCTCTAAGCCCAGGGTTGTTTTTACTACATTCCATTGAGGCAGAGCTGACAGCATACAGGAGTTGTTTGGCATTTTTGACTGTGTAGATATGGTATATAAACTGAAAAAGAAAAGGAGGTAAAACCACTGAGATCACTCAATATATCTGTAATTTATTATGTACAAGTCCCCCCTCTCCTCCTTGCCCTCACTTTAAAATGTGGATAGGAATGTAAAAATATCACTTTGTCAGTTCAATCAGAGCACAAAATAACCCCTGAAGTTCTTTTCTGGTACTTTTCCTGGAACAAATGTGTATTGCATTTGCTGACAACTGATTTGCCAAAATCTAGGAGCAGTCACAGTTAGAAAAAATAGACTCTATCTCAAGAATAACAGTATTGATTTCCAGCTTCATTAAAAATTATTCTTGTCTTACTGAACCGTAGCAGTGAACAATAATTGGCTTAAGTTCGTACTAGTGGCTAGCTATTCAAAAGAACATTATTTTTCTATATATTTTATGTTCCATCCCCTGACATGGTGGATGTATCCACTTTCAAATGGCAACATTCTATAATGTTCAAAGAAATCCTTTTATTTAATAGCAAAATAAAGAAAACTTGTGAGCCGTTGTATATGGAAGACAAAATGGTGCTTTCTAGAGAGGAAAATCTCACAATATGTGGAGAAATCGAAGGACTTCACAAGACATACTCAAATTAATCAAGTTGCACAAAACAAACCCATAGATAGGGGGCTCTGCAGGACAGGAGATAAAACAGTTTAATTTGCCAGTACAGACTTTCATAAATCTAACACGATCTTTTTGTGTTCATGTCACAGGTACAGTAGACCTTGTCCCTCTGTTCAGATGATAAATGGTGATAGATATTCTCCTTAATGCATTTATGGATATTTTTTTTTTCTTTAAAATCCCAAATAATTTATCTGTAAGTATTGTAAATAAGACTACCATTCAACTGATTAGAAGACAACTGTACTGTAGAGCCAACAATCTTTTTGTTGCCCTGGTTAAAAGTAAAAAGAGACTCTCAATCTGCTTATGATGTTTTTTTTTAATTAAAAACTTTGCACCCTTTTTTAAATGTTGTTTTACTGCTCCGCATTTGACAGCTACCAAGAACCTTAGTGATACTCTGCACTGTTGCTGAGGACAACGACAAATCTAGGACACTAAATGTTTAAAATCACTTCTCAGACTGCAGCAAATGCTCTTTAAACCTTTTTAGCTAAGGTTGGTGCTGCACAAAAAATAAAAGAGAAGCAGACACGATCTGCCTGTTTGGCTCTTATTAATGAATATCTTTTTCTGAAATTCCAAGGGGTAACTGTGCTGGCACTGAGACACTTAGTGACCGTATGACATAGCAGCATCGAGTCCACCCCAGATGAGCTCATATAGTACGTGCACCCATCCCCCTGAGCACCATCATTTATCTTACAAGTCATCAGACACCTGAACTAAGTTGTTCTTTACTCAGCTCTGTGCCAACTACTACCTCATTCAATTTTTTCCCAAATTTAACAGTTTTATATCATTTTGACTCCCCAAAGCATCACCTCATTATTCTCCATCAACACTTGTGCCTGCTTTCTGCCTCCTTTTCTCTTTTTCTCTCTTATTCAACATCAGTGCATCGGTCTCTCTGCAGCCGTTCTCAGCCTGACCTCTTCTTGCCTACTGTCTGAACTACCTTTTTAATCACTCACACCTCCCTGTCTCATAGCCCTCACCCAGTGTTTTGCTTAGCATGTTAGTCTTCCTTACATATCCAAAACGCTAACTTCTGCTAGAGTGGACTACCTCCCAACAGACACACTTTCTCACAGATGTTACACATTTCTGACATCTATTTTTCCTCTATGAGTCTCCAACGTCACATCAAATTCTTAGACCATGCTGTCTTTGTCTCTTTTTATTCATGTTTCCTCTCCAACTTTCCTTCAAGCTAATGTTTAAGCTATCAGTTAATCTGCCTGATGGATATTTCCTTCCCTCTGTGCTCTCGAAACATAACAAATCTCATCAGCTCTGTAGGATCCAGGAAGACTCAGGTTGCTTGGTTGCTTGAATGGCTCAACAGGTGGGACTGTGCTACACACCCACCTGAGCTGCAATCTGATATTTTCTGTGGTTGTCAAACTCTCATTCGTGTCACGATCAAGCACGGCTTCTGGGCAACAGATCAAACTTTTCCATCTGGATATCCTCCCCTCTTCTGATCAAATGGCAAGAAATTCCTTCCATCCTCAACCCAAATACTTGACTCTGTCTCACTCCTGCTGAAGAAAGCAAATGTACCATAAAGGCACAGAAAGATCTGAGGATAAAGAAACATTAGGAAACTTTGATGGCAATAAAAACAAACAGTCCATAGTAAAATAATTTTTTCTTAATCAATCTTAAAATAATTAGTTTATTGGTATTCTTTTAACTTACAATGCATACTTTAAAAAGGAGAAATGATTTGTTGCAAATGTATTTAAATATGCATAAATTGCTGTGATATTCTTTCCTTCCTCTGTATAGTGTGTGTCTTTCCAAAATAATTCCTTATTTTTAATCTTGAAATCTGATTACTTTATCAGATACAGATTAATCCATCTTGTTTATCTCGTGGTAATAGCTTTCCAATTCTTTTGTCTTCTAGAAGAAAATGTACTCTAAATAACAGATACAAACCATCAGATAGATAAAAATATAAAGAGGAAGTACAAAGCAAATAACAACAAAATGGAGGGAAGCAACTGAGCAGGCATTTAATATTTGGAATATTGAGAAGAATCTTGACCATTTTGCTTCCTAAATCTCAGAGATTATTGCTCATATATTACTTCATGCAGCAATTTATTTGTTAAATGCCTGGGTTGCAGAGTGGGGAGGCATCTTAGGAAGAACATAATGAGGTAGGGAGATTGCTTAATACATTTAAATAAATGATTATTCAAACCACAGGAAAAAGATGAGAGAAAATCCATTTCCTGGCTAAGGAGGTATTGGTTGCTTAAGGACAGGAAACAGACAATTTAAAAGGGGAAGAATTTTGCTAGCACTTTTGTCACTGACATGCACAATAGTTACACTGAGAAGTTTTCATGGTTTCCTATGCAGAAACTTTTAGCTGCAGTATTGCTTTTACACACAGAGTGGTCTAACCACTGATTAGCATCACTTGATCTATCAAGAATTACCTTGAAATAACTCCTTTTCATTTTATATAACTTTGGCTGCATCTTATGACAGGAATTCCTCTTTTATTGTAGTTGATAAAAGAATCCTATTTCCCACTGACATTAAAGCAGTGCTCATTTAAAACTAATTAAACTTGCTGAGTGTCCACTCGATCCCACTGTGTAGTTTGTTGATAAAGATGTAAAGAGCACCAGTCCCAAGACAAACTCCAGTGGGACAATACTTGTCACCAGCCTCCACATCAACATAGAGCTGTTGGCCACAACCCTCTGACTGTGACCAATTCTTTCTCTCTCCAACTCAGAGATAAGAATGTAATGTGGAATCACATCAAAGGCTTTGCAGAAGTCCAGGTAAATGGTGTAATTTGCTTTGTTCACTGTCATTCCATCATGTAAGGACACCAGAATGACTATAAGTTTTTGAAAATCCATTAATTTGTTCAACAGGCTTTTGAAAACTATCCTTTATTATAGATTACTAAGATGATTACCTAAAATGTGAACTATTTTAGAATTTACTGTAAAAAGTTGTAGTTACAA
Organism: Chrysolophus pictus; assembly: GCA_037305975.1. Lineage (NCBI taxonomy): Eukaryota > Metazoa > Chordata > Aves > Galliformes > Phasianidae > Chrysolophus > Chrysolophus pictus. The sequence continues at coordinate 34,248,591 of CM074576.1, read as the reverse complement.
TCATTTTTGCCACCCAGTGTAACAAGGTGTTTTCTAATGAAAAAAAGAAAAAAAAAGGAAAAAAAAATCTTATCTCAGTGATATGCTGCATTTCTGTCATTATTGAAGATAGCACAGGAAGAATTCTGGGCGGGATTACATCTGCTAGTAAGACTGTTCCCCATACAAATGTGCATCATATCAAATTAAAGAGAAAGTAAAGAGCTTCCCAGATACACATTAATTAAGCCCTATTATCAGTCAAGCAGACTATACCTGGAAAGAAGAAGATGATTTGCACCTCATGATACAGTTCAACAGAAATCAAATATCCATTCGGATGAGTTGATACGCATTCACTGTAGTGGAAAGACCTCTGGCTTACCAATGAATGTGACACACATACACTCAGGAATCAGGTTTTTTATATCCACTTGCTGTACAACACAGGCAAGTGCAGCTATGAAAAAAACTGTGACACTATTTCTGATTACACTGTCACCCTTCACCACAGTCTTGGGCAGTAAAAAATTGATCTGACGAACAGATCAGGAGCAGAGTCTCGATAAGCAATACAAAAGAGAGGTACAATTTGTACCATGTTTTTTATTTCTGTTACACCTTTTTGACCTTGTGTAAGCAGGCTAAGATCTGTTAATTACAGAAATTTCCTATGAAACACTGATGACAGGAACAATAGGTAATTATTCCTTTCTCATATCTGGCTATTCAAAACTTGCACATCAGAGCAGATTTCTATAGTGTGTGTCGAAGATTGTACTAGCCTTCCTGTCTCTGACATCTTTCAAACTTTACTTTCATTATGCAGGAACCAAATAAAATCAATTTATTTTCAAGTCTGTAAGAAAAGATGACTTATATTTTAAAAAATGAAATTGGAACAATTGGATTACAAGGTAAAATTACACACATAACAATAGATTTGAGGCTTGGACATTCATTGCAAGATTTGTGCAGTCAAGTGCATAATCCATGTTAACATCTCATCTCTGAAATGTTGATCCTGATTGGAATCAAAGTTTCTAGAAAAAGGATTCACTCCTCCTTGTTTTCAGCCTGATTATTTGCCTTAGAAAATAACTGCTTTAAACAAGAGACTTTATACTTGTCTGGATAAATTCTGTTCCAATTTTTATTTTGGCCACAAGTCAAAGATAACAGCTGTACACTTGTGGGTTCACTGAACTTTACGTGCTTGTTGGCTGCATCACCAACTAGAGGGAATAACCAATAATTAGAACATTTCAGGTCATCTTGAGAAGAACAGAGTTTTGCAGTGTTTGGAAAGGTCATGTGACCTCTTTTTCAATGTTCCCAAATGTGGAACTGTCAACCATAGAGCACAGAGCTGAATAAACAAATGAAACAGCCATTATTGTTGTGAGACCGGGGGAGCAAAAAACCAAAAACCAAAAAAAAACAACCCACAAAACCCACCACAGCACAAGGATCAAAATCTAATGATTAACATTGTGCAGAGATTTAGATTGCATATAGAAATTTTAATTTTTACCTCTAGCACTTCATAGTAGACCCAAGCAATATCAATTGAACTCATCCATATATTCTTTGTGTATAGACAGCCCTGGTCATAATGATTTGCAGCACTGTGTTGAAAGCCTTAGTTTTTTTCTTTCATTTTCTTTCATTTTCTTTTTCTTTTTCTCTCTCTCTTTTTTTTTTTTTAAGTTAAATCAATACCTGTTTACATAAATATATGTTCCTGTTTTCCAATTGTTCCTGCAACAGCATTTATGTATATCCACTGACAAGAAAAACAACAATAAATGTAGTAGGATGAAAGCAGAAAGAAGAAAATAGAGATAGTTCTTTTGGTGTGTGTATTTTTTCTCTGTTAGAAGTGTAAATCTTTTGGGGCTCTTTGGGATTATTATAAAGAAAAATAAAAGGTACCAATCTTTGAAAAACCTAAATGATAAGATTGCACTTTTCTTGTTACTAACAGCATACATCCCTTCTAATATGGAATGGAATGAAAATTGGTTTTGTGTTGCATCTTTTAATCCCCGAGAATCCTTAAGCTGTTTGCAGAAGCTGTATCTAGTAGTCTTAGATGGGCAGTTAATTTGACAATATTGGACAACTTATGGATATTAGAAAACATTCGCACGTCTGAAGGGTTGAATGATAAGATGTGAATTCTTGCAAGGATGCTGCAGTCATTCCTTCATCACTACAAATCAGCTTTGAGAGCTGTCAGTTACAATTGGTGTAGCACTAGAGAAAGTGAAGTGCTTAAACATCTGAACATCACTTGATACTACAAAATGATGGTCACTGAAATCACTGAGAAGGACTTCCCCCTCAGCACCCCTTGCTATTGATATGTAGTCCATCCACGCCCTGCTATGGATATGTGTCATATGTTGAAATGCTGGAGTGAGGAACTGCAAAATGCAGAGTGCTGTGGATTCCTTATGCAGACCTTACGTAACTCTTAGAGGTTAAAATTCAAATACTTATTCTATGTCATCCAGTCCAACGATTTAGTCTCTGACATCCCATAGGAATGTCTAACCCAGCAGGGTATTAAGCAGTTGAGGAACTTGAAGTATACCAGTCTCTTTTGTTTCACCTATTCACTTGCTATATTAACTACTCGCTTGGTGTATTAACTTGGTGCATCCTCCAGAACAGTTATCTTAGAATAAAAGAATCATTTGAGTCAGAAGGGACAATTCAAGGTCATCTAGAGTTCAGCTTCCCGGAATTGAACAGGGACATCTACAGCTAGATTAGGTTGCTTAGAGTACGACCCATCCTGAGTTCGAATGTCTCCAGGGACAGGGCATACATCACCTCTCTGGGAAACCTGTTCCAGGGCTTCACCATGCTTACTGAAAAAATCTTCTTCCTCATATCCAGTGTAAATCTCCCCCTCCCTTACTTTGAAACCATTTCCTTTTGTCTTATCACAGCAGTCTCTGCTAATGAGTCTGTCCCCTTCTTTCTTACATTCCTGTTAGATACTGAAAGGCTGCAATCAGGTCTCCCCAGAGCTTTCTCTTCTCCAGGCTGAACAGCCCCAGCTCTTTCATTTTGTCTTCGCAGGGAAGCTATTCCTTTCCTTGGATTTTTCTTGTGGCTCTCCCCTGGATGCACTCCAACACAAGGCCAAGTTCAAGGTGTTCCACTTTGGTAGGGGAAATCCCAGATATGAGTACAGACTGAGAGAAGAACACATTGAGAGCAGCCCTGTGGAGAAGGACTTGGGAGTCCTGATGGATGAAAAGCTGAACATGAACTAGCTGTAAGCGCTTGCAGCTCAGAAGGTTAACAGTATCCTGTGATGCATCAAAAGAAGGGTGGCTAGCAGGGAAAGGAAGGTGATTGCCTCCCTCACTCACCCGTGTGTGGTGTACTGTGTCCAGTTCCTGTCTGTGGCCCCCAGTACAGGAAGTGTGGAGCTATTGGAGCGGGTCCAGGGGAGGTCCATGAAGATGATGAAAGGTCTGGAGCATCTCTACTATGAAGAGAGGCTGAGGGAGCTGGGCTTATTCAGCTTGGAGAAGAGAAGGCTCTTTGAGGCTTTCTAGTGCCTGAAGGGAGGTTACAGCAGGAGAGGGACCCACTTTTTACACAGTTTGGTAGTGATAGAACAAGGAGGAATGGCTTTAAACTAAAAGAAGGGAGATTTAAATTAGATGTTAGAAATTTTTTACTCAGGGGATTGTGAAGCACTGCAACGGGTTGTCCAGAGAGATGCCCTGTCTCTGGAGGCATTCAAGGCCATGTTGGATGGGATCCTGGGCAGACTGATCTAGTAACTGGCAACTCTGCCCATGGCATGGAGGTTGTAACTAGATGATCTTTAAGGTCCCCTCCAAACTAAGCCATTCTAATAATTCTATGACTCTCCTGTAATGAGGACTCCACATATGGACACAGTACACCAGGTGAGGTGTACACCAGACTAGAAGGGCAGGAGACCTCCCTTGACCTGCTTATCTGATCTTTCATCTCCTGTACCCAAAAGTAATGCTTACACTAGTCACTGTCCCTCCATAAATTATTTATATGAAGTGGAACAATTCCAAAAGGATTGACACATCTACTCTAGTTGAAATGTGTGACAATCTGGTAACACATTTAAGAGTGGAATGTCTTCAGATTAAATCCTTCTGAATCTGGCAGAACAGCATGTTCATATTGATCTTCCACCTCACACTGCAGATCCCAGGCCTACCAGCTGTTCTGGCTGATTAAGATCACTCCTATTTTGATCATAAATTCCAACACTGTTGAAACTAACACATGTATTCCTGTGTTTTTTAAATTATTACCTCAAATAATTTTTTCTATCAAATAAAATTTCTCATTCGAAAAATACTGGGCAGTTCCATTTATGGCAACTATAATCTCTCTGCTCTCTTTTTTTTTAAAGAGGCTAACACAGTGCTAACAAATCATACATAATACTACACGTAACTGCAGAATTAAGTCAACTGTTTACAAGATGGTACTAAAATAAACATATTGGGATATACATTCTGCTGTCATGTTATTCCATAAATGTCTTCTATATTTCTTTTTATTTCTATAAATAGCATTTGAAATTGCAGTAGAGTATATGTTTGGGGTATAATACACAATTGCTCTACTCTTTTAAAAATACGGGTTCGTGAAAGCCCCACAAACACTATAAAATATACAGAATTCTGATAGCAAATTGCTGAAAGACATGGTCCCAGACTGCTCTGGGGACACTTGACTCACAGTCCATCACCTGATGCTTTTTTAAGTGATAAGTCTCCAATATGGTGAAGAACTGAGCTGATTGTATATGGAAAAGTTCAGCAATTTCTCCCAGTGCTTCAAGATGAGCTTTTGTCTTCTCTGCTGGATAATTTTTTAACCAACTGAAAGTGAATAACTATTCATTAAGAAGCAAGGGGGAGAGAGGAGGGAGAATGAATCCAGATAGGAATAGGCAAAACAACAAATAAATATATCTAAGGCAGCCAATTCCATTTAGCCGCATTAGTCTGCCTTGTCCAGCTTTTAAACAGCAGTTTCTAGGTGCCTGCTTGTCTACAAATCCTTGATAAGAGGATGGGAAAATTAGTTTTGCAGAAGTCTGTCATTCTTTCAATAATATTTATGCCTAAGACTCTTTTGAAAGCCCACTTGAACAGCAAGGAAGGGGGGCAATTGTTCACTAACCTCTGCAAAGAGCAGGATGAGGAGAGCAAGAGATTTATGTGAATTAATTTTATGTCCTGAGACAAATCTAAAAAGCTCAACCTATGCAATTAAATTTGATATTGAGGTTACTGAAGAAGAGACATACAACAGAATGCCATCAGGATGTAATGCTAATTTTTGTCAGATCCTAGAGTCTGTGTCTCAGGACATTCCTTTATTACTCATATTAGATAGGCCTGTTAGTAAAACAAGTAACATTGTGCCAGAGGTACAACATCTCTGTCTGCTGAGATGTCAATGACTGATACTGACAACACAACAGTTGAAAATACTGCAATGGATGCAAAGATCTGAATTCACTATAAAAGAAATGAATCACCTTTGATTCAGTCTTAAACACTACAAGCCACTAATACCTAAGACACAGCTTTAGCCTTACACAGTCTTTCCAAACTGCCATGTTTAGAGGTTGCATATATTGTCTAAGAAACAACCACCATTAAAACCAGATAGACTCCCTTGCTAGAGGCAGTAGAAGGGAAACATCATAAATATAACTCTGCTAGCAATTTTATCAGGGGAGAAATATTGTTCTCCAGTCAATCACTTCTTCATTTTACTTTATTTTATATTATTTTACTTTATTTTTATTTTATTTTTCTAAGCATTGCCTTATTTCCTGATTCTGCAATAACTATGGAATACTTGTGGAGCTTTAACATTTTGTTATAATTAAAGAGATTTGTTTATCTCACTTGTCGAGGTATGTTCATGATTTTTAATTCAGCTGAAAAGATTAACCGAAACGCTGATCTTTTTGAAGTTAGCATCCAAGCTGCAACAAACCTCAAGTGAAAGATGATGATTCCACCAAAAGAGTGGAGTACTTTCTGATTCCTTTAAAAAGACATGGTAATTTATTACGAACACAAAATATACTTGTGGCTTATATTTTCTTATGGCCTGTAAATTATCCAGAATACAGCAAGGTATTCTGGTTATTTTTAATCATGAAAAGCTGCAGCTAGTTTAGATTTAGTTTGTTAAGGACAAAGTGCAAATCCTGTGAGGGGATGTTATCTGTTTCAAAAAGTGCATTACAAAAATGAGAAGGAAAAACTATGAAAAGGATCAGATTGGCACAAAAAATAACTAAATGTGTAAAAATAATTAAGCTTTGAGCTAGGCAAGGTTTTCTATACTTTACAGAAATGAGATCTTGAAAAAACATTCCACAGAATCAATGATATTTAAATCCTAATCTCTGATATGGCACTTGTAAAACTGATAAACTTATGTACGTGCATGTTTACAAGAGCAAAACTCTTGATTTATGACCTAGGAGATTCTTTGCAGACCTACATAAAACATTTGTATCTCAAACCTATAAAAACATAACCTGGAGGAACAGATTTCATGAGTTCTTAATATATTTGTGTGCATATTTAAGAAGTCAGGAAGTAGGGCAAATTTATTAGTTCTGTAATTATCAAAAAGGTATAATGGTCCTGAAATTAGTATTTTTATATCAAGATGATAATAATTTAAAAACAGATCAACAAAATCAATAAAAAAATAAAGAATGCATAATTGTTTTCATACTTCAATCACTAAGCAAATATTCTGTGTAATGAAGGAGTCACTCTAGTTCAAATCTACAGTATGACCCCTTGTTATTGCACCAGGGTACATGTAAACAATTTTAAATGCATTTCTTTGTTTTTGCCAAATAATGGTTTTGTGTAAGTTTTTTCTCAGTCAAAAGACAAACTATGAATCAGGAAGGCTTCACTTCAGTGATTTTACTAGTGAAGTCTTGTTAGACTGTGGAAAAACTCTCCATAAGTGCTGTAGAAACAGACACTAGATTACATAAACTCAAGATTGACCAAATCATAACATATTCAGAATGTCAGATCCTGACATCTCAAGTTCTCCAAATCCTCATATGCCAAGGTGCAGTGCAGGCAGGCGGCTTGCTAAGGGCAACAGAGAATCTCAGGGGGTCTGTCAGAGCAGGGCCTGGAAGTCAGATCTACCCCAGGACAGGGCTGCTGGGGAAACCTGGGCCACCCCAGGCCTGTTCTTTGGGCTTCTCCCCGAGGATGGGGAGAGGCTGCACTCTGGACCTGCCAGTTGGCCTACCTAAATAGGGCCCATGGCCAGGCAGGTCAGGGCTGTGTCTACAGAGGGGCTAATGACCATTGGGGCTGAAATGGGGTCCTGAGCAGTGGACAGGGTTGGGGGAAGTGCTGTAGTGGCTGGGCAGGAACAGTGAGGCCTGTGAGCGTTCTCTGGGCTCTGCTGTTGTGTAACTCGCAGTGCATTTTCTGCCCACACACATTTGAATGGATGTGAATCAAGTGAAAAGCAGAAAGCTACGACTCAAATTCTTTTTGTGCACTGATGTGAATAATTGACACCATGAATTTACAGGAAAAAGTCTTTTTTGTTTACTTACAGCAGCAGTGAATGCCAGTCTGATGTAATGTTGGCCCCTTGCAGTCTGTCAGCTTCTAGTTCCATCTCAGTGCCCTCACTAGGAAATGTATTTTTATCCACAACCCTCATGGTCTGGACTGTTAGAATCTTCCCAATTAGATAAAATATTTAGTTTCTTTTGGTCACCGGAAGACCAGTGTTTGCTTAGTTTGAGGCAACAGATATCTCCTATCTGTAAGTCAGAGAGGAAAGAAATTACACCCATATCTCCCCTACAATTATGATCTACCCTTTCAAAAATGCACCACTGCTTTTTATTTAAAAAAAAAGATCTTCAGAAAGTGGTGCTGAAAACTTGTCCACACTTCAGCATGGAGTCCCTTACATGCACAGTTTTGTTTACCTGCTCCTCATGTATTGACAGATTCCCTATCCCGTCTTCATATCCAGGGCATTAAGCAGTAGATCACATTTAATGGATTCTGACAGGTCTCAGTAGTTGGTACCTCCTATAGTGACAGCCCTAGAGACAAGCCAAGACTGTGACAAGGTTTAACATCTCTGTGTTTAATCACTAGAGCTCACATAATTCCTTTGCCTACTTGACATGATACCACTTGTGTGATAAATAATATGCTTAATTAAAAATTGAAATGTATATGCTTCTTTCACAGTAAGTTTGGAAAATGTTTTTATGTTATATTCTATACATTTTACTTGTTCATCACATGTGATACCTTTTGTTCTCATCTTGCTCGATCTTTGGCATTATACATCTCCAGGATCAAAGAAGCCAAGCATTTTTGTAAATTTAAGGCAATTATTTGGCAGTCCCACCTCACACTAGCATTGTAAAAGTGAACTTTACTGAGATGCTTTAAGAAGAATACTTTGAAATCATCTGTAAGATTAAAACTTTAGAATTCATTTCTAATTTTTTTAGGAACTTGGGGAAGAGATGATTTGTCTGTAATTGTCCAGAGCTTGTACTACTCAGTGGCAATTCTCAGTGGGTCAAGAAATGGCACATTACAGTATCTCTTAACAGAGCAGAGGCACCCAAGTCAATCCCCCAAAAGATGGGCAAGAAGTTCTGTAATATATTGAAGCTGATTGCATAGCAATAAGACTACTGGCATTTCTTTTTTTTTTTTTTAACTTTAAAAAAATAGATCTCCCACTCATTCAGATATAACTTCAAAATATGACATTTACTTTTTAAATGGTCAAAATGTCCTCAGTGTCAACACTGAGCATCTCTCCACTATGAAGTTATCAGTAAAAGATTTGTCTTAGAAAAAATATTAAAAATCCTGCAATGAGAAAGTATGGTATCCAGTTTTTTAAAACACATTGTTTATTCTTAAGATTCTTCTGGTAATGCAATATAATAGTAAAAAAAAATAATATATCTAAATATATATGATAGCTGGAAAAATCTATTTATAACTTTGGCACTATCTTGAAGCAATTAAAATGTCCACTGAATAGAAATGCTTAGCTTTTCAGATAAGAGAGAACGGAATTAAAGTACTCCAAATTGATGATTGCACAATAAAAGAAATCAGTGCAATCATTCAAGCAGTACCATGATCCTTAAAAGATCCGCTCTCTGGTGACAGCGACAGGGCCAAAGGGAATGGCATGGAGCTGTGCTGAGGGAGGGTGAAGTGGGAGTTAGGGAAAGTGTCTGCATCAGAGGGTGGTGGGCATGGAACAGGTTGCCCAGGGCAATGGGCATGGACCTGAGCTGCTACAGCAGAAGACTGTTTGTGTTTGGGTGCTTTTTTTGTTGAGACAGGGTTGTACTTGATGAACTTTGTGGGTCCCTTCCAACTTGGGATATTCTGATTCTATGATTTTATTAATACATTTGTCATTAACATAATAATTTTTTTCCACTAGAGAGGTGAAAACTAAATTTCCTAGCAAGTTACAGCACTTTTTAAAAAGAGACAGGAATATATGCAAAATTTCAGGAGTAAAAAGTCCACTTGAGTCAGTTGCAAATACAAATCTTCTGCAGATCATTAATAAAGCAATAGTTGTTAATACATGATTGCCTCATTATAACTGTGACATTCCAACTAATTGCTTCAGCACCTTTCGAATTGAACAAATTTCCTTTTGACATTCTTTATTGTGCCCTTCATATTCTCTTGTAAAAGAGAAAAGACTCTAATCTGCTTGAAAAGAAAACAAGTAGGAGCACTGCAGGTCCTATTTTTTTTCAAGCAAGTTAGTAGATTTTCTCTTTTAAGAAGAAACCACAAGTAGTATAAACCATATTTTCACTCAACCGAGAGTAGCCATGTATTTTTCAGTATCTGAATACATTTCCAGATTTCTGAACTGCCCTTATCATGAAAGGTTCTTTAATAACCATTAAGTATCAGCCAGCTAGAAGAAAATCATAAAAAGAGCCATATCATTGAAAGATTGTATTTTTATTTACACCTATGCTGTATGATCTGCTGTTCCTTTTCAGTCAGAATTTGAAGCTGATAAATGAAATGATAATTAATTGTAGTAAAATACAAGCAATAATAAATTCTTTTCCTTTCAGTTTCAGCTCAGTGCTTGTGCATACACATTTGCGTGCGCTATCACACTAACAGCACTTGAAATTGAGTTTTTTTAGTTCCTTAAATGCATCTTTCTTCACACTATTCCCAACTGGCAGACAGTGCAAGTAAATATTTGAACAGTTGAAGTGGAATATCATTGACTCATTTCAACATCTAGACATTCACACAACAATCAAAGGTATATTTGGTGTCAGTTTCAGTAAGAGCTACTGATTAAAGATGGAGTTGCTGTGAAGTTTGGTCCAAATTCTAGAAAATTACTGTGCAACTGATGGTCACAGCAGTATACATACCTCTCAAGAAAAGAAGACTTTCTACTAATATTTTGCAGTAGATTGCTGAATTAGAGTATAGCTCAATTTCTCCACAAAGGATGACAATCAGTAAATATAATTAACTTCTGCCATGTTATTCCTCTTTCTTTTCTACATCATATTAACCTTATCTCATTCTCCTTTCCTCCTATGGTATTTAAAAAATGATCAACTAAAATGAAGATTTTTCACAGCAATATTTTAATGCAGGATATTAGTAGCAAGTTCTGACCAAGATGCAGGAATGCCTATCCCTTAACTAGAGCTTTCTGCTGCCTTTTCATCCATCCTGAATACATAAATGCATGCCTTTGTTAAAATATTAATTTTCAGATTGGAATGATAAGCATGCATAATTTAGGAAACATTGGATTCAGTCCCTTTATACACGTAAGTAAATGATTACTGATTATTTTTCATGGTCACATGATTGCTGGTTATTTTTTCACTGAACTCCTTTCTCTTTCGACATAAAAGATAGATGATGCTTGAAGAGTGAGCAGATGCTAGTTTTTTTCTTTTATCCTTAGTATTTGATGTGTGGCCTCAGGCTCTATTTGCTGCATACTATTCAAATGTCATTCTGACGACTGAATTATTACTTTCCACATGGGTATTCTCTATGGCATCTATTATTACTGCATCTGAATGCTTCAGAAACGAGCTGTTAACCATCCTCTACTTTGCCTCTGGAAGCTTTTTATGGAGCCAAGCTACTAGCCACCTCCTCAGTGATGTTTAATATCTTCATCAAGGTTCTGGACAATGGGATAGAAAGCATCTTTGTTAAATTTTCAGATGATACTAGTCTAGGGAAACTAGATAATATGGTAGAGGGCGGGGCTGCCATTTAGCTGTACCTTTAGTAGCAGAGGTTGGAGGAATGATGAAAGAGGAACTTCAAGAAACTCGGTGAAGACAGCTTGAAAAGACCTTCATCTTTCACAGAATAAGTCCATGTAGTTTAAGCAAGGCCTGAGTGGCCAGACAGCAGATATGCAGAATAGAACTTAATGAGGATAAGTAATCCTGGTGAACTAAGTGAACATAAATCAGCAGCACAGCCTCCTGGAGATCAGTGCCAACCTGTAAGAGATTAATTCTTTTACATCATTGTCTCAAAGCTTGCTGGGGACAAAGATAAACAAGTTCAAGCAAGTCCTGGGCAAGGATTGTGAAATCCTTTGTCTAAGGGACACAGATGGACAAGGCCAGGGGCAATGAGAAAGAGACAAGCCACAGATTAATGGCCAGGAAGTGGTCTTTTGTGCGGGCTTATCTCGAGGAAGATGGCTATCTCAAGAGGTACTGCACATGACTCTTACCCAAGTGCCCAGGAATGCCATGATGGCAGAAGAAGGATAAAAAGGCGACCTACAACCATTAGGTTTTCTGGCAACAGATTCCTCATGAAGAGGTTTCTGACATGAGAAACCTCACAGCCTGCCTCTCTCCCTCCTGGACTTGCTTTGCGCTCTACCTGCATGCTGAAGAAGAACAAGAAAGTGTCTGCCATCAGATTCCTCACTATGGAATGCCTGTATGCTGACGGACTCTCCTGGGCCTGCTACCTGAGTCCTTCTACTTCATCCCAGATTGGCTCTGCAGCTTCTTCTTGCTACCTGCTTGCTGCCCAAGGCAGCCGGCCACGCTGCTGCTGCTCTCCCCCTGCACTTTTGCCTCGGACCTTCGAAACGGTGCTGCTGGATCTTGGTGGTGACTATCCCCGCTTTATGCAATTCTTGCTTATTTCTTATCTTTTCTATCAATCTCCTTCTCTTCCCCGTCACCCTAATTCATAATATTCATTGTCCTTCCCTTCCCCGTCTCCCTGATTAGGATTTAAAATGAACTGGTCAGACCAACATTTGAACTGTTGCTTCTTAGTCTCACGCCGGGTATACACATATCAAAGAACCCCCTCTCCCTCCCATAAATTGGAGCGAGATACAACCACATATAGGATGCATTGGCAAGAGGATAGCCAACACTTCAGCAGAATGGATGTAATTATTCCCTTGTGCTGCATCCTTTTGAAGTCTGGAGCACTACGTCCAGATCTGAGCTCTGGAGTACCAGAGAAATGTTGACAAACTGGAAGGGATTCTGTCCAGAGTTACTAAGATGCCTGTTTCAGTGAGAGAAGGAGGCACATGGATCTGTCTTTCTTTAGGCTGGAGAAGTGAAGGTTAAGCAGAGATCCAATCCTTTCAGATTCTGAAAGGACTTTTACACAGAATACAGAGCTAAACTACCAAAGGTTTGCAGTCAAGGACAGGAGCCAATAGTTATGGACTGCAGCAAAGAAAACTCTAGCTGAATAAAATTTCTCACAGTGAGGCTAGTTGAGCATTGGAAAATGTGACCAGCTAGAAATACCATCCTTGAAGATTTTTAGAACTGAGCTGGACAAAGCACACAGGGAATAGACTTTAACTCTGCTTTGAACAAGAATGTGGACTAGGTGACCTGAGGACCCACCCTATCAGACCTATTTTGTGATTCTGTGATTTCCAAATAATTTTCCATCACTACTGTAATAAAAAAAAAATGCTAGATTGAGCATTAGGGTGAGAACAAAGAAGTTTGACTCTGTAGCCCTGTAAAGAGAGCATTTATTTGGAGGAGAAGAAATCTGGGTTTACTTTTCATGAAGAGTGCTCCTGTAGCACAGCACTGAACATTATATAAACCTTAATATCCTTGGATAGAACTTGCAAAAAATGAATGCAGTGGGAATAACAATGTGTAATAAACTGCAAGTAAAGATCTGTATTAAATTCAGTTATTTTGAGCAACTTTAATTTGGAGAAGAGATGCTACCTCTGGTAAGGCAAACAAGTTATTAGCAAGTGCTTCAAAAAGTACTTCTTTCTGTTACAGAAAATTTCTCACTAGTTTAATTTTATTCACATCAGTCTCAAGTCATCTGCTGTTACATGTTCCCAAGTTGTTAAAACATTTATTAGCAAAGATTTCTATTAACTCTAGCAGTATTTCAGTGCAGAACTCTAAACAGTAATAAATTATTTTTTAAAGGTATAGAAGCAATGCTTTCCTTAGAATTAATATAGTCAGTCTTTGCCTGTTCAATATGTTATTTTCAAGTCATGCAACAATGAAATAAGATTCATTTTCTAAGGTAATGCTGAACTGATCAACACAATTATATAAAGATTATGTAAAGGTTATATATGAATAACTAAGGAATGCTGAGAAACAAACAGCAATCATATTTTTATTCTGTCATGAGGTCAACAGTAGTCAAACATCATACTGTAGGCCTCCAGAGAAGATTCTTGTGAAGGAATTCCTTTGACAAGTTCTTATGTCAACACAGCCTCCCATAATGAAATACAGTGTGGCCAGAAGGTTGAGGGAGGTAATCCTCCCCCTCTACTGTGCCCTGGTAAGGCCACATTTAGAATACTGTGTCCAGTTCTGGGCTTCCCAGTTTAAAAAAAAGACAGGGATCTCCCAAGAGGAGTCCACTGAAGGTCCACAAAGATGGGGCCTGGAGCATTTCCCATATGAGGAAAGGCTGAATAACATGAATCTGCTCAGCCTGGTAAAAAGAAAGCTGAGAGAGGATCTGAAAAATGTTTATAAATATCTAATGGGAAGGCAAATGGATGAAGCTAGGTATTCTTGGTGGTGTGTAGAGTTAGGATAAGGACTAATGGTATAACATTTGCACATAGGATTTTCCCTATTTACATGCAGAAGAACTTCTTTACGATAAGGTTGATGGTGCACTGGAACAGGTTGCACATGGAGGTCGTGGAGTTTTCTTTTATGGAGATATTTCAGACCTATATGAATGCCTACCTGTGTGACCTATTGTAGGGTACCTGCATTAGCAGAGAGGTTGAACTCAATGATCTCTTGAGGTCTCTTCCAACCCCTGCAATTCTGTGATTCTGTGATATCTTCATAGACAAGTTAATCAAGTATGAGATGGATGAACAGTAATGTGGATTGAAAACTGGCTGACTGGCTAGGCTGAAAAAGCAGTGTTCAGTGATATGGAGTTTCTTTGGAGGCTAGTAACCAGTTAATACCAACTCCAATCATATTCAACATCTCCCTTACATATCTAAACGACGTGCAGGGTGCACCCTCAACAAGTTTGCTTATGATACAAAACTGGGAGAAAAAGTTCATAAACCAGAGGGTTGTACTGCCATTCAGAGTGATGTGGGCAGGCTGGGGAAATTGGGAAGTATTGCCAGTAGGTCAAGGGAAGTAATCCTTCCCCTCTGCTCAGCACTAGTGAGGCCCCACCCAGAGTACTGGACCCAACAGTACAAGAGAGACATAGACATACTGGAGACTCTTGCTCAGGGCCACAAAATGGTTAAGGTACTGAAGCATCTCACATATATAGAAAGCCCGAGAGGGAGCTGTGACTAATTAGCCCAAAGAAGGGAAGGCTCAGGAGGGATCTCATCAGTGTGTGCAGATATCTGGAACAGGATGTAAAGAAGACAGCTAGGCTCTTTTCAGCATTGCCTAGGAACGAGACGAGGCAGTGGCCACAAACTGAAACACATGAGGTTCTGTCTTGAAACATCTTTCTATGAAGCTGTAGCTGAGCACTGGCACAGGCTGCCCAGAATGGTATCTCCATCCTGGGAGTTGTTCAAGGTGCCTGGGTGACTCTGCTAAACCAGAGGTTTGAACCACATGACCTCTGGAGATCCCTTCCAATCTCAGCCAACTGTCATTCGTTCTGTGATTCTGTGACAGCATTAACATGTCCCTGCTCTAAAAGCAAAGTTTGATTTGATCTTATCATTACTACATTATGGATGACTTCATAACTTACAGTAATAACTCTGTAGCACCAATAAAGCAGTTCTGCAGCTTATGTGAAATGCCAGACTATTAATAAAGACATGTTCAAGATGCGAGCTTGAATATATGTTGGGATGTGATATGTAACAGCTACGGCTCAGCAAAAGTCAGGGGTTGGCACTGGAAAACAGTCAGTAGCTTTAGACCCTCCAAATAAAAAATGAACCCCACTTTCAAACTGAGCTCAGCCATGCAATATCCCATTTCCTTTTCACCTTCATTCTCCAAACTTACCACTTTTACCTAATTTACAACATTTACTAAATTTGAAGCATGTCTCAAGAAACATCCAAGCAGAAACTGTTTTTATTTTGGCTATAGTGATAGAGAATATTTTATTGAACAAACAGAAAAGTGGATCCATAATACTTACATTTTATAATGTGTTCACAGTTTATAGGAATGTATAAAATTTGCCTCCACCATAACGTTCTTAAAGCTACCTATGTCATCCAGTGTATTCTGAAAACATAAAGAGAAAGTCATTGAGGAAGTAGAAAAGCCCTGAAGTTTTTCCTGCTGGTGTATTTTTCAAATCACTTTTGAAATTCCTTAGTCTCAAAAGAACAGCCCAACCTGGCCTTTTATTCTGCTGAGTAACTAGACATATTAGCCTTCACAATCTGACCTTTTATCTCCAGAGACCTATTTCTTGCAAGTTAAAGGTGTGAAAAGAAATCTTCAGAGTTCACAAATTTCTTTTGTTTTATATTTCATAGCTCCAATACGGTTCCTAATTGCTAAAATAGATCTTTTATTCCCCCTCCTTCCCTGTCTGAGGCTTGTAAGCTAGAAGCGTACAAGCTTTATTGCTTCATTTGAGAAAATGTTGCTTTAGCCATTGGAAGTCTCTCAGGTTCTGCCCACAGTCTCCTGAGATTAGTATTTAACTGCCCTCAATAGGTAGCTCAATTTATAATTTTACAAGATGCTGTTTAAACAGATTTTTTTCTTATTTTAGGTCTCTCTCTGAAGTTTGTGACCAGCAACTTCTTTCTTTCTTCCCTTCCTGCAATCCACCCCAAAGCTATGTTAGTAATTTTCATTATTGCTGTTTCAGATGTTTTCAAGGCAATACCTGACATTCCACAGTCTACCATTACTGCACTATGTCTCCTCTCAGAAAATATCCTGCCTTATGAAGGCACTGTTTATTCTATGGAAAGGCAGATTTCAGTGCCATTCTACAGGGATACCCAGGAGTCTTCAAGTAGAAGAGAAATCCACTGAGAGCAATGAAGCCTTTCATTACTGTCAAAAACTCCATGAACTTTTGGTATGCTCTAGTTCAATGGCTTTTGGGATCAGATCAAATTAATTCCCCACATATTAAAAGTGTTTTATGTGGAGTGCTATCAAAGGATGAAGAATAGCATTGAATTTAGAGAGCTCGGGGAAGTTTAGTTTTCACCACTGAAGATCACATAAGAAGTGAACCACCATGGTATCAAAACAAGTGTTTAGTCACCCTATATTTGAAAAAAAGAATTGTCTTTCACATAGGATAGATAGGATACGAAGCTTCCGTAGTTCCTCTTGTAAGAAAAAAAAAAAAAAAGTACATATGTATAGATAAGAATCTGTATTTTAAAGCTTTAGGCCTCAGGAGGCAATACAATATCAGGAGCAACGGTGCAGAAATTGAAGGCACACCTGGAGAGTGGCTGGTCTCTGCACAGCTGTGGCCTGGCACAAACCACAGGGTCCTCCTGCCATCTTGTTCTTCCCAAGTACAGCCATCCAAGGCTGGTAGAAGGCAGGCAGGTTGGTTTATGGTGACTGACATACCTGACCTGAGCTTGCTGGTCGTGCAAGGAAGATAAGGCTGCTCCTTTTTGCCTTTTTCTCAGAGTCTTGCTGAGAGGCACTGGGAGTATCTGAGGCTGCGAAAAGAGAGATGCACATAAATGAGACACTAATCTTCTTTGCTTGATATCTCAAGTGATATGTGCCCTGGTTTGGTCTCAGGGGAAAGCAGGGTGTTCAGTTCAAGGGCAAACAGGTAAGTTAGCCAAAACGCAATCCTTGAAGCCAATCAAATATTACTAGGATTATTAATATTGTATATTTTATTTGAGAATCTGTTGAACTGTTGTTGATTGCAAATGAACTCTTTCTTTCCTTACATATTATATGGTATTCTGGCCTTTGTCTCAAAGTACTTTAAGAAAGGAAAAGTGCTAGATGGACCATACAAACAACTAAAAACCTTTTGTCGATATTGCCTTGCAAAGCATTAATTTAAGTCTCCTCATATCGCTAAATCTACTCATATCATGTCTTAATTTAGCTGTAATTGATCTCTGTTGTCTCTAAAGAGTATGCCTTAGAATAATCTATATTCCATCCGTAGTAAAATATATGCCTGCTTTGGCCTTAAAAAACCCCAATTTTCAAAATGTCTTCATTTACTTCACTAGAACATACATCTGAAATCCTGCATTTCAGACCAGCTATGGATCTGCTCCCTGTACCAACAAAAGCCAACAATAAACCAAAGCTTGTCACATAGCAAGTAACAAAGGATTTACCTAGGTCACTCTGAAAGTAATGCCTCTTATTTATTTCCATAGAAACTACAACTGATACAAATAGCACAACAACATTATTTGATAGACCAAATTCTCAGCTACAAAACACTATTTGTCAACATATAGTCACCACCATTATCTAGGCATTTTCGTCACTGTGAGGAAGAGCCTACATTCTTCTCTTCTTAAAATCTGTATGACCAAATCTGTCTTTCATGTCACTGTTTTCACTGCTGAAACGCACCATCCACAGCCTCATTGTGCTCACATTCACTATTTGGTCTCCATAGATGTGCAGCAACATGAATGTCGATGGGTGCAATGTTTCCTACAAGGAGAAATTAAATGACATGCTTTCATATGCCCTTTCATGTCAGACACCATTTTGTCAGACTACCCTTCTGCTGCTATCTGTTGGATGATAACAAAATGTAATGGAATATTGGTGGGAAGGTTCAACCTCTACTGCTATACTACCAACATCTGATTCTGACATAGTGGGCCAACGTAATAAAACAGGTGGCATTGCTTTTGGAGCAGCTCTCCTATAATACTCCTCCAATCACCCTGCCATGTGAATTTCATAACTACTGTTGATTAAAGTTTCAAGGTTTTTGTTTGTTTGTTTTTGTTTTTGTATGTGTGTGTGTGTATAATTCCTTTAAAAATAATAGATATATTCCAACCCAGCTACATTTTACATCTCTCACTTTCTCCAGTAGACATGATAGAATTTATTTAATGGTGCAGCTAAGAGAGCAAGCATTTTATCCTACAGAGTTATTTTCAACAACAGTCCCTAATCAAGAATATTGTGTCAGCAGAGCTGCAAATTAAGAAGACACATACTATACAGGAGGAGACATGAGACCTGGAGTTCCTACAACAAACTCTGTTTCACTGTACAGTTATGCACATAACAGCAGTTATAAATTGTCTGAACTACTGGCATAAAATAGAGTTAGAAAGGTAAAGAATATTTCATAAATATCTTCAGTATTATCCAGCACTGGTCCACAAGACCTCCAACAATAAATATCATAGTGGTATATCATACAACACTTCCTGAAGACTTATTATGAAGCCACTTCCAACCTTCAGCTCTAAGCAAAATATAAACCTGTACCTGTACCTTGTGTTAATGTTTAGTCTGTATAACAGCCACTCTGAGTGTGCCACTCGGCCAGAGCTTTTCATTCACTGATGAGAACAGCACCTACCCAAAGTG
Organism: Chrysolophus pictus; assembly: GCA_037305975.1. NCBI lineage: Eukaryota > Metazoa > Chordata > Aves > Galliformes > Phasianidae > Chrysolophus > Chrysolophus pictus. Next base: position 34,229,465 of record CM074576.1, on the reverse strand, counting down.
GTTTTTCAAAACTAGTGTTTCTGATACTGAAATTTGTACGTGATGGCATCAACACTGTGGTAGGTAGTGGCTTTTGGTGTATTTTTTTTTTTTTCCCCCCTGTTTTTTTGGTGTTGCTTTTTTTTTTTTTTTTTTTTTTTTCTTTCTTTCTTTCTAATCTGTATTATGTTTACTTCAAATTCAGGAAGTACCTACTCTGAGGTTTGTGAGGGTGCTTACACTTTGGAAGTAATGTGGGGCAGAGGGACAGACATCTGAATTTAAAGAGGTAAAGAGCAAGTATGTCAGAACCACTGAGTTTATCTTGTGGCTGTGTCAACAAAAAATTTACTGGCCTGAAAGAATTTAATTCAATGGAATTTACCTTTTTAAGTGCATTACTTTTTAATCTGCTGGACTATTTCATGTAGCAGAGGTATGACCATTATGGCTTCTTTACCCCATATCTGTGATTACTGACCTCTTGTCCCCTAAAAAAAGGTTTTTCTCCCCATTTACTAGGATTCATAAGAATTCCAGGCAAAATCTTTCCTGTTTTAAGATAGTGGTTTAAAATCTGATAAACTTTAGAGTGTTTTAAAACAGTCTCTAAACACATTTTAGTCTTATGTCACTTCTATAAAGTTTAGTTCTGTGATGCAGTTGTGAATTACAATCTTTCATCTGGTTCTGACTTGTGCTGGCAGTTGTGTAAATAGACATGTGTTGGATTCTGCCAATCTCTCTCAGTGCCTTGGAAAAAAACTTTTAATGACAGATTGCTTCCTTTAATTGACTTTATCTCTAAACTTTTATTGTCTTTCTTGCTTTCTTTTTTTTTTTACTGTTCCTTTTCTTTCAGGAAGAAATATGGTCAAAATTACATTAGGCTTAGTTCTAAAAGATTTTGAACACCTATCATTTTAATTTAATCTGGCAGAATCTGACAATGCTTGGCACCACTTATCATGCCCATCAAAGAACAGACAGACAGGTTTGGCAGAGCAGTTGACTGAGTTTCCTTTTGTTAATGAAAACAATGCTGCTCACAATCCATTAAAAACATCCAATTTATTTTTAATATTCCTGGAGTAGTAAGAATAAAGCCAGAGGGAAAGCTGAAATTGGTATAATTGTTTTAGACCTCACTTGTCTCATTTGTGTTTAGGTCTATATGATACTGGGTCCTTCTAATATTTTTTTTTATTTTGATTTCTGTGGCAAGAAAAGGAGAAATGAAAATGTCCCCCAAACTTGCTTTTGACATTCAAAAGTAGCTGCACTAAATTCCTGCTGTCTAAATATGCAACACCTATTAAGATAGATTTAAGTTTTGTTCCTATTGAAAATCAAGTATGGGTGTCCAGGCTTTCCTACATACCCTAAGTTGTTAAAACTTATGTTCTAACACTTTCAAAAATAAGTTATTTTCATGAAATATCAATTTTAAAAATACACTTACAGTGTAGAATACATTCAGATTTTACTGATAAGATTTACTCTTATAAAAATAATTATAGTGTTTCATTTGTATTTTTCATGGGTGTTCCATAGCCACAGAGGATATTGAACTTACTTTTCTACTGAAGAATATTACTACTATAGCCTACGCAAATGAATGAAATTTGATAATATCAGATCTAGATCTGAACTTTGCAGCAAAAATATATGTCTAGAAATTATTTTATTGGTTCGCGTGCACCAGATTCTATTCATAGCATTAACAAAAATAGAAGAGTGGCAATAACTCATGGCTCCAGTTATCAATGATATATTTTTTCTAAATTTAATCCAAGAAGTCTCTTCAGTGTTTAGTTTTTAGCACAAAGAAATCTAACTGAAGGTATAATATGTATGCTGCAAAACAGCTTAAATTATGTCAGACCATTTTAAAATAAAATTGTTTGTATAGATGTAATTGTTCATCCTACCTCTTGTTAGAAATCCCATTTTTCAATCCCAGCATACATGGAGGCATTCTTGTGCCCAGTGACTGTTTTTTTCTTTTTTTTTTTCTTTCCATAGCAGTAAATTTAGTTAGATTTTAATACAAATTAAGCTGTTCTAAATTAAGCCTATCCTCCTACTCTGCAAAACAGTTATTTGAAAACAAAGGTAGAGCAGATAAATCAATTTAGATTTAATTTGTTCATTAAATTTCACATATGTCTACATATACATCTTATTAGGTTTCCAAAACATAAAGCAACAAAGACACCATAAAAACAACACAATAGCAGCAAATTACAAGAGGTGCATTTGGACTTGCTGAATAAGCTAGGGGGAGGACAGGTGGGTTTGTAAAATGACTTATAATTCTTTTTCCAGGTTTGGGATAATGAGATCTTTTTTTATTTTATAATTTAATTTTTATTTTTATTTGTGTTTCTACTCAGTGTGCAATTCAGTGTTAAAATCAGAGCTTATGGAGTGATTTAGCAGACACTTTAACTTAGATTCCTTTATTTCTGTGGCAAGCAATACTTGTTACATGTTTTTTTCCCCCTCAGCCTTGAATTAATATCCTAAAATAAAGACTATGACCTTTTTTTCTTAGTGATTTGCAGGCCTGGCTTCTCTCCTTTTGGAAGATTCAAGGAGGCTATTTGAGGACCCCGAGACCTACACAGGAAGCCAGGATGCTTAATACTGGGCAAGAACACATTTTTAAAACCCTGGAGAACTAATGTAAATTTACAGGGCATATCAAACAAAAAAGCCATACATGAGGCTGTACAAAAACAAAAATAAAACAAAATCCAACATATGCTTTTCTTTTTAAGATAGACTACATTAATGAATCATTACAGAAGAAAAAAAGGCTCTATACTAAAACAAGCAAAATTGTTCACATTGATGTTTTGCCATTTTGACAGTGCTTGTACAAGATAACAGGACCCATTCAAAGTGCAATATTAAAAACAAACAACAGAATTGTTAAACTCTGTTAAAATGTTGACACAAATTATAGAATTATTTTAAGTCTCTTCTTAAAATAATTCTTCAGATTTAATAAATGGAAGCAAAATATATTGATATATATAAGTAAATATAATGATATCTTTTTCATTTTTACTAAATTTTGCTTCGTCCATATGTGAACCTAAAGGTAAAATTCAGCCTTCATTAGATCTATGACTTCTTAGGGTTTGCTTACAAATTATACGAAAGTGGTTTTCTCTACAATAAGTATTTTTGTTAGGGAGCATATCTTCTACGAGCAAGAGCATTATTCTCTTCACCTCAGTTTCAGCTAAGTGAACCTCTAGCATTTAGCAATAAAAATAGCTCCTGGTTTTCTTTATATGCTTCATCTTTCAGGAAGAGTAATACGTATTTCTTTTCTTCTTACAGGAAGATCTTTTTTCTTCTTTCTCTCTTTTTCTCTCTCTTTTTCTTTCTGTTTTTCTTTCTTTTTGTTTGCACATATTTGTACAATGCCTCTCCTTGTAGAATATTGTATAGTTTCTTTGGATTCACCTTAAATGAACAATTTGAGACCTACAGTAAAAATGAATACTGTATCAGAAGGACTATTTTACATATGCTTTCAACAGGGATGGAAATACAGATGTAAATGCAAAAGTAAAAAGCTATATATACATAATACTGAAATGACAAATCTGTTGAAATTATATTGGTGATCAAAATGTGAGGGTATCAGCCATCTCTAGCAGAATTATCAGAACCAGAGCTAACTTTACGGAAACCCATTATTAATTGTTATCCAAATTGAATTTGAAATGTCAAAGTTGAAATATTTACTCAAGAAACTACAGAGCATGTCCATCTATTAAATCATTAAGAGTGCAATCTCTCTGATATTGTCAGAGCACTGGCAGAAAAATTGTGGTTAACAGTGCACAGTTCACTGGATCTAGTAAGCATCAACTTTACAGAACCTCCTTTACATTATTAGAACAAAATTTCTTATGATGCAAATGAACAGCATTTCTGGATTCCAAAAAAATTCTTTCAGGAATATCAGTTCAAAGAAAAATGATTTATTTTATTTTATTTTATTTTATTTTATTTTATTTTATTTTTTGCTGATAACTATTTTTCTTCTTTCTGCTCAAATCAGATCTGTCTAGAGGTTGACTTGTACATTATCAGTGGGCCAGTTACAATAGGCTGGATTAATAATCAGTGGAGAGATGCAGATGTGTATAGGCCGTGGAGTCTCATCCTAATTAGGTCAAATCACTTTGATGTAAACCTTAACATGTATTTTTATCTCTACTGAATACAAGGAATCCAAGTTTATTAGCTTGGAGATGGATTCCCAACGCAGAACTATTTAATATTATGTGATTCAATTTCATGGCACTTATTATTTTGCTTTGTTTCCAGAAATTTTGTGCTGTTGGATTGACATTTGTACACCTATATTACAGTTACAGTCTCCTCAGTTAAAACTGTGTACTAATTCATTAGGCTCGGGCTTATTTTTGATGTTTTCTTACTTCACTAATGTTACAGAGTGTAACATATTTAATGGCCTATACTCAGTTTACCCAGTTTGAATACACAGACGATACGTGTTGCTATTGTTGATTTTAACAAGATTTTCAGAATGCAAGTGACAAATTATTAATGACAGAATTCTTTTATTCCTGTCAAAATATAATTGATTTATTTATATTTTCATTGTACTGCATTTCAATGACTGAAATGTACTTCAGAAAAGCTGTTGTGTACGCGGTAAAGCCCACAAGGAAAAGTGTGTTTCTATTAATGTGTTATATGAGTGACATTTTACCAGAACATTATAAGGGAATTTTTCTGGCCTAATGAACTTGTAATCTATACATTTACATATTGAATAAGAAGATTTTTACCCATAACACAAAAATAAATATGTAGGACACTCAGAAAGTAATTTCTCCTATTTATTCCCATGGATATTATGGCAGATATAAAGAGCACAATAACATTATTTGATAGAGCAAATTCTTAGCTACAAAACACTATTTTTCAACATAGTCACTACCATTAGCTAGACATTTTTGCCAGTGATGAACAAGAGCCTACATTCAGCACTTGTAAAAATCTGCATGACCATTCAGAGTGTGGCTTGCCTTTCACACCACTGTCTCCACAGCTGAAACACACTACCCACTGCCACACAGTGCTCACATCCACTATTTGATGTCCACGAATGTTCAGCAACTGTCAATGTATGTCAGTGGGTGTAATTTTTTCTGCATGGAGGAAATCAATTATACACCTTTGCTTCATATGCACTTCCATGTCTGATGCCAATTTGTCAGACTGTCCCTCGTCAGCCATCTGCCAAATGGCAGCAAAACATAATGGAACATTTGTGGGAAGGTTCAGCCTCTACTACCATATGCCAACATCTACTTCTGACATTGTGGGCCAACATAATAAAATAGGAGGCGTTACTTTCAGAGCAGTCCTTGTATTTCACTTGATGTGTACAAGATGATGTGTTCTAGATGGCTAATTTAGAACTCAAATTGACTGTACTTTGAATAGAGTGAGGCACTAGCACAGCTATAGTACAAGCAGAAGCACTAGAGTCACAGCATTATCATTATTGAGGATTGGATTCGATGATTGCTAGAGGTCCCTTCCAACCCCTACAATTCAGTGATTATTTTTCCAGTTCATGCTAGACCTTTTTCAACAACTAATCAAATAAAATAAGGCAATGTACATCTGGTTGAAGATGATGATACTGCTATATTTGAAATATCAAAGGGGAAGTTATGAATTGATATGACATTTCACTTGTGTGTTAGGAAGGGGAATTTAATGTTTTTGGTTCTCTTGATGGGTGCATGCCAAGTTCATGAAATTGGGAGAATTTCCAAAGTGGTAGAAGCATATCAGCTGAGTGAATCTGAAATTATCCTTATAGGAAGAAATCTGGGAACTTAAATAGAGAATAATCACCTTTCCCCAGAAACTGCAAACTCCTCTGTAGCAGGTGTATAATTCTTATTAAATTCTACAACCTGGATTAAACCTTGAACAGAAAGAACCTGATTTCCTGTTAAATTGAAAAAATACTTTGAACATAAATTTTGTTATAACTGTATTTCATCCTACAGAACCTGTAGAAATGGATCTTTTACTTCACTACATCTGCTGCATACTGCTTATCTTGACTTCATAGATATAAAGCTATGAAAGATAGTGAACAAAGGATCATCCTCTGCAAAGATCAACATTTATGCTTCTCCTGCCCAAGTCAGTTTCTCTTCTTAGGGTCAAATAATGAAGGCAGTAAATGTCAAGGATGCTGCAGTCTTCTCAGAGAGGAAGCAAAGGAATCCCCTCAGCGGGCAGTGGAGCCTCTGTCAGGGAGCACCTGCTGTGTGCCATTAGCCTTCCTCCTGAGAGGATAGGGAGGGGCATAATAAAAGGACGTGGTGAGGGCAGTTTGCATCAGCAGTTCATGCAGGGTGTTTGAGTAGAGAGGGTGAGCAGGGCTCCTCTCATCCTGAGTCCTCTATTAATACCAACACGGAGACCACTTCACGTGGCAGACAGGCTGAGGTAGAAATGCAGGCAGGTGCCAACAGTCTTTCTGGGATGACATGTGCACCCAGATGGACCTCCTGAGGAGTTAGAAAACTGTCCAGGCTTTTGGCTGTGGGGAGGTCTGAAATCTGGAGGTCACCTGAGGGACTGAGTTAGGTGAGGGGTGTTGTGGGTGCAAGTGTGCCCAACTTGATGATCTTTTTGAGTCACTCACCAGGCTTTGAGAAGAAGTCGCCAGGTGGAGATGTATCCAGCAGTCTGAGAGAAAGACCAATGTCTGTGGCACAGGCAGACAGATAGCCCCTTCTTGGGGCCCAGCCAGGGGAGGGAGATAAGCAGGCTTTCAGACTGACAGAAGGTAAACATGTGGGATGAGGGAGACCAGAATCTTGCCTCTGCTCAGGGCAAAAAGAGAAGCCCCCTCTTCCTCCTGAGGTCCCACTAACGAATAGATTTCAAGATCTGGTGTGGGAAAAAGAGTAAGATGTGGAAACTTGGAACCAGAAAGGAACGATCATATTAAAAAGGTCCAACTGAGGACCCACATTACAACCTGTGCTGCTGAAAATAGGTGAATGGTCTTGCAAACTCTTCACTGAGAGTCACTGAGGAGCCCATGTACCACCCAGATAACCTCTCTAGAGAGGTTTGCTGCCTGCCAGGAGCCCATATTTGGAACATCAAGAAGAAGATATTGGGTATGATAAAGCCAGAAGACTACTATCTCCTCCTGGTCTTTCATGTTGGGTCACACAATGCTGCAACCAGGAAATGAAAAAATTATCAAAAAAGTCTTTGCAGTCCTTTGGGAAGGTATTGAAGGGATTGGGAGCGTAGGTAATGTTCTCCTCAGTCCTCCTGGGTGGAGCCTGTGTCTTGCAGAAGGAGGAGAATTAATCAGTTAAATGACTGGCTGCACGAGTGGTGTCATGCTGAAGTCTGTCAGTTCTATTATCTAGATAACACCTTTGACAAACCAAGAATATTGATGTGAGACACGATGCAGCTGACCAGGAGAGGTAAGAATACACAAGGCAGCAAGCTGGCTGGGCTCATTACTAGGGCTTTAAACTAGAGCTGTTGGGGGAAGTTCACTGCTGAGTGACAGAGAAGAGCCAGAAAACACTGTCACTTTTGGAAGCAGGAAGGGAGAACCTTAGATTTGTCCTGGAGGTTTGTGGAAGGGCTCCTCTAGGAAGGCAGTTCATCTGAAAGCCCAGCTGAAGTGCCTGCTTTACCAATGTATGCAGTCTGGGAACTAGGCAGATAGTGTTGGAAAGCATGGTGGTTAGTGTCTACTACGGACCACCTCACCAAAGAGAGCCTGTGGATGAGACTTTCCTGCTTCAGCTGCAAAAAGTACCTCATTCACAGTCTCTCATGCTGATGAGGGATTTCACCCACAGAGATATCCGCTGGGAAGACAACATGGAGAGATTCAAGTGATCTGAGACACTCCTAGAGTCTATTGATAATAACTGGCTCAGGTATTAAAATATCAATCAGAAATGGAGTATTGCTGGACCTGGTGCTCAGCAGTGTGGAGGAGATAATTAAAGACATTAAGATTAGAGGCAGCCCAGGCTGCAGTGACTGTGCCCTGGTTGAGTTTGTGATCTGAAGGAATGTGGGCCTGGCAGAGGGTGAAGTCAGGACCCTCAACTTCAGAAGAGTGAACTTAAGGCTTTTTAAGTAATTATTGGACAAGATCTCCTGGGGAGATGTCCTTAGAGACAAAGGAGTGCAGCAAAGCTGGCTACTCTTTATGGATGCCTTTCTGAGAGTGCAAGAGGTCTCCATCCCTCAGAATAAGAAAGCAGACAGGGGAGTCAGGAAACTGCACAGTTTGGTGAGGATCTGCTGGTCAAATTGAGGAAAAAGGTGAGCATGTACATGCAGCGTCTGATGCACAGACTCAGATGTGAACGATCCAAATCGTTTATTACAAGTTCTCACATCACTTATACACCTTCACAAGTTTTCTTTTCCTAGCTTTCCCATCCACCCCAACAACTTTCCCATCCACCTTTACATGTCAACAGAGCATTCTACAAATGCTCTTTAACCGTTCATGCGGTCGCTTATCTAATCAGAGCCATGAGACAGTCTTTTTTGTTCTAGAAGTGTCCTTGGTTCTCATGCTGTTTATCTTGCTCCACAGCTGCTGCTCTGAACAGTTTTTCTTGTATTCCCACATGTACAGGCAGTGGAAACAAGGACATGTCACCTGAAATGAATACAGGTATGCAGTCTGGACATGCAGAGATGGAATTAGGAAAGCCAATGGAACTTAACTTGATGAGAGATGATAAAAACAAGAAGGGATTCTACAGGTACATAGGTCAGAAGAGAGAGACCAAAGAGTGTGCTTCCTCTGATAAACGAGAAAAAGAACTGACTACAACAGATGTGGAGAAGGCTGAGGAACTCAGTGAGTTCTTTGTCTCAGACTTCACTGGCAGCCAGGAATCTCATATTTCTCAGATCTCTGAATCTCACATACCTGAAACTTTCAGTGGGAAATGGGGGAGAAAACTCCCTCCCTTGTGGTCCTGGTAGATGAAAAACTTAACATAAGCCAGCAGTGGGTGCTTACAGCCCAGAAAGCCAACAGTATCCTGGTCTGCACCAGAAGAGGGGTGGCCAAAAGTTTGAGAGAGATGATTATTATCATTCTCTGCTTTGAAAGAGATGATTATTATCATTCTCTGCTTTGCCCTCGTGAGGTCCCATCTGAAGTGCTGCATCTAGGTCTTGGGCCACCAAGATGAGAAAGATATGGAGCTTTTGGAGAGGTTCCAGAGGAGGGCCATGATGAGAAGGGTTGGAGCACCTTTCCCATGAAGGCAAGCTGAAGGAGCTGGGCTTGTTCATCCTGGAGAAGAGAAAGCTGTGGGGTGACCTTATACAGCCTTCCATTATTTAAAAGGAGATTATAACAGGAGAGAAATGTGGATGGATAGTGATAGGACAAGGGGAAATGATTTTAAATGAAAAGAGGTAAGATTCAGATTAGATGTCAGGGGGAAGTTTTTCACTGAGAAGCTAGTGAGGTGCTGGATGATGTTGCCCAGAGTGGCTGTGAATGCCCCATCCCTGGAGGTGTTCAAGGCCAGATTGGATGGGGCCCTGGGTAACCTGATCTGGTACCAGATCTAGAGGTTGACAACACTGCCTGTGACAGGGGGGGGTTGTAATCTGATCATCCTTGAGGTTCCTCCCAACCCAAGCCATTCTATGATTCTGTGATACTATCTTGTAGGCCTGCCATGCAAATCAGCTTCAGAAAACCCTTAAGAACAATTGTAGTAATAGGGTACTGTTTCAGTCTAAAAGGGTTCTGACCATGTTTATTATTCGAGAAGGCTGGAGAAGATAGACAATGTAAGAAGGAGAATTTCTGAATAACATGTTAAGCCAGCTGGTTTGAGGCTCAGCGATACATTCTATTTCAGCACCAGGCATTATAAAGACATGATTAAAAATAATGACAGCAAACAGATGGTCACTCTTCATGGAGTTATACTGAAGACATTTGTAGATTATTTTTTGTCTTTGAATATGTTGCAGCAAAATAATATATTTTAAAATCATGCAGTGTCTTAAAAAGTGAAGAAATCTTTATGATGTTCTAGTCAGGTTAATAAGTAAGAATTTTTCACTTAAAAGGTGGTGGAAGTGAAACACAAATATGCCTCCAAATATTTTGGATATTGGATATAACTAATTTCTGCTTAAAATATGTGTAAAACAGCAGTGTAATAAAGCATCTTAATAGCTTTTGGAAAGATTATTTTCCTTTTTCAGGAATATAATTATATTGTTCTGTATGGAAATATACAGATATTTAAAAGCTCTACTCTCTAGAAAAGCTTGACCTAAACAGAGAACATTAACATATGTTCTTCCAGGTTGAATAACCTTTATAAATATGATTTTTTAAATCATGATTAAACACTATGGGTGGCAGTATACTCTTCCCTCCTCACAAAGGGAGAGAAGGGGAAGCTCTCCGGAGACAGCAATAGGACCTGAGGGAATGGCATGGAGCTGCACCAGGAGAAGGTCAGGTTGGGTATGAGGAAGATTCTTCACCAGAGGTTGGTCAGGCACTGGAACAAGCTCCGCATTGCAGTGGTCACGGTATCAAGCTGCCAGAGTTAAAGGAGTGTTTAGACAACATTCTCTGACATAAGATTTGAGTTTTGGGTGGTCCTATGTGGAGTCACAGTTGGACTGAATGATCCTTGTTGTTCCTTTCCAACTCAGAATATTCTGCAATTCTGTGATTCATTAATTCTATGAACGAAGTGTTGTTGAGAAAGACCAATGAATAATCACATCATATGCATCAGTCTTACACATGCCATGCAAAGGTCTCTTCACTTACTTCTCTACAGTGCATCATTAAGGATTCATAATAGATTTCTCGGTCAAGTTCAATCATTTTACTTCAGTTTTCTCTGACGGAAAATACATCATTTGCCTTCTACATTTTTAAGGTTTTAAAATAAATCTGTCTGTATATTTCAGCTGAACATTGTTTTCTTAGATTTGCTTCTAGCAGATGTTGCTGAGAATGGGACACAAAAATACAAAATTGAGGAATGGTACTGTCCCTCAGTCTCTGTGAAATCCTACTGAGGTTTGCATGCAACCAAATAAAACATGGGCTTTCCCACCTTTGGATATGAGTCACAGATGAAGGATGGCATTGTGTGGCAACATCTGCATTTATTCCACTAGTTCAAGGGACAGAGACCTGTCCCATATAGCTAGAGATCCCACTTCTCCTGATGGTTCCTCTAAGTAGTTTATGCAGTTATCTGTAGCACAAAATAGACCTAATTTTCAGGTTGATCATGCTAAAAAAAATTAATTATAGAAAATCATGATCTTACAGCATTGTTTATACAGTTTTTATGCTATTGAACAATGAGGATATCAGAACTGGAAAATTAAAGTTGCATATGGGCAACATCTTATTTTAGCTTTGTGGTCCAGTTGGACAATGGAATAATCTGAATTTTGGAGAAATATTATTTTAAATTTCTGAAACACAAAAGCTATGTCCAGAAGAAAATTAATAATAATCATGCATGATAAGTGTGATACGGATATACATCCGTAAAGACTTAAAGCATTTAACTGATACTAATTCTAATCTAAAGTCCAAGTCCAATAGAAGTCCTATTGTGGATCTTTGTATTTAGACAGCGTGCTTATTCCTTCTGTCTTTTTGGTTAACCAAAGACAATAAGAATTTAATAATAATAAAAAAGAATGAGTGTGTATAAAGATATAAATAACTAATGTGACTTGATCAGCATATATCAGAGGCTAGTGATTCTATACAGTTATGATAGCTTGATTATTGGGCAAAAGCAGAAAAGCGAGAAAGATAATGAGATGGTGGTTATAACCTACTTAAAATTGTTACAGCTACTTTTGCCTGCTGAGAATTTGGTTGTACTTATCACTGCATAAAACCTATACTACTGTGCATATTGTTTACACTGTGCATTAAAAAAAATAAAAAATAATAAAAAATTGGAAATATTTAATTCATTTTCTTAAATTATTATTATTTTTCATGCTCTTCTACTTTGAGCCAGGTTGATCTTTTTTTACCATGCCCTCCAGAGCATGGGATAGAGAAGGAAAGGAAAATGATAGCTAATAAATTTTTGAAGCCTCAAAAAATTACCTTCTGTAAAATAGCTTTCCTATACATAATAATGTCACTGCTTTATGGCCTGATGTTTCCTGACCTTCCATTATGAGAAGCTGAGGCTTCTTTTCAATGGCATGGAGTTCATGTTTATAGCCTCATGTGACTGTAAGATATTGGCCCTTAAACTTGTTACTTAGGGGATAAAGAGAGTTGGCTGTTCTGGCCTTTGTTATTATTTGATGACATAGGAAGAGAAACAAGGGAAACATAATTTTGATACTGTCTGAAAAGATATACTTCAGAAACATATTTGAAAAACAAATATAAAATTTTGACTCTATAAGATGCAACGTATCATTGACTACCAAGGTCTGCTCCCTTGTGTTGATTCATTACCATGATTCTCTGTGGGAATACAGTACTAGCTAGAGAAGAAATAATTTGGAAACAATCCTAAGGAATTTAAATATTCATTGAGCTAATAAGGCTTTTAGTGAAATAGAGTAAGAGAAGAAGACCTTAACTGGGTAGATATGCAAAGTTATACATATTCCTGTATCTAAGGTTACTCACAGATAAGATATTCTTAGTAAATCCAATCACTGGTGCTCACAAATCAATGAGGTTAAAATGTCACTGTTCATTAGAAAAATACCATGTTTCTGTGTTTGCCCGGAAAAAAAAAAAAAAAAAAAAAAGGAAAAAAATATATTTGTAGCATCTGTAGGATGCATTTCTGAGTAATCATCTTTTTTTTTTTTTTTTACAAAATATTTTGGTAAAAAAGAGGGAATGTTCAATTTTGGATGGCTTTTTCTTTGATGCTTTTGAATGTATTTACCACCTGTGGTTATTAACCCTCAGCATTAATGAATTCAGGATTGCAAACACCTGCCACTGCTTCTACTTTAGTCCCTTACCAGACTCAAACTTTACATTGTTGGAAAGGGAATTTCATCTTTCACTGCAGAAATTATGCACATATTTTGTTTGGTCAAATATATGGGAATCCCATAATGTTATTGGAATTCTTCTTGCAGCGTGTAAACCTTGTATTTTGTTCACCGTTTTGGATAAAATCACAGAATCACAGAATTGCCAGGGTTGGAAGGGACCTCAAGGATCATGAATCTCCAACCCCCCTGCCACAGTCAGGGCCACCAACCTTCCCACCTAACGCTAGACCAGGCTGCCCAGGGCCCCAACTAATCTGGCCTTGAACACCTCTAGGGATGGGGCATCCACAACCTCTCTGGGCAGCCTGTTCCAGCACCTCACCACTCTCTCTGTAAAGAACTTCCCCCTGACGTCTCCAACCTAAATCTCCCCTCCCTCAACTTAAAACCATTTCCCCTCATCCTGCAGTTATCAACCCTTTCAAAGAGTTGATTCCCCTCCTGTTTGTAGGCTCCCTTTAGGTACTGAAAGGCTGCAATGAGGTCACCCTGCAGCCTTCTTTTCTCCAGGCTGAACAAGCCCAGCTCCCTCAGCCTGTCTTCATAGGGGAGGTAAATGAATAAATATGAAAAATGAATAAAATAAAAATGAATAAATATGAATTGAATAGGAAGGAAAGAAGTGTTAGAGACTTTAGCAATTTCTTTTATTGGGTAACTTATTTGCAACTAGAAAATGTCTTCCGTACTCCTGAACCATATTAAGATGCATTTACCATAACTCCATAAGAATGAGCTAAATGACTTTTGAACACTCTCCACATGTTGGATTTCTAGAGCACAGGTTTCCAAACGCAGTGACACTGGATTGAATCTTTTCATATGGTTATTTAACTTGGAAATCTTTTTCTACTTAGTAAAATCTTGTGTATTATAAAGCTCCTGGAGCTGAACAGGCATTTTGTCTCCAGTAAATCATCATGAAAGATCACTATATTGAATTGAGTCTTAGAGATTTAGACACATTAACATTCCAATAGGATGTTAAAGATCTTTCTTACTAGCAAGAACTGGATGCAACTTGACTTTGTAATAGGAACTTTTCTACTTAGGATTTCCAAATGGAGTATCAGTGCTGATGTGGGTAGAGTGACATGATAGTGTTTTAAAAACTTCTTACAATAACTAAGGAACCTGTATTTAAATTTTTCCTGTAGGAAATCAAAATTACGTACTCTTCTTTTGGAAATACTGTAGAGGAATGAAAATTTTGTAAAAGAATCCCTGAATACTGAAGTTCAGTTATTTTAAGGAAGGAAATTTTAGCTGAACACAAAAAGCAATCCAGAAATGAGACAGTTGCTTAAAAAAATTCTTTTTCATGATTGCTGAAGACTGCATTGCTTTTTTTTTTTTTTAATCAAATATGTTGATCTGGTATGATTAATTCTCTTGGCTTATATGAGTATTTTAGTATTTTCTGTACATCTTCAGATTTATATCTTGTTATTATTCAGATGTAGATTTTGATGAATATGAAAAAGGAATCTTAATAAATACACAAAAATGGATTAGATGGACAGACTATAAGCACGGGAGGTGGGATAACAGCAGGAGCAATAGTAGTTTTCAGATTAAAGCCTACCTAGAGAACAATTTCATGCAGGGAGAAAGAAAAGCGAAGAAAAATCACGGATACACAAGAAGGCTAATGGTATGGAAGACAGACAGAAAATGCTATAGGACTATACTGATAAGAAATCAAAAACTTGTTTTAAGTGTTCTCCTAGCTCAAAAGTACTCCAAAGTCTTTATATAAAGCAAAATACTTTTATATACTGCCCTGTTTTTTGTTTTTGTTGTTGTTGTTGTTTTTTTAATGTACTTTTTTTAATTTGCTGTCACAAGGACAAGAACAGCTGACTCTCAGAATCATGGTAAATTGATTTTGTGTTGTACACTTTTAAAGGAGATTTCTAAAGTTTTGCTTTACTACAGCTTGTTCTAAGAGATTTCCTTTTTTATTGATTTTCATTTTTTTAGTTTTCTTTGAGATGCTTGAAGAAGAAATGACATCATTTTCATGAGGCAAAAATTCTTAAGTTGCTCTGAAAGTAATGCTTCCTGTTTATTTCCATGGAAACTACAAAAAAGAGCACAATAGCATATATTATAGGGCAAATTCTCAGCTATAGAACACTGGTTTTCAACACAGTCCCCAATTATTTGTTACGCATTTTTGCTACTGAAGAACAAGAGCCTGCATTTCACATTCATAAAAATCTGCATGACAGTCCAGAACATGGCTCTTCCTTCACATTGCTGTCACTACTGCTGAAACTCATTACCTGCTTTCTCACTGTGCTCAGATCCACTGTTTTGTGTCCATAAACATTCAGAAAGCTTTGTTGAAAGTCAATAGGTGCAATTTTTTCCACATGGAGGAATTCAGTGACACACCTTAGCTTTATATGTGCTGCCATATCAGACGCCAATTTTTCAGACTGACATTCTGCTGCCATCTATCACATAGCAACAGAACATAATGGAACATTGGTGGGGAGGTTCAACCTCTACTGCCATATCACCAACATCCAACTCTGACATTGTGGCCAACATAATAAAATAGGAGGCATTATTTTTGGAGCAGTCCTCATACATTTCTGAATATAATCCCTGTGAGCATTTTGATGTTGTACACCAAATTTAAAGCAAACCAACCCCGAAATAAATAAATAAATAAAGTGCACCAGAAAAGAAGTACAATAATTATTGTGCATGTGTGGTTTTTTTAAATTGCAACAGATCTGCTTAAAAGGACATAACCCTTAATATAGGAGGTGAGTGTTGGAGGGCAGAGAGCTAATCATAGGATTAATGTAGATTTCATTTATAATCCATCTCATGTTTGTATGCTTTTATCCACTGTTAGTTTGGAAACAGGACAAATCCCCTTTTAATTCTCATTATTAATGAAGATTTGCCCAAAGGCTTTACTGTGTCTTGTGTGGAAGCCCTGCCCTTGGGAAACGCTTATACATACCATTGCAGCTGGAGGACTTAAAAGGTCTTCCTCAGGGTCTTGCAGTGCCATGTCAAGTTCAAGCTCTGTGCTGAGGGAGCACATTTGTTGATTCATCACATTACAATGCAGTCTGTTCTGCTGTGGATAGGACTGTAGCTGACTGTGCTGGACACCAGTCTCATGCTGCCATCCATGATCTATGTCATGAAGTTATGCTGAACTGCACAAAACTACTGAAAGATGTATAAATCTTGACCAAGCATACATGCACTCAATCCTATTTGATTGTTTTCCATCCCTAGGCAGGACGTCTAGGTTACCTCAGCTTCTTTCTCCTCATGTGAAGCTTTTGTTCATAGTTAGCTTGGTAGAGCCTGAACATGGAAGACAAGAGGATATGTTTTGTGAATTAAACAAGGAAAGGAGTGGGTTATATATACTATAATTGCACCAGAATTGACCACTGTAACTTAGTGCTGTCTTGGCCAGAGCTAAACAGCTGAAATATATATACATACATACATACATACATATATATATACATACAGGTGTATGTATATATATATATATATATATATATATATATATATTCTTTTTTTTTTTTCCAAATGATAAACCAAATGAAAACTAAGCTGAGAAGAACACAAAGTCTTTGACCATACTTTCTGGTTGGAAGCATCAGGTTCAAGGTGCTTCATTTCATACTTCTTAGGAAGTACCTTTGAACACTTTTTGTTTGTTTGTTTGTTTTGTTAATGGATGGTTTTCTAGAGTGTGCTTGTTTTCCTCTCTTCACTGAGTGTACAGATGCTGAGGTCCTAGCTTGAAAGGCTGTCACCCTCCCAGTCTAAGGTGCCTCAAATTTTAGTTTTGTGTAAAAAAGACAGCTAATATAAGCAGCACAACCTTTGCTTTCTGTTCTTGATTGACAGTCTCAGCACCTAATTATTTGCCTGAATCTTCTGTCTCTGAATCCTAACAGTTCATCTTGAAAGCTAGGTTACAATCAAATGCTTTATTATCTTTGTTTCTGTTGATGTTCTATCAGATAATATGCTGTTGGGAGCTTGTGCCTGACCAAAGTACTACACTGAAAAACAGACTGTATGCCCTTCCTTCCCTGTGGTTTGACTAAGCATTGTGGAGTGTGCTGACTGAGATACAAAAGGAAAGTGGAAGGAAAAGAACCCCAAATATTCGTCCAATTATAACACAAATTATGAGGGAGAGAAATCTTACAAAGGTTTTGTTGATGAAATTACTTACTTCACTGCATGAAAATTAAAGAATTCCTGGACCCAAGCCCCTTTAATACCCCAAACAAGGCTCCTGCCACCATAAGAAGTCAATTATCTCCATAGCAACCAAAACAAATGGTGAATATTGCCTTAGCAGTCGCAAAGAATAAGAGGTGCATCTAAAATTAATTTATGTCTTGGGATCAGACAGTTGAGATGAGAGAACTGGTCCATAAAGTGCTCCAGAGGAGCTAAAAAGGAAAACAAAATAAGTCCCTTGTTAAGTTTTTGAGGGAATTGTACTTGAAGTGCATAAATTTGCTTTCTGCCCTTTTTTTCTTTTTGAAGAAAAATGTTGTCAACATGTCCATATTTACACAGATACTCCCTTAACTCTTCCCTATAAATATAAGTTTTGACAAAGGATTGGCAATAAGTACCTGAAACGGCAGTTACCTCTTAATCTCTCTTATTGTTCAGAAGGCTCTATTATTTATATGTTAATTAATTTGAGATGAATGATTTTCGTCCTATTTACATCCTTACCTAAAAATGAAACACTAGAATTTTCTTATATAATTTACAAAGAAACAGGGATTAACATGCAGACTTGGCATTATGAGACAAACTCATGATGTAATTAGTAGCAAAATAAGTCAGAATAGTTCCCTAGAACTACATATAGAACAGAATAGTTCACAAAAGTCATGTGATTGATGCATAACAGAGGCAGCTAATCTACATATTTGTCTACCTACATCCAACATCATGGAATCATGGAATCATAGAATGACCTGGGTTGAAAAGGACCACAATGATCATCTAGTTTCAACCCTCCTGCTATGTGCAGGGTCGCCAACCACCAGACCAGGCTGCCCAGAGCCACATCCAGCCTGGCCTCGAATGCCTCCAGGGATGGGGCATCCACAACCTCTCTGGGAAACCTGTTCCAGTGTGTCACCACCCCCTGAATGAAAATCTTCCTTCTAATAACCTCCTCTGTCTCAGTTTAAAAACATTCCCCTTTGTCCTATCATTATCCACCCTCATAAACAGCCATTCTTCCTCCTGTTTCTATGCTCCATTCACCTCAGAATTCTTCTTTTCTGGGCAGCTGCTATAAAAACAATTGCGTTGTATATGTCTGATTGTATGAGCATGTTTTGGTTCATGCTACTAGACCTATGAAATAGTGCTACTGTCAGGAATGTCCTAAATCACTGACATTTAGGAAGAACTAATTGAAACAGGATCACCTATCTATGCCATTCGTATGCTATGCCCTAACCATCTGTAGTTGGCCACAACGATCCTACTTATAGTATACTTTATGCATCCATAGCTGGCCACAGATTTACCCAAATTACTAGGTAAGTTGAGCCTTTGATGTATTAGGGAATTTCCTATGTTCTTATACTAAGTGTAAATAATGAACAGATTTTCATAATAGTTCAAGCCTGTCATCTCATCCTATTGAGATAGGTAAATTTTCTAAAAGCTTTTTCTCAGATAGACTTGCTGTGTTTTGAATCTTTTGAAAATCTGGACCTTTATCTGATTTTTTTTTTTTAAATTATAGATTTTACTTCTTTCCGTACTATGAAAGTGAAATTTAGTTAGAAAGTACTATTTTTTCATCCCCCGATAAGCTCTGAAAATGTGGCTAGTATCAGCAAAGTGATAAAAAAGACTCTGAACCATTAGTAAGACACGGCAAAAAGAGTCTGAAAAATTGCAGGGGAAGGCTAGAATTGCTATTATTTAAATTCAGTAATGCTTTCTATGCATTTCAGCATTTGCTATAAGCTACAATTTTTCTATATTCCAGTACAGAAGAAAAGCTAGTGGAGAATTTTTATCCATCCACTTTCCACAGCTGATCACATTCTCTCAAATATTAAAGAATAAGATAGTTAAAGAGGATTTCCTGTCATTTGAATATTATTACCAATTGTTAAATGACAAAAAGACATTACATTGAGCTTTAAGACGTCCCCAAAGAGAAAAGTCTGCACTAAGTTCTTTTTTTTCCTTTTGTTCAGTTATTAAAAATATAAGAGAAAAACACCATATTAGAAATATTTTGATATCATGATCTGCTCAGAAACTTGCTCTTTTTCCTGAATGTTCAGGTGAATTTGAGTTTTGGCTCAGATGATTAATAACACAGTGTAGTCTCAGTGCCCAGAAATGTTTCTGAGCATTGCTTAATTTCTTAGCATATTCTTATCCCCATCTAGGAATGGGAAAAATCCCATCCCTGTATGGGAATTTTTGTCTTTCTACATTCATTACTGAAGTATAAGGTTAGGACTGGCTGCCTACATTTTAGATGGCTGCATACAGGTTATCTGAATATTGTTCCTACAGATACAGATACAGATACTGTGTTTAAAATATTTTATAAGGATGGGGATTCACACAAGTTCTCAAAAGGGAGAAGAAAGATTCTTTAGATTAACTGATATAAAACCCTATTGCTGTATATATATATATGTCCTATTCCTGTACATACAACCAGAAAGTCTAGAAAGCAATCAAAACATATATACTAAGAGAAAATAAATTAAGGAAAATTTTTATATGATACTTTTATTTAGTGATTTTATAGTTCACAATAGTAAGTGTAGTGTAAATATTCTTTAAGTACTTCAGGAAGCATAGATACTTAAATAGTCAGACTTTGAAAAAACTTTTGGGTTTAGAAGCTTAAATTTTTTAGAAGTTTTTGGTACGAAATCATCCCCTGCATGAATAACGTATCTTGTAATTTTTGTTATATTACAGTACTGCTGTTTAGTGGTATGTAATATATATTGGAAATATTTGAATATAAAGTAAAAAGCAGTGAAAGGAAAATTCAAAATTGTGAATAAAGGAACTATTCAGATATAAAGCGAGGCTTTATGTTAAGAAGGGGTTAAAAGCTAGAAGATATAACAAAACATAATAAACAGAAGAGGAAAATCAGGGATCTTGCACAGAATTAATGTATTTCATAAAAAGACAAATGAACAAATGGAATAAATTATCAGTAAAGTCAATTGAAATAAAGACTATAAATAAAATATGAAATATAAAGTATAAATGAGGTTGGAAGGCTTAGATTTATTTCCTGAGTTAGAAGAATGTGAATGATCATAGAAGAAAAGTAGGAAGGTGAAACTAATATATTAAAAATTGAAGGTTGCAATTGCATTCAATAAGTTATTCTTCATACTTCATTGAAATAACCATTAAAGATAATTTATACTATGTAATTAACAAGCAGTAGTCAATGTTTTTATCTTTATTATTGTTTGCAATTTTGGAAAAACATCTCATAAAATGGAAAATGGTCAAGAAAGGCAGCAGCACAAGTAATGAGTATTATGTACAAGTAAAGCACCTGATACTTTATACGGAGGGGTTAGAATGTAAATATTTAAAGAGAACAGATGAATGTGAGGACTCCTAACATAAAATAAAACAGGAATAATAAATACTCTCCAAGTTTGAAAGGTCAAAAGTCTCTCAGACACCGATTAAATTTTCATGGTGTTTTCTCTAGAAATATGACTCTGTTCCCCTAACAGAAACATGACTTCAATTAATTTGTGTTCTTAGCAGAGGGAAAGAAATACAGAACAGGATTTTTATTGTTTTTCAATAAAAATAAGTATACTAAAAGTCTTCTATATATTATAAACAATTTCTATAACTTACTGAATTCAAATTTTTTTTTTCCTCAATTCTTCTTGTGCATTTATAGCACAACCATTAAGAGTGAAAAGTTGTTGTGGAATATCTATAAATGCTCATTAGATAACCACATTATTATTATTATATGTATAAGTATTTTTTTGCAGTTAAAGAAAGCAGCTGCATTATTTAAGTATTCATATTCAGCATCTTTTCTAAAAGGAGGAATCAGGGACCTAACCCTGAAATAATCTGGCTTTAGTGGGACTCTGACTGTGTATAAAAATACTTCTGTTCTGAATCCTGGTAGCGTTAGTGCCTTGGGCAATGTGTTGCAGAAGACAAAGAATTTCACTTTTGCAGTTGGTGCCACAATACTAAGACATCAAGAACACTAACCTCAGCCAAATCTTTTAATGCTGATGTTCTTTAGCTCAGTGTTTTGACAATGGCTTTCTCAAGGGCATCTCCCTTTTAATGTTAATTTATTTGGAGTCTTTTATCTCCATAGGAAGAATCAATGCTATTTAATAAGAAACAGTAGATGCTGGGTTACGTACAGTCCAAAATGAACTTTCAATCAGCATAGCATTGAAATATACAAAGACTCTGAATGTATTTATACCTCCCTGCAACTTGTAGCCTACAGCACCATGGATACTCTTCTCTGACCACCTTTTACTCGAAAGAGAGGCATGTAACCGTCCAGTCTCTTCTTGCTCTCGTGTACTCCTATATTTACCACTCATGCCAGCCTTCTAGCCTGACAGGAGAAGCATCAAGACAGCTGGGAGTATTCTCTTTTATTAATGTGAGTGTGGCCTAAGTGGGCCTCGAATAGGCCACTTAGGCTAACTCGCAGAGAAGAGTCCTAAAATGAGATTTCTTTGCCTTAGCAAATACTTGAAATACTAGAAATACTTGATCTATTAAGGCTTTTCAGACTACGTGTTTCCTAAATTTAAAATAAAAATAAGCAGAACACATTTACATCAAGAAAGATTGTGGTATGAGCAAGACTAGAAAGACATATTAAAAATTCACAGCCTTTATAGTGTGTATTGTTACGCCTCTGTGGAGTACACAGAAATTCTACTTTAATAGAACATAATATTAGTATATTGCCATCACATAAAATTAAAGTAGAAAATCATTTAGGAAGTCCAGTAGATACCACTAAAATTGGATTCTAAAATGGTGCTTAATTGACAATTATGAGAGTAGTAGTATTTTATTTCACATGTATGAAGTCTAAATAGGGAAGGAGAAACACTCAATCAGTTCTGTTGTGTAGAAGAAAACACGGATAGTTTCACATATCTAACAACAGGCAAATAGAACTGTAGAAGAATATTCATGCTTTTCAAGTTATTTGTACTTTACAAATTGGCTGTTTTTTTTCCTAAATGTATGTTTCACAGACCTCACTTTTCAAATTATGAAGAAGTCTTACTGCATTCTATATACTAGAACATGTACCTTGGACAGGCTAGAGTTGTTTAAACAGTTTAAATACTTCCTTGATATAATTTCACAGCAAAGTGTGATTCTAAATTTTGAGTTAAATGCCTAAATACAGGCATCTAGTGCCATCTGAGATTCCATAGGTATACAAAACATATAGATATTACATGCAAGTCATTTGCTGTTTCATGGAGTTATTCACAAACGAGGAAGAATACTCCACAAAGCTACACAATGCTGCAAGATTTTATTTACGCAGTCTTGTTGCAGATATCGAAAATACATGAGTTCAGATTTGAACTGTAAATGTCTACAATTAAACTATCTCCCTTTGGATGTGGAGTAAAGGTCTCAAAAGGCTCCAGTGACTGTGTTAATGTGTTCTGCGTTGCCTATAATAAGAGTTTTGGCAATGGTCTCTACAGTTGTTTTCTAGTATAAAAAAAGAGAAGGGAAATATGCAATTATGGCAAGAGGAAATTCTGATTATTTTAGAGGTCTGACTTAGGATAAGATGAAACAGACTGCTAATTTTCTATTTCCATACACTGTCTGTAAAAGGAAATCTAGCAGACTAGATGCAGATGCTTACATCTTACCACTTGTAGCTAACACAAAAGTCCAACAGAATTTAGTGTAAGGAAAGTCTGTTTGCAGATCCTTGTCTCCGTGTTTATCTCCTTAGAATTGACATTCTTGAGGTAAAACCTTTGTTTTGTTCCTGGACAGGAAACCCATCAAGATCTAAATAATCATTATGAATATATTTACATTATTTGAACAGTGTGTTATAGCAGAATCTATATTCTCTATGCTAATAGCACTCTTGTCATGTTCACTAATCCTTTGTTTCAGTGCCCCAGAATTCTTAACTATGCAAATCAATTCACAGGGGCATTTTAACATGTAAATCGCAATCTGCCTCACAAGTGAGGAATTGGTGGATTTAAAATTCCTTGTCTATTGGGAAGTAATGAATGATACTTATTTAACATATACTACTACTCTAGGTATATCTCCTGTACTTAGTGGCAATGATATTCTGAGTCTGATACTGCATTCACAGTTTTAGGAATACAAAAGAGAAGAAGCAAAAATCTGTGATGAATGTATTTTCCTCTTTTGTATATCAAAAGTAGTAATCCTGATAAAATGTCCAGTGGTCTAGGATATTGGCTGAGAGTGTAATATTGCTCTTTTACTATGGAGTGAATGTTAACTCCTGTGGGAAAGGATTACTACATATTTGTAACTGGATGAAAGATGTTTCACAGTAGAAAAGAAGGAATATAAAATTTATCAAGTCAGAAAAGAACTGATTACAAAAATTAAAATGTGATATCAGTGAAAACAGATACGTTAAAAGAGTTGGACAAGCTAAAGAGGAAAAAAAGAAGTAGTTACAGGAATACTTGTAAAGTTCAAACACAGAAATTATTTGTTCTGAACAGTAGGCATATTATGCATTGTATAAAAGGAATTAGCAAAATTATATCACCCAGGTTTTTTTTTTGTGTGTGTGAAAATTTGACCACACTGTATGATAAGGTGATGGTTTACAAAAGTCTTAACTGTATCAATGTAGTAGAATTAATGTGCTATTATGGAAAGGATAAATTGCATTCCTTACCATGAAATTAGATGACTTATTTTGGTTTAGTTTAAACTGAAAATTATGAAATTTAGCCTAAAGAAACAAATGATAAAATAGTAGCATTCTGCAAATGTTTTTCTAGCTATGTTCTTTGCAGCGTATTGTACTGGTTCCTTCATGCAACTTGTTTTACACTTATGAATGCAAATAGTAAAATCATATCATCATAGAATCACAGATGGTTTAGGTTGGAAGGGACCATAATGATCCTCTAGTTTCAACTCCTCTGCCATAGACTGGGATATCTTCCACTAGGTCAAGTTGCTGAAAGCTCCATCCAACCTGGCCTTGAATTTTTCAGAGATGGTGCACCCACAACTTTTCTGGGCAGCCTGTGCCAGTGCCTCACCACTCTCACAGTGAAGAATTTCTTCCTTATATTTAATCTAAATCTGCTCTCTTTTAGTTCATATCTATTACTTCTTGTCCTGTCATTACATGTCCTTGTAAAATGTTCCTCTCATGCTTCCTTTTAGCTTATTCTTTAGGTACTGATTGTCTGCAATAAGGTCTCCACAGAGCCTTCTCTTCTTCAGGATGAACAGCTCTAGCAAGCTCACTCCAGCCTATTCTTATAAGAGTGATGCTCCACTCCTCTTTGTGGCCATCCTCTAGATGCACAGGTCCATGTCCTTATACTGGGGTCTCCAGATCTGACTGCAGTACTCCAGGTGGGATCTCACAAGATCAGAGTAGAGGATTTAATTTCTCCAATCACAGAAATGATTTACTGAATTATTTACATGTAGACACATAGTGAAGTCATCTGTGATTCTACTACTTGCCTATTCAGATGTCTTCCTTTCCTTAAAGGCAAAAAAAAAAAAAAAAAAAAAAAAAAAAAGTGCAGTGCTGTTTAGGAGATAAGAAAAAAAATCAAACTAGATTGATTTGTCAAACTAGAAAAAGGAAAAATATATAACAATTTCTGATGAACAAACCAGCTGAGAAGGAAACTAAGTCCAAGTAAAACTAAAATCTTAAACAACTTTAGGTTTAAGTAAGTACACGTATAAACCCTTTTCCTCTCTCCCTCACCATGTTCTCCTCCTTGATCATGAAAGTACACTGATATATGAATATAGTCCCCCCTTATCTGTTACTGATATGGAAGCAAAAATACAATATTTGATTTTTCAGGCTCCCCAGGTTAAGAAAACAACCTAAAGTTATGCTGAAACCTTTCAAAAGGTAGGAGTCTGTTCATTGGATATAGGCATAGAACATAAAGGACTACACCCAAGCTAGTAAACTTAAACTCCCTTTATGAAGAGCAGTAGGCTTTTGTAGGGTATGAATCATGTCTTTCTACAATAAATCAAAGGATTTGTGCCTTCTTTCAAATGCTGATTTTTCTATCTTGACTAAAAATGTAATTTCAGATGAGTGATTCAGCTTTAGTAGTCTATACCATAGATGTTTAAAATGGGGTGAAAAGTATATTGCCTCAAATTATTTTAATGAAAATATGAAATTACTCACCTGAAAAATACATGTATAGTGTTTCAGCTGCAATATCATCACACAAATGTTATACAAGAATATCACAGTATACCTAGCATCTTTCCTTAAAACTAAACCTAATGTATTTTAAAAACACACTTTAAAATAATAATTATGTTGTTTGGGTGATTACATTAATCATTTTGTAAAGGCTTCCTTCGTACAAAAACTCTTTCCACATTTGGCTGAAGACCAAAGGTAGAATTGACATGTACGTATATCATAGTACTTCTTTTCTGAAATTGGTTGAAGTTGTGCATACAGTTGGCTGAGCATCCCTATATCCCTTTCACTTTAAACATGCTTGACCTCTTACCTTACTTGAGGAAGGAGGTAAGAGGTTAAACATGTTTAAAGTGAAAGGGATATAGGGATGCTCAGCCAAAAAAAAAAAAAATAATAATAATAAAGAAAGAAAGAAAGAAAAATTCACCATATTGCAGCTTTATCTAGACAAATAGGAGCAAACAGTCTTCAAAGAACATTTTCTTCTTTGGTATACTGCTGACAATGTTGAGATTTGTCTTCGCTAACCACTGGTGTCACAGTTAGAAGTTTCTGTAGATCAAGCTACTTTCTTTAACTTTCCTTTGTTATCAGTTGTGAGAAACAGATTTCTCAAGACAGGATTAACATTAAATATTAATTTTCTGATGAGTGAATCACTCCTGAAAATCACTTATTTTCTTAGAAAGAAACTCCATTGTGCCAGTCTCAGTCTCAATTATAAGGTAAGTACACTGCTTAGGAAAACTTAGCCAAGAAATAAAATTTTGAACAGCCAAACCACTTTGTTGCTCTTTCATTTCTTGACTCTATTTTGGACTCTTCCAACTGGCTTTCTCTCTTGAGAGAAGTAGTTATCTGTACATTACTGACAGGGAGCCAAGCAGCATTAATTAGTCATGGGGATCAGATCACAGTTTCTCGCTTTGACATTTCTATAAATGTTTGCATTATAGACATTCACATTTGTTTAAACAAATCTCATCTGAAGACTTTCATTGTATGTATATTATCTTTGATAACTGGATGGAATAATAATTACTCAGCTTTCCAAAGAAGGAAAAAATAAATCAGTTTACTTACTCTGTGGGAGACAAAGAAGTCATAACCTTAATTCTTACACTATAGTTGGCAACACATACTTTGTAAATGGAGCCCAACTTAAAATATTACATTCATTATGAAATAGACCTTTTGTCCCCTTAGTAATTGCAGGCATGGGGAAATAAGCAAGCAAACAAATAAAAAACAGAAAGCAAAGAAAGATTGTAGTAAAGCAGAATACATTTGCTGGTGTGAAGTGGTGTTTTGTACGATGCGTGATTAGAAAATAATCTGGAAAAATGATAGTTAGAGTACAAATAAATTCACAGTTGCCAAGTTTTGTCTGTTTCTGGCATGACATTTTACCATGTTTTTCACATCCCTGTTTGTGTACAGCTGCAATTAAACAATTAAATGCATAGTGTTTTCAAATAAACCTTGAAATAAAAGACTAAATATAATCCTATGGACATATAAACTTTGGTGATGCAGTAGTTTGAAATATTTGAGAACCGCTAGCTGCAGGTAATAATCTTAAGTATGCTCTAATATTTAATATACTATCCAGCTCTTGTGACATATTTTAATTATTTCATTGAGCATTACTCCTTTGACGATCAGTTCTGTTTTGCTAGATATTAAGAAGATAATAAAAATATGTTTTGTCCCCTTTTCCCTAGTACTCATGTCAGAGTCAAAATATTAGTTTTAGTAAACCACTGTTTTCCTACAGTTGTTTAGTGATTTCACTTCTCCTGTAAGACAAAGCTCTGTAAGATTTGTCAATCCTTCTAGGAATGATTTTTTTGCCATCCATTAAAATTCTTTAGAATTAGCTTTGATCAAGATATTCATTTCATGTTAAGCTCATCATGGCTTGTCTGGAAAAGTGTTTATGTACATTTTGAGTTTCCATTCAGAATCGTTCACATTCCTGTCTCCAAAATGGGATCGAAAAATACAAAAGTAGTGAATTACAGTTCCATAAATTACTAGGTATGTTCTAGTTGCCTGCAGAGCAACTAGAGCAAATTGGAAGAAGTGCTATGGCTTTTAAAACTGTTTAAAGGATCATATATAAATCAATTGTAATGAAATGAAAAGATGGCGACAGTAAAAAAAAAAAAAAATTATTTGTGGTCTTTAAATATTTTTGATATTTTTAATAATAAATTTCACAGTTTCAGTGATCTGATGGGAGTTGTTTTTTTTTTTTTTTTTCTGTGTGTGTGTTTTTCTTTTTTTCCTTCTTTTTCTTGTGTTGAAGGTTTAGAAAATATAAGGTCAATAAGGGACTTGTTCTGACTCTATGCTCCTTCATTTCTGCTGATATTAGCAGTACTGAGACTTCTGCCCTTTATAGAAAATAGAGTTGTTTTTTTTTTTTTCCTCTAAGATCACAATATAAAGTGCATACAGTTTTTGAGTCTGTGTTTCTTATGTTTACATCTTTTTAAAGAAGTATGCTGCTTACTCTCCAAAAGATATAGGGCACAGAAAATGCCATCACAATAAATATATGTCAAAGTATATTTGCAGCATCTATCTGAGGCACAGTCCAGTTATTTTTATCTCCTCTTCAGATTCATTCTGTTTGTGTATGCTTATATATACCTGGGAGTTGTTAAGGGGAAATAGTGTGTACGAAGTGGAGTGTGCTTTTATTGTCATAACTTTGATACCTATTCATCAGCCATAAAGCTTCAACTGCCTCTGTTTTTATTTTCTTGGGCATCTAGAGATCTGTCTACAATGAGAATATATATATTTGTGCATATTTACTTACATATGTATATTTTTGTAAGGGGAATATTTTGCCAGGGCAGGCCAGAGAACACCTGCTTGCTACAAGAAAATGTCTCTGTACCTCTTTGCTGCCAGCATGGAGTTAGAGTGTATTTTTATAAAAATGAGCTCCTTACTATTTATATTTGCCAGCTCTCAAATGATTCATTAATAGTATCACCTTATGTAGCTTGGCACAACCATATCTAAACGTGTGAGCAAAGTGCTATTGCACCAATAAAAACAGCAAAAGTGTTGTTCATTATACTTTAACAAATGAGGAATTTAAAATCCATCAGATTGTCATGTGTGAGACAATAACGTGATTTACATATTAAAATGCCCCTGTGGGTGGATTACCATAGAAAAGATCATTACATAGCAGAGCTGTTTTCCCCCCTTCATCAAAATCTCTTTTTAAATTATCTTAGAGAAACAAGTGAAGTGAAAACTGTCTTGATTATATATCCCATTTCATTTCTCTTGTCTTTAAAAATCAGAGAATTTGAAGTTCCCAATAGTAATAATAATAATTAAAACAACAACAACAACAAAAACAGCTTAAGGAATGTGAGGAAAAATACATGACAACCTGAGGAAACGATTATAGAGAGAGAAGGGAAATGGTGGAGCAGAGGGTGAAAGAGGGATAGACTGAGTCTAACAGTATGTAAAGTGAGCTTGCACAAGCAGAATAGGCTTAAGAAATTTGTCAGAAAAAAAACAGACGTGATTGTTTCAAGACCAACTCCTGACACACAGACAACAAGCAAGAACGGGTTTATCCTACAATTGTCTTTAATTCTACAAATATACTTTTCTCTGGTCACAAATACAAACGGGGAATACAGCATACACAAGATAATGATAGAAAAAAGAGCCTAGTGTATTACTCCCTCACACACCTCGAATTTGGTACTTTCTATTTTCATTTTTACATGATGGGTTAATATACTAACACTGAAAGTTGCTGGAATTAGAATTTGCAGGTGGAAGCATATCACATAGAAGATATATGCATACAAATTTACACCACAGTAAAAAAGTAGGTGTCCTTACGTAGAAAATCTCTTATATAGAAACAGAGAACAATTTGAAAATTAGGTTATGAACTTCCCCTCCATGCATTATTTAGCATTTTGTGGCAAAAATGCACACACTGGTGATTTTTGATTCTCAGCATGAGCAGCAGTATTTTTCCCCAAACTCTCTGTATTGCTTTTCCCATGATTTAAGTCTGCTTCCTAAAATGAAACAATGCAATGAGGCTTAGTATCAAGGATCAGCTTGAACAGTTCCCTAAGCTGTAGCTTGTGGACTGCCTATGATTTGCAAAACTATACTTTATCTGTACAGATTGTGGCTGATTACTTAGTCCAGCCCTTTTATTTTTCTTCTCTCCCTATTAGTCATATTTAAAAAAAAGATCAATTAAAAAAAAATCAGAGATTTCCTAGCACTTTGTTTTCATGCAAATAATTGCTACAGGTAAAATCATTAATTAGAGGTTAGGGTTCAGTGTGAACAGTGCAGGGTCTAGGAGAGAGATTCCGTGTTTAAATGTTGCCCGTGAAGAACTTTCTGGAAGCCTTATCTTCTCAAAATGATACTGGAGTTGACAAAATGTCTCTGTGAAGACTGTCACAAATTCCTAAAGCCTCAAACTGCTGATTTAGATGTTTTTGTGAGATTGTTTATTCTTGAGGCAAGTTTAATAAAAGAATTCTGTTTTTCTATAATCAATCTTTATGACCGCATATTTGCTCTGATTCAAAGCCTATTAAAGTCAATTAGAGCGACTGTGTAAATGAAGTGATGTAATGATAATGTAAGAGTCATTGTGCTGTGACTTGCATTAAGCTTCATGCCAACTTCTTGTAACTCAGCTATTTCCATAAAGCTCAGCAGATTTGGACTGACCAAGTGATCATTCAATTAATAAAAATGTCATACTTTATCTGTTGATAAAGCTCAGTGTAAAATGGGTTCTCAGATTTCAGATGTTATTGCATTTCTTTTTCTCTAAATTTTCTTTTGACTGTGGATTGTTAGTAGTGTTGACATTCACTGACATGCTATATCGTAAAAATTATACAGAACATATAGAATGCTTATTAATACTATACTGAAGACATAAGTTATGAGTAAATCTTTATTTTATTGATTTTTTTTAGCACATTTCATCTCTTTCTGCCTAATGGATGCTTAGAAGGGAAAGTTGTTTCTTGGTCCCCATTTTGAAAAAAAAGTATGAAATTGACTTAAATTGGCTGTTTCCATGATTTCTTGCTTTGTTTTTGATTTGAAGTCTGATATTTTCTCTTAGGAGAAATCATGATAAATGTGTGGATGGAGACTGAAGAAAATAGAAGAAAATAAGAAGAAAGCAGATTATGAATATATACCAATTTGCAAAGTCTCTTCTACTGTTACTGTGCTGGGGTCCATAAGTTTTACAAAACACTTGCATTTTTTTGTTGACATTTATTTATTTATTTATTTTTGTTGGTCTGTAGTAGACAAATCTTCTGTAAGATGGGTTCAGCATCTATTTTAGCACACAGTCTGGAACAAAGTGCACAGGAATAGAAGAATGGGAGACTAACAGAAGAAAGGTAGACATACTGGAAAGAAGGCTAGGTTTCAGTTTTGTTTCAGAAGACATACCGAAGAATAAAATTTTTGTTTCTCTTCCTTGTTCTAAGCAGAACATCTTTATATCTTTCGTGATCAGAGATGGAGAAAAAGGAAGACAGTGACAGAGTTATTTTGGACTGGTAATATCGATTAAAGTTCCTTCCAAGATAAGAGTAAGGAGTAAGCTGCTAAAAAAATTTATTTTAGAAATGCTCTATTAAACACCTACCAAACTTACCTCTTCAGAGCTATCCGTCAGATCAATACTGCAGAAGTGTCAGTGTGCTCAACTGCTCCATTGTAACAGCACTGTGGTCTAATTGCTCTGGTAGTCCTGTAACCTTATGCAAGCATGTGTGTTTAGTCAGCTGTTCTAATTAAGTCAGTTCCTCTCATTTTGAATCTTTGACCCAATTTCTGTATTTTTTTTCAACAAAAGTTTTAGGCCTGTGACTTAATTTTCGGATGTGGATGTTATTGTTGTAATCATGTTTTGCTGAAAGGAAAGGAGGTTTTACTGACACCCATGACAGTAAAGCTAGGCAAAAACAATATACTCGAGTAAACTTCAGAACTTTGTATCTTCAAATGTTTCTGCACTGCTTTAACTAAGCTGCTTGAGACTTCTGTCTTTACTATCTTTAGAAACAAAAACTAAAGAAAAGACAAAAAAAGATTTCAACACCAACTTTGGGCAGGCAAATGTTAAATACTTGGTCTGAGCTAGATGACACACTCTGTAACCAAAACACTTTATCTCCAGAATGTCTTCTCCAAGGTTTAGGCTAGGTATTCTGAATGTTAATGATGAAATTCACCTCTTTAAGAATACTTATTCCTTTTCTTTCACTCTAAAATGTAATTTAAATTTGATGCTTAATTACTAGATAGTTGCAACTAGGCAATAAATCTTGATCCTCAGGAAAAAAATTTACTTTTATCCACCATAAAGTATTGCAGAAGCTAAGGTCTCTCTCATAATTTCTCATTTGGGAGATTTTCTCCCAGTGCTATAATTTGTGCAGGAAAAATTTCTTCAAATTTATCAACCAGAGGTAGAATGCTAAGAAGCACCTCACAGCACCTTAGAGTCCTATTACTTTTCAATAGAAATTTTGAGTTTCAGTCTCTTCAGATGCTTTTTAAAATAAATTGCATTCAAGGTATTCTAAGGTACCAATTGAATGTACTGTAAAAAATAAGTGTAACAAGACAGGAAGATGAATATTGCTTTCAGTAATAAACCTGAAATCAAACTAGGTGAGATAGAATATCTGCTATCAGAATTTGTGCTGTTCTGATGAATGACCATTTTCTGCTTGCTTAATATCAGTATTACAGGTATGTTGATGCTAAGGGATCTCTCATTCACTCCTCCAGTGAGCAATCTGTCTGAGCATAAGTGATAGGGACACAATGAACATTATAATACTATTTAAATTTGTCTGTTGTCAAGAAAATAACATGAGAACAAGGGCACAAGATAAGTGGGACAAAGCTTCAAAAGTTAAAGCAGATATTTTTTTATATATAATATTTTAAATTAAAGCTAATTATTGTATAATGCCAAAGGCGTTCTCTTCAGGAACATGATAAATTATTTTCTTACTCCCTCATTAATTCACTCTTACCTTTGTGAAATTTCCACTAATGTCACTGTAACTCCAGTTTAACTGACTGAAAAAAACGCTGACCTACACCACCTTAGGAGGAGTTTATTTGCAAATTTCTTCAAAATTTACTATTTACTACTGAAGTATATGTGGCTGCAATTAGAACATCTCTAAAAAAAGTGACTATTACCATCCGTCTGCTAGGTAAAGCTTTCATTTTGTGGGAGAAGTTAATTACACATATCACTACCTTCCTATTTCTTCCTTTAGGAGTAGTGGGTCTCCTGCAGGAGTAAAGAAGGGAGAAAATATACCTCTAAAAATTCTGATTGATCTTTATCTGTAAGTTGAATGAAACTATAGTTCTAGCTTTTCACTTCTTCAGCATGAAAACCAAGCAGAGTTTACCCTCCTAAAACATAGGCCATGTGGAAAATATGTAACTATTAAATCTGAATGCTGTAATACCAGAAGAGAGAAGTAGGAAAAAAAAAGAGAAGAAAATATATATACCTAAAAATATCTCCCTTGAGTTCATATATTTTTAAACATCACACTTAGTAATAAAACAAGGATTTTCATTTTACTTGTCTGCTAATCACCTATCAGAATCAGCTCCCAGAAGCTTTTGTGTTGACATTCAAAGACTTCATAGGCTGCTAAAGCTTCATTTACTTCTATAGAAGACAGGAATTACGAGCTTTATGAGCCAAGATTTTGCTGGTACCAACTGGGGCTAGCTGTACTGTTGCTATTTGAGATATTGGTAATAACATTTTACTCACCTGCAGGGACAGTTGAACCACAGGTTTCCATACTTCTGTTCTTATTGCTGTGTGTGATCCATAGTGCATCTTCTTTTTGCTTTGTTTTTGATATGAATATTGCTTGCCCAGGAAGTATCCTCAGTATTTTAGAGCAGAATAATATCTATTCTATCTCAGTATTCATTTCAAATTGAATTCTGGACTTATGCCTAACATTAAAAAAAAAAAAAAAAATCAATTTATTTCAGTGAATCAAACAAATAATTCATATTCAACTCAAATAATAACAAGTGAGAATTTTCCACACCTCAAACTCCTCTTAATTTGTGCTTGAGGGAAGCTTTCACAACAACATTTTAGAAGAAACACTGCTGAAATGTCAGAGTAATTTCATTTAACTTGAAGTCTAGAACTACTTTACAAGAAAAAAATGCAGAAGTGTTCTTTTTCTTAGTGATCTGTCACATTGCAATTAAAATAAAAGTCCTGCTTGGATTTTACAGATTGAACCACTGTTGCCACTGAAAGCTAGTTTTAATTTACCAAAATGTCTCCCAAACTGTGTTGGGTTGGATGATAGGATGTAGTTTGTGATAGCTCTATTAAATATTTTGTGAAGTTTACAATAAAATCTATACAGATTTTTTATTGCACATTATTTTTACTCTTAGGCTTTCTAATGATAGATTAAATGACGATGACTTACATGTATAAGCATATTTTCAACTAGGATGATTAAAAATGCATTCTGTGAAATGAACATATAAAATAGCTTGACAAACTGTAGACACGTGGTTACATCTGTTTTACAAACTCAGTAAATTCTTATAAATACACAACACTATTTAAAAAAATGCATAGTGGAGAGTTGTGAAGACTGTAGTATCTAACTGCAAAATGATTACAGGAAATTGAATGTAATTACTCACACTGGAATTTTCTGTTCTCTTGTACCGAGATTCCTATACAACTTTCATCATTGTAGCATACCCAATATATCCAGAACGTTAATTGATGTGACAAGCATTTGGCACATCTTGTTCTGTTTTCCTTCCTTTAAGAGGGAAATCATCTGAAGATATTTGATGTAGAAAGGTGTATATACTTGTAAATTTCATGTATGAGATACCAGGGAAATTTTTGGTTGAAAGTGAGATCAAGCAAGCTTATTGAATATGAAACGGAAGCTGTTGAAATCAGTGTATTGGTCTTAGTCTCTGGGAGTTTCTTATACAGTTTGAGAGGCAGCTTCATTCAGAAGTATTATCTTCCAGAGTAGAAATGCTGTTCTTTATTTTTATTTATTTTTTATTTTTTTTGCGGGGGGAATGAATAGTTTTTAAGTACTTCTGCCCTATTTATAGTAGTATAAGTGTTTCACTGTACAATAATGTAATAAACTTCACTAGTATATACTACATAGAAATATAAACTATGGATAATCTACTAACAAGGGTTAGTAGAATTTAATAATACTATCAATTCTTCCGAATAACAGAAAAACAATAAAAAACTGTCTATTACTGTATTTTTTATTTTAATATTCATGTTATTATACCTATCACACATCTAAGTGTTTTTGTGGAGATTTCAATATTCAGCTGTTTGGAGATCTACTGCTTTTCTGATAAACTGAAAAACAACATTATGTTTATAAAATGATTAATAGTAATAATTTCCTTGGTGTATGTGGGCAGCAGATTTTTTAATTTCTTCATCTTCAATTCATATTTAAATATTTGTGAATCCAGACTCTTATCAGAAAATATGAGCTTAATTATTACCTTTTCTCTCATAAAGTGGTAATTTGAGAAGCCGCTGAGGAAGCATTGGAAAAGAAAATGAGAAAATGGAGAGATGTTCGGGAAAGATATCAGACGGATCTTGAGAGAAGAAGTCTCAATAAATAGATTTTATAAGATTAAACAGAGAAATGCGAGAAGGCGGCGACTTCATTAATCTGTGTTTTTCTCTCTTTACTGATTGAGCACTAAAACAGAAATAATGCAACTGGTTTGAGATCAGCAGTTGTGTTGTGAATGGAAATCTGAGAAAACAGATCAGTGAGCACCAGAGTGTTAAAGGGGAAAAGATACAGATTCTTCCTTAGTTCAGTCTTTCAACCCATTTCAGTCTAGCATGATCTTGAAGGTATAAGAGAAGAAGGATTTCCAGCCCCATAAATCATCTAAGGGTCAGCTATGTTCAATTTAAAAAGGAGGAAAAAAAGAAAATGCTTGCTGTGTTGCAGTATTTCCAGTCCATCATTGATTTACTTTATTCTAGCTTTTAGGATGAGGGCCCACTGGCTTTTTTGAATTCAATCACTTGATGGAATATGCAATAGAGAGGACTTTTTTATTTTGCATTTATAAAAGAAAAAAAAAGTCATAACTTTGCGCCTAGTAAAATAATAACATTAAACTTAAAAGACAAAATTTGTTCTATAATTACATTTGAAATTCACAAATTTACTCAAAAGTTTGTGCCTTAAATAGCAATTCAAGCTCAAGTAGAAACTAAGGCTGGATATATTCATACTAATACCGTTGTTTCAAACATAGAAATCTATTCCATTATTACATTGTAAAAAGTATTGTTATGTCCTTCAGAACTGTTTGGCCCTCTCCTCTCCCTTCTGGCTTACAGTGATTGTGGAAGTCATCCTGACTTTAAGGTTCTTCTTGAGATCTGTCATGGTTTTATACTTTTGTTATTGGTATTCCTCATCATAACATCACGTAAAGCACAGGTAGCTCAAGAGTTAATACTCCAGTTCAGTGGACTGATGGACTGACAACTTTCCGGATACCTGTTCTCAGAAGAAAAGAAGAACTACATATCCCAGGGGACTTCATGGTCAGAGAGGAAGATAAGCCATGGGAGGAAGTCACAGAATTCACTCTCTAGCTCTCTTGCTCACTGCCTGGCAGTGTGTGGGTGTGCTCCCCAACTGTGCGCCTTCAGTTCAAAGTAGGCTTTTCAGTTTTGGACACTCTTATTTTGTTTGATTTTATTAGCCTCAATTTCAATTATATTGTATTATATTGTGTTATCTTGCATTCCGTTATCATATTTAGTAAAATTAAGTTTTCCTCCTTATATCATTGCTGTTGATTGATTCTGATTTTGGGTCCAGCTCCCATCTTCCTACCCTTCCCCTTTTCCCTTCCCATTTTTGGGCCAGGGGGCCTATGGGCCTGCTCTCCCCTGTCATGGGCACAGATTATCTAGATAACTCTGTGACAAGATCAAGACTAATCACAAGCACAACTTACTCTCTTCACTACTTCACCATCTACAATACCTGTTTGTTAAATACCTGGCCTTAAAACCATGTAATACTTCTGCAATAGAACTTTTCATTGGATTCTGTACTCTGAACACAGGTATCATGATGCTGTTGACATTGTCGAAGGCAAATGTTGGGTAACATGTTTGGAAGACGGTAGTTTACTAAGACACAGTCTGAATCAGTTTTACAAAAACAAATGAGAGACATGAGGTGCCCTTTCTCTGTACCATTCAAACATCTGTAGCTGGAGCGTCCCTGGCATGTTGGTTTTGAACAGCAAACCTTTATCTGTGTTTTATATTTGCCTTTTGGTAGATTATAGCCACATTTCTGAAATGAAGATTCAAGTTTTTGTGCTTTTGCTGCAGTCAGTTTCATTGACCTTCAGGACTCTTTGTCCTTACAGACTCAGGTCCCTTTTGGATGCATATTGCAAAGTATCTGACCTCATGGAAGAAAGGAAAAAAAACAGAACAGTGATATGTAGAAAATGTGTGAGGAAAAAAGTCCAAAAGCCAAGAAAAGAATGAAATTTTATGAGGTGTGAATGAAGGAAATTACTCTAAAAATTTTTATAATGTTACAGACTTTAAGCAAAAAAATGCATGTTTTCTCTAATAATCTAAACATGCTAATCTTTAACATGTAGTTAACTCCCTGAAAAAATAATTTAATTTGTTACTATATGGAGAAATTTCCTAAAAAGAGCTGTAGTGGCCGGGCCACACTGAACTTAATCATGATCTGAGACTGAAGAGAGAACTGCATTCAGTCTGCGGCAGCACATTGTAACAAACTTAATTCAGAGATTCAGAACTTATGTATCTTTTTTCTTTTATTTTCTTTTTTCTCTTCTTTTTCTTGAATCTTCTCTGTAGTCATTGGAGTGAATATAAAATGTGTCATTCATTTCAATCTGAGAGATGTAAGAGAGCATTGCTGAAGAAGTGTTCTGTTTTATCCTTAAATAGAGCAACTGATATAGGTTCTCATCTGGCATGTATACTGTCATTCTTAACTGGATACAGAAGTATAATCATACTCCTCTCACCTTCCTATTGATCTTTACAATAGAGTGAAAGTCTTAACCTTTAGAGTTTATCACAATCGCTTTTCTTGCCTTATCAATTCTAGTGGGTTGAGCTCTCTCTATCTGCTTTGAGATATTTACCTATCTTCTTGCTTTCTCACATTTCAAGAAGTCTGTCTGTTGCAAAACTCTCATTAGAACAGTCTATATTATTATTTTTGGGGCTTCTAATATTTTTGAAAAACAAGTAGCTACGCTCTCCGGGAATTAAAATTATGTCTTGAAAGGGAACAATCCTTCTTCAGAAAACTTTATGTCTCAAGATAGATGATTATCTCCAGCCCAATCCCTTCCTTCACATCCCAATTGCTGTTTTTCTGCTATATTTCGATTTCGTATTTGATCACACTGTCACCAGAACATTTAGTTTTATTTAAATGCAACAACATAAACTTTGCTAGTCTGGTTTTTGTTCATTCGTTTGTGCAGTTGCTGTCATCTACAATTTTATCAGCCGTCAAAATCTAATTGAAATGGCAGCGCTTCATGCAGTCACCCAATAACTATGAAATAAATAGATTGAAAATTCAAATGCATTTGAAAAAAAAAGAACAAAACAAAAGCAAAAAAAAAAAAAAAAAACAGCCCATAAAGAAACATAAACAGAAAAAGCTAATTAAAGAGTCCCTCTATGATTTTTTATTTTTATTTTTAAATACATGTTTATCTTGGGACATCACTTCTAAGCTCCAGAGGTAGATTACTATACGTTGTTCCTGTATTATGAAAAGAAGTATGACTGGATGGAGTTATTGAGGAAAATTGTTTTAGTAAATGCACCATCATTTCACCACCAAAACACACTTTGCTTTCTCTTTGGAGAACTCCTACAGTAATACACACACGACAGTTAATAATAGATTATAAAAAGCAGTGCCCTTTATCATCTAAACACCAAATCTTTAGAGGCTTGCAAATAGAACAGTCTGTTCTGTGATAGTAGAAATGTGACGTCAGAAGGCTGTTCTGCTCCTTGTTTGAAATCTGATCATGTTATTTCATATACTCCACTCCCTATCTCAAAAAAAATCAGGGCTGTAAATTGTCCACAGACAACAGTTTTACCTTAATGGACACAATATAGCTGTAGCGTATTTAAACTTTTGAAAGAAAGGGTAACGGAGCTCTCAAAATAAGCCCTGGTCATGAGTGTATATATATATATAGTCCTGTGATGGGTTGGCATAGCAACTATTTCTTAGAACTCTGTTGCTGCCTAAGTAAACAGCGAAAGCACTGAGCATGTCTCTGCTAAGCTGTGTCCGTCTGTAGTACAAGCATATCAGAGCTGAATGTTTTCCTCCACAGATGGGGATATTTACTGGTGTTCACCTATACTGCTTTTGTTGCTGGTGTTTCTCCTGTAAAACCTTATTTCTCACAGTTGTTTGTGGTGTCATTAAACATTCTAATTCAAGGTAGGTTTTTTTCTTTTTTTTTTTTTTTTTTTTTTTTTTTTTTTCCCCCAGTCCTGAATGGAGCTTAGTATAAGCAGTCTCAGAATAGACTCCTTTTTATGATCTGGGTTTGTTTAATTTTTTAATAGAATATTTACAGAGATCCAACAACAAAAGCTAAATGTGAACATAAATTAGTCACGGCAATCACTTAAATGAGCGGCGTACCAGATTGCACGTATCATGAAAAGCTACTTCATAAATCAGTCTTTTCATGTTTATTTGTGGCAATTTTTATTCAATAATTACCCTAATATATATTTATGTGGTCATAGTTTAACCTGCCAGCCTTTCTTTACTGAAAAACATGCACTCAGATGTATGCCATCTGATCCTGAAAAACAAATAAAACTTATAATCCTTTTAATGAAGATTCATTTATGAATAGTTTATAATGAGTTTATAAAATGAATCATTTTTAATAAAATGTAACTGAGTTATATGTGGCCTGTAATGATTTCTAATATCTATCAACATGGCTGTAACTATCAGCAACATACGGTACTGATGTCTGCAATACACTGGTAAACTGTTAATAAATACTTCATAGTTGCTTATAATCAAATCATTAGTATTTGTTATTGATGGATGCAAATTATCTACTATTCAGTTATATTGTTTAGAAAAAGATTAACTGCTTTACTTAATAATCTCAACTATTTATCCAAATTTAATAAATGAAATAATGTAGCAATTAGTAAACTTTAAGTGCCTTATTCCCAGAGTGGAACCACATCTCTTTGATGAGATTTCTCTGAACATTTTGTTCTGCACCTTTCTCCCACGTGGACTTGACAATTTATGCCATCATGGCTCAATAGCACTCTCTTCTCTCCATTCTTCTTCCTTCATTTGTTCCTTCGTTTGTTTATTTCTGGGGAACCTATCATAGATCCTTTGCTTCTTCTGTTTCTCAGGAAAATGTAACGCATGGGAAAAAACACTCGCCCCATCTGAGAGCACATCTAAGTGTATATGGCACAGAGGATAGGTGGGAACCAAAATTTCTCTCCAACTGCTCCAGTCTGTTTGGACATAACATAGGATGCAATGCCCATTTGAGTACTTCAGTACAGAGTTGAAAGTAACTGTGATAGTGCCTTATGGTGAGATTTTGCTTTCACTAGCGTCCTTCAGTAAACTGCCTTCATAATGAGGGGAAAGAAATAGGAATCTGTTAAGAAGCATATCAAATCTCAAAATGTGTGACGAGACAACATTTCTGAGTGCTTACCTCTCAGGCTTTTGAATCATAGAATCACAGAATGGCCTGGGTTGAAAAAGACCTCAAAGATCATCTACTTTCAATCCCCCTGCTATGTGCAGGGTTGGTAACCACTGGACCAGGCTGCCCAGAGCCACATCCAGCCTAGCTTTGAGTGCCTCCAGGGATGGATGCATCCGCAACCTCTTTGGGCAACCCGTTCCAGTGTGTCACCACTCTCTGTGTGAAAAACTTCCTCCTAATATCTAACCTAAACCTCCTCTGTCTCAATTTAAAACCATTCCCCCTTGTCCTATCACTTTCCATCATTGTAAACAGCTACTCCCCTTCCTGTTTTTATGCTCCATTCAAATACTGGAAAGCCATAGAACTTGTCAACATTCTTTGAGTTGATACTAAATATTAAACGAACAAAATTATGTAACATGAGTGACATAATTAGTATGGGGTTCAGTTTCAGGCTAAATTTGGTTGTGTATAATATATTTACACATCTATATGTGCATCAGATGTGCTGAATTCCATCATTTGAGAGCTGCCTATCAATATACCAACCTGGAGACTAGAAAGCAGTTAATCCTATGCAAAGTAGGTGTATATATTTGGTCAGATGAACAGTACTCAGGACTTCACTGGCTGTATTGACTGCAATTCCACCTCCTTTAATAGGATCTCATGTATCTGACTTGCATGTGGACGCTTACATTTACAGAAAATATTTAGATATCTGAGCTTTACTACTGCTGCCTGATTAAAACATTATAATGAAGGAATGGTCTATGTGGCCTGCAAAGAAAATGTCTCATTACAATTTTGACTGAGGACTTTTGCCAAGCCTACTGGGATTTTGTGTAATTTCATTGCTTTTTATCTACTATTGTCTTTCATTAGAATAAAAACTTTTAGCTGGCATGCTAGATAGATAAGTTTCTGTTTCATCATTGTTACTGCTGAGTTTTTGCATTCTTGTTGTATGGCTTCAGTGAATATCTGAAAGAATTTATTTTTACTGACCTTGGTTTTATAATTCAATTGACTTTATATGTGATGTTCATCTGGGCAGTTCCAGTGTTCTTGGGAAGCAGAGAAATCTTCTCCAATGGCATCTGGCTCTCCTGACAGAGTATGACAAAATGATGGATGCAAACACTTGTGAATCTATGTCTTGTATCATTTGTTCTTAGATATTCTGTAGCCCCTACCTTAAAAATGTCATATAACAGACTGAGCCGATGCTTCTGTCTCTCCGCATTTTCTACTTTAGTATCAGGCTAGGGATTTCACGTTCTTGTTAAGTTGCTGTAGATGAGCACTGCAAGGCTGCACTGGATAAGAAATCAGCAGTGTATTTGTCAGTCTCTTTCATGCTTACACTTTGCAGTTTCAGTAGCATACACTAAAGGCTTTCTGTGACTGACAGAATTCTTTAAAAAGTACTCCCAAGTGATTTATGGATACTTTCTACTGGGATGGTTTTCCTATCTTTGACCATTTTCTTCAACTTTTTATATGCAAACTCTGTTATAATACACTGCTTTTCAATTTTGATTTATTTTGATTTAGGCAATGCTAGTAATCCTAGATATGACAACCTCAGGCTGTCTTTTCTGTAAGAACTCTGCCCCGTGCCTCATCACATTGGGAATAAAGAAACAGAGTAGTTTCATCATTCATATTTCTGTTTTGATACATCTACTGGCTGTTTCATTGAATTAATTGTCATATGACATCTTCATTCGGTAGTAACATCAAACACTTGCACATATGGTGGAGTTTTTTGTGTATTGTTTGTTTATTTTCCATTAATGTATTTTGTAATCACTTGTAGACTTTGAATAATTAGTATTTCAAATATGGGCATTTTCCACTTCGTGCTTACTTTCTTAGACTTACAATACTGAGAAAAAAGAAGACTGGTATATGTAATCAGTACAGAGGTGAATGCTGCTGATCATGATGTCATTTTGTTCTTAAGTGTATTTTATCTGACTTCCCTGTTCCTTTATCATACAAAGGTAGTTATGATTAGGGTCTAGTATACTGCAGTGTTCTCCAGTGTCAACTACATCTCATCTTTGCTGGACTAATCGTCATCCAGTGAATCTTCTCAGACAAGTTCGTATTAACTTCTGTTCCACAGAATGTGGTGAGGTAGTCACTTTTGTTATTTGGTAGAAATTGCCAACATGTATCTCTGTATTTTGAAGTTTGGCACTAGATATTTTCCTGTAATTTTTATTTTTTTCTTTTGCCAAGTCAGGTAATATTTCATGCCTGTACATATTTCACAGAGAGTCTTTTCTGTAATTTATGTAAATATTATTGATCTTGCCCGAACTAAATTTATGATTAACTTGTTTTATCTGAAAGAATTATTCTGATGTTATACAAGGTGCTTGAAATTCCAGCATTTATACTTTTCTTTCAGTCTGATCCTCAGTTGATAATGCAAATTCCATAATTGGCTTTTAATATAGACTTTCCTAATTGCAATTTTCTTTGTTTATGCAGCACTGAGGAGATCTTCGTATAGTGAACTTGCTGTCTATCTGCCTTTAATTTTCCTGTATTTCCTAAACCTGATGTCTTATCTTTGCAGTTGATTGAAGACTGAAGACCACATTTTGCAAACCATTTTGATTTTTGCTGATTTCCACTGCATTACTGTGATATACGTGTGTGTAGGGGAAGAGGAGGGTGGAGGGGGGAAGGGGGAGGGAGGGGGAGAAGATTATTTGAATCAATACTTGCCTTCTTTTTGATTTAGTGTATCAGTTTCTCTATCTTGCAACTACTGTATATGTCCTCACAGGCAAAGCATTGCCTCCACCAAGCTTTAAAATCTTCCTTTTAACCTTAGTATCTCTTTTAGTTATATTTTCTGATTGTTTATTCTTTTATAGTATTTTGGTCTTTCTTCCACTGACATTTTCATACATTCTCAATGCTGGTCAGTAAATTACCTCTCTATCTGCTCCATTAAAGCTCTGTACTTGGTTGTGCCAAGTCTTCTGCGTTTGCAAGTGTTGCTTTCTGTAGACTTTCTTTGGCAAACTTGGGTATTTTAGTTTCATCAGCTGTGGGTTTTTTTGTTTGTTTGTTTGTTGTTTTTTTTTTTTTTATTATTATCTCTATTACTGATTTATCACACGCTAGTTTATCTCTGTGTGTTGAATTTCCTCAAGATGCATCAAAGTCCCAATGCAGTCAGTCAGTCACTACTCCCAGCGCTTCTGTCCCTATGCAGAATGGAGGAAAGAAGCAGAAAAGCAACAATGAGAAAAACTCATAGATTGAGATAAACACTATTTAATAAATGAAGGAAAAGCATAAGAAAAGAAACAAGAGTTGTTAAAATAATTACTCATCAACTCTTCATTTCCTGTTATTGAGGAAATGCTCATGACATCTATAAGTTTATTAAAATTTTTATAAAGGTCTAGGATTTTCTCCAAAATACATAAATTCTATGAAAGCCTAAGGCATGCATGCCTTATCCCCTTCTCATGCCTTTGACCCCAAATGAAAGAAATCTGCATTTGCAAGAAGAATCATGGTTCCCAATCTGTTTTGTCTTTCAGTTTGAACAATCAGAGGAAAGGATGAGGTGGCATAATCTTGGCCTCCAATCTAGCATCAGTCTTACTCTACAAGGTTTTTAAATGCAGCACTTCACAGTTTTTCCCTGTATGGGCAAAAGACTGCATAGTTAGCAGAGGAAATTATTCTCATGCAAAGAACTCAGTGCTTTTCTTTCTCTTAGTTTATTATTATTATTATTATTATTGTTATTGTTTTTGTTATTGTTGTTGTTTTTCTATGTGATTTCAGATTTCTGTAGGAACTCATTTTTGGTGCAAAGTATTTATTGTTAAAGAAGAAGAGTGGAAGAAAGAAAGAAGTGGAGGAGAAAGAGAAAAACAGAGTAGAAAGACAATAATTGCAGGTTTAATTCTTACTTCACTTAATCTGTTGTTTCCTACCAGTAACCTTATGGAAGAGGAATTTTTAAGATCCTACTGATTACAGTATAGAGCCACTGTATCAGAAAGATATTTACCTTTATAAAAAGGAATATGAATCCAAGATCTGAACTGAATAATTTGATCTAATAACTTACTGGTCTTACTACTTGTAGTCCTTGTTTATTCAATATGGAAAAAAATATCTTGCTTTTTTGCAGAGGTGTTAAAAGCTTTCAGTTATGTTTGTAAATAGCATTAATATCCTTATCTGAAAAGTATACAGAAATAATAAAAGATTAACGTATTTTTACAGCTCAGGTTTTTGTCTTAAGTTGAAGCATTCTTTGTACTAGACAATATGATGAAAGATTGAGTATTTTTATTGAAAAACTAAATGCATTGAACACTG
The DNA here is from genome assembly GCA_037305975.1 of Chrysolophus pictus. Lineage (NCBI taxonomy): Eukaryota > Metazoa > Chordata > Aves > Galliformes > Phasianidae > Chrysolophus > Chrysolophus pictus. The sequence goes on along the minus strand of CM074576.1, from coordinate 34,184,545 downwards.
AGAGCTATCAAGCAGTTGCCCTGCATACAGTATGACTATATCAATAAAGACTTCAATGTGCAGGTTTCTTGCTTGCACGTGGTGTATAATGCTGATTGTAGATTATTTTGTGATCATAGATTCCAACTGTTCTGAAGGAGGTAGTTCTATGCATGATATTGATATGCTGTACATTAAAACTCTCATAGTTTCCATTTAATACTAAAAAATAAGAATTACTATTCTCTATCAATATCAACAGTCTGAAGATTCATTTGTTTCCTTTTCACAGCATTCAGAACGCAGAAATATAGACAAAAGAAAATCTGGGGAAAATTACAATCTAAGAAAATCACATCGAAAGTTTCTGTACTATTACTTCTGAAAGAATGTATTGATTTCACTGTCTGGGAAACAATGCCAAGGAAGAGCTTTTGTAATGATGTACATTAGAATCTTCTAGTGCAAGTAACAGCAAGTTCAGAAGTGAAAGTTCAAATTTTATCCCATCGCTATAGAAAGATCTAGAGTGGAAACAAAACTGACAGAGTTTAATTCCTGTAGCTTTTTTTTTTTTTTTTTTTTTTTTTTGTGGCTGTATTGCTAATAATCTGCAAACCTTTCCTATAGCCCAAGAAGCAAGTAAAAGCAGAGTGAAGTGTAAGAGACCTGTTGAATTCTTGATGGCTAAGGTCAGATAATGTTCTGTATACAGCTATGCAATGAAGTTAAAGAATAGAGGTGCTGCAGGCAAGTAATAGAAGGGATGGAGGGGAAATGCTATAAGGGTCTTGCCTGAGGTGCTGCAATGGCTTATAGGTTAGATGTTGATACAGACTGAACATGCCTGGGGCTAGAAAAGAAAAGATAATGTTGAGCTTTACAATGCCTAACTTTTATGCCTCAGACCCTGGACTGCAATCTAGGCCCTTAGTGCATTGTGTATGGAGACAGATACCTGAGGAATATATTCACATGAAGTAGAATAGTGTGTGGATAATATCTGGAGGCAATTCATAAAGAAACACAGAAGAAAAGGATGATTCTGAATGCCTTCCTATTGCTAAACTGGAGCTGTGTAGGCTGTGTTTTTCCCAACTGAAGCTACTCTTGGGCATGAAGTTTATAAAACAAACAAGAATTCTGTATGAATTCTTCTTTTCAGAGAAATCAGAAATTGCATGGAAGGACTAACATTTAAAAACACAGATTGTCAAATGCTGAGAGTACAAGAAAAGTTGGTTAAGATTCAGGTATATGATGGTCTCATGGAACAATCATGAGGAAACTATTGCATGATGTACAAAACTTCTCATAGATTCACGTATTTAAGTAGCAGTTTATATTGGAGACATTCCTTGACGAGAGTCCATCAGGTTGGTGTGTCATATCCTGCAGAGTGGAATTGTGCAGAGTAAACTCAGTTGCCAGAAACAGTGCTTTTGACATCTTTGGCTGAGCTTGTGATCCTAGCCTCTCAGCAGAGCTGGTTACCTTAAAAGTATGCTGAAAACTTCTCTTAGTTAAGGGATAACAGTGATGAGGCTGTTCCAAGGATTTTGTACCACACTCTATTGTTTGCTGGAGACATGCCTGAAATGTCTTGGTTCCTCGTTGACTGCTCCATTAGGCTAGTAGACATTTTCATACTGATTTTGTTGGAAGCTGCTCAGTGCTTTAGGAAAGTATACTAACTGTGCTTTTTTGTTATGTGTTGGATTAATTGGTATTTTGGGATTCCCACAAATATACACTCTATATACACTTTATGGGGTGTAGATTTACAGTATGAAAGTATACAGATACCCACTACTGGAATATTACCCTCTCTACTCCAAAACTATTGATTTGACAACATTAGAAATCAAATTTCATTGGGTAAATGAAAGCAGGCTTTCGTTAAGGCTTCATTTTTACCCAATCATAGAATCATAGAATCATAGAATGGCTTGGTTTGGAAGGGACCCTAAGGATCATCAAGCTCCAACCCTCCTGTCACAGGCAGAGCCAGCAACCTCCAGTAAGAAACTGAATAAGATCTTGCCACATTAACTGCAGAATTCATTATTAAAGTATAAACAGTCTTTAAACACAACCTTTAATACCACCAACAGCAGTAAGGTTTGACATTATTGTTTATACTGAAAGAATTTAATTTTCTGATCATTTTGTTACCAGTCTGTCTCTCTTTTTGTTTAAAATCTGATAGGGCCTTGGGGATGAGTATCTGTAGCACTGATGGAGAGCTGCAAATACTGTTTCTTTGCATGGAGACCTTGGTTTTCTTGGTATTTTTGAAAGATAGACTCTTGATCAGACTAGCAGGGATCTATTGATTTATGCCCTTATGCTGAGCTCCAGATAAAGCCAGGCTACATTCTATTGGCATTATTGAAAAAAAGTTGTTACATTCTTATGTGGAAATAAATTTTGTGAAGAAAGATATATTAAAAGAATTTTATGTGATGTTACTTCTAAAATTTATAGCTATATAAATATAAATACAGCTACTCAGCATATAGGGTGAGAATGACTTATGTAATGCATACAGTCCCACCAACAGTCCTGCTGTTAGTACATATATTTTTATAATAATTGCTACTCACACACACGTATTGTATTAGTTTATCATTTTTGCCTGTATGTTTGTAAAGGTATGGAATTTGGGGTGAAAAATTCTCTACAAAAGTATCCTGTCTATGCTAATGTACTAGAAGGTGATTTAGAAGAAACTTTTTTCGTTAGTTTACTCACCAGTGGTTTCTAAATTTCCCTTCTATGATAGAACAGTTGATATTCTGCTAATATTTTTGCTCATATTTATGGTGAAATATTGGAATAACTGAAAACATTATCCACCAAGTGCTACTGTGAGATATTAATGACATATGTAGAGGTTATCCTAAAACAAGTTGGTCGGCAGAGATTTGCTTCAGTCACGTTATAGTTAAAATATGTCTGTAGTACTTCAGCTCAAACTACCACATTATTTTATGTGAGAATCTGAAAAGTATAAGAACTGCTTACACCTTTCTCACATAAATAAAAGAAGGATCAGTATAAACTCTGGAATGATTTTCTTTCTTTTTCTCATGGCATTAAATAACACTGGAAAAATTGTGTTGAGTTTCCTTTAATGGGAAATGTTTGGGCTTATATTTTGAGTGAAATGAAAAGATCTACAAATGTCTCCTCAAGAGTAAAGATAAGTTGTGTCCTGAAAATTAAGGTTCTTTTCCCTCTTCAGAAATTTAGATTTTTTAGAATCTATTTAGCATTTTTTTTTCATATTTTCTCATTTCAAAAAAGAAAAATACATTAGAATGTCTTTCTCCTTTCTAAATCCAGCATATTCACTCGAGCAATATTAATGTGTAGCTTAAGTTATCTCAAAACTTAGGTTTTAGTCTAATGCTTTTTTTTTTGTCTTTTTTGCCTCAGAAGAGTTGCTCAGCTATAATTTGTACTCACAGGTTTCTCCAGAGATATTAAATTGCTGTTGGTAAAAAATAGCTCATTTAGATAGTGCAATGCCTTATTTGCCTTATTCTGATGAAACTGTTCCATTGCTGAAAGCATCTGGGACAAAATGGAAGACTTTTAGTGTTCATTATTTGTTTCTTTTCGGGAAAGTTGAAAAGGTCCAGGCTGATAAAGAAGATTTCTTGGAAAAATATTTATGTGCAAAAGATTTATGTATGAGAGCCTTTTAACTTGTTAAAAGTTAGTTGCTCATCATCTCTTGTTTATTTATTTGAACTTGCCTTTATACACTTTTTTTTTTTTAACTGCAATTTTCTAGCATGAAAGGTGGTTTTAGTTTCTTTTCTTTTTCTTTCTTTTTTTTTTTTTTCACAATACATTTGCATAAAAATAAATTGTCAAGATGTAATGGTGTCATGCTTCATTGATGATTTACCAAAATTTAACTGTACCATAAGCCAGAGACTGATTCTACAAGCTATCTCAGAATAAGCAGTATTTTCAGATGTTTTCCAACAGGGAAAAGAGCCTTCCATAACTTTAAAAAGGAAAAACAATAAAAAATTGTTTCAACTCTTCTAGCCCTAAAGGATTCTATATTGCATGTACATGACTACATCAAATTTCTCAGCAATTTTTTTTTTGAATTTGCAGCCAAAACTGTATGTCCATATGCAGATATTACTGTGTTAAGTACAGTATGCTTGGCAGGAATCGGTACAGTATACACAACCATCTAGTCAGCTGTAATATCCATTTGCAAATCTGTCTCAGATTTGCACTAAGAGTGCAGGAGCAATACATTTCTTCAGTTAACATAAACAAATCTGTGCCTGATCTGTGCTCCATGTGCTGTTCCTCCCAAGTCACAAACATGAGTTCTTTTTCTAACTTGGCTTTTGTTTTTGCTGTATGAAGTAAACACTGGTACCTACCTCTCAAATATTATCTCCAAACATTGTCTTAAGTTTTTGTAGTCCCAAATGGTCTTCCTGTATGTTTTTAAAAATTTTACATATTTTATCCATGTCTAATATCATTAAAGAGAGTTTCGTGAGAGAGCTGTCTTCAGATAAGACTAGTGATTAGGGATAACCACTCATATCTTTAGACTGGTGATCATTTTCTCCAACTTCCTCATCTGAGAAATAATCTGAGAAACCTGACCTCCATATATTTCTAGACCGACTTTCTAATGTAATTTTGATGTACCAATATCTTGTACTTGAATCTACTCCGCCTTGCTGCCAAATGTTTCACAAAGCGTATTTACAGCCCTTAATACTTTCTTGGATTTGTGTTTCTGTAATCAAATAAATAAATATTATTTGGAGAATGGGACCTACTTGTTCCACGTTAGTTACCTAACTGGCAACTACATTTTATCAGCTAATGAAGCAGTTTTCTAAAAAGGCATGCTTCACTTTCCTGTAGTCAATAAAAAGCGGTGGATGCCTGTGAATGCCTCCAGAGGGAGATCCTGCCTGCTTAAGTTTCACATGCCTAAGTTTTAACAAAACATGTCAAAACAAACAGTTTGTTTTCAGCTAATCCTGGCTTCCTGCAATTAAAGAGATGAGCCATACTATCCCCATTTACTTAGGCTACAGTCTCCCGTGTTTGACTGTATTGACATGTAGGTTTCATTAACACTCGTGACTCATTAGTCAGGTTTGTCCAGACTGCTCTTATGGTACTAGATGTTTATCTGGAGGCAACTTAATTTCCATTTCACTGCCAAAGCACCTTTGTACCAGGGAATCTTTTCATAAGGTCTTTGAAAGTATTTACGAAGATTTGCAAATAAATGTCTTTGGCTTTCTTTCCACAGTAGCACTCTTGTTCTCATTATAAATGCTCTTTCATGCTTTACCACTCCAAGGATTCCTTGTATCTCTTCCTTGTCATTTTGGGTTGGCATGATTACAACAGTCTTAACCACATCAAAAGCAAAATTGCAGTCTTTTCTGGCATATCATGTTTTTCAGGTTCATTAGTCCCAGAAATTTACATGTTTGATTGTTTAATTTGAAATCAGTTACTCTGTGGTTGTTTTTTATTACTTTTCCAAATCTTTTCAGAAGTGTGGATAAAATTCTTTAGTGCCTTTTTTTTTTTTTTCCTGAACATTAGAACATCAAGTTTGTCAGTTGTAGAACTTTCTGTGCAATTGGAATCAAATGACAGAGTAAAGGTAAGCTTTTTAGTAAAGGAAAAGCCAGAAATCTTTTTATATTTATGGTAAAAATTCATATTTGGATTTGCTAAATTCTTCATTGTTTCTTTTCCTGTTTTCTTTTTACCTTTTTAAAAGACTCGGTCAGTTATTTTTATCTATACTCAGATCAAGGGTTATGATTTACCTGGACTTGTGCAAAATGTTTGACACTGCCCTGCATTACATCCTTGTCTCCAAATTGGAGATACATTAATTTGATGTATGGATCACTCAGTGAATAAGAATCTGGCTATGTGGTTGCACTTAAAGACTTGTAGTGTGTGGCTTGATGCCCAAGTGGAGACCAGTGGTGAGTGGTGTGCCTCAGGGGTCAGTATTGGTATTGCGATTTAACATCCCTGTCTATGACATAGACAGTGAGACTGATGCACTCTCGGCAAGTTTGTGGATCATAGAGTTGCAGTTGAAATGCTGGAGAGAAGGGATGAAGTCTAGAGGACCTTGACAAACTTGAGTGATGGAAAAATATGATTCAACAAGGCCAAGGGTAAGGTCCTGCACCTGGGTTGGGGCAGTCCCAAACATGAATACAGGCTGGACAATGACTGGATCAAGAGCAGACCTGTGGAAAAGAACCTGGTGGTATTGGTGACAACAATGAGCCATCAATGTGAGCTTGCAGCTCAGAGAGACAACCGTTTCAAAAACAATGTGATCAGCAAAGCAAGGGAGGTGACTGTCTCCTTCTACTAAGCTCTTGTGAAACACCACCTGGAGTGCTGCATTTAGCTCCTGGTATAAGAGAAAGATGGACCTGTTAGAGTAATTCCAAAGTAGGTTCATAAAGGTTATCAGAAGGCTGGATCACCTCTCCTGTAACAATTAGCTGAGAGAATAAGGGATTTTTATCCTGGAGAAGAGTAGTTTCCAGGAAAACGTTATTGCAGCCTTTCAGTATTTACAGGGGGCCTATGGGAAGAATGAGGAGAGACTTTGAAAAAGAATAATGATTTTAAACTAAAAAAAGAGTAGATTTAGATTAGATATAAGGAAGAAATTCGTCACCATGAGGGTGGTGAGGCACTGGAACGGATTGCCAGAGGAACTGTGGATGCTCCATCCCTGGAATTGTTCAAGGCCACGTTAGATAAGGCTTTGAGCAACCTGGTGTAGTGGAAGGTGCTCCTGTCCATGGCAGCAGGGTTGTAACTAGACAATCTTTAAGGTTGCTTCTAACCCACACCAGTCTATGAATCTATGATTCTATGAATCTATGACCCTTCAATATCCAGTAAATTTACTCACCAGGTGGTCAATCTAGTCACTTTATTATCTCAGAGCATGTAGTTTATTCTTGATTTATTTTTATCAATTTGGAACAGTTGCTTTTTTTTTTTTTTCTTGGAGGATAATCTCAATCTCAAACTTTTGGTCTCTTCTACCTTCAATCAGTGCAGTACTGTATAAATATAAGGTTTCTGCACTGGTTGTATTAAACTATTTTTAAATCTGAGCATACACAAACTTTCTTCTTTTACTTACCAGACAAAGTTCACTTTCAGACCATTTAGGATAATTATAACAAATAGTAATAATAATTATCATAATCCTTTATTAAAACAGATAGTTGAAAAAATATCATCTTTCACTGCAAATTCAGCTATTTGTCACTGTCCAAAACACTGAGAGTAAGTATGAGAATATGCCCATATAGATGAAAGACTTTTGCTGGCCTTAGTTTTTGAAGATACATGCATCTGTGAACGAGAGATGCACTGTGTGAAAGAAGTCCAGACAAAAAGATAGGCAAAGCTCAAAGTAAGGATCAGATGCATTTGAACAAATCCTGAGAATGCAGTCTGAGAAGAATATAAGAATAAAAGTATGTGAGAAAAGTTTTGGTTGAAAATAACACCAACAAAAGATGAGAGAAAGTGTTTATTGTATTTTTTCTTTCCTTTATTTATTCCTAACTTCCTTATGGAGACAAGAATGGAAAGCATCTTTAAAAATAAGCAAGATTACAGTAAAGAAACCTCTGTCTCTGTTTTCATTTCCTTTTTGAGAGGGAAAAAATACTTACATCCCCTTATTTAGTAGAAAAAGAAACAGACTCACATGCATCTACAGCTTTCTAATGCCTATGCTGTCTAAAGATAAATGTCAGAAAACAGTCTGACTGAAGTGACACATGTTCCTTAGACTTCTGTGCTTATTTACAGACTAACATTATGAATTCACTATTTATTTCTTACCCCATAATAAAATCAGTGTGTCCAAACATTGTTTATTTTTCTGTACTGGTCTAGAAGACTATATCAGCCACGAGATGTAGGCACAAGGACATGAATTACGGAGCTATTTTTTCTCTATACAATACCTTCCTATTATAAACATACCTATGCATAGCATTTGGCCTCAATTTATTTTTATGTCTCTTGTTTATTGTTAATAACTATTATAAAATTGTAATAAAAACTTTTTTTTTCTTCAAATTTTCACATAGGAACATATCATTTCTGTCTTAAATCCTCATAACAACAATAAAAAAAAAACACACTTGCTAAGTAGTTTCTTTTATTTTGGAGTCTGGTCAATTGAGATCCTTCACTAAGGAAGACAAGAAAGGTAAAATGACTCTTGCTTCCTTTTCATAAACTCACAGTGGACCATGCTAGTAAAACTGGGAAGGCATTTATTAAATGTAAGATTCACTCTCTGCTTTGTCAGCCTTCTACATATGACCTTATATATATATATACTGCATGTATATTGTTTCCTTCTTACTTTCTTTGAAGGTCTAGCTTTGGAACACTGAAAGCTAATTTAGTTCTTTGCATACTAACTACTTGTCCCTGTGCTAGCCAGTGTTTTCCATGTTTTATTTCAAAACAAAAATGTTTTATCTTGTAAGTTGGAGCTTCATATCTCCATATTCAACCTAAACAGTCCTAAAAAACAAAAATTGAGACACTGTGATGCATACTGTGGCAAAAAACTCTTTACAGCTCATGAGGGAATTAGGTGTATAAAGAGAAGAATGTTCAACAAGGAGAACTTCTGGTTGAAATGTGACTTCACCATAACCTCTAGTAATGGTTACATGGTTATAACATACCGCTAGCACCTTTCTCTTCTCCCTTCCTTCTGCCCACTGACAAAAGATGGGAGCTTTTTTCCCATGATTAATTGCATACATGAACATGTCTGCACTCACCTTTTGCTGGTATGTTTGCATTAATGAAAGTGTGTTGTGTTTTTGCACAGATCCAACACTATCAGTTTTTATGTACGTTGTGTTACCTACCATGAAAAATAGGTGGATTAATTTTAGTGTATAGAATTTCTGGAAAGCAATATTTATAGATGATATTGTCTTAAAAATATAATTTGGAACTGACTTAACTCAGGCAGATTACTGCATTTCATTTGCTATTTGGGAATTTTTCATCTGTTTTCTTGAAATTTTATTTTGTGTGAACACAGATCTATAGAAAATTCAAACTTATTCAGATCTCACTCTTCGTAGATCTTTATTTTCTAGCTTCAAAATATGATGTTAGGTATTTTCAGACATCAAGTAGCACTGGCTGGCATTCATAGAGGAATTATTGCTTTTGATGGGAGAATATTGTAAAAAATTGTATGAGGTGGATCTGCAGAAGCTGACATTAGCAACAGAAGATTATTTATCACTCCAGAATTTGTTAACAAACTTTCTGGTTGCAGAATTTAAGACATCAATTGTCTGGCTTGTGAGGGACAGAGCTGGCAATTGCTACACATGCAGTTCCCTACTTGTCTCTGCCAGTACACCATAATCTTGATTAGTGATACTGCCTGATATTCTACTCTTTCATGTCTCCTGAGTCCAGACTTCCAGTCATGCAGAACTGTGCCATATTTGTAGGTTCAGTGGGGTGTGACAAACAACTCATTTGAGACTAAAAGCAGTATTTGAATTCAGGTCTCCTGAGGTAAAAGGCTAGTTCACTTATGATTTCACTTATAATTTATGTTATCTAGCTCACTCATGACAAAGATGTTCTGCACCAGAAATGCCTTCACAGGTGTTAGTACAAGGCACCGTAGTTACAATTAATGCAACAGCATTATTAAATTTGATGTTGACATGTGTATTAGTAACCCTTGGACTGGCATAAGAAAATCACTCAGCTATATTTTAAAGGTTTAATTATATATGTGCATATTTGTGTTTGGTGTCTTTCACGCCCACAGTCAATTTTCCTTGCCTAATGCCTTCTGTCACATTGGTATTATAAAGCAGATGTTTATTATAAATTATACTTCTTTAATATATGAGTACGTAAAGATGCAAAGTGGGTTGATGAATTTTCAAGATTGTGTCTAACGAATTAAACTCCATATGAGCCTACAGACTCATTTGTGAAAGGATTACCTGAATTGTAATATCGTATAACTGAATACTTACACTCTGTTACAGAAAGAAAGCGTTTAGGAATTGTTGAAATACTGAAATGTATCAAGATAAAAGACTCTTAAACTTTCCTGTCATACTCAGTTCTTCTCTCCATTAATAATCTTACCATCAACTTACTCTGCTGTTAAAAATCTTCAAAAATTTTAAAAAATAGTGCTAAAAAACTGTTCTGTTGAACTGTTTACAAAATGTTCCACAGTTCTGTTAGTTTGTAAAGTGAAAAGAATGTAACAGAAACAAATCTAAAAAAGAGTGTTTTCTTATGAATGTCTCTTCCCATAACTGGAAGAAAAATGTACTCTCTCCTCCACTGATGGAGTGAAAATTTTCTGCACAGCTCTTTGTTTTAAAGGTACATTTTCACTCTCAGTAGCTTAAATTCTATCTCATTCTGAGAAAAAGGAAAAGTTTCACATAGTTAAAATTATATGCCATGGTATTTTGAAAATTAAAAAATCCCCGCAGTTATTGTAATTTAGTGTCATGGAGTAATTTCATCTACAAATCTGTTAATTGCTCTTTGACCCTCTTGTTAAGGTTAGCTATACTCGTAGCACAATAGACTTTAACCCTCTTTCTTTTCTCCAAGATTAGTACTTATAAGTAGCTTAACATATGTAAAAATAGAATGAATTATTCAGCAGGCAAGAGAAGAAAATGGATCCAAAATAGAATAAAATATTCACAGTTAATTGCAGAAAAAAAATTAACTGAGGATGCTTTATACAAAACCTGTTTCTTTCTTTCTTTCTTAGGGAAAGAGTAATATTCCTTGAATTCATATGTTTTGAGACCTACCAGGACAGTAACAGATGTACAACACAGAACAAACTTGCTGTGCTAAGGTGGTGGGCTAGATGACTTTTTCATATATCTTTCAGTGGAAAGACCCACTTTCTCCATTGCATTATATAGTGAGGAAATAAAATATTAGAATATTTCTTGAAAAACCCTGTTGCTTTTACCTTTTTTACATTTGTGCTTTCTTAGCTACTGAATTTTGGGATGCATTATATATTGGGTACTCTTGTGTTCTGATGTCTTCTCCCGCCTTTTCCTTTGATCCTGTTTCTTTTATGACTGAGATTTATATGACCAATTGGAGATGCCTGCTATGTGTCTGTCTATAACCGAACTTCTACAGCTCCTTCTAGAGAGAGTAACAGACTGACAGTACAATTTATCTCATCCCAGTGTAAACATTTCAAATAGGTCAGATGAAATATCTTTAAAATGCTATTTCCTCTCTATTGGCTGTAAAAAGTGACTGTGGTAAATTATAAAATAGTAGGTGTCAACATTTTGGTTATCTAAAAGCAAGTGACATGAATCTCACCTTGTTATCTACTTTCTTATTTAATATTAATTTCCATCTAGTTTCATTAACAAATGCAAACAGCATTGTTTCATATTGTGATTAAGGTGAGAAACTGATGAAACTTCTAAATGGAACTAGACAACTGAAACAATAGCTGTCACTTACAAGACATTTGAAATAAATGTCAGAGTGGAGAGATTCTCTTGGATACTCTGTTTTTAAGGTTCTGAAACTTCTGACAAAAAAGCAAAATCTTCTGAGAAAGAGAGAAGCTGCAACAAAGAAGAAATGGACCTGGTTTCAGTTAGCTGAGTAATATGAAATAGAGGAAATGCTAAAAGATTTTTGAAGCTGAGCATTACCTAACAAGAGCTTGAAGCAGTCCGCAAGGAAGCTGCTTCATTTGATTCTTGCTGTGTTCAGGGAAAAAGTGTTATATACATTTTATTGTACACAGACAAGATTGAATCATACATATCTGATGCCACCATCAATATAATCCTTTTACTGGTTTTGTTTACTCCCAAACAGTCTAAAATTTGATTAACTGATCAAGTCAAAACAATCTAATAATACACATGGGAACAGAATAGTTTGCACTGGCCCAAGTGCACATTTGAAAATAGTAATTTCCTATTAACTACTCGTTCTTGCCTCTTTCTTCTCCTATCTCAGCTCTGGAAAGGCCTGTGGTCTCTGGTGTCATTCCTCTGTTGATATACACACTAGCTGCATGAGTAGCAGTATGTTATTTTCATTTCAAAGTGACCCTCCAGATAGTATTTCTTCACCAAACCTGATGGATTATGATTGGTTTGTTTGTTTGTTTTTTCTTTTCTTTTCTTTTCTTTTCTTTTCTTTTCTTTTCTTTTCTTTTCTTTTCTTTTCTTTTCTTTTCTTTTCTTTTCTTTTCTTTTCTTTTCTTTTCTTTTCTTTTCTTTTTTTCTTTTTTTTTTTTTTTTTTCATAGCTGTTGTCTTTCCTAGATTAATCCTGCTTTTCTTATCGGTGTAAAACTTTGGGCTTCTTTCTTCATGGCATACCCTGATGAGGGCAATAGCTGCAAACACTTTGAATGTCAAATTCTTCATTACTGAAATACTTGAAAAGCCTCATTAGTAAGAAACAAAACAGAAACACCCACATCCATTTTACTTATCTGTGTCATCAGTGACAGTTAGGGAAGGCAAATATGCTTCCCCTCTATTACTGGCATCATTCAAACTGTAAAGCTTGAAGGAAAGCAAATGCAAATAAATACATGAAACTTATTGAAATATTTAACAATGGCTCTAGACAAGCAGGGATTGCAATATGAATAAGTTCAAAATAATACCAGGAAATACTTTGCAACATCCTATCTTTTGTATGACATTCAATGCTTCTTGAAATCTGAAATAAGAAAAATAGCCTTCTAAAACAATTTCAAAGTAAGAAGGAAGGAATTGTGTATTTCCTTTTTGATCTAAAGCCTAGAAGTAATTTGACTACCAGTAAGTCATGGGGGAGTACACACATGAAACCCTCACAAACCATCTATTTGTATTTTGTGTGTACAAGATCTACTTGTATGTTATTAAACCAGTTAGTTACTATTTCTATGTAAGCAAAAACACTATTTCTTTTTAACAGCAAAGCACTGTTTGCAAGCTATTGGGCAAACAATCATCAGCAACGTGAAAAAAGGCTACTGGTAAATGTATCAACTGCACAAATATATGTACTACAAGATGAAAGTGCTATGAGTGCAGAACTGTTATCACACTCCCCACAGTCTCATTCTCACTTGTTTCTCTGGTATACATGTGTGATTGGCTGGCAAGTCACTTGATTACAATGTGGGAAGTGCCTAAGTTCAAAGTTAGGCTTGCATCTTTGTTTTCCCTTTGGAGATTTTTTTCTTTCCTGTCAGTCTTTCTCATTTCCACTTTTTATTTTATTTTATATTGGTTTATTTTTTATTTTTTGGAAGAAAGCATTCTGGCTCTTTATTTCAAACAAACTTATTCATTTCAAATTCTGCTGCACATTTTTTTTTCCCCTAGAGGATTATAAGACAGCTGAATTAACTTGAAAACAAAGCCAAATATTAAGCTGAATTTTTATTGTTGTCTTCTCAACTGAATAAAAATAAAAATACACTGTTCACACAGTTCTACTTGGAAGGATTTTGTGGTGAGCATAGAGATACATATGAATAAGCATATAGCACATAATTCTCTGCAGTGCATATTTATTTAACTCCTCAAATGAAGTGCCTATTGCATTGAGATTAATGGTAGCTAATTGTGCTCATGTGCTGTCAAGGTCTTTTGAGATTTTCTGTCATGATTTGCACGTGCTCCAGCTGGATTCATGACTTACTTTACAGTTACCCTGTCATTCGCACCTTATTTTTCCTGCATAGATGCTAGTCAATAAAACCAAATGTGCCTGTAGGGAATTGCACTTTTTCTTTCCTTGAAGAATGTTTCATTTTAATCCCAGTGCTTGGAATGTGAAATGGTTTCTCTTTATTTTTACACAAATGTTCTAGGTTCCAGTATCTTTTTACGTATTCTGTTGTCTCTTGTGTTCTACATGTTAGCTGCAGATCAGTTTTCTTTCTCATAGCTTCCTTATGTTTCTTACATCTATTGAGGGTTTTCTCTTGCAATGGAGGAATTAGAACCTTTTTTTTACACTGCATCTTCTAAGTATGCATGTTATAGAAATCTTCAAAATGATTGTTTCTACTAGAGCAGCAAAGCCTAGATTTGTGAGATATGTATGACCAGGTGTTTTTTTTTTTTTTTTTTTTTTTTTTTTTTTTTTTTTTTTTTTTTTTTTGCAACAGCCTGCGCTAGCCTAGCAACTTTAGTCTGATATCTTAGCTAATGGGGGGAGTGATCAGGGAATATTAAGGTTCACTTTAGAAGAACGAACAGGAAAAAAATAGCTTGGGAAATACATTGTTATGCTAATATGATACACTGGAGGGAAGAGAAGTCATCCAGGGATACCTGGACAGGCTGGAGAAGTGGGCCCATGAAAACCTAATGAGGTTCGATAAGGCCAAGTGCAGGGTGCTGCACTTGGGTCAGGGCAATCCCAGGTATTCATGCAAACTCAGGGAAGATCTCCTTGTGAGCAGCCCTGCAGAGAAGGGCTTGGGGGTCCTGTGGATGAGAAGCTAGACATGAGCCAGCAACGTGCATTAGCAGCCCAGAAGGCCAATTGTGTTCTGGTTTGCATTAAAAGAGCAGTGGCCAGCAGGGAGAGGGAGGTAATTGTCTTTCTTTACTCAGCTCTTGTGAGGACCCATCTGGAGTACTGCATCCAGACTGAAGGCCCCCAGTGCAGGAAGGATGTGAAGCTCTTGGAGCAGGTCCAGAGAAGGGCCACTAAGATGATCATAGGGCTGGAGCACCTCTCCTATGAGGAAAGATCGAGGGAACTGGGCTTGCTTAGCTTGGAGAAGAGAAGGCTCCAGGGAGTCTTCACTGTGGTCTTCCAATATTGGAAGGTAATTTATAAACAGGAGGGATGCGACTGTTTACGTGGGTTGATAGGACAAGGGGGAATGGTTTTAAACTGAGACAGAGGAGGTTTAGGTTAGATATTAGGAGGAAGTTTTTTCACTCTGAGGGTGTGATGTACTGGAACAGGTTGCCCAAGGAGGTTGTGGATGCACCATCCCTGGTGGCGATTAAAGGCCAAGCTGGATGTGGCTCTGGGCAGCCTGGTCTGGTGGTTAGTGACCCCACGCATGGCAGGGGGTTTGAGACTAGATGATCATTGTGGTCCTTTTCAACCCAGGCCCATTCTATGGTTCCCATTCTATGATTCTATGATTCTATGATTCTATGATTCTATGACTCACAGCATTTAAGGCCAGGGAGATGTGTGTTTCATCCATATAAATAAGATGAAAATGCCACAGAAGATTTATTTATTTATTTAAGAATGTGATTAAACTTTTCTCAGGTTACATACTGGATAAAATACAGGAAATAAATGAAAAATTTAAACAACATTTATTTGCAACGATATTTTGGCTTTCACAGGCTCAAATATTTTTAGTATCATAAAATTCTAGTTCCTTAGAACCTATGCTGTTGCTGATTCCTCATTTTTGACATTTTCACAGAATTTATCATCAATAGTTGCTTTTATATAGGAAAAGCAGCTTTTTTTTTTTTTTTTTTTTAACCATCAAAAATAACTGCATGACATTAAGCAATAAGTAAGAATGAGCTTTCCTTTAAAACTATCCGAACAGCTCCTGGAGAACAATATATATATTTTTTTTTCCCTGATATCTTTCTTATTTAATAAATTGTTATTTATTAATTTAATGTTCTCTAGCTTTCCAACTAGATTTGATTTGAGTCTTCTTCCTACAAACTTAACTGCTACAGTAGAACACTTGAAAACTCTGGTACTTGATCCCCATTCACTCTTAATGACTAGTATTTGATCTTAATATGTCTTCTACTGAGATAAGAAAGTCCAGTGGTATTATTGGGTTAGGCTGCTAATGAGCTGTGATATCAGCCATGCAGCTCCTGCTTTACTGTTACTTTTCAATCTTTTCTCTCAGACATGGCTTTTCTTTCAGATATTGGATCATCCTAGTGAGCCTTGTGCTGGATGTATCAGCTAAGATACACTGTAGCAGATCAGAGAATTCGTTTGGCTTGCAGGGTACCTGCAAGTAGCCTGTAGTTGGTGGCTCTACTTTGTGGCGAGTTCATATTCTTCACTTTTTAAATTAGTCACTCAGATGGCTCATAGAGAGTCTCAGAATCCTTAACTATTTGTCCTTACAGCATCTCTGAGACTTTGGGAATTGCTTTTGTCACTGTTTTACAGCTAGGGAGCTGAAATGCAGTGTTAACTGGCTTGCTTGAGGTCACATAAGAAATCTGCAGTGCAGAAAGAAACTGGCTAGAGACCTAACTGCTGTGTGATCCTCCCTCTATCAGATTTAAAGCAAGAATAAGTGAAAACTGAATCTCAAAGAGAGTTTTTCAGGCTCCCATGGCAGCAAGCTGTGTTTCTAGCTATTCTATTAGTTAAGGTTTTTCCTTTACACTTAACCTAGATGTTCTCTACTGCAGCATAAGACCATTACTTCTTGTTCTGTCCTCATTGACTAATGAAAATAATTTGTCCCTATCCTCTTTATAGCAACTCTTCACGTATTTTTAGAAAGATCATGTCTCCTTCAGTCTTCTTTTCCTTAGTCTGAACATGCCTAGTTCACCTTTTCTCATAGATCTTATTTTCCAAAATTTTATCATTTCTGTCACTCTCCTCTGAACTCTTTCTAATTTGTCTGTCTTTTAAAAATATTGTGCTGAAAACTGAACACAGTAATGCCACAGAGACCTAATCATTGGAAAACAAAATAATGACCATGCTTTCTTTAGATGTAACATTCCTATTAACACTATTTAATATAACACCATGAGTGTTCATCTAGCCAAGAAAGGTATGAATAATGCCAAAGAAACATCAAAATGATGTTGTTTAAGACTGGAACATTTTTGGTGTGAAGCTATCATTTGATTATGACATCCTACAACAGCCACTGTGGAATTGTATATTGAATTATTTTCTACCAATTTCCACAAAATATTTTTGTAGAATCATAGAATCATTAAGGTGGGAAAAGACATCTAAGATCAGGTAGTTCAACATTCCATCCACCACCATCATATCCACCAAACCATGTCCATAAATGTCACAAATCCTCTTTTCTTGAAAATTTCCTGAGACATTGACTCCACAACTCCCTGGGCAGCTTGCTTTAATACCTCACCACTCTTTCTGAGAAGACTTTTTTCCTTATGTCCACCTAAACCTCCCCTGGCACAACTTGAAGTGATTACCTCTCACCCTATCACTGTTATCTTGCAGATATGGCCTTTGATGCTCTAAAAATGTTCTAAAAGTCATACTTTTTGTTTGTTTTAAGTTATTTTGTCCACTCAAATTTTATCATATATGTAACACGTTTTTTGTGCTCTTAACGTTTGGTTAGTCCTCACTTTTAAACACTCGTTCTTCTATGGTGTTATCCCTATCAACCTCAAAAACTGCTGCATGAATTAACAGTTCCCCCCGGTGACAGCTGGTATACAGTGATTTGCACTTTTCAGTTGGTAGTCAGATTTTCATTATTTGGGTATGCTACTTTATGTATTGAAAACATGAAGGATACAATATTTCAGTAATTAGCCTAAGTATGAATGGGCAGCCTGCAAAATGCTAAATATATATGCAACTTGAGTACTATGTTCAGCTATTATATAAAAATCCTTGCTAAGTAAAAGAAAACTAAGCTCCAAGAAAGCAGCTGAAAAGATATAAACCAAATTGCTTGAGCGATGCATTTGCTTCTATTGTTCAGGAAAGGCCATAGTCTCAGATAGTTTCTAATCACACCACACTTCAACATGATACACCATAAGTCAGAGCAAAGGGATAAAGCAGTTTGTTAAGAACTATAAATCAAAATAATTCATACCTTACTTCAGTTGAATTAGCATCCTTTTGTTGTAGATTGCTACCTGTGCTGTGTCTAGCTTGGCATCCATCAAAAGAGAGTATAATTCTGTTAATTATGTTCTGGTAATTGCACACTCACCTTTAACATTTGAGAGGAAATAGAGAAGTAATGTTTCTTTTGTCTTAAATTAAAGTTTGTGTTGTCACCATCTCACAGTCTACAGTAATTACCTTGTGTTTTACTATTTTGTCCACTGTGCAGGCAGTGTAGTTTATTTGTAAAGCTGAATCTGGTGTCAGGGAATAGCAACTAGAGCATTTGCAGAGCTCAAAATGAGGGGGCCGCACAAGTCTGTTTTAGATAGCATTTTGAGTGATTTATTGATGTAAGAAAGGAAAACCATTTGGTTCAGGGCCTCCTCACTAGAATCACAAAAGCTTTGCTCTTGGTTCTTTTTATCCTTATCATTGGATTCACTAAAGAGTGTGGTAACCTTCCTTTGCTTGGACTGATTAAGATTGCACAAATCAGTGCATACCAGTTCAAACTGGAGGCCAACAACAAACATATCCTGTCAGAGTCCCTGCGGGATGCAGCACAGCCAGTTTGGAGTTTAAAGGGAGGAAGCACAAGGCAAGATTCTGTGTCTCTTTCTCCTTTATAATTTACTATGCAACTTAAACTCTGGACCTGTTTAATGGTGCTAACAGCAGAGTTTCTAGGCCAACAACTAAATCAGCCACAGCACTCTGCATTTGCAGACAAGCCTTATGATTTACAAAATTTAATAAGCTGCCCCCTTATGACTCTTTTCCTTTCAGAGACACAGCTTTTATAATAGTTGCCAAGAAGGTTGTCAGAGGTACAAATACTCATTGTTATAATGAAACTTTGGTGTTTTTTTTTTTAAATATTTATTTATTTATAAAATTCATACAGTCTCTGAGTATTGCTAATTCATTAACAATGAATAAATTCTAGGGAGGTTTGCTGGCTGGCCATGGTAATACATTAGTGACTTTTCTGGCATTGCTCTATAGCAGCAATATTTCTTGGGAAGCAGTGTGGTGAGCTGCTGGCAGCTGGAGGATGGGCACAGAGAGGGAGGACTTATGCTATGTCATTTTTTGCCTACTTCTATTTCAGTGACGACTGCAAGAAGCCAAAGTTCTCTGCTTCATGCAATCATGACTTTCAATACTAAGTTCTCCCTATATTTTTAAGATAAGATTTTTTTTCTAGCCTATCAATTCTTATTCAAAATATCTTATCAAATTATATGTCCTTTGATTAAAAAGATTGATGCAAATGAAACTCCTTGGGTAACTTTCAGAGCTGATGAATTTTGTTTATTTATGTCAGTTTACCATACTCATCTACTGAGTATTGCTGTTTGGAAGAAAGAGGAAATGTAAATTTTTTTTTACTAAAATTTTGAATTTGTGAAGGTAATCATAGAAAATTGTTTAAGAACTGCAACATTTGAAGCAAACGTGAAAACTTTTACATTCTTATTTCTCTAAATGTGTCATCAAATTCCATTAGATGTAAACAATGTCATTTACAAAAACTCAGTGTCAAACTTCAGAGCCTTCTAGTTCTTCATTTATGTTTTTTCTTCTCAGATCTTTCCTAGTTTACTGTACTCGTTCCACAAATCAGTCAGTACCTACAACCAGGAAAAGTTTCTTTGTCAGAAGTAGAACTTCTCAGTGTAATTCTTTAGTAAATACTCCATATTAAGTTTTTACTATGAGCCAAATAGAATAAAAGTGTTTTGATGCAACTCTTCTTCCTCCCTGTTTGATTGTAAGGCAGTTAACTGCTCTAATAAAACAGCATATTCCTTCTTTGATTAAGCAGTTTTGAAAGAAATTCTGTCCAATAAAAATGTGAATATTGGAAAATAAGGAAGATATTCTTTAAAATTTAAATTTAAAAATTGAAAACAAAAAAAATACTTTCATTTGTAGAGAAACTTATTTCTATCTTGTCATAACCTATGTGCTCTTTAGCCCTACAATTCTGAATTCATTTCTCCTTTTTTTTTTTTTTTTTTCAGTGTTTGTACTGCTGAATGTAGTTATCACCCAAGCCTCTTTTGACTGTATATCATGTTCCAGAGAAATGTGAAAAATGTCATGTTCCTCTGATTTTCCTTTAAAATGTGGAATAATGTGATTGTCCACAAGGACTTGAAAAACTATAGCAAAATACAATTTGCTTCTCCAGTAAGTCTGAGAGATGACACTGCTTATGGAGTTAACCCAGAATCACTCTCCTTCTATTCCGGAGTAGTCCTCCTGTTGAAGCTATTATTTGTTATCTGCCATTGTTGAAAACTTAATTACTCTTCCTTTTTAAAACAGTTTTCCTAGAATAAAAATAACTAGTTATTTTAAATCTTTAAATCAGTCTGTTTTCTGCATCCTATTTCCTGTCTTCCATTGTTCCATCCCTGTTCTGCCCCATACCCAGTCCCTCTGTTTTTCTGTATTACAGGATTCACATTCATGTAAACTATCCTTCCTGTTTTTCACTAAACTTAACCCCGAGGGAGTATTACCCCTATTACAAATGTATGTATTTCACAGAGCTGTTTGGGAGAAATTACTTAAGTGTAATGATAAATATGAGAAAACAGATATGTTTTTGTCATATCCTGCCTGCAGTACTTTCTTTTCATTGTAGGAAATTTTCATGGATGTATGGCAAAACAAATTGCAAAAAAAAAAAAAAAAAACCCAAAAACAAACAAAAAAACCCTGGCATTTTTTCCACCGCAGTTATGTATTGCAAATGATAAGTGTTGTTATTATTTTTGTTGTTAATAGTATCACTGGGAGAAAAAAAAGTCATACTTTTCAATGTAATTTGAGTAACACAGCAAGTGTTATGCTTCTAGCCCAGAAGAATTGCCCTTTTTATTTTGCTGTTTTACTCTTTTGCATTGTAGATATACAAGATCTGTGTGGGACAGATTTTAAGGTCAAGCAGAAAGGAAGATTTTCTTTTCCAAACATCTGTCAACAACCACATGGAAGAGAAGACAGTACTAGCATAATTTACTGTGCTTTCACTCAGTGAAAAATGTTCTGTGGATGCTATGTCATGACTTGTACTTCAAGTAAAGCTTTCCTCAGGTGGTTTATCTTCACCGTATTGCTTTGTTTCTCTTAAACTAATATTTTTCAGCTTTCTCTTTGTTCGAGGCTAGAAACATGTCAGAAAAGGTTCACAAGCATTATTTATTCTTTTAGTGTACAACGTTCATTGTGATAAGAATGAGCAGTTGCCATTCTGCAGATGGCAGGAGAACCAGTTCCAGTTTTCAGTGAATCCAGAGGTCACTGATGACTTTGCTGGTATGCAACTGGCTGGTGATTAAGTGATGGATCTGACAGACAAAGCTGTGGTGAGGCCTGTGGATTTGACGTGCTCTTTTCCAGCAGAGAACGCTGCAGAGCAGTTATAGTCACACATCCCTAAGGGATTTGAATTTTTTTTTCAGTTCCCTCCTGCCCTTCCTGTAGTATGTATTTAACAGAAATATATCATGAAAATGTTGCTTCTGTTCAATCAAGAGTTACTGAAAAAGGAGGAAGCCACTGGAGAATATTAAATCCGTACTGAGACAAGATAGAAGCTTTTGGATTTTTGATAAAAAAAAAATGCCTAAATTCTGTTGGAATCATCTCCTTTGAGAGGAAAGATGTAAAATAAGTAATGTAAGAACATAAAATTATTGCAAGACTACATTTTTAAATGGACAAAAGTACACTGTAGAGAAAGTAAGGTTTAAGCGTGATATGAGAACTCCTACAGTAGTGATTACTTATGCATTGTTCAGGGTTCAAAACTCTAACCAGATCTCCTGGCTAGCACAATTAGGAATCCGGGGAATCACTAAAAACCAAAAGTATTGTGAAGCTGAGAGATACCATATGATAATGCAGGATCCTTTGGAAACACAAAGCTTAAAAGGGGAGACCACTCTTCAGGTGAGATTATGCAGTTGAAAAGCATAAATTTTCATTCAGTGTCTTACGTAATTACTTTTTCCAACTTTATTAGAAGACACAGCTTTTCCCTGTTAGCCTTCATTAAGATTTATCTTCTCAAGTAGAAAGTTTATTATTAGATTACAAAATCTGAGTTGAACTCTTTAAATTGCCTTTATAAAAATAAAAGCTTCGCCCTAAAACTAGGGTAGGACAGGAGAATTGCCTCTGGAGGCCATTTCTCACCTTTAACTATAAAGAAAATGAACAAAGATTGAAGTGTTTACATTCTGTATATTATGATATGAATCCTGATCCCCATGTCTCTTGCATGCTTGAACTATCACAACAGTATCAATACCTACTACTTTGTTATAGATAACACATTTTAAAGAATTTTAGTTTCTCAGAAAGCTGCTTCTGCTGTCTGTTTATACTGCAGCTTGGTATAGCAGTTTGGTTGCTAAAACATTGCTAATGTTTTAACTTACTGAAAAGAATTATGTGATTATATTGTTCCATGCTGCTGCTTGGCTTCTGAAAGAACAAAATGGATTTTGGTGCCAAAAGAACCTACTTGCTGCAACAGAAAATTGTGAGATATCACCACCGTTTGTACAAGCACAAATTCAAATTAATAAATAAAGAAATAGCTAGTGAGTTAGAGGAGACTTGTATTATCCTGCAGAGACATGATGTTATATGAGCTGCATGTAAGAAACAGGTCTTTTCTTGAACTGACCATAACAAATATATTTACCTCTGAATAAAAAAGTGTGCTGAGAAAACTTTTTGTGTTCAGAGTGGACTAAAAATTCTGTGCAGAGAAACTTTTAATAAAAACATATATGTTATACAGAAGAATTGAGGAACAAGGCATTGGCTTAGATATAATGATAAATAAAAGAAAGTGAATTTAAGAAATGGTTGCATTTGTCTTTATATAGCTATTTCTCTGTGCATTACTGGTTGGGCTTAGGGCCTCCAGACTTATCTGTCAACTACTTCACAAAATTCAAGTCTATCACTAACTCATTCATAAAATATTGTTAGGCATCTCAAATGAATATAATATTTCCTTTCAAGTTCAGACTGGTCCAAATGGAATTATCATGCTACTAATAGTAATTGCAAGCTGTATTTTTTTATGTTGTTCTCACCTGCCATCTGATGATGGATCATGATTTTTTTTTTTTTTTTTTTGAAAGGACAAGAAGCTTTCTTAAATCATAGCATTAGAGTGGTTTTTGTTTGTTTGTTTGTTTGTTTGTTTGTTTGTTTAATATATATTTCAGGTTCAATGAGTTCCAGAAGTATTTCATGAATGTCTTTGGACTCAGTTACGATATTTAACTGAATTTTGTCCTCCTAGTGACTGTCAGCTTTATCTCTGTCTTCCAAAGGCTGATTGCTACAGCCTGTAAAGCAAGATCTGTTTATCTAGAGTAACTACACACCTAATCAGGAAAGGAAGTATCAAAACATATTTTATCAAACGTGACTTCTTACTGTCAATGTTTCTTGATTAATAGTGAATAAAATCTTAAGTGAAAGCATGTAATTTTACTATTGGATATCGTGGTTGGATGGAATTTTTACCTTGGAAGAGAGAGAATTTCTTGCTTGGACTGTAGTTCAGTGTGCAGAAGAATCAACTCTGGATCTCTGATTTACATCTGTTGAGGGACTCGGTTACTCAATACCTCCTGTAAAGATTGTTTGAGTGAATAATGAAGCATTCAGGAAATCACATTGCAATCGACTTCATTCTTCTTCTTTTTAGACATTTAACCAAGATCTCCAAACTACCAGTTTCTTATTTTATGGTTTTCAGTTTGTTTTTATTTCCCTAGAACGTTTCTACTGTGGATGAAAGACCTCCTAACGGAATATTCAGTGAAGTTCAGATTTCTCTCTGGAGATCATGTACTCTTCATAAAGAGGATAGGTAAGATTAATCAGTTTTTGCATATATAAAAGTTGAATATGTCACATAAGTGTACAATCTGGCATTAGAAGATTGCCTACTCTGTCATTTTTAAACATGTTTAAGTCCCAGATTCTTTCTGAAGTACAGCAGAAAACAAGTAGTTGAACCTCAGTATTTGCAATAGAACAAGTTACTTTCATTATTTATTTATTTACTTACTTTTTATTTCCACACTGTTCAAATTGAGTTTTGTGCTGTTATTTATTTTCCTACCCGTCTACCCAAGTTTGAAAGCACTGGAAAGCATAATTTCTGACACTTTTTTTGTATGGTATGCAAGAAGAGTTTTTTAAAGACATCTTATATTCATGTCAGCAAAACAGTAGCCAGATTTCAGGAGTTCAGCAGTGGATGTGCTGAGCTTTAGAAAAAAAATCTGTTTCTAATGCATCTCTGGACAAAATCTTACAATGAAAGACACCCACTCACTTCAAAAAATTGGCTCATAATATATTACTGTAAGGAGTTGTGTAATCCAGTCTCTGGTTATGAAGTACTAGACTCCAATTATTATATACAAATGTAGAATAGACCTGAATTAGTTAGATCAGTGTTAGCTTTTATATGTTATTATTGCTGTTAACTTCACTATGATGAAGATTACACATCTTTTTTTTTTTTTTTTTTTTTTTAATCACTTTTTATTTTTGAATTGAAAGAAACCATCTTTCATGTTTGGTGACACAGAAATATTCAGGCAACAGGGCACCGCTTACATATCATTAGTAAAGGTGGTGAGTAAACTTTCTACACTTTTGCAGGCAGTAGAAGGACATACTCACAACCTGTTCAGTCATCTTTCTTGAAGGGAGTTCCTGAAAAAAAAAATGATGCAAAAGATGTATTAAAAAGATCAATGACAAAATGTCACTGAGAATCAAACTCTTGTAAAGATCCTTAGAGTAGCAGAATATGAAGGGAAAGAGATGCAGTAGCACTGCTTTTATCTCTTTGATCCTATGTTCAAGACTAGCATGGGCCTGCAGCAGTGCTTAAACTGTAACACTGTTACAAGAGCAGCTATTGACTTTGGCTTTATTGAGAATCTAATAGCATTTATTGGAGTCAGCTCTTACTGATTTTTAACACTGACAAGATTTCTGTTAGGGTACATTTAGGAATGGTTTCTCAGGAACTTCTCCTAATTCTCAGGAAAAACAAAAACAACAACAACAAAAACCCTAGAATTGTGCAGGTTGTATGTAGGAGTTTATAACTGACAAGACACAGATAGTCGCATTTTTTCATTTATTCTCACATCGTGGCCAGAAAAAGTGCAGATGAAAAATGATAATCCATAATGGTATTTTTCTTACTTTTCTAGGGCTTACAAATCTGTATTTTTTATTTTAAAAAAATTCTAGATTTTTTAAAAAAATTATTTTATTTTATTTTATTTTATTATTTTATTTTATTTTATTTTATTTCCCTGAAACACAGTAAAAGGACAAGAATTTGATTCCTAAATACGTAGATAGGTTATTTCAAGGAGCTACTTTGGTCTTCATTCTGTGGCTATGATTTTTTTGCTAGATCAGCTTTAAGTCAGGGGTAATACTCAAGTGCTTACATGAATCCCTATGCTAAGTTGAGGAAAAAAACAAAAACAAAAACAAACAAACAAACAAAAAAAAACCCTGCCAATTTGTGAGCTGCAGAATTTATCCCTTAACTGAAATTAACCTGAAGTTAGCACATCACAGGTAAGTGGTCTTGGCAATATGAAACAAGAAAATGAAATGTGCCGGAGCCAGGTTTTGCCTAATACAGGGCTAGATTCCCAAGTCATGTGGAGAAGCCTAGATATATATTGGGCTTTTTGCCTAACATTGCCCTCATTTAAAATGAAATCTTCAACTATGAGTTAGAGAGCTAAAAGGAAAGAAAAAAATAAGAGAGACTTTTCTACCACATTTTTCTGTGAAAGTTCTATCAGTTTCCTGTTTTGCACATCTCAAGCACTCCTGTTCAAGAAGTGGCACAGTGGAATTAACTCCCTATTCAGAAGTACAGCTTTACAAGTTGTAGTTACATATCTAATTACAGAGCATTGGAGGGGAAGTCAGTAGACAGTTTTTATGTGTAAGTAATGTTACATACAGATCGAACAGCTACATGTGGTAGCTATGACAGACCCTGTTAGAAATGAAAGCTCTTCTAAAAAAAGTGTGTCTGTCTGATTTTCTACTCAATAGCAGAGTTACAATTTATATTTATTTCTTGCACTTCATATTGTTGGGTTATAAAATGTAGCGAAAAGAATAAATGCTGGTATAGAACAGGTTTGACTGAAACAATGAAAATTTCTGAAAATTTATTATGTATCTTAATATTCCCCTCTCTTTATTGAAATTAGCATTGGAAAATGCATATATTTCATAGATACTGTTTGTTTTTTTATATATGCTTCCATATAACAGCAGAAGAAAAAACACATAAGCTTTTGTGTATACACAGATCCAGATCCAGATCTGCTCTGTAGTTTATGTATGCATATTGTAGAAAACAAAACTGAAAATCACCAGTCACTTAAAATGTCATAGTCAGGAGTATGCCTGAATTGTGCTGTCAGTATGGGAAATGAGTTAGAGTAATAGCTGCCATTATTATACCATGAAACTATTAGTTAAAGTTCACGGTGCTTGACTAGATTATTTAAACCTTTATTACGGGGGGGAAAAAAAAAAAAAAAAGAAAGAAAATTTGAATGTTTGAATGTTCTTTTCTTCTTTAATTTGAACCAAGGCTCAAAGTTTAACCAAAAGCATCTGGAAATAAGTTCCACTGCTGTACACCTGATTCAAGTTTCACAGAATAGAAGGCGAAATTCCTTGTCCATTGTGCTAACAAGTATCATGGGGGTGTCAAGCTTGACTTAAGGTAGATTGACATGTCATTATTCCTCTCATTCTTGCTTCTTTTTTAATGATCTGCACCTGAGCTCCAGTGTGTATTTTGTGACACTTATTAACTATCTACAGGTTTGAGAAAACAGTTGTTTATCCATCTCTCACTTGTGAAAATGTTAACAAGACAAGACGTGAAGCAGTGTCTGGTGCTAGCTGAAGGTCATGGGTAGAGTGAAGAAGCATCTGACATCTGTCTCTCGCAGTGGGCATTGCAGTGCTTTTCACTGAAAGCAGCAGGCTGAGCGATCTCATACCATTAATATCAATGGGACTTGAGTGCATTTGCTACACAGGTTCTAGGAATGGGAACATGGAGCTATTAGCACAACTCACTTATGTCCTAGATAAGAATGTTGAAATCGTTCCACGTGGCAGATGAACAAAAGAAGTTGTTAGGCTTATTCTTGTCCAGGTATACTCAAGTGCTTGATGGCAATTGCCCCTGCTATTTAAATCAAGACTGAGACTCAAGGATTTACTCAATTTCAATCAACCCAGATTCATCTTTTCTTTCTCTTATTTTTCTTTTGTGAATGGCTGCTTCAGAATAACTAAATCTCATTGACTGAAACAACTACTTTGATTTGCAGTATTTTCACAATAGTCTAGCATTAGTGACATTTGCATTTTGGAAAATTAGGATACTTTTTCAATTGAAAGTTTTTAGCTTGGGATAGACGTATGTTCTGTGATATAGTTTTAAATAAGTATTCTACTTCCTCATGTTTATGAGAGTGTGCATGAGTGAATGGCTTTAAATGAAAATACGTATTTGCAGAGGACCTGCCAGACCGTGGTCTGAACCAATGGTTGAGCACCATGTGAGAAAGCATTGCTAACCCAGGGAACTCAGGTGCAGGCAATGCACCTGAGTGACTGGAAGGGATGGAGCCTAAAACCACCCCTCCTTACCCACATTAAAAGGTTACCAGCCAAGAGAGCAGCATCCCTTTGGATAGAGTTTGCACTTCTCTTAAGTTGTCAGTGGTTATTGGAAGAAGTGAGCTAAGTTTTCTTTGTTCTTACCTGCTTTTGCTCTGTTGTGCTTGTATCCCATTATAAGGTGCTGTCATCACCTTCTTTCAACATATGGTATTTATCTCTCAATGTATATTTATGTGAATTGCTTATAGATTAAAATGAAATGCAATATCAACTTGTATTTTTCTTTAATGAAATAAACAGAAAATCATTTTTCAGGGGTACAAGCAAAAGTATTATCACCCATTTCCCTGTCTCATTCTCTTCCCCTTCTTATTCTTCCCTACCTCCTCCCCCTTCTCCTCAACTCTCCCTTTCCTTCCTGTTTCCCTTTTTTCCTCTCTTCTCCCTCACACCCCTCTGCCTTCCCCCCCTCTCTTCTCTCCTTTCTTCCCTTCCTCCTTTTTTTTTTAGTTTGTGTAGTGACTGCTTTTGTTTTTCTTTGGCTGATAACATTCTTTTTCTTTTGCAAATCAGTTATTTCAACCCATGTTGGACTGGTACAAACAGTAACAACTCCACAAAAATATCCTTCATTTCTTGCACAGCACATGGAATGACACTCCACGAGGCCACGCACAAAGCGTTGCACTTGAGTCAGGGCAATCCCAAACACGCATAGAGACAGGAAGAAGAAATTGGGAGCAGCACTGTGGAGAAGGACTTGAGGGTTCTTGTGGGCAAAAAGTTGGACATGATCCAACTTTATCTTGGGCTGCTGCATCAAAACAGGCTGTCCAGCAAGGCAAGGGAAGTAGTTGTCCCCATCTACTCTGCCTACATAAGGCCCCATGTGGATTTCTGCATCCAGGCCTGGGACTCTCAGCACAAGAAAGATGTGGAGCAGTAGGAGTGGATCCAGAGGAGGACCATGAAGATTATCAGAGTTGAAGCACCTCTTCTATGAAGAAAGGAAAGAGACATGGTCTCGTTCAGATCGGAGAAGGGAAGGCTCTGTGGAGACCTCATTGCAGTCTTCCAGTACTTAAAGGGAGCTTATAAATAGGAGGAAGATGGATTTTTTTTTAATACAGTCTGATAGTGATGGAACAAGGTAGAATGGATTTAAACTGAAAGGAGGGAGGTTTAGATTGAGGTTCCGTGGAATATTTTACTCAGAATGTATTAAAGCATTGGAACAGGTTGCTTTGAGAAGCTGTGGATTCCTGATCCTTGGAGGGGTTCAAGGCTGGATTGAATGGAATCCTGGCAGTCTGAGTGGCCCATGGCAGGTGATTGGAACTAGGTGATGGTAAAAAGACATTCACTAATTTAAGTAGTCTTCAGTTCTGATACTAATGAATCGTAATTACTTTGTCTTTTGTAAGTCAGAAAACTGAAAAATAATTTTAAGCTATTCTATCAAAAAAAAGTACCAGTTGTTTTCTCAGCAGTTCCCACTGATGCAGGTTATGCCAGACTTTGGAATATGACATTCCTTTATTGTTTTTTTCTTTCAAATAAAATTGGAAATCCTTGTTTTGTTTTGGGGGCTCACTGGTGTTTAAAACAAACTCCTTATGTCTTACAAGTTACAGTTGTACTCATAAATACAATAGGCAGTAAATAAGAAAGATTAAGAATTCTGTAGCCAGGTTGTAGTGGAGCAACAATAAAAGGAGTCTACTGCATTCTTTTAAGCAAACAAAAAGCGTAATTGGAAAAAATCATTTTTATGTTCTCTTACATTAGATGGGACCACGGAGTGAAACATTCACTGATGAATTACTTCTCTAATCTGTAGAGGAAAAACAGCTACTGGCAAATTAAAGAGTCCTGGAACCAAGCCATGAGAACTAAATGGCTAAAAATGAAAACAGGCAAACATTTGAAGAGTATTCTATAGAACACAGATATTTCAACACCTCCCCCTTTTCCATGGCTAATTCATTGTCATGGAAACTGAATTTATCAAAATGTTCTTGTTCACTCCTAGTGACCCAGTGAGTCGACTTACAGAGCTGGTGAAAGGTAACACAGGCTGAAGCAATTTTTACAAATGATATGCAGTAGTTCATAAATCGATAAATTTTGAATGGTACCATTGTATTTCCCGGATAGTTTCCCTTAGTCTCAAATGACTCTTTTTGTCTGCAAGCTAGAGGTGTCTGAAACCCTTACTAATAAGTTGGCATGGGAGGAATGTATGAATTCAGCTCCTTTCTTACCCTCTGCTCTCCTTTAATTTGTTTTTTCTTCTTACCCTGTGAGTTTATGCTAAAATCATGTTATTTGTGTCTTTTATTTACTTCATGCATTCTCCACAGTATTTTTCTTTGCTGATCTGTTGCCCAAGGATGTAAAAATCCTTCATCGCCTCGTCACAAATGTCTTTCCTTATCTGTTGCTGAAGGTAGGTGTTGACTATCAAGTGTAATACACAATGACTACTGTATGAAGGCAGCTTTGCCAAATCTGAAATAACCCTGGAACCCCAGATGCTTTCATTCTGTCTCAGAACATAGGGTTGCTTGTATTTCTTCCTCGCATAGGAAAATTGTCCTATAATTATTTTGAAGGGTTTTTTTTCAGTTTCCATGTCACTGCCAAATTCTGTCAAGGTTGATTTTTACTTTATGTTAGCAATTAGTGACTTGTTGTCATGGAAACCACACTTCACATGATTCTTGAACTTAAATGGCTGAATGTGATCATACAGCAGCCCTTCTTTCTTTAGCCTCAGTAGTTAAAGTCTTGCTTTTGTCTGCGTGCGTCATCTTGATTACAGAATCACATAAAATATCTATAAACATACACATACAAAAAAACAAAACCAGCAGAAAACTGCATCAATGAAAATTGAGTATTCAATAATTCATTCTTTAATTAAAGCTCTTCCCTTTCCTATTGCTGTAACCTTTCAAGTGTTAAAGCAGACATAAGAGCTAATTATTTGTATGAAATATCTTTTCTAATTAGCAGTTTGTGAGACAAATAAATAAAAAAATGAGGATTTAAAATGCATTTGCTTTTCATGTTTAATGCAAAAAATGATAACAAGAACAGTTCTGTTTGGGATAAGTTTGTGCTTAAGGTTATAGATGGTAAGCATTTATGTGCGAAGAAAGAGTTGTAGTCAATTTAGCTTTTTGTGGGTAAACAAATGAAATGACTCAGGACATAGAAGTCAAAGAATATGACACAGTATACTGTGAATAATAGGCATGTTTTAATTTAGTCATCCAGTAAGTATGTTTGCCTCTGTGAATCAAAATCCTAAAACTTAAATCCAGAGGCTAAATTTTTCAATAGGAAATACAGTGAAGAATTAGTAGACTGTATTTTTTCATGTGAGTGCTGTCTTAATATTTTAGAAATATTTCAGATAATGCTGCATTATTAGGATCTGTTTCTGTATTATATTGGTACAATGGTAGTGGCAGGGCAAGATAAAGCAGCCTAGATATATATATATATATATGTGTGTGTGTGTGATGTCTCCTGTTCCAGAATATAATTAATTCTTTGGGTTTGCTTAATCCACCTCTAAATGATATCATTTCTTCTAGTATGTATGTTTATACTTATGTACACACGTAGATGTGAGTATATGCCCATATATCTACACGCACTTCATTAGAGAAAGAGTTCTACATGCCAGAGTTATGCAGATGTAACTACTATGCTTTAAATTCACACTTACAATTTAACTGTCTGGATAATTTGTTAATGTAATTGCACATTCATGTTTCTCTCTCTGTCTGACTCTTGAAAAATGTTGAATGACCTGAAATCAATAAGAGCTGGAGGTACTTACACCTCATAGGAGATAATGAGAATAAACTTTGGCCATGTGAAATTATACCTGTCACTCTAAGGACACGTGTACATACGCAGGGAAGATACATTGGTGTGCAGCCCAAGGGAAAGAGATCTGAGGGTCCTGGTTGATCATAAGTTGAACGAGATCCAGTAGTGTGTCCTGGCACTCAGAAGGGCCAACTGTGCTCTGGGGTGCACCAGCCCCAGCATTACCAGCAGGTGAGGGAAGGAACTTTCCTGCTCTGCTCTGTGCTGTGCAGCCTCACCTCAAGAACTATGGGCAGGTTACACAGTATAATAAGAACATAAAACTACTAGTACACATCCAAAAGAAGGCTACAAAGATGGTGAAGAGACTGGAGGGCAAGATGTATGAGGAGTGGTTCAGGCCAGTTGGTATGCTCAGCCCAGAGCAGAGGAGCTGAGGGGAGGCCTGATGGTGACTGCAGCTCCTCACAGGGAGCAGAGGGGCAGCTCTGAGCTCTGCTTTGTCAGTCAGCAAGAGGGCCCAAGGGAATGGGACTGTGTCAAGGGAGGGTTGGATGGGGGTTAGGGAAATGTTCTTCACCAAAGGGTGGTGGGCATGGAACAGGCTGCCCTGGAAGTGGGCACAGCACCAAGATGCTGTAGTCCATGTTTAAACAGTGGTCTCGAACAGAGTTTGAATATTGGGTCATCCTGTATGGAACCAGGAGTTGGATTAAATGATCATTCCAACTCAGGATATTCTATGATTTTATGAATATATGGTAGACACAGTGATGCCTGCAGACTTTCTTGTTTCAATTCTAATTAAACTTCTTAAAAATCGGTTCTGAATATTAGAACTAAACTGAAATACGGGTTACTGTATCTATCAGAGAGAACTAGAGTTCAAAGGCACAATAAGACAAATCCTTCCCTCAGGTAACACAGCTGAATTCAATGTTATTTTCTTCTATCTCTTTCCATTTATTGGAGACTCATTAATTGGACTCATTAACTTTACACAGTAAAGAAGGCTGTTTGCTTTCAATGATACAAAAGCAAATATGATGTGATTTTAGTAAGCAGATACTGTTCTCATTAATTGCCTACAAAGAAACAATTTAGAATTATTTTAGAGGAAAATATCCACTTATTTATTCAGTATGCTATATTAACATCAAACACTAGATCTTATCTTTTATGAGAACAAAAATTAGAGGTTATTGGTCAATTTCACCTTGTATTTTTATATTTGTGGTAGTACTTCTGTGTGAAATAAGTTTATCTGTTTATGAAATTTAATATATGAATTACACATTTTTATTAAGCATCAATAGAATAGTTCTTTTTTTTTTTTTTTTTTTTTTTTTTCACTTTTTGCCCTATATTTCTGTGCTAACTTAAGTTCTAGGAAATCAAAGCAAATATTCAGAAAACCATGGCAATAGGAGGCCAGAATTTGCCTTGTATTTTGATATTCTGAAATCCAATTTATTAGACTAAGAATTTGCATTGCAAGTAATAATAAGTCTAACTTATTATTGTATCAGGTTACTCTTGTTTTCTATTTCTTTCAAATTACCTCAGATTTATATCTTCAGTGATAAATCCTCGTAAGTTTCTTAAAAGTACTGTCTAAAACTGCATATGTAGTATCAATAACTGCATTAGCCATGTAACAGCTGCAACAAAAACAAAATCTCTCTTGAACATTTCCAGTACTGGTGAGTGTACTTTTTGTCATTTAGAGAGCTGTGTTAAATTAACATTTCTTATCCATTGTACTCTGGATTTGTTGTCATAGATATGTGAAATTTAATCTTTTACTTCATTAAAAATGCAGAGAATTGAAAGGATCAACTTACTAATTCAAGTTTACGATGAAATGAATCATTTGACCTTCCACACATGTTCCACAGAACTACTTCTATTATTTCAGCAATATTAAAGGATAAATTATGAAAATAAAAATGCAAACTAGTATTCTTCAATATACATAATTAAGCAAACAAATACTCCTTAGAATCAGATGTAAATGTAATTTCAAAATAAGAAGCTATAAACTAGTTGATTTTCTTCATTGTGTGTGATTTCTTCAGAGTATTATTTCACTCTCGTAATCTGTTTAACATTTTTGTACTTAGAAAGACAATAGAATATGACAGGTTCCTTGACAGTTTGTTAACACAAATTAACCTCATTTATGGGAAAAGTGGCTGTGTGTGAACATGTAGTTTTTCAGTGCTTTGTATGACAGTCTTAAATTACTGTCTTTCTGAAAGGTTTGCTTCCTAATTTTTCAGCATTCTGCTGAGTAATAACACAATATAGAATATATCTCACGGTAAACTTGTATATGGATGACCTTATATGCAAAGGAAAACAAGGCAAAGAGATGTACTAGACACACTTTTTATAGCTCATCAATATTTTTACTGTTCCACCTATAAAACTTTGTTTTACATAAAATTTCATTGGAGTAACAAGGAGGGGTGTTTAGCCCTTATTTACCCTTTAATTCATGAAGAAATTATTCAAACCAAGCTTAGTAACAAATATTCAAGACAGGAATTTATCACACAGGAATAATATTAGCCCAAGGAGAACACATAGGATTATATTTGTTTCTTTATTACTGTCTAGTCCGGCAAATGATTGTCATCCAAGAAAAAGAAATGATAGCATTGTAATTCATCTATAAATTCAATATTTTTCTTTTTTTCATGTTGACTGTGGATTTGAATTTTACTGTAATTAGTTGATACAGAAGATATAAGTTGAGTGAGAATGATGAGGAATATTCATTAAATAAAATCAAACTCCAGTGTACTTTACAAATAAATTTACAAAAGAAGGAGTCCAATAGTACCATCTATCTATCTTTTGGAAATGTTATTATTTCACTTCTTGAGATATACTGACTATATTTTTACAGTTCTAAACAACAGCAATATGAGAAGTTATTCGACAAATGTGTTGCCTCATGAAACTGTAAAGCTGAAAACTTTGTTTTCATTAGTCTTTAAATAAATAATAGTGCTGAAGCTGAAGAAAAAAATGAAGAAGTTTCGTTCAGGGATGCAAATGGCTTTTCCTAATCTGAATGCTAGAATGAAAAAGCAATATCTTTAATGAGAAATATTTCCACTGTGGAATTAATAAATATGTACATAAACTGACATATTCTTCACCACTGTAAGCCTGGACTGAAGTTTTCACTTGAGGCTACCCTTTCTGAAAGTCTGTGCCATCAGTTGTATTTGTTCTGGCTGACCTATATTTATAATGCTGAAACCTTTAATGTATAATCACATCATCACATTTTCTGTACATGTCACATATTGGAAATAAACTATTTCAGGTGCATTTCAAAGTATTAAAGTATGTTTATGGATTATCTCTTGCACTGCTGATATAAATTTAGATCCCTTTGTTGCTGTAGGTCCAATTGTGTGCAGGTTTCAGAGGGAGCCTTTGAAATCTCTAAATATAGCTTAAAAGAGTTTCTCTAAACCTAAAATGTCATGACATTATCATCCAGTATCTTGGGATGCTCCAAAGTTAGAAACTGGGAAACTGATCCTTTCCAGTAGCATAAAGCTCTAATTTCTAGCTTTACAAGTCTTCAAATAAATGGATTTATCTTCTGATGTTTTAGTTTATAAGAAGAGTTTGTAGTCCTGTTCCTCCTATACAAGGAAGTAGTTTTCTGGAAAAAAAACAAACAAATAAACAACAAAACAGAACAAAAACGAGTAAACAAAAAAAAACTTTTTTGAAAAGAAAAAGAAGTAATGCCTCTCAGTTACTTTTAATTTAAAATAAATATATAATTCCTAATGGTTATCTACAAGTGTCATACAGATCAGATTTTTATAGAAACTTGGCCTAAATCATAAAAGCTGTACTAATTTATCACTAAGTTGTATGACTTATTATATAACTCATGGTATATTTATGAATAGTGGACCTATGTAGTTTTCACTGAAAGCAAATCTTGAAGACGTATATATATATATATATATATATATATATATGTACACATATATATTCATGAACAGAGAAAGGTTGTTTATTTGTTGCCATCAAGAAGAAAGATCTTTCAAAAGGAAAAAATACACACCTAGTGTGTTCTTAGCTTTTCTTTGACCCAGTACTCATCAGTGGAGATTGTCTACTCTGGCTGTTTGTGAGGCCGAATCTGTAGTTAAATAGAGATATGAATATTAAAAGAAATTTAAGACCTCTGTTCTCTTCTACCCAGCATTTTTGGTGAGCTGGATGACAAATCAGTGTCTGTAGTTGTATGTCATGGTCAGACTATTTTTCCATTTAGGGCCTATTGCGCACTGACTGAAAAATGGTAGAGTGGTTCAGCTCCATTTACTGAATAACCTGGAGGTCCCTAGGGGAAAAGGGGAAAAATCTACTGTGTCTCAGAGACTGTTAGATTTAATCTGAATTCCTGGCATGCAAGAAGCATATTCCTATTACTTGCAAAACTTATCTTAATCTTGGCTTTGACTAGTATGATGGGAATAACAGACATCTCCCCAGAGTAACATTTTGCAATATAGAAGTAGTAATATGCAGTAATCTGTATGTTTGCGTGATAAATTATATAGATGTTTCTGAGCTGGATCAGCAATTCTCCTTGCTATTTTAAATGCAGATTTATAGAAGATAACTTGTTTTCTTAACCTTACATTCAAGAATTCAGATTTATCTTCCTAAGTATTTTGGAAAGGCCTTGTTTTCAAATGTGAACTTTTGCAGCATGTCGAAAATCGAGTCTTGGATAATATGGAAAGAATTGACACAACCAAATTCTATAGTTTATATTAAAGTACAAAATAACTTCAGGAGTGTATCCACCAAACTGCATTTTTGTTTACACCATATATACTATATACTCCTCAGAAATATATGTGTAAATACATATATAATAAACAATACATTAAAGGTGTAGATACATTATTGATTCTTCTAATGTACAATAGTTTCCAGAAATTCTATTCTCTTCTACAGCTGTAGTGGTTTATAGGAAAGCAGGACTTTTAAATATCTTATGGCCTAAGTGCTCTTTTGAATTACTGACAATAAAGATGATCAGTACTAGCACTGATAACTGAGGAAAGATCAACAGTTACCCTGTGTAAAAACTGGAATAGTGAGAGACTGAAAACTCAAAAAAAAAAAAAAAAAAAAAAAAAAAAAAAAAAAATTCGATCTATATAACTAACAAGTGCTTACAAGATAGTGAAGGCATGCCTATTTCAGTGTATCTCAGGTATCAGCTGAACTGCTTTATTTTTCTTTCACATTTTCTCTTCTTTTTGTCTTTTCTTATTTCATATTTTCTACTCTCTAAATGTGAGATTTTAAGTCAGTTGTTCTTAGTCATCTAGAAGACTCTTAGATAAGAATATAAGAATTAATAAAACTGCATAGATGCTTTCCTTCTAGCTTTTCCTTTTCTCTAACAGATGTTGACCATAATCTGAAGTGAATTTTATCCCCAAAATATCTTTATACAGCAGTTCTGGAGTAACCCTCAGATACTGAGTTCATTATTAACAATTATAAACAGTACTTTCACATAATCTATCATGGTTTATCACAAAGAATCCCCATTATTCTCTCTAGCCAATTCAATATCTCTGGCAGTGCTGTAGTGGTGGTTATGTGTGTTTGTATGTACTTGGGGCATTGCAACATCCTTCACTGATATTTTCTGTTCCTGGAAGGCCTTACATAGAGAGAAAATTGATCAAACGGTACCCTACAGGGGTGCTTTTGCTGCAGGCAGGTTATTTAGGGTGGCCAACCAAAAACAAAATCAAGGCAAATAAAATAATAAAAAAAAGACTGACTGTTGGCCAGAGGCAGAAACAAACAAACAAACAGTCAGTCCACTCTTCTGTTATAGCTATGCTTCAAGCATCAGTGCTTGTAAGAAGCTTCAAAGTGGCCCTAGGATGAAGCTTTGTAATTGGAGGCATACAAAGCACAGATGTTGCTTTTATTAAATATCAACAGAATTTAACACTGCCAACAGTCCAGTGCTGAAGAAGGAAGGATGGGTAGGAAATTCCTTCCCTGGGCTAATTTCATGCTTACAGTCTTTCAGACTGACTTATAAGATCTGTCACTATACTCTGCCTCCCTGGCAAAGTCAAGCTATCTAAAATACCTGGATAGCTTTATGCATTTGAGTCATGTATAAATAATCTTTTACTTATGAGATGCTGTGGGCTATGATGCCTGGCTCTCAGCTGCTGCTAATGAAGGCTGCAATTCCCTTGTATTCCCGTATGATATCTGTCAGCCCTGCATACACATCTTGACTTCCTTGGAACATCTCAAAAGTCATTAGACACTGATGTTCAGGCAACTGAATACTTCCCAAAATATTAAGTGGGCTTCGTAAGTGGATGAAAGCATATATCAGAGATGTGGCTGACACTACAGCAAAATGTTCTGTGCTCCTTTCTTCTGAAATTATGAAGGTTTGTAGAAAAGGAAAAATATTGAGTCAAGTTTCTCTTCTAATCGGCTTTTTTTTTATTTTTTTTTTTTAAATTAAAAATGAAATCTTAGTTTGATTAAAAAAGAGATATTCTCAGGTCATGGTAGTTAGGTATAGGATGACTTTTTCCAGCTGGAGAATGGATCCTCAATCTATTATCTTTGGGCATATTTACTGCAGCTTTTTAGACTTCTCTGAGTTCTACCCAGAGAGCTGAAACAGAGTTTGAGAATATCTGTATTATGAGAACTCAGGTGCCCTTCACTTTTATAGCACTGTTCAAAATGGAACAAGCTAGAATCATTTCAAAGTCTCAGCCTAGTTTGTTTAAGTTATTGTACTCTTCAGAATATTTGAATAGTGTTATATTATGCAGATTTTTGTTTAAGACCACGCAGGAAGGAATGTTATATGAAGCTCATTTACTTTGTGTAATGCAGCAAATCATGAGATGGAATAGACAATTTAGTTATATTCAACTTTATCACTGCACCCAAACAGTCCTTTATTTCTTCAGATTGGTCATATACAAACAGCCTTTATACTCAGGAATGCCACCCTGAAATGGTTCTTCAGAAGTCACAGTTCAAAGGCAATTGTGATGCTGAAAGTTGTTCAGTGCTGACAGTACCCTCCATCTCTCCTTCATCTTCCCTCTAACTCCCCATACTGCTACAGGAAAGGCTAACTATACACATAATCTCAGGAGACTTGCTTTTCTTTGCAAAGTTTATGGCAAAAGACAGCTGTTTTTGGCAGAAGTTCTTGTTATGACATCTACAGATCATAAAATATCTTGCAAAATTAATTACTTTATTAAATAATTATTTTAAAGCTAAACACCACTGAGAGCCTTAAGATATACAACCTTTTTGTAGCCTGAGTTGGGACATTCATGAATTCCCAATTTAAGACTAAACATATTATGGAAACTGTGAGTCAAGGCATATATTTTTTTTTTTCCTTTTTCTCCTTCCTTCCCCTTTTTTGTTAATAACAATAGAGTTTCTTCTTTGTATATCACAGGGTGTGTCTAACTAACTTAAGCTTCAGTAAATGTAATCCTAATTTTACTTGAACAAATGAAAAACCACTCCATTTGAAGAAACTGATCACCAGGGCTAAGAATGATGCCACATATTCAATTTTCTCCCATGTACCTATTCTACCTGAAATAGAGCAGTAAGATATGTAAATACAAACTTGAACTGGGATTATGAACAACAATTAAAAAAAAAAAAGCCTACCTTCATCAATTCGTATGAATGTATATAGAGTTTCAACACTGTTTTTTAATATTAGTTAATTAAATTGTTAATCTAATAGAAGATCTGTACTATGTGATGCTGGCACTGTTAAGTCACAGATGTTGCTGAACAGTAAGTGGTAATATTATGCTTTATTCTTTTTATTTATTAATTTATGAAGTTTATTTTTGAGTTTAGTACATTTCTCATATTTTGAATTCTAGATCTTCTTTTACTATGCAATTTCTCCCTTCTATTTAAAGAACCACTAATTCACCTCAGTGCAGCAATAATGAATAACTGGGAAGGAGTTTGGAAGGAGAGTGAGGGAAGGAGAGCTATTGAAGTAAATGAAGCATTGCCCATGACTGCTGCACACACCAGTGCTGTTCCTGTACTAACATCATTTTCCCTTTTCTGAGCATTAGAAAGATAACTCATTTCCCAGAGCATTCCGTGCTCAAGGGCAATAGTTACCTTCACCACAGAGAGAATTAGCACTGGCTGGTATAAGTTTGAAAATATGTAGCTATTACTAGCAGCAGAAACTCAGCTCCCTGAATCCCTTAATAAAGAATGACAAAGAGATGAGTTCAGAGATGGTGGCCCAGAGCTGCTCGGTTCACTGCTCTATGCTGCTAATTCACAGAAACTCCATGAGGACCATTTTCCCTTTTTTCTTTTTCCTCCTCCTTTCCAGCTGACTTTATGATACAATCAAATTTGCATGTACTTACAATGGCATTTATCTCACTTTTTTCACCTATCACAACATACAGACTGAAAATGTTTAAACTACATTATACTGTTGCCTTGCATGAGCACGCATTCTTCCTTGTTTTTCTTGGAAGTTTCTAGGATATTTGCCTTTGATTTGTTTTACCGGTCTCAATTCATAATTAAAATTTGTTTCACTTTGAAAGTTTTAGAGATGTATGAAAAATATGTAGATCTAAGTGTAGATCTAAACTGCTGAAAAAAACCTTATATTTATTTACACTGTTGAGTAATGAAGTATAGATTATAGTATATCTAGGAGTACAGATCAGTGTATCATAAAAATGAGACCAATGCCTTCATTTTACATATTATCAAAAATATATACTTTTTATATACTTATAAAAATAGCTTTGACAGAAAAAAAGAGTAATGTTTTCAAAGTAATGTTTGAGAAATACTGAGGATAAGCATCTGCACTGTTTTGAATGGGTAATTGGTTGGCATTAGGACTTTTCTTTCTGAAGGATCTTGGAGACTTGTGTTCAAAACACTTAAGATTAGAAATGATATTATCACAAGTAACCTGTTGTCTCAGTCATACAAATTACATTGAGAGTAGAAAGATTATGAAATATGGGGCTTTTACTGTAGCCAGCAGGATCAGAGGGGTAATCATTCCCCTATACTCAGCTCTGGTGAGGCTGCATCTCAAGGACTGTGTTCAGTTTGGAGCCCCTCACTACAAAGAAGACATCAAGGCCCTGAAGCGTGTCCAGAGAAAGGCAATGAAGTTGGTGAGGGTTCTGGAGCACAGGTCTGATGAGGAGTGGCTGAGGGCACTGGTCTCAAGGATCTGTGGTTCTTGTAAGATCATATCCCTACAACTGCACACAGATCTCTAATTCCTCTTTTTTTTTTTTTCTTTTTTTCCTTTTTTTTTTTTTTTTTCCCATGCTTCTTGCCTGAGTGTAACCTCCTCCCCTCCCCCCGGCAGATGGGCTTCCTGTCTTTCTGATTTCCCAGAAAAGCTATAAAATCCTCCTCCATCTTGCACTCCTGTAAGTATTTCCTTATTTGTCTGCATGTGCTTAACACTGGCTTCTTTCAGTTCAGTACTGCTGATTATAAGGTCTCTCTTGTATACATAATCCTTCATTCTTTGTTACCATCTTAATCTACCACATCATCACATGATTGTTGGCTAGTGCCTCCCTTCTCTGTCATTCTTAGTTCAAAAATCTCCTCACGAGAGTGTCAGGCCAGTAGGTGAAGATGCTTCTTCCACACACAGTCAAATGGATTCCACTTCTTCCTAACAAGCTGTGATCTGCAAAGAGGATTTAATGTGAGCAAAATCTGAATTTCTGCTGTAAGTTGTCTTATTTTCTGTCTTCCATCCTCACTCTCAGTGCAGTCACACCACACAGTCACACTCAGCATGGTCTCGCGCTTTCTTGTAGTATCACTGGTGCTAATCCAGAAGAGAAGCACGGAGTGATGGTCTGAGACCTAGACATACCTTGTTAGCCTCTCTACAATGTCCCAGATCCAAGCATCAGGCAAAAAAGCAAATCTCCCAGGGTAGCAAGCCAGATGAGCAGACAGTGAGCTTTGTTCCCTACAGTAGGAGGTCTCCCATTATTCATGCCTTTTTCCTTTTGCTGCTGTGTTATTCAAGCTCAGCTAACTCAGAGACTTGGATGGACACAACATCTTATCTGCTACCAGGTCACTGATCCTATTCACTAGTTGCAGATTTACTGATAGAGCAAGGGTTGTCCTTCTGGTGCCAGAAATCATGAGATTCCAGCATTTGCCATCCTGTGAGTCTCCTATTCCCAACTCAGTAGGCACAGGCTCTGCTTGCTCTGCTTTCAGTACAGATGGGATCTCAGGCTGGCTGTTGTGTCGTATAGGTTCTCAGAAAAGATGCAGCCAATCTCTTTCTTACCATCACTGTCTCAGTGCAGTCTGTTGATCTTCCACATCTCCCCTATTTGATGGCACAGACTCTTTCTAGTATTTATGTCCTGCAGGTAAGGAGCCCGTTACTTCTGGCCCCAGAATCAGCTAGAGACCGCAAACATCTGTGCAGCCATGGTAGTTACTGCAGTGGATGCTGGGGACTGTGGTATGTCACCACTAATACTGATGAGATATATGCTGTCCTCAGTAGTTTCCCGTTCCCTTCTGCACAAACTACTCTCCCTATGAAATACATGCTAGGCATGGATTTCATGACAGGACATCCTTAGAACTTGCTGAAATGATGTTGGCGTTCCCTAATCAGAAGTCAATTGGAACAAATGCTCAACATGCACTATCATGAAGTTTCTGGAGGAACTGCAGAAACTGGATAAATCTTTGAGGAAGGGTCTGAAATTAATATCCTGAATAGCAACAACAGTCATATACTTATAGTTCAAAATTAATTAAAATGCAACAACATGATGTGAGAGTACTTATGATATCCACCCATGACAGGCTAATAGAAATATGAAAGAGAGAAAAATACAGCACTGATCATTAAGAATTTTTACTGCTCCAGCAGGGCTAACAGCATTGCTTTAGCATTGCTAATCAAAAGTTGTCAGGAGATGGTGTAAAACCACTAATATTTACAATGTTTTTAACTTTTCTTTTGCTTTCAAAATCTTTCTGTCTTTTTATTTTCTATCATTTACTGTCTTACATGATAGTAACCTTCAAGAAATCATTTGTAAAAATAGGAAGATCTTGAATCTTGTTAAATAATGCTAATTTGGTATTCTCTCTTACACTAATGCTTTGCCAGCATTTTAATGTTTGTAGAGCAAATGAATAATTTCTAAACAGTGCCAAAGGGGCATTGTGTTAATTCTTTGAGAGAGAAAAGCCTGACAATTTTAGTATGCCTCAAGCATGATTGGTTTATGATAAGGTCTTTGTAGAAGTGCAATAAAGATGATGGCTTAGTTAAAGTACTATCAATATACTTGGTTAGGAAATGAAAACTCCAGTGTTCCATGCATTATATTCAAATGTGCAAATCTTCCTATTCTCCCTTTAAGATTTTCAATGTATACATCCCAAATCTTCTATGATTGTTTTGTTTTACATATCAGTGTGTATGAATGTAGAAATACTGATGGGATTAAGAGTCAGTACTCTCTGAAAGAGGAGAGGATAAACTAATACTAGGATGAAAAAATACGATTGCATTTGTATTTTCAAATTCAAGTGCAAATACAAATGTCCATGCTCATACAGAACGTGCAAAACAATGTTCTGTAATGTGTTCCTGCTTTGTAAATGTAGTCAATAATATACAGAATGACATAGATTATTAAATAAATGTCCAGATACAAGTAAATTAAGATACTTATTGCAGATTTTGTGATCCATCATGTGTTCTTTGCCTACTAGTTTCAGCAAAAGTTGCTGAAAGCATGAGACACTAATAAAAAGCAGGCAGTGCATAGTTTACATTCTAGGGTCTGCTTCTGACTGCAATAGTGTATGTAGGTAGTAGGTGCATAGGGAACAAAAGGATTTATTTGACTGTCCAGGAAAGATGAGTTCAATTATCTTTTTGTGGATCACTCATCACATGTGTAAAAGATGAGTGCAAAGTAATTTGATCAAAGATGAGCAGCATCAAACCAGCATCATGATAACTGGAGCTTTAGATAAAGGAGTATGTTATATATCATCATTTTTTCTTCCCGATAAAACCTAATGGAATGGCATAGCTTTATATCCCTGCCAATAAGGCCTTGTAGGCATTCTGTATGACAGTGTGCATTTTAAGTGTGCTGACCATTCTAATCTGCGCATGATATATATTTATACGTGTAAAATGA
Source organism: Chrysolophus pictus (assembly GCA_037305975.1). Lineage (NCBI taxonomy): Eukaryota > Metazoa > Chordata > Aves > Galliformes > Phasianidae > Chrysolophus > Chrysolophus pictus. Next base: position 34,140,681 of record CM074576.1, on the reverse strand, counting down.
ATATTAAAAGGATGGACATGTTTCTCCTCATTTTAAATATTTCTTTTGCAAACAAGAACTTTTTTTTTTTTTTTCCAGAAAATTGGGTACAGGTTTTCAGAAGGAGATGGTACAGTACACAATTAAGCTTTTCTTACCTCTAGATATCTTAATGCATTTTACATATGTCACTTTGAAAGTACTATTTATTTCCATGAAAACAACAGACATAAACTATTACTATTTGATAGAGCAAATTGTCAGCTAGAAAATACTTTTTTTCAGCATATTCACCACCATTAGCTGTGCATTTTCACCAGAGATGAACAAGAGCCTGCATGCCGTGATTGTAAAAATCTGCGCTAGCGGAGGTAACCCACTGTGGCAGCATCACTGTTAAGAAAATATTGCCCACATGTCCATACACACAGAATTAGAAGGTGCCATATCTGGACTATATGATGGGTGTGCTGGGGAGTCCAGCAAGGATTGGCAATGTCCTACACAACCTGCATACTGGCATGGGGCCTAGCATTACTATGTTGCAAGAGAAAGGTTGTCACCCTTTCCAGCCCTTCTTTAGAAGGTTGAGCCTTCAGCTTAGTCTGTGTCATGATGTAGCAATCAGAGTTGATGGTTTGTCTGGGTTCCAGGAAATACAAAAGGATTATCCCAAAATACAGTGCACTTCACTTTACCCACTGAGGCTTGTGTCTTAAATGTTTTCTTTGATGGAGAATTCACATCACCACTCCATTGACTGTTACATTTTGACTTTGGCTTATAGTGCTGACACTTCTCCTTGTTCTGGTAATTATGCATTTCAAGAAACTGTTACTTTCAGCCTTGCACTGATTCAATAGCTCCCGACAAACTTGGCCATTCTTTCTATTCCCATGTGTGCATTTGTGGGATCCGCTTAGTGAAAACTATGCAATATTGCAGTGTTGCCACCATCACATTCAATGCATTGAAGATGATATTTAGCTCTATTCCTGGTTGTCATCTACTGACCTGTAGGAGTTGATCAAGATACTCTTAATTTTGTGGTGTGACAGCTATACATAACTGTGTAGAACACGGTTTGTCTTTCATGCCACGGCCACCTCTGCTGAAATGTACCATTACGTCACAATGCTCACACTGTGCTCTGCTGTTTGATCTCCCTAAACATTCAGCAATCACTGATGAATGTCAATGGGTACCATTTTTCTGCAAGGAGGAATTCAGTTGCCCGCCTTTCCTTCATCTGCACTTCCATGTCAGGCACTGTTTTGTCAGACTGCCCCTCTGCTGCCATCTGTTGTACGGAAACAAAATTAATGAAATGTTGATGGAAAAGTATAAACTCTTACCATAAAACCAACATCTGCCTTTGAGGTTCTGGATCAACACAATCAAATAGGAAGAAATAGTTTCAGTGCAGCCCTTGTAGATATTTTTTTAATTTCCAACTCACCTGAACACTGAAAAAAAAATTCCTTTTCTGATATATTAAAACATTTCTGAGAATTGTTATAGATTTTATGATGCCTCCCTATAATATTTCTTTGTCAGTTATTTAGTTGTCAGTTACAATATGTGTTCTATGTGTCAATGACGTTTTCCACAGATGATATTCATTCATTTGTTGAAGATATTGAACCCGAATTTATTTTGCTAACTGTTCCAGAGACTCCTATAACTGTTATCTTCCCAACTTCCATGGTGCCTTGCCTTTGACCTTCTGTTTATTGGGAGTATTATAAAGATTCTGCTCCAGATATTGTCAGGTATTGTTTTTCCAGATGACAGTAAGGACAGTATTATTATATATATAATAATATATATTACTATATAAACATTTCTGCTCTTATTCAAAAGCTTTTGTGAACCAGAATGACAAGATAGAATCTGAAGAATTCACAACTTCTTTTTTTTTTTTTGTAATGTCCCATTAATCTTTGTGAGATGAATGCTTGGCAGAATCTGAAAATATACTATGCTAAAACAGAGATGGTAATAGTATTAAAATAAAATTTTGCAGCCCTGCCGAAAAAGATCTGGAAGTATTTGTGGACAGGAAGCTAGACATAAACCAGAAATGTGCCCTCATGGACTCCAAGGCAAAATGTTTCCTGGGCTGCATCAAAAGAAGTGTGGCCAGCAGGGTAAGGGAGGTGAACCTGCCATCTACTCAGCACTGGTGAGACCTCACCTGGAGTACTGTATCCATATGTGGAGTCCTCAGTACAGGAGAGACATGGACTTGTTGGAAAAACGTTCAGAGGAGGATGTAAGAAATTACTCTTTTTGCACTTTTGTCTCAGAGCTTGCTGGGGAACACAGATGGACAAGTCCTGGTCAAAGTTTAAGAAATTCTTTGTATAAAGAACACAGACGGACCAGCTCAGGACACTGCTGGATTTTGGTGGTGTCTCTTCCCACTTCATGTAATTCTTGCTCCTTTCCTATCTTTCCTATCACCTGCTTTCCCTTCCTCATCACCCTAATTCATAACAGTTGCCAGCTTCCCCTTCTGCATCTCCCTGATTGATTGGGATTTGTAATAAGCTGCTTGGACAAACATTTGAACAGTTGTTTCTTAATCTCAGGTCAAGTATACGTGTATTAAAAGAACCACCACTTGCTCTGATAATTGGACCAAGACAAAAAGCCACAAAAATGAGCTAAGGGATGGAACACCTCTCCTATGTGGACAGGCTGAAAGTTCTGGGGCTGTTCAGCCTGGAAAAGAGAAGGCACTGAGTTGACCTGAGAGCAGCCTTTCAATACCTAAAGGGGAGCTACAGGAAAGCAGGCAACAGGCTCTTTAGCAGGGTCTGTGGTGATAGGGCAAGGGGAAATGGTTTCAAGCTTAAAGAGGGTAAATTTAGATTGGATATAAGGAAAAATTCTTTTAAAGTGAGAGGGTGAGGCACTGGAACAGGTTGCTCAGAGAGGTGGTGAAATCCTGGTCCCTGAAGACATTCAAGAAAAGGCTGGATCAAGGCCTGGGCAACCTGATCTAGCTGTTAATGTCCCTGTTCACTGCAGGGGAATTGGACTAGATGATCTGTAAGGGTTCCTTCCAGCTTTGAGGATTCTATGATTCCATGATTCTAAAATGTATTCAAAATGAAGTCCTTTTTAAGAACATATGTGTAAATATACATGAAGACTTCAAGAACAATTAGGTCCATTTTACGTACACCGAAAAAGATCAGAGAATCAATAGGACTTGCCTAAATTTGTTCATGGTATTATAAAGATCCAAATTCACTGAATTTTCTGTGAAAAAATGTAACTTCTTTTCACAGTTGTAGAATCACTAAGGAACCTTTGGAGATAACACAAGCTGCAGCAAGCTGCTAAAGAACTTTAAGATCATAGACTCATAGGATAATTAAAGTTGGAAAAGACTTTTGAAAATCAAGTCCAATCATCTACCTATCACTACAGGTCCACTGTTTCACCATGCCACTAGGGAACACATTCACACATTTCTTAAATTTCTTAAATGCCTCCAGGGGTGACTCCAACTTCATCAGCAGCCTGTTCCAATGCCTAGCCACTTTTTCAGTGAAGAAATTCTTCCTGATATCAAATCTAAACCTCTCCTGGTGACTTGACTTGTGACTGTTTTCTCACATCCTATCACTTGTCACCTGAGAAAAGACAACAATGTCCTCATTGCTGCAACTCTTTTGAGATCATTGTAGAGTAAGCAGTGAGGTCTCACCTCACCCTCCTTTTCTTCAGACTAAACAGCCCCAGTTCCCTCAGCCACTCCCCATATATCTTGTGTTTTATTCCCTTCGCCAGTATTTTTGCTCTTCTCTGCACATGCTTGAGCAACTTTCTATTTTTTTCTACATGGAATTCAAAGGATTAGATGCCACTCTTAGCAATAATTTGAGTTATGCCTCCACTTCTTTCTTGTTGTAGCTAGTTAGAGCTAGTTTTAATATTTCTTCCCTGTTTGTCATCTAGGATAGCTCAGTGAGCACAAAGTAACAATCAATTAAAAGTAAGTAGGTATTTCTGACAGCGTAAAAGAGTCCCAAAGAGGATGACAGGAAAATGGTAAAAGACAATAAATAATTTATAGCTGGAGAAAATTAATCAAGAACTCCCAATTCCCTCTGTCCCCACATGCAGGTGCTCAATTACAGTACCTCTAAGAAGAGGCAGGAGACCAATAACCAAACATCTGTGACATAAATGAATTTAACTATTAGGAAAGAAAGTATTGAAACATATAAACACATTGAAGTAACCAAACCAAATTACAATACAGTATACATTTACTTTGTATAATTTCTTTCATTATGTCATTTCCCAGAACTCTTCACATAATTAAATACAAACGCTATAGAGTATAAATGAAATTCAGCACTGGTAGAGAGATTTTCTAATAGATGTATTCATTTGTAAACTAACACAGAGAAGTAAAAAAAAAAAAAAAAAAAAAAAAAAAAAAAAAAAAAAAAAGTAGAAAAACAGAGAGAACAGAGAGAGAGTAATCCAGAAAAATTTAGTAAGTTAGGACTTAGCACTGGTCCATTAAAATGAATGTCTATTATTGCAATGACCTCAGTGGAAGCAGTTTAACACCAAAGTGTAACACGGAGTTTGAAAAGGCATTGGAAGCTTTGATGGAGAAGGGTAAAGACAAAGAAAATGGCAATTACTGGTCAGAAGAGGAAGGAAGAGGAATGAATAGATATATATTGTCCCCAAAGAATTTTGGAAACAGTTGCCTGTCTCATTACTGATTTTCTTCACTTTGATGGCTGCATAATGCAGATGAAATAAGTGAATTGAAATAACAGACCTATCCCAGTTTAAATCACAGAAGGGACACAACAGTGCAGTTCAGAGTGGTTCCTAAATTAACTACTGATTCATATACATGTAAGAATAGTCCTTTCTATTCTGATTGTACTTTTGCTGTTTTATAAAGCACTAGTGCATGAAACCACCTGGAACATATCTTGTGACTTTTGAGACTTGGAGGGTGAGCTCTGCACATTGCTCATTCAGTCTCTTCAGAGTTACATCATAGCGTGGCAGCTACTAGTGCTGTTCAAAACCTTTTATGTTTGACTTCTAACAAACCATTTAGGTAGTACTTTTTTTTATACTCACTTACTTTGATTTTCTTTGATGAATTGACTAATCAATAAACTAATCATACGTACAGCTTTTATAAATCTTGTCATCATAGAGACCTACATATATATATGCAACAAATTAAATTCAAATCTGATTTCCTAATACCTTACTGTATTTATAGATGATGGCCTTTGTGATTCTACTTCAATGTGATTTTGAGCAGGTTCTTAAAAAATATTTCTATAAGACTCAGTGATCTGCCATGTTTGCTTTGTATTGGTATTTCTCTGACCAAAATACCTTTTTCCATTTTTCTACTTTTCTATTTATTTATTTATTTATTTATTTATTTATTTATTTATTTATATCAGTAACTATATAGATGTGGAAAATGCACTTTTATTGTGAAATATTCATTTATTTTTTTCCTAAGGATCTTAGAATGTATCATCCTTCTCTTTTCTCATTACATCTTCTAAAACTATTATTGTCCTCTCATGTAAGATGAGACTTTAATCTTTGCCATTAGAACTTTATCATTATACTGATGTAGTCATGAAATTTTTTCTACACAATTCTGTGTAGAATCTCACTAACAGACTCATGTGGAAAAAGAATATGACCTGTAGCTGATGAGGGTACAGGGCCTGATTCCTTGTTGTTTGAAACCAATATTACTCAAATAAAAAAATACAGAAAATAGATAAACTACTATTAGAACAGGTTATTTTTGAGGTATATGGGTAACCATCCAAGATGCAATTCAGTAGTACACAGGTCTCCAACACTTAAATGCAAACCCTAGACAATTAATAACAACATATTTTGTAATGCAGTTTTGCTAGTTTTGTGACTATTTTCCAGAGATATTTTAAAAATATCTTTCTTCCTTTAGCTCTCTGTAAACTGGTTTCATGTTGAAAAGTATGTAATCTAACAACTAACTTTGCATTCCTGAGCTAACAATAAATCAGTTTTGCTAATTTCACCATGTGGTAAAAATAAAAAGCATCTTTTAATTCTTGCCACTTTTTAATTATTTTCACTCTGAATCAGGGAATCACAGAGTGGTTGAAGGGATCTCTAGCAATCATTAGGCCCAACTCCTTGGTCAAAAAGTGCCAACAAGAGCAGGTAGACCAGGATCATGTCCAGGTGGCTTTTAGAGATCTCCAATGAAAGAGACTCCACACCTCTCTGAGCAACTGTGTCAGTGCTTGGTCACTCTCAGAACAAAGCAGTGTTTTTTGGTGTTTGGAAGGAACCTCCTGTGTTTTACTTTGTTCCCACTGCCTCTCACCCTGTCCTTGGAACCACTGATTAGAGCCAGGTTCTGTCTTGTTTGTATTCTTCATTCAGGTATTTGTATACACTGTCCATGAACCAGCCCATAAACCATCAACATTCTTTGGTGGAGAATGCAGGCAAAAGTTGCTTTTTAGCTTTTTAGAACAAATCTCTCTCTCTGCTCTCAGAGAACTTCGTTGGGAAAATTTATCTCTTTCACAGGTGCTCACTGAAAACTTGACCTTGAAAGTCCAGGCAGACTACCAATATTCTGGGATATCTGTAAACTTTGAGCACTGCTATCTTGCTTCTGTAAAGAGAAAAAAAAAAAAGATTCCACTTTCTCTTTGAAACCTGTTTGTAGAGGGAGCTGCTAATTTTACAGAACTTGTGATTCTTAAACAGGTTCCCAGTCTTTCCTTTGAATCCTTTATGCATTTTTTGAATGCTCATCTGACCATGGTGTCAGTCTCCCTGAATGTACTGCTCAGCATTTCACTCAGCATTTGTATTTATCATATTTTGAGGAAGCCATCCCCAGAACCAGAGAATACTGAGTGGCAGGGAGTGTGGAGATTCTTGGACTCCAGGTCCAGAAAGAGAGTCTCCTAGATGAGAGAAAAGACCTCCAATCTGAGCGGGACTCCCTCCGATCTGAGACAGACTCCCTGCAATCCAAACTCGACAGTCTCCAATCTCAACAGGATACCCTCCAGTCTGAACGGGAAGCCTTCCAATCCAAGAGAGATGCCCTCTGAACTGAGAGATACTCCCTTCAATCCAAATTTGAAAACCTTCAATTTCAACAAGACACCCTCCAGTCTGAGTTAGATGCCTGCCAGACAGAGCAAGACATCCTCCGGTCCAAGAGGAACATCCTCAAGTCCAAATGGGATGTATTCCGAACTGAGCGAGATGCCTTCAAGCATGCAAAATTCAGTCTCCAAATTGAACTAAACAGAATTCAGTCTCATCAAGCCATTCTTGAATCTGAACTAAATATCCTTGTAATCAAACGAGACAGACTCCGAGCCAAGCTGGAGAGTGAAAGCATTGGAACTGACCAACCTGATCAACTACAGGAGGCACCAAAATTGATGTCAATTGCCTCTGTAAGAGGACAGAAAATGGAATGAATCTCAATTCAGTTAGAACAGAAGAAAGAGGAGGAGGGGAAAGTAGAGGAAGCAGTCACTGTAAGAGAAAGAAGGAAAGATGTACAGAGGAGTGTCTCCCAGATCTAGGGGAAGAGCTTCCTACAAGGGGAAGAGCGTTACCTACATGACCATGGAGAAGATATGAAGAAGTGGCATAAAAAACCCATTCCTGAACTTCAAGCATGGGTAAAAGAATTACAAGACAGATCAACCACCAAGGTGAACTTTTCCAAAATGGTGATCGCTCCAGTTGCTGTGGAACACGGCAATAGCCATAAGAGCAACAGAGGAACAAATAGAGGGGCCCTGCCCCCATCCAGGGCGGTGAAAAAGATAATAGAGTGTATTGGACTATGTGGGTTAGATGGCCTGGCACATCAGAATCACAGAAATATAAGGCCCTGGTGGACACTGGTGCACAGTGCACACTAATGCCCTCTTTTGAAAGTGTGATTCATAATCTCCAGTTTGTGCATTTGAAATTATTAAATTGCAGTTTGACTCATCTGCTTTATAGAATATGTGTTTTTGAGCTGATTTAGGAAACAGGTTTTATTCTCAGAGCTTTTCTGCCACTTCTTCAACATTTCTCATCCGCTAATAAATTCCAAAGCTTGATTTAAATTGCATGATTTAACAATATGATTTAACAATCCATATTTAAGATTTTCCAATTAACATTCAAGAATTAGCACCAATTATAGTTTTTTCCATTTTGAAACTTCTAGGTGTCCCATATTATCGAGTCTAGTTTTAACATCATCATGAAAGGGTTCAAATTTTCTTTCTTTGATGAATAATTTCTGTATTCTTTTTCTACTCTACAGTCAGATAGGCCATATTATGCTAGCTTCTTTTGTGCTTTCTTTAAGGAGTTTATAAAAGTGTTGTGATAGGACACCAGGCAGTAAAGGCTATAGAGTGGAACTGCTCCATTCTTTCTTTACAGATAGCATACTTAAAGACACAAAAATCAATCTTTATATCTTTGAATCATTGAAGTTGCGTTGTCACAACTGTAACAAACAAAAACACAATCAAATAAAAAACACAATCTAGGAAAAATGTTTGTCTTGCTTTTCACAAAACAAGTTTTAAACTGAATAATTACAATACATTCTACATCATTCTCATTCAGGTCTGATATGGCAAGGTTCTTTATTTTTCTCAAAAGTTGCTTGGCTTCATTTGTATTTAAAGTTTCCAAGTTTTTATGTTTTTCTATGCCTGCTCTACTGTGTTGCTCGGATATTTCTTCCAGTGGAGCTTGCACGGTTGCTTTTGAGAAAAGGCCAAGTCTTCTGGGGCAGGAATCCATCTGGTCTAGAGTAAAGCTAGCATTAAAAACATAAAGGGAACTTCCTCCCTTAGCCCTAGCTACTTCAATTATTTAGAAATATAATTATATTCACATAGTAAGCTATAACAAATGAATAACATTGTATTTTTTGGTAGAACAGTTCACAATTACCTACAAATCAGTTAATTTTCACTTGCATTACTTCTAATCATTTGTGATCACTATGTCTTTAGAGCCTAAATTTGTTCTATGATATAAAATATATATATATATATATACATTGCCAGAAAATATTGGAGAAATTGTCTGACAGTTTAATTTGTGAAAGATAGCTGTTTTTTCTTTTCTTCCAAGAACCTGCAAATAAAAAAATTCTGAAAAATATATTAAAAAAAATATATCCTTATTTAAGAGAATTCTACTATAATTTTTTTCTTCTGTATAAGCCACTTTTTCTGCATGTAGAAATATTTCCATTAGTTATCCCAATTTTTTTTTTAATTGAATGCATCTCTACTGTAGCAATAATCCATATAAGCTATACCAATGTTATATGTAAATGGCAAGAATCAGTAGAGTGATCCGGTCTTTTCAAAGCGAATAACTTTTTGAATAACACAATTCTTCTACTTTCCCATTTAAGAAAATTAAATCTTGTTTTAAAAATATCTTTACTTATGTCTCTCTCAAATGTTAGTTTTTTGAACTGCATTGTCTTAAGAACAAGCCAGTAATCAAGAAAACTTTGAATGGTATAATCAAGACAACATATTTTGAATGGAACATCTACATATAGATTTGTATTGCAAGAGTTGGAATAAAGAGCTCTGCTGTTTGAACTTTCTCAATGAAAGAAGGGTATTTACTATCCACTGCACCCCAACAAACCTTCATACGCTTACTTATCTTCTACTTGCTTCTTTATATGCAGTCTTCAGCAGCAGTACCAAGAGTAGTGGAATGGTATTTACAGGCTTCTCATCTGACTACTTCTCCCAGAGCTTATTCCTTCTTACCACCATCTTCAGTGTGCCTTGGCCTCTCTATAAGCAGACAAATAAATTATTCTTTCCCTTAGTAGATTGAAGCTATTCAGAAAGATACATTTCCTACCAAGACAGCATCTTCCTCAGATGTAACGTACACAGACTCATTCTGAAGCACAAAACTCCAGCTATCTTACTAAAACTATGGAGCTGGATTAATTTTTTTTCCTCTGAAGGGAAGACAGAAATCAGCAGGGAACTCATTATCTTTGAGGGCTCTTTGAGAGTTTTGTTATATTGGATCTCACCTTGCTTATACACTCCATCTCTGTCATCAATATGGTGAAAAGATCAGTAATGCTTCGAACTGTTTTTTATCTCCTCGTGATGTGACTGAAGCTCTCAAAGTCTGCTTTGAGAAGAGAAAAAGCAAAGGACATTTCTTTCTGAGGTTTATAAATGTTAGATTACAAAATGGTGCAATGGTGGAATTAAAAAGATTTTTTTTTTTCTTGAAGAATAGACAGACAAAAAGTTAAAATTCTCTCCTTAGTACCGTATTCTTATTTGAATGAAAATATGTGCATCTTAACGTGAGTTAAAAAATGGAGATTTTAGAATCTGAATGCATATCCAACTTTGCAGTTGTCCAAACTATGATGAGACTAATTCAAATCCCCAGATTACGTGTCTGAACTCGATCTGGGGAAATATGTCCAGTTCAAAATTTGAGTTAAGCTGGTGGAACCCATCTGTATCTTGAAATTGCATTACATGACTGTGTAGAATGCCTGTGAGAGTACAATTCTTCATATTAGTTGTACCATCCTGTAACAAAATACATTTTATGAAGGCATGTGCACATAGAAAAACTTGACAGGTGGCACCCTAATAGGAGTTTGAACCTGCACAAATTTCCACCTCTAACTTTCACACTGTTTGCAAAAACAGACAGACCTGACTGGCTTTTCTTGACAGCTTTAAAGCAGGGCATTGTTTCAGAGTTCATTAGTATGCACATGAAATGGCAAGACATGCTTGATTTCAAGGTTTTTCTATTTCTGCTTTTTTTTTTTTTTCCCCCCTCACTTTTTTTTTCTTCCTTTCTTGTCACTGATGGTGCAGAACCTGCTCCTGCTCATCATTCTCTTTTAATCTGGCCCAGCGATGAAACAGACGACTGGGGCAAGCTTGGCAGTTGAAGGATCCAAATGCTAAACTCCAGGATTAATTTCTCTAGCACAGGCATCTGGGAGTCAGATCCTCTCCCCTGGTTTTCCTGGCAGCTTGATTTAACTCCCGGCAACGCAAAAGGCTCATTGTGTTAGACTGTGAGTTCAGTTATCCTGGCAGGTAAAAGACTGCCAGATTGCCTTTGTCAAATGAAGGAATTTGTATTTAAATATTCACATCCTGATTTTCCCAGGTTTGGGAGCTCAATTGCTGAAGATCTCTGCATTCAATAATGACACATTCTTTTGACGTCTTCTTCATAAACTGATAATAGATTGAAGTTGTCATAAGTGAATGAAAACAACATAGCCAAGGAAAAAAGTCCAAGAGAAATACTTCAGAAAGGGAAGCACAACGCTAATCCATGAAGAGTGACAATGGAAGTAGCTTCACTGATTTATAAATGTAAAATCAGTGTAAATGAGATCAGATCAACATAATGTTGACCTTAGCTTGATTTCTCTAATTATATATACATATTTTTCTTGAGAAATGATCTTCTTTTATACTGCAGGACAGAGAAATAATCTGCAACAGAATCACAGAATGCATTCTTCCAGTAAATCTTTTTCACCTGTAGCAGTAGTATTTCATGGGAAGTATACCCTGAATATTAAATTAATTTCAGCTTTTACACCATGTATACAGTAGTTGCATTGACTATTAGTCATCAGAAGACCTAGAGCAGCATAAACACAAAATGGATCTCCTGTGACAGTGTAAGAGAAATGCACTGGCTTTTTTATAATTTGTTTTTATTTTTTTATTAAGAAATACAGGCACAAGGTGCACAACAAACTAGGTGATGTATGAAATTTCACAGCAATTTCATCAGGGACAGAATTAAGGTATAGAATGATACTGAAAGTATAACTACCATAGAAAAATACAAAGCAACACTTGTGTGTAATAGAAAGAATGCTTAGTTTCACATTTGAAAAGAATTTCTCTTATACAAACGTATGTAATCTAATATTACATGCTTTTGTAATACCACATCAACTACATGTTAAAACAACAATGAAAAAAAGCTCCAAACACAGCCTGAATCACAAAAATTTGTGGGGCTATTCCTGCTATTTGGTAATTCAAACTCATTTTACAACTTATATTTATAAATCTTACCTTGAAAGACTAAATTCAACAAGCTCCATGGAACAGTGGAAAAAACTGAAAGTCGACGGTCAGCTGTGTCAGTACAGAGAAAGAAGGTGATATTAAATGTTGCATTTATATTAAAGAATTATTCTGCAGTCTCTGGTAGCATTCTTGACCAAAAGGGCACTTGGAGCACTCTGAGATAGAAGAGTTATAAAACAACTCAGGCAGAGGAAGGAGAAAGCTGCAATTTGGGATTGCTCCTTTCCTTTCCTGAGTGGAGTACATTGTACCTAGAATGTAGAAATAAATCTTATCTTGAAGGCAACCAACATGTTTATGCTCATTTTTTTTCCATATTTGTGCACACTTATATATCCACACTTCAGTTAGAACACAGTCAAGGTCAAACAGATTTTATTTAACAGATGATAATACTGTGTGTGCAGTTTTAGTAGTGCATCTGCTTATGTGCTGATCTGAAATGTGATCTGAGAGCTTTTTGACTGCAATCAAGGTTTATTATGATGCCATGATCCATGACCTATAGTTCACTGGAGGGGGCATAGGTCTTAGAGTTGTTCTTGAGCAATCAATTACATGCTCTTGATTAGAGAATTTTGGAGTGTGGCTTTGATCAAGGTCTTATCAAATGAAACAGTCAAGAAATGATGGATCAGCAGGAGGATTAAAATCGGATCTGAAGAAATACATTGAGGTGTCTCTGGGGATAACTAGACCTTTACTCCAATTAAGAAAAAGTCACCAATATTATATATGTGAAAAGAACCTGAGAAGTCTCTAAACTGTGTTCATGTCACCTCGTAAAATTAGAGTTTCCTTGCCCGGGGCAGGGTCCTTTATAGCAAGTGTTCTGCAAAACGATATTAAGTCACCTGGCAGCATTTATTACAGCTGTTTCCTCTTCCAAACACTGTCATCATGGTTGAAATCTTGACCTGACTGAAATCAAAGACAATATTCCCACTGACTCCCTAGTTGCAATGATTACATTGTTTTACTTTACAAACATTTCATTTGATTTGCAATAAGTGTGAACCTTTGCATATTAGGTTGAATGGAGAAAGGAAACTTCAATGCTTCTCAGTGAAAATGGTATATTTGCGAACTGTTTAGTTTTATGTAATTAATAGTTTTACTAATCTATATATAGCCTCCAGTGTACAAAAATGGAGTACTTCAGATAAACAGTTTTGATTGGAATGTTACCCCGTGAATTTTAATTCTAATGAATTTGCTTTCCTTCAAAACTGGTGCAACTTGCACCGAGTTGCTCTTTAGATCACGTAGACAATAGTATCAGGGAACTTGAAGAAAATATAAAGTCTGAAGAGTTTTTCCTGAAGAAAGAATATTCCTCTTAAAGAGATTTCTGTCAAATAAAACAAAAAAAAGCTTTGTCATTTTAAGTATCTTTTTCAGAGTTTGTAGCAGGAGACATGAATTCACTCTGAATGGTTTATCATGTCAAGATAGTGAATTCTTCTAGATGTTTGAATCACTGAAATAGCTATTTAGCAGCGAGGTTTATAAAAAAAAGGACACAGGTTGTTGTATCACAGAGGAATTCTTTATTTTAGTCATACCATTTTCAAAATAAGAATTTGAAAGTACGTTCTTCAATCATGTCATTAAGGCATATAATTTCATTGTTTAATTTAGAGTGAGAGATGGTATATTTTTTCTAAACAACGTTGATATTATGCTTTTGTTCATTTATATGGGTACTGCTAATATCCTTGCTTGGCAAATTGCTATTGTGAGAGATTGTAGATAAATTTAATTTTTGAACAATAGAAAAAAATGTATTTTTTTCATTGAAAAACTGTAAAATTTTATGCCAGACTAACTGAAATTTATTATATTCATTTCTAACAATTTGAGAACTTCGATAGGTTTTGAATTAGATGCTTGCAGAAAGGGGATTGTGTCGTGCAGGATGCAAATCAATAGCTCAATAGGCAAAGCAGAAATAGTGGATTATATTTACAGAAATATTTGAAGTTATACACAACATCTCTATGCTGTTCAATTAGTTCTTCTACATTTTATAATATTATTTACCGAACTACTAAATAGTGTTTCCTTTTCAAAATTTTATCAAAATGAGATCTTTGAATTTCTGATTAATATACTAATATAAAGGTATACCTCTGGTTTCTATAAATTGGCTGTAAAACCTAAGACATGAAAAAACTGGAAGATTTTTCACTTTTCTTCAGTTTTGTATTCCAGAAATTGAAGGTGCCCTTGGGTGTTGATTTTAACAGAATGTTCTTTGCTGTGTTTCACCTGGGAGGGATTGTCAATGAAAAATGTTAACTTGTGAAATATTTCTTAGCAAATAATTACACTGCAGCTCCCTCTATTCCGTGGCTTTTATTTCGTTGACTGTGTAACTTGTTTGTTCAGCTAAATGCTGCTAAATGCTATTTTGAGGATTTATGCTCTAAAAATATGTTGGTTTTTTTTTTTTTTTTTCAATAGCTTTATTGAAATACAAAATCAACTGGTGAATGTGAAAGTAGAAGCATATATAATATGCATGGTATATTTTGTCCTAAGAAGGAAACATAAGGCCAACCAATCTGACAAACATTCAAGAGAGTTTCTTTGTCTTTCACGCTTTGACACTATTTCCACGTAACACCCGTTAGTGTAATTTTGAATTGAAGCTTGGGTTGAACATTTTGCAGCAGAGATTGTGTTCTTTTGTATTTTAGACAGAAATTTGATCTCAAGTTATCATTCAATCAAATGTTTATTTACAAGAATGTTATTCTTCTCAATATTCTGTCTAAATATCTAAATCTCTACATGTGGGAAATAGTGCATATAGCCTAATCAAAAGAAAAATTATAATCAATGCCAAACTCATATATGTTCAACCATTGCTGTAGCATTCTTTTTTATTGGTGTGTGTGTCTTTGTTTTCCTTTTAATGTGCCATTATTAGGGTATTTGTTTCTGTGGAGCTAAAGTCTGCAAAATAGGGAATTTTATTTCTAAAAAAGTTCATATCATAATCAACATGAAATTTCTCATTTAACAAAAGATGTATAATCCCATTAAGAATCAGATTAAATTAATAGGTATTAGGAGCATTGAATATAAGAACACAAATGTAACCTTTGCAACTGACAGAGGCAACTTTGTTCTAATGACACTTTTCATGCATACATCTGTTCAAAAAGGTTAGACTTTACCCTCATTCCTATTGAAAAGTTGTTGCACAAACTGAACCCTCCGAGTTAGAAACCCATTCCTAGTTTCCAAATGAAATATATTCATAACCATTTGTTCTTGTGCCAAGATCATCCTTTAGTTTAAGTACTTCTTATCTCTCCCTGGTGTTTATCCCTCACGTATTTAAAGGGAATGGCCATAGCGTCCTCTGGCTTTCATTTTGTTAAGATAAAACACTGGAAGCTTATCTCAGGAGATGGTTTCCATAATAATTCTGCTAACCCTTATTTGTATTTGTTTTAGTCTGAATGAATATATTTTAATGATATGCACAATAGTGCAAATAGATCTTTACTAATATACTATATGATGGTGTTCATGATTTCTTTCTTTTCCTGGCCTAATGGATCCAAAGATTGCCTGTTTTGCAACTACATCACTTCCACAGACCAAAGCCATCTTATGATCAACTGAATGCAGTTTTTTTCCCTTTCTTTTTTTTTTTTTTCAAATGGATGAACTTCCATTTGATATCAAGATGTATTGTTATTAATCCCAAATTAAATGGTATTGTACTCTACACTATTCAGTTTAATTTCTGTTAGTATAATTTAGTAAATTAAATTCCTTATTGTGGCCTGTGTCACTTCTCTCTCATTTCCTTTATTTGCTCATTATTTAAAATCATCTACGAAGAATAACATCTAGCTAGTCTATTAGCCTGGCTATCATAATTTTAATGAGCTCGTGCTTTTTTTTAAGTCTTATTTTCTCTTTACTTAACTCATGCTTTCCTTCAAATTAACTCTAAATCATTACATAGCACTAATTATTCAAATTGTTTTTTTTTTTTTCCTCAACCCTGATTATACTATAGGGCTTGAAAACAACAGACATACCCCTCTGAAAGAGTTAAAATTACACAGTGTATCATTTCATCTTTCTGATAGGATTATCCTGTCTCCTGACTTGAGTGCACTGGAGGGATTTTTTTCATCTTATTTATGGTAATTTACATTTGCAGACCCTGATATCTGCAAACTAGCTTGTGTCTTTTAGTATGCTTAATGCCTCCAACTTTACTGAAAACTGAGGCAAAATATTAATTCAGTTTTGGGGCCATATCTAGAGTATATTTAATTTCTTTCCTTGATCTATTTTTAATTATGTGGATAAGGAACTTTTCAGTATTTGTTTTAATATCCTTTGCAAGATCTAATTTATCTTGGCTTTTTCAGTTCTCACTTCTCTAAACATATTGACCTGTAACACATAGCTCTCACTTCTGATTAAACCCTTTTCTTTTTCGTGCAGCCTTACTGCTTTTCTCACTTTTGAAGACACTATTCATCCTCTTAGATCTGAGGCTCTTTTCTATAAGATTTCTCTACTTTGCTGGTAATGAAAATTGAAGAAAATTCCTGTACTTTCGACTACGTCAGATTCTAAGCCTCTGCCACATTCAATTCCACTCCTGCAAGACTTCTCTTTTGAATTTTAAACCTTAATTATCGAGGTGCTTTTATTTGGTTCCCCTTTGTTTCAGCTGAGTCACTCACAACCACTTAATCCAGAGTTACACCACTTACAACCACTTGATAAAGAGTTTTTAATAGTAGTGCCTCATCTGAGTCTCTACTATCATAGAATTCCTAGCAGTAAATATAATTAATATGACTTCACATGGATTTATGACAAGTAGACAGTCACCCCTTCTATATAGAAGGATAACTTTGAAAAGCTGCATTTCTGTTCCAAGACTGATGACTCTATTTCCTGTTTGCAGGAATGACCTGTGGAGGTGGGTAGCGGAGGGAAGAAATCAGGAAATAATGAGTAGTAAAGTTTGGGCATGGAATCATAGTATCATAGAATCATAGAATCACAAGGTTGGAAACGACCTATAAGATCATCCAGTCCAATCGTCTTCACACTACCACTGCTACCACAAGCTACTAAACCATATCTCACAGCTCCTCGTCCAGACGCCTCTTGAACACTGCCAGGGACGGTGACACCACAACCTCCCTGGGCAGGCCATTCCAGTGCCTGACCACTCTCTGAGAGAAAAAGTTTTAGTTTTTCCTCGTGTCTAACCTAAACCTCCTCTGGTACAACTTGCGGCCATTTCCCCAGCTCCTGTTTGTTGCCTGGGAGAAGAGCCAAACCCCTCTTCACCACAACCTCCCTTCAGGAAGTTGTAGACTGCAATGAGCCTCCTCGTCTCCACACTAAACAATCCCAGCTCCCTCAGCTGCTCCTCGTAAGACTTGTGCTCCAGACCCCTCACCAGTTTTGTTGCCCTTCTCTGGACACGCTCCAGGGCCTCAATGTCTTTCTTATAGTGAGGGGCCCAAAACTGAACACAATACTCGAGATGCGGCCTCACCAGTGCTGAGTACAGGGGCATGATCATCTCCCTGCTCCTGCTGGCCATGCTATTTCTAATGCAGCACGACACTGCTGCTAAAGGAAAACCGTCAAGTAGTAGTGGAGCATTACTGCTACTGCGCTATCTGCTCTATCAAGACAGACTGTGAATAACTACTAGTACACCAGCAAATAACATGTATTTTATTATGTCTCAAAGTACTATTTAGAAGAAAATAACATAATTACATAGACAATGTTCGTTAAAGAAGAAACGAAATTATTTAACATCTAGGAGTAGATCTTAGCTTGAGTCCTCTAACTCAAAGCTAGCAGAAGAGTAGCATCACTTTGACTGCTGCTTTAATCCTGTCCTAATTATTCTATGAAAAGGACAACAATTTGAATGAGAAAGAGCGACTCTCATGAAAGAATCAAAATGTGCAGGAACTGAATTTACAGGATGGATTTTATCTTTTACATATCACGAAAGCTCAAAAAATCTACCCCCAAAACAAACAAACAAACAAACAAACAAACAAACAAACAAAACCAACCTGCTTATATAAAGATTTGTAGCTACTACTTCATCTTCCAATGGCTTTATGAATTAAGATGGGTCCAGAAATGTAACAGCAGAAGACAGAATGAGGCTGTCCAAAATTGCTGTTTGCAGTTCTCATGTCCTTAAGGGGAAAAAGTCCTGAAATTTTTTCTGGTGTTATTTAAGGTTTTTGAGAGAATCACGTTGTCTCTAGGTGACTTTAGCTGTAGGTAGTTTAGAAACAGGTTTGTCTCTTCGGTGTAGCTGGAATGAAACTTCTAGTCATTGCTCTGTCACATACTTGTTGCATAAAATTGAATGAGCTAATATCTTGCCTCAGGTCTGTGGAACAGGATTAATTGTTTGTCTTTCTGCTAGAAAGATGATATTTTACAGTCTCTTTCTCTTTTTTCTTCCACACTGCTCTTTATATTTTTCCAACAATTTGATGATAACAATGTAATCATTTTGGCACAGGCGGTTTTTGTTTTTTTTTTTTTCCCCAATATGATTTACATACTATACTTTATATTTTAATAATTGAGTAGAAACCAGGAATATCCTTGTTTTTGTCATATTAACACCTAAATTCTTGATTCACAAAGGCTCAGTGTCTTTAAATATGTTGGAGTGCAATTTTCTTTTTTTAATTTTTTTCTTCTCTACTGCCACTAGGCTGTAGTCTGGAGCTGACAGTTCTGGCTTTAGGGATTGAAGGTTTATTCTTGTGTCAAAATTGGCTGGGAATCCAATATTGAATTGAGAGGCTATTTCATGAAAGGCATATAGATAATCTGCTTTTTATAAAGATCTTAGGTGGTTTTTTTTGTTTTGTTTTGTTTTGTTTTGTTTTTCAATTAACTACTTATTAGGTTCTGTGCTTTTTAGCCTTGGTGGAAGAGTTTCACACCAACCATGACTTAGACATCTAACTGGGGAAGGGGTAGGATTACTACTACATCTCAGACTCAGCATTTTCCTGTTGACACATCCTTGAGTGCAAGGAGTAGATTGATTGATTTCTCCCTGGACTTCAGATTGTATCCCAGCAATTATATGCTACTGGTGTAGGCTACAGGTATACTAGAAGTAACCCAAGAAAGGTAGAAAGGATGCACTTAGAGAGGATGCAGAATTGCTACAGAGTTCTGTGAAAGCTGTTTTCAGAAAGGGTGGAGGGACAATCCATGCTAACTAATGCTGATAGCATAGCTATTATCCCAGTAAAACTCTGTGGGACTTAGAGATTTAGACTGGGGGGGGGAGAGGGGGGAAATAGGAAATTCATTCATATTCATTCATTGTCTGTTTCATTTCTTAACTGGACCTGTACTTTCACAAAGGATTCTTATTCCTAGGTATGTAAATTATTACATTTCTGAGAATGGCATTTTTAACGTGCCTTGAAATGGATTGTTCCCTTCTTAAGACAGGAAAATAATAGACTACATGCACTATATATTTAAATTTTACATTTGAAAGACTGCCATGATGAAATTTTTATGGCATGTCTTGATCTCTAACTTATTCACAGATAAAATCTCTTTGTACTTAGTCAAATATGTAAACAGCAAGCCAAGGAAAAAAAAAAAGAATCTTACCCTATTATTGGGTACCAGATGCGTGAGAAACTCTTGTCCCCATCTGCCTGCTTCATCCTAGATGTGAGAACATCACATTAATTTAGACTATCATATTAACTACATCTGATTGCTTAGGGCATGAGTTACTGGATGTATGTCTCAGTGCAGGTGGCACACTTTCCAATATGATGAACTACAGCAATCATGACGTACTAGACAATTTATTTATAAGTTACTCTGCAAGCGTGAAATTTAGTTTTTAGAGAATATATGTAGATCTTTCAATTATTAAGGAAATTACAGCCACTTTTGTTGTAGTAATTTCTTTTTTATAATAAAATTTTGCTTAAGGAAGAAAAATGACTTGACTGTAATTGATTTCTACTGTATTTTATCCTTTTATGCTACACCTGTCATCATATCTGCATGTTTCAGATTTAAGACTACCGAAATGGCTGTAGCTGAAGGTGATATTTGTGATGCGCTGTGGATTGTATCGAAATCTTTTGAACTCATTTAGACTATGACATTCTGTGGCAGATTAATTAAAATAATTCACAGCTTCTTCAGCCTGGGATGGAAAAGGGGAAACAAGTCTCAGATGTGAAATGCACTCATCAGACTCAGTCATTGCTTGATTACTCTTGTATCTATCACATTTGTTTTGTGATGAGTTAATGTCAGTATTTTGGTCACGGAAAAATCGCTGATGAATGATCCTGTGGTAAAAAGGCAAGTCTTTTCCCACTGGCAACACAAATATGCTTTCTGTGTGCCTACAGAAGTGAGGTGAACAATGGAAAACACTTCCCTGTTTTAAACACTCTATCAAAAGCTCTGTGTGATTCACCTCTGTGACCTGTTTGAGCCTCTGTTCAGCAGGGAAGCAAAGAGCTTGAGTTTGACTCTCTCTCTCGGCCCCACACTCTCACAGCACACTACTTCAGCCCATCTACAAGTCTTGCCATAAACTGCTTGAGGTGATGACAGCCTTTTATTTCTCTGTGTATTTAAAAATCACTGCAGGAGGCAAGAAGTCATTCAGCTGTCTTTCTTCGTTTTATTTTGTCCTTCAAAAATTCTTAAATTAAAGAGTTTTTCCCGGTTATCAATAGTTAGTAATTTATTTATTTATTTATTTATTTAGCTTAGGCTGCCAACAGTTTTGAATTTTTAAGGAGGTGCATTCTGCTGTGAACAATTAATAATTATAAACTTATCTAATAATATTGATTTCAACTGAAAAATTTTCTCTGCACTTAATGGTGTAATATGAGTTGGCTGGGACTTCAAATATCTTTGCTCATTTTCTCATTTTTCCGTTGAAATACAGCTAGGTTTGAGGCATGTTTTTAGTGTGTTTACCGTCAATACCTCCTGCTGTTTTTCCAGGGATCTGTGATGACACATGTCTTTATTCGTTAGTTCCTGTCTTGTTCCTCACATTGCCAGAATTTGAATGTGTGTTGCGCGCATTGCAGAACCTTGGACATGATAATGACCTTTAGGTCTGAGAAAGGTACTGAGATGTCAGTACTGAGATGTGATGCTTTACATTTGCAGACTTTGATTCATGATTGCTTTAAAGACACAGATAAATTGTCAAGCCTGCCAAGTTGGTGAAACTAGGATATACCTAATTGAATTCTGCAGAGGAAGACACACACTGTGGAGTCCCAATCTGCTGTGCTGTACTGTGTGCTATTTCCACGAAACAGTAAAACCCAAGAGCTGAACATGGTACTGAAGCTAAAATGAATAGCATAGCTGCTTAAAAATGTAATTTTTTTTTTTTTTTTTTTTTTTTTTTTTGCTTTACATTCTTACTCTAATTCTCCTGCTAATACTAATTCATGTTTTACATATCCATAGTACTCTTAAAATATGAATCAGTCTAAGCAACTCTTTATGACAGCCTGGCTGCAGAGTATGAAAAAGGGGTGGGAGGGATAAGACTAAAAAAAGGTTGTAAAAGAACACTGTGCTAGAAATTGTAGTATAATTCAACTGTTCCCAGATACTTGCTACAGAAGTTAGCCCACATTTATGTTTTCAGAAAAAGAAGCTAATAAGACTTTTGTATTATAGCACAAGGTACTCTATGGTCCTCCAGAAGCTTTTTTGTCTTTTTTTTTAATTATTTTTCACCTGCATTTTGTTTGAGTTTTCTGTTTAAAGTCAGGATGAAACAGGAAAGAAATTTTTGTTTTATACTGACAGTACCTACAGTTTCTAGTCAAAATCAAGGCTACACTGGCTAAATGCAATGTAAGTATATAGAAAAATAAAAGCGTGACACAAAAAGGTGGTGATTTCAGTTGGCGCACTGGGCTCTAAATGAATATTGTAGATGTGGAGACTCATATTGGTTGTAATAATTAACCAGGTGTTCTTCATCCAACCTGGCAGAAATATACCATTGTATGATCTAAGTGGACAAACCCGTATTTGAGATATTATGGAATCTTCTTATTAGGACAAGTTCATGATGGAGACAGGTATTTATTTCTTGTTGCCCTGCTTATTTACAAAAAATCAAGCACTCTGTCAGTAGGTTCAGTTAAGCTTCAGTAGCAGGTGAATGATTTGCTCACTTTCTTCCAAATCTTTCCTTATTCGATCCTGACTCTGAAACTTAATACTTACAGCAGACATGTTGAGATGCCTACTTTTTTTCCACCTCCAGGTATGAAGTATTCCATTAGGAAGACGTCAGGCTTTAGTATTTGTCAGCTATGGCATCTTCACTGTACTACAATGCAAAGAGTAGACCAACTGTGTCTGTGCTTTCACTCAAGCGGTGTCATTGTCATTGCTTTTCAGTTCCCTTTTGTTTCTGACAGGCAAAATTTGGTTCAGTGATCAATAAGGAATAGCTGGCATTCACATTTATCCTGCAGCAATGTATTCTGCACTTTCATGCTTATTTAATAGTCATTTTGTAACAACTATTTTTCTGCCCTTTAACTCCAGAAGGGTCTTACCTGCTTCTTACCTCTATCCCTAGTGTCACAAAACTGTTCAAGCTATGTAATTAGCTAAGCTATGTTATTAGGTGAACATATTAATGAAGTTGTGTGTTGCTTTCCCTATGTGTGAAAACATTTCAAAGCTTCAACTCTTAAATTTTTTTAAGCTTTAAAATTGACCTTTTTCTTTTTAATCACATTATGGATATTTTACACACTGAGATATTTTTGTCCCAGAGTGTGACTGGATTGCTCTTTTAGGCCCTGATTCAGCAAGCAGTGGTACATTTCCTGCTTTAAAAATCAGCAAAGCACTAATGTATTTCCTGCTTTAAAAAAAGATTAAAGGTCTTAAAGTAATCCTTGGAAATTCTTCTCCTGCTTATTGAGAATTTTATTTTAAAATTCAAACATGGGCTGTTATTCTTCAAAATATATATAATATCTCAAACATAATTAATGAAGGAATATCAAGTTTTTTTCTCACACTCTTGCTTTCTGTGGGAAAATTCATGAGGCTGTGATGGTTTATTTATTTGGATTATATTATTTACTTGTAAAAGACCATAAGATCCTTACATCACAAACCATGTTATCTTGTAGGTTCAATACACAAAAATACATAGATGATGCTGAAGAAATAATTAATAGTACTTGCTTATCCCTGTTAATTACATTATTTCTCCAAAGAACATAATGAAGATACTGGAAATACAAATCTCAGCAAGGAGTTTAATTGTCTCATGCTTTTGCATGACATGTGTTTTCTCAAGATATTAGTCACTGGAGAAGTTTTGTTCCGTAAAACAGATATCCTATAGAGTTCATGTCATCCTTGATCTCACTGCTCTCTATTGAAAAATACATAACAGTGTTTCAGATTAAATTGTTGTATCATGAGTTTTTAAAGTGGCACAATACAGAGGTTGCCAGAACAGCTGTATGACTCCCTGCAGAAAAGCTACCATTTCAAGGCAACATTTAATTGATGTGCAGCTGGCATGCAAGTGCAAAAAATGCATGTGGACAGAATTAAGCTTGGAGGGATTGTCCCTTGCTGTTCCCAACTTGCTCTTTCTATCAAAGAGCTACTGCAGGCACTGTCTGGATTTGAATCACTAAACTCCATTTGGATGCTTGTTCTTGCAATGCTAGAGCAGCGTCACTGTCAGACACTGGAACAACATCACAAGAGTTACAGCAGCACAACAGGGATCAAGGGCTTTATAATAAAGAGATTTCATGCAACCAGAGTAGCACTCATGACACAGAAATACTGTTATATAAAATGGACGAGATTTCAGTGTCCTTTCAGCCAGAAGTATATACACATCAGTAGCACCAGTTCACATTTAACATTGCTGTAAATGAGAAATTTCCAGTTATACTTAACAAATGAATGCATAGAATGGTAGAAGTTTTTTATTTTATTATTTTAGACAATACACTCCTGGCATAACAGCAAAATGAAAAGCCCTAAGCATTCTGAAGACAAAATAAGAACAGAAAAAATACTGTCACGATCTTTTCCTCTGCAAAGCCACAAATGAGACATTTGGGAATGGAAAACTGTTTTGAGGGAACATTAAATCGGCCAAGAACAAATTGCAACAGAAAATGACATCCTCTTCCGAACATCCATTAGTTTCTGATAATCAGAAATTCTCGGATGCTTGAACATTCCATTAGCATGAAGCAGCGAGTTAATTGTAATAATTATCAGCAGTTTTAATTGTTTTGTTATAATGTATTTTGCAGTTTGTTTGACAGTGTGAAATCAATATGCACCTCTAGGAAAAATACCTGGTATAATAAAATTAGATTCCATTACGCCTCCCAACCTTAGAATTAAACTTTTCACATAAATATGTATTTCTGTTTGTGTACATAGAACAATTATACTGAACAAGTAGAGATGCATAAATATATTGGAATTTCTTGATAAAGGTGAATGTGAAATTTCTGAAGGATTGTTTCTGTATTTAAAACCTTCGATTGTCGGACATGAAATTCAAAAAATGCTCTTATCTCTTCGATTTTATTGAATATTCTTTCAGATCACAAAGAAGAACTTTATAAAAATGTAACCATAATTTCTAGAATACATTTACTGATGTCACTTTAACAAAACTGTGGTGAGGTAATGAATATTAATCGTAAGAATGATTTCAGATGGGGACCCCAAAGCACTTAGAGTGCATAAAGAACAAAATGTTGCAACACCCTTGAGAAGATCCTACTTACAGTTTTGTACATCTGGTGTAAAAAGAAAACCAGAAAATTTTGAAAAATAATTACCTGAATTTGCATAACAGTCTTCAGTACAATGAGAACTAAGCCCCAGACATTTGAATTCCCATTCTGTATGTTACCTGTAAAAGCATCTTGCCTCTCACATATAGGGACCTATATTTCTTCAATGTCCGTCTTTTTTTTGTTTGTTTGTTTTTGTATTAACTTTATCCTGCTTCTAGACATTACAGTGAAAAATCTGATACTTCAGAGGGATACAGTTTGAGCTTATGTATTTTGAAGAGGATGTTAAAAAAATGTAGGTAGTACAGAAAAGAGCCGCAAGAATGATCTAAGCATTTTGGAGAGATGTCTTCCAGTGAGATGTTCTGTTAGTTTAATCTGTCAAAAAGTAGGTTTACAGGCAGTTTGATTCCAGTTATTAAATATCTTTTTGTGAGAACACCTCATATATGAAAGGGCTTTCTTATCCTGTGGTGGAAAAGAAAAGAAAAGAGCTGGTAGCAAGAAACCTTAGTAAGAGCAGAGTAAACTGGAAATAAATACTTGTCTATAGGATCATGAAAATTTGTTTACTAGTAGAACAAACTACTGAGGGAAGTGAGAAATCATACTTCTCCTCGTTTCTTCCTGATAATTTTCTGGATCTGTTTTATTCAAATGCAATTTATTGACCTCTGTAAAGGCATAAATGAGATGCAGTGTAATGTTCTAAGTTGTGATGGCTTCTGATATATGAGATGCCAAACAAAACAATCTAATGATTCCTCTTGGTCTTATGCTTATGCTGTGATATGATTAAAAGGGTTTATTACCTACGCAGCTTCTGTGCAGCTCCACACTCTGAAGTCTCTTGGCAAGAGATTTCAGTGTCTGCTACTGTCCTGCAAGTGTTAAAAAACTTCATTATGGCCTATTTCTTTTGTTTGCATGTGAAAAAACAGTTGACTCTGTGATTCCTGCAGAGACTGGAGAGGTCCAGAAGCTGGGCTGGGTTCCAAAGGGAGATAGGAAGTCATCTTTCATCCATGCATGAAGACAGGAATCCAGGAAGGCGAGAAGTTGGTGAGGGGAAAAACAAGAGACAGGATGGGAATGGGGAACCACAAGACTCACCTAAAAAGGTTTGTGACCATTACACTTGGAAACCTGATGAGACTTTGGAACTAATTTCTCACAGTCTAGCTCATATGTGAAATCTGAGGCAAGGGTTAGTGCACATTGTAGGAAGGAGCAATACGAAAAGTTTCCAGCACACTTTTGCACAGTCACCACAGTGAATTAGTACTTACAACATGCTTCACTAAAATCCTGTGTCATAGTTCAGCTTTTAGGGAAACAATTGCCAGAAAGGGACGTGAATATTTGAGTACCATCTCTCACTGCTGCTCTACTCTTGTGATCTATAAATAAGGAGAACTTTAACCTTTTGTAAGCTCAATGATAAGCTATTTGTTAGAGCAGTGATGTGTCAGACCCTAGCTGATTCAGAAATGACAACTAAGGAGCAAGCAGACTATACTTCATGTAAAATCCAATTGTATTGCCATCATTATAAGGGAGGCTTGAGAGCTCTGTTGTCTTTTCAGTAGCTGTCATTTCATCTGTCAAGGGCTTCATCTGTATTCACAGCACATCCCTTTATTTCCTTATAATGACTAATGATGATTCACATTTTTCCTTTCCTCTCTCTTAGTTTCCAACAATGCATGTTTTTGTACCTGCTCTCTTAAATTCTTTTTGTCACTGTTAAGGGATAATGCTAAAGCAAGCAGACTTGAATCTTATATATACTCTTCACATTCCTTAGGGTCTTCAATAGCTCCTCAGAATTCTTCAATTTTTTCATACTGGCCCTTATAATTTCAGTGATTCTACAGTCTTTCAGATTATAATTACTGTTGTCATTGCTGTAGCTAGACATCTACTTGGAGGCTGTTGGGGAAATGTGCCAGGGAAGATTGAGCTGCACCTCCTCCCTTCCCTGAATCCACATGGACAGATCCTTCTCAACACTTCTGGCCCTGAACTGTTCTGGCTACTCTTTAACCCTGACCTCTTGCTTTGCAGTAGCTAGAGCTGAAACCAAATCACTGAAGTGGCTGTGTACATAATGCCTTTTATTTTTATTAGCTACAAAATTTTTAAATCCTGAAGCTACTTCCAGTTTCCTGTTTGTCAGCATTTGATGGAACTTGTGTTTCTTTTTTAAAATTTTTTTTAGGGGGTGAAGTGGACTGAAGTTTCTGATGGTTATTACAAATGAGCATTTTTTTTCTGGAAAGACAACTGGTACTGTATGCTTTCTCTGCCTCTGTTACAGAGACTGAATTTAATACTTTTTTTTTTAACTTCACTGCCTTTTCTGAAAATATTTAAAACACTCCAAAACACTTTTTTTTTTTTTTTACTCTGCAGGGAGGAGACATCTAGTGTACTCTTTTTATATTTTTGATGTTAATTTTCTTTATTCTGAGGCTGTGGCTTTGATTTTATTTCAAGGTGTAGCTGTTTTCCTCAGACAGGAAGAAGTCACATTAAGATGCTACAATGTTTCGAGAAAATACAAAAAATGCTTACGGAAGGCTGCTCTAAAAAAGAAAAGCTATGTAAGCACATCAGTGATTGTATTCAAAGCCTGAATAATTTTCATGTATACAGTAAGTAGATTAATGAGTATGAATAGAAAACAGAGGGTACATAGTTTGAGGGAAAAGCAGTGTTTTTAATGAATGATTTCTATTCAACTGATTTGTAGAAATGCGTTGATTACATATTACTTCAGAATCTAGGTCTGTGCAGGAATAAAGTGTGTGCTGCAGGCACCGTGTGATGTCAGAACTGCTGCAGACTTGAAAGGATCTTCAGTATGCTTTATTATATGCTTAACAAGAACAGACAAGATTCTCCCCATTCCCAAGAAAGAGGCTACTACTTCAAAACCTTTCTCTGCAGATACATAAGAGCAGGGCGGAACTTCCCTTGGACTAGACCTGATGAACTAGTGTAACTCACTGAGGAGCAAGAATGAGCACCACAGGAGTATAACAGTCTCACCAGGTTGCAGTATTTCAATTTATTTTTAGATTTCTTTCGCGCAGCTGGAGCTGACAACTCCAGGAACAGTATTTCTGCCCATGAAAAGTAAAGATAGTTGCATTCACAACCCATTCTCTGAAACACATTAATAATAAAAAAAAAATAGAGTAATGTATGAAAGATGCTATTTAATAGGTGCATTCATGATAGCCTGTGTACTGGCAGACAGGTAGAGGAAAATCTCTGAGACAAACTTCATTAACAAGATAAAAAGCATTCAGAATGTCACATGGGCAGTATTCCAGCCACCATTTCCAAGGATGCCTTAAGTAAAAGGCAAACAAAACGT
Source organism: Chrysolophus pictus (assembly GCA_037305975.1). Classification (NCBI taxonomy): domain Eukaryota; kingdom Metazoa; phylum Chordata; class Aves; order Galliformes; family Phasianidae; genus Chrysolophus; species Chrysolophus pictus. Next base: position 34,112,230 of record CM074576.1, on the reverse strand, counting down.
AGGTGTGCCTTTCCAGTTTCTTTTTTGTCTGTGTTAAATGTCCCCGTGGTATTTTTAAGTGCATTTCCTACGTATTTTTACATTAAAAATATTAGGTTATCACTTCCTCGTGTATGCTTGAAGATGAACGGAGATGAAAAAATTAGCTTCACAGGAGACTGAAATCTTTGTACAAACTCTTAATAATTCATCTGGGTGGAAAAAAAAATCTTTCTGAGAGAATAACTTCTTTAGATTCATAAAAGCAAGAGGCATTTCTAAATCTACTTACCTAGGAGATCTTAAACCAAACAAAGACAGTTGTATTTCAAAAAGATCTCCTGAATTATTTGATCTTAAATGAGAAAGATGCACTTTCTTTGCTATACCTCAACAGAGTAATCAGGTAAGTTTTCCTCATTTTTACCTTTTATACATACACCTTTTTCAGCTCTCTTACTTACACCACTTTAATAAGTACACTACTTACACACTATGTAACAAAATCTGAAATCTACCTTAATCACTCATAGTCACTCACTTGTGACCAAGGCAGTACCAAAGATATACTAACTCAAAATACAGGCTAACTCTGTTTGTCATGACATTGATCCTGCTCTGGAAAATCTTCTTCAGTGCACTGATATCAAAGAAGGCTTTAAAATGAATGTAATACTTCTTAAAAACGTACTTTTCTAGATAGTTTTGACACAAATGCCTAACATTTTCCTTTCACTCAATCAATTCATCCAACTTTCAACACTTTAAAACTCACAGTTTGCTAGAAATTTTTATACAATAGTTATGATTTAAAAGCGGTATATATTTAAATGATTATAAAGATCTTAAAATTTCTCTCGTGTTTTGATTCTTTTCTCTTGGACATCTAGAAAGGAGGATTATGGCTTGAAAGAGGAAAAGTAGAATTACATCAAAGAAGAAAGATTGCATTATAGTGAACTAATCTCAGTAATTATACTTTTTGTATATATTTATATGTACTAATATAAGCAATATGTAAATTGCTTACTAAAACACAGTATTTCATATTTGCAGTCAACTACATCTCTTTAAACACTGCATCCTATTTTGTGCTCATGCAAAATGGTAATAACTGTAACACGATGTATTTTTATTTAAAAATATGATGCACATACTGCTTCTTTTTTTTGTTTTTTTTTTCCTAATCAGAGGATGTTTCCTCGTTGACATGTCTGTGATTTTGATCACCTTTCATTATTAAAAAATAGGGAATGTTTTCTACCACTGTAAGTTCTCATCCCAGATTTCTAGGAATGAATATGCTAAGTAATAATCATAAGAAGTCTATTTTCCAGACTAATCCATTTCAAGAAATGGGATTTGCATCCAAATGGAACATTTTTAGTATCTCTGATTATTCGTGGCTCTTCTATAAATTAATTCCAGTGACAATATTCTCTTGTTGAGTAAGCACAGCAGTCATCCTTGATACTTCATCACAGGAAGCAAGCAAGAAAGATTAAGAGTATCCAGAAAACCAGTCGGACAATCAACAACAAACTACATCTTAAACAATGCCTAACAAATAAAGTTTCATCATCTGTATAAGTAAGGGAACATATACACATATAGCACAATAACCTTTTATCCAAAGCATGCATAGTCACAAGAGGTACCTATACTACCAGCTACTTTCTCCTACTTCCAAAATACTTGTGTAGTAAAACTACTTTCTAATTAAATAAACTTCTTTCTCAGTTCTCATGAGCAGGGGCTTTTGAGGTTACTTTTCGAAGACTGGTGTGATAACTGACACTTGCTAATATCAGTTTATAGATGTAAGTGGTATTAGTATTGCAAAATTGGAGAGTTTTAGGAACTGAATTTTCCTGTGGTTAGTGTAATGTCGGAACTGCATCTACCTTGGACAAATCGTGATGTCTGTAAACAGTTCGAGGTCAATAGAGAATATTACTACCCTCAATTTGTCTTTGCAGAGGTAAGTTGGAAGACTTTGAGTAACAGAACTGTCAAAGGGCCAAGAGCAATAAAGAAATAGAGTCAGGGAATATATTTTAAAATTTCAGAGACTTGCATCTTTGAAATAGTTAAAATGCAGACTGAAAAATGAGTTTTTCTGACACATGTATGATCTCTGAGAAAACGGATACTTAACCCATATGAGCATCCACAGAAACTCAACACTGGCCAATGTGGAGAGAGATGGGACAAAGGGAAAAGTAGGGCAGCAGGTCCATTACACCTCATTTCCATGAAGAAGAATAGAAGAATGTACAGAGAGCTGTGTTTAGGAAGTGTGAAATTAGGAAAAAAAAAGAAAAAAAAAAAAAAAAGGAGAAAGAAAGCATAAAAGATCGGGAATTCTATGCAATAGAAACCAAAGGCAGCAGTTTGGTGAGAATCTAGCTTGGAAGATATTATCTGGGCTGTATAACAGAATCCATGCATTAATAATCAATGGTGAGAGATTCAAATGAAATGATCTCATAAGATATTAGTGATATGAAATATTCTTATAAAATGAAAGGAAGATTTTAGCTAAAATGAACATAAGGAACAATTCATCCCCACAAGCTTCAAGAATTATATTTTATCCAACTTTGAGCATGAAAATTTAAAGAGTGGTTGGATAGAAAACTTTCTGTCTTTCACAGAAAGATCTGTGTCTGAAGTAACTTACTGAAGTAAGTAAGAAAGCTAAGTCTGTGAACGGGTTTTTCTGTTGCTCTCTATGGTCTCTTCAGCTTTACTTAAGTTATTAGTGAAGTCTACTAGGGTGGTGCTACTAATCGGAGAACAGAAGGAAAAAAAAAATGCACCTCTTCCCAATAGTTTAATTAACATTTAAAAACTGTTAGCTTGGATATGCTTGAACTTTCAGAACAGGCATCGGTATGTTGTTGAAATCAGTAAAGACTATTCTTTCTTCAGGATAGAACGTTCGACTAGAAAACACACCTATAGGAAAAGATGACACCACATTCTCCCCACTGGCATACCAGTCATATAAAATCCTCCTGATCTTCATTTGATAGACAAGGTTGGTGTTAGTTATTCACTCAAATGAATAACTTCAGAGTTTAACTCTGTTAATGCACATATAAGTAAAGTACCCAGAGATTATTTGGAGCTGAGTAACGTTTACAGAAACTCTTCAGAAATCTCTTCAGCCTGTGAATTTATAGCAATATTGCACATATTTAGGCAGTAAATATGTTTCAGAGGTTTCTTTTCTTTTGTTCTTCGGTAGTCAGCATAGTAAAACCCAGAGCTTATGTGTCCGCCACCTTGGAAGCAGTAGGATCTATTCACTAAAAAGTCAGTTCTACAAGTATTCCCACTCTTAAATGTATTTTCTTTCTGACCCTGAAACTAGAGAGAATCCTTCAGAATGACAGGAATGGCTACTGGATATAAATAGCAACCGGTCTCTTTAGAGACAGCAAAGTTGCAGTAAAAAAAAAAAAAAAAAAAAAAAAAAAAAGTAGGCAGTTATGATTCTGATGACTATTCAGAACACAAAACCAGTAATGGTCAAATACATACATACATACATACATACATGCATACATACATACATAAATGTAATGAAACATAACCAAAGAGGGATATGATCAGAATGTTAAAACTTTTCTTAGGAAAGAATTCCAGGAATAGATGGATCATTTTCTCATCCAGTATAATACTTACTCTGTTATTGTTAAATTAGCATTCTGTTTTTAAAACTAAGGTAAACTGTATTTAAATATAGGAAGTAGAATGTAGATAAACAGTTTATTCTAAAAGATGAACAAATTTCTTCAAGTTTTCAATGAATATGCCATTTTCCGAGAAAGGACAGTCATTTTTGGCAACTAGAATGTGTTTAGCCCCTTAGCACTTGAAGGTAGTAAATCTTGCCTCTAGTAAGCTTGGAAATCTATGATTTATCATCATGTTGTAGTGCAGTCAGATCATCTTGCATAGAGAAATAATTGTTTTATCGAGCACATTAAATGTGTGTGGTGAGACCATGTATGGAGAATCGTGTCCAGTTCTGGGCTCTTCACTTCTAAGAAGACAGGGGACTTCCAGAAAGAACCCATGGAGGGCCATGAAGATGAATAGGGACCTCAAGTACCTCCCTTATGAGGAAAGGCTGAGAGATCTGGGACTGTTCAGCCTAGGGAAGAGATAGCTGAGAGGGGTTCTTATCAGTGCTTATAAATATTTAATGGCAGAAAGTCAAGTGGATGGGGCCAAGCAATTTTCAGTGGTGCCTGCAACAAGACAAAGGGCTATGGACATAAACTGGAACAGAAGAAATTCCATATGAACATGAAGAAAAGCTTCTTTACTGTGTGAGTACAGAGCACTGGAACAAGATGCTCAGGGAGGTTGTGGAGTTCTCTTCTCTGGAGATATTCAAAACTCACCTGGGCTCTTTCCTTTGAAATCTACTCTATGGAACCTGCTTTAGCAGGGGAGGTGGACTCCCTCATCTCCAGAGGTCCCATCTAACCCTATGATTCTGTGATAAAATAAGAAATGTGTTTGCGTACAAGGTCTCAAAAAGATTTTATATGTTCATATGCTTACTTCAGATAGAAGCAATCCAAAATTTGTGTCCATCATTTCAATCTAAATTCAACATCAAGTTTCTGATGTTGAAATCCAGATCCTTTTAACTTCTCTGTTGGTAACATCAAAGGGAAAATATCTGGTCATGGAGAATCCTTGTCTGCCTGCATTTTTACTATGTTGAGACACTGATAACTGGAGTATGGACCATGACACTGACTATTATGCCTTATACTTTAGGATTTTGGATATTGGTGAAATCACAACATTTAGAAAGGGAGATTTTTTAATGAAGCTGCAACTAAAAATGACTTCTTTTGAAAGTCAGTGGGAATAAGGTATCCAAATGTCTTCTGTGCCTTTGAAAATCTCTGCATAAGTTTATGAATTTGATCACAACAGTGGCCCTCTAATCTATGAATCTCTTAACCTTCCTATCATGGGATTTAAACTAATTTTCAGCTCATAGATTGGTTACGCTGAGATCCACTTCATTTACTTACTGATGGGATTTATTTTTCCCTCTTTTATGCTGAAGAAAATGTAAAACACTCTACAGGCAGCTATTGTTGATTTTGTTTGTTTTTAGAAGTTTGTTTGGCAGATGACCATTTCTGTATGAGTTATTTAAGACAAACAACATGGTTTAAATCAAACAGTTTAAGTTTTTATTATGTGCTTTAATATGATTACAAAGGTAAAGAGAGCATGTAATCAGCAAAAAGAGAAAGCAGGCACACTGCAGGACTGGAGAGAAAGTGTACTTTGATTTTTCCCTCCCCAGTGATGCATGGCTGAGAGGACATTATGGCTTCATACACGATTGCTGTATTCCAGGAGGACTGCAAAGTGCCTTTCTTTTTTCTCTGTAAGACTTACTCCCAAAACAACACTGTGAGACAAAGAATGGATAATTCTTTTTTTTTTTTTTTTTTTTTGTTCTGTACCTGTCTTTTCTTGTCCTTCAAAATTATCATGAAAAAATCTTAGGATTTTTCCGAGGAACTTAGAGTCTGATGCAATAAATAGCAGTTTCTTTGTACTACATAGAAAACTGTTTCCAGCATTGTAAATTGGATTAAGAAGACTAATTATACAGTATCTTGCATTGCATATACCTTCATCTAACTACAGTTCTTGCATTATTAAAAGACAGCACAATTTTAAAAAGTTGGATTCATCTGAAATATAAAAAATTACTTATCTAGTTTTAATTCCTCAATTTTTCTTCTTTTAACCCCCTTTCGTTTGCAAATTTGTGAATCAGGAACAATACATTTTGAACAAAACATTTTGAGATGTTTCTATGTTCATTCATTCAGATTACTCACCTATCATTCATAGCCTCCATATGCTCGGAGTGAATCTTTACAAGTGCGAGAATCTATTAAATGTACAAGAACGTATATTTATGGTGAAAGAAAAAAGATTTCCATGCATTTGGGATATCTGCTTCCTAGTAAAGAAAATCCTCATTAAATCCACTAGCAGACATTTCACTGATTTTAGAATTTCATTTGTAAAGTGTATTATTTGCTAATTGTGTGGATTTACAATATACTGGGGAGCAGTTAGGATAAGATAATAAGGGTAGTTGTTTTTCTCATCAACAGTAACCATAATGGAATAATTCTAGACATTCTGCTCCAACTGTAAAGATCTAGAAATGCCTTTAGCCAAAGTTTTTCAGAAGGACACTATAGGTTCAATTCAGTTGCCTAAACTCAGCTGTTTAGTTCTGCTTGAAATACTTCACAGTGCTGCAGACCTTCATCATGATCAGGTTGTTTACTGTCTTTGTTTACTGTCTTTGAATGAACGCCACAAATATTCTAGCTGTCTCAGTGGTACTAAATACATACGTTTTGGCAGATGAGTCAGGGGCTTGGTTCCAGACTGTTATTAAAAATGCTCTGCCTTCATCATGTTATCTGGGTGTTGATCTCTCATTACAGAAATCTGATCAGCACGGCAGTGGAGTGCAAATCTTCACACAGTAAGTTAATCACATTTGTTCAGCCATGCTGTGGACTGTACTGTTTGTGTTGACTAGCTCTCCACGAACAGCATTTGGAACACTTAGTACACATGTAAACATCTTTATGTACTCCAATTATATATTCTAGAATCTTGAGCTGATACCTATCTTATTTCATTGAAGAAAATTTGTGGGGCTTGAAATCTTCTATCTCTATTGATATTCAGATGAATTGCTGGTGTTCTCTTTTATCACTCAACACAGAAAACCAGAGAAGGGTTAGAACTGGTTTCTGTTGTATGTATATATAAACATCAGTATATAATCAGCATATGGTTTATACATTTGTGTACACATATATTATTTTGCTATCCTTTCAGACCTTTAGAGGGAGTCACTTGATATGAAAAGCTTATAATCACTGAAAGAACATATCTGTACAAATGAAATTATCTCAGATATTTCACAATTTCACAGAATACCTAAAATTTTTATAACAATTGGAAAAGGTATGTAATAGTAGTGGAAATAGGGATACCAGCAATATGGTAAAGTGTCTGTATAATTTCTAGGACATATGCTGTAATGTCTGCATTATACTATATTATTCTTCCTATATACCATAAACTGTTCTGGATCTTGTATGAGTAGAGATACTCAATTCCGTATCAGGGAGGAATAAAACTGGTTGTGTATGAAGGAAAATTTTGTAATGGCTGGTTTTGTGTCTATACCCAAAGGCACTTGTACATGTGCTTGAAATTGCTGAAATTGAAATTAACTCTGAAATGCCTTATGATACATTAAAAAAAAAAAAAAAAAAAAAAAGATTTTGGATGAACAGAAGACTAAATTTAGGGACAGTTTCTTATAACGAGAAAACAGGTTATGAAGTTTAAGAGAAGTTAAGAAAAGAGATTAAGGTGATTTAGAGGCAAGTAAATACAAAGTAAACTATTTATTGGATAATCAAAGTGAGGAAAAAGAGTATGCGTTAATTCCCACGGAAAATAAAATAAAATTTAGATCTGTCAGGATTTCCTTCACATCTCTAACTTCCTCTTCTCCATCCCCTCGCCCCCACCTGGAATTCTAAGGCATAGATATTTAAAGAAATGCTTGACTGAATGACAAGTTTATGATTAAGTTATACTAAAATTTAACTATGAATATAAAACTTGAATTGCTTTTTCTTTTCCCAACCACTTTTACATATGTTGTTCTGGAAGTAATGTCTCCTATTTATTTCCACAAAAACTAAAACAGATCAAATTCTCAGCTATAAAACACTAGTTTTCAGCATAGTCACTACCATTAGCTGTGCGTTTTCACCAATGATAAACAAGAACTTACATTTTGCACTCATAAATGTCTGCAGCAGTGGAGATGACCCACTGTTGCTGTCACCATTGCTAAATTTTCCACCCACAACCTCACTGTGCTTACATTATTTCTTTGGTCTCCATAAATGTTAGGGGAACACTGATAAATGTTAATGGGTGCAATTTTATATGCATGGAGGAATTCAATAACACATCTTCATATACACTTCCATATGAGATGCCATTTTGTTAGACCACCCCTCTGCTGCCATCTGTAGTGTGTCTACAATATCTAACAAAATACTGGTGGGAAGGTTCAACCTCTATTGAGATACCAACCAACATCCACCTCTCACATCATGGGCCAACATAACAAAAAAGGAGGCATTACTTTTGAAACAGCTTTCATATATCTGAGTTAATAAATGTTTGAGATAGTATAATTAGAACAACTGAATTTACTTACAGAAAAAAAATAATGGTCAGTTTGTATGTGTCTGAGTTTGTCTAGATATCTGAGGAAGAATTTTATTTCTCTTTTTTGTGGTAGTAAAACTGTTGCTTTTTTTCTAAATAAAATCACATCATAGTTTAAAGACAAGTATCTTTTCTTTGATCATTTAAATACTAATTAAAGTCACTACTTGAATTATTTATATATATGTATTAAGAAGAGGTATGCTTAAGACTGCCTATGATAATAATTGCTTTTGTGAATCCGTAGCTTTTGTAGCCCACCAGCTTGATGAAAGGAAATCATACAATCATGTCACAGAAAAAAATTGTTTTCATATAGCAAAAATTAGGCAATGTTCTTCATTGATACGAAGTGATACTAGTTAATTCCATCACAACACAATCCATAGCAGCCTAGTAAAAAGTTACCAATATAACATAATTTTAAGAGATTCCTAGCTGCAATAAGGTATTTTGATGTACCAGAACTTAATCTGAAGAACAAGATAGGAAATGTGGCATGTTGTCAGTGATCCTGAAGCAGATTATTTACTTTCTTCAAAAGTAAACACAGAGGCATGGCATATTATGTTGCCAACCAAGTAAGGATTCCTATTAAATTGTAAGTTGTACTGTGCTAAAACAATGACTAACAGTTCTGAGAATTAACTTCAATGCAGACATCAGAATGTTATCAGAACTTTCTAATGTTCCTTAGGAAACATTGGAAAACATGACAGAAGTACCAAAGAAGTACACTGCAGCAGTTAGGACGGTGTCAAATAAAAAAGAAGTGAAAAGAAAAAGCATGAACTTTCAGCACTGAATTTTGATGCTGAGAACAAAATTAATCAAGGCACCAACGGACAAAGAGAGCAAAATTTCTTTAATCTTTAATTGCTTATACATCGATGTCAGGAGAATGGGTAATAAGCAAGCAGAATTGGAACTACTTATTTATGAGCATAAACATAGCCAGGTTGGTGTAACAGAAACCTGAGGGTATGATTCACAGTACTGGAATGTTAAAATCAACATTTATGTTTCTTTTAGGAAGGATCATTTAGGCAAAAGAAAAAAGTGTTGCACTTAATGTGAAAAAAAGAATGATTCTTTTTTTTTTTTTAGTTAGGGACAAATTTAGATACATACTTTGGATGATAGTCATTTATATGATTAATTTAGCAGCTACAAATACAGCACGAATGCAGCTCAGCAGACATACAGAGCAAATTTACAAATTTACAAATATCAGATCACCAAATCATGCTGTACACTGGAAAACTGACTCCTTATGTACCGGAAAAAACTCAAGAACAACTTAAAAAACAGCTTTCAAATGAGGGGCTCCATTCTTCATGGCATAAAATAAAAGCTTTAGGCTACCGTTATTAAAATATCACTAGAATTTCTTATAATTATGTAGGAAAATTCTCCGATATCCCCTCAAAAATGCCATTACAATAAACTGGAGAGTATCTGGAAAAGTACCACAGGATCAACTAAACAGATTAGGAGACCACTGCACAGTGGAAGATTCCTTATATTATTTATCATACCAAAAGGAAGATTAAGAATGTCTGTGTTTTGAGCTATAATAAAATATGCTTAAAGGATACTGTCTCACGTGATAAGTAGAGTTTATATTTTGGTGTTTGACATTTTCATTGGGTGCCTAGGCCATGCATTAGCCATAATGCATGTAAGCAGTTTCTGGATGACCACAGCACAGATTCCTCTGCTTTCAGCTATGAACTGTGAATGCAGATCTTGGAAAGTCTGTGATCCCAGAAACGGAGAAACTTTGAAACTACTGGGCTAGTTTCAGGAAGTTTTAGGTTACTTTGTCAGTACAATAAGACAGCATCAGTCATTACTCTTTTTGACTTGTACATTTTGTCCAAAGTATGTAGGTTGCACAAAATGCTGCTGAGTACTGATTGTATAATGAATATCACCTTTGGATAATTAGAAGTATGGTACAAAGGCAATGGGCATATTGTATCTTGATAAGACTATATTTTTCTGTAGGTGAAGTCCACTGTTTTAATCATGCAAGCAGTGAAATACAGAAGTCCTTATCTGACTGCTTGACTGTTAGTTTATTACAGCACATCTTCTGAATGGGTTTATATATTAACATTAACATACTTACTGATTTCCTGCTTATTGTATAGTAGGCAACTTTGCCAACTGATATAATTTTCATAGTGATGGAAGGATAATGAGACAAAATGTCAAGCTATATGAAAAGCAAAATAGTGTAAAACTTGTTCCTTGTAAACTATTTCTGCTCAAAGGTATTTGTAAACTTAAACTGTGTCCCTAAACTGTAGAATTTAAACGCCAGAGGCTCTCTTCAGGGTGAGTAAGCATGTCTGCACTGTACTTGCATTTACACAAAAAAATCTTTTAACTTATAGTAAGCTTGTGACAAATGTTTCTGCACTCCTTTATGTAAAAAGACAACAGGCAAGGTATTTCTCATGATTTTTAAAATATTCTTTCTCCTGCAATTATAAAACCACATCGGTTGTGTGAAATGGTAACGATAGAGTAATAGAAGTGATTATAAAACCTGAAGACTGCTCTTATATGAGGGCTGTTCTGAAAGTAATGCCTCCTATTTTATTAAGTTGGCCTATAATATCAGGGGAGGATGTTGGTGGTATGTCAATAGAGATTGAATTTTTCCGCTAGTATTCCATTATATTTTGTTACCATATGACAGCTGGCAGCAGAGGGGTACTCTGACAAAATGGCATCTGACTTGGAAGTATATATGAAGGTGTGACGTTGAATTCCTCCATGCAAAAGAAATTGCACCCATTGTTCCTTATCAATCCTTTCTGAACATTTACGGTGACCAAACAGTGGATGTGAGCACAGTGAGATCATGGATGGTGTGTTTCAGCCATGGAGGCAGCAATGTAAAAGACAAGATATGTTCTGGGCAGCCATGCAGAATTTTTACAAGTAAGGCATGTAGGTTTCTGTACATCACTGGTGAAAATGCATGGCTAGCAGTGTTAAATATGTTGAAAACTAGTGTTTTTCAGCTGATAATTTGATCTATCAAATGGTGTTTTTGTGTTCTTTGTGTCTGTTATAGTTTTCATGGAGATAAATAAAAGACATTACTTTCAGAGCTACCTATGTATTACAAATAATTTGAACTGCAAGAAGGAATGATTAGCAGATAGATACTGAGTTTCTTTCTAGATCTAATAGATCTAGATCTAGATCTAATCACTATGATTTAATGACTTCATTATAGTCAAAAGGAAATGTTAGTTAGCATTTGAATGCATGAGAGATGAAGGAAACTTCTAAAATTTGTAAGCTGAACTGTACAGTCATACCAAACTTGATGTATTTCATAAATATAAAAAATCTTGACAATATAACAGTTTTTTTGATTAGTAAACATATTTTCCAAACTCAGAGCTACTTTTCTGAGTTTTTTGGTTGTTTTTTGAATAAGAATTTCCTATTTTCTGATTATTTATCTCAGAATTTTCAGCAGCCATGAAAGAACTCTGTAAGATATACGCTTGCCACAATGCTTTTATGTTTACATGTTCTTAAGCATAAGAAATAATATTGAATTTGATCATCATAAAATTCCTCTGTTTACTCAAATTTGTTGTGCATAACTGACTTTCTTTCTTATATCTGATGCATCTGGTAATGAGTATTTCAGTCTGGATTTCTAGGGATCTATGTTGCATAGACACTAAACAAGTTGACTGTTTTATGTGAAGATTGTTCCCATTACCCTTGATACTTGGGACATTCAGCACATTACAAAAAATAAACAAACATATAAAAAAAAACCCACCAAAACCCAACAGTACACATTTAGTTATTCAAAAATAAACTGTATGTCAGCTTTAACTCACACCTTTGTTTTATTTTTAAGAAAATCAACTATATTCCTGATCTTTACATGTAAAACACTGAAAGACATAGAATGATGCCTGCAAGAGCTTTATCGCTGTTCCCAGAACAGATATGGTCATTACGCAGCATTTGTCATATATAATGAATATAAGGTTTGTAATTTCAGCCATATATCAAAAGGACCAAAAATATGGTGACTTGCTCTCCTTGGAATAGTGTCTCTAAGTAGTATTTGTGTGCTCTACATCTGTTACATGACAGGTTGTTAATGATGTGTGTGTTCATTAAAGGTAAAGTGCCTCCTGTGTGTTGTAGCCCTTAAATCTGTCTCTGAAATCCCTACTTCAGTACCCATCGTACATTTTCCTAGATTAAGCCCCCTGAGAGTTCCAGAGAAAGACTAGTAGCTGCTCTTCTCAATCAATTTTTCTGTCAGTGGTCACCATTGCTCATTTCTTTCAAGTCACATAAGAACCTTCACTGCGGAGTTATTTAACCAAAATAGAAAAACCACAAGTCCTGATACATGTTACTAAATACAACTTCAAGGATTTCTGTAAACTGGCTTGCTTTAGTAGTTCCTCAGGCATATTCATAATATAAAAATGTATTCTTTCTTTTATTTTATAGGATACTATTTTATCTGCCTACAGATGGAATTACATTACAGATGGGAAATTAGCTATGTTCAAAACATGAATAATCTATCCTTCTACAACTTTTCTATTCTTCTTCTCCAAATGAATTTAATTCTCATTCATTCCATCCATGAAAATGGTGTCCTATTCTTTAGCTTAATCAAGGAAGTATTCAGTAATTGTAGGCTTGTGTCTTTCAGTTTGATTACTTTTCTTTCTATCTCTGTTTTCTATCTTGGCTGTGTTTACCAGTCTTGTCCTCAAACTTTACTAGTTCTATTCTCCAGAATTTCTAGTTCAGCTCTTCACATTCCTCATCTCATGAAACAGCCCACTTATTTTGGAATCACTGTTTCTTAAAATAAAACTTCTGATAAAACTATGGAATGAACATCAAAAACAAAAATCTAACTGAAGTGTAGGATAATGAGCATTCTTGAAATACAAAGGATTTGCTTTGCTAGAAGACAAAAGATTTTTGACAAAGTTGCTGAGTGGATGAAGATGAAAGGTTAGCTATGATATATTAGAATTTTAATAAAGCATAAGAATCAAAATTTCATGAAATCTTATTCAATGAACTGCGATCAATAGGAATGATGTATTGTAGGCTGAGAACTAAGGAATTATAAACAAAAGATAATAAGGATCAACAATAATATATCAAGTTGCACATTTAAGGATTTCCATTCTTTCATTCACAGTTATAAGTACAATAACAATGAGGGTGTTCCAAGAACAATGAAGGGAACTTACCCTGTCATAAAAAGACATTTCAAAACAGTAAATTTGTTTGCTTTAACTAAGTAAAACCAAAGAATTACCAGAGACAGAAAGCAGTATGAAAATATTACCATGCATGTTATTTGGGCCAAGATACACTAAGGAGAGGAAGATTTTTTTAAAGTCTTGTCAGATGTTCAGAGTTGTATAGGCTACAAGAGCCCAGGTGATGGTGACAGAGACTGCAAGGCTTCTTCATGAACCAAGTCTGGGGCTGTGCCATGCAGGACTCCAGTGGCCCTCCTGCAGGGTATGACTAGGCCCAGAATCTAAAACGGCAGCACTTGGAAGGTGTATTTAAGAAAGAGTGTAATGTTGCATGGCAGTGAGGAGGGAGTTAAAAGACACAGCTGAGAAACAACCCTGCAGACACAAGGTCAGTGAAGAAGGAATGGAGAAGGTGTTCCAGGAGCAGATGTTCTTTTGCAACCTGTGAACATGTCCATGGTGGAGAAGCTATCTTGCAGAAGCTATCCTGTAACCTGTAGAGAGGACCATATCAGAGCAAATCCACACTGCAGGTCATGGAGAACCCCACACTGGAGCAGATTGAAGTGGGCCACAGTTAATCAGGTGGATATTTCCTGAAGGATCTGTGGCATATGCTGAGGAAAAACGTGAGGAGGAATGAGAGACAGAGATAAATCATTACAGTTTTCTGACCATAATCCCCTCTTCCCCATCCCTTTGTGCCACACAGGATTGGGAGAGGGAAACTGGGAATGAAGGAGTGAAGTGGAGCGTGTGAGGAAGGGTAAAGGTGGGTAGGAAGTGTTTCAAGTTGTGTTTCTTGCTTTATTTTTCAGTGTCCTATTCTATTTTAATTGGCAATAAATTGTATTAATCTCCCAGTAGTCTAGTCTTTTTTGCCTCTGACAATAACTGGTAATGATCTCTATGTCTTTATTTTGACCCACATGGTTTTTCATCATATTTTCTCATCTGTCCTGTTGAGGATGGGTAATGAGTGAGCAGTTGGATTGGCATCTGGCAGCTGGCAGAGGTCAGTTCACCACAGAAAGTAAATTAAAAGAAAATGTAGATTATTTATCAATGAGTGCTTTATCTAGTTATGGGTAACCTGAAAGGACAACTGTGATAGTCCTTTTGTTTGAGACACTGAAGTATCTGACAGAATTCTAGAAAATGTATTCTGTGGAACAAGGCTACATCAACTGATAATAGGACTGGTTTAATAATTAATTGATATTTTTTGCATCTAACCTCAGTGATTCATAGGGATGCTTCTGCCATGTTGGATATCTTTTGCTTTATCATTCATACAGAAGGGTGGGAATGCAATTATGAGAAAATATTTCTGGTAGTATTTGCTACATGCATCCAAAATTGATCAGTATGGGTTTTTGTTGTTGTTGTTGAAGTAGAAATTAATTTTCAACACCATGATTTCTTCATGTAGGTTGCTAAGCTGTAGTTGCTACTGCTGCAGTGCTGTCAGTGTTCATTAAGTATTTCAGTCTCGTGTAGAGAAGGAACCAAAGGGAAGCAGAAAATTTCTAATCTGGTTGAGGTATTATTTTCTCATTTTACTGAACCTACCCTGTAAATCTTGTTTTATTTAAGCCAAAAAATTTCATTAAATCACTTTGATTAATAAAAGGACATAAAATAGTCACAAAAAAGAAAACTTTTTAAAAATCTAATCTTACCCCAAAATTCAAGATACACATGCATATATAAAACCTATATGAATAAATGTTTTCACAGTAAATATTTATTATTTATCGCTGCTTATTGGAACATGAAAATGACTACTTAATATTTCAAATTATGAAATTTTGTAAGTAAAAATATGCCAAAATAATTGATACAGGTAACATCTGAGTTTGTAGTTTAGATCAGGTTGCATCTAAGTTACTGTGAAACAGTTTAATCTTTTAGGTGTAAACATGAAGACTACCCATTGTCTTTGGTGATGAATCTTCCCGGGTTTCTTTGGCAATAAGTAGAAAGAAATAAGTTCCTCCTGTCAGCAAAGTAGAATCAAAAATAAGATTCAGAATCTCTCTTCTGAGGATGATAGAATACTCTTCTGAATTGCCTGTAGAGATGCTTTTATCTCTCCATAACCTGTAGTGGGAGTCTGTGGAGATCAGTTTCCCTGAGCTAAAGTTGGTTTGTGAAGTACTGCTCTACTCTGATTTGTTCAAGGAATCTCAACACAAACTGGAATATTTCTGCTCAGTACTATGGTCTTTGTATCTAGATCTTTCTCAACATGAAAAAATACGCTACATTTATTTATTTATTTTAACAGCATTCTGGTCTTCACTCCTAACAGTTGTTTATGGGACATCTATGCCTCCTGCTTACCCTGCAGTTCTGGAAATATGCAGTCTTCTATCAAAATGGTCCTATGGCTGAAGAATGTAGAAATCAAGAAAAGGTAACCTTCATCCTCAGCTGCTCAGTCAGATTGTTCTTCAAAAAGAAGAAATACGAGTGTTAAGCAGAGAAATTAAGCAGTTACACAAATTACTCAAGGATATGTAAAATTTTGTGTATTGAAAAGCCTTGAAATGTTGCTAGAACATTACTTCATGGGATGGAAAAGGATGTTGTATCTCACAGGAAGCATATCGTCAGCTAGTCTTGGCTGAACTTAGACAGCTGGGATTATCTCCACCAAGAGAGAGATGGTATACTTCACTGAAGCACACATTTGTGTGTATGAGGCAATAGGTGGATGTGCTAATAATTCGATCTCAATATTGATTAAACAAATAGAAGAATGGCAGTAAGGAGTGGAGATTTGCATCCGAAAGGAGTACTAGAAGGTTGCAGAAGAGTTAGGTAGCATAAAAATATATAGCTTTTCCCAGTCTTGGGTTTTCTCTCATGAATCGATCTCTGGATATAATGCCTGCAAAAACTTTTACACAATTTACATAGCTGAATATGAATGTTTTTCTGGGTTTGTTGAAAAACAAACTAGTATAGATTGAAACTTTTGAGTTCTTTCTAGTGTGGTCTGCTGAGAAGAGTGGACTGCTTTCTTCTGGTGAGCAGAGATAGCTAGAAAATCATGACATTTAGTAAAATATTGGGGAGATCAATTGAATACAAATCAGTTTATAGAACATATTTAAGCATTCATTTTGATATTTGAAAATGGAAATTGTTTTTAAAAAAGGGTAAATCTTTAAAAGCAAAAAAAGTAAAAAAAAAAAAAAGTAAAACTTTTAAAAAGAGGGTAAAACAGAACACTGATTATAAAAGATCTTCTAATTTTACTTAAATGTTATCAGTAGAACATCCCTAAAGTGAATTTGAGGAAACATTTTCAGTTACATTAGTTAGTTACATTTTCCTTGGGTAACATGCCATTGGGAACCTGCATGGGTACCTTTATGCATAATAGCATGCTCAGAGCTTGTTGGCTATGCTTTTTCTTTATTGCTCAAGTTCATTTCATAAATTTGGGCTAAGTATATTTGGTATTAGGGATTAGGAGGAAAGAGTTAATTACAGATTAGTTGCATCTACTGTCTCCTTCTGAAAAACTAATTCTGAAAACCCCTTTCAACACACACAAAAAAACAATCCTGAATTTCTCTTTAGAAAGCAGAGCAAAAGAAAAAATATATATACATCTTTCAGGCAAAAGAAATCTTTTTCTTTACTGAAGTCAAATAATACTAGCTTGTGAATAACTATTATTTCATACAAATTTTTGTCAGGATTTAAAAAAGGAAAGTGGTATCATTATAAGCAAAACCTGTGATAAATAATTGAATCTTGCTGAGATATTCATTTTAATAACATTTGTTCTGAATGCCCATGAAAAGCATAATGACTTCCAATGAGCTAAGTCCTTTAAAACTTTCTTCAGATCTGGTCCATAATTCAAAGAGAATAAGTCTAGAATATTCTTTGATATTCAAACCTTATATAGTTAATTGTATCAGAAGTCTGCTTCAAATCAAAGGTAGCTTGAAGACGGTTTTGAGAACAAGAATGAATAATGCTTATTCTTCTTCAAATTTCCTTATAAAACCAAATATTCATTTCATGTTTTCAAAATAATATTGGTTTAGAAGCAAATAATATACATTTAATCATATCAGGCAATATTATCCTTAGTAAAAAAAAATAAAAATAAATTAAAAAAAATCTAAAATATCTACTCAAATATCACATAAAATTACTTAAAAAAAGACTGTTTTATTTTTTTTTCTAAGAAAAAACTATTTTTTCACCTTATTTGAAAGTAAAATAAAGAAGGCATTCATTTAATAAGTGCAATACACATACAAAACCATTCACTCCACTTCTTCAAACAGTTTTTACTCATTATAAACAAGCTAAATAATATAAATCTGCTTTAAAAAAATACTGAATATTATTGTGGTATCACAGTCATTATCAGTTATTACATTCTTTTTATTAAGACATGCTTGGAAAGAGTAATAAATTGGGAACAGGTTTTTAACCTCGCCAGAAAGCCCGAAGAAACAACATCAGTATCCAAATGTACAGAAATCTACAAGCATAAAGTGTTTCATTTATCATTGCTACTAAGAAAAATAATGTCAGATCATTTACCAAGCACTGTCTAATTAATTCATTAACTAGTATGAATATTTGTCACTGAAAGATGTGCATTAGAGGGAAATAATTCTTTAGCGTTTCATTGGTTTATATACATGTGTTCACAGATAGATCAAATTGAAAAGTCATGAAGGTGTTTAAAAAAGTAAACTTTTAAACTGTTGATACACCGATGAAACAATACTAATAAGAGAAGTTTGATGTTTCTCTATGTACTTGCTGGATGTGTGTCTATCCTGGTAAACAAGGAGCATTTCATCCTTATTTTCTCTGGTGTAGCATCCTGGTTTAATTGATTTTTTTCTGTTGGCTCTCTGCAAGAAGATTATTATATTTGTCAGCTCTTAGTTTTTGAAAATACAATTAGACCTAAACTTTTCTGAGAGTATTTTATCAAATATGATAGCTTAAATGAAAGACATTGTCCTTTGCAAATTCATATGTTTTCATTAGATTAAAAGGCCTCCCATCTGAACTTTTCATTTAAATTTATATGAGATTTCTGGTGTGTAATTCCATGCTTAGCAATATTTGATTTCTTCTGCAATATTAGCCAAACACTTTTGTTGTGTTTTTATTACATTTGGTGTTAGATTTCATCCTTTGGTGCTCTTATGCTGAAGGAGATGATAATTAAAATTCTGTAACTTTGGTTGATTTTTTTTTAATGGAAAAATATTTTTGGGGGGTTTCAGAAAAATAATTACTAACAGCTTCACTAAATATTGAAATGCAATTCTAATGAGATATATTTCCTTACTGAATTAGATGCTTGTTAGCATGATGAATTTTTTTAACCTTTTCAAATTAGAATATTAGTGTACAGAATAATACTGTTAACCCTAACAGAAATAACATTGCCAGTTGTAATTCCTTTTGTTGGCATTTTGTTCAAAGATAAAAGACCCAGATTTGAATCAGTGTGTATTAAAAAAGTAGTACTGTCTGGTGTTTGTAATGCCATTCTCTTTTGAGCCAGGTAAGAGTTTGCTACCTCTAGAAATCCATCTTTCAGATATGTAATGTCAGTCATGAAAGGACCTCTGTTTCTGTAACAGCAAGATTAAATGCCTGTGTTATACTTCTAACCAAATTTTCTTTTAAGCTTATCATTGTGGTGTGAATGCTACTGAGGTTCTACTGCTTGTTCTTCAAACTTGAAGTCAGGAAGCTGGCCGAACTCACCACTCAACATTCTCTGAGGAGTCTAGGTCTCTCTTCTGTAATAGATTTTTGAGTTCTGCCAAATGTTAAAATATTGTTCACTGATACACTTCTACAGTTGGGGATAAAACTGTAAATAAGAAGTAACAAAATAGAAGCAACTATTTAGGAATTCCAGGTATTTGATATTTCTGCAAAGAAAACAAGTTTATGATACGTATGGAGCCATAGGGCCATGATTTCAGTAGATTCTTTCGAAAAATAAACTTCACCCTCACATTTCTGCAAATCAACAAATGTTCCTTGACCACATTAATGAGATAATCTTTAAAAATATATTTGAACAAGAGTCTGCTACTTGAGCAGGCTTATTGCTCAGGGAAGCTGAAATTAAAGAAGGGGCCTTGAGAGTTGATTGTAGTCAGACATCATATTCCAGAACACTGGAAGGAAGTGATTTCCCACTGGAAATCCTTCTGTTACCAAATTGTCAGCTATGAACTTTTTAGAATTAACTACTTTTGGCCAGTTCTTTCTTCTGGGAGACAGTCAAAGACTTCCCTGACACCTTTAGATATCCAAAACAGCAGACACTGGGACAAAGCTGAATCCTATCTTCAAGTCTCTGTGGCACAGCTTAGAGCAAAAATATAAATCCCAGCTACCTACAGCCCAGAGGAAAAATAAAAAAAAAACTAGAGGAATTAATAATTTCATTATTTTCTTTCTGAACTGTTCTGATTTTTTAATAAGTAGTAGTACAAGCAACATAAATCCCTAAACCAAATCAACCCAACTCCCAAACCCCAACAATCTAAAAAGAATCAGAATTCCTAGATCTCAGACGAGATTTTGAAACACCCAGTCAACACATACAGATTCATCTATCCATGTAGGTGGCAGTGTGAATTCAAAGGAGAAATATAAGTACCACTGAGCTATGAGGAGCTTACAGCACAAGACAGTATCTGAATGTATAATATGAGGCACAGAACTCATAGTCGGACACATTTTTCCATGAAGTCTTATCAGAGTTGAGATTTTCAAATGTGCCTATGTGGAATAGAAGTATAGATTTAATTCCCTTTCAGTGGTACATGTGCTGTGAAGTCACTTTGGTGCTTTTTGAATAAACTTCACCTGATGCAATCTGCCAACTCTCTGGAAAGGGAAAGGCAGACGCTGTTGCTCCTGAAGTGATTGCATACCATCCAAATGGGAAATATGTTCATTTTGTATGTTTTGTGCATTGGTATGAGTTTACAAATAGACTTAAGGGATTCATCCACCTGAAGAGTTTACTGAAGATAGCTAAAATACTCAGTGACATTGAGACAATTGTACTTCACTGATATCTTTTCCATGGAGATAATGGCAAGGAATAAAATTTATCTTGTCACACCACAGACTGGAAGTAGCGTTATTTATTTATTTAGTTATTTATTTATTGCACACACGGCAGTCGCAGTGTAGAAATATATGGTAGAAGCTGCAAGGTTTTGAAGGGAGTCATGGAATCGTAGAATCATAGAATGGCTGAGTTGGAGGGAACCTCAATGCTGATCCAGTTCCAACCCTAGCTGTGGGCAGGGTTTCTACTCACTAGATCAGACTGCCCAGGAATCCATCCAACCTGGCCTTTAACACCTCTATGGATAGGGCATGAAGACATGGATAATGTCTTAGAACAAAAGCTTGTTAAAAAGAAATGATATAATAAGTAGTGATACCACGAGCCAGCAGTGTGCACAGGTGGCCAAGAAGGCCAATGGCATCCTGGCTTGTATCAGGAATGGTGTGGTGAGCAGGACTAGGGAAGTCATCCTGCCCCTGTACATTGGTATTGGTGTGGCCTCATCTCAAGTACTGTGTTCAGTTTTGGGCACCTCAGTACAGAAAGGACATTGGTCCAAAGAACAACAAGCAACAAGGCTTGTGAAGGGCTTTGAGAATATGCCCTATGAGGACAGACTGAAGGAACTGGAGATGTTCAGTCTGGGGAAAAGAAGGCTGAAGGGAGACCTTATTGCTCTCTTCCAAATCTGAAAGGTGCATACAGCGAGAGTGGGGTTGGTCTCTTCTCACCAGTGATAGGTGACAGGACGAGGGGAAATGGCCTTAAGTTGTGCCAGGGTAAGTTTAGGTTGGATATCAGGGCATGTGGTGCTCAGGGACATGATTTAGTGGAGAGTTGTTAGTTAGGGCAGAATGGTTAGGTCATGGTTGGACTCAATGATCTTTAACATCTTTTCCAACCTGAGTGATTCTATGATTCTATGATTCTGTAAGCCTGAGGACCTGAAATAACAAAATATATCTGATAATGGCTAATACAGTCATTTAAGTTCTATGCAATAAAATTGCTGTAGTATTGGTTCTTTACCAGGTAACAGTGATTTTTTCTGAGTTTGTCAACTCTTCTGTCTTTCAAGTAGAAGGCTAACAGTACAATTTCCTCTTCAAAATAACAGAAAGGAAATTCTTCACTCAAGAGTTTTTTATTTCTCTCATGATTGTATTACTCCAGTAACCTCTTCAGAACATTTCGTTCTTCCCTTAAACTATTTTTTACTGTTGTGCTTCCAGAGTAGAATCAGTTGGCAGGAAGTGAACACTTTTATTTTCATGATCATGAACAACAGTGCACAAATGGATTGTATATTCTGTATATTCTTGAACACTGCGTATTAGCTGAGGCAGAGAAGAAAAGGATGTGATGTGAATTCTGTCTGCATTACTTAGGACAATTGTCCTGTATGATAACATGGTATCTTTGGTTAATCTTGTGCTTTTCTCCAGTATTTATGGATTTATTTATTTTTTCTCGTGCTTATTCTTTTTTTCACAACATTTTATCTTCAGGATTATTTTATGGACTCCATGTTTCTCATCTCCTATTAATTATATTGCAGCTCAGGAGGCAGATCTGACATTTCAGAGCACAACCCATCAGAACAATCAGTCATTTGGTTTCAATTGCTTTGTTTTTTGGACTTCATAGGACTAATTGTTAAAAGGAAACCCTACAAATAAAATACTAAAGAAAAGTTATTTCCACATTCAAAATTATAGAAAGCAAGATAGATTTTTCTTTAGAAAAAAATCTTTCTGAAACATGGAGGACTGCATATTTACTGAAAATCCAGTATGCAGGCAAGCAGATGAAATATTTAAAGCTCTGGAAAATAGTTCTGCAAAGAAGAAAGAACAAATATTTGCATAAACTGTGAAACTTCCATATAAGAAGTGATTTTCTGTTATTAGGTTCTTTTGGAGTTTCCTTGTGCCAAAAGTGACTGAAAAGAGAAGGGGTCTGGAGAGAAATAAACATTCATCTTCTTGAGAATGAACTGGATTGGAGATTCTTTTTTTGGCTGTTCCAAATAACGTTTAAACTGTACTGACAGAAATCAACAGATTTTACAACTGTCACATGCTGTTCTGGTCCTGTGTCTGCGAGGCATTATGCTCCTGTGCCAAGGAGTGGGGTAGTCTTTCTGAAATGACCAGATTATTGGAAGCTTAATGTGGTAGCAATTAGAGAACAGTACTCATAAAACCTATAAAATGTCAAGAAAACATTGTTTCAGAAACTAATAAAGCTTTTGAAAAAATTCAACAAGAGAGTCTTCCATGACAAGCGATTAACTTACTTGTCAAGTATGAAAAGTGTTTCCAAAAGGATTGAGATGGATTTGGATATGGGTTTCAAATACAATTAGATATTTAAGCTCTAAAAAACTAATCTCTTATCCCACAGGAAAGCAAAATGCACTGTGAAGTCATTTATTGATTTTTGCATGTCTGAATTGGGTAGTTCCATACAGTTGTACCTAGGGGCAAATTTCCTATGCCATACACTCCAAGTGAATTGAACTTGAATTTAACTTGTTATTTGTATCCAGAGTGTATCCAGATCTACCAGCAGTTACACGTTTGCAGACTGTGTCTATGCCTAGCAGGAGAAGCTTTTTGAATTATCCAAGTGGCTTAGGAACATGGGCATAGATGAGATTCTAAGTCTCCTTGACGCTATCTGGAAACTCCTGCAGTTGTAAGCGCATATTATAGGACCTGTGTGTAATGATTTAGTTATCTCTTCTGAAATGCTAATGTCTGTGTTCCAATTTTCCTTTGCCCAGATTGAAATGTGCCTCACTGTGGGCAGGGTAGAAAAGCAACCTGTTAGGGTTTGAGGTAGAAGCATTCATACATGCTCATTTTTAGTGCTCATCTTTTGATCTCTTCTTTAAAACCCTGCACGGCTCACAAGAACGTATTTATAGCTGAATAGCCCTGAAATGTTATGTCGCTGATGCAGATTGACCTCCATAAATAGCATGTCCTCTATACCAAGATCCATTTTCTCCACTCACTACTGCTCCTTTGAGATGATTTTTACTGTTGTTCCTAGCTCTGGGGATTTTTGTTGAGAGCCTGTTTGCAGAACACATACCACACATAGCTTTCAAGGCTTTCTGACTCTTATTACTGATATTACTTTTAAAAATGATTTAGTGAAGGCTACAGATGTGCTAAATGGCTTGGCAAAAAAACATGAGTGCCTCTGAACAGGAGTACCCACCTGCTGGCTCGTGAATCAGTGATTCTTTGGTTTTACAGTATTGAAAGTAAAATAAACAGCAAGTGATGAGAAATGCTGTACACTGCAATAAAACACGGAGAATACACATTTCCTGACAGAAAGGTAAATCATTGCTGCACATTTTGTTAGAAAATATCCACTCTACTATTCTGTTTCTCAAAAAGCTTTAAATAAAAATGCAAAAACCTCCTTTTGCAAAGGAGTTTAATTTCAGATTTCTCTTGCAATCCTTGAGCCTATCTGTTCTTTCCCCTAGGAAGTAGCACCTTTTTTAAGTATTGAGTCAAAAATGGGAAGAGCCTGACCTGAAGTATTTGGCTGCTATTAAGTTTCTTTAAAAACAAAGAGAGAGAGATGGGGAGGGGGGTGTGGGGGGGGGGGGGGGAGGAGAGTGAGGAGGAAAGAGAGAGAGGGATTAAACATGAGCATCATAACCTGCTGTTTAGAAGAAAACTAGCTAAACAAAACACATTTGGCATAGACACAGTTCAGTGCCACAAATTGCAGTAATGTGATGAGGTAAAGAAGGAAAAATAAGGCGCGTTGTTTCATCCTTCCCTGGATTGTGGTTGTGCCCAATAGCGGGTTTCTTAATGTTTCCATTACATCCCCCTATTTTTAGAAGTTAATAGCTCGGCTATAACAATTTGCTTCAGGCTGAAGCTTGGCGTACAAGGTCTCAGTCAGGGAGCACATTTAGTGAAATAGAAGATTACCCATTTTAGAGCCATATTTTTTTTTTTTTTTTCCTGTCATGCAATCTAAAAATATTCTCCATTTCAGAAATTACATTTGGCATCTGATTTATCTATAATGTAATATTTTCTCACTGCATTTGACCAATGAAAACTCCATAAGAAAGAAAAAGTAACTTTTTTGTGTGTGTGTGTGTGTGCGCGTATGAGAATGATGGCCAATACACTCCCCTTTTTCAGGGTTCAAAATGATCTGTAGCTATTTGTAATTCAAACAGATCTACATGAAGTACTTAGTACATTATATGACATCAGTCTACTCTGAGAGCTTTTTACTATGGGATAAGCCATTGCAGGAGAAAAGATACAGGACAAGATGAACTGTGAGGCTAATTGAATATTGTAATTCTTATTTTTATGTTTCCTAGAACTTGATTGCTTGGGCAATTCAAGAATATCTACCAGAAAAGACACACACTGTAAGGACAAGGTGTTTTGTGTGAATGTAAAATGAAACTTATTACCTATTAGTCTTCCATAAATCTCTTTTTCTACCTTTGGAAAAATAGATGTTTGGAGGATGGAGTGTTTTAGAAAACAGACAAACCCCCTGAACTGTTTAGAGAAATGAACATAGTATTATAAAACTGACACAGAGATGTATAAATATTTTAATCATTAAAAATAATAATATAAATAGCTATAGACCTTTTGTGCATTCTTAGAAGGTATTTCTGATTTTTTGATGTACCTTTGTTTTTGTTTGTACAGTCACTAAATGAAAATGCAGTTCCCAAGTTATATTACTGTTTTGCTTTATAATACTTCTGGAGCTATCGTGGGTTAAAAAAGCTGTAGTAAAACTACATATCTCTCAGTAGCTCTCAGTAATTCTATGTGCATAAACTTGACACTTTTTTTTTTTTTTTGTCCTGTAGAAACACAGACGAAGGACTAAAGCACACAAAGCTTACGTGGAAACAGTAAAAGAAAGAGCAAGATGATCTGTCCCTCAGTCTTGCAGTGGTGTCTGTGCAGTCCAGCTCTCTGGATACTGACATGCTTTTAAGTGGGGCTATGTCTCTGTTGAGCAGTATGTGATACGGCAGCATGATAATGTTCCTTTTTACTACAGCTTCTGCATCAACTCTTGATATAACCCACTTAAAACAATAAGGCAGTTATTACACGGAAGAAAAACACTACATCAAAAATTATCTTACTCTTCACGCAACGCACTTTGTCATCAAAGACTTTTATGTCAACTCATTGCCTTTTGTGGAAGATTTTGCTTTCTTTTTAGCTATTATTTTCCACTCTAGTATGTGGGGGACTCAGCTATGGAAATGACCACTGTAGGAATTTGAGTCATCTGCAAGATATGTTTTCTGTGTCAGATATAGCAATATAATTCAGTATGCTTAAAAGTTAGCCAATTTGTAGTAATACTTGCTTGGTTAACTTCTTTCATATCTTCTCACCCTCACCTTAGCAGGGGGTCCTGATAAATCTGCTTCTCTCAGTCTCCTTCCAAAGAGGGAGAGCTCAGCTCTCCAAAACAGATCCACTAGGTTACTGGCATGTAATCAATAGAAATGATTCAGATCTTCCTGAAAGCCCTCAAGAAAACTGCAGACATGGCCCTTAGTTCCATGGAGACCAGGATGTGCCCTTTTCTCACACATTACAACCTCTATAAAAACTACAGTATTCTTATGGATTATTTCAAACAACAAACATCTTCAGTTTCATCAGGCAATAGCAAATTTCCTCCCTTCCATCCCTACCTTCTTCCCTCTCTTCCATCCCTTTCATCCCTCGCTTCTCTTTCTTCTCTTTTGGTTCTCTAAACCTCTATATTTATCCTTTGAACTTGTGAGTTATTACATATCATATGCAGTTTAAAGTAACCTTCACTTTAAATTCCATGGCTTTTGTTGGCTAAGTCAGTACTTCAACAGCATTATTATGGTTTTCTTTGTGTGAGTATTGTCAGTCAGGCATTTAGCACAGGTAACTATATTGCAGTTATATTTGGGGCTTAGTGGTGAATGTCACCTCATAGGTCTTTGCAAAATCCTCACAACTGATCAGAAATTCTATTGCATGGAAAAAATTGTCTATTGTCAAGTAGAGCTTTAATTAAAGCTATACTTTGTTTTCAATCCAATTTAGGAACAAATACAAAAAAAAGAAAGATGTAAATTTTACAATGCCTGGCAATGTATCCAATTCTGAGCTGAACAAAGAAGCTTATATGCTGAAAATCTTGTAGGAATAAAGCATGTAAGATAAATAAAAAGCTTCCAGTGCTTAATTCCAATCGTCTCCACAACAACTGGAGCTGCTGATAAGACACCTACTCAGAGTAATGATGCATAATGTGAAGAAGCAATAACCCAGACTGCATAAGTATGAAGGAATGCTATTCTTTTAAAGAAAAGTGTGGCAAATGTGAAGCTCTGTTAATGTTCTGAGCCTTTTTCAAAGTATTTTTGTGAACAAGGCAAATTGCCAATGTTTACTTTTTTTCAGAATATGATAGGGAGAACAAGAAATATAACTAATATAAGGGCATCAAGCATTTGTCCATGTACGATCATGTAAATATTTATGTACTGTCAGTTCATTATTAGTGGAGGTTCTAATAGGAATATAAATATTATAAAGTGTGTTTACGACAGATAAATCATAGGGGTGCTGAAGTAATTTGCAATAGTAAAGCTCATTTTGGATAATTACAGAGCCCCAGAAGATTGTATTTATGTATTATAAAGGAAGGGGATGTTCAGAGGAAAACTGTTTTGGGCTGCTGACATTCTGAGGAGGCTCGAGGCTGATCCTGTCTGGGACTGACTTAGGAGCATATGCAAATACTAATGAAGGATTTTGACAATAGAAAGGAGGGAAAAATCAGTTTAGTTTCAATTGCAAGGCTAACCTTATTCAGTCAGATTTCATGCAGATGAATTACTGTAACTACAGAAATAATGTAAGAAAAGATTAGTAAAGATTATGCTGGCAATAAAAATACTAATGTTTTATTACGTTGAATTCTATTTTGCATTTTATGTGGGGGTAAATTAGGCTGCAGTGTTGTTTATCCTTGTTTTATGAAGGCTGTGTTCATATCCGTATTAAAGCTTATTATTGCTCTTTCCTTCACTCCCCTCCCTATTCACATTTTATTTAGGCTAACTAAATACTTGACTCGGCACATCTTCTGCTTTAAATATCGTTAAAGCTAACAACAAAACACAACAACCAATCTCTCCTCCATCCCAGAAAGGGCTAAGCAACAGAACAGTGGACTTTGGAAGGTCGTATTATAATGAGCTTAAAATGCAGTTCTCTGAGCTTGTGCTCTGCTGCAAATAAATGTGGTTCAGCTCTTTTCCATGAATGTTTTACTGATTAGATTAATTTTGAGTGAAACGTGCATTCTTCCCTCAATGACAATCTAATCAATGTCTATCTAGTAGATGATTGTTCAAGTAAAACACTATGAGAAGGAGCAAAATTTTTTTCTGAATTGTAATAAAAGGGCTTAAAATCAGAGTGAAATCTATCTCTCACACATTTTTAGTGGTAGTAACTAGCAAATCTTTTTTTGTAGATCTTTTTGTACTGGACTGACTATTGGAACTTCGCTACTTTTGAGGAAGATTTGAGTATATTTCCTTTTCTTTTTTTAAAAAAAAAAAACAAGAACTTTGTTTTTTGTTTTGGTTTAACTTTGTTTGTTTGCTTTTGGTGACAATAAATAAATAAATATATCATTATAAATGCAGTAATAGGTAGCTAATCAGTTCTCTTAAGGAAAAGGATCAGTCACATCTCACTGAAGCAATGCTTCCACAGTTTATGGATTTTACCACAGGGACCACTCTTTTACATAAAAACTACAACTACATAGTAGCAACTGTCCTAGAGGCAAGTATCAAGGCAAAACAGATATATTTCCTAAAATAAAACACATTGCCATACCTAATCAGCTCCCTCACCTCTTCATACAACCAACTGGACTCCCTCCTGAAACAACTGAAAAATTTACCTGCCAGACTAGTGAATTTTATCTCTATCTGACTATATATATTAAAGGTTTAAGTTGTGCAATGCAAAACAGCACTGAAAGTTATTCTTGGACAGCCAAGAAGGCCTGAATCCTAGCTGCCTCCAGTAATATGTCATTTGTTCTCTCCACAAATATTATCATTTTCTGCATGTGCTCCCTTTTCACTTACCAAAGTCATATATTGTTACCTTCCACCCTTATCTCTCTCATAGCAGCATGATCTGTTAAAACTCATGCCATGGGATAAGCCTGCATAGACAACTTCAAATGCTAAGAAACAGAAAATGCAAGTTGACTTGTCAACTACATACAAGAATATTATAAGTACTTTCTATTTCTAGTACCGTGTCTTCTATCTGGCTCAAAGAATTAATTTAGACAGCATTTAACCAGACGGAAACATTTTCTGAGAATATAGCAAGCTTTAATACATGTTTCCATTGTTAATTGTTATTAGCCTTTTTCTTTTCAACTGTCATCTCTTTTTTTCTGCATTCTGTTTTACCTTCTGTTTTCAATGGACTTTGTCATCTTCCCAGTTTCAAAAGTAACCCTTAATCCTTACTAGTTAACTACACTTTTATTTATAAATCCTAACATAGAGATCAACCACTGCACATTTATTAAAATTTAATTAGAGTGAATGTTCTGAAAATCAGTGACAAAGGAAAGGAGAAGGGAGAAAGGCAGCAGGAAAGTCAGCTTCTTCCCTTATATCATTTCCATTACACTGGAAGCTTTTATATACTTAAGCTTCTCAACTAGCAGTTCCATGTTTTTAAGAGGATTATATTATTAACAGTTTAATTATTCATTATGCAGTATTTTTCCAATTGTTATAAAGGTTATTTTTTGCATTTGGTATTAAAAAAAAAATAATGTTTTATCCTTCTAAACAGTCATGACTCATTCTAGTTTCGCCTTTACTTGCACAAAATATTGCTTCAAGAAGAACACAAGAGCATGCCTGTAGCAGAATCAGATATATCTCCTGGCAGTACAGTGACTCAACCTACTGGGAGACTAGCGCAGTCAAACTGTACTCCAGAGACTGTGGTTTGATTACTGTCACTACCAGTTGGATCATTAATCATAACAGTGGTAGTGACAGCAAGTTTCTTGACCTCATCATGAAAAGCAGAGAGGCCATCCACTGGAGCAATTCATCCTTCAGGCGAAAGAAAACTGTAGGGAGGATATCTTTTATTATCTAGCGTGTTCACTTTCATCCACTTCTTCTGCCTACAATCTTATAAAAAATGCTAGGGCTTTAGGGAGGCAGGATCTCACATTTCTTCTTCTCCTAGGGAAACATCATCCACTGTTTCTGATCATGTTCCTATTCTCACCCCTCTGCATCTCCCTACATAGTAGCTTGGCATCAAAAGTCAGAAATGTGAGTATCTTCAGCCGTATAGTAACAGTGCACATGGCTGTGTGTTTATATAAAAACACACAGATTGGTTGTATTCCCCTTCTGTTGGCTGAAATATAATATCTTGCTGACAAAGGATTTAACCCTGAAAACCCAGAAGGCCTTCTTTTAAACACTTAAGATTGCAGGTTAGAAGTTCTTCGGGTTCCTGTTCATTTTGTTGATGGAATTGTCAGTGTTGCAACCCATTTTCAAGTCCACAAAACATATAGAATTCTTTTAGTCTGTAACATCTATGCTATTATGCTAACAGCATCTGTTATTTGTAATGCTTTCTTATTACCTCTTGTAAAAATCCCTCATTTTCCAAGTTATTTGAATACAATCAGCCTCCAAATAAATGATCTCAAGCAATTCCTGACAATTAAAGCCAATTTGATTATCCCATTCCTTTGAGATTAATTGCAAAAACTGCTGCTTTTGTCAACAGAGAATCATAAAAGTACATTTTTAGATTTTTTTTTCTCAGTATAAGTTCCAGTGACAAGAATTTTGTATTCTGAAATTAGAAAAATGATCAAGAATCTTAACATCTTTGTGAAAATTTTCGAAGATATGATAAAATACAGTAAATTAATTCTTGCAAATTTTATGAAAAAATGCAAACATTTATATAAATAAATACATTTGCGGATAATTGATATGGGTCTGACAAAGACATTTCTTAACATCTTCATTTCTTTTCTTTATTAACCACCAACCAGCCACACAAAATAGGCAATGCAATATCAGTAGATGATTAACTAGAAACACTCACTTTTCAAGACCACAGAAAATTTTCCATTGGACTAAATGTTTTCTGCAATTTTCTAATTTATATACTGCATTGAATATTAATGGGTATTTACATGGCTTTAAAAGCAGTTTACAAAGTGAAATTTTATTAGAAATAGTCATAATAAAATTTTAGCCAGGAAACCTGTCTGCAGAAGTATGACTCATTTGAATGGCAATATGTGAGTGAATGTACATAAGCTCCAATTAATACACACCTGTTTAGCAAGTGTCCATTAACTGCCACTGATCATGATTTCTATTCATAGCAAAGGACCTTGAGCATATTAACCAAAGGCAACATATATAATTTCTTTTTTTAGAATTTCTACTTACACAGTTGGTGCTAAATTATTACTAAGTAATTGATAATATGCTCAGTTAGGTGTGACAAGTCATGATACTTCAAATATGGTAATTCAAATAGAGTATTTCAAGTGCTAGCTCTGGACAAGATCTCTTGACACCAAGGGAGCAGCCCCATGTAATTGGACATGAAGCTCCAGTTATGAATGCTGGCTTCATCGAGGAAAGACAGAGGTATTTACACAGAGTAAGAGTTTAGCTGGATCTTTTTAAGATAACATTTGTTGTTTTTATCTGTAGGGCAAGAAAAACAAAACCTTACTCAAAGGTGTCAATTCTGAGGCCTAATTTTCACTGTGTTTACTCAATTGAAATATGAACATTGTACTTCATGGACTACAAACCAAATTTCTCTGTTTTCTGGATTTGCTGAAAAAACAGACAAGGAAATTATTTTATTTTTTATATCAACTTTATAATTCATATTTATATCATTGGTTCGAATTTCCCTAGGAAACAGCCACTTCAAGGTAGGTTCATTTTGGCTCTTGCTTGAAGTGTAAATCCCATCACACTTTTATAGCTGCCATGTTGTAAACTTCTTGAACACCAGGTTGTTTTGACCAATTTGGAATTTGGATTCTCACTTCTCTAGTTCTGTGCAATGCCAGATTGTATATTTGTATTTCTAAAAAATACATTTTTTTTTTCTGTTGGCTCCTGTCAGGGCTTGTCGGCCTTTGGGCCTTTGGCCTGTAACTAAATATTAATTTTTTATTTATCACTTTTCTTTCCGACTCTTCTTTTTCACTCGCTT
Source organism: Chrysolophus pictus (assembly GCA_037305975.1). Classification (NCBI taxonomy): domain Eukaryota; kingdom Metazoa; phylum Chordata; class Aves; order Galliformes; family Phasianidae; genus Chrysolophus; species Chrysolophus pictus. The sequence goes on along the minus strand of CM074576.1, from coordinate 34,080,164 downwards.
ACCGTTTTGTTTGTTTGTTTGTTTGTTATTGTTGTTGTTCTTGCTGTTTTTTTTGTTGTTGTTTTGTTTTTTAATATTTTCACAAAGGTTCACAGCTTTGACATACACTCATGTAAAACTGTTTGCTAAATGCCAGTATTCATACTAGTAGGTCACGGTTAAATTTCAGCTACTGTCAAATGTTAGCACTTTGGAAACTCATATAACTCAGTAAAGCATCTCAGTAGCATCTCAGTCTTAACCTTTGTCCCATTCACTTAAGTGATGTGTACTTTACATTAGAGAGTTTGTAACATGTACCAAAGGGATAAGCAGTTATGTATTTGCTTTTTTTCTTAGTACTTACAGAGGTCAGTGATCATTTAAACAAAGACCAATGACAATTTTCTTACAGAAATGCAAACAAACAAACAAACAAACAAACAAAAAAAACCCCACACAACAAACAAACAAAAAATCAAAACAAAACACCAACTACAAACGAACAAAACAAAACCCTGAAAAATACATAGCATAAAACCTTTATCATCTTGGTGTGCTTGCAGGTGTCATAAAAGAACATATGGTTTAGGGGGTTTACCTGCTGAAACTCGGGAGTTCTATCAGAATTTTACATTGCTATTTTGGATTAATATAAAAAAAATATATATTGCCACAAATCCTTTTAGCCATAGATTTCTGAAGTAAAATAAGATTAGGTAAGAATAAAAATTGCTGAACATAAGTCTCTCAGATTTATAGAAGTTAATTTCTTTTCTAATCAATGAAACATACCAGTGAACTCATCTCGTGAACTAATTCAACAGTTGTGAAAATAGACATATCAGACATGCTGGCAGCATTGCTTCAGCTTTTCTGTTTCTGGTTTCCAGTTTCTCTTTCAGTGCTGTTTTTAGGTGAGTTTAGAAATATGAGGGATTATGGAGAAAGTATAATATCATTAAGGAAACAAGGAGGAAGGGGACCACTGAAATGTAACTGGAGAAAAAAAAAAGGGAAATAGAAAATTGAACTATGACCTTTACCTGTTAGGGCAGAAATAATGCTTTTATATACTTTTTAGTGATAATGTGAGTTTTGTGCTACATGCTTAAGTGGAGAAACCAAACAATCATGCTTCATAATGTATTGCTTTGTTTTCTGTGTAGAATCTGTCAGTGCAACCTACTTTAGGCACATAACTTTCCGAGTGATTATCCTTCAAACAATTTAGGAATAGATAACTAGATTGACATTCTGTTTAATTATCCCTATTAAAAAGCAAGCTTGTGGTATATTATTGTAATAAATTTTAACAATGAATGAAAAAATGCACCAGGCTTCCCATAAAGAAAAGTTTCTTTTTGATAGAAATTTACATCATAAGCATTAAAAACCTACGTCATTCGAGCCCATAATAATAATAATGGCAATATAAATTATATGATAATCATCTTCTAATCAAATATTTTACATGCTGTTACCTGAAAAGGATATAAATTAGCATAGCCTAAAATGTTATTTGTATCTTGAGCACTATCCTGGAGAACAGAAGTGAAACTTTTTCACTTTGCCACATCCCAGATATGCAGATTCCAGAAGCAGATCAATGAACCTTTATACATGTCCTTAAAATATCTTGTTTCTACATGAGTTTCTATACAGAAGTTTATAAATCTTTCTTGTGTTTTTTACTATGATCATAGTGATATTTTTCAAACACTTGAAAAACTTTAAACCATTTGTCACCTGCCATTTCAGTTTTTGTTTATTTGTTTATCAGTTCATCATTTGTCTTGGTTTTGTGTGCTTTGTTTTTGGTAGAATACTTCATGATGTAAAGAGGCAGTAGCACTTGTGAAAACTTCTAGTGGTTTTGGAGATGTGTTCTATAAATCTGAGATAATTCCTGAGGAGTCCCATGACATCTGAGGAATACCTTCCTGAAATTATTTGTATACAGTGTTGTAGAGTGATAACTTTCCCCTTTATAAGTACACTTAACAAGGTGAAACTCCAGTTTCTTCGCCAAATAATATGTCCTTATTTGGTTAGTTCTTTTGCAAATTTTTGATCTTTAGACTTTGATCTTTAGATAAGGTAAACATTTTTTATGATCTTTAGTCTTTTTCTCAGAATCACAGAATCACAGAATCACAGAATCGTAGGGGTTGGAAGGGACCTCCAGAGATCATCGAGTCCAACCCCCCTGCCAAAGCAGGCTCCCTACACCAGGTCGCACAAGTAGGCGTCCAGGCGGGTTTTGAATATCTCCAGAGAAGGTTTTGAATATCTCCACAACCTCCCTGGGCAGCCTGTTCCAGTGCTCCGTCACCCTCACCATAAAGAAGTTCTTGCGCACATTGGTGCAGAACTTCCTGTGCTCCAGCTTCTGGCCATTTCCCCTTGTTCTGTCTCCGCACACTGCTGAAAAGAGTCCGGCCTCGCCATTTCTCACATCTGTTGCTTTAGATGAAGGGAAAAAAAAAGCACATTTAGAGAATGATTTAACTCTTCTGAGTTAGATGGTAAGTGAATTAAAAATACTGACTTAAGAGGGTTTCTAACAGGTTCTCTTGTTTATAACACAGCAGACGCACAAACTTAATAAAAACATTACTTTACATGCATTTAACTGCATAACTATTTCTTGCTAGTCATTGGTGTTCACAGGATTAGGGTTATCATACCTTCCAGGATAATTGCAAATCTTGAGATCATACTTTTTCAGTAAACCGGACAATTCTTCATTCTCTGCATACTTTCTTTAATTCTCATTGGTTTTAAAACTAAGCTAAAACTAATTTTTCCTCACAGCTTGTCACATGCCTATTTCCTTCTAGCTATCAGGCTGAAAATCATAGAATCATAGAATGGCTTAGGTTGGAAAGGATCTCAGAGGTAAAGTAATTCCAATCCACCTTCAGTGGGCAGGGTTGCCATTCACTGAATCAGGGACTAGATCAGGTTGCAAAGGGCCCCATCCAATGCAATGCTGAACACCTCCAGGGATGGAGCATCATGAGCAAGGCTTCAAAGATCCAAATTCCCCTGTAAATAAACATGAATTTTTATTTTTATTTTTATTTTTGTTTTTATTTTTATTTTTATTTTTATTTTTGACTGCTTGTTTTGTCCTCCCAAATAGCAACGAAGACTCATTTTAAAATATCATACTTTAAAATAGCATCCTCTCACATGGGGATGATATTGCCTAACTTTAAGATAGCTTAAACTCTGATATGCCAACCAGGAAAATTGCAGTAGAATAGTAAATTTTCCTTATAGTAAACTCTGTTGTTTTGATTTTACTTTTTTGTTCTTTACTTCATGGGATCAACAAAATCAATGTCTCAGTAAAACAAATCTGCATACTTCTTCCTCTTCATTTCTATATCTTTTTAACTTCAAAGACAAGGCCTAGGGAGGTTGGCAGTGTCACTATGCAATCTACTTTGCAAAATCTGTATTGTGATATCTGACATGCAAGAGGTAGGCAGACAAAGATGCAGAAAAAGATTGGGAAATTACTTTCTGTATTGAACTATGCTGTGGAGAGAACACTGATTTTCTGTTATATCCTGAAGCTATCTTGTCATAATATATATATATATTTTTTGTAAATTCTTTCCTTTTGTTTCTAGATTTTCCAAGAAGTAGCTGCCTGCCCGACAGAAATAAACGGTAACTCTGAAAATTCCTTGGTACATTATGAATACTGATTAATTTTCTGATGTATTTTTAGTCATGTTCCATTAAAAATGTAAAATGATGAGTCGCTAGTATTGGTGAGAGGGGGAAGTGGAATATAATTAATAGATGAAAGAATGCCCCTTCAAAATGTATCTGCTATAAGTACACTTGGCTGATCATGAAATTTCTAATTCCAGCCCTCATATCTATATTTTAGATTGACTGTACCCTGGGGCCCCAGAAGTGAGCTTCATTTACTGAAAAGTCATGGGAAGTCATGTTTATTGTCTCAGCAGGTAGCTGTACTTTAAGCGTAATACTGAAAGACAAGAGAAAATAGAGGCTAGTTGATGTTATTAGAGGCACACTGTGGCTTCCTGACAGATGTGCACAGGAAAAAAAAAAATAGCACACGCATCAGATTCTATCAAGTTTTAAACATTTCTGCTTTAAAGATATCAACCTAAGTTCTTCAGTTTTCCCAAATATATGAGAATGGTGGAAACAGTCTCTTCTGTGGAAGAAAATGTGGCCAATCTGACTACGTAAGAAATTCTCTCTGGAAGCTTTTGTGTAGCCTGAAAAGCAATTCAGCTTTATCCTTCAGACTCATATCAGTTCTTTAACCATAGATGTGGAAGGATCTGTGTATTTAAACTGACTGCAGTAATGAAATATTTGTTTATTCAGTTTCAGAAGGGATACTTATCTCTTTGAGGCTGCAAAGCAAAACATTATGCTAACATATTTCATATATGCAGACAGCAGCAAGGCGACCCTGAACAGTCTGCTCTCTTTTTGTCACATAATATTCTTATCTCCTAATAGCACTGTGATAAAGGGGCTGTACCCTATCTGGGTAGCCATGTTTATTGCCACATGGTAGTTACCAAATTACATTGCAATGCAGTGAATAGAAATTGGTCAAAATTGTCTGGCTGGCTCATAGCATCAAGAAGTTGCTGACAGGGCTGGTGAGCAGTAGTGGTGACAATACAGCTGGTAATAAAGTGCTACCTATAGCGTTTTCATCGTGACACCTTTGCTGCCAGCCATTATTTTCTATTGTTACAGAAGAACTTTTCCTGTCTACCTTTATTATTAATTATTACATATCCCTAACATATATTACCCATGCTTCCATATCTTTCTGGGTGTACACTATTAACTAATTAACCCATTAAATAATTAATCCAATTCCTTCCAAAGTTCATTCAAGGTGTCCTATTAAGAGTGTCAGTCATGTTAGTTACCCTAACCCCTTGACTTCTGTATTTGTTGCTAGTATTTCTGGAAGAAGTAGCATATATAATTTTGAACATGAATATCACAAGGTTGAGTGTGATAAGCCAGAAAAATCTGTGAAACTTGGACCAACACTCCAAATGATGTATGTGTTTATTAGGCTTCTTTGCATCCTTACCTAGAGTAAACAGTGCACCTACCCAGGTTCTTTTGACTCTTTGTAAACTTTATCGAGCCTTCTGTGATATTCCTGTTACTAAATTGCTGTATCTTTTTCCTAATAAACATAATCCTAACCTCATCTAGTAATTTTTCTTCAGCCCAACCATACAGTCCTTATAGGTGGATATGACCACATTGCAGACTTCAGTATAATGTAAAGGCACCCAAGAAAGCTTTAAATAAACCAGCTTATATACTAAAAGTAGCTTTCTCCTGGAGCTCCAGGTTGATTCTTAGGGTGCCCTGGCTTCTTGGAAAAAAAATGAAGAAGTTTACATGAATTAATTATTTTCTTTGATACATGCACAGATTACACTGCCATAATTGGTGTTGCTGTGCCTCATATTATGGTGCATATCTATGTTCATAAATAACGCTAAGGCAATTGGAATAAAACACATTTAGGTCTTTGAAATATGTATTTGCATTTTGAAGTTATTGAATTGTACACAGAAAATCATAATCACATCTCTTCATATTCTATTACATCCTGTTACCCCAGAGTGGATTAACACTAATATAGTTTGCAAAATGTTTCTAGAACTTAAATACATAGGAAAAGTCAAAACAATTCTGCTAGTTCTTCAACTCACAAGGGAATTTTAGTCTCTCAGTACACCTAGCACTTCATAAGCTTTTGTTTCTTAAGACTAAAACTGTAAAATGTTGTGTGAAACAGAATAATGTTAAGATTTTATAGACACTGATACTTATTTAACAGTTTCATGAAGTATTTTTGTCTTAACTAGACTAGTGTGAATTAGGTTTTTTAAAATCCAAAGAAAAGTATGAGACAATCCTGTATGCTCTCTATAAAATTATATATACATGTACACACACATATATATGTATAAAGTTACTTTGAAGAAAATATTGCTGTTGGCTTAAATTTTCTTTTCTTCTCATCATTTAGTTATTTTAAAAATTAGACTTAGCAACATTTTTTGGATGAATGTGTCAATTTTCCAAAGGAAAAAATATATACATTTTTGGTCTTTTTAACATTGTTATTTTTTTCTAGGTAAAACTATTAGCCAACCATAGTTCAAATCAATGAATAATTTTAAATTCCTCCATTAATAGATTTTTTTATTACACAACATAGAAAGTGATTAAAAAAGTACTTATGATCATGACTACATCTTATTTATTAAGTCTTGTGCATGAAATTAAGCTCCTGGCTTCAGAATGGCTTCAATTAGCTGAAATGAAAAGCTTGTTTTAGTAAAATCAGTGGAAAACACGAAAAGTCCTATTTTGTTTGCAGTTTTACTGTTTTTGTTTGTTTGTTTGTTTGTTTGTTTTTCAGCATCATGACACAAACTTTACTTCAAATTCATTTATGTGTCCTCTAGATCTACATATTTATTTGTCTTTCTCTCTATGACAGAAATATCTCTTTACATCACTAGGATTTTATATAACCTTCCTTTGGTCATAATGCACTATGTCTGAGTGTTCATGATCATGAATATATTCCTAAATGACATCTAAAAGAAATCTAAAAGGAGGGCTCTTGTGCATTTTTGATGTGGAGCAGCTGTGACCATGGGTGAGTCTGATGAGATAAGAGCTGTGTCCCAACCTCTCTTTGCTTGAGAATGGCATTTAAGTTGAGGCACTCAACCTTGGTTTTTGCCTGATTGCTGTATTACAAGTGTGTCACCACCACACCCATTGATTCAAATTCCTGGATCAGCCTCCTCTCTATGGGCTTGTATGGCTATTAGACTTTCATGTTACTTACTCAGCTCACCTTACTAAGGGTCTGCTTCCCTTCACAGCCAGGTCACTGCCATTCCTTGCTGTCACCCAGGGCTCCCTGATGTCCTCCCCTGTCCACACCCCAGCAGTGAGGCTTGCTAAATGAGATCATCCAGATGTATAGTGACTCTGACGGAAAAGTTCAGTTCATTTAGAGTGGCTGAAATAAGAGTAGTGTTTTCCAGAAATAAATAGCAAAAAGGAAACGACAAAGAAATTCCTGCACAACAGACAGCTCTAGATAGCTATCCTAGTACATTCAAAAAACTAACTCTCCCATACTGATTAGGATGTCCTTTGCAGGAGTGAGAGACACTTACTGTAAAGAGACTACAGGCTTCAACCCTTGCAGATACGTGTTGCTAAGGAGAATTGAAATAACAGCTGAAAATTACTTGCTATAATGAAAACATCCCTTGATTATCATTCATTCAGTAATATTATTTTCATTAAGTAAATGGAGATTTCAAGAGTTTTCATGCCTAAGTCTCTCAGAAAAGAACACTGAAAGTTGACCCTCAGCTTGAATATGAGCTAATAAAAAGCTTTTCCAAATTGGAGGTAGGTAGTGGTGCCTACCAAGGTGATGTTTGCCACTGTTTGAATCGACCTTTCTGTGAAGCCTGAAAACCAATTCAGACGTGATTGCAAGAGCTGCCTTTTGGTAATATCCTACTTTATTGACAAAAGGGGATGAGGCCAACTAATTCTCATAACCGTCTGCTTAAAGAAATACGTAACCAGTCTATCACTTACAGTTATTTTGCAATGCAGCCGATGAAAATATTACAGGGCTTAGAGTAGGTGAGAGGAAGAGGATTTTTTTTTCTTTTTTAATACATATTTTTAGAAGAAAAGTCTAGAGCTAATGAGCAAAAAATGATAAGCAACATAATTTTGTTCTCTGTCCATTAGCCTATTCTGGATTTGAAATACTGCTTCCCTTAAAAGTACATTTTTAATGAAATCTTTTGCAAATGAAACAAATGGAAAAGGGAAAAAAAAAAAAAAAGGATACAAAACAAGGAAGTATTTTTCAAAAACAGATATATTTTAAAGTCTCTTTTTTTTTTTTTTGGAAGTCAGGAAGGGCAAATGACAATGGGTAGCAAGTGGTTGTCAGAAGACTTGTTTCTGATTTTGGTTCACTACTGTTACAGTTCCAGTGAATTTATTCTTTATCTGATTTTGGATTATTTGATTAGTTATTACTCATAGAAATTACTGGTGAATAAGTATTCACTGATGAATAAGTAATTTCTTTGAACAAATTGCTGCTTCTCAGTCATTCCTAAACAGTTTGCTGCAAGTTATTCTCAATTTTTCAAGTTTCATGAATGGTTCCTCCATCCTATTAGTGATGTTTTTGGTCTGGATGGGGTGAAAATGCTTTCTAAACTATGTGCCTGATATGCAGTTTTGATTCTAGTAATTAAGCCAACTCTAAGAAGATTATTCTTTGAGTATAGGGAATAGCAGATAGAGGTAATATATATATATAATAACAGGCATAGGAAACGGTAGGTTATTTTAAATATTTTGCTGACTTCCCTTAGCCTAACGCAGGATATTCTTTTCTATGGATCCTAGAAAATTAGAAAACGTCTTTTGAATCTCAGAAGCAGATTTATTGGCTGTTTAGCTTTCGTTCAATTTTCTCTTGTCATATTCAAACCATGTAATTCAAACTAAGGACATTTTTAATAAGAAACTTGAACCTAAATGTGTGTTTTCTTCAACTCCTTTGTTCTGTATCTAAACACCAGAGTCATTATGAAGCTGCTGTGTCATTTCTCCATCCTATAAACAGTAGATCGCTTTTATATATCTGCCAAATAAGGGCATGTATTGAATACCATGTTCTTCACTTAGTGGCATGCTGTCACCAGCTATTTTGTATTCTTAAAAGCATAAGTGAGCACAGTGGTCTTTGTCTTGTACTGGATGTGTTTGTGCCAGGTCTCTTCTTTAGGCTTTTAGAGAACAACATCTTACTGCTCTGCTAAGTATTCTAAACCAGATGAAACTAAAAGGTCATCTATTCCGTCAGTGCTTAGCAGCATTCAGACAATCAGTAGAATGACTAGATGCATCTTTGGTCATCAACATCTTCCAGGAAACGTGTTTCTGTTTCTCCTGAATTCTTGCAGTGGTAACATTTTGCTCTGTGACTTATATCTTCTGCTACTGCTGCTCATTGTTTACATCGGCTTTCTACACCTACAAGCCTTTCCTTTCCTTCATTCAGATTTTGAAAGCACAGCACCTATATTCTTATTTCCTCTTTCATATTTATGACTGCACAGATTATATGCTTTTGTTTTTTGAGTTTTGAATAAAATCTTTCTCTCCTCAAGAAGATAGAAAGAACTATGAGCCAAATTAGTTGGCAAGTCTAGTTATTTGCAAGCCCATTTTGCAATATTTCTTTTGCTGTATTTCCCTGGTCCGGTGTAGCTTCCTCAATAAACGGGTCATGAGCACTCCAGGGACAATCCTGCAGGAGAGGAAACCGGCTCTGCTCCAGAGTTTAAAACTGCTTTACTCTCACTGAGGACCCAGGCATCTATTTTTAATTACGAGTTTTGTGATTACTCCTTCAATAATGCTCTTTCTGAAGAGAGTTATTTCATTAACACAATGTTAGCCAATTCAGCTACTTAAAAAAGCAAACACACCCCAAAATGTTTGTTTTAATTAACTATAAAGGGCAAAACCAGGAAAACAAGCAAATATTAATAAAAGCAGTTGTGAAAAGATCAAGAGGGAGATTAATACATGTATGTACTATTGTGTAGGGAGAAGCACTTTAAATAGAGCTGTGTGCAAAGTCAGACACAATGGAATATCCATTTTTGTAAACTGTTCTCAGTAAATCTATCTAATCTATTTATTTATCTTCAGATCATGCACATTTAGATTAGAGTTCTGCCAGCTGAGTTAATAATTCTTATCTGAAAGTAATTATGTTGGTCCATAAGTTTTCACCATTGTGTTGTTCCACATCATATCAAACTGTGTGATGTCTCATCACATTAGCATAAAATATGTTGTAGTGGTGCACAGCATGATGTGGTGGCAGACTAGAAATGATGCAGCATTCCTGACGGTAGTAAACTAGTGTCACTGGTATTCTGAACCTCATGCATATTGCAATTTGATTCTTCTATAGAGGATTAAGATTTATCTTTTTCTTTACATTCAAAGGGCTTGAACTGAATGCTAACTTTTATGACCCAGATTGGTGCTCTGGAGAAGGACTGTCAGAACCCCAAAAGCCTTCAGACCTACTTTTTAGTCACAAAAATGTGCCAGTTTTGAATTTATTGACCATCTGTCAGACTTCACTCACTACTAGCTAGCTGTCATTGTTTATTATTTGATGCACTTCTATAATGACTCACTGCAGGGAACTACCAGTATCTCCATTACAGTGATTAATGAGGTCACAGTCTATCCGCAAGCATCTCAGTTTATAATTATTTCTAGTTGCTATTAGCTAGTATGCCAGATCAGATGAAAGTAATATGTTTAGATATAGTATATGCCGTTAATAACAATATTCACCTGTTAAGAAGATATTTTGCTGATTGCTTGCATTTAGTATTTCTCTTTAACTGTAGTTGAGGCAGCTCTTAAACCAGTACCATTCAAAATCATCCTCTCACGGGTGGTAAAAATAACTCTCAGAGCTGAGCTTTGGTACTATTCTGTTTCTCTGCCTTGAAATCTCTATTCTATTCCAGATGCAAATTCTGTAAAGGAATATTTCTTCTGTGTTTATGATATTTTTGAACATAAATAAAAATTTCAAAACACCCTCATTATTATTTCTGCTACTGTTATACTTTTAAGATTGTGGGCTTAGCCTCAGTTCTGAATGGCTATCAGACAAACTTGAAAAACCTGCAGTTTTTCCCTAATCTCTAATACTGCTTTATTTATTTATTTATTTATTTATTTATTTATTTATTTATTTATTTATTTTCTTATTTTTTATTTATAGGGGGTACATTTGAAAGAAGCCAAGAGAAAAACAGTCTAGATTCGGGAATAGAATCAACTAACAGTGAATGTTTCTGTTTTTCTCCCTACTTGTTTCATGTAGCTGCACAGTAGAGAGGGGAATTAACTAACACAACAAAAGGTATCATTCAGGTTCAAATCCTTTCTGTTCCAAAGTTATTTAGCACAATCCTCCTACGGGAAAATGACAAAAAGAACTTACAAGATATGTCAGCTCTCCTTTTTATCACTTTTGTTTTGTGTAAATTACTGAAAAAAAATTGAAAAAAAAAGTTGCAAATAATTCTGGCCATTTTAATTTCCACACTGAGAATCACATAATCATTAAAGTAGGAAAAGACCACTAAAATCACCTAGTCTAGCCATCAACTCATCAGCACTGTGCACAGTAAACCATCATCCTAGGTGCCACATATACCCTCTTCTTGAAAACCACCAGGTATTGTAACTGCACCATCCCCCTGGGCAGCCTATTCCCACGCTTCACCACTCTTTTCAAGAAGAAATTTTTCCTAATATCCAAACCGAACCTCTCCTGGCACAACTTAAAGCCATTCTATGATTCTGTGATTATGTTAAAGAGAAATTGAAGGTACATATTCCACTGTTCAGATGGAAAAATGATGGTGATTTGAATTGATATTGGTGATGCAGAAGCAGAATTAATGTAGGGAGGCAGAGGAAGATACAGGCTTGTAACCGTTATCAACTCTCAGCTGATAGATGAAGGGATGCTTTACAATATCATGCAACATATCAGGGCTTGCTCAGTGACTATTAAACTCATCTTATACATCTGAGGGAATCAGTCACACTGTAGCTGCCTCATGGTCTGAAGGTGGCCAGAGGCATTTTGAAAAAGCTAATCAGGGAAAAATATACTCTATAGCTTTATGAAAAATCTGGTAATGGGAAGGAATAGCAAATTTCACTCCATTTTAATAAGTGAACTTTAGTGTAGGTAACACTATACTTGGACAGAAAATATCCAAAATCTTTAGTAATCTATATGCTCACAATTTAATTAAAATAATTTTAGAATATAATGTCTCTAATGCTGAGTCTGTCAAACAAAAACACAAATTCCAGTCTCAAGAGCTGCTTCTGTTTTTATGTGTTTTCATTTCAGTCTGCTCACTACTTAAAAACCATTTGTTTAGCTTCATAATACTACATAACCGGCTTTTTTTCTTATTTTAAAGAATAAAGCAGTTCTTGCTTCATCAAAAGCTTTATTTTGTACAGCTGCAGGAAATCTGTACAATCTCTTTCCTTACATAAGCTATTGTATCCTTATTTTCTTATTTGTTTTGTGCTATTTTCTACTGTACAGCTTTCTCTCATGCAGATTGTCAAATTTGTCTGGATTCCTTATTTGTTTAAACTTTTCAAGCATAAGGGCTACCTTTCAACTAGTAGTTCTAAACATATATCCCCAGAAGCTATAGCTCATATGATGATAACCCTGCAAGAAGACACATAACTGAATAATAGTAAAATAAGTAAGCAAAACTAACATTTCCTTCACGTGCATAAATCAGCCGGGATTTCTTTTACATAGGTTACTGTCCTTGTTATGACAAGTTATAATTCGTCAGCATTCTGTTTGCATTTCATTAAGATTCTTCTACTAACAAGACTACAAAAAAACAAAACAAAACAAAACAAAAAAAAACATTTGAGTGAAAGGAAACCAGAGAACCTTGGACTGTACTGTCCCACTCAACCATCTGGAGATAAAGGTGAATATAGTGCTTACATATAATTGGTTTCAGGACAAGTGATGTAAGACACAGCTTTTCTCTGACTACTGTCATTTTCATTACTTTACTGATGTCACTTACTGTAGCCTAATTTTATGATATAATTTGAGGTAGATTTTTTTTTTTTTTTAAATTATTATGTATTTCTGCAATTAGTAGCACAAGGGGAGAGGGGAGTCTGAACTGGGAACTTGTAGCTCCATTGTTATACAAACAATAACAACGGTTAACAGCCTTTTTTTTTTTTTTTTCTCTGAGGTATTAACACAACAAATTGAGCTCCATTAATGACTAATTAGTGTTTTCAGTGTCTTCCCACTGCTTAAGTCAAGTAAAAGGTAATGTTGAGGTAATTCTGGATTTTTACTTGCCCTTGCCAAAACTGAAAAAATTATTATCTTTCTTTTCTGTCAGAAAAAAAATATGCAATTTTATTTTAAAATTTTATATCAGATTATTTTACCTTGAGAAATTTCTAGCTGTGGGTACTGTTGGTATTTGAATTTTTTTCTTTGTCTTGTTGAAAGCAAGATGTTATGAGAAACGCCATAATAGTATAATGAGATAAGAACTTTGGCATAAATGAAAATGGAAGGAGACATTACAGGGTCCATATGATTTTAAACACTTATTTTTCCCCCAAAATGTTGTTCAACTCCTTCTTTGCAGATTTCTGTTTTCCAGCACAACCACATTTTAGTTAATGTTTCAGATGTGGAGCAATTAGAAAAAAGTGAAAGAAAAAATGAAAAAAATGACCTGACCCAGTTTGGTAAAGAGAATTCAAGACCAGAAATGAATGCAATGGAAGTGAAAATGTGTTCTTTTTTGTTGTTGTTGTTGTTGTTGTTTTTTGTTTGTTTTTGTTTTTTAACATGTTGAAAATATCTTTCAAAGATCATTTCAATCTACTGTATTGTTGATAATAACATGAATGTGGGTTTTTTCTCCCCGTATTTAAATTAATGAATTTAAAAGAAACAAACAGTAAATATACTTATTTTTTAAAAAAATTAAAACCCATTATTAGATATTATTTTAAAATGAAAGAAAACAATTTTTTTTTTTTTCCTTTGGATACATTGCAAGTTTTTTTCTTTTTTCTTTCTTTCTTTCTTTCTTTCTTTCTTTCTTTTTTTTTTTTTTTTTTTTTTTTGTCACCCCATTTCCTTTTGTATCCTTTCTGCTCTGGGAAATAGTTAAAACTCTATTCCTCAGCATCTACAATAACTTACTAAGTCAGTACAGTCTTTAAAAATCAACTTTCAATTAATGATTTATTAAAAAAAAATAATAATCATCATTTGGAAAAACAAAGTTTATTTAAACAGATAGATTATTCTTGTTGACAGGTGAGAACAATATGTTAGCTGAGGTTTCTGGAAAAAAAATAGCCAGCATTTGTTTTTCTTATATTCCAGATAAACTGAACTCATCTACATTCTGCAAACAAAAAGCTAATAAAATATTTTGACATTTAAGATTAATTTCTACCCCACCCCTGAACCCCTGTCAGGGGAAAATTGAACTCTCTCCAGGCTGCAGATCTGCTGTCATTTGAAAAGAGCAACAACATTTTGTTTCCCACTTCTCTCCTACATGCCTATTTAAATAATGCATAATGTAATGTCTGACTTTTCCTGTCTGCCTGAGGGCTTGCTATCACTTTTTCTCAAATAAATATATATATATATATGTAATAGTTAAAGCGGTCTTTTCAAAAACATGCAGTGCTGCTTTGGGGTTGGAACTAGGCAATCTTTAAGGTCTCTTCCAAGTCAAGACATTCTTTGATTAAATATCAGCAGTAATAGTCTTCTCGAGTTCAGTGCAGACAGATATAAACAAATATTGATTTTGAAATTGTTATTCTATATTTGAACCTCCACTTTTGTTGTTGTTCATAGGTAAATCCTTGAGTTCTTCTGTTTTCACTCCTGAAAGACCACGAGTTCTATTTTCACTCCTGCTTTGAGAAGCACATGAGATACCATGTACAGCACAGCTCTCATCTCACCAATCAGGGTAGTTTTGTACAGATATGGGGAACATCAGTTTGAACTCCCTAGCGCTGAATAGGATAATGAATGTGAATTTCTCACCTATCATATAAGTGTTCAAGCTACTTGCTTATAATTGTGTACGTAGATGTGATTTGGTCTTCCTCTCTAAACAAAACTGTCAACATTACAAGGGTTGTCTGACTCTCCAGGTGTTTGGGAATACAGGTTAGTTGAGTCCCAGGCATTTGTAATGGGACTGACACAAAGAATCCCTGGAAGGAGCAGTTTTGAGTTGAGCAAAAGCAAAATTCTAGGAACTCTAGGAGCATAATAATGTTTAATAGGACTAACGGTAACAGGACAGGAGTTTGGGGTTGAAAACCTGAACTTGCAAAGTGTTGCTCATGGTCAGTCTTGTGATACTATATTTTTCTCTTCTTCAGAATTTGTTGAGATAATTATTCACTACTGCTCTGGCTCATGGAGTAAGTGTCTGATCCTGAAAGTCAGTAGGATTTTTGCTGCAATGAATCAGTAAAACTCATGGTGCATAAAATAAGTAGATATTTCAGGACTTGATCTGTGAAGTTTTACTGAAGTTTTCCTTTTACTGTCTTGTGATGGCAGATGAAATTTCTGTGAAGAACATAATGAGAGCCCTGTTTTTACAGTGCAGGGCAGGAATGTTTCATCTAGGAAGTGTCATTTCTCCTTGGTGTTTTTATTGTATATAGCTTTGAATATCCTTTACTATTGATCTCTGGGGAAGTCAGTATAATGACATCACAGCCACGTACGATAATCCAGGTTAATTCTTATTGAAACCATAACAAATAAATTTGTTAATATGCCTGCTTTTTGAATGTCTCTCTTTGAGAAGTACACAACTATCAGCTTTTTCACTTGCTCATTTCCCAGAGATATCATTCTGTATAAACTGTACCCAAAAGAAATATGGAAAGAAAGAAGGAAGAGACAATGCAATCCAGGATACAGATGGATAATCAGTCAGAATTCAGAAAATCAGAAACAGATATAGCCCAATTATGCTCAACAGTTCACAGGTGTTCACTGGAATGACTTCAACATAAAAGCACACTTTCTTCAGTGTCTTCTAATTTTTTTTTTTTTTTTTCTAAAGCTTTTTTTTAGAGATTTTACATATTTCACCTAACCAAACCAGAAAATGTAGATAGCTAACTGGAGATTAGTTGGATATAATTGACTTAAAATTCAACATGATAACTGTTTGTTTAAAGTAGGAATTCTGGAACAGAGCATCATCAGAGCAACTACTCTCTGGTGGGGGTGAAGGTTATATGTTGGCACATAATTTGTTCATATCATTTGTTTCTTAAGTCCTGGCAAAAGACAACATCATCCAGAAACACAGAACAATTACCATTTATTCTTCCCAAGCTGATGCTTTCCTGACTGTTGTTTTAGGAATTTATTGTGAAAAATGAGCAGATTGATAATGTAAACATTTTTCAAGAGTATCTGTTGTGGTGTTATTAACATTAATCCTCTGACTTTCCCTGACATTATGTAGTGAAATGATTTTCTTCTGCCTAGGTGTTGTAACAAGTACTAGACAGAATTTTATTTAGGTTTTATATTTTACACTGTATTGATCTGGAAATGCAGAAAATCACAAATTTTGCCATAGCAAAAATTCTATAATGAAGGATACTTTCTTTTCTTCGTAAGCCCTTAGTACTGCTCTTGCTTGCACACTATTTGCATTCAGGACAAGGTGTACCTGCAGGTTCAAAAAGCAGGCTGCAAAGTATGCATGACATTACCATCTTGAACTACCTTTACAATGCAAACCCTACATTATTTGGCTTTATTTAACCTGCCCTTCCTTATTTAACCTGCCATTTTTCTTATGTCAATGCATGCTCTGCTTCTTAAGCAAATGAGATCTATCTGGCTTAATTTGTTGAAATTCCTCAGGATCAGACCTGAAAGTCTTTAGCTATTGAATTTCCAGATTTGACAGAAAATGATATCTAGGCAATAGGATAAAGCTATCACTGTATTATTTAAGAATGAATGTAGCCGTAATTCTTACATTATACAGAGTATCAATATGTGTATTTTTCCCCTTTAGGAATTTACACATCTGTCTAGAAAACAAGTGCAAGCCCCTTCTGCATCCATTTTTTAATATTTGTATCTCCTTTCCCCTTATTGCACCTATATGCCTTTCATTGGTTTATCCTGAGTCTTTGTTCTTTGTTGATTCCTCTGCATTGTATAATAAGAAGTCGTGTGTGTCTTCTGAAAATGCAGGAAGAATCACTGATTATTTATTTATTTATTTACTTATTTTGTCTGTGTGCAAGGACAGAAGTACAAATGATTTTGCCAAATACATCTTTTGCTGGGCCAGGGTATTTTATTATTTATTTACTTATTTATTTACTCTAGAATTTGACTTTGTTTATGTGCTAATGCAAAGCACTGGAAGAATAAACCACTTGTGGGATCTACTTTTGCTTCTTATAAGGTAAATCTAGCCACCTTTTCTTCCACCTACTACAGCTGATATTAAATCTACATGTCATATCACCAAGCAGAGCAACTCTGAAAGAATATGGGGTTGTTCCAGTATTCCACTGGGAAGTTTGGATTAATCCAGTGTTCCCATTTCAGTCATGAGCCACATGAGATTCTTTTGACAGATATAATACTGTGCCAGTATTCGGTGACTCAAAGACCTTCTGGGCCAATGTAGTGGGCTTTGCCAGCAGCCAGACACTCAAGCAGCCACTCTTTCACCCTCCTTCCTCAACAGGAAGGGGGGGAGAAATAATATGAAAAAAATCTCATAGATCAAGATAAAGACAGAGAGATGACTTTACCAATTACCGTGGGCAAAACAGATTTTGGGAAAATTAATTTAATTTGTTACCAGTTAAAATAATTGGATGGTGAGAAATAAACACAATACAACTAAAATCACTTCACTGATCCTCATCCTTTCTCTCTTTCCATGCTTAAATTCACTCCTTTTCTGATCCTTCTACTTTCTTCCCAGTTTTCAGAGAATGCAGACTGGATAGGGAGTGATACTGTCAGTCCATAGTGGTAAGGTTAGTCACTGCCATTCCTTCATCCTCATGCATTTCCCCTGCTCCAGCAGAGGAACATCCCCATGGGCTGAAGACCTCCATGAATTTTCCATTCTAAAAGAAGGATTATTTCCTTTTAAGGAAATTATTTTGTAATTTTTATTGTCCTTGTTGCTCTTGGCTGAATCTTTCCCAGGTCACTGTTTCTGAGGTGAGAGTGTAGCTGTGCTCATGGAGAGAGTAAGAGTGGGCAAGGGGTAGACAGGTTCCTCAAACAGCATTCAAGGCAACAAGTTTTACCAAGGAAGGAAGATAGGATCTCTTGTTTTATTTATTTATTTTTAATCCCATTTTCACTTGTAGGCCATCTTTATTTATGGACTGTATACAGAATTCCATCTGCTAGAAGTTCCACCTGCTGCTTTTCCAAGTTAGTATCACTTGATTTCTCCATGTTACAGTTATCACTAGATGTACAAAAATGGTGTACAACTTAATTATTTGGATATAACATATTAACTAAAAGTTTATATTTAGACAATGATTAAAAATTGGGTTTCATGGAATAAAACAGGTTATTCCCTGTTTTGAGGCACCAGAGTTCAATGGTTTCACACTGGTATGAACGTGCTCAGTTCCACCACACTGCTCTCTTACTCTTTCCACAGAAGAACGGGCAGAGAAAATAAGATGAAAAAAAACTCTTGAGCTAGGATAAGGACAGGGAGATCAGTCACCAATTACTGTCATAAGCAAACCAGCATAAGAGAGATTAATGTAATTTATTCCTTATTGATAGTAAACTAGAGAAGTGAGAGCTAAAAATGAACTGAGAATGCCTTCTTTCTTTTCTACTTTCTGGCTCCAAGTGCATTTCCCCAGGGGAATGGGAAATGGGCGTTGCGACCAGCCCATAATGCCTTGTATCTGCTGGTCCTTTGTGGTCACCGTCTACCCTTACACCAGCATGGGATCCTTTCCATAGGATGCAGTCCTTCCCCAGCTGATCTGCATGGGCTTCCTGCAGGCTGCAGCTCTTCAAGAATTGCTCCAACATGGCTCTGTACCATGGAGCCCATCTTTCAGGAGCTGCTCCACATGTATCCCCATAGATTCCCAGCACTCCTGCCTCAATGTGGGCTCCTCTCCATGGGCTGCAGCTCTTGCCCAGGGCTGCTTCTGCAGGAGCTCTCCATGGGCTGTATCTTCTTCGTGTCTCATCTACTGCTGGCCTGCGGTCTCTTCCATGGCTGTACATGGAGATCTGCTCTGTATCTGGAGCACCTCCTTTCCTCCTTCTTCACTGATATTGATGTCTGCAGGACTGTTTCTCTTCATTTTCTCCTACCTGCTCTTGCACAGCATGTTCTCCTTTTCATAAATCTCCTCTTGCACAAGCACAAACGTTGCTCAGTGGCTTGGTTTTGGCCAGTGACAGGTTCCCTCTTGGGCTGATAGAAACTGGCTCTTTTCTAACACTGAACAGCTTCCAGACTTTTCTTACAAAGGCCACCCCTGTAGCCCTCTGCTACCTAAACCTTGCCATGTGGGACAACCACACAGAGTGACTTTAACATTTAAATATTTCCAAGACACTGTTTTGTTTCTTTAAAGGTAAAAGCTGTTTCCCAGCATGAGATAACTGAGTTTCTTACACTTTTTGAAATGTAAAGTAAAACAATTACTAAGTTAAAGAATTAAATTATTTAAATTGAAAGTGGAATTTGTTAATCTTTCAAGTAATTTTTAAAAATTAATAAAACATTACTTAAGTAAATTTAGATCTTCTATCTCAAATATGAAGTAATACATTTCACATAAATGAATAAGTCATTATTTAATTTAAGTATTAAAACCAGATCATTTCCTAATGGCTGGTTAGAGCCTGGAAAGCCTGTGGCTCTCTGTGCTGCAGACACAGAGTATAGCACAAAACCATTTTTATCGTTTGGCTTCCCTGGCAATTCTGGGGTGTCAGACAAGAGGGGGATCAATGAGACTGGCAGGACTCAGGGAAAAACAAAGAGTCGATGGAACTGATTAATTTCATCAGTCCTGTCTTAAAATCATAGAAGCGCAGAATCATAGAATCCTTAGAGCTCGAGGGGACCTTTAAAGGTCATCTAGTTCAACTCCTCTGTAATGAACAGGGACATCAACACCTAGATCATGTTGTCCAGATCCTGTTCCAGCCTTGTCCTGAAAGTCTCCACGGTCAGGGCATCTACCACATCTCTGGGCAACCTGTTTCAGTGTCTCACCACTTGCACTCTAAAAGGCTTTTTCCTTATATATAACCTAAATCTACCCTCTATAAGCTTAAAACCATTTCCCCTTGTTCTATCACAACAGACCCTGTGAGCCTGTCCCCTTCTTTCCTGTAGCTTTTTAGATACTGAAAAGCCACTATCACGTCTCCTTGGATCCTTCTCTTTTCCAAGCTGAACAGTCCCAGAACTTTCAGCCTGTCTCCTGGAACACAGGAGAAGTGTTCCATTCCTCGGATCATTTTTGTGTCCCTCCTCTGGATGTGCTCCAAAAGATCCATGTCTTCCTGTCCCACTCCAATTTATAGGAGGGAGAAGAGGTTCTTTTTAATATATCTACACCCAATGGTGAGATTAAGACACAATGGGTCAAATGTTAGCCTGACCAGTTTATTGCAAATCCTAGTTGCTTATGGATATGGGGATGGGGAGATGGCAATAGAAAAGAGGTAGAAAATAAAAAGCGAAGAGTCTTCATAGAAAGCAAGAGAGAGATATAGTCACCACCCTGGGTCCAGCAAGGTTTGTAGTAGGTCTGTTTTTCTCAGGAACTCGTCTGGTCACTGTGGGGGATGGGAAGAAGCCAGGAAGCGTTGAAGCAAGCAGGCTCCTGGGAAGGTTCTTCCAAAGAGGTTTTCCCCTCAGGGAATTTTCCGTCAAAGGTTTCTTTGGGAGTTCTTCTCCAAAGTCCTTAGATTAGTGAGGGCCTTTTATCCCCTGTTTCTCTGTTTTTTTTTTTTTTTTTTTTTTTTGTCTTCATTTCTCTCTGTTAGTGTGACATAGCTGGCCCAACAGATAAACCAGCAGGGAGTGGTGCCTTGGTTGCCATGCACAAGCATTATCGCCTTTTGCAGTGGTCAGCTCCTTCAAACCACAGCCCTGAAAAAAAGACTACTTGTCTGCTTCTGCTTATCTTTACAATCATGAGCAGAGGTACTGTGGCATGATGACATCCACCACTCACCACCCCCTAGATATTTTGCAGTTGTCACTCAGAGTCATATCACCAGAAAGGCCTCGCGAAGCAAACTTTGAGACAAAAAGAAAAACAGTTTTGTCTTTCACACTTTCCCATACTGAGGACTCCACATCTAGATGCAGTACTCCAGATGAGATCTCACCAGCTCAGAGCAGAGGGGCAGGATCTCCTCCCTTGCCTTGTTGGCCATGCTTCTTTTGATGCAGACCAAGATATGATTGGCTTTCTCAGCAGTGAAGGCACACTGCTGGCTCATGTTGAGCTTCCCATCCATCAGTACCCCCAGGTTCTTCTTGGCAGGGCTGTGCACAGTCCTTTCATCCCCCAGCTTGTATTTGGTAACGCATGTTGCCTCGATACAGGTGCAAGATCTTGCACATGCAGGCAGAGCACTCTCCCTTCCATAGATATATATACTGCAAAAATTTATGTGGCATATCTTTGTTAAAATTAGTTCTGCTAAAGCAGTGGTTACATTGTAGAAAGGAAATGTGCTGCAGGTAACATTAGGGAACTGTTACGTGTTTTTGACAGATCCATGCATTCCATTGACATCCCAGCTAAAAATCTGACAGACCCCAAAAATTTGTTTTTATACCTGATCTCAAGGGCTGCAGCTGAGATTCCAGAATTGCAAATGGCCATGCTCTCAGATTAGCAGTCTCCCTACTTTGAGTTTCCTAGTACAGAGCTGGAAAGCTCAGCAAACCAGGGCAGTATTGTGATAGTTCACGGAATCATAGAATTGTTTGAGTTGGAAGGGACCATAAAAGGTCATCTAGTCCAAATCCCTTGCAATGAACAGCTAGATCAGATTGCTCCAAAGCCTGGTCCAGTTTGACCTTCAGTGCCTTCAAGGATGAGGCATCAACCATATGAACTCCAAGGCAAAAGGTTGACTCTGAGTGTTGTTTTTCATTTGTTTGGTTGGTTTGGTTTGGTTTTAGTTGCTTTGTTTGTTTTGTTTTTGTTTTGTTTTGTTTTGTTTTGTTTTGTTTTGTGTTTGACTCTCTTTCATAAAGGTTTTTATAAATCTATTTTTAATCTCAGGAAAATGATTTTCCAATTTGTTTTCTAGATTCAGCTCTCCCTTTGTGTTCTTTTCTAAAATATTGGCTTAATACATGAATGCTTCGTGTTTTTTCACCTAGTCACTAGCCCTAGATGTTCTGTCTAGGAACCTCAGTTTGAACTGTCAATCTTGTATGTTCAGCATCTTCAGAGGAATCATGAACTCTGGTCATCAAAGTTGTTTCAAAATGCATGTGGAAATGATTTTTATTTACATTGGCTTTTCTTCAATAATTCTCTTTCTTACCGCTTCTTCATTCTCAAAGAAAAACTTGATAGGAACATTTAGGGCTAGAACAAAAGACTCTCTAAATATTTCTGTTCTCCAGTCAGTATAACGCAGAACATTACACTTACTTAGGCTCATTCTTTAAGAGTTTTCTCAGGAGATGAAGGAAGTATGTTAGTGTTAAGCTTATAAGATAGAATTTGGAGATTGAATCTCTGTTATGGTTTAAAGATAGAATAGCTCTAAGTAAAGGTCTAAACAAAGGTTTGTTCCTGAGAAATTTAATCTATGATTTTATCTAAGATTTTATAAAGGACTTAACCTATGTTAAATCTGTTCTCTCAGAAAGCCTATGTTGTTTATAAACCACTGTTTACCCTTGTAAAACAAGTCAGAACAGCTGCTAATCATTAGTTTTGCAGTGACTTGCCAAGCAAAGGTTGACACGTTCTTAGAATTTGCAGATTCCATGGTTCTCCTTTTGTTAGAGTATTTACTTTTGTCATTGATGATGGACACCTTGTTACTTTGATGTCTTCCTCCATTCCTTCTCTAGACAATGTAAGGACTTTCCATACTGTTCTCTGCCATGACGAGAAGCTCCATAAGCCACACTGTGTCTCACACAGTCATGTTTACCTGTACCAACTTGTGAGATCTTTTACTGAGTGAGTGGAATCTCATTCTGGTTTCATTTTCCTTACCTTTTCCTCTTTGTATGGCAACTTTGTGCTGACTCACAAATACTCATGCTCAGATACTAGTTGGATTGGGCCTGAAGCCCAGAAGTTGTCCATTTCCAAATCTTGGAACATACTTGAGATCAGCACCTTTGGCAATGCATCTTGTTTTGAAATCACATCTAATTCACTACCATTTCATATTTCCAGTAGGCTTCTAGCACAGTGATTTCACAGCTGCCCATTCTGGATAGATAAGATATTTCATAAACAGTTGTGGTCAAATTTTAGCTGCATCTCTCCTGTGGCCAGGATATATGCCAGCGTAATTTGTGACTCAAATTTTAAGGGATATTTTCCTTCCAAATTGGCTGTGGATCTAGTGCCATCACAGAAGATTAACTGGGGCTCCACTGCTGATCCTGTCTCCAGGCTGCTTTACGTAGCTATCAAAAATATTTTTGTGTAGAAATGTATTATGTAGGGTTTTGTCTACATTCCTGAAGATCTACACTTAGGAAGTTTCAGACAATCTTAGGAAAAGCAATGGGATTTCTTTCCCCTTACTAATTAGGTAATGATATATGTTTGTTGGAAGTGTGGATTTCTGAGCTATTATATTCTTTGATCTGCTTGTATATTCCTGTTTATGTCTTTGACAGCAAATTTCCCCTGAAAATCCATTGCATGAGTAGGACATTTTTGTTCATTATGTTCAAATTTCAGATGCAATATTAGAGAAGCAAATGCATGTTCAAAACACTGGGCAGCATGAGAAGAGGGCGGGAAGGAGCCTGCTGTGCACTCTAATGAGATCTACTTTAAACTCTTGTGCTTTTCCAGATATGGCATGGAGTATGGACGTGGCTACATCTTTATCTAGTATTGTCCAGCTATTTTTTTAAATATTCTGTGACAAGGTAAAAATAAGCATTGCATAACTTGTCTTTAGCCATTTTATGTACATGTTGTGCATGTTAAATGTGAATTCATGGCTGTTCATAAAACAGCCTGTCCTAAAGTTTTCTGGACTTTGAAATTTGGTTTAATACAATGCTTTACTAAAATATGCCCTTACAACTGTTCTAAGAGCCAGATTCACAAAATGAATGTTACGTTTCTGAAGAAGTGTAGCCTGGTAAAATTCATGTCAAGTGGAAATCAGATAAAATTAAAATTCTTTGCTTAGATTGTAAGGCCTAAATCCTGTTTCTGTACACGCATGCATTTTACTGCACTCTACATTTCCAAATATATACAGATCAAATCTCATACCAAATGTGCTCATATGTTCATTTTAATGTGATTTACTGAATACTAACAGCACTTAGAATAACTGTCTCAAAATTTACTTATTTCATAAATAACACCAACTCATATTTTAAGACAAGCCATGTCAGTCACATCGAAAATTCAGGCAGATGTTAATTTTGTTTTTGTAAATCTAATTTAAAATGTATGTTCCTTGATTTGAAACTTAAGGTACTTCAGAACTGTTACAAACTTGGAGAAATAGTACATCTGATTAAATCTGAAGACTTAAAATTTTATCTTATTCACACTGTTCAGCTTTGCGTAATTGATAATGGAAGATGCCTTTTCATTATCCCATTTAATAAAGTTAAAACTTTTCTTGATTAATATTCTCTTGCAGAAGCAGGTACAGCTGTGGATTTATGCTATGGATGTGTCTTGGTGCTTGTAATTTCTTTTATACCTAAGACACAGCTAATAAAGGTTTTATTAAATAAGGATAATTTCTGTTGAAAGATTTGGTTATTTAATATTCTGTAGGTATTTCTACCATGAAATCTAAAAATTGTGAGAATCTTTGATACATGATAACGACCTTCAGTGATATTACAGGGAATTATGCAAGTCTTATTCAGGTAAGTGGTGCAAGGAGTATGATATTTAATTGTTTCTACATTTGTATAGAGTATAAAATAAGGCCTACAAGTAGTATATAGTATGGGTAATCATATTAATACAACTTTTCTTGTTGTCTATTCTAATAATTAACACACTTTAAAATCCTAATAAATCTCACTTATCAAATTTTGGAAGCATTTCATTATTTTCATTGTAAGTCATTTTGAGATAGTCATTAACTGTCCCACTAGCTAAAATCCTTATAAATTCATAGAATAATAGAATCATACAGCAGCTTATATTGGAAGGGACCTTAAAATCCAAAAAGTTTCAGTCCCCCTGACAGGGGCAGAGTTGCCACCCAATTGATCGGGGCATCATCCAAACTGGCCTTTAATGCCTCCAGGGATGGAGCATCTGCAACTCCTCTGAACAACCCGTTCCAATGCCTCACCACCCTCAGAATAAAAATTTTCTTTATGATATCTAACCTAAATCTTATCTCTTTAGTTTAAAAACTTTTCCCTTTCTCCTATCACTATCTCTCCTGCTTATGAGCTCTATGTAATTACTGAAAGGCCACAGTAAGGTCTTACAGAATCACACAGAATCACAGACTTGCAGGGGTTGGAAGGGACCACATGAGATCATCAAGTCCAACTCCTCTGCTAAAGCAGGTTCCCTGCAATACAGGCAGGAATCCAAATAGGTTTTGAATATCTCCATAGGAGACTACATAATCTCTCTGATCAATCTTTTCCAGTGCTCCATCACCTTTTCTGTAAAGAAGTTCTTCTGCATCTTTGTATGGAACTTCCTATGTACATGTTTTAGGCCATCGTTCCTTGTTCAGTCACAGTGCACCACCGAGAAGAGCCTGGCCACATCCACTTGCCTCCCACCTCCCTTTAGATATTTATAAATATTTATCAGATTCCTTCTCCGCCTTCTTTTCCTCAGGCTGAACAGGCCCAGGTTACTCACCTTTCTCCATACAGGAGATACGCCAGGCCATTAGTCATCTTTGTGGTCCTCTGCTGGACTCCTTCTAGGAGATCCCTGTCCTTTCAGAACTGGGGAGCCCATAACTGGACACAGTATTCTATATGTGACCTCACCAAGGCAGAATAGAGGGGGAGGATCACCTCCCTTGATTTGGCGGCCACTCTCTCTATAATGAACCACAGGATACCACTTCTTGGCCACAAGGGCACAATGCTGGCTCATGGCCAGCCGGTTATCCATCAGGACCCCCAGGTCCCTCTCTGCAGAGCTCTTCTCCAGCAGGTCATTCCTTAACCTGTACTGATGCATGTGATAATTCCTCCCCAGGTGCAAGGCTCTATACTTACTGTTGTTAAATCTCATCAAGTTCCTCCCTGCCCAACTCTCCAGTCTTTTCAGGCCTTGTTGAATGGTAACACAGCCTTCTGGTGTGTCAGCCACTACTTCCATCTCCCAGAGTCTTCACTTCTTCAAGCTAAACAAGACCAACCCCCTCAACTTTTCTTAATGGAAGAGGTGCTTCAGTACTTTGTCTTCTTTGTCATCCTCCTCTGGGCCCACTTCAACAACTCTGCTTCTTCCTTTACTGTGGGCACCAGGCCTGGATACAGTACTCCAGATAGGGCCTCATGAGGGTAAAGTAGAGGGGGACAATCTTGACAAACCTTGCCCTGGGACAAACCTTGCCCTGCTGGCCACCCTTCTTTTGATGCAGTGTACAGTTGGCCTTCTGGGTGACAAGTACACACTTCTGGCTTAAGTTTTTCATCCACCGTAATCCCCAAGTACTTCCTTGCAGGGCTCTTCTCAATGAGTTATTCTCCCATTCTGTACACATATTTGGGATTGTCTTGACCCAAACACAACATCTTTTGTGAAAAGTTTAAGACATTCACAGCAATTTAAATGTTAGCACTCTATAGGTATAGATATTCATTAACTAAGAATGTTTGTTTCCTCCCCTTTGTCTTTCTCCTTGGCAGCCAAATACTTAGGGTACTACTATGTAATCAAAAACTTTAATTCCTTTGTAGTTCCACAGTAGTCATATTCTTCTCTAAGTTTATGTTTTGCTTTTCTCTTTCTGGGTATTTCATCAGTGAGTAAAATTTGGTTGATGCTACTAGTGAAGTGCATTAACTGACTGAGGGACAAATTTCTATTTTTTTCAATTATTTATTTCCTAAAATAATTTCTTTTTTAATATTTAAGACAGCATATTCCATCCTAGGTGACCAGAACTTTGGTTCCAATTTCATTCACAATCACTTTGGCATTGATTTAACATTATTCTTGCCTTCCCAGTCATACTAGGATAAAATCTGTTGTGTGCATTCATCTTTGTTAAGAGATGAATGAATAAGACAGGCTTTAAAAGCTTTTTAAAAAGCAAGGTGCTGGAACTGCATTCTCAATCTGCATTTTTTCCTGCTGTTTTATGGGACATACTGAAAATGTGCTTTTTAGAGGTCAGATCACTTTTTCCAGGTGTAAAAATAAGATGTAAGCCATAAATTAAAAGGCCCATTGGATAAGTTCTATTCCAGCTACGGGCAACTTATTCTCTTGAAAAGTATGACTCATCAAAAGTAAGAATTATATCTTGTTTCTCTAAATTCATCTAGTTTAGCACTCACAAATTTGTGGATTGAACTTTGCTATTAATAATAAAATAAAAAATATGTCTTTGTTCCGTTAACTTGGGAAAGAAAAATACAGTCTGCTAGATGATAAAGTACTTAGAGGATGTCTTACCTGACTGTAAGTATCTACAGGGGCTTTATTATGCACCTTCATCTTTCATTCTCTTCTAAATTAACAGGCAACAGATAGATTTATAACATTTTTATAACCAACTGTTGCATGTTATCTTCATATGAGAGAAAAAGAGAAAAACTAATGAGTTCCTTGGAACTGAGTGAAAAACACATTGTAACAGAGAAGAATGCTCAACATAGTCAAGCAAGCATGTCCAGAATTACGAGAAATAGTTCTTACTGAAAAAGCAGGTCTGAAAATTGCCTGGGGAAGCTGCCCCTTTCATGACATCCTCATTCTCAGGTGAAGAAAAGAGATACAAAGACATGTTCCGCACACTCTGTCTTCTCTGTAAGTGTCAGTCTGAATGTATTTTTCTAGACTTGTAGCAAAAGACAAAGAATCTTGAGCTTTTGTTAGAATTAAATTAACACAATTAGACAAGTTAGATCTGAAATTACTTTTTTGGACATAAAGTAATGTTAGAGAAACAGTGAGATTATGCTAAGTAACATTGCCTTGAGCCTATCACTACCTTTTCTCTCTACTTCATGAGCTTTTTTCCATCAACCAATCTTGTGCTATATATATACCATGGAGATTTTAGTTACAGTGTAATGTAGGACTACATTTGGCACTTGGATTAGGGCCTTTACTTCCAATTCTCCTTTGGTATTCTCTGAAAAACTAATAAGTTTTATGTCACATCCTTTTCTCTCTTACAGAGGTTCGTGACAGGGATAAACCACGTTCTTCTGTTATTCTTGTTAGCTGAAGGCTTAGCAATCAGGTGTTGTATGGTTGCCCGCATTTATGCAGCACTCACTTAGTCAACACTCATTTATTCAGAACACCTTCAGTGGTCTCGTTTGATTTGAAATAACTTTAACATTTGTAGGCCACAGAGAAAATTAAAACATTTCTACCTGTCTTTTGAAGACTTCCTCATAGGATTTTGAGTATGACAGCCCATTGATGGCATTCCAGATCTCGAAGAAAAGTCAATGTCTGGCTCATTATATGGAACAGGTAAGAAGTGGATACCAGAATCCAAGAACCGGAATCTCATGGTCAGCTGTTGTCTGAGACTTGTGACATTTAAATTTCATGTATGAATTGTGTCATTATCTTTGACACTGTGTGGGCACCTACCTTTGCATGTACCTAGGAGGACACTGAGTTGACTGATCTGCACAGTACAATCTGAATGTTATTCAGTTATCACAACAAAGTTTACTTCCAATTGGCTTTAGCCAAATACAGTACAGAGTCAACATCCAAACTAATCATGACAGATTCCCTATATGGTGCGCACCATAAAGTACTACTATAAAGTAGGTAAATCCAGGGTGAAATTAATCTCATTTTATATTAAACAATCAAAATAGGTTAAACGAATCATGCCATAAATTTATATAATTTTCTCTGTTAACTGTACAGGGAATCTAATCAGATGTTTCAGATGAATACATTAGAAGCTAGTTGAGATGAAGCCCATATTTTCACATTCTTTCTTCTAGATTGCAAAGGTTGCATTAAATATAGGTTGCATTCACAGAGTATGCATGCATAACAGGCTGACAGGTTATGGCATAAATGTATCTGAGACTGGCACTTTCATTTAGAAGAAGAGTGTGGTCAGTGTCTTTGTGTTAAATTTCATGACAGCCTAGCAGTTATGTTAACTTGCAGTGGACAGTAAGATGACTTCACTGATGCCATCCTACTGATGTACTTCCTTGCACAGTCATGGAGCAAATAAGAAGCAGGGTTTGAAGACAGCTGGATTGCCTCTTGTGAGTGAAAGTGTGGAATATTTGCATTATTCTGTGTTAAGATCTTCTTTTCCTTCTGCTCACATTTGATGCATGATTCACTCACTGGTGTAAGACAAGATTTTCACGGCTGATGAAATCTGAAATCCACCATTAATTATTTTAAAGAATAAGCTTGCTAGTTCATTAGTTCCAGTTATTCTCACTCCTAGAACTATTGTTTTGCACTACAGAAAAATGTAATTGCTGTATTCCTATTATTTCTATTAAGCTTATAAAGATGTTTCAAACTATTGATGGCATACAGTGAATCACATTTTCTCTGTATTGTCAAATGAAAAGTGGTTGTTTCCAAGAAAAAATGAAAAGGAGTTATAATTTTAGAGTAAAATGTGAATAATTAAGGTTTAAATGACAAGATGTTACTGCTTTGGGCTATCCCACTTACAATCAGGAAAGAACTGGTGAACTAGTTTAACCTTGTGTTTCATGGTATCATCACACATTCCTTTGTTTGCTCTTCCACTACTATACATCAGTGGAACACTGTTCTGTTCTCTTTCCCATGAGTAATTACATACCAAAAGCAGGATAGCATATAACAGCTATTAACACAATGCCAATGCAGCCTCTTGAAGTCTTTTTTGTTATCTTGTTATTTATAGAGGTTAGTAATTTTGACAAAGAAGCAGATTCCTTAAATTGTATTATCTTTTTTATACCCACTTATTAAATCCATTTTTTTCAGAAGCAATGGAGAATTGTTGATACATAGCCTATCTAAAGAAAAACTATGCAAAATAATTGCAGAATTAAAGAATGGTCTGGGTGGGAAACAACCTTAAAGATCACCTCATTCCAATCCTCCTGCCATGGGCAGGATCACTTTCAACTAAATTAGGTTGCCCAAAGTCCCATACAACCCGTCCTTAAACATCTTCAGGGACAAGGCATCCTCAACTTCTATGGGCAACCTGTTCCAGTTCCTCTCCGCTCTCATAGTGAAAAATTTCTTCCTTGTATCTAATCTCATTCTACCCTCTTTCATTATAAAACCATTGCTGCTTGTCCTATACACCTCCTAACAGCAGGAGTCCCTCTCCATTTTTCCTGTAGTCCCCTTTGAAGGCTGCAATAAAATCACCATGGAATTTTCTTCAGCTCTCTCAGCCTGTCTTCAAAGGAGAAGTCCTCCAGCCCTCTAATCATCCTCATGGCCCTCCTCTGGACTCACTCCAACAAGTCTATATCCTTCTTATATTTGATGCCACAGAGATGAACACAGTGCTCCACAGTACTCCAGGTGGATTCTTACAAGAATAGAGAGAAGGGGCAGAATCACCTCCTTCAGCTTGCTGGTCATGATTCTTCAGATGCAGCCCAGGATATGATTGATTTTCTGGGCAACAAGTGCACATTGTCATGTCGAGTTTCTAATCCACCAACACCCCCGAGTCCTTCTCCACAGGGTTGCTCTCAGTCCTTTCCAGTACTTGTGCCTGGGACTGCCTCACCCAAGGTACACCACTTTGCTTACACTTGGCCTTTTGGAATTTGATATTTTGCATGAACCAGCCTCTCAAGACTGTCAAAGCCCTTCTGGATGGCAGTACTTCCCTCAGTTTCTCAATCACATCATACATCTTGGCACTGTCTGAAAACATGCTGATCCAAGAAACATCAGAGGAGGAGGGAAAAAAAAAAAAAAGGAAGAACCCTAACATCCATTGGTTCTTGTTTTGTTGTTGCTGGTTGCATTCATTGAAAGTGTAATTCTACAGGTAGTAGAAGTTTGCAATAGTGTACACAGCAATATAAAGTATGTATGGATACATCACCACTGTTGCCTGTAAATTGATGTCACTCTTCACACCTAGGGGAGTGCAAAGTGAAATCCCCTTGTTTGTTGCCTAACTTTGAGTACTTGTTTACTGGTAACATATTCTTCTCTTTCAAGCCTTAATTCTGGGTTTTGCTAAAGTTTCTGCCTGTCAGCTCTAATGATAGCTAGATGGATATCACAAATTGTCACTCATTCTCCACAGCAATTCCTCTCCTATAGAAATAGTTTCAATAAGACAGATCACAGAATCACAGAATTGCCAGGGTTGGAAGGGACCTCAAGGATCATGAATCTCCAACCCCCCTGCCACATGCAGGGCCACCAATCATCCCACCTAATGCTAGACCAGGCTGCCCAGGGCCCCATCCAATCTCGCCTTGAACACCTCCAGGGACGGGGCATCCACAACCTCTCTGGGCAGCCTGGTCCAGTGCCTCACCACTCTCTCTGTAAAGAATTTCCCCCTGATGTCCAACCTAAATCTCCCTTCCCTCAACTTAAAACCATTTCCCCTCATCCTGCTGTCACTCACCCTTTCAAAGAGTTGATTCCCCTCCTCTTTGTAGGCTCCCTTTAGGTACTGGAAGGCTGCAATGAGGTCACCCCGCAGCCTTCTTTTCTCCAGGCTGAACAAGCCCAGCTCCTTCAGCCTGTCCTCGTAGGGGAGGTGCTCCAGTCCCCTGATCATCCTTGTGGCCCTCCTCTGGACCCTCTCCAACAGCTCCCTGTCTTTCTTGTACTGCGGGCTCCAGACTTGGATGCAGTACTCCAGATGGGGCCTCACAAGAGCAGAGTAGAGGGGAACTATCACCTCCCTGTCCCTGCTGGCTACCCCTCTCTTGTTGGAGCCCAGGATACCATTTGCCTTCCGAGCCGCAAGGGCACACTGCTGGCTCATATTAAGTTTTTCATCCCCAGGTCCTCCTCCACAGGGCTGCTCTCAAGGACCGCTCCTCCCAGTCTGTATGGATGCCTGGGATTCCTCCGGCCCAAGTGCAAAACTCTGCACTTTGCCGTGTTGAACCTCATCAGGTTCACCTGGGCCCACCTTTCTAGCCTCTCGAGGTCCCTCAGAATGGCATCCCTTCCTTCCACCGTGTCAACCGCACCACTCAGCTTGGTGTTGTCAGCAAACTTACTGAGGGTGCACTCAATTCCATCATCGATGTCATTGATAAAGATGTTAAAGAGCACCGGTCCCAAGACAGACCCCTGGGGGACACCACTCGTTACCGGCCTCCAACCTCCAACCAACCTGGACATAGAACCATTGATGACCACCCTCTGTCTGCGGCCTTTCAACCAGTTTCTTATCCATCGAGTGGTCCACCCATCAAATCCACATCCCTCCAATTTGGAGATAAGGATGTGGTGGGGGACCATGTCAAAGGCCTTGCTCAAGTCCAGGTAAATGACATCGGTCACCTTTCCCTTGTCCACCGATGCCGTCACTCCATCATAAAAGGCCAACAGATTGGTCAAGCATGACCTTCCTCTGGTGAAGTCGTGCTGGCTGTCACGGATCACATGCCCTTTCCTCAAAATTCCTAAATTTCCTCAAAATTTCCTAAAATTCAGATGTCACTGAATTTTAGATATTTGCATCATAATTTTAGATACATACATCATCTGTTTTTGAGCCAGTCACCTTCTGGATGTGCTATGTCTGGACCACATTAATTTTTGAATATCTGCCTTTCAGTTGAATGAAATTCTCAAAGATTATTTCTGTAAGTGATGTCGGTTTAGAGAATTCCATGAGGATTAATGCTTGGAAAAAAATTTACTCTTGTACTGACAAAGCCCACTGAGTAAATCATTAGGAATTGGCTGAATGGACACAGCCAAAGGGTTGTGCTTAACGGTTCTGTGTCAGGGTGGAGGCTGGTCACAAACGGTGTCCCTCAGGGATCAACATCTTCATCAATGACATAGATGATGGCATTGAGTGCCCTCAGTAAGTTTGTGGATCTTAACCAAGATCCACAAGCTGAGTGGTGTTGGTCAATACATTGGAAGGAAGGGAAGCCATCCAGAGGGACCTGACAAGCTGGAGAAGTAGGCCCATGAAAACCTAATGAGGTTCAATAAGGCCAAGTGCAGAGTGCTGCATTTGGGTCAAGGCAATCTCAGGTATTTATACAAACTGGGGGAACTCCTTGAGAGATCATCCTGGTGGATGAGAAGCTGGACATGAGCCAGCAGTGTGCACTTGTAGCCTGGAAGGCCAACTGTGTTCTGGGCTCCATTAAAAAGGGGTGGCCAGCAAGAAGAGGGAGGTGATCTTCCCCCTCTACTCAGCTCTTGTGAAGCCCCATCTGAAGTATTGCATCCAGGCTTGGGGACCCCAGTACAGGAAGGATGTGAAGCTCTGGAAGTGGGTTCAGAGGAGGGCTACTAAGATTATCAGAGGGCTGGAGCATCTCTCCTATGAGGAAAGCTTGAGGGAACTGGGATTGTTTAGCTTGCATAAGAGAAGGCTCCAGGGAGACCTCATTGTGGCTTTCCAATACTTGAAGGGAGTGTATAAACAGGAGGGGTAATGGCTGTTAATGAGGGTGGATAGTGATAGGGCAAGGGGGAATGGTTTTAAACCAAGACAGGGGAGATTTAGGTTAGATATTAGGAGGAAGTTTTTCACCCAGAGGATGGTGATGCACTGGAATGGGTTGCCCAAGGAGGTTGTGGATGCCCCATCCCTGGAGGCATTCAAGGCCAGGCTGGATGTGGCTCTGGGCAGCCTGGTCTAGTGGTTGGTGGCCCTGCACATAGCAGGGGGGTTGAAACTAGATGATCATTGTGGTCCTTTTCAACCCATAGGCCATTCTGTGATTCTATGTTTCTATGGTTCTATGATTCTATGATTCTGTGATTACTTTGACCATTGTGGGATGCATGAGAGATTCATAGGAGACTTTTGTCAGAAACTGTTTTCCAGGAACAGACTGGCACCAGCAGAAAGACACAAAAGCTTCATTAAATATTGACCCTACTCCAGAAATTATCAAAGTAGTGCCAGGAATTAGAAAAAAATTACCTTGTTGTTTATGCCACCAAGGCCACTTTAGGACTTTTGTCTAGCAGGGCAAGTATATATGCAAGTAAATTACACAATTACATGAAAATATTCTTGACTGCCTGTTCTACTGAATTATTGAAAAGATCTTGGTGAGATTTTCAACTGTACTGTCAGTTTTTAAATGAAGACTGGAGGAATCATTATGAGACAATGACCCAAGCTCCAATACACAGTTTGCATACAGGCACCCTATTTTAGAGAATAAACAAGTTTATTAGTGTGGTTGTGGACTATTTCATGCCAGTTGCCCCCTGTGCCATACAATATTCCTGATTATGTTTAATTTACTAGTATAGATGAAGCCTGAGTAGATACATGCTTTAGTTAGTTAAATTGACTGCATTTTCTGAAACTTTCTAGAAAGTTATTTCTGACCTTTCTGACCTGCAGAAGCATTTTGTATTCAGTCTAATTAGGGTGATGGCATTGACGTGCGGAATCAAACTCTGTAACCCAAGTAAGATTACAAAGCAGGTACGGTTTATTCAGCAGAAGGCTTTCATGAGTTCTTATTTCAGCTGAGGGAATGCCCACCTTGTTTCCCCATTTCATATAATATTTTGGCTTTACCAACAGTCCGTAGCTGTGTATCCACAGTCGGCACCATCCTGTCATTCCTGGGAACGTACAGAATTCCTTGGCAGTTTGTGGCTCAGGGGTTTGGCAGGTGGCTTCATTCCTGACAATCCTTCAGGTTTGAAGTCCAGCTGTAATCTCATATCCCAAATACGTCGCTTACTATGGACTTATTTGTGGTTTATGTTGAGAAACTTGATAATCATCTAAACCAAGAAATTCAGCAAATGCACAGTCCATTGCACATAGTCCTCTTTTGTTTTTTGTGACATCCACGTACTGCAGTAAGGTTCCACTCTGGGATGGAGGAACCCAAGTCTCAGGTTCACAAGTTGACCAGCTCTCAAAAAAATCATTGAGCTGTTCTCACAACCCTGGGTAACACTGTTCAGATTAACTGAGTCTTTTCACCCTGTCTTGGGGTTTTTCTATTCAAAGGCAAAAACCTTAGGCTTCTTTTGGCCAAACCAGGCAGAAAAGGCATCCTTCAAATCCGGAAGGTACATTCCACTTAGTCATTCCTTAACTTAGTTAATAAGGTGTATGGATTTTTCACCACTGAGTGTATGCATTCAACTATTCTATTACTTGCTCCCAAATCCTGTTCCAAACTATAGCACTTGCTTTCTAATTTTTGTTGGCAGGTTTGGAGTACTGTATTTGGATTCATTTTTAATTAGTAATCCAAAGTCCAAAAATTATCTATTATTTCTTTTATCCATGTACAGCCACATATCCTCAAAGGGCACTGCTTTACCCTGACTGAGCTAACTCTTTCTTTTAACTTCTATTTAGGGCTGCATTTTTGGCTCTGCCAGGTATCCCTGATACCCACACTCCTAAGTGTATCTTATTCAAGATTTCTGTAACTTCTGGGGCTACAACCTTGTTTTTCCCAGTTTGTGTTAAAGGCAGACTTACAATTCTCAAACAGTTAATATTGTTTGATCCTTAGCTCCAGTTTTATTTAATTTCTTTCCAGAGTAACCTGGCATGTGCAAGAATTCATGTATTCCTACTTGTTTTCTCAGCCTCTATTTAATTGATCCCCAAAATAAGCCTTTTCTTATTGGGCATTAGCTCCTATTACTCTTACAAAATCATCTACGGGTTGTAAGAGGTACCCATATCTACCAAAAGATAAACCTCTTTATCCTGCTCCCCTCTCTTCAGTTCTGACATCTCTATTACACCCTGCTCATCTTTGCCTTCCTCAGCCTGTGTCCTTTCCAAACTTTTCACTTTCCAAACTCTCATCATTACATAAACTACTAACATCATATTTCAGTTTTACCTCCTCCTCTCCAGAGGCTTCCAGTGCTAACACTGAGATTTTGGGTTTCCTAGATCTCTGCAGAGGCTATTCTCACTTCCAGTGCCCTATCCTCTCCACCTCCCCCTTCACAAGTAACGTTGTTTACAGCATCAGTCTCCATCCCCAGATCTCTCTCTTACCAAGTCCTGCTCACAGGGGAAAGGTGTGGGAGGGGGGTGGGGGGGGAATTGCTCTCATGACAGCATGGATAATTTCACTTTCTCTTTAACCCTTTTATCTTTGTGTGTTATTCCACTATTCGTATCCTCAGTTACACTTCCACATACCCTCAGTTCTACTTCTGTATACCATTAACAACCACACTTTCTTATACCATCAAAACAGTTTTTACCATTCCCTTCAAAATCCACAAATCGAACAATACAGTTCTTCAACTTCCACAGACACCCAGCACTTGGTCTCATGATTAGGGTACTCAGTTATAAAACTGGTCCCATTATTCCATTTATGTTCCTGGTTTCTTATTCAATATTCCCCCTGGCTCACCAGCAATGTTTCTCCAGTGAGCCAAAATACAACCCAGGGGGTCTTCTCGGTATCACTTTAGACACCCCTTGTTCCATAACAGCCTTGTAGGTAACACTTTCACGACATAAACATTTAACAATCACAAAGACAGTGACAATAATCAGTACAATTTATCCTCAGGATCCTTCCTTCCTGTCTCTTTCTCCCTCCAGAGCCCAATCTTCCCTCTATATTCCTTTACTATGATCTATAACACATGTATTTCCATCATCATCCCAATTTATAAATCTCATTTAAACAGAGAATATACATATGTACGAACAAATAACACAGCACCTTGTGGGTGCTCCCCCAAGGAGCTTCTCGCCAGAGCCTGTGCAATCCAGCCGACAACCTACCAAACCTGTGAGCACACTAACCAACCCAGGGGCAGCACAGAGGCTATATCCAGCTTATAACGTCTCCATATGGCTTATGGGTCCCCTCATTCCATACACACACCTGGTCCCCGATGGATGGTCCTCGTCTGCTCCTGCAATGATCGGATGAGGAATGGGAGTCCTTCCAAGAAATCTCAGGGCATGCCTAAGGCATCCCTCTTCTCAACCGGTCCTGCAGCTGAGTAGAGGTTGTCCCATCTGGGGTGCCAAATTGATGTGTGGAATCAAACTCTCTAACCCAAGTAAGATTACAAAGCAGTTACGATTTATTCAGTGCTGCACAGACACCAGGTGCAAGGGAGGTAGATCCGCCTTGCACACCATCTGGAAAAATCAGATATAGGCTAAACTAATACATAATCAATAGTTTTCCCAGAATTTGGATACATATTCATTACACCCCCAAGAGTTTGTTAGCATGCAGTTCTTGCGCGTGCGTAGTGGGTTGTGGGATGAAGATTTGTTGTTTTCCTTGTGAAGGCTTCTGACCTTTCTCGCTGTAAACTTCTGACCTTTTGGGGGGCAAAACTGACAGTAGCTAGCTTTTCCAGTGCCCATTGTGAAAAGTAAGTGCATCTCAAAGTTAACACCAATTTGTATGGAAAATAGCATCAAAGGATAATAAAAGGCTATACAAGTAGAAGGAAATTAGGTTGTATTGGCCCCATTGAGTTTCTCTTGTGTTGTAACAGAAGTTATTCTTTCTGCTGATCCCCATCAATTTTTACGCAAGCTGATTTTAACTCCTTGTGTCTAAATTGCAACATTCTCTATTGTTTTTCTTCAACATAACGGAAAAAAGCAACAGTCTTCTGCAACCAGGGGTCTGTCAAAATTCATTAATACTCTATCTACAAAATTGTAACCTCTGGGAGACTTTTTCAAATTTTTAAAAAAGAACCACAAATAAGATTCAACATCACATTACATATTTACATAATACAAAAATCTCTCATTTGTGAGAGATTGAGCTTCTATGGGCAATTATTTGTGACCCTTTCTTGAATACACCAATCAAATTAGCATCTCTTGGGATAAAAAAGATACTTTTTTTCTTTTTCTTTTTTTTTTTTTTTTTAACAGTGAGAAAAAAAAGGGAAAAGTCTCTTAGAATAGAAAGCCATAATAAATGCCACTAGTTCTCCCAGTGGGAATTATTCATGATTATGTCAACCTTTTTCAGACAAATTCAAATTCTAAGAGAGAGAGAATGAAACTCTTAGAACTAACAGCAAAAATATTCCATTCAATTTCATAAAAAATAAATGTATTGCTCTGACAAATGAGGTCAGGATTTGGAATCTGACCTAGGAGTGGAAGATTATTATTTCTTGTCTCTAATAATGGACAATGGCTTGTCTACAGGAAGAAAATCCCAGAGGAGGTAGGTGAAACACTTAACAGCAAATATTGAAAACAATGAACTAATTACCTGTTGGAAATAAACAATTTTTACTTTGCTAATGCATTTAGTCCCTTGAATTTAGATAATTTCTTTACTCTTTTCTTGTTTGTTTTCCTTCAGATAAATAGCAGACTAAGGAGAAGAAAACTTAATGCTTGTCATGAATTTCCTTGATTTCAGGGCTCTGGAGCCTTCTTATATTCTATAATTTTTTTTAGAGATATTTTCCACAATGAGTGCTACACACCTCAGCACTGTCCGTCAATGTGCCTTCTACATTAAATGCACATGGGTTAAAATATAGATCCAATCTATGGAACAGGGATGAGGACCCATGACTTAAGGTATTCACAGGCTTAAGTGTATTACTCCTTCTCTATAGTTCAGTGAATCATGCTTTGTTTTGTTTGTTTGTTTGTTTGTTCCCCAGAGATTAATGGCTTCACCAATCAGAGTAACAAATTCATTTCCTACCTGCAAGTTCCTATGAACTTGTGAAAAGGCAAAAGATATTAGCATATAACCTGCAAGCCAAGGAAGGTGCATAGTCTCCCCCTTTTTAGCTTGTTTTGCATTGAAGAGCAGAGTTATCGTGATTGGTCTTTTCCATCTGCCTTTTGTTTACCTCTTTGTTTGCATCTGAGTACTTTCTTTTAAACAGAATGAACCAGGCAAGTATTTCAAAATGTAGTATGTTCCTTCTCCCAACCTTCTCTTGGCAAATGCAGTTCCAGAATATGGACTGTATTTTAATATACATTTCTCATATCATTTAAAACCAGTTAGTTTTCTCTGTGTTGCAGGTCATGGGTGTTGGATATCCCAGTATGAGGTGACAAGTTATCCTATTGTATTTTATATGGAACTCAAGTGCGAACTGAAGTTCATCACCTTCCTGCCTGCCTCTTTTTTTCTCATTATGAGCCATTTGTCTTTGATAAGTATAATCCTAATAATCCTAGAGTCCTAGCAGACTCAGAATACTATTAACTGAATATGACCCCATGTATATACATATATATACCATCAGGTATTTTAACACTAACATAATCTGGGCCTCATTTGTATTATCTTGATTTAATTTCACTATGATCTAATTTCTAATTGATTAAAAATGTAAAAAGGTAGATCTTTGTTACATTACTCAGGAAAACTTTATCTTTTTTTTTTTTTTTTTCAGGGGAGTTTGCACTTAGAAAGAGGCCAGTGTATCAGTTCTGAGGTTTATCTGTCTCAGTTTGGAGTCACTACTGAGATGGCAAAGCTAATAAGCTTACAGGATGTGATCATTAGTGTGACAGCAACTTGTACAGACATGATCAGCCTTTCTGCAGCCTTGTTCTCATCCATGCTTTTGCTGGGATAACTGTGATCAAATAAAATTCAATAGAGGGTTTCAGAAAACATGATACAGAGGGCAAGTAGTTGGGTGCTCCATTTGCTTAATGACCACAGCTAGACATTACTAATGAAGGTAGCAAATATAATTCCAGATTAGATATATATACATAATGTAGATACGTAACCTCACTTGTTCTCAAATTGTAGACAGTCTCTACTGGAAATTTGAATACTTATCTCAGTACGTTCAATTCTCAGTCTTAACAATTCTAACTGTAAATGACTTATTCATTATTTTTTCCATCTTTATTTCATCTTAACTTATTTGTTTTCATCTTACCTACCTTCAGCCCCGTCCCCAACCTGAAAGAAATAAAAGAATATGGTGTTGTTGGCTAGAATCATTCGTGTAGGAGGAAAGAAGGGCAGTTATATCTATCACCAACTTGAAGCATCAGGAAGACTTTATTCAGTACTGTTTTTTTCTTATCTCTGCCTCTATGGTGTGGAATAGCACTTTTCTGTTCCTCTCAGAGATGTGAGAATTACTTCAGTAGTGCCTTTATTGATCAGTACAGTGGATCTGAGGAGATAAAAGAAAAGCCATGTAAACAGATTGGAAGGAAACCAAACCATAGTGTATCTTAGTGCAAATTAATTCTTCTTATTATAACTTCCAGAACAGAAAATGAATAGGTGAATGGACATAGAAACCTCCTTTGCAAAGGAAATAGTAGGAGAACTGTTAGAGTTATTGGCAATGCTAAGAATGGTCAATGAAATGTTCAAGAAATACCAGCTAGGCTGAGAAAAAAATCATGAAG
Organism: Chrysolophus pictus; assembly: GCA_037305975.1. Lineage (NCBI taxonomy): Eukaryota > Metazoa > Chordata > Aves > Galliformes > Phasianidae > Chrysolophus > Chrysolophus pictus. Next base: position 34,039,441 of record CM074576.1, on the reverse strand, counting down.
AAAATGCATAGGATGTCATAAAAAGGAAAACAAAAAACAGGATCAGTAAGCCATCTATGTGTAAAAGTAAATTTTAGTCAGGAAGCTTATAACATCTTTGGAAAGCAAAAATATTGCAGGTGGTGCACAATGAGCAAGGCATTCTCACATCTGCAACAAGTTGAAGCAGTGGACAATATAAGGCAAACTAGTGTAATATATTTTTATAGCAGTGCAAGATATTTCAGAACTTAGAGGAAGACTGCACACAGGTGAGAGTGGATATTGCTAAGATACAAATGAGTTGATAACTTCTTTAATTTCGTGCTAGTTTAAGAATAATTTAAACTGTAGTTTTATTCATTATCTTAAATTCTCTACTGGGATGGTTCTTAGAAGCCAAAACATGACTTTAAAGAACAATGACTGATAGATAAGATGAAGCTAAAATAGTTTAGGTAGAGTACAGCTCAAAACATGTTGATTGCAGGCCTCTGCTAATCCATTTTAGTATCTGAGCTGAAGCACTTTAGTGAGATTGATTTAATCCTTCTGAAGCTTCCTTCCACCACAATATCTGATCTCCTTTCCCAAGGTTATCTTTCCATCCCTGAGTTCCCTTGAGAACTGGAAAACTGGATATAAAGCCTTAAAATCTTTGGATTCTTATGTTCACATCTGAGCATCAAATCATGTTTATAGTGTTCCCTGAGATAACTCAGTTTTCTGTGTATATGTGTATAAACACCATTTTATGGTCTTATAAAAGGCTAGATCAATATTTTGTATTATCTCTGAAAGCGTAGTTAAGGCATTTACTATTTTCTCAGGATATTAGCAAACACAGTCCTTTCATTAATGCTATCCATACTTGTTTTTCCCCTTGAATGAAATTTTTAGCACAATTTCTAGGATTTGCAAGCTAAAAATGCTAGTAAAGTGCTCCGACAGATAGAACTATTATCCTTTTTTCCATATTTCCTAACTGAACCTTATGGGATCCAGCTCTTGGCATGAATAAGCAGAGAGAAACAAAGAAACAGGACACAAGCATAGTATACGTATGCCACTCTGAAATTAGTGTCTACTACTTATTTCTGTGGAAATTGTAATAGATGCAATAGATACATTAACACTATTTGATAGATCGAATTCTCAGCTACTAAATACTATTTCTCAACGTAGCCACCACCATTAATCATGCATTTTTGGCAGCAGTGAGCAAGAACTTGTATGTTGTGCTCATAAAAATCTGTCTGGCATGTGGCTTGTCTTTCATGTCGCAGTTGCCACTGCTGAAATTCACCACCTCACTGAGTTCACATAAGTATTCAGCAAGTGTTGATGAATATGAATGGCTTCCAGTTTTCAGAAATTCAGTAATACACCTTTGCATCATATGTACTTCCATGTCAGAAGCCATTTTGTCAGGCTGCCATTCATCTGCCTTCTGTCACACAACAAAAAAAATAATGGAATATTTGTGGGAAAGTTCAGCCTCTACTGACATACCACGAACATCCATTTTCTGACATCCTGGGCCAGTGTAATATAGTAGAAGGCATTACTTCTGGAGCAGCTCTAGTACTTCCTTATTGGTAAAACTTTCATTCTGCCTGACTAACTTATAAGTCTCCTGGTCTTTTAAAACATATTTTACATAAAAATTAATTTTTTTTTTTCAACATCAACTGTGTTCAGGAAAGAGTTTCTACCTAAGTTAGTCCTGATGAAAACAATAAAAGATTGAAGCTTTTCTTGACACATACATGTATGTTTTCTTAATCATGAAGGAGAGAGACTCTGTAAATGCCCTAGCCTATGGGAGAATAGTTATTCATATATAATGTATTAATAAGCATCAGATTTCCACTGTTATACTCAGTTTTGTCACCTGAAGACTAATAAATCTAACAAAGACTGAATTTAAGTCCTATGATTATAGAAGAAGTTAAAAAATCAAACATATTGATACACAAATTCATTAATGGCAGGCTTTATTATTCCTTCTTTCTATGGAACTACTTGATACTTCAAAGAAGCAGTTGGTGATAGAGTAGTTTGCATTATGACATTGTGCTCTGCATTAGGAAAGCTGTAAGAAATTTTCAGAAGGCTGATAATAAGTCAGTATCTGTCTGACAGCATTTAAAAAATATCCAATGCTGATATGACTCTCTACATACTGAAAAAAAATAATAACACATTCATGAACTTTTTCATTCTCATTGCTTATCAACTATCACTGCACTAGGATTGTTGTTTGAATTCAGACTAATAGTGGATGAAACTCATTTCCATCTAGCACACAAGATTTTCCTTACTTTAATAGAGTAAGACTTCTTTCCAAAGGAAAAAAAAAAAAGGAAAAAAAAAGAGCTTAAATCCACCCACTGGAATGTGATCCTTCCCCACTGCAACAGTAAAAGGTCCAAGAGGGGGCACAGGATACAACTACAGTATTAAAACCGTTATTCTCAAGGAATGATTTTTGCCTTCTGTGTCAGATGATGTTCTGCGATGCATCCACTCTATTCACATTCAGCCTTTTCTTGAGCAGTCTGATGTGGTCTTTCTGTGAAGCACTTAGCCCTTGTATTCCTTGGATCTAAGAAAAAACTTTTTTGTGTGTGTTTGCGTGCATGTGTGCATGAGCAAGAAGGTTGGAGGCATTATGGCTATGGTTCAGCCTGCAGAACATGATTTTTTGTTTTGTTTTTATGCCACAAAGTGATGCATCTTACACATACCTTATGGCATGGTACATAAAATACAAGATTATTCGCAGATACAAACCTTCTGCTATGGTGCCAGCAGACTTTTTGAAGTGGAGGAATTCAGAGCTTGTTCCATTGCACTTTCTGGAGGCTGTTCTTGGAGCAAACAAGTCTCTCAGAATCCACCAGAAATTTTGTTCGAAAGCTTGCTGACAGGGTAGGTTGTGACTGGATGAATTAATATTTGCGTATTGTAGATGACAAGAGAGTAGGAGGACAGATTCTGGAATGACAGCAAAGGACTATTTATTGCCTCTAAGTAAATAAAGCATGGACCAAGTGGCATGGTATTACATCCACAAGGCAAAACAAATATCCTATCTAGATCCATAATGGAAAATGTTACTGGCATGTGCTGTTCCCTACCCTGTGCCTGAACATTAACTGGGAGAGTCAGCATAGCCAGAGGGATGCTTATCATTAAAAAATAAGAGTAACTGAAGGCCAGCATTTGAACTAATGAACTAACCCAGTTTTTTGTTGTTGTTGTTTTTCATTTCTTTGGTTGGTTTTTACTGGCATGGATATAAGCAAAATACATATTTTTAAAGACTGATTTCTCAGCATTTGCAGTGAGGGAAAATAATGCTGTTTTTAAAGAATAAATATATAAGAATTATCTAATTTCAATTAAAAATAGTAGGTGCAGTAAGACAATTAGATGACTACATTTGCCTCCTCTCATAATTGCTTTAAACCGCAAGTCTTGAGCACTTATTTTTGGATAACCTTTTCAAAATTAAAATAACTTCTGTTTTATCTTACTTGCCTTTCCATTTCATTTTCCTCATTAAAAGTTGTAAGGAATTTAGTTGTTCAGTAGACTGCACATACTTACATTTTTTTAAATAAAAAATAAACTATAGAACTGCCATAGCTATCATGTTATTACCTACAATGACTTCAAATTTCAAGAGTGGGAATCAGAGTCCGGAAGGAGAAAGTGTTTAAAATAAATTTAGATAATAAACAAATAGAAAAAAAAAAAAAAAAAACACAAAAAAACCCAACAAAAATATTTAAGAGGAAGGTCTTTAAAATACTATTTCTTGCAAAGAAAATGACATCCATTCAGAAAGAGTTTCTGGTGACATTTATATGTATTCCATTAAAAGAATAAAATAGACTTTGCTTGTGGTTATTTTCAGCATCCTAGTATATATCCAATTTCTTAATGAATTAATTTTTCATATCATCAGGTCATTGCTTCTGTGCTTACTGTTTGAACAGCAAAGGTTTCCAGTCTCCAATGAGGCTCAAGGATTAGTTTTGCTCTCTGAACTCAGAATAGTGTCTTTAGTCCCATTAGTATAGTATATAGAGGAACCTAATTTTTCTTGGAATAAGAGATGTTGGAATCTTTTTTGATGTTGGTTTCATATGTCGGCACAATTGTTCTTTTAAAAAAAGGTATCTCAGAAAGAGGATTGTATGGGACAATCCCAACTCTTACGTCAAATCATAGCCTTCGTTCAACACACAACCTATGCATTGCCTCAGGTAAAATATCAGACTGAGTGAAATATAATAAATCTTTAGATTTGATTTATTATTATTCTCCCTGAAATTACTGTTAGCACCTGAGAGAGAATATATATATATATATATATATATATATATATATATATATATATATATATTTTTTTTTAAAGAAAGAAGAAGAAAAAGATGCTTGTATTTTTCAACCTTTTTGGAAACCTGCTGATTTCCCATGCTCTGCTCTGCTACCTTGCTTATCTTCTATTCAGTAGTACTAACAGGTGTATGTGGATCGTTGGGTTGGCTGCTTGGCTGCTTTCCATGTGTTCTTGTCATACTTGTGAGGGTGCTCTGCTATCTGCAACATTTTGTTTGCTACTGCAGAAACATTATCACAATTTCCATTAAAAGCAGATTTGGCCTTAGAAATATTCACCTAAAAAGCAACATGAAAAGCAGGTTGACTGGCCTCAAAGGATGGAAATTCACAGTTAAAGATAAAACCTGCAAAATCTAAGTTCAGCAATACTCTCTGTGGGTAGTCTTAAGGCAGTGACAAAGCATAAGTAGGCAGCAGGGCTTTGATTTTTAACCGTGCTATCTAGTTTGTTCCAGTCAGCAAAGTAATATTCTTTTCATTAAATATTTAATTTGAACTTTCCATGTTTAACTGCAATTTTTTTTTTAACTTGATAAAAAAAATCTTTAGTGCTTGGGGCTATTATGATTGCACTATCATTTTCTTTTTGCTAAATTTGCTTTCTTTTCTTTTCTTTTCTTTTCTTTTCTTTTCTTTTCTTTTCTTTTCTTTTCTTTTCTTTTCTTTTCTTTTCTTTTCTTTTCTTTTCTTTTCTTTTCTTTTCTTTTCTTTTCTTTTCTTTTTTTCTTTTCTTTTCTTTTCTTTTCTTTTTTTCTTTTCTTTTCTTTTCTTTTCTTTTCTTTTCTTTTCTTTTCTTTTCTTTTCTTTTCTTTTCTTTTCTTTTCTTTTCTTTTCTTTTCTTTTCTTTTCTTTTCTTTTCTTTTCTTTTCTTTTCTTTTCTTTTCTTTTCTTTTCTTTTCTTTTCTTTTCTTTCTTTTCTTTTCTTTCTTTTCTTTTTTCTTTTCTTGTCCTTTCTTTTCTTTTCATTTCCTTTCCTTTCTTTTCCTTTTCCTTTCCTTTTCCTTTCCTTTTCCTTTTCCTTTTCTTTTCCTTTTCCTTTTCCTTTTCCTTTTCCTTTTCCTTTTCCTTTTCCTTTTCCTTTTCCTTTTCCTTTTCCTTTTCCTTTTCCTTTTCCTTTTCCTTTTCCTTTTCCTTTTCTTTTTCTTTTTTTTCTTTTTTTCCTTTTCTTTCTTTTCCCTTTGCCTTTCCCTTTCCCTTTCCCTTTCCCTTTCCCTTTCCCTTTCCCTTTCCCTTTCCCTTTCCCTTTCCCTTTCCCTTTCCCTTTTCCTTCTTCTATCTCTTCCCTCCCTTCCATCTCTTTTAATCTACTGTTCCTTCTTTCCTTCCTCCCTCTCTTTATTATTTTTGTCTTCTCTCACTCCTTTTTTCAGATTCAGTCTACTTTTTCTTTGCCTATTCTTCCCAGTTAATAGGCATTTCTATGCCCAAAGACTGTTAAAAATGATATATAAAAATGTGCATATATTTAGAAATCTTATTTCCCTTTTTGTTCTTATATATTTTAATCTCTCCTCACCTCCAGAGAAGTTACTTAGTGCCAGGCTTTGGCCTTACTGATAATAGCAATCCAAAGCTAAAAAAGCTAGGGAGAAAATCCTGGAGAAAATATGGTTCCAGCTGTTCTTGTCTGCACAAGGAAAATAGAAAAGAAAAAGGACATTCGCAGTACGATATTAGAAGTAATGTTATTTCTTCATTAGGGCTTGAATTTCTGTCCTCATGACCTGCTAATTTGTTCTGACTCCAGTAACACTGGTAACTCACAAAAGAGAGCAGATACAAAGGTGATTTTTATTAGTCATCTGATGAATCTGTGAATGACTCTGCCTGTCAAAAGCTCCTTTTCATTCATACTAACAATAATTTCTTCTGCATTAAGCAGTCCATTTGTGTAAGTGGAGGTCATTAAAGCTCCTATGAGAACCTAGTGGAATAGATTTAAATGAGTCGCACTTAAATATGTTGCTATTCGCTGTGGCCACTGTGCAATATTATTCCTGAAAAATGTTTACAACACTGAAGATAAAGGAAGAAGGATGGTATTATCATACTTCCTCCAACTTGGATAAGGACTTTATATACTGTACTTCATTTTCATAACAAATATCCCCCTATCTTTATCTTCTCAGACCTTCGAGATGAAATTCTATACTTTTCTGTAGGGAGGTACATAAATTACTTAACATGATGCTGAAAAAAGAAACAAAGATATTTTCTGTTTTGTCTTCCTGCTTCAGAGATGGAAAGACTGCCAGGATTGTTTATAAATTTTTGAAGGACTTACCTATCAGAAACTCCTCAAGTTTTGAGGGATTCTGTCTCAGATTCTACAACTTGGAAACCCCGCTCAGCTGAATATTGAACATTTCAAATTGTATAAAATGTCCTAGAACTCTGTCTTGACATAAACATGGACTAAGTAACAACATCTATGGTAATCATATTGGGTGACAATGACAATAAATTTGGCTGAAAATGTAACTTGAAGCTAAAAATTATCTTTTGTTGAAAATCTTTCCTGATATTGATGGGCAAGGCATCTAATAAAATGTAAGTATTCAGATGGCTTTAAAATTTTGTCTTCTGTCTTTAATCACACCAAAGTACTCTTTATTGTTCTGGAAAGCTCAATATCTGAATATACTGTTACTTGTGTTAATCATAGTAGTGCCTAAAGACGAAGTCAGAGAATTAAAGAATATCCTAGTTTGGAAGAGACCCACAAGGATCACTGAGCCCATCTTATGGCTCCACACAAAATCGCTCAAAATTCAAGCCCTATGTCCGAGAGAGTTGTCAAAATGATTCTTGAACTCTGGCAAGTTGACGTTGTGGTCTGAGGAATGTGTCCCACTGCCTGACCACCTTCTCAATGAAGGTACTTTTTCTAATATTAAGCTTGAACATCCCTTGACAAAGCCCTAGGCAAAGCTTCACATCATTCCCTCTGATCCTGTCACTGATCATGAATGAAGAGATCAGCCAGTACTTGTCTTTCTGCTCCCCTCAAGAGGAAGATATAGGACACCAGGAGGTCTCCCCTCAGTCTCTTCTTTAGGCTAAATGAACCAATGTACTTAGGCCAGTCCTCATACATCTGGCCCTCCAGCTCCATCGCCATCTTTATAGCCCTCCTTTGGATACTCCTTAACAGTTTTATGTCCTTATATTGTGGTGACCAAAACTGCCACAGTGCAGAGCAGGGTGGGACAACCTCTTCCCTCCCTCTCTGGCAGTGCTGGACCTGAGGCACACCAGAGTACTGATCACACTTTTGGCTGACTCATATTTAACTTGCTGTCAACTGACCTGCTGTCTGTTCCAAACAGCCTATAATATAATAAGACAAACACGGAATACAGAATTACAGATAACAACACAAATTTATATTCCTGTAAGACTGTGCTTTATGTGCTGCTGATGAATCTTGTTGAATTAAGAAGATTAATCTCATTGAATACTGTGTTAATATTCTCTATACTTCTCAGATAGACTTTGTCATAATCCTGAGTCTTCTAATCTTGATGTTGCATTCATCTTCCTGATAATGTCTCCTCCGACTTCAGTGTTCACAGAATCACAGAATGAATAACTTAAAAGGGACCTCTGGAGGTCATCTAGTTCAGTCCACTTGCTCAAGCAGTGCCAGCTAGAGCAGACTGCCCAGGGCCGTGTGCAGATGTCCATGTGCTATGGCTGAACTAAACAGTTTAGCAGTCAGAAAACAATTGGCTTTCAATTGGACTTAAGATCATGAAGAATTATCAATTCCTTCATAAGTGCTCTTAAGTCATACTGTCTGATATATGTGCCTTTATATCTCCTCCAAGGCTGGATCTACTGATTGAAGTGAGATTTGAAATTTTTTTTCTGTAGAAATTGGCTTTCTACCCAGGAAAATGTATAAAAAAAGTTAAGGGGGTGGCTCATAAAATTGTCTTTTGGAAATATCTAATCACAAACATGCACATGTTCAATATTTAGTTTCACAACAAAAACATCTTTTGTGATCTGTTGATATTGACTTCTGAGCACAATATAATTGTTTAAATAACTTATTATTTAGTTACAGTTAATATTTCCAAAAGTGTATTATGCTATCCAATACAATTTTCAGACATTAAGAATTAAAGAGAAGCTGTGATCGTTCCTAGTAGACAGTCCAGAATCAGCCATTTTTGGGAAAATGAAGATTTTAACTAATATTTCTCTGTTTCTTGGACTCAATATGAGAAAAAAAAGATTTGAGCTTAGGTAACTGGCTAGGTACACATATAACCTATGTAAGCTAATACGTGGTTTTTATGAAGAATCAGAAGTACACTGTTATGTGGAAATAGGTGTTTAACTTCCATCTATGCTGTACTTTGATTCACCTTATTAGAGAAGCTGCTTAACCTTGCTTATGTTCCTGGAGCAGTTGGACCAAAAAAGAACGTGCCTGACACGCAAAGATGGCAGAGCAGTCCAGTTTTTCAAAACACAATTAGCAGTAGAGCAGCTGCTTGCTTCTTTTGGTCTGCATGATAGTTTAGTGGCTAGAGCAGTGACCACCAAGTGAGAGACATGAGTCCTAGAAATCCTCAAGTTTGTATTTCCAATCCAGTAAAGATTTCAAAGATTAAGTGTGGGAAATGTATGAATAAAGTTACCAAGTTAGAGTTACTGAGAATGTAAGAGTCCAGAAATCAAAACAAAGTTTGTAGTTTGAAGGAAAATAGAACGCAAATTTTATGAGGAGAGCAAATCAGATGTTTGCATCTCACAAAAGGGCAACTGTTCAATCATAGCTTGTTCATAAGTGATTGTTTCTTTGAAGCACCTTGATCAGCATAATTATAAAGCAAGTCTTTATTTTATTATAAGGTAAAAGAAAGGACTACAAGCTAAATCCCTAATTTTATCTGCTTATGTGATCCTGTGGGTATGAAGCACCTCTAAGGTGAGTCTAGTTCAGAACTGACAATTTACATTTTATATATGTTAAATGATGTGAATTCCATTCTCTGAATAAGGTTATAAATATCTAAAAAAGTAACCTTAAAATGTAAAGAGGAAAAACTATTTATGGATCTTTCCATAGTTATTTGAAACATACAGGCTATGAAAATGTAGGATAAGCTAACACACTTATTTTCAGCAACTGCAGGCATTCCTTCTGCTTTCAAAAAAGGCTCAGATTCTGTAAATAGTCATAATCACACATCTTAGAATTGGAAATTCCTGTTAGATTAAATTGCTTGAATTTCAGAAGAGCTGAGGCTGTTTTGTGATCAGAAAGTTGATTTCTTGAGACTATGTAATATCTTACATTAGCTTAGCAATTGCTTGTTTGCAAACACCTGTGATTTTATAATTTTCAACATGTTAATAGGGCTTCAATTACTTAAAGGAACACTTAGTGCACTCCAGAACATGTTAAAAATCAGCAAAAAATATTAATATATTTAATAACCATTTGCTTATCTATATTTTTTCACTAGTACATCAGAGAGAAGATTCTAACTTCCCCATTTCATGGAATCATAGAGTCTTTTGAGTAGAAAGGAACAGTTCAAGGTCACTTAGACCAAATCCCCAGCAATAAACAGAAACATCAACAGCTAGATCGGGTTGCTCAGAGCCCTGTCCAGCTTGACCTTGTATGCCTTGAAGGACGTGGTATCCACCACCAGCCTGGGCAACCTGCTCCAGTACCTCACCATCCTTACTGTAAAAAAATTCTTTATATCTCTAAAACACTTCTCCTTTCTTTTGAAACCATTTCTCCTTGTTCCTTCACTGTTAAAGAGCCTGTCACCTTCTTTCCTGTAGGTCTCCTTTAGACATTGAAAGGCTACTATCAGGTCTCCCCAAGAGTCTTCCCTTCTCCAGCCTGTTCTTGCAGAGGAGGTGATCTATCCCTTGGATCATTTTTGTGGTCCCTCTCTGAATTGGACCTCAGTCCAATAGGTCCTCATTTTTCCTGTACTGAGAAATCTACACAGTATTCCAAGTGAAGTCTCATCGGCACAGAGTAGCGGGACTACAAAGCTCTAAATCATGACAAGAGAATAACTTGTATGAGAAGAAATGGACAGTGACAGGCTCTTCAAAGTCATCTTAAAATCCATTAATATACAAGAGCTTAGAACCAGAGGAACAATCCTTAGTTTAAAATATTGTAATGAATATTTAGTATCATAACAAAGGACAACATTAACATAAATGAAATGATTAGCTGAAATTTCTCATCACTGATTTTGTCTTCTACTTGTTGAGCAGTAAACAATTGCTTGCAGAAATGCAGAAAGATGAGTGAAGCACAACACGATCCGCAGAGGTTGAAGGTTTTCCTCTCATTACCACTTTTTACCATTTATAATTATTTTTTGTCCAAAGAGTTGGCTTGTGAGCCTATCTGTTTTGATAGCTTTTTTCAAACTTGAGTTACTGGTGATGTTACAAGCCCTGTGGAGTGATATGTCTAGTAGGAGGGAATGACAAATGAGTATAGAGGCATAGCTCTAGACTAATTGTAATTTAAAAAAAAAAAAAAAAAAGAGAGAAAGTAGTTCTTTGCCAAGGAAAGAAATATGAACATCTTTGGATCATAGAGTTCGGATGACTTAAAGCAATTCATAAAATAGAATATACTGTCAGCAAACAGAAAAAATATAAGCTATGGTAACTGAAAACAGGATTCAACGTGTCTTCCACAATTTAGTAGGGTAATAAAATGAATGTGTTAAATTGTATAATTTAGAAATATGGATAAAGCAAAACTAGGAATCTGCTGCTACTGTAAAGAACTGTAGGTCTCTATTAAGGAAAATTGTATGTAACAGGTTAATTCCCTGCTCTTTTTGTTTTGAAAGCAGAGAGGTTTCTGTACAAGTGCATCTGGGCTTGACACTGAAAGTCACAATGTAGGGGGCCTACATGACTTTCTGTATTTTATCTTCATGGAGTCACAGCATTTTCACTGCCTTGTTCTCTTTGTCCCACGTTGTAGTGTCCCTGCATCAAGTCAGAACTAGTTTTGTCATAGGACTTTGGTACCCATGCTCACATGGTACTGTGATAGACTTCAAGGTTTAACAGAATCTGTAGTTACTTACAGGAAGTCCAGAGAAAATCCTCATATTTTTGATGAAAAGGAAGACTTTTTTTCCAATTCAGCTTTTAACAAATGTCTTGGCAGCAGGAAACAATGTGTAGTCAGTCATATTCTTAATGAAATGAAGCACAGATGAGGTTTGGTTCTAAAGTCGTAGAATATGGGAAGATTCAGGATCAAATTCATAATTGTCAAAATAAAATGTTCTATAAAAGTAGAGGTGTATAAGAGATCACTGTCATTTTACATCATTGTCTCAAAGATTGCTGGGGACAAAGATAAACAAGTCCAAGCAAGTCCTGGGCAAGGGTTGAGAAATCCTTTCTCTGAGGGACACAGATGGATAAAGCCAGGGACAATGAGAGAGAGATAAGCTGCAGCTTAATGGCCAAGAAATGGTCTTTTGTGTGGACTTATCTCGAGGAAGATGGTCATCTCATGGGGTGCTGCACATGACTCTTACCCAAGTGCCCAGGAATGCCACGATGGCAGAAGGATAAAAAGGAAACCTACAACCATGAGGTTTAGGTTTTCTGGCAACAGATTCCTCATGAGGAAGAAGAGGTTTTCTGACATGAGAAACCTCACAACCTGCCTCTCTCCCTCCTGGAATTGCTCTGCGCTCTACCATGATGCTGAAGAAGAACAAGAAAGTGTCTGCCATCAGATTCCTCACTACGGAATTTCTGCATGCTGATGGACTCACCTGGGCCTGCTACCTGAGTCCTGCTGCTTCCTCCTGAATTGGCTCTGCGACTTCTTCCTGCTACCTGCTTGCTGCCCAAGGCCGGCCATGCTGCTGCTCTCCCCCCCTACTGCTTCTGCCTCGGACCTTCGAAACGGCATGCAATGGGACCACTGCTGGATCCTGGTGGTGACTATCCCTGCTTTATGCAATTCTTGCTTCTTTCCTATCTTTCCCGTCCCCGTCTCCCTGATTAGGATTTATAATAAACTGGTTGGACCAACATTTGAACTGTTGTTTCTTAATCTCATGCCAGGTATACAGATATTAAAAGAACCTCATCTTCCTCCTAAAAATTGGAGCCAGACAAGGTGTTACAAAATTGTCTTATTTCTAGAGCCGGAAGTAATATTTGTGCACCCAAATATGTTTCAGAATATTGCTTAGATAAAGGATACTTCGTTTTTCATCCAAATCCTTGTCTGTAGTATTGTCGAAAAATAATAAAATTTCCTTTTTTTTCATACCACTCTACTGTACTAGCTGCTGTGGGAATTTCAAATGTACCTGAAACAGAAGATAACTAGTCCTGCCTCTGAGAGAGATGTAAGACTACCTAATTTAAGGACACCACATTTAAGGCTAAAGTACCTACTTAAATATTAAGACCAGAAAAGAGTTGTATGTGTGTGCTGAATATACACAGGCTGAGAAATCATCCTTCTTGAATACATTATCACTGGAGGTTTGAGATATTAATAGCTGGATGTAAATGTTTGCAGATTGGACTGAGTTTGATATTAACATTTCATGGGCTGTGCTCGGAGAAAGAATACAGTCTTTGATAAGTTGTCATAGTGATAGGTAATGTGGAAAAGCCTCGCGTAGATAAATGAAATCTATAATTCGATAGAATCATGACATAACTCAGTGGATGTGGCATAACATATCGTTTCTATACAGCTGATGAACTTTAAATGTTCTTTGTGCATGTCTTCATGGTGTTTTGTCTTAGGATTTAAGAGGATGTAGCATACTTACATCCCTTTCCTCCTCCTTTCAGTTCATGCTACCACACCTCCTACACTGATAGCAATCAACTGATTATCTCACTGGTTAAGTGCGATAACATAAACTCCATACATTTCCATGCCTTAAAACAGAAACATAACAGAACATGCATATTTCTATATTGCAGAGATCCTAGGGGAGAAATAAATATAATTTCAAGTAATGATAAACCAAAAAGCAACAACACTCCAGAATAACTGACTTCTTCAACTGAACTCCCAAATTTTAGCAGGTTTTGGTTAGGGTTTCATATGAAATTCAGGCTCTGATATACTTACTTAATGCATGAGATCTCAGAGAGCTGTTCTAACAGTTATGATAGTATATGAATGACAGGATTCTATCAGTGGCAGCTGTTCTACATGGACCTTGTTATACATGGATATGGCACTACATCCATGTCTAACAATTTGTCCTGCCAGTCAAAACTCTTGTCAAATATTGATCTGACATCAGATTCATGTATAACAAGATTTTTGATTGACAGCTGAGCAACTGCCCAGAACTAAAACAAAACCCCACTATTTTTTAAAAGCTAACACTGCCAAGCAGTTGTCTGGCTTTTCTATAACATTTATCTATATACATACACTGTCTTATATCTTAAATTTTATATGTATATATATAAACATACACACATATATACACACACACACACACATAAAATCTTCAAGTTAGTAGTACTATGATAGTTGGATTTACCTTTTTAATGAAATTAGTGTCATGTGTCACTAAGTTAACAAATAGTATACAAAACTTGGCAGCTTCAGTTTCAGAGCAGACATAAGGTATATTAAACAAGCAGGAAGAAAGTGAGAAAGTCAAGGGGAATTAAGGTGATGTGCATAAGGAAAACACATTAGACACGAGGTGCCAGAACACAGGTGTTATCATTAAAGAAAACATAATTGTGATATCTTGAAGTCTATGAAAATCTAACCAGAATGACAGATTCTGCTTGCTTATGTCTTGCAATATTTATGGTACTCTGAAGAAGTTTTTGAATTCTACTGATTAATAAGTGGAAGAAGAGAACAGTATCAGTTTTTTGCATGCCTATACAAAGGATATTGTTTCTGGTACAAGACACAGAGACCAAAAAAGAACTAGAATGAAAAAAAAATTTGCTTTCTGGCACTGAAACTTCTACAAAACTCCAATCAGTCAAGGTATATCATCAGCAACAGAAAATCACTCAAGCAGCATTAATTTTGCAAGTAACCAATGACATGCCTAACAACATTATTGCAGAAATGTTACCAACAGCAAAAACATAGTTTTATCTTTACTTTTAAAATTCATGGTAGCTAAGGTCCCCTGTCTTAGCAATTCAGATAAAAAAGTGAGAATTTGTGCCATTGAACAATCACACAGAAGTTTCTAGCTGTTAAATAGAAAAAAAAAGGCTAACAAAAACAAATTTTCAGGTCAATATGTAGACTAAAGTACAAAGTAAAATGGCTGATGCATTCCGTTAAATTAGACTAATTATCATCGGCAGTTTAAGACAAATAGGAATCTTACTACCAGTGTCAGTTGGCTGTGGATCAGGTTCTAAGGGATCTCAACTACTTCATCGGCTGCCTTCCCTCCTGTACTCCAACAGTTTTGAATTAATCTGATGACCCAAGGCATCCACCACAATGTTACAAATTACCCATTAATATAGTATAACTGGTTGGTTAAGTCAGGTTTATGGATCTTTTGTGTTGCTCAAGTATTGCAAAGTATCCAGAACATGTCAAGTTTAAAAGCTGTAGAGAGAGATTTTAAACACATATAAACATGTATGCATCATTTCTTCTATGCTTACATTCAATTTATTCAGCATTCTAACACATTTAAAACACATTAATTGAACCTTACAATAGCGCTGTGTGCATTTTACAGGGAAAGTCTTTATATTTGCTTTATGCTTTAGTAGGAATCTGCACAAGGATGAGGCAACTTGCTTGTTGAGTTCTGTGTTTGCAAATACATTTTCATATTGTCAGTTTCCAAATGCTGTTACTGCTCAAATAGATAGGCAGACAGAAGTATTGGAGAAGAGCGAGGTGCACAAACAGGCAAAAAATATATATATGTAAGTACATACTTATATCTTTTTCAAAATATCACTTCAATTGAAGATTTCAAGAGTCAGAAAACTGTAGAATTGCAGAACTTGAAGATTTTATCTTAAACTACTGAAATCCAGCTTCCATCTTTATGGCAAGATTTGATGTTGTTAAGTTATGAGACATTAATTAATTGGTGGGAATTTGAGTTACATTTGTTTTCCTTAGTTGCATGTGCTGCAGGACAGGGGAAAAGTAGGAAAACCTGTTTGTGTTTTTTTCAGTGCAATCCATTATTAATTCTTACATTCCTAAAATATCTAGCAATGTAGAAACCAGCACTTTCAACCTCAGCCTGAGCTGTAGTATCTGTTAAATGAGGCCTTTGAAATCTCTACTTTTGAAACCACTCTCAAATCAGAGAATCTGGTAAATCTCCCTTGCCTGTGCATGTGTCTGTGAAAAGGCTTATTTTCAAAGAAATGCCTTTTTTTTCTTCTGGATTGAGAGCGGCTTCAGCCTGAGTGCTGATACTTCAGAAGTTTCAAACTACAGTCAGATGTGGCTGAGGCTGAATTTGAGGTCATAGTTTCAACAAAGAATAAAACTTTCAGTTCCTGAGTCTTTCAGTTATTTTAAAATTAAGTTTAAATCACAGCATGCTCTGGTTCAGAGAATAGAAAAGAGTACTTTTTTGGAGGGAGTGGTGGATATAATTCAAACACATGGTAGGCTATTACAAAAATCAGAAAACAAAAGAAAAAACAGTAATTTACAAGCAAAGAGACACTAGTATGAACTCATTAATATAAATGTGGTATCTCAAATGGAAGAAAAACCTACTGTATAACCCAAATAAGTGTTCTGGATCTTTTGTTATACTGCATAGCACTCTGATCTAGCGGGCAGTTGTTATTGCTGTAACTTTTTTCTATTACTGTATCTTTTTTCTTTCACATCTTGAAATACAAACAGGTGAATTCCAAGAGGTTGCCATGGTATGACTTTATTTGAAATGTCTTTAGTTATTGTGTACTATGGGGTTTTCTTTCATTTTCCTGGGTTATAACATCTGTCAGTTCTTTTTTATGAGTTTGTTTATCTACAGAAAATGGAAAAAGTAATGATTGTGCCAAGAGACCTCTTTTTCTGCCAATATCTATGTATCATTTTATGCGACCATGAAGAATGGTCATTTATGACTTGCTTACAATAAAGACAAGACTGATCTGGTTATCAGTTATTCCAACATACAACGAAAAGAAGCTCCACTGTATTTCACTAGAGTAAAAGATTTTAAGAAATTAATTTCAAGAACTGATAGGATATAAAGAAATGTTTGTGCAAGTTCAAATATTGCTTTTAATAAATAATCTAAAATGAGTTTTAAATCTCTATTTTCTCCCCTAAAAATATTCTAATTGGCCACAAGGAGCAATATCATGCTCTAGGCCTTTCAGTTGCTTTGAGAATACTGGATTTCTCATGCCTTTATATGTACTACCAATGCTGTCTCAAATTATTAACTTCAGTAGGAAGCCTGAGGAACTGCTGAATATCTTCTACTCCAACAGGGCTCCATTATGGCTTTGCTGGGATTCTGCATGGGAAGTGCATGGCTTAGAATAGGCCATTCTCTTAATAAGGACTCTTTTGAAGCTTGATTCAGATACCAAAAAGTGACTACTTTTCCTACATTGATATGGGTTTGTAGTACCTGAGGAACCTAAAGAAAATAAATTTGATCACAAAGAAAAAGTCACATTGTGCTTTTATTTCATTGATATGTGAGGATATTAATTATCTGGAAAAAAAAAAAATGGGAAAAAGATAGGTTGGGATGTAAGCTACTGTGCAGTAATTGTCTCTGTGATCCATGGTGAATCCTATGTGACTTTTCTTTCTGTATTAGTCTATTAGTATAATGGTGACAGTACTGCGTCTGTGGGTCCTGTTGAAAGATTCTGAGGCTAAATAATTTCTTTTGAGATACTCAGATAATAAAGAAATGGAAGTATACAGGAACTAATATATGCATTCAGCATTTAAATTTGCTAATTGATCTGTATATGTGGGCAGCAAGTTGTACAGGGCATTACTCCCTGAGTGGATGAGCTGATTTTCAGTAGCTGAAGCAGGGTATGTTGAAAACTCTGGAGTGATAACTTGTTTTAAAGAGGCAATGATAAAGCTTCGATATGATAAATAAGGCAATCAAGGAACTTAAAGGGGAGCTTAGATTCTTCCCCCACATAAGGAAACTTATGTTGAATCAGTTTTTGGAAGGAGCTAGTTTCCTTCCTGATTGTAGGAAAAAAAATTGTACAGTGGATTTATTGTCTTCCTGGCATATTTTGCAAAAAGTTTTCTGACATCCAGTTGCTGAAAATTGGTATGTCTGTTGCCAAGACACTTTATTTCTAACCTTCTAGTTGTCGGTCACAGACCACATGGACAAGATGATGTTCATAACCATAATATGTTGTCAAAATTGTAGACAGTCCTAAATATGAAAATTTCCACTGCAATGTATAGTTAATATCTTGCTCCAGAGTGTATGAGTCATGTATTTTTCAAAGTCCTTACTGAAAAGACCTTGGTTTTTTGTATTCCAAAATGTCCTTCCACCTTCGTCACTCTTTCTATTTCTGATGCAATGCTCACTTAATGAAATGGAATTTCAAAATAACTTTACCTTCTCAAACCTCTTTTCTTCTTTCATATTCAAGCAATTTTCAACATCTGGTTCTTGTGTGAACAAAATAGCCAGGCGAACATATCTGGCTATCATCTTTCCAGGTAGAAAAGTTTTTCTGCAGAAGATTGCCAATATTATTAATTCTTTTCATAGAATCATAGAATTTTAGTACTAGAAATTTGAAAGAAGAAATAAAAGGGATCTGGAATTTAAAAAAGAAAAAATACAAGAAAATATTTTACTACAATGAATGTGTCTTAAATTATGATAGCTTTTTTAAAAAACATACTTTAATCAAATCTTCAAAGAAATTTGACCTGCATATTTGATGGAATGATATTAATCCTTTGCTGTTAAGATGAAGGCAAAATGCTGGTCTCATGGAATTCTATGACTAAACCTTAATTGCCTTCAATGGAATGGAATTTCACAATGTGTATTTGATTACATGTATGTTCAAATTCAGAAGTAGTTTTCTACATATTTAAAGCTAGAAAAATTCTGAAGATGGGAAACAAAAACATCTGTTCAATTTTATTTTGTTGCTGTCTAAAACAATGGGAAAAGTTCTGGCTTTGTGGTGAGACTTTACATTTTCATTTAGTTCCATCAGTTGCTAAGAAGAGTTGAAGGGATGTCCACATATTTTCTAAGCATTAAGAAGACTTTTTTAGTTATTACTTTGGCTTAGCATGTATGAAGGGCTAGGCATCCCATGAAAATGACTGGATCTCAAAGACAAGAGGCTGCTGAAGTCAGCAGTGACTATGGAACTGATGAATCTATTTTCAACTCCTGAAAAAGGAAAACTTATCTATACAGTCTCTATTTAATTTTATGCAGCCATTTCTGTACTATTTGGTTCTGAATTCTTCACATAAGGCACTGTTTATAGGAGGGAAATTTTGCAATATAACATGAAATCTGTATAAGCATTTGGTACAAAATGATAATGACTGAGAGAGATGAGAAATGTCTGATGCTAAGTAAATGCAATGCAGTTTTTTGATAGAAATTATAACTATGTATTATGTAGTGTTCTGGACAATCCCTTTCAGACTTTTAAAAGTCTTATGATTCACAGTTGAGATATAAAGGTTGCAGACATATGTATGCCCATCATGCACTGTACAAAGTTGAATGATGTTACATAATAAGATTATGTCAACTATTACAGCTTTCAGTAATATAATGTAATGTAATGTAGTTTTTACAAAAATGTCTGGGAAAGGTCAGCAATAACACAGGCAGAAAGTAGGGTTAATTCTATTAGATTTCTAAAGGAGTTACTTCAGAAAGTTTTGATGGTATACATTAAAGATTATTACAAATCAATTATTCCTTTGTCAGGAAGAAAATAGTACCTGTAATGTGATTGGTACATCAATACTAGTCAAGTTTGGAAGCAGCAGAAATGTGGATTTCTACATACATGCTGAGTATTCATCCTGCAACTAATGAGTATTCGCTTGACTCTTGTAACCTAATCTAATTACCCGTAGAGCCTCAGATAGATTTCACTTGACCCCAAACTTTAAACTGTTACTTTCTCCTTTGCCTCGTAATGAAGTAATAACACAATTAGCTGTCTACCAATGCAGAAAAAAGGTTGATCCTTGTTAATATGTCAGTGAGGTGTATAACATGGAAAAAACTTGACAGTTTCAGAGAAATCCCATTACATTTTTATCACATCCCTAAGTATTGTAGGTGGTCTTATACGCAGCCACAGAATTGTACCTATCCTCGGCTTTAGCAATATCAGCAGTAAAGGAAAGTGCATAAAACCACAATGAGTGAAAGAGCAAGAAAAAATCTCTTGACTTGGTTTAAGCCAAGTTACTATATATTTATTTTCATTTCCCACTTAAGACAGAGGATATGTGCCTGCATAAAAAAAATTCAAAACTGAGGAAAGGTCTCTTCATTTTAATTGTTTAAATAGTGAGACAAAGTTTAAACAAGTAAAATGCCCAGACGATAACAGCCCTAGTTAAGAAAAACACATAATAAATAGGATCTTTATCTTAGGAAATCTTAGAAAAACTGAGAAATTTCTTCTGTGCTTTCCATTTTTTCTAGGGAAAGATTTTGCCCTCACTTTCAGCTACAATTCATTTCTGTATGAGTAGATTCTCCACCTAGTCATATTCCTAATAACAGTAAACAGCAATAGGAGATTGATAGAGTTAATTCAGCTTAGTGTTTTTCATATTCTACTGAAGATATGTAATTGTATACTTCTTTTTTTTTTTTTTTTTTCTCTCATTTCTGGACTTCATTAGAATATGATCTTAAATTTCTTCTAAGTGGTAACACACTGATCTTCAGTGGTAACAATGGTGGAAATTGCTTCTAGTCCCACCTTCAGTCTTATCTGCTTGTTACTTTTGAAGGTTTATTTTTTCATTCAGGTAATTTCCATAACCTAGCTCAATTCTTAGCTTGACTGTGGAGAAAGATGTCATACTGCACATGGAACTATACAAACAGCAGAGGTTAGAATAGTTCGTGAGCTCCTTTAAGAAGAGATTACAAGATTCC
This sequence comes from Chrysolophus pictus, assembly GCA_037305975.1. Taxonomy (NCBI): domain Eukaryota; kingdom Metazoa; phylum Chordata; class Aves; order Galliformes; family Phasianidae; genus Chrysolophus; species Chrysolophus pictus. The sequence goes on along the minus strand of CM074576.1, from coordinate 34,018,892 downwards.
TCTCTTGCAGTAACAATGAAATTTATGAGAGATCCAGACTTAATGTTATCGTGTTTTGATTCTGAGGACTAAATTACATTTCAGTCCTTTTGCAAAATTAGAAATTTTTGTCTCTATCCCACCTGTATTTTCTATGTACTGAAGTTTGTTTTGCATTTTTTGCCTTGTTTCTATTTGTTCTACTGACAGTGACAGGTACTCCAAAGGGTACAAAACACCTGAAATATATTTGTGAATTCTTATGCCAGTGAACAAAACTGCTGCTTTGCAAGAGTGACAAACATCAATGAAATGATTTTTTCTGTCCATTTGCACAAAAGGGAATGGAAACAATAAAACTAAGGCAGTATAAAAAAAAAAATAAAAACAAAACAAAACAAAAAAACAAAAAAGAAACTACAAATACAGGATGGCACTCTAAGCATTCTGTTATGATTACCATTTCTGGAGCAGGGGGCTGATCAGTTGAGCCCTATAAAAAAGCTAAGGATTGCAGTCTTTTCTACTTTTCAAAATTGATAGAGAGAAACTTCCAAAGCAAGTACTTACATTTTTATGTAAGTTGTAAGAAAACAACTTAGGTTGTTTTCAAATGGAATGCTTCTGGATTAAGTAGTGAAAATATAGCACAGATCGCAAAGAGGATTATGAGGTAGTAGCTAATTAAACGTTTATTTATTTTTGCCTCTTGTGATTCATAGAATCATAGAATGGCCTGAGTTGAAAAGGACTTCAAAGATCATCTATTTTCAACCACACTGCCATGGCAGGGTCATTAACCACTAGACCAGTCTTCTGAGAGCCACATCCAGTCTGGCCTTGAATGCCTCAGGGATGGGGCGTCCACAACCTCCTTGTGCAACCTGTTCCAGTGCTTCACCATCCTCTGGGTGAAAAACTTCCTCCTAATATCTAACTAAATCTCTCCTGTCTCAGTTTAAAACCAGTCTCCTATGTCCTATCACTATCCACCCTCATAAACAGCTGTTCCCGCTCCTGTTAATATACTTCCTTCAAGTACTGGAAGGCCGCAATGAGGTCTCCCTGGAGCCTTCTCCTTTCCAAGCTAGATAAGCTCAGTTCTCTCAAACTTTCCTCATAGGAGAGGTGCTCCAGCCCTTTTGATCATTTTAGTGGCCCTCCTCTGGACCTGTTCCAAGAGCTCTGCATCTTCCTTGTGCTGGGAGTCCCAGGCCTGGACGCAGTACTCCAGATGAGGCCTCACAAGAGCTGAGTAGAGGGGAAAATCACCTCCCTCTCTCTGCTGACCACTCCTTTTTTAATGCAGCCCAGGATATAGTTGGCCTTCAGGGCTGCAAGCACACGCTGCTGGCTCATGTCCAGCTTGTCATCCACCAATTCATGGTGAATAGAAACAGGATTTCGAAGATGAAATAGTGTTCTTCTGTATTTAGGAGATATAAATCAGTCACAGCTCCACAAAAAGACTGTCTTATCCAAAACATACTTGATTGGTCAATGGTCCTGTACAAGCCTTATCTATAGTCTAGAGTTGATGAGACCTGACAGGAGATGATTTCATCCTAAATAAACTTATCCCTTTCCTGTGTAGCTTAATATCTCTTCTACAAGTAAAAAAGACATTTAATTTTGACAAAGTTTGGCTAGGAATACAAACGAAAGTACAAGTTGAAAAAGAAAAAATTGTATGAATTCTCTTGAATCAATAAATTTCAATTACATTGCATGTGTGTCTTGAAAAGGGCAAGTGTGAAAATCTTAGAAATCTGAAGATCTCAAATTTAACATTCATGTAGGTGAGCATAACTTCCATTGCCTTCAAGAAAAACTCAGCAAATATAAAAAGTAAATGTTGTTTCCTTTTAAATTGAATAATTGCAAAAGTATTTTAAAAGCATGAAATATTCAATTACCTGCTGCTGATGTTGAAGAGAGGCATGGAGTATTCTGGTAGGTAATTGATGGAGAGGTGCTTTTGTATGCAATGTATTAGGGATTTCAACAGAGACACTGTGACCTGCAGCTAAACTAAGTGTGAGTCCTTCTATTTGTAAATGACAAGGTGCCTCCTGAAATTATTTCTTTTGTACTGTCTTCATAAAGTGACACTATTCTCTCTGCAGGCAAGCAAGAAAGAAAAAGTAATGTTTCAAGGCCAAATAATTCACCCTTTCCCTGATATATCAAAATCCACTTAGCTTAGTCTATGTAGATTTATGAACTCAAAGACAGAATTTGTAGGAGGGGGTGTTAAAGAGTGCATCACTTTTATTATCCGGTAGAAATTAGGGCTCCAAACAGAAAAGAAAAGATACCTTGTCACTGATCAACGATCGCAACAAACTACTTGATATTCTATTTCGAACATGTAACTTATCAAAGACGACAGAAGACTCTCTACAGATTGCTTCACACACCATATGAATAAATTCCACTGGATTTGTCTAGAAAATATCATACAGAAGAACAAAGCTAAAGATTCTCCTCTTTCAATAGTGTTCATTTCAGCAGAGTTCTTTGTGGTTACCCCAGTAAAACCCACAATATCATGAGTTATGATTTAAGAGAGAAATTAGCTGATGTAACCTGTTATCATGCTGCAGTAATTCTCTAGGATATGTGACCTCAATTTGGATGGGACATTACAACAACTAAGAAAAATTGTGTGATCTAGGAATAAAAATGATTTAAATTGTCTCTTTTCCATTCTTCTGCAAGTCTTCTTAGAATTATTATGTCAGGATTGGGGAGCATCTGGATAGGTCAGCATACTTCATGAACAGTTTGTATGGGTAAGAAATACTGAGAGCAGCATATATTGTGCCATTTTGTACTCTTTCATATGTTTGCAAAGCATTAGAGTTACTAATGCCTACAATTTCCCTCATTTTATGAAACTTAAAATAACCCTGTCAAATCATTATAGTAGATTAATAGTGATATTAGGAGGTAACTTTATGTTTTGTGCAAAAACTGTCTACGTGGAGAATTAAAGCTTTCTTATATTATTCAGACCTTTTCTGTTGTTAACTAGGAGACTGATCGAAGTGGAATACTGTCATGGTTTTGTGATTTTTGGTTTTCGGTATTCCACGTCATAACATCATGTGGGGCACTGGGAGTTTAACTGTTTATGCTCAAGTTCTGGGTACCTGCCCAGATGAGAAGAAGAACTACATTCCCCAGAGGACTTTGCGGTCACAGAGAGGAGATATAACTCCTGGCAAGGTCACCTGATGCGCTCTTCTTCACCTGGTCTTTGTCGTTGGCTCTCCTCCCATCTCCCTGCTGCTCAACTGGACTGCGCATCTCACCTCAGCGTTGTGGTGAGGCCTACCCACCTTTTGGACATTCTCTCTCTCATTATATTTGATTTATTAACTTCAATTTTAATTATTCTGTATTATAGTGTGCTATCTTGCATTCCGATAATATATTTAGTAAACTAGTTTGTTTCTCCTCAGATTGTTTCCACTGTTTTTAATTCTTTTGGGGTCCCCTGTTCCCTTTTCCTGGTGGCGCGGATCTGTGTTTCAATTCCCAATGTCTTTCAATATTTTCCACTTAAATCTCATGTTCTACTAAAAAGTCAGATTTAAAAGGTTTCCTTTGGTTTTCATCTGTTTTTTTTTCTACCTTATTAAATATTTGGAGGAAGCTTCTAGACTAAATGTCACATTGATTTTATTTGTTTGTTTTATTTTTGTAGCCATCCCTATTTAAAAAGCATATAATCCATTTATTATTTAATTCTGCAACCTTTCATATCTGTTAATTAGTGATCCAAAAAAAGAATTATGTCTACTTTCATGTAGTTCTACTTTGTGCTTTTAACTACTTTCATTTAACCCTGCACAAGTAATGGTTCATAGAATGTGATAGTAGTCCTGCTCCCTTCCCACAAAGTCTGCAGGAACCACTCTGCTACTAATACTTTTCCTTTATTTCTCATCAGAAGCATGAAAATAAAAGTTTCTCTCTTCTTCATTACCAATAAAAGCAGATCATTTCATCACTCCTGCCTCATTTGACACTTCTCCAATCAGCAACCAATAGCTATTCTTGCTTCTCTTATCACTGCTCAAAGTATTCCAACTGATTTTTGAGCACAGTCCTGGTGATAGTGCAGAAATAGCTTTCCTTCATCTAACTGACAATATCTTTGTGTATTTATTTCTTTCTTCAATACTTTGGCCTTTTAACTTTTCAGACTTCATCATGTTTTTGCCCCAGTTACACGGATGTATTTTATTCTATTTTCTCACAGTTATAATTTTTCTCTAAGAACAAATGCATAAACAAGAACAACAACAAAGCGCTTCTTTTGTTCTTATTTTCCTTTTTTTTTTCCTTTTTCTTTTTCCAAGACTTTTATCTGAAGAATTGTCCACAACAAAGTTCATTACTTCTTAAAAAACAAAAACAAAAACCCTGTAAGTAGTATTTCCTTTCATTATCTTGAATACATCCAAAAAAGAGGTCATTGTAGTCCTTAGGATCTCCTCTTGTTTATTAAGAGTCATGGCACTTGGTAGTGCAGATAGTTTCAATTTGGATTTTTATCTTTTCCTATTCTGGGGAATTAGTTTATGTAGAGTATTTATCATATCCTCATGTCATCCCCCCATAAAAGACTGGAAAGCCATATATATTACTCATTCATAAGTGGATTAGCCCTTTTACCTATAGGAAAGTAAAACATGGAATTCGAGATTAAAGACAACCATTTTAACCTTTTGCATTCATGATCTTATAACAGTTCTTTCTATAAAAAATCTGTGCTGAATAGGTATATTTTAAAAATATTTTTCTTAATTTAAACATCTGGGGGTCTCTTCTATCAAGAGCAAATAACCAAATTTTAAGGAGACCCGACTAACCAGGAATAAAAGCTGCTCCTTTCTTGATTGCCTTACCATCCAAATATTCTCAAATAATGGAAATAAGAATTTACATGACTCAACCAGCATTGCCAATGATTATCTTATGTTGTAGGGAATAAATTATAGTGTATCAAAACATGGGGAGAATGAGATAGATTGAAGTAAAGAATTCCATAAATTTCCACTGTGTCTTCCTTTAACGAACATGAAGTGGGACTCAGAGTTCAGGGTGAGATTTGTCTCTTAGGACCTAGAGATAGCTAAGAGAATCAGCTGAATCCAGAAAATCTTTGTGCCACTTGAGGATCTATCTTTATGTAAGCATGGGAATTGCTGAAGACGGGTGTATATTTGACAGCCTCACCATCTCTGAAATCTTCTGTCTGACTGAAAACACATCAGAAGATATCTCCAGACTCTTATGATCACTTACATTGGACACTTCTGAGAAGGTAAATCAATTGCTACAATTCCTCTGTCAAAGAATGAGAAAGGAATCTCCACATAGTAACGAAACGAGTTCCATAATTGCCCAATATTGTAGGATTGTCTAATAAGCATTAGCAAGTTGTGAATGCTCTAGGCTCAGAATGGTTTTCCTTGAGCCTGAAAGAGCCAAATTCTCAGCTCTACTACTTTCCTTCAGGTTTGTATATAGTGTAAGTTTAACAACATCCTGTTGTTATCATGTTAAATGGAAGTTTAAAGATCTATGGAGACAGGAATAGAAAAGTATGAGGAATAGTCCATCTTGTAGATGACCATAATTTTTGGAATGTTCTATTGAGAGGTTAAAAAATTTACCAATTTTATCATGTATAGACATTAATTTTGGCATGACAAAAATCTAAACAGTTGGTTAGAAAGAACTACAGTCCCCAGTGAACATAATACTAATGGTCTAGTCATTAACTAGTCATACCTGCTTCACCTAGCCATTCCCAAGATGCTGAGAAAATTATGAAGAAGTTGTATGTTTCTGTACTGCTTGGGAAAAGGATCATTATCATGGGGACATCTGCTTTAGAGTTTATAGCTGTTTTGCACTGCAGACACTGTGTAGGGAATACCTTAGAGTGAAATCCAACTAATTAAATGTGAGAATGTGCAAGATAGCGTGAATCATCCAGAAGAAATGGGAATTTCTAAGGAGTATTTCAAAGCACTGTCCCGAGCTAGTTATCTAAAACAGGTCAGTTGTGCTGCATCTTAAATCAGTGTTTCTCTCTCATTGGCTGTAATGAGAAACAGATGTAGATACCTACACTGTAGCATCTCTAAAGTAATAGAATCTGGGTCATCATACATACCCAAAGAGCTACTAATTTCTAATTTATCATGTCACTGTGTGAACAAGTTATATATATTTCTCTGGATTGCTAGCTATAATTATTGTGACTGGTCACTTGAAATGCATTCCTATTCCTTGAGGGAGTGAAATGAGTTTTACTAATTAAAAGAAAAAAAGGCAAATAGTAAAGATTAATAAAAATAACAACTGAAAAATGATGTGCTAAAATATACAAAATCATTGAGATTTGTGAAGATATTGTGTTAACTGTGTACTTAAACAAGGAATAATGTACACTAAAAGAAAAAAAAAAAACAAAATAAACTCATTACATTTATCTATTTCCCTATTCTATTTTTCTAATATATACATGCCTGTGCTTGTTTATATAAATATAAGAATATATGCCTGGTGACTTTTATGCTACAGTTCTGATATAAACTGAAGCTTGTAAATAATTGCATCAGATTGATGAGAAATTAGAAAACATAATCTGTCTATTATTATTATTATTATTATTATTATTATTATTATTATTATTTCTATGTTTATATACAACAACAACTGAGAATCCAACCTTGTCTAAAAGGAGATATACAATGGAAGAATCATTAAAGTTATACCTATGAGAACATTATCTCCACTTTTTACAATAATTTGACAATCCTTTCCAATTTACCAGAGAGGAAAAAATAATCTGCTCCTCCAATTTGTACATACAGATTAAGATAATCCAAATTTGATTTAGCTGAGGTAGATATCCAAAACCAAACTTCAACAATGATTAATTTTCATCAGTTTCTGGGTTTTCTAAGCTGTTAGTTTAGGGTAATAACAAAGAGAATGATGACCATTTTAGATGTGACAGGTTGTTTATAGCCTCAATGGGAGTTTAATGAACAGGTGAAGTGATACCCAAGATAATCTGAATCTAGTTACTGGAGTGCATTGGAATGTATGGCAGTGGGATCCCTCCCCTCCATATCTTGCATCTTACCACAGATCTTACCACAGGTCCCACTTCTCTACTCACTTATTTATTGCTCTGTGGAAATCAGAACTTGAAGCTCTTATTATGAATGTAGGATAATGGATGGGAGATGGAGATCTGCACCGGTCCCAAACCAGCTGGGGGGCACTGTAAACAGCATGGGTGTACATGCAGATCTGGGAATTAAGAAGAGTTCCCTGGTCCTGTATTATACACATGAATGGCAATGTCTCTACAGTGCATGGTCATCCCCAGCATGAACCTGAGCCTAAGCAGGCTTTATGTCTCATTTAATTATGCTAGCAGATAGTAGAAGAAAATTATCTATTTCTCTGTTCATAGTTGTGAGGTTGTAACTCTTGAGTCTGTAAGTCCAGAGCCTACTGCCATTGATATGAATGATGCTGATTATAAGTTAGATTCACAAGAAATGCTCAGCACTGTCCCTGAGACCAAGGCTTATTTATGCTATTAACACAGTGTATCATCCAAGTGGGTATTTGTGTAACTTTTCTTTTCACCTTTTCATTAGAAGATTCCAATGTATTTCATTGTAGATCGGTTTTTGGAATGTATATAATATTTTAGAAAGTATATCATTATCCACTTCTGATAAATTGATATCATCAACATCATACTACATAAAAGAGAATAACAGTGGAAATCGAGGCATGCCATTGAAACTGTCCAGCATTACCTCTTTTATTAAGAGTATTAAGAATAAAAATACTCTTTTAAGGAAAGTACAGTAATTACCAAACTGAAATATGTGTTCATTTTTGTAATCTAATTACCTTCCAACATTTGGAACAGTGACTGCTTCTATCTCTGATTTTTAGATAGCAAGAATAGTTAACATTTTTCCATTCTGAATATTATTTTCAATATTGTTTATGTACCTAAGGAACAACTTAAATAAAATATCTATGTAAATGCATGTGTTTAGATAAGATACCACTATAAAAAAATCACATTTATAGAAACAATCTTCACTGTAGCAGAAAAAATCATTCAGATCTGTAACACTGCAATAACACTATGAAAAAAAGAAAATGTTTATATATGCATATACATCAAATGTAGTATAATACATATAAGAATACACTGTAATGGTTTATGTCCTATATCACTTCAGAATCATGAATCTCAAAATTCCTGAGAATTCTAAGCTGTAATGAATGTTACTTCTTCAGAATCCTTGACAGACAGTAGGAGAAAATGATTTTTATTTTTTAGATTCTATCATCTATCACTACGTTTTATGATCTGAGTGATAATTACAAATAGTTACACTTGTTGGCCTAAAAACATTACCTCTTCTGGCTTTTTAGTGTTAGCCACAACTAGAAGTTCATGAGCCAAATAAAAGGTAAGATAGACCTCATATGAATACAAATGGTTCAAGTAATTCTATTTTACATTTTGTAGGAGAAAATATCCACTAACTCAGGCCAGGATAGAGGAATGGATTACTCATTTTAGAATGAACTCAATCACATCCTAAAAATCTGTGAACTAAAGGTACAATTCTTAAAAAGGTTTAGCCCCTTTTTACTGGAGCAATTGTATCCTTGGATGAATCATGCATACTTTTATCATGAATAAAACTACCTATCCTTAGATGCAGAGTCAACACATTTCTGAGTATCTGAAACTGCCTATCAGTATGCTGCTGTCATAGAATTTATTTCTTGAATTTGTGTCTCTCTTTATGTATTCATTGCATTAGTCTGTGATCAGGGGTTTATTTAAACAAAGCAAGCAACCTTCACTACTGGAAAATTATCCTGAACATAGAAACAAACAAAAAAGAAAGGTAATTTTTTTTTTCATATTACATAAAAGTTTCAAGAATAAAGCATGATGTGTCTTGCAACTGAAAGAGCAGTATTGCCTTTACAATGGAGTAACAGTAACAATCTAATTGAACTGTGCAGCAGGCAAAACAGAAAATCATTAATTATAGTAGTGACTAAAAAGGTGGTCTGGCAGGTAGTGACTTTAGTTAATGTCCAAGGCTAATAGATGAATAACATAGTACAAAGAATCTCTTCTTTGAAATCAGTACATCAGTGGTGAAGCTCAGGACAAAATGCACTAAAAAAAAGAACTCAAAGTAGAGGGTATGTGCAGACTTATGCAGGTCATCAGTGCAAAAGAAGAATTTTATCCCACTGTCTAGCAATATCACTAAATGATATAGCTGGTTGCTGTTACTGGAAGCATTTTGGTATTGTCATGACACCGAAGAGCTACAATTTACAGCCAGCTTCAGGATCACATATTCAGCACTTATTCATGATTAGTTGTTGCTTACCAAATAATGATTTGCCAAAAAGTGCTATGGTTTGACACTCACGACACATTCCTGAAGAAATCTGTAGAATGCTGTCTATATTACATTTTATTTTCCTTGCTGTGAAAAATATGGTTCTGTGTTTTCCAGATATTTTAGCAGACTTTTATAGATAATTTCTTCTCTAGCCTGGACAGGTCTGCTGCTTTTATTGCTAGTTACAATTTACAGCAACAGGTCTGCAATATTTTTCTGCTTGAACTTGGCAGGCCACATCCTGTCCTGTTCACATCCATCTGACCCAAAGAACACTGTTTCGGTAACGCTGTGGGAGATGTTATACACATATCTGCAGCTACATGCAATTTGATTTATTTTGTTACAACTTGTAGTACCTTCTTTATTTTAATGATATCTTGCTTCTATAGTGAAGAAACAGAATTTTCTTTGTTGACTTCATGTCCCCCATTAAAATTCATCTGTTCTGTCTTCCTTTGGTTGTTTATATTCAATTAAGCATAGACGAAAATCTATTTAGTTTGTTTTATACAGTGGCCTACTTTCAGACAGACCTGGTTCAAGAGTTCTGCAGACCTTTTGACAGCTTTCAGTTTGCTACTATGCTATACCCATCCAAGAAAAATCCTAGGATTCAGTTCAAAAATGACAAAGATCTCCTGGAAGGAGTCCAATGGAGGGCCACGAAGATGATAAAGGATGTGGTGCACCTCTCCTTGTGAGGAAAGGCTGAGTAACCTGGGTCTGTTCAGCCTGGGGTAAAGAAGAAAGAGAGAGGATCTTATTCTTGCTTATAAATAATTAAATGGATGTGGGAGGCAAATGGATGAGGCCAGGCCCTTCTCAATGTAGTGAGAGGACAAGGAGTAATGGCCCAGAACTTGTACACAGGAAGTTCCATACAGACATGCAGAAGAACTTATTTACAGTAAGAGTAATGGAGTATTGGAACAAATTGCCCAAAGAAGTTGTGGAGTCTTCTATGGAGATGCTCAAGACCAGCCTAGATGCCTATCTGTGTGACTTATTAAAATGTTCTTTCTATTTTCGTCACTTTCCATGCTTGAAAGGCATTGTGCTGGTGTTTATTTTTAAGCACTCTCAATGAAAAATATGCCTTTCATTTTTATAAGAGTAAAAAACTCCCAAAAATATTTTGCACTGAATGTACCAGGGAATCTGCTTCAGGAGGGGGTTGAGCTTCATGATCTCTTGCAGTCCCTTCCAACCCCTTTTTATTATTCTGTCTGAAAATAAGTAAATCAGCAAAACTTCAGAAAAGCAAGGCATTAGCAATAGTTCAACTATTTGAAAAATTATTCTTTCATTAGTCCCATGTGCTTAATTGTAGGACATAAAAATGTTAACTACAAAACAGTTCTTCATGCAGTTCTTGATTTTTAAGTGGTTGCTCTTTAAACCCTGTCATTTCACATCACAGATTGGCCACAAATTATTATCTGTGAATTTGAGGCATTATTCTTCACAAATGACAAGCGCTTTTGACTCTCTGTAGTATGCTAAGTTTCTGCTTGTGAGCAGAGGGAAATGTTCTAACCTAATTCAGTGATCTGATCTTGCAAATAATTATGTATGTATAGGGTATTACTATGCAAATAACTCAAAATTGTTAATGTGTGTTTGTAGGAATAATTTATGAGAGACCAAGACAGTGTAAAAATGGTCTGTTTTAATAATGGAAACAAATCTAAAAGCAACTGTAAACTGGCTTCAGGAGTGTGTATACAACTGTCTGAAATTTGCTTATGGGGAAACCTGTTTCTTGGTATTTGACTCAAGGTATCTACTCCTCTGAGACACTAGTAAGTGTTGTTTTGTTTCTTTGTGTCAGCTGATAACTCCAGTTGCTACTGGTTCTTTTTCTATTATGTGGTGTTTTCTATACTTATGTGCAGTTTTGAGAGATATCAAAACTGCTGTTGCATACCTTTGTGCATTGTATACCATATTAGAAAACAAGCATTTGCTAGAAGCAATTCTGTTGTAGTTTTGCTATATATTTTCCTCTTTTCTACAATTTTCTCTTTCTTCCTTCATTTTTTTTCCTTTCTTTTTTTTCTTTTACATTTAAATTCACTTGTAAGTCTTTTCAACTAAAAATATTACCTTTTGAAGTTATTCATTATTTCTGGCAATGTAGGAAAGTGTGAATATGATAAAAGCTATCCAAAATGAAAGTTAAAAATGTACTCATTTTGAAACTATAGAGTAGAGTATCTCTTTTGCATAAAGACTGTAGCTTCCTCATACATCTTGTAATTGATATGTAAAACTATTATGATATATTTACTTTTCATATATAGTCTAGTCTTCGTATAACAGCTTTCTCATTTTTTTTCTTTTTAGAAATGAATTTGTATCTATTTAGAGTGGTCATATTTTTAAATGTTTTGTCTTTCTCCAAATACCGCAATATAAAAGAAAAAAAAAAATTACTGTAATTTCCAATACATACAATACATATCAAAGTGTATAAGCTATTTGGGAGACAAATAGATTGACTACATGTGTTTATATTGCTCAAGAATAGTTATAATAATGTGTGCCTTGCATGAGACTTTATTATTCTACATAATACTCCTCATCATACCCATAGAAAATTTGACAGATCTCAGGCTTCAAGAAATTACACAGGATTGAAGGAAGACCTTCAATACTTCTAAGTTTACTCAGGTACCCATTTCATTTCAAATATGATTGAAGGAAGAAGAAAAAGAAAAAGGTATGTAAGCAGTCCTCCTGGACTATCAATTTTTGTCAGTGTATGCCTTTCCTGGTTTTTAAAAACTTATCTGATCTAGATACTTTACCTAAGAACCTCTTAATGTCACGTGGTGATATCTTGTGAGAAATATATGCTCAAACTGTATTGTCCTTCTACCTTTTGTGCTATGGCCAAGTTGTTTAAACACTTCAGCATTTTCTTGGGAAATAGGAAACTGGAGTTCAATTTTCTTCTTTTTTTATTTTTTTTTAAATGACAATAGAAGCCAAAGTTTTCACATTCTTTGTGAATTCTGAAAGCAACATCCTGAAAGAAATTACTTAAATGGATCCTTTCAACCCACAACTTTGAAAGGACGTTCTGAGATTCTTGAAGGAGTAGAAGGTTCAAGGATAAAGACTACCCAATTAATATAGATATTTTAGCTCTCCAGACAGGGACCCTAAAAATGCTCTACTAACACATTCCATCCAGTTCTGCCCATTATGCAATGCCTCATTTTCTTCATAGGAAAATTTTCCCCTCCAGTTACATGAATAGAAAGCAGTCAACTCACTGAGAATTAAGCAGTTAAATCTGGGATTTTTCAGTAAGTAAATTGTAACTGCTTAGTCTTTTCCGCATTGATACCACATTAAAAACTAGTTTTAGCTAGCTTGCATAAGAACTTCTCCATTATGCATTCTCCTCTATCTTTTGTTTCTAGCTAAACATCTAGCAACCCAGTAGTTAACACATAACTCAGCACAGTGTAAAAATTCAAATCTGCATGACCCAGATGCCAATTACAACCAAATAGGAATGTGAGATTTAATCTTAGAGATGCCCTGCATGCAGTCCTGTGACAATGTGGGAGTGAGGAGGGTGGTTCCTTTGAAAAATAAAGATAACTGCTGTCAGATAGCAGTAAGTATATTAGTTCTGGTTTTGCCATATCCTGGGGCTTAGTTGTTTCAGCTGACTCCAGCTGTTTACCACAGCATGTGAAGCATCATGTTCTAGTTTCAATAGATTCTGATTTTGACCTTTGGATGCTTTTCTGCCTCAGGTGTCCTTACTTGCAGTATTTTGGATTCTCTGTCATGTCTGTAATTCTCCAGGCACAGTCTGAAGTCTACGAGTTTGTCTGATCTATGTAACTTTGCCAGACAAATTGTAATTGCTGATCAGGAGTTAAATCAGAGTCTTACATTAATTTCACCTTTTGGCTGTTTTGTTCCAGATTCCTATCATGATCTGATGCTATCAAGGATTCAGTTTGTCCCTGAATTGTTACATTAGTTCTTCACACACGAGCACTTCTATATTTTCTGTTTGCTATGCTCTCTGCTTAGAAACGCATTGCTGATGTTTCATTTCTATGTAATGAGCAACACTTCTCAAAACTCTGTATTATATCTCTGTGGTTAGCCTCCCCTGCCTAAGCCTCATCTACCTGAATGAACTGAGAACTACTACAAACATTAAATGTTTCAACACCAGCTGTTATTATCATTTTTCTTCTGCTTTTTCCAGATGCAATTATGGCTTGCTGAAACAAAATGAATCATTACTTTTTAAACATCTCCTTTCTTTCCGGGAATTTCAGTTTTAACAGGGCTTTTAAATGCTCCATCAGAGATCTCACCAAGATCTACTGATTCTAGGGAACAGATAAATTGATCTTTTTCTCACTAGAATCTCCTGATCTACTGATGGTCCATACCTGAGATTTTGTGAAACTACATTGTAGTTCCCCTTTCTTCTACAAATCCAAATTTATTTAGAGTTATAGTGGGGAGAAACGTGGATCTGCGGGGGTAAGTCAGAGAGGATATGATTCTTCACTGATTACCAGCATTGTGCAATGTCGCATTACACCTTTAGTTTTGTGCATTGTCAATACCTGACATATTGGTGTGACCCTCTGTGAAATACAGTATCTGACACTTACTAGTAGTTCTGATTATGTCATAAGCATAATTTGAGCATAGAACTACTGTATTAACATTCAAGCATGACAATCCCTTTATAAGATTATATCTACAGTTGCTATGCTTCTCTTTACTTCCCACATTCTGCATTATTTCCTACTTTTCATGTGGGATTTACCTTTCATAGATTTTTTTTTCCTCTGGGAATTTTTACTTTGGGAAGTTTTACTGATTCTTACAAGCTTGGGCAAGGCCAAGATGCCAAAGCCCTTCAGCAATCATTTAGCTGTTGATATTAGATAGCTTTGATTATTATTATTATTATTACTATTATTATTATTACTACTACTTCTGTGTTTGTTTCACTTGAGTTTCTTCTTTCTTAGAATGATGACTGATTCTTATATCTCTTATTTATTACTACTTTGTAATTTTTCTTTAAATAACATTTTTTCTCTCTCTGTTTATAATTTTTGTCTATGAAGTGTAATCTTGGGCTGCATAAGATGAGAGGTTGAGGGAGGTGATTCTCTCCTCCACTTTGCTCCTGTGAGGTCACTCTGGAGTACTGCATCCAGGTATGGAGAACCCAGGACAAGTATTATTTGGAGCTGTTAGAGTGGGTGCAGAGGAGAGCCATGAAGATCAGAGGGCTAGAGAACCTTTTCTATGAAGAAAATCTGATTAATTTGGTTTTGTTCAGCTAGGAGATGAAAAGGCTTTGGGGAGACCTCGTTGCATCATTTTAGTATTTAAAAGGAGCTTATAAACAGGAGGGAGGAAGACTTTTTGCACAGACAGCTAGTGATAAGACTAAATCAGGAGAGATTTAGGTTAGATATTAGGAAGCAAATTCTTCACTTAGAAGATGGTGAGACACTGGAACAGATTGTCAAGAGAAGCTGTGTTTGACCCCCATCCCAGGAGGTGTTCAAGGCCAGGTTGGATGAGACCAGCCTGATGTAGTGGGCTGCAGCCTTACCCACAGCAAGGACGCTGAAACTTGTTTGGCTTTACGGTCTTTTTCAACCCAAGCTATCATATGATTCCATGATTCTGTTATAACCTTATTGTACCCAACTTTTTTTGTTTGTTTTTGCTTTGTTTTTTTTTTTTTTTTGCATTCTCAAACCATTCCTATCTGTCACTGAATTGCAGCTAGTGGTCATACTTTCAAGCTTGAATTTGTATTCTGTTTTATGAAGCTGTCTTTCACACAATAAGATTCTTCTTTTCCCTCCCCCCCTCCCTCTACTTTACATTTCTTCAATAATTAAACTTATCCATTACTCTAAAATTCAAAGGCCACAAGGATTCTTCTGGAAATGTCTTATACTTGCAAAACTCCTTTCTTGGTGGCAGATAGTCATTGCTGTTTATTTGCCTGAATAAGTTTTGAATTTGAAAGCTTCAGAAGATTCGAATGACAGAATTTAAAAGGTAAAGATTATTACTATTTCATCTGGAAAACCTGGAATACAAAGTAGGTAAAAGTTGATGAACTTCCTGGTCCAGCTCCATATTAATATCCATGAGATGCCATTGGCATCTGCTGTCAGATCCATGTTGTTCATCTGGAACTCAATATACAAGAAAATTGAGATTTCTTTTCATTAGGAATTTGCTTCTTGTGAAAGAAAAAACCCACCACAACAGTTCATAAAGCAAAACCACAATTGTCTCTACATTTGTTTTTCTTAAATGAAATATGTGTTGTCTATGTATTATATGCATATTCTTGCACTGTCCAGCTCTAACATGAGGTCAATTCCTCTTGATTGCTGCTATGTAGGGAATTGCATCAATAAGACAGACTTGGAATATGCTTATGGAATTGCACTTGAAGGTATAAGATATGAAAAAATGACTCTTCTGGGCATAAGGCCACATTTCTCACTTCAGCCATTGTGTTGTACCTAGAACAATAGGAAAGCGCTTCCTTTATTTCTAGATTTCTCTGGGATACACTTTTATTAGACAGCTTTTAAGATGGTACATGACTGACAGATGTTTAACCACAAGTAGGCTTGTGAACTGCTTTTGAATCTCACAGTTCTTTCGATGAAACGTTTTCAATCAAGGTTTTGCACATAGATTCTTAAAATGGTCTGAACTAAAACGCTAATATGAATTTCAGCACTGATATAAAAATGTGGAGAATAGAGCAGACTTTCAAAGCTTCTGATATAGTCAACCAGGCTCCCGTGAGAAATAAATACAAATCTTAGGTACAATTATTCTGACATGTTGTCTGTTGTAGGGATTTTTATAATGTTGAACATAACAGTATTATTTCAGAATGAAGTAATGCTATATAAGTGTAAAGACTGGGAAACCTACTTACACTAGCTGTTTTACTGTACTGATGGTTACTTGATAAGCTGAATGATTTCTGTCTTTTATTGGGTTAACTAAGATTGCATAGGTTATGTTACTAAAAGAATGACATGGACATAATTACATCTAACATTTGATGACATGGGACATGAATAGAAATGTGGTTTATGTAAAATAAATAAATAAATAAATAGATGATAAGTTCAGTGATGCTGACTGTATGTGTGAAATAATTAACCAAGTAAAAATGCCTGAAATCTGCATGAAGATGGCTTGTTAAGTAATTTTAAGTTATTATTTTCATTTAAGCTGTTGCAGAAGATATCTTACTATGTGTGATCATTAGCATAACAAGCTATGTTTATATCCCCCTATATAAGAAAACACTGTAATTTACCTTATCTTAAACACTGTGATTAAAAATTATTGAGTATGTTGGGGTCTTTTGTTGAGGAGGAGGCAGTCTTGTACTTAAAATGTTAAGCAGTCTAAACAATAGAAAGTTTGGCATCCAGAGTCAAGAGCCAAGAGGCTGGCTGACTTTGGATGAAATATCCTACTTTTTATGAATATTAGGCTGGTAGGTTTGTAACTAAGTTTGCAATCCATTAACTGTCAAAGTGTGAGTCATCTGTAACCTCTATTCCTGTTCTAGATATCCTAGCTACACTGATTAGGTGGTGTATGTAAAGAAAGATCCAATTTATCTAATTATAACATAGATATCTAAAGTAGTAGTTATAAAACGCCTTCTAGAAGTACTATTTTTCACCACTATCTAAAGAAAAGTTTAGAAAGGTAGGTAGATATCTTGTGCAGGATGAAACCTTACTACCTGATTTCTGATGTCATCTCCAATCAAGTGGAAGAAAAGGTTATCAAGAGTAGTCAATATGGATTTACCAATGAGAAAACATGTCCAATCTAGTAGCCTTCTATGATGTCCTGACAGATTGGATAGATAATGGGAGAGCAGTGGATGTTGTGTACCTTGAGTTCAGCAAGGCTTTTGATACTGTTTCCCATAACATTCTTCTAGGTAAGTTTAGCAAATGGCGAGCAGGTCAAGCGAAGTTATCCTCCTCCTCTGCTCTGCCCTCATCTGGAGTACTGTGTCCAGTTCTGGGCTCCCTAGTTCAGAAAAGCCAGGGAACTTCTAGAGAGTCCAGCAGCGGGCTACAGATATGATTAAGGGCCTAGAGCAATGCCCTCATGAGGAAAGGCTGAAAGACCTGGGACTGTTTAGCCGAGAGAGGAGAAGATGAGGGGGAATCTTAACAACACTTGCAAATATCGAAAGGGCAGTTGTCAAGTAAATGGGACCAGGCTGTTTTCAGTGGAGAGACCAATGACAGGATAAAGGGTAACAGGCATAAACTGGAACACAGGATGTTCCAGCTGAGCAGGAGAAACAATCAACACAATCACCAGAATTCCCTTCTAAATTCAATGATTCTGTGATATCGTCTAATAATCTCCCTTGACCTCCTGGCCACTTCTTGTAGTGTGCCCCAGGATTCCATTGGCCTTCATGTCCACAGTACACTGTTGATTCATGGCCAACCTTTTTTCTACCAACATTTCTAGGTTCTTCTCTGAGGAGCTCCTTTCCATTAGGTCATCCCCTAACCTGCACTGGTGCATGTGGTTATTCCTTAGGAATATGATTGTGCACTTGCAGTCTTATAAGGAAAGCAACATTTTTATGAGAATGTTAGCAAAATGGCCACTTAGGTTGTTTAGACTGTTGATTCTCATTAATGCACTGAAGGTTTTAGGTTGGAAGGGAACTCATCAAAGTACTATTCATTTTATAAATAGATCAAGTTGCTCAATACCTGCTCCTCAGGATGGATATTTTACAACCTCCTTAGGCAACTTGTTCCATCCTAGTGCTTAAGCATTTCCATGAGGAAATTTCTTTTCCTTGTATTTAGTGGAAATTATTTTGCTTCAGCTTGTTATCATTGCCTTTTGTTCTTCATGATGCGTCTCTGAAAACTTTGTAATTCACCACTTAGTTGAGGATAGCAATTAGATCCAAGCCTTTGATTTATTTAAATTATTTTCATGCACAAATAGATATGATAATTGGAGAATGCAAAAAGTTAAAGAGGAAGCATAGTTGTAATAAAAATCCTTTTCCCAAGGTTTCAGAAACTGAAGTGGTTTTAGCTAAAGTCAATGGGGTGGAGAGTAGGACATTCTGTACTGTTATACAGCAAACCCTTTGTTCTGTCTTAAGAAGATTTGCTTTATAGAGAGACAAGTGAACCCTTCGTTCTGAAATGTTTCCTTAATAAAAAAAAAATAAAAAATTGAGAACTTCATAATGATTCATTAACAGGTCAAACTAGAACATTCCCTTTCCTTTACAAATGTCTCTGATAATACTGAACTATAAGATAGCTTTTGTCGTGAAAAAAAAAAGAAAAAAATACTATGTAGGAATCTTTCAAGTCTTAAAGCAAAACAAGTTATAAAAATCCCATAATTCTTCAGAAATTATACAACTACTGGGATTTGAGGCCATTATAAATAACCAATTAGGCAATAATTTAAATATTTTTCTTGTTTTCCTTTACAGCCCTGTAAAGAGATATAGATCATACCTTCCAAAATAGCAATTCATTCTTCAAATAATTTCTGCTTATGTTTTATTTTTGGATTTTTTTCATCTTTTACCTCAATATATAACTTATGTAGTTCCTTACTGTTAGCTGACAGTTTTTTTTACCAAACATACGTATAAAATGGGAAATACTGCATGTAA
This sequence comes from Chrysolophus pictus, assembly GCA_037305975.1. Lineage (NCBI taxonomy): Eukaryota > Metazoa > Chordata > Aves > Galliformes > Phasianidae > Chrysolophus > Chrysolophus pictus. The sequence goes on along the minus strand of CM074576.1, from coordinate 33,999,662 downwards.
CAAATTAATGCTTAGAAAAATATTATGAAGACCTGAGCATACGAGAACACCTCCTGTGGAGGATTTCCCAGGACAATTTCTTGATAACATAAGTAGTGAGATAGAAAAAGGATTACAGAATTACAGAATGGTTGAGTTTCAACCCCCCTGCTCAAGTAAAGCCACTTAGAGTATATTGCCCATGACCATGTCCACACAGTTTCCTGTATCACTAATAACTGCCTCTTTCCCTGTGAACTTTAATGTGTGCATTTCTTTTCTTCCTCCCCCCCCCCCCCCCATTTCCTCTTGATGTATTGCTTTCTTTATCTTTCTCTTCTCTCTCTCTCTCTCTCTCTTTATTTTTGGCAACACACATGCAAACACACACATGCAAAAAACGGAGTTCACAGGTCAGGAAAGACATAGCTGGCAAGGGATCAAAGTCAGCATAAAACAGTAAAATTATATTTGAGGCAGCATTATTTCATTGACTTAAATCAAGGCTGTAACTGTTTTTCAGCTTGTCTAGTTGGATTTGAAAAGACTTTCAAATAAGTTATAATTATAGTGAAACGTCCATTTTCTGGGGAGTAGCTGAAATAGAAAGACTGTTAAAAGTTTCAGATTTTTCATTCAAAAGAATAGCTTGTTTTATAATCCTGGTCAATGTGGTCCTTTTAAATAGGCTTTTAGGGAAATAATTCCTTGTTTGTGTTCAAAGAAGTTGTAGGTGAATATTTTTAGTCAAATACGGATTAGAGTGGCACAAAGCTGAACTATTTAAGTATGTTCCACACATACGAGCCGTGTAAATTTTTTATTTATTACAGTGACAAAAGTACATTTGTGACTAAGTGAATTACAGTACCATATACAATTACCAAGGGATTATTGTACTTACAGTATAACAACAATCATTACAAAGAACATTAGTCAGTGGAACATGATACAGTTACTCTGAGAAATGGAATCACATACAGGATTCAAAGAGCTCTGAGATTAGGAAAACAGCTTCTTAAGATTTAAACTGACTAGTGCTGGGGAGAGTAGAAAGGGTCAGTTCAACCTAGGTGTGACTCTGGATATCAACTCAGTCACTCCTAGAATTAACTTGGTCCAAAATATTTTGTAAAGCACTTAAAGGTTGATAAAAGATCTATAGAATGTATGATTATATATATATATCATTGGTTCACATATACACGAACCACTCCATAAAGGAAGTCCATCTCCTATTTTCAAACACTTCTCTCTTTTTCTCTATGTAGAACTGATGAAAAAATGTCAAAATTGAAAAATACATATATCCTTTGCCAAATGAATTCAGAAGATGAGTGACATTACCCGATAAGCTTGGCCTGGTATGTTATATAAATGGAGCTATTAATGTAAATGGTGCTTCATTTATTACTTCATTTTTGTCATGACATTTCTATTTGTCTGGGCAGTGTCAGAGTAGATTTTGCATGATATTCAGTACTTACCACCTGATATAATGACTTTTCTGAATAAAACGTAACAGAATATGTATTAAATTGTCTTTTTAATTCTGAGTTATCCACCTAAGGTTGCTGTCAGTTAGTTGGTCCCAAACATATTTACAGACATGTAAGTAAAGAAGTATCATGCAGCAATGCTAGAGAAAACAGCAATATGATTGCTCTATAAATGGTACACAGTTGGACAGATTGTATTAGAATTCTAAACGCTGAGATTGTCTAACAGAAAAAGTTTTGTGAGTAAAATGTATAGCAGGGATTTTTTTTTAATCTCACATCTTGATTTTCTGATAGCTGGTATTGTTCTCACATGCCTCCAAATTATTAAAAAAGTTGCATCTGTGGCCATGATTGCATCATCCTTTATATACAAAAGTCTGCAAGATATAATTAAATATTTGGTACATTTTTGAAGTGAGAAGTTTTTAAGAGAAAGAAAAGTAGTAAAAAGATATAATATTGATGCAAATTAAACAATATAACTTGAACTGCCAGATTCTTGTCTGAAAGATTTTAACCAAAGATTTAAAAATGAAACACTAGGAGCTGATGGCTACAAACCATTCTTTTTTTTTTTTTTTTTTTTTTTTTTTTTTTTTTTTTTTTAGAAAAATAGATGGAACGTTTGGGATTTACTGACATTTTTGTAGGTACCTATCACTTGGCTGAATAATGACTTAGATCCTACAAATCACAGTGATCAAAATTTAGTACTGCCTTATATTGTATTCTGTCTGTCATTATAGCCCATGATCTACTTTCTCCATTCCTTTTAGTGGCAGATATAGAAAATGTAAAATGGACTACGTGATTTTTGTTTCTATAATAGCACAGAATAGTTCATTTGGAAGACTGCTTTGAAGATCATCTAGTCCTAATGCCTGACCTCTTCTAGGCTAACCAAACATTAAAGAATATTATTATTGACATTGTCCAGCTGTGTCTTGGACACTTGGACACATGTATGGGGCATCAATCATAGGTCTTACCAGCTTGTTCCTGTGTTTGACTAAAGCTTCTAATTCTCTTAGCATATGTACTGCCTCTGTTTACTACTTGGTTAATCCCACCCTATTCTCCTCCCATTTCCTTTTAGCTTTTTCCCTTATGGTATGCTGCTATAATCTCTCATAGTTAACCTTCCCCTCCGGATATCATTCAAACTGCAGAACCAGTTTGTACCAATACATCTCAGGGACTAATTTGCTCAGGGACATGTTTTAGCAGAGGGTTGTTAGTTGCTCAGGGACATAATTTAGTGGAGGGTTGTTGGTTAGGGTAGTATGATTAGGTCATGGTTGGACTTGATGATCTTTAAGGTATTTTCCAACCTCAGTGATTCTATGATTCTGTGATCTACTTATGTTACTCAAAAATGCATGTCTTCATTTCTGCAAGCAGATGTTTATCTTGTATCAGAGCTCAATGGTACCTCTTTGGACCTTTTACAGTTATAACATCTTACTATTATGCAAAACCAACATTTCTTTCCCCACAAAACCAAAAAGTGGATGTGAGCACAATGAGATGGTGGTGTGTTCCAGCAGTGCCAATAGTGATGTGAAAGAAAAACCACATTCCAGATGGAAATACGCAGCTGTCACACAATCAAAGGAAGAGCATCTCAATGAGCTCTTCCCCATGAATCAGTGGATTATGATCAGGGAATAGTGTATGGGGTTGAAATTTGGCTTCAGTGCTTTGGAGTCAATGGTGACAATGTTGTAATGATGCAGTTTGTTCCAGGTGAGTCCCATGAATGCTCATACAGGAACAGAAAGAAGACCATATGCAAGTTTATCAGGACTTATTGAACAAGTATGACAATGAAGGTGACAGTTTTCTGGATCGCATCATTACCAGTGATGAGACGTAGTGATACAACTATAAGCCAGAGTCAAAATGGCAGTCAGTGGAGTGGCAACATGAATTCCCCATCAAAGAAAAAGTTTAAGACACAGCCCTTAGCAGGTAAAGTGATACACACTGTCTTTTGGTTAGGAGAGTGATCCTTCTGGATTCCAGATCAACTCTGACTGCTATGTAGCAATGCTGGCTAAACTGAAGTCTTGCACTTCCCCTGTCAGGCTAGAGAATAAGACAACCTTTCTCTTGCAACATGGTAATCCCAGGAATCATATCAGTCTGAAGACCATAAAGCACATTGCCAGTCTTGGCTGGACTGTCCTACAACACCCACACTTGTAGTTCAGACTTGCTGCCTTCTGTTTGGATAGATAAAAGATACACTGTATGGTCAACATTTTCCTAGGAACGATGCTGTCATAGCATCTGTGAAAAAGTGGATCACATCTGTTGGTGCAGTTCTTTCCAAGTGGAGCATGCAGGCTTTTTTTCATCTTTAATGAAGAAAACTATATGTTTCAAACACAAATAAGGAGGCATATAGATTTCTGGCATACTGATGCCAAAGTATTGGCAAATAATTATTTTGAGTACCATGAGTGAAATATTCCTTTGCCTACGTATATATGATTATTTATTAGTTACATGCGATCCCCTTGTCAGTTTCCAATGTGAATTACACATTCCTTTGTCTCTGTATCTAATTTTCATGATTTCTACAAGGAGTAGGCATCCTAATATCTGGAATTCAGTGGGGCATTACTTAGTCATAAATGTGCTTTCTTTGTAGTGGTTGAAATTCAGACAAAAGGTGAGCCTGGAGATTGTTTCCAGAAACAGACCAGACCTTCTGACCATTCTTCTTGTTTACAAAGTGGTATGTGCATAGACATTTAAGAATTTCTGTGCTCTTTATTTCAAACTATCATACATCATGTCATAAATTTAAAGGCACTTAATTTCCTACAGAATCCTGGGTGAGATCAAAATTATTCTGCATTCTACCAGTACAATACTTCATAAAAGGCATCCTCTAGAAGTTGCCTTTCTGAATTCCTCTTTGCTTTGCTAACTACTTCTAGTAAAGATGATGGGCTTTATATCAGGAATCCTGATTGAAATACAATTTAGTCATTTTGACCTCAATTTTTTATGTTCTGTAACAAGAAGTACAGTGTGATCAAATATACTTTGAAGGTGAACTTCACACTACGCAGATTAGCTTTCTTTAGGGAGATGCTTTCTAAAATCCTGTTTAACCATGTTAAAAAATTAAGTAACCAACAACGAAGAACTTAAAAAATAAGACAATAAAAATGACTTTGAAACCAGAAATACTGAATGTATAAGACAGATGAAATCTTTGAAGATAAGTTGAAGGAAAATATGATTAACACTGATTAAGTAGAATAGTGCCAAGTATATGTCACCACTGAGCCAAAACCATAATTCAAGGCAGAAATTGAACTTCCAAGACTCATGTTAACATTTTACTCTTATGCTTTGTCAAAGTAAGAGGAAAAAAAAAGGAAAAGAAAAAGCAAAAACTGCACAGCGAGAAGTCTGTTGAAAGTTAAATATGGTCATATGTCAACACTTAGCTTAATGACATAATTCTGGCAATAGTTCATTTCTAATGCTGGTAAATTTTAAGGTCAGATACTTTTTATAGGTCAAAGCACAGGCCTGAAAATTTTTTGCAGCACCTACAGTTCCTTAACCTGCATTTTGTTTGTGACTTGCATGGAGATTTGCTCTTAAGCTGATTTGTAGAGACATTTTATACACTAACAATGCAAATCCTTTTCATTATGCACTGCTATGGAAAAAGAAAAAAATGTTCTCCACAGAGCTGTCCTTGATCTTACTTCAAAATGATAAATCTGTTTTCATGCCATTGTTCAGAGTTTATTCCAAGAGCAACAAATTTCCCTTCGGTCCATATGGTATAACCTCTTCACAGAATCTCTACAGCTATTTCTGTTAAAAAATACTGGGCTTGCTTAGGATACAAACTATCAAAAAATAATGATTTTATTATTTCAATTTATGCTCTATAGCACATAATAAAATGAAGGATCTGTGCCCTTGTACTGTAAATAGTAAATAACAACAATGTAAACTTCAAAGATATATAACAAAGACATTATCAGATAGATGGAAGTCCAATAAACATTGTGTAAATTTAAACAAAAATAGTTGATTGGGTCAATTTAGCTTATGTATATATAAAGTTATTAAAAGTTTTACTCGTTTGAATGAACTACAATTTTTTCGCCTTTGTTCTGAATGCATACAATTAAATAAGAGAGAACTGTTGAATGCTAAAATTACTTGAAGTGCTTTCAATCCTCTGAACTGTCACATTTGAAATAGTTACCCTATACTCAGTGGTGCAGGCTTTTTGTTGATTGATGAGGTAAAACAGTTTTGTTATCCATCCATATGTAACTAGCCCAAGATACGTATGCAATTAGTTGCTACAAACTAGATATATATCTGTTAATAAGTAATAATAATAGAATACTTTTACTAACATACTATATATTTTATATATTTATTTTGTTATTCGTATATATATCTATATAAAAATGTATTTTGTTATATGCATTATACGCACTAATATACATTACTATAGTAGTAGCCTTGTTAGCTATCTGCTTGACAAAACATAAATTACAGGTTTAATTAAAGAACAAATTCATTCCCCAAGAAAGAAAAGTGACTAGGGGACACTGAATCTTTATGAATTTAATTATTGGTGTGTTTATCACATTTCATTATTTACCATTCTGATACTGTCTTCAAATTTGAAATATCCTACAGTAAAATTCTGTTACCAGAGCATGTTCTGGTCAGTCCTCTTTACTGTTTTGCTCATCCTTACGACTGCTTATCAGTAAGTCTGAATTGCTCTTTTGACTGATTAATTGTTGTCGACTCCTTTTCTTTTTTTCTTTTTTCTTTTTTTCCTTTTTCTTTTTTCCTTTTTCTTCTTTTTTTTTTCTTGTTTCTTTTTTTCTTTTTTTTTCTTGTTTCTTTTTCCTTTTTCTTTTTTTTCTTTCTTCTTTTTTTCTTCTTTTTTCTTTCTTTTTCTTTTTTTTTTTTTTTGTTTCTTTTTCCTACATCTTTGTTTCAGCAGCCTGTGTGATGTTACTTTAAAACACTTAGTACAATTCATAGAATGCCAAGACCTGTTAAAATGAGAAAACATACTGTGTTGAGAATTTCTGAGTCCTTTCCAGGTATTTTGATTTAGGTGACGCACAGTGTAGAACTGATTATGTGTATCTTTCTATATGTGTATATTTCTATAAATATTAATTAATTAATTAATTAATTAAGGATGAAATACTGTTCCTCACTGTGAGAAATGAACAGTTTCCTATAAATATTCCTTCATCTGCATTTGGTAAGTCGATGAGAACTGCTGCCTGCCTTTGAGTACTATTGCTATTAGTCAGCAAAATTGATGTAAACTGGATGGTACTGTATGTGTGATGATGGTTTTAGTGGCATAACTATTGTCAAACACTTAGAAAATTTATAAGTGTTCTTTTCTTTCCTTCCTTCCTTCCTTCCTTCCTTCCTTCCTTCCTTCCTTCCTTCCTTCCTTCCTTCCTTCCTTCCTTCCTTCCTTCCCTCCTTCCCTTTCCTTTCCTTTCCTTTCCTTTCCTTTCCTTTCCTTTCCTTTCCTTTCCTTTCCTTTCCTTTCCTTTCCTTTCCTTTCCTTTCCTTTCCTTTCCTTTCCTTTCCTTTCCTTTCCTTTCCTTTCCTTTCCTTTCCTTTCCTTTCCTTTCCTTTCCTTTCCTTTCCTTTCCTTTCCTTTCCTTTCCTTTCCTTTCCTTCTTTCCTTCCTTTTTTGATTGTTTGCATTTATTGTGATTACATGATCAAAATTTTCTACTCCCTATCAGATCAAATCTAATAAATAGAGGAATAAATAAATAAATGCAATATAAAGAATTGTCATTCCCCTTTTAAATTATCTAAAGATAATTAAAGTATCAAAGGTCAGAAGCCATGAAACTTATTTTGAATTCCAGTGTATTTTAAATTAATGTTATTCCTTTCTTCCTTTCCCTTCCCTTTCTTCTAATATGCTTGTAATGAGAATTAAAGGCAAATCTGCCATTGTACATTACAGGATGTCAAATCATAAAATATTTCAGGAATTAGATTGATAGTATAGACTGAAGAGAGGAACAACTTTAAAGACTTGAGATTTATGTTTACAGGCTTGTGACACTCAGCACTATAAAAAATTGTAGATTATTCCTTTTTTATTTTATTTTATTCATAAAAGACCAATGATATAATAAATTATTCTTATGTTTAACAAGTATTTAATTAACTTCTCTAAAAAGCTACAAGTCACATTTTGTTAAAACTTCTTTCGTATTCTTAAATATAATTATCTAAAAATTATCAATCATTTTTATTAGTTAATACTTGAAATTGCATGCACATTCAATATAATTATTAACACCAATTCATTTACTGGTTCATTTAACTCTGGCTATGCACAATTATGTGTGACACTTTGAAAAGAAGCACCATTTTCATAATGATACAATCATTATTTTTTTTCTGAAGTCAACAAGGATTTATTCATTTTAATTCTATTGCTTATCTTTTTGCTGTCTAACTTATAAGGACAAGAAAAGCCAGTTGGTGATGGAAAATATAGCTGTTGCAGTCTATATAATTTGCTCTCATAAATTGTTTTTCTTTTTGTACTTTAAGCACAGTAAAAAATGAGAACAAAGTAAAACCATCCATGGAAAGATAAGGCAGAGAACTGCCTCTCAAAAACAAGAAAGTTGGTTTCCTGAGGTGTACTGCAAGCAAACTGGGTTTTGGACTTAATTTGTTAATCAAAAGCAGTGCTGATTATTCTTTTTTTTTTTTTTAAGTAATGTTTTACAACATAAATTCATGAAGAAAATGTTATGAGAAAGTGTTTGGGACTCACTGAACATTACTTCTATGTGTGTTAGAAGAGAATTTGATGAGACGGTTACTAGCATAGAACTTTAGGTAGAAGTGAAGAGTATTTCCTTGTTTTCCTCAGACTGGGGTTTGTGACTGAAGAAGTCACTTAAACTAGATTTCAAAAACACATACTTAGGTTCTTAATGTGTTTCAGAATTCCTTGTATTAGATCTATTAGGAAATACAGATAAAGAAACAGTTTGTGTGAAATCTTAACTTATATTCTGCCTGCTGCTTGAGATATGGGTATCTGAGGGAATTTTAAACTCCAGTATACCTCAGGTACCTAGAGATTTTCCCACATTACACACACACACACACACACACACACACACAAAGCTGAAAGCTAGGAGGTTTAATATTAAGAGGGCTAGAAAGTGATGCATTCTAGATTAAATATTCCTTTATACCAACTAGTAATGGAGGACAAAGCTACAAATGTTACCATTCCTACAATGCAGTCCAAAGTGCAAGAAAACAAACAAACAAACAAACAAACAAACAAAAACATTACAGTATCTATACCTCTCCAAGAATTATTTATTCTATCTACTAAAATGAATCTAACTTCTATATTATCCCCTTAATTCAGTATGTCCAGTCGAACATATTGCTCTTTTGAGGTTGCTTCTCCCCTCCCCTCCCCTCCCCTTTTCTTTTCCATGTGGTTCCTTTCCACCCTGCTCTACTCTACCTCTGCTCTATTCATTTTGCCTGACTTTAAGCAAGCTTTAATTTAGTAGGTCAGAAAATTATGCTAAACTTGTAAACTCCTTACATGAGGTGATTATTGCCATTGGGGTCTTGAGGAATCATCACTAGGTACTGTTTACTATTGTCAGTATCATTTGTGCATTTTTAGCCTTTCTTTAGCTGTTAGATTTGAAAGCAATCATGGCTTTTATACTTAGTGTTTCATTGCATAGTGGCATTTAGATTCAATTTGTGCTTTTTTTTTTTTTGTCTTTTTTTTTTTTTTTTAATTATCATTGCAGTATAGTCTTTTCTGCCTTCTAAAATAACTGTTAATTGTATTGGGCCGTATAATCAATACGCACCAAAAGCTAAGGAAAAAGGTATTTAATTTAATTTAATGCATTAGATTTTAGCAACTTTTTTTTATTTTGTTTTTTACATCAGTGCTGATGAGGATTTAAAAACAAAATAAACAAAGCAAAAACAATAACAAAAAACAACAGCAACAAAATAAAAGTATTTTGCAGTGTATGGATTATGAACAAAAACATAAGAGTGTTGTGAGTTCTAAGACTTGGACAGATGACTTCCATTTTTTAATGTTAAATGCAGGCAGAGTAGTAAATCTTACCTTGCGTACAAACAGTTATTAGACCTTTTTTCTTTTGATTTATAAAGAAAACAGAGATATATTTCACAGCAGAGAAAAGCATTATGTGTTATTAGATACTGCAGAAATTATAATCAAGTTATTCTACCACTTCCCAGCTGCAAGTTCACTAAGAAAAAATAAATGAATTATTCAAACATCTGTTAAAAAGTTCACAGAAGAAAATTTTAAAAAGAAAACTTAAGATCATTTTTGCTACTTCTATATTCAGTCCCCTTGGAACAGAGATGAAGTGGAATTCAATGTCTGTATTTGAAAGCAATCAGCAATTTTCTCATGTGTCTCTTCTTTAAGTCATGCTTTTTGAATACAAAGTGGTAATATTTTAGATCTATATCTATATTCCTTTCCTCCTTGGCTTTTCTGGTAATTGCGCCAAAATGACATCAAGTGAGCTTGCTGTAGGAACTGGTTTGAGAAGTGTAAGAGAATGTTTACTTATGCTTTTTTTTTTCATGGAATAATACATTTAAATAACTCCTCTAATTGTTCTCTGGCTATTGGTGTTCTGGGACATAAATTGTGATCAACTATTTTTTTCTTTCTTTTTTTAGTTTTCTTCAGACTCTAATCTCTTAATTTATATTTTGCATCCACTTTGAGTCTTTAGTAATAGAACATGATTAGGTCTGCAGATATAAGACAAATTGCTGGACTGGCAAGTGCTCTCCTGTTCTGCATCTTATTGCAACTTGGAACACCCTGCAAATATTATGTAGTAATGTTTACTAAAGGCTAATGAAATTTTACTCATGTATCTTGAACTGTTTGGCACTGCAATGAACAGTATCCCATTACTGAACACCTCAGATATTAAATCCACATTTTACCAAGATATTAACTAAATAACTTATTTAATTTTAGCTAAGTAGTTATTGACTTACAAAGGATCCTCACCAGGTTACATTCTTACTTAATGAGGAAATTACTCTAATACTATTGACAGCTGAGCAAAGCTTCCCTTGGGTGAAAACATGAATTCTTTTCCTAAAAAGAAACTGAAAAACAGATGGGCACTTCCAAGGCATACATAGCTTCAAGGAGGATGCTTGAAGGGCTTCTGTTTGCCAGCAACTCTGGTGCTTGTTTACCATGAAAGGATTTTCTGTGTTACCTTGTTTAAATTTATAATTTGGTAATCATCAAATGGCAGCATAAAGATACATTAATTTAGTTGAATTGTGTTAAGCTCTTTAGAGCATATAGACATGAACATTTGACTGAAAATAAAGCAGTGAAAGGGGACAGAACAAATTCAGAGCTATGGGTTTATAGAATCATAGACTCATATAATTGCTCAGGTTGGAAAAGACCTTAAAGATCATCAAGTCCAACCATGACCAAGCCGTACTGCCCTAACTCTAACAACCCTCCACTAAATCATGTCACTGAGCACCACATCCAAATGGTTTTTAAACACATTCAGGGATTGTGACTCAACCACCTCCCTGGGGAGCCTATTCCAGTGCTTAACAACCCTTTCAGTAAAGAAGTTTTTCCTGATATCCAACCCAAACTTACCAACTTGCAAGTTCAGGCTATTTCCCCTTGTCCTGTCACCTGTCTCCAGTGAAAAGAAACTAACCCTGGTCTCACTGTAAGAACCTTTCAGATATTGGAAGAGAGCAATAAGGTCTCGCCTCAGCCTCCTTTTCCCCAGACTGAACAGCATCAGTTCCTTCAGATTCTCTTCATAGGGCATATTCTCCAAGCCCTTCACAACTCTTGCTGCCCTTCTTTGGACCTGCTCCAGCATCTCAGTGTCCTTCTGTACTGAGGTACCCAAAACTGAACACAGTACAGTGGTGAGACCTCACTAATGCTGAGTACAGGGGCAGGATTACTTCCCTAGTCCTGCTCACCACACCATTCCTGATACAAGACAGGAAGTCAGGATGCCATATATTTCTTTGTTTCTGAAACATTTGTATAATAATAATAATAATAATAATAAAATCAAATGCCATGTTCCTGCAGCAGTGGTTGTGTTTGGTATGTAAGACATATTTTTGCAGTGATGTTACTGCATGACGCTAATGGTTTGACTTCAAAATACGTATTTTAAATGTTGGAATTTCTTAATATTACACTGAAGGGTATCTATGAGTAATGAAGACATTAGATTTCTATTCAGAATGCAAATTGAAAGTAACTCCTAAGAAACATTTTTTTTTTTTTTTTAGTACTTGCCTGTCTATATAGTCTAAGAATTATTTAGCTTTGATATTTCTTTATCACCTATATAAAATTTTGTCCTTTTTTAGAGGCAGTGCACATGAAACTAATTTCCAGTGCTTTAATATGTTGATATTTTAATTAAAAGTCTCAGAACACTTATACTTCTTGAATGCATATGTTCCTTAAAAGACTGCATACCCTGAAAAAATACAATATATAGCATTCCCCACATGTGCATTTTAGTTGTTTCTTGAGTAGTTTGCATTTTTTGCAGATGCATTTTGCATCTGTAGAGAATAAAAAGAAAGCTTTCCTAATACTCTGTAGTAAATGATTGATGTGTGGCCACTAAGGTAAAAAAAAATAATAATAATAATAAAAAAAAATAAACCTGTCACAAGAATAACCTTGAGTTATTCTATATGTATGTCTGAAAGGAGAAAATTTTTTCTCTTCAGTAATTTACTTGTTTTTATGTAGGGTATCGTTGCAAGAATAAACTCTGAGAATGTCACCACAAAATGTAATACAAGATTCCTGTGGATTTAACAAGCTCATCATGTAAAGGGTCAAGCTAAGGCATTGCCTATAGCCAAAATCACACAAAAAGTAATGCAGTAATCATTACGTCTAGTTTTCAGACTAAGTCAAGGTACCACATAGCTGAGTTGTGTTAACAGTAGCCTTAGATATAAGTTTTAGAGATACTATCTCTGCTAACTACTGCTTGTTCTGAAAGGAAATAATTTTTAGAAAGTCTAGAAATTATCTCCACTGCTCAAGAGGACTGAATAAGATCCAAAATCTGTGAGTACTTTTCTGACATCCTGCTGCTTATTTCTAAGACTAAACTGTAAAATAAAACTGCCAGGTGTGAAGGGATCCAGATGCTGAGAAAATAACTTTATACTACTCAGAATATTCTAATCAAGGAAGAAAGTAGTCCAGAAGCAGGTATATTTTTTACCTAGTGTCACTTAGGTTTACTTCATAGGATTTAAACAGGAACAATTACAATTGACTATTCTTACCTGCATGATGCAGGCTATAGAATTTCGTCATAAAAGTTCTTAATACACATCCAGAAGAACCAGTGCCTCCATTCTTCAGGTCTTAAAAGTGGTTCAAAAAGTAAAGACGGTTTGTGCAACAGAGGTTCTATAGTATTTTAATCAAATCAATTGAGCATTTTTCCAACTAAATTGTGTTCATAAAGTTCATCATTGCGCTATGTTTCTAGATATGTAATGACGGTATACATTTCCTTTTCAAAGAGGAACTTTTTTAACTAAAAAAAAACAAACAAACATCTCTTTATCATAATATGGATCACAGTTTTCTTTTTATTTTGGTTAACTTGCCCTGAGTTACACTTTCCTCTATCTGGCAAATAAAGTTTTCTATTCCAGAGAACTTTTTTGTTGCATGTAATCTCTAAAATGTTCTATTTTGAGTTTCCTTTATTTTTAAAATTTTATTTTATTTTATTTTATTTTATTTTATTTTATTTTATTTTTGTCTTCTGTACCTGATTACTTGGGATTCCATTTTGCTTTATATTTGCTACTCTCCACAAAATAACTCTATTTACTTTCATGACCCTATGTGTAATATGTTTGCAGATGACATACTGGAACACTTGTTCCCATCTTTGCAATCCTGGGAAGCTGCTTGATGATTTCTGCAATTGCTTGTGATATTCAGGCATGAATGTCTTCAAAATGTGATTTTAGGAGAGAGAAAACTAGTTTCTATTAATTGGTTCTTCAGTGTGTATATCTCAAGTGTAATCCACAGTGGTGTCTGCAAATGGCAGTTATTTTAACACCTTTAGGTAATGACTATGATGTTGATGTTATTGAGCTTTCTTTAGGAGTTCTGATTTGCATTAACTATACTTTTACCAACTCTGCTGTTAAAAAAATCAGGTGAAATCTGTTTTCTCTTTGGTCAGGTCTAAAACCAGAATTTAGAAATATTAAATTCTAGTCAGACACTGATGCTGCCTAGATACACAACTGATTTCCAGCTTGAAAAAAAAAAAAAAAAAAAAAAAAGTCTTATTGTTACTTGGTTCACAGCAATTTAGTAAAGAAATACCCAAGTAAAAACTGTTATGTTCTCAAAATATACTTCATGACACTATCAGTTTTCTCTTAAAAGCAAAACAGAATAATGACAATAAAAGAGCTGGAAGACATTAACAATAGTGGGACACTTTAGCTCAAACAGGCAGCTCTCAGACCCGTATATACAAACCCATTTAGTATAAACTCTGAAGAGCACAGTAGAAAATGGAAGATTAATTTTTACAGAAGGAAAGCAAGTTGAATACAATAAGATCTTGTTTATCTGGCTTAGTAGAAAGAGTGAATGCATTTTGTCTGGACTAGTGATCAGGAAATAGAACCTGAAGCCATTCTTAACAGCATATCTTAACTGGACATTTTATTTTTAATTTATTTTTATTTTTCTGTTGCTATGACATTCATTTTTCAATACATGTCTAATCAAGTTTAGATAAAAGCTAAAGCATCACAAAATCTCCCTGGAGCCTTTTTTTCTCCAAGCTAAACAAGCCCAGTTCTCTCAACCTTTCTTCATAGAAGAGGTGCTCCAGCCCTCCAATAATCTTAGTGGCCCCCCTCTGGACCCATTCCAAGAGCTCTGTATTTTTCTTGTACTGGGAGCCCCACGCCTGGATGCAGTACTCCAGATGGTGCTGTCTTGCTCCAATTTATAGGAGGGAGATGAGGTTCTTTTAATATCTGTATACCCGGTGTGAGATTAAGAAACAACGGTTCATATGTTAGTCCAACCAGTTTATTAGAAATCCTAATTAGGGAGACGGGGAAGGGAAGGAGGGTGATAGAAAAGATAGGAACGAAGCAAGAATGCTGTAAAGCAGGGATAGTCACCACCAGGATCCAGCAGCGGTCCCGTTGCACACCGTTTCGAAGGTCCGAGGCAGAAGCAGCGGGGGGGAGAGCAGCAGCGTGGCCAGCCTTGGGCAGCAAGCAGGCAGCAGGAGGCAGTCGCAGAGCCAATCCGGGGGGGAAGCAGCAGGACTCAGGTAGCAGGCCCAGGAGAGTCCGTCAGTATTCAGGCATCCCGTAGTGAGGAATCTGATGGCAGACATCTTGGTTCTTCTTCAGCATGCAGGTAGAGCACAGAGAAGTCCAGAAGGGAGAGAGTACAGAGCAAGTCCGGGAGGGATAGAGGCAGGTCGTGAGGTTTCTCATGGCAGAAACCTCTTCTTCATGAGGAATCTGTTGCCAGAAAACCTCTGGTTGTTCATGAGGAATCTGTTGCCAGAAAACCTCCTGTTCTTCTTCATGAACGTAGGTCCCCATTTTATCCTTCTCTTTCTGCCTACGTGACATCCCTGGGTGCTTGAGCAAGAGTCATGTTGGTACCCCCTGAGATGGCCATCTTCCTCGAGATAAGCCCACACAAAAGACCGCTTCACGGCCATTAAGCTGCAGCTTATCTCTCTCTCGTTGCCCCTTGCCTTGTCCATCTGTGTCCCTCAGACAAAGGATTTCACAACCCTTGCCCAGGACTTGCCTGAACTTGTTCATCTGTGTCCTCAGCAAGCTTTGAGACAATGGTGTAGAAGAATAATCTCTTACAGGTTCCTCACAAGAGCTGAGTAGAGGGGGACTATCACCTCCCTTTCACTGCTGGCCACCCCTTTTTAAATGGAAGAAGGGTCAGGCAACTCGGAAAGAGTACAGAGAAGTTGTTAAGACATGCAGAGAGAAAATCAGAAAGACAAAAGCCCCGCTTGAACTCAACCTGGCCGCTGGGGTAAAAAAAAAACAAGAAACTCTTTTACAAATACGTCAACAGTAAGAGGAGGACTAAGGAGAATCTCCATTCTTTACTGGATGAGGCTGGGAATGTGACCACTGAGGATAAGGAAAAGGCAGAGGTTCTGAATGCCTTCTTTACATCTGTCTTTAAAGGTCACACAAGTTATCCTCAGGGTACTCCGCTCTCTGACCTAGTAGTCTTGGCTAGGGTGCAGACTGAACCCCGCACGATTTGGGAGGACACAGTCAGAGACCTACTACTCCAGCTGGACTGTCACAAGCCCATGGGACTGAATGAGAGTCTCCTGAGAGTGCTGAGGGAACTGGCAGAAATGATAGCCAAGCTGCTCGCCATTATCTATCAGCGCTCCTTGTTGACTGGTGAGGTCCCAGAAGATTGGAGGCTTGCCAGTGTGACTCCCATCTACAAGAACGGTCATAAGGAGGACCCTGGGAACTACAGGCCTGTTAGCCTGACCTCAGTGCCAGGGAAGGTTATGGAGCAGATTGTTTTGAGGGAGATCAAGCGACATGTGTGGGACAACTGGGGGATCAGGCCTAGCCAGAACAGGTTCATGAAGGGCAGGTCCTGCTTGACCAACCTGATCTCCTTCTATGATCTAGTGACCTGTTTGGTGGACGAGGAAAAGGCTGTTGATGCAGTTCACCTAGACTTCAGCAAACCCTTTGACACTGTCTCCCACAGCATTCTCCTGCAGAAGCTGGCAGGTGGCTTGGACAGGTACACTCTTGGCTGATTAAGGAACTGGCTGGAGGGCTGGGCCCAGAGAGTGGTAGCGAATGGAGCTAAATCCAGCTGGCGACCTGTCGGTGCTGGGGTCTGTCCTCTTCAATATCTTTATTAATGACCTGGATGAGGGCACTGAGTGCACTCTCAATAAGTTTGCAGATGACACCAAGTTGGCTGGAAGTGTGGATCTGCCTGGGGATAGCAAGGCCCTACACAGGGATCTGGACAGGCTGTATAGCTGGACTGAAGCCAATGGGATGAGGTTCAACAAGACCAAATGCCGGGTCCTGCTCTTTGGCCACAGTAACTCCAGGCAGCGCTACAGAGTGGCTGGAAGTGTGTGTAGAGGAAATGGACCTGGAGGTATTGATTGACGCTTGGCTGAGCATGAGCCAGCAGTGTGCCCAGGTGCCCAAGAAGAAGGCCAATGGCATCCTGGATTGCATCAGAAACATTGTTGCCAGCAGGAAGTAATTGTCCCCTGTACTCAGCTCTGGTGAGGATGCGCCTGGAGTACTGTGTCCAGTTTTGGGCCCCTTGTTGCAAGAAAGGCATTGAGGCCCTGGAGCATGCTCAAAGAAGGGCAACAAAGCTGGTGGGGGGTCTGGAGCACAGGCCTTATGAGGAGCAGCTGAAGGAGCTGGGATTGTTCAGTCTGGAGAAGAGGAGGCTCAGGGGAGGCCTTATTGCTCTCTATAAGTACCTGAAGTGAGCTGGGGGTCAGCCTCTTCTCTCGTATAACTAGTGATAGAACTAGAGGGAATGACTTAAGCTGTGCCAGAGGAGATTTAGACTGGACATTAGGAAATACTACTTTTCTGAAAGAATGGTCAGGCAGTGGAATGGCCTGCCCAAGGAGGTGATGGAGTCACTGACCCTGGAGGTGTTCAAGGATGTTGTGTTGAGGGGCATGGTTTAGTGAGGACAATTGGTGATGGTAGGACTGGATGATCTTGAAGGTCTTGGTGACCTTGGTGACCAACCTTGGTGATTCTGTGATTCAGTAATGCAGCCCAGTATATAGTTAGCCTTCAGGGCTGCAAGCACACACTGCTTGCTCATGTCCAGCTTTTCTCATTGAAACTGACCTGTAGAAGTAATCAGATCCAATATCCATTCTCTCGCATTTTAAAACATAAATGCAAATGGGAAAGAAAAAAAAAATCAAAAAAGCACACGTTTTTCTTTGAAATAATATTACATATTTCAAGACAATGTGGAAACATTATTTGGAATTTAGGTTCCCCCCCCCTCCCCCCCGGTAACAGAAGCAATACATAATTATACATAAAACTATTTGGAGATAAAAATAAAAAAGTGGATGTAATGATGCTATGTGTTTTTATAGGTTTTCATCAGCTATGCTAACTCAAATATGCTTTACCATATATCAATTTTAATAGTTATTGTTCAGTAAAATGTGCTTAATATTTCATTATTTCTCACTGTCATTAAACTTTTATACTTGTTTTGTCATCAGGAGGAATTTGGCGTGATGATAATAGTTCCTTCATGGATAATATCTACATAACTAGGAATTCTGGAATAACAGAAGATAATAGATAGAGCAAAACAGTTGTTCTGACAGCCTGATGCTTATTACACGTTACATTATGCCTTTATTTCAGATTTACCTGGTCCATGAACATAAGGCCTATTTGCACCTGGAGTCCAAAGGAAACCTTAGTTTAGTTTTATCCTGAAAAAGGCTCAGTTTATACATTCAGAGACAGACTCTGATGTGAAGCAAAGTGTTGTTATTGAGTAAATTGAGATTAATTTGAGTAAATTTGCTTAAAAAAATGCACTGTTGGTTCAAACTGAATTACTGGTTGTCACACAAGAGTTTATATCTGTGTTAGAGCGGGGACCTGCTCTGCGCTTAAAGATCTAATTGAATTCTTACTCCAGAAATGTGAATTCTTCATTTGAAGTCTTGGGTGAGGTTAAACTCATACTTTTTTACCTGTGAGAAAGTTCTGGACTTTTGTAGCAGTAATGAAGGGACCCATTCTTTCCTCAAACCAAAGATTGAGAATTGAAGAGCTAGAAAACCTCTCCTGGATGCAAATGGACTGGGAACCTAGGTCCTGCTCTTGGCAGAGTGCATATATTTTACATCATAAAGTAAAAATAGATCACTGTCAAATAAAAATACAGTGGAAAGAAAAGCAAAAAAATATAGAAGAAAAATCTAGGAGCTTTTTATTATTTTTTTTTTTCTCCCTGCTTCTGTAGAGCTTGATGCAAGGTCATTCCTGTCTACTGGTTTTCTGGTCCTATGATTCTTCCACTTTTGCCTGACAATGGCCAATTTCAACAAGATGGGAGGAAAGTATTAAAACAGAAAAGGAGAAAGTATGTCCAGATGTGAAAAGAAGATAGTCTAGACTTCGGCAAGGTACATTTAACTATACAATAAGCCAAGTCAAAGAAGATTTTGTGGAGCAATCTGCCAACCGCATTAGAATATTTATATCTATCTATTTATCTACTATCTATAAAAATACACACATACACGTTTAAAGATATCAGAAGCAGTATACCCGCCAAAAATTTTTCATTACTTCATTGCTCATCTTATTTGTGGTGGGTGGTCACATTGTCTTTAGTATGAGATGAACAAATGAATGTAATGATTGTTTTCTAAAGGACACCAAAAGCATCTGTGAAATTAAATATCTTTATGTCTGACTTCTATTTTAGACATGCTATGCTATGCTAAATAATACAGCTCATAAACACACTAATACACATGTTAAAAATGATAATATGAGACTATGATTAAACAGGATATTTGTAGAAGGAAGTCTGTGGTTAAAAGAGTGATAGATTTTCTTTTTTTTAAGTGTACCTGTCATCTTGTTGAAACACCATACATCTGTTTATAGGTGCTATCAACTAGATTCTTAACCACTGATCCTTAAAGAGAAAAAGTTATCAGTGAGTAAGAGGATTTCATGACCAGGTTAAAGGGTGAAAAAAAAAAAAAAAAAAAATCACTTAAATAGTCACTTAGTAAAGTGGAAAAGTAATATAATTAACCCAAAAGGTTGGATCCATGTTGCTTAAATACTCTTATATAATAAATCTAGGATACGGGATGAAAAGCAAGATTATTAAGTTTGGTTTTATTATATCACTTTTATTATTATCACTTTTCATCTTAATCAAAACTTATACTGACTTAATATGCACAAAGATTTCACAGTAAGGAGCAGCAACTAAAATGACAGATGAAGTTCAATGACAATAAATGCAAAATAATGCCCAGAAATAGAAAAATCAACCTTGTGCTTGGAATCGTGAATAGATACAAGATCAGGTATAAATACTCTAGAAAGAAGCTCTTAGACCATTTTAAATATCAGTTAGTAAATTGATGATCAAAAATAGAAGTTTATAAAGAGGGCAAACAATAAGAAAGATAATTGAATTATTACAGTAGATATTTATACAGTGCATCTACCTAGATTACTACAATATAGTCCTCACTCTTTCTTTTCAGCAATGACACTGTAAGTATTCAAAATAAAAAATGATTGACTGAAGTGATACAATGCAAACACATGAAATCAAAACTAATATAATTAGGTAAAAGAATTTCATATAATACAAAATTAAATCAGAATTCATTTTCATAGGATGTTCTGCTTTCTACAAATATAACTGAATTCTGCACAAAGAGTTAAAAATTCTTGGAGAAAAATCTACAGGCAATATGAAATCCAAGATACAATGCAATCGTTTGCTTAGGAAGTCTTTGAAAATGAAACTGCAGGAATTTTTGAAGCCTTGTGGGAGAGAAGAATTGCTTTACTCTTTCCCTATTTTCTTATATCTTTCCCAAAATCATCTTTACTGGTCTCAGTTAGAGGCAGAACATTAGCCAAAATAGACCATTGACCTGACCCATTCTTTCATTCTCGTGTACTCTTTCTCTTGAGAAAATATTCCAGTGATGTCATTTCTTTTATTTCTTACCTTTTTTTTTTTTTTTTTTTTGTCTGTCTTCTAGTAGCTGTTCTGTTTGATAACAGCCATCATAAAAAGTTACCAAACATACAAATGTGTAGTAGTTTTCATAAATAACTAAGACTCTTATCATGGGAATGATATCAAATCAAAGCAAATAGCTATTCTGTAATTAAAATTCAGATTCCATTGTCTGTAAGTGACATAAGGAATCAGAGCCATTGTTTTAAAGGGAACTACCTACAAATATCATATGTATATTAAATACACAAGCTGTAGATGTTATTTATTACACATTGTGTTGAATTTAATTTTTTTCATATTATATTGATTTTATATGCAATCACTTCACTTTGGATAGTGTCCAAACTTTCTAGGCATTTCAAAATCAAGAAGCACCTGTAATGGTGTACTGCTTTCTGCACTGGGGCACATCCTTAAAAAGAAAAAATGGAAAAGAAGCCAAAGGTATTAAACATGGAACTTAGATAAAATATAAGTGTAGAAGTCTACATCTGAATCCCTAAATCTTTTATCTTTGGCATAGTTCTACAGAAGCTTTAAATATTCCTGGACATATCTTCCAGAAGACTATTTTGATTTGGGAAACACTGTTTACATACCATTTGAAAAATCTCCTTCCTATTGGCTTTTGATTTAATTAACTTATTTGTCATTTCAAAAAGTTCCATAATTTTATTTTAATTAACAGATTTTTTTTTTTGCCTTGAAAAATATTATTTCCTTAACTTTTATATAGCAGAGATGCCACACAAGAATGATGTTAAAAAAGAACTATCTCAGGCTCACATTTGGATGCTGTGAGCAAAATGAAGAGATTCTTGAAGTTAGCACATGCTGGTAGATTTACAGCTCTGCTGTAATTGGTGAAACAATTGACAAAACATGTTTATACAGGACTTGTGAAAAAAAAGGATATTTGCTTTGTGTTCTCAGTACTTAGAAGATTTCTTTTTCTTCTTTCTTTTTCATTATAGCCAAAAATAGAAATTGATGAGTTTTACAAATGTGAAGGCTCTATGATAAATAATTTTTCAGTGTTGATTCTTAGCTGTACCAGCGGTAAGTAGAATTTCCTCAGTTGTAGTAACACCATCTTGAGACACTTTTGTGAAAATACGAGTTACCTGAAGGACTACATAGGGTAGGAATAGGAATACTGGCATATATAGACTCTGTCAGAAAAATTTACAATTAATATAATTATCAGTGGAATCATTCAGTAACAGTAGAATTTTATTCAAAATATTTCCCATATTACTCACCAGGCTACAGAAGAAGGTGTGTTTTCTTAGAAAACAATTTGTGAAAGGAAAAAAAAAAAAATCACACAGATCTAGTGTTTCCTCGTTTCCTGTTTTGCTCTGCTTTGCACAGTAGAAATCTCATCAGAAATGCTCCTGACCCAGCTCCCTTTGAAAACTATTTTGTCATCCTTCGGCTCCTTAAAGGAAAAGATGAAAGTGAAAATACGGATGTGTTTCTAATGAGGATAATGAAAGTTGAAAGGCAAGTGCAGACACTGGAGGAAAAATAAATTGTGGATACTGATAGATGCTCAGTAGGAAAAAGTGCAAATTGTAAGTCTGTAATATGACAACGAAAGGAAACACTTTACTGAAGAACAAAGATTCTGGCAAACAGTGCTGAAAGCAGACACTTGAGATTTCACTGGGAATCTGTGGTCAGATTCAACAGCAGAATCAACACCATATAAACTTCTTGTGAGTTTCTTTGACATAATATTTTGTATGCCACTGAGAGCTGATATGTCTAGTACACAGAATATTTCTAACACCAGCCTAATATTGTAGTACTAATGGCATGGAACTTTGCCATTAGTCTTTTAAAGTGATTAAATTATTAAATTATTTCTGGAAAAATCAGTCTCTCTCTCTCTCCTTCTCTCCTTTCCCATTCTTAATATGTTACTTAGGTATTTGTAAATTCTGATTTTCTTACAGTCTCATTTGGCTATTTTGCAGTGAACTTTCTTGAACAAGGATAGGTATTTATCTGATAAATGATGATGATACAAAGCTATTCCTGAAGCTAATTCCTCATCTTCTTAGACTGGGTTTAATAAAGAGACTGATAGTTTATTGGCTGGAGATGATTTTTATGATTGTTTATGTCTGTGTTGCTTTTGCTATCTTATGTTTTTCCCTCTTCTTGTGATTAGTCTTTAGAACTTCTGCTATATATATTGATAGATACTTTACATTAGTCCAACATAGATCTTTTGATGTTCGATCATACTGAATATTAAATATTTGGACTATGTCGTGAAATCCTCTGAATGCAATAGATTTTTCACTGTCCTGAGTGTAATATAAACTATTAATTATGTACTGTCTTTCTTTCTTCTTTTATCAAGCTGTGGACTTTATAGTGAAATTATCTCTTGTTGTCTTACTCTAGAAAATGCACAATGAGCTTGATGAAAGAAAACACATTTTATAACCATGGTAACTGTCAGTAACATCTGTAATCTCTCTCATTTCTCCATGAATATTGTCCAAAATTATGTGTTGATTTTTTTTTTTTTTTTTTTTTTTTTTTTTTTTTTTTTTTGGTGCAAATGGATAAAAAGGAAAAATCAGTGGTGGGCATAATGTTAAATCACATATGGCTAAGCATTTAGGAAACTCTGGCACGAATAGACTTGCAGGCAGTAAAAAATATTAAGATTCAAATGAATTTGTCAGAGATAGACTATGCCTTTCCATAAAATTGTTTTGTCTATGTAAATGCCTCTGCAAATAGCTTACTGTTACCTCTAATGGTATTTTGTGAAGAACATTGATTTGTATAGTTCTTTTCAATTGCTTTTTTTTTTTTTTTAAGAGTATCTGATACTTCTTTGTCAAACTTCATCCATCTGCCCAAAAATCTGTTAATATTTTGTGAAGAGAACAGTCTCTGTGACATGATCCTGTCAGATTCTTTTGGAATGTAAGGGCAGTGATAGCTGAGAAAATCAAGAGTTTCTACTTATTACTTCAGAGATGCTAAATATATTTAGAATAACAAATCAGTAACACAAGACTCTACAGTAAAAAATGTGTTAGTGCTACTGTGGTTGCAATGCTCTATTCAATTTAAATTCAAAGACAGACATTTAAAACTTTTCTCAATGGTCTCACTTTTAAGCTAAATATAAACACTGACTTGTTTTTAATACCATGTTGAATCTGATCTTGTAACGAGTAAACATTCTGTAAGCTTTATCGTAAAAATAATTTTAAGAAGTATTTCTGGTATACAGGTCAAACTCTTCCTAATAATTTTGTTGAACTATTTCACTGCATCAGCCATTCTTCTCAATGTCTCCATCTCAGGATTCTTGACTACACCTTTCCCAAATTCAGGGGATTTCAAATGTAACTGGAGTTCACATATATTATGAGATCTGTTTACAGATGCAATGTCTCCTGTCACTTCAAATCTGATTTTTTGACATCCAATTATAGAATCATAGAATGTGTAGGAAGGAGCCTTAAAAATTATGTAATTCCAACTTCCTGTGCTGATGGGCGCCATTCAACCTGGCCTTGAACACTTACAGGGATGGGATGTCCACAGAATCTCTGGGCAATGCATTCCCATGCCTCACCATCCTCTGAATAAAAAAATTTCCCTCTCACATCTAACCTAGTTATCCCCTCTTTTAGTTTAAAGCCATTCCTCTTTGTCCTACCATTATAAGCCCATGTAAAAAGTTAGTCTCCCTTCTAATTATAAACTCCCTGGAAGGTCTCAAAGAAGTCTCTCCAGACTTTTCTCTTCTCCAAGCTGAAGAAGCCCAACTCTCTCAACCCTTCTTCACAGGAGAAGTGTTCCAGCCCTCTGATCATCAATGCAGAAGTAGATCTCTAATCTCTGCAGCTGAAGTTGATCTCCTATACAACACAGATCTGATTTGAAGAGGCCAACCTCACTGGCAGAAAAAAATAAATTATTTGTTTCTTGAAAATACAAAGATTGATTGTAAGCCTCTTGTCTTCAGAGGCTGTTTGGAGGAATAAAGTGAATGCTGTTGAGTAACATTTACTTTTTATGGAAGCTGAACTTTATATTATGGACCACACCATAAAGCCCTCTGGAGAGACTCTGATCAACAAGCTCCTGGAGCATTAGGATGTTTGTTTCATCTGTATCTTTTATGGATATGTGATTTTAGTTAGAAAACAAACATACAAAAGGTGCGTCTCTCCCTGTTTTCAGATATTCTATGGCTCTTTAGCAGCCTGGGATTACAATCTTGTCACAAGTGAGTTGCCATGCTGTGTTCTCTTATTTTCCTGCACGCAGCTGAGAACTCCTGTAGGAAAGAAGACATAATGCCAACACTCCTTTTTCATTGCATGCGCTGTCTGGCAGTCAGAAGAGTGGTCTCCTCTTTCAACTACCTGGCTCAGAGTGGGAACTATTATCTCTATGACTTATGTTACCTGGTTGCAGATTGTCTGTGCCTTTCTCTATCCTTTCTGCACGATGAATTAAATCTGCATGTACAGCATATGATCTGTGATCTTTTGGGCAGAGTTAGAAAACCATCTCATATCCCTCCTGGAAATACTGTGGAAATACACCTTCTTGTTCTAAAGAATTCTAAAATGCATCCTATTTAACTGCAAGCCTTTGGAATATATGCAGTCAGAAAGATAAGGGGAGAGGTAGAACAAACCAGGCTCTTAAAACATGCTGGATTTCAAAACATATCAGAAATGGGGTCATTCTATTGATAAGCTGTTTAAAAATCTTCTAAACGAATGCTACTATTTTGAGAGTATAATCATATCAAAGAGAACATATATTGTGAAACTGTGAACATAACATGGCTCCTGATTTTTAAGATGATTCAATAATTGTGAAGCTACTCAGTGCAACTCGAACTTCATTATATAACATGAGAAAGGTTTTTATTCTTTGAAGTGAGTCAGATTTCCATAGATATGTTATGAGAATGTTCTTCAAAGGACTGTGTGTATGGATGTGTAAATTAGTATTTATTTGTCAATAAATGATATGTTGCCGTCTCTAAATTTAAAAAAAAAAAAAAAAAAAAAAAAAAGTGACTAAACAGCAAAGATTCATGGTTTCTAATTTTTTATTATTATTTAGTTGTAATAGTATGAACATGATGATTTCTTCCTATTTTGACATTAAGTGCAAAACCTATGCACCTACTCTCTTTTCTTAGCAAACCTGAAGATTACAAATAAGAATCTTCAGATTCTTTTATAAGTAATTATCTGGGAGAAGGAGGTCAGTCTCTGAGAAAAACAGAAAAAACATATTGAGAAATCTCCAAAAATCATGAGCTGACAGTCCTGAGATACTATTTAAGTATTAAAGTATTCTTCATAGGTTTTGCTGGAGCAACATTAAGATGTTCTCATGCATTTATAATGATTCTCTATGTACAGCTCTTTATGTGCAGCTTTTTTGTAATGTATTTAGATGGCCTCCATACAATTAATTTTTGTGATGGAAGTGAAATGCATCTCATACTTTAAATTCTGTTGAGTTTTTGTCCCCTTTATTTTCTCCTATGTATTTCTTCTACACTTATTTAAAATATCTGAGCTTCTGTTTTCTTACATTGAACTGCCTTAGAAACAGAATCATTTTTCCAAAAGTAGCAATGTTCTTATGTTGGTTTTTGAATGTAGTGATGTCTTATTCTCATGACTTAACATGCCATTTTCTCCACATCATTATAAAAAATGTTATTTAAACAAAAACATAAACCAAACCAAAACAAAAAAGCAACAAATGGCTTGAAATTCTGAATGAATTGTTACCTTTTTTGTGTATGTTACTCTGAAAAACCATGTCAGAGTATATAAAGATACTCACCTAGTAAAGTTAATGAAAAAAGTCTCAATT
Organism: Chrysolophus pictus; assembly: GCA_037305975.1. Lineage (NCBI taxonomy): Eukaryota > Metazoa > Chordata > Aves > Galliformes > Phasianidae > Chrysolophus > Chrysolophus pictus. Next base: position 33,973,319 of record CM074576.1, on the reverse strand, counting down.
TGATCATGGGATTACATTATCAGGAGAGTAGAAAAACTGCATACTTAAAGCTATGATAACTGGACATAACTAGGCTTTTTGAGTATCTGGATAAAGATAAAAATACACAAATACATAACTTTCTAAGATTTTGAAATTTATATTCATTGCCATTATTATCCAGTACATGTTTGTAGACTCCTGTGTATCCACTGATGTAATCCACATTAGGTTTACTTCTTGAATAATTATTTTCAAATAAAAGAAAACTCTGGAAAAGATACTTTCAATTCATGACCATATAGTATGTGGTTTTTTTTTCTATTCAGAAGCTATTAGCTTATTGTATTTCTACATTCTAGTTGCATGAACTGTCCCCAGACTAATCAAACACATTCTAGATACCTGACAGGGAAAAAAAAAAAAAGAAAAGGAAAAAAAAATAGTCAAAAACAAGTATTATAGCAAGATAGTACTGCAGCCTACATAGCTTTAAGCCAGAAGGCCCAGAAGGCTCACAATCATCTAATTAATATGGAAAACATCTAATAGAAAGCCAGCAAACATGTAATACCAGAAAGAGAAGCATATCACAGAAAAGACAGAAAAATAAAGTGCTTTTTGCAGCAAATTTCAGAAAACTGAAAACATAACACAATTAGACACATCAGGGAGAGGCAATGAATAAGAGACCATTTCACTAGTGATGGTAAAGTCCACACAGCTTGTATGCTGTATTGGAACAGAGCTTGAATGAAACTAAAATATCTGCCTGCTGGCATTAGGCATCAGAGAGCAATGAACTGGCCTACTACATACAACTCAGTACAGTAGACACCTGTAAAAGGAGTCCAGTTTGCTAAACTCAGCAATGCTGAGTAGCCATTGCTGGGTGGAGAGGTGGCATTTCTGGCTTTTGCTTAATTACTGCTTTTTAGTTCAAATTGACATATTTTTATTTCCAAGGGCAGTGAGTGTCATTTTGCTCAAACCTTACAGCAAAGGCACTGAAGAAAGTGAAGGTTCTGTGTTTCTTTTAGAATTTCTCATGCAGAACATGAAATTTATTGCAACTAGAGCCATTAAAATACATTCCTCTTTATGTCAAGAACCAACAGGACCTGCAAAAGAAAATCTGTTCGTGATGCTGCCCAAAACAAAACCATACATGCAATTTTCCAAGATTTAATGCTGATTTAGTGAAAGTCTCTACTGAATATCTGTTTAAGGGAGCAACTCCATGAATATGATATGGGGAGAGAAGATAGAAACTGACTTAAATTCAGAAGAGGAAATCAGGAATTGATATGAATGCGTAATCTTAGGAATGCAACACTATGTATAATCTTAGGAATGTCCAAAACTTCTAATGGCGGTGTTTAGTACAAACATTTGATGGAAGTCTGGCCTTAAGGGCAAATTAAAATAATATTTTATTAGTTCCTCCCAGGCTTAGAAAAAAAGATTCTAAAAACATGCATGAGAAATAAATAAGTTCATCTTCATTACCCTGTTCCTCCTTTCTATCTAAAAGGATATGTAAGTTGCTGAATTCCCCTCATGATACAGCAAACTACAGGCAAGCCTATTTTAAAGATGTTGAGTTAGCTTCCGTGTGGCAGAATACTTTATGTCCATTCTTTTCAAAACCAGGAATCATACTTATTCTTCTCTTCAGGATTGAAATGAACTCTAATACAGACGTTCTCATATAAAACTATGTTAGAGCATTAGATAGAGTTGCTACAGATTGTGTCATATAATGTCTATTTCACTAATAAAACATATGTCTATTTTGACCTTTCTGGGTACTGATAGCAGGCACTCCTATGTCACAGGAAGAGTGGGTTTAAAGATATATAAAAACTCTTTGTTTTCAGTAGATGCAGTCTGATCTGTAAAACCCAAATTGTTTTTTTTAATTTATTTTTTAAAAAAATTTTGGGCAAATTTTAAAATTTTATTCAAATATGAATTTTCCAAATCTGCCTGTTCTTTGATGTCTGATTACAATTAAATGTTCTTCTCCCACCAAGAGAAAGCTACAGTTACTTCTGTAATAGGTTCAGGGTTTTTTTTTGTATCACATTCGTCTTGAGCTTCTCCAATTAGAAATGTGATGATGAATTCAAATGCAGTCTATCCATCCCCTCATCTTCTCTCAAAGGATAAAACCATACGTGTAGTGGAGTGATTTTTTATTGATCTATTTATGTTTGATGTGTGAACTGTGCTACAGGGGTTAATAGCAGAGCTGTACTCTATTTGTCATCAGAAAATTAGATGGTGAAATTATCTGTAAATTTCTGAATTATCTCGGAACTGCTATTGTGAACAAGCAGTTATCTGTGGGGAAAAAATAATAAAGCCCTACCAGTTCTTTTTATTAATTCTTCCTTTCTTTTTTTTTTTTTTAACACAGAAATGTATACTGTTGAAAAATATACATGTTCTGAAAATATATGGGAAGACTGAAATATCTGAATACTTGAATGATTAAACTGCACCTGTGGAAACAGTGTTTTGAAAACCTTTATTCTGAGACATATTAACTACTGTACCACAGAAGATAGCTCTTCCAGGAACAAGCTAATACAGTGCCAGAAAATCAGCTTTTATAACATTGTCAAAGTATTCCCAACTACAACACAGTTTTAGAAAAATATACTGGCATGAACATCAGAATACACCCGAATTTCAAGATTTTTTTTATTATTACCTATGCTTTCTATAGCGGTTAACATTATTTTAATAAGGCAAATCTTCCAGTATCCTGTCATGGAATGTTCTCCTGATAATGAACTGCAAGATTTAAGTTATTTTCAAGTACTCTTGTAAAATGGAACTAGTGCAGGTACCCTAGAAATAGTTCAAATTGTGGAAAGGGATACAGCAAGTCACTCTTCCCGAGGATGTTTTTCTTAACTGAATGGCACTACAACTTTACACTTGCCACACCGCACTGAGATGAAAGCCGGTAGCCATTCTTGCACTATCCAGTGTTTCAGGGACATATTATATTGTGTGATATTTTTAGTCAGGTGTTTCTGACACTTGTTATAATTCCTTTTTATAATATTAGGAGATGAAGGTCTGAATTTTCAAAGTACATACATGCCTTGCTCCATTAAAATCAGTGGAGATGGATGTATGAATTCTAAGTTTCTTGTGCTAATCCATTTACTCGACACAGATGGAAAATCTGTAGAAGAATGGGAAACCAAAACTGGAAAGACCATGCATAGATAAGAACTGTAAGCCTTGTTTATCTAGACCTAAAAAAATGTAATTCAGATTCGTTTGCAGTTGCCATCTCCCAGTCTGTGAGATTACTTTCTAAGCTTTTCTCAAACTAGATTATTTCACCCCCAAACCATGAGGAGTGGACAGAGCCTTAGATGATGTATTTTGTCTAAACCACCTTTTGGAGGCTAGTTTCTGATGAACAAATTTTAAGAAGGCAAATAATGCTGCTGGGAGAAGTGCAAGCATCTGCAAAGCACAGTGACAGTATTGGAAGTCTGATGCAAATTCCAAACTGCACAAGTTTACAAGTACAATTATTCCAAGATAATTCAAAATCTATTTTTTCCTCATCTGTGGAATGGTGAATTGCACACTACAAAATGAAATCTGGTACATTGTCTCTTTGTTCTAAGCTGATGTTCAAATATGTGGATTAAAATCATTCTTCTTTGGGGCACAAGTATTGGGAAATCAGTCAAGTTATTCTGTTTGTGGTAACATGCTAAGGCTATGATGCTTAATGTAACTGAATTAGAAGGTGGAAAGGAGGAGAAATTATGCGAAATAAACCGGAAAGACATCCAGAGTATTACTTTATGAGTTACTCTTCTGGGAAGCGGGTTTATCAGTGGTGATACTTCTTTCAGGCAAATTGATGGGGGGAGGGTTAATAATGGGTCTGGATGCAGCTGGATGCTATTGCCAGTAACATCACATACCTCTGCATTACAGTATGCTGGCACCAATGACTCTTTCTGATAAAACAGTGTTCTTTTCTTTTGTGTTTTGTAGACTTTTTTTTTTTTTTTTTTTTAGTATATACAATAAATTATCTCCTGGGAAAAAAATGAGAGCAACTACAGTGTACACAGAATTGAGCCAAACACCACTGGGAGTACTCTACACAGTAAATTATCCAAATAACATGTTGGGTGTTTTTATTTATTTACTCATAAGGTTTTTTGTTTGTTTGTTTGTTTTTTGTTTTTGTTTTTTTTTTTTTAAGAAACTTTGGATTTGATTTACTGTCAGCTGTCTCACCAACCTGAAGTTAACAGTAAGGCGATGTGTACAGATCCTATCATTGGGTTAATTAAAATTAGGTAACTGAAGAAAAAATCTAAGTGTCAGATAAATAACAGGATATTTCATTACAAAAAATTTAATTAAAACAATTTAATTAGTGACAATTATTAATAGATAATCTTCAAGGTTCATACTTCATAGTTTTCAATAGAAAATACAAAGAGTTTTTTACCTGTGAAAACAGTGCCTTTGAGGTTTTCTATTGTGAAACAATAATTTCTTTAATTTTTATGATCATTAGTTGTCATTAAATTATATTTGTATCTGTACTCATACAATTAAGTCCTTAATATTATTTACAACTACACCTTACCTGAAAGGTAATGCTGCAGCAGAATGGCTCCTTAACCTTTCTCCAAAGGATTTCCCTTGTAACTGCATAGAAAATCTGTGAGCTGAGGGACTCACAACACTATAATGATTTTATTTTTTTTTCATTAAAAAAATTCAATACACTTGGGAAATTTTCCACTATTTTGTTTCAAATTTCAGTTAGTCTATGCATAGAAAAGCATTGGTATTGCAACCTAGGAAAAATATACAAGTATATAAAGAACAGTCTTGAACCCAAAGAACTGTGAATTCCATTGGCTTATGATTTGAGACCAAATTCATAGCAGAGGCATAAGAGAAAGATGCCCTTTGGCAAGGCAGAGACCGAGTTACTAATGGGCTTCTGGAAACATACAAATTAGTCAACAAACGTTAAATAGAGCTGCAGGCTCTCAAAGAATATGTATCAAACACATTGGTATGCATCTAGTCTTGTAATCATGATATGCCTGTCATTTTAGATCACTTCTGCAGTGTTCATTGTTTATCTGATTAAAAAAAAAAAAAAAAAAAAAAAGAAAGAAAAAAAAAAGAAAGAAAGAAAAGGAAAAAAAAAGAGAGAGAAGAAACTCCAAATCTATACTAATCTTGCCTTTTAGGTGTATTTACTAATCTTTGCATTCCAGGAAGTTTGACATGTGACAGCAATTTTAAGGTATGTTTCTTATGCATAAAGTGAATGAAAAATATTTTTCCCATTTTGCAAGGTACTTGAAATGTCTAAAGTCCATCTAGATGAAGAAATCGAAATTACTAATAAAAATAAGCAGTGGTAAATATGTGCAAGGAGGAATAAAATAATGGTATTAAAGCAATAACGGTTAAATATTGTTATGCCACATGCTTTCAATTTCTTTATCACAGTTCCATGTAATTTTGGGTAATGCATCTAAATCCTTTCTGCAAAAGGACTAGACTCCTACCACATTTGACCACTGCTGAGTTTTGAAGATTGGAAAGGAAATATAATGTTTTGTATTTTGAAATTTATCCCCAGCTAGTGCATGGATTTGATCTTCATGCCTCATTTTCTTGCTCATAAATAGGAGTAATATCACCATATTCTCTAATTGGACAATCACTGAAATAACTGTTTTCACATCTATGCAGTGCAGGGATACCCTAGTTTTGCACTTCTTAGAGCAGCCCATGAAGAATTAATACTAGTTCCTATTTAGAAACAAGGTTAGAGCTGTATGAAGTAAGTAGAGTCTTGGTTCACACACAAAATAATGAGGGTAAAAGGAAATATTGATCATCATATTGATCATTAAAGTGAGCATCGTACTTTCATAGTTCGGTGCAATACCAAGGTTCTGTGGACAAGATGTTATGTAATGGTATGATTAGAGATTATATCATCATACGTATGTATGAGGGATTGTAGAAGTAATCTCAAACCTGACATTTTTGAGTTAATGAGCACTCAATCTAACAAGTCTTTTAAACTTATTTTTGGAGGTGTAATATTCATAGGCAATGCTTAAATATTCATGTAAATGATGAACTAAAGAGAAGGAGAATTTGAGAGGTATTTAATTATATTTGTTATCGGTATGTCCCTAAATGGGCATCTTCCAATAGAACAGTGCAATGACATTTAAGTCAAGGTATTATAGCATTAAATCTCACAGTGATGAATTAGATTCCCCTTCTCTTTGGGGTCAAAGGCTATTACAATATATGGAAAGAAGAATTTTTTCAATTATATCTACTCAAAATTTTTCTTGTGACTACTGAAATACTGACAAACATTCAGGAGTTGAATCCACCTTGATAAAATTCAGTATTTCAGATTAGAAACAGTGATTCAGCAGAAACTCATGGTCATTAGCTAACAATTCATTGATAGTGTGGTATCAATATGGGAAAGAGTGGAAAAAAGGAGACCATGTGCCAATTACTGGCAAATGCTGCTGTCCTTTTAACAGTCACATAAAAACATGATAACACTGAAGTGGACAGAGAAACTAAGAATGAATGTTTCGCATGTCTTTTGATTATATAAGAACTGGAGGGACATTCTTTTCATCATTTAATGTAATTTCAGTTAAAGCAATAATAATATAAGGAAATTCAATTGTAAAGTTATATTTTTAAAGCACTCTTTTTCCTCCTTTCCTTGTGTTAGATGTAATTATAGACATATTTGCTTCTGTACAAAAAAAATATATATATTGATATGCTTGCTGGACATGCTCAAGATTGCAATAGCACCAAATTATCTTGATAGCATGTGTGGTTGCTATCAAAGAATGCACATTTCTCCCACAGATATAATTGTATTCCAGTAGTGGAACCAGCACAAAGTGGATCAGAAAATACGTAAAGTAGATGCTCCACTGTCAACGGTTTATGGGCTGGTTCAGCCCGATTCCATGACTAGTGGGGCAGAGGGATTTTGCAAAATCCGTGCCTCTGGATAAGGGAAACCAAAAGGGGACCCCAAAATAATTTAAAAAAAAGCAGCTATGATCTGAGGAGAAACAAACTAATTTACTTAGTGTAGTATCGGAATGCAAGATAACACACCATAATACAATATAATTAGAATTGAAGCAAATAAATCAAATATAATGATAGAGAGAATGTCCAAAAGGTGGATAGGCCTCACCATAACACTAAGGCGAGATGCGCAGTCCAGTTGAGCAGCAGGAAGATGGGAGAAGAACCGACAAAGAAGAGCAGACAAAGAAGAATGGACAAAGAAGAGCGGATGAAAAAGAGTGCATCAGGTGACCTTGCCAGGAGTTATATCTCCTCTCTGTGACCACAAAATCCCCTGGGGAATGTCGTTCTTCTTCTCTTCTGGGCAGGTACCCAGAACTTGAATATTAAGAGTTAAACTCCCAGTGCCCTACATGATGTTATGATGTGGAATACCGAAAACCAAAAATCACAGATCCATGACATCCACAATACATTATCATACATGTTTACTTCATGTACATATAAGCTTTAAAGCACAAAATTTGAATGAGAAATTTTTTAATTGCTTTCTCTTAGTTCTCAATCTAGATTTCAAATGTGTAAGAAAGTCCTTTCTTAATTAGCAAAATTTTAGGCATGTACTCAAGTAACATTGATTTTAATTGGATTCAGGCATGTGCTCATAATCAGTTAATCAGTGTTCTTTACTAGTTTGGAGCTAAATGAAAGTTTGTTACGTTACAGATTTGGAAATCTTCAATATTATGGACGAAATTCTACTCAACAAACTCTTCACGATGCTTCAATTAGGTAGAAGGGCAATATAATTTTTTTTTATTTTTAAATCATGGATATGCAAAATTATGTTTGTGTGTTTAAAAATACTTCAAGCAATGGCTTTTCAACAGATGCTGGTCTATTTTGTTAAAATAAAGTCAGTAATATCGGTAATATATGTTGAAATGAATAATGAAGACCAAAGTAAATAGGGATTAAAATAAAGATACTTGGGACACCCAATTAATTTTATCTCTGCTATGTTGTAATTACCAATGAATATAAAGATATTAAAGACTGTGAATCTGTGTCCTTGTAAAGAACTGTACCATTTACCTCACTTTATTGACAGTTAAACAATGTATTGATTTACTGTGGGCAACCTTGGACTTCCTCATCCAATATGCACACATTTAAAAACAAAATTTCCTGCTGTAATTGCCTTTTCTGATATCCTTACCTATTCTGATGAGTATTGAACTGGCGCCAAATTGCAGGTAGTGTCACTGACAAGTATTGCATTTAGAAGGGCTGATTTAACAAATTAGCAAAGTATCAGGCTGGTTGTGGCAGTAACAGCACCACTAGGAGGATCTTAAGGCATTATTAGACTTTCTAAATCTTTCTCGTAATCGTATTTCCTTTTTTTTTTTTTAATTAGCTCACTCATTCAATGTAATCTCTTTTTAGAACTCTCTTCTTAAAACTAGTTCTGTTTCTCCTTCTGGAAGTCAAGCAGTAAACTAGAAATATTCTCTGATTTTGGTTCCTTATTTTTTGGTACATACTTGTGTTAATGACTTATTCAGTTTCTTCCAGTACTTAATGTTTGTATCCTGGGAAGAGTGAAAAGCTGCAATAATTATGAAAGTATATAATTGGTCTTTGTTTGCTGTCAGTTTTTCTGCTAGATCTGTCCATGCCAAATGTAAAGATGGAAGCAGGAGAAAGAAAAACTTATCTAGAAAATGCATCCCAAATTCAATTAGAAATGAGTAGTGCGATAGAAATTAGCATTGAAGTGAATAAATTCCAAGCTTTGGCACACTGAAGGTCTGAATACCAGGTGCAAAGTGATAATATATGCAAAGGTTGATTACTCATAAGTAACAGCCAAGATGTTGGTAAAACAACCAAGATATCTATTGAAAAGTGAGTGAGATGGTTTAACTAACTGATCTGCGCAATGCCTTCAGGGAGAGGATTGCAGGAGTGTGACATATTATTCTTTTACATCATTGTCTCAAAGCTTGCTGGGACACAGATGAACAAGTCCAAGCAAGTCCTGGACAAGGGTTGAGAAAGCCTTTGTCTGGAGAACACTGATGGACAAGTCCTGGGCAATGGTTGCAAAATCCCTTGTCTGAGGGACACAGATGGACAAGGCTGGGGGCAACGAGAGAGAGATAAGCCGCAGATTAATGACCAGGAAGCAGTCTTTTGTGTGGACTTATCTCAGGGAAGATGGCCATCTCAGGGGGTACTCACATGACTCTTGCTCAAGCACCCAGGGATGTCACGTAGGCTGGCAGAAGAAGGATAAAAAGGGGACCTATAACCATGAGATTTAGGTTTTCTGGCAAGATTCCTCATGAAGAAGAAGAGGTTTCTGACATGAGAAACCTGCCTCTCTCCCTCCTGGACTTGCTCTGTGCTCTACCATGATGCTGAAGAAGAACCAATTTGTCTGCCATCAGATCCCTCACTACAGAATTCCCGCATGCTGACGGACTCTCCTGGGCCTGCTACCTGAGTCCTGCTGCTTCCTCCTGGATTGGCTCTGCAACTTCTTCTTGCTACCTGCTTGCTGCCCAAGGCCGGCCACGCTGCTGCTCTCCCCCCTGCTGCTTTTGCCTCGGACCTTCAAAACGGCGTGCAACGGGACCGCTGCTGGATCCTGGTGGTGACTATCCCCGCTTTACAGCATTCTTGCTTCTTTCCTATCTTTTCTATCGCCCTCCTTCCCATCCCTGTCTCCCTGATTAGGATTTATAATAAACTGGTTGGACCAACATTTGAACTGTTGTTTCTTAATCTCATGCCGGGTATACAGATATTAAAAGAACCTAATTTTCCTCCTATAAATTGGAGCGAGATAAGGAGTCACGAATAAATATAGTAGCAGTGAAATCCAGGGGAGTCTGGAGAGAAACAGATGCTTGTGTAAGACTGGAAAATTGATGAAGGGGCAAGAATAGATGGACAGGCTTCTATAACCTTTTCAAGGTCAATGGGAATAGGAAATGGACAGCTAAATTATAGATGTCTATTCACAGAATACAGTCTGATGAATTGAGAAAAAAAAATCCATAGAAGAAAGAAAGCAGTGATTGGTGTTGCAGAACAGGAGACTGTAGAAACAGCAATTGAGAAGGCAACTTATGTGAATATACAATTCCTCCAGCAGTAGCATATTTTTTTAAATATCATTGAAAAAGTCTCAGTAAGTCATATAAACCTGCTTAAATTAGATTCCTTACAGTCAGTGCATAAGTCTTTGTATAATTCATGCAATATATACAAACTTTGTAGAAGGATTCACCTTGGGAAGGGTGACAAACACATTTTGGAGGTCAAAATAAGGATTAGAGAAAAGACTATCTTTGAATTTCATGTGATTGATTTTAGATGAGTGCAGAGCATTGCACTTAGAAAGGAGAAATAAGACACACGCATTTTAAATAGGTTAGAGTTGGACTGAAATAGGTACAAGGCTTATCTCAAAATGAATATAAGGAATCAGTGTGATCCTGTTGCAAAACAGGAAAATTTGAAATGAATTAACATGATTGCTGGTTGTAATACATAGGAGGCATTTTTTTTCTCTCTTTTCCTGGCTTTAGTGGAACCTTGGCAGGAAAACTACGGTTAAGAGCAGATAAGTTGGAAAGTGGTAAGAATAATACAGATTTTAGGAAAAAAGAAAAAAAAAAAGAACTACAAAGAAAAAAGATTTAGATATATGCATTTCTTCAGTCTAATAGATAGGAGAACGAGGGATAGGAGGTAGCAAAGCTTTCTTCCATTAGGTAATAAGCAAGTATAATGAGGTTAGGGACTGATTGTTCTCTATGACCATAAAGTCTAAGACAGAGAGAAACCAGGTGAATGTTCAGCAAGGATATGCAGTTTGGATATGGGTTTTTGAAAGCCAAGAATTAGGGAAGCAATACAATAAGATGCCTGGACTGGCTTTTTTCTTTTTCTGTAAAAAACTACAAAAATTTTCTTCTGAAATTTATCTAAGTGGTTTTTATCCAACTTGTGTACAGGTATGATTCGATGATATCTTCAGTAAGATTCTAAGATTCTGTCCTCAAATGATAAATTTGCCAGCAACAGAAATTTTCTACTCAACCAGAAATCACAGATGCTATGAATAAGGATGTTCTATGGAGAATTCCTCCAGTGATTAATGATTTCTTTGTAAATATGAATGAAAATAACCTGACAATGTGAATGACATTCATTGATTATGATAAAGATACTGATTAGTATTAGAGAAAGAAAGATGCTGTGCTGAAAGGGACCCAAGAATAACAAAACTCTGTAGTTTCTGAGAAACACAAGTGGTTTGGGCTGTGGTTGATGCAGAGGGGAAAGAAAGGACAGCCCAGAGCAATGCTTCTTATGTGCAGTGTACTAATGGTAGATTTATACAAAAGCATCAAAAGGGTCCAGTACTGTCTGAGGATGTAGTGTGTGATCTTGAAACAGACAAAAGTCTTACTTCTATTCCAAGTCTGCAGCTAAGGTGGAGTGCAGTATCTCACAAAGAGCATAACGAAAGTTCAGGTTCAAACAGACCATGAAAAGGGAGTTTGGGAATGAGTTTGAGGCTTAGAGGCGAAGGAGGAACACCTCTAGTGTTCTGCCAAAATGCATTCAATTCTGACTTAAAAACAAAACAAACAAACAAAAAACCCTAAAACAGTGCATTTCTACTACTCACTGCAAAGGAAATCTGTAGTCCTTTCTTTCAGGCTTGCAAATTCCCTTTGAATGACCAAGTCCCTTTGCAAAACAGAGAGTGGAAAGCAACTGAGATGTCTCAATTTCTAATTTTCATTTATTTTACCAGTGAGAAAACCTATTGTTTCATCAGGATCAAGTGAATATTACAATTATTATTAATAATTATTCTATTTTTTCTTCAAATGCCATTTTCTTATGGGTTTCTACAACTCTATCCTCTGTAACATATGCTCTGACCTGTCCTTTTGGATACTGCTCTATTAGAAATGATAACATTTACAGTTGCATTTAGAACGAGAAAAATAAGATTAAAACAGAAAAGGAAGACTTTTTTAAATAGAAGTAAAAATGAACAAAATTTGCAGAAAACAGCAAGGCTGAAGAGATGAGAAATCACAGGAAGGAAATCAACGCACTACATCCTTCTACTGCATTACTTTGTATTAGCATTTTTGCTTCTCTATTAAAGTGCATTAAGAATGACGACACAAAAGAATGGGGATTACTTACATGGAAAATGCAACCAAGTGTGGTCAAAGAAATTGTTCTGTGGGTTCACTGTGATTGCAGCAGTCAGGAACGAAATCTGAGAAATGAGGAAAACGTTACTATTGTGTCAATAAATGTAATTAAGTCTAAGGTGCCCATTTTATTCTGAATCCCTCTTTCCTGTTTGCTAATGTCTTTCTCAGAAATTTACCTTTCCAGATGATGCATTTCATATTAATTCTTTTCTAGTTCATTCTGTAGTACATTTCCATTAGACATGAAAAAAAAAAAAAACACATCAGTTTCTAGCACTAAGAATGAATTAATTGAAGGAAAAATATGTTAGGTATGCTATGTCCTAGTTCTTGAAACTCCAATTGAATTTTCATGATAACTTTAAACTACCTAAAAGGTAAGGTTATGTCTGCATGCTTGCTTGCTTGTTTGATTTTATTACAGGCCTATTTATACCTTGTTATGCTCTGCTAACTCAAAAATTGGTTGTTATAAAAAGTTAACTTTGGTATGTGAATGGTGGTCTTTTCCTAGAATGTGTGAGTGGTAGGGAAAGCCTCTAAAGGTAAGATGGATGTGTTGCTCAGAAGGTGCTGTATAAGGGTCCTGGGCACAGGTGCTATACTGCAGTTTAGCTGAGGAGGTTCAGATTCATCTGAGAGTACCTGCCTCCTATTGCCAACCCCCAGGAGAAGATCCCTGACAGTGTGGCAGGGAGTGGTAGTAGCTTGGCCACCCCAAGTCTTGGGAGATGCTGTCAGCAATGGCTCACCTGGCCTGTGTCCAGATGTAGTCCTGTTTCCTCACGGTGCTCACACTGTATGTATTGGCTTCGTCCTTATGATTCTTCCCGATGATCCCAGGGCTCTATCACTAGACCTGATCCTGAAACTACCTATGCATACTGGGGAAGTCTAGTGCCCAGGGCTATGACTGCTTCTGCTGCCCTGCTTCTGACGGAGGTTGTGGGATGGGTCCTGACTGCCAGACCCTGTGCTGATGGCCCTGTGGGAAGGCCCCACTGGTCCTGGTGCCTAGGGAGGCTCCAGCCCATACGGTGAGACAGCACTCTGGGAACTCTTGGATCCTGTGGACTTAAGGTCTGAATACTATTGAAGACAGGGTGGACAAGATATTGAACAGAAGAAGAGACTTTTCGGGGTGGCTGAAGGACACAGCCTTTACAAAACAGCAGCGTAGGGCTTGACAACAGAAACTCTACCTAGGATGGGGGACTTGTGAGTGCTTTTGAGGTTTGTATTTGACAAGGCTACCTAACCATTCCCACACTTCCTATTAAGTAGGACTTGAGCACAAACCACTCATTTCACTCATTTTAGCTGGTGCACAAGAGAACCTAGACCCTTGTCTATGTGGCAGCTGCACTGCTCACTGATGGTGGCTCCCGCTAACTGTGGTTCCAGGGCTGGCATGGGCCCTTGATATTCACATGGTTAGTCCTGCTGCTGGGGACGATGTGTTTGCAAATATTAAACTAATGTGATCGCTAATGGCATCCCAGTTGGAGAATAGCTGGAAGTCCTTAAACACGGAAAAGGCTCTAAGGGTCTTGGTTATCTCATAGAAAGTAATGACTTCATCTCATCTCATTGTACTTAAGCAGTAATTTTTCCATTAACAACTTAAATTGCAGTCACTGAGATGACAAATGAACACCAAAATTGTGCAGAACTGTGATGAAATAAACAGAACCATAAGGAATCATTTAGGATATAGCTGTCTTCAAAGGGTATAACAAATTTGTATAACAGTGTTCTTAGAGAAAAATCTAGTATGAAGCAAAGCAAATGCATACAACCTAGTTAATTTTTTAATTCATTACAATACTTCTTTCTTATAAACAGCTTGGAAAGTTATTGATTATACAAACAAAAAAAACAAAAAAATCAAAGTTGATTTTCATCTGGCAAGTACTCTGGCCCTAAATCAAATGTTGAATCTGAGGCAGCAATGTGCATATCAGCCTCAGGTCATGTCCTTAATGCTCAGTGAAAGGGAAACCTGTTTCTCATTCAGTGATTGCTTGGCTATAATAAACTGCTAACATTTTTTAATTTGATACTTTACATACTCATTAAACTCTGGTATCATATAGCAGGGCAGAAGGTTTGACTTTTTCCCCAGGAGCAATTTTCTCCTGAAGCCTGAATGTTTCATTGCTGTACTGTAATTTAAAGGGTTATGGAGGTTTGGTGGAAAAAAATTACACTGTTTATGAAAACAGCCAAAACCAAAGGCAAACTTAAAACAACTTTAGTGCAGCTTTAGTGCATATATTGCTCACTGGCTGCAAATCACATAGAAGAGGACAAGTTATGAACTTTGTATTTAAACTATCACAGTCTTTATCTGCATAGAAGGGAAAAGAAAGGCAGAGGACAACTATCTTAAAAACTGATTAATTTTGATATTTATTTCCACATATATACAGAAGAAAAAAAGAAAAGAAGCCCCCACACAGCCATGTTAGATTTATTTACTCAGTAAGAGAATGCAGAAAAAGTACCGATCAAAGTGCCTATCACAGCTAATCCAATATAGGAAAATAAAACAGGCAGTTAGGCATCAAGGTATAAGCTTTCAGGGTTCCTTCTGATTGTATTTCCACATGAGTCAGAGGGGGTTGGATCAGACATTAAAGTTGTGTTAAATCATCCATTAAAAAGGGAAAATATTAAAGAATCTAGGTCAATAATTAGAAAGAACATTCAAATTAATTAAATAGAACAATGGGATACAATAGGTTATACTATATTGAACCAGGAATGCCTGTCGCATTGCATAATAATATGAGCCAAAACATAAACTAAACTAAAGAAATGGAGATTTCGATTAGATGTCAGTTGGAAATTTTTCACAGAGATGATGGTAAGGTGCTGGAACAGGCTGAACAAGGGAGGTTGTGGTTGCCCTGTCTCTGGAGGTGTTCAAGTTCAAGTTGGATGCGGCCCTTAGTCACCTGACCTAGTACTTGATCAACTGGTTGGCACAATTTGGAACTAGGTGATCTTTGAGGTCCCTTCCTACCCAAAACTTTCTATGATTTTATTATTCTATTATTAGTATAAAGTATCACTGCATTTGCAACAGTTCTTATCTTGGATATATTGATTCATGATGGTATATAATTTGTGGTGAGAATAAAGCTGAGATTTACCACAAAAAAAGCCCCTTATTTCCCCATTGTCTGCTGCTTCTTACCTCAACCCACATAGTTGCCCCTTAAAAAAATTTACATGCAGTGATGATATCAATCTGTTGTCTGTTATTGTGTTTTGTTTTTAATATTTGATACTTTTTGTTTGAATTCACAGTGTAGCAATACTTGAGACCTAATGTCTACCATCAGCCACTTTACATGTATTTCTTTTCTTTTCTTTTCTTTTCTTTTCTTTTCTTTTCTTTTCTTTTCTTTTCTTTTCTTTTCTTTTCTTTTCTTTTCTTTTCTTTTCTTTTCTTTTCTTTTCTTTTCTTTCCTTTCCTTTCCTTTCCTTTCCTTTCCTTTCCTTTCCTTTCCTTTCCTTTCCTTTCCTTTCCTTTCCTTTCCTTTCCTTTCCTTTCCTTTCCTTTCCTTTCCTTTCCTTTTTCCTTTCCTTTTTCCTTTCCTTTTTCCTTTCCTTTTTCCTTTCCTTTTTCCTTTCATCAGGAAAGCTCATGCAAACTGACAATCTTTATGGTAGGTAAAAAGTATGTATTTTTGATCCACACCAAGACAATGTGAATGCGATGATGCCTATATATTTTCTGATTAAAAAAATGATGGCTTCTACCACAGACAGTGTGCTAATGGCTTTTGGAGAGAGGGATATTGAGTTTTATTAAAGTTTAGTCAGAATAAAAAATGTATCTTTAAAATAGCAGAAGACCAAAACTACAGAAAAGTAGATGCTACTTCCCGGCATTAAAAATAAGCAAGCACTGTACATATATGATTCTCTTTTACAGAATGTCACAGCATAAAATCTGGAGTCAGCATAGTCACAGTACGATTCAAACTCAAAATTATAGGGGAAGGAAATAAAGGAAATAAGTGATTGAAAAATAGAGACCTCATCAGGTGCTGATATGAATGTAAAACAGAGGAAAGGAAAAGAATTGTGAAGAATGTAAGGGAATATAAGTCAAAGGCACTTTGACTTGAAAAAGATCCAGAGCAAAGAGATGGAAAGAAACATCCAGCAGGGAAAGACAAACTTTTTTTTTTTTTTTTTTTTTTGAAGCTACGTTTTCGTGTAGGTTCATGGTTATGATTAAGGTTAAAAATGCACTTCCATTTGTGAAGAAAGGAAATTAGACAGGTATGCAGAATCAGATTTATGATCTCTTTAGCCCACAACCAACTCCAATAGTAGGCACCAGTTGTTGATACAAAATTGCAAGAACACTGTAGGAATTAATTTTTGCATAGGCTGCTTCCCAGCAAATGCCAGATTTCCTAAAAGATAGGTATTATTTCAACATTGAAGCTCATACTGCTTTATTTTATCCATAAGTTCCAGGTGTTCATGCTTTTCTTAAAAGCATCCAATCTTTCTTTGAATCTTTTTAAGCTATTTGCCTCAAACAACATCAAATTTTAGCATGCTTGAGAGGGGTGTCTACTGATTTGTCCTCTGGACACCTCCATTTTTCCCAGCTGAAAAAAAAGAGATGGATTTGTTACAACTGCTCTCTCAATCTTTGAGTACTTCAGTTGGTACCCAATGTTAGTAATGATGATTCTGGTAATAAATTATGCTTTTTTTTTTTCTTTCTTAAATATATATATACATCTACATTATTTTTTTAACTCAGAATAGGAAGACTTTTGTGCAATTTTTCCAGCTGTATCCACATTGGTTTCCAACATGGAATATTTAAGAGTGCATAAACAGAATTACATCTGTAAGAAATAAACTAAAATTTATCCAAATGCTATATAGCAGTCAGTTAAAGGGTCAAGACTAGAGTTAGTCTGAAGTTAATCTCCAACAAAATGCATATGGTATGACATCAAATTCCCAGCACTAACTGCTTCACTTGATATGCTTCCATTGCCTAAGACTGTTTTGTTTTGTTTTGTGTGATTTATTGTTTCTTGAACTCTTCAACTCTGTGACCCATTCATAACCCAGTGGGAGAAAGGCAAATTATCAGTAGATTTAGGGGGTTATATTAGGCACAAATGCATTCTCTGTGAATCTGTGAGGAACTGGAATTTATGGTGAATGTAAGGTGATGAAATTCAATGAATGATAGAGAGGGAGCATTGATAGGTAAAGATGCAGAACGATTGAATCTCCCTTGAGAAGATGAAAGGAGAGTTCAATAATTGGGAACAGCAAAGACCCATTTAGAGGGCAGAGAGAGAAATAAGTAGTTAAAATAGTATAGTAGTTTTCAAATCTTCAGTTCAGCTCCAATGCACTGAGGAAGTGACCTGAGAACTTAAAAAGAATGGAGTGCAATTACTGTTTTTTGAAATTCACGAAGGCCTTTATATTTGGTAACTCTTGTATATAAAGAGTTTATAAAATAATAGTTTATATCCTTTTGACACAAAATCTAGACTTCTTGTACTGATTTCTGGTGTTCACAGACCTATTCTGCATGCATGGTAAGGTACTAGGACTACACACTGTAGTGTTATTCACATATGCAAAGTCCCATTGACTTAATAGGCAGCAGAGAGTATGGTTTAATGTATCTGTAATCCACATATTAAAGCTCTCTAAATATGATTCGACATGACAGTCCATAACACCTCAGAGCTTTAACATTCTGTTGTTTCTGTGACATATAAGCCACAAATTATAGCATTGGACTGTCTCATGAAATTCTATTTGTAATCCATATTCTTTGTTACATGTATTATACAGATACATATGCATATATATTAGTGAATTTATAAAATGTTTCATTATCTATCCACACAGGATGGGAATTCAGATAATTCCTTCCAGTCTTTAGTTACCCCTGCTGTGCCTATGCGTTGAAATTAAGTAACTTCGAAGGGCTGTAGAATGTGTCTATACCATCAGCAGGGGAGTAAAAAGGGAAACATATATGGGAGGACTAATACTTAAAAGCTGCCAACTCCACTGGGTAAAAATGTCCAGTGATCCATTACATGCCATCCTCCTGTCATCCTCCTATGTTCTCATTAAGCTCTCACTAAGTATGATAATTCGCTACTCCTTAGCTTGAAGGGAGGATCCTGGAGGTTTGAAAGCTGATCCTCTGGAAAGTATGGTGGATGTCAGTGCCACAAAGTTGACAGATCTGTTGGATACTGAACACAGTAGCAGCTGCACTCTCCATTACAAAGACCCCTTTCTTGCGCAAAAAGGGGAGATGGCAGCTTTTGGGGAGTGTTAGCTGTAAATTTCTAAGAAACTAAAAGTACCTGAAATGACCATTACGGACCGCTAGGGGAAGTAGCATCTATGCTGGACTTCGGTGGCAAGACTGATAATTAGCTTTAAGAGAAAAATGCACAGTTCAGACGGTCTGATGTCATCTATGTGTGCT
This sequence comes from Chrysolophus pictus, assembly GCA_037305975.1. Lineage (NCBI taxonomy): Eukaryota > Metazoa > Chordata > Aves > Galliformes > Phasianidae > Chrysolophus > Chrysolophus pictus. Next base: position 33,954,458 of record CM074576.1, on the reverse strand, counting down.
AGAATTTGTTCTCCTGCACAGTGAAGCATGGTGCTTAATGGTGTGTGCTTCGGGTGTTTAACTAGGCATGTGGTGATTTTTCATCAGTGATAGTATTAGCAAGCAAGCAGTATCTGCTAAGGGTAGAAGTCAGCTTTGAAAACAGCCCCAGATAGCCAGCTTTGTATCCCCAAGGGACTGTTTTCTTGAATCTAGAAATGAAGGAAGGAGTGTGTAGCAGTAGAATGCAAGGAGCAAGGGAATTTCTAAGTAAAAAAATCCTTTTTTGAATTATAATTGAAAATCAGTTATATACATACATTTACACACACACATATATATATTACCTTTTAGAATAATTTGAGATCCTTCCTGATTTTAGAGGTCTCCTAATTTTATGAAGATGCAGTCCTGTCATTTCAGGTCAGGGATAGAGAAGACTCAAGAGAACATAATTTTAATAACCTTAGCAGATCATACATTTACATCTTTAAGCCCTCCTCTATTCACACTGCCATCCAATCGTTGGATCAATCTTATGTTCTTAATTTAATATGCTTTGTCTTTTCTACAAGGAGTGAAAGAGCCTGTCTAAATGATTAGATCACTATAAAGAAAAGGTCTTTTAGTGTTCTTTCTATCCAGCTTATCATGTGGAGAAATATAATAATCGTCATTATGCAGTATTCCTTTCTCTGGGCCTGATCGTGTTCCACAAATAGGAAATGCTCATATTCATTTGCATAGCTTCCCAGTTTGCCTGCTGCTTTTCCAGGGGGATCTGTCCCAAGCTGTTTCAAAACCTTTAATTGACCACTGATATTAGTCTGCTTTTTCCATTGTTGTACGTATTTGTGAACCATCTGAGATTTTTTATGATAGTTTTTAAACATTTATCTCCCTGTTTGTTTGCCATTGCCCAAGCAACATGTTTGCCGAGTCTTTTCCTTATGAAAATGCACACCAGAGACTGTTCCTTTCAACAACTTCTAATTAGGCTGCTGAGGTTGAGGTCTTAGCAAAGCAATTTTAAGGGTAACTTCTTTGAACTGGCTCCAGTGCTTCCTGCTTAACAGAGCTCAGTGCTTAAGAAGCTTATCAGCTAACTTCCTGCTGGTGGGACATTTGCCAATCATCTGACATTACTTTTTCAATGTATCAGTGAGCTGGACTGCTGTTATGACAATAATAAGAATTAGGAAGAGGAACTGACCTTGTACAAAGGAGTGTTGTGTCTTGAATGCAGAACACATCCTCTGTTGCAAGTAATGGTTCTACTTGTGGAATGTGCATAGTATCTCTAGGTGTAAATATTCCTGCTTATGATTGAAATGCATACAAAGCTGGCTTTTGCAGTTCTTATCACTTCTGGCTCTTAACATTGGTTGCCTTGAAATTTTTGAGGTATTCATCATTTTCCCAACAAAGGATAGGTTCCTTAGTGCCCTCTTCCTCCTCTCACTTTGCTGCCAGACTGTTATTTTAAAAATTACCCCCTGCATATTTACCTATGCCTCCCAACCAAATATTGCACTTAATTCTTACTTTTCTCAAAATGAGAACTCAGAGTAAACAGTTCTGAGACTTGGGCAGGTTAAACGTTAGTATGCTGTTCCTTAGTGCTCAGTAGACAGCCTGTGGCATGAAGTATTCAAGCTGTTTTTGAGACCATTGGATTGCATGCTGAACCATTTGGGAAAGTAGAAAGTGTGTTTTTATTGCAATTTTGATAGGAAATGGTATTTTTTTGTTTCCTGTATCACTGCAGAAAAAAAAAAAAAAACAAAAAAAACACCAAAATATAGAAACCAAAAACTTGTTATCTGCTATTCTTTCCCAAAACTTTCTCCCCTTATCAAATAGTAGAATGTAGTAACATCATTATACCTTCTAAACTTAAGTATTTCATCCATTAATCACTGTAGAAATTGAGAAAAAAAAATCAACTCTAAAACATACATTTAAATTTATACATGATACTAATATATTATTATTAAGAAGAGTAAGCAGGATGACCCTGGGAACTACTGACCTGTCAGTCTTACCTCTGTGCTGAGAAAGATCGTAGAGCAGACCCTCCTGGAAGCTGTGTGTGGAAGACAAGGAGGTGATATGGGAGAACCAGCATGGCTTCACCAAGGGCAAATCCTGCTAGACTAAGCTAGTGGCCTTCTACAATGATGTCATTGCATCAATGGACAAGGGGAGAGCCACCAAAGTCATCTATCTGGACTTCAGAAGGCCTTTGACACAGTTCCTCACAAGATCCTTCTATCCAAACTGGAAAGATAAAGTTTCAATGGACAGACTATTCAATGAACGAAGAACTGATTGCAGGATTGAGTCCAGAGAGTGGTGGTCAATGGCTCAATGTCTGGATGGAGATCAGTGATAAGTGGTGCAACCCAGGGGTCAGTAATGGGATTGATACTCTTCAGTGTCTTCCTCAATGACACTGTCAGTGGCGTCAAGTGCACCCTCAGCAAGTTTGCTAATGACACCAAGCTATGGAGTTCAGTTGACATGCCAAAGGGCTGAGATGCCATCCAGAGGGATCTAGATAGGCTTGAGCAGTGGGCCCAGATGAACCTCATGAGGTTCAACAAATCCAGGTTCAAGGTCTTGCACCTGGATCGAGGCAACCCTCACTACCAATAGAAGATGGGGGATGAAAAGATTGAATGCAGTCCTGCTGAACAAGATCTGGGGGTACTGGTGGAAGGGAAGCTGGCCATGAGCCAGCAATATGCCCTCACAGCCCAGAAAGACAACTGTGTCCTGGGCTGCATCAAAAGAAGTGTGATTAGCTGGTTGAGGGAGATGATGCTGCCTTCTACTCTGTGCTGGTGAGAGCTCACCTGGAATTCTGCATCCAGATTTGGAGTCCTCAGTACAGGAGAGACCTGTTGGAGAATGTCCAGAGGAGGGCCACAAAAATGATCCAAGGGATGGAACACCTCTCCTACAAGAACAGACTGAGGGCTGTTCATCCTGGAGTAGAGAAGGATCCAAAGAGACCTGATAGCAGCCTTTCAGTATCTAAAGGAAAGAAGGGGACAGACTCTTTAGCAGGGTCTGTGGTGAAAGAACAAAGGGAAATGATTTCAGGCTTAAAGAGGGTAGATTTAGGTTGGATATAAGGAAAAAAAGGGTGATGGAGTGCAGCATCTGATGCACAGACTCAGATGTGAGTGATCCAAATTGTTTATTACATGTTCTCACATCACTTATATACCTTCACAAGTTTTCTTTTTCTAGCTTTCCATCCATCCCTACAACTTTCCCATCCACCTTTACATGTCAACAGAGCATTCTACAAAACACTCTTCAACCATTCAAGCAGGCACTTATCCAATCAGAGCCGTGAGATGTTCTTTCTTCTTTTAGAGGTGTCATGCTGTTTATCTTGCTCCACAGCTGCTGCTCTGAACAGGTTTTCTTGAATTTCCACAATGGGGCACTGAAATAGGATGCTCAGAGAGGTGGTCCCATCCCTGGAGACTTTCAAGATAAGGTTGGATCAGGCCCTGGACAACCTGATTTAGCCATGGTGTCCCTGTTCATTGCATGGAAGTTGGACTAGAGGACCTTTGAATGTCCCTTTCAACTCTAAGGATTCTACAATTCTATGAAAACTAATTTGTAGTTTATCCATTAAAAAGAAAGAAAGAAGAAAAAAAAAAATGTAGATCTGATTAGAAATTAGAGTTTTAGATTTCTATAACATTCTTACATTAGTGTTGTCCCTGAAGGAATGCTTGTATTTTTACAATCTGGAAAACTATTAGTGTTTTAAAATGTTCTGTTGAAACTATAGAATTTGTTGGTGAATCGGCCAGTATTAGTTCTCTTTTACAGTTGTACAATAGTGAGTCCTTTAAATTTAAATAGCTGCTATAAATAAATATATGTCTAGCATTCATTCTGTTTCTCCATGTACTTTCTATAAACAAACATCATTTGAGAGAAATTTGAAATAGATTCTTACCACAACTCCTAGCCAATTTTATGGAGCTCTCTTTTCTCTGAGTACAATCAAGAAATGAATAATTTCTTTTCTGTGATAAGTATATTATAAATACTTGGGAACCCAGACAGATAAGACAGACTTTTATCCTTCCTGTAAGACTTTGAGACAAGGGAGAAATTTCTTTTGATTTTTATGTGTACCATATGTTAGGCTAGGACATATCTCATTTCTGACCATGCTGCCTTATGCTTTATTGGCCTCTTGCCCATTTCTTGGGGCGATTTCACAACATGTGTCTTAGTTCTATTTGATTCACTCCTCTGAGGTTGATTTTGTCCCTTGGTGCCAATGCCTGTAATATAATTGCCTGTACATGGGCTGCTTGAAGATAGAATTCTTCTGCTGAGTACATTTTGACACACCCCATGTGCTCCTCATATTTTGCCAAAGCACTTGCTGCATTACAGCCTGATATACTTTTTTTTATTTTTATTTTTTTGTCAGCAACAAGTGCCTTCAGTGATGTTCAGACATCATTTTTGTAAAGACACCTGTCTTTTTTGAGTTCTTGTCTGCAGAAAGTGAGTTAATAGCTAAGGATAATAAAAGCAATCACAGAGTTAGTTGGATTGTTATTGTTTGTTACCATTAAAAATTTAAAGAGAGTAGTTTAATGACATTGATTAGATCCATATAAAGATTCAAGCCTAAGCAGCTCCCCATCTTTTATATAATCAAGTCATTCACTGACAGAGAATAGAAATGGGTTCATTTCTCTTTGTTATGACTAGCTCTACAATATCCTCTAAGTCAACAAGTTTTGCTAGGCAATGGCACTTTCTTAACCTTTCTCATTGAAACTATGACAATGGAAAACACAAAGCTAAAGATTAATGTACCAAAACTGAACACAAGAAGCAACATTCTAGCTTAGTGGTTCAAGCTTTCACTTGAACAAAAACGGGCTTTTCAAGATACTCTTCAAACAGCTTTTTCTGTATTCTACAGTTGCAGAATCTGTTGGTGCAAATAAATAACGTAAATGTAAGAAGTCAGTAAATCCTGTAGACACTGTATGGATAAATCTCAAAATATTTAAATACACTTTTTAAGATTCAGTCTTCTGCTAATGCTTTTGGTCTTTCTCAAGCAGGTTTCAGGGATTAAATCATTCAGGATCATGAGATTGTAGAATAAAGAACATCAACAAGACATAGTCACAATGTCCATTATTATTATTGTTATCATTATTAAAGTATCAAAATGTGATTTTTTATTTTTTTTGTAATTTTATTTTTTAATATTCCAGAGAAGCCTTCAGCTTCTTTGGCATTAATTCAGCTAGATTGTTACTCTGTATACCCAGTTTTACATCTTTCATCTGTAAATATATTCATATTTGGAAAGAGGTCATTTTTTTTCTAGACAGGGTTGTCTATGTACCTGCCTAACTGAAGTGTACATTTATTTATTGCTCAAGAGAAATGCTAAATGAAGTTAAGTGGGTAATTAATGTACCTCCTTCTTCAGAAATACTTTCATATTTTTCTAACCAAGTTTGGCTCATTTTTGATTGGTAAAATGCCAGGGATGTCCTCCCCTCTACTCTCTCACTTTGTACTTCAAACAAAAAATATTTCTTACTTGAAAGGCAAATAGTTCTGATGTATTATAAAAGAAAATGAAAAGGAATGAAACTTTCATCCTAATGTTAATTTTGTAACAGAAATGCAAATTAACTGACTAGAATCATAGAATTGCTCAGGCTGGAATAGGCCTTAAAGATTACCAAGTCCCACTGCAACCTAAACATACTACCCTAACTCTAACAACCCTCCACTAAATCATGTCCCTGAGCACCACATACAAATGGTTTTTAAACATATTTGAGGATGGTGACTCAACCACCTCCCTGGGGAGCCTATTCCAGTGCTTGACAACTGTTTCAGTAAAGAATTTTTTCCTGATATCCAACCTGAACTTACCCTGGTGCAACTTCAGGCCATTTCCCCTTGTCCTATCACCTGCCACCAGTGAGAAGAGACTAACCCTGCCCTTGCTGCAATCATATTCAGATATTGGAAGAGAGCAATAAGGTCTCCCCTCAGCCTCCGCTTCCCCCAGACTAAACAGTCTCAGTTCCTTTAGCTGCTCCTCGTAGGGCATATTCTCCAAGCCCTTCACAAGCCTTGTTGCCCTTCTTTGGACCTGCTCCAGCACCTCAATTGTCCTTTCTGTATTGAGGTGTCCAAAACTGAACACAGTACGTGAAGTGGCGCCTCACCAGTTCCGAGTACAGGGGCAGGATTACTTCCCTAGTCCTGCTCACCACACCATTTCTGACATAAGCCAGGATGCCACTGGCCTTCTTGGCCACCTGGGTATACTGCTGGCTCATGTTCAGCCTACTGTCCATCAGTACACCAAGGTCCCTTCCAGTCAGGCAGCTTTCCAGCCACTCCTTCCCAAACCTATAGGGTTGCCTGGGGTTGTTGTGACCAAAATACAGGACCCAAAAAAAACCTAGTTACTGACTTGTTACTGATGCAGTGTGCTAAGAGTCAGATTCTGCACTTCATTTTGACTCTAGGAGAGCTCATACACATCTCTTCTCCATAACCAGCAAATACCAAGCCAATTTCCAGTCCTCTGTGCTGTACATTCTTGAAGTGCTGAAATGCTGGACAGTCTTGCATTCATATTGCAAATTGTGCATTTTTCATCTGCCCATATTGAAATTTCAGCTTTGATTCCAGCAAATTTATGCTGAAAAGCGACCCTGTTGTGTGTTAAGCCATGTAAACTATATATTCATGAAACATAATGCAGTACCTTCTTTCTATATTTTTATTTTTTAAAACCTGGTGGAAATAACTATAGTATTTGGAGTGGATATAACAAGAATTATGATGGGTCCTCCATTTCTCCTGCCTTTTTATCTTTTCAGAGTTCTGTACTAGAAGTGTTTCCTGAAGAAGAGGGTGCAAGATATAGTTTTCTACTTAGTACTGTGGACAAGGATCAGAGTGAAAAGAACACTGATATGTCTATCTTTAATGTTCTGTTCAGATCAAGAAAACTGCTTTCTTTGATAATGACATTATCAAATGCAGTTATTTATTTCATGATACGGAGCACACCACCTGGGGGACCATGAATAATTCATTGGCTGAGATTGAAAAGATATTTTTATGCCTGGACTGCATATTGAGAAGATGAAAATCATGTTCTGTTCTTTAAAGAACTGAAGAAGTTTTGAACAATCGTCAATTAAGTGAATTAAAGCAAGATTCTATAGTTTTTTTTTTGTTTGTTTTTTGTTTTTTAAGTGGGGCAGAGGCGGGGGGCTGGGGGGACAATAAAAGAACAAAAAAAAGCTTAAAAGCTTTTAGGTTTATATATGCTCTGGAATGAAGACAAAGTATTGAAAGTACTTATTCTCCTTTTTTTTTTTTTTTTTTTAGTTGGATGAAGAAAAAAATGGACTGAGCATGTCAGTGCTGTCCCACAATTTGGTAGTCTGCAGAGTTCAGTTTACAACAAAGAAGGAGGAGACCGTACTTGTAGCTGAATGGCACAAGTTAATTTTCCATAGAGTCAATGAAGAAACTGTCAGAACTGTCTTCCTTTTGACTACTTAAAGGGGTGATATTGCCAGGGCAAAACGTAAAGTCAAAAAGATTTTCCCCTTAGGTTGTTAGCTACTTCTCTGTTTTATTAATCTGCAAATGTCAGATACATTTGAAGTGCCTTCTAAGTATTAATATAGGACACATTAAGTAGATTTTAATAGAAGCTTTCCGTTAGCATTTTCAACATAAAATCTTGCAAGTAGAGTACATTCTTTAAATAATCAAATTTGATTATTTGGAAATTTGCTTTAAGGTAGCAATTTTTAGGAGTTATACAATACAAGTATGTTTTTTTTTTTTTTTTTTTTTTTTTTTTTTTTTTTTTTTTTTTTTTTTTTTTTTTTTTTTTTTTTTTTATATTAGGAAAGATAGTAATGGACCAGCAACGTGCAATTTCTAACATAACTGTGAAATATTCATTCTGGTAAATGCAGTCTATTTTACCTCAACAATGAACATTTTTGTCTTCCTGTTGGTGTATATTCATTGTATTTCATTTCATTGATTTGTATTAAAGTCTTTAAAATGTATGGAAAGGTAAGAATTTATGAAATATATTTATGCAAGAAATACAAGGATACTGATCTCAGAAAAACACAACAACGGAAAAAAAAGACATAAACATGAAATAATTACAAAGTTGTTTAACATGATCTGGTAACAAGCATGCATTCATTAAAATAAACTCAGAGATCATTTTACAGTAGACATTTTACAGTAGAGATCGTTTCTACTAGGGAATCTCAAGTACAAGGCGAGGAATAGCCTTTTCTCCTTGAAAATTAACCCATAATGTAATACTACATAAGCTATTTTCTTTAATTAAAATACTATGCTGCAATATAATTGCCAGTACTGAAGAATGTATTTTTTCCTTTGGGACTTCTTTTCTTAATTATAAGCAGTAGAAGAAAAGTGTGGGGAAAAAAAAACAACAGACTTTTAAGAATTCTTAAACCGCTAGAGATTCATTTACAAAGGAAAAGTGGCTGGAGGAGATTAAAGATATGTAAGTAGAAAAACACTTATTGAGAACAAGACAGAATCACAGAACACTTATTTATTTATTTATTTATTTATTTATTTATTTATTTATTTATTTATTTATTTATTTATTGAATGCTTTTGCTATATGTATAAGGTGAAGTTATTAAACATTTTGTCTCAGACTTTTTAAATGCTTCCTTATACAAGAATCACAGAATCACAGAATCATAGGGGTTGGAAGGGACCTCCAGAGATCATCGAGTCCAACCCCCCTGCCAAAGCAGGTTCCCTACACCAGGTCACACAAGTAGGTGTCCAGATGGGTCTTGAATATCTCCAGAGAAGGAGACTCCACAGCCTCCCTGGGCAGCCTGTTCCAGTGCTCTGTCACCTTCACCGTAAAGAAGTTCTTGCGCACATTGGTGCGGAACTTCCTGTGCTCCAGCTTCTGGCCATTTCCCCTTGTCCTGTCTCCACACACTGCTGAAAACAGTCTGTCCTTGCCACTCTGCCCCCCACACCTTAGATATTTATAGACCTGGATCAGGTCCCCTCTCAGTCTTCTTTTCTCAAGGCTAAACAGACCCAGTTCACTTAGCCTTTCTTTATAGGGGAGATGCTCCAGGCCCTTCATCATCTTTGTGGCCCTCTGCTGGACTCTTTCCAAGAGATCCCTGTCTTTTTTGTATTGGGGAGCCCAGTACTCCAGATGAGGCCTTACCAGGGCAGAATAGAGGGGGAGGATCACCTCCCTCAACCTGCTGGCCATGCTCTTTTTAATGCACCCCAGAATGCACTCTTTTTGGCCACAAGGGCACACTGCTGGCTCATGGCCACCAGGACACCCAGGTCCCTCTCTTCAAAGCTCCTCTCCAGCAGGTCATCCCCCAACCTGTACATCTATTCCTCTCTAGATGCAAGACTCTACACTTGCTTTTGTTAAACCTCATCTGGTTTACTGCCCAGCTCTCCAGCCTGTCCAGGTCTCACTGAATGGCAGCACAGTCTTCAGGTGTGTCAGCCAATCCTCCCAACTTCGTGTCGTCAGCAAGAATAATTTTTCAAAATAAACCACATCTTCTATCAGGAAACCTAGCATGATACAAACTGTTTTTTTTTGGTTTTTTTTTTGTTTTTTTTTGTTTTTTTTTAACACAGCAAGCAATGGTCAAGTATCTAAAATTGCACACTGTCCTGAAACTTTGTCTTGTTTTCAGTGACTACATCTTAGCTGTCATGTTAAAGGCTGCTTCAGTGCCCTTCAGAGGCTGTGTACCAGGCTATAACTCGCATCTGTTTCTCATACCTGCACTGCTCTTCCTTGTTCCATATATTTTCCATCTTGAGGACTAGGTGATTTCAGATTATTCTTGGAACTTGTGAGGCCTCTGCATCTTAGAGCAGACTTAACTTCTGTGATATTTTTTTGAAAATTGGTTCACTTAATGACTTTTCCAGGCAATTCACATTCCAGCTTTTTGTCTTATTGGAAGACTGTAAGTAGTCATGCAGTTCTCTACCTTGTTTATAAAACTAGATTGCATGCACAAACAGATCACATTCTAGTATTTAGACAGCAATCATATGGCATATTGAAGAAGCAGAGTGTTGTTGATGGCTGAACTAGACTGAATGAATAATTACAACTTCATATTTCACAGAAAGCTGTCAAGTTCAAAGAAACTAAAGAATAATATTCTAGCCTAAATTTTCCATAGAAGTAAGCCAACACTTAGGACTTCCTAAGAAACCCTACGAAGTCATCTCTCAGGCCCTAAAGCACTTTGGTGGAATCCTATGACAGAACTCTTCTTGCTAGTTTTTCAGAGATTTCAACTCTGTGACCTTCTTTAACAGAAGAGCATGCTGATTAGTCTTCTCTACTTTCTGGAGAGTGCAATAATATTCACTTTTGTAATTATTCTTTACTGGTATGTCTTTAAAGACTATTGCTTATATGTTTAAATCTGCATTTCCATGATTTTGCCTTTGCCCCACTTCTACTATCTTAATATTCATGTTATAAACACAAAGTTGGTTTTGTAATTCCTTCACCAAGGTGAGAATCTCCTTCACTGTACTGTGCTAGATGACACCCCCTATCTGATTATGCATCAAACTGTAATCTACTTCTATTCTCTTTCTTCTTATCCAGTGTACACTTTTTCACATATGGGAAATGTCTTTTATTAGTGAGGGTGATGAGGCATTGCTCAGAGATGTGGTTGACCCCCCAGAGATGCACAGGGCCTGGTCCAGACTGGTCTTGAAACTCTCTAGAGGCAAGGCATACACCATGTCTCCAAGAAATTGGTTTCAGTGCCTTATCACCTTCACTGTAAAAGACTTTTTCCTTACATCCAACCTAAATCTATGCTCTTTAAGCTTGAAACCATTTCCTGACCATTTCCTGTAGCCTCAGGAGCAAACAGCTATAAGGTGTTATTCTGTCATGGATCTAGATGAATAAAGCACAGTAGTTTCAAAAACAAAGACTGAAGTTCCACTGCTAAAGATAATGACAGAACCTCTTTGATGTCAGTTGGTCAGAATGATAAATTAGGACTTCATTATGGCTATGCCACAACTGCATGTACCACACAGTTAAAGGTGACACTTAATATATGTGTGCAGAAGTTTACCTGTGTATTTTTCTTGGAAATAAATATTTAGTGTATTTGGTATATTCTCAAATACTTCTATTGTCCCAGAAGTACTCACAACAACCTCAATATTTTCATTACTTAAAAGTATGCAGTTAGTAACTGTTTTCCCACATATTAAAAGCAAAGCAAAGCAAGCCAAAACAATACAAAGGATTGAAATGCCTATGGAAATTAACTGGAGGGAAAAAAATAATAGACTGATTTTACTCAGATGCACTTTTGCAGATCATGCTTTCAACTGTTAATGAAAACAGAAATTCTGTGAGTTTGTCTAAACTTAGCATTCTTCTATTACATATCTACTTGCATCTATCTACACAGAAGAACAACTAAACCATTTTGCAAAATGGAAGTAAAATGTTTTCATGCTGCAGAAGCATGATGATAGGGTTAATTAAAGTTGTTGAGTTTCTCTGAAATCTTAGTTGGGTGAGCTTATGGCTTAACAGCTTTTATTATTATTATTATTATTTTTTAATTTACTTTTTTAACTGATTAAAAATGTATTGTACTGGAAATCACATAAGCATACATGCCCCTTTAAGATTCTCTGGCTGATTTCTTTATCAAACCAGCCTGAATAAACCACAGATAAACATCTGGATGCTTATCCAAACTGAAAAGAACACTGTAAGATTCAACAGTGCTTTTTACCAGTTGCATGAGACTTTTGTGAATAGTATGCAAAACACAAAGACATCAAAGTTGATCACTTAAAATAGGTCAGACAAAAAATTGACTTCTTTGATAAAAATAAAAAGTGTTCTGTCAAAATAATTGAAACTACAATGAATGATATCCACTGTAAATAACACTATATATCTACTTATTTTCTAATAAGCTTTATAGAAGATCATCCAAATCCCTTTATCCCTTTATAGGGATTATGCCCACTATAAAAACTTTGCCACTTTCACAGTGAGATGAGATTTCTGTTTGCTACTTCAGGTAATTTCAAAGTACTAAGGACAGTATTTTAATTTTAAACATTTGTAGAAAATCAAAGCAGTTAAATAAAATCAGGGGAAGAAGAATAAATTCACTGCTGGATGATTTATTATGTCTTGACTTAATGACTTCGGTGGTACTAATTTTCTGAATAAGGTGACCAGACATGTATACGCAATGCATTAAATAGTTTACCTCCTTTAGTTACCTTAAGTTTTTTACTTATTTACTTTTTGTTTGTTTTGTTTTGTTTTTAAAGAATAATCTGAAAGGAGTATTAATTAGGTATTTACCTGCATCATTTTATCTCTAAATGCACTTTCTTGGACTCAACTGCTGGTACTGTTTTTTTTTTTTTGGAAAAATAATTCTGAAGATGGGTGTATTATTTGATATAGTTAAGGTACTTACTTCTGCTTTCTGTTGCTTAGGTCCAACACTTCTGATACCATAGTACTTTAGAAGCCAAGGTATTCATAAAATTATTCTCCGTTTTTAGTGTGAGAAGTGATGGGTTAGCACAATAACTGTTTTCTGATCTTACTGAAGAGAGCAATGATTCAGATTTCTGCATTGACTACACTGATCTCACAGAACTGATACAGTAAATTTACATTTTCCATAAGCAGTTGTGTGAACTTGTACGATTCAGTCCTTCTGCTTCATATACACTTGAATTGTCTATAAACTGGGATGCATGATTTTTTGTATTTTTTTATTTTATTTTTTGTTATTTCTCTGTAAATAATTTTGACATCTTAGGAATGAAATATAATATTTATGTGTGAAGTACTCTTGTTTATCATCATGTGTGAATATGAAGCATAGTCTACACATTTATTTTCCCCTCTTGTAATGCAACAGAATTATAAATGTCAAATATATTTTTTGTCAGTCACAATACAAGAATAATATGCATATTTTTTTTTTCTAAATAAAAACATTATATGCTTATTTTGGAAATACAATGCTTGTACATTCTGAGCAGAAAATGTTTCACTGGTGACTATCATTTCAGAATAAATGTCTTTGTCTCTAGTGTTTGCTTTCCCCTGAGGAACTGTTGAAGTTCACATTGTTAAAAGTGCTAATAAATTATAATATTTGTGTTAGTTAATTAAATGTCAGATGAAAAATTATCTAATACTTTAGATTCTATCTTTTCTTATCTTCACTTATGTAATTTATAGAGGTGCATTTTAGACTTAAAGAGAAAACTAATACAGATTTGTGTTTGGACTGGAAGAAAAAAAAGTAATTTATTTTTTTTTACCAGTTGTCTGTAATATGACAAAGGCACTTTTGTCCTATATTGCTACAATTATGAAATCATGTTAACTCTGCATTTTCCTTTGCTTAAAGTCTGAAATATTGAAGACATGATAAAATTTCTCTCTCTCTTTCTCCCTCTCTTTCTCTTTTTTTTAACCTGACTGTAACAGATCTGAGCATCCTTATCTGGGAACCTGACTGTCACTCTGTGCCCATTTGCCCAGAATCTCCATTTCAGATCAGTGTAGAGATTTCAGTTCCTGTATGAGGTATGATATAGGCATATCTATGCCTCCTGGACAGAACTTGGCTTATCTTCTGAATGGACATTTTCAATGTGTACTGTATCCTTGTCCCCAGTCCTGTCTTTGGCCGTCTTTTCCTTCTAATGGTGCCACTTGATCTGTCAATGCACTCTGCTGTCAACAACTTTGCTCTGCCCATGACTCTCAGTTTCTTTGGGACTGCATTCCATTGTTAGGTGCACTGCCTTTCTGGGGTTACCCTGGGCTCCTGGTTCATTACCAATCATGGAACAGTGCTGCTTTTTAGGCTCCCTGAAACTTTGCATCTCATGACTGTTGTCCTATCTAAAGAATGATGGCAAAAATGATGACCCAGAGGTATTCTTTGGTCACATCCCACAAGAAAGTCACCCGTGGTAGGATTCATCTGGCAAAATGTAGTGTCTAGCAAACTGTAGTACAGTATGATGTACAGTATGATGCCTATGTTTGAACTGAAATGTATAAAAATTTTGCAAATTACACTAAACTGGGAAGAGCTGTTGACTCCCTTGAGGGTACAGAGGCCTTGCAGAGAGATTAGTCTTGACAGATCAGAGGGATGAGAAATCATCAGTTGTCTGAAGTTTAACAAGTGTTGCATTCTGCATTTGAAATGGGACGCCCCTATATATGTGTATAAACTGGGGCATGAGGGGCTGGAGAGCAGCTCTGTGGAAAGGGTGTGCATCAGGCCCAGCACTTCCAGCAGGCAAGGAAAGAGATTGTCTCAATCTGCTCTGCAGTAGTGCAGCCTCATCTTGAGCATAGGATGCAGGTTTGGGTACCATTATATAAGAAGGACATAAAGCTATTAGAGAGCATCCAAAGGAGAGCTACAAAGATGGTGAGAGGTATGGAACACAAAATGTATGAGCAAAAGCTGAGGTCACTTGGTTTTATCAGCATTGAGAAAAAGAGTCTGGAGGGAGGCCTCATGGCAGCCTATAACTTCCTCACAAAGACACTGGAAGAGCAGGCACTGATCTCTCTGGTGACAGTGACAAGACCTGAGGAAATGTCTTGGAGATGTGTCAGGGAAGGGTCAGGTTAGTTCACTAAGGGCATGGCTGGGCCTCGGAACCATCTTTCCAGTGTCGTGGCACCAAGCTTGCCACAGTTCAAGGAGCATTTGAACAATACTCTCAAGGCATTGTTCGAATTTTAGATGATCCTGTGTGGAGCCAGGAGCTGGACTCAGTGATAGTTATAGGTTCCTCCAACTCAGGGTATTCTATGATTCTATTATTGTTTTCCATATTTCACTAATAGTCTCTTTAGTGTGGATATCAATAGCTATCTTTAGTGTGTATTTCACTTCATTTATTTTAGATTTTGATATAAAATAAATGCCTTACTTCAGTAGACAGAAAGGAGCAGATGATGTGTATCATCCTAAATATACATCAGTGAGTAGTGGCAGTATATTCATTCACTGATATTAATAATATTTCTCTAATTTCTGTGGAAGAAAGCTTGATGAACTGGAATGGACTGACAGGAATCTCATGAAGTTCAACTCAGTCTTACTTCTACTTGCAATAACACAAGTGCCAACAAGTGGACCACTAATTTAGAAAGCAGATCTGCAGAAAAGGACCTGGGGTTCTTGATCAACAAAAAGTGGAGTAAAATCTATCAACATGGCCTTGCAGTAAAGAAGGCTAATGCCATCCTGAACTGTATTAAGATTTGTTGTCAGCATGTCAACAGAAGTGATTCTTCCCTTCTACTCGGCAGTGGTGAGATGCATCTGTAGTGGTGGATATAATTCTGGGCTCCCCAATAAAGGGCAGGACATAATGGAGAGAAGAGCTAGAAAGATGATGAAGCGACTAGAGATTCTGACACATAAAAAGAGTCTGAGAGATCTGACAAGAGGCTCACCTAGACTTATCACTGTGCATAAATACCTAATGGGAGCAGGTGGGAGTAAAGAAGATAAAGCCAGACTCTTAGTGGTGCTCATTGAAAGGGCATAAACTGAAATACAGAAACAGGACTGGAAACAGATCTGAGCAATTGGATCTTGTGACTGTGTTCTGAGCAGGGGAAGCTGGACTAGATCATTTTCAGAGGTTCCTTCCAACATAAACTGTAGACCAATTCTGTAATTACTTATTACCTTTGATTTCCATTTGTTGCACTGAGTTTTTTAATTCTTCATGGCATGAAATCTCATTTGAGTTTAATGATTGGAAATCATTTCCTAAAGCCCAGAGCTCTCCATCATTCAGCATATAGATTTAATATACTCTAGAATGGAAATAGAACATATTGAATTAGGAATGTGTGAAAAGATGACCAGGAATGTCTTCCTTCTGAACAGTGAAATTTCATTCTCTGTTGTAGATAAACAGTTGAAGTTCCTAATTTTGAAATATTTATCTGGAAGAGAATTCTGCGGTGGACACTTATGACTGTTCTCTCATTTTGCTGTTCAAGAAGCTAACAGATTAAACCAGAAATCTGTCCCTTACATTAGTCAAACCTATCCTAAGACCATAGTTTCTTTTTGAAATAGGATGTAAAATCTCTTTTTTTTTTTTTTTTGCCTGATATAGGCTACTGTATTTTGCTGCCTACACTGCATTCTATAGCGTACAGAGTAACACATCTAAGTTACATTCATAACAGTCAGTTTCAGATTGATCATATAGATTTGCATACCTTGCATTTTATGCCCAACTTAATATTATTTCAGCTACACAGTCTATCTGGATTTTGATGCATTCTGATAAACTTGCTTTGCTTTTGAGCAATGTCCAAAGCTTGTCTCGTGAATACACACTTACTTTCATTACCAATTTCAGTCAGATGTACCTCAGTCGTGCACTGACTGAAGATAATTGTTTCTCCCAATGTAAAACATGTCCAAAATTAACAATGTTTAGTTTGTTTTGTTTGTTTGTTGTTTGTTTGTTTTCCCTTCAAGTTTTGATTTAAATGTAGGTATGGGGGGGGGGGGGGGGGGGGGGGAAGCTTCCTTGCAAAATACAAGTAAATCACTCTTTCTGGAGTCGTGAAGTTGAAATAAGGAGAAATTGATCTTTTCTACAGATCAATTCAGGAAATTTCTGTACTTAAATGAGAGCTTTTTTCTAGTTTTTTTCAGATTGCTCAGGAGAAAGATTCAAAAAATGATGTGCAACTTCCTTATTTGTCCATCACTCGGTTGTAACATGTATCCTGTAAGATGATTTCTGTGGATGTATAGGTGTTTTGAATGACAATTGCTTCAAATTTTTTTTCTCCCAAGAACAACCACAGCCGTGTTCCTGTATATTGTGTTGTGTTGTTGTTTTGTTTGTTTTGTTCTGCTTTGCTTGTTCGTCCTCTTTTTGTTTTGCTTTGTTTTATTTCAGTTGCATTTGATATTACAAAATTCTGAATATTCTGTTTGTCGGGATTCATCACAAACCTGAAGAAGAAGCTTATTTGATTTTTTCATCTTATGTCACACTTTCAAAAGGTGGTTGTTTGCATATGACTATCAACAGATAGAAAATATGAGTCTAGAGCCTTCCCAAGTATATAGGAGACAACCCATTAATTTCAGGCTTTGGATAAAGGCCTAAGAGAATAGAACATAATAAAGCAGATGTTTCCTCCTTCCTTAGAATCTTTAGAAGGCTTATCTTTTTATTTTGTTTTTAAATTCCCAAGTACTGGAAGGATAATATCTGTCTGAGTTACAGACGTGAACAGAAAAGAGAATCAAAACATAACTAACCTTCCAGAGCTTCATCTATGATGCAGAGTAATTGCTGTACGTAGTTTAATAAGGAAATTACTGCAGTGTAACTCAGGTTCTCAACAGTGAGAAGACTTTTAACCTTTCTTTCTAATTCAGTGAAACTCAAATTCAATTCTTGAACACGGTAGAAATGAATGCAGAACAGAATCTAAGGCATATAAGCTGCCATTCTGGTATATATTGAGAGTTGAGTTCTAGGGTCAATATAATTTCCTAACTCAAGAATAGTTGTGTTTAAACACTTATTTAATCTCATTCAGTGAAATGAAGTAACTTTAAAGTTACTTAAGAATGAGTCACCAATTCCTTAAGTTCCAATAATCTGAGAGTGAAGAGCAGTACAGTATGATTCTTCAA
This sequence comes from Chrysolophus pictus, assembly GCA_037305975.1. Taxonomy (NCBI): domain Eukaryota; kingdom Metazoa; phylum Chordata; class Aves; order Galliformes; family Phasianidae; genus Chrysolophus; species Chrysolophus pictus. The sequence goes on along the minus strand of CM074576.1, from coordinate 33,936,606 downwards.
AATATAGAATGCCTACAATGAAAAAGAAAATATTTTGGTCCTCAATTGTTAGGAGTCCTGTATTATTCACTTTTTTAAGAAGTATTAAATTTCTGTGGGATGTCAATATTTAATTCGGTGTTGAAAATTGATGTTTTTCAGTACATCAGTAGTTCCATACTGAGTTTTTGCATCTTCTAACACACTGTACATATTTGTTTGTTGGTTTGTTTTTCTTTTTTTCTTTCTTTTTTTTTTTTCCTAGTATTTCTTGGTATTATTTATAAGTAGACAATTTGCAATATATATATTCTGTTCCCAAAACGTTCACTCTTTCTTATTGTTTTCCAAGGTGGGAAACTTGTCACCTAAGTCACTGATAAGATTTCTAGTTTCTGATGTGTTACTGTTATTATTATTTTCACTGTTTGGAGAAGAAGTCATTGTCCCCTCATTAATTCTGTAGAAGATTTCAGAGAAGATTACATAATTAAAAGTATAATAACTCTCTTTACAAATTTGACTCTTTTTCACATCTCTGTTTATGAGCATATTCTATGTCATTCCGAATACTGTAGTGTATGGTTAATCACTATGATTTATAGTTAAGTATTCATCAAAATGCTTGTCTGATCCAAATAAGTATTTATCCTATTTCTTCTCTTTTTTTATGGAGCTTAGTATGGCATCTCCAGACACAGTTTAATTTTCTGGTTTATCAGATCAATTTGTCACAAAGAACAAATACAGGTGAAAAAGAAGATCATCAATTCTTATTGTGTATGGGGCTGGATAACTCTGAAATTGCTTTAAATTAGAGTTCAATGTTTACCACTGGGGAAGAGAGAGACCTATTTTGTACTGCAATTTGCAGTCACTGAGTTATAGTTGGAGAACACAGAAATACTAGCCTGACTATACTTAGTTATTGATAGACAGCAGTGACTAAAGCTGAAATAAACTGATGATAACCTTAGGCTTCCCTCTACCTTTTCCCTTTAGAACAGAAGCAACCATGAATCATTAGTACTTCCTTTTCTTCCCTCAAGCCCTTTAAAAAAAAAAAAAAAAAAAGTCTGGACATGATTTTCTGAATAAGTAGATATTGTCAATACCTGTCCACTGAGGGCAGCACTGGAAGGAACTGGTTAACTGGTTTGTACAGTGCAGGTAGTATGTGTAAACTGAGAAAGCTTTATGGATTGTGTTGCTAGTAAGTAACCTGTCAGCAGAGGAAAAAAGGCAAAGAAATCAGCTGATTTACATCTAAATGCTATCTAACTCCTATAGTTACCCAAAGGAAATAGACTCACATTTTAAATGTAACTCAGAGATTTGGAGTTAGACTTGCTGTAGCTGGACAGGAATGCATTTTCTGTTCATAATGGAGTCAAGTAATAAATGATCAATAACAATGATCTAATCAAATACTATATATCAAAAACTGGCACATGCATATCAATTTTAGGACTTCTATTGATTCAGAGGATCACATAGCTCCTTCCCAGAAATAAACAAGCCTGGTGTAGATTTTTTTTTCAAATCAAATCTGGATAGAAAAGAAAAAAATATTTTTTGTAGGCCACAGTCTTTCTGAAAACAACATAGAATTAAGGTAAATTTTGACATGAGGGTGTCGGTTGTGATACTGAAGCTATAAAAAAAAAAAAAAAAAAAAAGGTTTGGTGATTCTAGAAATTAGGTTCTAGAAATGGAAAAAAAAAAAAAACACACAAATAAACCTTCTGACATTTCTTTCCCTTCTGGCTGCAGAAGTTGGCTAGATGACAGAAAAGAAGGGGCTGTGTCTCCATTTGTTATGCTTTCCTGCGTAAAAACATAGGACTATCAGCAGTTCTGTGGATTTTCTACAATTACAAGCTATCTTGTATTAAGCAGGATATTTCAAGACAATATATACTGACTAATTTCAGACATCTAAAAGATTGGCAACCAACCTGAACTGGGAATCCAAGAAAATTCTGGGTTGCCATTTTCTGATGGAAGGACAATACAGAAAGTACAAATAATTCAGCAGGTTTCTGGATTTCACTCATGATTACTTGTCAAAAGTGATTGAAGATCTAAGAGAAGATGCTCCATTGAACCAAAAACTATCAAACAGAATAACTAGGAATGGATATCAAGTCAGGAGATAGTCTTGCTTTCAGTGACTCTGTGACAGTGGAGTTCTGGATTGTGATGGGTGATCAAGGCAAAAAGCAAGATCTGAACCCTGGGATTCATGACAGCAGACTCTCAGGGATCTGCTTAGAAGGCTCCCATCAGATACAGCCTTGGGAAGAAGAAAGGTCCAGGAGACCTTGTGGATATTCAGGGATCACCTCCAAGATGAAAAATACCTACTCCCTTAGAGAAAGATTATAAGCAACAGACCTTCATGGATGAGAAAGAAGCTCCTAAGGTAAAACAAACAAACAAACAAACAAACAAAACCCAACAACAACAAAAAACCACACACACACAAAACAAGCAAACAAACAAAAAAAGACCAACAACAAGAGTGAAAGAAGAAGAAGCAGAGACTAGTGACCTGTGAGGAATGTAGAAACACTGTCAAACCTGAACGGAACATGTTAGGAAAGAAAAAGTAAGGTTACCAGGAGTTGGATTTAGTAAGGGTCATAGAAACTCTTAGACTCTTAGAGATGCATCAGAAGAAAAAGGAAGACTAAGAAAATACAAGCCCACTGCTGAATGAGATACGGCGTTGATTACAAAATGTGAAAAAGTCTGAGGTATTCAATATCTTCATCCTGTTCTCACTGGTAAGACTAACCTTCAGAAATGCCAGCTTCCTGAGACCAGTGTGAAGGTCCAAAGCAAAGAAGAATTACTCTCAATGTGGAGGAAGATCATCTTAGGGAATATTTTTTAAAAATACATATAGAGAGAGGTCTATATGACTTGATGGGTTGCCCTCATTGGTGCTGAGGTAGCTATCTGATGTCAATGATAATCAATAGTGGCTGTGTATTGACATCATGGAAGCTGGGGGAAGTTTCTGATGCTTCTATGAAAACAAAGATTACTCCCTCCTTTTAGCAGGTTAAGAAAGAGAAACTGATTAACTACAGAATAGTTAGCATCACCTTGGTCCCTAGAAAACTGATGAAGCAAATAATACTGGAAACTGTTCCAAACACATGAAGAGTAAGGTAGTTTGAATCTTTAGCATGAATTTATGAAGGAGGAATTACACTGAATTAAGTGTTAATTAAAGAGACCTTAATCAGCTTCATAGACTTCTACAATGAGAGGACTAGTGAAGAACAGTTCTTTATAGATAGATTCAAGTAAAGTTAAATAGGTAAATGGATAGTGTTGTGATCTGAAAACTGGCTAAAATATTGGGTGTAAAGAGTAATGATTAGTAGTTCAAAGCCCTGCTGAAAGCCAGTGACCACGGTACCCTAAGGATCAACATAGATTCCAGTATTGTTCATCATCTTAATAAGTAGCTTAGATGAAATGACAGCTTACTCCCCCAGTAGTTGATAGAATACTGGGAGGAGTGGTTAAGACCCCAGGTGACTGTGATGCCATTCTGAAAAACCTGGACTAGTTGGAGAGGAAATGGGCAAGTGAGAATCTTGTGCAACTTCAACAGAAGGAAATGCTAGTCCTGTAACTGTGAATGCAGTTCCATGTACCAGGATAAGCTCAGTTTTGAATAGCTGGTGTCCTGGTTTTATCACTATTCCATATAATGACATCATGCAGCAAGCTGTTTTCATGATAGAACATAGTGCTTTTCCTTGGTCAGCCCCTGTCAGAGTTAGCTTACAGGAGTTCTGGCTCTCCAAGAAGAAAATACACTGAGAAGGGAAACTACAGTCCCTAGAGGTCTCAAGTAGTCCCCACATGATTTCCGATTCTGGGTAAAGGAGGTAGAATAGCAAGATGATGGGTGAGGAGATCTCTTCCACTTCTGGAGGTGCAGCGAGTAACATGGTTGGAATTTCTCTCTCTCCCATTTGTTTGATTTATTTTTTCTATCATATTGTCTTACATTCTTTTATCATTTGCAGTAAATTAGTTATCCCTCCTTATCTCGGTTGTGTTCTTTGTACCTCTTCCCCTCTTGAAAGAGCAAGGGATGAGGCAGAGGGAAGCCCTGTTGCTAGCAACAGAATCAACTAAACAGTGACAGCTGGAAAGGACCTTTGCAAGAAGGGAACTGAGATTACTGGTGAACGACAAGAAGACCACAGGCCAACAATGCGCCCCTAAGGTAAAGATTGCCAACTGTTTCCTGGGCTGCATATGGAAGATCTTTGCTAGCAGGATGAGGTAGATGACCTTTCCCCTTTACACAGCCCTCAGGAGCCATATCTAGAGTGCTAGATCCTGTTCATAGAATCACAGAATCACAGAATTGCAGGGGCTATAAAGGACATCAAGAGATCATCAAGTCCAAGGTCCCTGCCAAAGCAGATACCCTACAATAAATTGCACAGGTAGAAGTCCACAAAACTCATGAATATCTCTATAGAAGGAGACTCCATAACCACTCCGAACAACCTGTTCCCGTTCCCCATCACCCTTCTTACATATGTTAGTATGGAACTTACTATGTTCAAGCTTTAGGCAATTGCTCCTTGTCCTATTATTATCCACCATCTAGAAGAGCCTGGCCTCATACATTTGCTTCCCAACTCCCTTTAGATATTTATAAACATTTATCAGATTCCCTCTCAGTCTTCTTTTCCTCAGGTTGAACAGCCCCAGGTTATTCTCCTTTCCCTATAGGGGAGATACTCCAGGCCTTTAGTCATCTTTGTGGCCCTCTGCTGGACTCCTAGGAGATCCTTGTCTTTTTAGAACTGGGAGCCCATAACTGGACACAGTATTCTAAATGTGACCTTATCAGGGCAAAGCAGAGGGGGAGGATCACTTCCCTCAACCTGCTGGTAATAGTCTTCTACTGTGTTATCCTCTCCTCTCAGGGGATATCCCTTGTATCTTTTTAATGCATCCCAGGATACCATTGTCCTTCTTGGCCACGAGGACACACTGCTTGTTCATTGCCAACCTGTTGTCCACCAGGGCCCCCAGGTCCTTCTCCACAGAGCTCATCTCCAGCAGATCATTCCCTAACCTGTACTGCTGTATGCAGATATTCCTCCTCAGGTACAGGACTCTACACTTGCTCTTGTTAAACCTTATCAGGTTCCTTCCTTCCCAACTCTCTAGTCTGTTCAGGTCTTGTTGAATGTCATAGTTTTATGTTTTTGGTTTTCAGTATTCCACATCAAAACATGATGTATTGGAATTAAAGTGTTAATGCTCCAATTCCAGGTACCTATCCCTATACATTACGGAAGTCATGGGATCTGACCCTTCCGGGTGGGGCGGTCTCTTATTGCCTGGCAGTGGGTGCTGAGGGTGCTTTCCTAGCCGTTCCAAGCTTTTCAGGTTTGACTCGGCCTCAGGAACTCTCTCTTCTATCTTATTTGATTTATTAGTCTCAATTTCAATTAGATGGCATTACATTGTGTTATCTTGCATTCGGATATCATAGTTAGTAAAATAAGTTTTCCTCCATAGATTGTTGCCGCTGTTTTTTCCTCCCTTCCTTCCTTCCCATTTTGTGGGGCCGGGGGGGTGGGGAGGGCAGGGGCCTACTGCCCCCTGTCACAGGCATAGATTGATCTAGTTAACTCCGTGACAGATTTTGGTGGAGAATGCGGGCATAGCTGCTTTTTAGCTTTTAGAACAAATCTCTCTCTCTGCTCTTAGAGAGCTTCGTTAGGGAGCATTATCAGTAGTTCAGGTTTTTGTGCTGGAAAACTTGACCTTGAAAGACTAGGCATACTGCCAGTATTCTGGGATATTTGTAAACTTTGAGCACTGCTTAGTCTGGGTAGTGCCTTTTTTTTTTCTCTCCCCCCCCCCCCTCTTGTTAGCTTCAATTCATTAACCCCTTTGTTATCTTGCATTCTGATATCATAGTTAGTAAAATAAATTTTCCTCCATAGATTGTTGCCGCTGTTTTTTTCCTCCCTTCCGTCCTTCCCATTTTGTGGGGCCAGGAGGGGTGGGGAGGGCAGGGGCCTATTGCCCCCTGTCACGGGCATAGATTGATCTAGTTAACTCCATGACAGTAATAGCCTTCTACTGTGTTATCCTCTCCTCTCAGGGGATACTCCTTGTATCATCAGCAAACTTGCTGAGGGTGGACTCTATCCCTTCATCCAGGTCACTGATGAAGGATGTTGAATAAGACCAGTCCCAGCACTGACTCCTGATCAACACAGCTAGTTACAGAATCGTCCCCTCCCCTCCCCTCCCCTCCCTTTCCCTTTCCCTTTCCCTTTCCCTTTCCCTTTCCCTTTCCCTTTCCCTTTCCCTTTCCCTTTCCCTTTCCCTTTCCCTTTTGCTTTTCCTTTCCCTTTCCCTTTCCCTTTCCCTTTCCCTTTCCCTTTCCCTTTCCCTTTCTTCAAGCTTAGGATTTGAAGTTTCACTGTTGGCTAATGTTAGAAATAAGATACTAGAATAAGGAGAATACTGGACTGTAACATATGAGTATTTACATTTGTGACAGAAGAAAGGGATTGAGATTGTTTGTCAAGAACTTTTAAGCACTTTCCTTGAAACTCTTATTCTCCTACAAAATAACACAGTGCATTCTGTTTTTAGATGGTACTTCTAGTGTACTTATGGCCCTGTGCATGGAAGAATAGAAATGTCCACTCTTACTATAAGTGAGATTTACAAAAATTCAGAGCAGCATTATGCATGTAACTCCCTTTGTAGAGTAAAGGGTCAGTTTGCAAACAATAGAAATCACAGCAGATTGAGCCTTCATCATTCATTTTGTTATAATAACATTCTGATGATTACATATTCAGAATGTGTTAATACATCCTGGAATCCCACCAAGAGAAACTGATGGACATCTTTTCCTTCATACACACTAATTATTTCTAACAACAGCATAAAGATTTTAACTTCCTATAAGAAGAATTATTACATCTAATATTTCTAGGAGATACTGGCAAATGTACTGAACTATGAAATTAATTCTCACTGAACTGAGTAAACTGAGAAAAAATAGAAAAAATATTTGATGTAACCTGCTGGTAACATTAGCATTTTACAGTAAGTGGATTAATCACTAACAATATGGCTAGGAAATCCTGAGTGGAAGATGAAAGTACTCCTTGATTTTGAAATTGTTTTTTAAACGTAATTGAGGATACATGTAATCTCCTCTTATTTTCCCCACACTGTTTTTCTACTTGCTTTACTTTTCACTATTTTTCTGTCTTTGTAAACCTCTTATTCTTTGCTTTTAATGTCATGTAAAAATTCTGGTATTATCTATTACTTTTCAATAATTAGTCTCTCCAATACAATTAAGGAGAATCATCTCAGAATTTTCTTTCTTCTTCTCAATCTGTGTGACAACATCCATTTGCTGCTTTGTGTTTTATAATCCTGATTGCAAACTCTATCTGTGCCAAACTTCCTCCCCCCCTCTCACCCCCCCCTCCCCTCCCCCCCCCCCCCCCCCCCGTGTTTTTTAAGCTTAAAGTGCTATGGTAACATAACTACTGTCAAGGTTTTCTTCTTGTTTGCCTTTTGTGTTCTTCACATACCTTCATATCTTTGATACGATCTTCTTTGCATTCTCACTTTTTTCTGTTGAATATGTCAGTGTAGCTAAAGGGGAGATGATCCAGAACCAATCACTGAGTCTGAAACTAAGACATTAAAACTGGCATGCTATCCATACTATTTAGAATTAGTTCTCTATGTCATTTGTCTGTGTGGGCTGGATCAGATGATGTTCAGAAGTTCCTTCCAATCTCAACTGCTTTGTGATTCAGTGCAATTCTGTGAAAGTCAATTGGAATTGTGCAGAATAGAGCTAAGAAGCAAGCTAATGAACTATGCAGATGACCAGGGATCCTATAATTAAAACACTTCTTAGCCTTCCTATCTTCAGCACAATATAGAATCTTTTGGACTATGGTCTCATCATATGCTCAGCTTGGGACAGGATCAATTGTTTTTCATGTCCCACTCCCCTTTTTTCTTAACCAGTAAGATTCTTCTTATGATTTCAGACGTTGTGAAATGCCAAATGTAATTGACTGCAAAAGAGTCTGTCAGCTAATTCATTACATTTTTTGTGTTCTCTTTGAAGAAATAGCAATGGAATTGTGATTAACTTTAATAGAAATTGTGGATAATGTACACATTTTGAGACACAGTCTATAAAGTAGTGTATCAACCTGAATGGTCCAGTATCTCTCCAAACAGAAGAAAGATCATTTAATCTGCAGTTAGCCAATCCTAAGAGCCCATACTGAAGATTACACTTATTTTTGAAGTGAAAAACATTTGAACACTGCAAACATATTTGTTAAATTATTCCATTATTCAAACTACTGTCCTAATAACTTACAAAACCTCGAGGAAAGAGTGGAGAAAGAAAAAAAACAAAAAAAAACCCCCAAAAAAACAGAGTTTACATTTCACAGATAAATGATACAGTCCACTAAATTACAGATAAATTACCCAGAATAAACAAATTATGGACACAGAAAGTCATATTATCAGTTATGCTTTGTTATGTGAGGCACTGACACAGCTAAAAAGGACATTTAGTATTGAGTCTTGCCTTAAGGATTATTTATTTATTTGTTTGGTTTTTTTTTGTTGTTGTTGTTATTGTTTCATTTGTTTATTTTCCATTCTGGGAACTTTATTTCTCATTTTATCATCAAGTCCTTGAGCCTTTTGTTTGCCAGAATAAAGCTTCTTTTGTTCTCCTGAACTTTATCTAGTGTCTGCATGAAATGCAAGGAAATCTTCTAAATATAAAACAGGTCATGTCTCAATAAAAAACAGTGGAATAAAATTACACTGTACAATAAATTCTTTGAATTTGAATCCAGAGAAATGTTCTGGGATCTGATATTTCCTCACAAATTACAAAGATGAGTTTCTGCCAGATGTTGAGAAAATACATCTGGAAAGTATACACTGTATGTTTCTGGAAAGGAAAAGTGTATAGTAGTTGACATTATCACTTTAACCAGTATCTCTACCTGTATGCTTCCTTTACTTTGGTTCCTGCATGGAATCTTTTAGACGTTATTACTTCTGTGTCTTTCCTCTCTCCTTTCCCATATTTCTTATATACTCAAGTAATCTGGTAGGCTGTCTGGCTTGTAACCTATTTCTGCTGAAAATCTTGCCTTAAAAGATCATCTTTATCTGTATGTTCTCATCTCACTCTCCTTCCCTTTGTCTAGAAGATCTCAGCCATGACCCTCATCCTACAGCCTGAACTCTGTCTTACCATTAATCCCACTCAATCCAGTTTTCTTTTGTGCTTCCTTGAATCGACCCTTACAAGTCTCATTACTGGAATCTTCCTTGTAAACTCTGGCACTAGGGGTTGCAGCTAAAAAGTATAGCGTGAGAGCTGAAAAAAGTTGTGTCATACAGGTAGAACTTTTCCTTTAGGGCAACATGCACAGACAAGGAACTATTTTCACCTCGGGTCAGCTATTTTTAATTCAGTTGTTTCACACTAGATGCACAGGAATATTTGGTGTAACACCTGCCTTTCTTTAAATTTTCACAGAGGGCATCTCTGAGTCTGATATTCCTCTTTCATCGTTACAGAACTTATTGTTTCATAGGGTTTTTTTTTTTGTTGTTGTTGTTTTTGTTTGTTTTTTTTGTTTGTTTGTTTTTTTCTCTGTATTTACCATCATGCTTTTCATTCTTCTGCAAAAAGAAAATGCCCTCCCACCAGCAGAACAGTAGTCAGGAGATGGAAGAAGAAAGTCTGTTGCAGAGCAACTTGTTACATTTATTTTATGTTGCATTCTAGGCAAATGAAATATCCTTTATTGCACAAGGATGGCTATTTAGAGTAGAAAATTCCAAAATATTGTCACTGAAGATAGGCAGATGATGTATCACTCTGGTGTTTTCATCTATGACAACTTGGGAAACATTGTACAAGATAGGAAGTTGGTATTTATAACACACATTAACATATTTCTTGCGAGCAGCCAATTCCATTATATAATTTTTTATCTTCAGTTTTGTCTCTCATATTAGGTTGTGATCCTAAAATGATGGTAGCACCCACTGAATAATTTTAATTGAAGAGAGATTTTCCTCTTCAGAAGCAGTCAAGCATTGCTGATAAGGAAGATACAAGCAAGAAAAATACTAAGTCAAGAATAAAGATTGCCCTTGCAAAAAATAAGTCCTGATAAGTCAGTGACCATCCAGTAGAGCTGAAGATAGAGCTGCTTGGCAAAAAAAGAGTGTTAAAAGATGGGTGTCAATGAACATATTTTTTCAACCTTAGACTTGAGAAGTCCATAGGAATTCACTGGATCTATTTGAGATCCTTAAGAGAAAAGAACTTTCACAGAAAACATGTAAAGGAGAAGACCAAGAAAAAAGGATATCGAACAAAATACCAGTCTCTTTTTCAAGTGATGTTCAATTTATTTTTGTTGATTTTGTTTTGCTGTTCTTTTTTGTTTTGTTAAATAAGATATATATGCATATATATATATATACATATTTGTGTAATTATATGTTTTATATATAAAATTTTATACACATATATTATACATAATATAAATGCATATATGTGTAATTATATATATAATTATATGTATTTCATATATGTATTTATATTTATAATATATATGTGTGTGTCTGTCTTCCTATTATGCAATATAGGTTAATTTACTATAGATTGACAGCATATGTTCCTTCTATGAGAAATAACAGTATTTTTAATAAAATATATTTAATTTTTGTGATTTTTGTTGTTGTTTGTTTTCAATTCTTTTAAAATATAATCTTATATACATTATATTTCAACTATATGTATTTCATATACATATCCATAAATATGTATGTGTATATACATAATATAAGTATATAATAAGACTTTGGTGTGTTTAGAAATATCTGTGCTAAAACTTACTAAGAGACAAGAACACTGAATTCATAACTGGAATTTTGAGAAAGGAGTACATTTAAACTCTTTAGGAGTTTGAGGAGGAAAGATTACTCATATGGAGTAAAAAAAAAATTCTTTTCAATCTTTAAACAGATTTAAACAAAGACTACTTCTCAAGAGAGTGCTTTGAAACTGCAAAGTAATGTTTGTACTGCTTCGGTATGAATGCCAACAAACTCAAGACCACGAGTCATCCAAGTAGATAGATATTCCAGTAAGAATCTGACAGTATAACAGCTGAAGTATAATCATTCTACTTCTTTGTTTCAGGGAAGCAGAGTAGCCTGTTTTGAGGAGTGGAGTGCGTAGTGAGCTGAGAAAAACAAAACAAAACAAAACAAAAAAACTAACAAACGAACTTTACCTTGCCAGTATAGAATTTGTAGATGTTTATGTCTGTCTTTATGGTATGTAATGTAGGCTAATTTGCTACAACTTTATATCAGAGGTTCCCACAGAGGTACCCACAGAGTAACAGAGTATTTTGAACAAAATATATCGAATTTTTGTGGTTTTTGTTGTTGCCGTTGTTTGTTTTTAATTCTTTCTGAATATAATCTTGAGGACAGATCATTCATTTTAAATGCACATGAATTAGACTGCAAATCAAGTTTTGATTCAGTTTGTAGCAGTTTTTAGGGTTTTTTTTTCTTTCTTTTTCTTTTTTTTCCTGATAATAAGAAATATGCTACTCACTAACATAATGTTGAGGTGGATTGATAGGCTAACGTGTGAAATTCCTGCACCTCTGAAAAACTGGAGCAGTGGAACAGTTGTTACACTATGTGTACTCATTAAGTCCAGAGATTGAACAGCATGTGCAATGTTTTTATATCTAATGCAGTTAGGTATAATTACATGATTTGCAAATGAAACAACATTGCTATTTCTCTAAAGTTCATTTAGCTGTACACAAACATATAATATACTTAGATATTAGTTACACAAGCATTGTAGATGTAATTAGTATCATAAAATTTGAAGTGTTACAGAATATACTATGACATCTGTGAGAAAGAGAAGGAGAGCGAAGATGCAGATAGCCACTGCACACATAAATCTCATGCTCTACTGTCACAATGTCAGCATTTGCAAGATATTTTTAAGAAAACAGGCAACAAACAAGTATAAATTTCATTATTCATTATTTACCTCTTACTAATTAGATGTGATATTACAAGGCCTTATTTATCTTCCTCTGAAAACTTACAGAAGTACTGTAAATTTCAATTTGAGTACACAGTAAAATAAAGCTAATTGTTTTCAATTGAAAAATGTGATATATATGACACTATAAACTTCATCTCTGGAATTATTCATATGCTGACATCACATTTAGAAAATTTATTTTCAGTGATAAAAAAAAAAATGCATAAGACTGACCTCAAATTTGATCCATGGGCAACCTGATCTTGCTGGGGTTTTCCTGTTCATTGCAGGGAGTTGGATTAGATGACCTTCACAGGTCCCTTTCAACTTTAAGGATTCTATAGTTCTACGATTCTATAAATTTCAAATCTAAATCCACAGTGTTTTTTGGTTTTTGTTTTCTGATTTTTTTTTTTTTTTGAGTAAACTCCTTTATTTTTCACCTAGATTTTCACTCCTAATAGGCACCTTTCCATTGTTAAAATCAATCATTGATTCTTAAATGTTTTGGCCATATCTCATGGTTTGGTACTGAGACTAAGCCATATAAATTCAGTTTCTTTCCAGAAGCGCATGGAAGCTAAGACTAAGTTCAGGGGAGAAATTGATGGACTGAAAACCTATTTCTCAATGGATTATTTCAAATTGACTGTCTGGAGATGATCTATTTCAGGCACTGCTGGTGAAGTCTCTTAAGGCAATAGAGGAATAAGCATCTGAAGTAAAGGGATTGGACTGGAAAGAGTATGGTCTGATAACCTCCAGCTGGCATTACAGATTGCTTTTGTGGGTTCAGACCCATTGCCTAGAATATTCCCCTTGAAAGCATTAAGTTTGGTCTCGTTATATTCCATCTATAGATTGAGCACAAACTTTCAGAATGTTTTGGAATTTTCTGAGATACAAATTCTTTTAATAATTTTAAGTTTAATAAATACTGATGGTCTCTCATTTCTTGTATATTTCTCATTTTATTAATCCACATCATGTAATCATATCCAGGTAATACCGTGGCAAGGGGTTTCTAAGTTTACATTCTTTGTCAAAAAAGATGTTTCATTTTGCCTGAAATATGGCACAGCATAATTTCACCCGGTTTCCCTAGTTTTCAGGTTCTGAGAAATGGTCTTTCTCTGTTCAGCTTTAGTCACAGCTTACATGAGAGGTGAATAAATACTGTGTTTGTCTTACTCTTTTCAGGTTGTGTATGCTACATTGGGTTATATTCTTCACTATACAGACTGTAGCAAAATAAATCTATATTAGTCATTTATTGTGGTATTGCATACACAGTGGCTATGCCTGGATCTGTTATTGTGCTACATTTTCACTCTTTGTCCTAACAAGTCTCCTACAAATTTGCATTACTCATAATCGTAACTAGAACACTAAATTTGACAATGTGAGGTTATAAGATTATTCATCTTATGACTCATTATAGAATTATTCCAAGACAAACTGTACTTAGGCCTTCCAGGCCTATTTACATCAATATCAACATATGCTTAGGTATGTGTTTCCTAACACAGATTTTCAGACCTCTGGTTTATTACTTGTATTAAAGCAAAAATGTATGCTCATGGCAACTGTGACACCTTCACTACATCTTCATTTTGCTGTTTACACAAAGTAAATTCTTTTATGGACATTACCCTCTGTGCACTGAAGAGCAAAATGCCTGAGCAAGCTGAAAATCAACAAAACCTAGAATAAGATGCAGAATAGTAGTATCTTTTTGGAAAGGAACTTTCTATGATCTGGAAATAATTTAATAAGTGATGCCTTGGCTCTTATGCCCTACTTCATTTTCCAGGTCTAAACTTGTATTTCTGCCAGATGCTATATGATGCAATTGTACCTTCCTCAATATGTGTCAAGTTAAAACTTCCCATGCTGTATGCAAAGGCATTGGAGGTAAATCTTTTCCTGTTGTGTATATATACTCTAGATTTCCTAGATCATTGTAGTTGCTTTTCTGCATTATTTTGATTACATAGTAATTCCACGTAGAGGTTTTTTCATGGAGCTACCTTGAGTAATTCTTCTGTAACCTTTGTTGTCCCTAAAGGTTATATTTTGAAATAAAACTGTCATGCTTTCTATTTTGATGGCTAATGTTCTACTTAGGCCTCAGAATAGCAATGGCAAATATTTTGGGGGCTTTCTTCCATCGTTTCATTTGATCTTCACTTTTAAATATTTCTTAGACTCTGAGGAGACAAAAAGTAAAAGTGAAAAGCTAATTATGGAACTCAAAAAAAAAAAAAAATTGGCAGAAAAAGATACAGAAAGAAAGAATTCATATTCCTTGTAGTAGTTTGCAAAGGAGTAATTGGCTAGTATGCTTTTAGACATAGCTATTCCCTGAAAACAAGCTTTTTTCCATACATTACTTGTTACAGATTCAACGCTGGGTCAGAATCAGATTTTATTGGGTCTCACTGCACAAAATAAATAAATAAATCCAAACTCTCTTCTTTGCTTTATGTAGCTAAAATGCGAGACTTAACACTATTAAAGCTCTTTACATCTTCAAAGTATTGAAAAATGCGTAGCTCTATGGCATCAAAAAATGTTAGTTCCATTTCGCAGATAGGCTAGAAAATTCGGCAAGTCTGCAGAGCAAACCATTCCCAGAGCTGGCAACAAATCCCAGCAGTCACAACTGTCACTGCTAGGCTTAGATCACTTTGCTCTCTTCAGTGTTTAAATAACATGATAGGCCTTTACCATTTCCGAATAATTCTGCTTGTCACCGGATAATTTGTCTCATAGTGGCAGGGAAAAGAGAAGAGAACAGTAAAGAAGAAGGAAATGAAGGTGATTTCACAGTTCCATCATTCAATGATAAGCTGTTTTTAGGGCTGCTGCCAAGGGAAATACAGAGACATCATTTTCTCTTGTCAAGAACAACTGCAGCCATATACAATTATTTATTTCAGTTAGTTATAGGTTCTGTTATGGAATAACCTCCAACTGGGGTAACCTTCCCATAGACTGTAGTTCAAAAAATGCTACAATGTGGGTCAGTCCTTTATGAGTGTACTGCTTCTGAGTGGGTCCCGTCCGGGCCCCAGCTCTTACCAGACAACCTGCTTCAGCGTGGGCTCCCCTCTAGGTCCTCAGTTTCTACCATGAGTCTGCTTCTGGATTGGCTCTCCACAAAGTACAGCTTTCTTCAGGCCACATCCACATACTCCAACACCTCCCTAAGTTGCAGAGGGACACACTGCGTCATTATGGTCTTCACCACGGGTTGCAGAGAAATCTCTGCTCTGGTGTCTGGCACACGACTTCCTCCTCCTTCTCTGACCTTGGTGCCTACAGAGCTGTTTCTCTCACATTTTTTTTACTCTTTTCTCTCTCTCTCTCTCACAGCTGCTACACAGTGTTTTTTACCCTTTTTAAAATAAGTTATTGTAGAGGCAACACTGGTGCCACTTATCAGCTCAGATTTGACCAGCAGTGGAGTCCTTTTGGACCTAGCAGGAAACAGCTGAGTGTAAGATCCTGATCTCTTCTCATTAAGGCCATCACCACAGCTGCCTTGTTACCAAAACTTTGCTCTTTAAATGTTATACAAATTCACAGGAATTGGAGATAAAATATATTTTGTATCAATACCCAATAAATGTTGAACCTGGAGGCTGTGTTGCATCTAATAAAGCTATGTTTGTAGACTTCAAGCATACTTCAGAGAAATTTGGTTAAGCTGTCAATATTAACCCAACTGCTTTTTCACTGGGAAGCCAATTGCAGTCTACAGAGTCAGAACACACCAGCTGATTTTGAATAGCTTATCTTTCAGCTGATAAACTTTTTTTTTTTTTTTTTTTTTTTTTTTTTAACGCAAATGCTTATAATTTCATTATAATGTGACAAGTACAATTTCAGGGTGCTTTTTGATTTTTCATCTTTGTTAAGACCCAAGTTTAACAACTCATTGTAAAACCTCTACCTTTTGTTGAAAGAAAGAAATAAATGTTTTGACTGTTTCAGTGCTTATAATACATATTAACTTTCGTTAACTTAGTTAACCTTATAATACATGTTAACTTCATTTAAATTTAGTCATCTGTCCTCTTACAGACAGATGGTTGCACAGAGAATTGAATTCTCTGCATAGAGAATTAGATCCATTAGAAAAAGAAGCAGAAATAAAGGCTCCTTTTACTACGAAATTTGTTGAAACAGGATCTACAGAAATGTGAAATTATGGTTTGAACTAAAAAAAAAAAAAAAAAAAAAAAAAAAAAAAGCTTCTTCATGAATTAATATTTTGAAAGCATGTTGTAAAATTCGTGACTTGTTAAATGCACTATGCACAAGACGCAGGTTGTGGATTGCTGGAGCTTGATATGCAGAATAGTTCACTGTAACTATAACAAACTTGTGATGCATACGTAACTAAAATATTTGACATAACACACAAAGATATATATAATTGTGTGAAAAAATAAAATATGTTATCTATCAAAATCCTAAAGGTAGTGTGTGACCATCAAACTTAGAATATAATGAAAATTTAAATAAGAAAACAAGAACAGTTGGTAGTGAATAAAAGAAATAAAAAATCACTTAATCCTGTACTCACTAGAAACAAAAGAGTAAAAGAAAGAAGTGATGGTATGAAAGAAGTCATATAGGCATTTACAGAATTCATAGAATTTGAAGAAATATATTCAGTTTCTGAGAGTCTATAATAGTTTGCAATAATGTGTAAGGTTC
The DNA here is from genome assembly GCA_037305975.1 of Chrysolophus pictus. Taxonomy (NCBI): domain Eukaryota; kingdom Metazoa; phylum Chordata; class Aves; order Galliformes; family Phasianidae; genus Chrysolophus; species Chrysolophus pictus. The sequence continues at coordinate 33,919,715 of CM074576.1, read as the reverse complement.
CTAGGAAGTCTACTGGTTTCTTAGACTATTGCATTTTGAACAATCTTTTTACACTGGCAACTTGATGTTTATTTATTTACCCCATTGAGAAAATCAGAAAAAGCACATACATTAATTTCAAACTTAACATTTTTATTCAGTATAACTAAATATCTCTCCCAGAGTATTTATTTGATCTTACACAAATTTATCCTTCTGTTCTGATGAAATATTAAACCTGAATGCTTTTGAAGACAAGTTACTGTAGAATAGTCATTGAAGTTGTTTATAAACATTTAGAGTTCGTAAGTGTAACATTATCCTCTATAATAATTTGTTGATTGAGCTGGCAGAAGACAATGGGTTTTGATTAGATGGTGCTTTCTCATTAATATGTATGGTTCTGTATCTCCGTTTTGTTCCCACTTATGTAAACATATTCAGAGTTGGGGGAACAACTTATTTTTCATTATTAGTTCTGCATGATTTTACATAATTGCAGTCATTCTTAAACCTCTTCCAATGTACTGAGACCCTGATCACCAATGACCTATTTACTTCTGTCAATGTGATCAACAGTCACCCGAAATCAACAATTTACAACTTAATGAAACTGACTTATTAGATATACAACACTGGAAGATCCTAGTTTACTTTCAAACAACAGAGAGTTAGCAGATGGAAAATAACCCAATGCCAGCCCTTTCCTCCTCAGTAGGTGAATATTAGATTTAATTTTGGACCTTGCTGCCACAAGACAAGTAACAGTTCTCATGAGGAGAACCTGGAAGTGTAAGTCAAAGGCTGAGAAAACTGGCCTTTCTGTTCCCACACATATGAAGTGAGAATAGAGACAGAAAGCTGATGTTACTAAGAGTATCTGCTCTCACTGCATCTATAGTGATTTCTTCTACAGATAGTGTAGATGTAGTGATATCCCACTACATCCCTCAAGCAGTGGCTCCTTTGATTTTCCAGAAGTGAAATACACGCAGCATCATTATAAGCATATACAGCAGTCTTATGTTCTAGACATCTGCCTGGTTTGGTAATATCCAAAAGTAGCCAAGACTGAATGCCTGGTCAGTCTTCAACAGAAAGACCTGCAGTAGCAGTCATATAAGTAGTTTTCCAGAATTTCATATTTTATCTAACTATCTATTAATAATCAACAAAATCTTCATGGAGCTTTCTCCTGGAAACCTTTCTAGACAATTCTTCCACTTCATTTGCAGTATGCGTTAGTGTTAAGTGGATACACGCATCACTGGGACTTGATAATCCTGCCAACACCGTGGTGGAATTCCAATACAGAAAATACTTTATATCTGTGTCCAACTTCCAGATACTTTTGTATTTCTTACCTTTCTAGGAGACCTGGCCTTCGTTACTTCTTCAAAACAGGGAAAACTTTGCTTGAAGTATCTCAGTAATATTTATTACAATGATCAGGATGATCAAGAAGGTCCTTTGGGTAACACTGTCTAGCTTATTAAACAATCAGGAAAACAAGGAAGCAAACAAAAGCCAAATTTAGTATGTTCCATTGTACAGGAACTATTGAATCACAGCCTGAAACTCTGATTGATCACCTGAGGCGAGCAATGAGTCAGCCGCAGGAGCACAGGTGAAGGCAATTCACCTGTGTGACTGGAAGGGATGGAGCCTGGCTCCACCTCTCCAAGACCCCATTTAAGGGCTGACTGCCACCAAGGAAGGATCTCTCTCTGGAGATTGCTCCTCTTAGATTTTTTTCCTGCAAGCCCAGAATATGGGTAGGCTTTTCCATTTGTTTCTGATTATCCCTTTGCAACATGATAATCTTTCCAGCTATGCACTTTTTAAAGACCAACCTGACTTTGCTGTGTATTTCTCAATTACACATCTATATACCTGTTGATTGTACGTCCATAAATTACTGTTTCTAGGTATTCTACAATGTGAAAGAAGATTTATTTCTGTTTTTCAAATGTATGGATGGTTATTTTATTTTAACTTACTTTGAACAGGCCCTCACAACAGTTACACAGCAATATTATCTTGAGGAAAACAAACTTCCAAGACCTAAAGTCACATGATGTGCACTATAGTGGGTAGTGCTGGGCTATGCTGAAGGACAAGAAAGCTGTCTTTACAGATCTGTTTTATGTTTCAGTGTTTATTTCTCTAACCCCATCTGGAAACAAAAGAAAATAAATTCAGGTAGCAGCATCTGTTGCTCCTGCTGCTATGAATTAAGTTAACTTAGTTTAATCATTTTCCAAAACGAAATACTACTATTCTGCCTCTCCAGGTGCATTCCACTTTGGCTTGGCATGCCAATTCTTTGCGTAAGTGGATTTGATTGGTGGGCCACCCAATGGATAGAGAACTGGTTGAAAGGTCTGAGACAGAGGATGGTGACTAATGATTCTATATCCAGGTGGAGGCTAGTAACAAGTGGTGTCTGTCTTGATGATCAGGGGGGACTGCAGCACCTTCCCTACGAAGACCTGCTGAAGGAGCTGGGCTTGTTCAGCCTGGAGGAAAGAAGGCTGCAGGTGACCTAATTGCAGCCTTTCAGTACCTAAAGGGAGCCTACAAATAGGAAGAGAGTCAACTCTTTGAAAGGGTAGATAACAGCAGGACAAGGGGAAATGGTTTTAAGTTGAGGGAGGGAAGATTTAGGTTGGATGTCAGGGGGAAGTTTTTTACAGAGAGAGTGGTGAGGTGCTGGAACAGGCTGCCCAGAGAGGTTGTGGATGCCCCGTCCTTGGAAGTGTTCAAGGCGAGATTGGATGGGGCCCTGGACAGCCTGGTCTAGTATTAAATGAGGAGGTTGGTGTCCCTGCCTGTGGGGGGTTGGAGATTCATGATCCTTGAGGTCCCTTCAACCCTGGCCATTCTGTGAATGACTATGAACTACATACAACTTTTAACTTCCTTTTTGACCTGCTTTGGATGGACTTAAAAAAAATTTAAACATAGATATGTATGGACTCTCTCTTCCTGTTTTACGTTGGCTGAACACATAAGAAAAATAGTGCTCAGCCCATGAATTATGTGGGAAGTAATCGTCTGGTGATTTTAATGGAGCAGAAGAATTCCAACACTTTAGAGAGAGGACATGGTGGGATGTTTCTTTTTTATAGGAGATGGGAGGAAAGGATGAGATTACATACTGACTTTAATTCTGGGTACTAGTGTGGGCTGTGTTATGCCTGAACATGCCATTCATCCGTAAATCTGTCCAAACCTTACTGAACTCTAGGGTAATGTATAACCTTCTGCATTCACAAACTGTCCAGCAGAAACTCACACAGGAGACACAGAAATCAGTTTCATAGCAGAAAAATGCTAAATACATAACTTTCTTCTGCCAGACAGGGAAAAAGTATAATTTAATTTGTAAATAACGTCTAGATCTGATTTAAAAAAGTAGCATAAACAATGAAATGGTGAAGAATGTGGTTATCCCACTACACTCTCTTTTTACTAGAAATTATGCAGTTTATAAATTATTCTCAAGCTCATATTTGATAGGAAAAAGGGGGAAAGCAATGGTATCATCAACCCTTTCTTTCTTAACCAGATTTCCCTATGCTCCTCCTCAGACAGACAAATGGGCCACCTCTCACTGTAACATGCCTTATCAGGACACAGTTTTATCTCCAGTTCTGTCATATTAGGTTACATGTACCAAACTACCACTTATTTTTCAGTGAAGAACTTGTGGATCAGCTTCATAGCACAGGCTCTCACCAAGGGATTCTTCAAAGAGAGGTAAAAAATAGGGCAAAACACCATGAAAAGAGCCATTAGGAAAGCAAGTGAGACCCAGCTTTCTGCTGAGAGGGACGAATGGAGACCTGGAGTGGTGATGCTGATGTAGTGTGGGTGGAGCCAGCAGTGATGGCAGCCAAACCCATCACGTGTATATAATTGGTCCCTACGGAGTAGGACTGGAGACCAGGGCATGGCTTTGCATGTTGTGGCCAGTTTGTTTTGTAGTTAGTGCGGACAGGGCAAGGAGGGAGGATGGACTATCCTTTCCCATTCAGGAGACCAACTTACCTATCAGCTGCCTCTCAGATTACAAATCTAGCCATGGTCTCCACTAGGCAGAAAGCTCTTGCCAAAAAGAATGTGGCAATGCAGATGGAGTGCCTGCCCAGAAATGCAGCTGCAGTGAAAGTCTGAGCCTGTTCCTACCATTGGACAGCAGCAGGGATAGCACATGCATGAGGTATGAACAGGTGGAAGATCTGCTCTGTATGGTGACAGCTCAAAAAGGACTTGGAGAAGTTAAGGCACATCAGGGAGCGTGAGCAGGAGGTAGACTGACTGGTGGAGCAACTCCCTGCCATACTTGTAGGAAAGTCAAGAAGGTGATACATGCCAATCAGTGGTGAACCCCCTGTCCTGTTGCTATCAGGCAGAGGGAGACTTCAGATCTAAACGATAAAGAGGAATGGAAACAAGTCTCATCTTGGTGTCAAAGGAAAAGCTCCTCCCTCCTACGTTGATACTCTAGGTGCCCCATGCAATAGATTTGAGGCTCTGGAGCTTGAGAGAGAAGAAAATGGCAGAAGGCTGTCTAGGGGAAAGTGGTCAGCTCCACATCTTAAGACTACCTCTGCCAAGGATGAAAGAAGGATAACTGCCTTGGGTGACTTCATTCTGGGGGGGGACAGGTGAACCCATGTATTGGTCAGACCCTACATGCAGGGAAGTGTGTTGCTTCCCAGAGGCCTGTGTCAGGGACGCAGCTTAAAAAAAAAACTTCCTGGTCTGGTTCGCCCCTCTGATTATTATTCCCTACTGGTAGATCAGGCAATGATGAAGTCACTGAGAAAAGCTTCAGGGCTATCAAAAGGGACTTCAGGAGAGTGGGGCAGTTAGTTGATGGAGCAGGAGTACGGGTGGTATTTTTCCTCTATCCCTTCAGTGGCAGCAGGGAATATTGAGAGGACCAGGAAACACATAAATATGTGGCTAAGTCTGGTTCCATGGCAGGAGTTTTGGCTTTAGTATGGGTGATTTACTCGGTACCAGGCCTAATGGCTGCTTATGGGTCTCAGAGAAGGAAACATATCCTAGCTCAGGAGCTGGTAGAGTACACTGAGAGGGCTTTAAACTAAATATGAAGGGGGTAGGGAATAAAACAAATCTTGCTAGAGATGAGCCTGGGTGAACAATGCTGTGGCTGCAAGTTGAGGCAAAAGACTTAGCTGAAATTAATCTATTTATGCCAATGGAAACAGCATGAGCAACAAGAAGGAGGAGCTGGAAGCCATCATGAACCAGGCAAAATATGATTTAGTTGCTGTTACTGAAATGATGGGATCGCTTCCAAAACTGGAATACTGGAATGGATGCCTGTAAGCTCTTCAGAAAGGATAAAGGAAAGAGAGGCAGTGGCTTAGTTCTCTATGTTAAAAAGTGTATAAATTGCCTAAACAGGACGAAGAGATGGATGAGATGTTCTATGAGCAGCTGGCAGAAGTTATGCTATTGACAGTCCTTGTTTTCATAGGGGACTTCAGTTTCCCTGACATATGCTGGAAATATAATGCAATGCAAAAGAAGCAATCTAGGAAGTTTTGTAGAGTGTGGAAGATAACTTTCTGATGCATTGCTAAGTATGGGAAGCAACTGTATATGAACTATCAAGATGCACTAAAGAGAACAGAATCGGCATATGACTGGACTTCCTTGTCTAGCTCCAGTATCAAGTCAGGCTCCAGCTCGTCTAGTTTGCCAGAATCTCAATCAAATCATTCTAATCAATCTGACAGTGGAGTTTCTGACACCCAGCCAACTGGACATGTCCGTTCCCAAAGTATTGTCAGCTCCATGTTCTCTGAGGCCTGGAAACGAGGCACACAACTGGAGGAATCCAGCAAGCGTTTGATGTCAGAGCATGTGGAATAGAAGGATCTCAGAATCTCCATAGATCTTGCTCTTCATGGTATGAGAGCCTACCAGATGAGGGAAACATGCTAGGTCCCTCTAGATCTGCTGTTCACAGGAAAAGGACTGGTAGGAGATGTGGAGATCAAGAGTTGTCTTTGTCAGTGTGACCAAGAAATGTAGAGTTCTCTTTCCTCGGTGAAGTCAGGACAGATGTCAATAAAACTGATGCCCTGGACTTCCATAGGGCAGACTTTGAACTATTCAGGACACTGGTAGGGAGAATTCCTTCAGAGTCTGTCATAGAAGGGTAAAGGGGTCCAGGAGTGTTGGACATTCATCATGAAGAAATTCTTAGAGGTGCAGGATCAGGTTGTCCCTGTGTGTCATAAGATGAGCCAGAGTGGAAGAAGACCAGCATGGATGAACAGGAAATTTTTGCTAAGACTTCAGGAGAAGAAGAGTCTACCTCCTCTGAAAAGAGGGTTGGACAACCTGTGGGGAGTATGAAGAAGTTAGGATATGCAGTGAGAAAATTAGAAAGGACACTATAGTGAAAGACCAAAAAAAAAAAAAAAAAAAAAACTATTAACAGTAAGAGGAGGGCTAAGGAGAATTTCCATTCTTTACTGAATGTGTAGGGAATGTGACCATGGAGGATAAGGAAAAGTCTGAGGTTCTCAATGCTTTCTTTACATCTGTCTTTAATAGTCAGGTCAGTTATCCTTGGGGTACTCTATCCCCTGATCTGGAAGCCTGGAATGGGGAACTGAATAAACACCATCAATTCAGGTGGAGACTGGTGGAGACCTTTTACTGTCACAAGTCCATGGGGTCAGATTGATCCACCTGAGACTGCTGGGGGATGTGGTGGAGGTAATTGCAAGTTGCTTTACACCATTTGTCAGAATTCTTGCTCAATGGGGGAGATCCCAGAATATTGGAGGCTTATTAATATGATACCTATCTACAGGAAAACTCAGAAAGAAATCCAGAAAACTACAGGCCTGTCATCCTAACCTTCATGCCAGGGAAAATTCAAGAACAGAACATCTTGAGTGAGATCACATGGCATGTGGGAGATCACGCACAGCCAACATATGTTCATGAAAGACATGTCGTGCTTGACAAACCTCATCTCCTTCTATGACCAGATGATCAGCCTGGTGGATGAGGGGAAGCCTGTTGACATAGTTCACCTGGTCTTTAGCAAAGCCTTTGTCATCTCTTACAATATTCTTCTGGGAAAACTGGCAGCCCATGAGACACTCTTTCCTGGGTAGAGAACTAGCTGGAAGAATGGACCTAGAGTGTGATGGTGAGTAGAGTTAAATCCAACTAGCAAGCAGTCAGGAGTGGTGTTCCCAGGGGGTCAGTAGTGGGGTCCATCCTGTTTAATATCTTTGATTACCTGGATAAGGGGATTGAGAGCACCCTTAGTAAATTCAAGCTGGGAGAAAATATCAGTCTGCCTGAGGGTAGGAAGGAGGTGACCAAGAAAGCCAATGGCATCCTGGCTTGTATCAGAAAGAATGTTGCCAGCAGGAGCAAGGAGGTGACCACCCCTTTGTACGCAGCTTTGGTGAGTCTGCACCTTGAGTACTGTGTGCAGTGTGGGGCCCCTGTCATGGTTTTATGGGTTTTGTTATTAATATTCCACAGCATAACATGTAGTGCATTGGGAGTTAATGCTCTAGTTCCATTAATTGTCAATATTTCTGGGTATCTGGTTCTCAGAAGGGAAGAAGAACTACAAATCTTAAGACTTCACTGTTTTGTTTCCATTTTTCATTCACAGGGGAAGATAAAAGTGCTTGCCAGTCATGAGACTGCCGCTTCTTTTACTTCTCATCTCTGCAGTGTGTGCTCCATAGCCATCTTGCTTTCAGCATTAGAGTAAGGCCTTCTGTATTGGATGTTCTCTTTCTCATTTCATTTATTAGCTTCAGTTCCAATTATACTGCATTAGTGTTATGCTGCTGTCATATTTAGTAAATTAGTTTTCTCCCTTAGCTCATTGCTGCTGTTTTGTTTTAAAGCCCATCTTCCTACTTCTTTCCTTCCCCCTATCTCAGGACATGGATCTGTGGGCCCCCCCAACCCCATTTAGTCATGGAACCAGGCTGAACCAGACCAGAATTGTTGACAACCCCTCACTACAAGAAAGACATCGAGACCCTGGAGCGTGTTCAGAGGAGGGCAATGAAGCTGGTGAGGGGTCTGGAGCACAGGTCCTATGAGAAGCAGATGAAGAAACTAGAATTGCTTAGTCTGGAGGAGTCTCAAGGGAGACTTTATCACTCTCTACAACTACTTGAAAGGAGATTGTGACAAGGTTTGCCTCTTCTCCTCAGTATCAGAGTTTGAATTGGAGAAAATGGCCTCAAGTTGAGCCAAGGATGATTCAGGCTGGATATTAGGAAATAATTCCAGAAGAGCGTTCAGGCACTGGAACAGGCTGCCCAGGGAGGTGGCTGAATCACCATCCCTGGAGGTTTTCAATAAACATTTAAATGTGGTACTAAGGAACAAGTTTTAGTGGACAATATTGTTGGTAGGTGGATGGTTGGACTAGATGATCATGGAGGTCTTTTCCAACCTTAATGACACTATGATTCTATGATCATATTGTTTGATTACCTTAATTGATTTTTTTTTTTTTAATTCTTGATTAGTTGAAGGCATATAGAATGAATATCCAGCTACAAAGCATGTATGTGTACTAGAAAGCATTATCTGGAACTAAAAAATGTAATTATATGCATCACTTATGTTTTATAAGTAGCATACTAGATATAGTTTAAACCCTTCAGTTATTTTCTTAGTAATTCCAGGGCTAAATAAATAAATTGCATCTTCACCTCCAGTTTCAGAAACTTAACAGAATGTTCTGCTAGATGGGAGCGAAGTTTGGAAATATAGCTGTTATATTTGCCTGTTTATTGAAGACAAGCAAATTAAATTCTGTGATGCTAGAAGAGCATTCTGTTTCATGTGGTATGTGTATAATAGAAAGCAGTTCTTATTAAACCATTGAAAATGTGCTTGTAGCGCTGTTTAAACACTTATTACCCTTTCAGCATTGTATTTTTTAATCAATAAAAAAATACACTGTTCTAAACACTTTCTGCTAAGTCTGGTTTTGCTTAGGAATTTTTCTGGAATCGTTGTAAAGCAGACATCTACCCCATAATATGCATTCAAAGGAATATTAAAAAATAAAAATACTGTGTCAAGGCACTAATTAATTCTTTTTTTAACAAGTTCAAAATTATAATATCTTGAAAGACTTTTTTTTGTAAATGAACATTTAAATAAAACTATCTCATTAAGACCTCTGAACTTTCTGCTTAATTCTGCTCAAACTTGTCTCTTCATGTTTTGCACTAAGCTCTATTGTAGAAATTAATAAGGGAGAAAAATCATCAATTTATTCTTCCAGTATCTGAAATAGCTGTTATGTCTTGAAGAACAAGAAACAAATTACTAGTATATAAGAAAAAAGAGCCAGAAGGGAATTCAAACTAAATGTCTTCTGAGTCTTCATGAAGCTGATATGAGACCTACGTACTTCACAGCACTTTAAACCCTCTCAGGAGATCTTTTACATCTTTTACATAGAAAAGCACATTTATGTACCTGCATTTGCAAGTATATAACCAATTTTGCCTTGTTCAGTGAGACAAGGCATTTGCATGCTCAGCTGATCTGAGAGGTATATCAAAATTACTTTTTTTCCTCAGTACACCAACTTATTCAGAGAAATTTTTCTAGGTACAGTGAGATATGAAGTTTGTTCCAAAAGTGATGCTTCATTTTTTATTACATTGGCCCACAGTGTCATAAGTGGATGCTGGTGGTATGGCAATAGACGTTGAACCTTCTCACCAATATTGTTCAATTCTATTGCTGTCTGACAAATGGCAGACAGAGAGAATCTGACAAACTGGCATCTGACATGAAAGTGCATGTTAAACAAATATGTGTAACTGAATTTCCCCATGAAGAAAATACTGTACTCCTTGACACTTATTGATGCTCGCTGAATATTTTTTGGAGACCGACAATGGATGTGAGCACAGTGAGGTAGTGGGTGGTGTGCTTCAGCAGTGGCAACAGCGATGTGTAAGACAAGCCACATTCCAGGTGGTCGTGCAGATATTTATGAGCGTGTTATGCAGGCTCTTGTTCATCACTGGTGAAAATGCATAGCTAATGATGATGACTACATCTGAAAAAAAGTGTTTTGTACCTGTGAATTTGCTTTATCAAATAGTGTTATTGTGCTGTTTGTATCTAGTGTAGTTTCCATGGAAATAAATAGGAGACATTACTTTCATCTACATAAACATTTCTCATCAACCTAGGTCTCCTTGCTTATCCTCACGTTCTTATTTCTTTAAACCTCATGCTGTAAATGCATTGCAGTCAAAGATGATTTTTTTTTTAATCTATAGCAACCTTGAACCTTTTTCTAATTTTAATTTCTATTTTAGTGTTTCCAATATTTTTTATTCACATATTTCAAAACATTAGAAAACAGTAAAAAAAACCTGAATGGTTGAAACCACAACTATTTGCTATTTCCTTCCCACTTATGTAGATTTATATCTCCTTCTCTCTCTTTTTTTTTCTTTCTCATTTGATATGTGCTGTGGAACAAATACTGCATCACAAAAATCACTGGGAGTAGCTCTGACTGCAGTAAGTGAATCATTACTGTCCATCCATCCATTACTGTTACATCCTTAGGGCACTGACCATATCATTTTGCCTGCCCATTGTTTGCCATCTAGTTTAATGGTAATGCATTAAAAGGCAATGGGTGAACATACTAATAAGTAATGATAAAAAATACAAGTATGACATGCTTTATGGTTAAAGGATAAAGAAATGACAGAAAATAACTATCATACTTTTTAAAATGGGTCTTGAGTTTCTCATACTGGGTTTAAGGACACTTAACAACTTTCAGCTAACTACATCAGGAGCATTGGTTCTTATTTCAGGAAGATGGCTTCGAGTGTAAATTAGATCACTGACTTAGATGGACTAGAATCCATCCTATGATAATTGTAGGGGCATTACTTTAAAAAGCATTGATAAGTGAGGACAGTGCCTTTTTTTGACACTGAATACAAGACTGTTCAAACTGGATCATACTAAATATCACTCTCAGCTCTGGTGGCCTGGATCTTTCTAACTATCTAAAGATCTGATAAAATGATTTGCAAAATAAAATAATTCAAAATCAGTAATAGTAAATATTAAACATAAATTATTTTTCTTGAGATATTCTCTTTTATTACAAAATGTACAAATGTGTATTCTGATTTTACCTCCTTCTCCCTTCCCTCTTTCTCCTTTTTCCTTCTTTAAATTTTCAGTTCCTTACAACTGAACATCTTCGTTACAGCAGATAATTGAGTACTGACCTCAAATGCTGCCTTTTTGCTGTTTAACAGCTTTTATAGTCATGTAATCAACATATTAATCATTAGGAACTTCAGCATACATCCTCACAGGGATAAGATATTCCTGACTAAGATTTTCTTCCTTTCACAGAATCACAGAATGACCCAGGTTGGAAGGGACCTCAAGGATCATGAATCTCCAATCCCCCTGCCACAGGCAGGGACACCAACCTCCCCATTTAATACTAGACCAGGCTGCCCAGGGCCCTTGGCCTTGAACATCTCCAGGGATGGGACTGTTCTAGCACCTCATCACTCTCATAGTAAAGAACTTCCCCCTGACATCCAACCTAAATCTCCCCTCCCTCAACTTAAAACCATTTCCCCTTGTTCTGCTGTTATCTACCCTTTCAAAGAGTTGATTCCTCTCCTGTTTATAGGCTTCCTTTAGGTACTGGAAGGCAGCCTGCAAGCCTTTCTCCAGGCTGAACAAGCCCAGCTCCCTCAGCCTGTCTTTGTAGGGGAGGTGCTGCAGTCCCCTGATCATCTTTGTGGCTCTCCTCTCAACCCTCTCCAACAGCTGTCTTTCTTGTACTGGGGACTCCAGATCTGGACACAGTATTCCAGATGGAGTCTCGCAAGAGCAGAGTAGAGAGGGACAATCATCTCCCTGTCCCTGCTGGTCTCTCCTCTTCTGATGGAGCCCATGCTAACCAACTAAGGAAGCAGAAAATGTTGACTTAGAATTCTCCGCATTCCCTGCGCTTGTCATTTAGGTAATCTCAATCCTGTCTAAAATATAAGTATCCAGAAAAAATATATATATATTATGCGTTACCTCAGAAGTTGCTTTGCCTGTTTAAAAGTTGTTTGCCTGTATAAAATCTGGATGATGGTGTTTGATTTTCCAGAGCATGAAGTTGTAGCTGTGTGAAGTTGACTTGCCACTAATATCTGTGCTGAATTATATCCTACTTCTCAAACAGATGGCAGGTGTTGTGTAGCATATCATGGTTTTGATAAGAATGGTTTTGTTTTAGGACACTTTTGCCATACTGAAATTCTCTAGTTGTTGGTTTATTTATATTATAATTGGTAATAAGAAGAATTAAAGAATTCGTATAAGCAGAAAACAGAACTGTCTCTGAACACTGAACACTGAAATTTACTGTCAGTACTAACACTCAGTTGATAAAGAATCCCCTAGTGAGAAGAGAAGCATCTTATTCTGTTATCGCTCCTGAAAGGTGTGAAAGTAAAGAATATTATCATCAGTGAACACACCTAATCATGAACTAACACTATATACATCTCCTACAACCATATATTTTTTTAGCTGTTTTCAACTGTGGTTTCTGAGACAACAGATTTATTAGCTGGCTTAGAGTTCCTGTTTTTGATTACTCTTCTGATTACATTTATTTTAATAAAATAAAATAGATAGCTATCCTGGCTCTTCAAAGACAATGTGTTGGGTTTTTTTGTTGTTGTTGTTGGTTTTTTTTTTTAATTCTTATTTTTATTTTTTTAATTAACTCAAAATATTCTGTTCGTATCTGTGGGTTTTGCTCAAAGGGAAAATTTCAGTTGTGTTCTTAGAAATACAGATCAGCAAATAGTATAATTCTTTATTTTAATTATAATATTTTTATAAAGATATGTCAACCTGTATTGTGTTAATTATTTATGAGAAGAATTAAAATAACTCTTTCCTTTCTTTGTTTTTGTCTTTAATAAATTGTTACAGACAACCTTTTCTAATAGGGCTGGTCAAAAATTTTCCATTGAAGCTAATTTGGATGAAGAATTAGATTCTCATCTAACCCTGAATATCTGTTTTCCTGTAAATTTCAAATTTTTTTTTTTCTGTACCTTAAATATTTTGGCTCAAAATGTTTCTCTTTTAAATTTATATTGAAATGACTCATAGGAACTTGAATCCTGAGCCAAAAATTTGCTATTCTATTCTACAAAACCATAACGTCCAAGAGATTATGTCCTAGAAAGCATGATTTATAGGTGACTCTCTAGCCAGAAACATTGAAATGTGGAAATATGAACTATGCACAGTAATATAAAAATGACAGTCTCATTTTAAAATTCCATGTTATTTAGTTATTTGTTTGTTTGTTAGAAGGGAGAGGGAAACTTCGTTAGAAACTTAAGTACAGAAAAAGAGTTATTATTTTTATTATAGTTTTCCAGGGTAAAAATACAACTTTTTTTATATTCTTACATGTATATAGTAAATGTGGTCAGTTATGTCAACTTGAGGAAAGAAGGCAGCCAGAAAAGGATGTACAATGCATATCAAATCCTTGTTGCATTGTTGGTGCCTGAATGAAAATGCTGGATTTGAAAACAGTGGGATTTTCAATGAAGATTATAAACTGTTAGGGAGGAATGAGATCCACCTGTCTAAAAAAGGCAAAGAAATCTTTGGCAGCAGCCTGACTAACTTAGTGAAGCAGGCTTTAAACTGAAGGACTTGGAGGTAGGGGTCCAAATTGACAATGTTCAAATCTTGGGGATGTGAAAGTGCAGCAGTTGGCTGCAGCAACCATGAGATATGGAGTTCAGGATTCTGTGAGGAAGAAATAGGGCAATAAGTAGGATTGAGAACCTGTACACGAGGAGAGCAAATTTTGACTTCAAGGACCTACTTAGAGTTTCCATGGGTTAGAAACCTGGAAGGAAAGGAGGCTCAAGAGAGTTGCTTGATATACATGCATCACTTCCTTCAGGCTCAAGATTGGTGCATCCCTAAGAGTGAGAAATGAGACAAAGGTAGCAGGAGATCTCCATGGATGAACAAGGAGCTTATGGTAAATTCAAATGGAAGAACAAAATCTACAGAATGTGGAAAAGGAGTTTGTTCACTTGAGAGAAGCAAAGAAATGTTAACAGGACATGTAGGAGTGCAACAGTGAAGCCTAAGGTCCACCTGAAGTTGAAACTGTCAAGGGAGCCAATGACAAGGACAACAAGAAAGGCTTCTTTCAGTATGTCAGTAGCAAAAGAAAGACTAGGGAAAATATGAGCCCATGGCTGAATGAAATGGGTGTCCAGGTAATGAAGGATGCTGAGAAGATGGAATTATAGAACACTGTGTGGGAACTGCTGAATCATGGCCTGAACCTCTGATTGATCACCTGAGGCGAGCAATGAGTCAGCCCTGGGAGCACAGGTGAAAGCAATTCACCTGTGCTGCTGGAAGGGGTGGAGCCTGGCTCCACTTCTCCTAGACCCATTTAAGAGCTGACTACCAGTGAGAAAGGAATTTCTTCTGGAGATCCCTCCTCTGGAGTTTTGCAGTGAGCCCAGGATACGGGTAAGCTTTCTATCTATTCTCTTTTTGTTATTATAATCTCTTTGCCAAGCTCTCTTGTTTATTCCATAGTTATAACATCTTTATATTCATTAACTATACAAACACCTTCTTTGCTTCAGTCTTTACTGCTAAGACTGCCCCTCTGTACTCCTGACAGTGGAGATAAGAGAGTTTGTAGAAAGGAAAACTTCCCCTTGGCTAAGGAGGATCTGATCAGAGATTGTCTAGGCAAACACAACACACAAAAATGAGTGGATCTGGACAGCCTGTACCCAACAGTGCTGAGGGAACTGTCAGAAGTGATTACTGAACCACTCTCTATATTATCTTTGAAAAGTTGTGGAGAATGGGTAAGGTGCCTGAAAAGTGGAGAAAAGCTGAAGTTGCATGAGTCTTTAAAAAGGGCAAGAAGAGGGAGCCAGGAAACTATAGGTCAGTCTACCTCACCTGAAAGCCTAGGAAGATGATGGAACAACATATTTCTTTAGAGTTGCTTTATGTGAGCTGATCTGTGGAATTCATTAATGGTGAGCAGAACATGCCTTAATTAAAAGATAAAATTAACTACAAACAGCATCCAGAGGTCAGTAAAATATTTTGCATAAATTAAAATGGTAGCCAGAGTCAAAATAGAATATACATGTTCTACAGCATGTTCTACAGAACACGTGTTATGTCACCGTCTTATTATGACCAGTCCAACATCTACATTAATTATCTCTGACATGTTATTTATTCCAGTCATGAATTTTAAGACATAGATACCCTTAGGTATCCAGAACAAGAATAGTTATTGGAACATAGATCTCATTTGCTGTGTAAGCAGATGTTGCTATCTAAAAGTCACCCAACCAAATCTTTGTTGTTGAATTGGAAGATTTATGATTTGAGTTTCACAGCATAACCAGGTGATGAGCCCTGTCCAAAAATTAAATATTAGAACTTTTCACAGACACAGGCCAGATGCTCCGCAAAAGTTCATATGCTGGAACAGAGAGCAACTGACCAGAATATTATTGCTGCAGTAATTCACCACCCACACTGTAATTGCTTGTGAGACTATAACACACGTGGTCTGTCCTGCGGCAATTTAATTTTTAAATCTAAAAAAAGAGGGGAGAATAGTTCAGTAAAGGCAAGAGTGGAAAAGGCTGAGATTTATTATTTCTTAGTGCAAATCAACAACGTGACATTAGAAAAGGCATGTTCTCAAGGAATAAAGGAAGGGAGCCATATAGGGCTGTAGAAAATTTGTGAGCCATTTTTCATGTTTGTATAGATTACTCTGGAAAATGTACTGTCCGTGTAAAAGCTTTACTGTAGAGATTTTAGTGGACATGGTAGTAGTCTAAAATATGGGCAAGAAAACATTCTTGCTTGCTTCTGTTAATGACCAAAAGGGGCTAATTTGTGATTGTTAGCAAATGTGTCACTTCATGAACAATACTGGCAGAAATTCTGTGCAGATCTGCTGAATGGAAATTAATTTCCCCTTTAAAGCTCACAGTATACTAGTTTCTTCTCTGTGATGTGCGAGTTTGGCTGTCTTGTGTCTACAGCAATAGTAAGATTTCCTGTATACTTTTCAAAGTAGCTTCCATATGAGTCTAAAGACAACTTCACAAAACTGATGTACAGTTTATTAAGTATTAGTGACTTGATGTACTAACTTATTTGTACAAAAGTACCTATGAAGGATCAGGGGATACTCTTATGATATGCTGTAGTTATGTATGTTTTAGGTACCACAGAAGGGAGACAGGAGCTAATCTCATTTATTTCTTCTTTATGCCAAAACTTAATTTAAATATTGATGATACGAATGGAAAAATCTAGAGGAAACATCATTTGAAAAGCGTGTGCATAGTATGCTTAGAAAAAATGCTAAAATATTTTCTCACTATGGGACATGTTTACAATAGGCAACAAAGTATGATTTTTCTTTCAAATTAAAGGTAATGGCAGTATAGCACCAGGATGTATGTCCACCTGTGATCACCGAGCAGATGCTGATTTTCCAATTTACAGGTCTGTTAAGAACTCAGGACAAAGTTAATTTATATATGAGAATGAGTTCTTTTTTTTGTTTGTTCCAGCTTCTCAGATTGCTCTGCGGCCTTGTATTTTTTAATTGTTAATGTTCTACCAGAAAGGAATTTTCCTTTTCCCTGCTTATTGCTTCTTATATTTTGCTTTCTCCTCACCAGAATATTGTTTCATTAAGAAACATAATCCTAATTTGGGAGGGTAAATTTCAGATGTCCTTTTGAAACTGTTCATTAGTGATGAGGCAAGAAACTTCAGAAAACTTGAGACTTAAAGTTAGAATGTTTCTGTCACTGTTTATTATCCAGGACTTACTATGTAATCCGGTTTTACATAGATGATCTTTGAGGTCCTTTTCAACACAGGCCATTCTATGATTGTATGATGTTTCTATGAACATCCACAGCCTGTTCCAGCACCTCACCATTCTCTCTGTAAAGAACTTCCTCCAGACATCCAATCTAAACCTTTTGTGCTTGCACTTAAAACCATTCCCCCTTATCGCTATCTTCTCTTGTAATAAGTTGATTCCCCTCCTTTTTATAATCCCATTTTAAATATTGGAAGGCTAAAATGAGGCCTTCTTGTAGCCTTCTCTTCTCCAGGCTGAACAATCCCAGCTCCTGTCTTTGTAGGGGAGGTGCTCCAGTCCCCTGATCATCTTTGTGGCCCTCCTCTGGACATACTCCATCAGTTCCCTAGTTTTCTGTGCTAGGGGCCTGAGACGTGGACACAGTACTCCAATTGGGGCCTCACACAGACAGAGTAGAGAGGGATAATCTCCCCTCTGTCCTTGCTGGCCAATGCTCCTGTGATGGAACCCAGTATACAATTGCTCTTCTAAGCTGCAAGAGCATGCTGCTGGCTCATATTCAGTTTTTCATCCATTAGGACCCCCAGGTCCTTCTCCACAGGTCTACTCTCAAGGAGTGCTTCTCCCAGTCTGTATACATACCTGGGATTAGTCTGATCCAAGTTCAAAACCTTGCGCTTTGCTGTATTGAACCTCATTAGATACACATGGGCCCACCTTTTGAGTTTGTTGAGATTCTTCTGAATGGCATCCCTTCTTTTTAATATGTCAACCCCATCGCTCAGCTTGGTGTCATCAGCAAACTTGCTAAGGATGTACTCATGCTTGTCACTGATGTCATTGATGGAAATACTGAAGAGAACCAGTCCCAAGACAGCCCTGGGGGACACTGCTCATCACTGGGCTCCACCTGGACATACTGTCATTCAACACAACCCTCTGTCTTTGGCCTTCCTATCAGTTCCTTATCCACTGAATAGCCCAAGCTTCAAATCCATATCTCTTGAATTTTGAGATAAGGATGTAATGAGGGGGCATGTAAAAGGCCTTGCACAAGTCCAGGTAGATGACTGTTCATGATCAGTTGCCTTCCCTTTGTCCACCAATGTCATCACTCCACCATAGATGACTACCAGACTGGTCAGGCACGAACTTCCTGTGGTAAAGCCATGCTGGCTGTCTCTGATTACTTGCTCATCTCTCACGCCTCTTCTAGGAGGATCTGTTCCATGATCTTACCAGGCACAGAATTGAAAATATCCTATAAAAGAAGAAAAAGTATCCTATAAAAGAAACTTGTGACAAAAAAGTTATAGTAAGTCATGAGTGATAATATTCTTGAAAGGTTCATTACTATCAAGGGAATCTAGATGAGTTTAGGGGCTCTAAATATGTTAGTATACTTTTATTCAGTCTACTATACACTCTCTTCCAATATCTTGAAGAACTGAACAATTACACAGCTGATACATAAAGTACATTTGATGTTTGATTATGACTGAATGCCAGATTATTGTGATGCAAAGCAGAAAAAAATGAATGAGTTGCACCTGGGAAAGTTAGAAATGCCTGGAATACAGGATTATGTAAAGATTTAAAAAAAGTGTTTAATTCTCCTCTTTGTCTTCCCTTTTTATGAGTAACAGATACATGGCAGATAACATGTAATGTAGTAAGAATGAAGAAAGTAATTGCTTGCTAATTTAATAGTATTCTAACTGATATACATAATTTATATTTCCTCATACAAACATTTATACTCAAATACATATTAATATGGGAGCAAAGAAGAATGCCTTGTGGTATTTTTTTTTCTTGCTCTTTTCTTAAGAGAGAGAGTTGTATATAATCAGAGACCTTCAGAGACCCTTTAAAAATTTAGAGCAATGTGATTCCCTGAACAAATGAAGAGAAATCCCATTAATATCAGTGAAAGCTTCACGTGGCAAGAAGTTGCAATATTGGCATATGTTCCACAAAAAAGTACAGGCAACCCCAAATACAGGGAGAAAAAAAAAAAGGTCCTATGGTGAAAACCAGGGTGAAGTAAGAATATGAAATCATGTGAGTGATATACTGACACAAGCATATTTATAAAAGGTGTTGTATATAGCTATTTTTGAGTTCTTGTATGGTACCTTCAACTTTTGCTTGACACTGAAGGAATCTGAATAATGTTTTTCTCTCACCACCACTCATTTTTTGTGTATAATGTGCCTCTGAAATTTAAGGAAACATTAGTATCAACTGCAGATAGCTCTCTTAGTGATCTAGTTGACGGAAAAAAATAAGATTTGTTTTAGTTGTAAATATCTGGATTCTTAAGATTATATTTCTTTTATTATTATTATGAATATTTTAGGCCTTGAGAAATAAGGAGCTGATAGCTCTATGTCTCTCTTTATATGTAAATTTTTGATAAATATGATATAACTTAATTTTTGTGCTTGGTGAGAGACAAAGACTGTTGGAGGCTATATGTTAAGAAAAGCAGTCAAGAGTGGTCATGGAATACATGGATCAACAGTATCTTAGCTGAAAGTAATTTTACTACATCTGCATGCATAATTCCACAAAAATATGTATCTGTGACTTTATGGAAAAAAAATGAAAAGGAAAAAGTATGTTTCTCTTGAGATTGTGCAATCATCTTAATGCAGTACATAAATTACAACTTTGGAACGCCAAGGGTTAAGTTTTGAATGCTTTCTGAAGGAAAAAAACAAAACGGGGGGGGAGGGGGGGGAGGATTCCAGTGTCTTTGTGAAAGATTCATATCTGTCATTCTCTTTTCATTTGCCAAATGTTTTCATGCTGAAGAACTTGAATGAAAGCAGTGACAAATTCTTAATTTGAGCGCACAGATGCTGTTTGTGTACGATATTTTCTTTTTGTCTACACAAGTCATCAAATGTAAAAACAATCTGCAGGCAGACATTTTCTTATGTGCCTGCAGAAAGTTGAGCATATGCAAAGTAAGTTCTAAAGAACTTGGTGTATAGTATAAACTGTCAGTTTCTCTGGAACCCAGTTAATACAAAATTCTCACTTAGGAAAGTTCTGACTACTTTTGCGGGGGGGTGGGAGGGGAGGAAAAAGGGGAAAAAAAGCTTAAATCTGACTCATGTAGTCACATAGCTGTAGATACATAGCTTAACTTTCTAGAAATTGATCTATATTCTTAATTCCAGTTTAAAAGCTAAGCAGTACTTCTCAGCTTAATGCCCAATAACAATGGTGGTTACCCAAAATGCACTGCTAGACACGTTCAATAATAAAAGGCTAAAAGGCTCAGGACAGAGTCTTCATGCTCTGGGCCATTCAAGTGGGACAGGCTTCATCCTACTGCTGATTTACTATTGTGTGGGGCAATCTCGGTGTGAAGCAGCAGTAAGGTAGTCGTGAATCAGACTGAGAGTCCTTAGCGTTAATAAAGCTGTCATGCACTCTCTGCAGGTGACATAAAGTCCCGAACGAAGCTAGGCTAGTCACAGGTTTCTTTCTCAAAACCTTGGTCTCTCAGATGCGTGCTGCCTCATTGGCAGTCTGTCTGCATGCTAAGGCAGGGCTCCTGTCTGCCTGCCCACACTGCAGGCACCACTTCTCCCCTGCTGCTGTTACCTGCCCGACTTTTCACCACCGTCACCCCCCCACACACATTATTCAGCTTTATGAGATATGCAGGATTTATTGCTAAATGAGGGAGGGATTTGAGCTGCTTTTTATTAACTGGGAAGAGCTGGAGGCAGTTCTCAGTTACATATTACTGCACAACGTGATGCAGGAGGCTAATATATGTCTCAATCAAAGGCTAATGCAAATTCAGCAGGCGCTGTAATATCAGCACTAATAATCAATGTTGAATTACTATGTATAACCCAGGTAGCATCCATAAAGAAATGAAGAGTCCTGAAATGTCACAGTCATTTTTATTAGAGCAGTGTCAGAGCTGGGGAGAAAAGCTTGTTCACTATAAAGAAAGTATGGTGAAATTCCGCTCAGTTTTGTTAGAAAGCTCATTGTTAATTACCCTGTCATGTGCTGAAATGAGACTGTATATTTGCTCTCCTTGATGAAATGAGATCTGTGTTTCTTATGAGACCAGATTTGAAATAAACTACATAAATAAAGTGGTGAAAACTCCTTTAGTATTTCCTATCTCCCATCCCCCCAGTATTTCCCCTGTAGTTATCTTCTATCTGCAGATTAATTAAAAGTACAGCAAGCACTGTATATCGCTGAAAGCTGTCTGTCTCGCAGCCTGCACTTTTTCAGAATGCAGAGGTTGTGAAAATGAACAAAGACAACTTAAAATTATTTGAATGTCTGCGTGATTACCAAAGGCTAGAGGGGGGCAAGAGTGCCCTGTGGGGTACTATACGCTATCGTAACTTTAACTCAGAATTATGGACTGTAGTTCTTAAATACAGATGATTATGTCTAATTAATGGCAACTAATATTAATAATCATATAAAGTATATAAAACATGTATAGATATGCACCTTGGTTGCCTGGCTTGCCACTTTTCTCTTGTATTTTCAATATCGTAGTGTAACAATGTATATGCATTATGGACCATTGCAGAAGATCCTTATGTACGGTATGATATCTGCGTTAAATTAGAAATCAGAAAGAAACAGAGCAGCTATTACTTGCCTTTTACTCTGATCTCCTAATAATCTATTTTCTTTTTTTCTTTCTTTTTTTTTAAACCCTGTCTATTCTTGAATTCTAATAGTAATGAGAATTCATCCATTTCTCCTCTGACAAATTGTTCCATTGTCTAACCTTTTGAGCATTTCTGACTAATGTGTAGTTTTAATATTTAAGTTTTGAATTTCAGACCGTTATTTCAGCTATAACGGTAAGTGTGAAAGCTATCTTCTATCAATTAACAACCATCTGGGAGAGATGAAATTCAGAAATGAAGTGTCGTACAGTAGTGAATGATGAAGAAAAGAAAACAATCAAAATGAAAGTGCTTTTTGCAAGTACCTTCTGGGACAGTGGTGACCTCTTCAGCTTTTTTAGAACAGTTTTGTCCCTCTCTGTCTGATGCAGAATTCATATTTTTCAGTCCTATGTATGTCAAAATCATTAAAAGTATTTTGGTCCATTAAAAAAAAGTAACAGATAAACATTTGGACTTCTAGAGATGGCTGTTTTCTGTTTCTTGAGACCAGAAAATAGAAAGATATATAAATTTATAATGTATAATATGTATATAGATTATACATATATTACGCAATATATGTGTATAATTATTTGTATTATTAGATATATATTAGGTATACATACCTCTATATAATATAGACAAGATTTCTTGAGATTAGTAATGAATTAAAACATTCCTGCCTTAGAAGGAAGGATGGAAGGAGGGAAGGAAGGAAAATAAAAGAAGGAAGGAAAATAAAAGAAGGAAGGAAAGAAGGAAGGAGTAACACACAGACCACATCCAGCTGCCCAACCAATCCACCAGACCATTCATATTCTTGTGTTATAAAAAAAGTCCTAGAAGATATGATATTATGAATTCACCATATAAATACTGATAATTCAGATATGATGTTGGTAGATCTTGAATAGTACTTTAGGTCTACCCATGCTTCAGCGTTGTTCAGCCATGGTCCCGACTTAGTAAAGCTCTGTGGAACAATGCAGGCGACATATATTCTCAAACCCTGTGACTAGATGTTGTAGGATTAGGATATATGGATTTATCACATTTATTCTTTTTCATCATACCCAGTGAACTTAAACAGTGACCAGTGGAAATTCCTACAGTATCATGTAGGAAGAGGAGTGTAAGCTGGTATGCTGACATCTCAGCTTCATTGATAAAATATTCTTCTTGCAGAGACTAAACAGAGTTTCGGATTTCAGAGTTAGAGGTGACTGCTGGAGTGTTCTGTTCTGAGTATTTTCAGTAGCTGTAGAATCCTTTTCTCTTCTTTCCGTGAAGAAGTATTGAAAGAACAAAAGGCCTCATGTAACAGCGTATCCAGATTCTGGCCTTTACCTGATTGCAAAGGTGGAAGGTTTCCCGTACAACATATGCTGCTAGGAAAAGTCTAGCCCTAAAATGACATAAAATTCTCACCCTCCATATATGAAGCTGGAGTTTAATGGTTGTATTTGTACCCTTCACTTAATCCCAAACACTACAGAGGTAAACAGTAGAAGCGCTGACACATCAGAGCAACAGAATGTTATTCTTGCCCTGAATGGACAGGTTAACAGTGAAAAAGAAGAAATTTCCAGCCGGCAGGAACTTTGTTTTTCATTACAGAAGTACTATAATCCATTTCAGCTGTGAGGAAATCCTTCTCCAATTTCATGCTACAGTAGTGTCCATAACGAAAACGAATGTATGTTACCAACATAGATTAAATTGCTGTTTATTGAACATTATTGGATATTATACAGAAGAGAGAACTCTGTGTATAGTTTTGGCCTGAATTTTGACTTTTTTGTCTTCAATCACTTGTCTTTTTTTTTTTTCATTTAGTGTTCTCCCTGCAATCCCTAAAATGAGAAAAAGCTACAATAATTCCACTACTATTTGTTAGTATACTTGTTGCACATTACTTTAGAGAAGGATATTCAGTAACTTTTTTCAATGCGACTTTTAATTCATTTTTAATTAATCTCATGGAAAGCCAAAGGAATATTTTAGTTATTTAGAGTAGTATACATCTTCAAAGATTATAAATTCCTTTGTGTCAGCAAATGCCAGTAAATGTCCCTTAAATTGTAACTTGTGTATTGCTGACCTTAAAGGGTTTTGGGAAGTAATCAGAGCACTCAGGAATCCAAATGCACTGGAAGAATTTACCAGCACAGTGGACCTTGACATTTCATTTGATGAATATAGCTCAGTTTGCATGACCCACTGTTGTAACTCATCTTGGGCAATGAATAGTTTTACATACAGGTACAATTAATGCCTATTTGCATATATGAAAGAGAATAGAAACAGTGTACAAGCATTTATACTTATTATTAAAACTAGTTTATATTCAACTCTATTTTTTCTTGAAAGCATCATATATTAGACTTCAGTCATTGTAGACTTAGTGACAATACTTTTTTCTTTTTTTTCCAAATGAGAATTTCCATTTAAACCAACATTTTAGGAAATCTGAGAAATATTTGATTGTCAAATAAGCATTTTTCTTATACTGTTGAAGAAAACAAGCTTTTTTTTTTTTCTAGCGAAACAGATTAAACCCAAACCCTAGTCTTGAAATTCAGTAAGAACTCTCTCTTTTGAGAATTTGCTTCCACGTTTCCAGTAACTTCAGGGAATTCACTTGCTTAGATGCTGTTAATAGTAAAGATTTGGATGGCTTCAAGAGAACTGTATAAAGCCACTGGGAGGGGGGGGGGGGAAGAGGTTGTGACAGTGCTCTCAGTGAAGAGTATCCTTCATAGCCATACTCTGTAAGGATAATGAAATGCAGTCTTTGCTCAGCAATTGTTCTTTGCAAATAATTTCTTCTTGCTGAGGTCCACATTCTCACATCACATTTTACTTGAAGCACTGCCAGAAAAACCTTGTTTCCAGCGGGATCTGCAGTAGTATGATGTTAAAAATTTCAAAATGTAAAAAACAAAAAACAAACAAACAAAAATCTCAAAAAAAAACCAAAACCACGCATGAAACCCCATAACCTCATTCACTAGCTTCTCTAGCTTAACATTGTGCTCCTTGCGGAAAATAACTAAACTTTCTTCTGCCCAATTAGAAGTGAATAAATTCTGATTGCACTTACTCTCAATTACACTGCTGGGAGTCAGAGAAAGCAGGACATTCACCTCATGCACAACTGGTTTTATCTTTGCTCATTACCTTACCTTTTATTTACTGACTTGGCTCTATCACATCACAAGAATATACTGTAAATGAACCTACTCACACATCTTGAAAAATCTACCTGTAGTGTTAGCAATATGCTAAATTACTTGTTTGGACAATTGTAGTCTTACTTCTTAGATAGGTAACCTATTTCATTTATATTCTTATTGTTTACTTTTTGCCTTTGAACCTTATTTAATTAACAAGGTATATTTCATTTTATCTAACAACTTTCCTCTTAAGTAACTTATCTTGGTCTTGGATTTTATTTTATTATCTCATGCATGCTTTCAGTATCACAATTTCTGTTAAAATAAATGTGGTTGAACAGTGCCAGATGCAAAGATGAAACCCACAGTTTTTAATGCAGGAATTGTCAACAGGTTTCAGTCAGAACTCTAGTCTCCTTCTATTTAAATATGACTTTCTTATGTTGCCATTTGTTTCATTTTTATTTTTTCCTAATATCACATTGCTAATTCTACCTGAGTTAGGCTTCCCATATAATTAATTTTAGTTAAGTTTTCCTTTGCAGTATTTTGACTGAAGAGTATGATACTCAGAACATTATTTGTCTCAGATAATTTTAAATCTGGAGATCACTGGTGTACACGTAGGTGTTTACAATGTAGATGTCAGTATTTGAGGTATATAACTGCGTCAGGAGAATTGTGTTACTTGTTCCTACAGTCTCCCTGCAAGACACAATCACCATGATAAAAAGAAAACAACAACAACAAAACACACACACACACAAAAAAACAAAAACAAAATGTGTAGATCTTATACCTACTGATTTCGTAGTTCTTATCCTAATCATCCTCTGTTTTTCTCTATTTTTTCTGAAGTTATTACCTCTACCTGCTAAGAATGGAACTCTGTCCTATTTACATCTCTTCTCTATTTCATCTACTGAGCTTTGCACACATGTGCAGGAGTATGAGAAGAAATGTTCCTGAGTTTTTTCAGTTTGCTTGGTTCTTCCACTATGTCCACCCTTGTCAAAGCAGATTGCTATGTAAAGGGTGGTAGTCACATTCAAAGTGACAGAATTATGTCTATAATGCTTACAAGAGCGTCAGGAACCTTGATATGCTGTATATGGATGGCTTCCATCAGTCAACACAGAATAAGCTCCTCTTATGGCAGGTTTGTCTTGAACAGAGCTGCATAAAATGTCCAAAGAAAGAATCAGAGAAATACTGAATATTTAAATGGTGCCCAGGTTTCAGACTCCTCCCTGACTCTCTTTATTGATCCATAGCATGCCAGATTCTGGACCTATCTTTTTAAATTATGCTTCTGAAAGCCACCCGCCAGTGTTATGAATCTGAGCCCACTGCTTTCAATGCAGGCAGTATACATATGTTAAGCATACATGCATGCAATACTAAGATATTTTGGATTGATAAACTGGTACTGAAATAGGAGAGAGCTGCTCTTGGTTTATACGTGGCCCTGAATATCCAGGAAGTAGAAGAGATGGACTTCCCTTTCTTAGAAAAAATTAAAAATAAAAATAAAAAAAAAAAAAAAACAAGAAGTTTCCATACCTGTGAAAACAGCAGTTCTAGTTCTGTTCACAAACACTCTACTAAAATGCTTTCAGGAGAGCTGTCATCTTTTGCTTGATTAAAGGTTTCTTGCTTTGCAGTAAAGTGACATTGATGTTACCAGACTACAAAGTGATTATAGATATATGTATGTGAAGCATATATATATGTAAAGCATATGACTGTGTTCTCCTCACTTGGTGCTAGCAATTGTAATCATTCCAGTCTAGAAACACCTCCTTGTAATCAGTGTTATGTTTTGCTCATACATGTATACAGCTTATTCTGGCTTGTTTTTGAAGGTTAATTGTTCCATCATATTTGCAGTGTGGATATCTCATATAGATGGTCCATAGCTATAAAATGTACCTATTGCAAAAATAATATTGTTCACTTAACTTTATGAAATTTTAAGGGTTTTTTCTTTGTTTTCTTTTTGTTGTTTATTTGCTGAACAATCTCAAAGTTTTAAACTGTGATTCACCACATATCATTACCAAATCCAAGACCAGTTTAATGTGACACAAATGTGTAAACATATTTATCTCCAAAGGTTTATCATGATCCACAAAACAAGCTGACAAATGTGAAACAAAACACATGAAAATAATTAAGGGTTAAAGTGAGTTTAAATTTATTAAAATTCTACTTTGAAATAATAATAATAATAATGGCTGAGATGCCAGAAAAAGTTGATGGGTAGTTGACAAAGTGTGAAAAAGGAGAATCATCAACATATTTTTTTTCCCCCTACATAGTTTAACAGTCGACTTTATGGTAACACTAGTTAATATCTAGTATGTTAAAAGTTGGAAGACACATCCAGTAAGTTAAAAGTTACATAAGAGAGTGGGATTCATTTCACTTAGCTTCAGATGCCCAAAGCTAAGATAGTTATCCTCATTTCTACTCAAAAAGAATAAGTATCTTCAGACTGCATTCCATTATATTCTCAAATAGGATTTTAGAACCAATGAGCTGAGTTACCTTCAGGTTACATGAAAAAAAAAAAGACCAGAAATTATGTTTTTAGTGGTCAGATTGTAAAACAATTCAATAAGTAGAGTATATAAAATGAAGGCTGTAGAAATCTCTACATCTATGGTTGGAGAGATTGACTGAATTTGAGTAAAAGAGATCATTAAAGATCATCGCAAGAAACACAAAGAAAAACAATGTTCTACCTATAAGAAAAATGGGAGATTCTGAGGACGTATTTTACATTTTTAAGTCTGTCCTGAAATATGATGACTTAATCCAATCTCATAGATGGAAAACATGTTACTGACAAAACATATTGGGGCAGCAGATTGGCAATGTATTAATGTGAGTGATGTATCCATTTTTATTATTGTATTATTGCTTTATTTTATTTATTTGTTAGTTTGTTTATTTATTTATTTTGTCCACTGATTATGGAAGGTGCATATTTTGTTTTGCTCTAATTTTTTAAAAATCTGTTCTTGAGCAGCAGCAAGAAATACTGCTTGTTTATCATGTCTTGTCTGTGTTCAAGTGCAAGATAACAGGAGAGAGTGAAGACTGTGCTAGCATAATAAGACATGATCGTTACCCCATCTACTTTATTATAAATTACATTCAAATGTAATTTTACTTATGTGATTCATAGTCTTTTTCATGTTTTTCTTATGCTTACACTAAAAAAAAGTTACAGTTATATTCACTTTGATGCTCTAGACAAAACCTGTCACACATAGACTACAATTAATGACTCTGGGTTAATAAATATGTAATAAAAAATTCTGAAGAAATTCTGAAGCTTAAGTATCATTTTGGAAGCAGTCAATTCTGTAAACTTTTTTCTTTAATACTTTCCACTACTATGTGTAAAATAACACTAGAGACTATGCATTCCTGGAAGATACATATGCTTCTTTTGCGAGTTGACACTAGTGAGTACAGATAGTTCTTTGTGCTTAAGTGCCTACACAAAAATAGCAAAGTGGAACTTCAGGCATAATTTCTCTTGCTCTACAGTACTGCCATATGTATATAAATTCCAGAGTAAAACTTCTCAAAATGCAGTATACTGAGGGCTCCTTTGATTTATTGACAATTACCCCCTGCATGCTCCTAAATCTCTTCCTTTATGACTTAGCAGCGAAATCTTCTTGTTTATATGTGTACTGAGTATTATCCTGGTCTTCATTAAATTTCATCTTACTAAATTACTGCAACCAAAGTGCCAGATCATTTAGATATGTCTGTATTTCTTTGTTCTAAGTACCCTACTTTTCAGAGGGTTAGACTTGGAATATTTTAGAACGTGGTCAATTCTGAATGTACTAATTAATTCAACACTGAATCTTCCTGAATAACCTTTTTCTTCTGGATTTAGATCTTTTCAAATAATATTAAACTTGAATTTATTCAAAGAAAAATAAAAGAAAATAAATAGCATTTTCTGAGATGTCTTTAGAAAAATCTACAAAATCAGAAAGACTAGAAGATGGCTTCAAACTTTGAAGTGTATCATCTTGGTAAAATCTTGTAGGTATTATATGTCTATATGTACGAACAGTATTGAATTTACCAATATTTTTCTTAAATAATTATGTCTTTGAGTTCCTGGAGAGGCTGGTTTATTTTCTGTATCAACCTATACAAGATGAGATGGTAAGAGCTGTCTTGCTTTTCTTAGGAAAGGATATATATTCTGTAATTGACTTGGGTCATAAAGAAGAGTGGGCAAACAGAGTTATACATAGATAGGTCTGAAAGTAATGCCTCTTCTTTATTTCCATGGAAACTACGGCAGATACAAAGAACACAATAACACTAGTTGATACTAAAAATTCTCAACTACAAAACACTAGTTTTCAGCAGATACCTCCATTAGCTGATTTGCACAGATGAGCTGATTGAGATGCTCTTCGTTTTGTTGTGTGACAGCTGTGTATGTTGACCAGATTGTGGCTTGTCTTTCATGTCACTGTTGTTACTGCTGAAATACACTGCCTCACTCCAATGATGAGGCAATGGAACAGGTTGCCCAGAGAAGCCGTGGATGCCCTATCCCTGGAAGTGTTCAAGGCCAGATTGGATGGGAATCTGGGCAACTCAATGGAGTTTGAGGTGACCCTGCCTAAAGCAGGCAGTTGGAAGTGGATGATCTTGAAGGTCCCTTCCAACTCAAACCATTCTATTTTTCTATGATCATGTGTTGTGCAGCTTCATCCGGTGTATTGCAAAATTTATGTCTAGCTTTAGTCTAGACTAGACCTAGGTTTAACAGATGTGACACATAGAGTCAAGATACAGTTTAACAGTGTTAATATTCTATGTTTCCTTCAGATAGACCTTATTTATTCTATTCCAGGTGAACTTTGAGTTAACAGATCTAGAGCCTCAGTTCACAGTCCTTGGTGTTTAAGAGCCACTACCAAAAATCTCTACTAGATCATCATTTGCCATTCTTCATTTCACACACAAAGCATGTGTAACTTGAGACTTTCATGGTATGAGCCAGTTCTGTGTTTTAGTCCTTGGTGCCTGTTTTGAGTAGCACCTACTACTGATCAACTATATTTTCCTTCAGTGACTGATAAATGATGTTTTTCATTTTGTTTTTGGCAGTGCTTATACATCTAGTGTGGGCCAACATAACTATGGGGAAAGGTCAGTGAAATAATTTAGCAAATATAATTTCAACATCCAGAATTAAATATTTTATTCATAATCTCTGGAGTGATATAAAACACGAGATTTTCTGCCAATACATTAAATTTATATATATATGCATATATATATATATATGCACGTATGTTGAGCAATTGCAGCAATGCATAGACATGAATTAAATTTATATTTCATATAGGTGTATGTTTTCAAGATTTTTTTTTTTTTTGGTCTAGTTTAATCAATTTCTACTCTACTTTCTTCCCATCTTTCAAACATTTTTGTCTCTTTTGGAAGCCCAAGATTAATTAGTTGATTCTCTCTTCTTCTTTTCTAATTCCATCTACAGTTCAGAGACACATAAAACCACAAAGCAAGATAATAACCAATAAATGGAATAATTAATTCAATGCACTGAAACTAATTTTAATTTATATTTCTCAAAGGTTCTCACTAGGGAATGGAGAAACTGGGACTCAAGTGCTCCAGTTCTGGTTGTTTTGAATATATTGTAGGGAAAAATTGTTTCTCTAAAATTGGAACTTGCAACAGCTGAAATCAGAAGGGAAATTAGCAACTGAAAACATTTAAACATGAGTAAGAAGGAAGAAAAAGCTGAAAAATATTTCAATCTCAACCTGCCTTCTTTAATCAAACCTATTTTGTTTACCTCCATTGGTACACCAAACACAACAAACTATTTAAATTTGTTGGACAGTTTAAATTAAAAGTTGTACTATCCCATGCATTAATTTCATTCAAAGAAGTTAAGACTATTGGATGGGCAATAATTCAAATATTGACTTTTCAGAAAAAGTAGCAGGGAAAAATTAAGGGACGGATTCATTCCTCTTTTGCTCTTTTTGATAGAACATCAGAAATCTAGTTCTCTTAAATCTAATGGGTTCACTGAGTCATAAAATGGCTGAGAATGGAAGGCATCTCTGGAGAACATATAGTTCAACCAGTCATATCTAGTATTATCCTGGTGGTGAAGATATTCTCCTGGTGATGGAAGTCATAAGATCCCACTCTTTTGCATCCTGGAAGTCTCTGTTTCCCAAGTTGAGAGGCACAGACCCTTCCTGCCCCCTCCTTCAGTGCAGCTAGGGGTTTAGAATTTTCTACACTTCAGGGTCTCAGAAAATAGAGCGAGCCTCTTTCTCAATACCCCTAATGTCAGTCTACTGACTTCCTCCCACTGCTTCTTTGTTTGTCAGCAAAGGGTTTATGTTCTGCAGTTAAGGAACACTGCAATTGGTACTCCAGGCATCTCTGTGGCCCCAGATGTGCAGAACTGTACCCATCCTTGAGAGCTCAAACTGAATTAAGGTCTCTGGACATGCTGCAATAGTTGACCCAGTGAATGCTAGGGGCTGTACTTTATGGCATGCCATCGCTTTTGCTGAGCATATGTACACAGTCTTCAACATGTGCACACTTATTTTCTGGCTGACAGTCACGTATTCTTCTGCTTCTAGAGAGAACTAGAAGTCGTACCCACTGTAGCTATCCTCGCTCAAAAATAGTAGTAGTCACTCTGAAGTTCCTTAAAGAGGTGCCATGATCCAAAAAGATCTTTATTTGTTCGGGACCCATCTTGATGACCCACATCCTCCTTGCTTCTGCTTATGTCTAAATAGAGATCCCAAATCCTTGAAAAATAAGTTTCTTCATAAGAATCATAGAATCATAGAATGGTTTGGGTTGGAAGGGACATTTAAGATCAGCTAGTACCAACCCCTTGCTATGGGCAGGGACACCTCCCTCTAGACCAGATTTCTCAAAGCTCCATCCAGCCTGGCCTTGAATGCATTCAAGCAGGGGGTATTCACAACCTCAGTGGGCAAACTGTTCCAGTGTCTCATCACCCTTATAGTACAGAATTTCTTCCTAATATCTAGTTTAAATCTACCCTTTTCTAGTTTAAAGCCATTTTCCCTCATCCTGTCACTACACGCCCCTATGAAAAGAAGACTGATCTTCTCATGACCTCATAAGAGATTAAGATGAAAGAAATAAATATTTTAATGGCAAATCTGACTCTGAGGTGCATTTTCTGAGAAATGAATTATTTCCCTTCCATCTTCAGTGAAACTTTTCCATCCTAGACCTCAAAAATCTAAAAAAAAAACAAAAAAAACCCAATATTTTTAATTTTTAGGTTGAGTTTAGATTATCTAGTTTTAATCCTGAAACTTGAGTTCATATATATTTCTTTCCCCCCTTCTGAAATGGTGTTAAATATTTTTGTTTTAATACTTAATATTATCTTATATATGGAATAGATATAATCTTTTTTCACCTATTCCTGTAATACAAATTTGTACCTGGGTCATAAAGCTTGTGCTTTGATATGATTGCCAGGAAAAGACATTAGATTCTACTTTTTGTTCAGGGCTTTATTTCATAAAATGGATTTAAATGTACACATCCTTTAAGCACAAATCAAACAAATAAGCACTCTGTAAGAACCACACTAACGTGCCAGCAAGTGAAAATCTTTAATTACTGGAATAATCAAAATTTCCTTTAATGTTGCCTGGTCCAATTTCCAATTAAATCACAGTACATTATAAATGCCATGGAAGTGACAGCATAAAAAGCAAATATAAAGTTCAAAATGAGGCTATCTATTATATCTAGTAAACAACTGTGACAACAATTCTACCATACAAAACTTCATAGTAATTATTCAGTTGCATATAACAAAGCAACTTGTGGAGCATAAAACTAACAAATACTGTGTGCACAGTATGCTTTTAAAATGCTATCAAACAATGTCAAGCTATGCCAGAAAGCACAGCCTCATCCAATAGCTCTATGCAACACACATACACTTACCAAGCCCTAAATTCTACTACAAAATACTATAACACGTTCCTAGGTTTCAATAAAAATGCCCTAACGAACAAGAAAGAAAAACAAAACAAAAAAAAAACCCAAAAAAACCACCTACTTTACCTGTTAGGTGCTTCTGGGATACTTTTTTAAAGCTGTTAAAATAATAGTATTCCATGTTATTCTTTTTTTAAGGTAATCTTTTTAGCATTTGTATGGATACGTTTTGCTTTTTCTTTCTTGACAAGAACATCCTGATGAACCAAGATTTTTCCATTTGCCCATTCAACAATAATAGCATATTTTTGGTGCCTCTTGATAGAAAATTTTGTTAGTATAC
Organism: Chrysolophus pictus; assembly: GCA_037305975.1. Taxonomy (NCBI): domain Eukaryota; kingdom Metazoa; phylum Chordata; class Aves; order Galliformes; family Phasianidae; genus Chrysolophus; species Chrysolophus pictus. The sequence continues at coordinate 33,886,508 of CM074576.1, read as the reverse complement.
AAAGCACTAGTGTTCCCTGGAGTTAAAAAAAAATTAAAAAACAAAACAAACAAACAAACAAAAAAAGAGATTATTCTCTGAAAGAAAAACAATTTGGATACTGGACAAGGGGAAAAAAAATTGGGTAAAATTTGAGGGCTTTATGTCAAAATAAGTAATTGTCTGATGTTCTGCAGAAAGCTGAAGGATTATTTTGATGATAACTGTTCACTGTTTCTTTTGCTGCTGTGTTGACATGGTGGAGTGTTTTCTCTAGACGCTGAATTTGGCTTCAGGTCTCTTATTCACACATTTTAGAAGTAAAGGGAAAGAAAAAAAGGAGAGCTGCTGTAATAAAGACAGTGCTTTCTTTCACAGAATTAATTTACATTTTATATACATAGGTTGTGTAAAATGTATAATTTTGCAGGTGCAGTATACTCACCTCACAACTGGGTGTGCTCTTTATGACTTACAAAGCTATGGTTTAGCACATTCAAAGATGCTACTGGAATCATATTATCATGTTCAAAATCATTTAATGGTCTGTGTAAACAGATTGACAACTGTTGAATTGTTCAGGGAGATACGGAAGATTTCATACAAAGATTGATCACTCAATTTTAGAATAACAATGACAGTAAAATACCCAGTTTTTACTGCAAAATACAGTTTTATAGATAAACTGAAATTCAAGTTGGATGTTTCCAGTGGAAACCAAGAAATATTTCATATTTGAATCAAAAGTCTTGATGTGAAAACTACAAAATCTTGGATGTTAGGTTCTGTTTTTGTTGCATTCTTTGGATTCTGTATTTTGTCATTAACAATCTTATCTACCCATCAGTGTTTTCTGGTTTTCCTAAGAGGATTTTACTACAAGCAATGATAGCAGTTTTTCTGCCTGCTATGCCATACTGTCTCAAACTTCTACTCAAAACTACACTAATATTTCACAATCTCAAATCCTGGTGACCACCACCAATAATAATTAACAGTCTGTAGAAAATCATGCCTTTTAATGGGAATGGAGTTTGCAGTATCATTTAGTACCTATGAGAAGCTTTGAGTACAGTGATATTTTAGCAGAGGTAGAGTGTAGAAACTTGTACTATAAGCTGTTCATGCTGTAGCTGTCCTGTGGATATATAGAGGTTGTCAACCTCCAAGGTTGCTATGTTTTTTCAGCAATCACTCAGTGCCAAGCAGCATGATAGAGGGTAACACATTCAGAATCTGACTCTTAGGTGATCCATACTGTATTACTGGAGACCCTGAATAATATAACAAGACAGCAGATGACTGTGATTTCTTCAGTTTGTCTCATCTTAGACCCTTAAAGATTCAGTTTCTCAAATCCTTCCTTCTTTGCCAAATTTAATTGTAATAATATAAACATAATGCAGAATTTCTGACGTTTATAAGCAGCCTAGTAATTAAGCTACCTAATTATGTCTCTCTAGTTTTGGAATTGCTAGGTGCTGATGAGTAGCCCAGTGGGTCTCTATGAGACATCAGCATCATTGTTACCAGATGGCAATAAATCTTTTCTTTCTGTTTGAGACTCTGTGCCCAGTCTCTGAGGGCTCAGCTGCTCAGTCTGCTGTGGCTGTATCTTGTCTGAGGCATTTTGGGGAAACACAGCCAATTCAGTGCCATTTATCTCCCTTCTGTCTGGGATCTGAAGAAGGTGTTGCTTATTACTTCACAGTATGTGTCAGTCGGAGTGACAGCCTCATAAGACCAAGAGGATACCTCTTGTGGTATTGCCTCTGTTTGTGATCATTGTTTCTTACTGTGGTGTATACAGCTTCATTTCTGTGAAGATTCGGCAATTGCTGGAAACCGAAATCATACTTAGCTGTTTTTTGTTGTTGTTGTTGTTGTTGTTGTTGTTTTCCTTCCTCGTATACATCCTGCAAATCTTCAGTGACTCTGACATCAACAGTTTTGGTTTTCTGTTGAGCAAATGTCAGGAGGTGACAACCTATGCCTCATCGGTTGTTATTCAGGAGCCCTGATCCGATTCTACAGCTGTTTTTATGAGGTGCTTAATTACTTTGACACTGTCACTAAATCGTTAGACTAAGGATCATGTGAGATAGCAGTTAGATGTCTAGACCCATATTTCACTGCAGACTGCCTGAGTTCATGCCCACTGAGCTGTGGTCAATTGTCAGATGTTGATACGCATGGTCACCTGTTTACATGCAGTATCTTTACTGGATAATAATAGTTTAGGACAGGTAAATATTTTTTCCAACCACTATAAACAAATTTATGTCTATTCTGTTTTTCAAGAGAAGAAGGGCGAAGCAGGATTTCTCATGCCACTGGACTGGTCCCTTTTGACTGACTGACAAATGTAACAAGCCTTGATATTTTCTTCAGTGTCACTGCTCCTTTTGGGCAGTTTCAAGTATTTCTGACCTTTCCCTAATTGAGCAACACTTAAAGCTGTGCTATTTCTAAACAGTCTCCCAAATGTGTCACTTCTACTTGTTGAGAACTGCAAGCTGGTGCCTTAAAAAACCCTGTGAGTTTTGAGTACCATAAGCTGACAAGTATGTTAATGTCATCAAAAAGGAGCCAAAGGAAGTAGCACATTTTTGGACATGTAAGTCCCAAGCAGTCAAATGTTGTCATATCAGGCTGTTCCAAAATGCTTTCACTGGAGTGAGAATGACTTCATAAGAAGATAATTTATATAAAGTTATAAGCATCTGAAAAGATGAGATTGTAATTAAGTGCCTCCTTAAATGTAATTGTTGCTACAGTAGTAGTATTATGAATTCAAATGAAAAGCAGCAATTAGCAGATAATCTAATAGCTAAGACCTAAGAGCCATCCCATAAAAAAAAAAAAAAACCATACCTCAGCACTATTGTTTCTAAATACCATTAATCACATTCCTAGAGAAGGAATCAACAGTCACTTGAATGTGGCAGTAAAGGAGCAATTTCAGCTTTTTAAGATAAATTAATTACTGCATATATTTTATAAAAAATCTTCAAATAGAAATTCATTTCTAAGCTATCTAAAGAAGTTTATATACATATATATATATATATATGTGTATATTATGTGAAGCAAAATTTCTTTACTCTCTTGCAATGATTAGTTCATATTCCTCCTTTAGCTGGTATAAATTGTTACAGTTATTGAACTGTGGTAACAACTGTCCTGGTAAGATGCTAGTCTAGTCACTACACACATTAATGTTTTGGGTCAGAGAAATCTGTTTTTCGTGTGAGGATGAACCTTCAAGTAAAAATTAAATCTTTGCATACTGGAAACACAATTTAAAGAATGAGTAACATATGTAAATTGTTGGCTAAATCACACAATTGTAATTGATTGATTGTGCATGAGTGTAACAGCCTCTTCTCATCACATTACTGTATACATACCTCGAAGATGCATGCCTAGCCCTGTCCAACTTCTCACAAATTCTAAAGTATATAATTCTAAAGTATAAAAGCATGTAATGGCTGCAGTATAGTAATGTACTCGAGGGCATGATTACACCATTGTGTTTTCCCTGCTGAAGCCAGTTAAAAGCAGTATGGTATTCTCAACTTACAAATTTTGAACAGGGATCTTGTACCCACATATTCCACTTGATACGAAGATAGACTTTTGTCTTCTTGAACAAATGCATGACAGGGGCATCTCTGATGCATGATTCCTTGTGTTTTTATGTTTCCACATTTTGGGGAGATGGGAAAACACACTGTGCATGTAGGTGAACTGTACTTTAGGCCAACAGTACATTTTCATAGCTAGTCTTCTCAGCTCCACACTACAAATGAATTGATGCCAGAGATGAAATGTCACATATAAGCAGGACTGTTGTAATATGGCTGAGTCCATCTCATACAACTTTGGTCAGAAGTTTGCATTTAAACTGGTAGGGTGCCTAGTAAAATGAAATAGGTAGTTTTATGGCATATTTCTTCTGATGTATTTTAGCTGTCTAGTTTAGAGTGAGATGAATCACTGCACACAGCTGCCATTACTCCCCATGCTTTATAAAAGGCATCTAGATGACTAAATCGGATGTAGGTAATTACTTTGTACTTTGACTGTATAACTGACAGGAAATGTAATATGAAATGCATTTGCTTAAGTCTTAACAAGACAGGACATAAGCTAGAGCATTTTTCTTCATATTTGCAATGGGGTAAGAGTGTTCATATTGTCAGATATTGAAGTTCAGCTGACACAGAATTACTTGTGAAGTCATAATTTTATATATGTTTTCTGTGGTATTGAAAATAGTTGAAACTATGCAAGCTCTTAGTACTGGAAAACCCCATATGAAGTACGCTCAAATGTTTCAGATTTAATTCAGCTCCTCTGTTATTTTGAGTCAATTATGTGTATCACTTGGAGATCGATCAATAATAATAATAGTAATAAATTAGGTCTCTGCTACAGTGTTTCCTGGCAGGCTGCCTGAAGAAAAACCTTTCTCCTTTGGCAATCCCTTTGTGTGTACTTAATCAAATTAGCTTGAAATAGAAAAAGCGATATACAGATCAAAGGAAAATGTTTAACTATAAATGACCTGCTTGTCTCTTGGGCTTACTCATCTTGCTTCAAATAGAAAAGGAAATACTAGAGTAGTCTTCTGCCTTTTAGCTGTCTCAAGTCCGTTAAGGACATTTTACATAGCCTAAGACCAAGAGGACATAGGGCAGTGAAGACTGTAGTTTCCTTTGAACTAGTGTAATTGATGGCTCAGAACCTGATGGCGTGAGATGCAAAGATTTGAAAAGTTAACATAACATATAGTTTAAGCTAGGAGTGATGAAAAATCATGGTAAAGTAGCTTTTAGGCAACAGCATTATATTTTATTGCAGTAAGAACAATTTATCTGCTTTTCTATTAGTGCCAGTATCACAGGATTTTTTAGTCAAATGGCTTAGAGGTTAGAATATCTGTCAGTTTGGAGATAAGAAATTCTAAATTTTCAAAGTGAAATTTTGTTTTATTTTATAAAATAAATTCACAATCAGACTGTGTGAAATGAATAGCTATCCATATTATGGGTTCATGATTCAGCAGATTGAAATCCCTCTTTCCTTACTGTATTTCCTATAAAATGAACATAAACTATGAGAGAATGAAGACAATTGTTCCACCTTAGGTCAGCCCTACTGCTTGTCCAGATAATAAGGTCTCAGTTCTAGTCCTCATACAAGTACTACATGCAAGTAACTACAAAATTCTCTGAAGAAATAACATGCCATTTATCAGTCCACTTCAGCTCTAATAATAATAATAATAATAATAATAATAATAAAAACATTTGTAATTAATCTTTAATGATATGCTACATCATTAAAAAATTATGTTGAACAGTATATAACAGTTGGTTAAATCCTTGTAGATATCCTCACAAGGATTTGATTTTTATATCATTTAGGTACTGAACAGCAAATGTAGATAAAAATATTTCATAACCAAATAGTGCTCAGGATTATTTTGGTCTTTTATTATTGCTAGAAAGGTGTAGTCACTTCTGATGATGCCATTAGTATGAACTAATAGACAATGCATTGTGGCACAGAAGTGTCTATTGATGTACACTGACTGTAGGTGCAGTGTTGGACAACTGTTCGCGATATCTGTTTAGAGTTTTATACCAAAAAATGTCACAGTATTTTCAGTGTTCCAGCTGTTCATAACTTAGCTGTGAAAATGACCAGTGGGCTAAATTTTGCTTTGTTCAAATGAGAACAACAATAACAACAGAAATTTAAGAAGCCTTTGAAGATAACAGACTTTTTCAAAACTACAGATCTGACAGCAGAGTTGTTTTTCAAATACTTCCAACTGCACTTACATGACGTAAATTACTTAAGCAAAGGCATAAATAAGGACATTACAAAATTTAAATTTTAAATTTTAAAACAAACCCCTGCAGATGAATAATGGCTTTTGATACAACATTTATAAAAGACATAAAGACACAATAATGTTCTAGAGTTCTACAATAATTGTAATCCTGTAATAATCTGTTCAGTCCAGTAAAAAGCATAAAAACACTTGAACATACTAGGTGCACAACTCAAAAATGCTTTTCAAAGATTACTAAGACTTCTAAGTTCTTATAAAAATGATCCTTAAGGCTATATCAAACTAAATGCCTGACTCTTACTGTTCAGAGCAATTTCTAGAGTTCACAGGCACTTCAGATCCCGGAGATGAATATGGTGAGTCTGGAACAATTTATGTAAAATTATGAAGATAGACGTACCCACTGGGAAACGCCAGGTAAAAAAATCACCTCTGTTGTGACCTCCTTAGCAAGCTTTCTTGTATAAAATGAAATTTCATAGGAAAAAAAATAAAAGTTTATTTGTGATCAAAATTCCTACGTCTCTCCAGAGGAGTGAACTACCTCTTCTCTTCAAAAGAAATAAAAAAACCCTCACTGTTTTCTTTAGGCATATACTCAAGGAACTGATCACGTTCAGCAAGCTAAGCAGTGCAGAATAGTTGTCTTCTACACTGCTGAAGGTTTACTCTACCTTGAAAATATAGGGTAAAGCCAGGCTGATATCACTTGACACATCTCTTTTTGGATTTGTGCTGTGGACTGAGTTATAACTACCTTCAGCCTATTGGAATATCATTTTGCAGAATAGCACTGAGGATATATGTCACATACCTTGTAACGTTGCACAGAGGTTTGTGGAAATGTTTGTGGGTGCAAGACCTGTCAGGATTCTGTTAGAAGATCAGATAGATTGAAAGGAGTTCGAATCAATGCAGTTACCATATTGCTATGGAGAGGTAGTAAGCTATTCCCAAATGTTTCCCTGAGTTTAATCTTGGTAGGCAAGAGTTTGTTAGAAAGTAAAATCAGAAAACACTTAGAAGAGTATAGTCAAGGGAGCAAGATCATGGTGGACCTTGAAAATTGAAAAGAATTTCATGTTATTTTGTTTAAAACTTGGAACCCAGTGTTTAAAGTGGTCCCTTCATAGAAAAGGTTATCTAAATTCAGTGCTTTTCTCATACTACCCTTTTTTATGTATACTAGAAGAATAATGCACTTACTAGGCAATAGAATATGTTTGGTGAGTATCTGCCTTACTGAAGCTGTTCTGAGATAAGTGGAGTACAAAATGCAATTGAAGAAGATGAAAGGACTGTGACTTTGCATTCTACTGCTTAGAATAAGAGTTAAGGATTTTGCTTTCCTGCTGACTTCTGCTCATTGTGGATTTATTTATTTATTTATTTAATAGATTTCTATATTGCAGAAATACTCCTGGAAATAGGGAACTGCTTTCTGATTCTCAACCGAGAGCTCACAATTTCTTTACTGCACTGAGACACAGCTTCAGATGACAAATGATGAACCTGTGGTTTGCTCCATCACATAGTGACCCTTATCTCCTCATAGTGCGTTTGTAATGCTCATATACTGCTATTAAACAAAAACAACACAATAATAAGAAGAAACAAATGTAGTTAAATAAAAATAATGAGCATTCAGAAAAACAGGAAAGATACCTCATGCTGAGTGACTGATTACTGTCTTATGAGGTCACCTCATACTAATTTTCTTGGGATCATTAGGCAGTTCTCTGTTTCTTCCACTTAGGTTGAAATAAGAGACAAACAACATGATATGCAATATGAACAGTTGAAAATACACTTAAAAGTATAGTATTAGAAAGGCAGATTATTATCATGTCATGGCGAGTGGTTTCATCCATAGATATAAAAATTTGGCAGATATATTTTCCTAGGACTGCAGAAAGCTGACTAACTTAACTGAGATAAGAATCAAGAGCCCACTGATGTAAACACTCAGTATTCCATGAAGAAATATATCATGATGATAAAGATCCTAATGGTATAAATTATCCTGGAGTGCTTTTTCTCTCTACAGAAGGAATCTAAGGCAGTAATATATTTTTACATGTCATACTGAAGTGCCTAAGGTTATGCAGGTGATATAATTTGCTCTTAAGTGTACTCACAAGTTGTGTTTAGGCACTCAAATAATTTATACCTCTCCCAGATATACCAAACTGCCTGGTCCCACGATGGAATTCGTAGCTCTTCAGACATAGACACTGCCAGGAGGTGGGGTTGCAGAAAGATGTAAGGAGACTTTTGCACTGCAAAGTGAGAAGGAAAAACTTGTTCTAACTGTGCAGTAGAGAAATACTAACACATATGTTTTGATTCTTGTCAATTTTAGTACTCAACTACCTGCCTTGTCTAGCGATAAATATATACAAGTCTTTTTCTTTTCAGTAGTGACCTCCAGTTTCTAATCTACTTAAACTCTTCTGTAAATTCTGTCTTCTGAATTTAAATATGTCTTAATCTGATGCTTCTGTTTTTGTTCATTAAAATTTATTTAGAGAAATCAACTATTTTTCATTGCCATATTAAAGCAGTGACATGTATACATGACTAGACAGTAGAGCTTCTTTTATTGCTTTCATTCACTGATGGTAGAGATGTATGGAAAAAAAATCTTATAATATTATGGAGCACTTTAGTGACAGAAATAGTTCTGCCAACGTGTTGGCAAATGACATTCTGACTCTTGATTCATGTAACACTGAGCTGTCAGCAATCAGTCAATTGATGAAGAGTTGGCTAGTCAACTTGTAACACTTATTTTTTTTTTTTTATTTTGGCAAAGATCTGATTCTAAAGAGATTATATTCATTTAATTAAATGTAATTGACATACTGATATATCTCTCTATATAAATACATTTCAGGTAATAGTGAATTGCAGCGGACTGAATTTGTTAATGCTGTATTGCAATACCTGTTTTGAGTGTAAAAAGTTTCATGATAAAATCAGCAAGACAAGAATCCATCCAGGTCACATCTTTGAAAGGATCTTTGAATTAATAGGAATGATGTTCAAAATTGTGCTTAAGGGCAGGATGCATTACAAAAATCAATCTTTGAATAATGTGCCAAATTTTAAGACACTATCTTAAAGACTGGTTGTGTTTTGCTTTGTTCTGATAGCTGCTGCACAGACTGCTGTTATCTCTGTTGCAATGAATTGCCTCTGTTGTGAGTACTGTGGCAAACAAAATTAATTAAAACACGTTGAGTGACCGGAATGGAAGATGATCTTAGTGGTCTTTTCTTACCTTAATGATTCTATGATTTTATGATTTTCACCTAGAACAAGGAAGTGATAGAAAAACGTGTTATTCTTTAAATTGGGTATCCAAAAAGATGGAGCATTTATTCCATGCTTTGATTCTCTGGCACACTTTTTCTCCAGATGACCTAGGTTCTCCTCTTGTCTTTGGTATGTGTGCTCGTTTTTTCAATGTTTTTAGCTGGAGTGGTGTTTTAAAACATATTTACTATTATCTTGCAAAAAAGTGTAGATATCTGGTACTGAAAGGTGAAAGGTAGTGGAAAAAGTGTATCAAATCTTCACACAGTAGCAAGCTGCAATAATTGATAATCCTGAAGCTTTGCACGCATTAAGGTACACTGCAGCAAAAATACTGTAATAAAATCCCATTTAAAAATATGGATATATGATGATGTATCCTCTCTGGTATTTTTTTAATTGTGTTTGTTTTAGAAAGTATAATGTACTAAAATAAGTAGAATATTATTATTTTGTACTAAGTATTTATACATTCATAAGCGTATCTGTGCATTTCATTTCAGTAAGTTTCATTTTACAGGCTATAAAAATACTAAGTGCTAATGCTATAATAGATACATTGATACAAATGCATAAGACTACATATGCATAATACTACAGTTAAGAGATTAAACTATATTTTTCTTTTTTTGGGGGGAGGGGGAGTAAATTGTCTTAGCAGATGTTTTCTCATACAGCTAGTCTGCATTTATTTTGTATTTCAGTGGGTTACACATCACTCTTTTCCTGAAGTTCTGTATTTTGTTTGAGTACTTTTTGTTTAGAAATCATCTGATATCTCTGTAGATGTAGATAATTTATCTTATATTCTTTATTTATCTTATATTCTTTTCTGTACTTCTTAGAGCTTTCTATCTTGCCTTTTATTTTCTCATGACATTATACAGCATTACTCATGGTCTTTATTTCAAAAATGTGTGAACGTGATAGATGTGTTGTTATTTTCCATTTTCTTCCTGAATTGCTTCATGTATGAAGAGAAAAATGTTTAATACTGTTTGTATTTTTGTAGATCTGTCATAATGCATCTTTAGTGTTCCATCTAGGCTTTTTATTACTGAATTCGAGGACAGTTTTTTTTTTTTTTTTTTATATCTTAATATTAAAAGAACTTTCAAGGAAACTATTTAGAGTTAAATTATATAATAAATGTCATCTCTCTCTCTCTGTAGAGGTGAAACTTTCAGGAGATGAAATCTATTACACAATTTCAGTATTTCAATAATCCTTCTTACTTATTACTTTCTTCAAATACTTTTTGAAAGTTCTCACTCAAATCACATAATGACTATGACACATAATGATTGTTTTTTTAATCTGACATTAAACCTATTTTCCTGTGTATGACCAACCTGTACATGGATAGATGTTGTGCATAACAGTGTTTTCATTGGCTTACTCATGGAGTAGCTAGAAATAGTAAAACTTACTTTCTACTGTTGGTATTTCCATCCTATACAAGCACAACTTTCCTAGAATTTGGCATAAGTCACCTGTATGATTTTCTTCTGATTGTATAACAGTCACTACTAATTTTTGTTCCACTTTGAGAGGCATTTTATGATAGAGTTGTTCTGAATAATGACTGGGAGGTTAACAATTTCAGAGACAGTTATTTTAATAGTTCTCCACTGTTGAAACAAAAAAATGGAGTCATACTATAACAGTCACGTCCTTGAGGGGTGGATACAATAAACTGTCAAAAGGCACGAAGGTCAGTCTAATGTCCTTTCTCCTTGCCTTCCTCCTTCTGGGCATACATACACTGCACATGACATCTCACTTTCACATTGACCTCTACCTGCTATCTGAGGCACTTTGAGGAACACAGTGGTACTATTATTAAACAGAAGTGAACGTCCTTTAAATGTTTGAAATGAATCACCAATTTAACCCGTGTCTTCATTTTCAAATCTAAATGTATTATAGCACTCTTTTTATCAAGTTTTCTATCCAGCTCAGTTGTGCCGTGCATAAAGTCTTGCCTAATTTGTCTTCCATCAGCAGCATATATTCCTACATAGTGTATATGGTTCCTATGAACTGTTACTTCTAACATAATGCAAGCACTTTCATCTATTTGTCTTGGGACACTGAATACTTTGGTTAATTGAAGTTGAACCGTGCAGTGAATTCCTTGCCCTTACACTCCTAAAATGAGGGCAGCTTCAAATCACAGGTGATTTCTATTAAATTTAATTGCTTTCCCCTGTGACTTCCATGGTGTAGGTATGGACAAGTGAATGAGGGCAGTTATTCTTATCATCTTTGCTCTTTGTTGTGGTTCTTTTTATAATTATTCTTGAAACAAGGTGAAATATCATTTTCATTATGTAATGAATGTGGATATAGGTTATACTTTCCTCACTGAAATTGCTAGTCTTGTCTCTATCTGGCTTTCACTTCATATACAAATAATACTAAGTATGGAAAATTATTCTTCAGTAATGAGCTAATAATATACCTTTATTATGAGATGTTTTGTTTACAAGTTCTCGTGGAATTAGGTGCTCTAATGTTTACATTTATTCTGTAATTGCATGGAATACTCTTGTAGATAAGTAGTTAGACTTTTGAGCACTTAAAGTAGGAAAGTTGTGTTGGACCAGCCTGCTAACCATTAAGTCTCTTATTTTTTCTGAGAGTGATCATGACAGTGGGGACTTCATAACCGTGTAATAGTGACAGTATTAGGTATTGCTGCTTGCAAGGGTGCTATTCTATTTTAGGGAACAGGATAAGTATTTCCTTATCTCCTAGAGAAAGGTTTTGCTAAATACTTGTCAACTAAAAATGTTGTCATTTATTAGGTATGCACATATGCATCATATTGAGAGGATTATTTGTATCAGCAGCTAGAACAATGTTTTAGAATGGTTTGTCATTGAATTCTCAGTATAGGCAGACTGTCATGACTATGCCGGTTTGAATACTATTAAGGTGAATCTTACTGGTTAGGAATCTGGTCTTGAATCTTGAATTTAAGAAGAATAATACTGGAAGTAAAGTATGGTATAATTATTTTTGATGTATGAAAGATTCTATTATACTGCCAAATTTCTCCCATATCCTTATTATCTGAACTGTAATGGCAGAAGATTCCATTTCAGTGAGCAGTGTGGATCACTGTTCTCAGTAGTTCCTAACTATGTAAGAACCTGTTATTCATGACTCAAATATAAGTTATGATCCAAAGATATGTTTTGAATATCTCAGACTCATAAATAGTTATACTTTTTTTAGAAATTGCTGTAGGCTTTGGAGTCTGTTAGTCTCATTTAAAAATTATATTCATTCTCTTGTATTGTTGTGGTTGGTTGAAGCACTTGATTTCTTTTGCCAGCTTTCTCTTAGCAAAGTCCACAGTGATGTGTGTGGCTTAATTTTAAGCCTATTATACTCAAATCAGCTAATATGTTTGATTTAAAATGTTATTGGAGATCATACCTACCACTTCTGTGTCTAGTATCATTTACACACTACGCTTGGTACACCATAATCCCCAATGGACTTGCGATATCTGGCTTCCATTTGAGGCTTCTACATGGACAGAAAGTTGTTGACCATAACCCTCTGGCTAAGATCATCCAACTGATTCCTTATCCACTGAATAGTCAGCTTTTGAAATCTATATGTCAACAGTTCAACCCGGGTTTGGGCTGGTTGGGCCCAATTCCACGACTAATAGGGTGGACGGACTCACCCTCTGGGAGGGGGGTAAGGGAAAATGGGAAAAAGATATGGAAAATCAGCCCAAAAACAAAACAGAAGCAACAAGCTGAAGGAGAAAACTAATTTACTAAATATTATAGATGAAAGCAAGAGAACACAATATAATACAATATAATTGGAACTGAAGCTGACAAATCAAATAAAATGAGAGAGAGTTTGCAAAACCAAAGGCCTTACTCATTAGGTGGCAACAGGACAAGAAGAAATGGCTGCAAACCGGAGCATAGGAAGTTCTGCACAAATGTACGTAAGAACTTGTTCACGATAGGAGTGACAGAGCACTGGAACAGGCTGCCCAGAGAGGTTGTGGAGTCTCCTTCTCTGGAGACTTTCAAGATCTGCCTGGATGCTTACCTGTGTAACCTGGTCTAGGGAAACTGCTTTGGCAGGGGGGTGGACTAAATGATTTTTAGAGGTCCTTTCCAGCCCCTAAAATGTTGTGATTCTGTATTGCTGAATGCAAGACAGCAAGGAAGCACACACCACAGAGATGAGCAGTAAAAGAAAAAGGAGCAATCTCATGATTTGCAAGCAGTATATCTTTCCCTCTAGATGGAAAACAGAAATGGAACAGTGAAAGTCTTCTGGGAGAGGTAGTTCTTATTTTCTTCTGAGAACCAGGTACACAGAAATATCAACAGAACTGGAGCATTAATTCTTTAACTCTCAGTACACTACAGAATGTTATGATGTGGAATACCGATAAAAAAATCATAAAATCATGACACTATCTCTCTCCAATTTAGAGATTAAGGATGTAGTGTAGGACCATATCAAAAGCCTTGTAGAATTTCGGGTAGATGACATCAGTTGTTCTTCCTTTGTCCTTTGATGCCAGTCAGGCACAATTTGCCCCTGGTACAGCCATACTGGCTGTCTCGTATTACCTTCTTGTCTTGCATGTGTTTTCACATCTCTTCCTGTCAGATCTGTTCCATGATCTTCCCAGGCAGGGAAGTGAGACTCATTGATCTGTAGCTTCTTAAGTTTTCCTTTGTTCCTTTCTTAAACTGGGAGTAGTATTTCCTTTCTTTCCAGTCATTGGGATTTTTCTGGACAGCCACAACTTTTTGAACGTTATGGAGATAATGGAGAGTGGCTTGGCAACTGCATCAACCAGTTTCTTCAGGAGTCTGGGGTGCATATCATCAGGCCACACATGCATATGAACATATAAATACTATGTACATATGTACATAGTCAAAACTGACTGCCCTTAAGTCTTGATCTTCTCATTTCCGTGACAGGTGCTAAGTTATAATGTTCTTGGTGATCATTTGGGTTGCTTGTCAAAATAAGACTGAAAGTCTATCGTAGATTCTAGAGATTCTGAATTAATGCTGAGACTTATAAATTTAGATGTGATTTTACTATAAGAAGAATGCCTGTCAAAACTTGGATTTAATCTGTATTAACATGGCAATTGCCATATATGGAAAAAAAATGCTTGGGTGCACCTATTTTTTAAAGTTAAAATGACATGAGAAATCACTGACAATATTTGAAATCCTCAAGATTATTTCTGACTACGTGCACCTAAGGAAAGGATGAAGCAGTTCTAGTCTTGTTACATAATGAACTTGCCATGCTAGTAATGTTCCATTACTGCTTCCAACACCAATTGGAAGGTATTTCTCAGACCTTTCAGAGTGAAAAACTGGTAGTAAGACTTTCTTTATCATAAGAGAATGCTTCATGTAATTGCCCAGTTTCATAAGGAATTCCAGGAGCAAATACCTCTGGTCTTTTGTGCAAGTGAAATATGCAGAGTACAGAAGTAGTACTGTAGTGATCACAGAGAGACATGCCATCTAAAAATGCTGATTGTAAAGCAGAAAAGGCAAAGCATTCAATGGCTATTAAGAATCTCATTGGTGGTGTACTGCTTAAGCATATAACTTACTTAAAGTATAAGGGCTCTGCCATGCACTTTGGATTTTCCTATTTCAATGCGTATTTGAATATCAAAAAGGAAATTTGTTTAATACCGTAATACTTTCATTGTATTTAAATATTTTTGGGGCAGGAAATCATGAGGAGAGCATGTATGCTTGGATTTCATCCATCAAAATTGGATTACTGTAATGGACTCTACATGGGGTGGCTTCTTAAAACCACTCAAACTTAATCTGGTGCAGTACACAGATGCTCTCTCAGTCAGTGGTATTTCTTGAATAAATAAATAAATGAATAAAGCATTAACTCCACTCTAATTTTAGAAGTTTAAAACTATCCTCAACTGCAAGGCCATCTATGCCCTTTGTCCATGTCAAAGGAAATATTTCTCTAGCCCTCAGTGCTGCATACCCAAGTCGAGCAATCAAGTAACATGTCCTTGGCAATCTTTGGCTCTGAGATATTTTATGAATTCTGATCTGATGGTTAGCTCAAGAAAAAATCTCAAGGATTAAATGCAAAGGAGCAAGAGAAAAAGTGCTGAATCTTTGGCTTAGAAGCTTGCCTCTTCTCTGACTTTATCTGTTATTTTCTTTGTTTTGTTTTCAATTAAGTGGATCACTGCAGATGGTAGAGAAATTAGATTTGGGAAAGTGATGTGCTTTTCTAACTTTGAACACCTTTTCAATAACATACCTCTGAAGAGTCCTGAAACTTTGAAATAAAAGCTAGAATTCTGGAAGGGTGAATATAAAAGGTTTAAAAAATATTAGATTGTCATCTGTGGTGTTTATTAATTAAGAAAATGATCCATACTGAGCAGAGTACTTATAATGAATAATTTATCAACAAAGCATGCCCTTTTCCTACTTATAAATTACTCATAAGTAGACTTTGATTTTTAGAAATCTGGTTGCTTAGAATTGTTTGATCAATTTATGTCAACAGTCTTTAGTATACCTGCCTTGAGTAAAATTTGACTCCTAGTTGCTCATAATTATATAAATTACATGGAGCTGTTTCTATTTTTATTTACGTACCTTAAGATCTTACAAGGACTTGAAAATATACTGTGAAAATTTGTGCAAACATTTTTCTGCAAAATATAAAATTTAACTCTTCATGAGAATGATTGCTGTCAATATTCTTTTTATACCTTAAACTGACAGCTTAATAAAAATAAATTGAAAGAGTTGTGGCTGATTTTCTTTAAATTAATTATCCTGTATTTATTTTTGTAATATACTATCCCATTTTACTGGTAGTTCAATTTATGGGTTATATGGGTCGAGCATTGTTTGCTTTGAATCACTGTCAAGCCCAGGAGAATGTATGACAACAATGGCAAATGCTGAGTAAAACCATTTTAACACCATTATTTTTTAATTAGAAATTTCACTTTTTTTTTTTTTCTTTTTCTTTTCTTTTCCTGATGAAAATTCCAATTTGGACAATTAAATTCAGCATCCCTAAATTTCCCATCTAGGTTTTGCTCTAAAACAAGATATTACCAACATTGTGAACTAGATTACATTCCCGATAATCTACCTGGATGTGGATTTTGTGGATTTTGGTTTGTTTGTTTACTTGATTGATTAAATGATTATTTATGGAGACTTTCTTGCTTGTTCAAATGCAGTTATTACTATATTTTTTGCAGACAAAGAAGCAATTAATATGACAAGACCTTCCTGTATTCAACTTTCAGAGATAAGAAGGTAGAGCAGCAGGGACAAGGTATATAATATTGAAAATAGAATGATTTTGTAAATGGTTGGAATGGAGTATTTCAACATTGGATGAAAGTAGTACAGCATGTATCAAATGCTTGACAAAAGGCCACTCTGGTTAAAGATTCAAAGAATAATAATAATAAAGGGCTCAAATGCAGACTTGAGACTGTTTACTTTCTTTTACAGATAAATGTGCATTGTGATTGTTAGACCTAACTTGTAACTGTGCAAAGGAATACTGTTTTTGAGATGGTAAGTTGCAACTGGCACAGGAGGATAGTGATTCTGCTGAGATTTAAGTTTCTGATAACCATTTGGAAGACACATGTTCCCTTTAAGATACCCAAAGTAAATGGCAAGACTGTGAGCCAACAACCTTTGAATCTCATTCAGAAGCTCTCACATGATCAACAAAGAATAAAAAATTTCTGTATGAATGAACACAGATTTTCCTCTCACCTTAAAAAACAAAAACAAAAACAAAAAAAACAGCATACTTAAGAGATGAAAAATATAATTGCTGTGGTCCAGAACTATCTGCTAGACCTGCTGCATGCCAAGATGTTTTCTAATATCTGTCCTTAGGTTCTGTGTTCTGGCTATATAATCTGTAGCAGCACAGCCATGGCACCCAGTAACTTTTGTACTATACTAAGTTTTCTTAGGGTAAGAAATTTCTTGAGAACAGATCATGGTATAGATAGTTATAAAATATGCACAAATATGTTCATTATTCAAATATGTTCATTAGGCTCTCTGAGCCATTTTCTAGTTTAAAGAGCTTTAAGGATTCCATTGACAATTTAGATAGTATTTTCCTCTGTTCAATATGGAACATTTTCTTAATTTCTGACTTAAAATCTTTTATACTACAAATTAAGCTAATTTTCTTGCCTTGTGAGTATAAACAGAAGAACAACAAATCTTCTTCTTCTTCCATAAAAATTTCTAACCTCAAATAAAAGGTTATGATACACTTTATGACAAACTATATAGGTAGTTTTCCATCTGATGGAAGAGCCCACATTATTTTGTTGAACCAAGTAGCATCTGGATTGATATTTATGGAGGCAGGATAAAGAGAAGGGCAGTGAATCTGATATGGGGAGACTAAAGTGAAGTTGAGTATAGACACCATGAATGATAGGAAGGTTACATTAGTCTCATGAGAAACAAAAGAACGAGATACTGATCAAAAGCCAGCTAAAGAGGTGGGAAGATTTGCTTTGTTCTTTTGAGATCAGAACAATAAATGCAGCAGCAATGTATCCACAGAGTTACATATCTTCTTTGGAAAAAAAAAGAAAGGAAAAAAAAAAAAAGATTTGGGGAAGAAGGTGTAGCCTTAGCTCTCCGGGAGTATGTAAGATTAAGGTTGAGATTTCAAGTTTTCTTCTGTTTTGAAGTTAAATAGCACAGTTAAAAAATATTTCTGCTTGGGGATACTCTTGTCTATGTCTGTTTTACCAGTTTTCCTAGTCCTTTCTATGAGTCTGCAGTGTCCCATTTTAAACCATACATCATATAATTCTTTAAGAAAAATAGAATCACAATCTTCTCTCCTTTTTTTTTTTTCTTTTTTTTTTTTTTCCTACTTTTTCTTTTTAAAATTATGGAGGCTTCATCTGGCTCAAAGTTATGAGTCAGTGTTTCAAAGTTCAGCAGCGCCAAGTTATTAGTGACATACCTGAGGGGTCAATACTTGGGCTGAAAGTGCATAATACCTTTCTAATGACTTGGTACACTCTCAGAATGTCTGTAGGGGTACAGCTGATATACTGGAAGTCAAGGCTGCAATTCATAGAGACCTTGATTAGCTGGAGAGATGGATGTATAGAAACTTCATGAAGTTCATCAGGGACAACATAGTGTCCTGTAGCTAAGATGAAATAACCCCATGCACCAATACATCCTGGGAGGCAAGTCTGTCCCTGGAGAAAAAGGTACTGCTGAGAGCTTTGATAATAAAAGACAAAACATCCTAAAGGACTCTTCATTGTTCATAATAGTACCTGATTCTATATAATTTTAGATTGTATATATCAGAATCTACTGCAGTTGCTATAGTCTACACTCTACATGACAGTAATTTTGTTAACATAAATACATCTTCTTGGATTGTCTTCTATAAACGGCATTCATACATTTTCTGGCAAAAGGCAAGCATATGAACCCAAAATGAGCTTTGATAGCTATAGAATTACAACTACTGTCACTAGATAGATACAGGTGTGGGATAAAGAAGGTCGTATTGCTAATGAGTGGTAAAGATCAACAGTAACTTGAGCCGGACGTAAACATCCACAAGGCGCCTAGCTCTTACATGTAATCAGTCTTGGTTGCACAGGAAAACTGTTGTGTTGTGCAAGTATAGAAGGCTCTGAGCACCTATAATAAAACCCCTTTGCTCTGCAAAGGAGTCCACACCTCTTTCGCTACACCCACAAGGAAGCTAGAGGCCATCTTGCAACATACAGGGACAATTAACAATAGAATCTCTTTTTCTGAATTCAGTTACCCCTTTAAGGAAATGTTGAAATGAATACCCTATCCTTCCTCCACCCCAGGATATTTATGCATCTTTTCAGTGCAAATATGTGATTTGTCTTAGTGATTAAATGAGGTGAAAACATAATATGCCCATAACTTTTCTATTTTCAGTGAACAGTGTTTCAGACAGATTTTGTTTGGGAGAACTCAGAAAAAAAGAACTCCCCTGCAAAAGATGTTATATATCAGTACACAAAATTGTTTCTTTCATACTAGTAGACTTCATCATTCTGGCATATTTCATTTCGTTTTCTGCGCTTACATCAATTTGATATTGTATGCTTATGCATACTAAAACATTTTTTTTTCATGTGAGTAGATATAAATTAACAAAATAGTATAATAATTACATTATTCCAAATAGTCTCGATCTTCAGAATATTCAGTTAAAATCTTAAACCACTTATGTAGCACTCACCTTATGTACACACATTAGTGTGTTTTGTCCAATAAACCTATGAAACATAAGGAATGGATAGGCAGATCCTACTTTGCAGATGTTACACAGAGCATTGAATCCTCTCATGTATCAGGTGCCATGTTTGGCTTGTCAACATGTGAGAAATTATTTCTGTGAGTGCCAAGTGACTGTCAAAGTCCTTCTAAAGCCAGATGAGGATAGTTTTTTCATGATTCTCATTAACTTTTACTGTTTCTTGACTTTTTTCTTTCTCTGTTAAATTCTTTTGCTATAGCCTACAATGATCCCACAATCAGAAGTAGTAGCAATTTTATTATGTACTGAAAATCTAGCAGTCACAGTACCTGAATTAGAAAGAAAGTAGACAGGAATTATCAATGAAACACCATATCTGAGTTTCTTCGATAGTAGCAGTGATGTTTCATTTCTCTTTTTACACTCTACCTCCCTGCCTCTAAAACCATTGTTGCTATCAGCCTTCTGTTCATCACTAACTCTAATCATCTTGTATGGCCCAAGAACATTTTCTATATTTCCTCTTTTTTTACTCATTCTGATCTGCTGTATTTATCATAGATAATATAGACTATATAATACAGTCTTCTTTCCATGTACCTGGGCTGAGGACTAACATTCTCATGCACCTAAAAGGTAGTTGCTTTGGCCAAAATACGCATTTGTCTGAAATAAACAGCTTTGCTTAAGCAATGTACTATTTCTACATTTTAGTATCCAGGTTATGTGATGCTCTTAGCCTTTATCAATTTGTCGGTTACATTTACTACACCTCAAAGGCCTTTAATTCTTATTGAAACCTCTTTTCTTGGCTTCCATGCCACTTTTTTCAGTATCTGTCCTCTCAGTCCAATAGTATGCTTTATTCTTTTCCCTGAATCCAGTTTCAATAAAGTTGAGATTTCATAATTGTGTTCTCTCATTACATTATGAAATTGCTTATAAACAAATCACATAGAGTCACTGAGATAAGGAATTTAGGGAGAAAGACAGCATGTTCAAAAGTATAAAGTTGCTCCTTGCACAGACTGATATTCAAGGATCTTATCCACTGAATATCTTTTTGCCTTTTAGAAAACTTCACCCTGCTTGGGTAGTCTCATCAGAGAATTTCCTTCTCCATGAGAGAGATCCCAAATATGTTTGCTTGACTCTAAGAATCATTTCAGTGATTCAGATCTGAAAATGCCTGTATGCAGCTATAAGGACCAAAATACAGATGAGGAGGCAAGGTATGAGTGGAAGAAATGATTGGATGTAATGGAAGGGACTCATTATACAAGTCGCTCTGAAATTCAAGAATCATAGAATCATAGAATGGCTTGGATTGAAAGGGACCTCAAGTATCATCAAGTTCCCATCCCCCTGCCACAGGCAGGGCTGCCAGCCGCTAGAGCAAGTACTAGATCAGATTGTCCAGGGCCCCATCCAACCTGACCTTAAACACCTCCAGGGACGGGGCAGCCACAACCTCTCTGGGCATCCTGTTCCTGCACCTCACCATTTTCTCAGTAAAAACCTTCCCCAGCATCTCCCCTCTTTTAGTTTAAAACCATTCCCCCTTGTGCTTTCACTATCTTCCTGTGTAAAAAGTTGATTTCCCTCATGTGTATAAACTCCCCTTAGATATAAGAAGGCCACAATGTGGTGTCACTGCAGCCTTCTCTTTTCCAGGCTGAAAAAGCCCAGTTCCTTCAGCCTATCTTCATAGGAGAGGTGTTCCAAGCATTGGGTCATCTTCATGGCCCTCTTCTGGATCCTCTCCAAAAGCTCCACATCTTTCCTGTGTTGGGGGTCCCAGACACCTGGATGCAGTTCTCCAGCTGGAGCTTCATGAGGGCAGAGTAGAGAGGGATAAACACCTCTTTTGCCCTGCTGGCCACCCCTCTTCTGATGGAATCCAGTATACTCTTGGCTTTCCAGGCTATGAGCACACACTGCTGGCTCATGTTAAGTTAAATCCTTCTCAGCAGGGCTGCTCTTAAGGAATTCTTCTCCCAGTTTGTATACTGGCATCTGGGATTACCTTGACAGAAGTGCAACACTTGCAACACCTTGGGAATATTCAGTCTCTACTGCCATACCACCAGCATCTGCCTCTGACTTCATGGGCCAATACAATAAAACAGGAGGTATCACTTCCGGAGCGGATTTTATAATTTATGGGCATAAGAATGTATTTTTGAGTACAGATTTATCTCTCTAACCATTGTGACAATATTGTGAGGGCTCCTGAACTTGTGTCCACTCTTCTCTGATTTTTGAAACTGTCAGTTTATTGGATTTGTTGTATTAAGTACTAGACTATTTCATCATTGTTGTTTGAGGTATTAAGTCAAGAGTATCTCTAATTTTCTTCTAGACATGTGCAAAACATTCTGAGAAAAATCATTCTTCCTTGCAATAATAAATATACTTTCAGTGCTTCCATGACACTGTTTTCTTTTAATAGTAGAATTAGCCTAATCTTCTCATACCTATGTGCAAAGGCAGAACATTAATATATTTAGACCTTTTGATTGGTTACTTACTATTTACACTGGCATAAAAAATTAATACTGGCACTGAAGCAAGAGAATTCAAAATTAACAGAAACTAGTACTGTCAATGAGCCAACTTCAGCGCTGCTGAGAGAAACTGAGGCAATTCAGTGAAACACAACATAGCATGATCTAACTAATTCTGATTTGAACCTGATTTTTCATACATGCTAAACTTATGTATCAATACATTTGTCTTTTCTGCTTCCTGTCACAGTGCACGTAGCTATAGTGCTACTTTAAAGAAGCTTTGGAACAAAATTGCTAGAAAAGTGTTGTTAAAGCTAATTGCTGTTAAATTCACCATACTGCAATTATATAGACAGTATTTAGAGAAACACTATCTTTGCAACTTCTTTTTTTTTTATTTCTTCCAGCTCAGAAGATGATGATATCAAAAGAAGTAAAAGATAAACTATCTCAGTCTTGTTTTGTAGAGATTCTCCTCTTTTAAATCCATACACTTATTTTTTTTTATTTCTTTGCTGTTCTTTATTCTTCACTTCAGATTACTCCATTGAGAAAAATTTTTAAAAAATCTCCAAACAACTGAATTGCGTGTACAACAAATTTTCCCAAGCCCAGTTAACAGTGATGAGGTTATCTGCGAGAGAGGCCTGAGTTCTTGGTGAGTTAGACACTAATGAAAATTAGAATTCTAAAAGGATTCTCTGCAGCTGTCTTCATAAAAAGAAACTGATTAGTGGTTTGGACAGTGCTAACTCTGTCAATTACCAAACAAAATACGACAGAAGCATCCATTTACGTATATGAAAATTACAATTTGAACATCACACTTAGAGCACATTAATCAACTTCATTCTTTGTATTTACGGCTAATGAGGCTTTTCAGAAAGGTAAACAGCTTTCTAAATAAAGTTGCCTTGGCAAAAAAAAAAAAAAAAAAAGCATTAAATGCATCTGCATTTAGTATTTATTTATTTATTTAATTTAATTTTTTTTTTTTTAAATCTATTTGTTTGTATAATTGTAATTTGGCAAGACATGGATGACCTGTCTTCTGTATTATATTCAACAGCAACAACAGAAGCAGAAATGAATATATTCTATTCTTGTTCTCTCCCTTTTCTTTTTATTGATTTAATCTCACTCATAGCAATACTACCTTGTAATTGTGCAAGCATGTGATATTTGTAGGCTTTCCAATAACCATAGCTCAACAGCTTTTCTTTGTGCTTTCTTCCTGTTAAAACTTTGTCAAAAAAGCATTTTCTATCTGCCTTACTCTGTGGGTTTGTTGGGGACAGCTGCTGTTTTTCCCCAAAGTATATGCAGTTAGTATTGCTAATTCTTTTTACTCAGATTCTGAAACACAGTTGCTTTAGCTGATGCTAAACAAACAAACAAACAAGTAAACCCAGCCAAAACACCGACACCAAAACCAAACTGCAGACTTATAACTTTTGCCTATTTTGCTAAACATCTCTATTGATTGTTTGACATTTAAAAAGCATCCTCTTGCAGAAGGTTTCCAGAATTAGTGTACTTACCCAAATCCTAAAATAAAATACAATAAAAAACCTTTATGTTTAAAAAAAAAAAAAGAAAAAAAGAAAAAAAAAAAAACAACTTGTATATCAGAAATGACAACAATTACTCTGCTTTCAGTGTCAGCACCAAGCAATTGTGATGCTTCACTTAGTTACACCAATATACTTTGGATTTGTTCTATTAAAGTCAGTATATCAGGAGCTCTGTACAAACTATTGTCCACATATAGACCAAATCACATCAGATGTATCTGCATAAAGACATAGAGGTGAAGTTAATATAAACAGTTTTATTTGTCACCAAGCTTCAGAACAGAGCCAGCTACGTCCTTGTGCTCTACTTTGGATGAGGGACAGCTCAGTTCTGTGCCTTGCGGAGAGCAGCATGTGCAGATGGCACAACTCCCTCCCTGCTACCATCTGGATGGGACAGGACTGATGATTTACTGTGCTTCTTTTGTACCACCAATAGAAACCATTGCATCATTTTCTGTCTTACATGGTTGACATATGGTTTGGCAACCCTGGCTGGTGATTTTGAGAGTAAAACCAGGTCTCTGTCAGCACTGCATGACACACAGAATAAGCAGTGCTGAAATGGAGTTAGAAGCGACTCTGTCCCAAAGAAGGTTACTTTCTGATATTGAGCATCTGGGCATGGAATTTTCTTCCAGTGCAAAAAATAATCTATGTTTACTCTAGAATAAACCTTACCATTTCAAGCCATGGTTCACATTCTCCTCAGTAAATAGCATTTCAGTAATATGCGTGAATTAAAATTGTCACATGGTAGGTGGAAATTTTGTGTCATAAACTGAGAACAGAATCTCAGGATCGTGTTACTCGTTTCATTGGTGCCTTTTCAGATAATGTGTGAACATCTTGTTAGAGCTTCAGGCAATCAAATGACTTTGGTAATAAAACTGTTTCCAATACTTACTTTCAGCAATTGTTTGTCTTTCCAGGGAGCAGATGACATGATAATAAGCAGAAAGATAGAACCCAGGAGTAGGATGTACAAATGAGAAGAAGAAGAAAAAAAAAAAAAAAAAAAAAAAAAAACGAGAGAAAAGGAAGAAAAACAGAAAAGTAAAATGTAAAAGTAAAATCACCTTACAACACAGTAGTTTTGTACAAATTTTGCATAGCACCATTAAAATTTCTATTCTGTACCAAGGAAATTTAGGAAGCATAGACCCTGACTGAATTTTGGCCTTCATTTTTCATCAGGGTTTCCTTGGAGGTAATGGAGCTATGCCTGTTTACAGCTGAAATCTGCCCCTTGTTTCCTCTCATTATGTGCAGGATATGAATTAGATAATATTGTTCTACTGAAAACTAGATCAGAGCTTTGTGAACTGAACTGTGTATTGATCACTGAACTAACATATGCAAGATAGCTAATACTGCTCTAGGAAGCAAGTGCCTTGAGTTATTTCATGTATCTGTCATAGAATATACATATCATGCACTTCACCTTCCCCTGATTATTTATTATACCATATTAGCCAGGTTTTACAACATATTAGAGTACATCTTTGCAAAGGATTATCAATACATTTGCTCAGTGTGAGCGTACATGGAATTACCATTGCAGTGAATTTCATTATCTTTTTTTGCTTGTTTGTTTCTAATGTTTAAATTAAATTCAATTCATCTAAATTAATTTCAATTAAATTCAATTAATCTATTGCCTTAAATAATACCAGGGCCTGTCAAAATTCTGATCTCATGATGACAAGTAAACCCATGGGTCTAAGCTTACAACAAGGCCTGGGTTAAACCTTTGGCACTGAGCCTTGAATGGTGATCTGACAAAACACAATTTATGGCATGCAGCCCCCTTTGTGAGAGGCCTAAATAGTAGACAGTATTCAATGGCAGAAAATCTGCCAGGGTACTTTGATCTGACACAGATTAGTTTCTTTGGAAGCTGGAATAACTTTTGGTTATCTTCTAGGATAAAGAAAGGCTGCCTTCTACTGGCAGAACAAGTAGATAAAGCTGCAGAAATTCTGCTTGCCACCTCTCCTGGGTCCAGGTCTCTTCAGTTAATGTGAAGATTTAAAGATATTCTGTCTGAAAAATGAAAAATTATAGGTGAAAGGAAATAATGATGAAGCTTTAACCTTTCTTATCAGTGACAATAATAACTGAAACCCTCTACATGTCTTTACTGCGAGTTTTTAAAGAAAGCATGGTACAAATTTTTACCCAAGAGGTTTATTAACAAAAGTTCATGACAAGCACTTCTGTTACATGACCTTCCTTCTCTTTCCCCCTTTTTAGAATTACCTTTGTTTGTTTGTTTGTTTGCTTCTCCTTAATCATTCATCATTTTATCAAGGACATTTCTGGCTTGTAGTAGATACTTTAAGCACTTCACTTCATAAGCTCACAGCATTAGTAAAATTATCATCTTCCTTTTCAGAAGATCTCAGAGATAAATACTGTGTTCTAACTAACGTGATTTAATGCCTAATTCCTAGGGATAGATGTTGCCACACCCTTAATGATTTTCTTGTGTTGGCTTTCAAAGATGTCTGATCACATCATGAAATGTAAAATCAGTTAAAAATATGTCTCCCCTCCCCACACCACTGTTAAAAGCAGGGGGGGAACCTCCTGAATAATTTTCTGCTTGTTTAGGTTTTTTTCTCTGTCTCATTTGAAGAGCTGACAAGCACTAATACCAGTGCAAAAGAAGGATGAGAACACAGTGAATAGGAGCAGGGCTGAGTTAGAAAATAGGACTGTTCCTGCATTGCCAGCAAGCTATTGTACAGCATAATTGTAATGTGAAGTCTCATTCTCAGATGGTGTTTGCAGAGTATTGTTAAACTTTCAAAAATATCCCTCCTACCAATTTGCATTGTGCCTGTATTTTTTTCATGTTAAGCACAAAACCTCACAGACGGTTTGATAAGTTTCCCAGATTCCAGTGGTATCAATAAATGTATTGATGTATTTTGTGTTTTATATATTTGTGTGTCTGCACGTGTAATAACAGTACACACTGATGGTGATCTTATGGGGTACTTTCTATCTGCTGTTTGGCATCTTCAGATTTAAATTAAAATAATAATCCAGAGTTGCTGGGGTATTTTTTTCTGCGTATTATACTATGTACTTTGAACTATATAATGCCAATACACAATTCTCTCAGAAATATGACACTTAAGATGTGATTTTCTTGGTACGGTGCCTCAAAACTTCCCACCTACCTTACATTTTCTGTATTCGGCTGCATCAGGAGTTATTTTGCTGTTCTTGTTTGTTTCTTTTTACTTCTTTCATTGACCCCATCTCTGTAACTTTTTCCACCTTCCTATTTATTGGCATTCTAACTCAGTTGATAAATGGACTGCCTTTCCTACAAATACTAACTACAGTTTGGTAATAGAAAGATCTGATCACCCTAGCTGCAATCCTATCATATTGTTACCAAGTCTCTCGGGCACATAAGACATTAAAGCAGGCTTACTGAAAGCATTTTATTTTTTTTAATAGATAATGCATTTCATAAGAAATTCTACACAAATAATTCGTAAACGAGAATTCTTAGTCTGCAGTGAGAGACTAAAACACTCAGTATTTCATGCTCATTGTTTGGAAGACAGACAAAATTAGAATTCCATAAAGAATATCTCTTTCTAACTTTTTTTTTTGCAGATTTGCATATTGAAATTTCACATTTTGTGAATGCTTAGCAACATTCCTTTAACCTGCTGTTTTCCACTTATTGCTTCTTAGAATATTGATTCCTAAAATATATGCAAATATTTAATTCTTTGTTCACCTTCAGAGTTGTGACATGAACATTATATGTTATAAGAAAATTCAGTTTAAGGTAGACAAGCTTTGATTCATCAGCTAGTAAAATTGTTTTTATAGCTGATTTACATCCACAACACAAGCCAGTGCAGTGATGAAGTATTAACACATATAGTCCAATAGGCACACAAACATGAAAAGTGTGCTTGTTTCATAAGTACATATTGCAGCTTTTTTTTTTTTTGCTACCCACAAAATCAGACTGAATTATTGAGATCTGTCGTTTGCAAATATAACCAATACAGTCAACTTTCTTACAGGCTCCTCTGAAGATTCTGCTTGCAAGGTGAAGTCAACAGATTTGTGTTTCTTAACATCTATTGTATAAAACTATATCACCATTACCTGATATCTCCTTGTTATAAAATACTGATTGCTTTAGAGAAAATGCTTTATATTTTGTGTAGCCTGGAATACAAATAAAATGTAGCACTTTTAGTATTACTCCTAGTAGTCACAGTGGATGACTGCATGTGTACGTAAGGTTGATTGACATCGGCCTCATTGTTAGGAAATGAAGCCAAACTCAAAAAGGCACAGCTTCTTAAGGTGCTGAATGTATGCATTTGACATTTGCTTTATGAAATGTCTTCTCTGATCATGTAGATTAAAATTGGGGCAGACAACTGTCTTGGCAGACATAAAATTGCTAATGCAAGCTTTTTGGACCGTGCTTTTCCTGCAACACTGACGCATAAATAGGTGCCTAAAGCAGGTAGGAAACATCTCAGTCTACTGTCTCTGATCTCTTTAGAAGAAACATAAGTATCTAGCAGATATGTATGAGGAGAATCTTACACTTAGTCTGTGGATATCTGCAGACAGACACAGCTGGGAGCTGCTGGTTTCAAGTGTCCATGCTTGAGCTAAATACAGGCTTTGATTTTACAATGGCTTTGTTATAGCTGAAATCCATCAATGTGTCCCTATACATTTTAAATTAAGGATCAGGAACCTCTCCATACATAGTTGTTTCAATAAGATAATTAGTTCAATAAGATAATTAAGCATATTTGTATCTTCAAATAAATTTGTTATTTTCTATTTACCTCAGATTCAGACCAAAAAGCAACACTTACCTTAAGGAACAGATCATATAGAATTGGCACATTTTTAGCTACAGAAGAGTTACGACTCTTTATATATATGGTCCCCACTAGATGAAACAACCTTTCCAAAGACAAGAATATATATGCTAATATTTATTACTGTTGACAATACAAAAAAAAAAAAAAATAGTGTGTGTGTATAGGGGGGGAGGAGTAGGAATGTTTTCTAGAAAGAAGAAAATGATATTTTAATGGAAAAAAATTACTATGGTGACCCAAAATTAATAATAAGCAATAAACAGCTGAACCTGAAAATTAGGATCTAGAGGTAATATGAGGAAGCATCTAGTAGGCAGATAAAAGGAATAACAACCAGACAGATGAGTTTTGGAAAGAAACCTACATATTACTTATTTCAGTATTCTACCTTTAACTTTTCCACTCTTCTTCTCATCTCAAAAATATTTAATGATGATATTCATTCTTGATGGTACCTAGTTATTACATTTATATTTGAAGAAAACAAAAACTTAAAAAATAGCAATTATGTTTAAAGAACATTGGTACTGCTTTTGTTTTATTTTTTAGTAAAAAGGATTTATAGATGACAGAATTTTAAAGATCACTCACAAAAAATCTCATTTTTAATTTTGATTATTTTACTCAGGCAAGTAATTGTATTAAAACAAATAACAGTCAGTTCTTTAAATTAGCCAACAGAATGTAGCCAATTTCCCATTTCTGTATAAGTGAGATTCTGATCATACCATATATTTCCATGTAACCTCTGACATATCACTGATATAATGAATTGTTCCTGAAAAAGGAATTTTCAAACAAAAATTCACATCACTTATATTGTTTATCTGAAGGTTTCCCCATCACTTTTTAAATAACTTTCAATGCCTTGCATTTCTTTCAGTCTTTATGAAACCTCCGGAAGTGAGTCAAATGATTACACATCACCAAGAAGTGTTATTTGTTTTCCTCTTACAAAAGATGCCACATTTAAAACTACCTATCGGGAGGCTGGAAAGAAGATTGCCTTCTGATTCGCTAGGAAGCATTTTTTGAATTGAGAAGGAATATGTCATTTTACTAAAAGAGATTAACATTAAGCCCACGCATAAACAGCTTGGATGGAAGAAGGGAAACTGATTAGCAATTCAGTCTTTATCTTTACTGAAAAGACTCTGATGCCCAGAGAGTTCTGGCATTCTTCACCTTTTGTTGACCATCTGTATCTATGAGCTCCCCAACAGAGATGCAGCTCACTTGGGGACAGAAGAGCAGAAGGGCATAGCCTCCTCTACAAGAGACAGAAACCAAAAGCCACGCTAAACACCATCAATTAAAATTCATTAATCCTGTAGGAGCTGCCCATTAGACTGTTGAGCGTGCACAGATGCCACTATTACAAGCATGACACCAGCAATTAGGCACCAAACGTATAAGGACTTCACAGCCTATTTAGCAAAAATATAATCTTTGTTCTTGCATAAACTTTGCCATAACTTTAATTGCAGTGGAATTCACCTATACTGGTCAAAAGAAATATTACCTTTCTTTTTATAACTGCTAGGATTGTTGCTTTCTAATCAGGTTTAAGACACATAACAAAATAGATGTGATTACTTTATGGAAAAAAATGCTGTGCTACAAGAAGTGCATTAGTTATGATAGATGTCTGTACTTAGTCAAGAAAAATTAAAGCCCAATTTATTCTTTTACATTTTCATGTTGGCTGTCACTGCTGACTGATGACTTGTCTTCTGAGTGGATTTGTAATCCTTTAAAATAAACAAATATAAAAGATAACCATCTCTTTTCAACTTGAAGACACACGCTTTTCAGTTACACCTAAAGTCTGGCTTTCCAAGATGCTCACAAGAGTAGTAAAAAACTTATTTTAGCTTTCTTCATTTACTATACACAAAGACTGGGGACAGATGAGACTTTAACTGGCAAAGAAAAAATGATTATTTTATCCTATAATCTACTTACTATTCTTCAGTTATTCTTCTCTTTTGCTTCTTACAGTAGTTATACTATACAGTCCATTGCTCTGAATTGTTACAGGAAAGGGAAGTATGTCAGACAAATTTGGAGAAATTCATGGCTTTCTATTCCAGTTATTTCTATCTTCCTCTTTAGCCGGTTCTACAGTTAGAAAAAAAAATGTAGATTATACTGTTCACTAGAATTTAGTTATAGCTTTTTATTTCACTTGCTGAAACTTCATGTACTTTAGAACAATAATTAAAAAATCCACATTTAAACTCTAGAGAATAAGAGAATAATAGGGCAGATGTAGATCCCAGCTGCCTGAAATTTCTTTTTCGAGAAGAGGCAAGGTGGATAAAATCCCCAAGCTAGATACACAAATTCCGTTCTCTGGTTCCACCTCTCAGGAGCTGGACAATAGAATTTAAATAGGTCACTTTGCAGCTCTGATATTGTGGTATAGAGAAAAGAAAATAATCTCTCTTGAATCAGGAAACATGACAATAGTCAGCTCTTTTCCTGTGAACTGTGTAATGCAGGGCAATTAGTTTCAGAGGCTTGTACTGAGAATTTGTGGATAAACTGAATTAATATTCCTTTCATAAAATTTAAGATGTGTAGTTGTTAGAATAAACATCTCAATGCCAATTATTTATTCTATTCAACTTGGGAAATATGATCATAATCTAATAAAAAAAAAAGGCCAAAAGATTATTAAGGGAAAAGACAGAAGAAATGTTCCAGGCATAACAATAGCATGGTAAAAAGCTTCTATGACAGAATAGAAATAAACTGCAGAAAACAGTAAAGGTGTTATAGTATCTCAAATTTATTCAAATCTGTTAACTTCATCCAACCAAGAAATATCTGTTTGAACATGAGGTTCTCAAGTACTTTCTAAACTTTTGATTGAAAAATCAATGGAAATTTTTGCTCTGATGGGTAGATATTCTTCAATTGAGCAATGGCAACAGCAGCCAGTTACATTTTGTCTCTGCTAGTTCTCCTGTTGTTATTTAACTAGTGGCACCAGAAACAGCAAAAATTTAAGATAAAAATGTATCATGTAATGATGATTACTCTTTAAGCATTTACCTGCAGTAATGCTCTTGTGACGCAAACATGTCATTCATCACTTCCCTAAGAAGTGTATGTGCTTGTCTGACTATTTTGATCAACATCTGGCAGTGAGGCCTTTTCTGCTGCTATCTTTGTCTCTGGCAAGTTATTTGCAGTGAAGAAGAAAATATGCTTGAGTGTTCAATAAAAGTTAAGAAAGAGTTGTGCTTTGATTGAAATTTAGAAGTTCAAAGCCCCAAACATCTAACTACACAGTAAAGAAAATAGTTCACCCTTAGTAATGAAAAATATATCAAATTATTGCACAGTATATTCTTTCAATTTGACTTACATTGTTTATAAAAATAAGAGGAAAATCACAGGTATCTTTCAGAGAGGCATAAAGATCTATTGAAAATTCATTAGCCATGCATATGAAGTGAAAAGGTGATATAGTGATTTAAATAAGTCAAGCCAAATATATTTTTAAATAATCGAAAAGATCAAAAATGGCTTAAGCTCTGATTGACCTCAGGTAGCTAACAGTCAAAAGAAGTGTTTTCAGTACAAAGCAAGTGAAAGAAGTTTATTGTAACAGGAAGTGCATACAATGGAAAATGCTGATCCAATCATAATTTTAATAATTTTCCTTATCTAAATCATAAAACAGTTGCACTAATAAAAAATAAAGTATGTTTTTCACATAGAATTGCTCAGGTTGGAAAAGACGTTCAAGATCACTGAGTCCAAACACAAACTAACCATACCCTAACTAACAACCCTCCGCTAAATCATGTCCCTGAGCACCACATCCAAACAGTTTTTAAACACATTCAGGGATGGTGACTCAACCACCTCCTTGGGGAGCCTATTCCAGTACTTAACAAGCCTTTCTGTAAAGAAGTTTTTCCTGATATCCAAACTAAACTTACCCTGGCACAACTTAAGACCATTTCCCTTCATCCTGTCACCAAGGAGAAGAGACCAGTCCTGCTCTCACTGTAAGCACCTTTCAGATATTGGAAGAGAGCAATAATGTCTCCCCTCAGCCTTCTCTTCCCCATACTAAACAGCCTTGAACCCTTCAGTTGCTCCTTGTAGGGCATATTCTCCAAGCCCTTCATAAGCATTGTTGCCCTTCTTTGAACCTGCTCCAGCACCTCAATTGTCCTTTCTGTATTGAGGTGCCCAAAACTGAACACAGTACTAGAGGCGAGGCCTCACCAACACTGAGTACAGCAGCAGGATTACTTCCCTAGTCCTGCTCACCACACCATTCCTGATACAAGCCAGGATGCCATTGGCCTTCTTGGCCAGCTGGGCACACTGCTGGCTCATATTAAGCCGGCTGCCCATCACTACACCAAGATCCCTTTCCATCAGGCAGCTTTCCAGCCACTCCTCCCCAAGCCTGTAGCATTGCTGGGGTTGTTGTGACCAAAATGCAGGACCCAACACTTGGCCCTATTGAAACTCACTTAACCTTGAACCATCGATCCAGTCTATCCAGGTCCCTCTGTAGTGTCTTTCTCCCCTCTGGCAGATCAACACTCCCTCCCAGATTGGTGTCATCTGCAAACTTACTGAGGGTGCACTCAATCCCCTCATCAAGACTATTAATAAAGATGTTAAATAGAAGTAGCCCCAGTACCAAGCCCTGGGGGACATCACTCATGACCGGCTGCCAACTGGATTTAACTCCATTGACCACAACTCTTCCAGCCAAGTATTTCACCCAGTGGAGCATATGGCCACCCAAACCATGGGCAGCCAGCTTCTCCATGAGAATGTTATGGGGGACAGTATCAAAGGCTTTACTGAAGTCCAGGTAGCTTTACCATGAACAGACTTACCTTTATACACTAAGCAAGTCACTTTATCATAGAATGAAATCAAGTTTGTCAAACAGGATCTACCATTTGTAAACCCATGCTGATGGGGCCTCATCTCCTGGTTGACCTTTAGTTGGTCCATGATGGCTCCCAAGATTATCCGTTTCATAACCTTCCTGGACACCGAGGTGAGACTGATAATTCTGTAGCTTTCCAGTCCTTTTTGAAGATGGGTGTAACATTTGCCAGTTTCCAGTCTGCCGGGACATACCCAGTTAGCTGGGACTGCTGAAGAATGATGGAGAGTGACTTGGCAACCACATCCACCAACTCCCTCAGCATTCTAGGGTGCAATCCATCCGGCCCCATGGACTTGTGAGTATCCAGCTTTAGGAGCAGGTCCAAAACCATCTCATTGTGGACCATGCAGGACCTATTTTGTTCCCTATCTACCAGCACAGGGGGGCTGTGGGGAGTAGCTAGTCTTACTATTAAAGACTGAGGCAAAGAAGTACCTCAGCTTTATCCTGATCCTTGGTCATCGAGGTGTCCTCAGCATCCAACAAGGGATGGAGATTCTCCCTAGCCTTCCTCTTTCTGTTGATGAATTTATAGAAATATTTATTCTTGTCCTTGGCCACTAAGGTAAAGTTCAGTTCTAGCTGGGCTTTGGCTTTTCTAATTTTCTCCCTGCACAGCTTCACTATGTACCTGTAATCATCATAAGTAGCTTGCCCACTCATCCAGAGACAATAAACTTTCCTTTTACTCTTGAGTTCTAGCCAAAGGTCTCAGTTCAGCCAGTGCAGCCTCTTTGCCTGTCGGCTTGTCTTCTGTGACTTGCTCCTGCACTTTTAAAATTACTTCCTTAAAGTATTCCCAGCTATCCTAGGCTCCCAAACTCTCCAAAATCCCCCCCCCCCCCAAGTGGCCTTCTCAACCATGTTTCTAAAGAGGTTAAAGTCTGCCCTCTGGAAGTCCAAGGTGGCAGTTCTGCTGACTCCCCTCTGTGGTTCAACAGCAATTGAGAAATCTAGCATCTTATGATCTGTGCCCCAGACAGCCTCCAACCTTTACATCCCCTACAACACCTCCTCTGTTCACAAACAGCAGGTCCAGGGTTTTGCCTCCCCTTGTTGGCTTCTTCACCAGCTGTATCAGGAAGTTATCTCCCACACACTCTAGGAACCTCTGGGACTGCTCCCTACCTGCTGTATTATAAATCCATCAGATGTCTGGGAAGTTGAAGTCCCCCATGAAAACAAGGGGGAGAAACCTTGAGACCTCACCCAACTATCTATAAAGTGTCTTGTCCACCTCTTCATCCTAGCTGGGTAGCCTGTAGCAGACTCCCAAGATAATATCAGTTTTATTGGCCTTTGGTTTTATTGTGACCCATAAGCTCTCATAGAATCATAGAATCACAAGGTTGGAAACGACCTATAAGATCATCTAGTCCAACCATCTTCACACTACCACTGCTACCACAAGCTACCAAACCATATCTCGCAGCTCCTCATCCAGACGCCTCTTGAACACTGCCAGAGATGGCGACTCCACCACCTCCTTTGGCAGGCCATTCCAGTGCCTGACCACTCTCTGAGAGAAAAAGTTCTTCCTTAAGTCTAACCTAAACTTCTTCTGGTACAACTTGCGGCCTTGATTCTATCATCACCATCATTGATTTCCATACATTCACATTCTTTCTTAACATAGAGGGCTACACCAGTAGCCTTTCCTGCCTTCCTGTCTCTTTTTAAAAGTCAGTAGCCATCCATCATAGCACTCCAGCTCTGTGAGTCATTCCACCACATTTCTGTGATGGCGACTATATCATAGCTTTCTGGCTTCCAGCTCCTTCTGTTTATTACCCATGCCGCAAACATTAGTGTAAAATCACCTGATATGGGATTCCTTTGGAGTGGCAGTAGCCCTAATATTCTCATGACCATACTCAGGTGTTTCCATAGCCACCAACCTCACAACAACCCTTGTGTTCTTCCTACAAAAGGGTGAATTGTCCTCCTCCTTCACCAAGACACAAGACTGTAGAATCTTACTAGCACATTCCTCTCCTACAAGCACTGGCACATTACATACAGACTTTGTACTAATGAACCCAGTTACACTTCCACCCCCCTTCATACCTAGTTTCAAGCTCTATCAATGAACCTTCCCAATTCCTGTCTTAAGACACCTTTCCACCAGTGGGAAAAACTACTCCTATCAGTTGCCAGCAGGCCTGGTCTCATGCAAACAGAGAAGAGGTCAAAAAACCCAAAACCCTGCCAGGCACACCAGGCTCAGAGCCAGGTATTAATCTGTTGGCCCATCATATTTAGTCCCTAGTCATTCCCTATAACTGGAGGGATAGAGGAGAACACAACTTGTGCTCTTGAACCCTTTACCTGTCTCCCCAAGGCTCTGAAGTCCTTATTCATAGTCTTTAGAGATATTCTTCCTGTATCACTGCTGCCTACCCAATAGGGAATAATAAAACCAGGGCTGAACTAGGAAAGGAAGTTCCTTACATCTTTAACCTGGGCTCCTGGGAGGCAACAGACCTCCCTGCGTAGAGGGTCTGGTCTACATAGCGACTCTCTGCTGAAGGGAGCAGAAAGGCCAATAATGACAATGACCCATTGTTTTTTCTTTGTCAATGAGGTTTTAATGCTAAGTGAGGTCTGATTAGATTTTGGTAACACCAAGTGGGGAGAACCATCATCACAATCATCGTCCAGTTGTCCCTGCAGAGCACTGTACCTGTTCCACAGAGGCAGCTGAGGAGGCAGGGGAATCTCTGGGAGGGTGCACCTGCAACCGCCAAGCAGGGACCTTTTGCCACTGCCCCACAACCCCTGATTCTTCACCATTGTTGCTAGGGGGAGGAGAGGACAGGGGTCTCACTGCAGCAGGAATACTGTCTGCCAGCTGGTTCCCCTCTACACCCTGTTTGCAAAGCAGCAGGGCGTGACATGCTCCACATAAAGCCTCAGCTGGCTGCCAAGATATCAGGGCTAGTAAGGGTTTGGCACCACCAGACAATCTCCCTCTCACATTCCTTTATACTCCTCAGCCTCTCCACCTCCTACTTCAGGTCAACCACAAGGTTGAGTAAATCATTTAGGTGGTCACATCTTACACAAGTGCTGTCTCCCTCACCCAACACTGCAAAGACCAGGCTCTGGCACTCACTACAGCCAGAGACCTGCACACTAGCATCGTGTTTTGGGACCTCAGTTAGCATCAGCCTTCCTTTCATGTGTGCACGGGACCTCAGCCTGGGTCTCCACATTATTCTTGGCTGCTGCTTTCATTTTACGTGAGCATAGGACCTCTGTCTGGGACTCCATGTTTTTCCTGGCAGTAGCCTTCTGCTGGGGTGCAGCCATAGCAAACCAGCAGACTCACCAGCACCATTCGGATAGCCTTAATGGGGTCTGACTGATCAGCCCTGCCCTGATGTTGGTAGTGCGGGCACCACCCTCACCCCATTACCAGGCTGTTAACAGTTGCCCCTGCACTTATCACTCGCTTCACAGTGATAACAACCCTCCTCCCTGTGTAGTCCTATGACTGGGTGGATTAAGGTTTCTCCTCCTTTGAATGGCCCATGTAATTCACTCATCCTGATGACTCCTCTCTGTCCACTAGGCTTTTTCCAGGCAGGGGGTGTGGACACAGAGCTTTTGCCCTGGCAACGCCCACACCACATCAGCCACTCTCACAAAAACTTCCAAGCTGCTCTGTTATCTTGGGGTTCCCTGGATGAAGAAACCAACCATAAGTCCCCTGTACTTCACGGTCAGTCACTACAGTTCTGGCCGGGACAGGTCCAAAGCAGCAAACCTCAGCGATCAAGCAGTTAACCTTGGAGATCAGGAAAATACTAACTTAAAAATTACATTTATATGAAAAGATTGTGATCTTTTCAGCCATTTAAAATACTTCAAAACTGTAGTTTAGCTCCATTAGCATAAGGATACATTAGTAGCAAAGTTTTAAAAAAAGAGTAAATCAATTATCAAATCACAAGTTTTCTGAGATTCAAGATCACTTATGCTGCCTTTAGGAGAATTACTCATTTTTTTTAACATATGATGATTATATTCTAACAAAATATGCAGTGTTTTAACTTATCTCTCTTTGTAGCAGGAGCTTACAACATTTACATAGCCTCTAAAGCAATGGTTCTGCCCTCATGGTATCTTAGCTGAAGGAACTAACATCAACCCAGTGAAACTTCCGCTGTCTAAACAGCTTTCCCCTTCCCAGAAACTAGGCAACAAGGGAAGCAGGAGTGCACCCTAGCCTTGTCAAATCCAGGTGCACTAGCAGGATACATCCAGAGATTTCAGGAAGAGGTGAGACCATGAGAACTGTGTATGAGGAAAAAAAATAAAAATCACACAGACTAGTACAGCAAGAAAAATTGAAAATGCAGTTGTTTTGTTGTTGTGATGGTTTTTAATATTGGCCATGGTTCCACATGAACAATACTACCATATAAGAAAAACAGGAAATAAAAAAATCTAAACTGTGCTATTAAGTGCAATGCAAAAGCCAGCTCCCAACAGGGCAATTAAGATACCCATTAATTTCAGTACTTTGAACTGAATTCCATTCAGGTACAATCCTAAGCAGCATTTACATACATATAGACATTATGCAGAATGGGTCTTATCAGATTTCTGTAAGAATTCGTGGGCCAGGTGCCCAACATGGCAGTGACTCCCCCAGACTCATTATCAGACAGAGACTGCAGTCTGCTTGCAGATAACACATCCTCCAAATGTTATCTCTGTGGAAACCAAATCATTTCTGGTACCATTCATAAAAGAATATAGAATGGTCTTGACTAACTGCATAGAATACTAAAGCTAACATTTAATCAGATAATCTTTTTGTCCAGTCAGAGATGGTTATTTGCCTTCACTTGTATGCAACCACAAAAAGCACAAAAAGAGGTTTCAAAGATTAAACATTCTGTAGTTTTCTTCAGAAAGAAAAACCACATGAATCTGCAAAATTGGAACATAGTTATTGCCATGATACAATGCTGCACTAAAATTCTAACCCCCTTTCTAACCCAGCAGGTCAGCAATGTTTGCTTTATGCATCAATGTTTGCTTTATGCATTAATGTACTGAAATTATGTAACAGTATTGAAAGTTCTTACATCATAGCAGGAATAAATAATTTTTTATTTTGCAGCTGCAAAGCCATCACTAGGTGTACCACTATTCTACGTTGTTAACAGACTAAGCAATCTCTGGACGATGCTGTAGAAACCTTCAAGTGTTTTATCATTATTTACTAAAAGAGACGACATTATTGAATGGTAAGCTAGAAGGTTTTGACTTTTTGGTACTGTGGTTCAAGAAGATCTGAGAAATATTAATGTTGAAACATGTATTCCTGTCTATCCTCATCAGAATGGAGCAGTAACAACTGTGAATAATGCTAATGGATAAGAACAGTCAACGTTTAAAAGTGTGTATGTTTGAGTTCCTGCACATAGGTCAAAGCCCCAGAAAGCCAGCACTCAGGAGAGGTGACCCCAGAAACTTGTTTCCTTTAGTTTTCCATTTGCACACAAAATCAATGTTCATGTAGAGTTCACCTAGAAACTGCATACTATCACCTTCTCTAACACCTTGACTACTGAACAATGACATTTTGGACTGGCACACAGCAGCATCATTCCTAATAACAATAAAAACAAAAACCTGCTTTCTTCAAGGAGTAGAAAGTATTTTATATTATGGTACAAGTATATTTGCACCCTATCAACCTGACATATCACTGTCAGGACTTTATGACACTGTGGGAGTAGATTGCACAATCCTACCAAGGTTCTAAACACCTTTTTCCTGTATCTGTGTGATCCAGGATCTCTCCCTCTAATCTACCTGAGTTTCACCATCTTCAGGGCTCAGACATATCTTTTAACCCCCCCAAGAAAAATTCTGCCAGTGTTGGAAGATAACATACCTTGTTATTACCAACATAGTCTGTTGTATATTCAGCCTCTCTGCGGTTCAGAGACTGTGTTTCAGAGACATTCAGAACTACATGTGTGTTTACCTGCATAGAAACAGTATGTTGACATAGAAGAAAGAAAAGTAGTATGTGAAATGTCCCACCACTTTTACACAAAATCTTCTTAAAGAATGTTTGCGTTCAGGCTTAGTTGCCTAAGCACAGTAGATGTAGCGAGAGATGTAATCTTTTGGAAACTAACATGAGTCAGTACAATGTTTAGGAAAACATAACCACTTTATTCCTTTCCTTTTTACCTGCTGAGTGTAACTAACTCTGTAGGATGGTTTCAGTTTCAGAGGGGCAGAGTCAAAAAATGTGTCTTCTTCCTTATAATTCTTTCAATCACTAAAAGGCAAAACCTGTAGTATTATGAATGCCCAAAAACTACACGTATTCCCACCAAGTTAAAATTCCAAATCTTTATTGTATAATCAATGAACATACAGATATTATAGTTATGAAATATACCAGA
The DNA here is from genome assembly GCA_037305975.1 of Chrysolophus pictus. Classification (NCBI taxonomy): domain Eukaryota; kingdom Metazoa; phylum Chordata; class Aves; order Galliformes; family Phasianidae; genus Chrysolophus; species Chrysolophus pictus. The sequence goes on along the minus strand of CM074576.1, from coordinate 33,846,652 downwards.
GAGTTTGGCAATACTGTTATTATACCAAAACAGAATAGATAGAATACTCACCCATATTCTGGGCTTACTATGAAACTCTAGAGGAGAGGATCTCCAGAAGAGATCCTTCCCCCCTGGTAGGCAGCTCTTAAATGGGTCTAGGAGAGGTGGAGTGGCTCCACTCCTTCCGGCAGCACAGGTGAATTGGCTTCACCTGTGCTCCCGTGGCTGACTCATTGCTCGCCTCAGGTGATCAATCAGAGGTTCAGGCCGTGACTCAGCAGTTCCCATACATTTATATATTATGCATGTAATAATATATAAATTATATATTTTATAATATATATAATTATGTATATATTTTTGAGATGATATGAAAAAAGGATAGTAATGGGAAAGATGAAGAGAACTTCACTTTACTTCGTTATTGTGTACTACTATGAACACCAGAAATCTTCTCAATCTTCATAAAAATAAACACATACTCATAGTGAAGTGTATATTCGCAGAGTCAAATAATATTTGTTGACTATCTGAAACCATGTTTGTTAAAATAATCTTTCTATTAAATATTACATACTGTAAATAAAAGGGGATAAGTATGATATCAAGCTATTATTTTACTCTCAGAGCAAAGAGTTCTTCATTAAGTACAGTGAGTTCTTTTTAACAGCTAAATAAAATGTCTCCTGTTACAGCAAAGTGTTTGGTTTATTACGTATTTCAAAACCTAAAAAAATCCTAGCTCTGTCCTTACTTTGCTGACCTTTTAAAATGACATCTCATACATGGATAAAACATTTCTATAGACTACAGTGAGCCTTTTGAGAGTTGTATACACAAAGTCTCAAATTGAAAACCCTAAAGATGTACTGAAACCAAATATAACTCTCAAGCACTAAGGTTTCTTGTGAAGGTCTGTCTATTCTAATTTTAAAATGTAATAATTTCCTATGGATATCTAAGTGCTAACTTACGACAGTACTCTTTGATTTGTTCGTTTGTTTCCAACACTTTTTTTTTTTTTTCATTTGTCAATCCTCTGTTGAAAAGAGATCTTTTGTTGATTGATAGGCATGGTAGTACAGATGCTTTAAGACTGTATTGTGTATGTGCTCTACACTTGAATTCCATGTTTACAGTTTTGTACTGAACATGGATGTATTATGAAAGCCTAAATAATAAGGAGAGAAGCACATCAAAAATACATATGAAACATAAAACAATTCAGAGCATTTAAAGTCCTCTTTTTAGTTCTACATAATCTTCTCTGGAGTGGGATTTTTTTTTTTTTAATTGGTATTTTTTCTTCAATTTCACTGCTAAAAGAATTTTGTTTACTATATGTTCTTTAAGGCATTCCAGATGCCTTTGTCAATGCAAAATATTATGTTCCTTAATAGGTTTTTCTTATGGTTGCTGTTAAGGGGGAAAAAAAAAAAACACAAAGAACTCAATACAGTTAGGCAACCATCTGCGTAGATATTGTACCATGTAGGTGACTTAACATCTGCAACAACACGTGATTTAAATTTTTTAACTCTGTTCTCAAAAAGATACACTGTAAGAAACATCTTATTTCCGTTGTCATTTATTTCACCACTGTTTTTTCAGAAGGAAAAAAAAGTAAGTAAATATGTCACCCTATTACTTTCCTGGGATGGGAAATCATATTGGTAATTGTTCAATTCATTTCTAAGGGATGCTGCAGCAAAATTTCTGGACTTTTCCCCCTTTTATTATTAGTTCAACAATTCTTTGCGAAGTTCAATGAGGTTCATTAGCTGAAGAAAATGAATCCAACACTTCAGGTAGCTTCTTTCTGTGACTTCTCTAATTAAATCTTTTCCATTAGACAAAAAACCCTACCCTTTTTATTTGACAACTATAGAATCATACAATCACAGAATGGTTTGGTTTGGAAGGGACCTTTAAGATCACCTGGTTCCGGCCCTCCTGTTATAGGCAGGGACACCTTCCTCTAGACCAGGTTGCTCAAAGCCCATCCAACCTGGCCTTGAATGCTTCCAGGCAGAGGGCATTCACAGCCTCACTCGGCAACCTGTTTCAGTTTCTCACCACTCTCACAGTTAAGAATTTCTTCCTAATATCTATAGCCTAAATCTACTCACTTCCAGTTTAAAACCTTTTCCCTTCATCCTGTTCGTGTGTGCCCTTCTAAAAAGTCCCTCCCCAGCTTTTCTGTAGGCTCCCTTCAAGTACTGGGAGATCACTATAAGATCCCCTCAAAGCCTTCTCTTCTCTAGGCTGAAGAGCTCCAGCTCTCTCATCCTGTCCCCATAGGGGAGGTGCTCTAGATCTCTTTATCATCTTCATGGCTCTTCTCTGGACCCACTCCAATAGCTCATACTTCTTTTTGGGGGTTCCCAGAACTGGACACAATACTCCCAGTGGGGTCTCATGAGAGCAGAGTAGAGAGGCAGAATCACTTCCCTTGACCTGCTGGTCACGCTTCTCTTGATGCAACACAGAATATGGTTGACCTTCTGGGCTTCAAGCGCACCTTGCCAGCTCCTTCTCCTCTCAAACCATTCTCTACACAACCATTGTTTGTGCATGCCTGAACTACGTGCAGGATCTTGCACTTGGCCTTGTTGAACTTCATGAGGTTGGCATTGGGCCCATGTCTGAAGTCTGTCCGGGGTTCCTCTGGATGGCACCCCTTCCTTCTAGCATGTAAACTGCACCACTCTGCTTGGTGTCATCTGCAAACTTTCTGAGGGTGCACGCGATCCTACTGTTGACATTTGTTCTAGCATTTGTTCTAATTTGACCTTCCATGTTTCTCTGGTACTTTATTTTTCACTCTCTGTTCTCCCCCTCCAGCAGCAACAGCAGCAGCTGTTAGTCACAGGATCACACTGTCTGACATTTACTTTGAATGTGCTTGCTTATTAAAATATTTCACTTTTAGACAAGCTTATCAGCTGAAAAATACATTAAAGAAATTCCAGTATATTGGAAGAGTAAATTTCAAATAAAATGTATTTCCAGTACTTCAGTACAGACTGTTAATGTATGTATTTGAAGATATAAAATTAAATTAACCTTCCCTGGAAGGCTGTTTTTGTAAGCTCAGTAGTCAAGCCTTAGTCAGGTGGGAAGTCCCAATCTACAGCAAGGAAGTACACCATATATATTAGAGGCTGAAGTTCTATGTACTACATTCTTACCAGTACCCTCCAAAAACCTGTCAGTTTCAATAGCTCTGCCTCAGAGTGAATTATCCTAGAGGGATGGGGGATAAAGTTCAAGAAAATTTTAATCAAAGCACTTTTTCACAGTGCTCAGAAAATCTTGATAAAAGCTTTCTATGAACAGGCAGATTGCTGACTATTTCTTTAGGTATGTACTTTTCTCCAATATGAAATAATGTAATATGAGGTTAAGTGTTCATAGAGAAGCCAAGAGTTTGGTGTCTCTGTTTTCACAATGGTCTATGGGAAGATAAGCTTAGTCTGTGACAAGCATCTCTGTATACAGTTTATACTGTTATTCTTTAACACTCCAATGTCATTAGCTTGCCAGCCATGTAGTCTGTAAGTAATAGGTTGCAATAGCAGCTAAAATTGACAAGTGCTTAGCCCAGAGCATGGATTGAATGTAATTCATAAGGTTCCTGAGTTAATTTCAAATACCTGTTTCATCAAGGCAGACTGACAGATGGCTGCCAGCATCTCCTCACTTTATCTGTATATCACTGTGTCTTTTACCACCATCGTTCTATAGCTGTTTTTATCTGTTTTTTTGTTTTCTTTCTCTTTTCTGTCCATTTCTTCAGCTCCCCTTTCCTTTCAAGTTTTCTTCTCCAACCTGTTTTTTGTTTTTGTTTTTGTTTGTATTTTTGTATTTTTTCTGTCACTTTTTAAAAAACATTCTGTTCTTTACATTTGCTCCTCCCTATTTCCATTACTGTAAATGGAGTTTACTCTATAGGCATATCATTCATCCGGATTGGAGGCTCTTGCAGCAAAATGCAAGACCTTCAGATGTTATTGAAGTGCATTTTTCCATGTGGCCCTGTTTAAAGTGATGTTTCTTTAGGGACTGCATGGTGAAATATGAAGTTATCTCCAAGAGTAAATCTGAGATGCTGGACAGATGGTGAAGTGTCAGTGCATCCACAGAAATGCATTTCATTTTTATATAGGGGATGCTTTCAGTCAATTTTGACCCAAGAAAAAAGTTGCTTTTATTGTATTTCTGGCATTTTATGGTGGTTTTGTTTATTATTTTGTTTTGAGATCAATAGTTAAATCATTAAACCATAATAAATTTTATATAAACATATTAATTATTTGGATGTGTAGAAGGAAAAAAAAAAGTGCAATTGAATATACTGAAATAAAGAGGAGAAAAACAGTAAAAGTACTTTAAAGACAGATGTATTGCCGAATGAGGTCACACAAAACTTTATTTGGTAAAACTTATACCCATTTATTATGAATCACTTGAACTTATTTCTTACTTCAGCTATATTTCAGAAATATTAATCAATAAAAGATTTGTTATTTAAACCGTGAAGAATAACACTGATTCCCATAGACCTTTGGGGTATATTACTAATTTTGAAAGTGCTTTTGGAGACAAAATTATTTGATTCTCAATAACGAACTCTTTTATTTTTAATATCTGAGATCTTTGTAAAAGATGGCTGCATATTTTATGCAAGAACACCATATGAAGTTTCATTCTATTGAACCACAATCACTTCTGCTGTGTGAGCAACTAAGGTTTTGTATAGAGGCGTAAGAAACATTTAAATCTCACCATTAAATATTTCTTTATTTTAAATTAATTTTAAGCTACATTTAATCAATCTGTAATCAGCTCTCTATTTGTTATTTATTTTTTGCAGCTAGAAAAGCACAGAAATGGAACCTTAATTTTTTTTTTTTTTTTAAAGTTGACAGCCAAGAGTACACAAATTTGGCTTTCAATTATGTGTCGGGTTAGCTGGTGTAAATCAGTGTTGTCAATTTATTGACAATATATGGTCATTTGCTACTTTTTACTGTTGACATGTTTGTCTGTTTTGTTGAGTTTGTTTGTTACTGAAAAGGAAGATGGTATACCATCAAGAGTCCCTGGTGTGTTTCTCTAACTACAGCATATAATAGCTTCAATGTACGTTACTGCAGTGCTGAGCGATCCACCAGATTTCTCTGCTCTCCTGGAGAAATCAATATTTACAGGACTCTTTTGATAGTTATGTCAATAAAGCAAAAACTAGTAAATATATATATATATATATATATATCAGCAATAATAATGCAAGACAACAAAGAACTAGAGGGCCAGCTTCAGGGTTTAACCATCATCACCACGATTTCACAAACCACAAAAATATTTTAAAGCTTTCTCTTTTTATTTTTCCTGTTTCCGTAACTCTGTCTGATTTTTATCTAAATCCTTCTTTGTGAAATTGATTAGAGTTTTTTTTAGTGTTATTTCTTAGTGCCATTAAGAAATAGCAGCATCTTATAATTAGTTTGTCACTAGCTCTTAATATTTCCTTGCCTTGCCTTGCCTTACTACCTTGTTTTGCCTTGCCTTGCCTTGCCTTTTTTTTATTTGTTTTTTTGTTGTTGTTGTTGTTTGTTTGTTTTTGTTTTGCTTTTGGTTGTGGGAGATATAGCTTGTTTCAGGACATGATACATCATAGAAATGGAGTAACCTTAGCTTGCTAGCATATTTAGAACATGTTACTCTAAGCTTAAAGAATTTTGATTACATTTTATAATAGCTAACCCAAGGTCAAGGAATTTAGTTTCTTTCCATCAAGTGAGCAGTGATGAGAAAAACATAGCCTAAAAGCTGTCTCACCATTTATCTGGATTAAGTCTCCCATTTATTTTGCACTTACTTCCAGCTTGTGTGTTCAAATGAAACAAGTAAATGAGTAATATTGATATTTCAATTGTTTGTAAGAAAAAGAAGGAAACATACCTGGACAAGTGAACATACTGGTTGCTGAAAGAAATCTTCATGAGTAAGTTATTTTCCTTTCGAGCTGTCACTGATTCTTCAAACATAAATATGTTTGTGAGTCTAAATAATCACAAATTATTTCATGAAAAACTTTGAATCAATGACCCCAAATAATTTTAGCTGTAGATACTTAATCAATTTCCTTTGTCTGTTCTGTAATTTGTCCCAAATGTACAATTTTCATTCAAAGTCCTTCCATGACTTATGGTAAAATTGAAATACAGACAGTCTGGTCTGGAATTATTTTTGTGTTAATTTAGTTCTAGGGATGCTCGCAAACAAGCATAGGGCACCAGTGACTATCCTAAGCACTATGCAGCTATAGTAAAGTTTGGAGCATTGTAGAAATTAGTGCATGTTAATTCTGCCTTGCAACTTGACAAACCAACCTATGAACAGCAGGTGGAGGCAAGAAGAATTATGGAAGTTAAGCTTTGGAGGATGGCTGTTCATATATTTTAATTTCACTGGAATAAACTTGATAGCAAATGGTGGAGAGAGTAGAATGTCAGGATACCACAATTTCATGAAGTGTACTATATAGGTTATATACAAGGTCACCTTAGGTTTCACTACACATGCACTGAGATTTCTCACTTCACATCACTTCTGAAATATTTCACTGTGCAATCATTCCAAGTAGTGGATATATCAGTTTATATCAGTGATAAGTGCTTTTAAGAAAACTATCTAGATAAAAGGCAAAGTATCATTTTATTAGCTTATGTGTTATTTAATTGGTAATCAATCTTTGTTGAGATAAGCAGTTTGATCTAAGTTACCAGGGTAACCAAATCAGTTGAGAAGAGAGAAAATTATTTCACTGTAAAGGCTGTACTTTGAGCACTGTGTTCAGTTTTGGGCCCCTCGGTACAAGAATGATATCAAAGCCCTGGAGCATGTCCAGAGAAGGGCAACGAAGCTATTGAGGGGTCTGGAGCACAAGTCTAATGAGGAGTGGCTGAGGGAACTGGGATTTTTTCAGTTTTATCACTTTATCACTCTACAGCTACCTGAAAGGAGGTTGAGGCGAAGTGGGGGCTAGCCTCTTTTCCTACGTAACTCGTGATAGAACAAGAAGGAATGGCCTGAAGTTGCTCCAGGAGAGATTCAGATTAAATATTAGAAGAAACTTCTCTGGAAGAGTGGTCAGACACTGGAACAATTTGCCCAGAGAGGTGATTGAGTCACTATCCCTGGAGATGTTCAGGAAACATTTAGACATGATACTAAGAGACAAGTTTTAGTGGAGAAATATTGGTGGTAGGTGGATGATTGGACTAAATGATCTTGGAGGTCTTTTCCAACCTTGCTGATTCTATGATACTATGATTCTACTTCTGTTGGTAGTGTATCTGCTTCTTCAAATTGTGGAAAGAACACTTTGCTTACAAGCCTTTGCAGTGCTACATTACACCAATTAGATTGTTGTACCTTCTACACTGCTCATTATATTATATGATGATATTTGGTGAAACAATATATGTCATTAAAAAAAAAAAATCCACTAACATACAGTGCACCTTTATTAAAGAAGATACTTAATCATTTGTGACTATCAATTGTCATCCTTCATTTACTGAAATGTATAAGTTCTAATTCATTTGAATCCTCCTGCTGACAATTTTTTAGCAGAAGTGGTAGAAGATGTCTAGGTTTAATGAACATTCATGACTGGGTGGCTGGTTTAGGACAGTGTTTAATAGAGGCTAGTTAACACATAATGGTTATGACTGCTGAGCTAGAAAGAAGGCAAAGACCACCACTGGCCTTAATGTTAAATTTGATAAGCTATAAATAGGCCATGTGGCTATCTTTGGAATGGATTTTGGTCTGGAGACATGTTTTTTTGAAGGATTCAACAGATTATAGCTGGAAGTGAGATCACTGTAGACTGTGAAAATGTGGTAAGGGATAGTGGAAGCAGACAGAACTACAATAAAGGTATGAATTCTGGTTTCCAGTGACCAACATGTGAAAGTAAGATTTAAGTATGGGAGAACGTTATTCCTATCATTTGAGTATTAGGTGGCACAAATCAAGTGTTGAGAATTAGTGCAGATCTGGATCCAGCCTGGGCAGCTATTGATTTCAATTTATTCAATTAATTCTAAGTAAAAGGATTTCATTTACAAATTTGCTTAGCAGAGTCTACTCACCAGGGTTAGTTTATGAATGCTATTAGAATTTGTCTGTCAAGAGGTTGATACATTAGAATTAAGCATAGCCTATATAAACAAAAATAACTAAGCTGTATTGGGTTTACATAGCAAGGCTTTGGTAGCAGGGAGGCTGCAGAGGTGACTTTTCTGAGAAGGGTGAAGAAGCTGCTCCACGTTAGATAAGAGCAAGTTCTACCCAGCTCCAAAAGGGACCTGTTGCTGACCAGAACTGAGCCTGTTAGCTATGCTTGTTGTGCCTCTGGAAGAGCATATTTAGAAATAGAGAAAGAAAAACATTGCTGTAAAGCTGCAACTGAGAGAAGAAAGTGAAAAGAGAAGTGAAAGTGAAAATGTGAAAGAAGCAGCCCTGCAGACACACAGGTCAGTGCAGAAGGAGGGCAAGAGGTACTCCAGGTGCAGAGCAGAAGTTCCCTGCAGACCATGAAAGGCCAACGGTGGAGCAGACTGTCTCACTGCATTCCATGGGTACCACATGGAGCAGATCTCCAAATGCAACCATGGAGAAAACAATGGGACAGCTGTGGATGAGACCTGAAGGAGGTGCAGCCCAGAGGATGGAGCTAGAGCCTGTGGAGAGGGGCCTGTAGTGGGGCAGGAGGGCTGGGGGAGAACCCATGCTGAAGTAGTCCACTCCTGACAACACAACCTTATAATTACGCCATTTATGAATGAGATCCCTGATTGGAGGGAAGGGATCAGATCAGAGGTCTGGATCACATCCCCCACGAGGACAAGCCAAGAGAGCTGGAACTCTTCAGCCTGGAGAAGACAAGGCTCAGGAGGATCTTATATTGACAGGAAAGCTGAGGAGGGACTTTTCAGAAGGGCAGGTAGAAACAGGATGAGGGGAAATGATTTTAAACCAGAAGTTGGTAGATTTAGACTAGATATTAGGAAGAACTTCTTAACTGTGAGTGTGGTGAGACACTGGAACAGGTTGCCTTGTGAGGTTGTGAATGCCCCCTGACTGGAAGTGTTCAAGGCCAGACTGGATGTGGCTTTGAGCAACCTGTTCTAGAGGGAGGTGTCCTTGCCTATATATAGGGGATTGGAACTAGATGATCTTAATGGTCGCTTCCAACCCAGACCATTCTATGAGTCAATGATTGTCCTTAGGAATGATTGCTCTCTCATATTCTTTCATTGAGAAATTCAATGGGAAATTCTGTGGTAAATATGTGTATGAACAAACAAACGCATAACGCAAAGGAGATTTAAGAATGAAGTATCTTATAAAGGAGGAACAGGGAACAGTGTCTGTTATTACATTTCAAGAAAACACTGACAGAATCTGTAATTGCCGTATACTAAGAGGGGGGGGGGGGGGGGGGGGAAAGTAAATTTCCCTTGTAAACAATTTTGTATCTGTCTTCAACATACAACTTTTCATGCTTGGCCTGAGTTGCCATATGGCCATTTCCAGAGCCTTGGAGACAGCAAGAAAAATCCTCACATAGGGCTAAAATACAAGCATGTCCAAAGCACATTATGAAATCCACTACCCAGAAGCCTGGATTTAAGCTAGCCAGTGCCACTTGTCCTTGGTGCCAGATATTACTTTCCCTTCCTTGATTTATCAGATGTTAGACATGACCTAAGCTACTGCTCCATCAAGGTCAGAAGCACTTCTCCTTTAACCTTTTAGTCTCTCTGTGAAGTTTATATCTGAAACATCCAGGGTCCAAATGTGTTGCAGCAATGTTGAAAATTTTACATTTACTGTATCTCTATCAAAGGCTGTGTGGTTAAATCTGAGTCTTGGGCTGGCAGGCATCACAGAGTTTTGATTGGTGTCCTTCACAAGAAATGTGGTCAGCAGGTTGAGGGAGGTGATCCTGCCCTTATGCTCTGTGTTGATGAGACCCCACCTGGAGTATTGCATCATGATGCGGGATCCTCAGTACAGGAAGGACGTGGACCTCTTGGATCATGTCCAGAGGAGGGACACAAAAATGATCCAAGAGATGGAACGTCTCCTCTACACAGACAGGTTGAGAGAACAGGGGCTGTTTATCCTGGAGAAGAGAAGGCTCTGGAGAGACCTGAGAGTGGACTTTCAGTATCTGAAGGAGAGCTTTACGAAGGAAGGGGACTGACTCTTTAGTCTGTTGTGATAGGAAAATGGGAAATAATTTCACACTAAAAGAGAATAAATTTAGATTGGATATAGGGAAGACATTTTTTTAATGATAACGGTGATGAGGTACAGGAACAGATTGCTCAGAGAGGTGATGGATGCCCCATCCGTGGAGACATTCAAGGTCAGACTAGTTAGGGCTCTGAGCAACCTAATCGAGCTGAAAATGTCCCTGTTCATGCAGTAGAGTTGGACTAGATGATCTTTAATGGTCCTTTCCAACTCAAATGATTCTATGCTTCTAGGATGCTATGATTAAAGAATTTTACATTCTGAGTGATACATGCATTTCTACAAAAGTACCACAGGCTTTTCTAGCATATTTTCTCAGATCCACTAATGTGATTTTCTGAACTCATTAATTGCTCCACAGCAATTAAAGGGATTTTCTTTAAGAACTGCTACAACTGTAATTCTCTGATTATAAGAGTTAGTTTAGGAAACTCAGTTATCTGCCTATATGAAGTTTTTAACACAAATTATGCTCTGTGTATCTTCTTCTGACCCAACAACTTTAGGCAGTTAATGATTACTATATTGTTTTCCCATGTAATGGAATTTTTAGTGCTGTTAGTGAAAGAAGTTCCTATAGTCTATAAATTCATATTGACAGTCAGACAGTATAACGTCATTCATTTATACCAATAAAAACAAAAAAAAAAACACCTTACAGTAGAATTTTATTTCTTTTCATCTTCTTTGCCAGTGCTGTGAGAGTCTCAGTTGTCTCAACTGCTCTAAACTTAAATTTTATATAAAAACTCACAGTGCATGTTATCTGCAATTTTCAGTTGCCTTTCCAATAGAATTCCAGCTGTCCAATGTAAGCAGAACCACTGATTAAATATCACAGAGTCATAGAATCATAAGGGTTGGAATGGACTTCAAGACATCTTCTACTGCTAAATCAGTTTCCCTACAGCAGTTTACACAGGAAAGTGTCTAGGTGAGTTTTGAATATCCCCAGAGAAGGAGACTCCACAACTTCTCTGGGCACCTTGTTCCAGTTCTCTGTTGCCCTCACATTAAAGATTTTTCTCGTGTTCTTATGGAACTTGCTGTGTTCTAGTTTATACTCACTGTCCTTTTTCCTGTTGCTGGGCACCAATTAAAATAGCCTGGTCCCATCCCCTTGTCTATCACCCTTTAGATATTTACAAACATTGATAAGATTCCCTCTCAGTCTTCTCATCTCCAGGCTGAACAGTCCCAGATCTCTCAACCTTTCCTCATATGGGAGTTACTACAGATACTCATCATCTTTGTAGCCCTCTGTTGGACTCTCTCTAGAATTTTCCTGTCCTGCTTGAACTGAAGAGCCTAGAGCATCACACATTACCCCAGATGTGGCCTCAACAATAAAGAGTCAAGGGAAAGGAACACCTTCCTCTGCCTGCTACTGGACTTATTCTTTTTAATGAACTCCATTATAACATTGACCTTCTGGGTCACAAAGGCGCACTGCTGGCTTATAGTCAACTGTTGACCACCAGGACATCTAGGACATTCTTTAGTGAGTTCCTTTCCAGTGGGTCAACCCTAACCTGAACTAATGCATGCCGTTATTCCTCCTCGAGGTGTATGACTCTACACTTGCTCTTATTGAACCAGATAAGATTCTTTTCCATACCACTCTCCAGCCTATCCAGGTCTTGCTGAATGTCATCAACAGCCCTCTGGCATGTGAAACATTCATCCTAGCTTTGTATCATCAGCAGACTTACTGAGAGTGCATTCTATCCCTTCATCCATGTCACTGACGAAGATGTTAAACAAGACCAGACACAGTACCAATCCCTCGGGAATACCAATACTGGTAGGCCTCCAGCTAGACTCTATGACACCAATAAAAACCCTCTGAACTCTGCCAGTCCACCATTTCTCAGTATATCTCACTGTACTCTCTTCTAACCTGCTTTTCCTAAGCTTATCTACAAGAATATTATGGGTCACAGCGTCAAAAACCTTTCTGAAATCAAGGTAGACAACATCCTCTGTTCTCCCATAAACTCTACCCAGCCAGTCTTGACAACATAGAAGGCTACCAGACTGTTTAAGCATGATTTCCCCTTGGTGAGCCCATGCTGACTACTCCTGATAACTTTCTTTTCTTCCTTTTCCTTGGAGATTACATCTGCAATAAGTTCTTCCAACATCTTCCCAGGGAACAGAGGGGATGCTGGCTGGCCTGTAATGTATCAGGTACTTCTTGCCCTTTCTGAAGACTGGTGAGACACTGAATTTCCTCCAGTCTTCAGGCACCTCTCTTATTCTCCATAACCTTTTAAAGATGACAGAGTGATTTGGCAATTACTTCTGCCAGCTTTCTCAGCATTTATGGTGGCATCCCTTTGAGACCCATGAATGGAAGACTTTCTTCTTCCATTTGGGATTTTCCATGATCTCTTTGCTCATCCATGCAGGTACCCTGCCACCTTTGCTTCATTTCTTACTCTTATGTATGCACTGATTTTGAGCTTGGAGGAAGTGATGTTTGAATGTCAACCATTGAGGTATAAAGCTTTATATTCAACAGAATTGGGTGAAACCAAATATACTTTTTTTTTCTTTTTTTTTTTCTTTTTTTTTTTTTTTTTGTGTTTGTGAGTCGGGGGGGGGGGGAAGAGGGGGAGAAGATTACTGTTGTAGGCTTCCAGATCACTTTGTTTTGATTAGGATCTTGAACTGTCCTCCAGAATCAGTGGAGTGATTTTCAATTTGGGTCAATAACTCATTTAACAACTCTAAAAATCAGATAAAATGTATTTGCTTATTCAGTTAAAAGTGGCTGTAAATAAATATTGGTAGGATTTAGACATTTGAAAATTTAATAGCTAGCTAAAGCCAACTAGGTGCCCTCTGAAATAGATAAAGAAAGATAGACACCATCAGAGTGTGATTCAACCAGTGTTAGACAGCTAACTTAAGCTGGAATGAATTGCCAGCTGGAGATGTCTATCTCTTTCCATTTACTTCAGGTGAAAAAGAGATGACTAATTTAATCTCCAAAAATCACTTCTCTACAAGCTTGACTGAAGTTCAATAAAATGAACCTTTCCCTCAGTACTATCACAGGAATTGTACAGCCAGCTAATTAAATATGTAACAGAATTGCAATATGTACTTTAAAACTATAGATTCATGCTAACCAAACTCCTACACCTAAATGCCTTAGGTATTTGAAAAATTTCAGGAAGATTTAAAGCTTTGTAGTATAAGCTAGTTACTTCTCTAAGCAAATAGTAAAGACTGTTGTGCTTTTTTTTTTTTTTCATTCTAGGGGCTCTCCCTCATGATTCTCATTTTCATTAATTTCACTGCACATCCATGTCAGCTTTCCCAAGTAAAACTAATTCAGCAACTGCTTCTTTCTGTGATCAGTCTTTTTGATCCTTTCAAAAGATTTCCTTTCATATATATATATATATAATATATATATATATTAATATACTGGATTTCAGTAGGATACTTTTCTCAGAAATCCAGCTATTTGTCTGAAAAATATTGCTTTTTTTTTTTCCCCCCCCTAACATTTACATCTGCCAAGATAAAAATATCCTTTCTATCATAGAATCATAGTCATCATAGAATGCCTTGGGTTGGAAGGGACCTTAAATAACCTAATTCCAACCATTTTCCTGTGGGCAGTGTTGCCACCCACCAGATCAGATTCCTAGGGCACCATTCAAGCTGGTCTTGAATATCTCCAGGGATGGAACATCTGCAGCTGTTCTGGGCAACATGTTTTAGTGCCTCACCACTCTTTGAATATAAAATTTCCTCGTAATATCTAATATAAATCTCTTCTCTCCTCTAGTTTAATATCATTCCCCCTTGTCCTATCACTGTCTGCTCAAAGAAAACATCAGTCTCCCTCCTGTTTATAAGCTCTCTGTAATTACTGAAGTGTTGCAATGATGTCTCCTTGAAGCCTCTTCTAAAGATTAAACAAGCTCAGCCCCCTCAACCTCATTTCATAGGAGAGGAGCTTCAGTCCTCTGATCATCTTCATAACTCTCCTCTGGACTGGTTGTAACAGCCCCAAGTCTTTCTTTTGCTGGGGATTCCAGGCTTGGATGCAATACTCCAGAAGAAACCTCACAAGAGTGGAGAGATCACCTCTCTCTTCCTGCTAGTCACCTCTGTTTTGATGCAGCACAGCATACTGTTGGCCTTCTGGGATGCAAGTGCATGCCGTTGGTTGACATCAAGCTTTTCATGCACCAGAACCAAGAAGACTTTTTCTGTGGGGCTGCTCTCAAGAAGTTCTTCTCTCAGTCTGTACATATACTTCGGATTGTCCTGACTAAAGTGCAACACCTTGCACTTGGCCTTGTATTTCATTAGGTTCACACAGGCCTAAACTTGTTTAGATCCCTTTGGATAGCATCTCTTTTTTTTCTATTATATCAAAAACTTGATGAGGTTGCACTCAATCCCACTGTTTCGGTCATTTATGAAGATATTGAAGAGCATCAATCTCAAGATGGACCTCTGGAGAACACCACTGTCACTGCCTTCCACGTGGACATAGAGACCTCAACATTCTGACTGTAACCAACTAAGTCTTTACCCACTGAATAGTCCACTTTTAAAATCCAAGTCATTCCAATTGAGAGATAAAAATGTGACGTGGAATCACATTAAGTGCAATGCAGTTGCAGTTCAGGTAGAACTGCAAACTTCCTTTGTCTACTGAAGCTGTAACTCCGTCATAGGCAGCAGCCAAATTAGTCAGGCATGGTCTGCCCTTGGTAAAGCTGTGCATGTTGTCATGGATCATCTCCTTGTCTTGCATGTGCCTTAGCTGCCAGAAGGATATGTTCCATGATCTTCCCCAGAAAAGATGTGAGGCTCCCTGGCCTGTAGTTCCTTTCTACTCTTCTTAAAGACGAGAGTGATACTTCTCTTTTTACAGTCACCAGGAACTCCGCCTGATACAATATGATGGAGAGTGGTTTGACAGCCACATCGGCCAGTTCCTTCAGGACCCTAAGAAGCATGCAATTGGGCCCCATAGACTTGTACATATTCGGTCTCAGTTTACAGTGGGAAGGA
Source organism: Chrysolophus pictus (assembly GCA_037305975.1). Classification (NCBI taxonomy): domain Eukaryota; kingdom Metazoa; phylum Chordata; class Aves; order Galliformes; family Phasianidae; genus Chrysolophus; species Chrysolophus pictus. The sequence continues at coordinate 33,831,283 of CM074576.1, read as the reverse complement.
TTTTTCTCCCCCAACTCCTGCCTAGAGTTTTAGAAGCATGAGAGGTGTGGGAAGACTGAATGTCAGTGAAGACTGAGGCAAAGACCATGAGTACCTCAGCCTTCTCCATGTCCGTTGCTGCCATTTATCTCTTCTCTTTTATCAGAGTGTACCTGTAGAATCCTCTCCTGTTACTTTTCACATTCCCCTCTAAGTTTCTGTTCCATCTGTGCCTTGGCTTTCCTGACCCCATCTCTACTCATCCAGATGGCATCCCTGTGTTCTTCTCAGGCCGTACATCCCTCCTGCCACTACCCGTATGCTTCCTTCTTATCCCTTAGTTTGACCAGCAAGTCCTTTTTCAGTCATTCCAGTTTCCTGCTTCCTCTGCTTGGTATCTTATACTGGGAGATGAAAAGCTCTTCTACTCTCAGAAAAGTGTCCTTGAAGAGCTGCCAGCTCTGTTCTATTCCTTTGTCCCTAAGGACAGTTTCCCAGAGATCTCATCCAGTAATTCCTTAAAAAGTTGGAAGATCTCTCTTCTGAAGATTGGGGTTCTGACTTTGCTCTTTGCCAGGCCCGTATTCCTTGAGATCATGAACTCAACCAGGGCGTGGTTGCTATGGCCTCCATCCTCATTTGCAGTGTTAAGTAAAACAAGAAATACAGAGGTGGCTGGATCAAACAGCCTTCATTCTTTCATGTCTCCTATGTGTTGTTTCAGGGCCCATTATTCTGGGAAACCACACCAATCATACTAATCCTCTTCTCCGTTTTCAGTGTGCCCTGACTTAGTGATTCTTTGAAGAAGTACAACCATGTTGTAGAAATAAGGTGGATACAAACCACAAATCTCTGAAAAGTCAAAAACTAACCAGGTCATATAAGAAATGGAATCCAATATGTTGCTTTTCTGTCCCCTATACCTGTCTATCACTGTGTGTTGTTAGAAAGGTTGCATTTTATTAATCCATTTTAACTGTGTTTTTAAAATATTGTCTGTAAATTCTTTACTTTTACATGAGAGAGTACAACTTCATGAGGTATTTCTAATTTCTTTTTCTCATCTTATTTTCATTATCTGTATAGATCTAAAGTAATCAGATTCTACAAACTAACTTTGTTACTATTGTTGCTTCTCTCTGCCCTCCTCCCCCTCTCCCCCCCCCCCCCCCTTTATTAATCAATATGAAAGAAACACCAATATATGTAGAATAATTATGAGATGTTTTATGTCTCTCAGGAAATGTTGTCCTTGATATTGTTCCTGATATTGATATTTGATAGAAACAAACATTTATTTTGAAAGAAACAGAGAGTTATCAACACTGTATGGTGTGACTTTTATAATTTACAGTGGAAATATTAAGGTATATTATCAGTGACTCACATTTTTAGTAGGCACATATTCACATAGAAAATATTTTATAAGAATAAAACTATGTATTTCATTTCATTAGAAAATACAGAATTCACTTAATTTTATCTAGTCATATTATAATGTAGTTTGAAGTTATTATTCAACACATTCTAATATTTGCATACAGGCTTCTGTCTTCTTGAAATGTATGCAAATTTTCTAATATACTATCATTCTTAATTACTGAAATCTCAAGAAATGTTGACTATGATGATCAGTGTTCAACTCATAAAGCTGCTAAAGAACTTTCAGATGGCACATCTTGCTCAAAGGTTTATAGTTATATGTTACATACCAAGGGTCATTTCTCTAAATTCAAATTTACTGCTCCAGCATATTGCAGGAGCTTTTATTATACATCTGAATAAGTTCTGCTGTTACAACTACTTGATCAAGCTACAAAACAGTTTCTCGTTCTGTTACAGTTGCATGTTTCTAAGAAAAAGATTTAATTTTTTCAAGTTAAAATAATATTTCTTCATTAATTTGATGGAGCATGAATAGTCCATTAAATTTGAATGAAATTTGCTTTGCTTTATGTACAAAACTTGCAACCATTCTGAAGTCATTTCTCCAATGTCCGCTTAATGTCACTGTGCAAATGCTACTGAGAAGAATCAGATTGCAAGTTTTCTATCACCTGGCTGAGCAACCTAAATATTGGGCTAGAATTTTCAGCTCATTCTAAAAATCCTCTTTGACTATGAAAGTAAAAAATGCTAAACAGCCTAGCTGAGGTTGAATCTACACCTTTCATTTCATTTTAACACTGTTTCCCATTAAGATCCTCAGACTGCTGTCGCAGCCTGGATGAGCAGACAGTGAAGTGTACTGGAAATCATCTCAATGGCCAGTTCCAGAGGGTAGTGGTCAGTGCCCCATTGTCTAGTTGGAGCCCAGTAATGGCCATTACTGAGTCTAGTCCAGTTTAACACCTTCATTAATTATCTAGCTGATGGAAGTGTACCCTCAACTTTCAGATGACACAAAACTGGAGTGGCTGATGTATCAGAAGGTCATGTTGCCATTCAAAGAGACTGATACAGGCTGAAGAAATAGGATGACAAGTACCTCACGAAGTTAAAGAGGAAATGCCCTGTACCTGTGAAAGAGGAAAACCAGGCATCTGCACTTGCTGGGGCCAGCCAGATGGAAAGCAGCTCTGCAGAAAAAGATGAAGAGGTCTTGGTGGACATCAGATTTAACAGGACTTGACAGTGTTGTCACAATATTTGTGGTTAATGGTATCCTGGGCTGTATCAAACAAAATATTGCCAGCAGATCAATGAAGGTGATCCTTCCCCTCTCTTCAGACTGGTGAGGCCACACCTGGAATGTTGTGTCCAATTCTGGGCTCCACAGTACAAGAGAAACTTGGATACATTGGAGAAAGCCCAATAAAGGGCCACTAAGATAATGGACTAAAGCATCTTGCCTATGAGGAAAAACTGAGAGAGCTGAGACTATTTAGCATGTAGAAGAGAAATCACAGTGGCATGTGAGTGTAAAGGGAATAGAGCAAGGCTCTTTTCAGAAGTGCTCAGTGCCAGTACATGGGGCAATGGGCACAAAATGAAACACAGGATATTCTATCTGAACATCAAGAAACACTGGCAAATGTTGTTAAGAGAGTTTGTGGAGTCACCTTCCATGGAGATATTCAAAATACATTTGGGCACAGTCCTAGGGAACTGATTGTAGATGTCTCTGCTTGAGCAGGATGGATGTACAAGATGACTTCCAGAGGTTTCTTACAACAGCAACCATTCTGTGATTCTATGATTCATAGCATTGAAGATATAAAGCCCCAGAACAACAGCAACACTAACAACTATCTAGGGTGTTAAGCTTCAGCTACTCATAATGCATGTGTCTGAGCCTCTTGTGAGGAATGAGACATGAATTTATAATTCCCAGAGAGGTAAATTATTGTAAGGGGAGGAATCAGAGGACTGGTAAGGAATCAAGGACATAACTTGGAGCACAAAATCTTGTCCCAGTTCACAAATCAAGCATCCTGACCCTGATTATAATCATCAGACCACAAAGATCATAGCTTCTAATTATTGCATAGCTTCTAATTATTGCAATACTGTATTATCTGGTATGTAACCATGTGGGGATGGAAGAAATAATTTCAGATTCCTGAGAAAAGTGTCCAACAAAGCCTTTCATAAAGCTAAATACAGAGTAGGTTCATGTCCAAGAGTAACTTCAGCTGAGCTAGTAAACATCAATGATCATCACTGCATGCTTACAGTTAAAGCAGAATTAAATGGAATCTTTAAGGTCCGCTGTTAAAAAAAAAAAAAAAAAAAAAGTAGTGATTCAGATGGTAACTGAAAGTGTTCAGACTGTCATATGGAGACAAATAAGAAGTAGTGTGGATTTTCAGACACCACGAATCGTATAATTTCAGTAGTACATTACAAAGTGTCTAATTCTAGTCATAGCCAATGTATATCTAATCTCTTAAAATATCTTATCTAAATAAAGGAGGTAATTAGTATTAGTATTAGAAGCATCTTTTTAATACACAGTTTTTCATTTCAAGCAGTAAAAAAAGGAATAATACAAATATTTAAATGGTTTAAATTGATATAACAGTTACAGAGAATTAATTTGCTCCAATGACCTGGATAAGAGTAAAGATGTATTTATCTAAACATTAACATTGTTATAAATCACATCAGAAAACATGGATTAAATTCACATAAAAACTAAAATATTGAGTCTGAGTGCCTTCCTTCAGTCACCTGATGTGTTTTCATCTACACATAAACTTTCCACCAAAACGATATTAGAGTTAAAGACTAATAGTGTTGGGATGTTTTCAGAAAATACTGAGTTCAAATAGAATATGCTTTAATTACATGATAAACTGGAGAACAAATAATAAATACCAAGTGTTGTGCTTAAGAATCCTCAAACAAATCACTAATGTAATATATTTCTTACGCTTGGTTTTGCTTTAAAAGAGAAATCATAATCCTTTTACTTTGACCTGGTGTTAATCAAGAAGGGAAGTGAAGTGAGAGAAAGACACTTTTGTTGGTTTTTCTGCTTTTCTGCTTCATATAGAGTACATATTGACATAACTACACACTGTCTGCTTTAGTGCCTGTAAACAAAAGTTGGAGCAACCTTACATTATCCATTAAAACCATAAGCCTCTGTGACATTGCTTATTGATCTGTAGAACAAAATATGGTAAATATTTGAACGAGATGAAGAACAAAGTGTTATAAATTATCAGAACCAAAATCAAAAACATATGACCTAAGATTAAAATGCATCTGAGACATAATCTGGGAGTTAAAAGTTAGATACCTAGTCTCAGAAAGCTCATTAAGCTCTCAGGCATCTACTGTAAGCAGTTCATCAAAATAGGTGGCAAAGATACACACAACTATTACTGAATTGTCATTTGAAAATCCCATATATATATATATATATATGGGATTTATGGGATTTATATATATATATGGGAAATATATATATATTTCCATTTGCTATATAGGAAACCTAAGCATTTGTGTTAGATTAGGTGTGTGACTTTTCAATGAATAATTTTGAGTAGGATGCATCCTCTCACTTGTATTCAGAATTATTACAATTCAGTCTTTTAGGACTGAACTGCTTTTGGAACCTATGAAACTCAGCAAGAATGTGTTTTAAATGAAATAAAGAAATGTAATAGAAAATTATATTGGATTTATAATTATTACTCTCAGAATCATTTCCCAGTTAACTTAGTCTGGGACAAGTACAAACGGTCTGCAACTTACCATCTCTTACTAAAATAAGATCTGTTCCTTACCTTTCTAACCTCCAATGTAAATATTTTAATTCATTTTGTTACTTTTCACTGTTGTCTTTTTTTTTCCTTCTTATGTTGTTAATAAAATTCTTAAGAGTTTATATTCATATGTACATCATTCTTTAAATGTTATTCATCTCCTGTTACTTGCTTCTTGAGAGCAAGGCTTAGAGGTTGGTGCAGGCACAAGAATTTTGGTGTTTTTTTTGACCCTGGGGCAATTTACTCAGCTCCCGGCATGACGGCTGTAGATGAAACTCACCCGTCTGAAAGGAGTAAAAGGATCCTAGCTCAGGAACTTGCAGGACTCACTGAAAGGTCTTTAAACTAGGTAAGAACTGGGAAGGGGACAAAATGAGGGCCGCTGGGGTTGAGCGGGTCATTGTAGCTCAACCAAACAACCAAACAACCAGCTCAACCAAAACAGAGCTTGATGGGTGATGAGGGTGGAGTTCAAAGGGATGGAGAGTGGCAGGGGGATGCTGCTTCCCTAAAGTGTCTGTACACTAATGCGTGCAGTATGGGAAGTAAACAGGAATAGTTGGAGACCTCTGTGTAGTTGCATGGCCACGATCTCACTGCAATCACAGAGATGTGGTGGGACAGCTTTCATGACTAGAATGTTCTCATGGAGGACTATGTGCTTTTTAGGAAAGATCAGCTGGCGAGGCAGGGTGGTGAAGTTGCTCTTTATGTGAGAGAGCAGCTAGAGTGTATTGAATTCTACCTGGGGGACAGTGGTGTAACAGTGAAGAGCTTATGGGTGAGAATCAAGGGGAGGGCTGGTATGGGTGACACTGTTGTGGGGGTGTACTACAGGCCCCCTGATCAGGAAGAGGAGGTTGATGAGGCCTTCCATAAGCAACTGGAAGTAGCATCACAATCCCAGGCACTGGTGCTTATGGGGGACTTCAATTATCCAGATATTTTCTGGATAAGCAACATGGCCAGGCATGCATGGTCCAAACGGTTCCTGCAACGTGTTGAAGACAACTTTCTGATGTAGGTGGTGGAGGTACCGACGAGGGGAGGGGTGTTGCTGGATCTTATTCTCACTAATAAGGAAGAGTTTGTCAAGGAAGTAAAGGTCGGGGGCAGCTTGGGTTGCAGTGACCACAAGATGGTGGAGTTCAAGAACTTGAGTGGAAGAAGCAAAGCTAAAAGAAGGATTGCTACCCTGAACTTTAGGAGAGCCAACTTTGATCTCTTCCGGGACCTACTTGGAGCTACCCAGTGGGCTAGGGCGTTAGAAGGTAAGGGGGCCTGTGAGAGCTGGTCAGTATTTAAACAGCTCTTCTTCCAAGCTCAGGATCAGTGCGTCCCTGTGAGGAAGAAATCGCGAAAGGGTGGCAGGAGACTTGCGTGGATGAGCAAGGAGCTCGTGCACAAACTCAAAGGGAAGAAGGAGGTCCATGAACTGTAGAAAAAGGGTCTGACCACTTGGGAAGAATATAGAAATGTTGTCAGGGCCTGCAGGAATGCGACAAGGAAGGCTAAAGCCTGCCTGGAATTGAATCTGGCGAAGGTGACAAAGGATAATAAGAAAGGCTTTTTTAAGTATGTTAACAGTAAAAGGAAGACTAGGGAGAATGTGGCTCCCCTACTAAGTGTGGGGGGTGTTCTAGTAACGGGGGATGCTGAGAAGGCGGAGATACCGAATGCCTTCTCTGCTTGTGTCTTCAGTGAAAAAGCTCTCCCTCAGGAATCTTGGACCCTGGATGTTAGTCAGAGAGTCTGGGGAATAGAAGACTTCCCTTTAGTCAGGGAAGAGGCGGTCCGAGAGTGTCTAGGCAACACCAATGTCCATAAATCCACGGGACCCAATGGGATGCATCCACAGATGCTGAGGGAACTGGCATAGGTGATTGCTGAACCTCTCTCTGTCATCTTTGAGAGGTCTTGGAGAATGCAGGAGGTGCTTGAAGACTGGAGGATAGTTAATGTCACTCCAGTCTTCAAAAAGGGCAAGAAGGAAGATTCAGGTAATTACAGGCCAGTCAGCCTCACCTCTGCCCGTGAAGAGGTGATGGAACAGCTAGTGCTGGATGCCATCTCCAGACAACTGGAAGAAAAGGAGGTTATCAGGAGTAGTCAGCATGGGTTCACCAGGGGGAGGTCATGCTTGACCAACCCGGTAGCCTTCTAGGATGTTGTCACTTGCTGGGTGGATGGGGGGAGAGCAGTGGATGTAGTCTACCTTGATTTCAGCAAGGCGTTTGATACTGTCTCCCACAACATCCTTATAACAAAGCTGAGGAAGTGCGGGATAGATGAGTGGACAGTGAGGTGGGTTGAGAACTGGCTGACTGGCAGAGCACAGAGGTTCGTCGTTAGAGGTGCAGAGTCCAGTTGGAGACCTGTAACCAGCGGTGTTCCCCAGGGGTCGGTGCTGGGTCCGGTATTGTTCAACATCTTCATCAATAATCTTGATGAGAGGATAGTGGCCACCCTCAGAAAGTTTGCTGATGATACCATGTTGGGAGGATTGGCTGACACACCTGAAGGCTGTGCTGCCATTCAGCGAGACCTGGACAGGCTGGAGAGCTGGGCAGTAAGAAACCAGATGACATTTAACAAATGCAAGTGTAGAGTCTTGCATCTAGGGAGGAATAGTTGCATGCACCGGTACAGGTTGGGGGAATGACCTGCTGGAGAGGAGCTCTGCGGAGAGGGACCTGGGTGTTCTGGTGGACGACAAGTTGGCCATGAGCCAGCAGTGTGTCCTTGTGGCCAAAAAGGCCAATGGCATTCTGGGCTGCATTAAAAAGAATGTGGGCAGCAGTTTGAGGGAGGTGATCCTCCCCCTCTACTCTGCCCTGGTAAGGCCTCATCTGGAGTACTGTGTCCAGTTCCGGGCTCCCCAGTACAAAAAAGACAGGGATCTCTTGGAAAGAGTCCAGCAGAGGGCCACAAAGATGATGAAGGGCCTGGAGCATCTCCCCTATGAGCCTTGAGAAAAGAAGACTGAGAGGGGACCTGATCCAGGTCTATAAATATCTAAGGTGTGGGGGGCAGAGTGGCGAGGCCAGACTCTTTTCAGCAGTGTGCGGAGACAGGACAAGGGGAAATGGCTGAAAACTGGAGCATAGGAAGTTCCACACAAATGTGCGCAAGAACTTCTTTACGGTGAGGGTGACGGAGCACTGGAACAGGCTGCCCAGGGAGGTTGTGGAGTCTCCTTCTCTGGAGATATTCAAGACCCACCTGGCCACCTACTTGTGCGACCTGGTGTAGGGAACCTGCTTTGGCAGGGGGGTTGGACTCGATGATCTCTGGAGGTCCCTTTGAACCCCTATGATTCTGTGACCACCAGGTAAATGATGTCTTCCTTTGTCACCCATAAAGACTTTTTTTATTAGGATCTATTGGGTTCTCTTTTTCTTGTAGTATATATTATATTTTTAAAACTGCGCCATAGTAATATTAACTCAAAGTACTCACTATCTATGAAAGGTCAAGGAAATATCAAGGAAGATATTCAATTACTTTACTCTTCAGATTGTTGTTTTTTTTTTTCCTCTTTGTGCTGCTTCAGAAATGGGTTACTTATTTCACTGCTAATGATGAGATCAGAATAAGCTGTTAGTGCTCCCATTGCACTGAGTGTCAGATGCCCTCCTACAAAGAATGTTTGCCTGAATTTTTCTGAAAAATAAATCTCTACTGCTAAATGCCTGTATCAGCAAAGAACTTTTGAAAAACTGTGTTCTGTCTTTAATCCCCCAAATAGAGTACGTCCATCTATCAGCAAGAAAGATACATTTTATAAAACCTAGAGAAATCCTTTAAAGGACAAAAGATGTGGCTGTAGTTATTACTCTTGAGCAAATTTCAAATGTTCCTGTATCAAGAAGAGCCAAACGTATGAAAAAAGAAATCTAGAGAACTTAAAAAACTGCCTTAGTAAGGTGTTTGTGGAAGTCAGTGCCTTCATTCAGGTCAGCTGAAATGACAAGAGAAAGCCATTTACGTTAAGGTGACATATATCTGCACAGGTACTAACAGAATACCAAATGATTTGTCACGAGTTGAAACATCAAATAAAATCTTTTTGGAAGATTTTTTTTGTTATTATTCATTCTTAATTTCAAAACAAAATAAAATGAATTTGTTGCCCTTCACTCCTAGGCCAGTTCTTTAAAGATGCCTATAAATGTTGTCTGTTTATATTTATTGTACTAAATAAGGAAAATAATTCACCAATCATACTGAAATTGAGTGAAAGAAAGAGAAAAACAAAGGAATAATTATATTTTTCATAGACAAAAAACATTTCAGAGCAATAACCGTGCCATCTTTCATGGGCTGTGGTCCCAAAAACTGTCATAGAATAAGCTGTATTAATCATGGTCATTCACTGCTTGTTGAGCTCTGAAATTTTGCATGATTCTGTAGAAAACACAGTTCATAATCATTCAAAATAGCATAAGAAACAGTCTGTAAAACCAACTACTCTAAAATAATGGTATTTCAGAACACAGATGGACAAACATTAAATGGTCTCAGTGACACTAGAATGCTTAGTTTTCCTTCTTATGTGACACAGAATCAAAACTCTTCCTAAAAATACTTTTCTCCACAAAAAAAAAAAAAAAAAAAAAAAAAAAAAAAGAGAGAAATAAACAAACAGGACAGAAACACCACAATTATATTAAATTATTTAATTGTTTCAACTCATAAAATGCTACTAGAGGGACAAATAAATATTTCCTGGCATATGTATAATATATTCTGCCAAAGTTGTATTAGTTTAGGATCAGTATGGACATTCTGTTTCAAAGTAATAGTCATGTTATTTGGAATAATTGCTCTAGAGTAATTATTCTAGGACAATATCACAGTTTTGGCGTAGAAGATATTCACATGAGTGTTAAGACTAATAGAACTGTGGCAGAGTAATTAGTCTAGTATGTCTATGCCAGGAAATATCTAAGTGTAGACAGGCCATCATTGTCAATAATTACATTATTTTTTCTTACCTTCCCTGGATATTTTCTATTGGAGGCTTATGTTGAACAGTTTATCCAGTACTTTTTATTTAAGAACCATTATAAAATGGTCTACCTGACAATCTGAAGCTGTGGAATTAGGACAGTGCTCTGATAGCAGGTAAAAGGCTGACAGTTGTTGAACAGAGTTCTCAAGCCATCTGAGTTGGAATCTAATAGCAGCAACAAGAAAGGGAGGACACTATTAATGGATGGGTGCTGCTATGGGGAACAGGTAACACTGTTTGCCTACTTGGTTTGCTACACAGGGTCTATATTATATACCAGATGTCTGGATGTTGCTGAGGTCTGTCCAAACCTTGGACTGCCAACTCTTGCTACATTTCCTCATGGGCACCAGTGATACCAAGAAGATAAAGAACATATCTCAAGTGTGACTGCATGACACCAGGAGCGAGAATGGAAGAGATAGAGATTTAATGTTTTCTCCTCAGTCGTTCTGGTGATGGACTGTTTGTGCAGCTGATGTGAATACGGGGATTTGTCATTCCTGATCGCTGGAATTTTTCAGAGTATCAAAAACTGCTAGGAAGAGATGGGGTACACTTGAACAAATGTAGCAAAAGCATTTTCACCAAAAGGCTAATTTATCTACTAAGAATTTTAAACTACAAATGATGAGGGAGGGAAATGAGCACCAGTCAAATGAGGAAGTGGTGGATAGGCATTCCTACTAATGGTAGGAATTAGAGGGCAGAACAATGTGAGCGATGCTTTAGTAAGTCTGCTGCAGACCACTCAATGAGAAAGAATATGGGAACTCCTTTTGACAGTTAGGAGAAATTTCTCTTTTTCAGGCCCTGCTCTTTGTAGGGGGACTTTAACAACCCCACTATTTGATGGAAGGACAATACACCAGGAAGAAGCAGGAAGTCTCCAGACTGTATCAACAGCTTCCCGATACAGGTAATCAAGAAGCTGACAGAGGGAGATTTTCTGTCAGATGTATAGCAAGGAAGAATTTGTAAGAGATGTCATTCTCTAGTGACTTGTTGGGCAGGTTTGAATGGAGGAACAAGGAGTTTGTGACTAAATTCAAACAAAAATGATGTGTACAAGAGTTGGAAGTAGGTATAGTTGGCATGGAAGGAATATTGAGACACTGTCTGAGCAGGAAGGCATAAAGTTAGAAAATCCTAAATAAACCTGATGTTGAATCTTGGGAATAATGTGAACAGTAAGAAAGAAGGGCTTGCTGCTGCCTGGGAAAGGGGACCTGGTAAGAAAGGATATAGAAAAGTCTGGAATACTCAGTGCCTTCATCACCTCAGCCCTTGATGATAAGACCGGTCTTCGGGAATCTCAAAGCCTCAAAGACCAATGGGAAACTCTAGAATAAAGAAATTTTACACTTGGTGGAGGAGGATAAGGTTAGGAAACCCTCAGCAAGTTTGCTGATGACACCAAGCTGAGTGGAACGGTTGACATGGTGAAAGAAAGGGATGCCATTCAGAGGGACCTCAACAGGCTAGAAAGGTGGGCCCGGGTGAACCTGATGAGGTTCAACACAGCAAAGTGCAGAGTTTTGCACTTGGGCCAGAGGAATCCCAGGCATCCATACAGACTGGAAGGAGCGGTCCTTGAGAACAGCCCTGCAGAGAAGGTCCAGATGGATGAAAAGCTTAACATGAGCCAGCAGTGTGCTCTTGCAGCACAGAAAGCAAATGGTATCCCAGGCTCCATCAGAAGAGGGGTGGCCAGCAGAGACAGGGAGATGATTGTTCCCCTCTACTCTGCTCTTGTAAGGCCCCATCTGGAGTACTGTGTCCAGGTCTGGAGCCCCAGTACAAGAAAGACAGAGAGCTGTTGGACAGGGTCCAGAGGAGAGCCACAAAGATGATCAGGGGACTGGAGCACCTCCCCTACAAAGACAGGCTGAGGGAGCTGGACTTGTTCAGCCTGGAGAAAAGAAGGCTGCGGGGTGACCTCATTGCAGCCTTCCAGTATCTAAAGGGAGCCTACAAACAGGAGCGGGATCAACTCTTTGACAGGATAGATAACAGCAGGACAAGGGGAAATGGTTTTAAGTTGAAGGAGGGAAGATTTAGGTTGGATGTCAAGGGGACGTTCTTTACTGCGAGAGTGGTGAGGTGCTGGAACAGGCTGCCCAGAGAGGTTGTGGATGCCCCATCCCTGGAGGTGTTCAAGGCCAGATTGGATGGGGCCCTGGGCAGCCTGGTCTAGTATCAAATGGGGAGGTTGGTGTCCCTGCCTGTGGCACGAGGGTTGGAGGTTCATGATCCTTGAGATCCCTTCCAACCCTGGCCATTCTGCAATACTGTGAAACACCTAAGCTGGACACGAAGAAGACATAGAGACTAATAAGACATACCTACAAGTGCTGAGGCAAGTGACTAATGTCATTGGAATATCTTTGAAATTACCCTTTTTTTTTTTTTTTACATGACTTATTTTGAATATATTTACAAAAATGAAGGATATATTGCACTTATTATTGACTGCCTAGATTTCAGTAAGACTTTCAGAAGTGTATGTCATAAAATTGAAGTAGGCAAGTTGATAAATTGTAGGCTAGCTAGGTAGGTAGTGTGTGGAATCAAAACTTGTCTGAACTGATTGGCTAAGAGAGAAGTAATCAGGTGGCTTATTAAGGAACCTCACCAAGCTGGAGAAATGGACAGATAAGAATTTCATGAAGTTTAACAGAAGGAAATAGCATGCCCTATACCTGGGAAGGGTTAACCCTATCTATCAGCCCTAGCAGAGTGCAGGGTTGGAGAGCAGTTATGCACTTTGATTGCTGGTTGATAAGACATTGTAAACATGTCAGCAGTGCATCCTCATAGCAAAGAAAGCCTCCTGGGCCATACTAGTTACACAGTTGCCAACAGATGGAGGAAAACGATCATCCTTCCTCTTTACTCAGCATTAATGAGACACCAATGAGACATCTGAAGTAGTATACTGATCTTAATATAGCCATGAAAGTGACTAATGCCTTGAAATATCTGGAATACAGTGACTGGTTGGAAAGTATAATTATTTAGCCTGGAGAAAGAAAGGTTCAGGGGAATCTTATACATGTGTATAAATACCTGCAGGAAAAAGTAAAGAGGACACATTGCACATTGATAGGATGAAAGGCAATGAGCGTAAGATAAATTACAAAAAAAAAAAAGTCTGTTAAAACACAAGAGAAAGAGGTTTTATTTTGAGAATGGTTGTAGAATTGAATGAATTTGCCCAGAATTTTCAAGGAGCATCCATCTTTCAGGTATTCACAACCTATCCCATCATGGCTATGAACAACTTACTGCAGCTCACCCTGCCTTCAGCAGGGAGGTTGGACTAAAATGCATATATTATTGCAATATCGGTTGTTACTATGATTATTAGTATTAGTATTTGTGCACTCTTGTTTAAACTTGGTGAGCTCTAATACTTGAGCATTTTTCCATGTAGTGTTATATAAGTCCTGGGTAACAGAAATTACAATACAATGAAACAGCCAGTATCACCTAACTATATTATTTTCGAATCATAATTGTTATATATGTTATTCATTTTTCTTTCTAAGATTATAGAAATAACACAAAATTGAGATCATGAAATTGATAAGACTAATACCTACCTCTGCAGAGAAGAATCCCATATCATCTTTGCATTGTGGATGGATTATTTTCAATTTCTTCCAAATGTTTTTACGGATGGGGGTTGAAATTTGAAGATTATAACTACGAATAACCTTAATTTTTCTAAATGAGTACTATAACTTATTGCAGTGCCAAAGAATATTAATTTAATTTTGAAATATAGTGATAGCTTGACTCCTTACTTCCCAGGGTTCTCTTAAAACCTTCCACTTCTTAACTGTTATGCTCTAGTATAAAGAGTTCACAATAGTTGCAGCTAATAAAAAGGACCAATGACCTTTTAGGAGCCTGCAATGGAAAAGTCAAAATTCAATTGGGAGACTTTTTTCTTCAACATCTCATAAAGAATGAATGTACTAAATGTCAAGATTTTAGCTCTATAGGAGTTTAAAATTCATTGTCAGTCATTCAAAGAATGACCTGTGAATACCATCAGATTATATTGGATGATAGGAAAGGAAACCACAGGCACTCCATGTCCTCACCTTATCTCTGCCAAATACCACTGAGCAATTTAGTGAAGTATTTCAGATTCATATTTCACAGACTGCAATGGGTGGGCTTCCCTCTCTCTCTCATTACTGAGAAATTACTTTCTTTTCTAGAAAGAGAGCAAAGTGATAGTCTATCTCAAATTTTTGTCCCTTTAATTTGCTGGATGTATAATCAAAGAATATTAAGATGCTATAATTATGAAATAAACAAGAGAGTTAGACAAAGCAGATTATAATAACACAAAGAGAATAGATAGGATGCTTATCCATATCCTGGACTCACTTACAAAACTCCAGGAGAGTGGATCTCCAGAAGAGATCCTTCCCCGCTGCTAGTCAGCTCTTAAGTGGGTCTAGGAGAGGTGCAGCCAGGCTCCACCCCTTCCGGCAGCACAGGTGAATTGCCTTCACCTGTGCTCCTGTGGCTGACTCATTGCTCACCTCAGGTTATCAATCAGAGGTTCAGGCTGTGATTCAGCAACTCTTCATTGTGGAGCTCTAGTAGCTTTCTAAGCTTTCATATTTTCCCTTTCTAACATTCATGCTTTCAAACATCACAGAGCAATGTTAGTTAATTCAGCATTAACATATATTGCTTTTTTGTTTGTTTGTTTTTGCCTGTTTCAGATATGCATCCCCAGTAAACAATGTATTTCACTGAAGAACATTTTGTAGCTGAAATAGACTTTAGAACCTTTGAAAGTCTCAGAATATTTCCTACTGAGATTCTTGTTCTGTATTAGTTGGTATTCAGAAATAAAGACTGTATGGCTTATTGAATTTAATTTTTGGGCTTGCATGCAGGAACCAGTAATTTCTTTTTTCTAGTTCTGCTGCAGATCCACTGTTTGCTACCTTGGGCAAGTTATCTTAACTTTTAATACTTGCTTATAACATTGAGTGAGCAGTGTTATCATTGCTAACCATTAGCAATGATTAATTAGCTAATGGGCCACATAATTAATAGCATAATTCTATTTACTTCAAGGAATTATATAATGAATTAATTTGATGGAGGGTTTCTACAGTATTTCAAAAACATTCTAGAATGTTAGTGTGAAATATTAAGTGTGAAGTGAATACTAATATCTGTGATTTGGTATTTGGTCAAATAATAAAGACATTCATCCTCTGTATTTGTAATTTATTTATTTTTTATTGAGAAAAATAGGTTAACTTTAGGAAAGAAGCTGAATTGCTAAAGGAAAATGGTAACTACATAAAAAAATGACAGCTGGTAGAAAATTAGAAATGTCGGGTGGCATAGCAAATATAGGAAGGATGATTCTGAATTAGGTTTCATATAGATTAGAGACAAAACATTAGAGGGTAAATACTTAAAAAAGCCAATTATGTGATCAAAGTGTAAATAGCCAAGTTCAGGAACTAAAGTATGATGACAGTGCAAGAATTGTTGATGATAAAGCAAGTGGCTAGAAAAAGTAGAGAGAATTAACACAGTTCTAATAACTGATAACAAAAAAGGGATAGATAGACATATATATGTGACATCAAGAAAGATTTAATACTGTGCAAAAGAATAGACGATGATGTCCTACCTCCACAAATATGTAGTGTGTGTTATTTTTTTAATGTTATCTTGAACTTTATCAGTTTTTCAAAGCAAGATAGTTTCTAAAGAAATATGAACAATGTAAGGCACTTAACTGCTAAAAATCAATTTACTAAAGGCAATCCTGGAAAATATCCAAAATTGATTCGAAAATTAAAGGGGATATGATTGTCGTAATACTGGTACTCTACAAAACTGAAGTGTTCAAAGAGGAACAGTATTGCTACATTGATAGTTTGACCTGTATTGAAAAGAAAACAAGTAAGTCAAACCTCTGCTGGGTACACACACTGATAACTGCAGAGAAGTCCTTGTAGCTAAAGTATGCCAGGGAACACTCTGTGCAACTCCACCTCTGGCTGCTACTTCTCCTTGAACAGATCAATAATGATAATAAGTATCCCTTAGGAAATAGGGCCTAAGGTTTTATATTTTTTCCCTTGCTGCTTGGCCTTTTCAAAGTCTGAGTTTAAACCAGTGAAATAAGTGACTTGAAAAAACTCCAGCTCTGAAGACAGACCACAATTGTTATCCTTAAAATATTTTTTCACTAAGACATTCATTTAAGAACAAATTGCCTAAGCTTCCATCACTCCAGGGCAGGTTATGACTACAAATAACACTAAGTTGAATTGTCAGTAGAAATTGTGGTTAGCAATTTTCTGAAAGAGAACCTGAATACATATATGCATGCAATAAAAGTACTAAGATAACATATATAGATGCACACATGACTGAGCTAATTATAATGTGTCAAGTTCTGGACTTCAAGGAAAATATAACAGTAAATGCTTTAGGACATTTAAGACCATATATTTTGTCTAATAAGTAATAATTCAATAGATATGTATTATGTTGTGCATCTTTCATTTGGCAGGAACAAAAATATCCCCTTTATATTGACTTAACAGTAGTGTTAAAATGCTAGTGCTGAAGTTGTAACAGTTCATTGCAGATTCCATTCTTGATGCTGCCTGATGGTAGTATTAACTGAATAATCTCTTAGATTGTGATTTCAACATTGTGGTTAACACCTATTTCTCAAATTGTTTAAGACAAAGTGCAGACAGTATAGACCTATTACACTGCTATGCCAAACCCCGTATGCAAACCTTGAGTGGAATTCTTTGGCTATTTAAAAAGTCTCTCAATGGATTTCCTAATAAGGAAGCACTACAGCAAGACTACAATGCCAGCACCCACCTGGGTAGTTATTGCAGAATTTCTATAACACCTTCTCTCAAAACCATACTTCCTATTCTGCTGATTTTAGGAAAGAATTTCAAGCAAGAAAAAGCTTAAGGCTGGCAGGATGGCCCTTCTTGAGGATTGGAATAATAATACAGGGGAGCTTGTCTCCATGATGAAAAACACCAAAGTCTATCCTCAGGTGTTGCAGAGGCTCACTGAGCTGGGAATCAAATCTATTGCAAAGCAGATAAAACAGTGGTGCTTGAGGCAGGATGAAACAAGATCTAAGAAAATAATCAGACCCCTAGAGCAAACAGACTGAGATGACATTTTCTGAACTGAACATGGATATCCATTAAGTGATCATTCACAGTCATATTTATTGACAGGATAAAAGTAGGAGGAAGCAGTCTGAGGACACATTTTGTTCTGGACCATGGGGTCCTGCTAACAAGGAGCCAGAAGGAATGGAGACAGAACTGAGATGATATGGAGCACAGGACTCAATTAGATACCCTTCTGATGTGATCGACCTGTTTCTTCACCTATGATTGAAAGATATGAATGGTTACATTGAATTCCCAGTCCTGCCATAAAAAGTCATTCTTACAATTATATCCTTAAGGCATAGCTACCACTGAGGACAAAAGTTTCTTAATTTCTGATGGTGGCCAAAATATTTTATCCAGTCATCAGAGAGAACACTCTATTTTCCATCTCCAAATTGGATATTTCTGCATGTTAATATCCATAATTGGATGTTCCCTTTTCATCTTTTCTGCATGCCAGGACTCCTGCAGCCAATGCAATTGCCCAATATAAAAAATGCCATCCTGTCAAGTGTGGCAGATATGAAGATGTCCGTGATAGTTTGTGTGTATTTGGAATCATTTTGTTTCTCCACTATCAGCTTTCTACCATGTGAACACTGTCTGACTTCCACCAGGACAGGTTTCTCATCATGACCTGGAATATGCTGACACCAGCCCAAATATTTTGTCAGCTTTTAATATTCTCAGTGCTGTACATCTCCTGGTATTGTCACAGTAATGAAGGCTCTTGCATCAGTTAAATTTTCTATCGCACTCTTCTTGCACTTTTTTACAGGACACCTTTGCATACTGATATTAACCTTTTCAGTCAGGAATGCAAAGAGCTACTTCTTTTATTTATATATTTACTTTATTGTACATGTGCATGCAAATGTACATGATTCATTGAAAGTATTTTAATACCTTGCTGATATGAATACTCATTTCAACAGAGCATGTGCTATGCGTTTAAGTAAAGCAAGACAATGGTGAAACAGCTGTAATATGGTTAAGTAATACAAACTAAAAAGCAAATTCATCCCAAGCATTTTTGACCATGAGAAGCAGCCTCTGTGGGCAGTGCAGCAAGAACTGTGACAACAGCAACAACTGTAATCTTTTAACTTTGATGTCTCTCTCTCCTTTTTGAGGGGACTTAATTCTTAATACTAGGAGAATCTTCTTAAATGAAGTTGTAAAAAATAGCTGGTTTAAAAGCCATACTCTCCTGACACTGCCAGAATAGTCTCTCTTTAACTTCAGTGTGCTGAAAGGAAAAAAAAAAAAAAAAGAAAAAAAGTCAAGTATCAACACGTTGTCTTGAACAGCTTATATCAGCCGTTGGAGCAGGGCTCTCATATCACCCCTGGACTGCCTTAGGGATGAACATTATAGAATTATAAAGATTTAAAACAGTCCAAAAACTGACTAGTAAAGATGTGGCCTCCCCCTATTACTGAGGAAAATACTACTTGAAATTCCAGAGATGAAAGACCTTTTAATCTACTGAAGGAAGAATAAGATTCAAGTCAAATATTATAGAGAAATTTGCTATAATTTTGCAGATATTTAGTTCTGCTTATGGCATTAATACCATCAAAAGAATCCTTGCAAAATAAAGTGGAAATTTCAAGAAACTGATTCACACCAAATAAATATTTAACTTGTAGAGTGGCCAAGCTATTACTTGTAGGTAGAATGTGGCCCACATTCAGCAGTTTTGTGATGCAGCCTGAAGCAGTCTTATTACTTATTGGAAACACATAGTTTATAGGCCACCACAAATCACAGAACATGTCACTCCTGTGAGGGCAGATATTTTCCCTATCTTCCCCTGTATCAGAACCAGACTAATGAAGCTGGAGGCATTACATGCTAGAATCCACAGGATCTCCTTATTACAATTGCATCCCCCTTCTTAAATTGGCTATTAGCTACTCCAAATAAGCTGTGACTCTTCTGTAGATTTTTAGTGCAAGACTGTACTGGGATGTGCTGTTTCATTCATGTCTGAGCATGTTATTTTCTGTAAGCATTTATTTACTGAACTTGTAGTTACATTGTAAGATAGAAAATAAACAACAGAAACAAGGCCTAGTAAGCAAGCAAACAAACAATACAAAACAACTATTCTACTTGTATAGCAGAGTTAACCTCCAAGATTAAGAAAACACATTCACATGTAGCCATTAGTGAATAAGAATCATCACAATGGTAGAAGTTACTGTTAACTAATATACAGAATATGCCACAATAGAAGGATTTTGATTAATGCCAGTAGGCATTTGTTTATTTTTGTCCAATTCTTTTCTCTTGGGAAATGTGCAACCAAAACCAAAGCAAAGCTCTTCATAGACCAAGGCTAAATTGCCTGAGTACTCACTTCACCTTTTCTAATTCCTAGTTGATAATTCTAGGATTTTCTAAACTGGTGATGTATTTCTGGATCACAGAAATAGTCTTCTGGTAAAAAAAAAAAAAAAAAAAAAAAAAAAAAAAAAAAAAAAAAAAAAAAAAGCTGCCAAGCTGCCTGTTTACATTTTAAGATATGATCCAATTTTTTATTACTGAATGATAATATGTTTACCTGAAGAGAAATTACGTCTGGTACATTGGGAGCACTAGGCACCAGTCTCAATGAAAGAAGTGACTCTCACAGCAGCTGAACTTTTTATGTGAGAAGGACTGCAAGAATGGAATGACTGAGCCAGTCATCCAAGCATACTCAATTCAGCCTAAGTGTAAAAACTCTAGGTTCAATTTCCATTGAAACACTTTATCCAAAGACTGTATCCTTTGTCAAATCTATTTTTGAATAGATTTTATGTACTCCAGTAGATTTGAACAGAAAGTGGTCAGTAGAGGAGTATGTAGTGGTTGGCTGCTTAGATATTTTCATCTTTCTTGTGTCTCCCTAGTAAAAGAATTTATGCTTCTCAAGTCCACGTATTTTGTGAAGGAGCATGTAAAGAAGATGCAAAGAAAACCCCCAAGCATCTTGTTATTTTATCAGTTATATCTCCTCCAGTCTTGTTCTCCTTGTATTCCTTCTGTATCGTTTCTCAGTGTGTATCTGAAATGCCCTCAAGATACATATCTAGCTTTGTATATTCAATTCAATTTTGTTACATTTGTAGATTTCACTCCTGAAATAATGAACTCTGCAGCATGTGGGGAAACAATAAGCTTTGCAGGCTTGTGATGCATTCTTAAAACTCTAATGTCATTGTTACTGGGGTGCCTGTCTCAAAGAGAGCGGGCTTTTAAAATCACTCTAGTTTTGTTCTTTGCACCTTTTTTTTTTTTTTTCTTTTTGAAAGTTTTTAAATGTACTTAGATACAATATAGAACAAAAGCTCGTGGTTCTGCTTTTATACACTAAAAGCATGTTTAGATATATATGTATATTATTGTAATAATGCCACTAAATCATGATGGTATTAGTCATTCTATATTTGTACTACAGAAACATCTTTTAAAAATGACTAGGAAAATTATTGTTACTGCTGTTATTGCTAAACTCTAGAAGTTCACACTGTGCATGATGTAGTTTTCAAACATAAAATAAAATTTAAAAAACAAACAAACAAACAAAAACTTTATGGTTATGTGGTCTTCATTATCATAGGTTCTGATTACCTCACAAATAATGCATTTATCTTCACAATAGAGATCCCTTTGAGGTAGGCAAGTACAATTATTTCCTGTCTGGTTTTCAGCAGTAGAGATGATAATGTGAAGGTCAATGAAATGAAAAAAAGCAATTAGGCACCTAATGATTCAGATAAGCCTTTTTGAGAATTTCTAAGGAACTTAGTTACCTAAATCACAAAGACAAGTAGAAGTCTCATGTTTAACTGCTTAAACTACCTATCCGTATAAATGAGATTTGTTTCACATATGAACTTCCTATGTGGATTAGGTTGGCTTTCTAAGTATCTTCAATTAACATCTAAGAGTGAGAGGTCTTTCATGAATTCTGGGGTTTAGATATATCACCGTGTGAACAACTGTTTTACAACAGCATGAATTCTTCCTTGAGGGCATTTAGTTATCTGTCTTGCAGAAGGAGATTGGCTGATCAGCTTGATAGTATGTGAGAACAGGTGAAATGAGTTCGGCTCAATAAGATTTTCCTGAGATTATGTGTGAAGGTCCACCATATTCAAAAAATGCAGATATACTATCATCACAGAATCATAGAATCATAGAACGACCTGAATTGAAAAGGACCACAATGATCACCTAGTTTCAACCCCCCTGCTCTGTGCAGGGTCACCAACCACTAGGCCAGGCTGCCCAGAGCCACATCCAGCCTGGCCTTGAATGCCTCCAGGGATGAAGCATCTCCTTGTGCTGATCTGTTTGTGGGTTTGAAAATTGACATAAAATACAAATAACAAGTCTGGTGAATTTGATGGGGCTATTTATTCATTGCTTTATATAGAAGATATAATTTATATAGCTGAAACAATATAGACCTAGATCTAGAACTGTTGGTCTTTTTCCAATCAATATAAATTAGACTCCTAGAAACTATTCTCTATAAGATCAGATTACTTTCATATTTAAAAAGTCTTTATGGAACATTAGAGATGAGCATGGATATAAGAATATTTTTTTTTTTTTTTTTTTTTATGGTTGACACAATGAAATACAGTTAGAAAATAAATAAACTTGTGAAAAATAATTGTCCAATTCAAAAAAATAAAGCCAGATTCTCCAGGCAAAATGTTGTGGTGTTTTTTTCTTTTTGCTTTCTTGTTAGTCTTTGAAGTTTGTTATCATTTTGTTATTATTGATTTTACATGAACAGGAGACAAACGAGATGATGATAGGCAACATAAAAAACAAATAAGAAATGCAGAATATATACATTCAATTTAATTCCACATATGTCTTTTGTTAAGATCAACATTGAGAATTCTTCCAAGTTCTCAAGTACTCTATAGGCTCATTTTTTTAATTTTCTTAGTTTTTTTCTAGAGTTGTATGTCTTATAAACTAATGGTTTAATGCAAAATCTTAAAAATAAAGAAAATTTTTTATTAGATCTTTATTGTCCTTGAATCCAAAGTACAGGGTAATTCAATTTTCTTTTTCTTTCTTTCTTCTTTTCTTTCTTACTTTCTTTCTCCCTTTCCTTCTTTTCTTTTTTCTTTCCTTCTTTTCTACTTTCAAACATTTCAAACTATTTTTCTCAGGTGCTGTCTGCTGCTTTTTCTGTAATACTCTGAATGGAAAAATAGTTTAAAGAATATTTTTAAATTATAATTATTGATGTGTACATATATTTTCCTGTTTACTAAATGATGATTATTTGGATCTGTAAGTGAATTCTGTTTTTCACTTGTCAGATAGAAGATGAAGGGAGAGTTCTGTACTTTATGCAATATTTATCAAAGATGTCATACCTTAAGAAAACCTTGAATAACCTTTACTTTTCTATTTTTTCATTGACAATATGTAGATTAGTATAGATAGATGTAGATGGATTTATATAGACAAAAATGCATACATTATACATAATATTATAAAGAAAATTTTGCAGACAAAGGGAATTATTTTTAGAATTATTGTTGGAGTATTCTTTACTGTTAGCAGGTGTGCAACTGTTAGAAAAATATCACATAGTGCTGTGGTTGGAAGGGACTGATGGAAGTCACCTGGTCCTGCTTAAACAGGACCATATAGATTCAGCTGTTCAGGACTCTATCTTTTTGAATGGTTTTTGAATATCTCCAAGCATGGAGATTTCACAGCCCCTCTGGGCAACATGTGCCAGTGGTCAGTGACCTCCACAGTGGAGAAGTCCTTAAAGATGTTCAGAGGAAACCACTTGTGTTCCAGTTTGTACCCATTAATACTTTTACTAGTACTGGCACCAATGAAAAGAGCTTGGCCTCATTTACACCCTCCCTTTAAGTATTCATGGAGGTTGATAAGATCCTCCTGAACTCCTCCAGGCTGAAAATTCCAAGCTCTCTCAGACCTTCCTTGTACTCCGTACTTGTCCACAATGGATCAGTTCCAGTATGCACATTCATGGACAGGACACTTCTTCAGATGTGGCTTCACCAGTGCTGGTGGGAAAAATCACTTCCCTCAATCTGTTGACAATACTTCCAAGAGGATCTTAGGTTTCCCTGTTTCATCCCTGCATGTCCTTACACATTTATGTGTTTATCTCAGGTGGCTAGATCCTTTTTCCATATTCTGCAGACTTTCTTCTTCAATTTGTATTGATTTATAGGCTCCTTTCTCATCTCATATGTTTGAAATCAGAATACCTATATAATTTAGTCATGCATTACTGAACTATTTCTGAGTATTTCTCAATAGTTCCATGTGTAAAAAAAAAAAAAGAAAGAAAAAAGAAGTACATACATTTCTTTCTGAAGTAATATATTTTAAACACTATAGCCATGTACCATTTCAGTGAGTTATAAATAAGGCCCTGTGAATTCAGTTTTCCCCACAGATTTATAGATGTAAGAACTGATTGGATCTGTTTCTGATGAAGGTTGAAATGTATGTGGAAAGTTATGTTCCTCAAAGAGAGAAATCCTGGCCATGCCAGAAAGCTCAGTATAGAGATTGTGGGCAGCAAAACATTCAGTTCCTATTTGCTTCTATTTCATTTTGGGAAAATCAGCTCTGTCCCAGCTGAAACCAAAGCACCAGCTGAAACTATCAGGATGTGAATATAAACTGAATGACACCAAAAAAGCTCTCAATTGAAATCAGTTTAATTTCTTGATGGAAACTAAACAGTAAGATCTGAATGCTACTTGCCCAGGATCAGCAATATGTAAGTGCATAAAACAACCTAGTATATTGGCTTATTTTAATGTTATTGAAAAGACTCTTGAGTATGAGGGAGCGAGAAAGAGAGAGAGGGATCAGTATATTTTTACTGAACTTTTGTGCAAAGAACAGATTGTCAGAGACAAAGATATAAGTCTCAAAGTAATAAGTCTTCCCCCGGTGATAGAAAAGAATAAGCCTTAGGAAACATAGAAAGACTATAGTCTGTCATGAAGAGTTTTTTCTCTTTTCTTTTTTTAATCCTTCTTGTGAAATCATTTAGTTTTAATGAAACAAGTATTTTTTTTTACTGGGTTCTTGAATACCTAATACTGTTGATGATGTCAGTCTGAGTATATAAAGCTTCACCCCGAGAAAGGAGGCTGCTTATAATTTGAGTCATATCAGGCTCACTCAAATAAGGATCTAGGCAGAAAATAAGTTTTTCACTGCTTTATTTGTTGTTTCTCATACTCCACTTCCCAAATCAGGTTGCTGGTGGCAATGCAACCTGTATTTCCAATATATGGAAATCCAAGTGTAGGACTGAATGGGACAAAGGAAGTAGAAGAAGAAAATAAATGTTCAAAATCTGAAATAAGAATGCAAACCAGCCATCTGCACACCCAGATTTCAGTGTGTCATACACCCACATGCATGAGTTTCAAATGTAACTAAAAAAATCAGATTTCTAATTTTCATTTTTATCATTGATAAAATTCCCCTCATTCTCTATGACTCAAACTAGGACTTCTGATGCCATCAGCTGAGAACATGTAAACTCCTGACGCATAATTTTTTATTGAATCTATTGTACTTTGGAAATTCATTTTAGTTGATCTCTCAAGAGGTAATCTGTGCTTTCATTTCACTCCTGGATTGTTCATGACTAACTGAACTTTCTCTAGAAAGAGTAAGTTTTAAAGAAAGATTATTCATTCTAATACAATCAGTGTCAGTTTTACCTCCAAAAGTTCATTTATATATCTGAATAGGGTTCTGATTCTGTTTTAAAGATTATATTTAACAGTTTTATTAAAATGCACTGGAAGGTTACACCTTCAGGTCAGCAAATACACTGAAGAGTATTTACAGAAGTCATGCTAGTATTCACAGAAAATAAAGAAAAGTAGTCATTTAAGAGTAAATTGTGACTACTGGACAGACCTTCCATTTATTGCTTATTACTTGAGTCAAGAAAAAATCTGTGATATCAAAATCTTGACATTTTATTTTTGTTTGCTTCGTTTTATTTTGTTTTGTTTTGTTTTGTTTTGTTTTTTAACTGCTCCACAAAGTCTCTTTAACTATCTTTTTCCATTGGTAAAGCATTCAAGGAAGTTGTTAAAGTGTACTTTAATATTCCACAAATGCCCTGGTATAAAGTGACCAGAGGGAAAGAGACAACAGTAAGTGAAATTCATGGAGGTAGTTGGGGTAAGTGGGGAAGGAGAAGCAATCAAGGTCAATTTTACTTAGACAAATGAGTAGATCTACAGCCAGGAATATAAATGAATAGGCTGAGAAAGAAACAAATGAGCAACGAAGCTAAACTCCACAGGACAAAGCCATGCCTGTGGTAAGGTATAACATATTTTTAAGGCAAGAGATTAGAATATAATCTTGTGTAATATTTCACCTACAAGGTGCCATGAACGAATCTAGAAGTTTATGCGCATTGGCTCTTTCCTTCAAACCATTTAAGTCATAAATTCCACAATGAATTTCTCATGAATTAACAACTTTAAAAAGTGAAAGATAGATTTCCAGTGATATATTTTTAAATAAATCAGTGATATATTTTATATATATTATATATATATTAATATTTTATATTTCCAGTGATATATTTTTAAATAAATTAATAATAAATATTTTGATGCTTCTTTTTAAGTCAACAGCAGTTTCACAAATGATATAATTACTGAATCTTACTGTAATAAAAGACAAAAATGTTTCATGGATCTCCTGTAAAGGATAGCCCATGCTGGAGTAGTAAAAGGAAAAGCAAGATATGGAGTAGTTTATAAGGATTGTAAAAACAAGGGACAAGAGAAACACATTACGTCTTGGGAGATTTAGCCTGAAAGTTTGGAATAATTTAAACATAGAAACATTGGGGAACATGGGGAACCCAGGGAAGCTGTAACACAACCATCCTTTACAACGTGCAAGACCTAACCAACCTAACCAAGTACTGTACAGTGATAGTCTCAGTGTGAATGGGAGATTGGACTAGATCACCTCCAGTGGCCTGTGTCAACCCTATTTTCTCTTGTTCTGTGGCCAAATGCTTCCACAAAAGTGTTTTCTTTTAGAGAACCACTGAATTTTCACATCACTATAATCAATATTTCTAGATAAAATACAGCAGGAAATCAACTGGTGAAACACAGAAAAGATTAAAACAATTTGGAGTCTTTACCTAAATACCAGTGTTGTTTTATTTTCACCACATCATTTACATCTGAAGAGGAGGTATTTCAGAATGTAAAATAGTGCATCCATCTGTGATGTTTCTTCTGTAAATAAAGTAAGCCACTAGCAGAGAGCATACCTGTTATGTGCCTATCTCATTTCCTGAGGCAAAAGAGAAGAATTCAGCTCTTGTATCCTATTCATCTCTCCTGTCTCTTCTCTATGGTTAGAAAATACTTCTCTGATTTCTTGCTGTGCTTCTTGCTGAGGATCTTGATTCTTTATGCCTAACATGCTGTCTTCCAAATACACAGCAGCAGCAACATTAGTCACTCCAGGACAAAGTGCTCTTGGATACAGCACACTGTTTTCTTCAACAGACAAAAAAAAAAAAAAAAAAAAAAAAAAAAAAAAAAAAAGGATGGTATAAGTGAGATTGCTTCTACTGGGACTTATAAATTCTGTGATCTCAAACACTCTGAAAGGAAAGAAGCATGCAGGTAGTACCTGGTTTACCCTTCGTGTGGACAATTAGAGGTATACACTGCAAGTGTAAAGCAGCAGTGGTACCATTTGAGAGATTTTTTCTAATTTTCTAAATAAAGATAGAAGACATTATTCTCCCCTAAAAAAAAAAAAAAAGTTTATATAAGAAACAGTATTTTTGTTTTATTCATAGTACTTGAGAAAGAGTCTGAACTGGGGTTCCTGAATACCTTAGGTGGATTTTAGGTGGATTTTGCCATTTAGAGGCTGGTGTAAACGCAAAAGTTTTGGGTTCTTTGATCATGGGGCGGTCTACTCAGCACCTGGTATGAGGGCTGCCTATCACCTATCCCAAAGGGGAAAACATATCCTTGCCCAGGAGTTGGCGGGATTTGTAGAGAGGGCTTTAAACTAGATATGAAGGGGGAAGGGGATAAAAGCAGGCCCACTAGAAATGAGCCTGGGGGCGTGGCAATGGAATTAGAGGTGAGACAAGGGGCTCAGCTGAAGTGCTTCTACACCAATGCATGCAGCATGGGCAACAAACAAGAAGAATTGGAAGCCATTGTGCGGCAGGCTAACTATGACCTAGTTGCCATTATAGAAACATAGTGGGGCTGCTCCCATGACTGGAGTGCTGCAATGGCTGGCTACAAACTTCAGGAAGGATAGGTAAGGAAGGAGGGGTGACAGCGTGGCTCTCTATATTAGAGAGTGCTTTGATGCTATTGAGCTTGTGGCTGGGGATGATAAGGTTGAATCCCTATGGGTAAAGATCAGGGGAAGGGCTGACAAGGCAGACTTCCTGGTGGGCATCTGCTACAGGCCGTTGAACCAGGATGAAGAGACAGATGAGGAATTCTACAAGCAGCTGGCAGAAGCTGAGCAATTGCCAGCCCTTGTCCTCATGAGGGACTTCAACTTCCCTGACATATGCTGGGAATACAACACAGCTCAGAAGAAGCAGTCTAGGAGGTTTCTGGAATGTATGGAGGATAACTTTCTGATGCAGCTGGTGAGAGAGCCAGTGGGAGGAGCTGCCCCACTTGACCTGCTGTTCACGAACAGAAAAGGTCTGGTGGGAGATATGGAGGTCGGGGGCTGTCTTGGACAGGGTGACCATGAAATGGTAGAGTTCTCGATTCTCGGTTGAGCCAGGAGGGGGAACAGCAAAACTGCTACCTTGGACTTCCAGAGGGCGGGCTTTGAATTATTCAGAAGGCTACTGGGGGAATCTCCTGGGTTTCAGTCTTAGAGAGTAAAGGGATCCAAGATGGCTGGTCTCTCTTCAAGAAGGAAGTCTTAAGGGCACAGGAGCAGTCTGTCCCCCTGAGCTGCAAAATGAGCCGGTGGGGAAGAAGACCAGCGTGGATGAATAGGGAGCTATTCTTGAGCTCCAGTAGAAAAAGAGAATCTACTTCCTGTGGAAGAAGGGACGGGTGACTCAGAAAGAGTACAGAGAAGTTGTTAAGATGTATAGAGAGAAAATCATAAAGGCAAAAACCCAGCTTGAACTCAACCTGGCTGCTGGGGTAAAAAGGAACAAGAAACCCTTTTACAAACACACCAGCGGTAAGAGGAGGACTAAGGAGAATCAACATTCTTTACTGGATGAGGCAGGGGATGTGACCACTGAGGATAAGGAAAAGGCAGAGGTTCTGAATGCCTTTACATCTGTCTTTAAAGGTCACACCAGTTATCCTCAGGGTACTTCACTCTCTGACCTGGTAGTTTTAACTGGAGTGCGGACAAAACTCCCTGTGATTCAGGAGGATGCAGTCAGAGACCTACTACTCCAGCTGGACTGTCACAGGTCCATGGGGATAGATGGGATTCACCTGAGAGTGCTGAGGAAACTGGCGGAGGTGATAGCCAAGCCGCTCGCCGTTATCTATCAGTGCTCCTTGTTGACTGGTGAGGTCCCAGAAGATTGGAGGCTTGCCAGTGTGACTCCCATCTACAAGAAGGGTTGTAAGGAGGATCTGGGGAACTACATGTCTATTAGCCTGACCTCAGTGCCAGGGAAGGTTATGGAGCAGATTGCCTTGAGAGAAATCACACAGCATGTGCGGGACAACCTAGGGATCAGGCCTAGCCTGATGGCTAGGTTCATGAAGGGCAGGTCCTGCTTGACCAACCTGATCTCTTTCTATGATCTAGTGACCCATCTGGTGGACAAGGGAAAGGCTGTTGATATAGTCTACCTAGACTTCAGCAAGGCCTTTGACACTATCTCCCACAGCATTCTCCTGCAGAAGTTGGCAGCCTGTGGCTTGGACTGGTATGCTCTTGGCTGGGTAAGGAACTGGCTGAAGGGCTGGGCCCAGAGAGTGGTAGTGAATGGAGCTAAATCCAGCTGGTGACCTGTAACGAGTGGTGTTCCCCAGGGGTCGGTGCTGGGGCTTGTCCTCTTCAATATCTTTATTGATGACCTGGATGAGGGCACTGAGTGCACTCTCAGTAAGTTTGCAGATGACACCAAGTTGGCTGGAAGTGTCGATCTGCCTGGAGGTAGCGAGGCTCTAGAGAGGGATCTGGACAGGCTGGATAGGTGGGCTGAAACCAATGGGATGACGTTCAACAAGGCCAAATGCTGGGTCCTGCACTTTGATCTCAACAACCCCAGGTAAGTCTACAGGCTTGGGGCGGAGTGGCTGGAAGACTGTGTAGAGGAAATGGACCTGGGGGTATAGACTGATGCTCAGCTGAACATGAGCCAGCAGTGTGCCCAGGTGGCCAAGAAGGCCAATGGCATCCTGGCTTGCATCAGGAACGGTGTAGCCAGCAAGAACAGGGAAGTGATTGTCCTCCTGTACTCAGCTCTGGTGAGGCCGCACCTTGATTACTGTGTCCAGTTCTGGGCCTCACACTGCAAGAAAGATATTGAGGCCTTGGAGCAGGTTCAAAGAAGGGCAACAAAGCTGGTGCGGGGTCTGGAGTACAGGCCTTATGAGGAGTGGCTGAAGAAGCTGGGATTGTTCAGTCTGGAGAAGAGGAAGCTCAGGGGAGACCTTATTGCTCTCTATAACTACCTGAAGAGAGGTTGTAGTGAGCTGGGTGTCAGGCTCTTCTCTCGTGTAACTAGTGATAGAGCTAGAGGGAATGGCTTCAAGCTGCGCCAGGGGAGATTTAGGCTGGACATTAGAAAATTCTACTTTTCTGAGAGTGGTCAAGTACTGGAATAGGCTGCCCAGGGAGGTAGTGGAGTCACTGACCCTGGAGGTGTTCAAGGAACATTTGGACTTTGTGTTGAGGGACATGGTTTAGTCAGTACTATTGGTGACAGGTAGATGGTTGGACTGGATGATCTCGAAGGTCTTTTCCAACCTTGGCTATTCTGTGATTCTGTGATTCTGTGATTTGTTGTTGGTATTAATACAGGCAGGTATTGGTACAATGTCAGGAATTTCTTCAATTTCAAGAACATTTACAAAACTTAGCAAATGCTGTGAAACTTTCCAGGCTTTAGTGATCTGTTCTGCTAAGTTAGAAACACATCTGTTCAGATTCCGGGGAGTAATAATTTAGGAGGATCCAATCTAACACACTCTTTGCCTTTTAGCACATAGTTCTAATGCAGAAGTGTAACTTTCAATTCTTTATTTTATTTTATTTTTCTGACATTTTGCCGTCTTTTGTATTTGCAATAAATAAATAAATAACAGTAAAAATAATTATTTCTAAACTGATTATTTTTTAATTGATTGTTTCTAAAGTAAAATTTCTTTTGAATTTCCATTCATTCAGTTATTAAAGTAACTGTAGATACAAGATTATGAATGAGATAAAAAAAAGAAAAAAGTGGATAGTATGAAAGTAAAACTCTTATTTCATTCCAAAACATTTATTTTCTTTATAATCTGTTTTTAGATTTCTTGAGATTTTTTCTTTGATATTTCTCACCTTTTAAAAACTCTTCTCCTGATCAGGGACTCGTAAGATCCATGTTATATAAATGTGTATTCAGAAAGACAATTTAGAGATGTGATATTTGAAGGAGATGGAAATAAAGAAACGTCCAGTTTGTATAGTTACTGAGAAATATAACACATGGAACATTTGTAAAGGTATGCAAGAGAAATGTCTCTCCTGCTTTTAACAGTTCACTTTGTCTTAGAAAGCCTTGTAAAGGCATAACTAATATGCCAGCAATATGTAGCTTTGTGGTGAGCTACAAGTGATTTACTAGTCACTGACTCACATATTTAAGCTAATTCTTTTACCTATGAAGTCTGTCTTTCTCCCTAGATATGCAACATGTGTCCTTTCATATTTTGTCTATCCTTCCTTCTGAAGGAAGGTATGCATTAATGAATTTTGTTTTGTTGTACAAGGTACATCAAGTAATACAAAATATTGAGTAAGATCTCCTGTTTAAATATGTCAAATAACACTTTTTTCCCCTATTTTAAATTTTATGTCTTACTAAAAAATAAATTATTTAGTTAAAATAAAAGATACCATAATTCCTCTTGTCTATGATGATGACAATGATTACTGTTGTTTTTCTCATTATTATTATTTGTATAATAATAATATTGAGGAAAAATTAGATAGAAACTCATTAACTGGTATGAAAAATGTAAATGGGTGCTAGACAGATTGCTATACTTGATATTCTATAGTCCTAAATAACATGTGGATGTGGGTGTTTCTGCCTAAAAATATATATTTTTTTTCTTTCTACTTATTGCCATTGCCTTATTCTATGTACTAATTCCCATAGGTTGGAAAACAATGAAACAATGAAAAAAGCTTCATGCCATCTCAATAGCACTCTGTGCATGTGTCTACTCAGGTAGAAAATGAGGAAGCCATTTTTAAACTCTTTGTTAGAGGAAGTACCAAATTAAGTATTAGCGGTAGTAGGAACCAACTCATAGATGACGAAGAAATATTTATCTAAATGGTTTCTTAATAGCTGTATGAAACTATTCTTTTTCATCCTTTAGCAAACAGCAAAGGCATCAGATATTTTATATCTACCCTAGAAAGTCTGTTCAAGGCAAAAGCATCTTGTCTAATTTATTTTTCAACTGGGAAAAATAAGAAGGAGGGGATGGATGTGTACTGCTAGTAGTGTTACAAAATGCTTTTAAATTCATCAGGGAAACTATCTACAAAAATGGATTTTGAGGTTTTCTTGAACAAAAATTACTGCAGAAAAAGACTGTCCTTGTAGTGAACTACACTGTAACCTGTGTTTGGAGTTCGGTTTATGCCTATCTAGCTGTTCTCCTGGCAAATCCTTAAATGTTGCTGTCAGGGGAGTTTGTCCCTGTCCCCTGATCAGTCTGTGATCCTTTTTTGAAATATTATGTGTTGAAATTTCATACCATGTTCTGTGAGAATTCTTGAAAATAAAAAAGCCTGTAAAGTTCCGGGCATGCATTTTGGACAATTATGCACTTAGTATGCAGGCCATATTGTGTATTTTGGGTCCCTTGAATTGTTCCTTCAGTAGTAGATTATATCATCTGATGGGCAATTTATGTACATGTCTTGCTTGTCAAATCACTTCCCTTAACTGTGGATTGGGATGTGAGTAAGAAATAAATAATAGATGCAATGCCATTCACAATCTGTCATGACATGCTGATGCTCTCACTTAAGCCCTACTGATCCCTGTGTCTCTCCCTGACTCATAGCTTCTGTTTTGCTATCAAAATACTTCATTTAAATCAGGAAAAGAAGGAAACAGTAAATATCTTGCATAGTTCTGTGCTTCATCCATTTTGGTTGCTTGTTATATCTAAATTCTGCTGTAAAAGTTTACTATTTTGTTGGGTACAAGATATGGCATTCTCTTTTCAGAGGCACAGTACTCTCTATTGTGTTTCTGAAGATTTCTGTGCTATTTTGAGACATGTCCACATTATGGAAGCACTTACAGTTTCTAGTGTGGCCTTCAGGACATAAAAGATGCATTCTGTGACCTCTAGTACGCGTACGTAAAGATGCATGAGCTTTAATGTGAGTGAGCACTGTGTGAGAGATAAGTGAGCCACTCTTGCAGGAGATGCTCAGTGCAGCAGATTCTCAAAACAAAAACAAGTAGCTAAGGCAGTGGAAGAGAATAGGCACACAATTCTCCGGTACCT
Source organism: Chrysolophus pictus (assembly GCA_037305975.1). Taxonomy (NCBI): domain Eukaryota; kingdom Metazoa; phylum Chordata; class Aves; order Galliformes; family Phasianidae; genus Chrysolophus; species Chrysolophus pictus. Next base: position 33,798,060 of record CM074576.1, on the reverse strand, counting down.
TTTTCATCCATATTTTTTTTGACATGCAGATCAGGAGTCAAGTTGTGATTATTTAAAAGGAAGAGAAGGAAAAAATATAGGATGATTTTCCTATATTAGTTACCAAGCCTGATTTTTTTTTTCCAGTTTTTTTTTCTCTTAATGATTTGTTTATTTGTTTACTTATTTTCCAATAGAATCATCTGAAATAGGTCTACTATTCTGGCCCTACTGCACTAATATTTCATCAGTTTCACAAATCAATTCCACTGTTTCACTATCAAAAAAAAAAAAAAAAGATTTTGCATATGTGAGTAAAAATTCAAAATACGACTTTCCTGCCTTTTTGAGACATGGAGAAGATAGTAGGGTCAGGCTGTACATTTTCTCTGTATCTCCTGCAGTTCACCAGATTCTCTTCCCTTATTTAATATTAAGGATGCAATTCTGCTGTATCACTGAATTTTTACTGAAACCAAGTCTTTCGGGCATAACCTGAAGTAAGTAATTGAATCAGTCACTTTTTTTTTTCTTGTCTCTTTTTTCTTGTGGCAACTTCTTTGGCTTTTCAACATGCATGTGATCTTTCTCTCCATATGTTCTTTTTCTTCCATTTTCTTCTGGCTGCTCCACTACCTGCCATCCTGACCCATCCTCTTACCACCTACAGTCTACCACCTACAGCACAGAAGCTGCTTGCCACTCCTCTCAAAGAAAGAAAAATTCACCAGAAATTAATATCTCCTTGTTCTTACATTATAAATTCAGCATCACTTAAATTAACATTCATAATTATTTCTCCCCTGATATTTGTCCCTTGATCCCTTCTCTACAGTTTGTAGTCTGTCCCTGTGACTGTTTTGTTTGATCACAGGGAAACCTAAACTGAAAGCAAGCTTAGCTGAAGTTAATTTAAAAGCAAAGATATTCAGAAGCCCTCATGGGAAGCCTGAGACCTCACTGGATTCTGGCAATCCTGATTCTAGGTCCCACCCTCTGTACCGTTTCACACTGATTTGCACACAAAAGCTAACGGCAGAAATCACCCTGGCAGCAAAATAAACTTTGCAGTTTCCCTTTCACTATTCTAAATGAAAGTTCTGTTTTCCTTAGCCTGGAGTGTCTTTGGCTCCTCATTCAAGCTAGGAGACTCAAAACTATGCTTGAATAGTGGCACCTTTAGTGCAGGCTGCTTTGGGAACCAATAAACCAATTTCCCCTGCCCTTGATTGGTCTCCTGAGGAGCACAGCATGTTCCCAGCCATTTTCAGATGCCAGAACTGTCATGACAAAGGCAATTAATATGGTAACAAGAGAGTTAGCATCCAAAACACTGTTTCCTGAGGGGCTTGTCACATAAGCTGTGGAAAACATTAGAAACAGTTACAATCTGCATTTCTTTCCCCAAATGTAAATTTCCACAAACCTTTGTAATTGCCCACATCTTGAACACTTGCAGTGAGGCAAAGATCAAAAGCCTGATTGAGTCAGATGCAGAATATATTTGTCTTCATTTTAACTCAGACCAGTAAAGACTGCTCAGTTGAAAGAATAAAGGCAATGAAAAAAATCAAACTGGCAATGGAAAAACATGCTTTTCCAAATGAATATTGTATCTTTATATTACTGGGAGATGTGTAGCCAAACTATATGTTCTCATAGAGCTTGAATGTAATCAAGGATTATCTTAATACTGTATCATGGTGATTGTTGGCTTTTTTGTCAGATTGTGTTCTAAGTAAGTTGTTAAATACATTGTCCAGCTTCTCAGCTGTGTCCATACATAATGAACACAGGTGGTATGACATAAAAGATCTGATATTGTATTACAGTCCTGGGTCTGATTCCAGACCTAATTTTGTGAATCTAATTCCAAAGGGCCATTATGTTCAAAGGGTTCATGGTATCACAGCAGCATTCTGAACCACGCCACTATAATCTAATCAGCATTGCAAGAGAAGTGGCGTATTTCCATTTCATATTCCCTCTACACAAGAGAATCTTCATCTGCTTTGTTAAATTGACTTTATAGCCCATTTATGCTGCTTAAGCATCACAAAGAATAAAGCCAAGAATCTGGACCATTCCTGTGTCTAACTTAATTGCATACCCTAATGAAAACATAATATATAGATAATATTTATTTGCATGGTGTGGTAGAAAATAGATTTAACATTGGTCTCTGAGGCTTTTACAATTTGAATATTATATATATAAATATATATATATATATACACGACTTTAGCCCAAGAAGGGACTAATAACGTACGTATATGTTTATATGTAAATATAAATGTGTGTGTACGTATGCATTTAGCACTCCCTTCTTGGGCTAAAGTGGAACTATACTGGCCCCTTGGGTAAATCTATAATTATGAAATCTTACACCATTATGTGAAATTTTTCAAGTGTACCTGTAAATTATTCTATGAAAAAGACATTAAGTACACAGTGTCTTCTGATACTTTCTGACTGCCTGATTAATAATAATAATAGTAATGATAATGATGGTGGAATCCAGATAGTAATTCAATTTATGTAGCCACACTGTTGTTCTCTGATTCTGAAAATTATGGAAAATTCCATCCTGCCACCCACACCCAAAAGCTGCTAAGATGCTGTAGGTTCCTTACTTCCAGAGAAGGGATATGTTTTTCAAAATCTATTAGCAGAAAGGGAGATGGTAATGGAAAAGACTCAAAAAAATAAAGTGCCATTTCCTATTTTAATACTTGAAGTGAAAGCCCAAAATCAGCAAAGGAAATTGTTGATGCAAATTTTTGTGTCACTGAAATACTGATAATCCCATTCTGATATATACTGTCAATCATCTTTTTCCAAAAGTAGTTTGAGATTCTTCCTGATCAAACCACAAGATAGTGCTAATATCTTAGACATTATGAGATAGCAACCCTAGGTCTCGCTGTTACTGACACTTGTGTCACATCTCTGATTGTTGTCACCAGTTTAAAAGCCAGTATCCATTTCTTACAAATACAGAAGATGGGACTGTGTCCCACATCAGAACTACCTGAAAACAACAGCACCTCTTATTTACTGCACTTGCAGTTCGTGCTACATAGTCTGAATTCATTTGACTTTACTATGGTGTTTATACCATGGTGCTGAAAGATTTAGAATGCCTGTAAAAAATGAATAGGACAAGAATAAGTTATATCTAGATTATAGAACCCAGGTGTGCAAAATTCTGTTTCTGTAAGCACACTGTATACTGTCAATGTCATCACACATGCAAGTTTCATAGAAAGAAAGCGTGAGTCCATACCACAAAGAGGTGTTATGTTACTTTCTGTGACTTCAGAATCTGCATAGGAAATGGGGCAGGATGGGGGAGAATGCTGTGGTACACCTTGGAGAGTATAGCTACAGTCATAGATACCCCCAGAAGGTATTTATGCTCTGGTGGGGTTTAAATTGCCTTCTGGAATTTTCTGTCATCCAAGTATTAACCTGGTCCAGTGGTATATGCTTATCTTGTAGGTTCTAAACCTCTTTCCTTTCACTTTTCATTTCTAAATTTTAAAGTTATTTGTTATGTGTCCAAATCAGGAGCATTAATTTTTTGTTTGTATGCACATGATGACAGCAATCTATGACTTTCTTAACCAGTAATTAATGGATTTCAACTGGCTTATTCCTTTTATTTCTTTTCATTCAGTTAATTATGAGCAGAGCTCCTCCATTTCCATTATTTATTTACTTATTTATTTTTAAATCAGAGCTATGAATATATATGGCAGTTTTTCAAAACAGGAGGAGCAATATATTGTGATTTGATCTATTGTTATAGCTTTATCAGCACACCGTATCCTTAAAGTTCTAAAAATTCCCAAGTGGCAAATCAGCAAAGAACAGGCAATCTGTAGGAAACACAACAGTCTTCTGTTTCCTTTTGACCCAAACTCCATGACCCCTGTTTCTTTACCAGAACATTCAGGACTGCTGTGCCTAACTGTGGCCAATAATCTTCCATGCTGAGCAAGTTTTGATCAGACGCTGATTTGGAGTGCAGATAGTTAGCAAAACAGTTGCACATTCATCCCAATCTGAGGATCTACATATGTAAACCATTGTGCAATGGAATTAAGATGCATATACAAAGTTTTCCAAAGTGTAGTCAGCACAATAACTTAACTACTGGCATTCACTTTTAGTCAGAAGTTTGCCTTCTGTTTCTGTAACTGAAATTTGAGAAAAGCAGAACAAAATAGAGCAAAACTTACATTCTCACAGCTGCACAGGGCTATTTTACTTCAGCATGCATTCCATATGTTACCATTTTTTGCACTATATCTCAAGGAAAGATTTACCTCATCAAACATAAATGTCTAAAAGGAAGACATTTACATTTGACCTAGTCACTCTGGACTACTTTTATAGTCAATGATGAAAAGAAGACAGCCTGAGAGAGTGATTGATTCTATCCTGAAGTAGCTATCTGGAATAGATCAGATAAACTGCATCCTAAAACTGCTTATTTCTCCACATTGACTATAAAGGGAGTATGCAGTGATTAACTCAGATGTGCATGTCTGAAGTTAAGTGAGATGAATGGCATCCTAAGTGATTTGTGGAGTTTTCCTGACTAGTTTTTCTGTCATGAAAGGTTCTGTGTGCTTGGTTTCTGCCATCAGTCCAAAGAAATACCAAAATTAGAGACATCAAGATAAATGGATGCCAGGATGCATGTCAGACACAACAAAAATATTCCCCCCCCTTTTTTTTTTTCCTTTTTTATTTTTCTCTATGATGATGTTTTTGAAGCAGAAAAGATATTCATTACTTCTGAATACTCAATAAAACAATAAAAGTATTAAAATAACTACATCTAAAATAGCATTGCCCCAGTAAAAATAACTTTAACTTATTATCCAAAAAGAGGAAAATATGCATGACAAAATGCATTATTTCTAATATAATGTATTAATGCATTGATTTACTTCCTTATTATAAATTCAGGTGGAGTCAGGGAAAAAAAAAAAAAAGAGTAAAACTTCTAAAGCACTATAGATTTTCATCATAATATGATGAAGTCTACATGTTAGGTTAATATAATAATAATAACAATAATAATAATAATAAATAAAAATGGAAACTTGTTATTAGTACAGGTTACCTGGATGTATTCTTTGTTGCTTGTAGACAATCAGAAAATATTAAATATTTCTGATTTTGTTAATGAATTGGTATTTGGTAAACACAGCAAATGCGTTCTCTTTGTGAAGAGCTGCTGAGGAAAATCACTGTGAGCTAAGTTACATAATAGTTAAATCTGCTTTATGGGTAGAAGTGAAGCTCTGATAAAAAAAATGCCAAACCCATCAAAGCTTCAGAACTTTTTAAAGATGTTAATGCTTAACTGTATTAGAATGCAGGCTGACATTTATTTGCATCATTTTAGAAGCTGATTTGACTGATGAGAGCAAATATAAGATTAGAGTATTCAAAGACTGTGATAAAATGTAGTTATACTATACAGTATTGAACCTTACATTCTTACCCTAAATACTTCTAACTTTGGAATGATGCATGACTATTAGAAATTTAGAATTAAAAACCTAGACATGCAGAGTCAGGCACAACAGCTCAAGAGTGAGGGAGAAAGAATTGGGAACCAGACATAATAAATCATGTACTATATTTACTTTGCAGAACGTAGGTACAGGATTGATGGTCCTCCAATGCTGTTGCACACACTGCTGACACATTAACTGATGCTGTGGCTTTGCTGGCTCATATTCAGAATGAGTGACTCGCTGCCATTGGCTAAAGAAAAACCTGTAGAAAATACCTCTGCATATTAGATTGCTGCGACTTCATGCACAATGCAAATTACTTTTAACCTTGGGAAAAAGCAAAGATGTAGTGTTCTGGGAAGATGTCAAAGACCATGTCTGTGCATGATGTAGTACTATCTGCAGGCAGAGCATGTGCACGGTGAGGCACTTCAGTTACTGATACTCTGTCTAGACACCCTTACAATGTAACAAAGCAGGAACACTGCAGATTTTTGAAGATGAAACTTAAGGGTTCTGCAAACCTTAAACCCATGTCTGATTCATTGTTACATCTCAACAGGCTGGTACTGAAAAGCCAAGGCTCCTTTTCCTTTCACAGTGTCACAGAAAAGATCAAACTTCTCTAGAAGAATACCCGAAGGTCACCAGAATTTATTTTTCCAGAGAAGAAAGATTGCAGCTTATAAGGAAATTGTATTTCATGGAGAAAAGTTTATTTTCCCTGGAAAAGGGCAGAAAATTGTAACTTGGAGACATTACTAGGGTTATTTGGAGAGTAGTATATGTTATACGAATGCTTGTGCAGTGACAGAGTCGTTGCTGTAGTTATGTCAAATAATAATTCTGTGGGGGGGAATAAAAAGTGACTTAAAATTATTAATGATTAGTCCCATATCAGACCAATTCTAGAACATTTTGTTTGCTTTGGACAACACCTGATAAAAGCAGAAGCACTAAGATAGAGCTGTCCAGATTTCAAGTATATATTTTTCTGACTTTTCCAGTTTGAGCTGTTTAAATGATGTGTGGAATACATTTGCATGGTGGGGAAAATCGGATGAACTTGTTTTAGCCAGCAGCCTATAATTTGTCATTTCATGGATGTTAAGGCAATTACACCCTCCAAATTGCTAGACACCAAAACTGGCCATAATACAATGGTGAAACATCTCTCTGAAAAAGATTGTAGATTTCTAACTTTGCACCATAATACATGAAGCATTGTTAAGCACTCTACGTCAGTATCATTAAGTGTAGTGCAGTACAGCTGATTTTGGTGAAAGCAGAAAATTCAGTAATAAAATATAAGCTATATTTTGGTAATTTAAAGTTGATCTTTCTGAAAGACAAAGGGAAGAATATTTAAAAGCATGAAATTTGTATGGTGTAAAACCCAGACAATATTTTAATAAGGAAAAAAATGCAGATTTCATTGATCTTTCCTGGTTAAATGAAAGATGTGCAAAACAGTTGTACCTCAGATCAGAAAGTACGCAATGGTACCTAGCAATTCAGGCTTTCTGAATTTATTTCTCACTGGAGCAGTCAATTCAAGAAAGCAGTGTTTTCAAGCTGTTAAGATCTAACAATGGCTTATTCTTATTCAAGTCTTTTTATGAAAATCTTGGGAAAATGTTTTTTGTAAGTGTTGAAGTACACTTCAAAAACTTGATTATTGCAGAGACTGATAGTTACTTTACATATACCTGACACAAATGATGCTGCATAGTATCCAATTTGCTCCTCTGATAACTGATGTTTTACCATAACCAGTTCCAATGCAAAGTGTCACTGCAAGTCTTGTAGCTTATGAGTCATTTCAGTTATTTAAGAGACTGTTTTGTGATCTCAGAGGCAAAGATGCATGTCCTCTAGTCTCTTATCTTCTTACTACATATTTTCACTCTTTCAGAAATAAACAAAAAAGAAGAGCTATTACTGCATGCTTTAGGAGGGGAAAAAAGTTCATATTTAGCAGTAATAGGTAAGATATAGTTACTGCTAAGAATTGTTTCCTTCATTAATTTCAAATAATAAGATATGCATGATTGTACTGTTATGATTCAGGGTTTCCAGGTACCTGGCACTACCTCCTGTACTTGTTCGTTTTCTTAGACAGTAGGTAGATATTTGTCTCCAAACCTCTGTAGGTAGATTTGTATCCTATGTTGGTTTTAGTCCTTAGGAATGCATTTTCATAAGATGGTTTTCCCTGGGCAGGTGTTATCTCAGTCATGTCAAAGATGAAGATACTCTAATGATTTAGAGATGACATAATTGCACGTTCAAGAAAAGGTTTTTTTTTTTTTTTTTTTTTTTTTTAATGATTTATTAATTTTGTATATTATGACTTATGCTTAAGCAAGAGATAAGTATGCATTTTGTTGTACATTGGTCTTTTAAAATAGGTAAACTAGTTACATTATATTCAAGGACCATGTCCTGAAAACCCAGAAGCAGTGCATCCTGAGAAAGAGGAAGGCAGGCAAAGGAGGCCTCTGTGGATCAACAAGTTGCTCTGGAACTTACTTTGGTGCAAAAACAAAGTCTATAGCGAGTGGAAGCAGGAATGGGTTACCTGGGAGGACTACAAAGATGTTGTCCAAACAACAAGATCTGGTTAAGAGATCTAAAACCCAGGTTAGGATAGTTAAAATCTAGCCAGGGACACAGAGAAGAAAATCTATAGGAATGTCAGCATTAAAAGTAAGTCCAGGGAAGAAGTAGGCCTTCTTTGGAAGAAAACTGGAGACCTGGTTACAAGGGATATAAAAAAAGTTTAGGTGCTGCATGACTTCTTTGCCTCAGACTTCACTCATAAGGACTCTAGTTGCACCACTCAAGTTGCAGAAAGCAAAGATAAGAACTGGGAGAAAGAAGATCTGCCCATTATAAGTAAAGATTAGGTCTGAGACCATCTTGTGAACCTGAAGTTTCAGGAATCCATAGAACGTAATGAGATCCATGAGTTGTGAGGAAACTGGTGGATGAATTTGTCAGGCTGCTATCCATCACGTTTGAAAGGTCATGGCTGTCTCATGAAGTTTCCACTGATTGAAAAATGGGAAACAGAGCCCCCATTTTTAAGAAGGGAAAAAAAGAAGATTCAGGGAACTAAAAGTCAGTCAGTCTCACCTCTGTGCCTGGTAAGAGCATGAAATAGATCATCCTGAAGGTCCTACAAAGGCACATGGAAAACAAAGATAAGCTGATTTGTGGTAACCAGCATGTCTTCACCAAGGGCAAGTCATGCCTGACAAACTTTGTGGCCTTTTGTCATGTACTTACAGAGTCAGTGGATAAAAGAAAAGCAACTTATATCATCTACCTGGACTTGTGCAAAGCATTTAATACTGTCCTGTATGACATCCTGGCAGCCAAATTGGAGAAAAAAGGATTTGATGGGCAGACCACTCACTGGATAAGGAATTGGCTGAACGGTCACACTCAGAGCGTTGCAGTCAATGGTTCAGTGTCCAAGTGTAAACCAATCACAAATAGCATTCCTCAGGGATTGGTGCTGGGTCCAGTGTTATTTAACATTTATGTAGTCAACGTGAACAATGGGATTGATTACATTCCCAGCAAGTCTACAGTTTACACCAATCTGAGTGGTGCAGTTGACATTTTAGAGGAAAAGGATGACAATCAGAGTAACCTGGACAGGCTTGGGAGGTGGGTCCATGCCAAACTCATGAAGTTCAGTAAGGTAAAATGCAAGGTCCTGCACCTGGGTCATGACAATCCCAGGCATAAATACAGGTGGGCAGAGAATGGCTTGAAAGCAGCTCTGAGAAGGATTTAGAAGTGTTGATTGATTAAAGACTCAACATGAGCTGGCAGTGTGTGCTCATAGCCCAGAGGGCCAACTGTATCCTCGGTTGCATAAAGAGAAGTGTGATCAGCAGGTCAAAGGAGGTGATTCTGTCTCTCTACTGTTCTCTCATGAAACCTCACCTGAAGTACTGCATCCAGTTCTGGAGCTCCCAAAACAAAAAGAACATGGAACTGTTGGAGTGGGTCCAGAGGAGGGCCACGAAGATGAACAGAGGGTGGGAGAACCTTCCATATAGGAACAGGCAGGGACAACAAGGGCTCTTCAGCCTGGAGAACAGAAGGTTCTCGGTATACCTTATATCTGCCTTCCAGTATCTGAGGGGTTCCTACAGAACAGATGTGGAGGGACTTTTTATAGGGACATGTAGTGATATTAGGAGGGGAAATGGTTTTAAACTGGAAGATGTAGATTTAGACTAGATATTAGGGAGAAATTCTGTACTGTGAGAGTGATAAGACACTGGAACAGGTTGCCCAGAGAGGCTGTGGATTCCCCCTCCCTGGAGACGTCCAAGGTCAGTCTGGATGAGGCTTTGAGCAACCTTCTTGCAACAATTTTCCCTAACCTTCAGGAAGATTTTTAGCATATTAATAATGAAAATAAGTTTATCTTTGAATTTTGGAGTGCTCCTCATAAGTTAATACTATTAACTCTTTGAAGTTCTCTATTACCCTGCTGTCTCTTATAATATTCCTATGGGCAATGTAAAGAATAGAGTCTGAATGAAACTTCCGTAATGTGACCATAAAATGCTTAGAAAATCTCATCGAAAAAAAGATTATTGCTGTCCAACATTCAGCACTGAACAGAAGCACCTCTGATAGGCTCTTGGGGCTTTATGCCATGTCTATTAATAGATGCTGATAAAGTATTGGCATATGTTGCCCAGGAAGGTCTTGGTTAAAAGCATGAAAGACTGGGTTACAAATCTGTCAAGAAGGTTATGAGTATACTGATCTTGCAACAGAACAGATGGATAGATTATATGAAGCTTCAGGGTCTACTACTGCCAAATTTTCTAGGATTCTCAGAATCACAGAATGGCCAGAGTTGGAAGGGATCTCAAGGATCATGAATCTTCAACCCCCCTGCCACAGACAGGGACACCAACCTCCCCATTTGATACTAGACCAGGCTGCCCAGGGCCCCAACTAATCTGGCCTTGAACACCTCCAGGGATGGGGCATCCACAACCTCTCTGGGCAGCCTGTTCCAGTACCTCACCACTCTCTCTGTAAAGAACTTCCCCTTGACATCCAACCTAAATCTTCCCTCCTTCAACTTAAAACCATTTCCCCTTGTCCTGCTGTTATCTATCCTGTCAAAGAGTTGATCCCGTTCCTGTTTGTAGGCTCCCTTTAATACTGAAAGGCTGCAATGAGGTCACCCCACAGCCTTCTTTTCTCCAGGCTGAACAAGTCCAGCTCCCTCAGCCTGTCTTTGTAGGGGAGGTGCTCCAGTCCCCTGATCATCTCTGTGGCTCTCCTCTGAACCCTTTCCAACAACTCTCTGTCTTTCTTGTCCTGGGGGCTCCAGACCTGGACACAGTACTCCAAATGGGGCCTCACAAGAGCAGTGTAGAGGGGTAGACCTCCCTGTCCCTGTCCCTGCTAGCCACCCCTCTTCTATTGGAGCCCAGGATACCATTTGCTTTCTGCGCTGCAAGAGCATACTGCTGGCTCATGTTAAGCTTTTCATCCATTAGGACCCCCAGGTCCTTCTCTGCAGGACTGTTCTCAAGGACCGCTCCTTCCAGTCTGTATGGATGCCTGGGAAAAGTTTATTTTATAAGTAGTGATCATGTAAGAGAGATGCACTGTGTTAGAATACAAATCACTTTCCTGTTAGCTATTTGCTTTTAACGAAAAGGTCATAATTTGAAAGGCAGGTAAACATTTTTGTTTATTTTGCTGTTTGCTTTGAAGTATATAGTAATGTAAAACAAGTTCCTGGTTCTGGAGGCTAATTGCTACAGTTGGGAGTTGTTCATGCACAGCCTGGCATGATTTTTACAAGTGGTTGTTCCAAAGCCTCATCGTCATAGAATAATGGGTCTTGTAAAGGACTATATATTTTTCCACATACACTGACATAAACCAGAGTGTTTTGTGTGGCAGAAACACAGCAGCACAGCACAGAAGATCAGTGCCATTGTATATTTAAAATACGTATATATTTATTTAATATAGCACTGCCATACTCCTTTTTTGAAATGTTTTGGCTACAGTTCTTCTGAATGATCATTGTCTTTAGTTCTTTTTACTAGTTATACACAAATATACAAGAAATAGAAATTATAGAGTATGTGATAGAATAGAGAGACTATACACAACATATATAGGTGGCAGATGAGGTTAAGTTTGTGAGTGTTCCTCTTAAGAAAAGGGTTGGACTGGGCACAAGGTGGTTCCTACTGAAGAAAGTCATATCTGTCCCTGTTGTCTTACATTATTCTGCAATCAAAGCTGGAGATTCACTGGACCATCAATTCTTGTGCAACCTGCTGCCATTCTCCTGACATAACCCTGGCATAAGAGATACTGTTGGACTGCTCAGAGCTACAGCTGCTGATTCATGTGAAAAATCAGAAAGAGCTAAATGAACTTCCTGCTACTTTGTTCTCCTTCTTTCAATACAAAATAGTTGGTTTATCTGATCTTTATTCTTTCAAGAATTTTTTTCTCCTTTCATATATATATATTTAATCTTGCAATTGTATAAACTGTTACCTTCTGAAATTATGTATGTATGTATGTATGTATGTATGTATGTATGTATGTATTTATTTATTTATTTATTTATTTATTGTCCCACCAAGGGTCAAAACAACATACCAATGTGATACCGTAAGTAAAGTGTTTTCTTAAACTGCATCTTTTTCTTAAACTGCATTTTTTTTTCTATGTCATTTTAACATCTAACAAAATGCCAATCTTCTTTCCTTTTTTATCACAACGGGAGTTTTGATACATGTCTTAGAAATTAAGTTTCCAGCACAAGACTGCCATTCATAACAGTTGCCTTTGACCATTCTCACTTGTCTCCAGTACTTCAGAATCCCTAGTGTCCTGATCTTATTGACTGAATGACTTTAGTCCTTCATGTCCTCTAGTATTAAAAATTGTTAAAAATCTGCTGCCAAGTGAAAAACACACTGTTTTTCTGACAGTATTTTACAAGAAATTGGTTCAAGACAAAATAGGACAAATATAATTTGGAGATTGTTTCTGTGTATGTTTCTGAAATCAGTTGATTTTATGCTATTAAAAACAATATATTTTTACTATCAGCCTTCATATTTAAAAAATGACTGTGTCTTATCAACTCAGGGTAAAAAAAATAGAAAAAGGAAAAAATGAAATAAAGTGAAAGCAAAGAATGCAAAGGCGAAAGTGAGGGCAAAGACTACTGCAAAGGAGAGGAAAAAGGAGATGAAGGAGAAAGAAAAAAAGTAAAGGGAAAAAGATAAAGTGGAAGCAGAAGAAAAGAAAAAGAAAATAGAAAAAGTAGAAGGAAGAAGGAAGAAGGAAGAAGGAAGAAGGAAGAAGGAAGAAGCAAGAGGAAGAGGAAGAGAAAAAAAGAAAGAGAAAAAGAAAGAGAAAAAGAAAGAAAGAGAAAAAGAAAGAGAAAAAGAAAGAGAAAGAAAAAAAAGAAAAAGAAAGAAAAAGAAAAAGAAAAAGAAAAAGAAAAAGAAAAAGAAAAAGAAAAAGAAAAAGAAAAAGAAAAAGAAAAAGAAAAAGAAAAAGAAAAAGAAAAAGAAAAAGAAAAAGAAAAAGGAAAAGGAAAAGAAAAAGAAAAAGAAAAAGAAAAAGAAAAAAGGGGAAAAGGGGAAAAGTGAAGAAGAGAAGGTGAAAGGGGAAAAGTGAAGGAGAAAGAGAAGGAGGAAGAGAAAAGGTGGAAAAAAAGTAAGAGAATGACAAAGACAAAAAAAGAGAAAGAATTGTTTTCTTTTTCCCTTTTTATGAATTAACTTGCATGCCTGCAACGTTCTTAAAAAGTGTTTATATATGTTTATTTCCTTCTTCAAGCAGAGGAAAGATCAATAGGCAGACTGTACATACAGTCTGAAGTACATCCATGACTGAATTCAGTTAAATTACTACCTCTCAGCTGCATCATCACAGTCTTTTATTGGTTGTCTTTCTATTGCTTCACCTATGTGTCTGCTTTCTAAATCTCCAGTTTACATTCCTGGTTGCATTAATGTCAAACAGATATCTAACAGATATTTGTTCCAAATTGACAATGTATATATGTATATGCATATGCATATGTATGTGTATACGTATATGCGTATTTTTTCCTATGTGGAAAAACAACAACAAAACAAAGTGAATTTTCTGAGAAGTAACAAGTCCAGAGTCTGAAGTGTTTTATCAAAGATTAACAAGCTAGTAACAGAGCTGGAAATGAGACCCAATGCTCTTCTTATTCCCATCAAAACCCAGTAAATCCCACTCTATCACCTTTCACTTCGTATTAGCAGATGATTTCAGAGGTACTAATGTATCCAGTCTGAGGTGTCGATACAATCTCCAATGGCTGTGTAGCAATAAGGTAGTCTTATTGCCTTTGGTCTTCGTAGTAAGCTTAAAATTCCAGTTTAAACCTGGTTGGAACTATTTACAATATTGTAATTTACCATCAATAAATTAAAACCAATAAAGAGAATTTAGTTTTTACTCAGGTAAAGTGAAACTGTGGAATTCTCTGTTTTAGACTGTCAAAGTAGTTATGGAAGCAGAACTTTAAAAGCCTGTTTTAGTTTTATAGCATCTGAAACTTATGTAGTTATCTAAGTTAATATTTAAAGTCAACTCAATTTCCTGTCATGGGACTTATGTGTCAGGAAAGGTTTTCCATTTGCAAGTTCTGTGCTGCCTAATTGGCTAGATATGTTGCAGAACATTTTCACAACTTTGTGCTTAAGCTGATATAAAAAAAAAAAATAAAAAAATTGATAATTGTCTGAGACAGAGGCTCACTTTTTCCCAATTTACTTTTTGTTAATGGACTCATGCTCTGCTGTATTATGAAGATCAACACACACACACACAAATTAGCTATAGAACTCCTTAGTGTAAGAAACTTGTATTCACAGAGAACTATGATTTATCATGGTCTGCTCTCTTACTTTCTTAAGAACTACCTGTTAAATAAATTATTTATTAAGTATTGAAAAAGCGTGGTACCTGAAACACAACGTTATGGTCTGCTCTTGTGGAGGAAAATGTTGAACATTCATATGTCAGGAACAAAGAACACACTAAAGTAGCTCCTACACAAAGTAGATCCAAAGAGCTGCCAAGTAGACTAGTAAAGTTTTATACTATCTTTTCTAAGAACTGGGAAGCTCATTTTTTCCTTGTCAACATATTTATTTTGGCACTAAATTGGATAAGAGAGAAAAAGAGAGAGTGAAAGCAAATCCTCAAAGTCTTTGGCTGAAAATTAAGCTGAAAAAAATGTTTTTTAAAAGTTTTCATGGTTTAAAGAGAAAAGAATTGGGATGCTGGACAGTTTCACAGTGGTGCCTCTTTTTTTTTTTTTTTTTTTTTTTTTTTTAAATTTCAGCTCATTAAATGTTTTCTTGAGATAATTGAAGTGTTTGTGCTCAAAATAATTGGTGTCACTGAAAATAAAGGATTTAACCTTGGCAATAGTTTGAATCTGTCTGCTCCAATTCATTTCTCCAAAGACATGAGAAATCACGTTTTTTGTATCTCTGAAGATGGCTAAAAATTAGTTTAAACATTCAGCATACAAGGTTAGTTGTCAGACATGAGAGATTTTACTTTCCAAAGTTAAACACTCTCCTCTCCTCTCCTCTCCTCTCCTCTCCTCTCCTCTCCTCTCCTCTCCTCTCCTCTCCTCTCCTCTCCTCTCCTCTCCTCTCCTCTCCTCTCCTCTCCTCTCCTCTCCTCTCCTCTCCTCTCCTCTCCTCTCCTCTCCACTCCACTCCACTCCACTCCACTCCACTCCACTCCACTCCACTCCACTTCACCCCTCTCAAGATCAGCAGTGAGGAAAAGTATACTTCATTTATGTGAGAGAGGGATTATTTACATAATATTTTCTGATTTCGATGTGTGTCCAAGAGAAAGAATATTCTGATTCATCTTCTTTTACTTCCTGATGGTGACTCAAATATCATCAAAATTTATAGCACTTTTTTATACAGCATTGTCCAAATTCCAAAAATTGAAGAATGGTCTTATTTCCCACTTCTGATACTATTACTGAAATACTGAAGAAAGAAAGTTAAAAATGCACTAGGTATTAATTAGAAGTTTATTGGAAGAATATTCAATGGAATCATATTTCATGCACGAAATCTGTTCTCTACACATTGTTCTACAGATTCTTATGCCTTTTGTACAGAATTCAAATTTAAATTCAAAACAGCTGATGATCCGATCTTATCTTTGCTCTTTTTTGAAGTCACGTGCTTGTATGTTATTTTGTTACGGAGAATTCATATAATTTGGGAGTTGGAAATAAGATATTGAGAAGAAAGGCAAGGAGAAGAATAAAAGAAGGGACAGAAAGAAAGAGAAAGCATTAGAAAGAGGCAGACAGGCAAGCAAGGAGGAAGGAAAGAAAGAAGGAAGGGAGGGGGGAACATTTTTCAGAATATAACACTTCATATGAAGAAAATGTTTGTATGATTTCCTACACAGAGGATTGGAAATCTCAAACATAAGAGTTTCTTCATTAAAACTATATATCTATCTCCACATGAAGGCACATGTATGTTGTTGTAGGACCAAGGATTACAGTTTGTTCTAGAAAATCTACTGTAAGTAAAAACATACACATGAAAGGAAATAGATTTGAGTTATATTGGAGGTTAAAAGAGTCATGCATTCAATATAGACATACAGATTAAAAAAAAAAAAAAAAAAAAGTGGAAAATACTTGTTAGGCTTCATTTACCCTAAGAATTCATGATATCAAGTCAGCCTCATTAAAGTCAGGCAGTAGAACAGAAGTAAGATGATATGTTGATATGTCACCATTCTTTCAAAAACAAGCTGACTCAAGTCAAATAAAGCAGGCAGAATTGCATTATTTAAGAGGAAAGAATTATCCACTTTATTGCTTAGAATAATATATATTGAAAAAAGTCTTTTAAATATTGTATATCTGTAAAGCTCATTCTCATTAATTTCAAACAATGTCAGATACTCCTCTTAAAACTTATACAGTTCATATTCATACCCATATTTTTATACGCATGTGTATGCATGCATATGTGTGTGCATGCACAAAATTACACAGTAATCCATCCCACCTTTATGCTTTTTTAGGAGTTAGTTAGTCTTATAATACTCCTATTATTGTTAAGGGTCATTTTTTCTTTTTTTCTTTTTTTTTTTTTTTTTTTAAATAAAACAAAACAAAACAACACTTTATAAAATGTAGTATGTAAGGATTCATTTCTTCTTTTCTGCTAGGGGCATTCAATTTTCCCTCACAACCACATCTTTAAGTGCTTTAGATGATAGAATAATGGGAAAAGAAAACATTCTTTTTCTCTTCTGCAGAAATGGATTCATACTCATGGGACATTCCAATTTTAATGCTAGAGAACTAAGTCCTTGTATGTACTACAGATGTAATCTCACCAACAACAGTACTAAGTGCCTTACCAGATAAGCTTAATTGTGCAGAGGAATGATCAGCTTTAGGGATAAGAGGGTTCCTTAACCTCAGTGGCTTGTTTTGAAACCAGGATTTTGGTATCATCAAAATACAATATCAAATCAGAAAAAAAAAATGGCTGGTTTTCTATGTCTCCCCATAAATAATTAATTGATTTCTTTGATATACTCTACTCACTAATTATCTGAATTGTTTAAAAAATCAGTTGCATGTGCTATTACTTTGTTGATTCATTATAAATTTACAGTATAATAAATTTATTCATTTTCCATGGAGCTTGCTTTTATGTTTTCATTTGTTTCTTACTGCAAGTATATTTTAAGTCTAGTTGGCTTTTATCAAAATATATGAATAAGAATTTCACAGACTGAGGGAGTTGTACTTGTTCAACCTTGAGAAGAGAAGGCTCCAAGGAGACTTCACTGAGGCCTTCCAGTATTTAGAGGGAGCTTAAAAACTGGAGGGAGAGAATCTTTTGTCATGGTTAGATAATGGTAGAACAAGGGGGAAATGCTTTAAACAAAAGAGATTGAGATTAGATGTTGAGGAAATGTTTCACTGAGAGGTTGGTGAGGCATTGGAACAGGCTACCCAGAGAAGTTGTGGATGCTCAATCCCTGGTGGTGTTCAAGGCCAGATTAAATGGGGCCCTGGGCAACTGATCTAGTGCTTGATGTAGTGGTTGGCTACCATGCCTGTGGCAGGAGAATTGGAATTAGATGATCTTGTTATTCCCTTCCAACCCAACCCATTCTATGATTTCATAATTCCATTATTCTGTGTTTGATTTTAAGAATCTTTAATCATACACCAAAATGAAGCTGTTTTTTAATTATTTATTTTCTTAAAGCCTCTTTCTTTGATCTTTTTTTCTTCAATCAACTACAAAACTGAGATGACTGTATAGCAGCAAATGAGTAGTGAAGGAGCTAAGACTGATATCAAGATATTCACATTTCAGTTAATTAACAGCAGTTAGTTAGTTAGACCAGAAGAAATTAACATTAACAATAATTTCAAACAAAATACTCAAATGGATCTTCATGATCAGTTTTGTGAAAGTGCTGATCTGTTGCAGGACATGGTAGCTGATACTTGTAACATCCCTAGACCATGACTAAAAATAGAATTGTGAATAAAAATTTCTGCTTACATTACAAGAACAAAAGTTCTGTTATGGTCTAAGTACTGCATTAGGCCTAACTAATGATCAGTGCTAAAAACATGGAACTGATCTCTTCACTCTTTCATTTCCCTAGAGTATGCACACTGCAAATTTGTCTCAGTCAAAGCAGATCACGTGCAAAGAAATCTTCTGTGTATTCTGCTGTTCTCCCAGTGTCTTCTATTTGCATAACCATTAGAGTGAAGGCCTTGTTTAGGCTGACAATCAGGTTCCCAAGACCTTGATAGGACTAATAATTCTGCCTTGCTGAAACAGATAATGAACAAAGATCTGTCTCAGACTGGAGGAGCAAAAAGAACTGATAGCAAAAATCTGGCTCAAGAATTGAGAATCAGATGAACACAAACTAAATACTATGAATGTGAGTCAGTCATCTTGTCTCATTAATAGTGAGCAGTCCAAGAGCACCCTGAGCTACACCACAATCATCTGCAGAACAGGATTTCCCCTTGAGTAGAGATGCCTCTTGAAGTTATCCCTGCACAGAAGTTCTTTATGCCTTGACATCAAGATACAGATCATCAGTAAGTAATTAATAGCTTTAACATCTGTTAAATTAGCTAAGATTACATCTTACCTTGACTGTGCACATATAATTGCTCAGACATAAAGTTTTTACTAAGACTGGGAATAGAGTGCACCCATCTGTACCTAGTCCCCTCTGAGAAGGAATTTGGAAAGCAAGGGAAAAGCAAGCACTCTGAACCCCGTGACTCAGTGGGAGGATCTTCAGGATCAATGTCTTTAAATCCACTGTCTGTGCAGTAATTAATCAAGTGTACCTTGCCATTTTGAGTCTTGTAAAGTTCCTGCCTTGTTCATAATAAAACTTCATTAAATTACTATATTCTATCAATATATTCCTGTTTCTCTGAAAAGTCGTATCCATCTGCAACACAGGGTAAGCCTGAACTCAAATTGGAAAGCAATGGCATTCACAAAAATTGAAATAAATATAATTTCTTGATTTTTTTTTTTTTTTACAGGGTTGAGTCATGATTACAATTTAGAAACTGGAGAATGTATTAAAAATGCATTTTGCTGTCTTAAACTGACACAATGCAAAGAAGAATAAGAAAAGTTTCTATGAGTATATCAGCTAGAAAAGTAAAGTCCAGGAGGGCATACCCTCTCTAGTGAACAATACAGGTAGGCTAGTAACAACAGACAAGGAGAAGGCTGAGGTACTTAGCAGCTATTTTGCCTCAGCTCTTCACTGCTTGCAATATCATTCCAGAGAGGGGTGGTCAATGTCTCAATGTCTGGATGGAGATCAGCGACAAGTGGTGTCCCCCATTAGTCAGTACTGGGTCAGATACACTTCAAAATCTTCATTAGTGACATTGACAGTGGGATTGAATGCACTCTCAGCAGGTTTGTGGATGTCACTAAGCTGTTGGTATGGTTGACACACTCAAAGGATACCATTCAGAAAGACCTCATAAGGTTCAACAAATCCAAGTACAAGGTCTTGCGCCTGTATGATGGCAACAACAACTATCAGTACAAGTCAGGGGGTGAAAGGGTAGAGCATAGCCCTGCCAAAAATGGCTTGGAGGTACTCATGGATGGTAAGGTGAATATGAGCCAACAATGTTCCCTTACAGCCCAGAAAGACAACCATATCCCAGTCTGCATTAAAAGAAGTGCAGTCAGGGGAGGTGATCCTGCTCTCTACTCTTTGCTGGTGAGACCTCACCTGGAGTACTGCAACCAGAAAGGCAGAGAGAGCTGGAGCTCTTCAGCTTGGAGTTGGACTCGATGATCAGATGGATATGATGATCTTGAAGGTCTTTTCCAACCTGAGCAATTCTATGATTCTATGATTTGGAGAAAAGAAGGCTCTGGGCAGATTCACTAGCAATCTTTCAATATCTGAAGGAGGGCTGTAAGAAAGAAAGGGGACAGACTCTTTAGCAGAGTCTGTTGTGATACGAAAAAGGGAAATGGATTCAAACTAAAAGAAGGGAGATTTACATTGGATGTAAGCAGGAACTGTTTCACAATGATGTGCTAAGGCGCTGGAACAGGTTGCCCAGAGAGAAGGCAGATGCCTGGTCCTTGGAGACATTCAAGGTCACACTAGACAAGGCTCTGAGCAACTTGATCTAACTGTTGATATCCCTGTTCATTGCAGTGGAGTTAGACTAGATGATCTTTAGGAATTCCTTCCAACAATTCTATGATTATTTTATGAATACTTTGTTTTCAAACTAAAAACATCTCCAACTGGGAGAGACTGAGAGACTTGGAGCTCTTTAGCCGGGAGAAGAGAAGGCTCCCAGGGGATCTTATAGCAGCCTTCCAGTACTTGAAGGGGTGTCTCGCTCCAATTTATAGGAGAGAGATGAGGTTCTTTTAATATCTGTATACCCGGTGTGAGATTAAGACACAACAGTTCATATGTTAGTCCAACCAGTTTATTATAAATCCTAATTAGGGAGATGGGGAAGGGAAGGAGGGCGATAGAAAAGATAGGAAAGAAGCAAGAATGCTGTAAAGCGGGGATAGTCACCACCAGGATCCAGCAGCGGTCCCGTTGCACGCCGTTTCAAAGGTCCGAGGGGGAAGCAGCAGGACTCAGGTAGCAGGCCCAGGTGAGTCCGTCAGTATGCAGGAATTCCGTAGTGAGGAATCTGATGGCAGACACCTTGGTTCTTCTTCAGCATCGTGGTAGAGTGCAGAGCAAGTCCAGGAGGAAGAGAGTGCAGAGCAAGTCCGGGAGAGAGAGAGGCAGGTTGTGAGGCTTCTTCATGGCAAAAACCTCCATTCTTCTTCATGAGGAATCTGTTGCCAGAAAACCTGCATTCTTCATGACTGTAGGTCCCCATTTTATGCTTCTTCTTTTCCTGCCTATGTGACATCCCTGGGTGCTTGAGCAAGAGTCATGTGAGTACCCCCTGAGATGGCCATCTTCCTCGAGATAAACCCACACAAAAGACCGCTTCACGGCCATTAAGCTGCAGCTTATCTCTCTCTCGTTGCCCCTGGCCTTGTCCATCTGTGGCCCTCAGACAAAGGATTTCACAACCCTTGCCCAGGACTTGTCCATCAGAGTTCTCCAGATAAAGGATTTCTCAACCCCTTGCTCAGCACTTGCCTGAACTTGTTCATCTGTGTCCTCAGCGAGCTTTGAGACAATGATGATGCAAAATAATAATCTCTTACAAGGTGACCTACAGGAAAGCTGGGGAGGGACTTTTTACCAGAGCATGCAGTGATAGAATGAGAGTAACTGGTTTTTAACTAGAAGAAGTTAGATTTAGATTAGATATTAGAAGAAATTCTGTACTGTGAGGATTGTGAGACCCTGAAACAAGTTGTCCAGTGAGGTTATGGATGTCCCCTGCCTGGAAGCATTCAATGCCAGGCTGAACGGGACTTTGAGCAATGTTGTCTAGGGGGAGGTGTTTCTGCCTATAGAAGTGGGTTGAAACTAAGTGATCTTATGTGTCTCTTCCAACCCAAACCTTTCTATGATTCTGATTCTTTTTTACTTTGAATTTTACTTTTTACTTCTTTTGAAGAAAAACTGCTTTATCTGTAATGCTTTGTTTGTTTGTTTGTTTGTTTCCCTGGGGAGGAGGTGTTCTTTCTTTTAGCATACTGTCAGTCTCAAAAATATTAGTATCAAAATATTGCAACACCTATGGTATTTTCAACTATGTCATTGTACTTGTAGTGACTGAATCTAATCAAGATAATTAGGAAAAAAATGTGAGAGCTTTCATCACTGAGTACAGCACAAGTCCTTATCAGCCAAAATAATACACATGGCAAGAATGAGTAAAAATTCAGTGATACAGACACGCCACTGCTGGCCAGCATGGCAGAAGTTCTATCTTCTGTGGAGCTTCATATTCTAGACTGAACAATATCAAAAAAAAAAATAATATTAAATAAAATTTTCAGAAAAAAAAATGTAACGATGACTTTTATTTTCTAGAATTGCCAACTGTTTCTAGGCAGCAGTATAATCTACATCCAGATGATTCAAAGTTAGCATTTAGAGGGGGACATGTATGATTAATGCAATTCTGTATGTCTTTCTGTCTCTGCAAGTGAATAAGTTATCGTTAATAATTCAGGCATTGCTAAAATGTTATTACAGAAGCAGTAATTGAGACATATAAAGGTGAACAGCACATTCTCTAAGTAAAGAAAGGAGAGCCTGGAGTAGCATAGCACCTTCCAACTAGATGGAGTATTATTCCTAAATTAAGAGACAAAACTGCATCTGGTCCAGAGAGGAAGCAAAGACTTCCCTGCTTCTTATTGTAATTTAGCTCTTTTTGCTATCTTCAGCATACAGCATTCTGTTCCATCTGTCTTTTCCCACCCTGCCTCTGGAATTTATATGTGATTTTGCTGCCTTCACAGTGTCCTGTCTCCAGGAAGAGCAGATTAGTAATTAATCCATTAATTATTAGAAGTCATTTGAGAAGTATAGATCTCCTTTGGCACAAAGGACTCTAAAAACTGCTGAGACTCCCACAATTCCCCAAAGCCTGGGTAAAAGAAGTTGCTGAGATCTGAAGTATTAAACATGAGTAACTATCCCCACAGACAGAGGTAAAATGCACAGCTATGATTTTGGGCTTTTGAGCATTAGCTCTATCGGTTGCATATTTGCACTAGTGGTTATGCAAGTTACTGCATACACGTGCCAATTACATGTGTGGAGAAACTCTGCTCACAGGTTCTATAAATAACTTCCTCTCAGCTGGGATTGTGCACTGTGCTGATCATTGGACTGTTAAAGTGGGGCATCCAAAATTCCTGTTCCAGCCATCTGGCTGGAAGTCAGTTTACTTTGTGATGCGGCTACACTTGCAAAAGTGCTGATTTTGTTACCCCACCCACTGACATATTTCATGCATACCTACATGTGATAGATAAGAAGCCTTGCCAGACAGCAAAGACATGTGACAAATCCTAAGCAGACACACAGTTAGTGTCTTCTGTGCTTGCTCTAAAATAAAGATTAATCAGTGCAGAAAGAGTTTGCAAGCTGAATTTAATCTGCTAAATTTAATTATTTATATCTTTCAACAACTATGCATTTTCATGTACATAACCAGACAAACCAAACCAAACAAAATCCAGAGATCCCTAAATAGGATCCAAAAGAGCCTCAATGGGCAGAAGTGTTAATTATACACTTAAGTAGATAACAGAAAGAGGAAGTTTATAACTTCCCTCTTCCCCCTGAGCTCTGCTTCTGCATATGTAGACTATTAAAAGACATACTTTCAAAGAAAAATATTCAGAAATGTGTCAGTGTATATACGGTGTCATACAAAAGGAATTGTACTTTTATTCTCTTTGGTACATCTTCTAAAAAGCTGCGATCTGTCTTTTTACTCCTCTAAATTTGCACTTGTATTTCTGTGCTTGTAAATACATTGATGGTGCAAATTGGGGAATTCGATACTTGATAATCAGATTTATAGTTACCATTAAGTACCTTGAAGTGCAGATTTGCTTGTGACCACTGAAATGGAGGTACAAAGGAAGGTCTGTTTTTCAAAAATTAGTTTCTCATGCATGCTGTCAAAAAAAAAAAAAAAAAAAAAAAAAAAACAGTTGGAGGGGAACAAATGAGGACTACAAAATAAATTATATTGAAAGTTGCAGCACAGATCAGTAAAACTCCATCAACATATTATGAATGTTTTGATGAGGTGCCTTTTATCTTACTCCTGTGTACTCCTACTTTTCCTTTTTATGACAAGAAATCTCAAGGTCACAGCACTAAATGCTGAAATTTAGCATTTTAACAGGGTGTCTGACAAGATTCTCAACAAGTTTTTAAAGGGTTCTGGTCACAAAATTTTAAGAAAAATGACCATGTTCAATTAAAATAGAATGTAGAACAAGAACTTCTATCTCTACTATAATGTACAGCTTAATAATGAGTTACAGGATTATGATGTTAACAAAGTGTATGTTTGAGATATTAAACCTAATATAATTCTTTTTATAAATCAGAAAAATTAAAACTTGATTTAAATAAGTTGATTTCTTAATGCCTCAGAATGCATATATTTATGTATTACAGATCTTGCTGAAAGCTCTGCCAGTCCCTTTCAGCACAATGTTGTTGCATGAATGATGAGGTGTTTTCTCCTCTCTGCTGCTTATTTTTTCTTCTTTTTCCTTGGCTTTGATTTTGAGGACAGCACACTTTTCATATTGCTGGAGATACGGCCATGCATAAATCTTTCAAAGATCTCACTCTTCCCAAACAATTTTATGGTTAAAAAAAGCATTCTTCCTTATGTCTGTATAACTTTCATTGTGTAAATCGGTACATTGACCTCAAAGCCAACTTGGCTTTACTGGATATGTCCCTTTTTCACAAAGTCTGTCTTGCAAATTATAGTAGCCCTAACATCTTTAGCTTCAATACTATGCAGCAGAACATTGCAATTTTTCAGTATAAGTGTTTTCACATAAACTTTTATTTTCCTTGTGGAGAAACAGCTTCTGGAGTGGGAAGGGAAAGTATGGGAAAAGATGAAAACTGAGACTCACTGATAAATATTTCCATGTTGATTTGATGGACTAAAATGTTACCTGGTTTGGAAGTATCAAGCAGCTTCATTAGTAACCTGAGAAGAAGCAAGCTGAAAAATAAAATGCAGTTATAAATCTTCATCTAAGTGGAAGAAACAACAAAAAATGTCTACCTATGCTAATTACATTGTTAGACTTAGTTTACATTCCCATTAATCCTTCTCCTGATTTGTTATATGGGCTAGTAATTAAAAGACTTATGACAAATTATGTGATTTATATTCACAGCCAGGTCTGGACCCTAGCAGGTACTGATTTCAATGAAGTTTTAAGATGCACACAGAAGTATGCAGTGCTTTAGAAAATGCACTTTCTGCATTTCAAATGCTGCAGCATTTTTTGTATTGTCAGATATTTCTGGAGTGGGAAATGGGAATTTTAATGGGAAAAAAAATGAACCTTTTGTTTGTGGGAGAATTTTGTTTGAAGTAGTCACAACCTGAGCAGGAGAGAACAAAACTGTTGTATTAGACATCTAGACTTAACTAGAATGTATAAAGGCAGTTGTACTCTTTAATAAAACAAAATCTTAAATTAAATCATATAGAGTATATGAAATTCAAATTTCATTAGATTTTATTAGAAACCACATCTTAAGAATTTACTGCTTGAATGTAATTTCCTTTTAGCCAATTATACAACATCAAAGAAGTTCATAGAATTTTCTGCAGACAGTCTGTTACACATAATCTTTATTTGCTTGCAGCAAAGATCTAGGGCCACTTACCCTAACATGACTCAAAAAAAGTCAGGAACTTGATTTAGAAACTCTAAAACATTATTTCCAAACAAAGAGATTCTTCTCATCTCTTTTCTTTTTTTCTTTTTTTCTTTTTTTCTTTTTTTTCTTTTTTCATTTTTTTTTTCCCTCTTTTAATTCATTTTGGTTACACCAAATGCGTATATATATATATATATATATATATATATTTTGTAATTTTGTATGCTTATACAAAGTAGCGCTGGCAGAAAATACATTCCTTTTGCCTGTTGTGTGGCAATCAATGTTTCGTATCTCAAAAAAACAAAAAACAAAAAACAAAAAACAGAATAGGTAGTACTAGTTATTTAAAAGTGAGATAGTCCTAATGAAGACAACAATAATATCAAGAGTATGAAATGAAAATCCCGTAGATAACATACAGTTTTACTTCATGCCCATGGTCTTTGTTGTTAGAACTGAAAATTGTATTCAACACTCTGACCTACATAATGCATTTTTCAAAGGAAACTTGGGCTTAGTCATTGTTAATTTTTGAAGGATTTGCAGGACATTTAAGTACAATAGTAGTGGTATCTGTTATGGAGAGATGAATATTAACCAAACAGTATGAAAATAAGTTCTGTTTACATAGATACTTAGAGCAACTTAAATTTAATTTTAAGAGTCATGCAAGTACGCGTCAACCATTGTAATTAGCATCAGAGGTTGGGAAGTTGCAAGAGACCAAACATATGTTTATGGATTAGTAATCTCTTATGGGCTACAGAAATCCAAATGTGTTTCTTCCCACCAGAAGAGAAAAAGAAAAGTAACAAAGCAGAGAGGAGGAGAGGCATAACATGTTAAATTTCAGCAATTCACACTTCAGTGTGGAAATTCTAGCGAGAAACTGAAGGTGAGCCCTTGAAAAACTCCAGCTACTGTAAAACACTGCTTTGCAGCAGTGAAATCTTAAGTAGTATTTTTCTTTCACCTAACAGTTCTGGTGGGTAAGAATTGCCCTGCACCAATTTTCATGTTTTTACTCCTCATCCTTCCCCTGCCTTTTTTTTTTTTTTTTTTCTTTGTACTAAAGATTTCCAGGGTGAGTCATGTCCATAAATTAAACTAACTGGCCATACTGTTACATGATTATTGTCTAAGTGAACAGATTTATCATCTTCACTTTTTCATTTCTTGTACTAAGATTTCTGTTAAATACATATTACTCATGAATGAAGAAAGGACTAACAGCATGAGAGACTATTCCTCTCTCAGGGGCAGAAAGAATAGATACATTCAGAGTGTGTTTATTTCTCTGCTAATATTCTTCACCGATAATTGATTGTGCCAGATTCTCTGTTCTGCTTTCTAAAAACTGTATATGTTATCAGTTGAGGTTACATGTGTTTATCCACTGAGACCGATGAAAGCAACTACCTCTCAACACCTCAGAACACTTTTTTTCACCCCTGTCTCTTGACACCATTCCCTTCCTGGTTTCATGCTTCCGTATTGGCTTGCGTGAAAATACTATCCATATGTACAATTACCTGTGCTGCAAATGCAAATTAGAGATCCATAGAGAATTTCACCTCTTGTAAAATCTCAGTTTAAGGTACCCTGGGTTGAATTAATAGTTATTATTGCATTGCAGTCTGTTTTAATTAATATGATCTATTAACATATAATAAAAATTCAGAAATGTAATTGAAAATAGTCTGAAAAATCTGACTGATAATAAAAGATCTATATCCAGGTAATATTTTTAGTTTTAAACACATAGGAAAAACTTTAAATATAATCTGCATTGAGTACATCTGATTTCATCTGTGACAGACCCCAGGTTAGCACAGCACACATTCATCACTAAATTTCCTTCTCTTCTCAGTCCTTTTCCTCTGAGATGTAGATGCTTCTGTGTGATTTTTGGAAGAGAGCAAGATAAGCCTTCTGTCCTTGGGCGTACAAAGTTATTTCTTTTTCTTTTTTCATTTTTTCTTCTTTATGAAATACAAATGTCATGGTTTGACAGTTATTGCCATGACATGTGAGCTCTTGGGACCTAAACAGCATATTAAGCTACTTGTGATGTCCTCTGATTACAGTCACTCATAAATGAAAATGTGCCTCTTTCACCTGTCACTAAACCGTATCTCAGGTAATACACAACATGGATAAAGGGGCAGACTAAGGGTTTCTGTATTCAATTCTTATCTGTTATGATTGGCTAAGTTTTGTGTATACATACTTCCACGAGTCAAACAGTGTATTGAAAAGTAACGTACATTGCTGCTGTGGCAGATGTGGGGACAGCCTCGCTCTAAATTTAAGTTAACTTTAGTATAACATATTTAAGTTTTCTCAAAACTAACTGTGCTTCCAGTTGGAAGATTTCTGCTATTTTGTAGTACTCTGAAATATTAGGTGCAATATAACTGCTATTATATTACATAAGATGTCTTCAGGGGCTGTAGTCACACCAGGGGTGGGTGTTACCATTCTCAATAATTTCAGATGCTGAACTAGAATTGGTAAGTTTGAAACCTGCTTACTAGGCCTCCAGAGTTCTTAGCTGAGACAGACAGAAGTATAAAAGTGATTTAAAAACAAAAACAAAAACAACAACAACAACAACAAAAAACTTTGCAAATCTGATTTAAACTCTTAAACACTGAGTTTTAATCACTGTGATGTATAAAACAGATCCAAGGACTGTCTATTGGCTCTGAGTCCAGTTTTCTGCCGCTGATTCATGGCCTCTATTGTTAATGTTGGCTCGTTTCCACTAGTTGGAGGCACCTAGCTAGGACAATCCAAAATGTATCAAGTGGTGAATGTTAGCTTGATCCACAGGGAAGCAGTGTAGACAGCTGGGGTCCTGAACTCAGTGTGTCTTTTGCTTAAATGATTGTTTTAGCCAAATGGATTAAAAAAAAAAAAAACAGAAAGAAAAAAAAAGAACAAAAAAAAGAACAGATATCGAGTAAAATTCTTTCAGCGACCTTGTTGAAATTAGCATTTTCAGTAACTCAAGTAATCTACCACAATTTGTCTTTGACAAATGACAAGTTGATTTACTTTCAGTCACTACTTTGAACATTAGGCTTAAAAGAAGTCCATCTGAACATCTTCCAGTTTCTGTCTACAAAACTTATAGCAAGGTTAAATCAAAATGGTGGGTTTTTTTGTTTGTTTGTTTGTTTGTTTTGGTTTTTTGGTTTTTTTTTAATAGGCATTATGGAATTTTAGGGAATAATATGGCATTGCAGGCTGGTGTAATACCAGTGAATTTTTCTGCAGATTCATGGATGGGGAAGTTTTGCTGATTTATTATTATTTTAATTTACAGGAGAAAGCAACCTTTCTTTTAGTCCCTGAGGAATCAAGATCCAAGAAAAAATGTAACAAATTACTCTTGTAAGTAATGGATTACAATGTTCCTGTTTACTATAATCTTATCTCTTTAACCACTTACACATTAATTGTTTGACAAAACACTGACACTTTTCTCTATTTCCTGGTAACGATCCCGTAAGATTGCAACCATTAAAGAATCAGTAAGCAGAAAAAGTGTGAGGTCTTTGTTGCCCATTTTTCAAGCACCTTTATTAAGGTTTCTCTCTTTTTTTTTTTCATTCACTTGTAGCTCACAATTTCTACAGTAATGATGTGTAGATGCTTGATTTTCATTCTTCTTGACAACAGGTTTCATTATTATTATTATTATTATTATTATTATTATTATTATTATTATTTAACATCTTTTGGATTTGTTTCCTCATCTTGGATTAGCAAATCAAACTGAGCAGAATAGCTCAGTTCAGAACAGCTGCCTGTCCTTTTTCACAATTTTCATATATTTAAATTCCTGATTAAAAGGATTGGATACTTACAGCTTGTGATGTTATAGACAAGAAAAATATATTTTAGTATTTGGACTTCAGTCAATCTTGGTGATATTGGATACTTCAAAACTAAATAAGTTTCAAGTAAAAATGTTTGTCTAAATAGTTTTCTTTAGTTTGTTAGTTTCCAGTCTTTGAGCTTTGATCAGATGTTTTTTCAACAAGGAACAGTCATTGCCCAGGTCTCATTATGAAACAAAAATCCTGACTGCACCTAACTAATGATGACTTTACCTGTTTGGATGTTTTTTGTATATGTATTTTAAATGACTCTCTTAGTAATCAATAATTTTAAAAAGGCAAGAAAACAAAAACAAAACAAACAAGAACAAGAACAACAACAACAACAAAACACAAAAAGTAACACATTCAGTTTGTTGTGCAACTCTCTTAAAGGGAGTTTCTTAAAGGGAGCAAAGTTCTGCATACTATGGCCTGTTCATCCAGGGAAAGTCTGGGTCTTTTCATACCTACGACTGTCAATGTGCATAACTGGAACTTTAAGAGAAGTGGTGAGGAAAGGGCACTAGATGCTTTGATTCCCAAAAGACTGTTGCAGTTTAACTTGTCATGGAGTAAAGTATCACTCAGCTGTTTTCTCACTCCTTCCTTTGCAGTGGGATGGAAGTTAGAATCTACAAAAATTAAAGGTAAAACTCATAAGCTGAGATAAAATTATTTGCTAAAATATAAAAGGAAAGAAAAAACTATTGTAATGATTATTTATTTATTTATTTATTTATTTATTTATTTATTTATTTATTTATTAACAAGTGATGCACAATGCAATTTCTCCCCACTGGCCACCTTTCCAGCAGCAAGCCCCAGTTTATACTTGAATGTTGGTCCTGGGATCAGAGGAGGGGCATGGAGGAAAAATCTGATTCCCGCATATAGAGAACAGACATAAAGTCTCAGAACATAATAATATCTACAGCCCTAGGTCTCTTCACTTTTCTCTTGTTTTAACTCCCTTCTTGATTGCTTACTGTTATGTCCGATGACGTTTGCTTTCTGGCTGCTCAGGCTTCTATTCAGCTGGAAAGATTACATATGCAGTCCTACAGCATGCTTAAAATTTGAAGCGTAATCCTGAGCTCAGAGAGGGCTGGGAACCAAAGCTCTTCTTATAGGGATGCTGCTGCTCATTGTGAGCTTCACCTGGCTTTGTATCAGTTACAGTCTGAAACCCATGCTATTACCACAGGAACAGCTATGGAAATGAGATCTTGCTGGCCTACTAATCATAAATCTGTCACCTTTGTGAGAATTGACATCTTGACATGAAGATTGCTTGAGATTTATTGCAGAAACTAAAGTAGGAACTCCCCTGAAATACAGGCTTACCTCATAAAAGATGATTTCCAAATTTTCAACTTGATCATGCAGACTGACCACACTCCACAGCTAAAGAGTTGGAAAGATGAATGTTAGTCTGAGGAAGGTTTAGTAATACAAGACCCACCTGCCCAGAGACAATATTTGATAGGAACTGCAGTTGGCACTCTAATGTCAGGAAACATGGAGTTACTCTTCCCCATGTGCAAGATTTATCATTTGCGTGCATCAAACTTCATGAGATTCCCATTTGACATTTTCCTGGGTTTTTGAGTTGTCTTTGAAAGATAGCAAAAACAGTTGTTATATTATCCATTCTGTCTCGTTTTTGCTGCCTGTAAAGTTGCTGAAAGTGCACTTGGTGTTATCTTTCAGTATACCATACAGTTTACAGTGTATTTGTGTTTTCCTGAGAGACAGGCAAAAAGAATTCCTGATGTACAGAAATAAATCATTGTTTGAATGTCCTGTTATGGAGCTGAGCTCTAAACAGTATGCACAATCCAGTTTGTAGCAGCAAAAAAAAACTCCTTGGAGTCCTTGATAAACTTAGTAAGACCAGGAATGTGCAAAATTGAACTGTGGTGCTTCCACAGACATAGTTAAAACCTTTGATGGAGTGAATTTTCATTCTCTAGACCCTAATACTGCAATTAGACTTGTCTGTACAGACAGGAGTGACATTCACCTTCATTTTGCTTGAGGGTACAATGGAGGATTGCACAGTTCATTGTCATTTTTTATTAAAACAGATAAGAATGGACTCAGGGTTGTGACCCTTATATTCAGTGAGACCTCCAAAAATCACTCAGCTGCAGAGATAACATTCAAGATCATCCTCGAGGCTGTGCATGCTCTATAGCAAGAGAACCAAAGAGCCTAGTGAAAATGCTAAATGAATACTTTTTCCTGGCTTCATCCAAATGTTCTTGCTTTATGTACCTGTCTTGTAAGATCAGTTCTGAAAGTTTTGCAAGTAAAGTGTAATTTGGACACCTTATTTTACCGCTGGTAACAATAATAACTAATAGAAGTATAATAGCACTGGGCTGTGAACTGTCCTCCAGTTACGCACTGTACAGACATATCAAAGAAAAAGGAGTGAAAAATACTGAAAATATTCATTAACTAGCAGTAATCACACAGTTTGTCACTTCTTGTCTGTAGTTACACTGGAGAGATTGTTCCGTTTACTTGTCTTTAGGTACATGTTTAGTGCTTCTAAAGATGTTAACTGCATTTTAAATTGAACAGTCTATTAAGGGCAGAATCAATATTTGGATAGTTGTATATAATGACAGCAGTGAACAATAGATGTCCATGAAGTCAAGTAAAAATGCAAAGCATTTCTGGTTGCGGCAGCTACACAATGAGGAATAGAAGAACAATAAAACCTCATGGTCTGTCTCCATGGGTTGCCATGCAAAAATCCTTCTCTCTAGAAAAAAAAAAAAAAAAAAAAGAAAATGAGACAGTAAGTGGAAAGTGATGGTGGAAGGATGATATTTCTTGTTCCTTAAGATGATAAAGAAAATGGAAATATTCTTCCCTACAATAATGAATGGCAATTCCCTGCTTTAAAGCAACAGGCAAGAAAAATCTGTGTTTTTCTTTTCCTCTGTATGCTACATTAAGTACTTAGTAGCTCATCTGAATTGAGTAGAAGGTGAAGTTGGTAACATGCATCATTAGACTGTCATCCCTCTCTTGTCTCTTCCATCTTCCTTTCCTCTCCCATCGCTCTCCCCTGGTACCTGGTACTCTACCACTGACCTCATACTCCCAGCATTTAGCATTACAGCATCCTCAAGATTCTAACTTTTTTGGTCCTATCCTTCACTCGTTCTTGTCCCAGCTTCCACCTGCAACTTCTTGAAGAAAGGAATTCAGTGGTTGGCAGTGAGATTGAAGGTGATGGAATGCTGTTTCAGAATGGTGAAAGATCTAAACAGCAGTGTTGATGACTTTTGGAAAAGAAAAATCTGAAAATTACATAATCCCTGAAATTTATTACACCTGCAGATTACCATTTGGCTTCCACATTTGAATATGCTATTTTGGCTTCAAGTGAAGCAATATTTTAACATGTTTTTGTACATCCAAAATTCAGTCTGCTCTCGATGAGCTAATATTCTATCACCTTTAGTAATTTTGTATATGATGATCATTATAATTTCTGAAATTTATTTGCTCTTTTAAATCCTTTGTTTTTAGAAAGATCTTGTAGCATTTCTGATCTGTTGTTGTTAAAAACATTTGCATCAAAAAATTATTCAAAATCCTTTCTCCTTAAATCTATTTTTTTGTTGTTGTTGCTGTGATTTACAGCTTCTAAATAATTTGTAGAATGTAATTTGTAATTAAGTGCATTCTTACTCACATATGCAAATTCTAATGAATACTTGTCAGGATTCTTCTATTTTTAATAACATCGCTGTTGCTATGCTGAAAATTTTTAAAGATCAGACTAATTTTTAATAGGTCAGTGTTGTTTTTATAATAACCTGACTATTTGTCTCTGTATGAATGTTACTGATTTGCTTTATTTCAAGGTGCTAGCAACAGAGGATGCAAACATCTCTCCAGATCTGATGCAGAAAATCATAATAAATATTAACTTCTGCAACACAGCATGGATATTCCATACACACACACACACACACACACACACACAAAAGTGAATAATTTTTTTTTTTTCAATTGAGAGAGAAATTTTATAGAGGAGTAAAAAAAAAAATGTAGATTTGCTTCTTAATTTTTCTGTCTATAAATGCAAACAACAAACAAAATTGCAAAATATGTCAACTATTTATTGTAAGATTTAGATAGTCGCCCTCATGTTTTGGGTCTTAATACAAGGCTTCTGTTTTTATACCCTAGAAATTTTTA
This sequence comes from Chrysolophus pictus, assembly GCA_037305975.1. Lineage (NCBI taxonomy): Eukaryota > Metazoa > Chordata > Aves > Galliformes > Phasianidae > Chrysolophus > Chrysolophus pictus. The sequence goes on along the minus strand of CM074576.1, from coordinate 33,764,435 downwards.
ACTCAGTTACAAATCAAAACTGAATCACATCTGATCAAAATAATATAAAGAATAATATAAGAAACATTCTTATATGGCCTATTCTCATATTTGAAGATATGTTATCAGGTATCCCACAGTACTCTCATTGCAGAAATGAACAATCTCAGTCTTTCATTACAGGTCATGCATTTCTGTGAATTAGGTTTGAGGCCTGGAACTCGAGGGAAAGGTGAGTGGGGGTGTGGAGGGAGGTCCACCCATGAGGTTGCCTCAGGTGAAGCGGTCAACCCCATGCCTCAAGACTGCCTCCACCCAGAAGGACAGAAGGGTGGTTGTTGTAGGCGACTACCTGCTGAGAGGAACGGAAGGCCCTATACATTGGCCTGACCCTACCTGTAAGGAGGTGTGTTGCCTTCCTGGGGCGCGGGTCAGGGACATTTCTAGGAAACTTCCTGGACTTATTTGCCCTTCTGATTATTAGCCCTTATTGATAGTCCAGGCTGGCAGTGACGAAGTCGCTGAGAAAAGCCTCCGGGCTATCAAGAAAGACTTCAGGGGACTGGGACGGGTAGTTGATGAAGCGGGTGTGCAGGTAATGTTTTCTTCTATACCTTTAGTGGCAGGGCAGGATACTGAGAGGTGCCAAAAAACCCACCTCATAAATAAATGGCTGAAAAATTGGTGCAAATGCATCAATTTTGGGTTTTTTGACCGCAGGGCAACTTACTCGGCGCCTGACATGATGGCTGCAAATGGAAGTAGCCTGTCTCTGAGGGGAAAGAGGATCTTAGCTGAGGAACTGGCAGGACTCATTGAAAGGTCTTCAAACTAGGTATGAAGGGGGGAGGGGGCAAAATCAGGGCCGCTGGGGTTGAGAGGGTCATTCGAGGCCTTGTACCGAATTTGATGGGCAATGACGGTGAAGTACAAAGGGATGGACTGGGGCAGGAGGGTGTTGGAGATGCTGTTGTTCTAGGGGAACATAGATCCTCTATAAAAGTGGTGAGGTGGAAAGCCCAGCTGAAGTGCCTTTATACCAATGCACACAGCCTGGGAAAGAAGCAGGACGAGTTAGAAACCGTGATGTGCTTAGAAAGTTATGACCTTCTTGCTATCATGGAAACATAGTGGGACAACTCCCATAGCTGGAATACCACCATTAAGGGCTATCAGCTCTTTAGAAGAGATAAGCTAGGTAGGAAGGGTGGGGGAGTTGCCCTCTATGTCAAAGAGAGGATAGTGAGGAGCTTCCTCTGAGAAACAGTCAGGATCAGGTTGAGAGCCTGTGGGATAGAATTAGGGATGGGTCTAACAAAGACCAGCTGGTGATAGGAGTATACTACAGGCCACCTGATCAAGGGGAGACTGTTGACGAAGCTTTCTTGCTTCAGATGCAGGAGGCTTCATGCTCACGGGCTCTTGTCCTGATGGGGGACTTCAACCATACGGACATCTCTTGGAAAGACCACATGGCAAGTTGCAAGAGGTCTAGTAGGCTCCTGGAATGTGTTGATGATAACTTTCTGGTCCAGGTGTTGGACAGACCAACCAGAGGTGAAGCGTTGCTGGACCTGCTGCTCACCAATGCGGAGGAAATCATTAATGGTGTTAAGGTTGGAGGCAGCCTGGGTTGCAGTGACCACGCCCTGGTCAAGTTAGTGATCTCGAGGGATGTGGGCCTGGCAAAGAGAGCCGTCAGGACCCTGAACTTTGGAAGCTGTTGAATGGAGTGTTGGCCAAGATCCCCTGGGATGCTGTCTTTAAAAACAAAGATGTTGAGGAGAGTTGGCTACTCTTCAAGGATGCCTTCCTGAAAGCACAAGAGCTCTCTGTCCCTCTGAATAAGAAAGCGGGCAGAGGAGGTAGGAAGCCGGTGTAGCTTGGTAAGGACCTGCTGGGTGTGCTGAGGGCAAAGAAAGATGTGTACAAGCTCTGGAAACAAGGGCGTGTCACCTGGGAAGAATACAGGGATGCCATCCAGACTTGCAGATGTGGGATCAGGAAAGCCAAGGCACAGGCGGAACTGAACTTGGCGAGGGACGTGAAAAACAGTAGGAAGACTTTCTACAGGTACATTGGACAGAAGAGACAGGCCAAAGCGAGTGTACCTTCTTTGGTAAATGTAAAAGGAGAACTGGCTTCAATGGACGAAGAGAAGGCTGAGGTACTGAATGAGTTCTTTGCCTGAGTCTTCACTGGCGGTCAGGATTCCAGTACTTCACATGTCTCTGAGCCCTGCATCCATAAATATCTACATGGGGACTGAGGTGGGAAATCCCTCTCCACTGTGAGGACAAAGCAGGTGCGAGACTGCCTCATGAGACTGAATGTGTACAAGTCTATGGGGCCAGATGGCGTGCATCCCAGGGTTCTGAAGGAGCTGGCTGAGGTGGTTGCCGAGCCTCTCTCCATCATATTTGAAAAGTCGTGGTTGTCAGGTGAGATCCCGGGTGACTGGAGGAAGGGTCACGTCACTCCCATTTACAAGAAAGGGAGCAAGGAGGACCCAAGGAACTACAGGCTGGTGAGTCACACCTCTGTGCCTGGGAAGATCACGGAACAGATAATCCTGGATGACATGCTTGATCACATGAGGAATGAGCGTGTGATCTGAGACAGCCAGCACAACTTCACCAGGGGAAGGTCATGCTTAACCAATGTGGTGGCCTTTTATGATGGAGTGACAGCATCGGTGGACAAGGGAAAGGTGACTTATGTAATTTACCTGGAGTTGAGCAAGGCCTTTGACATGGTCCCCCACCACATCCTTATCTCCAGATTGGAGGGATGTGGATTTGATGGGTGGACCACTCGATGGATAAGAAACTGGTTGAAAGGCCGCAGACAGAGGGTGGTCATCAATGGCTCTATGTCCAGGTGGAGGCCGGTAATGAGTGGCGTCCCCCAAGAGTCAGTCTTGAGGCCGGTGCTCTTTAACATCTTTATCAATGACATCGATGACAGAATCGAGTGCAACCTCTGCAAGTTTGCTGATGACACCAAGCTGAGTGGAACGGTTGACACGGTGGAAGGAAGGGATGCCATTCTGAGGGACCTCAACAGGCTAGAAAGGTGGGCCCGGGTGAACCTGATGAGGTTCAACACAGCAAAGTGCAGAGTTTTGCACTTGGGCCGGAGGAATCCCAGGCATCCATACAGACTGGAAGGAGCGGTTCTTGAGAACAGCCCTGCGGAGAAGGACCTGGGGGTCCTGATACATGAAAAACTCAACAGGAGTCAGCAGTGTGCCCTTGCAGCGCAGAAAGCAAACGGTATCTTCCATCAGAAGAGGGGTGGCCAGCAGGGACAGGGAGGTGATTGTCCCCCTCTACTCTGCTTTTGTGAGGCTCCATCTGGAATACTGCATCCAATATTGTGGAGTCCCCAGTACAAAAAAGACAGAGAGCTGTTGGAGTGGGTCCAGAGGAGAGCCATAGAGATGATCAGGGGACTGGAGCACCTCCCCTATGAAGACAGGCTGAGGGAGCTGGGCTTGTTCAACCTGGAGAAAAGAAGGCTGTGGGGTGACCTCATTGCAGCCTTTCAGTATCTAAAGGGAGCCTACAAACAGGAGGGGAATCAACTCTTTGAAAGGGCTGATAACAGCAGGACAAGGGGAAATGGTTTTAAGTTGAAGGAGGGAAGATTTAGGTTGGACATCAGGGGAAGTTCTTTACAGAAAGAGTAGTGAGGTACTGGAACAGGCTGCCCAGAGAGGTTGTGGATGCCCCTTCCCTGAAGTTGTTCAAGGCCAGATTGGATGGGGCCCTGGGCAGCCTGGTCTAGTATTAAATGGGGAGGTTGGTGACCTTGCATGTGGCAGGGGGGTTGGAGATTCATGATCCTTGAGGTTCCTTCCAACCCTGGTCATTCTGTGATTCTGTGATTCATTTCTGATTATCTGATCACTGTCCATTTCCCATTCTATTCTTCCGCTTCCAGTTTCTTTACAACTGGTTCATTTCTCTTATGAATTTCAGTGTGCCCCAGTAAACATAATTATGTAATTTGGAGCCTTGGAGGCTCATAAAGCTCAAGGGTATTTCACAAGTCTTTCATGCTGCATTCCATACATCCTATAATGCTTATCTATGTTTCCTTCTAGGATTATATTTCTGCTTTGGAATAGTACTGCCACTTACCTGCCCTTTGTTAAAACTATGGCATCACTTGGGAAGAAATATAAGATCCAGTGACAGGAAAGGGCATGTTTTTTAAATGCCAGAACTGAGTAAGACAGAGAAAACTGTTGACAGCACTGGTATTGTTTTCTGTACGTTTTACCTAATTATCCTGTAATACATTCATAAAGAATCCTTGGAGTGGAAACCAGCATATGGAGGATTTTTGTTGTTGCTTTTTGTTTTGTTTTGTTTTGTTTGTTTGTTTTTTAAACTCATTGATCACCTTTTTTTCAATAGGCTAGAAACATTAAAGATCATCTAGTTCCAACACCCTGCAATGGTAAGAGTTGCCAACCACTAGATCAAGCTGACTGGGACCCAATCTAACCTAGCCTTTTGTGTCTCTGGAGATGGGGCATCCACAACTTCTCTGGGCAGCCTGTGCCAGTGCCTCAACACCCTCTGAGAAAAAGAAAAAAAGGAAAAAAGAATCCCCCTAATATCTAATTTAAATTTTCCCTCTTTTAGTGTAAAACCATTCCCCCGCTTCCTATCAACATCTGACTATGTAAGAAATTGGTACCTCTCCTGCTTATAAACTCTCTTCAAGTATTGGAATGCTGCAATGAGATCTCCTCAGAGCTTTCTCATTTCCAAGTTGAACAAGCCTAACTCCCTCAACCTTTCTTCATAGAAAAGGTGCTTTCAACATCTTCACGATCCTCCTCTGGACTCTCTCCAAAAGCTCTACATCTTTCTTGTGATGAAGGCCCCAGGCCTGGACACAGTACTCCATATGGGATCTCAAGAAGGCAGTCTAGAAGGGGACAATCAGTCTGGTGGCCACCCCTCTTTTGATGCAGCCAGGATACAACCAATCTTCTGGGATACAAGGCACCCCTAACTACCTCTCTGCATGAGTGCTCTCAGTGAGTTTTTCTATCAGTCTGCACAGAGATGTGGCATTGCTGCTATCCAGGTGCAGTGTCTTGCAATGGCCTAGTTGAACCTCATTGTAGGCCTATTCCTCAAAGCATGTCTAGGTCCTTTTGGATGGCTTCCATTCCTTTTATTATATCCCTGACATGAAGTGCATCAATTCCCAAGTCAATCAAAGAAAGAATGACATGCCACCATTTCAACTTTGCCTCTTAAAACAGTTATGTCCTTTACTGTATTCTGGAATGTGTAGGCTTGTACTCATTCTGGCTTAAAAGGACTGAAATAACTGTCTTTCACTCCCTGTGAAAACACTACGATCTGTAGGCGCTTGCCTAAAAGTATGGCTATTTCTTGGCTCAGATGGAACTGATGTTACTAAATGCTATGTTAGGCAAATGTCTTATGAATTAATTTGTGCCAGAAAAGCCTGCATACAAAAATGGGCAAAAGGGAAAAAGATGTCTTTTTTTCCTAACTTGCAAGGGAAAATTACATCTCAGCTGGGGGAACAGGAGGTGGAGTGGAAATAGATGTGGTAGTAGAAGAACTCTGAATACTAAAGTAACCAATAACAGGATTACTGAGCTGTTTTCTACATTATAGGTATTGGAGTTATACCTTAGTTATTGATGAAATACCCAACACTGTATCTTATCCTACATTAAAAAAGATGTATGACCATTTCAAGTAAACTTTGCATGTTAAGATTAACAGACCAAACCTGGAAGTTTCTTCACAGGGAAAGCAACTTAGCATTCAAATTACAGTACTAAAGAAATTTGTTGAAACTGGTACGGAAGATCTGCCTCAGTATCATAGATTGAATTTTCTTATGTGAGAAAAAGCCTTATCAAATTTTTAAGGGAATATAAGAAAAAAGATTGTTGACTAAGAAAGGTCAATTCTGAAAATATTTCCACCACAATGATAGTCCAGACTATAAAGGCAGATATTAGTGTTCTTGGTTGATCTCAGTTGGTTTTGTAAAAAGGGTTTTGCTATGCAATGCTATATGAGTCATCACGTAATATCTACTGATGTCTGCATGTATGCAATTGTGCTGCTTTAGTAATACATATATGTAAGAATTAAAACAGTTTACCCAAGTACTAACAGTCAATTCTTTCCATCTTTAGTTTAGATGACTAATTTCCTCCAGTTGAACATAATTGGATTACTCAGTGAGAAATACATTATTCAGTGGAGACAGGAGCAACAGTGTCCAGATTTTATAAATAACTGAGTAAATTCTTTGGCCACAGAGATACTACACTAAATATTTTCTGTTCTATAGATACGGATTTAGTGGAATCAAAAATCAATTGAAATTATTCCTCGTTCTAAATTAGAAGATGATTCAGAGTGTTTGACCTTGATTTAAAAGCTAGAATCTGTTGCAAGGATTTACCTTTTTTTTTTTTTTTTTTAGTAGGAAATTACATCTTCACTACAGTAAATACAGAGGGTCAAAGTCTTAGCTGATGAAAATTAGATGCAATCAATGAGCTGTTATCCATATTCATCAGATGAAGATCTAGACTAGAAATTTGAATTCTTATTTCCCAGAATGTATTCATGCAAATCACCTTATTTTGGAAGTGTAATCAATTTCTCTGCAAATAAAGGATATTTACTACACCATAACCAATGTACTCTGGAGGCCAATACAGTGATTTCATATTTGTGTTTCACCTGTTATTACCAATAATATTACAAGATTCACAATGATTTTATTCTGTTATTTCTGGCAAATTAAATTATTGCAAATGGCAGACTGGACTCATAAAATCACTGATATGGAACTTGTTTAGATATTCATATACAAAGTTCTCCTGCAACTCTTACTGATTTTTCACCACCTATTTATTTATTCTGCATTTGACTCAATATGCAATGATACAATTATCCTATATTTTTGTGCTCTTTGGCTGGTCATGCTTAATCTTTCTGAGATGCTCAAAGTACACTATTTATTTACATTGATAAATTCTAGAAATTTTCTCAGAGTTGGATTTTAGTGGCAGAGTATGAAAGTTTTGAAATTACTGTGGAAATTTTTCATGCAAAAAAAATGTCATGTACAAATGGCAATGTCAAACACTTTGTTGGATATGAATTTTTATTTATTTTATCCTGCATTCCGTGAAAGAATTAATTCTATTGTGAGGATAGTCACTGAAACACAGTAGAGGAAATGGATAAAAGTGTTTGATATGACTACCGTAGTATGTTCTAAAATTTACTGAACTAGTTATAATACAGGATGGTCTAAGGATAATCATGAAATCTTTCTGCCAGTTTCAGCTTTAAAAAAAAAAATAATGGAACATAGTCTGACAGAGAGATTTCTGGAAAAGAGTCCACACAATCTTCTTCTATTCTACCTATGTTGTTCCAGAAGTTACTCACCGAACACATTCACCTTTATTAAATCTGTTACTTCATCTGCGCATTCATGTGGCAACTTTGGTCAATCAGGACCTACGGCTGAGAGATTCTGTGTACTCTATAAGAAATGAAACAGAATACCATCAAGGCATTAGCTTCTTATAACAAAGCATTCAGTCATCAATTTAATAGCAAAAAAGTCTTTCAGTAGGACCATTGAATTTTAACATGAGGAACTAAGCCAAAGATTTCTCTGCAAGCAGTTGGAATTTTTATAGAACTTCTCAAAACACTAGATTAAAAAGGCATATTATTTACAAGTATGTATTCTAATTCTATAAATGTGCAGTAGAATATTGGATGTGGGCATAAACTTTTTACTGATACCACAAACTGAATGAAATTCAATGTATTTCTTACATGAATTTCAGTAGTAGTCCGTTGTGCATTCGTATGAGATTATTATTGGTACCATTAGCTAATATGTAATATGACATTTGGCCTAAAAATGTTTCACACAGTGGTCAGCAGCAGTTGCCCTATTTCTTTCATGATGTAGAGTTTTTTTTAAGTTGTCCATTAATTAAGGCAGTAATTATTAGTTGTTCAGTGAAGCATGGACATGCAAAGTGATAGAGGACATAAGTGAGATAGCTCTGATGATTTAATATTGGACTCTTCCAGTAGCTCAGATATCTACACACTGTGCAACTGGAATTAGAATCAGGATAGACAAGATGCCCAACACAGCTGTACAAAGAACTACATAGAAAGCAGTTGCCATTTCCAATACAAGGAAGAAACTGACAAATTAGAGTTTCTAGCAAAGGACCATCAAAAGAAAAGGGTGACTTGTAGAGTGAACATGTGCAACATATAAAGTTGAGAGAGCTGTGTTTGACCAGTCTTAAGAAGAAGCATGTAAGGATAGTTCTAATTGCTGTCTTCAAGCATCTAGTGGGAAAGTATAGCAAGGATGTTTCCAGACCCTTCCTTGAAGAGCTTGATAAAAGGTTGAGGAGCTTCAGATAAAAATTTCACTTAAATTGCCACATGTGTCCTTTGTCACAGCATGCCACAGAATGGGATGACCAGGGGAGTCTAAGGAATCTCCATTCTTGCAAATACTTAAAACGCTATTGCACATGGCCTTCAGCAAGCTGACATATTAGTACTACTCTGTGAAAAAAAAAAAAAAAAAAAAAAAAGATTTCCCACAAATGTTTTTTTCAAGCCTAAAGCATTCTGCTAATCTATAGTTTGTGGATTCTCAGGACAGCATTGCTGCAACCTGGTAAATAAATGGCATCTCGGCCGATAGATTGTTAGGTCCAGAATACAGAAAGTTTAAAGAAGAGACAGCCCAAAGGCAGGATAAACAACTCTGATAAGATAGCTCCTCTTAGCAAAATGCAAGACATCCCAATTTCCTTGAGAAGAAAGTTTGAGAGGACTAGCATATGTGCCATGATGGATGTAACACAGCACATGAAGTGAATGACTTCTAAATTTACACAGCAAGGCTTCAAAGATGAAGAAGAGATATTGCTTGCAAAGTGCATTATAACATGAAAGCCTCTTAAGTGAGCAATGATTCTCCTAACAGGTTACCACTGATTCCCTGTTGCAACGGGGAGGAAGTGGACTGACGTCCAGAATAGAGAAGCGCAAGGAATTGCTAGCAAAGTCAGATGTATAATCCCTGTACATCCTCTAAGTGAGCTCTGAAAAAAGGTTTGAGACAGGAAAATATAAAAGAAAAGAAAGATACGTGCAATTTAAAACTCCACATTGAAATTATTCTCAGTATTATGCACAAATGCCGGTAAGGTAATCTCTGTACCTACCATTGCATCACTGCTGGATGTACTTAATCAAGTGCAGAAAAATAAGAAATGACAATTTTTTTGTTTTTAAAACTATTTCTCTGTTTGTTGGAAATATTTCCAGCCACACCTGCCCTTCTCATGGGATTGTGCTAAGGATTAGAGATCTGCAGTTTCTTTCAGGTTAAGTAAATTTTTTAGGTGGAGAATCCACATTAAAAATAATCTTCGTTTTAAATCAAGGAATACTTCTCATGTTTTTTAGTAATAGGGTACTCACACATCTGTCACCTGAAACATTCAAAATGACAACAGTTGACTTTCATTTTAAGAGTGTCACCACGTAATTCTTTGCAAAATGGCAGTTGTTACTGGGAAAAAAAAAAAAAAAAAATCGTTAGCAATAAATCATTTGAGGAAAAAAGCAGAACAGTTAGGGTATGAGATCAGTTTGTTTATCTGCAACATTTTGGTCTTCTCAGGTTAGACATTCACCTTGTCAGAGGCATAATTATTAACTGTTAGCATAGATTTTGATATGTTTTCTTTCCATGTTGCTAGAATTACAAGGATGTCATTTTGTAGCCAGAAGACCTAGTCCAGCAGTGTGTCTCTGAGAGCATGGTTTTCAAATGTTTTTCAGACCCTATGCCTATTGATCAAGGCTCTTCACCCTGTGAACTTTCACATTACTGTACTGAGCAAAATATGTACTGTTGTCCTTTAATGACAGAGTTTCAGTCATAACACTTAATTTCTGACCCTTTATGGGTTTAACTTTTACTCCAGTGTGACTTTCAGAATACTGGCATTAATACATGAATTTCATTTGCATATTATAGGTCCGCAGCCTGAATCATTTATCCAAAATTATAATAGGTAGCTGCTAAGCATAGAAAAAAATATATATATATATCTCTAATTGTTACTCAAGAATACACAGTTTCATGTGTCTAATCTGTTCGACTGGTAGTTGTGTACATGTATGTGTATACATATACTTACATATACAATGAAGTAAAAAATAATCTCATAGAACTGCTGCCTCTCTAAATGCAGAACACCAGAACATATAATGTGGTATATATAGCAGAAAAGCATACATGGTACAATACACAGCTGAATTGGAAGACAGTAAACATGAGAATATTCCTTGTTCTTACAATTAAAAAAAAAAATGCAAAACAAACAAGCAAAAAGCAAACAAAAACACTCTCAAACATAAATCTGATTTCAGTTTCAACTTTTTTATGGCAAAATTACAAGACCCTGAATATAGGGATTTATATAATGAAAGTTCTGACAGACCCTTACTATGATAGCAAGAACAGGTGCTGTTATAACATAAAAGGAACTATTATGCAGTAGAAAAGTGAATCTACAAATCACTGTTTTGAAAAATACCTCTTTGCTTAGTTATATTCAGTATGCAAATCATAGACTTGCTAACAAAGAAACAGACTACACTGAATTTGTATGTGTGATTGTTTTTGTTTGTTTGTTTGTTTGTCTCCTTGAGTCTCATCACTGTACATTCGTACTGGCCTTTCCTTTCAGCAACTTCCTTTGTGATTGCTCACCTTCATATTTGCTATATTTTGTTAGGCTAAAATGTAATATACATGAAGTTTCCATTTGGAGTCCCAAGCAGATTCTGGCTTTCAACGTAAATGAGCAAAGCAAAAAGACAGCAGAAAATGGAGGCAAAGGAAAAGAGAAAAAGTTGTTTGTTTTTGAAGTGGTTAATGCTTGAAGAGTTATTCTGGAAGAGAATAACTCTCTCTTCAAGTAAGTACTGGCAGCTGTGCCATCTGCAGTATAGAATACCTGATTCTGAAATACACAGTGATTCAGTGATATCAGTCTCATATTTATTTGCACAATGTACACTGTATTTTTCCTGCTGGATTCATCCTGCTTTTATTTACTCTGCTTTGCAGCTTACCTTGTGTACAAGCTTTAGACAAGATTTGACTAATGGGCCTCTGGGAGTCGGCTGGTCAGTAAATCTTTTCTTTCTCCAGCTCCTTTGGCTTTGTCAAACTGTTCTGTCACTTTAGTAACCAACTGAATTAGAACTGTTCTTTTATTTGATGGATCATTCTCTATAACGTAGATAAAAATTATGGCAGCATCATAGTAACAAATTGGACTGAAGAGGTGGAGGGGGAAAAGCTTAATTTACTTTTTATTCCTCCCATGAGTAAGAGGCTTATACTTCCCAGTATTACTTGAGAAATGAAAAAAAAATCTACCTGCTATGTGAGCAATAATTATATATTCTGTGTGAGGAGAAAACATTCTGCTGTGCACTGATGAGGACTGTTAGTCATTTCATCATGTTCTGCAGCATTGCTCCTCCTGACTGCACACAGTACTAATAAAACAAGTTAATGGAGTTTATTCTGTCACAAACACTACAATTTCAAAGAGCTGATTGCAGTCTATGGGAAATCAGTTTCTAACAGCGTCTTAAAGATGTACAGGAACTTTAATATATTATCCTACAGAAGATATACACTAAATGGAAAGATCTATACACAACGAGAGCTCTGGCATGTTTTCCGTACTAACAAATTCTCTGTATGATAGTTTGTCTGAAAGTCAAATTAGCTAGAAGACAGAAATGAGAAATTCACATTTTATAAGATTCATTTAAACCAAATTGTACGATTTAATAAGTATCTTGCAGCTTGGATTGATGTTGATGAAGATGCACAAATCAAATACTGTTTCATAGGCTTTGAAACTGCATGTTTTTCTAAAATAACATACTAAAATATGAGTCTGATTATAAGATTCAGTGGTAATCAGACAGAATTAATAGGAGCCCTTTAACAAACCTTAACTTCTGTAGGACTCACGACTTTCCATGTAAGTAGGCAGTGAGATGACATACTATTTCACGAAATAGATTTAAATTGTTACACGAAGACTAAGGTGTACTGGTTCAGTTAATCAATACAACTTCTTAATTTAAAATATTGTTTTGTAGATATGAATGTTTATTAAGTAATATGTTCTTCCACCCCTTCAGTCTAACTCCCATTGAAGTCTGAGTAAAAGTAAAAATAAAAAGATGATATTTCATTGTTCAATAGACCGTAGGATCAAAGAAATGCATTTCCACTGCAGAAAACTGCTGTTTTACTTCACTGTTTCCTTAAATGAGACACATCTATTTGGCTGAAATACTAATTAAAGTTAGGGATTCTCACTAAAGCTAAAGCTTATTAAAATTTCTGAACTTGAGATTTCCTGATAAAGGTAGATACTAATGGGTCTTTCTTTGTATAAAATTTAAGTGCAGTGAAACAAGCAGGAGTGCCACCACAGCACTGGAAATAAAGACATGAATTTGAAGAAAGAATAAGAAAAATAGAGATAGCATACTTTTGATGCAGACTTACCATTCGAATGTACTTTGTTCTTATTTGCATTGTTTTACGTAGCTTGGTGGGAAATAAGGACAAAGGAGAGATGGCAGCAGCAGATGTGAATATAAAATTTGTACACTCTTAAACATATGGCCTTAGGTTACTGCAAACAGAATAGAGATGGTAGTATTGCCTTTTCCCTAGCAGAATTTCTTTCAAACATGACATGTAGCCAGTAAAACCCATTTGCAGCCAGTACAATGAGAATCCCTAGGATATAGTAAATTTTACCTATATCATTTTAAATATCTTTCAGGCAGGCATGTATCTTCCTAATACTTTCTCTTTTTGCTCTTTCTTGTGCTATTTTCAAGGTTAGGGACATTTTCTAAAGAGAGGTAATCCAACGTAGTCAAAAATATTATTGATTTTATTTTCACTGTATCATTTGCAAGATGCAAAGTGTATCTTTTTGATAAAATATATGTATTTTTAGAGCATTCAGTAAATGATGAATTTAATATTATATTTTCTCCGTAACCTTTAAAGGTGTATAATATCCTTTAATTAAATAATATTTCAAAGTAATTCAGTGCTTAATACCTATTAAGTATCACTTCTTTACAATATCAATTACTAATGCTTTTAGTGAATATATTGCATCTGTGTCAGTCTGTTTTGGATACATTTAACCTGCAAATAATGTTTTTTTTGTTTGTTTGTTTGTTTGTTTTTTGTTTTTTTTATGTTACTTCTTACATTCCTGATGAAAGGGCTGGCACTGCTGCTGGTAGTTCAGTGGGATATTGATAATGGAAAATATTCTCTCAAATGCATTGTCAAATCCTGAATAAGTCCTCTGAAATTCAGAGTTTCATGTTTCATTCTGCAATGTAAATGTGTAGCATTACATGTATGAATCAAGATCAAGAAAGGATATGCAGAGAAGGCTAGAATCTCGCTGACTGAAAGTTGACATAGCGTGTGAAAAGAGAATTACTCACACCTTTTGTCAGAAGATGGCACAAGAGTTTACTGCCCAGTTAAAAGAACAAGAACTATGCTCAAAACCATAGCTAATCTGATGTATCAATTGTTCATTATTGTATCTCTACTTAGGATTTCATTCTTAGATATCATGAAAGAAACAACAAGAACTTCTGCCTAGTGCTTTCAGGCAATATTTAGGACTGCTGGTGGGCATAATATAACATTAGACTTCACTTTAATGCTCTTCAGTAGAATTTAAATGTTCATGAGGAGCAGGGTTTAAAATGGCATGAGGACACACTCTCCAAGTGCTGTCATACAGAGAAACACAATTATGAGCTACAGCCCTGGTGGAGATCTTTATTCTCATAGTTTAGCTTCACCTCAAGTTTATATTCCCATAGACATCATCTGACATGTAATCTGAAACGATTCATAAGCATTAATGCTCAAGATATACCATTCTACAGGAACCACAGGAAACACATGTAGGAATCCCTATTTCCTGATACAGTTTGTAGTTATTGTGTCACTAGTTTTAAATAGTGGTATAATCTGTTCTCTCTCTGATAGAAAGAAAGAAAAAAATCATAAAATGAGGACTTCCTTTACTGTTAGCTTGACTACAACTTCAATCATATTTACAATATCTACTGTGGTGGGTTTTTTTTGTTTGTTTGTTTTAATCGTGATGGTTCCAATAAGTAACTTTCAGTTACTTTAACATAACTACTCTCGATGCTTATTGGAACCATCAAGAGTAGCTATGTTAAAGTAACTAAAAGTTTAAAATTAAGTTATTAGTTGATAAAAATTACTTTAACATTTTAATTAAAATACAGCAATAAAAATTACTTGAAAGTAAGAAATTATTTTAAATTTCTGAATAATACTATGCTTAATTCTCAATTTTTGTCCAACCATAATAAATCTTGAAGCTTCATCATTTAAAGAAAATGAGAAAGTAATTGACCTACCAAATATTTTTGTGTCAGTGTTAAAGAAGTCCCTACAGTTCTTTACCTCCTAATGTTTCTGCAGCTCCTTGTATAGTATTAGATTTTTTTATTTTTTACTTTTTTTTTTTTTAGGTTTTGTGTTTTCTGCAAGGATTTCCCTTGATACCAAGTCCCACAGATCCATCTTATCTCAATATGTAGATAATTCCTTCTTTCCTTCTTAAGAAAACTGAATATGAGGCACTAGGGAAATGGAAGTCCCATTTGAGTCCTCAAACATTCTGTACAACCCACAGCACCACCTTTTATTTCAATATATCTGTAGGAATTTGTCACACATTGCTGAAATCCTCTAAGGGGAACTATAGCAGCTGTTTAATAATACTTGGCATCAGGCTACAATGTATTAAGGCAGGAAGTGATGAGCCAAAACATATCAAATTGAATTGCAGGGGCAAAGTAGGTATGCAAAATGCAAATCCTCAGTTGGAATTTGGACAATCTACCAGGACTAAAATTACTACTCTTTAAAATTGTGCTGTGGAATTAAAACACAATTGTGACTATGCTTGATAGAAATCTTTCTAATCCCTTTGTTCAGACACTTACTAAGAAATATTGACTGTGTAGATATTAGACAATTTATTGAAGCTGTAGCCACTGGGATCTAATGAAAGTTGTAATGCATTATGATGATCTGTTCTGTGGCATTATTGTAAAGTATACACCCTACAAAAGTCAAATGCATTTTTCTGCTGTGATGAATCATAGCATAAAGGACTCAGGGTCTACTTCATGTTTTTGAAACTGTTTTTTCTTGCAAGTAGCTATTGTTTATGTCTCCCATACTTTTACAGACTCTTTGAATTGTTACAAAGAATACAATTTAAATAAAAGTTATTGAAATTATGAGAAAACTGAGTTAATAAGGCCTTTGCATGAATCTCAGCTACAGATGTGAATCATAACTTGAAGAGAACAGAGAATCTATTGCACTATGAGATACAAGAAGATGTTTCAAATGGGCAAAATAGTTGGAAGGTAGACTCTAGCTGTGTTGTTGCTTTGCTAAGTAGGAGTGATACTGGTAGCAGATGAGGTATATGGGAGCAGGTCTACGAGAGAAAGTACTGAAAACTATGGTTTAAAATAAAATACAGAAAGGAAGACTCAACTTGGAGAGCAGGTATAAGGAAAATGTTACTTTCCAAAGTAAGAATTGTAGAAATGTTGAAATGTGGGTAGTGCTTGAACTGCAGTAGTCACTGCAAGCATAGGGTGTTGAGAAACTGATAAGTCCAGATCAAACCATAACATTAAGTACAGAGCAAAGGAAAAGCTGAAAGTCAAAGATCAAAAATATCATTAGTGACATCTCTGAATTCTCTCTAAATTACTTTTGTTTGCTGCAAGTTCACAAGAGAAAATGATCAAGTGACCAAAAATATAATGAAAATAAACAGAAGTCATAATCAGTTTCCAATATAAAAAGTTCTGGATTCCTGGATGAAGAATTTTTATTTATTTTTTAATTATGAGAGAAAAATCAGTACAATCAGAAAATAATTGTCAATGAAGCTAACACTGAAAGAAAAAGAAACAAGACGAGTTCCGACAACAGAAATGTAATATGTAACATACATATGACATAATAGATTAAAAAACATATTATGTAGAACTTATTTTCTAAGAATGTTCACTTTAGTATGAAGTTCTTAGGAATGTAGTTCAAATAATTTCCACTGGATGTAAACACGCTCCCTGATTCTCACCAAAAAAAAGACATTTCTTGACAGAATTCATTAACAACTTTGCTATTCTTGGTGAAAATATAAAGAAAATCAAATACAAATTCTAGCTAACACAAGTAGCTAGCTGATAGCTTACTTTTGCTTAACCAAGGCCTCAGTACCGTCACTGTATGTGTTTCTTGCTTTCGGTCTCCTTTGTGCAAATGCTCCAAGATTTTAAAAGGGTCGTAACTTCAAAAGCAAAATATTCCATATATTTTAATATGTTTTTATATGTTTGTTCAGAGGCCAGAATGTGCTCCACTGACAAGTGCAAATTATCTGTTAGTGGTTGCCTCTTCAGTCAGCGGAAAATGTGGTAAGTGGTCATGATCATCAATAGGAATTTAAAAGAGGAAAGGATCAGAAAAAAACTGAGGTTATTGGGCATCAAAAACACAACTTTCCAGTAGAATGAGGTGCAAGAGAAAGGGTATGGGGAGAGCCAGTGACACCCTGAGGAACCTTAGGATAATCTAAGTATTTTATATCTGCAAATGAAAGAGCACATGAGCTCTGACAATTTGAATGTGTGTAATCATGTGTAGGAGAAAGAAGAGAAAGAGCTGGAGAAATGCAGACAACTATATAGGAACTTGGACTCTATATTTACTTGCTAGAGTACAATAATGCGCCCAACGGTAGCGCTTGGTAAGTGCTGATTTTTAATTAGAAGTACTGAAACAAGATCTTCCTGATCATTATTAGACACATTTCACCTTACAGACAAAGAATATTGGCTCAAGTACTCATTAAGTATTTGAGCTTTACAGTTAGCTTTAGCTGTACAGACAGAGAAAAAAACCACCAATAAAATTCTAGAGAATAACATTATGTTCCTTTCTTTACAAAAGAAAAAAAACATGCTCAGTGTAGATGAATCAGAAATGGGATACCATGGAGTAGAGTTCAACTAAAATGACTGATCTTTACAAATTACACCAGTTTAACAATAGAGATCCATCAAAGTCAAATAACACAATGCCAAAAAATCACTTTCTTTTTTTTTTTTTTTTCTTTTTGTACTTCTTTCCTTTAATCTTTTCTCCTCCTGTTTCTGATTTAGTCTCTATTTTACGGTGATGTTGTTAAATGCTAATGAGGTCATTCCTGGTCTCATCTCAGCTAGCATTTCTGGCATAATGATTTCTGAAGCTGAACAAGCCTTTTGGGATAAGTGAGATTAACGCAGCAGGAGACATTTTCAGAGGTTCAAGTAGGAGCTTCCCTTGAAAACTGATGGCACGTAAGCCTTGCTGGTTTATCTACATTGCTGATTTTTGTGTGTGAGATGGGATCTCCACATAAATCTCACAGAGGCTAGTACTCCAGCAGGTAGCTTTCCCATTTGCTATAACTATAAGAACAATCCGTCTTTTTCCATCTTTTCTTATTGCTGGACTGTACAAGCATAAAGAAGGCTGAGAAGTGTAACTTCTGGAGAGATGCAAAATGAACAAAAGTTTGTGTTTATATATATATATATATATGAAGTAGTCATTATCTACAAATCAATTTAACAGTGCCTCCAATGATCAGGATGAATTGAATTTGGACTTCATAATTTTTGTTTGGTTAGTGTTTCTGTTTTGTTTTTGTGAGTTTGGGGTGTTATTTTTTTGGCAGTGTGGATTATGTTATGCTACTTTATAGGAAAATATAGAAATCTGGGCTGGCTGATCATGGGTTTGTTTAGGACTCAAACAGATTCTGTTTGCTTAATTTTTTGAAGCTTGAATACTGTGGCTTTTTGCCCCTAACTTGTTATATCAGCTTAATTAATTCCTTCTAGAGGAGGTTTGTTTGTTTCCCCTTCCTTCCTTCCTTCCTTCCTTCCTTCCTTCCTTCCTTCCTTCCTTCCTTCCTTCCTTCCTTCCTTCCTTCCTTCCTTCCTTCCTTCCTTCCTTCCTTCCTTCCTTCCTTCCTTCCTTCCTTCCTTCCTTTCCTTCCTTCCTTCCTTCCTTCCTTCCTTCCTTCCTTCCTTCCTTCCTTCCTTCCTTCCTTCCTTCCTTCCTTCCTTCCTTCCTTCCTTCCTTTCCTTCTTTCCTTCTTTCTTTCCTTCTTTCTTTCCTTCTTTCCTTCTTTCCTTCTTTCTTTCCTTCTTCTTTCCTTCTTTCTTTCTTTCTTTCTTTCTTTCTTTCTTTCTTTCTTTCTTTCTTTCTTTCTTTCTTTCTTTCTTTCTTTCTTTTCTTTCTTTCTTTCTTTCTTTCTCTCTTTCTCTCTTTCTCTCTTTCTCTCTTTCTCTCTTTCTTTCTCTCTTTCTTTCTTTCTTCCCTTCTTTCTTCCCTTCTTTCTTCCCTTCTTCCCTTCTTTCTTCCCTTCTTTCTTTCTTTCTTTCTTTCTTTCTTTCTTTCTTTCTTTCTTTCTTTCTTTCTTTCTTTCTTTCTTTCTTTCTTTCTTTTTCTTTCTTTCTTTCTTTCTTTCTTTCTTTCTTTCTTTCTTTCTTTCTTTCTTTCTTTCTTTCTTTCTTTCTTTCTTTCTTTCTTTCTTTCTTTCTTTCTTTCTTTCTTTCTTTCTTTCTTTCTTTCTTTCTTTCTTTCTTTCTTTCTTTCTTTTTCTTTCCTTCTTTCTTTCCTTCTTTCCTTCGTTCCTTCTTTCTCTCTTTCTTTCTTTCTTTTCTTTCTTTCTTTCTTTTCAACAGGAAATTGCTGAACTAAGTTAACATATATCCTACTCAATTGCCCAAATCTTTAGATGTGCTATAATAACTTTGATGACTTATTGTGAAATAGAGCAGACTTAAAACTTTCTGACCCTGTAAATGAGGTTTATCTGCAGATTTAATGGCCAAAAGGAGGCTATATATATCTATACATTATTACATCTGTTTGTTGCTAACCTTCCTTTGGTTTCAACCAATGAACTAGACAGGCCTTTACTCTAATCCAGTGTGACAGTTGTACTGTCCCTGTCTTGAAAGATTTTCGGCAGGTGCCGAGATTCTGCTAAAGCTCTTATGTAATTCTCATGTCCAATTCCACGAAATAAAGATGGAGATCTGTATATCAATAATGCTTGACTGACAAGTTAGCTGCTAGATCCCACTGGTTTAGTGCAACGATCCCTCAAGAATTTTTTAAATATTTAAGACAAATATGCATATATTAACCTTTTCCATTACAGCTAAATGGTAAAGAAAATAAAATAAGCAACAACCACAAAAAAAAAAAAAAAAAAAAAAAAAAACATACAAAGCTAACACCATCTCTGTAAATATACTGATTGGCTCCTTAAACTGGGAAGCATAGAGATTTATTGTTGTGTTCTTAAGCATTAAGCTAGGAAGTAGATGCCTCATCTTCCCTAATTTGCAGCCAATTCCTGACTCAGATTTTCCTTCCTTGATCAGCTCAGAGTCAGCAGAAGTGTCATAAGAATAAGGACAAAATATAAGCTGAGTAAGGACTCTGTTCTTTATCTAAAGAGAGAGAATGATCAGTCTGCTATTTTTAATGGAGACAATTTATAGGCAAATATTTTTGGAAACTGAAAGTCTTTTCTTTCGAGCTATTGTAGACTTGACAAAATATTTGGCAAATTATCTATTACTTTCTCTAATCAATAGAGAAAAAAATGAACCCGGAATGAGAAAATATCAAAGATACAACTTCTGGATGTTATAGAATAGATCTTAAACCACAGTATGTGTCAGTGCCGCAGCATGTCTAGTCTTAGAGCCAAAAGGCCCTTATCTGTTTTTCTCCCTTCATCCAGAAAAGGAAAAAGAATAAGAGGAGGAGCACAATTATTCCCACAGATGTCAACTTTAAATTCTCACTGAATTGAAAGTGGGAAGAGCTAAACATTCCCTGAGGTCCTTTTTCTTTTATTTTTCTTTCCCTATTCCTCTGCATCTGAAGTCCTTACTTTTATATGGCTTTATGAGATGACATGGTTTCTCTTTCTCCACTCCAGAACTTGTTTCCACAATACAGAGAGAAGGAAGGTGAGAAGAGAGCAAGTCTGTCTTTTATTTCTAGAAGTTGATAACACTTTCCTCTGAGGTAATGGAACACTATGAGGTGTGCTCTTGCATATTACTTCTTTTCCTAATTAAATTGAATGTGATAGTGAGAGCAGGTTGACATTGTAAAGTAAATGATCCAGGGCTTTAGTAATGAAGACACATCCAGAGTGAAGTTTATTGTTTTAATTTTAATTCTGAACAACCCAAACACTACTGAGTAGGTTGTTCTAAAATATCCTGCAGTGCATTTTCCCTGTGAACTATGTTTCAGCATGCTGCATACAAAATCATTTATAATAAGTTGATTTATGGATTGAAATGGCTTATTTATATGCAGTGTGAATTGATATAAAGTGTTTACTGAATTTTCTCAGTAATAGTCTATCATTAGCCAGAATTCCCAGAGTGGGAGAAAAAGGGTAAGACAATAGAGGCTAAAAAAATACTGTACCATGTCTCATCTGCTTGGATAGGATCCTTTTTTTATTAAATATGAATTTCAAAATGATTAATTCAATTTTTCTTGTCTTTAAGCCAAAAAGTGGATTTGGAGGGAAACAGTCAGGATATTAGAAAAATGGGGTTTAACAAACCTGGAACACAAAATATTCATTTATATTGCAAAAATGCTTTAAAGAAAAAAAAATGTAGAAAAAATTCTATAAAGTCATTGCTTACCTGTATATTGTATATTATATTTTGACTTTTCATAATTTCAGAACTTGAATCTCCTGTCAGTGGGTTTCACAGTTATAATGTGAATTAGCAATTCACTAGAATTCTAGCAATCTAGCAGCATGAAGAATCAAGCCTGATTCTCCTTCCAAAACTAAGAAGCCATTTAATAACAGACAGCATGTCTGGTATACTACATTTCTGCAGCGCAGCAGCCTTATTATGTACTGTTGCTTAACAACTGTTGCTTAACAACGGATGAGGGTAATCCTGACTTTTCCATCACAGAGCCTTTCAAACTGAGCATCAGTACTAACATCTACCTGTCTGTAAGGATGACTTGGAGAGGAGGAAATCATTGCAAATATTCTTACCTTCTACTAATCTATTTTCGTCTTGCATACCTTGAGCATTTTCACCATTAAGTGTCTATTGTCTGTGACAGCTTCATGAAAAATTCTTAATACAAATTATAGTCTGTACAACTCCCACTCTCATTGCTTACATTTTAGCCGATCTGTATTCCTATCACTTTCCCTTTCTTACTTATAAGATGGCTATCTTTATTTTTATTTATTGAACTCAGGAGAGTTCTCATGTTAGTTATAAATTACTGCAAACCTGTTATTCAATAATGGCATCAGTAATGAGAATAATGTTAAAAATTCACTCAAGCAATAAATATTACTGCATAGCATCAGATTTTATTATGTATATATTTGGAAATTGGAGATTGACTTAAAAATGACAAAGTACTTGGGGTTTCAATAAAAATTCCTGCAGCTGTGCTACCCTTTAAGCTTTACTCTCCATTTAAGAAAGAAAAGAAAAAATCTAAATCTAAACCACACATTATAAACTCACAGTTTAGGTATTTCAACAGCAAGGGAAAGTTGAAAGCCAGCTCAGTCATGAATAAGCAATATTGAAAGCTTCAGACACCAACCACAATTTAAAAGTAATAGGAGGAAGAGAGTAAGAATATTCAGAGGAAACAAAAAGATTTCAGAAGCCTGGAAAACAACTTTAAATCAACATTTACACACATTAAAATGTTAGCTAAGTTCTTATCTGTTTCTCTTGTAGAAAGGCAGTATAATGGATTTATTGCAATATCTTAAAGGAGATTTGAGTGGGTATTCACAATGTTTATCATAAACAAAGGGAGGCAAGCTACCCTGCATTCCCACACTCAGAGAAGAAATAATTCAGAAGATTCTCAAAGCTGGACAAGAAGTAATCTCTCCTGTGGACTTCTCATAGCAGAAATACAATCACCCACCTTGGTTAAGAAAATAAACAAAACAAACAAACAAACAACAATAAAAAAAACAGCCAATAACTAATCCCAGCAACTTGAAGACTTACAGATTCATTCTTATGAAACTTCACTCTTGCTTAAAGCATATTTTAAGAACCATTTTAAGAAGCATTTTTATCTGTTGGTTTTTGAATGTACCGGTAGATTTTGTGCCACAGATTTTTCTGTAGACACAAGGGTGGACTATTTTGATCAAAACTAAACATCGAAATCCACATTTTCATTTCTCTGTCTAGTTATCTGATTTATGGATATTGTAATGATATATAGAAGGAGAGTGTCTGCTCCTTTAAGAGTTTTGGGTCGTGGACCTTTTCCGAGGCAACAAAGGGATAATAAAAAAGAGAGAAATGATAGGAATCAAGTCTCATCAGACACAGTAATCAGTGAGGCCATGTGAGAATGTGGGAACATTTATTCCAACAGGTTTTTATGATCGAGGACTTCTAATATGGAAGATAACCAGAAAACCAGATCAATTGTACTAAATGATAAGAAAAAAGATTCCAAAACATGGAATCACAGAATCACAGAATGGCTCGGGTTGGAAGGGACCTCAAGGATCGTGAAATTCCAACCCCCCCACCAAGGGCAGGGCCACCAACCTTGACATTTAATACTAGAAATATTGATGGAAATGTTGATTCAAGCAAGGCTGTCTGAGTGAGGATATCTGTGTGTGCCTGCACTAGTGAGCTTCTATCTCTAGCAGCCAGGGAAGAAGGGAATCTCAGCTGTGTCCGCGCTTGCATGTCTTGTGTGTAAGTATCACTGAAACAAGCAGAAAGATTGGAAGAGAAAACATATGCAGGCAGGCACAGTCACAAGCATAAACAAAAAATTCTCTTAAAAATCCTAATATAATTAAGCCAATGATAAATTAAAAACTAACGCTTCATGACTCATTCAGTCTCAGAAGCAAAATATGGTGAATAGTGAAACTAAAAGCTGCACTCTATCAGATGGAGATGGAGAGATGCTTATTTCTCTAATAAGCAGGGGTTTTTAATGTTTTCACCTAGGAATTCGTATGACAGTTTAAATATCTTCTCATCTTTAACTCTGAATCTCTGAATTTTCAGTTTGTGTGGGATGTTTTCATTTTTGTTACGTGCTCTTTTTTTTTTTTTTCCTTCCTGTTTTTTCTACTTTAAAACTGACTGTACCTGCTCACAAGGCTGTGTTCTTTCAGAGATAACTTGGAAGTTATTTATTCCCTTGTCATCTCTGGCGTCATTCTGAGACTGTCTTTCCTAAGTTTCTGTTATGAACCATTCCTTACACTCTCAATGCCTCTTGCTACACCAGTCCTGGAAGCCCTTGTGAAAATATTTAATTTTTCCTACAGAAATATCTTTTGTAGTTGTCAGCTGAATCGTGCCTTAAAAAAAAAGCATAATTATGAGCGTACTGATTTTTTTTCCATATTGAATCAAAATATTTCATAATGAGATAGTTTCAGATCTAAGCAGGTATGTTTATAAAGATTGTTTTTCTTGCCTGCTATACCACATTGCAGGGGACACATCATATGCATGGAATTACTTTTAGTGAAATCCGTTCAATATCCACAACATGCTCTATTATCTCTAATGGTATAAAAATGTGAAGAGATATTCTAATGCACTTCAGACTGTTTAGTGCGCTATGAAACCAGTGCCAATTGCCTGTGGAAATATCAAAAAGGGCTTTAACAGATGTTGCAACCATGGTTGAAACTAGTCTAATTTGGGGGTGACACATTTTGCTTTTTAGATCTGTTTGCAGTTTCATTTCCTGTTTGCATATGGGATGAAATGACCTCATGCAGCAGCAGACATTGGAATAAACTAACTCAAAAGCAGCTTTGCTGGTGGTCAGGCTGAACAGCAAGCTAGCCATGAGTCAGCTGTTAGCTTTTACAGAAAAGAAAACCTGCCACATAATGGACTTTATTAGTAAGAATGTAGACAACAGGTAAAGGAAACTGACTCTTTCCCTCCTTTCAGCATTTCTGAGGCAAAATCTAGAATATTGTGTCCAGCAGTGGGCTTCCAAATACAAGAAAAATAATTGATATACCACAGTAAATCTGTTGGAGTAACTGCAAGTAGGTCAAGTGGATAGAGCACGTGTCGTGTGAGAAGGGGCTGAGAGAGTATGAGCTACTCACTTTAAAAATAAATCATTAAGAAGTCTTATTCTGTCTGGTGGGTGCAGTAGAGGAGTTGGAGACCGACTTCTCAAAAGTGAATAGTGGAAGGATAAGAGGACATAAGTCAGGAAAAAGACACAGGAAATTATTTAAATGTAAAAAAAAAAAAAAAAAAGTACCCTTAGGATCATAAAAACACTGTAACTTGTTGCCTAGAGGGACTGTGAAGTTTCTGCGTCACAATATGTTCAAAACTCAGTTAGGTACAGCCTAGAGCAACTAGTTTTATTTGGGTCTGGAGGTTGAGCAAGAGGATGCGCTGGAAACCTGCGCAATATTCTGTTGAGATAATTACCTAAATTTATCATTGCACCAAAAATGAAAGCAGAGTCTAAAGAATGTTGTTAAATGTTGTCCTTCTTCACATTAATTGCAGAAAGAATGTAAATATTTTTCCTATTGTAACCAGTTACTCAGGCATTACTGAATCATATCTTAAAACTGCCTAGAGCTTGCCCAGGTGCAAATGTCTCCATTGACATGCCTGAATTCTGTGAGATGGAAAGCAGACCTCTATTCTACTTAATAGATATAAACCCCTTCCATGCAGAATATAGAATTATTAAAAAATCCTTCAGAACTAAGCTTGATAAGGCTTTTCCTGAGTACCTAGTAGGTACTCAAATTATCCATCAAATTATTGCTGTGCAGAGTTGGCCTTCAGAAAGAAGGAAATGGGTTTTGTAACACCAGTCATCCCCTGTACATACAGGGGATGAGAAGGGAGTAGTGGAAATCTGGAGTTAATGTCTTTATTTATAGAAATGCTTTTGGTTTGCAACAATGCAAATCTGATGAGAAATACTAAGGAACTAAGTATGGTTCTTACACGGCTGAAGGCAGCTCCCATTTTCACACGCTCAGCATCTGCACAGTGGGCTGTGAAACAACATGAGCACTACACACACAGTTATTCACACCTCTGAACTGTCAGCTCCCTTCTTTGTCTTTCTGTGGTCCTCAGCAGCAGCTTTGTCTCCAGAATGAACCTTCAGTGGGAAGCACGTGGATTGAACAAATACAAGTCACATAGTCAGTGATTGACCTCTGACCCTGTTTTATTCAGCTGTGTAGGCATAGCCACAGTGACTCAGAAACTAGGAGCATGTCTTAGCTAAAAACATTACGTTTGCCTGCAACACCAAAATATAACTCATGTGGCTTCGTGAAACTAAATATTCTTCTGTTCACCTTTTATTTCCAGTAGAACTGGAAATAAAATAAGGGAGTCTAGCCAAATTTACAATGGACTTGGCTTCATGTTATCCCATGGTTTTACAAACAAAAGCCTCAATTGACAGAATATAAACAAAACAAATGTGCAGCCTGGTTTTCTGAGCCAGTCACTAGTATATATATAATTAGTTACAGATTGAGATTTTAGTCTCCTGTAGCAAAATTAAATCATTTACTATTTACTTTCTTGATTTATGACTGATGGAGTTACACTGCTTTTATACACATTTGGATGTATACTTGTTATACTGATATGACTTTAACTTTGGAGTGGCTTTTCAAATGTCATTTTGCTGGTGTCTATTTCTGGCTCTCTGGGATTAGATATTTTAGCCAGGCACTATATTATAAATGCCTTCTCTGAACTTGCATTTTATATTTAGATATGGAAAAAAGGAAATAAGTAGGGTAACAAAGTTACCAGGTTTTCTGAAGAATTTGTGAAACTCTGTCTGATTATATATATCCAAAAAAACAAATATTTATAAAACGAGAAACATGAAGATTAAAAAATATTTATCTGTTTCATTATGGGAGAGTTAGTTTTGACTTTGGTCTTATGTACATATGAGGGAGGTAATTGATATAATCAAGGTTTAATAGCTGTAAAAATCCATTTCTGTGATTAATTTAAATAGCACGATTTAAAGTTAAACTGAAAGTTTATTTTCCTATCATTACATATTCAAACAACAAAGAAATTGTAACACCGAACAATAATGGAATTAATAATATCTATCAGTTTACTGTGAAACACTACAGAAAAATGTTTCAAGGGAAAAATGGCAAAAGTAAGAAAAATACAAAAGAGAAGTAAGAGCTCCTTAAAGTTCAGTGAATAGATTCCTAATCTTTGAAGTACGCTATTCAATGAAGAGAGGCTTTTCTACTAAAATCCACACTATACGGGAGCTTGTGACGCTGTAATTGTTTCAATTATGTATCCACAGTAACCATTTTTTTCAGTTTGACAAGGTTTTGTGTTAATACTCCTCAAAAACTACATATGCAATGTTATTTAACTGTTTAAGGCATATCCACATTAATTTATGATATTAAGATAAAGGGTATATAGAACTGATACGAAGTCTTTCCCTACAGCCTTAAAATATCTTTTTTTTTCCTTTCATTTCACTTCTCTAATCATCACTACTGCTGTGCAAAATACTATTCTGAGAGTGTAAAGGATAAAAAAGAAAAATCATCCTGAGAATAGAATTTGCTGTTGCAATGGAAACACAGCTAGCAGTTTAGCTCAGTACACAAGTGGGAGTAGAATTTGGCTTACACACCCATTGATGCTTTTATACCTCAGAACTACTAGGACTGCCATTGAACATTACTAAAACTCCAGTGTAGCGTGGGCACACAGTTAAACTCTCATTTTCTCTAAAAAGTGCAATGTTCTTTTAAGCATGTCAAAGAAAAAACAATATCAGGAGCTCCAGAGATGCTTACTGTTGAAGAATATATAAACATCCTCTTGGTAGAAATGATTGTGTACATGAGGTAGAGATTTCTTGAGTATGAATGTTTTTGTACAGAGTCACTTTTCAGACAGAGCAGATAATCTTTCAGAATTTTTCTATACCAAAAGACTCTTATTCTCCGGTGAATCAGATATTATCTCTTCCTTAAAACCTTGATTGTAACTGCAATTGTATCCTTTAGATAAAAATTTTCTTATTGAGGAATGTGTTTTTAAAATGTGGCTGTTAAATATACACGTTCCAATTACAGTCAATGGCACTTAAACACTGCTAAATGTCAAGTACAGGCTTATGTACTTTCCTGAATAATTTCCTAAGGAATGGTTCGGGTCTTTGCATTTGCATATAGCTTTCTCATTCCCTTACTACTCTTTGACCATCCACTGAGCCATGCCAGACAAGTACATTTTATACAATACAATAGCATTCCTCATCAACACAAAAATGCTAGGAAGTTTACAGAGGTGCACTTTATATATTGTGTATCTGTGAGATTACAAAAGCCACTTATTTGATATATCTACCTTGCAGTTATTTATATAACATAACATAAAAGTCATTCCAAAACAAGAAAAAAAGATTTATGTGATAGCTTAGTGACTGATTGCAGTCTCAATGAACACAAGTAAATGCCTGTAAACAAAATTGCACCTGAGTAGTCTATTTTCTTTGTCTGTGCTGAAAGTAGGGCAGAAAATCAACAAGAAACTTAAATAACATCCTTTCAATTTCAATACGCTAATATACTGGTAACACGGGGAAAGGATTTTAATGTATACGCTATAAATCATATATATGGTTGTTTACTTTTCTAAATAGTTTTTTCAGACATCTGTTTCTTTCAAAAGCTTCCTTAGATTACTGATGTGTTCAAAATGTGAACATTGGCATGTTTATTCAGCGAGTAAAAATGGACTTACAGCATATGACTGGACAAGCTCCAAGGTAATTTTGACTTAAGCACTAGTAACAGCGAAGTTGCAAATTGCATGGGCTTGCAGTATTTGTCTTGTCCACCACCACTGCCTGTGTTGCTGAACATTTTGTGTTACTCATGGCTAGCAAAGGCCAGTCATCCGTCTCTGCAAGAAACTCAATAGTCTATCCTAATCAGTGTGTGATATAGCTCATGAAATACAAATCTCCATGGTAGTCTTGTTAAGTGACTTGTTAAGTGACTGAGAGGCAAACAGCCTTTTGTGATTTTTCATTATACTTGTAGATAGTCATTAAGAATTTTTCTTCAGACTGATGCATGTATGACCTCTACCCTGCTCTCATAAGTCCCCACCTGGAGTACTATGTCCAGTTCTGGAGTCCCCAACATAAGAAGGACTTTGCGCTGTTGAAGCAGGTCCAGAGGAGGGACACAGAGATGATCAGAGGTCTAGAGCACCTCCCCTATGAGGACAGGCTGAGAAAGCTGGCAGCTCTTCAGCCTGAAAAAAGCTCCGAGGTGACCATATGATGGCGTTCCAGTACCTGAAGGGAGCCTGCAGGAAAGCTGGGGAAGAACTTTTTGTAATGGTGGATATCAACAGGATGAGGGGAAATGGTTTTAAACTGGAAGAAGGTAGATTTTGACTAGATATTAGGAAGAAATTCTTAACTGTGAGAGGGATGAGACATTGGAACAGGTTGCCTAGGGAGGTTGTAAGTGCCTGCTCCTGCATTCAAGGCCAGGCAGGAGGGGGCTTCGAGCAACCTGGATTAGAGAGAAGTGTCCCTGCCTATAGCAGGAAGAGTGGACCTAAATGATCTTAAAGGTTTCCCAACCCAAACCATCTTATGATTCTACGATTCTATAAAGAAAATTATAGAGAAAAGAAAACTTAGGTGCATTGTCCTAAAAGGGAATGGGGTTGGTGTGAATGTTGAAGATGTAGACTGTTATACCATCTGTTGTAAATTAGAAGGCAATTGCGGCTTACTTTATATACAATCAGAAGCCTCAAAGTAGTGATTTTCTAAGGTTTCTATACACTTAGTCTGAAGATTTGGTCGTACTATGCTTAATACATCATTTATTGTAAACAACTTCTGTTTAGTTAACAGCTCTTTTTTTTTTTTTTTCCAGAAGTAAGCAGTAAAATTCAACATTAGGAAATTTTATGGCTGAAATAGCTAAAGAGCTATGTCTGATAGTATTATTGACCTACAACTTATTTCTGAACTAGAGTCAGAAAAGATCTCTTCTACACTGCCTGGTCTTGTGTTACTATGAGTGTTACCAGCACATACTTGTACATTCATTATCATAAATCAGGATACAATATTGACTTTCAACCTTTCCTAAAAAGAAGACTGAAGTGAGTATTCTTCCTGTTTTGCTAGGCCTAAATTCTCACAATATCATGCAGATAACTTTCAAATAAGAACTTTGCTTTAAATCAGATTTCCAAATGATTTGGAAATACCTATTCAAAGAAGAGATAATCTAGAGAAAAGTTATGCTCAAGATCATAGATGTACTCTAGATCTATAGCTATTGGGACAAATGTGCCATACCTTTTGTTGTAAAATTTGTCTTTTTTATATGTATGTGTTTATGCATTCAATTCTAAACTAGGAAAGCTAAAACTACTACTACTACTACCTATGATTATCTCTTATTTACCAATGAATTAATTTACTGAATTAATCCTAACTGAAAGGTAACAAATGGATTGTTTATCGATAGACTCTGCTTTCAGCCTTCAAATACTATAGTAACAATCTCCATCTATATAGATAGATCGAACTTCAGAACTCAGCAGATATGAGAAAAACAAACAGGTTTACTAAATTTCTCTTGCTATCAGAACTAATTTAAAACTGTTCAAACTTGAATTAATATGTTGTAAATCCTTATTGTTTAGAGAGTTAACTATACTGTACTTGGTGCAAAATCCTATTTTGGTATGGGATCTATGCAATGCATAACAGCTTTAGAATGGTGAAAATTATATGCAGTTGTGTTAAAGAAACTGCTGCTGCCCTTGTCTATATTTTTTTGTTTGCTTGGTTTTGCTTTCTTTTGTTTTCCCTGCTCTTTGCTATGACTATTTTTCATAGATGTACTACTACTACTATACTATGTATAGTAGTATCTATACTAGTAAGAAAAATATATGCCTCTCCTTGTCACGATGTTGGTCTTCCAAATGTGTATTTTATTGTTCTTGAATAGACTTCTATTTTTACTGTGGTGACACTTCAAAATGAACATCACATCCCTGATTTCCATAAGCACAGATGGAATTCATCAGGGAGACATAATTCCAATTCTTCCCCTGTTCCTCTCATTTTGAATGACAAGTGTAATAATAATGAGATCAGAAGAAGACATAATCTTTAAAATTAGAGGAGGAATGGTTAAAATGAATGGTCGTATTAGTGAACTAAGAAATTACATTTCCATCAAGACAAAATTAGACACTTTCAGAAAATGCTTGGACAAAGCTGAAAATCACATGAGCTTTTCAAAAGATTAGATGAAGCAAATGAGACAGGACATCGTCAAAGCACTAGGAAAATGATATGCCATGAAGCTGTGATATTTAAAACAGGAAGAATAAGAAGTTGCAGCCTTTTCTATTTATAAGGAAATGGGAAATGTCTCTAGTTGTCATTATGGACACCTCTTATTTTTTCAGACAAGTCTCAGAGTAGATGTTTAAAATACTCTGTTTACCTCTGGGAGAGTGGGAGGGGGGAACACACACACACACAAAAGCACATCCTTAGGTTAGTTTCTTCTTTTACTATTATACTTCAGCATGAGTAGCAGAGCTTGTCACAGTGATAAGCATGTTTGAACTGAAATGAGATACTCAGAAATCACCATCTGACTTTATTTTATACTGAAGCTGGGGATGAAGAGTTTCTACTTCAGAAGCCAAGAGCTATTCAATTTGATGTCCCTCTAATAATTATAGATTATGTTGATTGCTTCCCTGAAGGAAGAAAAGGAAAAGGAAAGGGAAAAGGAAAGGGAAAAGGAAAGGGAAAGGGAAAAAAGAATGTATTTTTTTTTTACAATGGGGCAATTTGCTTGGAACCTGGCATGACGGCTGCAGATAGAACTCACCTGTCTGCAAGGGGTAAAAGGATCCTAGCTCAGGAACTTGCAGGACTCATTGAAAGGTGTCAACAGTTTACGGGCTGGTTCGATCCGGTTCTGTGACTAGCGGGGCAGAAGGATCTGCAGATCCGCGCCTCCAGAAAAAGGGAACGGGGGACCCCAAAATAATTAGAAACAGCGGCAACGATCTGAGGAGAAACAAACTAATTTACTAAATATAGTATCGGAATGCAAGATAACACACTATAATACAGTATAATTGGAATTGAAGTAATAAATCAAATATAATGAGAGAGAGAATGTCCGAAAGGTGGATAGGCCTCACCACAGCTCTGAGGTGAGATGTGCAGTCCAGTTGAGCAGCAGGGAGAAAAAGGAAGGAGGTCCAACGAAGAAGAGCAGACAAAGAAGAGAGCATCAGGTGACCTTGCCAGGAGTTACATCTCGAGACTCTCTGTGACCGCAAAGTCCCCTGGGGAATGTAGTTCTTCTTCTCTTCCAGGCAGGTACCCAGAGCTTGTGCATTAACAGTTAAACTCCCAGTGCCCCACATGATGTTAAGATGTGGAATACTGAAAACCAAAAATCGCAAAACCATGACACAAGGTCTTTAAACTTGGTAAGAAGGGGGAAGGGGACAAAATGAGGGCCACTGGGGGTTGAATGGATCGTTCGAGGCTCAAAACAGAGCTTGATGAGTGATGAGGGTAGAGTTCAAAGGGATGGAGAGTGGCAGGGGGATGCTGCTTCCCTAAAGTGCCTGTACACTAATGCGTGCAGTATGGAAAATAAACAGGAATAGTTGGAGATCTGCGTGCAGTCACACAGGCACGATCTCACTGCAGTCACAGAGACGTGCTGGAACGGCTTGCATGACTGGAATGTTCTCATGGAGGGCTATGCTTTTTAGGAACGATTGGCTGGTGAGGTGGGGTGGTGGGGTTGCTCTTTATGTGAGAGAGCAGCTAGAATGTATTGAACTCCACCTGGGGGACAGTGTAGCAGTGTAGAGCTCGTGAGTGAGAATCAAGGGTCAGGCTGGTATGGGTGACACTGTTGTGGGGGTGTACTACAGGCCCCCTGATCAGAAGAAGGAGGTGATGAGGCCTTCCATAAGCAACTGGAAGTAGCATCACAATCCCAGGCGCTGGTGCTTATGGGGGACTTCAATTATCCAGATATTTTCTGGATAAGCAATATGGCCAGGCATGCATGGTCCAAACGGTTCCTGCAACGTGTTGAAGACAACTTTCTGATGTAGGTGGTAGAGGTACCGACAAGGGAAGGGGTGTTGCTGGATCTTATTCTCACTAATAAGGAAGGGTTTGTCAAGGAAGTAAAAGTTGGGGGCAGCCTGGGTTGCAGTGACCACAAGATGGTGGAGTTCAAGATCTTGAGTGGAAGAAGCAAAGCTAAAAGAAGGATTGCTACCCTGAACTTTAGGAGAGCCAACTTTGATCTCTTCCGGGACCTACTTGGAGCTACCCAGTGGGCTAGGGTGTTAGAAGGTAAGGGGGCCTGTGAGAGCTGGTCAGCATTTAAACAGGTCTTCTTCAAGCTCAGGATCAGTGCGTCCCTGTGAGCAAGAAATCAGGAAAGGGTGGCAGGAGACTTCCTTGGATGAGCAAGGAGCTCGTGCACAAACTCAAAGGGAAGAAGAAGGTCCATGAACTGTAGAAAAAGGGTCTGACCACTTGGGAAGAATATAGAAATGTTGTCAGGGCCTGCAGGGATGCGACAAGGAAGGCTAAAGCCTGCCTGGAATTGAATCTGACAAAGGTGACAAAGGATAATAAAAAAGGCTTTTTTAAGTATGTTGCTGTCTGTATGTAGTAAGATGTAAGTATGTACTGTGCTGCCATTCAGCAAGACCTGGACAGACTGCAGAGCTGGGAAGTAAGAAACCAGATGACATTTAACAAATGCAAGTGTAGAGTCTTGCATCTAGGGAGGAATAATTGCATGCACCGGTACAGGTTGGGGGATGACCTGCTGGAGAGGAACTCTGCAGAGAGAGGGACCTGGGTGTCCTGGTGGACGGCAAGTTGGCCATGAGCCAGCAGTGTGTCCTTGTGGCCAAAAAGGCCAATGGCATTCTGAGGTGCATTAAAAAGAATGTGGTCAGCAGGTTGAGGGAGGTGATCCTCCCTCTCTACTCTGCCCTGGTAAGGCCTCATCTGGAGTACTGTGTCCAGTTCTGGGCTCCCCAGTACAAAAAAGACAGGGATCTCTTGGAAAGAGTCCAGCAGAGGGCCACAAAGATGGTGAAGGGCCTGGAGCATCTCCCCTATGAAGAAAGGTTAAGTGAACCGGGTCTGTTTAGCCTTGAGAAAAGAAGACTGAGAGGGGACTGATCCAGGTCTATAAATATCTAAGGTGTGGGGGACAGAGTGGCGAGGCCAGACTCTTTTCAGCAGTGTGTGGAGACAGGACAAGGGAAAACGGCCAGAAACTGGAGCATAGGAAGTTCTGCACAAATGTGCACAAGAACTTCTTTATAGTGAGGGTGATGGAGCACTGGAACAGGCTGCCCAGGGAGACTGTGTAGTCTCCTTCTCTGGAGATATTCAAGACCCGCCTGGACACCTACTTGTGTGACCTGGTATAGGGAACCTGCTTTGGCAGGGGGGTTGGACTCGATGATCTCTGGAGGTTCCTCCCAACCCCTACGATTCTGTGATTCTGTGATTCTGTCCTATTGAACTCACTGATAATTTTTCTTGCTGCAAATATGCTGAAAAGTTAGGATTCTGGAAAACATAGGAAATCCAAAATCCAGGCAATTTATTTAAAATAAAAGAGGAATTTACTTTATTCATCTAGCTATTAAAAAGTGAATTTGAATTTAAGGTTGTCATCTAGGTTTCCTTGGTTGCCAGTGGGAAGAAATAAATACATAGAATGGTCATCCACTCTATCCTGTTATAGCATCTAAGGTAAATGAGAAAACTCACACTCTGAAATGGATTTTGTTCATCTGTCACCTTGACTGGTCTTGCCTACTCCATTTCAATGAAATTCCTATATTATCCATGCATAATTCAGACAATGAGCTGCAGCTTTTTGTCTGCTCTAGATCTCTTGTACTGCCCATTGTTTTAAGCGATTCTTCAGCTTCCAGAAGGAGTTTCTTCTGTGCTGTGGAAAACACACCCTGGGGATGTGTTTTAAGGTTAGTCTAGGTTTGGATTTCATTTGAATTGACAATAAATGTTATTCTTAGTTTATTAGTCGAAGATTATTGCTGGATTAATAATGTAATTCAGTATTTTATAATTAAATATTCAGTATGCTCAGTCTCAAAATCCATAACTTCCAACATATTGAGTATGTTTTACTTTTCAGCAAATTTGAATTCTCAGCTACCTACTATTCATATATTTTTTTATTTTTTATTTTTAAATTTTATTCTTCTGATAATCATAGAAGAGGGATAGAATTGCTTTCAAGGTAGAATAATTATTATTACGATTCCCTTGAAACATCATATAAAAAATAAATGAAGAAGTGTCCCACAATTCCCAGTAGTTTTGTTAAGTCCAAAACTAAAAAAAAAGAAAAAAAAGAAAAAGAAATCTAACAAACAAAGAACAGGTAAAGGTTTCATAAGACTCAAACACATCCCATGGTATTGCCATCCTGCTGTTTAACCTATAAGGAGTATATTGCAGAACTGCACTCCACACTGTGCCTATGCTTTTGATCGTGTTTTCCCTCCTGTTTCATTTATATACTCGTGTTTTCCCTTCTGTTTCATTTATATACTTGGGGTTAAAGAGCTATCAGGAAAATGGAAACCTTGGGGGTCAAATACCACTCTGACAAAACCTTCATTCCTGGTTATCCAAACTAAGCATATTCCTAAGTCTGCCCCCGCCATGCACTCATTCACTGAAGAGTACTGTGCACTACATAAGAGTAAAGCTTGTGAAAGACATATTTCCAAACAGAATATATGAAAGTCAAGTCTGTAATCAAAGGGCAAAAAGGCAACTAAGTACATGTCTTCTTACCAGAATTCCCTACATGCTAAAATGCAGCACCATATTCATGTTTGTGCCTCTCATCTGGCTCCACGTGCCTTGAGTGATTCCAGCTGATGCAGGAATAAAGAAGCATTGCCTCTGTCTAAAAACTCAAACAACAAGGAGAACTTATAAGCTTAGCAAAGAGAAACTGTAGAAATGGGAGCTTTGAACTAAGAATAGGTGAGAATTTGACATGTGAAACAGGAGACATTTCAGAGTGAAGCAGTGTGAAACACTACACCTTCATTCAACATCTTTGCTGTGGGACAGAAAGCACTTCTACCACATGAAAATGGGACTACAGAAGTTAAGTATCTCTCCTAAGACAGAGACAGACATTGATCTATGACTTTGAAGGCAGGTGTCACAGAGTAGCAACATATTCACACTATTTAAGATTAGTTTCTATTGGAGCAAAGTCTTCAGGCAGCAGACTATGAAGACTAGGGTTGGGTTAGGGTTACCAGAATATGCAGGCTACCTACATCAGCTCAGGACATAACTGAAGATTAGTATTCCATATGATATAGCATATGGATGTTTGGGAATCCAGTGTTTTACATAGATGTTTAACACAGTAGGGTAGTGCAAGTAGCATTGATGCTCCTTCTATACAGTGGCTTTTGGGAGTGGGATCTGATATGAACAGCCTCCTGAAAACGTGGGGAGAAAGCTACTCCACTTCACTTAGTGAATAGGAACTAGTAACTGAAAACCAGAGGAAGGATGAAAGATCATAGTGGAAATAAAAATTTTAAATGAGCTTCCAACATGATGTATTGATGAAATCATACTAACATTCTTGTGAGGCACTGTTTGCTGCTAAGTAAGCTTGAGTTTGAAAACTATGTACATATTCTCCTGCCTAGTTTATTTCAAGTCCACACTAAACCCCTCTCACTGTATATAAATGCAGATATGCATGTGAGATATTTGAATTTCTGGACAGAGCATCATATAGATGCTACAATTATTTGTAGATTTTTCATCTTACAAATCCTTTTTTAATCTATTTTTGATCAGGAACTGTAAGTAATAAATCTCCTGAGCCATGATTCTTATTGACTTCTTTTGAAGTAGAATTTTAGTAGAGGTTTTTACTATTTGTGTAAAGCATCACTTGTACCCATGTAGAACTAGTACTACAAATAGAAAGGATTCCAACATGAGAACTGCAAAATGATTCCATCTGAACGAACAGTATCAGCAAGAAATTCTCATTTTACTTTACATATTGCCTCCTCTTCTTATCTTCCAGATTTTATTTTTTTTTCTTCTTCTAAGTTCCCACATGAGGAATGAGTAAGGAATTTTCAATCTTGAACAGACTAGTCCCAGATTTATTTATTTTAGGGACAAAAAATGAGGTGAAAGAGAAGGAGAATGCTACAACCCCCCTTTTTTTTTCTCTTAAGACATGTCCATGTATCTATCTGTGCCCATCTGCTGCTGAAGGATAACATTTAAATGTTGTATGTATTATATTCTTTAATTTAATAGTTGTTGTTAAGAAACATGACTCATTTTTTTGCACATAGCAATTTGGATGGTAAAGAATAATGTAGAATCATAGAACCATTTGAATTGGAAGGAACCCTTAAAGATCATTTAGTCCAACTCCCCTGCAATAACAGGGGCAGCTACAGCTAGATCAGGTTGTTCAGAGACCTGTCCAGCCTGACCTTGAATGTCTGTAGGGACAGGGCACCCACCACCTCTCTGAGCAACCTATTCCAATGCTTCACCACTCCTATTGTTAAAACAAACAAACAAACAAACAAACAACAAAAAAACGTTGTTCTTATATACAATCTATATTTTCCTTCTTTTAGTTTGAAAACATTTTCCCTTGTCCTATCACAACAGATACTGCTAAAGCATCTGTCTCCTTTTTTATGGCTCCCTGGTATATTAGAACCATGACGATATCTTAGCATCATCCTGTATTTCTCTTATTTTTTCTTGTGAAGTGGAAGTTCAATTGCTTTTTTTAACTCCAAGGGCAGAAAGATGTTACTCTCAGTGGGGTTGAACAAACATGCCTAGAGAATATATAAATCCAGGGAGGAGTAAATCAATTGAGTGACAAGGAAGAAACAGGAGCAGAGAGAGGTATATATCTTAACCTCACAGTATGGGAAAGGCATCTGTCTGAAGGACACAGCAGAAATTAGTAGGATGCAATCAAAAAGATGAGTGAATTATTGCTTAGTGCTACAAGGTCTCTTATAACGTAATATTCTTAATTTGACAATTGAGTTATAATTTAGAACAGGAATGAATTTGCCGATGGCAGATTTGGCTTGGGACAAGGGAATGCTTACTTTTTTGCTGCAAAATATCAAACCATCTGTTTCATATGTGGAGGCACAGATTGAGAAGAATGGATAGTTATCAATGCCTGCTAGTATTCCCAATCTCCATATTTTAAAACTAAATTGTATTGTAAATCTGAAAGTATGTACAGATACGTATGTACAGATGCATAATATATAAACTAAAATATATTCTACTCTTAAACCTCTTCTCTGTAAATCTGTCTCACTCAAAAACACATATGCACACACACAAATACTCAGCTGAAAGTTCAGAGTCTACATGCAGCTATTTTCATATCAGAAATAGAATAAATTCCAGCTTTGACATTAGAACAGGCACCAGGATTTTCATCCAAATATAAAATACCTGAAGACATTTGTAACTCATCTTACTGAATACATATACACCTGACTCAAGAATGAAGTTCTTCCAAATTGCATAACATTTGCTGTTGTTTCTTTATTAACTGAAAAGTAGCCATATCTGATATACTATTAATAAATACAGTGTTATGAAATAAGATGTTAACATGCTTTAAAGGAATAAAAAATATCAAAATCTTTGAGCCTTAGTGAAAACCATGTTATCATATCTCAGAAGTTTTCCCCAGCAAGAAAAATGTGAAGTGTCAGATTAGAAGAAGTGATTTAATTCATATCAAGATAGTTTTACTAGTAGCTGACACACTGCCAGGAATATTCACGGGGTTATAGGCGTAGTAAATTTTAGCAAGGTTTTATACAGCTGGATATATAGGAGTTGGAAAATCACAATTCTTTTTGATGTAAAGACCTTCACCTATATGGAGTGGCATTATATGTTGGCACTTAAGAATAAGGAAGCTAAAACTGAGTACAGCTCTCTGCTTAATAAAGTAAAACAAAATCAGAAACCTCTAATTTTTGGACTACTTAGCTGATTTATAGAACTAGAATGAATTTGAAAATTGATTAAAGATTGATCATGATGAACTGGATAAAGGCTGTAAGACCCTGGGTCTGAGAGCAAGCTTAGGAAAGAATTATTGATGTTTGCCTAGATTTTGGAAAAGCCAGTGAGAACTTCACTCTAATAATGTGAAGTATTTAGATATGTATATACATAGTAGATCTGAATTTTGTAATCTGTCCAAATAAGGCAAAAAAATAAAAACAAACAAAGGCAGATAAAGTTGCTTGTGCAGTTACCCTATGTATCTTGGGGTGCCTGTTTCTGTTAATGAAACAGTGAAATTGAATTTATCCAGCCTAAAAATACCCTTGAATCATCAGAGGAGGCAAGCCTGGATCTGGCACTGCTAACATGTTTTAATTCTAGAGAAATAGGTATTTGTACTTTTCAGTGAGGGAAAATTGCTTTCAAAAAACTCCATATCCCAACATGTTTTCCTATTTTTCCTACCATGAACCAATATAATTTTCCTCTGTCTAGCTGATGGCCCTTTTCCCTCTTTTCCTTACCGCTGTTGTCATCTCACCGTTTCTCTCTACTCATATCAAATGTAATCCCTGGTCACTAAGATTCCTTTCAAAGAGATTAATGAAGCATGTAGGCAGGAGACAGTCTGCAAGGATGGTGAAGGGTGGAAAAACCCCCAGGAGGATGTATGAAGCCTCACTCCACTGTTCACCATACACAAAATACAATATAAACTGTGTTCATAGTTGAGCTCCTGTTTGTTTTAGAAAGATGAAAGATAACACCAAGTGCACTGATGGAGGCTAACTAAGCTGTCCACAAGATGATGTACATTGCACTTGTCTCCCTTTTACCAGGAACCTAATGATTTTTTTTATTTTTTTTTTCCTCTGAACCACAACACTATCCAAGCTGCCCTTGATTTGATGCTGGTCTGTTCTACCTTCTAGTCAAAATAGTGTCAGAAAAACACAGTATGGCACAGAGCTTGTCAATATTTGTCACTGAAAGAAATTCAAGAGGTCTATTTTCCCCAGAGGCAAAGATTTCTGGCTGTGAGTAATTATGGCCTGTTAACATGTTCTGTCTATTCCTAAGGTATTTTTGGAAGCATATGTCCCACCTCTTCACTGTTCTCAGGGGATATTTATGCCAAGACTTAGAACTCCATCAGACAATCTTGAAAAAGCTACCATGAGATAAAATTCTGACTTCCAAATCTTCAAGCAAGATTGACTGTGGAACAGGAAAAGCTGAAATTGCGTTTGATCCCAGTTTACATTATGCCAACTGGCACTGAATTAAGACAGATCAGATAGTGTTCTGAAAACAAAAACAAAAACAAGCAAACAAAAAATTTTCCAACACATTTGTTCCAAAGCAGCAACATAAGATGAATACCAAATGTCTTAGCTGTCTTTGTAGGAAATCTGTACAGATTTTTGAACCTCCCACATCTGTATTGTCTGGCTTCTAGAAATCAAACCTTCAAACTGGCAATGTTTTATATTTATATTTATATTGTTCATGTTTGTTTAAATTTAGGCTTAAATTTATATAAATTGATGCCAATCTCTCTTTGTATCTTAAATAT
This sequence comes from Chrysolophus pictus, assembly GCA_037305975.1. Classification (NCBI taxonomy): domain Eukaryota; kingdom Metazoa; phylum Chordata; class Aves; order Galliformes; family Phasianidae; genus Chrysolophus; species Chrysolophus pictus. The sequence continues at coordinate 33,724,252 of CM074576.1, read as the reverse complement.
ATCTTAAAGACACATATACACGTAGTCAATAATTCACTAATTATCATTTTGATGAATATCTCAAACACGGCTCTGGCAAATCCAGGTTTACTAACATTGGAATTGGCCCAGTAGTATTTCCTATTGCTCGTTGTGCAAAACAGCTATTTGTTTCTGATCCAATATCCAAGCTCAAGTTATCAGTGAAAATGGGTTTGCTTTAACACACCACTCAGCAAACTGCAAAGACAGAGTTATGCACAGAAACCTATGCGTGCAGGGTTGAACCCTCTATGAGAAGTGTGGGTGAACTGTGCTGAGAGCTTTTCTGACAGAGTGCTGAGAGTTAAGACACATATCTTTGCTACTAAAGATTTCTGCAGAAGAAAATGATCCAAATACTGGATAAGGAAAAATAGTTTCTGAACACTCTGAAGGTAGAGATGAGATTGATTTTGTTTTGTTTACCAATAAGAGGCAAGGTCTTCTGGAGAGAAAGCTAAACTGACTACTTCTTATTTCTTCTCAGCTTTACTCTGTTCTTTTCACTGACAGACTTGCAATGTTTGTTTTTGAAACTTATACACAGGGAAGCAGAGAATTACAAAAAAAAATCGCAATAAATATTATGAGAACTCAGTCTTTTTGAATTCATTCAAATGATTCAGGCTTTTCTTTCATCTGTTATTTCAAAACAATATGGAAACAACATAATGTTATTTCATTGTTCATATTTCCTAGAACTTGGAAATTGTTACCACTGAGAATCTCCACCAATACTACTTTCTTTATCTTAGGTAAAGAATGGTCCAGAAAGAGTACAATCACTGACTGCCATAGGCAGTAGCAGTGTTAGAATAATGCAAGTCTATGTCTGATGTAGGGAGTAATCTTTAATTTATTGTCTTCGGGCTTAAAAATATTTCAAACACATCCTCACTTGAATTTTCAGGTGTTTCCTGTATTAAGTTAGATCCAGAAGAGATTTAAAACCTGTTACAATTTTGGAAAAGAAAAGCTCCTTGCTCTTTGTTCTGTTCCACACACCCTGGAAATAAATGCTGCTTATTCCAGTTTAGCCTGAACAAATAGTGCAATAGGTCAGTTCTTGAATATCACTTTCCTTGCTTACTTTAGAGGCAATTAAAACAGCTGATTTTGGAGCTCCTTAAGTAGCAGTTGTTACCTCTTTAAATAAACTGCCTATGATGTGCATAGATTACTATCAGGTCTCAGCAGATATTATAATATCAGAAGATATTATGATAAATGAGACCTGATTACATTGCTTTTCAATGGCATTAATTTACATGTTTGTAGAGGTCTGTTGGGATTGGATTTTATAGTTACTCTAATTTGTAGGCTTTTGACATTGCTTGGGGATAACTTGTCTAATTGACTTTTGCTCTCATCAGAATGAAAGATGTTTTGAAGCTGACATCACTGTGGACATTATGCTACAAGGGGTTTCTTTGGCTTGTTATATGCAGCATTTTTTCCTCTTGTTAGTCTTTTGTACTTGTCATTGAAACTTTTCTTTTAGTTGTAAAAGCCTCTCTTTTTACACGGTAAGAACATCTTGGTAAAATGGAAAATGTGTCAAATAAAAATTCATGAAAGGACCACCTATACGGTGATCAGTGGGGGGGGGAGGGTATAGATTGTTCCCCTTGATAATTCTAATGCAGATCATTCTAAGAAGATAGACCAACCATGACAAAATGTGTTAAAAGAATAAAATGCTCAATAATCTTTTCTGAATGCATTTTTTTTCTAACAGCAATTTGTTTTCAGGAATTAACTTTTGGCACATCCGAGATTACAATAATGATATAGTCTGAGTTGTGGAATTTTTGAGTAATTAGCAAGCTAAACAACCAGTGAGCCTAATCTCATATTTCTTGCATATTTGAAGAGTAGAATGCTTGAATATTCTTAGATCAAAAGTTCAAGGCTTGGATTAACTGCTCCCAAACATACGCACACACAAAAAAAGAAGTGATATAACTCATAGAATCACAGAATCACAGAGATTGAAAGGGACCTCTGGAGATCATCAAGTTCAGTCCCTCTGCTAAAGCAGATTCCCTAAAGTAGGTTTTACAGAAAAGCATCTAGGCAGGTTTTGAATACCTCTAGAGGAGGAGACTCCACGAGTTCTCTGGGCAGCCTGTTCCATGGCTCTGTAATCCCCAGTGTATAGAAACATAGAATCATAAAATCATAGACACACAGAATCATAGAATGGCTTAGGTTGGAAGTGACCTTAAAGATCACTGAACTCTGAACCCCTGCCATGAGCAGGGTTGCCAATCACTAGATCAGGCTGCCCAGAACCCCACCCAGTCTGGCCATGAACACTTCCAGGGATGAGGCATCCATAACACCCCTGGGCAGTATGTTTCAGTGACTCATCACTCACTGGATAAAGAATTTTTTCTTAACATCTAACATAAATTTCCCCTATTTCAGCTTCCGGCCCCTAATCGTCTTTGTTTCCCTCTACTGAACTCTCTCCAGAAGTTCCCAGTCTTTCATGAACTCAGGAGCTTAGAACCGGACACATTATTACAGTGTGGCTTCACCAGGGCAGAGTAGAGGAGGAGGATCTCCCTTCTTGGCCACAAAAGCACACTGCCGGCTCTTGGTCAATCTTTTGGCCAGTGGGGCACTCAGGTTTTTCTTTCCAGACTTTGCTGATCTTCAGATCAGCTTCTAACCTGTATTAATGCATGCCATTATTCCTCCCAAGGTGTAGGACTCTACACTAGATACAGGATACCAGTTTCTGAGACACTAATACACTAATCATAACCCTAAGTATTTAAGGTGGCATATAAAAAGATATAACCCATTAGGGGACATAATATACTTTTTTATGTGTGTCTGAGAAACTAAAAGTTGGCTTCAGAAATACTAAGAAAGGGATCCTGCCTTCTTGGACGTTCTCTAAGAAAGATAATTACTATGACATTTCCTTCTTCCTGCAGGGACAGTTTGTCTGTTTCAATGTGAATATTATACATAAAGTTTCTTTTACAGATAAGAAAGGATTTTTGCACTTGCTAGTTTCTTTATATTTGTTATTCAAACCTTTTTTTTAATTTTTTTTATTTTTCCCCCTTTGTAACTTCTGTGCAACAAATACCTATGGCTCACTTCCTGCCTGACAGAAGTATTAGCCACTGATTGTTTTTCTCTTGCTTTATCCTGATTTACTATGGAAAATAAAACCCAACCCTTGTCAGAGCCTGAAATCTTTTATTTTTTCTTTTTCTTCTTCTCCCTAAAAGTAATCAATAGAACATTTCTAAAGAGATGTCAGACTGTAGGCATTCACTAGGTCCTGGTGTATGAAATTCCTTTTTTGTCTGCGCTAATGTAGATCTGTTGCCCTTGCATTGCCACACAGACAAAAATGAAGGCAGGGTTTGGTCCAAAGGCAGGAAGAAATGGCAAAGGATTGCCTGCAGAAGTGAGTATTGATTTAGCAAGATCAGTCACTAGAAAGCCAATGAGGAAAGTATACTAAGAATACCTTTCATAATACATTTTCTTCTGTTGTCTGATCTGTGCTAGTACCACATAGATTTTATATAACTGCAGGGATCTCACTTATTTCATATCAGCCCTTGAGATGGGAATTCATTGCCCTTCCAAAATGTAAAAGTGGCCATCGTTTCAGACAAAAGAAGATGAGCTGCTTAAATACAACCATACACCCAGGTGCTTTATTTATCTTCCAGGTATTTGTTTCTGGAAATGAAGGTACTTGAATATCAGTAATATCTTCTAATATCTGTTGTAAGTTCTTTTCTTTAATCACGTCCAAGTTTTTTTGTTTGTTTGTTTGTTTTTTTTTTGTTTGTTTGTTTGTTTTTTAAGATTATATTTATGTTCATACCAGTATTAATTCCAATCCAGAGGGAATGAGTTATCTAAGGTGGCCCATCTAAGGGCCAAAGCTAAAATCAAGTTATTACATATTTTTTATAAAATAAAAGCATCTGAATCCAGAGTTTGTGGCATCTTATCTGTCATCTCCTGAGTGAGGGCTAAGTGAGGGCTTATTTTTTCTAAAATGGTCATAGAAGAAAACTTAAGAGATCCATGTATTTTGCTGGTCATGTAAAATATATGATATATAATTAGAGTACCATCGATTTATTAAGTTCTTTTACATTATTGAGAGATTATACGATCTCTTTTGACTTTCAAAGAGAAATAATTTGAAAAAAGTATATTGTATGCACTTTATGTCTTATTTAAAATCAGCATATTGGCTGCATCTGTACTGCAGTGTATAGTGCAATGCAGCATAGATGCAGTGGATAAAAGAGCTACCATCAACAGCATTTATCTCTAACAATATTTGAGGGTCTGGTTCTGAACTGTTCATAATTGTTTTCAACAACAAGAACAAAATAATCAGTGCTGACTGGCACCTACACTTTCAGCTCTGTGTACCTCCGGTGTAAAGTTATTTCCTGTCAGACCATCTCCCTCCTAATTATAAGTACTTTTTAATTTCTGGAAGGCTACAACGATGTCTCTTTAAAGACTTATCTTCTCTAGGTTGGACAGCCTCACGTGCCTCAAATAGTCCACTCTTCAAATCCATCTTTCTCCAAGTTAGAGGTAAAGATGTGATGTGAGACTGTCAGACCTTACAGAAGTTCAGGTAGACAACATCAGTTGCCCTTCCTTTGTCTACCAAAGCCATCGCTCCATCACCAGTTTGGTTAGACATGGTGTACCCTTGGTAAAGCCATGCTGGCTGTCTCAGATCATCTTCTCATCTCACATGTGCTTTAATATGGCTTCCTGGAGGATCTGTTCCATGATCTTCCCAGACACAGATGTGAGGCTTACCAGTGTGTAGTTCCTTGAGTCTTCCTTTCTTCCTCTCCTAAAAACTGTAGTGATTTCCCTTTTTCCAGTCACTGGGGACTTTATCTGACAACCAAGATTTTAAAAATATGCTGGAGAGTGTCTTTGCAACCACATCAGCCTGAGTCTGCAGAGAACTCATAAAGAAATGACATAGAACCAAGCCTGTTTTCCACTTTGATTTTCCAAGAATTTGCATTCTAAAGTGGACTCTTTTTTATTACCCAGGCAAAGTCCATATTGTCAAGTTTGTTTTCTTTTAAAAGATCAGGATTGGTCAAGTATTCATCAAGTATTCAAAGCATCCAAAAGAGATAGTACAGTCTGTGGAGCCAAATCATACGGTCTGTGTTGATTTACACACTCTGGTGAACAAAAAGAGACTTCCAGGAGGTAAGCTTTTCAGAAAGAGTACAATTAGTGCATGAAAACTTGGCCTTGAACCATGTCTTGGAGTTAGATGTAGTATTAACTGCTAAGTATTTATCAGCTCTCTGTCTGTTTATAATAGGAAGCTAAAATGCCAGCTGGTTCTCTATTTGCCTATTCTCTTCCTGTAAGAAGTGTGCAACAGATAGAGAAATTATATTAAAATATAGTCAATAATCAAAATCTCAGGGCATTTTAGATAATGAGCTAATGACATAAACTATGCAAATGACACTGTATTAACTGTTTGAACCATTTGAACAGAATCTGTACTTACTAAATGGGTGGGAAAAGCAGAATACGTGAGAATCCTATACAGGCAGTGAAGTACAGCCATCCTATCCATTATTCAAACTTTGCTTTGAATGATCACTGCTCATCTGACAATCAGTATATACTTAAACATGAATGTAAATCTTTAGTGGATTGTGGAGTTAATAGCAGATACTCTAGCTGACTTATCTGGCTTTACTAGAAGACACTAAGGATTTTATTCAGTTTGTTATGAATAGAAATCTAGTGCCAGTTGGTATCTTTGGCCACTCCATGAATGTGAGGCATTTCATGCATTCCTGATCATAGTCAATAACCCCATATGAGTACCTCAGATACTGTAGGGCATTTCAGATGTCTTTGCATAGGCAAGCGAATCTAAAAAAACTACAACAAAAATGCTTGCTTTATGTCCCTAACTCTGTATTTAGATCTCTCACTAGGAGTGATCAGGTTTTCAGGTGTTGATTACAGTTCTCTATGATGACATGGAAATGTTATATACTATGGGTTTTTTAGAGGGAGTCCCTGTAAAAGCATTTAAATTAATTATCAACTAAAATCTAAGTATCAGCTATATCTTTTTTTAGAATCTTATTTTATTAATCTGTGAACCAATAAAGAACCAATAAAGAAATTATAAATAAAAATACTGATGTATTTTTGGTTCAGTCTTGCTGGAAACAATCACTCAAAAACAATGCTTAAACAAGGAATTTTTTTAAGTACTATTTTCTTTTAATGTGTTTTCAGACTATTTCAAAGTTTAACTCATTCTTACTTGCTTTGTTGGACACAGAATCATAAAATCATAGAATATCTTGAGTTGAAGGGGACCATAAGGACCAAGTCCAACTCCTGTCAGAGCCACCCAAAAACCAGACTGTAAGTCTGAGAACATTGTCCAGACACTTCTTGAACTTTGGCAGCTTGATGCCATGACCACTGCCCTGGGGAGCCTGTTCCAGTGCCCAGCTACCCATCTTTTCCTGATGTCCAGCCTGACCCTCCTCTGATATAGCTCTATGCTATTCCTTCAAGTCCTCTCACCGCCGTCAGAGAGTAGAGATCAGCACTGCCCCCCTGCACTTCCCCTTGTGGGAAAGCATAGGCTGCAATGAAGTCTCCTGTCAGCCTTCTCTGGGTTGAACACACCAAAGGAGTTCAGCCACTCCTCATACATCTTCCCTTCTAGACCCTTCACCAACAAACTAAAGAACAAAGTAAAGATGTACCATAAAATGTCATATTATAAAGACCAAATTTCAGTCTTATCCCGTTTACTTCAGTGAGATGTATTCATTGCTTCTCTGTTACTACCCTCTTGTTATCTGTCCTTCAAGCATAATTTTTGCTTCAATGAGGTGCAAATTTCAAAGTCTAGTGGGACAACTTAAGTGCTAGTATTATTAAGCACGGGCAATTTTTCCTTCTTTTCATTCAGCCTCCTCCGCAAGGATATTACACATGAAAAGCTATGTTAATGTAATGCAAAGTAGTATTGCTCGGCTGAGAAAGTTAGGAAAAACAAAGTGTCTATTTTCTGTACCAATATTAAGTCAGCTATACTGCAGATCCTGTCTGCTTTACAGCAACATAAACATACATAAGTTTTCTGTATATAATCTTTTCATAGAAAACAAAATGAAACAAAGAATGACCTAAATCCATAGAATACCACAACTAGTTCTATAAAACTAGCTGTTATTTATCATGTTTCAAGAGACCAGAGTTCTCTCCAGTTTCCTGGGTTTATGACCACTACAGAAATCTTCAGTAATAGTGGAAATATGAGTGCTGGTTAAAGCGATTTTACTGACTACCACTAATAACCCTGCTTGAATACTGAACTATTAAAAATAAATAAATAAATGAATAAATAAATATTTTTCTGAGGGCAAAAAAATATTTTCTATCCCATTGTTATGAGTAGAGTCAATCTGGTGAAAAATCTAAATGTTTTTCACTGAAATATTCCACTGGCGCTCCATTGAAGATATACTTCAGAAGCATTCTTCTGTTTTACTTCTTTGTGAGGAAAAATATCTAGTCAAATTGTACTACAGCACTAACAGTTCTGAAATTTGAACGTTTTTCACTAAAAAGGAAAACCATATAAAGAAACCTAAACAGACAATTTATTCCAAAAAGAGACAAAGGTTTTAGAGCATGAATTATAAGGGGTTTCATTATGGCATTGAAAAAAATATAGACTGAAGATAAATAGATAAATTTTGAGGAGTAAACTCTGATGAATTTTTTTTTTGCTAGAAAATTTTCTATTATGAAGCCAATTTTTGTTCATAAAAAGATACATAGTTTTAAACATCTCTTTTCCTATGTCTTTTCAGAACTTGAAAGAGGGTCTGGAAACCCCTGTGGGAGGACAGGAATTTCTTATTCCCAGGAAAGGAAACTCTTATTTCTAACTCTGTAGAAAAGTGTCATAATAGACTTTAAAATCACAGTATGTTTGTGTGTAAAATCTTGCTCCTGATCCATATTCTTCTATGGCTTTGGCATCTAGCCCAATTGCTTTAGAGAAATGCCAAGCCTATAAGGAGAAGGAGAAAGCATATCTAAGGCAATTTGATTTAAAAAAAAAAAAAACAAAAAAAAAAAAACAGAAACAACAACAAAAACACATCACAAACAAACAAGAAAACACAAGCAAACAAGAACAGTTTGAAGCAATACAAGGTTTAAGGATGTTGACATAAAACTTGGTTTTGATGTGTCATCAAGTGAAGAGCAGATGAGGCAGCAAAAATACACAAGAAATTGTTTCATACAAGTCAATTAAATATGTGGTTCTACAGTGCATATGTGAATATACAAATAATCCTTTATCCTGCTCTCTATATTTTTAAGGCTGCATCTTAATAATTTCCAGGATTTGTATTACCATTAATTATAAGTCAATATATATGTATAAATACTCCTTTACAAAAGTTCTTCCTGCCTGGAGGTGAATTTGCTCTTCTAATAATATTCCAACTCAGATTTAGGTCTCCCATAAATTTTAAGAGAAATTTCCTATTAAGAATTACAGAATTATTTTTTTCATAACGTTTTTGGATTAAATTAGAAGAAAAAAGATATTGCCAATGCAAAAATCAAATAAATACATTAACAGTTGAATTAAGTAATTAATATGAAATTAAATAAATTCTGAGTCATGTAAATACAAGTGATGGGGGACACTTGACATTGTACTTTCTGCTTATCAGAAAATACCCTAAAACTTAATTTGAAGAACCTCTTAATTATGGACTGAGGCAGCCTATCAGTAAAGATTTCTACTGGTTTGATTTAGGAAGCAGACTTTGCATGTAAGCTTGTCTTTTGTAGAACTGAATAGGTTGAAGTGTTACTGCATACTCAGTTACTGATATAAGCAAGGATGCCGACTTAGCCCAGAAACAAGGTGCCTGCAAACATGTTTATTGCTTCTTTACAGTCAGAGTGGTTGATAAAGAACACTAAGAATGTTCTAATCTATGAGTAATTATTGCTACGTCATCCAACAGCTAATTAAGCCTCAATTATAAGATTCACTTCAAAAGTGGATAAGACACTTTTCCACAAGCCAGTCATAGGTAGCATTCTACAAATACAATAGCCAAGCAGGATTTTGACCTCAGAAATATCAGTGTATGAGCAAATTCATGAAGCTACCTGTTGTTTCTTATAATTCATGAAGATTCAGAAATGTAACAAATCCAGATGGTTGTACAATATAACAATATGTATAAATATAGTTATAAATGTGAATGGTAGAAAATAAATTGTGTTCTGTTCCCACATGCATGACCTTTTGAAAATGTTCATTAACCACTCAAATGATTTATAAAAGGAACTATTATATAAAATATTTAATCATAATCAAATATGATCAAATAATTTCATAGGTATATGTAAAACTATTTCTTTCATGCTATGTAAATCCCAATAGTTCTTAATAGGTGAAATAAAAAATGGATTATAAAAACCAACACCTTCCAGTTAGGCAGCAATAATTTGTGTTTTTTTTTCAGAATGAAAGCCCTGTAATTCATATTTCCTTAATGACTTCTGTGAGAAACTTGTGTATGCATTTTACAGAAGGAATAAAAAAGAAAAGGAAGTCTTGTAATTTCAGTGTTTGATGAAATAAATATTTTAAAGGTGTATATACACTTTTTCAGTTGTAGTCTATGCAAGGAACAGAAGAGTTCAGGACCAAACCTCTTCAGAATTAGCAAATAGGTCAACATTAGCACAGGATCAGCACTGTTTGAAGAAATTAACAAATCAAATTGTAGTGTGTAATTTGATCTTCACCTGATATATCTCATACTGGATCGTGGCCAGACCTCAAACCAGACTTTCTAGAAAATCTCAGGACTTCAAATACATTGCATGTTTCATTCATAGGGCATGATCCACACAGATTGGTAGCTATCCTAAATGATATGAGACTGCCAGTTGCAGAGATTATAAAGAGGAGAGTCTGGCTTAGACTGACATCATCTTCACTCTTTATTGATGAAGCATATGTGCAGTATCGGGCATCCCATTGCCTCATGAGATTGTAATTTAAAGTAATCGACTTGAAAGGAATGAAGTAGAGTGATAAAACACTAAGCCAGATTATTGATAATGGAAGTAAATAAATGAATAGAAGTGTTGAAGTGTGATTTGTGAAATAAGGATTAAAGCTCCATTTGTGAGTGTTCTCTATCACATAATCAGGTTCATTCTGGCTACTCTGAAACTAAGTTTATATCTTTACTCCACCATTTTAGTTAATTATCCAGGTGTTTTATCTATTTTACAATGATACAGGCTTTGAGTTAATTTTACTTTAAAAACATTAAGATTTCATATAGGTGAATTGCTTTTTAGCAGAAGGTGTTACTGTTACTGCAAAATATAACTTTCAGAGGGTAAGAAAGAATATAAATAAGTACCTTCAAGGGTAGCACTGATGCATGCAGTGCTTCAGAAAACTGGTGATATTCCTACTGCTGCCAAGATTCAACTTCTCACTATCAATAAGGATTAAGAGATTTGCTCATGGTATCACACAGCTATACACTTGCATTCAGTATCAAAAATAATTATGGAACTGCTAAGAAGTGGACTTCTGAATATATAAATATTTTCCTTTTAATGAATTTCTTCTAAGAAAAATTATCTTTCAGACCAAACATACATTATACTTATTATTAAATGATCTGTAGTCTTACTGATCTCAATGCTTCTGAAATTCTATATCATATATAATAGCCTAAAATTTTTCCACTCTTAAATGGATGTCTCTTAGTATTGAAGATCTTTATAGGGCCTGAAGATACTTGAGTTTCTGTGAATTTAGTCAATGAAATCTTACAAGCTGCAGTTCTTCCATTGATTTGCACACAGACTGAATCAAATCTTTGTTGTGTGGTCCTTTGTCTATGTTGCTTGTTCACTGTTATCACATCATTTAACAGATGTGAATAGTCTGATGTTCACTAAAGCACTTCCGCATTTCCTTCTTCTACAACAGCGCAAGAAACAGCATTATGACTACAACTAAGTGGTGATTCGAGACAGCCAGCATGGCTTCACCAAGGGCAGATCATGCCTGGTGGTCTTCTATGATGGATGACAGCTTCAGTGGATGGGGGAAGAGCGGTGAATGTCACCTACCTGGACTTCTGCAAGGCCTTTGACATGGTCCCTTACCTCATCCTTCTCTCTCAATTGGAGAGGTATGGATTTGAAGGATGGACTGTTTGATGGATTAGGAATTGGCTGGCTGGATGCAGCCAAAGGGTTGTGATCAATGGTTCTGTGTCAGGGTGGAAGCCGGTCACAAGCGGTGTCCCTTAGGGGTTGGTCTTGGGACCGGTGCTCTTCAATATCTTCATCAATGACATAGACGATGGCATCAAGTGCACCCTCAGCAAACTTGTGGGTGACACCAAGCCGAGTGGTGCAGTCAATACATTGGAGTGAAGGGAAACCATCCAGAGGGACCTGGACAGGCTGGAGAAGTAGGCCCATGAAAACCTAGTAAAGTTCAATAAGACCAAGTGCAGGGTGCTGCACTTGGGTCAGGACAATCCCAGGTATTCATGAAAACTGGGGAAGGATCTCCTTGAGAGCAGCCCTGCGGAGGGGATCCTGGTGGACAAGAAGCTGGACATGAGCCAGCAGTGTGCATTTGCAGCCTGAAAGGCCAACTGTTCTGGGCTGCATTAATAAAGAGGTAGCCAGAAGAGAGAGGGAGGTGATTGTCCTCCTCTACTCGGCTCTTGTGAGGACCCATCTGGAGTACTGCATTCAGGCCTGGGGCCACCCGTACAGAAAAGAAGTGGAGCTCTTGGTGTGGGTCCAAGTGGGCCTTGGAGGGCCGCTACGATGATCAGGGGTCTGGAGCCCATGAAGAAAGGTTGAGGGAACTGGGCTTGTTTTGCTTGGAGAAGAGAAGGCTCTGGGGAGACCTCATTGTGACCGTCCAATATTTGAAGGGAGCTTATAAACAGGAACAGGAACACCTGTTTAAGAGGGTGGATAGATATAGGACAAAGGGGAATGGTCTTAAACTGAGACAGGGGAGGTTTAAGTTGGCTATTAAGAGGAGGTTTTTCACCCAGAGGGTGGTGACGCACTGGAACAGGTTGCCCAAGGAGGTTGTCGTTGACCCATCCCTGGAGACTTTCAAGGCCAGACTAGAGATGGCTCTAGACAGCCTGATCTAGTGGGTGGCGATTCCGCCCATGGCAGGGGGTTGAAACTAGATGATCTTTGATGTCCTTTTCAACCGAGGCCATTCTATGATTCTATGATTCTATGAACTGAAGTAAGGAAACAAACAAACAAACAAACAAACAAACAAAGAAGAGCTGTGAAAGCGTTACCTGGGGAAGAAGACTAGCTGTTCTCACTAGACTCATCTTTGCATTTTTAAAATCTGAGTCAATAACTAACATTTGAAGACATTGTGAAGTATTAGAACAGTTGAAGAGAAGGTGAATAGAGAAAGAACACATGTCCCATATTACCTAAATTATTTGTCAGTAGTAGAGAATAGCATCATTGAAGATCTATTTTCTAGAAAGCATTCTTTTCCAAGAAAAGTCTTATACTGTTATATTCTTAATGTGAAGAAGGCAGATGTATAAAGATAAATTTGTGTGTATATCTACCAAATTATAAGGCAACAGGCTGAAAATGTAATCTATTAGAATCCTGTCCTTTCCACCTGGAGATGATAATACTTGTTATACATTCTGCGCTAGAGAGATGAGATGTTTAAAGAATATGCCAAATTTCCAACTTTTCCTCTCTTTGTTGTTGTTGTTGTTATTGATAGGTTTCTTCTAAGATATCCAAAAAGAGTTTGGAAAATTAAAATATAATAAATCTGATTTTTTTTTCTGTGATTAAATCTTGATCTGCAAGCTTCTATAACATTTTGACAAGAAAAAAATTTAGCTATTGCACTGATGATGAAGTCTGTAGAACATACAGGATTCTTATTTGTCTTGACTAAATAGGAGAAAAGAGAGAGAAGCATAGCAGAAAAATACAATAAATTGCATAAAGAGAGATAAGATTTTAAATGTATTTTCATTAAATATTTTATTCGTATAAAAATCAGCTTGCAGAAGTACTCAGACTAGACTTTCAGATGTTTGCAGGAAATGTTTCAAGTGTGATAGAAGCTAGTTGTGTTTCAGCCTAACTGCAGTAGAACACAGAGTTCCATTTAGTGCCATTTACATTTTCTCCTTGATTAATTTATTATCAGTGTCAGTGTGTTTTGCATCATCTTACTTCCAGTATGTGTACTTATTATATTAATAAAGGAATCTGGAATTAATAAAGGCATATCAGGTGCATTTTCATTACAAAGGTCACATACTAAATTTATCTATTTTTCCTAGTTTTGATGTTGAAGAACCTTTGAGTTATGTACATACAATATCTGCAAAGTGAAATGTGAACCCTCTGTAGAGTTTCAATAGATGCATGTCTTATCTTCCAGAATAATTTAAACTATCATCCTTCTAATTCTTAGCAATTCTATTCTGAGTTTTCTAAAAACAGCCTTACCATTTCCCTGAAATCTACAGGTGAAAGGTTAACTCAGAGGAATCTCATTTATTATCTATTAAATGCAGAAGGGAGTTTTTGTCACTGCATCTGCCTTTTAAGAGGGTTTCCCACTATGTCTTACATTGCACTTAGGCACTTATGATCTTAAATCTTTATCACATCTCTGTGAACTCAGCTATTTCTCTTAGTGCAGAAAATTACTAATGATTTACTTAAACTGAAGACATCAGTCTTTTTCTTTTCATAATTAGTTAGGTCCAGAGAGATTTAAATGATTTCTTACCCTTCTATTGTATTTTTTTCACAGGTTTATCTTTATCTGTATTTCCTGACTTCTCTCTACTTATTTGAGCAAGGTGACATACAGACTTTTTCAGACATACAAAGTGCCTGAGAGAAGCCATTCTCTTATTTGAAGGAGGTCTGGTATTGTTTGACCTATGAGCTCACTATAGGAGTTCAAAACTGTCTCAGGTAATGCTATTGTTCACTGAAGCAGATCCAGCTCTTGCAAATTACTGGTTGTCATGTTTTCTCTTCCCCTTTGAGAACTGCTTCACAGGCTGAATGTCTAATAATGAAAAGATGGGGGCAGTTTATATTTAATAAATCTATTTTATAGCAAAACATACTGTGATCATGTGGCTTGTAGTCTTACTATTTGAACAGAATAACAATATTGTGTGATCAAGCACGCAGATGTAAAACTCCTGTTGTATACAGAAGGCACATGAGAAATCATCCCATCCTTTGGGGGTAGAAAGGGCTGGGATCTTGCTGGTGGGCAAATATAGTCAGCTTTTTATTTCTTAAAGCATTCTCTATTCAAAGAGAGAGACCATTTCTTCATGGCTAGTAATAAAACAGGAGGAAACTTGTTATAAATCAAGGCTGTACAGCATATTTGGTGAGGCAGTGAGATAAAGGAAAGTGAGAGGTGGGATTAACATGTGAAAAGTAATAAGGACATACTGCACAATAACTTTTTCCTTTTATTTTCTTTGAAAATTCTTATTAGTTTTTTATCCTTTTTTTTTTTTCTTTTTTTTTTCTGTCTGTTCTGAGTGTTGAGATCTCAAGCCTTTCAAGAGCGATTCTACTCCATTTTTATAGTACATAGACCATAGACAATTAAGGCTTTGTTGAGATCCAGCAGTGCTGTCAAACATAACTTTAAATTCTATATATATTTATAGCAGAGACAACATAATATCTTTCCATTATATAATACTCAAATGATAGAAATATATTTCAGTTGGAAGGGACCTTTAAAGGCCATCTTGTGCAACTCCCCTTCAATGAACAAGAACACCTACAGATAGATCAGGTTGCTCAGCGTCCTATCCAGTCTGACCCTGAATGTCTCCAAGGTCAGAGCATTCACCACATCTCTGGGCAATCTGTTCCAGCACCTCACCAACATCATTGTAAAAAACTGCTTCCTTATATCCATTATAAATCTACCCTCTTTTAGTTTGAAACTATTTCCCCTTGTCCTGTCACAGCAGATCCTGCTAAAGAGTTTGTCCTCTCTCTTCTTATACCCCTCTTTAGATACTGAAAGGCCACTATTATGTCTCTTGTCAGCCTTCTCTTCTCCAGGCTAAGCAGTTCCAGCTTTCTCAGCCTGTCCTCAGGGGAGACATTCCATCCCTTAGATAATTTTTGTGGCTCTCTTCTGGATGCTCTCCAATTGGTCTTTGTCTCTCCTATACTGAGGACTCCCATTTGGATTCAGTACGCCAGGTGAGATCTCAGAACAGATTAGAGGGGCAGAATCACCTCTCTTGACCTGCCAACCATGCTTCTTTTGATGCAGCCTAGGATTACGGTTGGATCTCTGGGCTGTAAAGGGAAATTACTGGCTCGTCTCCAGCTTACCATCTACCAGTGCTCAGAATTCCTTTTCAGCAGGGCCATACCCCATCCTTACATCCCTCAGCTTGTACTTACAGTGGGTGTTGCTGCAACTCAGGTGCAAGACCAAGTGTTTGGATTTGTTGAACCTCATGATGTCCATCTGGTCTCACTGCTCAAGCCTGTCTAAGTGTCTCTGAAAGGAATCCTATCCCTTGGGCATGTTGACTGCACCATACAGCTTGGTGCCATCCACAAACTTGATGAGGTGTGTTTAATTCCACTGTCATTGATAAAGATATTAAAGAGCATTGGTACCAGTACTGCTCCCTGTGGGACACCACTTGTTAGTTATCTCCATTCAGACACTGAGACATTGTCCACCTCTCTCTAGGCATGATGTCACAAGTAGTTTTAGTCCATCAAAGAGTACACCTCTCAAATTCATATCTTTCCAACTTGGAGAAAAAGATTTTATGTGGGACCGTGTCAAAAGCATTAACTAAAGTTCAGATAGATGACCTCAGTGGCTTTTCCCTTGTCCACGGATTACAAAATTGTAGGGTTTGGAAGGAATCTCTAGAGATCATTGAGTCCACTCCTCCTGCAAAACAGGCCCCCTACACCAGGCTACACAGGTGGGTATTTAGGTAAGTCTTGAATATCTCCAAAGAAGGAGAATCTACCCCTGGATCACATTGGCTTTTGATGCAGTTATATCATCATAAAAAGCAACAAGATTGGTCAAGCAGGACTTTCCCTTAGTGAAGCATGCTTGTTACCCTATATAACTTTCCTCTTTTCCACACGCTTTAGCATAGCTTCCAGGAGCTGCTTCATGGTCTTCCCAGCTATAGAGGTGAGGCTGACAGGTCAGTCGTTCCCTGGGTCATCCTTTCTACTCTTCTTAAAAACAGACACTATATTCCTTTTTTTCCAGTCACCAAGGACTTCTCCTGACTGCCACAACTTTTCAGATATCACCAAGAGTGGCTTAGCAACTGCGTCAACCAATTCCCTCAGGACTCTGCAGTCATCTCTTTGGGACCCATAAACTTATGGATGCTCATGTTCCTCAGGCAATTGCAAACCGGGTCTTTGCTTACAGCAGGAGGGGCATCACTCCCCCAGTTCCTGCCTATCAAACCATCCACTCGAGGGCTGTGTGTAGAGAAGTCAGTAGTGAAGGCTGAGTAAAATAAATTGTTGAATACCTCAGCCTTCTCCATGCCCGTTGTTGTTATCCTGCCTATATTGCTCACTAGAGACAGTATGTCCTCCTAGACCTTCCTTTTATAATTGATTTATAGAAGCCTTTCTTATATTTCTTTGAGCCCCTTGCCAAGTCCATTTCTGGTTGGGCCTTGGCCTTATTGAACCAATCTCTACACAGTCTAGAAACATTCTCCCAGATTACTTGTCTCTCTTTCACTGCCTTCGTATGTTCTCCTTGGTCCCCAGTTTGACCAGCAGATCCCCATTCAGCCATGCCTATCTCTTGCCTTTTTTTCCTGACTCCCTATATTTGGAGATGGACAGCTTTTCTGCCTTCAGGAAAGCTTCCTTAAAGATCTTCCAGCTGTACTCTGCTGTCTTGTCCTTGAGGACAGATTCTCAGGGAGTTTTGTTGGCTAACTCCTTGAAAAGCTGGAATTCAGCTTTCCTAATGTTATGATTCCTGATTTTACTTTTTGCCAGCCTGATATCCCTCAGGAGTGTGAACTCTACCACTGCATGACTAAGTACATATATCCTTGTCATATAAATTTAAATATATGCATTTTAGAAATAGAAATACTTGCATGTAACTGTTTTATTATTATTTCACTATTACTATGCTTGTATGTAAAATAGACAATTCTGCACACATGCAGTCATGCATACACAAAGTATATTTCATTTTTTTTTAATGTCAAAGAGCACAATTTGGTTCTACATTTCATTTGTGACTTTAATATGCATTCTCATGCCAAAAAATGTTCCTTTAGCTGATGAAAGAACAAGTAAAATGGACTCTTCATTGTTTTGTTCCACTAATCACAGAATTTCTCCGTACAAGCCACCAGCAATTCTTAATCTCTGTTGCTTTAGATTTCAGCTCCCTCCATGTAACACAAGTGAGCTCTAGTTTTTTACCCTCACATTGTTTTCTTTCAATTTCTTCACCTAAGGGAAACTGCAGATTCATGCTGTTCTTACCAGGAAAACAATAGGAAATAAAATGGCAAGATCAGTTCATTCAGGTTTGATCAATTCTATATAATATACTATATTAGTCTATATTCAACAGGATGATTTCAATTAAATTACTATTGTTTTCCCTAGTGTGATAAAGGCATTTCAGGATAGCAGTTAAGTTAATCTCCTACAGCAAAGAGGTTCTCTGTCAGACTAAATCCCACATGAAAATGGCCATAATGCTCTATGTCATGTGATTCTATGTCATAAGTGTAGCCTACCTGGTTCCCTAGTGAATCATAGGGTTATATTACTTCATTAAAGAAGTAGTAGCTGGAAGCCAAACCAATTGCATCTGTGTTGAACACATAAAGGAAACAAAACGTTTATCTGCAGCAGACATATCAACAACATACCAAAGGACTTAGGCATGCAGATCCATATTTTAGTCATCACCCAGGTTCAAAATATTGCCTAGATTCACCTCCCTAACTGTTGTCTTAGTGTAATTAACTGTACTTTGGCAATACATAAGGCTTTTAAATATTGTTTTTCGCTGTTATTGCTTCCCCATACTACCAACTACTATATCTGTTATGGTTCGGGTGTGTAAGTGAATTAATTAAGTTCTTAAATTTAAGTGGGATGAAACTGAGAGCTGAGATTCACATTCATCTCATTAAGAAGAAGGGAATCAACTCACTATGCCCTGTGTTGACAGATACAGATAATGGTCTCATTCAATGTTAAAGGTGAATTCCCTTATCTTCATGAGTTATAATAGAAATTTAAGAAACTTGGCCACATATTTGTGAAGCCCCACTGGTATGTGCTTACAGATGCAGATGAATTTTCTCCTACTTTGCAGTTAAACTCAGACATCTAATATCAATTTGATTTATTCCAAAGGAACCTGATTATCCTCTGGTTTTCAGTTCAGGAATGTGCAAATATCTTGTAAATTTATATTATACCTGTCTGTATGTTTGGACATCTAGATCTCTTGCAGTATCTATTTAAAAAATACTGCTCCCCACCCAAGCTTTGTGTACCAAGCAGAAGGATGAGGAAAACTAGGGGGACACTAAGGATCCACTCCAGAGTTTTGCAGATGTCACACTGCCAGGCCTTCAGCACTGAAGCTGATCATCTGTATAATGAATGATTCTGGTGGAAACAATGATCTGGTCTTGTCATAAAGTGAGGGAGTTTTGAAGAATTCATGGATGTACACTGAATGTAACTGAAGAAATCTATTGGTATGCTTAACGAGATATATAGAGAAAAATAAACCCATGATTTAAAAATTAAAAGTGATTAACAATTCATACAATCTGTGCTTTTTAGTGTGCATACTTCATATTGTATTTGGCAGTACAGAAGATGAAGCAGTCATAAATCCACATAAGCAAGGATAACTTACTTTAAATGAGACATCTGTTTGACTTTCCAAATTCTTGGCTTTCTTCCAGGTTTTATTGTAAGTCCAGTTTCTCAAGACATTTTATTTTTCCTTAATTTGTTTTGTTTTGTTTTGTTCTGTTGTTTTTTCTCTTAATATTTTCAATATTCAGTCTTGCATCTTTCTATTATTCTTCATTAGCACTTCTACAAGTTTGTTTGTTTGTTTTCCCCTCCTCCCCACACACTTTATTTCCACCTTGATAAAGTTTCTATATCCTTTATTTGGACTCAAAAAAAAAAAAAAAAAAAAAGACTTTTCCTCTCCTACTAACTGTTCTTTGACGAGGTATAGTAATGGAAACAGAAAGAGAACTATGTAAAACTAAGCAGAAGGTGTTTCTTTAAAGCTTCTAAGATTACAGAGTTATATTCTGAGTTATGTTTTGAGTGACTGTATCCTGTAATGCCCTCAAATTTGGAATATGTAGGCACAAGTTAGAGATACCCTGTAATGAATGCAGATTCAATAGATGTGTGTCTCTAATCTTGTGCCTTTTGCTTTTAAGCATGTACAGAGTCTTACTTTATTGTGTAAAGCAAAATATAGGTACAAAGCAACACACATTCTTCAGTCCAAACCCTTCAGAATATACTTGCTTACATTTCTTACTATCCATATAAATTTCAAATTGAAATAGTATTTTCAGCATGTTGAGATGCTAATTGGATTGTGATGAAGGTAGTTACTCATTTTTGTTTAATGAAAATCTTTACATGTATTTTAGACTTCCTTTGAATTCTGTCTTTTGCAAAGGCAGCTATTCAGAGAGCCAAAAGAATGTGAACAAGGAACCCATGAATAAGTGAATCTATAACCTACAGAGCTAATACTCATATGTTCTCTATTATAAATATATCTAGAGAGGAAGAGCAGACTTCACATAAATATGTACAGTAGAGTTAATTTTTTACCAGGTCTCTATGCAAGCTCCTGCTTAGTTTTTATTTTTATCCCAAAATAATTCACAAATTTAATAATGCATTGCAGTGATGGAAAATGTCATAAATTACCGAAGACATTGGGACAGATGAGGCAATCTGAGAAATTCCAACTGGCAATTTCTTCTGGTCTCTCCATGAAAAAATTAGAATCAAGACATTGGCACTGGGCTGCTGAGAACACACTGTGTGTACTCACCATGTGCTTCTGCAACAAATCAGTGCTGAAATATGACTTACAAAGTAGGTTTTCAAGAAGCTTACCTTGCTTAGTGTTTTCATGTGTCTTTAATTTCATCAATCACTGTTTGTTATGTGTATTAAGAACATAGTTAAATGTCCAAAGCATTTCCAGTTCCCTGTTGTTTTGCTGTTCTCACAGCTATTTTAAATTTTTCTTCAAGTACTGTTCTCCTATCTTTGCTTTGGTCATCTGCCTGCATAGTTTTGCATTATTTTCTTACTGTTTTCTCCTTTATGGCATTAAAATTAAGTTACTTGCTTCTATTTTAAAAGCTCTCCATGACCTTTTCCATTTTCTTACTCCCATTTCTCATCTTAAGTTCATCCTCTATCTCACAGAACTTTTGAGTAAGCATCTTTTTTCTAGTGCTGAGATGTGTTCCTCAGTGAGAGGAACTTCCTATAAGACTATTTGTTCTCATAATGTCTATAAAAGACATGGACTTCTGTTGATGTTATCTATCATGTTGACTAATTTTATTGTACTTCTTTCTTATACTACCATCTGCCTGTCTGTACTTACTGTTATCCCATTTTATTGGGGCATGGACTTTTATTTTATTTTTTGTTTATTCTTTTAACCATCTTTTGCAGTGGAGCTCTGTTTCAAAATTAGGCTTCCAAGTCCTAATGGTACTCCAGAGCAAATTGTAATGTGTCAGGGAAAGAAAGGTGAACTGTTTTACAAAAGTTTGTATTCTAAGTTTAAAACAAGAAAAAGAAAAAAAGAAAAAAAGATGGATACTGACAGGCAAATGGTGTTGAACAAAAATAATAGAAGTAATTACTAATAATATAAGCAATATACAGAAAGAAAACGTATAAACAATATGAAAAGCAGATATCAGTTCTATGGCTGAAATGCAGGATATTCTGAAATATGTGTGCTTAACAACATTCTGAAGTGATTTGAGATGATCCACATACAAAATCTCTAATGAGATTCTCTAATGCTGCACAATTTCTGTAACGTGACCACACTTCTTGTCACTTTATATGGAGTTCTATATACAAACTTCAATATTGGCTAATTTCA
The DNA here is from genome assembly GCA_037305975.1 of Chrysolophus pictus. NCBI lineage: Eukaryota > Metazoa > Chordata > Aves > Galliformes > Phasianidae > Chrysolophus > Chrysolophus pictus. Next base: position 33,702,873 of record CM074576.1, on the reverse strand, counting down.
GTGGCAAGTGTGTTTATAGACACAAGATAATTTATTGATATATAGCTGTTTTGTTGTTGAAGGATATATGGGAAGAGATATAATATCAACAAAAAAAAAGTCTTCACAAAGGATACCTTTTTTTTTAGAATTTCTTACAATATTCAGAAATGTTTAATTGATCTTATCTTACTTGAAAGAAAATCTATCTTCATGCAATTTTTATTTTACAAAGAAGTAGAATTATTCACTTTTTGTTCCAGGCCTCTATTTCTAATCTTAGACTTATGCTTCAAAAAATCTGATTTTAGTGATTAAATAGAAAACTCACTCCCCATATTTTTCCCCAGAACTGATTGGGAACCATTAGTAAGTTTTCAAAAGGTTTTCTGTGCTGTGTTGTTACACAAAATCTTGGTAATGTAATCTAAAAGGTAGTAATACCAAAATATAAGCTGGCACCCAAGTTTTCATTTCCAGGCAGGTTAGAGGAGAAACTGGTTTAAGATATGTTTCTTTCCATATCTTTTTTCATAGCTTGTCTTTAATCACATGGTGCACCACTCCCTTAGTGAGTGCAGAAGAAATGGCACTGAGGCTGAGCTGAAGGACACTTAGAAGACAGGATTCAAAAATACAAAAATAGAATATGCATACAAACATATGTAGTAATAGTTTAGGTTAATATGGTTTAGATCCTTATAATTCTTTAAAATATATCTGTATGAACAGTTATATGGTAGTTAAGAAAGCAGAAAATTAGAAAAAGAGGGAAAGAAATAGTGATTCATTACAGTCATGTTAAAAACAAGAAAAAGGGAAGTGTAACTGTGTCCCTAAGGTTGTAGCCAAAGAGAAATGTAGTAGGCTTATATAACAGGTTTTTTTTAAAAACATCTGCTCATGTCATATCATATTTACACTACAGGCTTCCCTTGGCAAAGATTGCTTTTGAAAAGTGTCTAGTTTTGAGGAGTGAGAATTTGGTGGGGTTTTTTTGTTTTTGTTGTTGTTGTTGTTGTTGTTGTTTGTTTGTTTTTTAAGTATGTTGTTGTTGCTTTTTTGTTTTGTTTTGCTTTACTTTGTTTTGTTTTGACCAGAACGTCTCAAGTTCTATTTTCAGAGTTATTTTGATATAACTTAACTAGAATTTTCACCATTTTCTATCTGAGACTATGCTTTTACAGCATAAGTTAAAGAGACATTCTTGGCATATAGGAATAGGTTACTGAGTTACTACCAACATGATTTCTGCTTTTAATTGTTAGATTTTGATTTTCAACTTTTATTTAAGAAAAAGTATACATGTCATTAGAAATAGTCTCACTTTTCTGTGATGCAAATGAGTGTCTGAATCCAATATTGACTATATTGCTTTCAGAGATTTAAATCAAAGTTCCAATGAGTTGAACTGTACCATCTGTGGTGACAAAAAAGAAAAAACATCTAAGTACCCTGATATGCATTTGCAGATCTGTTGATTTTTAGAAACCTCTATTTTCAAGCTCAAAATACAAACTTAGTGAACAGAATAAATTATGTTATTTAAAAAGATTATTAAGTTGCATGGTCCTCCTCAATATCCAGCTTTAAAAGGAAATATTTTTGTTGTTTAATGAATTTGTGCAGTGGAATTTTATATACAATTACTGTGCAGATAATTAATACATTTCACCAGTTTTAAAATGTTGATACAGTTCTGCTGTTTTTAGAGAGTAGAATTTATGAAAGTGAATTTTTTTTTTTTCAGAACTTGAACCCAGAATATTTTAAATTGATGCTTTCTTAAATAAACACTCATGAAATAGATGATACACAACAGCATTTTAAGGTTAGAGAACTCAATACATATTGCAGTGACGTAACCTTTTTTATTGCTGATTACTTCTAACATGCATTGATTGTCTTCTTGTAAAAAGACCCTGCAGCTCTGGATTTAACTGTGGTTAAATCATTGTCTTCTTAGTATTCATTAATGCTGAATGTATTAATTTGAGGGCAGAATAGATATAACCTAAAATGATTGTTGATGTGGGTGACAGAAAAATTACCTGCCAATTTTCTAGCTGAGATCTAACAAATTTTCTTTAGTAAAGAATAATCCTACATACTGTTACTTGCTCCCCAAGGATGCCCTTATATTCCAATACATGTTCCATTACTGGAATTTCAGAAGACATATCCTCCTTTCACAAAGTCACTGAACTGTATCAGTAAAAAATCACAAAATCCCAGATAGATAGATAAATAGCACAGTCGAACACTGAATAAGATTTGACCACTTGGGGGATAAAATGATTTGTATTTTGTTTTGTGACTGTGGGTTATAATCCATGACTAATGAATAGACTGGTATGTCTGATCAGCTGCAGCAGAGCATCAAGAGCATTTTAATGGAGCTATGCCTGACTGCTAGTGTGACTCTTTTTACAGAAACAGTGGTAGCAGAACCTAGTCTAGACTTTAGTTCTCTATAATTATCAGAACTAAATGAAAGAAATTTTTCTTGAGAAATTCAATAAAATATTGTGGATCAAATGTTGTTTGTAAAGATGATTGTAAATTCATATATCATACAGAATGGAAGAAATCTCTGGATATCATCTAGCTCAATTCCTTGCTCAGACAAAGTTGCTAGAGTAGATTGTACAAGACTGGATCTAGGGGTTTTTGAACATCTTCAGAGAAGGAAACTCCCTTATCTCTCTGGGCAGCCTATACTAGTGCCCTGACAGAGTCACAGTAAGTAAGTTTTTCTTCGTATTCAGATGGAACATCCTGTATTTCAGTTTGTGCCTATTGTCTCTTATCCTGTATCTGGGCACCACTGAAAAGAACCCAGTCCCATCCTTTTGATTCTCTTAGGATATCTGTGTACATTGACAAGATCTCCTCTTGGTCTTCTCCAGTCTGAACAGGTACAGTTCTTTCAGCCTTTTTTCATTGGAGAGCTGGCCTTTCTTCAGTATTTTCATGTCTTTGTTATACCGTGGAGCCAAGAACTGAACAGAGTACTCCAGAAGTGTCTTCATTTTGCTTGAGTAGACAGGGAGGATAGCTTCCATGAGCCTTTTGGCAACATTCCTCATAGTGCACACCAGGATAACACTGGCCTTCTTGAACACAAGGACACATTGCTGATTCATTTCTAACTTGTCCATCAGAACTTCTAGGTCCTTTTCTGCAGAGGTGCTCTCCACGATGTCAGTGGCCCAATCTGTATTGGAATATGCAATGTTCTTCTAGGAGTAGAACCCTGCACCTGCCTTTGTTGAACTTCACAGTGTTCTTCTCTGCCTAGCAAACTAACTTTTCCAGGTCTTGCTGGATGGCAGCACAGACTCCTGGTATATCAACCACTTCTCCCAGCTTTATATCATCTGTAAATTTACTGAAAGTTCATTCTGTTCTTTTATCTGGATCACTGATGTGTAAATTAAACAAGACCAGGCCTGGTTCTGACCCTTGGGGGACAATTAAAAACTACAAACTTCCAACTAGACTATAGCACCAATCACAACCCTCCGAGCTCTGCCATTCAGCCAGTTCTCAGTTCATCTCACTGTTCGCTCATTTATCCCACTCTTCTTGAGCTCGCTTATAAAGGGTGTTAAGGAACTCACCATTTAAAGTCTTGCTGAAGCAAGGAAAACAACATCCTCTGCTCTCCCCTGTTCTACCCAAACAGTCGTTCCACCATAGAAGGCTATTAAATTGGTTAAACACGATTTCGCTTTGATGAATCCATGTTGACTACTCTTGTTAATGTTCTTTTCCTTCACTTTCTTGGAGCTTAACCAGCTCTTTTGGACCCACATAGGACACTAGCCTAGGAGATTCCTTTAAATAGTTCTTATATGAGGTTTAAGTTTGCTTTTCTGAAATCAAGGTTTGTAATCCTACTTATTACCCTGCTTCCTCCACTCAGGATCTTGGACTCCACCATATCATGGTCTCTACTGCCTAAGCTTAACATTGTCAAACAGTCTTTTGTTAGTACAAAAGTCCAGCAGCCTATCTTTCCTCATTTGTTCCTCCATCACTTGTGTCAAAAAGTTATCAACAGTGAGCTTCAGGAACCTCCTGGACTGTTATTGTATAGCTTTCTAGCAGATATGAGGGTGGTTGAATTAGTCAAACTAAATGCAGGTAATCATCTGGGCAAATATTTTACCATCTTGTACTGTTGATATTATTGTTGTTGTACTGCATTAATACGCTGCTCCATTACCAGCTCCACCACATAATAAACAATGAAAGCAGAAAATAAATAAAGTTCAGCCCCAAAACAACACAGTCCAAAGAAAAATCTATGGTGTTAAAATACTTGGGAATTTCATCTGAAGATTTTCCAGTGGTGTGCAGTCACAGATTTTGTACAAATTTACTTTTCCTGTTGCAAGGACCAATTTCCGTCCATACAAAACAACGTTATTCCTTCAGGTAAGAAGTTAATATAGCATTAGTCATCTGGAAAATGGCTGTTCTTGTTTGCCAGCTGCAAAGCACTCCCACCTTATTCACCATGACAACATTTACACAGCAGTCTATTCCTCTCTTTCTACTGTAAAGTACTGATAGGGAGTGCTCCACCACATTTTTTTCCAGTTTCTGATTCTATCATAGATTTCCAAATATTCAAATGGCTAAAATTTGTTAGAAATATTTAAAGTGTCACAGCATATGATCTTCGCAAAAAAAAAAAAAAAACACTCCATCATAAAATTGTGGGGGAAAAGAACAGCAGACAGGGAAAGCAGAACTTATTAAAATCTCTTTCACCAGAAAAATAATAATAATAATAATAATTTTAAAGCTTGCTTTCTAAATCACAGACTTCTTTTAAGCTTTTTTTTTTTTTTATGTATGACCCCCTTCAAAGGTTTTTGTTTGTTTGTTTGTTTGTTTCTCCTAAGCACAACCCTAGTCAAAACTTTCTCCAATCACAAATCTTTGAAGTAAGAGATATTTCCCAAACCGAGAATTCTTCAAACTTCCCCAGCACACATGCAAGTTTAGGTTTAAAGGGAAAAGACAACAGGTAGGATTTTAAAATTCACCAGAGTGAATGCGGTGCTCATTTTCAAATATTAATTAGTAACCAAAATTACCCCAGTAATATCAGGCTTTTTGGTAGGGCATAAGCACTGCTAAAAGTTCTCTGTGTTGCTTTTCTATCACATTGGGGACCTTAAAAAAACAAATTGTGAATGACTTTTGAAGTGTCTGATTCAAGCCCCTAAGTCACTCATGGTTTTGAAATATTTTCTCTTCATCTCTTTGAATACAGGACCAGCCTAAGAAGTTCAAAATTCCTACTTACTTGTGTCCATTACTAAATACACTATGTGAACAAAGATTTATTCCGGAAATGGATCCTTATTCTTGTGCAAACAAAGCAAACACTTATCAGTTACTTTGCCCTACAGCTATAATAACTTTGTAACACTGACCTTAGCATACATAAGTATGAAGTACACTGATAGCATTCAAACGTAATGCATTACTGGCTTCATTTTTTTTGAGTGGTGTACATCACCACTGACTTTTTATTCTGAAAGTTGTTTAGGAGTTTCTAAGTATGAAGTCAAGTACCTAGCTATGGACATAGAGTCCTAGAATGAAAACTGTCTTCCAGAAGCATGGGTATAAAAATAGCTTTGTTTCCTCTTCAGATACCCTATCAATGCCAGTGAACTGCTGAATCTGAAGTATTGTATCTGAGCAGAAAATTCCTAATTCTTGTCCAGAAATATGGATGCCCCAGCTCTGGAGACGTTCAAGGTGAGGCTGGATCAGATACTGGGCAACCTGATGTAGCTGTATGTGTCCCTATTCATTGCAGAGGAGTTGTACTAGATGACCTTTAAAAGTCCCTTTCAACACTAAGGATTCTATGATTCTGTGATTCTAATATTCATAGATTTTTCTTAGCAAGTCACTTTGTTAAAAAACAAAAATAAAAATAAAAATTACAGTTTACTACAGCTAGAAGCATGAATTCACATTTCTGTTTTGAGAGAAGTTTATTCTCAGTGCAATTCTTAAATAATTTTGATTATAAAAGCAGAGTTAAGCATACTAGCTGGGAGGCCAATAGTCTCTGGATCTGTATGTAGTTCATGACACACTCTAACCTTTGTAGCCCTCAAATTCAACGTGTGTTTTTACACAAACTTTGAAATGGAATTTTCCCAAAATGTTTAGTTTAAAAATGCAGAAGCTGAGGCAAACTCAAAGGTAAACAGACAGTAAACTCACAAAGCTGACATTTTCTGCAGGCATTTTCTCACACCTCACCATCAAATTCCTAACTTCCTACACATATAATCTTTTCTTTGATAAGAGATTCAAAGAGATCAGCAATCTGGAAGGAAGGCTTTTAAGGGAGAGAGGATTTCCTCAACAGCTTTCTACTGAGAGGAAAACCCTCCTGGGATTTCCAGGAAATGAAGTGTGTATCCTTTGTGTAGCATGGCAAAGAAAGGACTGTGTCTGTCTGTTCCTCAAAATATTCTAATGAATAGAGCAAAATGAAAACCACTCAAAGAAGAGTGGACAAGATTTAAATTCCTATGTAGTTAAATGACGGAGTGACAGTAGGAATTCTTGCACATAAAAGCTCTCCAACAGAGAGGAGTTTTTGTTCTTTAGTTGTTCACATGAAGTACTGTGGTCTTGTCCAGAAAAGCATGGGAAGGATTAGCTATGGTAAGAGCACACTTACTGGGACAAGTCTCTCTGCCCGGTAAAGCGACATCCATTTCATTAATGTTGGTGGGTTTTAAGTGCAAAACAGTAAAAAGTATCTTGGCACCGGAAGGTGCCTTTATATCACAGCTTTATGCCACAACAATATTTTAAATACTTCAGGGACCTCATCCACAGAAACACTGGAATTGGCAGACTTAATACATCAGCAGCAACTAGGGAAAGGCAATTCTGAATATTTCTGTTTGCCTAAAGGTTGAACTGGCAACTTTGTTTTGAGGCTTTGAGGTGCCAAATTTCACTTGCTAAATCCCTTTCTGATCTTTTTACTCCAGTCAGCTGGCCTGTGCTGACTTTCATGATATTTTTACTCAAAAGATTAAGTGTATTCATTTGGCTGTGCATGTTACAAGAGCACTAAAAGATTGCTAAAATACATGCTCACCATGGGCCTGATCAAAGCCCTCTGAGATCAATGGGAATATTTCTTTTGACTTCAATGGGCTTTTGATAAGATTCCAAATTACCCAGTTGAAAGTTAGCCTCCCAAGTACAGTCCTGGTGTGAGTATACCCATGGGCACTGAGCACTAAAGAATGTGACTCCACACCTGGGTGATAGATTGCATCTCACACTAGAGCAGGCACAAGTGCAACATTTCACTCCAATATTTCAGAAAATACCACACTGGTGATAGAGGAAACATCTTTTGATTGACAGGTTCACTACTGACTGGTAGTTGAAACAGCTTGTGGTTATGTCAGAATCTGGCAAGAAGCCAAACCTCATTCACAATAATGGGGCATCATACAAATGTCAGCACGGTTATACTCAAACCAGCTGTTATTCTTAATTTCGTATCTTTTAAGAGGAAGAGAAGATATTAGCCAATTGAAAGGTTTTTTGTTTTATTTAAAAAAAAAAAAAAGTTATACTCTTTGGTGATATTTAATTTCTGTTTTATCTCTGAATGCTATTAAAATTGTTGCTAGTGCTCCCATATGAATTGGATTTAGATATGCAATTGCAGTCTAATTTAGCTGATTCACCTGAAATCTCTTCTGGATTTGTGTTACAGGAGGTGATATTTTTCAAAGAAAATTCTATGTTGATGGAAATAATAAAAATGAACCTGGCTTTTAGACAACTATACTTTGATGAAAGAGCCTGCAGACAGTTTGTACAATCATCTATATATGAAAGAAAACAAAAGAAAAACAACCAAAATGATTTTTTTTTACTAGTTGCTATTGTGGGAAAGGATCAACAGTTGGAGATTAGAAGTGAGCAAAAAATTCACAGTGAGTCATCTCTGCACCACAGAATTTTCCAGTGTCTTCATTCCATTTTGCCTTAAGAGTGAGCTCAAGAGTAGGCATGCTACTCTTTTCTGATATACTACTTTATTAGAAAGAAATTCCAATAAATAGAGACTTCAAATTCAGCTAAATCTTTTAGCCTGTTACATCTGCAAATTTTGTAGATGCTTTGTGCAAAGGTCTAGTCTCTGTCCTAGAAGACTTTATTAAATGAAGTGAATAGAAATATAAATGGCAATAGAAGAATAAAGAAAATATTAAATTCCAGTATTATAGGGTCTAATAAGGTAAAATGGACAGATGTGTAGTCAGATTTGTAGATGATATAAAGTTTCATAGCTCCTTTCAGAGACTTACATTTGCAAGTGGAACAACCTGCTTACACTTCCTCTGATACTTTAGGTATTATTTCCTTGTTCTACCCAAGTGTGCATATACAAGCATACACGTAGATACATACAATTGTATTTATGCACAAAATATATGATTTACATGTATACATGCTATAGGAACATTGTAAAACATTTTCTTAGTCTTTAGTAGTTTAGATAGAAGACTGCAGTGTGTAGATATAAACAGGAAATATTTAAAATATGGAGCAAATCATGAAAGGATTTATTCAAGTTGTGGAATTTGAAGGATATGAACAAGAGTATCAAAGGAGACTTCTGGTTCTGGATGACAGAGGATGTTAGCACAAAATGTTAAGGAAAATTTCAAACAGTTTAAAAAAGGAAGGTGATTATTTAACCATCCAGGTTTCAGTACTGCTCTTGAGTGTTTATTTCATTCATTATAAAGTCATTGTCTAGACAAATAATCTGCTGGATTCTTGTCCTTGACATGCTTGAGTACTATCTTTATTTCCTAATCTTGTTATCTCAATCCCTATCTTTCTGTTTTTGCCTGTGGTTTTATCTTCACATTTAAAATAACAAAGCCAAATCTATGGCTTCTTTTTTTTTAAAAAAAAAAAAAAAAGTAACATTGGCAGTTGTACATTTGAAAATGTACATATCTCAGAGTTAAAACTGTAGATTTTTTTGTAGTTCTACTACCTCAGTAAAAACCCAGTCTGCGTATGAAATACATCTATGCCTTCTGTGCTTTTTTTTTTCTAGCCTCACTGAATGTGCAGCTGGTAGCGATGTACAGCTATTGTTTATCCCACTGATTGAAAATGAGAGAGGACATAGTTGCAGTTTCATTCAGGTTAAATTCTGAAATGCTGCCTCATACATTTTATCCTCCTGAAATGCCCTGTCATTCAGTCAAATTTCTCAAGGATGTATTTTTTTGTAATAAAAGTGATTTATAAATCCAGTATCTGAACTATACATGCCTAAAAAAACTATTGTCAGAGATTAGTTTCTTTGCATTTTTAGGTTTATGAACTTTCTTAGGAAGGAATTAGGAAAATGCAAACAAAAGGATTGGTAACTTTGGATGGTAGATAATGTTTATCAATGTCCAGTTATGATGAGCTAAATATTTAAGAGAATCAAAGATCTCTTAAATTTCAGGTTCTTGAGCTAGCTGCTGTACTTCTCCTAGATCTTCAGCATTTAATCTGCTGTGCATGGCACTGTTCAGGTAACAACTTGGTCATTATCAGTGGTCTTTGTTTTAATTAATGGGCCTCCTGACTCATGTCAGTACATTTCTGACATTATTGAATCTATGAGCCCAGTCTTGTCCCTTACAGGAGGGGAGACAGACAATGATAGACGCATGTCATACACTTCCCTATATCTTTTTCAATTACATAAAAAATGACTTATTTAAGATTGGTTCCATTTTGTGTGGACCAGAGTGACTGACAGTTCTCCGAAAGTGCCTAAGCTCATCCTTGCAGTTACAGTAGTAATGCTGTGTGACTGGAAACAGTACCTGACAGAGATCGCTATGTACTTACATGATAGGCATTCATTCACTGCTCTCCATGATTGCCTGGTATTACTCAGAAATACTTTTTTAAAATTAATTTTTAAAAATAAATGTGGAAGATAGCCAGATGGCCAAGGGGAAGATACAAACTCTGCTTTGCTTAAGACAGATAGTGATCTAGAAGAAGAAGAAAAGAAGAAGAAAAGAAGGCTGCGGAGTGACCTAATTGTAGCCTTTCAGTACCTAAAGGGAGCCTACAAACAGGAGGGGAATCAACTCTTTACAAGGTAGATAACAGCAGTCCCATTATCCCAAGAAAAGTTTCTTATCACTAGCAAGTGGAAAAGGGCATTTGCAAAATATTGTTCTCTTTTAACAGAAGGAAAACATGCAGAATCCCTATTACCTAGTATTTTATTATTTTTATTTATATTTCAGAAAAAAATATTTGCCATCATACTTACATGTTTAGAATCCCAGTGTCTTTCCAGATATCTTTCTAGCTGACTGCTTAAACTTCTACACAAAGCAAGACAGATTGCCACTTTGTCATCACTAATAATCTATTGTTTAATTTTTCTTTTTTCTTTTTACTTCTTCTTATTAGAAAAAAAATGTTGAAAAAAAAGTCTCTGTTTCTATGATTTCCTAATATATTCATTCATTTTAATCAAAGTGATTATAAACCACTCAAATACAGAAAATTATTTTAAGTGGAGTTCTGGTGCATTATTTTCCATTTCAACTTTCTTTGCATACTATAAGACATCGTAAGACATTAAGACACTAGATATAAACACCATCAAACTAAGTTGAAAAAATATGTAGCCTCTGGTGCTGTCAGATATCAACTAGCACCCAGAATCTGAGGCTATCTCTACGTCATACGTTGTAACTATAAAGACAATACTTACAAGCTATAGCTTTTTTTTTTTTTTTAAATTTTTATTTCACCTGTTATCAAATTCAGAATCTAAGTTGCATTCTGAGTTTTTCTTGTGAAAATGTTTTCATCTTCAAGTCCAATGTTTACTCTAAAACAGTTTGTATAAAATAGCTCTGTATGGCTGTTGAAAGAGGTAATGACTTATAAGAACTGAAGTGCCAGTGTTCTACACGTGACACAGTACCAGCATAATACAAAATCTAAACCCCAGTGCCCCAGTGTTTCTCAGAAATCTCAACTCTTATCTGAAATCAATAGTTGGCTAAAGAGCAGTTAAAAGAAAGTTTTAAGTGGTATCCTTGAGAGGCAGGAAAGGCTGAATAATATGTCCTCTACCTATCAGTGTATGATAAGGTTGACTTGTAGTCTTTTGCTATTTGTCTATTATTTAGTGTTTTGGCATGACCTTTAGAAGTTCACGTCTGCATTAACAACCTTCTAAATGTAATTAACTAGAAGGGGATAATCTCAATATCAGTAACCATTTTAAAGTTAGATACATAACTAGGGCTCCTTGTAGAACCAGCAGGGAGAGTCAGTCATCTCCAGAGTACTACTGATGGCATTCACAATCTTCTCCATACAACAAACACCATTCTGTATCTGAATTGTCTCTTTCAATGAATTATCTTTTCCTTTCCTTCAAAAATTTGTTTCATTAGTTAAAAAAACTGTGTTCATTAGCATGGAGTACCTAAGTAATCACACCATATAAATATATTACTATTTTTTCCCATCTACACAAATTTTCTGTCTCACCCATCCACAGATTCTAGCCGTCTTCTCAATGGATTTAGTTATTCGTGGTCCTCGTTATCTGTCTTTTCAGTATGTCATCTTCATTATTAAGAATCTCAGTCTGTATTTGATGGTAGCTATTCTGGTGCTTATACAATATCAAATACATTGCTCTTTCTTATTACTAGGTAAGCAGTATTTGGTGGCAATTCACCTTTTATTATGATGGACAGAATTGTTGTGGGATACAACAATTATAGCCTTGTAAGGCAGAAAAACAAAGCTCAGAAAATTTGTGATTTTGAGTCAAGTTGAAAGTTTTGCTCTCAAGACAGGCAGGAAGGGGTTGAAAAACCCCTTTAGTCCAACCATCCACCTACCATTATTTTCCTACTGAACTATTTCCCTTAGTACATTGTCTACAGATTTCTTGAACACCTTCAGGGATGGTAGCTCAACCACCTCCTTGTGCAGCCCATTCCAGTGCCTGACTGCACTTTTGGAGAATAAATTTTTCCTAATATCCAACCTGATCCATCAGATAAATCAATGCTTTCAAATTGAAGAGGTACATTGTATTTTAATTTACTTATACTTTCTTTTGAGGCTTCCAGTTATTACAAATTTAAATGGTGTTTCCTTTTTCATGGATTTGGTTGTCACATAAATAATGTTTTGCTTTATTTTTGATTTTAAAATTAATTAATTTATGATTTTTGATTTTTGATTTTTAAAATTAATTATTAGTTAACATTAGCTTGGGGACTGAGATTACTTTTAATATACCTTACAATATATTAGTATTTTTTTCATCATAATTACAAAGAGTTTTATATATGTTTTATAGAGAGATTTTTTATTTTTGCTATTATTTTTTAATAGCAGACTTCTGGGATTTTTCTCCTGTCTTTTGGATTCAAGGTTTTAGTAGAATTCCCACATAAGGAATGTAAATTTTAAAAAGTATGTAAGAGACTGAATATAAATAGGAAAAAAAAAAAAAATGCACTTCATTTTTCAGGAAGATTTTATCAGGAGCAGTTTGTTCCATTCTACTGACTATATAGTTTACCAAAAATATCTTTGTGATGAATTTAGTTTTTAGTTGCTTTTAAATTTTAGTGGTTTTGTGATACTAAACGGTACATGGTTTACTGATGGGACTAGTTAATCAGGTTGTTAGCTGGACCTTAAATGTCTTTCTCAGCCTTGATGATTGTATGATTACATTATGCAGAATAAAATCCTACTTTAAAAAAAGCAAACAAACACAGATTTGCAGTCTCTGGTATTTTCCATCTGGAATTATAAACCTTTCTGCTGACAGAAAAGTTGTCTACCTTTCCTTTGTAGTTTATGTTTCTCCAACAGAACACAACAAAAACTCAAATCAGACGTATTAAAATTACACAGTTAGAAAGAAGTAGGTCTGAGTAAATGGCTTGGAAAAAATCCAAATCTCATCACGGATGAAAAGCACAGACCACTGAAATAACGCAAGAAAATCATTTTGCATGCTATTTTACCCATACTGTGTATATGTCTGAATGCCAAACCCAAATGTCCTGGGTGATTAATCATTGATTCATGAAAGATTTGGCTTGCCTTCACACAACCATGAAATGACACATAATGACACGTGATAGATTTGGCTTGCTGGAAAACACAGGCCAAAAAAAAAAAAAACAAAACCACTGAAACAGCATCAAGAAGTTTTTTATCCTTATATTTTATGATTTTGATTCACTTGACATCTATTCTGAACTTTGATGGAAATAAAAGAAAGTCCATGGAAGGTCTTTGATCTTTGGAGGGATATTTGGTGAAAAGAACAGCTTTATCACAAATCATCTTAATCATCTTTATCTTCCCACCTCTCATTTTCTTGAACAAACCTCTAAACTTTAAGATGTTTTGAGATCTCATGGAATCCTTGGTAAGATTCACCAAGGTATAACTTGCAAAGTTTGTGACCAAAATATTGTGCCGTGATTAAAACCCAAGGAAAGAAACATGGGAATGTTTCAGAGATGAAATCCTCTACTCAGTTCAGATCTTCTGCATGCCACAGTCATGGAGTCACCTGTATGGGTCTGCTTTCTATTTAGCACAACTGCAGTTTGGCTTGCAATGTTTTAACAGCATTTCTATTATTGTCATTGTACCATGATGACTCGTGGGCTTCTTCTTTACTTGCAAAGATCTGCCCTTGAGGTCCCTTGCTAATTAAGGAAAACTAAGATTTACAATATGTCACAATATTTTTTTGTGTGAAAGCTTTGGCACAGCAGACTCACAGAATTTCTGTGGCATTCCTACACTCAGTGGGAGTGAAAATCTACTGGTTGTGCCAAAATTTGCCTGTAAATGTGCTTGAAAATGTATATCAACTATTTTTTTTCCTATACTTGTGAAATTTGCTGTGAAAATTAGATGAAAAGTCATTTCAGAAGCCTTTGTTGAATTTCAGTCCTGAGTTATATCTTCAAAGGAAGATCATAGTTTGCACATTACAAAACAAATGGCAAAATGTGGATGAGTTGGATAGGAGAACCTTATAGATTCGTAAATGGGCTGCTCCAAAAGTAATGCCTCCTATTTTATTATTCACTATTTCAGAGGTGAATGTTGGTGGGAAGGCAGTAGAGGTTGAATCTTCCCAAAAATATTACATTAAATTTTGTTTTCATGTGACAGATGGGAACATAGGAATAGTCTTAATAAACTGTCATCTGACATGGAAATGCTTTTGAAGCGAAGGTGTGTCATTGAATTGCTCCATGTGAAAAATTTGCACTCATTGACGGTCATTGACGCTTGCTGAAGATTTACAGAGACCAAATAGTGGATGTGAGTAAAGTGAGGCTCTGGATGGTGCATTTCAGCAGTGGTGACAGTGAACATGAGCGACAAGCCATATTCCAGATGACCATGTTCAGCTTGTCACACCAAGAATCAGCTCATCTGTGCAAGTCAGCAGATTGGAGTCAGCAGATTATCCAGATTTGGCATCTTCCGGCTTCCATGTGCTAGAGTAGATGAAAAATGTACTGCACAGGCAACATTCTTCTAGCAACAACTGTCATTGTAGCTATGAAACAGTGGGTCACCTCTGCTAGTATAGATATTTTACAAGCTTGTGATGTAGTCTCCTTTTCAACTTTGGTGAAAACATAGAAGTAGTGGTGGTGACAATTTTGAAAGAATAGTGTTTTGCGGCTGAGAATTTGCTGTCAAACTATATTATTGTGCTCTTTGTATCTGTAGTAGTTTCCATGGAATAAGTAGGAGGTATTACTTTTAGAGCAATCTAAATAACAATTGAAATTAAAGATCTTATTTTGGCTTTCAAACTTGTAGAACATCTTCCTCCAGAAATATCAAAGAAACTGAAATATTTCTGTCAAACATTTTTGTGTTAATCACTTTATAATTTAACCATGACAATTTTAACATTTTAGTCATCTGGATCTCTTTATTTTTTTTCCCCTTTTTTCCTATTACTTGCAAAAAAAACCCAGCCAATTATACTCATCTTGTTAAAGTGGTGAACTGTTTACAGTATGCAGAGTAGGTATTTGAGTATAAAATCAATAGAAAATATCATCCTTCAGCACATTTTATCTATTAAAAAACCAAACCAAAACCAAAACAAAAAAATCACCCAAAACAGAATATGTCAGTGTAATGCTTTAATGCAATTTTCCAAGGCACTCCTGGTATCTATCTGGAACACTATAAACATTTCTGATCATCTTCAAGAAATATGAATTAAGACCGGTTACTAATATGAATTAAGGCGTGGAAAACCTTTAGTGTTGGAGAAAACTTCAACCTAATGAAATGAAAGTGAAAAGAAGATTAATTAATCTAAAGCATGCTCCAAAAGATTAAAACTATAGACTTTGTCAATTAATACATTTTGTCCATGATACTTAAGTTTCACTACTGCAAATTGAGTTATGAGAACATAGATGAGGAAGAATATATTTCTAAGTTGTTGCTTCATACATTTGAGATAAAAGTGCTCAGTATACTTGCTTGTAATATTAGATATTAGAAATAAATGATCCATGAGCTGCTGCTGGGAGATGCTTCAGTAAGGTCCTTAAAAGGTCCTCTTGTGGTCCTTTTAAAGCAAGCTTTACTTCTTGTCTGGCCTGCAGGCTTTCCTTGCAGGAAAACTAGGGCAGAAGGGAGATTTTTGAAGGAGACAGCAAGAGCTGCTGTATACCTGCAGCCATTAACTTGAAAGCACTCTCAGGTCCAGTTATGCAAAGATAGCCATTTAATGCTTTTCTGGTTATGCGCTATGCTCACACACTGCTGCTGAAGGATGACATTTCCAAGCATGCCAGCTGAGGACTATTTTGGATACACTCTTTAAGCAGCAATGTGGTGAGTTGAGAGGGCAGTCTGCTGTGTTGTTAACACCTCTGTTGTTAAAGGATAAGATTATATTTCTAATTGTGACTTTAATGGCCACTTCTTACTCTCTCTCTGCTCCTTGTGTGCTCTTCTCTTGTGTCTGCTGCTTTAATAACTACAAAAAATTTTTACATCACCATTAGCATGTCAGAACAAATGAAGTGAGAGAAACACCACTGATTTCTTTCTTGATTCATATTTCACCATAATTTTTTTTTCTTATTACTGACTCCATATCACTCAGCCAGAAAGCATAATTTTCAGTTTCCAGCTAGCTTTTATTTTATCTGAGAAATCCTACTGAGCAGGACAACACATCAATTGCCACATCAGTGGGAGAGAATCCGGGAATTGTGAGGTCACCTTTCAGAATTGTGTTTATTTTTATTATTTTATTATTATTGTTTGCTTGATCAGGAGTTACAGGGCTTCATAGCTATTTTCTTCTTTTTGTGTGTGTGTTTTGTTTTGTTTTGTTTTTTCTCTTCTTCTTTTCACCTGTTATTGTAACTATTATTGATTTTAAGACTGTTTACTTTCACTGAGTTTTATTTTGTCTCCCAATGTACTCACACTGAATTCAGATTCATACACTGTAAGGATGGAAAGACCATTATGATTATCTATTCCAACCACTTGTGTAACAGGCTATAAAATATGAACCAATAATTCATGCATCAAGTTCATATCTTCTGCATGAGAGACAATATATCTTTTGGATAGACATTCAGTTTTGATTTAAAGTTTTGATTCTCCCTGACTAATGTTAATACCTTTAAAAGCCATCTAGCAGGCTTGTAGAAACAGTAGAGAAATGGTATCTTGACATTCTTCTTTCCCAACAAAATTGAAGACTCAAAATTGACTCTGCAGTATTTTTTCCCAATTTTCAAAATAAATGAATAGCTAAATAAAGATTAATCATATGTCATTTAAATATAGATGTCTCTCGAATTAAGGACTTAATCTGGAAAATAAAACCACTAGTAGGAACTTCACAGTAGCAAAAGAAAAAAAGTAAGAAGACAGTGATGATGTCTGCAAATATATATATATATATATATCATATTTAAATAATCAATTCATATCGGACTTTCTGAGAAAAAAAAATAATTCTTTATGTTACAATTCTGTTTACTGGCAGATGAATTATAAAATGAAACTGGTCAGACTTTGTCCTGCTTCCACAGATTGCTAAATTGCATGAAATAAATAAACACTTTCATCAATCTCACCAATCTTTCTACAAGGTTGCACTTAGATACATATTTTGAATAATCAAAGGAAACATCTGCAAACTTTGTGAAAGTGAACTTTTTAGTGTTCAGTAAAGGAACTGCAGGGGCTTCAGAGTACGTTTCTGCTCGTCAGAGATAAAATAATTTACGTTAAATAAAAACAAACATACAAGCAAAGGCTAAAATAAACTAAATTAATTTGAAAAAAAGTCACTTTGCCTCATGATGAACTTTATTTTGGAAAGTATACTTCTTTTCAGATCAAAGGAAGAACAAAGCTTGCTTTCATTCAGATTGAAATAAAACCTTTTACATTCAAGAGCTTTACTAATGCTCTTTTGAAGACAGAATCTTTTTTGTCTCTAACTACAAACCTAATGAGATTTCATATACTCATTTTCTTCATCTATCTAAGAAAATTGGACAATAGAGTCCTAGAAAATATTGCTGGAAGAAACTTTCAAAGGTCATTCAGCCCATTCTTCAGCCCAAAGCAACATCAGTTACTACAAAGTCGCTCCTGGCTGACACTTCCTCAGTCTTGAATACTTCCAAAGGCAGGGTGTTCACAAGATCAACAGACTAGGAAATCTGTTCGAATTCTTCACTGTTCTTACAGCTGCACAACATTTTCCATATATCTGAGCTACAGATTAGTTCCCACAGTTGTCTCTCCCTCTGATTTGCCGGACACATTGCTGGCCACAGCATTTCAGCTAAGGTTTGAGCAGTGCTGAGTAAGCAGAAGGATTATTGGATGCATTTTGCAGGCAATGCTCTGCCTGTGCATAGTAGTCTGATATTTGCTTTGTTTGTAACAACATGACATAGTTGGCTCATACTCTGTTAGCAATCCTCTATAATTCCCGGATCATCCTCATTTGGCCACTCATTTCCCATCTCATATTTGTGCAGCTGATAGTTTGTACATAAGTGGAGTACTTTTCATATGTCCTTTGATCTTGTTACACTGCATAGAACTCAGATCATCATATGTTGCATTCAGTGTTCCTTAGGTACTTGAACAAATATTGTTTGATTGATATGGATTCATTTTATGTGGGAAGTCATTTTTTGACATTAGAATTGTAAAGCGTTGTATCTATATCAACTTCTTCCTTTTCCTGCAGTAAGTAGGGTTTTTCTTCTAACACAATGAGTTCCAAAGATTTGCTTTAGATGGTATGTATCATTAAATATACCACTTATATACAAAAATGCCTAAGAAATTCTATTTCTCTTCCTATTCACGGGAGAGAAATATCAGTATACTTTACAGATTAACAATGGGACATGAACAGATCTGACAATTGTGCTACCATTCACAAATTCTTTTAAAGTCACAAGATGACATGTGATTGCTGGGATCCTTGTCAGAAAGTACATGGTGTTTTAGTTACAGCTTCATTTCTTTCTGCTTCAAAACTATTACTGAACAAGTATACAGATGCTAAGTGAGAGAATCAAAATGTCTTTGTTCTATATCCTCAGGATCATTTCAAAAGAATTGTGTGCATCAAAGTCCAATGTGTACATTCATACAACATACTGAATATTTTACTGGGCTGCATCCATATATGCAGCCATATGGTGTAATAAAAATAAGTTACTACAGTGCTTATATGTCCAATTAATGTTTTTAGTATAGCCATCTAGTTCTCAACATAGTTTTGATATCATTGTGTTCTACATTACCTGTGAAGAATTCAATTACTGTTGCTGACCAGAAGTACATTAAAAAAAAAAAGAAAAAAAAAAAAGAAAAAAAAAAAAGAAAAAAGAAAAAAGGCAATACCTATTAAATTTGAGCTACTTTATTTTCCAACAACTATAAGATTGTATAATTTATATATTTTATATTTATATTTTATATCTATTTGCATAGCTTTATCATTGCAATAAAAACGTTGAAATAAAGTCTGGGTAGGTGATCCACTCAAATTCCAAAAATGTATTTTTAAGATGATAATAATAATAATAATATAATAGCATTTCTTACAAAATGGCTTCCTTCTTACAAAAAATGTCAGAGTGCATCATAGCTTTAGTAAAAGATCAAATCTTTAGTGATGTGAGAAAAATATGAAGGTGAAGCTGGAGGATTAGGTGTTCAGTCAAGGATGATACTGCAGCTCTAAATTATTTACAAAACATAGAATTCAAAAAACAGTAAAATTCAGGGTTTCAGAATCACAGTTTGTAAACTGCACATTAGAGAAATATGCTTTTTGATGCCTCCCAACTTTGAGGCCAAAGTTAAACACAAGTCATTTCTCCAGTCATGAATACTTCTATTGATTTTGGACTCTGAGTGAAAGAAAACTCAGACGAGGTCACAAAGTTTCTAGTGTGGCAGCAACAGTGCAAGTGATTAAAACCCTGTCTCTCACCTTAAGTGTTTCAATTCTGCCTTGTGAAGTTTAACACCTCACCTCAAGTCTCAGCCAAGTCTCAAGGGACTTTGAATTGACATTGCAAACACACCTCCAAGTTTAACAAAGAAGCCGAAAAAGACAAACAACGAAAAGAAATACTTATATGCCAGGAGGAGATATTCCTCAGAGATTCAATCCAAAGGAAAGCTGGAAGAAAACACTGCAAAAGCACTTTTTTTTTTTTTTTTCTTTCAAGGTCTGTAACTAGCACACTTACTGTAGGAGGGCTCAAGAGTGTCCAGATAAAACACTCTCATCTTTTACCTTAATGAACTCTGAACTGACAAGTCTTTTATGACAAATTCAGTGTTTTAGCAGTAACCTCAAAACTATGTGAGATTTGGAATCTCATTTAAAGCTATATCTGGCATGTCTCACCTCTGTGACAAGTTCTCTCAGTTCTCATCTGGGTCACTAAATGGAGATCCCATGATAGGGAAAACTGACATCCCATTCATCTTGCTTTGCATGAGTGCTTCGTCTGTCAGAAGAACCACATAACACTGTTAGTTTTATATACTCTCAAGAAATGCAGCGCCAAATTGGCTGCCAAAAAACAAGCAGTAACAGGTGCAGACGTGAGAATATAGCAAGATGAGGGAACAAATTGAAAATTTAGATGACTACAAATAAAAAATAAAAAAGGTGGTTGTTGTGCATCCTTTTTTAACAAGATAAATTGCTTTCTTTTTCCCACATGGTAGTCAAAACCAAGTGTATGAAAAATATCATAAAGTTTGAGGGCAGAAGAGATGATCTGATCATTTAATTCATCATCCCTCTAGGGCCTTATATCTAATATAGTACTCTTAAGTTCAGCTCAGTGACCTTGGTTAAGATCAATTATCCCTTTCAACACCTCAGAACATGTAAGAATAAGTTCTTAATTTTACATAAATGTGAAAAAAAGTGAAAAGCACCAGGAACAGATCTGCAATTTTACACAGAGTCATGAAGAATTCTTTCAGAGCCCGAAATATAGATGACTGAAGAAGTGGTGTGTGCAATTTGCCTACAATTTTCTTTATTCCAAATGGCATATGGTAGGATTATGTTAAGGACAGTGCTTTGAGTTCTCCAAAGCCCTACAAAAAAAAAAAAAAAAAAAAAAAAAAAAAAAGAATTGAACGACAACATTCAGGAAGTCACAGATTTTAGAGCCAGAATGGATCACCAGACACTGTGCAAACTTCAAGCTCAAGTGAATAAGAACTGGGCTAAAAGTTGTTGACAGTAGAATTAATCATTAAAGGACAAGGTTGCAATTGGTATTCAACAGACTGTGATGCTCATGTTTGTTTTTTTGTTTGTTTGTTTCTACAAATGAAGTAAATATATAATTTATTCTAAAGTATGTGGATGGCACAAATAAGCAGTGCAGTAAATTATATTGAGCATAAGCAGTCATAGGTCCACTAAAAATGCTCATTTTCAATAACAATCTCAATATGCAATATGGTAAATATATTTATTTAGGAAACAGGAATGCATTCTCACTGAAAAAGGAAATGCATGCTTATTTGTGTTTACTTTTGTTACTGTGTTTCTATGTAACATCATTAGCCTTGAACAGAGTCATGAAACACTGGAGATTGAAGACAGATATTACCTTTCAAAAATAAAAATAAAAATAAAAATAAAAATAAAAATAAAAAATGCATTGAATTAAGCTATCAAAGGAAAGAAAAAGTTTTTTGTAGTATTACCATTCTGGGACTATACAAAAATTTGGAATATCTTCTTCTACTCACATACGAATTATCTGAATAAACAGGATAGGAAAAATGTCGTAGCTTATGATATACACTAGACTGAACAAGAAGTTATTGTTAAATCTTTACATTTAATTTTTCTATGCATATCCATGAAAAGGAAATTAACTACGAAGAAATTGGAAAATCTGAACTTTCAATTATAGTCTTTTTAACTCTTTTATTGGTAGATAGGGGAAAGATGAGAGCAGAGAAAAAAGCTTTTTTTTTTTTTTTCTATTAATCAAGGCAAAATAGATTTTCATCTGAAGGCTATATGATCCTTTCTTCTCTTGCATTATCATAAATAAAAGGAGAATTGCATTTATTCGCATTTGTTTGAAGTACATAATAGCCACTAAGATAAAACATTTCAAATTTTGGCTATCTTGGTAAGATATTACAAATGTATGGTTTATTGTGGAAAATTTAGAAGACTTCATACAATTTGTAATAAACAGTAAGTTGATTTAACTAATGTGCAAGTCAAATTAAAGATGGCATTTGTCATCCATACATGTGAAGTGACTCATGCACAAAATTAGAAAGGAAAAAAAAATATTGTCATCACAAATACTTTTATTTGCTGCTTCATCTTTCTATAGTGCATGAAGACTAGAACTACTTTGAACCCCAATGAAGTATGAAACTTTATGAACAGATTATAAGACAGATCTAATCAGTTGTTACTGTTTACCAGTGATGGATTTAAAAGGAATCATAAAGTCACTAGTCCAAAAGACCACCTATAGAAAGAAGATCAATTGAAATGTGTATATAAATGACAAGCTTCATTTTACAGTCAAAATGAATAAATAGAGTTCAAATTTTGAAAGCTCATATTTGCAATATTTTGGCTGAATTTAATCCCAATATAGTTTACACTGCAAATCTTTCTAATCTTTTGACAATAATAATACTGACTATTATAAAGGAAATTGTACATAACAGATTCTTTCATATGAAAATGTGTTATATTTACACTCTATTTGTGTAAATACCAGTGGAAAAATTTAGCTCCATAGTACCTCAAATACCAAAATAAAATAAATAAATAAAACCAGTCTTCCAACTTCTCTTGAAAACATGAAAATGAATTTAAAAACCTAACATTTGAAACTAGTTTGTATTAGATTAAATGCAAGTAAAACTATAATTTTTAGGTAATCTTATTACAAGCCCCATAAATAGCATGGTTTCTGCCAGTCATTAAAATATAAAATTCTAAAATGTTCTATGATTTTTCATACGTACTCAAAGTATCTGGGATTTCTTCAACACTGATGTTTTCAGGCCCGTTGGGTATCTTTGGGTGGATGTGACATCCAGTAGTGAACACAATATGAACTCTCCTCCTGAAATGCCTGAATTCCTTTCTTATTTTCCAGTTGTCTTTATAATAGTTATATCACGGTTTTGTGTAAGTCAGAAAGACAGCATTACTGTTACAGTTAGTGTCATAAAATATTAACAGTAGGTCATTTACTGTTACATATTTAATACTGTCAAAATATTCTATTATTCTTCTGTTCTGATCTGTATTTTGGGATTAGAATAACTTTTTTCTTTGAGAGGACTTTTAGTACACAATCATAAGCTGAGATTTTTTTTCCCTATTTTTAGTCATATCAACATATTTCTAAGCACTCTATTTTATCTGTAGATTTAGTTCAGGTAATAATGAACATATGAAGAAACATCAGTTTCTTTAATTCATTCACTGAAAAAAAGAAAAGTTTGAACATCTACTACACTTGAAAAGGAAGAAATGTTAAAATAAAATCTCACAAACCCCACAGTTTTCCATACCAATCCTGCTATAGCAACACACAAAGGAATTGCAGGCATAGTCTGCTAGCTTCAGTACAGCGGACTCAGAATCTCCTCTAGAAAATGTGGGAAATGTTAGGATAATAGATCCTGATATCTTCATCCCTGTCATCATCACCCTCATCACATACATTTGTATAAATATTTTCACAAAAATATTTTGCGAAAAAAGTCTTCGACCTGCATAAATGTCAGAATTTTGTGTTATAGATTGTATTGTATGTAAAGTGGAACATAAGTTGTGAAATAGTAGATAACTCTGTAGATTAGAGTCAATAAACTGACTGAAGGAGGTGAGAAATTGAAGTAGAAAATAAACAGCTGAAATATGAGTAATTTATCTGCTTGCTTTTTAGTGAGTTTTCTGTTAGTTTTCCTATGACTGTCATGAAAACAAATTTGTGTGTTTGTTTAAATGTTTGCCAAGGGCACTGAGAATGACAAATAGGATTCTCTTAGTTATGTTAGCATTATAAATGACAATAGCTGTTAAAGTAAGTCTCAGATTAATTGAATTGAAGCCTGAAAGTCACAACTTATTGCAAGTATGAATGAAGACAGTATTTTATGTCCAATCATTCTTGAATGCAACTCATAATTTCATTTTATTTATTTATTTATTTATTTATTTATTTATTTATTTATTTATTTTTATTCCAATTCAATTTTTGTCTGTATTTTGCAGTTGTCACTCTGCAGGAAGGTGGTAGAGAGACTTGTGTATAAGATATTTTCTATGATCTGGCATCTTATGGTAATGTGTTGACCTGAAACTCCACAGCAATAATTCTGCTGAATGTTAAAGAAATTGCTTTCAAAGGTACAATGCCCCTAGGCATTTTGCTCAAGGCCTGTGCTTTCTCCTTCTGTCTCTCAAAGGGGCCCTAGGCTCTTAAAAGCAGCAGCTGGTCCCTCTCTGCATGATAAGTAGATGTGTATATCATGCCAGAGTATCATAAGTACATAATACAGCTGAACCATGCAGTTCATAATGTTTACTGAATACTTCCACAGTTTTTAGGCACAGTATGTGACCTTTCTGCCTCATGTCTTCTTGAGTGTCTTCTTTAGGGTTAGATATGATATTACAATATCTCAGTATTTTCCAAGAGCTGACTGATGCTTTTTATTATAATTTTAAACACATTCTCCAAAATATTGTAGTTGTTTCTCTGAAAAGAATACTACTTCTTACTGACTTTATACAATATCAGTCCAAATTGGATATGAATGATGAATTTAGGGTTTCATGTGTGGAGAGGATGGAAGACAAAAAAAAAAAAAAAAAAAAAAAGAAAGAAGTTGCTTATAATTAATTAATCTCTCTAATGACCTAAAATATTTTTTCAGAATGATTTTCAATGGGCATGGGAAAAGAACATTATGTAAATATATGTAAATATGGTTGTACTAGGAGTGGTTACCCAGAAGACTGTAGTTCTTTTAAGACTTCTCTGTCATTTAATAATATGACATGTTGATAACTTTTTTATTGCTACATCCTCCTAGATTGCATTGCATGTATATAAGAAAATTTCAAGCTTGAAGAAAAGCTTGAGGAAACTTGAAGAAAATACGAGTTTTTTGGTTATATAATCCACCACAGTGACAATTCTGGAAAGAGCAGTCCTCTTAACTACAGAATGCGAACAAAACATCTGCAGCTTGCCTATGTTCCTTACCCTTGACCTCAGGTAGATACTTCTAGAAAATAGACAGAATCTCTGCTCTCTCAGCATTTTTTTCTGTTGTTGAGAGATCTATTGAAATATCAGTTACTTTATGAAGTATTTATAATATAGAAAATAGAATATAGAAAATGAAAATTCTGAAATAGATATGAAACTTTTGGGCCACAATTGTCCAATGAAGAAAAAAACATAGATGGCAAAGAAGTAAAGGAATCACACTAGATATGTACACAGTTCACTACATTTTAGTAGATTTTAGTTCTTTAAAATTGATAAAAGTGTAGGGGCATACCATACAATCTTTCTTTCGGAATAATATATGTTTTCTGTTTTCCATGGAAGCATCTTCAAAGTCAGGCATATTTGGAAGGATAATAAGTAGAATATTAGGAAACAGTATAGCTGTAGAGAGGCATTTCATAACCACATGGGCAAATTTTGTCATGCAAGTCCAAACAAGCCAAATGAGATTTAACTGATACCTAGAGAAGTCACTGTGCATTTGTTGTTCAAGCAGAGAAACAAATGATTACTTGGAGTTATGCATTCATTTATTTATCAAGTTTCAATGTAGGATTTATTTATGTTTCACAGATTTGACATTTCACTTAATAATTTTGATGTATATTTTGATGAGTTAAACTTGCTTTGTGAACTGAACATAGTAGTCCTGGTTTTCCTGTTCAGTGCAACTCATATTTTTTAGGACCTGCTCAGTGGAATAAACAGTACTTTTAAGTGAGAGCAGCTTTAAGACTGCTTTGTTTATCTGTGGCAAGCAAAGATTTCTTGGTATTAGGAATTCATGGCTTTTTGTAACACAAGCATCATAGACATTCAATGCAAACTTTCAGGCCCATTCTTAACCTGAAAAGTTTTAAAACTTAGCAGGAAGGGATCAACATGCACAGCTACTATGTAAATACAGACCTCTGGCCTAAAAAGACCTCTTCTTGGGCTGTTCTACAGGTCTTTCTACTTTGACAAGAGCAACAAATAAAATTTTGGTTCAAATTAAAAATGTGAATTAGAGGACAAATGAAAAAATAATAATGGAAAAAAAAGGCAAACACAATGTGAAGACCTGACAGAAAGTGCAAAGAGCAGGTGAAAAAGACTGCTCATTTTCTGATATCGGATTGACCTTAATTCAGTCTATACAGATGAAATTGGGAGATACAATATTTTGAATGGAAATTTCAAACTGCTCTTTTTACATCTTCTGAAGATAAAAACCAATTAAAAAATAAGTTGCACTGCAGGTAAAAGTTTAAGCTATCACCACAACAGGTAAGTCTCTGTAAAAAATAAGAGCAAATCAAATAATGAATCTGAATTTCACTTCAGTGCCATGTTAATATCTGTCAAAATTAGCATTTTCTTTTCTCCTGAATCCTAGCCAAAGGCAGCCATACTGCTCTACAGGTGTGCGGAAAGAAGGCTTGTAGGATACCATATTTTCCAGGATACTTGCAGACAACATATAGCTGACACAGCTGAGGTGATGAGAGAATTTTTGTGTGTGTGTGAGTGTTTAAATTCTATCTTTTAAAGCTCTCCTGAATGTATTAAATACTTTTATTCTTAATTGGGCAAGCATGACTTGTTTGTTGATAATTCAGAATCTCTCCTTCCATGTTTTTCTGAATCTTATTCAATACATCTGTTATATTTGTCATCCTTTCTTAATTCAGATACATTTTTATAGCTATGCCACTACGTGCTGATAATTATGTGCAGTCTTTTTCTGTTATGCAGGAGCTTAAAAACATCTATGTTCACATAATTTCATTATCTTCAAAATAATTCCATTTAATAATTTTGTAATGTAGGTTAGACATGTCTTCCTATGAAAAATAATTTATTCTGGACTTAAAATCAGGCACAGTTATTACTAATGAGATCTTCAGTAGTTATACTAGTATGGTAAACGTAAGCATACATTTTTTTCTCTAGAGTTATGCATCTAAATTTCCCACATGATCTTCTGACTTCTTAATAATTTTACATTCAAACTTGGGTGCTTACCATTAGAGAATCAAAGCCATGCAAAACATTAATCTGTAGGCAATCAACTATGGAAAAACAAACCTTTGATTAATACATTGCAAATACACACTAGCTGTAATTTTATCATTTCTACAATCAATGTTCTATCTGCGTGTGGGAAGCCTGTTCTGGATAAAATTTCTTGCTACTCTTTTACTTACTTACCTGTAATTGCTCATCTCCTGACTTTTAGTCCTAAGTTATTCCTACTGAATTAATAGGAATACAGTTAATGATCACATCAGTGGGACATAGATCTGGCATCTTCTTCATTTTATGCATTCTGATCAACTCCATTCAAAATAAACACTCTCTGAATCAGATGAGAGGCCTAGCCAATTCTATCTGAGCAAAACTAGGGCTTTGAAAACTGTGATTTACAAAACTTTATAAGTTTTACAAAACTTACATAAGTCTGACACTGATCTTCAACAGACCTTTTTATCTGCAATATATGAAGGTTACACTAAGGGTGAATTGTGCATTATACTGCATGCTGAACCTCAGTAATTTCACTGAAAACCAAAAGACTATCAATAAGAGTAGTTATTACAGTCTTACTGTGATGAAATATCCCCTCTGCTGTCTTTTGTACACAGATTAGCCTGCAGTGATCACGCCCAGGTGGAATTCAGTCCTGAGAAGTATAGCTAAAATGAAAAGTAAATAGAATAAAAAAGAATGAAACAATTTCAATTACAATGGATTCAGAAGATCATCAAGTCCAACCAGTGGCTGACCCACAATTAAACATGGACAGGCACAAAGCATCAGCCGCATGCCTAGGAAGCGTATTCCAGTGTCTAACTATTCTCTTGATGAAGAACTTTGTCCTAATCACTGAATGATGGATTAATACAATCACAAAATCATAAAATGGTTAAGATTGTACGAGACCTTAAAGAACATCTAATTCTAGCCCCTGCCATGGGTTGCCACACACTAGAAAAGGTTGCTCAGGACCCCATCCAACCTGATTTTGAACATCCAGGGTTATGATAGCCACAGCTTCTCTGGGTAAACTGTTCCAGTGTCTCCCCACTCCCTGAGTAAAGAATTTCCTCCTAACATCTAACCTAAGTCTCCTCTCTTTTAGCTTAATATGAAATCTTCCAGCTTCCTCTGGATAGCATCTCTTCCTTCATGCATGTCCACTGCACCACTCAGCTTGATGTCATGTGCAGACTTGCTGGGGGTGCACTCAATCCACGCCACCTACAAAGATGTTAAATAGCACTGGTCCCAGTACTGATCCCTGAAGAATACCACACATCATCAGTTTCCACTTGGACACTGAGCTGTTGACTGCAACTCCCTGAGTGTGATCATCCAGCCAATTCCTTATTCAGCTAGTGGTCCATCCATAAAATCCATTTTTCACCAAATTGATTTGGTGACAAGAATGTCATGCGGGACAGTGCCAAATGCTTTGCACAGATCCAGGTAGACGATACCAGTTGCTCTTGTCTTACCCACTGACACTGCAACTCCATCATAATAGGTCACCAAGTTTGTCAGGCATGACTTCCCCTTGGTGAAGCATGTTGGTTACCACCAATCAGCTCATCTTTATATTCTATGTGCCTTAGAAGGACCTTCAGGAGGATTTGCTCCATGATCTTGCCAGGCACAGAGGTGGGACTGACTGGCATGTAAATTCCTGGATCTTCTTCTTTTTTTTTTTCCCTTCCTGAAAATGGGGGTTCTGTTTCCCCTTTTTCGGTCAGTGGGGACTTCACCAGACTGCCATGACTTTTTAAATATGATTGATAGTGGCTTAGCAAGTTCAAATTTTTCCAAATCAGTTTAAGATAGAGCAAGGGGCTGATCTCAATGTACATAAAAATCTCTAAGCTCCTCATCTGTCTCAGAGAGAACTGGCAGCTTTTTATACTTGTGAGACTTATTATTACCACCCTCATTTTGATATTCACTACTTCCTTTAGCAGGATGATTTCGTTTTGATTACATCCTTCAAAATATCTGTACAAATATGGGATTCAAATAGATATCCTAGACAATTCACCCATAACTTTCCTGTGAATATTTACATGATTATAGAAAAATACCTTTGTTGGAAGTGATTGGCTTCTGATAGTGAAAAGAGCTATCTCCATGGCATACCAGTTTGTGCAGATTGTGAGGCTTGGTCCTTTGTCATTTAGCTAACCTTACTGCCTATGTGCAGATGTATTACTGCTTTAGTAGTCAAACTGATTTCTTTTAATTGTATATTTTATAAATTGATTGATTCTAAGGCCAGAGGTGCCAATTATGATGCTCTGATTACATAGCACAGGGTGAATATTTGAATTGAAGCTCTGTGGTTTTATATGGACATTCACCCCATATACACATTTGCCCCAAAGTCTTCATAGACATACTTCACAGTCTACAGAGACTATTGTCTATAATTATATAAAACAGTAAGATGTTAGAAGTTCTGCCATGTTCATTTTAGAAAATTCAAGCTTAAGTTGTGTTGAGATATATAAACAACTCCTCTGGTATTTTGGTTAAGAGCTCTTATTTTAATATATCACAATGACTAAAATGAAATTATTCTTCTGAATCAGCACACAATTTTTGCAAATTCTGATATACAATTTTATCTAGCCGTTAGAACAATAAGGCTTCATTTACTTGAATAACCATTCCCTCTATCTAAATTACTCCTTCAAGAGTCTTATTCCTTATTGTGCCTTTAATTATCTTATACTGTCAGAAAATGTTATAAAAAATGCTATGTAGAATTTGTATTCTTTCAACCAAAGCTGTTGCAGTCATTTTTCCATCTTAGAAATAAGTATTAAAAATTCCATGATGTTTATATCAAATCCAGGTTAGTTATTACAAAGTAATGCATATGTTTTATTTTAGTGAAAATCCTCCCTGTTTACACAGGCAAATGACTCAAAAGAGAGCCTATGAATTACTTTATTTTACGCATCACCTTAATGTAAGCAATGATATGTATATGAATTTGTTCACCTTCTCTATGGTTCTCCTGAATTAAAATTATAGCACTTCTAAAAATTTTTATGGATTATTCTTTTTTTTTTAAATTTCATTAAAAAAAAAAAAAAAAGCTTAAATTCAAACCAAGGAAAGAGAAAAAAAGATCCATAAATTCCTTCAAAAGGGAAATGTAGAGAGGAATTCCAAAATGTCACAATACACAAAAATAGTGCAAACGGCACTAGACAGAGCTATCAAGATACTTCAAAATCAGAGTTCTAACAAACAAATAAGAAAAGATTGCATACTTGTCAGTGACATAGTTTAGCCCCTTCTGGAACCGTTAGGAGGCAAGTATC
The DNA here is from genome assembly GCA_037305975.1 of Chrysolophus pictus. Lineage (NCBI taxonomy): Eukaryota > Metazoa > Chordata > Aves > Galliformes > Phasianidae > Chrysolophus > Chrysolophus pictus. The sequence continues at coordinate 33,672,554 of CM074576.1, read as the reverse complement.
TGAGCCACTGAAAGGTTCTATCAGAGTAAGAAAAAAAAAAAAAACAGCTTTTGTACTGTCCCAGAAATTATTATTGGGCTCATATCAGTATGGATTTTTTATGAAACCTATACTGGAAGATCATTCAAGACTGCCTGTCATTTTAAATCGAAATTTTCAACCTTGTAAACTGCTTACAGAAGTATCACTGTATGTCTATCACTCAAATTTTTAAAATAGTAAAAAAGAAAATTCACAAAATACGATCAAACATTAGAGTCAAAATTGTTGGTGCCTTCCATATGGCTAGAAGTTGTATGATTTCTATTTTATAGTAGCTAGGATTAAAAAAAAAAGAGAGAAAGAGAGAAAGAAAGAGAGAAAGAAAGAGAGAAAGAAAGAAAGAAAGAAAGAAAGAAAGAAAGAAAGAAAGAAAGAAAGAAAGAAAGAAAGAAAGAAAGAAAGAAAGAAAGACCACAAAAGAAAAGTATACAAATTAAAGCAGAAAAGCAGCTAATCTCTTAATCTGTATTTATCACATAAAATTTAGCTAAAATATATAATTTATCCTGAACAAATTATTCTATCCGAAGGCTGCTCCAAAAGTAATGCTTTCTATTCTGTTATGTTATTTCACCGTGTCAGAAACATGTTGGTTATATGGCAGTAGACGTTGAAGCTTCCTGACAATATTCCATTAAATTTTGTTATAGTGTTCTTTTGTTATTCTATTAAGCAGTGCTATTGTGCTCTTTGTATTTGTTGCAGTGCCCTGGAGATAAATAGGAAACATTACTTTCAGAACAATCAATGTGTGTTTGTATATAAATGTCTATATACTGCTTTATTTTCATTTTCAGCGAATAAATTCAAATATAGACCATTTGCATACTATCATAATAAAGTACTAATCTATGAAAATGCATTATTTTTCCTAAAATATTATTATTTCTGATTTAATTCTATAGCCACCATTTTGTCCTTTTACATTTATGAGATCTTATACGGTATTTGGAGAAAATATTTTCTTTATAATTCTTTCTTTTCCTCTTATATTTCAGCTGAATTCAAGTATGTGTAGATGAAGAAAATGCAAGAAAACATAACAAACAAGGTTGACAAGAGTTACACTAAATGATTAAAAAACTGAAAACACCTTCATGAAAAACAACAACAACAAAAAAGAGAAAATTAAACAGTAAGGAGATTAAATAGGAGAGCTTAATATTGTACAACAGATGGAAGGTTTTGTCTACAACGTGAAGGAAATAAGATAGTAAACCAATAATACCTTAAATATGTATCTGCATTTACTTATGCTACATGAAGCCAGCTTTATTGTTGATGGCCTGGGGATAAACAAAATAAATATTGGCCCTGTGCCAATATTACCTTTAGATTTATATAAGGGAACAATTGTTTGTAAAACTAGAGATTAAGGATTGTTGGACACCTACATGTATAGCCTTGAATTTTTTTTATGATAAACTTCTATTTGTTGATATTATTTTTAACTTTCTGTAGCTAATTTTTGGACAATAGAACAGAGGTATTTTAATTCTCCTTTTGTCTCTAGAAGAGATAAGCACAGTATGAAGAGAATAAAAGTAATAGCAGTAGCTTAGCAGTCTGTTTTCTGTATTTGTGAAGCAGAACCCAAATATTTATGTGTTAACAGCAGGAAAAGAATGGAATTGTGTGTGTTTATATGTGAGTTTCTGTACTTGTGTGAGTGAGAGGAAATTACAAGATAAATCATTATATGACACAAGCTAGCTGAGGTAGGGTGATTTATTTGTATGGGTCTATGTAGCTGGATTATTGGCAGTTTTGAACCTATATACAATAACAGCAGGAAAACCTTTTTTGCTTTCTCCACAACGCTGTGTTTGTATTGACAATTTTCAAATTCAAAATTGAAGCCAACACAGTTTGTTTATATGTAACTTTTAACACATCCTCTAGTCCATGAAATCCTTCATGGTTGAAGACTCAGATCACATTTCATTGACTGTATCTGCTACATTGACAGGTCACATGGAGAAACACATTAAGGAAAGCCAAAAACATCCAGAACAAAAGCCTTAAGGTATATCTGTGCAATCACTCAATACTAAGAAATCAGGCTTTCAGACCTTCCAAAAACCAAGCTGACAGCTGAGATTTAAGAAATGCTGGATGGTGGCACCTTTGATTTACTGTTATCACCCCACCTGTGAGTAAAGTTTTTATTTTTCTCCTAAAAATTAAATTATTATAGTCTTAACATAGGAGACCAAAAATTTGTGGGGAGAGAGAAAAAGCTGTTAAGTGGAAAATAAAGTCCTAAGGAAAACAAGAGTTCTAATTAGAAGACATGAAAAAGAAAGACTGTGTTGTGTGGGGAACAGGAGCTGCTGCAAAAATATTTGCAAAAAGATTTAGGAATGTCAGTTGATGTGAATAAACTGATAACACTAAGCCAAAGGAATTCTTCCAAAGCTTCTCCCACTGCTCTCACCTCCATGCAAACCCAGTATCACTAATGCTCAGGAATCTCTTGTAAATTAATCAATTTTGGAGTGAAAGTGGTGTTGGGGAAGTAGAATCAGGAGTAATCATTAGAATGCCTGTTCTCACTCAGTGGCAAAAGGGCTGCTGAAGAAACTGGCAGATTAATTCACCTGTTCACTCACTGTCAAAGTAAGAGGAGCAAAATACTGATTGGGAGCTCTGAAGCTTTTTTCTTCTGTTTTCTCCTTGTCCTGGAAAATGGAAGAAGCACAGGGAAAGCAGAAGCAAAACTACAGGGAGGCAGTGGCTGTTTGAAAAGTAGACCTACGCAAGCAGAAAAGCTTGATGAGCAGAGTTGTGGATTCCAGAAAAAAATAGATTTGGATATTGGTACAGAATAAACTGCTAGAAAGGGTATGCGTTAAAGGAAAAAGTAAACTTTCCACTGAAGTGTTAAAATCACCTCTCCTAGTATTAGAAAAGTGGACAAGTCTGCCCATCTTATGGACATGTACAGACTGAAATTTTTTCAGTGACTTAAAATGAGATAATAGAAATATAATATTTTTGTAAGCATTATTTAAACAACCAAACTTATTATTTAACATTGGTTAAGACGCATAGCACAGTTTTCTTCTCTTTTCTCCCCACTCATCAATGTAATCACCAATGGAAACTGATCTCTATCTCTCAAACTTGTTGAGAAATCTCAGAAAAAATCTTGTAAGGGAATTCAAGTCTCAATAATACAATTTCCACTAGGACTAAATCTCTCTAGTGTTTTCAAATCTGACATTTAGAGCTACATGCAAATTATTTGTGACTGAGCAAATTAGCTAATTAAATAATTGGCTTAGGGCTTCATAAAATTTGGCTTCTATGGAAATGAGGCTGTCTGCTATCTTGCAAGCTTCATCTAAGCATTAAAAGCACTTCATGTCTCTACTCCAGCTGAAATTACACTAGAAACAGATTTGTTTTCAAAATGGTTGTTTACAGAGTTGTTTTTGCATAGTTTCCAAATCAATACGCAGTGGAATCCATCTCCTGAGAAGCTTTACACCCCAATATGACTGCAGCCTATATACTCCTTATAAATATGAAAATGATAAGTTTATATAATAATGTTTACACAATTATTTAAATGGACATTTAAAATCACATCTCCGTTGCAAAACATTTGATGTATTATGCTGAGATTTGCATCTCCAGACAATACAATGCAAAAAAAATTAAGGAGTCGGTTTTGTTTGAAATGATACGTGGGAAAGACAACCCCAGTATTTTCATCCCAAAGTATAAGATCAAAGCAAGAGTGCACAAAAGAATACATTTAGAACAAATTTTAAATGATTTCACTTTACCTAATACTTCAGCTATCTGCCCTTCATCACTTTATTATTTTATTAATAAAAGTACTACTTTTGTACACATCTGCATCTCTATGGGGAAATATTCCCTATATTTTTTAGTATGTCCACTTGGGATACTGACACTTCACATACAAGGTTATCAGGAGTAGTCAACATGCATTCATCAGGGGGAAGTCATGCATGACCAAACTGGTAGCCATCAACAATGTCATCACTGGCCAGGTAAATGGGGGGAAATCTGACATTGTCCCCCACAACATTCTGGTCATGAAACTTTGAAAGTCTGGAATAGATGAGTGGACGGTGAGGTGGATTGAGAACTAGTTGACTGGCAGAGCTCAGAGGGTGGTCATCAATAGCACATAGTCTGGTTGGAGGCCTGTAACTGAAGGCATTCCCTAGAGGCCTTGTTCAACGTCTTCATCAACGACTAGGATGAAAAGATGAAAGGCCACCCTCAGCAGAATTGCTAATGATACAAAGCTGGGAGGAGAGGCTGACACACTGGAAGACAGTGCTACCATTCAATGACTGAAGAGCTGGGCAGGGAGGAAACTGATGAGGTTCAACAGGAGCAAGTGTATAGTCTTACACCTGGGAAGGAATAATCACATGCATCAGTACAGATTAGGGGATGACCTGCTGGAGATGAGCTCTGCAGAGAAGGACCTGGGAGTCCTGATGCACAAGAGGTTGACCTGGCAGTGTGCCCTTGTTGCCAAGAAGGACAATGGTACTTTGGAGTGCATTAAAGAGAATGTGGCCAGCAGGTTGAGGTAGGTGATCCTTCCCCTCTACTCCACCCTGGTCAGGCCACATTTAGAATACTGTGTCCAGTTCTGGGCTCCCCAGTTCAAAAAAGACAGAGATCTCCTGAAAGGAGTCAAACAGTGAGTCACAAAGATGACCAAGGGGATGGAGTTCTTCTCATATGAGAAAAGGCTGGGTCTGTTCAGCCTGAGGAAAAGGCTGGGTCTGTTCAGCCTGAGGAAAAAAAGACTAACAGGGAATCTGATTAATGTTCATTAATATCTAAAGGGAGGTGGGAGGCAAGTGGATGAGGCCAGGCTCTTCTTAGTGGTGCGTAGTGATAAGACAAGGAGCAATGGCCTAAAACTTGTACATAGAAAGTTCCATACAAACATGTGGAAGAATTTATTTATGATAAGGATGATGGAGCACTGGAACAGGTTGCCCAGAGTCATTGTGGAGTCTCCTATGGAGATATTCAAGACCCATCTTGATGCCCATGGGTGCAACCTATTGTACGGTACCTGCTTTGGCAGGGGGGTTGGACTGGATGGCTTCTTGAGGTTCCTTCCAACGCCTGCAATTCTGTGATTAATTCTTTTTGCTTTGCTTCAGTAATGTTTTGGATTTTGATTACTCAACATCTACAGTATCTGTAAATCTATGGATACCATACTGTAAACACAATAATGTTAGACATTTTAGATTTCCAAACTTATTTTGACTGAATACTCAGAATCTTCTCTGTGTCCTGCATTGTTGAGCTTAACAGTGAGACTGGAAGAGGACTAATAGTTTGGAATGAGACAGAACCCTTTTCAATACTCTATGATTTGTGGAGCTTGCTAAATCTTTGATTTTTATGAACAGGATGGGGGATAGATAGAGGAGAAAAAGGATCATTTATCAATGGAAAATATAGAATCTTTCAGAACTAGAAACTGAAATTATCTTTTCCTGGCTACATAGGAAATACTGTAAGAAAAGATGTCATTTTCTAATCTTCTTATATATATAACTTTAGCTCTGTAAACATGACTTGTGTAATTATAATAAAAGGCCACAGGAGATGCACCGACCTGGCACTGCAGGTTCTCAGAAGTTATCTGGGCTTGTCTTGGACTGAACTGATTTTACCTAGTACAGCAATTGTCTAATGGTCAAGTCACTACTGATTATTGGTGAAGGTATTATCATTTAGCTCTTTACATGCTACATATTGTAGGGGTCTGACAAATCTAGCCAGTCTTAACATAACAAGCGCTGTTTTTCCTTATATTAGTCCTTTGTCATTAACTGAGACTATTGTGCAATTTTCAAATTTAACTTCTGAGCTGATGAAAATAATAGTAACATTTAGAAACCTATAAATATGACCTTACAAAGACCCAAATACTGAGAACGAAGGGCTCACAACAATCAGTATCATTGCATCCCAAACACAGTGGGATGATGATATGTCATAATGCTCCCCTCTGTTATATTTAGAAAGCCTAACACCGTGGATCCACTGAGAAAACTGGAAAAGGATTCAGAAGAAGTAGATAGACAGTAGGAATTTAATGTACAGTTCTTCAATAGAACCATTTACGCAGTAGAGCTGAGATATAATAGACTATAACTATTAGTGTCCATTGTAATTGGACTCATAATAATTGTTTGTATTTTGATTACATGGATCAGACTTCAACTACATTACCAATAAAATCTTGTCTGTATAGTGTTTTCCTTTTAGTTCATAATAAGATTTTGAAGAACATCTGATGTCCTTAGTTAACTTTAACTTCTTGAAAAAATAAAACTATTTTCTTATGTTTGTCTCAGACTTTCATGGTAAACTTTCAAATGAACTTTTTGGTTGTTCAAGTATAAAGCATTTTGTTCTAGCTACACTCTCACAGACTAGTTTTTCATTATTATATTTTTATTTAGAGAAGACGAGTTTCTCCACTGCTTCAAACATTTTTTTAGCCATAAATTTAATATAAGAAAAATAACTATTTCCCATCTAAATCATATACTTGAAAATCCAACCTATCCTTCCAGGCTACAGTAAAATAATAGAATTCCTTCCCTATGAAGAATAAACAATCTAATACTGTTGTAAGTACTAAAATAATATAGAACAACTATTTCTCACTAAGCATTTTTATGTTTATTAATTAATCATGCATACATTTTAATACAACAAGCAAGTTAAGATTCATCAGTTTGCAGTGCAGAGCTGGCTTGAATATATTTCATTCGTTTCAGGAATCATTTCACCAAAAATGGGTCATATGATTGTGGTGTCATAATAAGAAAAGATGCAGTCTAATAGTTCTAAAATAACTGTGTGCATTCCCTATATGCTTGATATCCATAGGAATATCTGATGACCAAAAGTGGGAGACCCTATATATGCCAATTATTTGTCAGCTTCTTCACACTGATCTTTTAAAGGTATTTCTTTGTGACTGATACGTTAGTCCACATGTGTTAGTGACTAAAACTTGATCAATTCTAAGAGGTAAACATTCTCTTTCTCTATTATTTGTATACTCAGGTCATATACATTGCAGGGAGAATGAATGCTATTTACTCTGTATTTTTAAATTTTCATTTTAGCCAGTATATACAAAATTGTTATGTCAGCAACTTATGTTACATTTGTATTTCAAACTAGGTAGTTGATTATTTCAGTCCTAGATGTAGAATCTATTTCTTTCTGAGGTGAGCCATTTAAACCATTTACCGATCAGAGAAATTAGTTAAAGAGAGTCACTACTTAAGTATTAAAGAACTTTGTGAGGTCAGTGTTGAATGAAAATACACTTTGTTTTTTTTCCCTTCCTTCTATTTAAGTAGCAACATTTTCACTATTTAATAAAATCTACAAAATTATTTGGCAATCCAAAATAAAAAAAAAAACAAACTTTTTATGATCTCCCAAAGTTTTGTTCTAAAATATTCCACATTTAGGATTTATCAAGTTCTGGCCTCAGAGACCTAGGAAATTCTTCTGTCTTCTACTTATTTTATCATATGTATTGTAAGGCATGTTCCAATTGATGCCGATTTGATGAGATAGAAACATCACATGTAAAAAGTCCATCCTTTCCAGAAGTACAAGTGAAGGTCAGAATGCTTATTTGTCTTAGTCAGAAGTGAAGTTAAGCAGAAAATTTTCTTTGTGTTCACAGTGCATCTTTGTTAATGTACCACATGGAAGAAGGAAACTAGAAGGAAGCACTTCTAGTAGATGTCTCATGTGTGTACTTGTTTTCCAGAACACTTCCAAACAAGTGTGTTTGGAAATGTCTGATTCTTCTCATCCTCTAATGAGTTTAGCACTTGTATATACTATGGGCACAATATTAACATGGGAATGTATCTGAACACTGAGTCCCAGAAATAAGATTTGACATTTCTAGGTCTTTTATCAGAACAAATTATTGGGGTCCTTAGAAATGGCTGATAGCAAGTGAGAAAAATGAACATATTACCTAGACTGTGAACTGAAAGAGGCACCAGCATTTCAGCAGTGTGAAGTGATAACAAAAACAGAAACCAAAGTAAAATAAAAATTCTTCCTGACTCATACAGTCAATTTAATACAAACTGATCCTTTCTTGAGCTTATCTCTTGACTCATAGAGTCAACTCATAGAGTCCTGGGATGATCTTCAAGTCATGATTTCAGTGACTCTGATACTGAGTAACTTCAAGTCAATCAACCCTTGACAGGCTTTCTCTTTTAATGTTTCCAATATTATAATTTTTTATACCAGTAGAGTCCAGTACAAGTTTATACTGGGTGTCAGCATCAAGGTTTTTACAGTGTGGGAAGCTGTACAGCATCCTCAGAATGTTGGTAGATGGGGGTTACAGGGCTCCTCCATGAGGCAAAGCCAGGGCTGCCCTGTGCAGGACACAGCCTGTTCCAGCAGCCCCACCACAGAGCATGGCTGGGCAGTCAAGATAGTGGTGCCTCACAGAAAACATATTCAGGAAAGGGCAGAAAGCAGGACACAGGCAGAGAAAGAAGAGAATAATAAAAAAAGGAGAAACACAGAAGGAACAGCAAGGTCACAGAGGAAGGATGAGGTGCTCCATGGAGGAGCAGATAATCCTTACTGCTTGTGCAGAGCCCCCTTAAGAGTATATTTTGCTAATGGACCCACACTGGAGTAGAGAGAGAGTGTGAGGAAAAAAGAGTTGCAGAAAGGAGCTGCTATGGACTGATCACTATCTCTCTGTATTGCTCTGGGGCTGGGTAAAGATGTCTTGAGCAAAGGAGTGAAACTGAGCCAGAAAACGTGGGAGGAATATTAGAATCATAGAATGGTTTGGTTTGGAAGGGACCTCAAAGATCATTCAGTTTCAACTTCCATTTCTGTAGGCAGTTTCACTTTCTACTACATCAGGTTGCTCTAAGCTCCATCCAGCTTGAACTTGAACACTTCCGGAGATGGGGCATCCACAGCTTCTTTGAGCAACATGTTCCAGTGCCTGTCAACTCTCGTAGTTAATAATTTTCTCTTAATGACTAATTTAAATCTATCCTTTTTAAGTTTAAAATCATTACTCCTTGTCTTGTCACTACATTTTGTGATATGAAGTCTCTCTGCATCTTTCCCGTAGGCCCCCATTAAGTACTGAAAGGTTGCAGTAAGCTCTTCCCAGAGACTCCTTATCTCCAGGTTGAATAAATCCAGCTGCCTCAACCTTTCTTCATAGGGGAGTCACTCTAGCCCTCTGATTGTCTTCACAGCACTTCTCTGGACTTGTTCCAACAATTCCACATCCTTCTTGTGCTGGGAGCCCCATGCCTGGATACAGTACTCTAAATGGAGCCATATGAGGGCAGAGCAGAAGAAGATAAACAGCTCCTTTGCTCTGCTGGTTACCCCCATGTTGATGTAGCACAGAATATGGTCGGCTTTCTGGGCTGCAAGAGTACACTGCTGGATCGTGTCCAGCTTTTCATTCACAAGTATCTCCAAGTCCTTCTCCACAGATTTAATCTCAGTCCACTCATCACTCAGCCTGTTTGGGATTACCCTGAATGATGTTATTTTACTATTTGCCTTTTTGTTTCATACTACCGCCTACATTCTATTAAATACCCTATACATTACATTAAATTTCCTCAAGTCAAATTTACTTTTTCTATGGCAGCACTGTTAAGTAATTTCTCAGTCTCTGTCCTGACCCACAAGCATTCTCATTCCTGTTCCTCTTATTGTCTCTCCTTTTCCAGTAGACAGATGGGGGTGTGATTGAGCAGTTTGGTATAAGTTTAACTAGTAGTCAAGGTAGTTAACAAGTAGTCAAGTAGTCAACTCACCACAAAAGTATTAGTTTGTTAGTAGGATGACTGTCCTAGTTTCAGCTGGGACAGTTGATTTTCTTCATGGTGTCTCTGTGACTCTGTTTTGGCTTTAGGATAAAATACAGTGTTGATAAGCTACCAATGTTTTCGTAGTTGTTGAGCAGTGCTGCACAGAGCCAAGGGCGTTTCAGTTTTTCATCTTCTCCTACCGTCCTGTCAGCAACAGGGCTGGAGAAGCATAAGGAACTGGGAGGGGACAGAACCAGGACAGCTGAAATAAACTGGCCAAAGGGACACTCCATGCCATATGACATCATGTGAAAAACAAAAACAAACAAACAAAAATCACCCAAAACACTAAAACTGGAGAGAGTTGGCCAGTGAGGGCAGCTGCTACTTGGAGATTGTCTGGACACTGGTAATGAGCAATTTTCCATTATTTGTTTTATACATATACATATATATGCATTACTATTATATCAGCATTACTATCTATATAATTACTATTATTTCTCTCTTCCTTTTCTGTTTTAGTAAATAGTTTTTACCTTGCTATATGAGTTCTAATTTTTTCCTGATGCTCTCTCCTATCCCACTGCAGGGAGGGGCTGTGGGTGAAAGGCTGTGTGTTGTTTACCTGCTTGGATTAAACCACAATGACACACTGTGCTCTCCTTGCATATGATACTACTTAAAAGAGAAATGAAGTTGAAGACATTTGTGTGAAAAGTCATATCTTCGTCATGAATAGCATAATGAAAAAATTTTCCAGTCAAAACTGTAGGAGAGAGCAAGGTATGCTATTCCCTTTAAAAGAACAACAATAATGACTTCAATTTAAATGTAGTTTAACAACATTGAATTATCACATTTGGGTTAAAACACTGACTGTAATGGACAAAATCTTGCTTAATTCTGATTTGCTCCATTTTTAAACTACTCCCCAAGAATTACTCCATATATGAATACACTTTAGGACAGCAGGAAGATATGAAAATAACACTAAGAGTCTTCAGAGAGAATAGGACTGATAGTGTTTTTAATAATTTTGCTAACATCATTGGAGCCATTACCTCATAATATAAAGTATTGAATGGTCACCTTTTCCCAACCTTTCTTACCGTTTATAATCAAAAAGGAAAGCATAATGGGCAAAAACTATTTCTGCTGTCGTGGATTTAGCTATGCTCCTTAAGTGAGCAGTTTAGTTCACCAACATTCGTTTCTCCATAGGTCCACAATTACAGAACCAAAGTTAATCTGCAAAACATTAGTATCTATTTTTAAGGAACATGAAGGAAGGCTTTTAGTTTTCATTATAATAATTTACATTTCTTTAGTCTTTTTCTTTCGTTTCATTTTGATATTCCACTCCCACATCTTTGCTCTTTTTTCAGCTTTCAGCCTTATTACAATTATTCCAGCCTTTTCTTTTAAAGTTAGAAAGCCACAATTTTGTATGTTTGCTGGCTTTGCATCTTTATATTTCTACTTTTATTTTGTTTAATTTCTTTCTTCTTGGCTTTTCATTTATTTATTTATTTATTTCAGTTTGTTTCTTTCCCTTGATTTCTGAAACAGTGCCAGTGTTTGGGTGAAATGATAAACAAAATCTAGAGAACATCTAGAAAGTCAGTGAAACTGTTACAGTAGAAAACTTTACAGAAGGAAAGGTTATTATATGATAATATGTAATGAATACAGTAATTGAAATGTTTTCCTTCTACAAGAACAGAAACAGAAGAGCACAGTAAAGAGTTTGAGGGTTATTAGAGAAAATCCTTTTTTTCTCAAGTAACTTTTAAGTTCAGGATAAATTTGACAGGGGAGGATTTTCTTAAATTGTGGTTCAAATTAGACTTTCTAAAATGGGGAAAAAAAAAAAGAAAAAGGAAAGAAAGAAAGAAAGAAAGAAAGAAAGAAAGAAAGAAAGAAAGAAAGAAAGAAAGAAAGAAAGAAAGAAAGAAAGAAAGAAAGAAAGAAAGAAAGAAAGAAAGAAAGAAAGAAAAAGAAAGAAAGAAAGAAAGAGAGAGAAAGAGAGAAAGAGAGGAAGAAAGAAAGAGAGAAAGAAAGAAAGTGAGGAAGGAAGAAAGGAAGAAAGAAAGGAAGGAAGAAAGGAAGAAAGAAAAGCCCTCTTGTTTAACATAGATACATTCAAGGTTTTTTTTTTTTGTTTTTTTTTTTCCTTAGAGAGAATTACTAGAAAAATAGGAAAAACATAGATTTTTGGAGTTGTACATCAACGAATAATCCTGGGTAAGAATTTTCTTTGACAAGTACTTTCAGGATATGTCACATATCTCACAAAGACTTATAGATGTCCACCAAATATGTATTGTTAGCATTTGTTTTTTGTTTTTTTTTTACAAACATTATTAAATTATCAGAGTTAGTTTTATACAGGTTTGGGATTTTTTGTTGTTGTTTTGCTTTGTTTTTGTTTTTGTTTTCCTAATGCATTCAGCACTGACGTCCATTGAAACTAAAATATAGTTCTTTTGCTGAAGACTTTTATAATCTTCTGTCCCATTTGGAAGACAAAGTTGTATCACTTGTAGACAGCCTAACAAAAGCTTTTAGTATTAACAAAAGTGATATACAAGTCATCCTTTTTATTCTTATGTCATTTATGAGATCATTTGACAATCTTTATGTTTCTCCACTGCCAATCTTTATGTTCTCCTCTATCTTTTATATCTCACAGGGTTAGGAAAAAAAAAGGCTATTATATATATATATATATATATTTAAAATCTTTATATAGCTATATTTTACACTGTTGACTTATCTGACACTGAATTACTGTCACTTTCTTCAGTATTTCTGGGATAAAATGTAGAAACATCTTTACGGTAAATACTTCTATTGATTTTTTTTAAATACTGCATCACAATGTTTATTTTCCTCATGCTTAGACCGCTAAGGAATACCATTATCAACCAGATTCCTCCGTCTAGACTGGAAGGATAATCCATTCTTTGTATGGCTATTCGGATTTTTCAGCTAAAATATGTTCTAACTTTCAGCACGGCTAATCCACTACTAATCCTAAGAAACCTTTTACCACGAAGCTGCAAGAGGAGACAAAAATACGTATTACTCACTGTATACCCAATATGTTAATTTCATTTTTCATACCTTTCATTTTAAGGAACAGATAACCTCCAAAGATGGGTTAATAGTTCTGGTTCTTAATTACAGTGGAGAATTACAACTTTAAGGAAGATAATTATCCTATTTTCTTACTGCAATAAAAGAAAATATGAAGCTGGGCACCCTGCAGGTGAAATTGAAAAGGCATCCTACTTTGTTGAATTCTAATATCAATTTAGAGCAGAAAACTGGACTTTGGAAAATAGATAATTCTAAAAAAATATACATTTAGTATTTTCTCAATAGTGAAAATTTGTGATTTTCTATGTTCTTCATATAGAAAACTATTTATTTTTCTTTAATTCCACATCTCTTAACCTTCTTTACTACTGGAAAAATCAATGAAATTTCTTCACTAAAACAAATCTTATGACCTTGACTTGTTCAAAATGAAAAAGAATGTATAATTTTTTTGTTTAAGGTTTTTTGTTTTTTTTTTTTCCTTCAGGAAATTTTCTTCATTATGAAACAGAAGTGAGCAAAGACAAGTCAAATTAATGCATGCAACGTAAGTATATTAGTTGAATGAAATAAAGAGTAAGGAGTAACTTTATCACTTTAATTCAAAAGTGCACAGCCATTTTCCTGATTTATTTTCCTTTCACTTGCCCAAAAGCAAAGATGTGGGTTGTTTGCTTTTTTCCTTCCCTTCCCCTTCCCCTTCCCCTTCCCCAGCATGAGATTAAGAAACAATGGTTTAAATGTTGGTCCAACCAGTTTATTATAAATCTAAATCAGGGAGATGGGGAAGGGGAGGATGGACACTATTATGAATTAGGGTAATGGGGAAGGGAAGGAGTGCAATAGAAAAGATAGGAAAGAAGAAGCAAGGTATCTTTATAGGAAGCAAGAGGGAGATAGTCACCACCATGGATCCAGCGTGGTTTGTAGTTCAGTCATTGATCTTCAGTAGTACTGGGTCATCGGGCGTTGTTTTTCTGTTGATGATGATGATGACCATGGCAATGATGACCCCTTTTCAATGATTCCAAAGTGGTCGAGTCAGCTCTCTTTGGAGTGACAGCTCAAATCCAAAGTGGTTGAGCCAGCTCTCCTTGGAGTGGCAGCTTCTGGCTCTGAGATCTTAGCAGAAACTCCTTGTTCCCATCTTCTGGGCCTTGCCAGCAGATAAGAGGGAGCAGGGATGCCCACCTGCATCCTGTTTTTCACAGGACACGATGGTATCATTCCCCAGTTTTCCCATACCAAGCTGGAGCTATTTAGGCCAGATCTTCCACCAGTAAACATTTCCTGAGCACTCTCTTCCAGAGGCAAGCAGCTTTGGAGGAAGGGCCTTTCAAATGTCCACAAAGTGATGTCGATGGTCACACGGTAGCATCCATCACTTGCCTCCTCAATAAATCAATCAGTCTTATCAAGACTGATTTTATACAATAAATACCTCAGGAAGCAAGCTTTGAGCCAAAAAAAACAAAAAAGGATTCTCACAAAAGGAAAGGATTTCAGAACTTGAACATGGACAGAGAATTATCTGCATCCATTTATTAGGTCAATTATGAATCATAAGTGCTTGGCTGGAATTGCTTATACATTGACACTTCTTGAATAGCCAAGTCTCCAGCCCTTGGGAACTCTAAAACATCTCATGGAATGCCTTGACTGTCATAACAGAATAAAGCACACAACATCCTTTAATAAGGAAATGGTTTATTTTTACAAGCATGGATGCTTTTCATTTTGTAGAACAGCAGTTGGTAAATAAAATATGGTGATGGCAGTCAAACTGGTGAGATCCTCCCTAACCAGAAGATGCAAAAAAAACAGCAGAAAAAAAACAGAGCAAGACACCCATAACAATAGCAGTGTTTACTTCCCTGACAAGAAACCATATTTATGCCTGCAAGTAATAAATATAAGATTTAAATCTGTTCATAGAACTATCAATGCAAAGACAATGGGGAAAATAATTGAGTGAGAATAACATTCTGAAACATTCAAGTAACTGATAAACTCAGTTCAAGATTTTTTCTCTACCTGAGATTGTTTTAGAGCTTTAGGTGTTTTTCTGTGTGTGTGTGTGTGTGTGTCCATGTTGCTGTTATCTGCCCATTTGTTTTTAATTCACATTAAGCTAAACAGAATTAGCTACTCAAATTGCAGTCTTAAAACTCCAGAATTCAGACATATTTTGGATAAAGAATTAATGGTGGGACATCCGATGTCACTTTCTCACAACAATCTAATATTACAGAAACCATACAAAAAGTAAGGACATCTAAACTGAATAGTTAAAAGAACAGCACAGATGTAAACAGACAAACTGAAAGCATAACATTATGGAAGAACAAAGCAGAGAACATGAGACAGCAGGAAAGTTGATCCTGAGTTTTTTTGTGAAGCATAAATTAAGGAAAAAAAGGAAGTAGTGTACAGAATGCAGCCTATCATCATCATCATCATCATCATCATCATCATCATCATTTTGGAGCAATGACAAAACTGTTGTATATTCCAATAGTGCAACTAATCAAGATGGATACAGTGACCATTCAGTGAGGCACTGAACCGATGAAATTTAGATTCCTAACCTATACGTTCCATGCATTCTTAGTGTCATAGCCCCAGTCCCATCAGGTTTCTCCTATTTTCATCACGCTTTGTTTTGTTTCTCCTTTTCTACTCTGATTTTCTGTAATCAACAATAAAATAATTCCCCATGTTTCAAAATAGTTCTTCCTCAGTCTATGTTTTCCTCAAGTGTTCTAAGAGTTTCTAAAGTCATTTTCTTAGCTTCCTCCTATGTCTCTAATTGCTAATATGTGTTTTCTTGTCTAAAGATGCATGAGAACAGTTAACTAGTTGAAGAATGTTTCCAGTTATTCAAGCATTCAACAAGACTTGCGACTATTCTGTCAGATAAATAGTTTTTCAGTAGCTAAATTATGGAGACAATTTCATAATAATCCCAGCTGTGATGCTGAGCAAAAATATTATCTTAGAATAATGTGAATAAGTATTAGTGATGTACAATAGAACTATTGTGAGGACAATACAAACATACATGTGTAATACATAAGAAAGAAGAAAGAATACTGCATCACATTTATGGCACTTAACATATAGAAGTGTCATGCCATACTTGAGAAAACTTGACTAATAAGCAGAATTCATTAAGCTGAACTATTGTGAAACCACGTATAGAGGTAATCAAAACTATACAAAACAACCAAATAATCTAGCCATTAGCTAATCATACAAAGCCATGAAAAAAAATAAGAACATGTTTTGCTACAGAATATATAATTTCTTAAAACTGTCTAAACTTGAGCAAAGATGGAGCAAAGTGATGAGGTTCAAAGGGAATACTGGGGAACAAGAGAATAGCAACATCCAGCAGAGGAAAGAAAAATAAGTAAAATAAGCTGAAAGATCCAGATCAAAGAAGGTAACTGAAATAAGGAGGATTAATTACCATAGAATTTTGCAGGTAGAGGTAAAAAGTATGTGATTATTTATTATTGCTATCATCATCATCATCATCATCATCATCGTCATCGTCATCATGACCAGCTCAATTGAAATTGTTTTCATCTTTCCTTAGTTAAATGTCTTGTCTTGTTCTAAATAAGGGCCTCACTTACATTGGTATCCTAAATATTTCTGTAGATTCCATCACTTGGTTAAGCTGTTATTTGTGTATTATATTCAGAAGAATTTTGGTCTCAGAGAAAAAAATATAAGGTTACCATGAAAGTCCTCTGATGAAGTTAGTAGAATTTTCTAATTAAGTGGAGTAAAAGAAATAAAAAAGGAAGATACATGAGGTGATCTACACAACTATACAAGATGTTGATCTCTGTCATACTGTGAAGAAGGTATGACAATTAAATGCAGTTTAAACTTAAGGCTATTTCTCTAATCTTTTTCCTACTTGTCAGTATTCCTTTTTATGATGTGCAGATTTAGGAACAGTTCTGAAGATTTGCCACAAGTAACAGGCAATCTGAAAGACTTCTATACTGTTAACCCATAGCCATCAAAAATATCCTATATTGGTTCCATGCTGACACATTAAAAAAAAAAAAAAAAAAAAAAAAAAAACTTATAAAGATTCATACATTCTGATCAAGACAGTCTTCAAAAATGCATATGAATTTTTCCCACTTAAATCAGTGGGAAAGGTCTATGAGTATCTGAGAGTTGAGTATGAGTATATTACAGTTTAACAAAGAAGTTGATCTTAAAGCTAAAGTACAGTACAAAATGGCTCCGTCATGTTACAGAACTGCTGCCCTACTTTAAACAGAAATGTGATTTTCAAATGCGACAGGCTTTGTACACTTCAGGTCCACATTGTTTTGTGAAAAAAAAAAAAAAAAAAAGAAAAAAGATTATCTATTATTAGGATGTTAAACTAAACTCATTTATCATAAGTTATTATGTCCTAGAAACCTTTAGAATATAGATACTTTGTCCTGTGTAATGACTTAAATTTTCCTAAAGGACTGAGAAATTGATGAATTTCTTGTTTCTAAATCAAATCTAGAAAAATTGATGATGTGTCATCAGCCTAAGGAAAAACAGGAAGTAAAACATGAAATGTTGTGCAAGACTTTCCAGTAGTTATTTTAAAATGAAAACCAAAAATCAATCCTAAATAAAATATAATAAAATAGTGCTGTTAATAAGTAGTCAAATATAGAAAATGTCTTGAATAGTTCTAATTTTTAAGTCACTGAACAGAACTTAATAGGAGCAACACTCTTTATATCTTATTACTTTTGCCAAGATTTTCTATATAGGGATCACAGCATTTTTCATTTTTCTTTCTCTTCAATGATTTTACTGTTTACTTATTCTCTGTAATTGGTGACTGCTCAGCTGTTTTAAATTCTTAGCTAGAGGGAAAAGGTACTCCTATTTCCCTCTCTGCTGCAGAGTACTGAAAAAAAGCGATTAGAACTCCACCTAACCTTTTTCATAAATTACATGATCATGTAGCTCATTTTAAAATCTTCAGGTTCTGTTAAATATACATAAGAGATTATGTAGAAATTCCTACACATCATATTCCTTCTGTTTACAGTTGCTGTCTGGGCAAAGGGGAATCTTTGTGTATTTGTATTTCTCGCATACTACATCTAATAACAAAGTCACTAACCAACAGTCTTACTAACACTTTTTTGAATGCTGAATCTTAGTCTCAAAAAGGCTTTCTCTTTTGTATCTGAACAAATATACTAGGATGTAATTTATCTGTATAAAGGGAATAAGTTATAAATATACTACCACTTCTGTGTAAGTAAATTAAATACCTAGAATCACAGTAATGGTCATAATAACACAAACATCAGCCTTCTTATGGTTGATAACAAAAGCCATTACCTTGTCTGTTTTTAGCAGATAGAGAGCATATTAACATGTTCTTACTTCTTTTTTTTTAAATTATTTCTGAGCTATAAAAAAGATACTATATCGTTTCATCTATAGTAGGATGCATACATCACATAATTTTCTCACACATTCCTAGCCTCAAAATCCCAATCACACATCTAAAAGTATTATATATATATATATATATATGTATATATATATGTATATTTAAAAGTGAAAAATGTACTTGATAAGCTTTTTCAAAGAAAAATCTCAACCTTTCTGCTTCTGCCCAAGAACTTGGGAGAAAGACTTCCCCCCCATCCCTCCCCCCCCCCCCAAGTGCAAACAATATCTCATAGAATCACAGAATGGTTTGGGTTGGAAGAGACCTTCAAGATCATCTAGTCCCAAACCCCTGCTATAGGCAGGGATACCTCCCTCTAAACCAGGTTGCTCAAAGCAGCATCCAGCCTGACCTTGAATGCCTCCAGGGAGGGGGCATTCACAACCTCACTGGGCAACCTGTTCAAGTATCTCATCACCCTGACAGTAAGGAATTTCTTCCCAAGTCTAAATCTACCTTCTTCCAGTTTAAAAGAATTCCCCTCATCCTGTCTGTACCAGCCCTTATTAAAAGTCCCTCCCCAGTTTTCCTGTAGGCTCCCTACGGGTACTGGAAGGCTGCTATAAGGTCCCCTTGAAGACTTCTCCAGGCTAAAGAGCACCAACTCTCTCAGCCTGTCCCCACTGGGGAGGTGCTTCAGCCCTCTGATGTTGAGTATGTTGATGTTGATCTTTGTGACCCTCCTCTGGACCCACTCCAACAGCTCCATGTCCTTTTTGCATTGGGGACTCCAGAACTGGATGCAGTACTCCAGGTGAGGTCTCATGAGAGCAAGGTAGAGGGGCAGAATCACCTCCCTCTACCCTCCCTCATGACTCTCTTGATGCAATATGGTTGGCCTTCTGGGCTGCAAGCACACATTGCCAGCTCATGTTGAGTCCTTCATCAAACAACACTCCCAAATTCTTCTCCTCAGGGCTGTTCTCAAGCAATTGTCTGCTCAAACTGTATCTGTGCTTGGGATTGCCCCAACCCAGGTACAAGACTTTGCACTTCACTTTACTGAACTTCATGAGGTTGGCATGAGCTCACCTCTCAAGCCTCTCCAGATCCTTCAGGATGACATCCCTTCCCTCTTGCATGTCAACTGTACCACTCAGCTTGGTGTCATCTGCAAACTTAATTGAGTCTGACCAGCCTGATAGGCAAAGATAAATACAAATTTCTCCTTTTTTGACAGAATAAAAGCTTGCAACTGAACAAGCTGGAGGTCGATTAACTAGAAAGCAGCACTGTGGATAGAGATAGGGACTGGGGCGTCTGGCAGACAACAACCTGAAAAATGTTCAGTGGAGAGAAACTATCAACATCTTCTTGTGATGGAGCATAAACATTGGTTGCATTACTGCAGCCAACAGAAAAGAATTTTTTTTCTCTGCCGTACCTTTCTGAGATCTTATCTGGATACTGTGCCTAATTTGAGGCTTGCCAAAGTAAAAGAGAGAGACAAAATGTACGGGGTCCTGTTGAGGGTATGAAGATATCAAGGGGGATAGAGCAAATGGGATATGACTGGAAGCTGAGGAAGCCTTGAGTGGACATTTTGAGGGGTGAAAGGAAAGGAGATTCATATTGCTGTTTTCAATAAGCTGAAGGATATCAGAAGAAAGAAGAAATAATGTAACTTCTATAGAGATGTACTGAAAAAAAAAAAAAAAAGAAAAAAAAAAGACTATTCAGAAGCTGCTGCAATGTCAATTATGACAAAATATAATGGAAACAATTATCACAATAGAGGTGTTTGGGCACTGGAACATGTTGCCCACAGAGGCCATGGAAATCCCTTTTTCTGCACTCACCAGAAGATCAATCTAACATCAGACCTAATTCTGATGTTGGACATGCTTAGATTAAGAGATTGACATGCAAAGATGACCTCCAAAGTCGATGATGTACCCCAGACTACCCACAGTTTAACAGTTTTTGTAGATAGCAATTTTAAGATGAAATACTCACTAGATATTAATCAATAAGTGGTGAAGTACACATTAAGAATCCCTCATCAATCCACTATGTGAAGAATAGTGATGAACTGTGTCTGGCTGATCACTGTGTGCTACATTTGAGAAGATATAAAGAAAAAATGGATCAACATATGGGAGTTACTTGCTAGACCACGTCCTCACTCTGCTTTGCCCTTCACTCTCATTTGCCATCTGCACAAGTTGAGAATGGGTAGAAAAGTAGCATAAATCATAATAACAACATTTTATAGTTCCTTCTGAAAGTAAGTGGATATCTATTAAAGGCCCAGAGATTATTTTTGTCTATTATGTCAACTTTAATTTAGCACATCTGTTTATTTTAACAAGTTTCTTTACTCCTATCATTTGGTGTGAAGGAGTAAAGAATGAAATATGTCTCCATACAGGTAGCTCTTTGACATACAGATATGAATATTCACCACCAGTCCTGTGGAAAATACTTAATTTCAAGACTTTCAATAATAAAGCTTTATCCTACTGGAAAACAACAAAAATGCAAATAAATTACTTTTCTTTCCTTAAAAGGAGAAAGAAAGAAAGAGAGAAAGAAAGAGAGAAAGAAAGAAAGAGAGAAAGAGAGAAAGAAAGAGAGAAAGAAAGAGAGAAAAGAAGGAAGGAAGGAAGGAAGGAAGGAAGGAAGGAAGGAAGGAAGGAAGGAAGGAAGGAAGGAAGGAAGGAAGGAAGGAAGGAAGGAAGGAAGGAAGGAAGGAAGGAAGGAAGGAAGGAAGGAAGGAAGGAAGGAAGGAAGGAAGGAAGGAAGGGAAAAAATTCTGAGGCAAAGTCATGCTTTCTAAAGTCAATGTGATTTTTCCTGTTTACTACAGTAAGAGAAAAATAGGCTCTGAGGTAGTTTGTGTAGTTTCATAATATGAAAAGCAACAGAAACATCCTTTTTAAAGGGATTTAGTTCATTTTAGAGATCACTTGCTTGTTTCATACTGGCTTTTCTCAGTCTTTGTAAAGAACTTCACATCCTTAGGTCAGAAAGATAAATTACTTACATGACAAGCGTTCAAAAAATGAGTTACTTGACCTAGTGGCAGGCTACAGTCTTGCTGGTATTCTTTTTCTCCTTTAAAGATGTTAGTCTGTCATTTTGTAATGTGTCATTGTGTAATGTGAGAAATGTAATCTGGAAGAAAGTGTTATCCAGTTGATGTTTTAAAACTTCGTTAGTGCATCAGACAATGATTTAACTGGACACTAAACTAATACCTTCTGATATCTACCCAGAAAAGGAAGCTGATTATGGCAATACCAGCTGCATAAATCATTCAAAATGAAACAAGCATCTAAGCACCCAACAAGGTGAAGTTTTGGGTGTTTTACTTTTTTCTTTTTTTCCAGCATTATGGTAGCCTAGTCCTAGATTTGTGCATTTAATCTCCATTTTTTACTGGTGCCATACAGTAGCATCACTGTGAATGCTTGAGTTCCCATACAAAGTACTGTGCACCCTTTGCTATCTATGTTTTGCAGCATGAGAACTGTCTGGAAAACTCCAGCTGGAGCCATGTGTCTCTTAGAGACATGGCATATGCACAGCATGCCCTCTAGCCTTAATTTCTCTTTATTAATAGATGCAGTATGAAAATACAAAAATAGAGCCTCAGAATGTATGAAGAAATGTATCAACATGCAGGTCACATAACTAAGTAGGACTAAGATTAAAGAGAGAACATACAAAATAAGCTATAGTCATAATAATGCTGAATATGAGTTTTCAAGCTTTAGTGATTTCTGGATGACATAGGTTGCTTTAGGAATGCATTTTATGTAGAAGATATGTGAACTTGGTCTACACAGTCATTTATCTTAGATCCCTTAAAAGCATCTCCAGGATTACTGTATGATAATTGACCACAATGTGAAAACTCTAATAAAAATAGTTGAAAGTTTACTTGCTTCTACATGGATTCTAACAAAGGGAAGTGGTGAGAATGGGATGACAAACTATATCATGTTTGTGTTTTTTCTTTTTCCATCTTCCTGGCCCCATTCTTCAGTTCATCTAAATTGACACGATTAGAAGGCTGTGTGTCCATATGTAATAATCAACATCTGAGATCTGCGGGGAAAGTGTATTTCTGTTGAAACCAGAGATATATGTGAAGCAACATTCAAATTTATGATTAAGGATCTCATTGCTTCCTAACCAGTGTATTCTGTAGTTTTCAAAGAAATTCAAAGGTAACGGTACATTTGCCTTGGTAATATTTAACATCAACGTACACAATAATAATTAATTACATCCAACATCTTCGAACTGAGATACATTAAAACCAATTTACCTCTTTCTGCCTGTAAAAAGTGGCTTTGAAGAATATATGAAATGTAATAGCACTACCTGAAAAATGTAAAGGTACTTCAGTGTAACTGTATGTGAGGCTTAACATACAAGGCCATGGAGAATCAAACTGTTCCAGCTGAAGTTTGTACTCCAGATGTCTGAGTAGAAAGCTCCCATTAATGTTTTAGTAAAGCTTAAAAGCTTCATTTTCAGTTGGGAAAGCTTATTATAGAATTAAAAAAAAAAAAAATTCAAATAGGCTTTTCACAAGGAAAATGAAGTTTTAATGCTTCAAAAATTGCCATGGGAACTTCCTTTTTTGAGGACTTTCAGCACAGCTATCCACTGTTTCTTTAAACAAGATTTTTCTAAATATTTAAAAAAAAAAAAAAAAAAAAGCCTTTTCAGTTATGTTGGGAGAGGCTTTAACAATGTAAATTGAAGATAATACAAATAAACTATACATTTTGGCAATTATTTTATTTTTAAAACTTTTTGGTAATACTAAAACTGCATTGATTTCAGAGGGCCTAAGTACTAGCTGTGCTGATATCCAGTGCAAATGAAGAGAAAGAGGCACTTACAGGGTACAATTCATTTGTCCTATTTTAGTCTTCTGCTTTAGTGTGAACCAAATAGCATTTTAAAAGATTCAGTTTGTTTCCATTGACTGTAAAGTCTCTGTAAGGTGATCCCACACTATATACCTTGACAAATGAATCTTCCCATCTTGGAGACTGACATACCTTTAATTACACTGAATCAGTGCCTTGTTAATCTTGCTAAATATCTAGTAGGAGGACTGAAAATTTCACTCATTTTCCTCTTTCTTACCAGTAGTACAAAATAATTTCTTATAATTCTGTTAGGGAAAATTTTGAATAATTATATTAAGAAAATCTAGATCAAGACACGATCACTAGTAGCTGGAACAGATGAAATTGTGTTTCAAAAACATTTTACCTCTTTGTACTAGTGCTAATTAGATGCTGATTAAATCAGGATGTAGGGGTCTCATCAAGTAGTTGATAACAGTGGAATTAAGGAAATAATCCAAGTCCCCTTTAATAATGTCTTTTAGGTTTCTGATGAAAACTACAGCATTACATCTGATGGCCAACATGAATGCATCCATTACATGTCTGGGTTCTCAGTATTCTGGAGTCCATGAAGGAAAAAAGGACAGCTGCAAAGCTAAATCTTTGTCTCATATTTGATTGCTTGGCACTGTGGAGTTACACCACAGAAATCTCCCCATGCGAAAATTCATTCAGCTTTCAGTGGAGTGGTTAGAAATTCTGAAAGAGAACAAAGGTAAATGTTTGTGTCTAACTAGGTCATTCTGGGTCCCTTCATAGTCAATGTAGAGCATTCTAGGGCACAATTCATCTCAGGCTAAAGTTGCTATCTACTATAAACCTTTAACATTGGTAATTTCCCTGATGAATACTCTGATGTCTGATAGCAATTTCCATGGGTCATAGCTCAGGTGCTGCAGAAAGCTTAAGCAAAAGAGTAGGGCGATGAAGTAGTAACTGAAATGCAGACAGATCCTCATGTAGACAATGTATAGTGGGGTCAAGGTATTTCAGAAAGATATAACTTAGTGTTCCTTTCTGTGACAGATGTTATTTTATTACATTGTTATATATAGATACAAAATACTCTTTTTGTCTAAAATCATCCTTAACTTTTAAAGAAGAAAATCCTCTTAGATAAAGTATTAAACAGTAGAGCAGTTTTATCAATGTCTGTCTACAGTGTGTTCAAGATGAGCAGTTATCTTTGTTATCTGATAAAACCTCACAGACTGCTAAGTATAAACTCAATACTTGATAAATTGGAAGAACAATTAATAAAGCAGACAATTCATAAGCACCTGAAGGAAAATAACTTGTAAATAGGCAACATGGGCTCATCAGAAGCAAATCATGCTGAACTAACCTCATTTCATTCATTGATAGGATAACAAGCTTAGTGGATAAAGGAAATGCTGTGGACAGAGTGTGTCTTGATTGTAATAACAAATTTGATACAGTTCTACATGACATCCTCATAAGGAAACTGGAGAAATGTTGATTAAACGCGATCATTGCTAAATAAATACAATGCTGAGGAGAAAAAAAGAAAACAAACATTATAAAATAAAATACAACACACAGAGCAATTATTAATGGTTGAGTGACAGGCTAAGAAGTAGTATCAAGTCTACAGAGGTCTGTTGTGGGTCATGAGTCCAATTCTACTCAATATTTTCTCTGTGTACTTGGAAAACAAAGTGGAAAACATGCTAATAAAAGAAATAGAAGGTATAAGAAAAGTTACATTTCTTTGGATTACCTACAAATGCAACAAAGGCTTTAAAAGAAAACAGAAAACAGCACAAATCCCTTCAAATAGCTTTACTAACTCAACTGTGAGTGATGCTTTAAGAGGAAAAGCTGGACTGGGTAACTCAGGATACCTTACTTCCTTTTAGAAGAATCTTCCATACTACTCAAAAAAGTATTTCACATACAAAGCTTGGATCAGCAACTCAAAGGGCTTTTTGTGAAACTTCATATTGAAGTATCCTGGCATGCAATCACATCCATGAACATAAATCCATCTGAGAGGCTTCTAGTGTAGAGAATGCATGGAAAAGATTCATTTGTTTTTTACTGAGCTAATGAGTTTACAGTATATAAACAATGCTGCTAAAATTGGGATGGGTCTATAAAAATTTGAAACAATAGATTTTAATATTTAGTTATGAAAAATTGATTTTTTTTTTTTTTTTGTAAGTAAGGAAAATCATGAGTAAAATTAAAATATTTAATCATCATTATCAGTACAAAGAAAGGCTTGGCCCATGAATGACTAAATCTAGGTAAATTGTTTGATAACATCAGAAAACTATGAATACTGTATGTACAATAAGCAAGTAATTAGCCAATTCTTCAGTGATAACGCTTCAAAGTACTGCACTCTGTTTTGGTTCCACAATAAAAAAAAATGATAAATGTAAAAGGTCACAAGGAACAATCATTATTTTCTAGAAATATATAAAGAAATATAAGGAGGAAAGGACATTTACTAATTGATAAGAAGAGAATAGAAATGAATGAGTAAATCAACAATGAAAGAATAAATATTAGACAAAACAATTTGCAAAATGTCAATTACATAAATTTATCTACTATATACAATTCAGTTTTTCAATTCTTTTGTTATTCAATTATATAAATTTACTTCAATTACAGACTCATTAGTTTTGGCCTTCAATTACATTCCTGAGCCTTTGTCAATGCCAGAATAGGCATGATATGGAGGGATACTGCAGAAAAAGTAACCCTAAATTTGTGGAAGGCCAAATACAGTATGCTTTTATCAGTTCCACACATTCAAAAGGCTAAACAGATACATAGGAATTTTAAATATCAGACAGTAACTGCCCCCTGTAGAGCAGCAATGACTTCAGAAAGTTCCTTTATTGGATAAATACTAACATGAGGTAGTGTGGTTTGCCTCCTAAGAATCACAGAACATCCCAAGTTGGAAGGGACCCGCAAGGATCACTGAGTCCAACTCCTTGCTCCACACAGGACCACCCAAACCCAATCTCTTTGTCTGAGAACACTGCCCAAGCCCTCCCTGAGCTCAGGCAGCTTGGGGTCATGCCCACTGCCCTGGGGTGTGTGTTCCACACCCACCGCCTTCTGGTGCAGAACCTTTTCCTCACATTCACCTGACCTTCCCCTGGTACAGCTCCATGCCGTTCCCTTGGTCTCTGGTTACCAGAGAGCAGAGACCAGTGCTGCTCCTTCGCTCCCTGTGTGGAGCTGCAAGCTGCCATGCAGCGTCCCTTTAGCCTCTTCTTTTCTGGGCTGAACAAACCAAGAGACCTCAGCTGCTCCTAAAACACCTTGCCCTACCAACCCTTCCCCATCTTTGTAGTCCTCCAGTGAATGCTAACAGATTTATGTCCTTATTTTGTGGCACCCAACCTGCACACAGTGCTGGAGGTGGGGCCAAACCTGGCAGAACAGTGGGACAGCCCCTCCCACTAAGTGGCAATCAGGGCAACTCTCAGGCCATAGTCTCCCCTTGCCCAACACAGCCATGTTTTGGTCATCATGGGACATTGGGTTTAATGATGTCACAAGCCACTTCCTTGAGAACTGCTATAAATATGGGGACCCAGGCAACAGAACACCAGTCCCTGACTGGCTTGTGTCTTGTGGCCTTCTAACACAAGAAGCACTTCAGATAGAGCCCTCCCTCCCACCTCTCTGGAAGAGGATGGATCCTTTTCCACTAAAGAAGCTTAAGCTTCAGTGGAGCAGCAGTGAACCTGAGCCAATGGAAACTGATCCATCTGAAGATGACATCAAACCAATGGAGGTGGATCCATCTCTGGAGAAAGAAACAATGGAGGTGGATCCATCTCCATCAGGGGAGGGCAAGTGCTACAGCATTATGCTTGCCTGGATACATCATCATATTAATTGGCAGGGCACCAGGAGCTGTGCTGAGACAACAGGAGTCCAGCAGACTCCCAAGCTCCCTGAGTCCTTCAGGTGAGCCCTGAGGAAGAGAGCAGAGTGAGACTGGTGTTCACTGAGCTGCTGTGCTGGGACAACAGGAATCCAGCAGATGACCCTGAGCTCCCTGCAGCCTCCAGGCAAGCCCTGATGAAGAGGGCAGGACTGGGAATGATGTCCACCGAATTGCTGTGTGGACAGCCCTGAAGAAGCAGGTGTTTCCATAGACATGCTTGGTTAAGGAAATAATGTCATCATCCTTCTCTTACAAGATGGAAAATTAGAACCTCATTAATGTTAGGAGTCCATCATTTCTGAATTAACAATTTGTGAGCATTTCTGCCACACAGTGCAAATGTTAAAATGCATATGCCAGAAAAATCTCATTTATCTTCAGGTACAGAAGACATGAAGACATCTAAGGTAGAAGTTAAATCCTTGTAGGCTCTCCTTATAGTCAGTGTAGATTGTTGCAAACTTTTTGTGAGGAAAACAAAGCAACAAGTTCATTATTTTTTCTCCTCTTTTCCAAAAAGGTTATAAGAGGGCAGAGATATTTTAATGGAGTCTTTTTAAACACAGTGCTAGTGTAAAAGAAAAATATATTAGAAACAGAGAAAAAAGTACTGGAAAAAGTGGAATAGTAGTGAAATTTGAAAAGCTACAAAGAAACAAATATATTCATGTTAAAAGAGCAATGACTTTCGAATCACAACTGTTTCTACTGCAGTATTTCCTTTTGATTAACACTGTCAAGTACTGCTGGGATAATCTTTCTATGAACTATAAAGTCCTTCTGTAAGGTGGATGAGGAAAAGACTTATTTACTACAGACTGTCCAAGAGGCTTGCAGAAGATAAATATTTACATCAGCACGTTCCAAAATCTATTTTTGAAGTAAACATACAAGCTGCACTAGATCTTTCTGATAACTCTCTCTACCAAAGTTCATTAAAGTACTGGTAATTTGAGAAGGCAGATACATTAGAAAACTGCCTTGTACAAATTCAAAAATTCCAAGCAGAGATCAACCAGAATTGCATAACAGTGAAGAATTAATCCAGAATTAGCGAATAACTAGAAGAAAAAAGAAAAAGAAAATAGCTTCTAATTCTTGATAATAAGAGTATTTGCCTGTTTTAAGATCATCTTATAAAATTGTCTTAACTATAAGACTGCTAGTATGGCACCTCCTAAAGCAATTTTATGTGACATATTTTTTCACATTTTTATGTGTGCATTTCAGTGAGTCTGCATTTACAGTTTACTTTTTCAGCTTTATTCACTTTAGTCATTAATTTTATTTTAAGTTATTTAGCTCTACAGTGATATGTCTTCAGCACCATTTTTTTTTACCAGCTATATAAAAGACTACATGAAGATTTCTCTCTGTCCTCAATCATACATTTTTAGTAAGAGGAAGATGACAGTGTAATCTTCTAATGATAACTCACTTAGGAACATTATCACAGTCTTAGAAGTGAAGTGTCTTTGTTACAGAGTCAGAAAACGAGGAGATGTGCAGAAGTCAGGCATGAGTGAAGCAATTCTGCCAGTTATGTAGGTGTCAATATTTTCTCTTTAGTGCATATCACTGCAGAACTGTATTAATTTATTATTATTATTATTTTCTCAAGACACTATAAAAGTGGCTGCTTTTTCTGTTATACGTTTTGTTTCATTAAAGACATATCCTTCATGAGTACCCATTATTGATTACAGTTATAAATAAAAGCTCTGGGAAAGAAAGAAAGAAAGAAAGAAAGAAAGAAAGAGAGAAAGAGAGAAAGAGAGAAAGAGAGAGAGAAAGAAAAGCAAGCAAGCCTTTTTGGTCATATGAGAATCACATGAACACTCTAACATTCAGACAGCCAAAAGAAAAACGTGTTAGCTGTTGCCAGATCCTTGCTATTATGTATGGTCTTCTGGGTGCCATATAGTAATGCCTGTTTTCCCAGAGAAAAACTGCTTTGTCAGTGTTGGCTGCCAATGTGAGAAGAAAACCTGTTTGTTTTGTGATGTTTTAGGTTGTGTCTTCTCTTTGCCTTCTTTTCGAACTTAGTAACAAAACTATTTTATCTTATTTCCTTTTGTGTGACCATAACTAATCCAATTCCGTGTAATGAGTAAATTAAGATCTCTTTTAACACCAATTTCCTGGCCATTGTGAGAAACCTGATTTATATGCATTCTCTAACTATCATCTCAATATGTATTTTTATGCTTTCCACGTCTAAGATACTGTACCATAACAAAAGAAAAAAAAAAAAAAAAAAAAAAAGAAAAGAAAAAAAAGAAAAAAAGAAAAGAAAAGAAAAGAAAAGAAAAGAAAAGAAAAGAAAAGAAAAGAAAAGAAAAGAAAAGAAAAGAAAAGAAAAGAAAAGAAAAGAAAAGAAAAGAAAAGAAAAGAAAAGAAAAGAAAAGAAAAGAAAAGAAAAAAAGAAAAGAAGAAAAGAAAAAAGAAAAATAGATTGCAGAAGAGGATCTTTATAAACTAAATTGAAACACGATCTTTACACATATCCTTCCTAAATCTCTCCCAGTGAATCACATTAAGCTTCAAAGAAAGGCTGAAAATTACATTCATTTTCTGTTTTTTTTTTTTTGTTGTTGTTGTTTGTTTGTTTAACAAGAATAAAAATCTAGACTTTATTGCACTACTGAGAAATTACATACGTCTGAAAACTGGGCACTAATGCCTTTTCACCCTGTGAACTTAAAATGTGTGAACAGCTCTTAAGCTGTTTCTAATGGTGAAATACAACAGTAGAAAGTTGGTTTCTCAGGTAACAGGGCACAAAATCATTTAAAGATTTCTAGGTCAGAATCAACACCTACCTGTTAACTGAAAGACTTTTAGCTGCTTCTGCATGTCAGTGAAGTAGCTATTCATATCTTTGGGAGAAACTCCCATTGTTAATGAGCAGCTGAAGTTTCCCACTGGAACAATGCTATTCTTAGTCACATAGCAAAGACTATCTTTACACTGAAAATATATATTATAATACCACAGTGGCAAGCTATGCTGAAAGGAAGAGATTTCCATTTCACAAATACTAAAGAGCACTTATAGATGTGCTGCAAGAACCGTTGGAAACACAGAGTTCACACTGTGGTCACTGGTGACAAACTGTATGACAGCCTCAGGTTGGTCTAAGTGGAAACAGTTCATAAATTTGAAATTAGTGAACAAAACTAACAGTTTCTTACAGTTAAATATGGTGATCCGGGGAAGGAAGGGAGTGGTGGTGGTGGGGATTTATTTTATTTTATTTTATTTTGCGTATTTATAGAGAAAATAAAAGCAATAAATAGTAAAGTGGAACCCCAAATAAATGTTGTTTTCAGACAAAATACCTTTCTTTTCCAATTTTAAGTGAAATTGAGAGTAGCTTCTAGATTTAGATAAAATATGAGTGTATGAGATTACATTTCTGCCATGATATGCTGATGTCAACTACGTAGCTTTTCAGCACTCATTCAGATGTATTACAACATACCCATAATATTACCTTAGGTTCTTAGAACTAAAAATTTTTGCTCAAAATTTCCATCTTGAAACAAGAACATAGGCACTGAAGGAGACCAGGGCCAAGTAGGTAACCTTATAAACGTATACATTTTTCTCTACAGAAGGCTACATTTAAGCAGGGTAGTCACAATCTTCACTTCATATCCTGACTTGAGGCCCAAGTTTCATACTTCCTTTAAGTGCAAGTCAAACAAGGTAACCAAGTGAACTGTATGAATGAGAAACATTCACTCTAATCTGAATATTTTGTGTCTAAATAGAATGAATATTGTAGGAAAGGAGTGTTATTAGTCACCTGAACAGTAGGTGTATTGACTGGGACATGCTAAGGGAGATGGGAGAGATTACGATGGCAAAAAAAAAAAAAAAAAAAGTCAGTAATGATGAAGAAATCAATTACTCCCATGAAGATTGGTGAAAAGAAATTTGGGGCCATTTACTAAAATCTAATTTTAGATACTATAATGACCGTCTTTTGGAGCAGCCATTTTTTACATAATTCTAAGCAGAGAATAAGAACTTACTGAAATTTTTATTACTGAAAAGTCATTCTGAAATCTTGACTACAGTACACTCAAGAGACTCTTCCCTTTAGTAGTTAAAAAGGCAAATATATCCAAATATACAAACACGTATAAAACAAGGACACTTTATAAATATATGCAATTCTTGAAAGACAGGAAAATAAATTGAAAGGAGAAGCTTGAAAGATAAAACTTTTGAATGAGAGAGATGTTATGAAGTTAATGGTATCAGCATATATATGGTATTGATAAACAACAGAGTACATGAATTCGTGGAATTAATGTAAAAAAGAGGAAGGTATGTCCATTTTAAGATGAGCAGAATATCATAATTTTAACGTAGAAGCAAGCTATGATAAAAAAAAAAAATTAAAATGTTAAGAAAAGCATCTGAAAGACATGAAAATTAATAATAAGTTTTTTCCAACTTACTAGGAGAAGAAAGTCTTCAAAAAGCCTGAAGAACTGATACATAATGGAGATGTAAACAGGAGAGATCAAAGGAGATAAGACCACAGTATTAAAATGAATTCTTCACATTGATACTAACAACTGAAGAGTTTGGGGAGGTTCCCACGGTACCTCTTTTTTTTTTTTTTTTTTACAAAGGATGAACTAGAAGAACTCCCAAGTTAAAGTATCAGTATATATTGCCAAGACAAAAGGTTCTTAAGCCAGCTTCCATATGAAAAGAAGTTAGCAAACTTTATGTTAGGGTTTTTTTTTTTTTTTTTTTTTTTTAAGAGTTTATAGAGAAATTTGGCAGGGGAGATGTGGAAAACTGAGAAGTGGTTCATGTGATTTTTTAGAGGTACCTTGGTAAAACAGGACTCAAAGGCACACATATATAATAAAATTGAGAGAAACCAAAACAATTTTTGTAAAGGCTTTTTAATGTTCTTAGATACAGAGTGAACATCCTTACAGACGTGGTTTTTATCTTGATATTCTGTGCCTGGATTTTTATTTTTTATTTTTAAATCCTTTTAGAAAACTAAACTGTGTTCTTTAGACAAAGGATTTCTCAAACTTTGATCAGGACTTGCCTGGACTTGTCCATCTGTGCTCCTCAGCTTTCAGACAAAGGTGCAAAAAGAATAATCTATTATAAGTAGCTACTGCTTTAGAGGAAGGGAGATATGGCTGGGTTTGGACCTTTGTTCCAATCAAGAAGAGCCACTCTTCTCAGATCTTCTATTCTTCTGACACCAGAGCATTAAAAAATTGTCATTATTCCAATATTTGGAGTCAGCTGTTCAAGCTTTATTGCACTGAAGGACTCAATTTGTTATCTTGGTTTAATCTACGTACAGATCTGATCAACATTCTTTATTTGAGGCATGTACTGTCCTACATCAAAGTTCTTGATTTATTCTTCAGGGAGTGTGTAAAGACTGCTGTATTACTATTAATGTAAATGTAAATAATGTAAATACAAAAATATGTATAAACACAAGCATAAATGTATACATAAATAGGTTTCTAATCATGTTTCATTGTGTGACTTGGACAAGCATATAAGGAACCTAAGAAATGATTCGGTAGTAATTATGAAATCTCACATAACTCAGGGAAACCGTGCTTCTGTCTTGTAGGTTCAGAATAACTGCATAAACAAGCTTAGTCTGGATGCTCACAAATACTGCATAGTAATAAGTCAAATATTGTACTTCTCAGGCCATTGATCTAGGGAAAAAAAAATAGAGTTAAAGAGAACAGATTTTAGAAACAATAAGTTGCTTTAATTTGTTTGTCTGATGAAACCCATTTAAAACTTACAGTTGCTATAGGCAATGCAAACACAATTAGAAGGTAAATACTAACTTAGTTCAATGGATAATGGTAACTAGGCAGAAACAAGAAGAATCAACTGGATCGAGTTTATCATGCATTTGTATTAGATATAGGGTTCTTCAGTTTACTTTGCAGAGCAAAACGAGAACTCTTCAGGGTCCAGCTCATTTGACCTTTCAAAGGGCATATGCAACTTAAAAGCACTTCAGGGACCTGAACAAACCTTGCTATAAACCAAGTGCATCCAATTCCCAAACATGGAGAACAACAGATTTCTTTTCAATAACTGCAGGGTCTACGAATAGGGATGACAACTTTTTTTCTGAGTGGGAAAATCCCTATCTTTTCACATGAGGAATCTGCCATCATCATTTATGCATTGATCATCTCTAATTGATTTATATTTATTAGAGTGTCATATTTTCATTTACACCAGTAATACCAATTGACTTCTGTGGAACCAAAGAGACCAGCCCACTGAACTGGAAGAAAGAGGAAGGGAGCAGAATTAAGACCTTATAATCCAGTGGAAATGGTTAGCATCCTACCACAGCTGACACAGATGGTTCGGTAGGCACAATATTTACCAACACCCTTGTCAAGACTTGACAATAGAAACTTTTCAGCCTATGAACTTCTATTCATTTCTGACTGTGGTTGGAGACGGTAATGTGATCTTTAAAGTTCTATGTAACTTAAATATCAGATATCATTTCTGTTCATGAATGCAGCTGACAGACTTGAAATCAACAAGTTTATACCTGCCAGTATATTTGCACATCTAGGAAATAGTGATAGGACTGAGAGGTGACTATTAGCCCAGGATGAAAGGCTGCTGATGTAGAATTCAGTCATCCACTTGTACAAGAATTACTGATTTTCTAACGTTTTCTAATATAGACAAGCAAAATATATTATTTTTAGTGGTTAATCTACATTTCTGCCAAAACACCTTTCCTGTGACTTCTTAAATAACTGTTATACCAATTTAATTCTAGGCCAAACAGATAAAGAAACTTATTGTGAATACAATTTTAGAAAGAATGAAATAACATATTTCATTTCTGCAGAATAAGAGATTTAAAATATATATAAGAGAAAAAAAAAATGACAAACTGAGCTGCTCAGATCTTTTATAAAGCAAATAATATGAAATTTCATATATTTTAAACCACATCACACATTTGAAAACAATTAAATTAAATATTTCATTCTGCCAACTATCAAAATACCTATCTGTACAACATTTGTTTAATATAAATATGATTATTGCTGTTTCTTGATCTCTTCAAAAGATAGGACTGTGTTGCTTTGACAAAACAACATATTAAACTAAGGATGTAGAAATCACTGTTTTAGTTACATAGATTATGAATGAATTGCTTATGGCACCAGTTATTGGACAGCAGGTGCCAGAAAGCCATATAAATGTACAAATGAAAATTGAGCTGCTCAGAGATTCAGAAGTGGGTTTCAGAAGGTTATAAAGATATGGCAAGGCTTTAAATCCTAGATATCATCATATAAGTGTCTTTCAATTAAATTGTATTTCTCAGAATTATCTGTGCTGAGTGCCTAGTAAAATGTGATTTCATATGATATAGCAAACTACTAACACAAAAAATACATGCACAGTACAACCTTGAGCTTGAAAATCTATGAAGGCAAAGCATTTAATATTGCAGTGGGAATGTGCTGCATGGATCTAGTTGTAGCGAACAATCTAACTGAATGTGTGATGCACTGATTAACATAATTATACTTTTAGATAAGATTAAGGATAGGATGGAGGGGGATGAGAGGAAAACAACCACAGGACTCAGGAAAAGGTTATGAGAAAAAACCTGTCCAGACCTAAATACAGAACAGATACATAAGTATATGTAGGTTGCTCCAAAACTTATGCTTCCTATTTATTTCCATGAAAACTACAACTGATATGAAGAGCCCAATAACACTATTTGATAGAAAAAAAATCTTGGTCACAAAGCAGTATTTCTCAACATAGTCGCCACTATTAAATATTCATTTTTTGCCAGCAATGAACAAGAGCCTGAATGCCACTCTTGTAAAACTTTGCACCAATGGAGATGACCCACTGTTACTGTCACCACTGTTGAAACGTACCACCCACCACCTCATTGTGCTCACATTCACTGTTTGGTCTCCATAAATGTTCAGCAAACCTTAATGTATGTCTATGAGTGCAGTGTTTTCTGCATGGAGGAATCCAGCAATCTCTGCTTCATACATACTTCTATGAGAGGTATCACCTTGCCCTCTGCTGCCATCTGTCTCAAGGCAACAAAATGTAGTAGAATATTGATGGAAAGGCTCATCCTCTACTACCATATCACCAGCATTCACCTCTGATCACATGGGCCAACATAATTAAGTAAGGCATTACTTTTGGAGCAGCTCTCAGTTAATAAATACATAAACACAGAAAGAGACAATAAAAGTGTTCCTTTTATTCTGACTGTATGGAAATTAGGCTGGATTGAGAACAGTGTTTTTATTTAGTGTACATATGTGTCATATCTCTCCCATTGGGATAAATTTATATCTTGAGTTTCTTTTAGTCTGCCTCTCCTGTTTATATCTATGCTCACGTCAGAGGTGATGCCTCACTGCTCATCTGAGTGCCTCCATCTGTTTATGAACAAGAAATCCTTCCTAAAACATTTAAAGTTTATTTCTTATTCTTTCCAGGTGATATATTGCTTTCTGTAAGCAAAAAATATATGGTAAAGCTTAGAAATCAGAAGCACAAATTACTCTTTTTTTTTTTTTTCTTTTTTTTCTGTTGCATGATAATATGACTTTGACTTGTTTTGCATGCAGTTTTAGGCAGCTTAGCAATTCAGTCCTTCTTATCATTTGTTTTGAACTGCAAACATAAAGTAGTAGTAATACATTAAATTTCAGTTCTGGATGTGAATAAAAATAAGACACATCTCAGATAAATTAGTTGCATCTCCTATTTTGTACTGAAGACAGCTTATAAATTTTCTCAGGTTAGTATCCTGCCAGTGATAAATGCATTAAGAAAAACCAGATAGGTTTGTTTATTTGTTTGTTTGTTTCATCTGTAGAGGAAAAAAATAAGAGCAGATAAGGATAAATCTGATCAACCTTAAGGCAACTGATAATCAGCCTGAAAGACATCAAGGAAAGCTGGAAGCATTAATAAACTAATGTATGTTGTATGCCCCATTTCATTTATTCAACTTATATGTACTGAATGCATTATGCATTTGTGCATTTATTCACTTTATAATCAAATATGATTAACTAAAACAAGTCTAAAATCTAAGGCAGTACAGACTTGGCTAATTAATTGCTTGTATAATTTGCTCTTTCTTTTCTGATAGACCGTGGTTGGCATGAGATTCATTTTTATTTTGTCAGTTTCCTGATGGAAAACATAGGTAATCAAGACCATTTGGTATCTCTGTATATCACGTAGACTTGGCTTACTCTTTTGTGAAGTGTAAGGAATAAACAATCTTCTAATCTTTTATCATCCCCTGACCTATTATTGAAGAAAAAAGATTCTCGATTTGAAAATTTGAATGTATTTTTGTACAGTAAATATATGCAGACGTGGGAAACATGCGCAATATAATTACTGCCTATCTTTTTTTTATTGTGCTTTTTCTGGTTAAATATTAACAGATGATGCTGACTTTTTTTTTTTTTTTTTTTTTTCCGCTAATTGCACCCATTTATACACACACACATACACACACAAAGACACACAGTCTGCAAATTTCATTATTTCATATAACTTTTAATAAAATGAGGCCTAACACTTTCAAGCTGACAATAAACTGTTCAAATTTCATTAATTTTATCACATGTCTGTTTTCTGCTTTTGCAGCAGCTGTAAAACATATGTTGCATTCCTAATAAAAACCTGAGTAATGTTTTATATGTCACATCCTTCCTACCCCCTTTTATTTTGCACTGCAAAATCGCTCACACGTTATTATCTGGGGAACAGTTGTTGCTGTCTCCTGTACAGATCCATATCATTTTCAAATTTAAATTCTGATGGAGAAGAAACAAATGTTACTTAAATCCCATGAAGTGTGTTAATTACACTGAGCTCCATGAAATTATGGTCGAGAGAGCCAAAAAGAATTGTACAATTGCATCTTGGGTCTCATGAGCATATCTTGTCAGATTAATGTCTTTGTCACCCACATGATAACCTTAAAATTGCTTTTCTCCCAAAGTGATGTTCCCTATACCTCAGTGATATGGAAAATCTCATGCAAAACAAAATAGTAGATACAGTTTATATTGTTTACACAAATAGTGTTGATACCTCTGTGAAAATAAAACAAAATTGATTTCTGTAACAACAATAGCCTGTTGCTTTCCTGTAATTACTTTACAATCCTTCTTCTGTACTCCTGTTTTTAAACCACAGCACTAGTCTCTGAGACAAGGTCTCTTCCTAATTTGGTCTCTTCCTAATTTGACCTCATTTAGATTGCTTAAGATGGTACGTTTTATCTTTTTTTTTTTTTTTTTTTTTTTTTTTAATATCCCATAATTATTTTCAAGCCCTGAACAACCATAACTGCGCTATTACTATAATCCAGAAGTCACTGTGCTATATAGCAGTACTGGAAATTGTCCCAGATGATATGCTCATATGGGTATCTCTTCACAGTCCAACAGAAACTTTCTGAAAAACACAAAATA
Source organism: Chrysolophus pictus (assembly GCA_037305975.1). Classification (NCBI taxonomy): domain Eukaryota; kingdom Metazoa; phylum Chordata; class Aves; order Galliformes; family Phasianidae; genus Chrysolophus; species Chrysolophus pictus. The sequence continues at coordinate 33,634,668 of CM074576.1, read as the reverse complement.
AGGAAGATTTTATGTTCCAGGGCTTATGGTGCATGATTTAGTTCCCCAGCAGGGGACATACTCCACCCTCAGAAAGATGCAGGTCTTGTCACAGTCATAGATATGACTGGCGAAACTCAACCCATTGGAAATCTATATTAGATGTCAGACCCGTCTAAGAGACAAATCTAATCCTTTTGGCTGAAAAATAGCTCAAAATACTCTGCTGCTTCTATGTTACTGATATTTGGAAGAATGTTTTGGTTTGCCAATCAATGTCCTAGAGCCAAACCAAAGACCTTGATATCATCTGTTTTTTTTCCTTAAGTCCATAAAGAGAATTACTGGAATAAAATAAAATAATACTAAAAATTGAAAATAAAAATAGAATATGTGGTGTTATAAAAGCACCATCAATATTACTTATCTTTAAGTTTTTGCTTTCAGAAAAAAGTAGAATATGTAACTAAAGCTCAGTAGTAATATTTTACACATTTGTGATGAATTTTAGAACAATGTAAGCTTTGAGACAGCACACAATCAGATATTTTGCTTATAATAAGTATTTCTGAAATCAAGTTTTTTTATCTACTCAATATCTCAGAAATGATAGCTATTAAGCTCAAAAGATAAGAATCTGGAAAAAATGCAGCAAAACCAAAAGCACTATTGCAATTTACACTCATTAAAAATTCAGCCAAAAAACTTTGAAAATAGTAAGGATTTCATTTTCTACTTCCTATCATGAGATGATACTATATAACACGGACATCTAGTTTTCACAATGCTACACTTTTTGTTACTAAACACATAGTAAGAAAAAAAATCATGGCACTGATAATAAAACCCAGGCATACAATAAAAAAATTACTTCAATTTTCCCCAACAAACACATTTTTGTTTACATTTAAGTGTTCTTACTGAAAGATAAAATTTTGTAATGTCATTTTAAAAAGGGATGCTGGGAATGAAAGAGTTATACTTATCGAAGTCCATCCATCCAATCTCTGCAAGGCTACCAGACCTCTGAATAATGAAGAAAGGCCCTCAAGCTAGGGATGCCAAATTTAGTAGCATCTAATGAAAAGATAAGAGTAAAGACTGGGAATCACTTTTCAATTAACTTCAACAGAAATAGGGGCATGGATTGAAAGGTCCTCAAGAAGCCATTGATAGAAACTTCTCTGATTATATTTTTCATATAAATAACTTTTTTTTCAATAACAATTAAAATATCTATTATAGCTATTCATTTTAAAACCTGATCTGCTTACCCATCATACCAAAGCTTTGCAAGCTTTGCTGAAAGTCTCCATAAGAAAGGGAGGGGAGAGACAAATCCTCATCATTACTTTTTAAAATGACTTAAAAGCAGCTGACAGTTGAATAAAGGAGTGTCTGGCAAGATCTGTGTGGAAGATCTGTGTGGAAGCAGATTGAAAAAGTGTTTTGTTTTAAATCCTAATCTCATCTGTGGACTCAAGAAGGCTAACACAAGAAGATTGCCACAGAGATGAGTAATATTTGTCAGCAGACATCTGCTAGGACACATCCACAGTGTATTTTCCCTTCTGGTTGACATGTAATGGAGGTTACCCAATCCATTGCTTATGATGAAAATTCAAATCCAGTGTTAAGAGATTTTCTTACTGCAGTTCTTAATGAAAAGTTCCTTCTGGATCAGTTATTATCAGCAGGTTGACGGGAAATGAGTGGGATATCAAGATGTGAAGGCAATAGTTTCTAATCTGTGTGATTCCCAGTTTTACTGCACAGATGAGGAAGCTGGACATAATGCACAGTGATGCTAGCAGCCAATGACAAGAACAAGAGGGCAGCAAAAATGTTTCTGCATAAGCCCATGATTGGTCATCCTGAAGTCACACAAGCATAAGTTTTTTCTTTGAGCTCAGTCCCACAAATTCTCTGTTTTAGAGGTGTTCAGGACTTGACAGTAGATAAGGGAATGTTAATGGACTGGTTAGGGTTTGGGGAAGGTGTGGATGACCTCGATGGAAGCATTTAACCAAACCTTCTGAGTGTTGCACAGTACTTATTGGTGAAAGTAAGTGAAATGATATAATATGATATACATTACAATACAATATCATATACATTACTAATTTATTATTCCTACCTTCTCTCCTCCACTGTAGAAAACAGATTGTTCATTCTTCTATTCTCTCATCTGACTGGAAGAACTTAAACTGGGACCTGCATGAGAGCAGCCACGCTGTTTCCTGTAAATCTTCTCTATTCAGAAAAAACTGAAACTCTGTATATAAAAACAGAAACTTCTGTATACTGAAACTCTGAAGCTCTCTTCTATTTTTCTTTCTGTGTGCTTCTCCAGTTTGCTGTTCTGATTCCCCAGCAGCCTCTGGTGTTAGGAGCCCTTCTGCCTGTACCCAGGGCTCATGGATAGTGTGGAGTAGCCTAAATTGCTTTTTATCATGAATCCATGGTATTGACGTGGTACTACACAAGACAGAAAAAAAAAAAAAAAACACATTTGTGCTGTTAGCACAGGAGGAAAAAAGGAGTCAGTTCCATCCTTTTAAGACTGTCAAGTCTGCTATTTTAATTCACCTCTGTACCTTTCCGTTTCCTTTAAAAAGCAGAATACTACAAATAAAAATGGAAAGTTATGTAAAACAATCTACTACAGGCTTTTCTGCTTAGTACTTGTAAATGCCCCAGTTGCAAATGTCTGTTTGGTTATAAAAAAGCCACTGGAGTTACACCGTGCTAAATGTCTGTACTCCAAAAAATTACTGTTGCTAGTCACATAGGCTTTGCTAAACCACTAATGCAGTAGAAACTGCCAAACCTCCCCCATAAATGAATTTTGCAAGGAAAGAAAATGAAAATGTGTAAATCTCACCAAAAGAAAGCCACAACACAAAATTACTTTGCCTTTCCTTTCTTCCTTCTTTCCAGTATTCTCATGCAAGGAATTCAGTTGACTTTCCTTAATGTCACAGAAAGTGCTAAGCACCAACAGAAAACCAAGTCAATCAGATGCCCCATTTTTACAGTTACATTCATTCAAAGAGATTTACAGATGTCTGTTTTCTTTTTACATATAAGAAATATTAATTTGACTGTAAATGCTATTTTAATTTTGTTTCTTTAATATCTCATTATACCCGGGGGGAGAGGCGGGGGGGGGGGCAATAAAAAAAAAAAAAATTGTGGTGGGGGAAGGTTTTGAGAGGGGTTTACAGTTTAGATGCCAAGATCCAAATTAAATACCGCCTGCTCTAAAATCATGGTTCTTCCAAATGAGCTAATGAAGTACCATAACTCCACTACCTCAGTCTGACAGCCATTACTCCCAGCTCTGCAAACACTGCATTAAATCTCTCTGTATCCTTGGAGACTGTGATTAGTAGGCCTCAGTGTATTTCAGTAGACATTTGGAATTCAGCTAAGAAGATTCTCAGTCTGAACCAAGCCATAATGGAGACAAAGATTACAACCACTTTCTCAGAAGAAAGCAGGAGAGGAAGTGACTTTTTCTTTCTCAAACTTTTTCATTTCAATAACCAAAAATTTGCCAAAACAGCAATCTGCCACCCCCCCCCCCACACACACACCAGTTCTTCTCAGGAGTATGTAGTTTTCATGTATGACTGGGCATCTGCTGTTGCATGAAAAGTAAAACTCACATAAGTGCTCATATCCTCTTAATTATCCATCTACCTCTTCCAATACCTTGAGTATAATGAAGGCACTGCTTATACCTTGAAGAAGTGCAGTTGGCTTTTACCTACTCTGATCAACATAAATGCACAACTGCAAGGAGGAGGGAAGTCTCCTTTGTCTTAATGTTACTTATATTTCCATTCTTAATTAAGAGAAAATATATTCTATACTTGTCTTTCTTTTGATTATAGGGGAATACCAGAGAAACTGAATTTGATCACAGCTGAACACCTGAAATTGAAGTGAATTAAGTACTAACATCTATAAATGTTATATATATGTGGATTGCATTGCCTCAGTATCTAATGCAAACTTCGAAGTCTCTCAAGTAGTGCAATCCTGGGTAGAAGTAGTTAAGTAAAATGCACTTGCTTGATTTTTCCAGAAGTATTAACAAACAGTATTAACGAGTGTTTCATATAAAATATCATGGTTCTGTACTAATGCTTTTGCTTACCCTTATGGCAATACTTTGGGTTGTTTGTTTTTGTTGTTGTTGTTGTTCTGTTTTTTTACAAGAGTAAACTGAGTTTTTGAGGGTTTTTTTCTTAGTTACTTGATGATCTCCTTAACTAATCATAATTTTTTAATTTATTTATTTTTTTTTTTCTCTATGGAGTAACTGCCACATCTTAGCAATTTATCAACATGAAATCATTTGCAAATTTGTTATTTTTTATGTTGTTCTTTTTCAACTGCTGGTGGATTCTGGTAACAGTGCTTACAAGATTAACAGCAGTGTGACACTCCAAACTTCAGTAGGCAGAATTACTATAAGCAGTATACTTCTGGACATGAGGACATGTGCTGTTAGCCCACTGTACAACAGTGCACTGCTGTGTTAGTACCATGAAACTGGTTTGAGAAGATCCTTAAATTTTTTCTTGAGAGTCAGTCTTGCCTCCTTGAGTCACAGTAGAGTAGAAAGGTGAGCAATTTATCTTTGCTTTATTCCACCTGCATTTTATATCTAAGCACTTCAGCTTTAGCTGCAAACAGAGCCCATTTTCCCTTATCTTCCCATGCTGTTGAATATAGTGCTAACCAAACAGAATTCTGCTGCGAAGTTTTCCTCTAAACAAATTTTACTGATACCTTATCAGGACAAGGCAACAGCTCTGCTATTCCCTTCTTGGTCTGCTTTTAACTGTGGATGAAACTATCCTGAAGAGCTCTGATTCTTCTATGACATTTCAAGTGAATTTGAAATAAGGGCATTATTTTTTGCAGTTGAGTTTTCAGATGAAATCAGAGATGAATAACATCTCCAGATTTCTGCATAGTGTATTCTATCTTTACTTACACTTTTAGACACATCTTCAAGATGAATTGTGGCTCACACAAGGAGTTCCCAACTTTCCAGTTCTGGATACTGGCAAAGAATCTTTGAATGGTCTTGCTATTAAAAAATGCCACTTTATTTCTACCATTTAAAATAATATATCGGGCTAGATAGAGTGCCACTGTAACCACATGTATGCTGCTTGTTTTCTTTTGTTCCTCTATGGTTTATTCAGGAGCCAATTCTACCTCCAGTGAAATTGTTATCAAAATTCAATTTGACTTCTGTGAAATCAGAATACACTTTTAGGTAGCTATTAATTCCATTACTGTATTCAAGATTATTTCCAGAATATTTGGAATACCATGTAATTATTACTTCCTGTTTATTCATAAAATAAAAATAAATAGGCAAATTCTTTGTTCAGTACCATTGCTGCAATTAAAAATGCTTCCAGTAAAAATAATGATAAATTGATATATTTGAAATTCATGCTTTACAGCTTGATTTTACCTTTTTTATAAAGGATGCAAAAGAAAATTTGTATGTTTCTTTGTGAATGAAGAGGATCAGATCTTTTCTTTTTGTGTTTTGCATGTGAAAGATGTTACAGATGTTACAGATGTCTTACTTTTGCTTACAGTAGATTCAGTTATCTATCTGATTTGGGATTCCTTTTTTTTTTTTTCCCCCCACTATTACTGATGGATAGAATGAGAAGACTATCATGCCGCAATTGGCACATCTTCAGATGAAACTCTCAAGAGAAAAATCAAAGGCAGATGTGAAGAAATGTTACATTTGACTCTGGACAGAGCTCTATGTAAAGAGCTGTAGCTGATCAATACTAGCCCTATTAATTCTGATCCTGAACGGATGATCATTGCTTCTGTTCCCTCCCCAGAGCTAAATTACTTTGAAACAGCACAAAAACTGCTCAGAGGAGTTAGTCTGAAGACATACAAAAATATTTTCTTCTACATTGCCAAGTATAACGCATATCCTCACAAACTGAATAGAAGAGAATTTGGTTTTATATCACTCCTTTCATCTGTTCCAGGTACCCCAAAGCAGTTAGATTTAAATTATGGGAAGTACTGACTGTGCAGTGAATGTACAAGCTCAACAATGCTACACAGAATCCTATGTATTAGAATACATTTTGCTGAGAGAAGGAAATGTTGGGCAGCTGTCCTTGTAGGATTCTGCACTTTCACCTGCACTGCTAACTAGTGATGAGCTGCAGGTGGTTTGTTTAAAGGTTTCACTGAATGGCACGACACATCCTTTATGCAGCAGTGCCCATATTAAGCATGACTGCATATGCCAGCGAGCATGACTGAAGAACCACATTATAGTAAATCTTTAGGTAAATATAAAGAACTAGAGCTTCAGCTGGTGAAAATTGGCATTGCTCCACCGAATCCAACATAGCGCTGTTGATTTCCACCAGCTAAAGGTCTGGCTGTAAGTATTTTGACACTGAGCCAGGCCTCTTTCACAATTGTGTTAAGTCATTAAGTTTTATACTTGAGTGTACAGACCTATCAATTGCATTTAAATAGCTAATTTATCAGTGCTTTGGGAGTTCAGTTCTATGAAGACATAAACACATTTAGATAGGATTTTCCTCTTAGTTCAGCTCTCAAGCAAGCAGAGAAGAAAGGCAAAGAAGGAAAACTACATTCAGTGACAATTGCTTTATTTTTTTTTCTTCTTAATTCAAAAGTCAAAGTGAGGGGAAAAACAGTGCTGAATAGCATTCACAGGAACAACGTTATATCAAATTCTAGTGTCTACCTTACTCTTATTTTTTTAATATCATTCCTCATAAATATTCATCTGTGCTGTTAATGCACATTTAGAGGATTGCTTACAACCACAGAATCCAATCATGCTTATAAGGTACTCTCATGCTATTGCAGTTAGAGGAAAACTATTAATGTTCCTCTGAAAAAAAGTGAGGCAAATATCTGCCTTAACTACTTTGATGATTAGGGTCTACATCTGCTCATGGTTGACCTGCCTCCACTCTGAATGTCTGGCAGTGTAATAAGAGGGTTAGAAACTGTTAAGCTGCCAGAAGTATTCAGTCACACAGAGTTTGTTGTACTGCATCTCAGACTGGGCCCATTAATGAAAACTGATTAACAGTAATTTACAGTAGCAAAGACAGCTCTGTCCCTGTACCAAGTAATATACAAGTGGTACTCAAAAGATAATGCGGATAAATCCATGGATCTCTTAGTACTCCATCCTTCAAAAATATTTAACTTATTTGGGAGTATTTGGTATTTCTCCCTTTCCTTGCATTTTTTCAGGATTTATCTTGTCTAGTAAACCCCACTCAACCTACTCTTACACCTCCTCTTCAACAGGATGGAGGCAAAAGATCATGAAAAAGCTCAGGGGCCGAGATGAAGATAGGGAGATCACTTATCAATTACCATCACAGGTAAAAAAGGACTAAATTTGGAGATAAATAATATAACTTATTACCAATTAAAAGCAGAGTAGGATGATGAGAAATAAAGACAAACTAAAACACCTTCAGTCAGTCCGCACCCTTCTTCCAGACTCAAATTCATGGTTTCCAGCTCCTCACATTCACCCTTACATTTCAAATTGTGGTCAGTCCATAACAGCTCATCTCTGCTACTACCTTCCCCTCACACTTTTCTCGAACTCCAGAATGGGCTCCTGTCCATGGGCAGCAGCTTCCTTGGGGGCATATTCATTTTCTTCAGGCTGTGGTGTGGATATCCGCTCCAGTGTGGTCTTCCATGGGCTTGGATTTTTTCTCTCTTTTTTTTCCCCCTCATTTCTCATGAGGAATATGCTGCAGCATTTTGCTCTTCCTTAGAGTTGTTTTCCCCAGCGTGTCACCATCTTGGCAACCATGCTCTGTGGTGGGGCTCCAGTTGGACCTGACAAGGACAGCCCTGGACTGTCTTCACAGAGGTCACCTATGCAGCCCCATTCTGCAACTAAAACCTGGATTTGTAAATCTAATTGCCTCATTCCAATTTATGGACGGGAGAAGATGTTCTTTGATATATGTATACCTGGCGTGAGATTAAGAAACAATGGTTCAAATGTTGGTCTGACCATTTTATAATAAATCCTAATCAGGGAGATGAGGAAGGGAAGGACAGCGACTATTATGAACTAGGGTTATGGGAAAGGGAAGGATGGCAATAGAAAAGGTGGGAAAGAAGCAAGAATTGTGTAAAATGGGGATAGTCACCACGAGGATCTCATTGCACATCGTTTTGAAGATCCAAGGCAAAAGCGCAGGGGGAGAGCAGCAGCAGTGTGGCTGGCCTTGGGCAGCAAGCCGTAGTAGGTAGCAGGAAGAAGCCACAGGGTAAGTCTGGGAGGAAGCAGCAGGACTCAGGCAGCAGGTCCGGGGGAGTCGGTCAGCATGCAGGCTTTCCGTAGCGAGGGATCTGTTGGCAGACACCTTTGTTCTCCTTCTTCAGCGTGCAGGCATCACGTCTTGAGGAGTCTGTTGTCAGAAACCTTTCAGGAGAGAGCATCAGCAGCATGGTTGGCCTTAGGCAGCAAGAAGATGCAGTGACAGAGTCAGTCCAGGAGGGAGAGGGACAGGACGTGAGGCTTCTTGTGTCCAAAAAACCTTTCTCTTCTTCATGAGAAATTTGTTGTCAGAAACCTTACCTCATGGTTGTAGGTCCCTTTTTTATCCTTCTTCTGCCAACATGGCATTCCTGGGTGCTTGGGTAAAAGTCATGTTCAGTACCCCCTGAGAGGTCTATTTCTCTTGAGATAAGCCCACACAAAAGACTGCTTCCTGGCCATTAAGCTGTGGCTTAGCTCTCTCTTATTGCCCCTGGCCTTGTCCATCTGTGTCCCTCAGACAAAGAATTTCTCAACCCTTGCTTGGACTTGCTTGTTCATCAGCAAGTCTTGAGGCAATGGTATAAAAGAATAATCTCTAACACTAATGGAGAAGAAAAAGAGGAAAAATTTTCATTTGAGGAACTAATAATACGTGAATCTCGATAAGGAGGGGAGTGACATCTTTTGTTCTCTCTTCTGTTTAAAAAAAAAAAAAAAAGTTCTTTTTGTGGCAGTTCAAATAATTCAGAAACAAACAAAAACTTTCCAATATAGGTGTTAGCATTAGATCCAGGAAAAAAAAAAAAAAAAGCAGTACTGAAAGTGATGATATTTACCTCCTATAGACAACACCTACAGCTCAGCAGATAACTCCAGATAGTCTTAGCAGTTCACAGACATTTCTTTAGGTGAAATTCTTCTAACCATCTGACAGATGATCACTTTAAGAGTCTTCCATTAAAATTGCCTATTCTCTCTGATAATAAAGATAGTTGCCTCTTTTTGGTCAAACAAATTCTACCTTAGGTGTTTCATCATCAGATTTCTTGTTATATGAATGTCTGATAAAAGACCATAAACTTGAAGAGTTACAGACAAGTTAAGCAAGCACAGTCATCTCCTCAGTATGAAATGATGAATTTAGTCATAGGTTGGTGGTATTTAATAAGCTAGAGTGAGAGTGAATGAAATTCCAATCCTTGTTCCATAAATATTGCAAAAAAATTTATATAAGCAGAACATTTTTAAAACAGATGAACTTTAGAAGACTTGGTTTGAATACCAAATAGTCTATTGGTTAACAGATGTTTCTATAGCTCCCTCCAGCAGACTGAAAAATCAAACTGGATTTTCGAGGGGCATAGGTGAAAAATGAATAAACTACTATGTAAAAATTGGAAAGGGCAGAAGGGAATACAACATATTCCACCAGTAGTTTCTGTGAGGTTCAATCCAGCAAGCATGGTGTAAGAAGTCAGAGGCATTAGTTTCAAATGGTGAAAGAGTGGAAAATATCTAGTTTTTACACACTGGCAGAACTGAGATATATATTAAGGCCTTATCTGTTCAGGGCTCTGTAGGTCTAGGCAGTTTTTAGTAGACATTTAAGACTCTCAAGCTAATTTAAAATGTAAACATATGTAATTCTAGTGTTGGGAAACAAGTTTTGAATCTAAAGTCTGTAGTATTTATATTGGCATTTAAGATTTTTAGGATTTATATTTTCACTTCTAATGTGAAGATTTGATGGAGTGTTTCTGTGTGGTATCTTTCTTAGTAGAAAACTTTCAACTAAATGAGGTGAGGAAAATTTAGGAAACTATAGTTTCTAGTAAATGAAATTTGTGGGTCATTACCAGAAGAAAACATTCTTGGCTGTCTAACAATGAAATATATTAAGACCAATATACAGAACATTACTAAACCCTTTCCTGGAATTTCTTTCATTTCACAAGCAATGGTATATTGGTCTGTGCCATTTCAATGTGATGTATGCTGACAAGGTGAAGCCCTAAGTATTGCTCTGTGCACCCTGCACTCTCAGTCCTTAGTTCACTAGCTCCTTACTTTTTCACATGACCAGAAGGTATGTAGAGTTGTAGGCAGAGATTCAGAGTGTTCAGTAAGCCATGATTATATGCCATCCTTAGCATGTCAGATATGCTGCAGAGCTGAGTTCCTCTTATATGTATCACTTCTACTGCTGTTCTCATTTATAATTTTTACAGTGCCCAAAAGAGAATTCCTAGGCAAGAATAATTCAGCAGCATGGCAGTTTCATTAGTGCAGAGTAAGGCTCTTGTGTTCAACACATTTTACCTTTCACTTGTAACACTTTGTACAAAAAAAAAAAAAAAAAAAAAAGATTCCCTTTTTTAAACATTTCCTCCCTTATTTCCATAACTCTTCACTGTGAACAGATCTAAATTGTATGAAAAAACTAACAAAAGCTCCTAAGCTCTAAGACAAGATGACTTTTACCTCCCATATCAACATCTATAAACTTATAAACTATAAGTTGTTGCTGCTAACTGCTCAAGAATAGAAGCAGGAGTCCCTTCTTACAACAATCACTATTGCTTTGCTACATGGATAAAAATGCAGGTAAGATATAAAGTATTTTGGATGCAGAAATCTCATCATTCCATTTTGAAAATACAAGATGTACTCAGAACTGTTTAGGCATAGTATAAATGTAGAGACTTCCTCCACTTTCAATTCTGGGTTTGCATTGCTTTGTTTGAAGATTTGATTTTGAGGTTGCTTTTGAAATCTTTATCTACTTTTCTTTTTTCTTTTTTTTTTTTTTTTTTTGTAACTTTTACTGGTAGTGTCTTCAAAAAATATCCTCTTCCAACCTGCCCTTTTCAGTGTTCTATATATAAATGCAAAAACAAAGAAATGCATATTAATAAGTAAAGAAGCACAGGTGTGCCTTGCAGACAGTAAGTTTTTAAAGTCCTTCCTGAGTTCTTGTATCATTATCCCTGCATAATTTATAATGTGTTACTTTGTGCACTTTACCTGGCCCACAAAGAAGAGATGTGTGTTGTTTCAAAGAATAAACCTTGGATTTTCATAGTAGAGGGTGTATAGTATTTATTAATGTATCAAAGAGCTATGAAAATTTGTGGCTTTATTTTCTAATCAAAAGAATGTGAAAGAAAGGCAAAAGATATGTTGTTCATGTTGTCTTTCTATTCTTCTTGCTCAGAGTCAGGGTCGCTGATATACTATCAAGACTACTGAGTTGACTCCAGTGATTCTAAGATTTCATGAAGGGGGAAAAAAAAAAAAAAAAAAAAAAAAAAAAAAAAAAAAAAAAAAAAGAGGGAAGTATATTAGTTAAACTGTTTGCCAGATTCCTGTGCTAAATAAATAAATAAATAAATAAATAAATAAATAAATGCTAATTACATTGAATTTATGCACAGGATTGTATACAACTTGATAGTGAGTATGTGTATTGAGCACACATAAATGAAGTAGACACATATTTTGCAGGACAGATGAGAAGGAGTGATAAAAAGCCCAAACTTTGGATGTAAAGTCACTCCTGTATGCTCCTCATGTTGGGAGTGCACCCTGAATATCTGAACTTTTTCAACTTCAACATGAACTTATAATAATCTTTCTTTACAGATTTGACTGTGTATGTGTGTGTATGTATATGTTTGTGCACAGATATATATTTATGTTTTTTTTGTTGTTTCTTTTTGTTTGTTTGTTTATTTAAAGTAACACATGCTGTAAATAGATCAGTGTGTTGAATTACTCCCACCTATCAGCTAACTTACTCTTTCTTCTCAACTGGACTGGGAGAGGGGGTTGGAAGGCAGGGAGAAATCATAGAATCATAGAATGGCTGAAGTTGGAGGGGACATTAAAGATCATCTGGTTTCAAAGCCCTTGCCATCAGCAGGGTTGTCATGCACTAGGTAAGACTCCCCAAGATCCAATCCAGCCTGTCCTTGAATGTCTACAGAAATCCACTATCTCTCTTGACAACTAGTTACAGTGCCTCAGCATCTTCTGAGTAAAAAATTCTTCCAAACTTCTAATCTAAATCTCCTGTCTTTTATTTTAAAACTGTTCCCTCTTGTCCTATCATGATCAGACTGTGTAAAAAGTCAGTTCCTTTCCTGTTTCTGAGCATCCCTCAAGTACTGGAAGGCTTCCATGAGGCCACTCCTGAGCCTTCTCTTCTCCAAGCTAAACAAGCCCAGCTCCCTCAGAGTATCTTCTTAGCAGAGCTGCATCAGCCCTCTGTTGTTCATCTTCATGGCCCTTCTCTAAACCTACTCCATCAGCTCTACGACTTTCTTGTGCTAAGGCCCTCAGGCCTGGACAGGGTACCTACCTTACAAGGGCCTCATAAGGGCAAAGCAGACTGGGACAATCACCTCCCTCACTCTGCTGGCCACCATCAGCTCTTCTGATGAAACTCAGGATGCCACTGATTTGCAGCACAAGTGAGTGGGGAATGAAGGCTGTGGTCATTCTCTAACAGCTCCTCCCTGCCTCTCCTCCTCCTCACACTTATGTCCTGCTCTGGTGCAGGTCCTTCCCACACACTGTAATATGCTCTGGTGCATGGAGCACCTCCTTCTGCTCCTCTGACCTCAGTGTTTCCTCCGATTATTTCTATTCTTTGTCCATATTGTCCATCATTTTCTACCATTTTTTAAATATACTTTAGTAGTACCACCATCTTGCCTGCTGAGACCAGCCATGCCCTGCAGTGGGGCCACTGGAATTGCCTGGAACTGGCTGTGCCCTGCATGGGGCAAACCTGAGACCTCCTCTGTGAGGACCCTAACTCAAATCTTGCCATATATACTGAATACACTCAGCAACTACTGTATTTATGGTTGATGATGATGATGATGATTAATATGAAGACTAGCTTAATGTAGGAAAATACTTGGGTGGAAAAATAAAATTTTGCGAAGATTTCACAGTGGCAAAAATGACTAATGAAGCTGCTTGTCAAATGGAAATCTTTTGCTTGAACTGGAGCAAATTTGTTTTGTTTTGAACATTTTTTAGAAATTTGATCTACTTTTCCTCTTTATCAGGTGTGATTTTAAAATAGTAATGACATTTTTTAAATAAAAAGTTGAAAAATATCAGTTTAAGAATGTTGAGATTTTTAACACTATTGATTTGAAGAATTCCATTTTGGAAATGTCAAACTGAAATCTGTGTGTCTTTTTTCTCTTTTACTATTTTTATCTTAGACTATGTTGAAGTGTAGGGGGAATTTTCTAGAGATTTTTATCTTCTGCTACATGGAAATGACTCATTCTGTGTTTTTTAGAGTAGCAAAAGATTTAAGCATCTGTCTGCAGTCCACGCTGTGACATTGCCTTGCAGCTATAGAGAATCCTTTTCACCTGAAAGCTGAGAATAGCTGCAAGGAAACCAGGGAAGTTTCTACTGGATATAACTCAGTTAAGATTTCAGTTTTGACAAATCAACATTTTCTACTATTTTGCATTTTCAACTAAATTTGTTGGTAACTTCTTTCAAGTCCCTGCTATAACTTCATTGGCTCTGTTTAGTATAGATAATTTTATCTTTTGTATGATAGAATCTTATACTTTGATAGTCATCTGCATAAAGTATCCTGCAGTGGAATTAAGTCCAAGGTCATTTGCATTTTCATTAAGTTATTTTCAATAATCGTTTGAGGTTTGGGGGAATGTGTTGAATGCCAGCACCGTAAAATGGTTTCCACAATTTGTGCAGTTTAAAATCCTTTGTTGACAACCTCAGTTCAGATGCTGATGAATGAAAGCATCAAGTCTGGCCCCTGGCTCAAAGACATGGTAGCAGTCAAATCAGATACGCATCTTTAAGTGTAAGCTTATATGAAACGTGCACATATATTTCTGGTTCTAACTGCTGGCTCTACTAGTCAGGCTATTTTCATGACCAAGTAATTTATTCCCCCCTCCCCCCCCGCCTTCTCTGGCAGACTACAGAAATGAAAAAAAAAATAGAGTTTATGTACAGACATACTCATTAGGTACATTTTTATTTCTGAAATCACTATCAAAATCATGATCAGTTTGCTTGATTAAACTCATCTTCCTTTTTTATTTTTCTTTCTTGAAATCTGTATGGATATTTTGTATCTCATCCAACTTTTCTTTACTCATCACTCTTTTTTAATATACAAAATATTTTTATGTCTCCAACATATCAAAATTAAGGATGAGAGAGAAGAATGAAATGTAGAAATATAATACTGAACTGTTTAATTTAAGCTTTTGAATGCATAGCTACGTTTGCTTGTTTTCAGACATTTTTCATTGTGGTAGCTTGGAATATATCATTTTAATAATCATTGACTGTTTTTCAGCCATTTTCTGTTCTGGGGTAGAATAGGAATGAACATTTCCGATTTTCTTAGTGGGTTCAGAGAAGCTTGCTTACTGTGTGAATAAGTCATCAATACTCCACTGCAAATATAGCCAAAATACTTTGTCAGGTGGATAGTTTCCTAGATGCAAACCAAATTATTTTATGCTTGGTTAGTTACATGGTATATTTCTCCATTTACTTGTATTGTTATGCTGCATTTAGCTGACTAATGACTCAAGAACTTTATTTGTTAACTTCATCTACAGCACCTGCTCAAGTATTGCAATAATATAAAGAATTTATATAGAACTAACAGAGGAAAAAATAAAAAAAACCACACATTTTGAGCCAGAGAACGTTCAATACTGCTTACAAAACACACTGTGATTACTTAATAAAATCATTGCAAAGATCTGGGCAGAAGATTAGTCATTAGGGAATGCAGGACATATTGATGTACATCTCTCAGTGACACTACAGGACAATTTTGCTGATGTAAAAGTAAGATTCTGGGGCTGTGGCCAACTTATCAACATGTCATTGGGCACAATGCAGAGATCTGATGTGACAGTAACCTTACAGCTGTGCTGTTGCGCTGACCATACTGAAGTAAGATTTGATCCTGTTGTTATCAATGAATAGATTGTGTGGGTTGGTTTCCCTGATCTTATTATGGTTAAATTTAAGCATATATTTAAGTATTTTGAATTCAGTTTTACACTACTTGGTGATAATGCAGAACAAGAACTATTTACCAATAGCATATGTTAAAAAATATATTACTTTAAGATATTTAAGTCACAATTTTATAACAAACTTGTTTCAAATGAAAAACCTTTTTTTTTTCATTTTTCAGTCTTGATCATGTTTATTTTGTGTGATAATCTTTTCTTAGAATGTAGCCAAACTACTTTATGTAGTGATACTTAACAATGTGAAGGAAGACAGAGTCCCAGGATGTTATTTTGCACAAAAGTTTTGACCAAGATTGTAAAAATGGGAATAATATCTATGTGCAGTTCTTAGAGGAATGAGAAAGTTCTTGCTCTCATGTTAGCTTCAAGGAAATATATACAGCATATTATAATATAATTCAGTGGACAAACAAATGTGTATCTGTATTCACAGACAGTGAAGACAAATATGTTGTATTTTCAAAGTTAACATTTTTTAATCAAAGTTTTATGTGCATCAGGAAACTTTTAGGAGGTGAGGTAACTATAAGTTTTTAAGATACATTTTCAACAGCACTTTTAACTGAAACCTGCATATGTTAAAATGGTTAAAAAAAAAAAAAAGAAAAAAAAAGTTAATCCTCTTCATGATTCTCTACCTGATGAGTTTAATGCTGTATTAGTGTCTCATCTGTGGAAAGTAACAGCCATGTTAGACTGAAACAATTGGAAAAGGAAATTAATCTTATGTGGCTCAACTTCAGCTGTCATAAATTTAGATAAATAATTTGATCTTAATTTTCTAACGATATTAGCAGAAGTTTGTGATTCACATTAGAAGGAAAGGACACTCTGCAATAAGATTTAAAGCCTTTGCAAATGGTCCTATGTGGAAACAAGTTGACTTGACCAGTGAGCAGTTGACATATACTAATATAAAAGTTGTCAAATCTAATGAATGTCTTTGAAACTGACATTCATTCATGTTATTGGACTTAACCATAAACTAACAGGGGGTATCACATACAACAAAAAAATGATGCATAACATGCTTTCCTTACTGATGAATTCTGCAAGCAAAGGAAATCCAGGGCCCAATCAAATGACAGAAAAAAAAAAAATCTCATTTGAATTTGAAAAAAAAGATACACTTGACAATATTCAAGGGCCATTTTCAGAACAGTCACAGATTTAAAATTTTTCTAGGGTTTACTGAGACCTGATCAGAGCATTCTGTAAAATAAACTTGTGGAAGTTTCTCAAGGGATCTTAGAACATTCTGATTTGTTTTTCTTTAAGTGATTGGCACTATTTCCCACTACCGCAGTCTATACAAAGTGAGAACAGACTAGAAGACATCTCAATCTTGAACTTATATTTGAGTGAATAACCTGAGTGAATACAACATAAGATTCTTTTTGAGTCAGGAAAGTAAAATTGATCATTTATTAATCCAAGTCTACATTTAATATTCTGTATTTCCACAATAGAAACTGATTTTTGAGTCCAAAGCTTCCCTACCATTTACAGTTCTAACAAAAACTTCGTTTTTATTTCAATAGAAGGTACTTCTTTATCTGCACTAAAGGGAACCCATAACTGAAGGGTTATGTGTTGTTATCAATCTACACCGAATGATTACCAATTGGGGAGATTTGCATGAAGGTTATTATAAAACACAGCTGTAATCATATAAAGGCATTCTAACATTCTAACCTGTCTGTTCCTCACAGTTCTGCTTCATTTGTTTACAGTTTTGTTCCTAAGATTTAATCCCTGTCTTATTACTTTGGTTAGATAATGGATTGGATAAATATCACAAAACGGCTAGCTTCTCACTCTTTTAGCAGTGAAGTAGCCCACACTGAAAGAACAGAATTTTCATGCATAAACAATGAAGAGAAAGTTTGTAAAAAAATGTATTAATTTAACAGACTACTGAGAGCAAAATTAGATCACATTATATACTTTTAAAAGTATGCCACATCATTCCTTATTGATAATATAGGTCTCATATGAAAAATAAAACCATACTAAATTTTGAAAAATGCTCCTAAATCCAAAATGTTGTTTTCAATGTAGATCAAGTTTCTAGACATCTTTGAAAACCTTTTAACTGTTAGTAGTAGCTAAACAAGGGTTTTATTTCATTTCATTTCTTCTTTATATATATAGAGAGAGAAAAGAGAGACAGAGAGAGAGAGAGAGAGAAAGAGGTTTTTTTGGCCTGCAATGATGCCTATATTAATCTATTTGATAGCGTGTCTCTTTCTACTACAAACAGTGCAGCCTTCTGAGAAGTATAACTGATAGGGCAGGATATAGCTGCTTGGACTGTAATCAGAAAAAAAAAAATGGATTGACAATATTATATTAAATCTTGGTTCATCAGCTTGAGTCAGCCCTAGGCTTTTCTGACTGATGTATGAGAAACCATGAAAATTCTGTTTCTTTGACCCTTTGCATTCCAGAATTCCAGTTTAAGTTATTAAAGTCAGCTTTTATGATACTTGCTTTAGGAAGCAGCTTCTAAGCATGTCTCTTTCTAAAATAATTCCTTGCTTTGGAATATTAGAAATGCACTTTAATTTTTATTTAAAAATGTGTGTGCGTGTGTATTTGCACAGTAGCCTATATTTTTCCTTTGAATTTACAACTAAAAATTGAATAGCAACATGGCATTATTGTTATATTTACATGATGTCACTACTTTAAAAATCTATCTCCTATGATTACAATATCTTTAACAGAAGGTCCTTCACTCAGAAGTTTGTAAACTATAAAAAGAATCCCTTATCATATATGGAAATTCAAGAAAGCAGAAGTAAAATGGGGAGGAGTCATCTACTCTGACGTGTAAGTTTAAGCACAATTTGATCATTCTGATGAATCAGAAAGTACGTCTGGAGCTCCAGTTCTGTCTCATCACAGCATAAACAATGGAAAGGTTATATGTAAAACAAATAACCAACCAACAAATAGCATCACTATTGAGACTGCCATCTCAAAGGAAAATAAATATGACCAAACAATGGATTGCAGGCAACTCTAGGGACTAAAGAAAAATACAGTATTGTGAATATTTAACTTGATTCTCAAGTGGATATCTGTGGATATATGATCACTGTTCAAAAGACTATCTAGGGAAGAGGACGTCTAAGAAATATGTCTATGTATCTGCTTAACAGGTACTCAAAGCAATGAAGAAAGTTTTATGATTGTCTGGCACAGGTGACCTTCAGTTGGGAAAGACATGCTAAATGTAAATAAATTAAATATGGATTTAGATGAAATGTCACTAACACTTAGAAACAAAAAAGTTGGATGTAATCATTAACTGAAAATATAAAACAGTTTCAGAACGTACTCACCAAAGGAAAATTTCCCTGGCAACCTAAGCAATCGGCCTCACACATTCATCAGAAGACTGCTCTTTTTCACTTACTATAGTGTTTGTTGAATTAAGCAGCAAAAGTAGGTCACAGAGCAAAACACTTGCACTGAGAGAAAGTGTCATATAAGTAACAGGAGATTATTTGCCATAATCTGAGGTCAAAATGAATCTTGCTGAAACAGCTCATATTGTTTTATGACTCCTCCATTAGCTGGCATATTTCTGTTTTACAATTATATCAATATACTGCATTGATATGATAATGATTCTTGAACAGCTTTTGTACTTTTAAGCATTATCTACCTGTCCAAGGTTTCCACTTGTAGGGAATCTTAATTATTCTATGGAATTAACAAAGATCTAAGTTATCTCATCCAGTGAAAGTTCAATAGCACTTGCAAAGCAGTTCCTGGCAGCATCAATTTACAAAATTCAAGTAGTGCAAAATCAGCTTCCATCTGTTAGGATAGATAAAGCAGCAGTTAACACACTGAAAAGATTAAATGAGTATATTGGGCAACATTCAGTAATTACAGGTACTTGAAAAAAAAAATCTAAAGCAACATAAAGAACATGACCTCCCAACCTAACGAATACTGTTCTGACTGGAGAAATAGAGAATGTAAACTAATGGCTCATCTATTAGTTTTCTAGTGACTACTTTTTCAGATTTTTTTTTTCATCGTAGAGATACAGAGCAGATCATTTTAATTTTAAATAAATGTCAAATAGTAAACTACCTAGAACGGTTGAATAGATGCAGTGGTTATAACCTAGCATCCTGACTTACACCTATGTGTGCAGGAAGTGAGAAGAAGCTTCTAAGCTCTTTCTAATACAGAACTTTTGTTAGCTGAATTTCAGCAGATGTAGAAACCCTCTTCCACCTTAAAAGTTGAAATAGGACAGATCTGCATGGGGTCAAACTAAAAGAAACCTATCGTCTAGTAGTATCCCGAACTCTAAAAAAGATGATGATGTTCTAAAAGAGCCTGTGACATCACAAAACTTATTCAAGGCCTAATAAAGACTGAAAGGAAGAGGAAGAAGTATAGATAGACATATTATAAAGAGGAGTGTCTCCTAGTTAGTAGAGGTGTATTGTAACAAGAGTTTTTTGCATCTTGTTTTTCCTTAACAATATTTAGCAGACATACATATAAAGGAATTCTGTATTTGAACTTTTATATTTCTCAAGTATATTGTTTCCCTCTGCCGCTGACAGGAGCTACAAATACACAGTGCTATTATTAGTGTTACAGTGTGCCAGCATGATTTATTTGGAGCCCTTAAGATATTTTGTACCTTGTTACTTCAAGGAGAATTCAAGTAAAAGATTTTGTGAATCTAAAAGAAGAGAAAGAAATATATCAAGATTGTTGGGGTAAGAGAGCTGGACAGATATTTTAACCATAGTGGTAGAACTGTTGGACGTGATGAAAATTTTACATAGGAAGGAACTTAAAGAAGAACTCACAGTGCTCTAGGTCAAAAATACTTACAGATGTTTGATACTAGGATAGGTTAGGTTAGGATAAGATAGGATAGGGTAGGGTAGGATAGGGTGAAATTGAATGGATTGAAAGGGAATGGAACAGAATAGAATAGATGGTTCAGTTGGAAGGGACCTTCAAAGATCATCAAGTCAAACTGCCTGATCATGTCAGGACTAACCAAAAATGAAACATATTAATTAGGGCATTATCTAAATGCCTCTTGTACACTGACAGGCATGGGGCACCAATCATCTCTCTAGGCAGATTCTACCAGTGTTTGCCAACTCTCATAATAAATAATCTGTTAATGTTCGATCTGAACCTCCCCTGGTGCAGCTTTGTGCCATTCCTGTGTTATCAGTTACTAAGGATCTGCCTCTAGACTTCCCCTGATTAAGGAATTGCAGAGAACACTGAGGTTTCAGCGTTCTGAGTCTCTCCTTCCCAGATATGTCTTCCAGCAATTTTGTCAGCTTTGTTGCCCTCCACTGAATGCACTGAAGTACCTTAACACCATTTTAATATTTATGTTGTGCCCAGGAAGATGTCTTTAGCCCAACACAATATGTCAGATTTTTCGTGAGATTCTACTTAAAAATCAGTAGTATGAGTAGATACTTCGTAGAATTTCTCACTTGCTCAAGTTTGTTAATTCTCCTTGAAGCTATTGTTTTGGTAGCATTCTGTTTTACTTTGCATCATACAACAAATTGGAAGGGCTTATATTGAATTTTTTCTCCTAGGTATTTTGTGAACAAAATAGTTTCCCTGGAAGCTTAAAAAAAAAAAAAAAAAGAATGAAACAAAGGGGCACTAAAATGAAACAGATAAAAAGGAAATACAGGCAAACCATTATGATGTTAGTCATTGTACAGGGCACTGTTCAGAGTTGTCTAACTATTGTCAAATTTGCCAAGGGGATCATGAACAAGAAGAACTAGAAGGAACAACTGCAAGGGGGAAGATTAAGTTTTATGGATATTAAGAAGAAAAGCTCCCAAGTATGGGCATAAAAGGAGAGAAGTTTCAAGATACCTATTTGAGAGCTAGGAAACCTTCAAGATATATATGTATTTGATGTGGCAGATAAGGAAGAGGCTATGAAAGGACATGATTTCATGGTCAAAAGAACAAGCTACATAAATGATGGTTGAAATAGCATTTTGAGTACAAGCAAGGAAAGATTGCAATTGTCAAGGCCAAAGCAAGGGATTTTTTGAGGACCAACAGATACTGTGAATCTGAATGAGCAAAAGTGTCCTGTATATATGTAGAAAATCCATAAATAGCACTTTAAATCAAAATAATCTGAAAAATATAGCTTTGGTTCTGACAGGAAGATCTCAATGTTTGTACAACAGAGAAAGTCAAACTATTTTCTTACAAAGATTGACCTATTCTAAAGTTGTCGCCCTTTTCTGCTCCTTTTTCCTATTCCCATGTAAACAAAATAGTAGAAGTGACTTAAGAGGGGACCAATATGTAGTGGAAGACATCAGTCTGTTTTTTGCTACAGACAGAATATGCATTCTTGCCTACATATGCAAAATATCAGTTGCTATAGATCAAAGTATTTTGCTGGTTACATAATTTATTTAGTTATTTATTTGATTGTTTTCTTAACAATATATTTTTAACAAGTTATTTTTTAATTGTCACCTCCTTTGGATAGTTGTAAATGGTTGTGCAGCCTCCCCATGAACTGTACTCCAGATAGATAGGTCTATTGGAGACTATATGAGTTTAGCTCAGTGATTATAGTAAGATAGTAATGATTTTAAAGCCTTTGGTTAGAAAACAATGAAATTGCAATTTAACACTGATTTGCTGTTCTAGTGTTCTTAGTAAGTAGTGAATCTAAGACTACTTAATTAATGAGCTCTAAATAATACTAATCAAATAGCAGTATTCAAATAGCCCAACAAAATATAGCCAAAAAAAAATCTAAAATATTGATTGCATTAAATTATTTCAATTAATAGAAATACTTTAACTGGAGCTGACTGAAATATCTTGAATATTGAAACTCCTGAAGAATGTATCCTCAAATAAATATTTTGCAATAACTCATTTTGACAGAAGCATTTGAAGGAGAAAATGTTTTTAATGCAGATTGAAATCCTTTTCTTTTTTTTTTTCAGATTAAAAGGTATTTTTTTACTTTACTGTAGTTCTCTTCTCACAGCATTTCATATTTTTGTACAAAACAAAACACATTTAATTTGTTGTGTAAGAGTTCGTTCTTTCCCTTTTATCTTGGTTTCTTAACACACAAGGCATATGAGGTAGTTGCCTGTAGTTCTGGGTATATCTGTATTCCAAGCCTAGCCACACCAGCACTTTATCTTGTTGGTGAATTTCAATTGCATTTCACAAACATCTTGAATGACTCTATCATTTTACAAAAATAGGATGCTGCGAAAAGGAAAGACTGTGACTGAGACATTCACTATTCTGCCTCTCTGGATTTTCTTAGCTTCTCAAGTAGTTTCAGCAGTGTCTGCAAAAATATCCGTAGAGTGTCAGTTAGAAAGGAAAGGGAAGTATGCATTTTATGGGAAGTCCTGTCCTTCCTATACACAGTCTTTTCACATGGATAAAGCCATTATCTTATCTATCCTCTACATTTTCCCTTGACTGAACCTAAATGTTTCTTACATCTCCTCATCTACATTTTTCTGTCTTCTAAGGAGGAAAAGCAGACTTACCTCCAGGACCATGATCATTGTCTGTTCTGGTTTAACCCCAGCAGGCAGCTCAGAACCACACAGATGCATTCTCACTCTTCTCAGTTGGAATGGAGGAGAGAATTGAGAAGGTAAAAACACAAGAACTCATGGATGGAGAGAAAGACAGTAAAGCAAAAGCTGTGTGCTTGAATGAAACAAAGCAAGGAATTAACTTGCTACTTCCCATCAGAGATGATCTGCTGCTCCCAGGAAAACAGGGCTCACCATGCGTAATAGTTTTGGTGGGTTTTTTTGTTTTTATTTTTTTTAAGACAAATGCCATCACTCCAAAAGTCCCTCTTTTCTTCCTTCTTTCCTTCTGATTATATTGTGTGCATATTATATTATGAGACATCCTTTTTGTTGTCCTGGCAGTCTCCCTCCCTAGTTTCCTGTGCACATCCAACTTCCTTTCTGTCGGGGCAGCACGAGAAACAGGAAAGTCCTTGACTCTATATAAGCACTGCTCTGCAACAGCTAAAAATATTTGCATGTTATCATTACTACTTTCAGCAAAAATCTGGTGGGCCTCTATAATGAAGTGATGGCATCTGTAGACAAAGGGAAGGCAACTGATGTCATCTACCTGAACTTCTGCACGGCCTTTTACATAGTCCCCCACCAATCCTTATCTCTAAACTGGAGAGAAATGGGTTTGAAGAGTGGACTATTTGGTAAATAAGGAATCAGTCAGAAGCCAGAGGATTCTAATCAATGGCTCTATGACCAGGTGGAAGCCAGTGATGAGTGGTGTCCCCCAGGGGTCTTTCTTGGGACCAGTACTCTTTAACACCTGACCTTCTGCCTCTCATCTCTCTGGTTCCCTAATCAATACTTCAGGGGCAGCCAGAGCATAATGCACTTTCCTAGCTCTCTTAGCAAAACAGAGAAGATACACATCACACACAGCTCCAACAGTGCAGCCCCAGTTCCACTTCCTGACTCCTTTACATACCCATCACAGCATGGGAGTGGATCATCTGTGATAAACTTCTGACTTGAGAAGATGATGGATGTCTGAAAAAGGAAGGGGGTTATTTAAGTGGCTCCATGTTTGGAAGGAAACCAATTTAAGCAAAATTTGCAACATTTTACTATGTTCTTACTTCCACGCTGTGAGACTTGTTTTCCCATTCAGGCATGCTGACGAAGCCCTCTTCCTATTATGTAGTATGGTCCAAATCTTCTTTTACACGTAACACTGAAGGAAGAAAGAGTAAAGCAGTGAGTTGGCTGATTAGAACAGGCACTTCACTACTAATAGTATCTGTTGTCACAAAACACTTTGAGGCAGTTCATATTAAAAAAATAGCTCAGAATCACAGAATGGCCAGGGTTGGAAGGGACCTCAAGGATCATGAATCTCCAACCCCCCTGCCACAGGCAGGGCCATCAACCTCCTCATTTAATACTAGACCAGACTGCCCAGGGCCCCATCCAATCAGGCCTTGAACACTTCCAAGGACAGGGCATCCACAACCTCTCTGGGCAGCCTGTTCCAGTACCTTATCACTCTCTCTACAATGAATTTCCCCCTGACATCCAACCTAAATCTCCCCTCCCTCAACTTAAAACCATTTCTCCTCATCCTGCTGTTATCTACCCTTCCAAAGACTCCCTTCTTGTTTGTAGGCTCCCTTTAGGTATTGAAAAGCTGCAATGAGGTCACCCCGCAGCCTTCTTTTCTCTAGGCTGAACAAGCCCAGCTCCCTCAGCCTGTCTTCATAGGGGAGGTGCTCCAGTCCCCTGATCATCTTCGTGGCCCTCCTCTGGACCCTGTTCAATATCTCTCTGTCTTTCTTGTAGTGGGGGCTCCAGACCTGGACACAGTATTCCAGATGGGGCCTCACAAGAGCAGAGTAGAGAGTGACAATCACCTCCTGTCCCTGCTGGCCACCCCTCTTCTGATGGAGCCCAGGATACCATTTGCCTTCTGAGCCACAAGGGCACACTGCTGGCTCATGTTAAGTTTTTCATCTATCAGGACTCCCAGGTCCTTCTCCGCAGGGCTGTTCTCAAGGACCTCTCCTTCCAGTCTGTATGGATGCCTGGGATTCCTCCGGCCCAAGTGCAAAACCTTGCACTTTGCTGTGTTGAATCTCATTAGGTTCACCTGGGCCCACCTTTCTAGCCTGTTGAGGTCCCCCCTGAATCGCATCCCTTCCTTCCACTGTGTTGACCGCACCACTCAGCTTGGTGTCGTCAGCAAACTTGCTGAGGGTGCAGTATTCCATCATCTATGTCATTGAGAAAAATGTTAGAGAGCACCGGTCCCAAGACAGACCCCTGGGGGACACTGCTCGTTACCGGCCTCCACCTGGACATGGAGCCATTGATGACCACTCTGTCTGCAGCCTTTCAACCAGTTTCTTATCCATCGAGCGGTCCACTCATCAAATCCACATCCCTCCAGTTTGGAGATAAGGATGTGGTAGGGGACCATGTCAGAGGCCTTGTTCAAGTCCAGGTACATGACATCGGTCATCTTTCCCTTGTCCACCGATGCCGTCACTCCATCATAGAAGGCCACCAAATTTGTCAAGCATGACCTTCCCCTGGTGAAGCTGTGCTGGTTGTCTCAGATGACATGCCTATTCCTCATGTGATCAAGCATGTCATCCAGGATGATCTGTTCCATGATCTTCCCAGGCACAGAGGTGAGACTCACCGGCCTGTAGTTTTTGGGGTCCTCCTTGCTCTCCTTCTTGTAAATGGGAGCGACGTGACCCTTCCTCCAGTCATCTGGGACCTCACCTGACAGCCACGACTTTTCAAATATGATGGGGGGAGGCTCAGCAACCACCTCAGCCAAATCCTTCAGAACCCTGGAATGCACGCCATCCGGCCCCACGGACTTGTACACACTCAGTCTCATGAGGCAGTCTCAGACCTGCTCTGTCCTCACAGGGGGCTGCATTTACCAGGCCAGTTCCCACCTAGAGGTGTAGGGATGCAGGGCTCAGGGACGTGAGAAGTACTGGAATTCTGGCCGCCAGTGAAGACTGAGGCAAAGAACTCATTCAGTACCTCAGCCTTCTCTCCATCCGTTGAAGCCAGTTCTCCTTTTACATTTACCAAAGGAGGTACACTCACTTTGGCCTGTCTCTTCTGGCAGATGTACCTATAGAAAGTCTTCCTATTGTTTTTCATGTCCTTCGCCAAGTTCAGTTTCACCTACACCTTGGCTTTCCTGATCCCACGTCTGCAAGTCCAGACGGCATCCCTGTATTCTTCCCAGGTGACATACCCTTGTTTCCCGAGCTTGTACGCACCTTTCTTCGCCCTCAGCATGCCAAGCAGGTCCTTACCGAACTACGCAGGCTTCCTACTTCTTCTGCCCGCTTTCTTATTCAGAGGGACAGAGAGCTCTTGTGCTCTCAGAAAGGCATCCTTGAAGAGTAGCCAGCTCTTCTCAACATCTTTGTTTTTAAAGACAGCATCCCAGGGGATCTTGGCCAACACTCCATTCAACAGCTTAATGTTTGCTCTCCCAAAGTTCAGGGTCCTGAAACCACTCTTTACCAGGCTCACATCCCTCAAGATCACGAACTCAACCAGGGCGTAGTCACTGCAACCCAGGCTGCCTCCAACCTTAACATCTTTAATGATTTCCTCTTCACTGGTGAGAAGCAGGTACAGCAGTGCTTCACCTTGGGTCAGTCTGTCCAACACCTGGACCAGAAAGTTATCATCAACACATTCCAGGAGCCTTCTGGACCTCTTGCAACTCACTGTGTGGTCTTTCCAAGAGGTATCCAGATGATTGAAGTCTCCCATCAGGATGAGAGCCCCTGAGCATGAAGCCTCCCTCAACTGAAGCAAGAAACCTCATCAACAGTGTCCCCTTGATCAGGTGACCTGTAGTATACTCCTATCACCAGCTGGCCTTTGTTAGACCCATCCCTAATTCTAACCCACAGGCTCTCAACCTGATCCTGACTGTTTCTCAGAGGAAGCTCCTCACAGTCTATCCACTCTTTGACATAGAGGGCAACTCCCCCACCCTTCCTACCTAGCCTATCTCTTCTAAAGAGCTGATAGCCCTCAATGGTGGTATTCCAGTTATGGGAGTTCCCCTAGAACGCAGTATCCCCCCAGCAGTATCCCCAACACCCTGCTGCCCCAGTCCATCCCTTTGTACTTCACTGTCGCCCATCAAGTTCGGTACGAGCCCTTGAACGACCCGCTGAACTCCAGCGGCCCTGATTTTGCCCCCTTCCTCCTTCATACCTAGTTTAAAGACCTTACAATGAGTCCTGCTAGTTCCTCAGCTAAGATCCTCTTCCCGCTCAGAGACAGGCTACTTTCATTTGCAGCCATCATGCCCGGCGCTGAGTAAGTTACCCTGTGGTAAAAAAAAAAAAAAAAAAAAAAAAAAAAAAAAACAACAGAATTCCTGTGTTTGCTCCAACTTTTAAGCCATTTATTTATGAGGTGGGTTTTTTGGTACCTCCCATTATGCTGCCCTGCCACTGAAGGTATAGAAGAAAACATCACCTGCACACCCACTCCATCGACTACCCGCCTCAGTCCCCTGAAGTCTTTCTTGATAGCCCTGAGACTTTTCTCAGCAAGTTCGTCACTGCCAGCCTGGACAATCAATAAGGGGTAATATTCAGAAGGACGCATCAGACCAGGAAGTTTCCTAGAAACGTCTATGACCCGTGCCCCAGGGAGGCAGCACACCTCCCTACATGTAGGGTCAGGCCAACATATAGGGCCTTCCATTCCTCTCAGCAGGTTCCTCCCACAACAACCACCCTTCTGGCCTTCTGGGTGGAGGCAGTCTTGAAGCGTGGGGTTGACCGCTTTACTCAAGGCAACCTCACGGTTGACTCCCTCCACACCCCCACTCACCTCTCCCTCAAGTTCCAGGGCCTCTATTGCGCAGAGACATCTGGGTAGCCGAGGATGGTCAGGATGGGAGACGCCCACTTCGTTGAGCCAGTACCTCAATTGTTCAAAGGGAGAAGAGAGGACAGGAGGCTCACTGCACCACTGTCAGCCTGCCGTTTCCCCTCTCCTACCTGTTTACGAGGCAGAAGGGGGTGACATGCTCCACACAGTGCCTCAGCTATGCGCCAAGATCTCAGTGCCGATAGGGACTGGCACCACCAACCTCCTTCTCACACTCCTTTATGGTCCTCAGCCTTTCTACCTCCTCCTTTAGGTCGACCACAAGGCTGAGTAAGTCTTGTAGTTGGTCACATCTTATAAAACTATCACCACCATCACCCAGCACTGCAAAGGCCAGGCTCTGGCACTCATGATAGCCAGTGACCTGCGTACTAGCATCTTGTGTTGGGGCCTCAGTCTGAGTCTCCACACTTGTCTTAGCATCAGCTATCCTTTCAAGCATGCACAGGACCTCAGTCTGGGTCTCCATGCTCTTTTTGGCTGCAGTCTTCTTTCTGTGTGAGCGTGGGACTTCTGTCTGGGTCTCCATAATTTTTGTGGCGTTAGCCTTCCTCTGGGGTGCAGCCATTGCAAACCAGCAGGCACACTAACAGTACTTGATAGCCTTAATGAGGTGTGCCTGATCAGCCCCGCCCTGCTGCCGATAGTGCTGGTTCTACCCTCGCCCTGTTGCCGGGTCGTTAACAGGTGACCCCGTTCGTTAACAGCAGAGCAATAACAACCAACCTTGCTTGGGAGTCCCATGTAGGAATGGCTTGCTGTTTCTCCTCGATAACTCAGCCCAGGCGTTTGTCACTCACCTTTCTGTGGGCATGCAACACGTCGCTATCCTCCCGGAGGCTTTTTCAAGGCGGGGGGGGGTGGATGCAGAGCCGTTGCCCTGGCAACACTCCTGCCGCGTCGGCCGCCTTGGCGAGAACTACCCATCCGAGAACTGGCCGGCTGTTCTGCTCTCTCGGGGATCCCTGAGTGAGGGAACGGACCCCTTTGTACCTCGCGGACAGTCGCTGCGCTTCTGGATGGACCAGCTCCGAAACAGCAATCCTCAGCGATTGTTCCTCAGATTTACTTATCTACCAAGGAACAGAATCCTTTAGTTCCATTTCTCAAGGAGTTCTCTTTCAGTTTCCCCTTTCTTCACTCCAGTATTTTTAAAACAGCATCAACTTAACAAAGAGTTACAGAACTCTTAAATAAATAAGGTTGGTTTTGCTATGTGGTAACATAATTTAAGGAAATTTGAGAGAAAGCCGTAGGAATTGTTTCAAAACAAGAGCAGAAAGAAAGCAAAAAAACACTGAGTATAGTATAATGGGGTACTTTTGAAATTGCAGAAGTCTGTAAAAATGCTTCTTTGTTTATTAATTCTCAGTAATGCATCCTTGCTATTAAAAAAAACAACTAAACAAACAAACAAACAAAAATAGAAAGCAATTCTAAAATGTATGTGTTTTTTTTCCTTTAGATTTCAGTGCTTTACTTAAGTGTTGGAAACAGTAAATGTCTCGGAATCTCTTAAATACATGAAAAGAGGAAAATAGAAATGATTACAATAGAAATTATACTGATTAGTAATTATTCTTTCTACAGAGAGAAATGTAAAATAATGAAGTTAATAATATCAGTAAAATTCAATTATTTTACTTCAATTATATAGTATTAAAAGGCGTGTATGTTTTAGTGTATTTTAATATGTGCTTTTTTAAGGTTGAAAGCTATTTTTATCTTTATACCACCTCACAGCTTTCAAACAGTATTTATTTAAATCATTAGTATGATGGATCCAAAGTAGTGCAAAAGAAAGGTATGGTTATCTATTCTCAATTATTTCAACAATTCTGTCCCCCCTTCTTTATCCAATGACATTTTAGTAAAGTTGATGCAAGAAATCTGTATATTAATTGCTCTTTCATTTTAATTTCTGCTGTGGTAATTTTAAGACAAGCTGAGGTTTGCAAAGGATGCTTTGAGGTATACCAAGCTTCTGGAAAACTGATTGCAATTTATAATCCGCAGTGTGTCCTAGAAAGCCGAAGAAAATTCTGAGTCAGATTCTCAACAGATGTATTGTACACAGAACTACATCAAATGACACTATAATCTATCCAGATATTCATGTCTAAAACTGGCAATCCTTAAATGTTTAAATAACCTTAGCTTAAAATATTTTCATTATATACTCTCTTAACCCAAACAATAGGAAGAACTTCACACCTATTTTGGAAAATTACCATTTGCATGTTCACACATTCTTATTTCACTTTCATAAGTAATACAGAGATCTGCTGCCCAATAGAACCGTCTAAAGGAAAAGTAAAGTTGATACTAGGTTATCCTCTGTTCTTGCTTACTTCTTCATCAAGAATCATTCTCTTTGTTCAGCATGGTAGCTCATAATTTTTCAGTTATCTATTATGTTTAGGAAAGCCTGACCTTCACGACCCCTAGAGAAAGCCCCTATACAAACAACTGCTGTGAAAACAAAGGTATTGTCCTTTTTTTTTTTTTTTTTTTTCCCCAAGCCTAACAGCAAGTGAATTTGAAGGAATATAAGCTAGTATAACTGATTCTTCTCTCATGATACTTTTCTTTGTAAGTTTGTCTTTCTCTTAAAGCCTGAGGTAGAATTTGCTTCTCTGAAATAACTTTTAACTTACCTACTATACTGTCAGAGAAATGTTTATAAGACTATTAGATCCAGCAGAATGGTAGTCATTAAGTCATCATTAACTTTAAAGGAGACTGGAAGAGGACTTGGTTCTTTGTTTCCTTGCCTTCAAGTAACAACTGTGTATGCTAGAAAAAAAAATGTTTTCCAGTTAATGTCTACTGTCTTTATATATATATATATATATATGTGTGTGTATATATATATATATTTGTTTGTTTATTTTACAGAATATGAATTATATTCTTATTTTCACAGTAGTGAAAAGAAACAGTATGTCATACTTTGGATATTGGACTATATATAATAGTTGTAAACTAGATCACAGAGTGTTTTTCTCTCCCTTCATTTGAGCCAACATCTTTGATGTAAAACACAGTAAATAAATTTCTCTTTTGATTGGTTCCTCTTTTCATTATCATTTAATGAAAGCAAGTGGGTTCCATACAGAAGAGGATATAGAAAATTCTGTGTGAATACAGCTGACTTCATAGCCACGGAAGGGCAGCTCAGTATTTCTCAAGCTCTTGTATGGACTGCTGTATGGAAATTCTAGATCTAAACTATAAGTTATCCTTAAAACAGAAAAGTTTATAACATCCTGTAACTTTGTAAAGGCAATACAGAGAGTTATTTTTCTAGTTTATAAATTCCTATCATCAAACTGAGCTCCAGAAAACACTGGAATAAAGAAATATACTGTTATTTCTCTTTTCTTAAAAAAGGGGGAAGCAAAACTTTTAATACAAGCAAAAAGAGGTGTAATAGCAACACTCAGATATGTGAAAAGGAGGAAGGAAAGCCAGAGCCTGTGTACTGTAGGACAAAATCTTTCTGCATAGTGATAGTTCACTGAAGAAGATTAAAATTACTTGAGCAAAAGTAGCAAAGAACCAATATATGCATACATGACAGCCACTTCCCTCTCCTAATGGAAACTGCAATATTTCCAAACTGAAATAAATGTAATAGGCTACTTGCCAGGCTGCAGTTTCCTGTCCAAACTGACTGAAGTTGTGCAAATCCTTCTGTCCTGCTGTGCATGCAAAACTAATTTGTACAGTTGCTTTGATTTAATGTTGTTTTGGATTGAAGATAGGAAAAGATGGTGCTCATACTGTGCATTAATATGGATGAAAAGTTTGCTCTATTATGGTAATTCTTCATCTACAAGGAATTCTAAATAACCTATCACTACAATATAAGCATTAATGCACAGTTTTAAAAGGCTTTAAAAAGAAAAAAAAAAAAAAAAAGTGGATAAAGAAAGGTTGTGTAGATGACAAACAAAAGTTGGCGTTGCTTATTTTTCCAGCAGCCACTCCCGATTACCACAAGGCAGTATTCATATATTACATCCAAATGTAGATATCTTAAACAGTTGTTCAGCTCTACTGAATATTAACTGAATATGGCCCATAAAGTAATTCAGAGAATTTCTTTAGAAGCTTATAGTCTCAAAACTTGACTTCTTTCATTTCGTTTATATCCTCTGTGCAAATGTTCTCATTGTTTTATATATGTATGGATAAAGTACAGTGCTTTCAGTGGTGTTTTCCCTACAGTTGTTAAAACTAAAATTTCAGAAACACTCCTACAAAAAATACACGAAGTATACGTTAGGGGAAAACAATCTTCTACAGTCAAGAATTTGGAGTTATTTTCTCAAAGTATTTTAAAGGTGTTATAAAAAGCAACAGAGTAAAAAACAAAAATAAAATCACCCTGAAAATTAGAAATATGTCGACGGAGTCTTTTAATGCATTAAGTCGCAGCAGGGTGTAAGGCTACACCACTGCCTAATAGTGGTTAATCTGAATAAATAATATGTTTTTAATCATCAAATGGCATTTAATTAACCTGCAATAACCAGCTTATTAATTCTCGATTAAATCATTATTTGAAACACTTAATTTAATTGTGAATGAATATATTTTCTGCTACCTCCTATAAGGTATCTCACTACTTATGATGAATTGTAGGTTAAAGTTTGGCATTTACTCTCCCTCCTCCTGAATGAACATCAAGGATAGGTTTCAAAAGCTTCATGCTGTTCGTTAATTAAAGGAAACCAGAAGAGCAAAAGACAGGGAATTCAGAAAACAAAATAACCCAATTACACACACTCCACCAGTGCAATATGATTTATTTATACTTAATCCCACACTTAATAAATACTCAAGGCCAGATCCTTAGCAAGAGTAAACTGACATTATTGACTTCAATTAATTTACTTGCTAAGTCACTTGTTAGCTTTTTTCTTTGATGTTGGCATAAGAATCATAAGTTAAAAAATCGGAAGTTAAAAAATAATTCCTGTTCCAGGCATGTTATGGTCAGGTACAGAAAGGTGGGGATAGTATTTTATTACTATCACTCATTCGGGACTGAAAAGAACAATTTTTCTAAAAATCTGAATGAAAGTGCTGGCCTGTAACTGGGAGGCAGTGGATGAAAATATGCCACAGAGAAAAAAGAAGTGGAAATAAACACTAACATACACTTGATGCCAAAGAGTATTTTAGAAGGATCTTCTTGTCTTGAAGTGTGATAAGCCTTTGACAGATTACTCAGAAATTTTGCCTTCTGTCTATGAAAGAGAATCTTCTTAGGCATTCTCAGTGGATGAAAACATCTTCAGTGATGATCAAGAGTCTCTTGTGCCAAAACATATTCTTTGTGGAACCAGGTTCACTCCTTTTATTATGAAAGATTTTGGTAGAGACTAGCTTCTCTGTTCTAAGACTAGTCTCTGCAAATCACTCTCTTTAGATTACTTCAACTAGCCACAAGATTTCTACCACAAGACAAATGCAGAGTGGTCCAAAACTGCATTGCACTACTTTCCAAGACAATGAACAGTTTTCCTCCATGAGCTGATTAAAGTCTAGCCAGAAGAAATAAAGTTTTTCAACAACTTTGAGACTGAGAAATACTAAGTTCTGATTGTGTTCTGTAAAGTTAATAACGATACTGTGGAAATTGTACAACAGTTAAAAATTGATACAATTGTATTAAGTAGCTGTGATAATATGCCTGCATAATGGTATGTATTTCTTGCATTCACAGGACATGAACACATTGTAGACATTCATTTTCCATTTAAAGCACAATTAATTTTTGCATCCAAATTGAATTTAAATATATATGCATATCATATCAATATCAAAGTCTTTGTTTTCACAGTTTTCTCAATTTGTTTATTTTTTTTTAATTTGTTTGCTTTTTTTTAATGATAAATTCTCTCCTTCCACTTCCCACTCAAGATGCTTCCCCAAATTATTTCCCTGGCAATACACAATATTTTTCATATGAGAATAACCATTTGCATGCCCAAAAATTAGGTTCTAAATTGCAAAGTCTACTTATCTTTTACACAGAGAGGCCAAAATAAGGTTAGAAGCACAGGCAGAATTTTAATAGCTGTGGGTCAGCAAAATATGATTTAGCAGTATTCCTCCTGATTATGGATGCAAGGATAAAATCTGTCACTGACTATAAAAGACAGCAAAAGCTATGAGCTCCCCTCCCACTGCTGCCACCTACCCAATTTCACTGTATTTCCAGGGACTCTCCTTCACAGAATGTGGTGTGCCACTGCAGTATTGAGATTCATGTCAAGATACCACCATTCAACCTTTAAAATAGAAGGAAGTAGAGTGGTTGTGGATAATAGAAGTGTACCTGAATGTCAGGAGGTGCACCTTTAGCCCATCTATCTTCACCTATCTTTATTTCTGCTCTGTTACTACTGCAGGAAATATCTTTAAAAATCATCTTTTTCCTGTTACTTTCAATTGGAATCTTTTCCAAAGACTCTTGGTTTTAGGCACCAGCTACAATCACTGACTGCTAATCTCCCAGTCAGAATTACTCTGAGGTGACAGGGTTAAAGGAAATGCGGAACCTCACCAGAAGAAGCCTGTCTTTTAATTTCCATCAAGGGATACTTTGAAGCAAGTTCAGGTATTTTACTACCAGCATATCTCTGCACTAATGTAGCATTTCACGGAGTTTCTGCAATAACTATTGTCGGGTCTTCTCATAAGAGTCCTATAATAGTCGTAAATATTCCTCAGGAGAGCCAGATAGACTCTGAAAGGCATATAATAGCTATCATAAATGAATAATAAAATGTAGAAAGGACAAGCCACCATGAAAATGGCAAATGAATATGATGACGTGTATGTTGTACATAAGTTAATTGTCTGAGTTTTATATTTACAGAAAATCCCAGCTGTTTTCTGCTGTGTCAGCAATGTTTCTGGAAGAGACTGCATGCTCTGGAAGGTTAAGACTTTTTGCAGGAAGCATAAAGTAATTACAGTGTATAAAGCTTGTACCACTGTTTTTTGTGTCGTTATTATGTGTGTTGTTAAATTGTTTGCTACAGTTGTTGAAGTTAGACAGCGAGCATCATGTTCGTCTTACCAAATGGTGCAGATAAATGATACTTCTTCATAAACAGAATGCAGAATAAGCTAATATGTGGAGATTATAGCACAATATTGCACTCCAAAAATTTTTAACCATCTTTTAAAGTGACTTTGACTTAGAATACTGGCTTAGACAGACACTAGGCTCACTTAATAGCGGTCAGAATGTGATTATCTTGATTTAGTAGTAGTCCATTACTTTCTGCATACCTTCAGGAATTTCAGCCCAACATTATATGTTCTAACACACCACCCAGTTTAGAAATTGATACTGTTCTGTAAGTAGTCCCATGAAAATCAAACCCATTGCAATCGGGACAAATTTTATTTTTCATTATGCTATTATAATGAGGTCTTAATGCTCTTTTTGAGGGGATATTTTGGTTTTATAATTTTGAAAAGATAACCAAAACATGCATGAACATAAGATTGTATTCAGAATATATATACAGAAAAATAGAGAAGAAAGAACATTCAGATAACTCTTAACAAGTATCAGTAAAGTAAAAAGAATCATTTGAAGTATAGGAAGGCTATAGAGACCAAACACGACTTATTGAAGGCTACTTCTGAGATGTTTCATTTAGATTTTTCTAATGAGAATTAGTCTTCTTAAATAGACAATGTTGCAATGTTAGAAGAAATCTGAATAACACAGTTTAAACCAAAATTTCAGATATTTTGTTTTTGAAGTTAAAGGTCTTGAAATAAGAAAATATACATCATTTGCCTTTTTCTTTCTTTCTTTCTTTTTTTTTTAAATATATTTTCCTACATTTGAAAATTACTTTCTCTCAAGTATTGTATATCTTAAAAAAATGAGAGAAAGTGAAGTCAAATCTGTGTTTAATTATGTGTGTAATTTACCAGTATTTAGATATGTTTAACCTCATGCTGTGTCTCTGGCTTGTTTTATGAAATCTAGTGCACAGTTGTACAGAGGTGATTTGTGCTGGATGTGATTTTTTTTAATGGTACATTAAGCCATGGCACTGCACTGATTTCAAGTTACATGAACTTTTTTTATCCAATAAGGATTACGTTGGATGGTCATTTTGCTTTCCATTTTTCCTTTTCAAAATTCACTTTAGCTTTGACTGACACAAAAGTGAGCAGAGAAAAATAATAGTCATAAATGCCTTAAAGGAACCTGTGGACTCATAAGTACTCTCAATCAGTTCCTTTTCAAGACAAAAACTTAACTGTTTACATTAGCGGACTTTAAGATGAACAGGAATGAGTCTCTGTGGGAATATAAAGCACAAAAATCCTGCAAAAGTGAGCCTAAATTTGCATTTATATTCCTTTTAATAAAATAAAGCAACTGTCCTGCTCCTGAGATCACTATCTTCTTTCTGACATTAAAATGACTTTAGTACACAGGGTACACATTGCTTGAACTGGTTTATATTAGGTACAAGGGAGAAAAAAGTGCTGGAATGATACAAGTTATGTAGTAAAAAAGGAAATATTAAATTAGATGCCTGTAAGACATATTGTAGACGTATCTGATTTTCAAGAATAGCAAGAGTTTATCTATGTCAGAATCCTAAGGGAAAAAATATATAGAGAAAACTACAAAGTTTCTTTATATACTTCCTTATATAATTCCTTATATTTGCTATAAACTCTTCTGAACTCCTTGTTGATCATATGAAACCTTCAGATCTAGAGCAGAGAAATAAAATGCTATCTGCTTGCCCTGCATTTTTATATGCTGGTGAAATCAAGGGCTGTATAATTAGACCACTTTAACACCAATTAGTGCAATTTAGGTATCAAATCTGCAAATTCCACACCAACTGTCTAAATTATGTACTTTGATTCAATGGGAGAAAATATATAGACGGAAGAGACAATTATTATAATGTTTGACAAGAATTAAGATTTGAAACAATAATATTTGGAAATTTCAACCAACACTTACTTTTTGACTTTGTATCAGCAAGTTTTGCTCATGTTTCTATGAACAAAGTTCTTATTTTACTTTAATATTCACTGCGTATCTCCTATTGAGCTAATTTAGAGTCTGGGCGGGATGACCATAAACCAAAGTATACTTACTGGCTCTCACAGGCAGTCTTTTTCTGTAATTATAACTATTGGTATCTACCTGCAGATGAGTTTGTTGATTTTGGGAATTAGAGTTTAATAATATAAAATTACATTATTAATTATGTTCAGAAAGCACAGTAAATGAAATCTGCTATATCTATGAATGTTTCAGAAATAACTATGTGGTCTGCAGAAGACAGTTTCTGAGGAAACAGACATCCGGACATCATAGAGACACCATTCTTATGTCAGGAGGAGGTTATGATGTGAAGTACAAACTGAGTGCAAACATACTCCTCCTCAATAAGTTGTTCTGTATATTATTTCTATTTTAGAATGAGAAAGTATATTTGAGTTTTATTAATTACTTATAGTATTGTTAGAAATGTTACAGAATACAAAACAGAATAAGAATACAGAATACTTGCAAATTCGTTATTTAAAAAAAAAAAAAAGAATTTTTGTGTGCACAAAATTTATTTTGAAACGGATAAATTAGTCTATATCTAAACATATCTAGACTGGCAATATAGATATGCCTTGGAGAAAAGTACTTAAAGGAAAGTGACATAATTTGCAAATTGTATATTCATAGAATCATAGAATCATAGAATCATTTGATTGGAAGGGATCTTTAAGATCATCTAGTTCCAACTCCTATATAGGCAGGGACAGCTCCCTCAAGATCAGGTTGCTCAAAACCCCATCCAGCTTGGCCTTAAATGCTTCCAGGGAGGGGGCATTCACAGCCTCACTGGGCAACCTGTTTCAGCGTCTCACCACCCTCACAATAAAGAATTCCTTCCTGATATCTAGTCTAAATCTATTGTCTTCCAGTTTAAAACCTTTTCACCCCATCCTTTCACTACCTGCCCTTACAAAAAGTCCCTCCCCAGCTTTCCTGAAGGTCCCTTTAAGGTACTGAAAGGCCTCTATAACGTCTCCCCAGAGCCTTCTCTTCTCCAGGAGTCCCAGCTCTCTCAGCCTTTCCTCAATGGGGAGGTGCTCCAGCCTTCTGATCATCTTCGTGGCTCTTCTCTGGACCTAATCCAACAATTCCATGCCATTCTTGTACTGGGGGCTCTAGAACTGGATGCAGTAGACTAGGTGGGGTCTCACAAGAGCAGAGTAGCAGAATCACTGCTGGTCACACTTCTCTTGATGCAACCCAGGATATGGTTGGCCTCTGGGACTGCAAGCCCACACTGCCAGTTCCTGATGAATCTTTCATTAGTCAACACTCCCAAAATCTTCTCCTCAAGGTTGCTCTCAAGCCAATCTCCATCCAGCCTCTATCTGTGCTTCAGATTGCCTCAACTCAGCTGCAGGACCTTGCACTTGGCCTTGTTGAACTTCATGAGGTTGGTGTGGGTCCACCTCTCAAGCCTGTCCAGGTTACTCTGGATAGCATCTCTTCCCTCTAGGGTATCAATTGCACCACTCAGCTTGGTGTCAACTGCAAACTTGCTGAGGATGCACTCAATCCCACTGTCCATGCCACCTACAAAGATGTTAAATAGCATTGGTTGCAACACCAATCCTGAGGAATGTCACTCATCACCAGTCTCCACTTGGAAATTGAGCCACTGACCACAACTTTCTGAGTGTGACCATCCAGCCAATTTCTTATCCAGCTAGTGGTCCACCCATCAAATCTATTTTTCTCCAGTTTGGTGACCAGGATGTCGTGTGGGACAGTGACTCCCTGTATATGCTAAATGAACACATGAATTCTGAAATTCTTGATTTTTTTTCTTTTGTTTCAGTTCAATATCTATACAGTTAATTTAGGAAAACTAAAGCTTACCCAAATACACATTGAGCAAAAAAGACTTCCTAACATTTTGACAATGACATCACCCTATGTAATGTTAAATCTCTATTTGTTTATTTCCCTATAGTCAAAGGCTTTACAATTGAGGATAAAGCATTCTTCTGTGCTACATGTGCTTTAGTTGTGAAGTATGTTTACTTCCAATCTGCACTGCTGTGTTTCAAAAGGATTTGCAGTTCAGTGGTCTTAGTTCTATTAGGAAATACATTAATTCTGAAATTTTGACATAGCATGATCTGTGTAAAAGGAAAAAAAAAAACACTTGTTCTTGTTCTATGGAATAGTCTGGGAATATTGCATCTGTTAACCACAGATCCAAAATACTTCATTAAAATTGAATGGTTCGTGCTTATTCTGGGAAGAAAAAAAAAGAAAGGCTTGCCTATTAAATTAAAGAAAGAATTTATCAGACAAAGAAGTATTATATTAACAAAGTTTGTACAGGTTATGACTGTATAGCATTAGGATTCATTTTTTTCCTTCTTTCATAGTTAGGAAAAACTGAAGTAATACTAATATGTGCAAATCTAGTACCTCACAAATTGTCTATTTTTGAGTACAAGTAGTAAGGCACCATTAGTGATCAGCATTTTCTTGTGATATATCTTGCTTGGCTGTTATCCATCCTGTTGATTTTCCTTCTTAGAGGTTGTACCATTATGCATTTTACTGGAGAGTAGCTGTACTTCTCATATATTCCAAATAAGGCATATTTTCTGTGAAATGGAAGTCAAGAGTCCTTTTATTCCAACCAATATTTTGCAAGAAGTTCCACAAGTGTATGCATTATTCACATCAGAGATGTGTAGATATTTTTCAGACCAGGGCAGGGGAATATATTTCCAAAGGCTAATTTTAGACTATAAAAGCTAATTTCCCTAGGGTCTCTTGTAGTCAGTAAAAGAAGATAGTAGGGTAGTATCCTCCAGAGAACAGTTCAGAATAGGAGACTAATTAGTCTCAGAGGGGAAAACTTGCCATACTAGACAATAGTTAGTCTTGGTGAATAGTTCCCACTCTGGCCATTCACCAAGACTATTCCAATTTAACAGACGTAACCACTCCTTTTCCTCATTTATTATTGCACTGAAGCCCGTCATCTGCAAAACTCGCTAATAAATAGTTTACATAGTTATTATTGACACAGCAGTGGACTGAGATTTCATCCTGAGAGGATTCTCTCTATTATACCGTTGCAAATATCTGCTGCTAAATACATTTAGCTTTGTTCTGAGAATAGAATTTGGTAGGGCAGTTCACATGTGTTCCTCAGGGTTAGCTTTTAGTCCCACATGGTGGTCCTTTGAATTAAAGATACTGTTATTGTTTATCTATGGTTTGTTTTGCTTGGTTCTGATTGGTGCTGTTGTCAAAATTGCCTTTAATGATGCCAAGGATTTATTGTGCCCTAACAGAGCTATATTCTTTCAGCTTAAAATGTGCTGCATGCCTTAGCATCACAGTATGTTCTGGTACCTGAGAGTCAAAAGTAAATTCAGAAAGTGTTGGAGAACTGTTCAGAGCACAGTATAACAAACCAACTGCTCTCTTATTCCTTCATTCTATTGGAAGCTATCTATCGGTCAAAGAAAATTTTATCAAAACCCATTTCAGATTGTGTTTAGGTGGGAAACTCTTATTTCTTGTCCAAAGTTTAAACAAATACATATGCAGTACGATGAGAGAAGAGCTGGCAGCGATGAAGTGAACTGAATTATTTGACAGTTAAATGTATCATTAAAAATTACACTTAAGATTATTTGGAAAGGCAGTTTTCAAATTACCTGCTACAGTCCTCTTAATTCTAAATAGTAATAAATCTTCAATCAAAATATTGTGTGGCACTATGGAAAGTCAATTAGAATTTATGTTTACTAAGACAATAAGTGATCCATTTGGTGTGGGTTCTTGAAGAGCTGGCTAGTGTGTAAGTCTGACCATTGTCTGATCTCAACAGTTTAAAAGTAGCAGAAGCTACTAAAAATAAAGACAGTCTCTTGCAATATTTATTCAGCAGAGAAGTATTTATCAGGGGTCTGTTTAATTAAATTAAATAGGAAGAACAATGTGCTTTATAATCCTGAAAGGAAAGGAACTGGCCATACAGAGTTTCTCCCTTTAATAGGAACACTTATTAAGAGAAAATTGGCCCTCATTGTTTTAAAATAAGGTCTTTTTTTTTTTTTTTTTTTTTCCTATGAGTGTAGGGAACTTTCATTTACACACATTCCAACTCCTTTCTCATTTGCTCTACATCCCACTGGCAATCACAACAATCAATAAAATGGAATAATATCTTGAAATGAAAGTTTAGCAAATATTCAAACAAGACAAATACTCTGCAGGAACTAGTGGATCTCTTCTCTTTGTTATGTCCAGAGTTAAATGAGAATTATGAAGGCTGCTCCAAAAGTAATGCCTCCTTTTTTTTGTTGGCCCATGAGGTCAAATGCAATGTTGGTGGCATGGTGGGAGAGGTTGAACCTTCCCACCAATATTCCATTACATTTTACTGACATGTGGCAGATGGCAGCAGAGGAGCAGTCTGACAAAATGGTGTCTGACATGGAAGTGCATATGAAGCAAAGGTTAGATTCCTCCATATGGAAAAATTTTTACCCACTGGCATTCATCAGTGCTTGCTGAACATTTATGGAGACCAAACAGTAGATGTGAGCACAGCAAAGCAGTGGATGGTCCATTTCAGCAGTAGTGACAGTGACAATGGGTCACTTCCACTGGTGCAGATTTTTTATGAATGCAGCATTGCTGGTGAAAATGTATAGCTAACAGTGGTGACTATATTGAAAAATGGCGTTTCGTTGCTGAGAAATTTCTCTATCAAATAGCATTACTATGCTCTTTGTATCTGTTGTAGTTTCCCTGGAAATAAATATTACTTCTGGAGCTACCTATGTATAATAATGTTATTTAAATCAGTTCTACATATTTCCTTTAATTTGTGCAATGAACAAATCTATACATCAAAACACAGTTTTCAAGCCTCTGGACACAGAACTACATGTGAAGAAAATTTAAAAGCAAGTGATCTCAAATAATAATTTTCTAGATACTGCTTGAATTGTATCATGCTGAGAGCAAAAGAAAAACATATTTCAGAACAAAACTTTTATTTCAAACCTGAAATTTAAGACAGCTAAACAAGAGCAAACTTTGCTTCTATAAGGATTTAATGTGACAGTGTTATTTCTTGAACTGCTTCTGGCTGAAATACAGATAAAGGCAAAAACATTATACACAAAGCCTTACATCAAATCATATAATCTCAACTGTGTTACATGCATGGAGGTGTGTCACTACAATAATTCTCTCTTCTTTAACAAGATAGAATGCTACTGAAATATATGCACTTGCAATTTCTGTAGACAGCAACAATTCTCTGATACATATTCCAATGACATCAGCAGCACCAAGGTTTTCATTACCAAGATGTAAAGGCGTGTCACAAGAGCCCAATGTCTTTCATTCTGAAGAATAATCTGAATTGAATTTCAGTGAATAAGAATAGGCAATTCAGAATAAGAAGAAAAATAACAAATGTTTATACATCATTATTTCTTTAAGTTTCAGAGTGTTGAATGCTTTGCTTTTTGTTTGTTAAAAAAAGCTTAAAGAAATTCATAGACTGAAAATCTCGAAGTCTTGTCACAGCAATTGCTTATGAAATCCAAAATATGTTTAAACTTGCAAGAAATCCTCTGTTTGTTTTTTTTGTTTTGTTTTTTGTTTTTTGTGTGTGTGTTACTTTCCAGTACTACTTTCACAGAATGGGTAAAAGTACAGAACTTACCTAGTAAAATCAAAAACAAAACCAAAAAGACTTTAAAACCATGTTTTCATAGGTAAATTTGAAGTGCAAGAAGTACATTTTGCTTTTCTAGAAAATATCTGTCCCTTTAATTACAGCTTATCTCACTTTTGTCTTGTATATTTTTAAATGTATGAAAAGTGATCTACTTTGACTTTGGAAATCCAAAGACTTGGGTTTTTGTTTTTTTGTTAGTTGTTGTTGTTGGGACTTTTTTTTTTTTTTTTTTTTTCTGGATCTTCACAGTGGCTTGATCACTAATCTTAATAAAATCCCTTGGAACTCAATGCAGCAAAGCACAGAAACTTTTTTTTTTTTTTTTTACTTGAATCGGACAAAACATTTAGCAACCAGACGAGTATTTTGCATTCTGTTGGTCTGTGTCTCCCATCTGTGTTAAGGAAATGAGAATGTTTATACATTCCTTTCTTCCCTCACAGATGTTGCAAAATTTAATCAGTTTGAAGAGAGATGGGGTTTTAATTGCATTGCAAAGAATTGAGTGGCCAAGATGCACGAGAAGAGATGAAATCTGACCAGCAGCAAGACTTACAAAAAATAGGTGGAGTTGAGGTACTCAAAGTACAACTCTCAAGCATTAGGGTGTTACTCGCGAGCTTCCATTTTAATTATTTTTTATCCATGCAGTGAAAATTTGTCCTTTTCTGTTGGGTATTTGTTTTGAAACTTATTTAAGAAAAAAATGAAGTAACTAAATATCAGAATTTCCCCCAAATTTTTTTTTTTTTTGTCTGAAAAATTCCAGATTTAAGAAATATAATGTCAGCATTCACAAGCAAGGGAGATAAAAAGATGAGATATGCCTACTTTCACCATGAAAAGTTTCCAATATACAAATATATCATCTTTTGCTTATTTCTCAGGAATTCTAAAAAGTTAAACTATGAAAAATTAAAGGAAAACAAAACAAAACAAAAGCAAACAACAAAAACTGCTCTTTCTGCTACCAACCCCACATTGTAAAATCCAACAAACAAACATCAAATGAAAGAAGGTACCTGTAAGAGTTGCTTGGGACTGACTTGGAGGTGTTTTGTGACATTTTTTTAAATGCTAAACCTTCTGTACATATGTGTACATAACACTGATACCCTCAGGGAACTCAGCTGTTGGGATAGTTCATAATAATCTATTTTGGATACTCACGGAAGCATGCGTCAGTCTTCCTGCTTCCATCTTGCAAGACTTTGCCAAGAGTGGGCACGGGTGTCCTTGCAGATGTGACATCCCAGACCTGACCTTTCAGAAGAACAACAGAATGAAATGTTTGGAACAAATGACAGGAAATATTAAGTTTCTTCTCTACAATGCAATTAAAATCTCATTTTTCTTCAGAATGAAAAACACCATTGTTTATGACATATATGTTGATCTTGTTCACAATGCATAAAATAAAGCTGGACTCCTGACACAAATTATCTGTGATTTTTAATTGAGATATTAATGAAACATGTTTAATAGAAGTCAGGATATAGGAAAATAGGTTGCCATAAGTCTTTGTAGATGATGAAGTTCACAGTAAAAGATTACACAGTTCTTGCTACAGAAACTGAAAGATATGTAGATGCGCAGTGGTCTTAACAGTTTGCTCTTAAGGAAATTATGAAAGTCTTTTAATGTTATCACATTTTAGGTAAGAAAACTACATTGTCTTTCCATTAACAAGATTTTGTGTTGTGTGAATTTTGGTGAAATTTCCTGCATGTATTTCTGTGGCAAGATCACCCTTCTGTTAAATTCTAACCTGCTTTTTAAGATAAGCAGAGAGTAGACCAAAAAATGAAGATGTATTCTTGTATTACTAATGTAAGGACCAGGATATTAGATGGTACACTTAGGATAAACTTTGCTTCGTGAATGGCAGTTAGCTCACT
Organism: Chrysolophus pictus; assembly: GCA_037305975.1. Lineage (NCBI taxonomy): Eukaryota > Metazoa > Chordata > Aves > Galliformes > Phasianidae > Chrysolophus > Chrysolophus pictus. The sequence continues at coordinate 33,590,043 of CM074576.1, read as the reverse complement.
CCACTGTTTTTATTAGCCTGGGTGTCCCAGACCGACCATACGGTATTTTGTACTTTAACTGGTGCTGAGTTTTGCCAGCACACTCAGCTCTCTCAAACACACTGGGAGGACTGGTGCTATGAACAACTATCCATCAAAAAGATAAGCAAAAAGTTCATCTGAAGTCAAGAACAGCCTCCCTGAGTAGTGCATGTCATGCAGCTGTGTGTGCACATACAGCTGTTTGTGCTGCATTGACTTGAAGAGGCCTCCCTGTCTCCCAATACTTTGTGCTTGCTTTCTATTCTCTCTACATGCCCCAGAGCCCAGTTAGCTCTGGGCTGCACAGATGACTACCCAAGTCATAACATGGGGTACAGTTTTTCAGAAACAGACTATTCAGCTCCTTTCCATGGGCTGCAGCTCTGGCCTGGCATTGCTCTTGTGGGGGCTCTATGGGTTGTGCCTCCTTCAGGCCACTGCTGCACCATGGGCTCCTCCATGGCTGCTCTGGGTGGTGTCATGGGCTGCAGGGGGACAGCCTGTTCCACCACAGCCCTCTCCTGGGCTGCAGGGAACTGCTGCACACTGGGAGCACCTTTTCCTTCCTTTTGCACTGACCACGGTGTCTGCAGGGCTGTCTTTCTCTTCTCTTTCCCTGGAGGAGTTGCTGACTCCCTGAAGAGAAATATTGAGAGACCATAGTCAAACTCCAGGTGTGTGAAGATTAACAAGAGCAAGTGCCAGATTCTGCATCTGAGATGGGACAGCCCTGATCATATGTACAGACTGAGGGACAAGAGGCTGGAGAGCAGTCCTGAAGAAAGAGATCTGAGTTTCTGGTTGTTGGCAAGTTGAATCTGAGTCAGCAGTGTGCCCTGGCAGTCAAAAGGACCAACCATACCCTGGGGTGTATTAGGTCCAGCACTGCTGCCAGGTGAGGGATTGTCCCACTCTACTCTGTGTTGGTGCACTTTGCGCAGGTTTGGGTGCCACAATGTAAGGACATCAAACTGCTAGAGAACATCCAAATGAGGTCTACAATGATGGTGAGAGGTCTGAAAGACAAAAGATATGAGGAGCAGATGAGTCGTTTGTTCAGTTCTGAGGAGACTGAGGGAAAGCCACATAGTGGCCTATAGGTTCCTCAAGAGCAGGGTGGAGGGGCATGCTTTATGAAATAAGAAAAAATGAGATGGAGTATGAAAACCGAAGAACGCTTGATGCCATTCTGTATATAGATGCAGAAAATTAACTTTTGTTATGATTTCTAATTTAAAGTGCAAATTTAATATAATTAGATTTTTTTTTTCATTAAAATGGAGCTCTATCAGAAAACACCTCTTTATTTTACCTGACATGGTCCTTCTTGATTTTGAAGAATTTCTACCAAGTCAAAGACAGAATTCCGTGAGGAAAATCTGACGGAATTCTTGAACTGCTGTTAATGATTGAGAATCCACGGCACTAAGGAGGATAGCAATTTAGATATTATGTTTTTTTCACCCAGGAGTGAAATCTCCTTATGCATGGTGCCAGGATAATTTGTTGTAGCACAGTTTTCAGACTCTGATTCCAACAGCTGAGCTCTAAAACTTCTAAATAGAGTTGATTTTGACTTCTTAGTTGAGATTTCGACTTTTTAGTCTCTAGGCTTAGCAGCCTAAAGAACTCTTTATCAAGTCTGGGCTCTTGGTCTTTCAAGGTTTCTTGACAAGAAAATATTGAAAAGGACAGTTGTGACAATTTCACATGGCTAGAAGCAACAGTCAACCTGATAAGAATGTTAATACCACACTAGTATCTGCTGGAGATCAGTGGTGTGTGATTATGGACAGCTCCACTGGGCAGATTTTCCTTTTGCCAAAGACTCTATTATGTTCCAACATTTAAGCCAACTTGTTCCCTAGCCTCTTGATCCCCTCGAGAGTGTGATTTTTGCTTCACTTTTGCACATGCCAGTGTATCTATTTTACTTAATAAGAGTAGAATGTTATTGAGGAAAATGCCTTTATTTTTTCCTTCAGAATTTCTGTTCATGGGAAATTTAGTAAATTTAGTTTCTGCATGATTTGGTTCAAAACCAAATATAGAAATATCATTATGTAGGGTTTATTACACAAAATAGAGTATCTGAATTTTTGCCAGTTCCTGAGCCAACTATTCCCATCTGCGCTGAAGCAGGCATGCTGCAGAAGTAGATTCTAAGGACAAAAGAGTGTGGCTATTGTTCAGGTGGATCAACTGATACAGAAAATTAAATAATAATAATAACAATAATAATAATAATAATAAAGTATTTCAAAACAGACTTTGAGACAGATTCTTTCTATATTCTTCTTATTGCAAATGATTTTAAGAGATTCTTGATTGAAAGCTATCTCTGGAAATAGCAAAAAAGCAAGACAGCCATCTGGTCTTTCCAGGGCTCCAGCGGTTAGACTTTGTTAACCCTGATCTATGTGGCTTTTTTATTTAACTTTCTGATGTTGGTGGAAAGTGCTTACACATGAATATCAAGCCATTTTGTATAAATCTGTACTAATACCGTTAAAACCACACAGCACTCAGAATCCAGGATTAAGGCTTTAAACCAGATGAAATGTATATTGAGATTCCCAACAAGTTTTCTTTCTTTTTATAATGCAAATGTGTTAATGCTCTGACCTCAAAACAAAAAAAGACAAAGCACAGATAGCTATCAAAAATTTAGCAAGCACTGTTCATCTAGCCCAGGCTCTGTGAAAAACAGGACTCTCCCCTTTCTAAATAGCAACGGAGAGAGTTATCAAACACTTATGTCTCAGTAATTTTTTTTCCCATTCTAATCACAGTTTGAGGTCAAAGTGCTGCAATCTCTCAGCTTTTTGTTTGTTAAAAAAAAAAAAAAAGTAAACCTGTAATTCCATAATGTACAGTATTTTTGAAATCTATAACTTCTTAAAAGAAGATATGTTAAGAATTTAAAAGTAAGTATTGAAAGATTCTGAGACACTTCTCTGGCTTGCAGTTTATAATAAATAAATAATAAATAATAAATAATAAATAGTTGGACAGTATTTTCTATTTTTTTTCTGATTTTTAGAAGATATGCATCTGCATATCTTTCTCAAATACTTTTGCTTTATTTCATTAATGTATTACTCCAAATGAAGAAACGTATGACATACTTAAAATTATAACTAGAGTGCTACTCCCAGTTCTATGTTTATCCCAATAAAGCACAGATAAATATATATTACACATTCCGAGTGCTTAGAAGGAACTGGTCTTCAAACAAAGAACAATATCAGTTTTGTTACACTATCTTTGATATTCTCTGCTGTTTTCAATACCACAATTTCTAGGCTTCCTGAGAAAAACTGCAATAAATAATATAATCCTTTTAGTATAACATAATATATAACGCCTAGTGCTGTATATATTCTCAAGTGAAATAAATAACATGCATTTGGGTGTTACCAGGAAAGAATGAAGATAATAGGGAAGCTGTACTAGGTACTCGTTGACTCTACTTCTTTAGGACAAAGTAGCATGCAAGTGATTTATCAACAGTACCATAATATAAATATTCAGTATCACATTCTTTCCTCTTTTAAGGGTTTTCCAAGTGGTTGATCAAGTCAAACATAAATCCTGTATTTTTGGTATATGTATACAGTTTCTTCCATTTATTATACCCTATCCGCAGGCTGATACGAAGCAAAGTACTGCATGGGTCTGTCCTTCAGCCTTGCTTTTAATTTTTTTTATCCATGGTCTGCAGGTGGTGAAAGAGTTTGCAATTGCCACTAAATTGTGTGGTCCAGTCATTATGCTAAAGAGCTGTAACTCTGAGTACAGAAGAACTAGTTTCAGGCTGGAGTCCCATCGACCCATTGGCCAACCTTGTGAAATTCAACAAGGACAAATGCAGAGTCCTGCACCTGGGAAGAAAGAACTCTTTGTAGGCAGAGCAACAACTTGTCGGAGAACAGCTCTGCCAGAAAGGATTCAGGACCCTAGTGAACAGTGATCTCAGTGTTGTATATCAGCAGTGTTTAGTGGCAGCAAGGATCATCAACATCAGCATAAGCTATATAAGCAGGAACATGTCTCGTAGGTCTAGGGAGATGATAATTCCTTGCTATTTGCTCCTCACTAGCCCACATCTTGAATATAGCATCCAGTTTTCCCCTCTGTACATGCACACACACATACTCATTCCAAGTAAAACATCAACCAACTCGAATAATTTCATCTTCTTCATCAGGAAGGTCAAAACAAGTTCTTCACAGTGGTGCATGGTGGGAGGACAAAGAGACAACAGACATGAATTGAATAAAATGCATAAATTGAATATGTTGTACTGGATATAAGGAGAAACCTTTTAACTATGAGAACAGTTAACAGTAGAATGTGCTTCCCATAGAGGTTGTGCTGTCTCTGTCCTTGGAGGATTTAAGATTCAACAGGGTAAAGACTTGAGCAGCTTGGTCTGATCTCAAAGCTGAAGCTAGTTTGACACTGGACTAGAGATTGTTTGAAGTACCTTCCAGATACGATTCTTATGATTATTTTTAATATATATATATAACTGTTATATATAACAGCCAGATCAACTGTCCACTTCATCTAATATACTGTTTCTGACAAGAATTAGCAATGGCTGCCTACATGGATGTGTGAGAACATGGGAGGTTGTGACGCAGTCTACTCTAAATCATTTCCCCATTCTTCTGCAGTATGAAAGGATTCAGGAAGGCTTCAAACTAAAGAAAGGACAGAATATGAGGGCATAGTTTTTTCCCTACATATCCACCACAAGTCATTTACTAAGAAGAGGTACTAGACTAAACAGACGTTCAGTCTGACCTTCTATAGAATTTCACACAGAGAGAATATGGTTTTGTAGGTAGAAATTAATTTAGGGTGCCACCAAAGCAGTCAAAAGTTAATTAAGGCAATATCTGAAAATCATTCATTCATCTCCTACACAGAAAAAAAATATGCTTTTCTTTGAAAAAATGGATTCAATGATTGGTGCTGGCAAAATCAAGTTTAGGAAAAAAAAAAAAAAGAAAGAAAGAAAGAAAACACAGGAAATAATAAATTAATGCTGATAAATTTGATAGCCAGGTTTTGCCATTCAGCCAGATGCTGAATCATAAAGATCTGGCCAATTTTTCCATTGTAGTCATTCCAGGGAAAGGAGAAAATAAGTTACCAAAATATAACATGCTGTATAATTTTGTGAATAACACTTCAAGCTGCCAGTCTTGTTGCCAAAAAAACTGTGCAACAATATTAAGCAATAGGAGCATGGATTCATTTCAAGCCCAGGTGCTGGGCAATTTGAAACATATACGAGACTTGAAGGGAAACAAGCAATCATGCAGGGAGTCTTACTTGCCTTATCCCTAACCCTAACCAGAATCTTAATCCTAAATCTAAACATAAAACTAACTTTAAGCCTACCATAAGCCTAACGCTAACCCTAATCCTAAACCTAACCTTAATCCTAAACCATAACATACCCCAAACCTAACCCTACACCAACCCTAACGCTAATGCTAACCCTAAACATAGGCTTAACCCTAAACAAAATCCTAACCCTAACCCTAAACCAAACTTTAACCCCAAACCACACCCTTCACTAACCCAAATCCTAACCCAAACCCTACCATAAACCTAACCCAAACCCTAACCCTAACCTGAACTCTGCCATAACCCTAACCATAACCCTAAACCTAACCATAACCCTAAACCAAACACTTCACTAACCCAAACCTAACCCTAATCCTAACCCTAAACCTAAAAATAACACTAACCCTAACACTAACTCAAAACCTATTCCTAACTCTACAATAACCATAAAACTAATAGTAACCCTAGCCTGAACCAGAAGCCTATCCAAACCCTAACCCTATAAAGATCCCTAAAATCAACCCTCACAACACCTCAACCGCTAACTCTAAACCTAACACAAAGTCTAACTGTAATCTTAACCCAAACACTAACCTTAACACTAAAACTACAAAACCCAAACCCTAACAATAACACTAACCCTAACTCTAACTCTGTGCAAATCCAAACACAACCATAACCCTAACCCTTACCCTAACCGTAACCCTAATGCCAGCCCTAACCCTAGCCTTAACCCTAACATTACACAACCCTAACCCTAAACCTAACTCTAACCCTCACCCTAGCCCTAACCCTAAACCCAACCCTAACACCAACTCTAACCCTAACCCTAAGCCAAACCCAAACCCTAACCCTAACACCGTGCAACCTGAACACCAATCTCAACCCTAACCCTAACCCAAACCCTAACCCTATCACTATGCAACCCAAATGCCAATCTCAGTACTAACCCTAACCCTAACCTTAACCCTAATCCTAACCCTAACCCTACCCTCACCCTAACCTTTACCCTAACCCTCACCTTAAGACAATCTCTAACCCTATCCCTAATCCTAAAGCTAATTTTAAGCTTACTCTAACCCTAAACCTACTCTAATTCGTACCCCAAATTCAAACCCTAAACCTAACTCCAACCTTAACCCTACTCAAACCCTAATCCGAACTCCAACCCTAACCCTAACACTAACCCTAACCCTTCCATCTACTTGAAGGGCCATAAGGATGATTCCAGGAACTACAGGCCTATAAGTCTGACCTCAGTACCAGGAAAAGTTATAGCGGGAATCATCTTGGGTGAGTTTACATGGTACATGTGTGGCATCCAGGATAACCGTCCCAGTCAGCACGGATTCATGAAAGGCAGTTCATACTTGACCAGCATCATCACGACTGGTGTGGATGAGCTGGGAACTGCTGTTGAGACTCTGGGAGAAAAAGAGAGTCTATGTCCTCTGGAAGAAGGGACAGGCTACTTGGGGAGATTACAAGGAAGTAGCTAAGGTATGCAGGGAGGAAGTTAGGAGGTCAAAAGCCCAACTTGAACTCAGATTGGCCACTGCAGTTAAAGACAATAAAAAATCCTTTTATAAATATATCAACGGCAAAAAAAGAACCAAGGATAATTGTCATCCTATACTCGATGCAGCAGGGAATGTGGCCACTGAGGACAAGGAGAAGGCTGAGGTCCTCAATGCCTTCTTTACATCTGCCTTTAATAGCCAGACCAGTTATCCTCTGGGCATTTTACTCCCTGATCTGGAAGTCTGGGATGCTCAGAACATACCCCCAGTGATTCAGGTGGAGATAGTCAGGGAGCTCCTCCTCCATCTGGACTGTCACAAATCCATGGGACCGGATGGGCTACACCCTCAGGTGCTGAGGGAGCTGGCGGGGGTGACTGCCGAGCCGCTCACAGCCATCTATCAGCGCTCCTGGTTAACTGGAGAGGTCCCAGAGGATTGGAGGCTTGCTGATGTGGCTCCCATCTTCAAGAAGGGTCGTAAGGAAGGTACGGGGAACTATAGGCCTGTTAGCCTGACCTCGGTACCGGGGAAAGCAATGGAGCAAATGATCTTGGGTAAGATTGCACGGCACGTGCGTGGTGTCCAGGGGATCAGGCCCAGCCAGCACGGGTTCATGAAAGGCAGGTTGTGCTTGACCAGCCTCATCTCCTTCTATGACTGGGTGACCAGACTGGTAGACGAGGGAAGGGCTGTTGATGTAGTCTACCTAGACTTCAGCAAAGCCTTTGACACGGTCTCTCACAGGCTTCTTCTGGGGAAACTGGCTGCCTGTGGTCTGGACAGGTATACACTCCTTTGGGTAAGAAACTGGCTAGCAGGCTGTGCCCAGCAGTAGTAGTTAATGGAGTTAAGTCCAGCTGGTGATCCATTTCAAGTGGTGTCCCCCAGGGATTGGTATGGGCGCCCATCTTGTTTAATATCTTTATTGATGATCTAAATGAGGGAATTGAATGTACCCTCAGTAAGTTTGCAGATGACAACAAATTGGGAGGCAGTGTGGATCTGCCAAGCAGGGAGGCCCTTCAGAGGGATTCTAGATAAGCTGGATCGCTGGGCTATGAATGGGATCAGGTTCAACAAGGCCAAGTGCTGGGTCCTGCACTTTGGCCACAATAACCCCATGCAGTGCTGTAGGCTTAGGGCTGAGTTGCTGGATGACTGTGAAGAGGAAAGGGATCTGAAGGTGTTGGTCAACGCTTGGCTGAACATGAGCCAACAGTGTGCCCACGTGGCCATGAAGGCCAATGTCATCCTGTCTTGGACATCCTTTCCAACCATGTAATTCTATGATTCTATGAGTCTATGATTCTATCAGTCCATGAACTATGTTCATGGTATATGTGCATGCAAATTTCCAAGAAGAGAGAACAATTCTACCTCTTTGTTTCTTTACAGGATACCGTCCATGTAAGAAATAGAACACTATAAAAAACAAGCTGATTTGGAGATCTCAGCACTTACAGCTGTACAGTATGTATCACAGAATCATAGAATATTCTGAGTTTGAAGGAATCTTGCCAAAGGACACTGAGAGGATAAATACAACCCTCCTCATAAATAAATGGCTTAGAGGTTGGTGCGGGCATAAGAATTTTGAGTTTTTTTGACCATGGAGCAATTTACTTGGCACCTGGCATGACAGCTGCAGATGGAACTCACCTGTCTGCAAGGGGTAAAAGGATCCTAACCCAGGAACTTGCAGGACTCATTGAAAGGTAAGGAGGAAGGGGACAAAATGAGGGCCGCTGGGGTTGAGCGGGTCATTCGAGGCTCAAAACAGAGCTTGATGGGTGATGAGGGTGGAGTTCAAAGGGATGGAGAATGGCAGGGGGATGCTGCTTCCCTAAAGTGTCTGTACACTAATGCATGCAGTATGGGAAGTAAACAGGAGTTGGAGATCTGTGTGCGGTCGCACGGCCACGATCTCATTGCAATCACGGAGATGTAGTGGGACAGCTCGCATGACTGGAATGTTGTCATGGAGGGATATGTGCTTTTTAGGAAAGATCAGCTGGCGAGGCAGGGTGGTGGAGTTGCTCCTTGTGTGAGAGAGCAGCTAGAGTGTATTGAACTCTACCTGGGGGACAGTGGTGTAGCAGTGGAGAGCTTGTGGGTGAGAATGAAGGGGCGGGCTGGTATGGCTGACACTGTTGTGGGGGTATACTACAGGCCCCCTGATCAGGAGGAGGAGGTTGATGAGGCCTTCCATAAGCAACTGGAAGTAGCGTCAGAATCTAAACCTAACCCTAACTCTGACCCTAACTCTAATCCTAAGCAAACGCCAACGCAATTGAGAGCAACCCTCTCAGTGAAGAACCTTATCCTGCTGTCTAACTTGACAATCCACTGACACAGCTCCATGCCATTTCCTTGGGTCCTGTTGCTGTCACTAGGTAACAGAGATCATTGTTCAGCCCTCTTCTCTCTTTTAGAGGAATCTGTAGGCAGCCACAAGGCCTTCCCTCAATCTTCTATTCTCTGGTCTGAGAAAACCAAGAGACCTCAGACACTCCTCATATGTCTTGCCCTCTAGATTTCTCACCATATTCACTTTGGCTACACTTGAATAGTTTTATGTCCTTATATTGTGGCACTTGAACTTTCACCTAGTGCTCAAGGTGGGACTGCACTAACACAGAGCAGAGAGGGAGAATCCCTTCCTGTGCCTGGTGGCAGTGCTGGGTTTCACACAGATCACAGAATCACAGAATGGCCAGGGTTGGAAGGAACCTCAAGGATCATGAATCTCCAACGTAGGCCACATGGAGGGCCACCAACCTCCTCATTTAATACTAGACGAGGCTGCCCAGGGCCCCATCCAATCTGGCCTTGAAGGGCATCCACAACGTCTCTGGGCAGCCTGTTCTAGCACCTCATCACTCTCTCGATAATGAATTTCCCCCTGACGTCCAACCTAAATCTCCCCTCCCTCAACTTAAAACCATTTCCCCTCGTCCTGCAGTTATCTACCCTTTCAAAGAGTTGATTCCCCTCCTGTTTGTAGGCTCTCTTTAGGTACTGAAAGGCTGCAGTGAGGTCACCCCGCAGCCTTCTTTTCTCCAGGCTGAACGAGCCCAGCTCCCTCAGCCTGTTCTTTGTAGGGGAGGTGCTCAAGTCCCCTGATCATCTTTGTGGCCCTCCTCTGGACTCCTTCCAACAGCTCCCTGTCTTTTTTGTACTGGGGGCTCCACACTTGGATGCAGTACTCCAGATGGGGCCTCACAAGAGCAGAGTAGAGGGGAACAATCACCTCCCTGTCCCTGCTGGCCACCCCTCTTTTGATAGAGCCCAAAGTTTGATGCACTCCAGGGAACAGTTGGCCCTTTGGGCTTCCAGGGCACACGCTGACTCAGATTCAATGTGTCAGAAACAAGAATACCCAGATTTCTTTCCATGTTGCTACTCCTCAGCCTCTTGTCCCCCAGTCTGTACGAGTGTCTAGGGTTGCCGTATCCCAAGTGTAGAATCCAGCACTTGCTCTTGTTAAACTTCTTGTGGTTGATAATTACCCATCCAGTTCTCTAGTCTGTCCAAATTTCTTTCCAAGGGCTCTTTGCTCTTGAGGGAGTCAGTAGCTCCTCACAGCTTAGTACTATCTGCAAACTTAGTCCTTGAATACAGATCACTTGTAAAAACACTGAAGGGAACAACTCCAAAACAGAGCCCTTCCCAAAATGAAATTGCAAAGGAAAGTTAGACAGCAGATAGCCTCTGGTTCAAGCATTGTTCATATACTATTATGAAGTGACAGAATTAAAAATAAAACCCTTCACTTTCAGAAAGAACTAACAAATAGTAAAGAATTCATGCAAATATGGCTTTCCAACACACACACAAAAAAATTATCTATTGTGAGATTTTTGAATAGGTCCTACAAATCACTTTCAAAATAACTAAGTACAAGTAGGTGGTATGATTCTGTAGCAAAGCTAAGCTTAATTTTCAGTATTAAATGGGATGTTCATGCAGAATGTGATCTATTTCACGTACATTCAGTTGTCTGAAAGTAATTCGTCTGGTTATTTGGATCCCTTCATATCCATTAAAAAAAAAAAAAAAAAAAAGAAAAAAAATCACTCGAGATGAATCACTATTCATGGATGCTTGTTTCTTTCTCTTGACTGTAAAGTGGAGCTAAAATAATGAGCTAATATTCAGACACTTTATCTGAAGTTTCAGAGGTATTTAGTTGTCAATTTGTTGATTTAAACAGTTTCACAATCCAGTAGCTTCGAAGTTTCTGTAAACGAGACAAGTAATGAGTACAATAGTACAATATAGTTTGGAGCAGAAACAATGTGTGTCTGTGGAGTTACAAATATTTTAAGGCAATATTGTTAGTAAATAAATAATTTTACTCTAACTTTTAAATATACACATTAGGTGAGATAAATCCATTCATATTACTTCATTTCAGCGAAGCTGAAAAATGTTGCACTTATTTGCTTCAGAATTGTAATTCAATTATCTATTCAAAATGTGTTTTCTATTGTTATGTGCAAATTACTATGTAGTAGGTAATGAGAATGCTTGAACAATCTCAGTCAGCATATCTGTGCCAGAAGCAGATACTGATCTATGAGTTGCTCTTGCACTGTGCAGTCAGAGTGGTGTTACTAGCTAGTCTATCCACAAGGCACAGCTCATATCACACTGACAGAATTGTCCAGAATGGAGGTTTCTGTATCCTGCATCCTGTACATAAAGAGACAACAGAAATAGAGCAGAATGAATTAGTACATAATGTGTACCAATACGGTGGTTTAAAAACAGAAAACAAGTGTGTTTGTAAGAGGAGAATAATGTTCTTATTAGACCAACTGGAATAAAACTGGTAGAAAATGGGCAAGCTTTTGGTCATATAGGTACTCTGCTTGAGTTCTCAGTTTCTCCTGCTATTTTAGAAAAGCTATAAAAAAACTGAATACAGGTTTTACAACAGAAAACATAAGGAAAATGTAAATACACAGCACTGCTACCCTTATTATTTAATATGATTTTTTACATATATGCAGTATACATTCATTACTGTTACTAACATAGCTTCAGAGAAAAAAAAGAGTTTTAATGCTGTACAAACTTACATCTACAATGAGAATAGTATCTTATGACTTAAAAACATTCATCTTTTGTAGATAAAAACACACACCTAGCTCAAGGAAAGAAAGCTGTGACATTAATATCATTGCTCAAACTAGACATTAGTCAGTGATTAACCACAGATTAATGAAAACCTCAACCTATTACTTGTTTCTAATTCATGAAGGGAAAAACAAAGAAACAAACAAACAAAAAGACTTGATAACAAATTATCTGACCATTTTCTCAGGACGATCCTTGGTCGTGAATCATAATGTGCTGATAGCAGGAGGGCTGCAGGGCTCCTCTATAAGGCAAGGCTGGCGCTATCTGGTGCCGTAGACAGCCAGTTCTATCTGTTTCCAATGGCCTCACTGCAAGGTGATGGGCAGTGCCTTAGGAAAACCATGTTTAAGAAATAGAAAAATACTGTGCAGCTATATGAATGAGAAAAACGAGCTCGGTAAAGAGCAGATCCCCCAGGGGTCTGTCTTGAGACCAGTGCTCTTTAACATCTTTATCAATGACATCAATTACAGAATCGAGTGCACTCTCAGCAAGTTTGCTGACGACACCAAGCTGAGTGGTGCGGTCAACACAGTGGAAGGAAGGGATGCGATTCAGGGGGGACCTCAACAGGCTAGAAAGGTGGGCCAGGGTGAACCTAATGAGATTCAACACAGCAAAGCGCAAGCTTTTGCATTTGGGCCGGAGGAATCCCAGGCATCCATACAGACTGGAAGGAGTGGTCCTTGAGAGCAGCCCTGTGGGGAAAGACCTAGAGGTTTTCATAGATGAAAAACCTTACATGAACCAGCAATGTGCCCTTGTAGCTCGGAAGGCAAATGGTATCCTGGGCTCCATCAGAAGAGGGGTGGCCAGCAGGGACAGGGAGGTAATTGTCCTTCTCTACTCTGCTCTTGTGAGGCCCCATCTGGAGTACTGCGTCCAAGTGTAGAGCCCCCAGTACAAGAAAGACAGAGAGCTGTTGGAGAGGGTCCAGAGGAGGGCCACGAAGATGATCAGGGGGCTGCAGCACCTCCCCTACAAAGAACAGGCTGAGGGAGCTGGGCTTGTTCAGCCTGGAGAAAAGAAGGCTGTGGAGTGACCTCATTTCAGCCTTTCAGTACCTAAAGGGAGCCTACAAACAGGAGGGCAGTCAACTCTTTGAAAGAGTTGATAACAACAGGGGGAAATTCTTTACAGAGAGAGTGGTGAGGTGCTGGAGCAGGCTGCCCAGAGAGGTTGTAGATGCCCTGTCCTTGGAAGTGTTCAAGGCCAGATTAGTTGGGGCCCTGGGCAACCTGGTCTAGTATTAAATGTGGAGGTTGATGGCCCTGCCTGTGGCAGGGGGGTTGGAGATTCATGATCCTTGAGGTCCCTTCCAACCCTAGCCATTCTGTGATTCTGTGATTCTGTGGCACTGTGCCAGGCCAGCACAATCATTCACAACAGATGAAGGCAATGATGAAAGCTGCATGCAACTTTCTAGATCATATATATATGAGGGCTGCTCTGAAAGTAATGCCTTTTATTTTATCATATTGTCTCACAAGGCCAGAGACAGATGTTGGAGAAATGGCAGTAGAAGTTGAATCTTCCTGCCATAAAATTTTGTTGGTGTGCAACAGATGGAAGCAAAGAGGCATTCTGACAAAATGGTATCTGATTTGGAAGTTTTTATGAAATAAAGGTGTTGAATTCCTCATGTGGAAAAGATTGCACTCATTGACATGCATCAATGCTTGTTGCAAAACATTTCTGGAGACCAGACAGTAGATGTGAGATAGTGGATGGTGTGTTTCAGTGTGTTTCAGGGGTAACAGTGACATGAAAGACAGGTCATATTCCAGATAGCTATGCACAATCGTCACACCACAAAATGATTAGCACCTCAGTCAGCTCATCTGTGCGAATTGGTGGATTACAACCTGGGAACTGTGCACAGAGCTGAATATTGGCTTCAATGTGTTGGAAATAATGGTGGCAACATTGGAACACCAAAAAGCTTGTGCTAGGTTTATCCAACAAATGTTGACACAGAAACAGAAAGAACACCATCTCCAAATTTTTCAGGACCTATTGAACTAACATGAGGCTGAAGCAGACAGCATCCTGGATTGCATCATTATAGGTGGTGAGATGTAACATCACCAGTACGAGCTGGAATCAAAACAGCAGTCAATTGAGTGGTAACGTGAATTCCTCATTGAAGAAAAAAATCAAGACAGTCCTCAGTGGGTAAAGTGATGTTCATTGTCTTTTGGGATAGGAAGGGGTGATCCCTGATCCCTCTGGATTTCCTTGAACCTGGAAAAATCATCAACTCTGACTGCTACATCACAATACTGACTAAGCTGAAGGACTAAGCCTCCAGAGTCAGGCCAGATAAGAAGACAACCTTTCCCTTACAACACCATAACATTAGTCCCCATATAAGTTTTAAGGCCATTGACCCACATTGCCAATCTTGGTTGGGCTGTCCTACCACACTCACTTGAGTGTGTATAGTCTTGATTTGTGTCTTCTGATTTCTATCTGTTTGGGCTGATGAAAGATGGATAGTACAGGCAACATTTTTCTGGAATGATGCCATCATATCAGTTGTGAAACAATGGATCATCTCTGCTAATGCAGATTTTTACAAGCACAGCATGCAGGCTCTTTTTCAACAACTGGTAAAAATACACAGTTAATGGTAATGAGTATATTGAAAAATAGAGTTTTGTAGCTGTGAATTTTCTCTGTAAGATAATTTTATTGTGCTTTTTCCATCTGTAGTAGTTCCATGGAGATAAATAGGAGGAATTTCTTTTGGAGCAACCAACATTTATGGTGCAACAACTGACTTTTCTAAGTTGATGTTTATACTTTTAACAGCTTATGTAAATCCTTTTCCAAAGCTAGTACTGTTTTAACATACATGTACTGTTTAAAGTTTTAGACTTATTTATTTATGTATTTATTACAGGAAAATGTAAGTTTCTTTTTTAACTACCAATATTTGGTCACACTTCAGCATCAGTGAGCTATACCAGCAGACCTTGAAAGCGGAAACATATGGGAGTTGTGCTGTTATGGCACAAAAGGATTTATCTTCTTCATTATGGTAGTTCAGTTACTCTGAACCTGTGTTTTACTTTAAGAAGTCTTAGACTGAAAGATTAAACATTGCTAAAAAAAAATATTATTTTTGGTGTCAAAGAGTGAACTGACTGGTGATTAGACCAATTTGAACAGTCAAAATAACCATGTGGCAGATCTAGTACTAAAAAAAGCTACTGGAAAGAAAAATCCTGATTTTTAGTGCATGTCTTTCAAGTCATTTTCCATGTCTGCAGTCTGAAAGCATTTCCACTTGTTATGTCCATCACAGTATACTATGCAGGCAGAGATTTCCATGCCCCTGAAAGAAGAACATTTACTATAATACATGCTGAGAAACTACACCTATATATGTACACATTAATGCATAATCTCAATAAAAATGGATCAAACACAAACATTCATATAGTGGCAGAAGGCACAGAACGAAATTGTGACAGGATCTTGAAGCATTACAAATACAAATGTAAACTATTAATAGAAATGAAGGCATAAAAAGCAAGTTGTCAGTGAGAGTTTACAAAAGACTAAATACTTTCAGGATGAATGTTCCTTCCAAGCAGTACAGTGGAAGCTATGAAATTGTGAACATAATATGACGAAAAGCATCTTTCAGTATAAAAGTTAAGATCTAATCTTGGATACATAAAAGTGGAAGAGTAATAGTTTAAGCTTTTGAAAATAAAAATAAAAAACATCCGTTCAATCTCGATTGAAAAGTTTCCTTAGTGCTTATAGACACT
Organism: Chrysolophus pictus; assembly: GCA_037305975.1. NCBI lineage: Eukaryota > Metazoa > Chordata > Aves > Galliformes > Phasianidae > Chrysolophus > Chrysolophus pictus. The sequence continues at coordinate 33,574,208 of CM074576.1, read as the reverse complement.
ATTCTGTGTTTCATGATTATGTTCTCTTATAACTGTAGGTTTTCATCATCTCTGAACTCAAAACACAAGCATTTCAGTTTTGGTGTGTCAAGGTGAAGGCATATAAAGTTATTGGGCATAATTTTCTCCCTCTGTAAAATACAAGCTATAATTCTTTTTCACCTCACAGGTCATTTTTTGGCACTTGAATCTTTATCATTTTTAATAATACCTATAATACCTGTAAATTTGTATTCTGTTCCCAAGATATTGAGTGAACATCATTAAATAATTGAGTTATCCTTTCACATAATGCCATTTTATCATTTCATTAATCTGTGGCTTTCTTATTGAACTTTTCACTATCATTAAGATATTCTTTCATTATAATGACAGATTTAAGTTCTGTCTGTATGGTTGACTGGATATTTAGAAAAACAAAAATTACTAAAATATTAAGAACAAATGCAAAAAAATGTGTGACAATCAGAGCTGTGTACAGATGATGAATGAAACATTTCGGATAGAATTAGAGGCTACAGTGTTTCTATTAGTTTTAGGAAATATAAAGAGTTATTGAATATGCCCTTGGTACAAATAAATGTGATCTCTGTTCTTGACTATCTTTTCACTTGAGAACTTCTATAGAGAGCTTTGTGTCATCACTCTTCATACTTATTATCCTGATAGGTCCAAAGCCACAGACAATTCTAATCTTATAAATCAATCCTTCTAGCAGAGCTTAGCCTTTTAAGTCTTATAAATTTACCAGTGCAGGAATCAGACTTAGTTACATTTGGATGCCATAGATCTCATTTATATCAATGTCTGTAAACTATATGTGGATCACTTCTTGCCCTTACCTTTTCTGTTGATGATTTCCTAGAAATCATTGCATAGACCTGATATCAAAACTAATAGAATTGACAATAACTTCTTTGTAAGACCTTGGATTTAAAAAATTCAAATTTTTATGAATGCCATCTTTGCTTTCAGAGATAGTGATTCGAATTATTAATGTTTAGTTTTGATATCACATTAAGTTATGAAAGAGCAAGTGGAAACAAGGAGAGGGAATCCACGTTTCTGTGTAACTGTAAAGTCCCTATCATGAAATAATTTATTTTCAAGCATTCTAAAAAATTCCATTTCACTATGCAAGTTATGCAGTAGAAAAAATGTGTAGTTCTGTGTAAGTGTGTTTTTGCATGTTCATGCATGCATGTAACTGAATAGGACACATTCTTGGTGCTCTGGAACCTATTGCTTTGAAATGATGTCATTTAGATTTATGTAAGAAGGTAATTTCATGTAAAAGTAAATAAACTGGACTGACAGGCAGTTTCTCCTCAGAAGTTAAGATTCCTAGATCATTTTTTCCAGAGCTTTGAAGGCATTACAAAACACTGCAATAATGGAACTCACAGTGAATATTGTTCATCTCTCTTTCAAAATATATTTCCAGTTGTTTCACAATCCACTATAAGCATTTTAAGCAAATAGTAGGTTTCCTGCTAGGAATTTTTTTTCCTTCTCTGTATCATATTTGCATGTGTAGAAAGTCCTGACAGAGAAATGGGAAGTTCTCTAAGTGAGGATTGCATTTCCTACATCTTCATTACTTAACCTACTAAAGGATCTCAGAGAACTCTTGCATAATCGGTGATCTTACTAATAGCAGCTCACACAAACAATGCAGAATATTTCAGTCTCTAAATGCTTAAGGTTTAAAGATATGGACAGAAAACAAACATTTCATTTTTGGCAAAGACTATTTTCAGTCAATGATGGAACAAAATTAAGACTTGTAAACAATGCACCAGAGAATTACCTTTGCAGACAAAAATACATTTGTCCAAGACAGACTTGCCACTAGTTTCAAGTTCAGATATATGTTTTACCATGTTTTCATGTGAGAAGCTCACCTGATGGAATCTTATCTAGATTGATATATATTGCTGGGGAAAAATAATAGCAAGTGCTGTCAGATAATTCACAATTGCCTATCCCAATGAGTAGCTGTGCAACTTTGAGGCAAATTATAGAAGATGGAACATTATGTATGCCATCAACCCGTATGAGGTCATCCAGGGTATATATTCACCTTTTCACCATATTCAGATTCCAGAACTTCAGTACACTCATAGTATGATTATACTATTATTTATTATACACTGAGCAGTATTTCAGTGAAAGGAAACCAGATGCAATTCACTGACAAAGCAGTAGTACTTGCTCAGTGAAGAAACCCCTTGCCTGAAGCTGTTGGAATACATGTATCTGTGAGAAATATATGTTTACCTTTAGCTTGCTGGCTAGAGATGTCTTACTGCTACTCTTGACAGTCTTCGATTTCCAAATAGTACAGAAAACTTACAGTGCTTCTTATTTAAAATACCAAGATGTTTGTAGGTGCTCCTCTCAGGCTACAATTAAAGACTGAAAATTTCAACATGAATATTATGGATTTCCTCAGCACTGATATTCAGGCATTACCAGAGCATAAACCTCTGTGCTGCTTCCATGTCACCTTTCATGCACAGTTCAGCTTACTTCTTTTGGTCTTGAAGGACTCAGAGAAGTTAGAATCATAACAGAACTATGTAAAAAAAAAGACTGGAAATGGACTGAAGACTTTTTCAAGTAGAACAAGACAAAAAATAGGAAGTTCATCTATACATTTAGGCTACTGTTTAATATTCTCAGTTCTTAATATATTCAAACTAGATTTTAACTAATTTGGAAGGTGTAATGAGTAAACATAACAGTACAGAGTCACTATATTTTTCTTTCCAGGGTTCAGCTGGTAATTTCCGATCAAATTCCAGTTCACTGTATTGTGCTCTTCATGGTATTTATTTGGTTAGGTTTTTGGTCAAAGTTTTTGTTTAATATTTTGATTGAATTTACCGATAATTTACTGATTTTATGGGGAAAGATTAATATAGAGGCTAATTAAGAGGTCTTGACACTCAGGTAGTAATTGTTGATCTTCATTATATCAATTTCATCATTTCAAATACTGACTACTGTTTGATACTTCTCCAGCACACACATACACACACACACAAAATCCACTTATATCAAACAATTTACATTTCCCAATAAATTTTATTTAATGCACTTTATGAAGAAAATAGAAATATTACTTATATAGCACACATTATGGTGCAATATACTAATAAAGTATTATGCCATCATATACTCTGCATAATATATGACATAAAGTACTATATAATATATATTATATATAATTAGGTGTAATAATTGTACATAATATATAATGTATAATTATATATTACTCATATGTGACATAACAAACATAGTTATTTTGGATTCATTTTAGAGGAAAATATATTTCTAAACTTATCTTATATTTTGTTGGTACTCAGTGGAGTTTGCTCTCTCAGTTTCTCATAGAATCATAATAGTTCCCTTTTATTGTGTTCAACGTACATCTTATATACCATTCACTTACAAACAAGAAGTTCCTGTTCCTCTGACAGTTCCTCTAATCAGTTAATTGGCCCTAGATTCTCCCAAACTACAGTGATAAAGGATTAAACATTTCTCAAGATTAACAACACATACAGAAGAACCTCCTGTTTACCCTTAAATGCAAACAGACACCCTTTCGTCTCTGTCTTACACTCCAGTCTCCCAAGGTTTCACAGTGATAAGGTCTATCAAAGAGTCTGATAAGCTCTTTGGTGACTTGCTCACAGTTGCATCTTCCCCCACAATATTTGATATTTTAGTTTGACTAGCTAGACCTTTTTTCCAGACATGCTTCTCAGACTTTGAACCAATCTGGGTCCTTTTGTATGCTATGCATTTATATGCTCATTACTGTACATTTTACTGGATCTAAAGTAATATATCGTGTGTGAAGACAATCCATATATTCAACCTTGTACAAAAGCTGAAGTTTTGACTCAAGTATACAGTTATCACTACAGCCTGCTAGGATGATTACTGAGCCAAAGGGCTTGTTTAAAGCTCTATCTTTAGAGGGCAAAAGATCAAGAAACTCTTGCTTACATTATAGATTTTTTTTTCTAGAGATACACACGAATGTAGAGTATATTTAATTGGCTTAAAACACAATCTCTACCTGTATATCTTACCCTGGTTTGTAACTGGAGTGAACACAGCAACAGTGGTAATCCCATTTCACTCAAGAAGACTTCACTAGAAGATGAAATCTACTGACAACTGAGGCCACACCTTGAGTATTGTGTTCGGTTTTGAAGCCCCTCACTACAAGAAAGATATTGAGGCCCTGCAACTTGTCCAGAGAAGAGCAATTAAACTGGTGAGGGGTCTGGAGCACAAGTCTTATGAGGAGCGGCTGAGGGAGCTGGGATTGTTTAGGCTGGAGAAGAGGAGGCTCAGGGGTGATCTCATTGCATTCTACAACTTCCTGAAGGGAGGTTGTGATGAGGAGGGGTTTGGCCTCTCCCATGCAACAAGCAGGACCCAAGGATATGGCCACAAGTTGTACCAGTGGAGGTTTAGGTTAGACATAAGGAAAAACTTTTTCTTTCAGAGAGTGGTCAGGCACTGGAAGGGCTGCCCAGGGAAGTGGTGGAATCACCATCCCTGGCAGTGTTCAAGAGGTGTCTGGATGAGGTGCTACGAGATATGGTTTAGTAGCTTGTGGTAGCAGTGGTAATGGGAGGACATTTGGGCTAGATGATCTTATAGGTCGTTTCCAACCTTGTGATTCTATGATTCTATGATTCTATGATTCTATGACAATAGAAAGTCAAAGGAAACAGACTTTGTATCAGGAAAGACGGACTTAAGTACTCTCCCTCCTCTATCACATAAAATACTATGTGGTAAAAACAAACATCTAAACTAAATAATAAAACATTTTAAGGAAACTGAAAAATACATTGGGGTCTGAATTTTTCATGTGCCATCCTTCTTAGTCGAGTCTATAATGAGCAGTCTGTTGTCATCGCTGTGTATGCATATGTTGAGGTCCATGACAGTTTCTTTTCACAGAAACCAAGCAATAAGTGATTTATTCCCAATGCAGGTCCATGTCACATCAAAAATTGCTGTACATACAGCTCCATTCATCTAATACTTTAAAAAGTTAGGTTTAGGTGTCCACAAGCAACAGGGAAGTATTATGTACCGAACCTGATCTACCATTAACCAATCTCAGGTAAATTCTTACAGTAGAGATAGTAACAGTAACTGGAATCAAAGATGACTTGCTCATAGCTAATCTTACATGAAAGTAATCCCACTCTCACATCATTATTAAAAACCCAAATGAGTACAGAGAAGAGGTCAATATCATCACTTGGGTTCTTTGAAGAAAAATAAGGTCTAGAACAATGCAGTTATGAATCATAGCAAAAAAAAAAAAAAAAAAAAAGCTACAATCAGAATCCTGATAATTGCAAATTGTACCAAAGCACTCTGCAGTCAGCCCAAAGAAGATAAAAGGCATATCTCTTTGTTACCTTTTGTTACCTCTGGCAACCACCGTGTCAAAGGCTGCACTGCCTAGGGGCTAGCGATCTGCATTCGCTAGGGCCATAGCAACATTGACACCAATATGATGAAGAAGCAAATGGCAATTTATTAAGGCACAACAACCCCTTAAATACATCCTGTTTCGCCTAGGCCCCTTAAGCATGCGTCACGTGTTACTCACACATTACTCACTGAGTGGGGGAGGTCTTATCACATCACAACCCGATACCCCGTTATTGCCTACTACAACACAGCAGGGGGTCCTTTCGCATCACAGCCCGATATCTCGTTAACGCCTACGACAACACCTTTAAAAATAAGATAAATCATTATTAATTATGTTACAACCTCCATATTTTCTATTGTTATACATCACTTCTTGTATTGTGGTTATGTGGCATGGTTTTGGTTGCAAAGGGAACCTCAGGAGTGGACTCTGTGAGCAGAGCTCAGCAGCTACTCCATGTCAGATGGAAGTCAGTTCCAACTGCTTCAAAAGGGAACTATCATTGGACTAAGCTGTGCCAGTGAGCAATGCTGGTTTTGCCTCTGAGAGAGCAGATTTTAAAAAAGGTAAAAATTGCTGCATAATACTAGGGAGGGTGAGCAAATCTAGAGAAACACCTTCACATACACTAAGATCAGTGCAGAAGGAGGTCAGGAGATGCTCCAGGCATGCAATAGAAGTTCCCTGCAGCCCAGGAGGGGCCTATGAAGGAGTAGGCTGTCCCATTGTAGCCCATGGGCACCAACAGGAGCAGATATCTATGTGCATTCATGGAGGAACCCATGGTACAGCAGTAAATGAAGCCCATGGACATCCCGCAGGAGCAGCCCCAGGCAGGAGCTGCAGCCTGTGAGGAGGAACCCACAGTGCAGCAGGAGGGCTCAGGGAGCGCAGCCCTTAAGGACCTCTACTGGAGTAGTCTGCTCCTGAAGGATTGGTGCTGTGCTATGGAGCCTTGTTGGAGCAGTGCCTGGAGAGATGCAGCTTGTGGGAAGCTCATGCAGGATCAATTCAGAAGGACAGCTTCCCGTGGAAGGGGCTCAGGAGCAGGGCCTAGAGTGACCATGAAGGAGATGCAGAGACAAAGAATTAATGAGCTGACCATAACTCCCACACCCCGTTCCTCTGCATAGCTCTGTGGCAAGAGCTAGAGGAGGTTGGGTAGGGGGAAGGCTGTTTTTGGCTTGCTTTTAGTTCTCACTGCCCTAGGCTGTTTTTGATAGGCAACAGATTAAGTTCATCTCACTATGTTGAGTCTGTTTTGACTGTAATAGTAGTTGGTGAATGATCTCCCTGTCCTTATCTCAACCCATGAGAGTTTTTTTCATTGTATTTTCTCCCCTTGTTCTGCTGAGGAGGGAGAGTGAGAGAGTGGCACAGTGGTGCTGAGCCAGCTACCAGTGTTAAAACACCACACTTTATTTTATGTCATTTACCTATATTAGACACTTTCAAATTACTTTAGAGTGAATAGAGGACCTGAGTACAGCTAAAATCATTCTGAAGGAAAGCATGATTATGAAGCTGTTATATTACAAATCAATTTAATGCTTGATATTTTTCCCAGATTGTACAATAGAAATGTGTGTTCACATTAGTTTGTACCCATCAGGGCCTCTATCTCAAGAGAGCTAAGAAACTATCCATAATCTACCTTATTTAGGTTTGGACAATTTTAGTACTAAAGTCCATATTGATATCTACGTTCAGTCTGGGAGATCATTTTTTCGATCTTTTACAAATCAAGTAAGCATCTCCGATTTATACTTATTCCAACTTGCACTATTACTTTGGCAAATTTTATATTGTTCACTTTTGATGAGTGCTCACAGTCTCAAAACTTACTAAGAACAGTTTTGAAGATTAATCATGCCAAAGCTTGTGACCATTGGTTTTCAACTACCAAACCTTTAGTTTGTATCCTGGAGGCTATAACCTTACTGAAATCTAGGAACAGCCTGAGTAAATTGCCACAGTTTGCAAGATGCACAATCAGTCATAAGATGAAAACATAATTAAGCAGCGTCCTATCAGCATTGACAGTATGTTAGCTTGTCTAGGTTTAGAAACGGGATAGAAAAAAAAAGGAGATGGGAAAAAGAGAAAATGAAAGGAGAAAGAAAGAAAAAAAAAAAAGTGAAAGAAAAGGAAAAAAAAAAAAAAGAAAAGGAATTATTTTGAAGTGTTCTATGTTAAATTAAAAATAATAAAAGAGGAAAAAAGAGTTTTCAGTGCTCTAGAGCAACCAAGCAAAACACAGGCAATTCAGGAAGAATTAAAAAAAAAGTATTTGCTTTTAGCAACGTACACTAACCGATAAATAGTGTACTTTTGGGGACAGAGAAATTAACTTTCCTTCATTGCACTTGGCAAAGTTAATGTATCATTGACATCTGCATGGTTTAGAGGTAAAAGTGTTAGGTGTGTAGCCTCATACTCTAATAAGAAAGATCCTTTCAGTTATCCTGAAGTAATCATATGTAGTTTAGTTTAGTAAAAATTCTTAAATTCCAGTGTCTTTATTTTGCACATAAGGACTGAAATATATTTCATGTGATGCATTTATTAGGTAGCTAAGCTAAATTCATCTCTCTCATTTTAACTAACTTCTGAACTCTTTATACAAAATAAGACGTATGAGATCATTAAATGAGAAAGGATTCAGTTTTTCCTTTGTTTCTTTCGCACTTTGACATTAGGAGAAATGAAAGACAATGCAAAAAATACTTTATTAAAAGTTCTTGAAGCCTGTCAAAGAAAAAGTTAGTCAGTCTTTAAGGGAAAATTTAAATACTGAATTTTTCCCTTGTGTATGATAATGATTTTGACACTTATAAATAAAATGAAAAGTTCAGTGCAAAAAAAAATCCCTTATTTCTAAAATCTATGTAGAGATTTTTATTATGTATAGTTACCCTGTGTGCTTGGATGAGCTCTTTAAAGTCTCCTTCAGTAGGCATTGACAGAGTAGATCACAGCAGTGCTAAAAAAACCACTATAGATTATTATGCCAATGGGCTGTGCATGAGAAGTATCCGTGGTAGTATTTTTTTGCAAAATGTACCATGACAACTGTAGAATGTATGATTATGCATTTAATGAAGGAATCATAACAACAACATTAAAATTGCATAGAAATTAAATACCAGTGTCCATGCTCTTAGACCAAAGTCATACCAGCTCTAAAAGGTCTCCTAAGATTACCTTGGAAGAAAAGGAGAATAATTATCATTGTAATCACACCAGGTCCTTATAGCAAGAAATTCTACAAAATTATTCTACATTTCTTCCCCATTTTTAAACAATATGGGAATAGCCTTGTTAAAGAGTGCAACACGTTTTTATTTAAACCTTAAGAAGCCATGAGACTGAGACTGTCTTTCTTCTCCATCTTTAACTTATTTTGTTGCACCTTGAAGTATTATAGGAATCTAAAAAGATTGTGTGATCTTAATGACCTTATGTGCCATAATCCTCCTTAAATACAAAAGCTGTGTAAAAATAATCCAACAAAAGCCAGGAACTAGGCTTAAGACTTCTTATTCCATTCCTAATACAATCCATGTCTCTGAGGATTGCATTTGACATTCTTTGTTTCTAGGCATTTTGGCTAGTAAAACACTGAGCTGATTCAGTACAAGACATTGTAACGCCTCTTCTTCCTCTCACCTCCTCATTCATGAGGAGATGCAGGTGGTTATCACCAAGCAAATTAGTAAAGCATGAATTCAGCATAGGTTACCAACACAAACTCCTTTAGTACAATCAGGCCTTATAAAAACGGTTGAATTCTCAGAGTTCAGTTTCTCCAGAGGTGCTTTACACAGAATTCTTAAAAATCTCAGGGTAACAAAATCTACATACACCTCTGGAGCTTCTAAAATATACAGTGCTGTAGGCAAAAATCAACAAACTTAAAATGATTTTATAGCCACAGCAAGAACCATTGCAGAGATTATTCTTTATAACAACTATTACTGAAGAGTCTTCTATATGTGACAAAATCTAGAGTTATCTGTTATTATCAGATTAAACTCAATAAGATTTTAATCTGATAGGAAAATGAATCACTTATCTAAAAGCCTGAAGTTTCTTCCAGCATGACAAAATCTTGTCACATTGGATTAAACACCAGTGATTTTGTCAAAGTGAAAGATTCCTTGCAAAGAATGGAGGGAAACAAAACAAAACAAAACAAAACAAAGCAAAACAAAACAAAACACAAGTAAATACCTAAGAACATTTTCCTTTTATTCTTATAAGGCTTTTTGTGAAACAGACAGACTGATTCTTAACCTCGGTTCCTGTTGATTTGTTTTACTTTTCTTTTTTTTTTTTTCCTTCTCTCAAAGGAAAGAATACTTTACAGTGAGATCTAATTTTCCTCTACCTTTTGCTACTTAAGGTCATTTACACATTTGTAAATTGTGTGAAAAATATTTCTGTAGTTTGCTTGGTAATAATTTGTTAGCAGCCTGTGCATGATTAAACATAATTTAAGACAGATTCAAAATACGTTTAAAAAAGTAAACAAAAACTAACTTCTTGAAGTAACAAAATATATACCAGGATGCCAGAAATATGCTATGAAGCAGAGAAGTGGATACAAAATACTTTGTGAAATTCACTGCTCCATTCATGTTAGTAAAGTTTATTTGGGAATAAACTGAGTCCCACACTGATATAACAGGTAACACTTCCTGCACTTCCTGTTGATTAAATAAAAACACTCTATGAGGCAACTTTTGCTGAAAGCCTGAGTTTATTAATTAAAAGGCAGTGCCTTGTGAATACCTGTGTATAGTTTTCATATTAGTAGTTGGCAATGTCCTATAACCAGGATAGAAGTGAAAGTTCAGCCTCTTTTATAGTGAAGCTTTTTTTGTTTTTCCCTATTATGTGGTCTTTTTATAAATGTGTTTTTTTTTTTTTTCAGAAGTAGCAGAAAGTTAATGGAATATACCATTGTCATTTGATAAAATAAATTATTTGTTCTGTATTAACATGTGTTATAATAGCTTCAAAATGAGTCTGAACTTTTAAATTGAATTCAAGAAGAATCAAGCTATATATAATTGACATTGCTAGTCATAGTAGTATCCAGCATTTGAAAAGATTAAACATAATCCAACAATTAAAATAAAAAGTCATTCTTTCACTGCAGCCTCTCCTCCATCTTCTTAATTACGGGCCCTAAACGGGCTTTTTAAATGTTGACCATAATCCTATATAACACCTTTTGTAGAACATTAAATAGGATCAAAATATTATATTAAGGAATGAAAAAGATAAAAGTAGCAATTATAGTTTAATCTCCCCAGTTCCAAAGCTTCTACCACATGCTGCACTTACTGCCCACTATGCCACTGTTCACTGTAAAAGTAAATACACTGCTGCAAAAATAAATACAGATTGTACGCAGTTGGCATATGCACATGGATTTGAAAGACCTACAGCTTTCAGTTGTTCACAAAAGATCTCGGGAAGAAAATGGTACTGCACTGCTTGCAACGCTTTAAGGAGTCCTTGCAGAAAATGCAATGCAAATTTTATTCTATTTTTATGTCACATACTGTGTTTATAATAAGAGAACAGATTATTGATTTTCAATGGGGAGATTATTTAAACACTTACTCTATGTTTTCTGGATCAGTATTAGCCATGAGCTTGGAGAATACATATTTTAAAAAGTTAACTTGCTATGTCACTGGAGTTATTGCTAAGTCTAGATAATGTCTTACTTCCTTTTAATATCAGTGCCCTGGTCCATAATCCTAAAGAAATTGAAATATATATATATATATATAAAATATATATATAATAAAATAAACATAGATATATAATTAGTTAACATTTTACATTAATACAACTTAAAATTACTTTTTTACATCATTAAGTAAATATGGGAAGACAGCTGTGTGACTGAAGACGATCTTGAATCAATTTCAAATATTGTTTTAATTTTCTTGTTTTGATCTGTAGTGATAAGTGCATTGCTATGGCAGATGAAATGTTAACCTCCCACGTGAGCCATAAATGAGACGAATGTCTCAATTATTGTGCTTCAGCTGTGGAACTCACTGCTGCAAGAATTAAAATCATACTACCTTCAGAAATGCCAACAATTCATTCATTAAAATAAAATCTAAGATTTCTAGCTATAAAGATTGAAAAAACAATGAATAGGAAAAAAAAAATCTGTATTTTCTAGATTTAATTAGGTCCTTATAATATTGTTAATGATTACAATATCAATTAGATCAATTAGATACAACTTCACTGACATGAATGTCTACTATGCATGCAGATTCAGAAAAAATACTACTTCTAAAAATAGAAAACGATGGCCTAAGCTCTTCCAGTCATCTGAACCCTATAAAGTACTGATTTACTCAGACCACCTTACCTCCATGCCCTGGAGTAGTAAATTAACTGTAAAGAATCTTACTGTATTCAGGAGTTAAATTAAGGATCCAACTGCTTTCTCAAAGCTTTGACAAAGTCCAACAGAAGAGAAAAGATCTTTCATCTTTATTTCATATTTCTGTATGAAATGTTTAATTTCTGAGCAGTACTTAGTTCAGTAAAGAAAGAGTGGAGAAGAAAATTGTAGATCTTGTTATGGAGAAGAATAAAAATTTTGAGATAGATAAATGTGGCTATAGGTTTAGAGGTGAATGAGAACACTGTTCATGTGATTCTGAATGGAGTAATTGTAAAAGCAAGTTTTATCTTTCAAATATCACCAGATACAATATCTGACATATATTCTACACAAGTGCTAGTAATCCTTGTTGAATATGATACAATAGGAGAATTACATAGTCTTATTCTGGGTATGTTGGGACATAGTTTGAAGACAGCACAGCTACAGCTGTACAGATTTTTTCCCCATTTCCCCCTCTCCCCCCTTCCCCCCCCCCCTCCAAAAAAAAAAAAGAAAAAAAAAAAGAAAAAAAAGCCACTTAAGAAGATATTGGGTATCCTGTCTAGCATTTGAGTGTTTCCCTGACGGTACTTGTTACCTACTCTGGGCATCTGATCAGGAGTTTGATGGTGTCATTCATTTCAACACCAGAGAATGAGTCATCTAGACATTTACAAGGGTGAGATTCAGTTGTCTTCATAGAAAAATGTATCTTCTCTAGATCACGTATCATCTCCACTAATGTGTATTCAGGACTTATTAGGTACCTTAGTGTATCTCAAGTAGCAGTAGGTGTTTATGTTTGGACAATACCCACTTCAGGTTTTCACCATCAACCATGATAGCTTAGAAATCTAGTTCAGACAGTTACCTCTACTTATAAGAGCAGCAGTTTTAATATCCCTTGTTAATGAGAAACCCTCCTCTTTCCAAATTCTGGGGAATCAGGTGTGTAGATGTGTAAAATTTATTTTAATTTTTCTCCCACTCTGTACCTAAAAAAAAGAAAAAAGAAAAAAGAAAGAAAAAAAGACTCAACTTTTAATTAAACAACATGTAAACAACATGTATATGATTGAACAGATCCAAATCCTTTTGAAGAGTTCTAAAACAAAGAGAATCCACAGAAATCTGACAGAAAGCATCCCAGTGCTGAAGACAGTGATAGGACAACTGTGTTATTCATGTCTATCACCCCGGAACTAGGCCTAGAGTATCTGTCATACGAACAGAATCTTTGTTCCTACCTCAGTCTCATCAGATAGTCTAGAGTTTTACTTTGACGCTGTCCAACCTGGAAAGCAAGAGGAAAGATTCAGATGCTTAAAGACACAGCTACCCATCCTTCCTGTTTCTCCAACAGATAATTTCTCAGTGTATGAAAGTAATCTGATCATTACCACTTTTGGACAAATGACAACCCTTTTCATCTTACAAGTCCTGCTTTCTCAGAGACAAGTATTCATATCCAAAAGCCAAATTTATGTAAAAAAAAAAAAAAAAAACAGAATGCTACCATGCTCATGTAAATATGCATGATCCCTGGAAATATGTGTAAGAGGAGGATGCAAAAAATGAACTCCCTGGATGCCAGTCTGTATGGAAGAGAAGGGACCCACTTATCAAGATAGACAGGCTCTGAAATCCCAAAACAAGAGGAGGTGATTAAGTTATAGCCATTTTCTCATTCAGCATTTTATCTGCTTTTCTATCTAGTCTTTCAGTCACCTTCACAAACCCATACTTTTCCTTCTTCCAGACTCATACTCTACTCCACCTCACCTGCACTTCTTTCTCTAAATCCTCTTGATAAATAACATTCTACCAACCTACTCACCCACATTAGACCCTAACTGCATTTACTGTTGATTCACAGTATGTATCAGTTAAATGCTATGTTAGTGAGCAGATTGTGCAACTACTACAAAGCCAAGGATAACCATCATAACAATGGTATATAATAGACACAAAATGTTGTATCTGCAAAAGTAACTCAAGATAAAACTTCTGTTGTAAAGATGAGGAGCTTTTCTTAGAAATTTGACAAGGTAGTATAACACTGCATAGGTGGGACATTCACTAGTATGCAGAAGGCCCACTTGTGATATGAATGAGGACTGAACACTTTTTCTTCTTATCTTCACTGCAATCTCATATGGGTGAATACCTAATGCGTGTCTAGATGTTACAGGGAATTAATCATCTATTACGTGGAAGTTTATCTCTTTCTACTTCCTGCTAATACAAAATTAATGTTAGCAAAGACAATTACCTTTAGTTTCACTCTGCAATAGGTGAGGCCTGCTTTGTTTTTAATGACAATCTCTCTCCACCAAACAAAATTTTCTGTGGATGAAAGCATTTTAAGATGGAAATCTTAAAGGCACAAGAACAGACTGTCCCTGAGTGCTGTAAGGCGAGCTGTGGGGAAAGACGACTGGTGTGGATGAGCTGGGAACTACTGTTGAGACTCTGGGAGAAAAAGAGAGTCTATGTCCTCTGGAAGAAGGGACAGGCTACTTGGGGAGATTACAAGGAAGTAGCTAAGGTATGCAGGGAGGAAGTTAGGAGGGCAAAAGCCCAACTTGAACTCAGATTGGCCACTGCAGTTAAAGACAATAAAAAATCCTTTTATAAATATATCAACGGCAAAAAAAGAACCAAGGATAATTGTCATCCTATACTTGATGCAGCAGGGAATGTGGCCACTGAGGACAAGGAGAAGGCTGAGGTCCTCAATGTCTTCTTTACATCTGCCTTTAATAGCCAGACCAGTTATCCTCTGGGCATTTTACTCCCTGATCTGGAAGTCTGGGATGCTCAGAACATACCCCCAGCGATTCAGGTGGAGACAGTCAGGGAGCTCTTCCTCCATCTGGACTGTCACAAGTCCATGGGACCGGATGGGCTACACCCTCAGGTGCTGAGGGAGCTGGCGGGGGTGACTGCCGAGCCGCTCACGGCCATCTATCAGCGCTCCTGGTTAACTGGAATGGTCCCAGAGGATTGGAGGCTTGCTGATGTGGCTCCCATCTTCAAGAAGGGTCGTAAGGAGGTACAGGGAACTATAGGCCTGTTAGCCTGACCTCGGTACCGGGGAAAGTAATGGAGCAAATGATCTTGGGTGAGATTGCACGGCACGTGCGTGGTGTCCAGGGGATCAGGCCGAGCCAGCACGGGTTCATGAAAGGCAGGTCATGCTTGACCAACCTCATCTCCTTCTACGACTGGGTGACCAGACTGGTAGACAAGAGAAGGGCTGTTGATGTAGTCTACCTAGACTTCAGCAAAGCCTTAGACACGGTCTCTCACAGGCTTCTTCTGGGGAAACTGGCTGCCTGTGATCTGGACAGGTATACACTTCTTTGGGTAAGAAACTGGCTAGAGAGCCGTGCCCAACGGGTGGTGGTAAATGGAGTTAAGTCCAGCTGGCGACCCATTACGAGTGGTGTCCCCCATGGGTCAGTACTGGGGCCTATCTTGTTTAATATCTTTATTGATGACCTAGATGAGGGAATTGAGTGTACCCTCAGTAAGTTTGCAGATGACAACAAGTTGGGAGGTGGTGTTGATCTGCCTGAGGGTAGGGAGGCCCTTCAGAGGGATCTAGATAAGCTGGATGACTGGGCTGAGGTGAATGGGATGAGGTTCAACAAGGCCAAGTGCCAGGTCCTGCATTTTGGCCACAATAACCCCATGCAGCATTATAGGCTTGGAGATGAGTGGCTAGATGATTGTGAAGAGGAAAGGGACCTGGGGGTGTTGGTTGATGCTTGGCTGAACATGAGCCAACAGTGTGCCCAGGTGGCCAAGAGGGCCAATGGTATCCTGGCCTGCATTAGAAATAGTGTGGCCAGCAGGACCAGGGAGGTGATCATCCCCCTCTACTCAGCACTGGTGAGGCTGCACCTCAAGTGTTGTGTTTAGTTTGGGGCCCCTCATGACAGGAAAGACATTGAGGCCCTGGAGCGTGTCCAGAGAAAGGCAAATTGGTGAGGGGTCTGGAGCACAAGTCTTATGAGGAGCAGCTGAAGGAGCTGGGATTGTTTAGTCTGGAGAAGAGGAGGCTCAGGGGAGACGTCATCACACTCTACAACTTCCTGAAAGGAGGTTGTGGTGAAGAGGGGTTTGGCCTCTTCTCCCAGGCAACGAACAGGACCCAGGGAAATGGCCACAAGTTGTACCAGAGGAGGTTTAGGTTAGACTTAAGGAAGAACTTTTTCTCTCAGAGAGTGGTCAGGCACTGGAATGGCCTGCCCGGAGAGGTCGTGGAGTTGCCGTCCCTGGCAGTGTTCAAGAGGCGTCTGGATGAGGAACTGCGAGATATGGTTTAGTAGCTTGTGGTAGCAATGATAATGAGAAGACGGTTGGACTAGATGATCTTATAGGTCGTTTCAACTGTGTGATTCTATGATTCTATGATTCTATGATTTTGAAACTATGTCACTGAGAAACTAAATCTCTAAAATTAAAAACTAAATCTAAAATTAGATCTAAAATTAAGACACTAAAGTACAGCATCACACAATACAGTTCTTTACCCTCTCCAATTTTTCTTTCTTCCTGTTTCTACTAAGGAACAAATATAAATTAACACATGTGGAGGCCATGAGTCATCTATTGCATGTAGTTGTATCTGTCAGGAAATAAACCTTTCAGCTAATTCATTCTGTGTGAGTGCATGCAATTTGTGCAATTTGTAACCATTAAGCTTATTCTGATGTCAAGAGCTGATTCTTTCCTTTTCCTTTTTTTTTTTTTTTTTTTGGCATTGATATTACCTCCTTTTAATTTGATTAGTTGATGTTTTGTGGTAATGAAACAATGAATAAGACTTTCCAAAGGCTTGATTGTAACCTTTATGTGATCAACACAAAAATGCTGGTAGAATATTTCAAATTTGCGTCTTACAGCTGTATTGTTCAAATGTCACTGAACTACAAATGTTAAGCCTGCATCTAAGCATACCTGCTGGAATATGCTGTATGTGGGTGGCTGAGTACACTCAGAGAGACAGAGAGACAGAGTGACAGAGAAAAAGAGAGAGAGCTCCCTGCTCTTTTACTGCTCAGAGTACCATGAGTCTTTTCTGGCTAATGTTATGGCATCAAGGCTTGTCCAACACTCATGCTGGGATCTGGGAAATGTTGAAGTCTCCCATATCTCCTAACCTCAGCAGAATTTACTTCTCTTTCAGAAACAGGAAAAAAGAAAAAAAAAAAAAAAAAGAAAAAGAAAAAAAAGAAAAAAAAGCTTCAGGAGATAGCTTTTAGGATAATTTCCACTAAGAACTAAGGGTTACCTTATTTTAAATATTTAGAGTTTCATTTACCTTAAAACAGTCATGTCCGTGATGTTTCTTGGTGTCTGAGATATCTGCCTAGAACCAACAAATATAGGATAAAATATAGGATCTAGAAGAGGTCTTTGTTTTTATGGATCAGCAGCTGCTGACCAAATGAGATGTATGCATATAAGACATTAATCACAAAATACATAAATAAATAAATAAATAAATCCAAAAGTCTATCTTCAGACTGTCATCTATCTAAACAGATAGTAATCAAATGCTGAAACTGTCAGACACTTTTTGTTTTTTCCCAGCAAGTGGCACCAAATGCAACTTTTAAAAATTAACATTTGAAGACTATCACTGAACAACCAGCAACTGCAGGTTTTAGTTGTCATTAATTGTTTTAACTTATTTTTTGCAGTATGGTATACACTTTATTTACAAGAAGTCATGGATTATTAAAATATATTTTCTAAAAGTGAGGATACAAATGTTTCTTATAGTGAGAATAACAGCTTTATTCTGTTTTGTTTTGTTTTTTTTTTTTTTCCATTGAAAATTTCCTATTTGTTCTTGAGCCAAGGTGGTGGTGCTCCTTTTCTGCTGTTGTTCGTTGTTTATTTTTTAAATTATTCTTAATAAAATAGAAAGCAGACAGTGTGTTTGCATCTACATTTTAAAGTAGTTTTTTGTTTTTTTTTTTAGTTAGTAGGTCTGCCTAAAAAAAAAATTCTGACAAAACTTACAGCCCACTACAGTAGTGGATAGTTCACAATCTGTAATGAAGTAAGCATAATGGAATTTTCCTGAACTTAATAGAATTTTTCCTAATGATTGAATTATCATTTGTATTTCATGTTTTAAGAAATAATTTTGTTCTTTGTAGAGTGCTCAATGTCATCTTTCCTTTTGTCACAAAGTAAATTAAATAGCTCAAAGGAGCTTTGTGCAGAAGTGTTTGCTCCTTTATTCTGTCCCAGAATGTTGGGAATACAGATAGCCTCCTTTCTTTGTAAAAGCAAGTGTAACAGCTTTGACAAGAACATAAGAAGGATAGTTGGTAGCAAAGACAAAATGCAAATAATATGGCTAAGGGCCCGGTTAGAGAATAACTAGCACAAGTGTGAGCCATTATTACCAAGTCAAGCTTTACTGAAGTCATTTCAAACTCCAAGATATTTAGATGTGTATTAATTTGGAAAAGTCTGAAAAAATAAAATAAAATAAAATAAAATAAAATAAAATAAAATAAAATAAATAAAATAAAATAAAAGTGGGTTATTTGCTACTATTTTTCTCATAATCTGATACATAAAAGAGCTCCTTCCTGCATTCATGAGAGATGGGTTCAAACTGCTTAAACTTAGAAAAGGAGTTTTCCTGTTGGACAAGACAATAATATCTCATAATGTATAAATAACAAAATATTTATGAAAATATTGTTCCTATTTGTTCTCCCTTACAGTGATGTGACAGAAAGTAAGCACAAATATCCATGAGAGATGCACATTAGCTGCCTGACCCAAAAACTATAAGACTTCAGGGATCTTAGTTCAGACTAGTCAGAATTTACAAATTCTCTTATCATCTCTCACCTAATTTTGGAGGTGACATCCCATGTGATGTTGAGTGCTTAGACCACAGTAGGACTGACAGAGTCTAAAGAAGCTAGCTAGGATGATTGAGTGGGTACTGTCTGGAAATTTATGTTGGAATAGAAACAACACTAGTTCCTCATTCAGTGTACCAACATTTAGAGCTGCTTCAGAATATTCTTCATCTGCACTGTGTAAGACTCTTATTTTAACGCAAGTGCCCTACAACTCTAAGTTAAGATACCAGTCTCTTAAGTAAATTTTATATCCATTTAGTCAAATGAGAGAATTAATCATGAGATCCATGTAACAAATGGATACTCAACATTCCTCTTTCTTGAGAGCTTTTGTGTGAAGATTAAAAGAACAGTTGTTATTAATTTTACTATACATGTAACTGCTAAAAGCAAAATAATTAGCATGAAAATTATCTTAAATCTGTAGTATGAATTTCAGATCAGAGTAACTCAGTAATTTCAGGACTTGACTAGGTGATCCCTCAAAGTCTTAGCTCAAAGTTGGGCCTGCAAGTGAGTGTTATCATTAGCAAGCTTGAAAATAGAGCAATTTGGTTTCCCTGCAGTCATAGGGTAATCTATAGAACCACTCTCTGTAACAAGTCCCAGGTCCTTCTTCAGTCAGGCAAGGTTAGAACATTCTCCTTAAAAGTGTATTCAAATAGTTTTTAAATTTACACTGACTTCACTGTTCTGTGGAAGAGGATTTGAACAAGTGATTATGGTCCAGAACATTCTAGTTATTTAGGTATCTGAATGCCACTGAAGTCAGTAGCATTCAGGGTGCAATGTGGCAGAACCACTTTTAAACAATGATGGTGAAGCCTGAAATCTTCACCTGGGGGGATTCATCAGAAGGATCTGAATACCAGGGCTATGTAAATGTGGCCACATACCTTACATTTAACTAAACTATTCGAAACTCAAAGAGGAATCTCATAAGAAATCAAATTTCACACAGCTTTTTCCATTTCAAATACTCAGCCCCATTCATGCGAAAGAGAAAGAAAGAAAAAAAAGAAAAAAAAAAAGAAAAAAAAAAGGCAAGATCTCTTTACCTTTCCTACTGAATTATCTTGTTGTAGAGATTCCACATGATGGTTGGCCTGGAACCTATCACAGTGAATAAATGCAATGACCAAGATTTCTTTTCACCTCTACCTAACTCACGGTTCTGATGCCAGCCGCTCTGGCCAGTCCTAAGGCTCTGTGTAGCTGCAAAATTTGCATAAATGGCAGTTTCATTAAGGAGGAAGGCTAAAAAAGAAAAAAAAAAAAAAAAACTAAAAACGCTGATTTGTCTAAAATATGTGTACAAATGACATTATAGCAGCATTATAGCAGCACTGAAACCTATGTTGCTGTTAATATTATTAGCACAAAAACAAATAATCATTTTGGGAGATAGAACTTTTCCTTTCCTAACCAGCTTCAAAGGAATAAGCAGGGAAAAATAGCTTGGGTATCTTCTCTCTCCTTATCTCTCGTGACAGAAAGCTTTACGGGCATCTACACTGTGCCTACTGTCCCACTGACTTTGTCAGTATCGGTGAGACAGTGGAGGTGGAAGGTACACAACAAAGTGTTGACAGCTCTGCTTGGCTGTGTTATTTTTCTTCATGTGTAATACCTGAGATGTCGCATTGATAAATCTTTCTTTTCAAGAGACTCCTCTATTTCCTGAGTTATCCTGACTGCCTTTCAAAATCATATCCTAAAGGAAAATTAGAAGTGTGTACTAGGCCTATTCTAAACATAACTACCAGAAAGATGCCTCATGAAAACACTCTGTATGGTAGCACTGACAAAAATGGGCCACCTTGCTCTAGAGACAAAGTCAGTGAAGCCTGGATATATTTCAAGCCTATAGAATTATATTGTTGCCCTTCTTTATGGTAAATCCTACTTATTACAAGCATGGCTTAGTGAGGTGTTCCACATTCTTGATCCAGATGCTCAGAACCAATACTGTTATATATAAAACTGCAATCTAAATTATAACTGCTTCAGAGGCTGCTTCAGATTCTGATTACAGGTTGCACTACCAAAAACCAGTGATACAGGTGTTAAATTATCATGATAATGGTCTCCTGGTGCACAGAAACATCCCAGAATATATTTCAGCTACCACTATATTTTCATAACGCTACAGAAGATCCTTTAGCATCAAAGTGTGCAAATTCCTCCTATTTCCAGAATCATAGACAGCTGGTGACCTCCTCTCTTCCTGCAACATTATACAGTGTTCTAACCTTAGTGGAGATTACAAATAATTATCGTAATAATTATATCTATTACAGCGATGCAGATCTGCTGTGGAACGACTCAGGTAATATGAATTACATTTAAAAATAAAGATTTGAGAATTAGCCAGTGGTGAGGGAGGGGGGGGGGGGTATGTGAAAGCCTTCTAATCAATGTTTATTCAACTGCATTGTACATCAATTTATGAACTAGCCACACTGGGGTTTTTTTTGTATATATCAACAGGGTAAAAAATGAATTTCCTGAGAAATACTCTTCTGGCTTATTTCAGAAAATTACTGTGAGATTAATTGCATCCAGGAGTTTCTATTTTCTCCTAAGTGGCTACAAATGAAGTTGAATTTGACAGCTCTGGGTGCAAGATGTTCATGGAGGCAGATGACTCACATCCACATTGTCACCCTACCAGTGTTCACAAGTGGTGAGCACCACTGTAAGGTCAATTCAGCACAGGATTAGGGAAAGAAGTGCAGTGATATGTAAAACATTATAGAATTAGGAGTATTTTTTCTCTGCAGGATGGCTTTAGTGGGAAGCGAAGAAAAAAAGCTGAAGACCTTTAGACTGATAAATCCACGTTAGTTAGCCTGCTCCACAGTTTTTCATCTGGATTGATTTCAACACCTGAATAAGCAACACTGCCTCTACAGAGCACTGCCATCACCAGTTCAGATGTGTCCTAAGGCAGCTGTGCTTTATCTACACTGATAAGTTAAATGTTTCTGAGTCTGTTCTCTTGCACTGAGGCAATTGGCATGGGGCCACTCTGTTTTTGTTGGTTTTTTTAACTATTATCCATACTACTACAGTGTTGCTTTCTAAACAGGCAGACCATGTGCAAACAGCCTATAATCCTTGGCCTACTTTAATTCTCCATCTTGATGAAAATATAGGGGACAGTGTAAATTGGTCAAAGCCATTCTGGAGACTGTTAAAATGATAGTAAAACACTGGGGTCTTGAGGGTGCTATCTGGCCTCACTTCCCCTAATCACAGCTTAGGACCTGTTCCAACAAGGCTACATCAGGAACTGTCTGCAGGTCTTTACAGACCTGTCTGGCCATTTGATTTCCCGAGCCATGGGCCCACAGTGCAGCCTGGTCTTAGCCCACCACCAGGGAGGTGCCTGATGCATAGGACTGAGGCTGTCCAGTGCCCCAGGTTGCCTTGCTCCTGAGTGGGGTGGTGGGACAGGCCCTGACTGCCAGACTCTGTCCTGACAGACCCTGCATTTTGCAGGAGAAAGACACAAAATTGAGTATGTGGAAGAGTTTATCCAATTTAAGCTTATTTTCACAAAGGTCATTTCAGTCTGTTGAAATAGCTGGTAATACGTAAAGCAAGACAGACTCAACAAGAGAAAGAAAGAAGATTAGGCAACAGAAAAAGAAAAGGATTACTTAAAGAGGATGTGCTATGGTGAGAATGAGGCTCTGACCATAGCAAACTGTGAGGCTTGACTTGCAACACAGCACATACTGCTCATGTATCATGCATGTAGATGTACAGATATTAGCAGCACTAACTTATTGCCATTGATATTTCCTGATCTCACTGGACACTCTGCAGTAGAACTTCTAATTTATTCTTTTTAGAATAATTACTAAAGTAATTGAAACTTTAATTAAAGAACACCGATGTATATTTTTCCTTCTAATAGGCAGCACCTGCAACACATGAAAATGATTTGTTAGGATTGCTAGATTTTTCTAATATTATAAAGGCAACTGACTGCACCCATATGACAACTTAATGAACAAATACACAGTACGAGCAAGATGATGCATTCACTAAATAAATAAATAAATAAATAAATAAATAAATTAAAAAAAATAAAAAAGAGAAAAAATGAGTCATCTCTTGAAAAAGAAAATTGTTTATAATATTAATAGTGTATTACAAACATTAGTTAATGATCCCAGAAAAGATCTACACCAGGTCTGGACAAGATAATTAAGATTGCAAATTTAATGGTTTTGGCCTTCAGAATATTTAATATGAAACCATTTGGTAAAAAATATCTCAGTGACTTATCTTGATGATACTTTATCTTGAGCTGAATGCCACAGACTACATTCTTCCATTTCTGTAAGTATATGGCTGTGCCACAGAATGCTAAATTATTACAGCCAGTTTCTCACACCTGCAGAAATAAAATACAGTGTTCACCATTCTTATTCTGTTACGAATAAAATTTTTGGTTTTATTCCAGCTTTCTAGATCTAAATCTACTTGATGACATAAAATACAACTTTTGGAAAAAAAAAAACTGTTTTAGTATATTTCCTCAGATCATACCAAACATAAGGGCCTGGTTACTGTTAAGTATAATTCACATTTGTAAGACTTTGAAAGAGAGAGACTCCCATGACAGAGAAGACAAATGGGAACAATAGCGTGTTGCAACTAACACAGCATCTACCATCCAACGCACCAAAGGGGCATTAAAAACCATAATTAAACCTTCCAAAAAGTTTCCATGTAGTAAATAGTTTTATTATCCCTGTTTTACAAATAAGCAAACTGAGGCACAAAAATAACAATTAATTTGCTTAATGCCACTGACAAATTAGTGCAATAAATCAATACAGACCTATGGTTTGAATTCATCAGTTTGAATCTTGTTACAATTCTTTCAGCAATAAATCCTACATGATTCCTTTTGTTAAACTGGATTTCATATTACTGGTATTGTTATTGTTGTTTTTGTTTTTGTTATTAAGGGAAAAGGAAAGCTTTCTCAATTAGAAATAAAAAATTCTCCAGAGAACAAATAGCAATAAAGGAGAAGTTTGGAAACAGGACTGAAAACCCTGGAGCTATTTCCAAAGAGAAATTCCAACAGACTGCTTATTCTATCCTGTAATAAATTACCAGCATGACACACTGTGATAAGAGCCAGAGTTTATAACCTAATTTCCATTTTTCAAAGTATTTTTGTAGGTCATCCAACAAATGGTTGAAAGCTAAGTTAACGATTCTTGTAGGACAATTCAGTTTAGCAAGGAGAAGAAAAAGATAGGAAACCATTTATAGTTTCTGATTTCTCACCTTCAAGGAAAGAGATTGATGGACAGAAGAACTACTTGGAGAAGAGATGATCTGCTACACAGTGTTCTGTGAACTCTGGGTCGCAGTGAATAGGAAAGATTAGAAACTGATCCTCTAGATCAACCATGATTCAGTAGCTGCAATAACCTGCTGTTTTCTAAGATCAATTTGTTCATGCTCTTCCATGGACTGACAATGGACTTTGGTTGAAATGTTAAATGAAATCCTCTTTTAAGATTCTGAAGAAAGAGCAGTGCAGACAACCATAATGGAAGCAAGCACTTGCTAGCTCCTGGTGCAAGCCTGCCAATATGACTTATTCCTGATTTCTAAGAGACATTATACTCCAGCTGTTCTCTTCAGCACAGATTGCCAGACATTCTTGATTGCACCAAAGGAAAATAAAATTTTAAGTATAAAATCTGTATGTGTTTATTTTCAGTGACTTTTAAAAGCTCTCTCAAAGTCTTAGCAGTGACTCATTCACTCTCTGTAATCACTTGGAGATCAATTGTTTGTAACAAGTGTTTGAAGTTGAGTTTGTAAGACAGATAATAGTGCAACTTTTCTTTGCAAGGTCTTCAGATATCTCAAAGTACAACCATGTATAGCAAAGATAATGTTCTACAAAATAAGGTAAAAGAAATATTTGATTAGATACTATATTATAATTATTACAAGAAGACTAAGAAGTCTGCATGAAAACTTTTAAATTACAAGAAGAGAATGCTTTGGCTTTCATGTTTTCCTGGTAAAAACCCTGGTGAGGTTACTGGACAATTTCTGGCATGACTTGCCAAAAAGTTCCAGCAAAATTTCATGGGTTATCCAAATGTAACTGAATGCAGAAGTTATCAAAATATAAAGATTTCAATTATTTCACATCAAAGTAAGCCTTTCTAATGCATTACACAGAACTATGTCAAATTTTATAAAATGAAGATATAACCTCAGCACTTTTTTTACCTATATGTAGATAGTAGTTGTTTCTGATGACTAACATTGCTTTACTTTGGTTGAGAAAGTAGTTATATATTTTTTGCAGTTGACCCATTCTTCTCTGACATTCACGTATGTTTATTTACCCAGTTTTTTCCTATTCTTTTCCTAATAAATATTTTTAGAACAGCCACAGTTTAACTTATTCATTTACTTCTGATCTTTTCCTTTTATAAATGTGTCCTTCCCATTCATTGGGTTTTATTTCTATTACATAACAGTACATGTATTATGGTGGGAGGGTTCTGTTTTGTTTTTGTTTGATTTTTTGGGGATTTTTTTTGGGGGGGGACGGAGAGGGAATATTTATATATATGTACATATATATATAGTTTTACTTTATTATAATTTCTTTTGAAAAGCTCTTTTATAATTTCTGTATGAGGATGTACCGGGGTAAGTTCATTCATTATGAGAACTAGTGGTACAACTATCAATTATTGAAATTATCATCACTATTATATGATTATATGATATCTTGCTACACTTACCTATTAAAATTGAACTCATAATGTCTGCTGTATATAGGAGTAATTTTTTACATAGTTGTATTTTTTAAAAATTCTGTAATGTACTAATGTACTTCTGTGTTGGGTATTTATCAACAAGTTTACAGAGTTTTCCTGCATGTGAAAAATATTAATGGTGTGATTTCTGGCTCACCACCTCCAAGTAGAATGTGTTACACATCAGATAGTCTGCAAAAATAATGTAGTAGTTCACAACCAATGTCAACAAATAGTACCTAAATCCAGCACTAATGTATTCACAGAATCACAGAATGGCCTGGGTTGGAAGGAACCTCAAGAATCATGAATCTGCAACCCGCCTGCAGGGTCACCAACCTCCCCATTTAATACTAGACTAGGCTGCCCAGGACCCCATCCAATCTGGCCTTGAACACCTCCAGAGACAAGGCATCCACAACCTCTCTGGGCAGCCTGTTCCAGCACCTCACACTCTCATAGCAAAGAACTTCCCCCTGTGTCATGGAGTTAACTAGATCAATCTATGCCCGTGACAGGGGGGCAGTAGGCCCCTGCCCCCCACCCCCCAGCCCCACAGAATGGGAAGGAAGGAAGGGACGAAAAAAACAGCGGCAACAATCTATGCAGGAAAACTTATTTTACTAACTATGATATTGGAATGCAAGATAACACAATATAATACAATGTAATTGAAATTGAGACTAATAAATCAAATAAGATAGGAGAGAGAGAGTTCCCGAGACCGAGTCAAACCTGAAAAGCTTGGAATGGCTAGGAAAGCACCCTCCAGCACTCACTGCCAGGCAGTAAGAGACCGCCCCATCCAGAAGGGTCAGATCCCATGACTTCCGTAATGTACGGGGATAGGTACCTGGAATTGGAGCATTAACACTTTAATTCCAGTACATGTTGTTTTGATGTGGAATACTGAAAATCAAAAAACATAAAACCGTGAGACCCTGACATCCAACCTAAATCTTCCCTCCCTCAATGTAAAACCTTTTCCCCTCGTCCTGCAGTTATCTACACTTTCAAAGAATTGATTCCCTTCCTCTTTGTAGCTCCCTTTAGGTATTGAAAGGCTGCAATGATGTCATCCTGCAGCCTTCTTTTCTCCAGGCTGAACAAACCCTGCTCCCTCAGCCTGTCTTCGTAGGGGTAGGTGCTCCAGTCCCGTGATCATCTTTGTGGCTCTCCTCTGGACCCTGTTCAATATCTCTCTGTCTTTCTTGTAGTGGGGGCTCCAGACCTGGACACAGTACTCCAGATGGGGCCACAAGAGCAGAGTAGAGGGGGACAATTACCTCCCTGTCCCTGCTGGCCACCCCTCTTCTGATGAAGCCCAGGATACTGTTTGCCTTCTGAGCCACAAGGGCACACTGCTGGCTCATGTTAAGTTTTTCATCTATCAGGACCCCCAGGTCCTTCTCCGCAGGGCTGTTCTCAAGGACCGCTCCTTCCAGTCTATCCTGGATCCTATAGGATGCCTGGGATTCCTCCAGCCCAAGTGCAAAACTCTGCACTTTGCTGTGTTGAACCTCATCAGGCTCACCTGGGCCCACCTTTCTAGCCTGTTGAGGTCCCTCTGAATGGCATCCCTTCCTTCCACTGTGTCAACTGCACCACTCAGCTTGGTGTCGTCAGCAAACTTGCTGAGTGTGCACTCAATTCCATCACTGATGTCATTGATAAAGATGTTAAAGAGCACCGGTCCCAAGACAGACCTCTGGGGGACACTGCTCATTACTGGCCTCCACCTGGACATGGAGCCATTCATGACCACCCTCTGTCTGTGGCCTTTCAACCAGTTTCTTACCCATCGAGTGGTCCACCCATCAAATCCACATCCCTCCAATTTGGAGATAAGGATGTGGTGGGGGACCATGTCAAAGGCCTTGCTCAAGTCCAGGTAAATGACATCGGTCACCTTTCCCTTGTCCACCGATGCCGTCACTCCATCATAGAAGGCCACAATATTGGTCAAGCATGACCTTCCTCTGGTGAAGCCGTGCTGGCTGTCACGGATCACACGCCCTTTCCTCATGTGATCAAGCATGTCATCCAGGATGATCTGTTCCATGATCTTCCCAGGCACAGACGTGAGAAACACCAGCCTGTAGTTCCTCGGGTCCTCCTTGCTCCCTTTCTTGTAAATGGGAGTGAAGTGACCCTTCCTCCAGTCATCCGGGACATGAATGTCCGAGCTACAATGTAAATGCAAAAGCTTTTAATCTTTTTTTTTTTTTTTTAATTAATTAATTAATATACTAAAAGGAATACAAGATCCTGAATATTCTGTAATACTAATTAAAAGTCATAGCTAAAAAATCAATCATTCAAGACCGTTGTCGTCTTTTTGACTGGTTGATGTTTCCCCTTTAATTAATATCATGTCATGTTTTAGTGCTTCACGTACACAATACTGTGCCAAGTAGTCTTCATCCACTCAAGCACTTCTCCCCAGGTGTTAATAGTTTTAGTTTCAGACATTTTTGTTTGTGTCCTGAATTCAAAAGGCATTTTATTCTTGCTTTAAGTATTATATGAGCTTCATTTAAGACAGAAAAAAATAAAAATTAAAATAAATTTAAAAGAAAAGGATAATCAGTGTTTGATATAAATTCTATACATTTGAGAAACTTCTAACGGTATTTGCTAAATCACTGGGCTAAATTTATATGAAAATTAGCAAGTGTTATGGTCAGAGACACTACTATTTGCCAGCTCTGTGTGGTTAACTGACAACAGTGCTTCATCAGCTAGTAAAATCTGACCTTCCATTTGGACATAAAACCAGTTTTACATAGTAGTGGACTCTTTATCTGTCCATAAAGCTGCACAAGAAGTTAAGTGTTCAAGGTGTGGTAAAAAGGCAATAGTATACAGTTACCTAAGAAGCATCTAAGATGGAAGAAATGAGAATTGGACTAGAGAGGTTGTTGGAACAACAATCATATCATTATACTAACAAATTGAAAGTAAATCTCAGTATGAAAGCTTTTTAATTCCCAAGAAGAGAAAATTCTGATCCTACTATATTTACATTGAATTAAAAGTACGTTCAGTACAATGTTTTCAGTGAGACAATGCAAAATATTACCCATTCTTAGCTGAGAAACCTTTGTTTAACACTGATTTCAAAGAGCATGTACTGTTTTAGTCAAGCTTCTAAGAATGAATTGTACATATGAATAACACCTTAAGCATATTTGTATATCTGCTTTCCACAGACTACAGTGTTAACCACAAAGACGTTCTCAGGTCATTTCATACTAACAAAAAACATTTTCATTTTTGTAGGTGCAAGGCATATGCAAGCACTCAGACATATTCATTACACTTCTTTCTGCACCACTGCCAACTCTTCAGGATTTTTTGGAAATGTTTCAGTGGTTTTGCTTCTGGAATACTGCATGGTATGATGAGATTGATTCATGAACTGTGGGAGCTGTTATCACCAGCTTGATACAGTTCCAGTCTACTTCATTAAAGCTGCACAGTACTCACTGTTACACACCTGGGAATGAGCACAGTCCTGCCTACTTTGAACTGGCTGAAGGATGGATTTTCACTGGGGAAGAAACCCTTTTAGACATGTTCATTAGTACTGCAAATGGGTAATATATTGTCAGCACCTCAGTGCTGTAGTTCTCCCCCCAAAAAATTTTTAGATTGTGCTGTTGATTTAACAGTGGAAAGGGAATGTATGATATAGCAAGCAATATCAAACTGAGTAACAGCATAGTTTGTCTTGTTGTGCTTTAGAAAGTTCAAGATAAAAGAAAAAGAGCAGCTGGAAGAAGGGGACAGGTATATATACCAGAGGAAGAAAGACAGCTGAGGGGAAAGAGACAGCAGAACAAGGACACCCAGAGGGTGAGTCTGGTCCACACAATTCTAGATATCAAACTGATGTGAAATATCAAAGTAGACTTCACTTTATAGTCTACTGCAGCAAGTCTCCCAGTATTCCTGGCTTTTATGGTGGTACTGTCAGGTTTGGAAGAATGCTAGGATGTATTTGTCAATTTACAGTTGTCTCTGTGAGTCACGTGAATGTGTGCATATAGAAATTTCTCCCTACCCATCCCTTTTCTTATGTCTAAATATATACATATATATCTGTGCGTGCATTGTCAGTTTTCTCACAGCTTCTGCGGAGAATAGTTCCCAATATGAGAGGTGTCTAAGAGATTAGAAACATACCTATCTCACTTCACTAGCTGTGGTGAAGTTATTTAGATAAGTTTAACTAAAAACTTAACCATTTTATACTTTAGGTTAGCTAATCTGAGATCATACTCCTAATTATACAATGATGTAAATCTTTATATTTTTTTTAAACAGTCATGAAAGAAAGGTTCAGCCTCTCTGCTCAGTAGGTAGTAATAAATTCTATGGATTAATGAAGTTGCACAGGTACAAATACTAAACCAGAAGCAGAAGATAGTTTTTCTCCATTCTTATATTGTTGAATAAATAGGAATGGGTATTTATTTTCTTTGCATTAAAATAGTTTTTGCATTTAAAAAGTATTAGATCAGTCACGTAAGTTTTATTACTGGAAATGACATTTATCAGCTACTGGAAATGACATTAATTTCTGGGTGTAGCAATTTTTTCCACTTAAAAGTCTTTGTAATAACATCTTTTTTCCATTATTGAATATAGCACAGAAGTCTAAGTGCATATCCTCCATCATCCATATGAAGAAATTAATCTGCAAACAAATCACTGTATCATTGAAAGAAGTGGAGATTATACTTGCAACTGGACTGTGATTGTATTTATATCAAATTTTCTATTTAATACATCTGATTTTCATAGAATCACATAGATTTTATGGTGGTACTGTCAGGTTTGGAAGAATGCTAGGATGTATTTGTCAATTTACAGTTGTCTCTGTGAGTCACGTGAATGTGTGCATATAGAAATTATTAGACAACCTATTAGAAATCAGTTGTCAATTGCTATGAATTTTCTAAATCTCTAATTTCTAAATTGCAGTTTAAAATACAGAAAGTGAGTAGGGAGAACAAAGTAAAACTTCCTGCTTGAACTGACCATAGCTACTATCATTCAATACCTGATAGCAGGTATTCTGCCTCCTGCTCTTTTTATCAACTCTATTTTAGGCACCTTTATAGAGGAGCTCTGTAGAGAGCAGTGCCCTTTCCTGAACACTTAGAGGGATGAAAGAAAGTGATAGGTTTTTACTAGCTTGACATGGACAACCTCAAAAAACTCAGAGGAAAGAAAAAAGAAAAAAAAAAGAAAAAAAAAAGAAAGAAAGAAAACAAATAATGAACATAAGAAGCCCTTCAAAAGGCATTGAAAATACTAAAAGTTCACATAGATTTTAACTTGATGCTTACCAGACAATGCTGTTCAGCTGCTGACAGTATAACACAGCAGGGAGGACAGCATATTGCTAAGAATCACACATCTGCATTAGAATTAAAGTTTTGTAATATATATATATATTTTTTTTTTAAATCAAAATATGACATAAGGCAATACAGTGTATAGCAGATTTGTGATGTAGGTATTTGCAAACCAAATTCCAGAATGCAGAAAAGTCCATATCCTGCAAAGCTGAAGCAGAGAGCAATACCAGATTGGGTCCCCACATAACAGTGCTGCACTTGCAGTGACTAGCCTGGTCAGATATGGCTTAGACACAACATCTTAAAGGTGCCAGATCCAGTTTGGAACTGAAAAAATTTACTTCTATTATCCTGAAACATGAAAGTATTTGACAAATTTAAGCACCTGATTTAAAGATGTCTTAACAATGAGCCAGCCTTATGCCATTGAAATAATCCACATATCAGAAATCTGAATTCTTTCATTGTGGATTGTTTCTGCTGCCCCATTCCTTTCCCATGGCCATTGTAGTACAAAGCTACAATAGTGAAAGGTGGAGAAGAGATGAAGCAAACCAGATATGCAATAAAGACAGAAGTGAATGATAGCCTGTGGTTCCTGTTCTTTAGCTAGCAGCATCTAGTCAGAAAAGTGAATGTCACATCATCAGAGAAACAATATTTTTCTTTAGATATAAGTGTAATGCTTTTATTTTTTTTTTTCTTCCAAGTAGTTTGTCATTAAAAATAAAAGATCTAAAATAAGTGTGTTATGTAAATCCACAGAGATATCAAAACAAAATAGAATAATTTGTTTATATAACAACTGCAGCAAAATTGACATCACATGTTGAGTCAAATGTACCAGAGCAGGAGACAATTTTTTTACATGTGCAGAGAAGCTTGAAAAATTTTTTTGAGTTCAATGTTCAAGCACTTACAAAAAAACAAATGATTCTAGATTTTAGAAATGTCTGAAGCTATTATTCTCAATTCTGTCCCTCAAGTTACCCCAAATTTTCTCTGTTCCATATATGTGCATCACTGCCCCGCACATTGATAGGGACAAAAATAGCTTCATTTCCTGCCATTTCTTCTTCCTGTCATTTTTTTTTTCTTTTTTTCTTTTTTCTTTCTTTTTTTCTTTTTTTAATCTTTATTCTTTCAATCCTCTGTGCAACAAGATGAGGAAAACTGAGAACAGATCTTTTCACAGAAACTTTAATTCTGCTCCTTTACAGAATCATATCATAGAATCATACAATAGCTTGGATGGAAAGGACTTCAAAAGTCATTAGGTTCCAACTCCTCTGTCACAGGCAGGGTTGCCAGCTGCTAGATCAATAGCAGATCGGACTGCCCAGGGCCCCATCCAACCTGTCCTTGAACACCTTCTGGGACGGGCATCCACAACCTCTCTGGGCAACCTGTTCCAACACCTCACCACTCTCAGTAAAAATCCTCCCCCTGAAATATAATCTAAATCTCTCCTCCTTTAGCTTAAATCCATTCCCCCTTGTCCTATCACTAGCTATGTGTGTAAAAATTGATTTTCCTCCTGTTTATAATCTCCCCTTAGATACTGGAATCTTGTAGTAAGGTTTCCCCACAGCCTTCTCTTTTCCAGGCTGAACAAACCTGGCTCCTTCAACCTATCTTCATAGGAGAGATGCTCCAGAACTTGGATCGTCTTTGTGGCTCTCCTCTGAACTCTCTCCAACCCTCTCCGCATCTTTTCTGTGCTAGATGCAGCACACCAGATGGAACCTTAAAAGGGCAAAGTAGAGGGGGACAATTACCTTCTTCAGCCTGCTGGCCACTCCTTTTCTGCAACCCAGGGTACCATTGGCCTTCCAGGCTGCAAGCGCACACTGGGGACTCACATTTTTCATCAACCATAACACTTAAGTCCTTCTCAGCAGGACTACTCTCAAGGAGTTCATACTTATTAAACATGCGACTATCTGTCACGTGTTTACAAACTATAAGGTGAGCAGAAATCAGTTTTGATCTTGGTACATACTTATCTTTATAATGTCAGAAGCACTGCTAACATCTGTAGAAAATTTCTCAGTATCTAAACATTTTGCAGGATGAACAACGTAGTCTAGAAAGACAGATGTTGCATTCAGAGTTACAACTACTGCTAAAATTTAGAAATGGTCATTTTACAAATGGAGATTCACCATACAACATTGCAGAAATGTGTTCTGTAGCAAAACTCTCCATATTCTTACCTTAAATAGTCAGATTGTTAGGACAGCTTTCTAAAATGGTATTAAACGAGATGCAGGATTGAAAATGCTTTTCTTAAAGATTAAAAAAAATAAAAATTAAAAAATAGCAAGAACAAACAAACAGACAAATAGAACAACAACTGGTCATGTAAAGCTGCTTTTGCCTATAGTCGCATTTATTGCAGTTACTAAACTCATGGGTGGAAATTTATACCAGCTTCACCAGAATATTTAAATATATGAGGATTCTAGCAGTACAAGAAGATCTATTGATATTTCCACATCAATAAGCAATAGAAATGTAAGGAATAAATAGTTGTGACACAGAATAATACATCTTAATGAAAAAAAAAAAAAAAAATCTGCATGAGGAATTAAATAATTAAATTGTGTTTGTCCCTTATCTATCAAAGTGTTCCAGTGCCAAGAACAGTTGATCAATTATTTCCTTGCTTTTTGTGGTAGGCTTTTGAGCAAAACATGTGTAATCATATGAAATGACTACTTTTTTCTCTGGTCCTATCTACTGCCAGACAATCCACGGCCTTATATGAATTCTTCCTCAATACTATGGGGCAGAAAGACATGACTTATGATGTCAGAGGGATCCTTCCAGTACAAAAGGAGACTCCTTGGTTATCCCCTAGAAAGAAAATAACTGGCAGTTTCTTTCTCGTTTATATGACAAGAGTGCCAGAGATACACAGAATCTGCTTTTCTACTAATGAGAGTTCAAGCACTGTGGAAACTGATATTTAATTTAATCTTCATTTGCTTTCTAAATATTTGGGAAACTCTTACGGTTTAGAGAATGTATTTGATCTTAAATCTAAACTTGCAGAAGTTTTGTATATACGAGCTCTCCTGAAAAAGGAATATTTCTCTTTATTCCAAGGAATGTTTTTAGCAAAAGGAAGCCCTAAGCATCTAATTCCAACAAATTCTTTATTGTTTAGGTAAGGGCCAGCCGATGCACAGAATATGTATGACTGCTGACAGACATGCTAAACCTATAGGTTTGTTTAAAAAGAGCTTGGTCATTTATTGCTCTGAAAGGATGGGGGTGTTGAGAAAAGCATAATAAATAAACACAACTTACCCATTGTTATGACAGATTGATTCAGAGAAAGCCCTGTGAGGGGAATATTGCAAAGATTCCCATCTCCAGCACAGCCATCTGTGCTTCTATTTGTTTACAGCTATTTTTGTTTTGCTTACTGTAGTGTAGTTTCTGAGCTCTTTATTTCATCAATAGCAAAGGTCCTCAAAATTTTCCATCGTGTGGATTGTATTTTCACAAGGTGATTTTCTCATGGACACTTTCCTTAGCTGTGATCAACAACAACCTCATTACAACTGTAAAAACTGCTTAGAGGGATAAAGCATGCTAACTAGACAAATATGCAATTTAGTTAAAATAAGTGCCCTTATGATACAAGTTAATCATACTGGCTGATTCTGTTCATTGTTTAATCTCTCACTCCCATCTGCTCTATTTCCTTCCCTTCCCTTGTTTCCCGTGCCCTGACTCTTCACCATCAAATCTGTTTTTCCTTCTTCACTTTTCAACATTTTTAACTTTTTTTCATTATTTTTTTTCCTCTTTATTTCCAGCAGTGGAAGAATTTTTTTTTTTTTTCTTCATGTTAATTATTCTATGTTATTTTAGGACTTCTGAGAAGTAAGCTATCTGAATACATCGGGGGAAGAATGAAAACGCTAAAAGGCAAAGGCCATGCAGCTCTCTGGATAAACATGCTTTAGAACACATTTCTCTGAGTGTTAATTTAAAGACAATTTTGGCATGTTATTAGGGAAACAAAGCCATCAAGCCTGCATTTTCATTAATCTCAGTGATTTCATATCTGCAGGGATTCAGTATGCTCACACTATAGGTAAGTACCGTGGCAATTTTATGTATATAACTAAGCAACTCAAGGTATACACAGTAATGATTCCCTTTCAGTTGAAAATAAGCTTCTCCTGAGGAAAAATCAGAGCAGTAGTCTGGCTCAGTTGCTCTGCAGGAACTAATCTCTCTTTACTGGTACTGTAGGGAGCCTTGTCAGATTAGCTCCCTAAACTAGACAGGAGGTTCATGAAACTGGTTCTGCCCAAGGCATAGAATGATCTAATGGGACCAAGCCCAGGTTGTACACTGCATGAGAAAAGAGGTATGAAAGCACATGGACACACTGGCATGTCCTTCCATCCTAAGAAAGAGGTTAGTATTTTAACTCACTGATCATTAAAATGAGGTGAGTACACATTATTTCATAAATCAATGCAGAGCTGTGTTGCAGGAAAGCTGCCCAGTAATTTCTCTATGGATTTGTCAGAGGTTGATCACAGTAAAAGAAATTTAAAATCAGAAGAAAAGATGTAATTCAAGCCCATTGCAGAGGATTACTAAGCAACAGACAGAGCACTGATACGTCTGCAGTGAGGATAAAGAAGAATTTTTTGATGCTTAGCCCAGCTATGTTGTGCATGTACATAGAGTTGGCCTGTTGCATTTTCATCATTGTATCTTTTGCATGCTGGCTGGGCAAATATTCCCATCAAATATATACTTTGATAATAAAAGAAACAGATAAAATATATGTTAAAACTGCAATTGTATGCATATCAGTTTTGAAGAATCCTTTTATTGAACAGTTAGAAAGGCTGCATTTATGACTACAGACATGCTTATAACAACAAATTTCTATTTAAAGATTATATTTCTACTTGAAAACGCTAAACGATTTCCAGTATTCATGTGGCTCTCTTCTGTCTAATTTAATTGTAGGTGAATAACATATACAGACAAGTGCTTTTCCATAGTAACTGTATACTGGGTCATTTGTAACTATTTGTAACCACATTTTTATCACTGTTATTTTGTTCAGCATGGGCGTGAATCTGCAGACTTGTCCATTAAATATGTGCTGCAATATCTACATCACATATAGTGAAAACCTATTCATCAATAAGGCCATGTGCAGGGTGCTGCATTTGGGTCAGGGCAATCCCAGGTATAAATACAAGCTCGGGGAAGGTCTCCTTGAGAGCAGCCCTGCAGAGAAGGACTTGGGGGTCCTGGTGGACAAGAAGCTGGGCATGATCCAGCAGTGTGTGCTGGCTGCCTGAAAAGCCAACTGAGTTCTGGGCTGCACTAAAAAAGGGGTGGCCAGCAGGGAGAGGGAGGTGTTTGTCCCCCTCTACTCAGCTCTTGTGAGGCCCCATCTGGACTACTGTGTCCAAGCCTGGGGCCCCCAGTACAGGAAGGATGGGGAGCTCTTGGAGAGAGCCCAGAGGAGGGCCACTAAGATGACCAGAAGGAGCACCTCTCCTATGAGGAAAGGTTAAGGGAACAGAGCTATTTTAGCTTGGAGAAGGCTCCAGGGAGACCTCATTGTGGCCTTCCAGTACTTGAAGGGAGCATATAAACATGAGGGGGAACAGCTGTTTATGAGGGTGGATGGTGATAGGACAAGAGGGAATGGTCTTAAACTGAGACAGAGGAGATTTAGGTTGGCTATTAGGAGGAAGTTTTTCACCCAGAGGGTGGTGATGCACTGGAACAGGTTGCCCAAGGAGGTTGTGAATGCCCCATCCATAGAGGCATTCAAGGCCAGGCTGGATGTGGCTCTGGACAGCCTTGTCTAGTGGTTGGCGACCCTGCCTGTGGGGGTTGTTGAAACTAGATGATCATTATGGTCCTTTTCAACCCAGGCCATACTATGATTCTATGATCTGTACATCAAAAAGTATATAGCTATGCAAGACATATAAAGGTGTATAGTTTCCCACTTCTGGTATTTTGTATAATACTTTGAAGATTTCCTATAAGAAGAGAATAAAATGGTGAGGAGAGGAGAGGAGAGGAGAGGAGAGGAGAGGAGAGGAGAGGAGAGGAGAGGAGAGGAGAGGAGAGGAGAGGAGAGGAGAGGAGAGGAGAGGAGAGGAGAGGAGAGGAGAGGAGAGGAGAGGAGAGGAGAGGAGAGGAGAGGAGAGGAGAGGAGAGGAGAGGAGAGAGTGGCCAGTGTGGTTTCTATCTTTGTTCATAAATTAGGAGAATTTTGTCTAGAGAAACATTCATTTCTGTGGAACACACATAACTCAATCTACTTGTTTCTGTCTTTTCAGTTTTTTTTCCAGAAAGGAACAGTTCTTGTTGTTATTGGGTTTTGTTTGGTTGGTTGGCTGGTTGGTTGGTTGTCTGATTGATTAGTTGGTTGGTTTTATCTAGGACTAAATGATGGAGATAATAATCAAAATAATAATCTGCCTACGATGAAGTGTTTTAAAGATAATGAAGGGAAAAAAATAGTGTTAGAAACTTGCTATTGATTATTCCAGTGAATAATTTGGCACTCTGAATTAAACATATAGCATAAAATCCAGAAAATTCTTATGCTGTAAAATAAATCAAGTAATCAGGAAAATCTAAGGGGTGAAATAAAGATGATAACATATAAAAAATTGGTTCAGTTCTACTCCAGTATTCATTGGGATCAAGTAAAGAGATCCTATTTCAGTCCATTTGCAGTTGAACTCTGAGAGTTTAATGCACTAATACTACATATTTGAGCTGGGTGGAATTTGGCAGTAAATTTTCAGAAAGTTCTGCATTGCCAAAACTGTAGTTCCCTTTCAATGATTATTTAATTATCCATACAGAAAGGAACAAGTCAGTATAAATGAACAGGGGCTATTTACCCCCAAAATAGCTAATAAAAATGTGGCTAATGTATTCACTTGGATATGGAAAAAAATGAAGAAAAAAAATGTCTTTGAGTTTCCCACATTGCAGATAAATGCCCAGAGATTATTAGACACTTTAAGCTGAATCTTTATTTCACTATAAAATTCAACCTGCTGACATTTTCAAGTGAAAGCCTTTTTTATCGAGAAACTCCTAGTGTATTTTTCTTCAGAACATTATGCAAGAACATGTGACTTGTAGCATTAGGGACTATTCATAACGAATACATCAGTTGTTTTGGAATATCTCAGCATTTACAGCACCAGCTTGAGTTTCAGGTTCCCACTCTACTTCATATATTATCAGCAGTGAGTTTCTCAGAAAAGCTCTTAAGAAGTATTTACGTGTCTGACTCTTAAATCCAACGTTCCTAGATCCATTTACTATACTGTTCAGAGCTTCTCAGGGCAGTTTCAAGACCAAAATAACCTCATGTTTTTACTGTCAGTTCCAGAATGCCCTCTGGGCTGGTTTTAGTTAATTCCCTGTGCGAGGTCTCACTGAGCTGTTGTCCCTAAGAGTAAGCCCTCTATAACTGAATCCCTCTGTTATATAACAGAGGGTGATAACACTTCCCTTCAGGAACGGTGTAATAATAAATATTTTATACTCTTTCACTCCTTATTGAGTACTAATGAGCTGTCCTTCCCATGCTTCCTGTGTTTTTCTCCAACACAAGAAAGAGAAGTACTATTGCAACAGGCCTATTTCAAAGATGCTTCAGAGGATCAAGGGGGAGTAAATGTCCTGACAGCTCTCAGGGAGATAGACTGCAACTGACCAGAGTTACAAGAGCTATTGCAAGTCAGGGTGCTAGGAGAATTGCGTCAGGTGGATTGTCCTCAAACTGGGGAGTATTGTAAGACTGCTTGGGGGAAAGCATGTCCTGAAACGATTATGCCTAATGCTAAGCCTAAGAAATCCTCTCTTCACACCACAGGAGCATCCTTAAGGGTTGCGTTAAGAACTGGCCTTGCCTAGGTAATTTATAGATGCAGTTTGCTGTGACCTTAATACCAACAGAGAATATGAAATCTAATTTCACTTTGAGTCTTGTATCAGACTTCACTGTAGACAAAGAAGTATAGTATTTAGCTGGCAAATGAAGTCTAAACCTGTGGAAAATCAAGTCAGTGAATTTTCTTGATATTTTCCACTTCCCCAGTGACCTTCATCTGATGGTCTAAAAGCACTTTACAAAAACATACATTTGTTACACACAAAACAAGTTGAGAGATTATGTTGTTTTGTTTCTTTCCCCGTGGAAAAGTTTTGCTTCTTTGAAAAATTAAAAACTGAAAAACACTTGTCTGAAAGCTTTTGACTTGAAACTCTATTCAAAAATGCTGCTGTAGATTTTGGTGGAAGTTATATCAGTAATTCTTCATTATCCAGTTCTGTGAACTGTACTTGGTTCTCTTGTGCATCATTATCCAGGTTCCCCTTTCCTCAAAATTCTAGGAGCATCTCTGTGCAACATAGCAATGGAAACGATAAACAAGGTATGGAGACATTGTTTTATACTGAGAGCAGTTTTCTTCACATTCTCATAAGCACAACATCCGGATAGCCTTTTAAGGTCTTAGGAACATTCCTTGTAGTTATATATTTAGAGACTATGGATGGTGGTCAGCAGGATTATAGTGTTCCACCTTAAAATCTCCTCCAGAAAACTGAGTTTTACAAAATATGCTACCTGTGTATCTCTTAAAATTTTTCACTGCCACATCCCATGCCCCGGAGAGAAGGTGCAATGTCTGCCACAAACTACCATTTGATATGACCAAGTTCTGGCAGTCCATTCTGTCACTTCTGATATTTTGTCACCCACAGATGTATACTCAAGCCTTTGTCTACATTAAATATTTTTACATTTTGTTATCCCCAAGATTACATCAACTCAGTGGTGAAGCTGAAAATGGCCTCCTCTGTGCTTAAACTTTACCTCTTGCTTATTTCCACTGTGCGTGTTTTAAGATTGCTAGTGTGTTTTGTGTAATCAAATGAAATAAAACAACAGAAAAAAATAACAATGTGAAGGTGAAAAGCACTGCTGAATAAATTAATGTGTGCTCTATCACTGTCAGAATTATCCAACAAATCAAAACAGCCTCTGAAAGAAAAAAATGAAGGACTCAGTGCACAGAAGTTATTCAAAGACAACAAAGAGGTTGAGACAAAATATTGAAAGAATGAGGATAACTGAAGAGGTGACATAACACTAGAAAACACAGCAATCTGCTGTGGAATGCTGAAGATGTGAAATGAAAGGAAAATTGCAGAAGAGGTTAAGATAAATAACAGTTTTCTTTTATTTGAGATCATATTGAACAAGAGGTCATTGGAAGAGACAGTAGAAATTCTAAGAGCTGGCCTGGGTAATTTACTGACAGAAGAGGCAGACATAACTAAAGCACAATCAAATGAATTCTTTGCCTCTGTGTTCACACAGAAGGCTTGGGGACAGATGTCAGAAACAGACATAAATTTCCCAAGAGAACAAGAAAAAATATCGAAGGAGGTAAGATTCAGCCAGAACAGGTGATCAAGGAATTAGAACATATGAAGCTTAACACGACTCCAAGACCTGAAAATATCCTCCTGTGATTTAAAAAAAAAAAAAAAAAAAAAAAAAGTTGCAGAAAGGCATGGGAGAAACATTTCCAGATGGAGCTGAAACCTCTTTGAAAACACAGACAACGTGACTATGAACAAACATAATTTGAACTAAATAATGACAGAACCTGTTTCATCCTGCTCCAGTGTGTGTGTAAAGTGCAACTGAGAGCTGAATTGGCATGGCAGCCCACTGAACTGGCATGACAGCCCACTGCCACCTCACAGCATGAACTCTCTGAAACAACTATAAAATGAAATTTATCTACTCAAAGAATAAACATTGTTTGAAATCTGTTTTTTTCTTCTTTTCTTTTCTTTTCTTTTCTTTTCTTTTCTTTTCTTTTCTTTTCTTTTCTTTTCTTTTCTTTTCTTTTCTTTTCTTTTCTTTTCTTTTCTTTTCTTTTCTTTTCTTTCTTTGTTGTTGTTCTGTTTACTTGTTCACTTTTAGGAGGAAACATATATTTCAAGAGTCAGGGTTCAACAGGCCAAATGCAGGTTTCTTCACCTGGGGTAGTAAAGGCTAGTAAGCCTGTTGTTTGGACATGAGGACAGAGCATTAATCAGACTGTATTTTATCTGTATCTGTCTATTCAATCAGTAAATCACATTTTAACTTGCTCCTGGCTTCTGAAATAGTCTACTTTTACATTCAGTGGTAAAAATAAGGCACTTTTAGGGCTTTAGTCCAGTCAACATAAGTGGGTAGCTAAAACTGACAAATGAAAGCGCTCCTGTCAAACGTGTATTTATTTCTCTTAGTTGTCAGTACAAAAATTTACAGATAATAGTACCCACTGATATTGCAGAGATCTTAAGGCATGTAAAGCAATTCCTACTGCAAACATTTTGAATCTACAAAGTGGTTCAAGACCAAAAACTACTCTTTTTTGCTCAGATCTTCCTGATATGGTGCCTGACCCTCTTCTATATGGACTGGAAAAAAGGTAACAAACCTCATATTTAGAAATGATACTAACATGTAAAAAAATATTTCTAAGCAAGTTATTTCTTATGTCAATCAGAACTTTTAGAAGGGGAATCAGTGACTATGTCTATTCCAGCCATTTTATGCTTATCTGTTAATATATCTGACTGCAGGTCATTGTCATCTACAATACTAAAATTTTAGGACATGAGTTTCATTGCTTCCATCTAACACTTATCCTGAACAATTCACAATTTATTTATCGACAGAGTGTGTGTACTAGAAATGTATTAGAAATCAGTTTATGTCTAGTATGGATAGCCAGGAAAATCAGAGATGAGTGTACATTATGTTAAGTTAGACTCAAACAATGACAGTATCATTTTGTTTGGATGAAAACATAGATAAAGACTTTGGCTCTCATTTTAACTGCACTAGCAAGTGTAGTCC
This sequence comes from Chrysolophus pictus, assembly GCA_037305975.1. Classification (NCBI taxonomy): domain Eukaryota; kingdom Metazoa; phylum Chordata; class Aves; order Galliformes; family Phasianidae; genus Chrysolophus; species Chrysolophus pictus. Next base: position 33,532,244 of record CM074576.1, on the reverse strand, counting down.
CTTTGGAATGCAACAATGAGAACATGCCCTTCTATTATGCAACACAAGCTGGTGTCTCTACTGTGCTTGCATACTCCAAAAGGATCACTGTGATTGGGTCTCTCCAAAGGGCATATTCAATGACAAGAATAAAGGCAAAATCGAGATTATAGTGGACAAAGTTGAGAGAACAAAGACAAAGAAGCTGGAATTGGCAGACGGTATTTCTCTTCTTGTTCACCTCCCACCCCCACCCCCCCACAGTTTTCTTTGTTATATTCTCTGTATTGTGTATTCACCCTGCTGGATCTTTACTCTTTAAAATACTCTTCATTGTCCATCTTCTGTATGAAAGTGAGTGGAAAAGGATTTCCATGCCCCATAGCTTACACTATAGCTTACCCTTCCGAGTGTGTCTTGAACAAAAACCAGTATACTAGTACACATTATGACGCCCTCTTTGATGTTAGGTTAGGGAGACAAGCGAAGCAAATTTTCCTTTTCTCAGAAGAGCAGTCCGGATTCGCTGCACCACAAGTATAGAAATAACTACAGGTTGTGTATGTATTTTTTATGTACAAACACACTAGATTATGCAAATTTGATTTTACCTGATGTTCCACCAAAAGAAAGAGAAAAACTTCAGAGAAAAAAAATCATCATACTTTTACAAAACTATATACTCTTATTCTCTATTCTTTCAGACTTTTAATAAAATAAAATTGAGGTTTTTACTTTTGTGAATGTTGTTCCCTTTATTTTCCATATTTTAATCGTTTTCTCTGGCAGATAAACAGTTAGAAGAGAAAGGGGAAAGACAAAGAAGAAAAACCTACTGTTCATCCTTAATACCTTTTTTAACATACATATATATAAAGGAAATATTTCACTCTACATTGTCACATTAAAATACCATAAAAACTCAAAAACAAGAAAAACACAGTGATAGGAAGGGCACTAGGGTGAAGGTGTACATCTCCATTCAATCTTGAAAGCACCATTTCTCTGTAGTTGCTACCAAACCAACAAAATAAGCAGATTTGGTAAATTGCCTTTACACAGGAACTGAAAGTTAAATACTTGTCCTAAGGATAGAAAAACTTTTATGTCAGAAAAATTGAAGTAAATGTTAGATTAAAATACTCAGATTTCTTCAAGATCATTGTTCAAGCACTTACAATGTCAATTCATCCCATCCTCTCAATTATAGTTGAGTTTCATGTAGAACAGAGTTCCAAGACTAAGACATGGAATCTTTAACTCTCCTGGCAACTCTGCCAGAATGTTGAGAATGCAAAGGAAATTTTAATGAACAAAACTTTTTCATTAAGCTAAAACTCACCATCCTAGCAGTCTTCTCTGATAGATTGGATTTAATTTCCTGTCTGAAATGGCATTTTGAGATGGTATGTTTAGTAAGAAATTGGCCTTCATCCTCTGCTGATGTGGATAAGCCTTATGATTATACAAACAAAACACAAGTGGAAACCTCCTCCTCATTCCTTACTCTCCATTTGTCCTTACAAAACAAAAGTATTCTAAGTAAAATCCTGTGTTTGCCTAAGTCCTGTGTTTGCAACTTGAGAGAGCAAGTTCACAACTTGTCAATTCTGAATCTTTAGTCACTTATAGGAGAAAAGAAATAGTGCTTTAAAAGTTATTTAAGCATCTAACACATTAAGTGGAATTGAAAGATAAGTACTGAACTACTTTTGAGTCTTCATGCACAAGAAAATCAGAGAAAAGGAGGACCATGAAAAGCTAGAGAAGATTATTTTCATGATGCCTTATCTCCCAGTTTATCATTTTAGTACCATCCTCTGTTTTCCTCCCCTTTCATTACATTTTTTTAAAAATCCTAAACATCTTATCTCAATTTTTTAGTATTTACTGGAGATTCTGTGAAATAGACTTTTAGACATGAGGATGCACAGACCTTTAAGTATTTTTTCTAACAGTATCCACAGTTTTAGAAGAAAAATATACTATACACATAGAAAACTAAAGCTTTGAAAAGCTAATGAACAGACCAAAATGCAATTCAGGCATCTAAATTTGAATATGTATATAATTTAAAAATTAAAATCACAAAATTGTTATCCTTAAGACTCCTATTCATTTTCTCTTAGGATTTCCCAAATTTCAAATTCTTTAGTGTCGATTGGAGAACTCCATAGGTAACCGCAGCTGAATTGTGACACATCCTTTAGGCACATGAACTCTAAGGGGCTTGAGCAACTCAGTACCTAGCCCTTAAATACAGCTATGTACAGGTACCAGCCATTTCTTTGCTTAAATCTCCTGAGAAATATGATCTTACACTCTCAGAGCATGCCAGCTGTGTATATTATAACCCTATCGCTGGGGAAAGACTTGAAAACAAGAATATCCACTATTCTTGTTTTGACCAAAAGATAAACACCAGGATTACAATTACTATCGTACACCAGATTACAATTAAACACCACCTTACATTTTTGATGCCTAATGCAGAAAGTAGCACCCAAACTCTATCAAAGCAACTGAAATCTGGTGAAGTCCAATCATTCTAGTGTCTTGTTTATCTAATATGATGCCTCATGAAAACACCCTTCAGGTAAATGAGAATACTTGCCATTCAATTTGTTATGAGGACCTGATCACATGCCAGTCTATGAGGAACTGTCTCTCTGAACTGTGAAGGCACGGCTCAGGTTACTCCTTTCTCCATAGATACCTATAGCTGTCCTTCAAATTTCCTCCTCATTCACTGCTTGTTTCATTTATAAAATCCATGTCTCTCTAATTTGGAAACAAGACTGTCATGTGGGACATTGTCAAATGCCTTGCACAAGTTCAGTAATACAATACAGTAACTTGTATTACATTAAAGGAATATGACATAAGGTAAGAGTGAAAGGAAAGACACTCAATAGTAGTAGACTAATGACATAAATGAGATTTTAGAGCACTTTTTTCCTCAGTAAGGTAGCCTCTGTGTATTATTTTCCTGATTTATTATTTTTTTTTCCCCCTCTAACATGATACTAAAGTCTCACATGATATAAGACAGTAATTCCCACTTTGACAATTATCCCTTTGGAATATGAACACGCTATTCTGAAAAGTTCATTTTTTTTTTAGTGCTATCATTTACAATTACATAGGCAATAATAATGTTTCTTAAATTTTCTTCCATATTTTATATATTTCAACAATCTCTCTGAGTTAATAAGGCTACACGCGCTTATACCTCATAAAATCTGAATCAGTGCTAGAATAAGAGCCTGCTTCTGCTCCACTGAATTTTGCAGTTTTGCCACTGATTTCTACATAAAAATACTTTGAGACCTAACTACAGATAAAAGAGATCATTCATTAGCCAGTATGTCTCAACCAGTCCATAATAACCTGTTGGGGTGGGAAAAGTTCAAGCCAAAAGCTGTTGATTTCCCTAGAGCCAATCAAAATGATAGATGCAGTGGTGAAAGATCACAGCTGACTGGGTTTAGTCCTCTCATCACTAGCTGCAGATGGCATGTAATTTAGGGATGCCCATTTGGTGAAATTTACCAGCTTCTCTTGAGATCACACATATGGGTTTGCATTTAAAAAACAATTGTACCAGGAATAGCATTTTAAGCAACAGATGTAAGTATTGACAGTAAAAGGATGCCCAAAAAGCAGAATATCTACACAAATGAGCGCAAAGATTTTGTGTTACACTTAACAGCAGTCCATGTAATGTTTTAACTTTACAAAACAGGACAGAAAATAACTGTAAAGTCAGTGTATACAACACTTTCCAAACTTCCTAAATTAAATATGGGATTCTGCCTTTACAGTTTACGGTTTTCAAGAATTCAGCTTTTTTTTTTTCTTTTTTTTTCCAAGCATCCTATTTCAAAGCTACAGTCTCAAACTCTCACATAACAGAATAATGTCCTCAAAAGTATTATGAGTTGGGCTGACCTCTTTCTCCACTTTGAAATCTAAGATTAGGTAAAAGGAAATGCACAACCAGATTACTTACTGAAATTTGTCCCTGATTCAGAACAGATTTTTTTACTCTTTAGACATTGGCAAGTGACTGACATGTAGATTTTTTGCCAATTGCAAAGCTAAAGTAAAATCAAATAAATGATGAATGAATTTTGGAAAATTATCATATTAGTAAAACAGGTCTCAGTGTACATATTAACACTTAACTAAGACAGTTAAAGGAATGTGTATGTCCAAATACAAAATTTAGAAAATTTTTTATTTGTATAACATAAAATTACTTCAACATGGCATGTGCCTGATATCCATCTTTCATTTGATAAGTAATTATGGACATTTCCTTGGTGACAGGAAATCACTGCTAGTGTCTGCCTCAACAACGTATGTTGTAAATCTCTCCACTTTTACGTTACGTTATATGAAAAAACAACTAGGAGATTAGGTTTTACATTTTGAAATGATTATTTCCACAGTGGACACGGATCCACATAACTTTTTTTCAATCTCCTTATTTAAAAGACCTGTGATGAAGAAAGAGAGGTAAATTATGACATCAGTAAGCAATATTATGTTTCTCGCTGTTCATAATACACGTTGTAATTTGTGAGGTGAGAAGATGGGGAAGGAGTGTTCCACTGCAGACCCACTGAATGTGCAATTGGTTCTACAAACTGATCTCAGTGCTGATAAAGTGCCAGGAGCACCTCCTGAAGCACCATATGAGGAAAGGCTGAGAAACATGGGTCTGTTCAGCCTGGGGGAAAGAAGACTAAGGGGGAGTCTGATTAATGTTTATAAATATCTAAAGGGAGGTAGGAGGCAAATGGATGAGGCCAAGCTCTTCTCAGTGGTGCATAATGATAGAACAAAAAGCCATGGCCTAAAACTTGAATGTAGCATGTTCCATACAAACAGGCAGAAGAACTTCATGGTAAGGATGAAGGACACTGGATCAGGATGCCCAAAAACTTTGTGGAATCTCCTTATATTGAGATATTCAAGACTCGTCTGGATGATTAGCTGTGCGACCTATTGTAGGGAACCTGCTTTAATGGGGGGGGGGGGGGGGGGAACTTGAGGATCTCTTGAGGTCCCTTCCAACTCCTACAATTCTGTGATTCTGTGTGATTCTGAAATGGCTAGTGCTTTCAATAACATGCTTTAACTTTTAGTTAGCCCTGGAGAGGTCACACATTTAGACTAGATGATCACTGACACTTCCTTCCGACTGAACTATTCTATTCTATTCTATTCTATTCTATTCTATTCTATTCTATTCTATTCTATTCTATTCTATTCTATTCTGTTCCATTCCGTTCTTGTTATGTAAAGAAGAGACAGCAATTGGGCATTCCTTATGCAGAAATATATATCTAAATCTTTTAGCGCCATACCTGTTGTCTTATACATATGCTTTTTGAGAGAGCATTTTTTTTTACTTGAAACTATATACACTGATGAACTGGTTTTAAATTTAGAGTGCATCACGGATTGACTTTGGGGCAGAGGCTCACACTGAGGGGCCCTTTGCAGAGACAAAAAATGAACCACCTTTTCTCCCTGTATAGAGAATAGCAAAAGCCCTCACAGCAGTGAGTCTGATACTGTATGGGCAGAACCAGGAGTGACAGCAGCCAACACCCCCATGTACAGATGCTGTTTCCATGGAGAGCAGTGAACGGGACGGGCAAACAGGTGGCAGTTTGTGTGACAATTCTTGTAGGCAGAGTGAGCAGGGAGAATGGATTGTTGCTCCTCGACTGAGGGACAAGCTCAACTATTGGCTGCCTCCCAGGCTACAAATCTAGCCATGTTCTCCACTAGACAGAAAGCTCTTGCCAAAAAGAATGCGGTAACTCAGACAGAATATGCCTGACAAGAAATGTGGCTCTTCAGATCTCTGGCTGCAGTGAATGCCCAAGCCTCTTACCGCCACTGGAGGGTGTCAGGGAAACCACTAGTGTGAGGTGTGAGCAGGTGGAAGATCTGCTCAGTAAGGTGGTGAAGCTCAAGGAGGTGGAGAGATTAAGGAGCATGAGGGAGTGTGAGCAGGAGATAGAATAGGTATAGATAGGATAGATAGGTGGAGCAACTCCCTGCCATACCTGCAAGAAAGGGACTGAGACGATACAGCCCAAGTAGTGATGGACTCCCTGCCCTGCAATTGTTGGGGTTGCAGGCAAAACCCTTCTCTACCAACCTCAATTCCCCAGCTTCCTCTACATGATATCTTTGAGGCTCTGGTTCTTGAGAGAGAGGTAATTAAGGATGCAGTGGAAGCTGCATCCAAGAGGTTGCCTAGGGGGAAGGAGTTGATTCCATGTCTCAAGATTCCCTCCACCAAGAAGGAAGAAAGGGTAATCACTGTAGGCAACTTCCTTCTGGGGAGATCAGAAGACACTGTAACTTGGTTAGACCCTATCCATTGGGAAGTGTGCTGCCTCCCTGAGGCTGGTGTCGGGGACATTACTAGGAGACTGCCTAGTCTGGTTTGCCTCTCTGATTATTATACTTTACAGATAGTTCAGGTTGACAGTAATAAAGTCACTAAGAGAAGCCTGAGGGTTATCAAAAGGGATTTCATGGGAGTGGGGCAGATAGTGGATGAAGTGAGAGTACAGGTAATGTTTTCCTCTATCCCATCAGTGGCAGGGAGAGCTATTGAGAGGATCAGGAAAACCCATGTGATAAATGCATGGCCAAGAGTCTGGTGCCACCACAGGAATTTTGGCTTTTTCTTTCATGAGGCTGTTTACTTAGTGTCTGGCCTGATGGCTGCAGATAGGGACCACCTAGGTCAAAGAGGGAAAATAATTCTGCTCCAGGAGGCTCATTAACAAGCTTTTAAACTAAGTTTGGAGGGAGAAAGGGATAATAGTGAATCTGCTCATGACATGAGGTGGGTTAACATAGCAAAGTTAGAGGAACAAGGTGATAGTGGGTGCCCTCAGCCTGCTGCATCTTCTAGTGATAAGGGCAACAGGAAGAAATGTAACAAGACCAGCTGCCCAGCTGAAGTGCCCCTACACCAATGCACACAGCTTCGGAAACAGGAGTAGTTGTAAGACCCCATGCCCTACACTGACAGCAGTGTAGCTGCTGTCAGTGAAACCTGGTGAGATGATTCCCAGGACTGGAATGTTGCTATTTATGACTACAAGATGTTCAGAAGAGACAGATGAGGAAGGAAAGGAGAAGTTGTTGCCTTCTACATCCAGGAAGGAATAGAGAGTGAGGAGCTGTCCCTGAAGAATGGCCACATGTAAGTTGAAAGCCTATTGATGAGTTAGACTGAGGTAAAAAAGAGAGCCTTGTGGTTAATGTCCATTACATCCCACCTGATCAAGCAGATCCTATTGACGGAGCTTTCTTTCTCTAGTTACAGGAGGCAGATTCTTGTCCTGTTGGGGCATTTCAACCACCCTGATATTGGCTGGAAAAGTATCATGGTGAGATATAGGCCATCCAGGAGGCTCCTGGAATGTACTGAGGATAACTTCCTGAGCCAGCTAATGGACAGTCCTACCAGAGAAATGCAATGCTGGACCTGTTGTTCACCAATGCTAGTGAACTGATTGGTGATATCAGGATTGGAGGCTACCTGGTCTGTAGTGACTATGAGTGGTGGAATTCAGACTTCTGAGGGATATCAGACAGGCAAAGAGTAAAACTAGGAAGCTCAATTTTAGAAAGGCCAATTTCCAACTCTTCCAGGAAGAGTTAGTTAACAGAACCCTCCAGGAATCTGTTTTCAAGAACATGGGAGTGGAGCACAGATGGAAGATCTTTAAGGAAGCTTTCCCTAGGGCACAAGAGATCTCCATCTTTTGGTGCTGGAAGTAAGGAAAGGCATGGCTAAATTGGGAAATGCTGTTCAAACCAGAGACAGAGAAGAAAACACACAGGTGGTGGAAGCAAGGACAGGTAACCAGGGAGGAATACAGGGTTGCTGGTAAGCTCTGTAAGATGGTGTCAGATGGCCATGTCCCAACTGGAACAAGACTTAACAAGGAGCACAAAGAAGGACAAGATAAGCTTCAATAAGTACATCAACTGGAAAAGGAAAGTCCAGAAGGGTGTAACCTCCCCAGTGAGAAACATAGGTTGACTAGAAACAATGGACAAGGAGAAGGCTGAGGTATTCCACAACTTTTTTTTTGCTTCAGTCTTTACTAGCAACTGGTCTACACACCACACTTGAGAGAATGGTTTGGAAGGTGGGAACCATATCTCTCCTTCTGTAAGCAAAGACTAGGTTTGCTACCACCTGAGGAACATGAACATCCATAAGTCTATGGATCCCAATTAGATCCAGACCAAATTGCTGAGGGAATTAACTGAGGTAGTCACCAGGCTATTCTCAATGATATTTGAAAAGTCACGGCAAACAGGTGAAGTCCCTGGTGACTGGAAAAAAGGCAATGTCACACCCATTTTTAAGAAGGGTAGAAAGGAAGACACAGAACTACTGACCTCACTACTACCTCCCTCTGTACCAGGGAAGATCATGAAGCAGATCCTCCTGGAAGGCATATGGAAGAGAGGGAGGTAATAAGGGATAAACAACATGACTTCAACAAGGTCCAGTCCTGCCTGACCAAGCTTGTCACTTTTTATGGTGGTATAACTGTGTCAGTGGAGAAGGTAAAAGCCACTGATGTCATCTGTGTAGACATCAGGAAGGCCTTTGACATCATCCCCCATAATATCCTTTTCTTCAAATTTGAAAGATATGGATTTGACAAGTGTGTTTGTCAATACACGAGGAACTGGTTGTGAGATCATCCCTGGATGGAAATCGATGACAGGTGGTGTCTCTCTGAGGTCAGTACTGGGCCCAGTGCTCATGAACACCTTCATCAATGACATCAATAATGGGGTGTAAGAGATTATTCTTTTACATCATTGTCTCAAAGCTTGCTGGGGACACAGATGAACAAGTCCTGGGCAAGTCCTGGGCAAGGGTTGAGAAATCTTTTGTCTGGAGAACACTGATGGACAAGTCCTGTGCAAGGGTTGTGAAATCCTTTGTCTGAGGGACACAGATAGACAAGGCCAGGGGCAATGAGAGAGAGAGAAGCCGCAGATTAATGGCTATGAAGCAGTCTTTTGTGTGGGCTTATCTCGAGGAAGATGGTCATCTCAGGGAGTACTCACATGACTCTTGCTCAAGCACCCAGGGATGTCACCTAGGCAGAAAAAGAAGAAGGATAAAATGGGGACCTACAGTCATGAGATTTAGGTTTTCCGGCAACAGATTCCTCATGAAGAAGAACAGAGGTTTTCTGGCAACAGATTCCTCACGAAGAAGAGGTTTCTGACATGAGAAGCTTCATGACCTACCTCTCTCCCTCCTGGACTTTCTCTGCGCTCTACCACGATGCTGAAGAAGAACCAAGGTGTCTGCCATCAGATTCCTCACTGTGGAATTCCTGCATGCTGACGGATTCTCCTGGGCCTGCTACCTGAGTCCTGATGCTTCCTCCCAGATTGGCTCTGCGACTTCTTCCTGCTACCTGCTTGTTGCCCAAGGCCGGCCATGCTGCTGCTCTCCCCTCCCCCTGCAGCTTTTGCTTCAGACCTTCAAAACAGCATGCAGCAGGACTGCTGCTGGATCCTGGTGATGACTAGCCCTGCTTTATGTGATTCTTGCTTCTTTCCTATCTTTTCTATCGCCCTTCTTCCCTTCCCCATCTCCCTGATTAGGATTTATAATAAACTGGTTGGTCCAACATATAAACCGTTGTTTCTTAATCTCATGCCGGGTATACAGATATTAAAATAATCTCATCTCCTTCCTATAAATTGGAGTGGGACAGTTGCAGCAACCCCCACTGTAAGGGGGGTAAGCTAGGTGATGAAAGGATGGAGTACAGCCCTGCCAAAAAAAAGACTTGAGGGTACTGGTGGATGAGAAGCTGGACATGAGCCAGCAATCTGCCTTCACAGCCCAGAAAGCCAACTGTATCCGGGGTTGCATCAAAAGAAGTGTGGACAGCAGGTCGAGGGAGGTGATTCTGCCCCTCTATTCTGTCCTAGTGAGACCTCACTTTCAATACTGCATCCTGATGTGGAGTCCTCAGTAGGTGACAGATGTGAATCTGTTGGAGTGTGTCTATAGGAGGGCCATAGAAAGGATACAAGGGTTCAAACATCTCCCCTATGAAGACAAGCTGAGAAAGCTGGGTCTGCTTAGCCTGGAAAAGAGAAGGCTCATGGGAGACATGATAGTATTTTTCAGTTTCTAAAAGAGGCATATAAGAAGGAAGAAGACTGACTCTTTAGCAGGGTCTGTTGTGATAGGGAAAGGAGAAATGGTCAAACTAAAAGAGAAGAGATTTAGACTAGATACAAGGAAAAAGTTTTTTACAATTAGGGGGGTGAGGCACTGGAGCAGGTTGCTCAGACAGACGGTGGATGACCCATCCCGACATTCAAGATCAGGACAGATTGGTCTCTAAGCAGTTTGACATAGCTGTAGATGTCCTTGTTCACTGCATAGGAGTTGGACTAGGTGACCTTTCATGTTCCCTTCCAACTCAAAATATTCTATGATTCTATGACTATACAAAAGCAAAAAATTTCTCTACATAGTTGTCATGAGCCCATGGCGAGAGAGTAGCTGTTATGTTGCGCAAAAAGAAGTGTGTAAAAACTTAGGGTTACTAAGAAATATTATTACTATACCTTATTAGTTGGAACAAAACAAAAATAAGTATTAGGAAGATATGGCACAGTTAAAAAAAAGTGTAAACATTTTAGTCTTCTACAGAACTGATTCTAAGGACCAATATACAAGATAATCTGCATAATCAGGATTAAAAAAGCAAATGTTCTCAGAGAGGGAAATAAAATTAGTTTCATCTTTGTTTTCAGTTAGCTTCTTCTACTGACATTATTTCACTAGTATAAATAAATAACATTATACCATGCTATGCTGCTCTTTTTTTTTTTTTTTTTTTCCCTTCTTTAGTACAGTTGGCCAGGTCTGCTGCAAGAAAGAGCTGGAGAAGACAGCCCAACAAATCTTCAGAGCCTCAGGCTAGCTCACTTAACATTAAGTTGCTCTCAGACCAAAATAAACCCAAATGTTTAAAGCTGTGCGTAAGTCAGGGCTGAGAAAGACAGTGATACACAGTACACTAACTCAAAACTGTCTATAAATATGAACATAAGGACTGAATTTATACATAATAGTAACATGTAATGAATTCTTTATCTTTTCATAAATTGCTACCATCATAATTGCTTACATACTATTGTGGTTTTTAATAAGCTTTTAATAAGCTTTTGATAAATATTGAAATAATTGAAATTTGAATGAATTTCTGAGAGTTATCTAATTGATAATGATATAATAAAAGAAAACAAATTTATGTTTTTTGAGTCACAGTCTAACACTTCACTTCCTCATAGGTCACATCAAAAGGGGCATGCTACAAAGGATTCCGAGGCTTCAGAATCCTGCCTAAAAAAAGTCATAGAATGGATTGAGTTTGAAAGGACTTTAAAGATCATCTAATTCCAATCTCCATGTCGCTTACTAGACCAGGTTACCTAGGACACCATCAAACCTGGCCTTGAACAGTTCCGGAGTGTCACAAGCTGAGAGCCTTTTGCTTGTGACAGGGGGCTAGGAACCCCACCACCCTTCCCCTACAGGAAGCTAGCAGAGAAGTGAGAAGGAGGAGTTACTCTACTGAGATAACAGGAAAAATATTTTACTAAAATAATAAAGGAATGTGATATAATACAACACAAAAGGAACAAAGAGTAACAGATCACAAAAAAAGGGAAGAGAGAGTATCTCCTAAACATGTGTCGAGCTTGAGCAGAATGGAAATAGGAGGCACATCCTCTCCTCTTTCCATCCCAAGAGCCTTGTATCTGTTACTCAGAGTCACTTTGTCATCAAGGGAGAGACTACTCCTTCTGCTCCCAATGGAGAGGAGTTTTCAGTCTTCTCATCTTACATGTTTTTGTTCTTCAATGTTGGAAGCAAGCTTTGCTTCTTCCCCTTACAGAGAATTATAACCAGGATGTCACTGTGTCACTGCATAATACCATAGATCAATTTCTCTCTCCAATTCCCAAATACTGCTTTGCCTTTTGATTTCTCCTCACAACTTGGCCACTTGCTCAAAAAGTTTGTTGAGCTGAGCACAATTTGCACCCATGACTCCACCCTCAATCCTCAGATTTCCAGATGCTGGAGTTCCCACAGGTGAAGGTCTGGGCAGCTCTGTCAGTCTTTGGGAGGTCTGCTAGGGTGCATGGTTAGCCCAGGAAGGTTATGGCCCCTTTATCTGGATTTCCACCTCCGCCTGGCATTTGCAGCAGATGGTCACCATGTTTGCTAACAGAGTGTAACTCCCTGCTGCTCCCAGAAGAGAGAAAGTGCTATCTTCTGCCCTCCCTTCACACCCTCACACTCTGTTAACTGCCATCCTAACAGCAATACGAATTACCACACTATATCCTAAGTGCCCTCCCTGGTCAATGCACTTCTGGACACTCATAATCCCTGGGGCTGCCTGTCCATATGAAGAGCTGTTATGCTGCTGCTCCTGGCCCTGCTGAAACCTGCTCAGCTGCTCTCATGAATGCTGGGAGCTCTTGGCTGTCCCTGGTAACTCATTCCTTGCTATGGGGTCAATTTCAAGACTCATTAGAAACTTACTCAGTAAATGTGCAATTGTCATGTCTGAAAGGGAGATAGTTTACAAGATATTGTTGGAGGGAAACTTTGTAGGACAATTGAAGAAAATGAAAGAATAAAAACAGGAGAGACAATTCCTGCAAATCTCCCTTGCAACTTTAGGGAGAAGAACTCACTGAGAGCAGTCCTGTTGAGAAGGCCTTGGGCATACTGGTGGACAAGAAGGTGGAAATGAGTCAGCAGTGTATTCATGCAGCCCAGAAGACCAACTGTATCCTTGGCTGCATGAAAGGATGGGTGGCCAGCAGGGCAAGGGAGGTTATTGTTTTCCTCTACTCAGGTCTTGTGATGCCACATCTGAAGTACTGTGTCCAGGCCTGAGGCCCCCTGCATAAGAAAGACATGGAGCATTTGTAATGGGTCCAGAGGAGGGCTACAAAGATGATCAGAGGGCTGGAGCATCAACAATTGAAAGACAGAGGGAGCTAGGCTTGTTTACTTTTGGAGAAGAAAAGACTCCAGGGAGACTTAATTGCAGCCTCCCAGCACTTGGGGGAACCTTAGAAACAGGAGGGGGACCAATTTTTGTGAAGTCTGACAGTGATTGGACAAGGGCTTAAACTAGAAGAGGGGAGATTTTGGTTAGATATTAGGGAGAATGGTGAAGCATTGATACAGTTTTCTCACAGAACTTGTGAATACCACATCCCTGAAGGCTTCCAAGTCCAGGTTGGATGGACCCTAGGCAGTCTGATCTAGTGGGCAATAACCCTCCCTATGGCAGGGGTGTTGGAACTAGTTGTTCTTAAAGGTCCGTTCTAACTAAAGCCCTTCTATAACTATGATTCTGCGATTCTATGATTCTGTGATTTTTGTTACTGTAACACGCTGTAACATTTTTCTGTGTATATTCAGGATACTGATATTGGTTCAGAGAATTTCTAGGAATACTGTCATTATCTCATTATTTCCATTACCTTCTCAATAGTTGCATCAGTTCACTTCAGCTGAGGTTCTGTTCTGCGTTCTCAGCTGGACAAATCTATACTGAAACCTAAGAGCCAAAAGTGATGAAAGTTTAGACAATAAAATTATAATCACAGTTCAGCTCACATCTGATTTTGGAAGTAACTTCTTTCTACCTCCAGACACCAAAATTAGGCACTACTCATGTTAGATATTTTCCATATTAGTTGGTGACTTGGTCTGTTTCAGCAGACACAGTGTTAATAGCACATCAATGTATTTGTTGATGCTGAATGATGGGCGGGAATGTATAAGTACCCACAGAAAACTAAATAGACACCTAAGCTTTAGATTCTCTGCATGTACACAACAGACAAATATTAATGTGGTTGATAAAAACGTCATCACAGCCCAGTGCTGGGAATTATGTGGTAGATGTCTTTCCTGTTGTTACATTCCAAGAAGGATTCAGTTCAGCAGCTTTCTACAGAGCACATGTAGCACATCCTATCAGGACTGGTTACGTTCCAAAAGGCAGTGGTAGAGCTCTAATTTAACTTTACAGAGTGTCCTAAATGCTAGCACACCTCCTTTCACAAACAAGCAAGATGTGTGGGCTCAAATTCTTTCAAGTCTGGTAGCTTTCTAACACAATTTAGTCATAATCCCATCCAGAGTTCTTAACTAATGGGATATAGTCCATCTGAAATATTGGTACAGACATTCGTACTGATCAGGAAGAAATTCAAGATTCATTGGCACAGACAGTATTTATTATATGTCACTTACACTTATGCTACGTCTTTTCATACAATTTCTCCAATGCCAGGCATTGGTAATATGAGGCTGCTTAGCATCTTTTCATTGATTAGATCAATATCAACATCTAGACTGTTGTAGCTGTCTCTGTTGGACCAGATGAAAGATACTTTAAAGTGAAAAGAAGAAAAACTTGGAAAATTACAGATGGTAGGTGTAGCCTGATATATATTTTTAATGGCAAAGTTAGAATAAGGGAAAAAAAAAAACCTGACAAAATGGGATAAAAATAAAACAAACCTACCTACCTACCAAACAAACAAACAAACAAAAAAAACCTCCCCCAAAACCATATAATATATTAAAAAAAAAAAAAAAAAAAAAAAAAAAGATTTAAAAGATATACCAGTAAGTTAACAGAGAGGTAATCCAAGGTTTCATATAAAACTCAGTTCTTTTTAATACATTTCATTAATGATCTGGAAGAGAAGATTGTGCAGTGAAGTGGAAAGATGAGACAAAGATGTCAATCATGACTAGAATGAACTGTGAAAAGTATTAGGAAAGGCAAAGTTTCTGATATCCAATTTTCTGATTTTTTGATTAATAAATGATTATTTGTTGAAAATTATCTTGTCGCGGAGTTATCTTTTGATCTGCATCCGTGGCAGGGGGGCAGCAGACCCACAGGCCAACAGTTGCAGAAAAGAAGGAAAGAGAGAAAAAAAAAGTGTGCCAGTGGTTTATGGGTTGGTCTGGCCTGGCTTCACCTCATGATTAATGAGGCAGGGGACCTGCGAACCTGTGCCCTAGGAGAGGGGAAAGACGAAAGGCTAGGGAGATGGTAGATGGATCTAAAAACAGATCAACGGCAACCATCTGAGGAGGAATGTTAATTTACCAAATATGATGTCAGAATGCAAGATAACCCAATACAATACAAATCAACAAAAAGCCAACAAATCAAACCAAATGAGAGAGAAAGTGTTTGAACCAAAGTCCTTACTCTAAAACTGCAAAAAGTGTCAAGGCACCACGTGCTTCTTGGCAACGAACAAAGAGAAGGGCTCGGGACCTGCCAGGAGCTCCACCTTTCTTCCTCTGGTTGAGAAGTCCTGTAGGGAATGCAGCCCCACCCCTCACTCTCCGAGAACAAAGTACCCAGAAGCAGTGGTCCACGGAACCAGAACATTATCTCTTTAACTCCCAGTGCTTTACATGATGTTATGATGTGGAATACCAACAAAAACAACAACAAAAATCACAAAACTATGACATATCTAAACTAATTGATGAATTGTTTCAGAATGGACATACGCTCCTAGAAGGCTCAGACAACACTGTAGAAAAGGATGAGAAAATAGAGTATGTACTGGTGGAAATAAAAGAAAGAATATTCTGCAGCACATTCTTTGTGGCTTCAGAAATATTTGGGTCCCAGTTTAAACTCCTGAACTTTGGGAATCTCTGTAAATATGTCAGTGAAATCTTTGGATCAAAAAGGCTACCACGTTGTTTGGAAGAACAATGTAATAGCTTTAACGTGATAAAAACTATGTCGTCTTACAGTACCCTAGTGTGGCTTTACCTAGTGACTAATGTGAAGATTACCATCCCTCAGAAAGATTATTCCAAACTGAAAAAGTGCAGGAAAAAAACAATGACAGTGAGAACGCAGAAAGAAAATCTCACAGAAGTCATAGTTGAGAAATGTAAGATTGCTAAAAGGACAAGACTCAAACTCAGAAGAAAATTGTCTTAAATATTGTTTGTGTCATGTATTCACTAATAAGTTTTAATGGCTCTGAGCAGCATCACCCAGGTGCCCAACTGGCAGTGTCTACACATGGGAAAAGCTGGTCAATTTCAGCTCAGCCTTGCATCTTCAGATCCTGTTTGGGTTATAGGGGAACTCGTCTCCAGCCCTATCTCCTGGATGGGCTTTGTCTCTGTGCTATGGGTAGCTTGTCTCCTGGCTGGATCTTTCAGACATTATTTTGTATCTTGGCCCCATCTCTTGTTGCCCCTGATCGGATCCCCTGGGTGTCCTCTGCATGTGATGCATTGTTTGCCTCCTTGGGAGCTATTGGTGGATCATCCCTCTGTTCTGCTCACTGTGCCACAATTCTGACAGTTTAGGAAAGAGTTAATTTTTAACTTCTTTTGGATGTGGACTCTGTGACACAATTAGCGTCAAGATTTTAACTTATTGCCATTAAGGCAATATTTCGAATGAGAGACATAGATTGAGATAGTAGTCTACTTTTGCATTTTACGTTACAGCCATTGAGTAAAGCTCTGAAATTATTCTGGGAAAACTCAAACATCTTAGACAGTAGCATCTCTTGCCTCTCTTCTACATATCTTATTCACGATCTGCATGTCTGATTTACAGAAGTGTTAGAAGCTGTGCTCTGAACATACAAAACAGAAGTTTAATGCCTAGCACTTTGAATAATCAGATACAAGCGATCTCAAATTGGGCATTTGACTATAACGTTCTTGTTGTGCTGGTCTCCACCTTTAACATAGCATCCAATTAACACAACCTAGAAGAAATGATGACATGTTGGTTTGAGCATTGGAGACTATAAAGAAGCACAGTCTGTGATAAAATCACATAGAATGGATTGGAGGGGACCTGAAGACAATCTGATTTCAACCCTTCCTGCCACAGGCAGAGTTGCCACCTACCATATCAGGCTGCACAGGTTCCCATCCAATCTGGCCTTGAATGCCTCCAGGAATGGGGCATCCACAGCTTCTCTGGGAAAACTGTTCCATTGCCTAACCACTCTTTGAGCAAAAAATGTCTCCCTAACATCTAACCTAAAACTCACCTCTCCTATTTTAAAGCAATTCTCCTTTGTCTTATCACCAACAGACTGTGTAATAAGTCAGTCTCCCTATTTCTAAGCTTCCCTCAAGTACTGGAAAGCTGTAATGGGGTCTACCTGTAGCCTTCTTTTTTCCTAGCTAAATAAGCCCAAATCCCTCAACCTTTTTTTTGTAGGAGAGATACTCCAGCTGTCTGATCATCATCATGAAAAACTCTGTGTCCAGAGAAGGATCTGAGAGGTGTACATATTTTGAATAATGTGAGTGCTGAATGAAGTCTCTGACTACGTACTGAGTGACACAGCTGATTATGTCAGTGAAGACAATTATCACAGGATAAATTCCAGTTGCAGTAAGTGACAGATACAGCTTGTTCTTTAGCATGAGATGTCTGAGTGCTCCTGAAATGGGTGCTTTATAAATGGAGAAGAGTGAGCATCCTTGAGAGTACTGAGGGAAAGATTATTTAGAAATCTAAATGTGATTCTGAATCAGAATAGGAAACTGAATTACTAGCACTTTATAACCTGCAGTTTTTTATTTTTTCATCCTTAATTATGATCTTTCAGAGACATTTTCCTACAACATATTCTGCTTGCATTTGGACTACTATCTAGGTAATATTCTGAAGTGTATTCCAAAATGTGAAAGGGATTTCATCTTGCTATTATTGTATAGTAAGGTTGAATACCAGCTGTTGCTAGTATCTGTCACATAATGCATTGTGTATATATATGCATATATATATAGTCTCTTCTAGCTTCGTGTTCTTTTCTCTTGAAATGTAACACTTCCTGTAAACATGATCTTTCATTATTTCTTTTTCAGAATTGCTTATATTTCTAGCAAAATATTAAGGTCATGTGAGGAGCTACAGTGCAGAAAACAATTCATACCTTGTTTACTCCTGTATTTTTCATTTACTTTCAGTCTAGTTTGTGTGTCTGACTCTCTACCACTTGTTTATTTTGCAACTCCATTGCATCTTTCACAGCTGTCTCCATGGAAACCACGCTCCTAATTGCAGATTTTAAGGTTAAGTTGCTTCTGTTAAAAGCTGCATCTGTGAGTGTTCATTACTGTGCAGAGTGGGTAAAGAATCTCTGGTTTTCACTTTAGTCATCACCATCCTAGCCGTATTCAACTACTCACCCCAGCTTTACAATGTTGATTGCTATACGTTCACTTTTCAACTGAAATTAATTCAGAAAATATCAGCAGGTCTTTACAAAAGCGATATCTATAAGAAGGGGGAGGATCTTCCTCACAAAAATTGATAAAATAAACTTATGTTTTAATTTATAGAGAAGTTGTTTATTTCTCATTTAGTTTTAACTCTTTCTGTGTGAGCAAACAGTTTACATTTGCCAAAACTCAAATCTGGTTTGTGCTACCAAGGTCTGCTACCAAAATGCAGTGTTTTTCAGTAACACTGATCCATTTGATTTTTTTTTTTTTTTTCCCCAGTTCTCCAGAATCTCCCACATCAGGACATCTCTAGATACACTACCCACCAGTGGCATATCCTCAGATTTGTACAATGAGAACAACAATCTAGTAGGCTGAAATGCAGCCCTCATAATGTTTCTGATGCTTCCAATTGAAAAGAAGCATGCAAACAGTGTTATATCTTAGAGTTGTTTTGTGGCTTAACCTCAACAGGCAGGAGAGCATGACACAGTCACTCACTCCCACTGGTGGGAGAGATTCGGAAAGGTAAAACTGTGAGAACTTATGGGTTGACAATTTAATATGTAAAGAAGAAGCTGCATACAGAAGCAAAGCAAGGTCAGGAATTCATTCACTACTTTTCATTGGCAAAGAAGGGCTCTTCACACATAATGCTTACTTAAGAAGACAAACATCCCTGAACATCTCCCCTTCTTTTTCTCCAAGATTTATTGCTGAGGATGATGTCATATGATATGTAATATCCTCTTGCTCAACTGTCCTGGCTGTGTCCCTTCCAGCTTTGTGTTTACCACCAGCCTCTCAGATGGGATGGCAGAGCAAGCAAGAGAGAAGAGCTTGACAATGTGCAAGTACTGCTCAGCAGCAGCTAAAACACTGATGTGTTATCAACACTGCTTTGGTCATAAATATGAAACATGGCACCATCTGAGCATTAACTCCATTCCAGCCCAAACCATGGCTAAAACACGGAGCCCTAGGTAGACGTTAAATCGTGTCTAGGAGACACTAACTCTGAACAGTCTGGACATGAATCACTGTGCTTGGCTGTAGGGATCAGCAATCACCCCCTTGAAATATGTTGCTACTTCTGTCTTTTAAAACCAGCAAGTAAAAAAAAAAAAAAAAAATTACCTGGAGTTCAATTTATGCCAAGCAAAAGGTAAAAAAAGAAAAAAGACAGTTATTGCTGCACCATGTTCTACTTAGGGCAGAATATGCCTGACTTTTGTGTAGGCAGATATAAATATTGTAAATATATGTATTATTAATTTAAAATATATAAATAACGTTTAAAATTTATTTAAATAAAACCACGATTGCACACAAAGCCACAGAATCCAAGGTAATTTTTCTTCAAACGTCTTATATGGATATTATGAGAGCAAATGGCTTGTTAGATTATATTCTCTTGAAGAAATAAAAAAAAAATATCTAGCTCAAGTTGGAGATAATTAAGTTCAGTAAAAAATTCAGTCTATAAAGTGGCATTTCTGGAAATCCTACAACTGTCGTAAGAATATTAGTGCGTCTATAACAGAAAGCAACAGAAGGCTCATGTACTCCATTATCCTGGAGGCTGCATCTAGTGACTGGGAAAAATACAAGTAGGGAAAGAATGAGATGACACCTTTTCTGATCTTGTTTTTCTTTTCCAGGCTCAACTTCATAAGGTTTTCAGAAGTTTCACTGAGGTTACTGTCTTTACAGTACAGCTACAGAACAGCTTTACAAAACTACAGAAAAATTTTACAAAGCTACAGAAAAATCTTCATTTCCTGAGTACTTTAATACATTTTTGAGATTTTTCAACTTCCTATGAAAATAAAATTTACATTTTAATTACATTTTAGTTGTGTGTGAAAAAAATAATTTTTGATCATTACAAAGCTACTGCCTGCTCGTCTCCTAAAGTGCTCTTTAGATTGTGAGTTATGGAAAAAATCTACTTATCTACTCTATACAATTTATGTTTTTACTCTTCTTTTTTTTTTTTTTCTTTTTTTTTTTTTTTCCCCCTGGTTGTTTTCCTTTCCTAATTCAGCTTTTCTGGATACTCAGCTGTTTAAAATTTTTGTGAACGACATCTTTTTTGTGTTCTTTTAGAGCTGCATATATAAAACCTATTGAAAACTTGTGTGTGGTACATAAAAACAGTTACTTTCAAAGAGTCTTCTGTCTGATTTGAACTGTTTCTTTTAAGATAGCCGTTTGCTTGAAACAGCATAATATAACAATCTAATATAACAATCTATAACAAGCATCCCTTTTCTAACCCTGAGTAGAGTTCTGGCATCAGATCTTTTCCCAAATTCTAATAGGTACTTTCAGGATTGCAACCTCTTCAACACTTTCTTCTGAGATTCAGTAATACAGCTCCCAGAGAATTTTCAATTTCAGAGATTCTCCTAATATTGTGGGTATCCTGGATTTGCGTTACTTAGAGAAAAATACAGATGTTTCACAGAAAGGAACTTTTTTAAACAAAACTAGTCATCTATACTTCCTACAATCATCAAAGGAAAGAAATGATGCTCAGGTTTCTTCTGAATCTCTGTCCATCATGCTAATGAGTGTTTTTAGCAGACAGATCAAAGACTTCCAAGAGATAGGGATGGAGAATGCATTCCTTCAAATCTACACAATAGAACTCCTTTGATATGTTTGGTCATAGATGGTCAGACAAGGAGAAACACATGCTGTCAATATTGCTTAAGAACCATTACCTGACTGACAGCATGACTACTGCAGGCGGCACTAGACATAAGCCTAATTATTCACAAGGTGAAATGGAGCATAGTAGTTTGAAAGAATATAATATAACCCTTAATAAATATGTCTTCCAAGCTCTTACACTGTTTGTTCTGCAGATTGTGTGTTTTCTTGTTACTGTGAAGCATCTCATCCTCCCGATCCTCATACTTCCTATCAGCCTAGACACAAACATATTATGTTCTTGGACTCCTTCCAGTGTAGGCTATCCCCACAAATATTATTTGAGATATTTCGAATTGATGTCAACTGCTATTAGACACATACTATTCAGTTATGTTGTTGGACCAAAAGGGCATCATAGAGATTCTAGAGAGTTGGGGCTGAGTGGCTTGTGTCCCATGAAACCAGACTACTCTGGGAAGAGATAGCACTGAACAACATGAGCAAGAGTCTGTGCCTCAGAATACAGGTTTGGTTGCAGTCTTATTTTGCTTATTAGTATAGACATTGTCTTCATTGTCTAGGTTAAGGAATATCCTTATAAGTGTATTTAAAGAGAAATTTTCTTGAAGTAATAGATGGCAGTAGTCTCAAACTGCATTCTTTAGCAATTACATAGTGCTGTGACATAGCACATCAAGAGAAAATAGTACATCCTAAGGTGAATTTTTCAAGAACCAGAATGAAAATAATAATTAAAAAACACACACAAGCAGTGCCCAAACATTCCTCTTCACATCTGAATTTTTAGAACTATTGATGACAAGCGATATAAAATAAAATAAAATAAAATAAAATAAAATAAAATAAAATAAAAATATACAAGGAACATTGTATTATAAAGAATTTAGCAATTGCAAAGAATAATCTCTAATAATTAGTTTAAATAGTAATACATTCATGTTGCATAAGCAAATATAGTTTTCAAGTATTAATGAATAGAATAAATAAGAGTGATTCCAGTGTCTTTTTTTAGAAAGAAAGCAGCACCAGGAAGACTTCCATGTAGCTCTACGATTATATCAATCTGTGAACCTAGTGACATTCTGAATCAGACCAAGAAATTATTTAATGTTGTGCTATGTTCTGACATGTCTAGTGCCAAATATTTCAGTGGAAGTTGCATTAGTTCCTTGGAGTGAAACATCATGGAATAAGCTTCTCATTAAGGGTTTTTCTCTCAGCTGCCATAATTCAGAAATTGTAGCATATTCTGAGGTATAAGAATTTCATAGATTCATCACTGCTAAGACTGGAGAGCATTGCTATAAATCATCTGCTTTGACCTTCTACATAATGTGGAGAACTTCTGTCTCTAATTTCTCTGTCAGGTCAATAAATAACATAACAAAAATAGCACTTTTTGTACTTAAAATTCTATTTAACAGAAAGGAAAATTTTTCTCTCTGCACATAAATATATTAAAATATTCTATTGGACTTGACTGTAAGTTCTTATTTTTAAAGAAGAGTGATCAATAACATTGAATAATTCTGTCATCATTATTATTTTAAATTATAATATTTTCTGCTTAATGCTCACTGAACGTTCCCACAGAATGCACATTATGGACAGAAATTTTCAAAAGTATCTGGTGATTTTGCATCATTCATTTAGAATCCCTTCTACCCATTCCCTCTTTCTTTCTCGCCTTCTTTCTTGCCTTCTTTCTATCTCTCTTTCTCTCTTTTTCTCTCTCTCTTTTGTTTTTAAATGAATAACTTTTTCCAGGGAGAATCTGTCATTCTGGAGCATCTTTTTCACTGTAATGTTAGCACGTTTTTGAAATTTCATTAAATTTGCAAGAAATAGTCATGCAGATTAACGTAAATATCTTATTTTGCCCTAGCACCAGATTTCTGTTAAAACAGAACAAATCATTGCATTCATTCATCATCATTTGGCTGTGAGGTTCCAGGATGCCAAAAATAGTAAACACTTGTGGAATCTACAATAATTGAGAGCAACAGTAGATTGCATTTTAAGTGCTCATCAAGGTGAGAACAAGGCACTTCATGACTCTTCGTTCATCCTTGTTAGGAATTTTGCCAAGCTAAAAGAATGCACATGGAAGTTACAGGCTCTAACCTCCTCTTGAGTGTATTTGTGTGGTCCAAATTCAGTGATTTTTTTAGAGATATCTAATGCAGTTCAGACAAAAATAAAAGAGGAAGCTGAAATTGCCTTGCATGGAGAACTGTACTAATGCTTCTAACACATACTGCATTTGTACTCGAATAGGATAATTTAAAATGCAGTGTGGATACCTGCTTTGTTTCATTTAGAGTTCAGGCAGGGTAAGATGTCGTGTTTAGCCGTGGTTTGCTACAAGAATAGTTATCTCTAAGGCACAGCATCAATCTCTCTCAGTCTTAACATCAAATATTGCCAATAAAGCAGCTGTTGCTTAGTTTGTCAACATATGCATGTGTTATGTAGCTCGTAGAAATACTATCATAGAACAACTAGTTGCATTAGAAGGTTTGCTTTCTTCAGTTCTGCACTTATACAGTGTATTTCAATTGGATGAAAAAGGTTGTCTTTGGCACTAGCTAGGCACATTAGCAATTTTTGAATTATATCTTGGCTGGAACACCATTACTTGGTCTTGCAAAATTCAGTTACAGTTCTAATTATAAAATACATCTGATCTCCTTGTGCCATAATCAAGATTCCAACAAATGAAACTGTGTGTTTCTCCTTTGCATATTCCAGTTCAAGTTTTGCAAACATTTCACTATGTCTGAAACCAGATAATTTTGACTGGTGAAGTCCCAAAGGGTCAAAGATGCATCTTATCTGTCTACAACCAAAATAGGAAGGGTTTGATTCCTCATGCCTATTCTCCATTTCATTCTTTAGTGAATGTAGAATGTAACAAATTAAAGGTAGATTATTTTTTTTTCCTAGAAACTCCTGTTATTAAAGAAGGAAGTATCTTTTTTTTTTTTTTTTTTTTTTTTTGTCCCCTGATTGCTCGTCTCTCTACGGCAGGTGGCTCCAAAGCAGTTCAAGCTAAGAAGCAAATGGTAATAATTACTGTAAGGCTTTCTCTATATATGAAATATCCAGGGAAAACATATACATTAAGACAATGATTTGTAAAAATGTGTATAGGAATCTGTGTTACAATGAATGCAAATTGCATTTCTGAGTTGTACAGGACCTTGTTGATTGTGGTTACCAGGTGACTTAGATAAATCTTCAGTAAATATAATAGACACAGAGATTCACTTTGAGATACTCTGAGTGGAAATTGCCTCCCCTTTCATTTTCTCAGCAAAGGAGACAAACGGCTTTAGAAAAAAAATTTGAAAGGTTTTGTCCTATACAGATAAAAACACAAGACCTCCCACATATCTTGTTTCTTCTCCTTGCGGTTGTCACGCTTTGGTAAATTACTAAGTTGGCTGATTGTTAAACTATTGAAGCTAGAAATATCAGGCAGAAATGTTACAAAAAATGTATATTTTTGGAGGGAAAACATAGAATTCTCTCCCCTAGTTCCCTCCTCTTTCTCCTTATTGGCTTAAAAAAAAATTGATGGACATCATTTGGGATAAAAATGGTGGCAGAAAAAAGTAACAGTGACACAGTGGACACATTGTAGGAAAAGTGAGATAGTACTTGATACTCATGCTTATTTAATAAAATCCATAGGTATGGAATAAATTTTTATGACATTTTTGTCTGAGTTTTGTCTTTGAGAAGAATAAGAAGGATCAGTTTCTGCTACCAATTATTCTGTCTTTGTGGTGCCCAGTATATAGGTACTGTGTTTTGAACGTGTAGTCTCCAATGAAGAAAAAACTTTGTTATAAAGATGTGGAACAGCAGAAATCAATTCAGTCACTGGTTATTTGTTATGATGAGAAAAAAACTGTTAGGAATTTGTGCACTTTCCACAGAGTTATAGGAGAGGAAAGGCTGCCAACTGTCCTGTCAAGATGATCCTAACAGGATGTTTTCAGATAGAGAGTTTGGTGAAAAGTTAGTGGAAAGCATATTATACTTTTGAGTCTTTTGATGCATCTCAAAAGGATTGCAAGAGTACTGTGGTCCTGTGGGGACATCAGTATCCACAGAAGCTCTCTATGGACCATGGAAGGACTATACATCATCAGCCAGAATCCATCCCACTGCTAACACCAAATGTAAATCTTAGGTTGATCACAAGGCTGCAACTTAGTACTTGCACAAATAATACCCCTCTGGCCTCAAGTCTCAGCTCTAGCTCAGAAAATTTGCTAGACACTTTAATAGCACTCCCATTTCAGCCAGCAGTTCTTTGTAATGCATAGGATAATTCAAACCATGTCACTCAATGTGACATCTACATTTTTCTTGAAAACTTACAGGGATGGTGAATCCACCACTACCTAGGGTAGCCTGTTCCAATACCTCACCACTCTTTTTGAGAAGAAATTCCTCCTAATATCCAACCTGAAGTTCCCCTGGCATAACTTATAGCCATTATCTCTCAACCTATAGCTAGTTACCTGGGAGAAGAGGCCAAATCCCGCCTTTACAACCTGTCAGGTATTTGTAGAGAGTGATAAGTTTTCCGCTGAGCTTCTCTTCTCCGGAATTAATTACTCTAGTTCCCTCAGCCCAAAACTGAATACAGTACTTGAAGTGCAGCCTCAACAGTGCTGACTACAGAAAGATAATCACCTCTCCAGTCCTGCTGACTATACTGTTTCTGATACAAGCCAGGATGCCATTGGCCTTCTTGGCCACCTGGGCACACTGTTGGCTTGTATTCAGCCAGCTGTCAGCTAACACTCATATCCTTTTCTTCTGTGCAGCTTGCCAACCACTCTGCCTCAAGCCTATTATTCAGGTTTAAGATGACAGAAAAGGAAGATAAAAGTATTATTAATAGTAATAATTAAATATATAAAAACTGAGTGATGCTGAATGCTTACTACTCACTGACCAATGCCCAACCAGTCTCTAAGCAGCATCAGCACCCCTCTGCCAACTATCCCCCGTTGTATTGTTTCACAGGTCAGTTGTCCTGGTTCTGACCCTTCCTATCTTCTTGTACACTCCCAGTTTGCTTGCTGGCAGGACAGCATGAGAAGCTGAAAAGTCCTCAACCTACTATAAGCACTGCTCAACAATTAAAACATCAGTGTGCTATCAACATTATTTCTGTCCTTAATCCAAAACTTTGCAACTTACCAACCACTACGAAGAAAATTAACTCTATCCTAGCTGAAACAAAGACTACTCCCAACAGTTTTTTCAGCACATACTTCCTCAGCTTCCTCAGCACTGCAAAAATGAGAAAAGCCTTTCTAAAGTGGAGACGAATTCCACACACTACCTTCTCTTGTCGTATACCTGGTCATTAAAGCACACAAAAATTCTAGATGTTGTATGTAAAATTTGTTTTTGGAAAATCCATTTTGAGTATTCCTGACTACTTTCTTGATCTCCACCTTCTTGAAAGTAGATTTCAAGAGTATTAATTTATTGTTTTTCCTATAGATTAAGGTGGGACTGACTAGCTGACAGCTTCCTTTTGTCTCTTTTAACAATGAATTGCAACGTTTACTTTTCCTCCAGGTAATATGATAGGCAGCAGTTTCACAAACACACCAGTCGACTCATTCAGAATCTGTTAATAAAATATTAATAGCCTGATTATAAAGAATACATCTAATTTTGTTCTGATAGTGAGAACCTTTTTTTTTTCCTAACTTTTCTGGTATCTAAAGAAGTCAATTAAATCTTTCAACTTTTTCAGTATTGTTCATAGTTAGGTTGTCTTCCCCCCCCATCAGCTTGCTTTCCTTTTCCCTCTCATTCACATTGCAAGTATAGAATCTTTACCTGTTAACTTTTATTTTTTTTTCACCAGTTTGAATCATAGAATCATAGAATCACCAAGGTGACCTAAAAGACCTAAAAGATCATCCAGTCCAACCGTTCACCTATTACCAATAGCTCCCACTAAACCATGTCCCTCAACAAGACATCCATTCTTTCCTTGAACACCCCCAGGGTCGGTGACTCCACCACCTCCTTGGGCAGTCCATTCCAGTGCCTGACCACCCTTTCTGAAAAGTAATACTTCCTAACGTCCAGCTTGAATCTCCCCTACCGTAGTTAAAACCATTCCCTCTGCTCCTATCACTAATGACATGAGAGAAGAGGCCGAACCCCAGCTCACTACAACCTCCCTTCAGGAAGTTATAGAGAGCAGTGAGGTCTCCCCTGAGCCTCCTCTTCTCCAGGCTGAACATTCCCAGCTCCTTCAGCCTTTCCTCATAAACCCTGTGTTCCAGACCCCTCACCAGCTTTGTTACCCTCCTTTGAACCTGCCTCAGGGCCTCAATGTCTTTCTTGCAACAAGGGGCCCAAAACTGGACACATTACTCCAGGTGTGGCCTCACCAGAACTGAGTACAGGAGGACAATCACTTCCCTGTTCTTGCTGGCCACACCGTTCCTGATGCAAGCCAGGATGCCATTGGCCTTCTTGGCCACCTGGGCACACTGCTGGCTCATGTTCAGCCGAGCATCAATCAATACCCCTAGGTCCATTTCCTCTGCGCAGTCCTCCAGCCACTCCGCCCCAAGCCTGTAGCGTCGCCTGGGGTTGTTGTAGCTGAAGTGCAGGACCCGGCATTTGGTCTTGTTGAACCTCATCCCATTGGCTTCAGCCCAGCTCTCCAGCCTGTCCAGATCCCTCTGTATGGCCTCGCTAACCCCAGGCAGATCCACACTTCCAGCCAATTTGGTGTCATCTGAGAATTTACTGAGGGTGCACTTGATGCCCTCATCCAGGTCATCAATAAAGATATTGAAGAGGACAGGCCCCAGCACTGACCCCTGGGGAACACCACTCATGACCGTTGAGTTACGGTTGGAATTTTGATTGCCTGTTCTTGACGCTAATTGTCTGAGTAATTGCTTCATACTTCTCTTTTGTTGCCATGACATTTGTTTGTTTGTCTGTTTTTCCCGGTTCTTCTGGATTCCCTTTGTTTGTTTCAGTTTATTGGGGAGTTGCATGCTTAGTCAAAAAGTCTTTTGCCAAAATGATTAGCGTTCCTGAACAGGAGAGTGATTAATTCCTGAGCTATCCTCTAAATAAATCATCTCCCTTCTCTTGTATGTCCTTGCCAAACAGTCTGCATCCACTTGCAACTGTCTTGAAGCCACAGGTGCCAAATTCAGGGTCCTGGATTTCAAATGTTTTTAATCCATGATTTTTTTAAAATTTTTTGTGTGTGCGTTTTTCCTTTGTTTGTTTGTTTGTTTTTTAATTATAAGAATTCCAGAGGAGGAGGCAGTAGTCCACACTAGTTTTGTCAACATCAGTTAGGAAAAGGTTTGATGAAACCTGTCTTTAAATTGATTGGGAAAATTTGAAGTGTGGAGTTATGGATTGGTTTATTTCTTTCATCGTAAAACTTGTTATTTTATTCTTTTATTACAAAAATATTTTAAACATAAAGATATTGACAACTCTTCTTTGAAATAAGTGATTTATGTAAATATTTTACATATATATGAACCAAAGTTTTCATGATATCATGGTTTTATGATTTTTGGTTATTGGTATTCCACATCATAATGTCATGCTGTGCACTGCGAGTTTAAGAGTTAAGGTTAAAGAGGTCTCCAGATCTCTGAATCTGAGAGGTCGCAAAAAACAAAGATGACAAAGCAAGAGACTTTTTGTCCCTAGTGCCAGCAAGCATATTAGTTATGGAACCAGGCCAAACCAGCCCGTAAACTGTTGACACAAGACCAAAAGCTTTTGCCTTAATAATACCATTAGAACTGTTTTAGTGACATCAGTTCATAAGATAATATTTATGAAAATGTCTGAAAATGTGAAATCTGAGATTAAAATAATCTCATCTCAAATTGTAGTGTTTGGCCACCTTTGTATGTAATATGAATGCACAATCAAATGGGAAACTAAAATTTTACGAAGTTATAAACTACTATTATTCTCTGCCCCTTATCAGAGAATCGAGACATACATTTAATGCCCAAATGAAAGGACTTTTTTACATTTTTACTTTTTTTTTTTTTTTTTAATGGTGGTAGTTCAGTTACACAATTTGTGGACTGAGACTCTATTTTTCTCAGAAGATATTAAATCTTTTCTTGCATAATATAACAATCCCAACTGAAATCTGATGCAAAAATCCCCACCAGGAATTATTCTTTATCTACAAGAATTGCCATTGATCCATTAACAATCAATGTCATGTTTTTTACCTCTTGAAGCTCAGGGAAACACAAGCTTTCTATTCTTCCTCAAAAATCATAGCAATTAGATTATCCCATCTGGGAAAATAGTCTTAATATATGCTGCCTCTGGCAGCCATATAAAGACATTAAGGACCTCAGAAGGCAACAGATGACAGAATATTTGGTAACAGTCCTTATAAATTTTGTACATAAGTCTCAATTCATCATGGTATAATAAGGGGGAAAAAAAGAACACAATTCATGCCATGAGCTCTGAAAAAGGCATGGAATAAATCAGGTGAAATAATTTAAACTAATATTGATTAGTTTAATTTTGGCTTAGAAATAAAGGACAGTATCATCTGTTAAATAGTCCAGTTTACTTAGTAGATCTCACTATGTTTTCCTTGGAGACATCCCAAAAATTGACTAGAATGAGCTACACTTAGTTGACTGAATCTGATACAACCAGGTAGTATGATAAAATATCTGTTGTGTACACTGAAAATAAAGCTTTTTCTAAACTACAAAGGTCTCATGTATATTTGCAGTTCACAAATTTTCAGTGTCTATCACTGAATAAACCACAATGCCTTAAAGCTAAGTAATCTTGTATTTTAGCTATAGTGGGAATGGCAAGGAAGTGGTAAGGTTAGAATGTATAAGAATAATTTCCAAATTAAGATAAATTAATAACATGGAAAAATAAAAAGTGGTCTGCTATGAGGAAGTGCTGATAATAATCCAATGTTTATTTAGGTTAAAATAAGGTTATTTTATATATTTTGTAAATATTTCTTCTAACTGCAGGTAAAAACAATAAGAGAGGGGAAAATGTCAAAATGCCATTTCAATATTTTTAATTTAATGGACTGCTCAAAATCAGATTGAAACACTAGAACAGAAAACTTTAAATTACCCTTTTATTGTAGGTGAATATGTCTAGGAAAATATTTGGAACAGAATACAGATTAGCTGAGCCTGTGTGGCTGTTATAAATTTTTCACTTTCCTGTGATCTTTCTCTTTGTACCTCTGCATGTGTGTGATAATTTAAATTTTAATTTCTGTATTCCGTTAAAAGATAGCCACTTTTTTTGTGATGCTATTTTCCTTACTTTCTTAGAAATTCAAATGGGAATATTTCTTATTATTATTTAAAAGAACTAAAACCCTTGGCTTCCACAGGGATGTCACTGTCTCACCCATTCATGTTCTATTGTGAATGCCAGGTGCTACTTTTAGTGTACAGTACAAAATGGAACTAAATGGAACTCAAGCACATTAAAAAGACTTTTGTACAGCTTCTTTTTTTTTTTCTTTTTTTTTTTTTTCCCCCAACACATTTATATATGATTTTGAATATTATACATGCAGAGGTCAATTCATTATCTTAAATCAAGACTAATAGTTTCAATATACACTACCTATTTATCTAAATCCCTATTAATATCATATTCCTTCTTCTAGAAAATTTGACTTTGAAAAATCCATAGTTTAAGCAACTATCTGAATCATATAACAAGACTGAATTACACCAGGTGGTATTGACTGATATATTTGATAATGTAATAAAGATGCCAATCATGACAAAACTTGTTAGTTTGAAAATATGGCAAAGAATCATTTTACTGGAAAGCTGGCTAAGGAAAAATATTGCTTATGGAATGATGAGAACCTATCAAGTAGATTTATAGCATACAACATTTATCAACTCTCAAATATTTCAAAAAGATTTGAAGACTTATGCAATAAGCAATATGACTATTTTCTCTACAGTACAATTAACACATTAAAAAGAAGAAGGGTAAGATCTGACAACCAGACATGAACAGTAAAGGGCTTTCTATGTAGTAAAACTCTTAAGCAGAGTATGCTGCTTCTTGAGCTTATACAGGCACAGTCACGGCTGGACCACCACCTGGATGTTTTGCAAGCTCCACAATTCAAAGAGATACTGCTTGGGGGGATTAAAGGCTGTGAGTCAGATTCAGTGAATCCAAATCCCAGCAGAAGTTTGGCAGAGGACTGAATCAGATCCTGGGATGCCAGCATTAATGGCTGAGGGCCAGACACTAATTCTGAATGCATGGCACGTGTCGCCTCCTATCTCGATTAAGCCACGTCTCTGACTTGCACACACAGCACTTAACAGCAGATTTTCTAAGGCATATGCTGATCCCAGTGCCATACGTCTTAGTTAAAAATCTGGTCCATAAGGTATGACCATTTATTTTCTTTTTTTCTTCAGTTATTTGATGAAGAAATAAAAACAAAAGCAACAGAAACTGAGAATTCATTAATGGCGCTCACCCTGTTTTACTCCTCTGGCTGCTTCTTCATCTCATATTCCCCTCTTTCCAAAGGATTCTATCTGTACCTCCCCAGAGTGAAATTAAAGTAACAGTAGAAGTAGCATAGGAAAATTATTTTCCTTTGTGGGACATGACAGGATTCTGAAAACTCACAAGTATTTACTCTTCAGGCAAATTTTGCAGAGTTGTAAAACAACATGCAAACTGCAGGGTAGAGAGAAATAAGAGAGTCAGCATAGCATAACTCGATTAGAAAGTTTGATTTGATTATCTGTTCCTTATTTGCATCACACTGCTGTTTCACTTGGAGGTACCTGACTGGAATATTTTCACTGCAATCTGAGCATGGAAACTGAAGCTATCGGCAGAGTACCAGACTGCAGGAAGCACAGCATTTTATGTTGAAACATTCTAGACAATGTTTCAATGAGAAATTGTCACTTTGGAAATTATGCTCCAAACATGTTCCTGCTTCATTTTGCCTCTTGATTTAGATGGAAGATGTCCAGAAAAATATGTGGTCGAGCTCGAAGATGAGAAATGGGAGATTGAGGAGCTGAAAGGTAGAATACGAGTGGATTGATGCGGTGTCTTATGTATTGGCCTTGAACTAGACAAACTTGATGGTGAATTTAGCCAGATTAAGGAGAATAAGAATCAGTCAGTTTCTGATGGCTCTAAAAGTCACCATAAAAGAGAAGATGGCTGTGTATTTATTGTCAAAGAGCGACACAGAAGACCCTCTTGTACAATAATAATTAAAAAGGCTCAGCTAGAGAGGTTAGCTTGAAAAAGAAGGAAAAAAAAAACAACTGACCTTTCTTTTCTTAGAGTAAAGCCCATTAGAGGAATGATTGATTTTGTGCTTCACTTTTTTCTTTTTCTCTTCTTTTCTTTTCTAATTCTCTAAGTTACCTGAAGCACCTCCGTTTATTTTTAGCCACTTAGTCCAAATTGGGGAGGGGTAATTGTGAGGCTAATTTAAAAGTCTCACAGTATTGAATTTCACTTTCCGTGAACTACTTTTAACCTTCACTTTCTGGAAGGACAGGCATCAGAAATTACAGTGCTTTTGAGTATTTTCTAAAAAAAAAGAAGAATCAAATTATAAAATCATATCCCTATTTCTCTGATGCATACTCATCAGACAGGAATTAACAGTTACAAGAAGGCACTCTCCTACTTCTCAAGTGTTGTGACAAAGAATGCTCTTTACAGTTTTGTCTTTACATAAGCCTCTCTTTCACACTGGAATCATATATAATGTAGATGAGATTGGTAGGGCAAGAAATCTTAATTTATTTATTGTATAAGTGTAATTCCAGCCACCTCCTGTTCTCATTATACCAATCTAATGCCAGCCATTTCCTGTTTTCATTAGACCATTGTAATGCTAGGCTCCTACTGTTCTCATTAGTGCAGGACTGTGTAATGGCAACCACCTCATGTTTTCATTATAACAAAACTGTATGGTGCCAGCTGCCACTTATTTTACTTTACAGAATAGCATTTGAATGTAATCCATACTCTTTCCAAAAGAATATACACAGAGATGTCAAGGATCTTCGATGCCTAAGCCCCCTCAGACAGTGCTGGGAAACACCCTTCCTATTTTGCCTCTAGAAGAATGGAAGAGGAATTACACAGAATATACAGAAAAATCATTAAAGGCTGGGGAAGTGTTAAACTGTTGTGGAAGAAGTTTAAATTCTAGTAACTGTATTTCTGATCCATAATCTGTCTGGGCTTCCAAAAAGATAAAAAGATGGTTGCAGTATTTTTTGGTCTGGAGTGTGCTTTTAGGGAAATCAAAGTTAAATTCCCAACTCCACTACATATTACCTACCTGTAATTTTCAAAATTTACTTGTAATTTACCTATAAATTTTCAGTCTTCTTAGTAGAGCTGTGACTAGACTGGGAATAATAAGATTTTCTCTGTCCAACATATTGGATTATTTAGATTTGGTTTGTTTTTATCAACCCTTTGAAAAAGGAATCATTTCACTACTTGCAATTAGTGATTTAAAAGAATCTGTGACTCCTTCTTCAGGTCCGATTGCAATGATATTAAACAGTATTAAGAACGGCCTGATGGTGAGAAGATTTTACATTGGGGGAAAATCTTAAAAGCATAACTTTGCTGAAATCTGGAAGGATTCTTTTACAAAAGTTCAATTAACTTGTGGATATATTGCAAATGAATGTGACTATTTTATCTTTTGCAATAGGTACTACAGTAGTAATAATAAGTAAAAGATAAACAAACAAAAAGCACTATCATACTAAAAGGAATACAACTATGAGATACCGTGAAAATATTTTCAATTCACTAAAAGTTTGTAATTTAAATGCTTAGTTTTTTGCTGATATTGTATTTATATGCATGAATATCCAAAAGAAACCCGTTATTATTGCTCTGTAAAGTTTATGTCACTGCTATGTAGATATTCTGCAATTCCACTGAGATTAAATAGCTGTTTTATATGGGGAGTTCTGGCCTCAGGTCTCTAATGTATGAGTTTGCAGTGTTTTAGTCATGAGGAGAACCAACACGTCTGCTGGTATGCACACTTCTGCTGCTTCTGTTCTAAAGCCCCGGGAGCTTGAAGTACTTGCCATCAGGATCAGAAAAAGCACCACAACAAGAGCCCATGTCTGTACCTGACCAAAATGATCAGTTCTGAAGAGTGATTTTGGTTTTAATTATTCATGTGATTCCAGCTTGTCATGTTTTATCTGTTGTAAGTTTTAATGATTTATAGCTTCTCTACAGCTTGTGAGGAGGTGAAAGCTCTATGGGCAGGTACCACAAAAGTAAAATGTCACTGTTATTATAAATATTGGTACTTATATTCACTTATTTGAAAGAAAACAGCAACTCAGAGGTATTTTTTTTCCTGCCCTTTTAGTCTTGATGGAAAAGTTGTGGTTTCACAAGAAGAAAAGTGTTGTCATTCTCAGATTACTGTATTATTAACATCACTAAATAGAATAATTGACAGATGTGTGTAAGTTTTGTTAAAATGATTAAAAGCTCTGGAAATCATATGTCAATGTTCTCTGGGAAACAAAGCCCTTTCCATCTGTTGGGGGACTCTGTAGATGAAAGTAAAGAGTCACCTGCAAAATGACAGCTGTCACCCATAGGATTTGAGCCTTGAAGGAAGAGCAAAAAATGCATATAAAAAGTCTATCAAAAATACCATTAATTTGTTACTATTTTGATCACCTCATTGTGAGCAAGAAGTAATAGCTTGTAATTTGTCTGTGATCTCTAGTGTCTGAATTAGGTCCAATTCAATAGGAAGACAGCTATTTTAAGTGATATTACAGTTTGATAAGGCACTGTATGTCTACGTATATCTTTTCATGTTCTCTGTCACAGTCTTCACAATGAATAAAATTTTATGAGAATGGTGGTATGTGATAGCAGTACATTTTAAAATTACTACTTCTGAACTGTGAAAGCCCAATAAAACTGAAGCTAGGGGATGGAACTGAGGGAAGTCACGGTTTCTGTGTGCCTTTGATTTACCTATGAAGACAGTGCATCTGTACACTCTATCCCCTCAGTACTTGTTTTAAGAAAGCTAAATGACTTTTTACTTCTTTTCCCATATCATTGCTTTCCCTTTCTGACACATTATCTGAGGTAAAGCAGGTGGAATCATAACATTTTCTGTGAAATAAAATGCAAATTTTGTTATGCAAATGGATCATTAAGAACTGAATTAAATTGAGCAGTGGTAGTAAATCAGCAATTATATTGTTGCGGTTTTTTGTTGTTTTGTTTTGTTTTGTTTTGTTTTAATAGCATGATTCCAGCTCAAATAAAATACAACGAGACTACAACACATGTTGTGGATGGTAATATAAGTCACTACTAGAAGAGAAATCCTAGGGATGATGATGTGCTTTACTGAATTTGGTATGCATTTCACCATCACTTTGATACAGTCTTTAAAGCTGAGGATGCTGAGCAAAGTACTTTGAGTCAGCTGGTAACACAGTGTATTAATTACATCTCATAATAACTTCAATTTTTACATAATTGTTGCATATTTGTGCATGTTAAGCAAATAAAATCCTCAGCCTGGACTGGTGATTGTGATTAATATTTATGTTGCAGTTAAAAATGAGCATGCTTTCAGCTTCACAAATGTTGAAGACTTTCTGGATTATGTATAAAATGAAACAAAAACAGTAATTAAAGAAATTCCCAAACTGAGCAAACATGGTTCTCCAAATACAATTCTAACTGGCTGTAAAAATGCATTATGTGCTAGCCAATACGTTCACTGAGCAAGTATTGGTCTTCCTCCAGACCACCCTTCAAGGCTTGGAAATGTGGACTAGCATTTTCTAGTATGCCTTACAAATTCCCAGGATGAAGGAAATAAAGAAAGTAAATGAGGAGAGCTGGCATCCACTTTCAAGAAGCTATGTTTTTCAGGATTTGGCTGCAGCACCTGGTAGCTCCTCACAGTTGAATGTTGTCATTGCCCATAGACATTTGAATTTCTTCCAGGAAGGAGGTGATAGAAGCAACTCCTCAAACTAGAGAATTACTGGTTATCAGTAGAGCTGTCTCAGTTTTACATTCTTGATCTCACATTAAATTTGGCAAACTACCAGGAAAGCTCTTCAAAGAACAGTGCTTGATTCATTCAAACGTCTACAATTGTTCTTACTGCTCCCACTGTTGCAATAATATGGCATTTCCCCTGGGCTGAGACGAGAACAAATAGGAAATGTGAGTCTGTTCAAAATATCTTACTGTTTTTCCTTCTCTATCTTGATTTCTGCCTTCAACCGCAACTTTTGAATTTGAAGTGGTTTTAAGCTTTAGCGCTCCAGAGTTTATTGATAAGTTTTAAAGAAATATTTTTTTAAAAGTGGATTGGTTCAAATAATTTTACTGAATGTTCTAAACATCATGTTACTGTTTATAACTGGGTTTCTAGAAGCAGGTAGCACTAAAGAAACCCAGAGTTTGTCTGGACAGGGCATTTATTGTGAAGTCTTCTGCTACCACATAATTTGAATTGAGGCAAAACCTCAATGTTTTTAAAAAGTTTATCTTATGGTCAAAAATTAAGGCTCATTAACAGTTAATGTCTTCTTTTCTAAATCTCTTATAATGGTATATTAATGTTATCAAAATATCTTCACATGTATTATTTTCTGCTATATTTACTATATTCACTTGATGTTATACAAATTATTATTAAATAATATAGCAGTGGCTCGCATACATTTTGTTCTTCATCTAGAATGAGACACAAGGACATAGAAAATCATACCTATGGCATGAAGTGTAGGAAGTTCAAGAATACTAAGAGTAAACACAACTTGTTATTTGGTTTGAGAGAGGTGCTAAAAATGGACTGGTAATTAAATACACATTTATGATCCATAGTATAGTTGGAAGATATTAAATAGTTATTCAGAATATGCTTAATTTCTTCATATTTTCATTTAAAAATGCTAAAATTAGCTATTTTTTTCAGCAATAGCTGCATGTTTAATTGTTACAGAAATAGCCTGATTTAGAGCTGGCAAGTTTAAGAACTGTGATATTCCTTTTTAAAGGATCTCCCATCGAACTCAAAAGTGTGAATGAAGAATTTGTCCATAAAAAGATAAGTGCTCTAACTGGAAAATAAAAATATGCTTTAATATTTTAGCAACTATAATATGATCAAGTTTTAAAACAATTTGAATTTTAAGAAATAAATGGAGATTTTATCTGCAAGTATTATTATTAGTTTTTAATTATATAGAATGAGTGTGAATTCTTTACTGAGATAAATTTGCAATGTAAAGTACTCAAAAGGACATGTCATATGCTTATAATATATAGCATGTAGCATCAAAAACATGTCTGTTTTAAATGGGTTAAAAATAAGATACATAGAACATCTTACTAGAGACAGTAATAACATAAATACATAAATATTATTTTCTGGTGCTCAGACATATATTGTGTTTCCACTTTAATTTTGATGCCAGCCCAATAACCCATTTTTTATCATTTTCAAATCAATCCAATAAAAAGAGTTCTGTATGTGATTGCCCCTGAAATGATAGAAAATTTGCAGCTATTACAAAATGTAATTGCAGATTTGTTAAGCAGTATTTCTTATTTAGAAACATATTACAAATACTTTTTCTGAACCGCATGAGCAATCAACTGCTTTATTGCAGAAGCTCAAATGTTGGTTTTAACTCGGAAAAAGTTGAGGATAACTGACTTGCTGATCCCCTAGTTCTCTGACAGCAGTTCAGTAAGTTACATTAATAAGAATTTCATGAACTTCAAGGCATTAAATACAAAATATTTTCAGATATGGAATTTTAATTATTCAATTTCCCAGCAAGTCAAAATCTAAATCTGTTGTTCAATAGTCTGTGCTTCAAGCCATGTTCACATTCTTGCATTCTTGCAGAATGGACATTTTGAATTACTGTCCAAATAAAATCTCTAATTCTAAGGACCTAAGGGAAGAATTCCTAAATTAAGGAAAAATATTATTATCATTATTTATTTATTTATTATCCATCCATCCATTCATTCATTATTAAGGAAGAAAGGTACTTCTTCAAAACCTGAACAAAAGGTTTTTGTGAGCCAGGCATTATCAGGAACCATTAGCAATAAATAAACAAAGATAGTGTGCTCTCTTCCCTGAATCATAACATATGCATTATAGAATATACATCTCAGAAGTGTTTAAGATGGCTCATTAATTCTCTGATTCATTTCTGCATGTACTACTGGTACTTAGGTGACATTTCACAAATCAAGCTATACATACCACAGAGAGTCATCCCTTGTTTCCATTGGAGAAATATAATTTTTAGGGAAACATTACTAACTGAAGAAATAAGCTTTCATCTGCTTTTATGACTTAGACTCAGTAAGGGATAAAGACAGGGCATTTATCCCATGAGTGAACATCCTGAAGCAGTTATATGTGGCTGGCTTACAGGAGATCTAAGAATCTTTGTTTGACAGGCTGGCTACCTTCCAAATGAGAAATCAATGACTCTGTATTGTGGGTAAAGAAAAGCCAGGATGGTTTATGACTTGTTCTGCATATACAAGCTCTGAATTGCACACAGTTGAAGACAGCAAGACAGCAACATCCCATGTCCAATAATGCCTTCAGCAGCATAAGATACATTCTGGCAGGACTCTGCACAAACAGTGGCTTCCTAGATTTTGGAATTCAGCCTGTAGAATGACAAATATATGTAGCAGGGAAAAAAAAAAAAAAAAAAAAAAAAAAAGGAAGGAAATAATAGGGGTTTTGTGTGCCTGGGATAGCCAGCTAATTAGATGCAGGCTGGTTTTGTTTGGGGCAAAGGGGCTTGCACAAAACATGCAATGGCTAGAAGGTAATTTTGTGTGCAGGACTAGCACATATCTTCATAAAACCTGTAGTATTCTGAACAATCTAAAATGCTATTTGGATATCAAAAGGAATGCCTATATACTTAGTTATTAATAACAAAAATAATAGTATTCAAGTGTAGATGCTTTACATTATTTGGGATAGCACTGTTACATCACACAGGAGCAAAAAACAAGAGCCACACAATCTGAGGAATTAATGAGGCTCAAACATAGCATTTCTCTTTTCTTTCAAAAAAATAAAAATAAAAGTGGTTAACCAAGGTGTTAAATTATAACAACTTCAATCGGCTGGACGTAGGACTTAGTTGTATTTTCTCGCATTTGTCATGTTGTTTATAGCAAAACGAAATAAATAACTTTTCTCTATATTACAGGCCCATAAGAAAGACACATTAAAAAAAAAAAAAAAGGTAAAACAAGCTTACATTCTTTAGATTATTCTATCCGCTTGTACATTCAGGAAGTATTTTGAGCTTTCTTGTCGGGCTGATAGCCTTTGAAAACTTCTATCCTCATTTTATAATACGTTTGGTGAACTCAAATCAGTGTACTGAACCAAACTATGCTTTACTCAGCTCCATGTACCTGTGAACAAATAACAGCCTGTAGGGATCCAGCACATCAGCTGCTTAAAAGATAAACCTACCCAGCTTGATGAAAACTCTTCACCACCTTCCTGTTGAGAGAAAACAGCTACACATTTCTAATAAATGAAGCAGGAACTGTCATTTTTTTGGCAAACTGATAACTAGCTGTAACAGCCGCAATGCCACAAGTTGCTTTTCCAAAGTAATTACCATCAGGCTCCCTGTGGTATGCAGTGTTTAACACATTTCTTCTGTGTTAATGAATGCAAAAGCAGGAAACACCACTATTAGTAATTGCTTTTTATTCGTAGTCCTCATTTTCCAGATAGGTCACATTAAACACAGCCATTGAACAATAGCGGTTGAAATAATTAATACAATGTATGCTGCTTTTGTTTTGTGGATTTTTTTTTGTTTGTTTGCTTTTATTTATTTTTTTTTCTGCTTATTTTTAGTGTGTATGTGTCATTCACTAGTCATTGGTGCAACTTTGAGCCATATGGGGAGACAGATACTGATAGATGCAAATGCCAACCTGTAGCACTACTGGGCCAGAGAAGTCAAAATCTTAATCAAGTTTCACTCAGCTACACTTCAATAAATCTTGATAGCCAAAACTCCCACTTCAATTAATGGAATAACAATCACTGTCTAATCTCAAAATATAGTAATTAAATAATAATGAATGGGTGCACATTATGCTTGGTTTCCGATTCCTTTTTGACCTTAGCAATTTCTTTTCCGTTAGGCAACAAAGAACTGAAAGTTTGTTTGAATAATGTACCTTGCTCCACTGTGAGCAATTTTTGACTTCTGGATATGGCTTGGACTTCAAAGCCTAATACCTCAAATGGCAAATCATAGTTAAGAAGACTCTCTTTCCTGATAAGTATGCCAGGAAAGAAGAGGAAGAAAGAAAATATCTGATTCAGAGTCCTGATTTGATTGGACAGTTTTTTAAGGAACTTTCAGTTGTTCAGTTTCATTAATCTAAAAAATAAAAATAATAAACAAAATAAAACAGAATGCCTTATGTTCTATTCACAGTGTACAGTACAATTTTATTAGTTTTTTAACTTGCTTTCCCTTAGCTCAGTCATTCTCTCTATAGTCATGTGACAGATATTTTATTTCAGTGTTATAAGACATATACATAAGGAATGAGAGAAATAACTTCATCTTCCATTGCTGTCTCTTTCTCCAGTGGTGATTGCAAAGATACCAAAGAGAGAAAAAATATTCTAATTCTTTTGTTTGTGGTACTTTGGATGACACTTCCTTCACACATAATCATATTCATTTTGACTCAAACAGCAAAACTCACATTGTATATGCTCTGCTTGTTTGTTGATACATTATGTATCAATCCTAAATTATGAAACAGATTTTTTAACCAGGGATACGCTTACTGGAAGCAGTATGCTAAAGATCTACAACACAAGGCAGTTGTCGGCCAAATTAAATAAAAGTAAGATTTCCTAAACTCTTCCATAAAGCTGTGAGTCATGAATTCTGAATTACTTCAGTGGTAAATAAATAATCACTACTAAATACAGATAATGTGTTAAACAACTAAAGCTAGTAAATCACTAGTGACAGAGAGCCTTAAGGTAAGTTCCTCTTACATTGGCACAGCCCTTTCTCAGAATATTGTGGTTTTATGTCTTCAGACATATACAATGAATTGTACAATCGGTTACTCAGTGTTAAAATCATTTATAAAATACACAAATCTCCATCACTTGACTGCATTTACATACTGGCTTAGATTTTGCTGAATAATGGATCTCACTGGCAGAGCTAAAGACTTGGTGCGCAGACACTGAAGTGATGAGCACCACAGAAATACGTATAAAAGACTGTTCAAACAATAAGAAATCCTCTCCACTATGGAATTTTAAGCTATCAAGCTATCAAGCAAAATCAATCTTGGGTCTTCTGGCCAAAAAGAAAGAAATATATATAACACAGACAACACCACATTTTAGTTACATAAATTGTCCAAAACATGGAGAGTAGCTTGATAAAACATGTACAAGATCATTTGCTTACATGTATTCATAGACTTTTTTTAACAGCAGGAGCTACGAGCAAACTGGAATGGGTGTTTCCAACAACCAAAGACAATTAATTGTAGGACTGACTAAGTGAAAACGCCCTTTAATGGTAATATCAACATGAAAAAAAGAAAATTGGATGAATATTATTTCTTGAATTGATGAAAAGTATGGCTTTGTGATATTTGAGATTGTGAAACTAAATTAAATAAAATCTTTTATATATGTTTTTATAGTAGAGCTTTTGTTTAATTTAACCAGATACTGTTTTTAAACAATGTGCTGTAGTTTTATGTCTAACACAGTATCTGAAGCATGCAGGGGACAGATCGTGAGCTAAACATTTTTTTTCTTGTTCTGTGCTTGTTCATTCTGAATGTGGGTTGATTTTTTTTAAACTTTCATCTGAAGGCAATTTTGAATTTTTCAAATGTAATAGAAATGCCCTTAGAAAACACAATAAAAAAGTTGAATCTCTCCCAAATTATTCTGCAAATATTTTTCAGAACAAATGAAAACAAAACCAGAAACAATCCCCCAAAATATACAGTGTATAATTAGAACTGCAGGAAGCAATTGCACAGTCTAAAGAAACAGAGAAAATACTGCTCATGCCTTGACAAGTTTTGGCACTGACATACGTTTCAGATCTCTCAGCTAAATATCAAAACTTTGAAAAGGGTGACATTTCTTAAGAAGTCAATCAAATATCCTACACTAAACAGGCTGGCTGCACATATCTGGGGAAAACAAAATAAAACAAATCAAAATAAATAAGAAGGTTTCAGGTATTGGTTCAAGAGTAATTTTTGTTATTAAACATGAGTTTGCAATAAGAGCTTCTACAAGGACTTGCACAAAACCATGACTGATGGATATATTTGTAGGCCGTTCAGTTAGTTCCATCAGCTCACTCAAACACATTTTGAACAGATTATGTACTGCAGTACTTCGTAGACCATACATTAAACAAGAGACTTTGCTCTGAGCCACTGCTTCCCAAAATCCACGGGGAAAAGGAAGCAGGAAAAAACAAAACTCATAGAGTTCGACAGCTACCGAGGCAACACTTGCCATTTACAATATAAGCCCAAATATTTTTGCAACACAACTATATATTAATTTAATAAAATACACAATATAGCTCTTATACACTCAACAATTTGGCTCATATGCACTGAATCTGCAATAAATCAATAAAAATATGTCATTTGATGTAAACACACTGAATCTTCTTACATTTGCACATTTATATGATCGTGTGATTTGTGTGGATGTCTAAGACATTTTCACTTTCCTGAGCTATTTTAGTGTCCACAAATGAATTAAAAAGTGTTAAGAACATTAATTTATTTTGTGTATTACCCCGAAAGGTAATTTTTTAAAAGGTATTTTTCTCCTCTTTTTTCTTTTTAACTTACTACTAACTACTTATAGTTTTGTTGGACACTAAAATGCTAAATAGATACCATTTTTTTTTCTTCTTTTTCAAGTGAGTTAGCTGATGTGTGTGCAGGACAAGATGGACAATATCATTTTACATTTAATCTTAATATGATATGAAGTGTTTTACTGATGATCAGGATATGTCTGGTTGAATAATGATCTGGAATGGTGTTTTTGTTTTCTTGTTCTTTTTTTTTTTTTTTTTTTTCTTTCCTCTCTTATTTGTGGCAGATAACTTTGTACATAAATGTTTACCAC
This sequence comes from Chrysolophus pictus, assembly GCA_037305975.1. Taxonomy (NCBI): domain Eukaryota; kingdom Metazoa; phylum Chordata; class Aves; order Galliformes; family Phasianidae; genus Chrysolophus; species Chrysolophus pictus. Next base: position 33,488,853 of record CM074576.1, on the reverse strand, counting down.
AAATGAATGTTAATGTTTGGTGTCGCTTGGACTACTACAAGAACTCTTTTAGGACTTTCCGTAGAAGCCTGTGGTGACTGCTGGCAATCCACCACAGAATAGAAATATTCAACCCTGTTTTTCTTGGGGTTTTTACGTAAACAGTAAAGTCAGCATCAGCTATTGAGGACAGTCTTAAAGTATCAGACGTATTTCCATTCCACCTTTCTCACACCTTCCTATCAGATTGTCAAAATGGCACCGTCTTTCCTTCATTCATATAGTTCTTTGTGTACTTGACTCTGTCCTAATGAAAGTTTGGTCAAAATGAAACCAGTGTTATCTGTCAAAAAGAAAGAGCAGTGAAAAGAACATACTTGTGGGCACTTCAGATGTTCACTAAAAGCCTTTACGCAGCATTGGTCTTCCTTCATTCCTGTAAATCTGTTACAACCAGGGGATTTTATTTTTTATTTAATTAGTTTTAATCAGCAGAAGAGGAATGTAACTGCCAGCCTGTCCTTATTTTCCCCCTTACTTTCTGATGGCCACAGGATCATTTCCCCGACAGTCCTGCAAGAGCTTGTCTATTTCTCTCACAACTTCCTCGGCATCCACCGACTCCCTGCCTAGATCCCGGGCTGAACGGTCTAACTGTTCCAGAACAGAGTCCATCTCACTTGAGTCTCGGCTCACTCGGGAATGCACATCTGCAAAGGCCCTAGCCATCTGATCTGATGTAATGAAGGGAGTGTCTTTTGACTGTTTACTAGGCGATAGATACTGACTGTCAGTTGACAAGTACTGGCTGTTTGGTTCAGCCAAGGCTCCTGATTTCACTTCACAACCATCCAGAGGTCCTTTTGTTGAGGTGCAAGGCTCAATGCATGTCTTGGTTGGGCTGCTCGATGCTGAGGGAACCTCCTGAAGCAGAGGACTCAGGGCACGTTTGGCTTTTAAATAAGGTTTAACATTGGCAATGAGAATAGTGTGCTCTCTCTTGTCTTTCCCAAATGTACAAAAAGTCTTTTTCCCAGTGGGGTTCACAGTTTCGTAAGTCTCAGTCTCAACATTAGCTTCAACTGTGGGTACAAAGAGATTTGTGCGATAATCTGCATTCTCAGCCTGGCTGGCTGCAGGGAACTGTGGCATCCAACATCTGTCAGAATGACCAAGCACTCTGCATTCATCTGTGCAGTTAACACATTCTTCTTGTTCTGTAAAACAAAGGAGAAAGAGAAAAACTCTAGTTATAAGTGGATTTCTTTAATGAAGTATCTATGATCAACTTGTGATGGACTTACTTGACATCTGGTGTCTTAACTATGGAGAAAAAGAAAAGCTATAATTAAAATATTTCAGAAGGATGGCATAGATCTACTAGTTGAGACATTAGATTTATTTAATGCTATTCTTTATGTATTAAAGCATTCACACAGCCCAGTGGAAGTAAAAAGGGGTCATTAGAGAATCATTCTCAGAGGAACTGAGCTTCAGCTGTAAACTAATCTGCTGTAGAAATCTGTTAGGCTTTGTTCTGTAAAACTCATCCTAGAAAATAGTGAGCAGTACTTAAAGAACTCAAAAGGCATTATCAGGATTAATTTTTCAAATCAAATAACTGAGCAATGACTGCCGTTCTGGAAATACAAACACTTCACAAGAATCAGCAAGCTGGCTTTTCATTTTTGTCACCTCCATTTCTTTTGTAATTGTTATGTTGTATGACAGTCACGAAATAAAAAGGTTTTCTTAAAAAGCCTACTTTTCCTGCTGAGAACTGAGAACTAGAATTTTCCATCAGAATGAATTAAATATAAGCTTGTCAAAAAGTGCATACTGCAATTTTATTAGACATGAGTATGGATCATGTAATCAGCTTTACCATTTTTGTTTTGGTGCAATAACTGAAAATGGATTTGCTCAATACATTCGAGTTGGAAGAATGACAAACCATGACATATTATTTGAAATGATAATGATTGTAGGATTTCTATATTCTTATTTCTTTCAAAGAATACAGTTAAATATATATTTTTTTAATTCATTACATTTCTAGAACATAAATTCTAATACTTCCCATCTTACAAGTCTTTAAAAACCTTAGTTTGACTGCATTTTTGAACTAACAGAATATGGTTGGACCACTACTCACCATTTTGAAATTGTATACATGACTTTAACTCAATTTCAAGAAGCAGGAAAATTCCAGAAATGTGCTTTAAACATGTATTTTGTGAAGGTTGGTTGTTTTAGGTTTTGTTTGTTTGTTTGTTTTTGTTTGTTTGTTTTGTTTTCTTTTTTCTTTTCAGGAATGACAACTATGATGCAAATTACCTTCACTTCTTTCTTGATTTTTTCAGTACTCTCCAATCAATGTTGATCCCATAAATCCTTTTAGTATCTCTAGGTTTTGATCAGTCACACATTGCTATTAAGGATTTTGATCAACAGAGTGGACATATCGTTTTCAAATTTGATTTTAGGAATTCAGTACATACAAAATGCCTTAAATTCCAGTTGGATTTTAAATTAAAAAATAAAATAAAATAAAATAAAATAAAATAAAATAAAATAAAATAAAATAAAATAAAATTTTATATATATATATATATATATATATATCTGTAAATATGTATGTGTATATGTCAGGATTAATTATACACATTTGGAGAGACATCCACAACATGTCCTCACAAAAGCTGAGCAAACTTCTTGACCTGATGATAGGACAAATTCTAACAGATCATAATCTTTTCAGATTAGAAAATAACCCCCCTGTAATCTTACGATGTCTATAAATAATCACTAGATTCATGGATAGCTGCACTGCATAAACCTGACATAGCAGAATCATTTATTTTGTGAGTGTCCAATAGTATAAGTAAATTTGTTCACATTTATAAAAAGACATAAATACAATATGGCTTAAAATTTACTCAAAATTGTCTTACGTCACAGTGATCAGTTAAATTGGAGTGAGATAATTCATAGAATCATAGAATCATAGATTGGTTTGGGTCTTAAAGGAAAGATTTTTTAAAAGAAAAATCTTAAAGGAAAGGACCTTTAAGATCACCTAGTTCCAAACACCTTGCTATAGGCAAGTACACCACCCTCTAGACCAGGTTGCTCAAAGCCCCATCCAACTTGGCCATGAATGCTTCCAGGTAGGGGACATCTACAGCCAATCTGGGCAACCCGTTCCAGTGTCTCATCACCTTCACAGTAAATAATTTCTTCCTAATATCTAGTCTAATAAATAAAATAAATACAACAACAACAACAACAACGACAATAATAATAATAATAATAATAATAATAATAATAATAATAAAATTTAAAAAAGAAGAATCAATTCAATTTGTTTTTTACTTTTGTTTTATTGTGTTTTGTTTTGTTTTGCTTTGGTTTATTTTATGGGTTTGTCTGGTTTTAAATCTAACATATTTAGTTACTTATGATAAGAAAATGATATGTTACTCAAAATTTACTTAGATCTGTGAGTTTTTAATACAGTTCTTAAAAAAAATTGTCATTCTGTATAAATACATCCTTCCTTCCTTAAATTTAAGAATGGTATAAGACTTTCAGAAAAGAAATAAGAGAGAATGAAGTACAGTTAGAGAAGGATACAGAGTGATTTTTGAGGAAGAGAATATAACATGCATTAAAGATAAAATTTGTTGGGGATCTCCAAGGATAAGCAAGCTTCATGCTGATTTTAGCGTACAATACAAGCTGAAGTAGTCATAATGAAAAGCAAGATGAAAATACATTCCCAGCCCTAAGACTGTAACACACTGACAGAACTAGGAAAAGTTCTGATTTTGCTTCACTCGAACGAGATGAAATTGGCAGTCATGCCTGCAGGCACAACAAATATGGGACAATTGGTTAATGAAAAATGTAGGTGTAAATTTTCTATATATAAAGGACAATTTAGACACCTCATTCCAACCATTAGTTCACCTCCACTAAGATTTTTGAATCGTGTTTTCTAGAGCTTCCACCAGCTTCAAACAGCTGCTGCATTTCAAACAAATCAAATCACAATATTTTAAATGGAACATAGAGCAAAAATACTGGAAAAGAAGGTTTCAAATTTTCAAGTTTTAACAGGGAATGGGCAATAGATAATAAAAACTGAAGTCTGGTTAGGTTTTATTATGCATAGAAATCCAACAGAAATAAACTAAAAAAAAAAAAAAAAAAAAAAAAGTGGTCCAAGGCCAATGCAAACCAAGACCTTTTTATAATAATTCTGGAATTTTAGATTTTGCAAATATTTTCTCTAAATTGTTTCTGCTATTTTTTCTCTTTCTCTAAATACTACAGAATGGATTTGTGGTAAACATAGCCTGTGGCATAAAAAGTGAGTCTAGATAGTAGTGAGAAATAATAACTGCTTCATTTAAGATTTTCTCTAACATATATCTAAAATTATTTTACTCTTATACAATGCTGAGTAAAATTTTTGGTTCTTTTAAAGGATTCTCTAGGAAATTAATTTATTTTTGCTAACTAACTGTTTTATTTTGCAAATTTAACTATCTTTGCATCATTTTTTAATGTATATGATTTCAATTCCTTTAAACAAAATAAAAAAATAAAAAAGATGATGCATTTGTTAGCAGCTGTTAAATGCTCTGTACTGCATAATCAATGAACAAAGATTTCTCCCTATCACTTTGCTCTCTTTTAAATTATTTCATGAAAGCAGAAATAATCTTTTTTCCTTTATATCTCACAGAAAAAAAAAAAAAAACACAACAACCGTAAAAAGAATGTAGTACTGCCTGTAAAACATAATAATCATATTTAATGCATTGAGAGTTCACAGTTTTTACAGCTCTTTAGTCACTAGTTTTGTGTTATATTATCTTAAAATTATCTTTCAAAATTTTCTACTTTCTACATTCAATATATGTAGAAAAGCTGCTCCAAAAGTAGTATGTCCTATTTTATTACCTTGGCCCATGACATCAGAGGCCAATGTCAGTTGATGGTATGGCAATAGAGGTTGAATCTCCCTGCCACTATCTCATTGCATTTTGTTGCTGTGTGACAGATGGCAGCAGTGAGGCACTCTGACAAAATGATGTCTGACATGAATGTGCATATGAAACAAAGGGGTGTTATTGAACTACATGCAGAAAAAGTTACTCCCATTGATATTCATCAATGGTTGCTGAATGGTTACAGAGATCAAGGAGTGAGTATAAGCACAGTGAGATGGTAGGTGGTACATTTCAGCAGAGGTGACAGCGACATGAAAGACAAACCAGATTCTGAATGGTCAGACACATTTTTATGATCATGACATGCAGTCTCTTGTTCATCACTGGTGAAAATGCATAGCTAATGGTGGTGTCTGCTTTGAAAAATAGTGTTTTGCAGCTTCAAGTTTGCTCTTTCAGATATAGTGTTATTATATTCTTCATATCTGTTGTAGTTTCCATGGAAATAAATAGGAGGCATTACTTTCAGAGCAACCTATACACATATAAAATGCAGAGCTGAACAACTTATGTAATAAGAGATTCATTTTTCCACTCTTATTTTAAAACCTGGCTGTTCTGTGCTAATAAAATTATTCCCCGAACTGAGACTGACATAAACAAACCTGAGATGAAAGATGAAGATCAGAGAAGTTCTCAGCCACTGGAAATGCATTAACTATACTAGGTACTTAGTAGTGTGCTACTATGCTTTGAGGTTTTCAAAACTGATTTGTTTAATTTTGTCACTGAGTTACATTCTATGATTTGAATTTATTACTTCATGTGTGCACACATACGCTGATTATGAGGATAACTTACAGTATTTGCATTATTCATTGGCACCAGTAAAAATACAAATTTTACTGGCAATCTCTTTAAGTAGAAGAGATATATAACATATAGCATATATATCATGTATATTGCATGTCACATCTTCCTTCCCCTTCTCACTTCCTGCATTTGCTATAGCAGGATTGCATTCATACTCATAGTATTGACTAACTTTCCATTTCTGATCCTCGGGCACCTTAGCAGTGAAAGAATTAAATATGAAGCCAAAAAAAAAGAAGGCAGTTTTGTGAATAAAAATATCTTGATTGACCTTGAAGTGAAAACCACCTATTCATGGCTGGTTCATGACCTTTAGTATTCTAGTTTTGAAAATCTGTGTCTTAGACTTCACTTTTTTTGCATCACATTGTGGGAAATGGATTTCATATATTGATTATCATACATTATAAGCCACTCATCTCACTATTAGCTTGTAATTTTGCCTGCTACATATAACAGACAGTGAGAAAAATTGAGCAGGTCCTCTTAGTACTAGCAGTAGAAACTACAAATATGAAATGAACTATCACCACCACAGGCCAAATTAGTGTTTGTGAGAAAACTGAATCAATTTAAAGGTACATATATAAATATATATACATAAAATAGGTCAAACATTGCACTGTACATCAAGATGCCTGGTAGAGCAATATGCACCATTGGTCTTTATTTCTATGCTTGTCTCCCTCGAGTTGAAAATAAACCTTTAACAGTGCAAGTGTGTACAATAAACAGAAGCAGCCTAGAGGTTTTCCAAACTCTCTGGAGCTCTAAGGGTAAACAGTCAGAAGTGCTTCATGCACTTCAGGGAGAAAACACACAAAAATAGAACCGCTAAATTATCTGCCATCAAAAGAAAGAAGAAAGAAGTTGTCTGGAAACAACAGTCATCTAGATAGGAAACTTTTACTGGACTGAAATTTAAGATGGTTTAGGAAAAAAAAAAAAATGTTGGAAAAATATAAATTGCAATTTTAGTGTAACCTATGACATATGTTACGTATTTTATTCTGCCTCACCAGAGAAGTTAGTAATTAACATCTGCATTCTGTATCAAGTTTGATGCAAAAAATGGTCTTATTTAATTTTCTATTCTTTCCTCATAAATACTATGAATACTTTTAAATACAGGTACTGATTTAACTGCAAACATATTTTACTAATTAATTAATTAATGCTTTGGATATCTGGCTCCCTTAAATGGCTAAAACTGAGATATTGCAATTGAGCTTATTAATCACATAAAATTTGCATAATGATAACAGAGAAATTTGTAATTTTTTATCTTAAGAAAAGCAAAAAATACAACAGTGACTTACTGTAGCCAAACTGACTTCATAAATTAGTAGTTTTCCAATTACATTGGACCCTAGTTATTTTTATTGCACACACATACATGAAGCTGCAAAGCAAATAAAAAGTAAGCAATCCCTGTACATAAAACCTCAGCATATAAAAACTTGCAAGAAATATATCACGTAAGATGAAGAACACTGTAGTCTGTATAAAAGCACACCATGTAATGCAATGAGAAATGTGAAGGTTTGAGCATAATGAAAATCAGATTTAAAATATATGTTTGCATGTATGTGTATATTACCTTCACACAAGCCTGGACATACACATGCATACATATATAAAATCATTTTCCTTCCTAAGCCTGTAAATGCTTTTATCAAATTGTGTTTGAATTGAAGCAAGGCAGACACAATTTGGGTCATAATTTATAAGATTTGACTTGGTAAATGGTTATTCATGTGCATTCTTTTCCAAGAGTTTGTTACTCAGAAAATATAAAACAAAAGTGTTCCTCTTTATGAACATATGCTCATCAGTGAAGATTAAATTAGTATTTGTATAAATAAATACATAAATAATATTTTGTTAAAAATGTTAAGTGAACATTTTATGTTTGATTGTCCTAGGCAATGCAAAATTATTCTTCTGAACGTCTTGCTCATTTACTCCTTACCTCTCTTTCAACAGGTGACACTTAGTATTTACTATCACATTAATAGCTTCTTCTAATAGGTGTGATTTTTTTCCTCTTCTTTTCTGTAAATATGGAAGCTAAAATATAATCAATAATTTTCAGGGATGGTTCACTGGAATGCCTCAATGATAACAGCTCCAAATGAAAAATACACTGGAGGACTGATGCACAAAAGTGTATATTCATTCTGAAGCTTGTAGTTGCACACTGCTATCCACCTTCACTTCTGAAATACTCTATTCCTCATTGCATTACACCATGGGCAGTGATTCACGTATTTAATAACCCTTGCTTTGCTTTACAAAGAAAGAGATTTATATTTGAATGCATACATACAGTTCACACTGACTTCCTATCATTTCACCCTTGATTTTGTGAATTTGTGTTCATTGTTAAAAGTATTTCCACTAAGAATTCACACAATAATGAAAAAGGTATATGTTCTGTAGTGCATATTTCTCTGGTCTGACCACAAACATATTATGTAGGGCATGGAAAGGAACAGTATTTCCTTTAGGTTAGTAGAATAAAGTGTTTTGTGTATTTTAATAACTTGAAATAGATATGGCCTGTATTTTCTGTACATATGTATAAACAGATGGACAATAAACACTTCATGTCCAAAGGAGAATATAAATAACTATGCCTTTCAGAACTTCAGTAATTCTTGTAATATACCTGAAAAGCTTTGGATTTGAGACAGACAATTGCCTTTACTGAAGAACTGGAAGGATGGTATGTAGATATTTATTAGAAGAGGAAAATAATGGGCTTCTTTGACTTGTCCTAAGGACTTTGGCTATATGACACTTCTGACAAGAACAATCAGCTAAAGTACTTCTTCTGTGGTTGAATTCCTGTTTAATTACAATTGATTTTGACATAAATGAGCAGAGGTAAACAAATACTTCTATACACATGCTTGCTGTTATTAAACAGAGCTGTCTCCATTCTGAGTATTTATATTGGCTTGTCTGTTTAAAGGCTCCTTCCAGCTAGGCAAAGCAATTATGTAGCTCAGATTAGCAGTATGACTGGCAGTAAAATAAGAAGAGAATGCCACTTTTTTTAAACCTCTTGAATTTTGTGGTCTTTTTCTGACATTAAAACAAAGCATTTGACACCTATAATCCTTACAAAGTTTTCCCTTTTTTTGTTTTGTTTTGTTTTGTTTGTTTTCTTGGTTGCTTACTTGCTTGTCTTTTGGACAGAGGATAAATAAAATATATTTCTAATGTTGACATGGCATAAAGCATTTTAAAGTAAAAAAAAAGCTGGTAAGTCTATGGATTTAATTCTAGTTCAGCTGTCCAAGACCATAAATATTGGAGGAACATTGCAGTAATACAATAAGCACTACAGAACTTTTTTTTTTTTTTTACATAAACATGCTTTGAATTCATATTTACAATTTATTTGCAATCATATATTTCTATTTAAAGACTGCATAGCAGCAAGAAAACATTTTCATTACCTGAAAATTTTCCATCCTCACAACGGGCTGGTCCACAGATCCCAACAATGGGTCTCTGGCCTCTGCCTTGCTGTTCTGGAGGCAAATCAGACCTGTGAGTCACAGACAGGAATAGGCTCTGCTTCCAAAATTCCCAACATTGACAGAACTTCCAAAGCACAAAAAACAGTTTCTATCATGTTCTGGGCATAGCCCATGCCCTTTGACATTTATCCACACACTTCTCAAATGTGACTGTATAAACACAGCCCTTTCATAGCACAGTGAACTGAGAACATACTCCAGCCCCACACACTGAAAAGGCAAAGGACATCCCAACAATCCCCAACAACCTTAAAGGGAGGTGAGCTGCCTTAGAAACTGCTTATGTTCTATTGCAGCACCTTGACAAAATCACCCAGAAGAAAAGGGGATGAGATGCTTCTGGAAGCTTCATTATCTGTTTTCCTATCTGGCTGGGGCAGCTGTGAGGAAGAGTGCCTCTCTGAGTAGTAATTTCTTCCTACTGAAGAAGAAAGAAGAGAGGCTGAGAATGGACACCCAGTTTTGGTTTCTAAAGTTCACCTGTAAGTCAGACTGGTACCTTCCATAATTTGCAGCAAAAGTACCATATGGCAGTCATGAAAAGATATTTTGGCTTTTTCCCCATCCTGCCATAAAAACCCTTCCTAGTCCAGTGCTGCAGGCAGGAATGTACATGGACTCTCTATGCCAGCTCTGCACTTAGCAGTCTACGGGGCAACTTTAGTGACTTGACAAGTTCATGGTTTTAAACAGTAAATCTTACAGAGCCCAAAAGCTGCTTCCTGGAAAAGAAAGGTGACAAAACTGCATGATTAGCAGAAGGAAATAGGTTTGAGGATCTGCTAGAAGGAATATATTTTATATAACATATTTTCTTTCTCTTGATCGAGGCAGTTCCACAGCTTTTACAGTGAGATTATTTCTGTACTAAGACTCCAATATCAATAATTTCTATATCTAATTTGTAATGTTTAGTAAAAGCTAACACTGTGTATTGTGTTGTGATGTTTAAGAATCCAGTAATTAAGCAGCCCCATATTGCTGCATCCTATACAAATAATGACAGACTGTACATCCAGAGACAAGGTAACAAGAGACTATAATAAACAAAAGCAATGTATGAGAAAGAAAGAAAAACTTAATGAAAATATAACCATGCTGTTGACATTTCCTGAAAATATCGATGTAAAAGCTTCATAATTTAAATAAGGTATCCCCTTTTGTCGCACTGCCAAACCAGCAATGATTAGCTATATACTATACTGATGAGCCTTCCTCACCAGTTGCCAATTATCTCAGCATACAAATCTTTAATTACAAAACACTAAGCTTTTTGCTTTGTAAGCTTGTCTCAAATTTGGATGTGACAACTTGTTTACAGACATTGACTGATGACAGTGCAACTGAGGAGAAAAACAGGTTTCTAGAGAAATCTGTTTCTATATGTTTTGGTGGCTCTGTTTACATTCTGAATATAGGTAAATTCTCTTGAATTGACGAATATAAGGTTCTGTATAAGAGCTTTATTTTATCCAATAATGAATCAACACATGAAAGCTTCTCAAATGCTGTTCTCCTATGCAGAATTTCTCTCACACACACACAGAAAAGATATTTCTAAAGGCTATACTCATACTGAATCATTCAAAATCTGACTACTTTGGTGAAAAAAGGAATACAGCTTCCCCCCATGTACCTGCCAGCATACCTGGATTTACAGTTAAAATCTCCTTTACCCAGGCATAATGAGACAATGTCTGTTTTATACTGATAGATGGAAAAGCTCACTGGGTAACATTCTTTGCTTCAAAAGGCTGATATATATGTCTTACACTTTGGACTTCATGGGAGGCACAACGCATCTGATCGAGCAAGAGGAAGAACGCTTTTGGTCTCAGGACTAAAAAACAACTTAACAGGTTCAGGCATCTTAAGGAACTCTTGTTTGGACATAGAGACACAGACACAGCTTCCCAGAAAAAGAAAATAAATAATTTAACAGTTTCATATGGAGTTTCCCTATGCCATGATAAGTAGCATATTCATTATTGTTTGATTAGATGGTGCCCTAGACTATTGTTTAGCAGATTGCTGGTGTTATGTTTTATCACTACCTTCAAAAGAGATCTTAGAATGGGAATACCCTTGTGCCAATTTATGGAGCACCCGTGCTCTTTTAGGAATTCAAGTTTCATAATGCTTTCCTACTCAGCTTTCTATCTGCATGGTGCTTTAATTAGATCAATCAGAAGAAATAATAAGGGATGCCTTTTTAAATTTGACTTTCTAAATATAAATATTTTGGTAAGGAAAATTGTGCATGTAAATAGATTGAATAAAATATTTTCAAGTTCTCCATGAACTGCAAATGAATCTCCAGAAGGTACTAAAGATGATTTCAGGGTATGTATGTCTTCATTTCCCCAGATACTTCATCAAAACCCCTACATTCAAGATCTCTTTCTTCTATTTCAAGGATCAAGGAGACTATATATATTAGCAACACTAATACAGAAAATCTCTCCTGGCAGTTACTTTTATTTGCAGCAGCTGAGCTGCTCAGCTGAGAGTCATAACTTTACTTGTCATCTTTGCATTTGTTACAGCTTCATTTATTGTATTGATGTCAGAGGACTGTGACACGACCAAACATATCTTTAAGAAAAATGGATAATTTAGGATATATTTTCAAAGATCTTGGCATCATGTATTCATTGTTTTCACTAATATCTTCACTTTTAAAGTCTGCTAAACAGTAGAAGCTATTTTTCTGGTATCTGGAAATCTTTCATTGGTGTCATATTCCTATAAGAAATGTGTTTCAGTTCTGGAAGTAGACTTAAAAGCTAATTACAAACACCACCACCAAGTCAGATGTAGTCAAGGTAATTGCTCTTACAGGTGCCCTCAAGATAACTTGTACAAGATAACTTGTACAAATACCCTTTGAAGGAAACCCAGCAGTGAGGTAATAAGTTTAACACTTTCTGCCAAACCGAATAGAAGCTGTAGCTCTACCTTTAAAGTGCTGAAGGATTCAGAATATGCCAGTCAGTGTCTATCTGTTAAATACCTTTAAGAAAATTGTTACTGTGCAGAGATGATGCAGATGCTATAACCCTAGAAATAGGACAGACATGCTGTAAAATGCTGCAAAATATGATTAAGTTTTGAGTGGTTTTAAGATTTTTCCATTTATTGGAAACCATCATCGTAATATTTACATCATTTACAGTTTCATGCATATCTTCCACCATGATTTCATTTAAATGGGTGCCACTCCTCTCAGCTTTTTTGTTCTCTTGGATAGAAAACACAAGAGACAATTCCACGGATTTTTTTAGTTTTAATTTTCCGTATTATAGCTAATGAGAAGGGGAGAAAACTGGATCTCATGATTGCCTTCACTCCCAGGAAGACAAAAAATTGTTATGTGAAGCACTGTGTTTGAAATCAAGGCTCAGTGGCTCAGTCTGACCTTGCACAAATTCTGTAAGGAATTAACATATAAAATAATTGTCTTAAGGGAAGCAAAAAAACAAGCTTTTTTTTTTTTTTTTTTCTTTTTCTTCAGTTCATCTGTTACAACACGCACACGGTACATTTCCTTCTCAGGTATCTAAGACACACACAGTTTAGCAGAGCGCTAAACTTATTTGTAAGCTCTCAAGTGACTTCGCAGTTGCAACTGAAGATGGATACAAGGCAGCTAATTTGCTGCCACCAAGGGAAAATGTTCTAACATAAAAACATTCCCTCCCATAGCTTCAAAACTGTTGAGCACCTAGGGAGCCTGACTATTTGTAGAGTTGATACTATGCATATGCTTCCTCCGTAACTGTTACATGCATACATCTGGCATCTGTCTCTGTGCTAAACAGACTTAATTGTCCTCAGTATTAGTATGTAAAAATCCTCTAACCTATGTGATTAATGCAAAGGAAATAAATGATAGGATATTTATAGGGTTTTGTGTGTGTGTGTGTGTGTGTGTTTGTTTTTGTTTTTCTTTTTTGTTGTTGTTGTAGTTGTTTTTGTTAGAACTATTTTTGCATTATTGACAAGGTCTTCTCCCTTTTTTCTTTTTTTCTTTTTTTCTTTTTTTTTTCTTTTCTTTCTTTTTTTTTTTAAACTTTCTTGGTTGTTCCTCCATGTTCTTTTATCCATATTAGACTTCAGAGCTCTCAGTTACTTGCCAGACATAGCTGGACCTATTCTGAAGATATGTCATAATTTCTTTAGGTGATCTTAGGGTGACTCTACATCCTAATAAATTATTCAGCTCACTGTTGCCAGTGAAGTCAAACTCAGGCAAAGCACTTGATTTCAGATTTCAATATATTTTGAAGAGATCAAAGAGCATGGCAAATCCTGTTCTTTGGTTAGTCAGACCATGCAGAACAGTAATACTCTAAAAGATGCAGGTAGTTGCATAGAATGAACACTAAACTGAAGACTTTTTGAAGTTATTTTAGCCTTTCTGTCAATGTTCATCTCAAACGCTCCAGCAAAGTAATACAAATAAACAAACAATAACCAGTATTGGTAATTTGACATCTGCCATCATTCATGGTAACAAAATTAAATATCCTTATCATGCATCTTTTACAAGAAGTTGTTTCTATAAGAAAGGCTATAAAGCATACGCTTTTCTAAAGCAAATATAACTGCCTAAGTCTGTTTGGGATATTCCTTGAAGTTTCAAAATTGAACTATGCAGTTATCAAATGACCTGGCTGAAGCTGCAGCTCCTACCAGGTACATTAAATCCTACTGAGTATGAAGGCAAACTATAATTTTATTAGCTCTCTTCTTTAAACTTCACTAGCATGCAACAAGGAAACAAATGAGATCTTTCATCTAATTTAAGAAATTCTGGGAGAGTTCTCATCAGTCAAAGGATTAAAAAAAATGTGCACAGAAAGTGGACTGAGGTGCTGAATATCATTTTATTATCTGATGCTTAATAGCAGCTATAGGAGAAAGAATAATCTTTCTAGAAGCAGAGACAACCATATAATCAAATTTCCAGCAATTCAAATTAGCTAGAATTATTATGCTGACTTTAGAGACAATGGAGAAAAGTGGATTCAAAGAGTTACTTTGCACTTGGTGATATGTGCCAGGTAAAATACTATCTTCTCTAAATGCACAGGCAGTGTGCATTCAGGTAGATCCTGAAGTTGTCTACCTCTATTTCAGAGAAACATACACACAACAGTTTGACTTTTTCAGTTAATTGGCTAAAGCTTTTCAACACTTAACATACCATTTGTTCTAAGTCTAAGGCCCAATTTTCCTTTATTGAATATAAATGGACCTTAGGTGTGTAACTCGGCATTATGAATACTCTTTTCCAAGATCTGCTCCTAATGTGTCCACGTTAGTATGAAAAATGTCCCCTTGCAAAGCAATATCCTAGAGATTGCCTGCATGTGTAACTTTCAGGATTTCTACAGAATATTCATTTGCTGTCTAGTCAGATCAAAATTCTTTTTCCATGGAGATATTTCCATGCAAAAGCAAAACAACTTACTTATTTTTCTCCTCTAATATTGTGTTGCCACGCTAATGGCAAACTACTGTATCTTTCACACAAGTAAAATTTGCTTCAAAGTACTGCACCTCGAATGCCTGCAGGAACACACAAGAACTTGCTGCTCTTCATTGAGGAAAACTGTAGCTGATCCATTCCCTCCATGAGGCTGCAGCTCTGGTTCCATCTGACTTCTTGTCAGAGCTGTAGCAGGGAGTGGCTTTGCTGATGTACAAGGTTGCCACCTTTATACAAGTAAAATGTTTGACCAGTATGAATAATTCTTTATAATTTTATTTAATTTTATATTTTTATTGCCAGGAATTTAGCAAGATACATTTAGAGCAGCTGATCAGCTGCATTTTATGTACAGAGCAAGCTGGGATAGTAGGCAGCACATCATCTTTCCTCCTGATTGAATTTAGAGCCAAACTGCCCATGAAATCTCCTGAGCCACTGTACCTTGATTTTGTTGCCCAGGTTCTGTTGGCTCCCAGTTCTGTCTGAATCTCAAAAACATCATGGCACTGAGCAGTATGCAGAAGAGTGCTAAATTCCAATTTGCTCTCATCTACAGTTCAGATCTACAAATCTTTTGCAAATATTACCAAAGCATGCATTTAAATTATGCATAACTAGGAAATTAAGAGGAAGACAGCTTTATGTATCAGATTCTTCATGCCTTCCTGCTTGTCCTGAGATTGCAGAATTGATAGCTCTGGAACTTGGAATGAGATTTTAGGTTTTCTGAGATTCTCAGAAATACAAAATACACAATATGCCAAAATAAAATTTATTGGTACGGAGTAGTATACCTCAAACTCCCACCAATCATTGAGTTCATTCCCAGAAATGGTTCTGAGCTCAAAATTCATATTTTAAAGGTTCAGTAGGCTTAAGCTTTTCCATTTATTATATCTATGTCTTTCCAACATCAACCCAAATATTCATCCCTTCTTTAAATAAATTATCAGTTTAAATTTGGCATATGCTTTTTGATTAAGTGATGGCATTTCTGAGGGAGTCAGGCTGAGATGATAAACAGGGATCCCCATACTGTCAACAACTTTCATAAAGCATCAGTCACAGTCCTCTGAAAAGATGACATGCTTATTTAGCAGTTAATTTTTTTTAAAGATAATCAAGTGGAAAATCAATGATGATAATCCTGTAGAGCACATCCGCATTATCAAATGTTCCTGTGATATATTAGCATGGCTACATGCCTACTGGTTTACATGATATACAAATAAATTCAGTTACAGCTGGATATTACAAACTGCCTCCATATTTTCAGCTAAGTTATCTTGATATAGATATTCTCAGCTTCAGAGGGGTTTTTTTCAACAGAAAAAAAAAAAAAAAAAAAAAAAACCTAATGGCATATTAAGGAAAAACAATGATAAAATTGTATGAAAAAAATATAAAACTAGTAGTCTTCAATAGGTTAACTGCATAGAAAGAAGCTACTATGTAACTCTAATTTTCAAGTAAGAAAAATGAAATCATTTATTAATTTTAAATGTTTACGCAAAATGTCTCTCTTGAACTTCCCTCAAATTCATCAGAAATTAATTTGATTGAAACTCTTCCTTTGAAAAAAAAAAATAATATCTAAAGTAACATTATACTTAGCTTACTGTGAGAATCTCTTTTATAAAACAAAGAGTAAAGTATCAATGAATATAATTGCCCGTTTGATTTCAAACAGGAAAAAGTGGAATAAAATTACAAAATAAAGCATTCCACACAGTGAAGGATATGTGTACTTTGGTCACTATTTATTTTCTATTTCTGAAAAAGAAAATACAACATTTTCTGTATGCTTCCAGTGTTACAGTTAGCCTTCTCTATGATGATAACGTATCTCTGATGACATGGATGAATACATCTAAAATTCAAGTCTTCCTTCTAGCAAGACTGTAATCCTATACAGAAGGTCAATGACAATCTACTTATTAATACCAGCTGGTTGCAAGTAGTAAGCAGCATTTTCTTTTTTTTTTTTTTTTTTTTTTTTCTCTGCTTTGCTAGCTGATTTCTATGGGGACCTCCATCTATTTACCACACTAAATCCTGTTGTTCATCTAACACATACTCTTTGTTCATTTCTTAGAGGTAGACAATCAGAACTGGCATTATTGTTAGCATTCTCTGAAGACATGGTCGATGCAAATGTAGCTAATCCCCTCCTACTTGTTATTCAGTGTCTGCCAATAGGATTTGGGAATCCCTAAAGACGGTGCTTAAAGGGAAGGGTTAAAATCAGCTTGTGTAATGACATTCTCAGTTCTTGAGATCATTCATCATATTCATGGAATCTGTTCCATGAAGAGAACTAAGGTTGCTGATTACATTAACTTAAAACTAGATGTACAACCATCTGAGTGAATGAGATCACTGTAACTTTATTATATATGTTGGTGCAAATACCTCTTTTAATCTGTTCTCAAGTCCCATGTATTCCTTGCGAAAGTCTCCATTTGGGAGATATCACCTCTCGAGTTCAACTCCCTGAGAAGCAATCACATTAAGTGAAACCTGCTGGGGTACTTGATTTAACATTAAAGTGAATTTATCAGCTATTCCCAACTTTTTGAGAGACTAATTGAATTATCAAAGGCTGCAATGGGAAATGTAAAGCCTTCTGAGATCAGATTTGTAATATAGATAAAATCCTTAACTTGTGCCCCGTGATTATCTTAATATGTAGTAACAGGCTGAGGGCTAGAACACACCTGATGTAAGATTTATTCTGCTGGTATAAAATCTCTCTCTGCCCACCAAAATTACAGGAAAGGTCTGAAGTGTTACAAACAGGAAAAGGACAAAAATTACTTTAATACATCATCTTCAGGTATGCTGCATGCCCACGTGAGCAAGTTGCATCAATTTTGATATTCAAGTCAAGTTACATACTTTCACTTCTCACTTTCTATTCCCTTTCAGAAGGAATATACAATTTTTCTTCATTTTAAGAAAGTGACTCATGATCAAAATCAAGCACAAATACATTACGTTCCTGAATTAGGGTACATAATATTGAGACTATTTACACAGAAAAGCTGGTGAACATTAAGTTCATCTGTGAAAATTCAGCTTTGCCAAAAATTTTACAAAATTTTACAAAATCTAGCAGTTTATTTATTTTGTTTCTCTCTGATGTGCATATTGTTTTGGAATTATAAAATGGATCTTGGCAGAAGAGACCATTTGGGGCAAAATTACAGGGCAAAAGGCAGATTTGTATCCCACCGACAATTTGTCAGAGAAATCGTCTTCATATAGATACATAAACATAGATGCTCACAAGGATATCATTTAATATTTATTACAGAAACAAAGCTGTCATCTTCCATATGTATGAAAAAAATATATGCTATTAATATACTACAATTATAAAAGTACAAAAAAGTCAAGCTGTTCTCATTTGCAACAAAGCACTTTTATGAAACGTCCAATGACAAACATGTTAAATATGTAGTTTCACTTTACCGTGTATGATAACCTGCTAACAAAACGTAATGGACATGAGCTGTGGAACTAATTAATGATTATTTTTTCTGCTTTTTTTTTTTTTTTTTTTTTTTTGTGTGTGTGTGTGTGTGTGTTGTTATTGACTGATGTATTGAAAGGTAAGTCCATTTGAAGTTTTCTTGGTAACAGGCATTGATAATGGTTTTCTTCAGTCAAGAGTCTCCAGATTTTAATAATCTGAGATAATCATTTTTTTTCAGTTATATTGCTCAATTATACATTCTATTACAGATGTCTATATCCAGATAATATGCAGAAACTTATTTCTGAGTCCTGTGTGCTTGGGTAAATACTGTTTCAAAAGTTTCTGGTAACCAAGAAACCAATCAGACAAACACAGAAATTTCAGGAATTCCTAAAAATGAAAACAAAATGAAACTTGAAAAATACATCTAAAAATCAAATCATTTTATTATTATTATTATTATTATTTTCCATAATTGCTTTTGAAAGACTGATCTCTCTAACCAAGTTTTCTTTTTCTTGAGTACGTGCAAAGCACCAAGGAGATTGTGAACACTACTGTAAATTACATACTGTCTAAGTTTTTCAAATGTCACTGTCTGGTCTAATCAATGTAAAATATCTTTAAATGACTCCTTGTGGAATAGCTGATAAGCCTGAGCAAAGAAATTCACTGAGTCCAGATTGCTTCTGACACTAAACTGATGTCATTTACCTGGACTTGAGCAATGCCTTCGACATGGTCCCCAACAAATCCTTGTCTCCAAATTGGAGGGATGTGGATTTGATGGGTAGACCACTTGATGGATAAGAAATTGGTTGAAAGGCCACAGACAGAGAGTGGTTATCAATGGTTCTATGTCCAGGTGGAGGCTGGTAATGAGTGGTATCCCCCAGGGGACTGTCTTGGGACTGGTGCTCTTTAAAATCTTTATCAATGACATCTTTATCAGTGACGTTGATGTTGGAATCGAGTGCACCCTCAGCAAATTTGCTGATGACACCAAGCTGAGTGGTGAGGTTGACATGGTGGAAGGAAGGGATACCATTCAGAGGGACCTCAACAGGCTTGAAAGGTGTGCCTGGGTGAACCTAATGAGGTTCAACACAGCAAAGTGCAAGGTTTTGCACTTGAGCCCTAGGAATCCCAGGCATCCATACAAACTGGAAGGAGTGGTCCTTAAGAGCAGCCCTGCAGAGAAGGACCTGCGGGTCCTGATTGATGAAAAGTTTAACATGAGCCAGCAGTGTGCTCTTGCAGCTCAGAAAGCAAATGGTATCCTGGGCTCCATCAGAAGAGGGATGGCCAGCAGGGACAGGGAGGTAATTGTCCTTCTCTACTCTGCTCTTGTGAGGCCGCATCTGAAGTACTGCGTCCAGGTCTGGAGCCTCCAGTACAAGAAAGCCAGAGAGTTGCTGGAGAGGGTTCAGAGGAGAGCCACTAAGATGATCAGAGGACTGGAGCACCTCCCCTACGAAGATAGGCTGAGGGAGCTAGGTTTGTTCAGCCTGGAGAAAAGAAGGCTGTGGACTGACCTCATTTCAGCCTTTCAGTACCTAAAGGGAGCCTACAAACAGGAGGGTGTAAGAGATTATTCTTTTACATCATTGTCTCAAAGCTTGCTGGGGACACAGATGAACAAGTTCAAGCAAGTCCTGGGCAAGGGTTGAGAAATCCTTTGTCTGGAGAACACTGATGGACAAGTACTGAGCAAGGGTTGTGAAATCCTTTGTCTGAGGGACACAGATGGACAAGGCCAGGGGCAACGAGAGAGAGAGAGAGACAGACAGACAGACAGACAGACAGAAAGAGAGAGAGAGAGAGAGAGAGAGAGGGATAAGCTGCAGCTTAATGGCCGTGAAGCGGTCTTTTGTGTGGCTTATCTCAAGGAAGATGGCCATCTCAGGGGATGTTCACATGACTCTTGCTCAAGCACCCAGGAATGCCATGTAGGCAAGAGAAAGGGGAGGATAAAAGAGGAATTGAAAACCACGAGGTTTAGGCTTTCTGGCAACAGATTCCTCATGAAGAAGTGGTTTCTGCCATGAGGAGCCTCACAACCTGCCTCTCTCCCTCCTGGACGTGCTCTGTGCCCTCTCCCTCCTGGACTTGCTCTCTCCTGGACCTGCTACCTGAGTCCTGCTGCTTCCTCCCGGATTGGGTCTGCGACTTCTTG
This sequence comes from Chrysolophus pictus, assembly GCA_037305975.1. Classification (NCBI taxonomy): domain Eukaryota; kingdom Metazoa; phylum Chordata; class Aves; order Galliformes; family Phasianidae; genus Chrysolophus; species Chrysolophus pictus. The sequence continues at coordinate 33,468,335 of CM074576.1, read as the reverse complement.
CTGCTACCTGCTTGCTGCCCAAGGCTGGCCACACTGCTGCTCTCCCCTCTGCTGTTTTTGCCTTGGAACTTCAAAACATTGTGCAACAGCACTGCTGCTGGATTCTGGTGGTGACTAGCCCTGTTTTACATGCTTCTTGCTTCTTTCCTATCTTTTCTATCACCCTCCTTCCCTTCCCCATTTTCCTGATTAGGATTTACAATATACTGGTTGGACCAACATTTGAACCATTGTTTCTTAATCTCACGCCGGGTATACAGATATTAAAATAAGCTCATCTCCCTCCTATAAATTTGAGCGAGACAGAGGAGAATCAACTCTTTGAAAGGGTAGATAACACCAGAACAATGGGAAATGGTTTTAAGTTGAGGGTGGGAAGATTTAGGTTGGATGTCAGGGGGAAATTCTTTACAGAGAGAATGGTCAGGTGCCCAGAGAGATTGTGGATGTCCCATCCTTGGAGGTGTTCGAGGCCAGATTGGATGGAGGCCTGGGCAACCTGGTTTAGTATTAAATGTGGAGGTTGGTGGCCCTGCCTGTGGTACGGGGATTGGAGATTCATAATGCTTGAGGTCCCTTCCAACCCAGGCCATTCTGTGATTCTGTGCACATCTACTAATATTTTATGGTGTTCATACAGCTACATATTTTTTCCATATGGAATGGAAGTGGGACATAGTCCCAGATTCTGATGCTTAGATGCCTCCAAGGTAGCAGGTTCATACTCTGGCTAGGTGTCTAAGTTCCTATTATAGTAAATATCAATTTGAATCTATTTAAAAGAATCAACAGAATGTTTCCCTTAATCTAGACATCTACATTTGAGCTGAATCCTACTGCTAAATAGCTGTAAGAATTAATCTAAATGTCTAAATAGAGATGTAGGCTACCATCTTTAAATATAAGTATACGAAAAGGCTTGGTTCTCTACCCTAAATACAAAATTGTCTGCTATGAATGTAGAAGAAATACATTTTGCACAAAATTTTGGCAGAGATTATGAGCAGAGCTGCAGAACTCGTGTCAAATAGGATTCATTTTGTTTCCATGTTAGGAAAGGTCTATTTTGACTTATCAGTCTTAGTACAAAAATGTGCTATTTCATTCACAGTGGTATTCAAGAAAGCTGTTTTGAAATTTCTTGGAAGACATGCTCCAGCTTGTTGTGCCCAGCTGTGTTACATCACATAAGTAAATGAAACTCGTATTCTCCTACACCAGTCAAGAAAGATCTAATTTAAGTTAACTTGTTCATATTCCTACCTCTTCCATAAAAGAAAAGTAATTTGTGCACAGATCTCCTAGTGCTATTTCCAAAAACTGAGCAGAGTCGATTCTACACTCTCATATTTTGAGCAAAGTTTAAGGAAAGGATAAATTTGAAGAGATTACAGGACAAGTTTGTCATAAGAGGCCAACATATTTCTATCAGATATCAGATCAAAATATAGGGACTGGGGAGAGTGGGAAAGGCAAAAGCATCGGGCATAAAATAAGGATTACAAGTTTAGACTTATTATTCTGCAGAATGCACTTTTTTATATACCTTTAGGCCACAATAATTTAAATGTCATTTATCTGGATACAATTTTAATAGGCATTCAAGATCAGTGCAAACAAGGAAGGGAAATTTATGAATATAAACTGTCAGGTCTGAATTTTGTTATGGAGAAAAAAAAAGTAAGGTAAAGGGAACTTTAAACCAAGTAAGCCTAAGCATGCCATTTTTTAATGAATTTAAAAAATAAATGAGATCATTTTTTTAACAGATCATTTTGAAAAATACAAAAGAAAAAACAACATTTTTAAAGTATCTAAATAACAAGTGTTGGCAAACATAGAATAAGAGCAAAGGCCTAGTGTCTTCTCATATTTGCTTATGGATAAAATCCCATTGAAAATAAACCAGCAAACAAAGCCATGATTACCAAAATCTCCAAACCCACCCCTCAAAGCAGTTTCTTTTTCTCAGTAAGAAATAAATGCTGTCAAACTTTACCTGTGCTAAATAATTGTGCTTAAGCTTAACTGTGTTATATGTGGTTTGATTGTTTTGCCTTTTTATTTTTTTCCTCTTTTAAATTGATATTAAGCAAAACTGAAAGAAACTGTTATGTAACACAAAAGAAGTTAGTCTCCAGTATGCCCTAAACCAGAATGTGTTTCAGAAGAACATTTTTTTGTGTCAAGGTTTCTTTTCCAGTTTTCACTGTGTTATGAATATACAGCAGTATATTTGTATATACTTATACATTTATGTAACCAATTCAATAAACAAAATTTAAGAATTAAATTAGCTTTGTAGGGGGAAAAAAAAAGAAAGAGAGATGTCAAAAAAACTGGAGTGTAGCTGAACATTAACTTGTTCCACACCTCCCTGGGACTCATCCAAAATTAAATGAACAGGAATTAAGGCAGTAGTGCTTTTTTATGTATGTCAAAAAAATCTGCTTTTAAAAATGTACATCTGTAGTGATGAAAAGAAGAAATATCTACATGAGAAGTATTTTAACTTGCATGAAATTTAAACTGTTGCCAAGTGCATGGAAATTTATATATTCTTCAGTAATTTTTTTTTTTAATTTCTTCCTTTTTCATATTCCTCATTCTTTTGTTTCACAATAAGTATTTCTGCTTATCTGCTCCTGTTCCACTTCCTCTATTCTCCTCTCAAAATATGTAGCACGATGCTCTTTGATACTTGAGATACAGTTCTGTAATTTCCACATTTTCACTTTTTCACTGAACAAAAATATACAGAAATAAGCCAGAGAATTAATCTCCAAAGCTGAACAAAACCTAAATGGTTATCACTTCAGTCTATTTTACTTGTCATATTGTCATAAGTTCTAGTATATTTATCTATTTATTCATTATTATGTACTGATTTAATAAACTCATAATTGTATACTGACTACAATTATATAACTGAGACACTAAATTGGTCACATGCACACACAGTGGCAAAGAGCAGAAATAATGTCTCAAGCCTGATACGTGTTTTACAGATATAGAAAACCTCACAATATGAACAGACATTGTAATTTAAAATCTTCTTAATTCTTGACTGGTATCTGTGTCTTGCAGTAGGGCAGGTAATAACAAGGCAAAGTATTTCACACACTTTAGCAAAAATGCCTTTTCAACAAATTTACACTAGACAGTAATGAGCTATACTGTGTGGTGCTCAGTCTAGAACAAGTGGGAAGAAGTTCCTCTGCCCAGCTCTCAGGTATTAAGTCTGTACATCTTTTATGTTGACAGTTCAGCTTCAGGCAATAAAACAGAAGAACCTGTTCTACATGCACTGTTTAAACCAAGAGCAGAAAACCTAAACCTCCATCAATCTACTGTCTTTGTTTTATGGCTTATCTGTGGCAAAAATGAATCATAAGAAAGATTTGTTCTGATTTCACAGACTGATCCATCAACTTGCTGATATCTGCTTTTCTACAGAGATTGCTAGTAGTGGCACAGCTGCAGTATTAAGCATACTGTAACACCAAGCTACTATCATTTGCTTCCAATTAGAGTATGTAAAACTAGATCTATAAAATGTGCATGCACATACTACATACCCACAGTCATACACGTTGGCATGGTTGGTTTCTTTTTATGCATAAACATTTTCTAAATGATGTATTCTCTTTCAGAAGTTCTACCACGACCAAAGAACTAGAATAGGAGATGAATTAATTTTGAATAATTTTTCAGATGAATTTTCCATCCAAATTCTTTGAATACAAGATATTAAGGATATGTTTCTTCAGCAAATTACTTGTAAGCTCTTCAAGAAATAATCTATCAAGTTCTGAGCTATGACTTTTTAAGCTGTGACTTTTCAAAAGACAAACCCTACATGGCTTTATAATCTCACATGTAAAATCTAGATCACAAGAGAAGACAGACAGCAGACCAAGTGTTTTATTACCTGAAAGAAACAGTTCAACAGAGACTGAAGTCTACTTGTGGTGTTATGTAGGGTGAAGACAGAAAAGAAAAGCAAAGTTGAGAATGCTTGAAAAATAAAGTATTTCTCACTAACAAGCAGAAAATTAAAACACTGGGGAAAGAATTCATTTTGCTTCTGAATCCTTTCCCTGGAATGGTTTCTGCTTTTATGTTAACCTTGTGAAAAAATATCTCTAAAAAAGTGCAGTAGCAGTGCCATTAAAGTGCATGATTTCTTTAGTTAAGGGCCACTAGTCAAACCCACAGGGTCCATTCAGGAACTGCTTTCATTGAAATAAATAATCTACTCAGGGCAAAAAGGAGCGGACAGCGGAGACATAATGGAAAGGATTTAATGTAGTAACTGTGCATGTAATTTGCAGCCCCCTTTTTCAGACAGTTATATCGAGACCACCGTTTTATAACGCATTCAAGCTCAGTGCCAGAAAATAGCAACTGAGCAGAGAAAAAAAAACAAAAACAAAAACAAAACAAAACAAAACAAAAACAAAAAAACCAACCAAAACTGGGACATTCTTTAAAAAAAAAAAAAAAAAAACACAATAGTTCAATATGCTTTAAAGTGTGATGCAAGAATGAAAAAAAAGGGACAGAAAAACACCCAAGTATAATTTAGTGGCACTTATTCCATAAACATTGCTAAAAAAAAATGCATAATCTATGGATTATTTAGATATTTTTAAGTATGAAAAAAGTCTCAAAGCGTAAGCAATCAAAAAACTTCCAAAGGAATGAGCTTACAGGGTTTCTGACCTGATATCATATTCATTTAATCTACTTTAGGAAACTGCTTAAGGAAACATTCTGCTGCTTTCTGAAAGACTGACTTGGGGATTATTGGAGCTGTGTAATTGTTCAGCTGAGCGGACTAAAAAGAAACACTTTAGTTTACACTTACCTTGCAGAAATGGGCAATTAATTTGGGACATAGATTGCTGCCTAAAAGTCTTGCCGAAATAATTTCAATGAGGACTGTAGCTACTTTAAAATATACATATATTTTTTGAATTGCCTCATTTTCTAATGCTCAATCTTTATTTAACATCTCTTCTTTTCCCCTCCTCTGCAACATAATTATGCAGAAATCCAGCATAAAAATTGGTTGATCAGTGAAAAAACAGTTAGCTTAAATATTTTTTTTTACACTGATGTCCTGCAGATGTTTGTTCTTCTTTTCTTTCTTTCTAGCCTTTTTTTTTTTTTTTTTCCTTTTTTTCATTCAGCTTTTCATTTGATTTGTATACATCTATTTCTTCTTCTTGAACTATGTTCAGTCAATATATGGACACTGAAAAATAAGTCTGGGAAATGCACATGCTCATATCAGTGCATTGCAATGTGTAGTGCATATAATGTGAGAGAGCAAAATTCCCAGTTTCTTCAGTTAAAGAAGGAACTTATCACTCAACACACTAACTCCAGAAAGGTTTCTGGTTCTTTTTAAGACATTCCATGTAAAAGTTGACAGTGTTTCAGTATATAACTACATATGGGTCCTGCACATTGGCTACAACAACCCCATGCAGCGTTATAGGCTTGGGGATGAGTGGCTGGATGATTGTGAAGGGGAAAGGGACCTGGGGGTGTTGGTTGATACTCAGCTGAACATGACCGACAGTGTGCCCAGGTGGCCAAGAGGGCCAACGACATTCTGGCCTGCATTAGAAATAGCATGACCAGCAGGAGCAGGGAGGTAATCATCCCCCTGTACTCAGCACTGGTGATGCCGCACCTCGAGTATTGTGTTCAGTTTTGGACCCCTCACTACAAGAAAGATATTGAGGCCCTGGAGCGTGTCCAGAGAAGGGAAACAAAACTGATGAGGGGTCTGGAGCACGAATCTTATGAGGAGTGGCTGAGGGAGCTGGGATTGTTTAGTCTGGGGAAGAGGAGGCTCAGGGGAGACCTCACGGCACTCTACAACTTCCTGAAGCGAAGTTGTAGAAAGGAGGGAAGTTTGGCCTCTTCTTCCAGGCAAAAAACGGGACCTGGGGAAATGGCCACAAGCTGTACCAGAGGAGGTTTAGGTTAGACATGAGGAAAAACTTTTTCTCTCAGAGATTGGTCAAGCACTGGAATGGCTGCCCAAGGAAGTGGTGGAATCGCTGTCCCTGGCAGTGTTCAAGATGTGCTGGACGAGGAACTACAAGATATGGTTTAGTTTGTGGTAGCAGTGGTAATGAGAAGACAGTTGGACTAGATGGTCTTATAGGTCGTTTCAGCTGTGTGATTCTATGATTCTATGTGTTTTCTTATCTCCAAAATAGGTTCACTTTGCTTTTCTAATTTTGACATAAACTCAGTGTACATAGCAAAAGTAATCATGGTTTCATGATAAATACTCCTCATTTTGCAATACTTCATTTCAACAAGCAGCACTTGACATTTAGCCTAAAAGAGATGTAAAATGTTACCCTGACAGATGTTTAAAAGGTCCACTAAAATATAAGAGTTCCTCAGTGCAGAAAAAGGTACAAGACATTATTTTTCCCTCATTTTCCAAGCTCACTCATTAAGATAATCAACAGATCCTAATTCATCCCCCCCCCCCAAAAAAAAAAAAAAGTGTTTAAGAAGTTGGGTCCGAGTGGAAGTCTATTAAATCTTCACTTAATTAATTAATTAATTATAAATAAATAAATAAAAAAATAAGAGGAAAAGAAAAATTACAAAAGACGATACTATGTGAAATAAAATGGATTTCATTTTGTATTAAATGTGTAAATAAGCAAAATAGAAATTACAATCTATCATAATTAGAGGAGTCTCTCTACTTGAACCAGAGTTATTCAGAAAATGTTAAATTGATTTATAAAAGAAATGTGTGGACTGTGCTTTCTCATATTCTCATACTTTTATTTCTATTTAATATTCAAAGTATTTGAGGCCACTACTGTATTTTTTCTATATTTTTTTCAGGCTTATGTAAAAATAGTTGATTTTAAGTAGTATTTCAGCCTGCCTGCTGCACAGAGGTTTTTTGTTGGTTTTTTTTTTTTTTTTTTACACTTATGTGAAGATTCACTCACATTTATTATTTTACAGTTGGAGGAGATGGTATCCTTTATTAATAAGACACCATGTAATCTGATGGCTCCTGCTGGAGGAAAAATAATATATGCTTTCTATTTTAATGTAAGAGGTGATTAACAGTTAAAAATTACCACAGAAGACGCACACAAATTCTTAGTGTGTGTGTATGTGTGTGTGTATATATATATACACCCATATATAGGTAACATATGCAGCTTCTAAACTGCAGGCTTTAAGGAAAAGAGAAGCTATGCCATCATAGTAGTACAGTAGGTTTAACACTGATTAATAAAATCATGATTTATATCTACATCTGAATTTTAAAAAACAACAGAAAGATTAATGGCTTTTCTTTGGACAAAATTACATACAAGATAGTTAGATTATCCAATTATTTCATTTTTATTTGTCCTTCTGAAAGATGTCTGGCTGTCTCTCCAAATAGACTGAACATCATTTTAAACAACAACAACAAAAATTTCTAATCCCTCTTAGTGATAAGGTAAGTAGAAGTATTTGATTTTTTCTTTTAAATGGTGTCTAATGCTGGAAGCTTCTTTAATAGCAAAAGATTACATGATATCTTTTGTCAGCGTGCCCAGCAAGGTTAGCCATAAATATGTGCATACGTAACAGAAAAAGATTTCTTTTGTAATGCAAAATGTTACTTTTTGACAAAATAAGATTTCTATGCCGAAGGAATTCTTCGGGATATTCTTGAAAGGACTCTCTTTATAGTTTCTCTTTTAAGTTACTGCAGTTGCAGAAAACTCTCTGTTTCACAACGCCTTCAACTGCTCCCAGCAAGGGAATCAAAGTACAAGAGACAGTTTAGAAGGAGAGAGGAAAAGCTAAAAAGTGTTAGAAGAAACTGCAAAACATCCTGCATCTTGTATATACTGAAATTACCTTGGAAGACTGCTGAAAACTACCTGCTATGCAGTGCATTGCTACTTACTGTACACTAAAGTTCCCCTAGAAAATACAGATCCTTGGAATTGATCCAGGCAGACTGCAAGTGAAGGGGCCTTTTTTAATTATTTTTATTATCAGTGAGTAATAATAATAAAAAATCAATATAATAGTTATTATAATAGAGAAACAGTATCTTCAGTGAAAATACAAAAAACTGTTGTATGAGAGATGGTTAGTTTATGGTAGAGATTTTCATAGAACAAAACTGAAATTCTGTATTGTTGCATTGCACATTATATCATACTTTGTTGTCTTCACAATATCACTTTGGGATTACATCACGACACACTAGATGCTGGAAAAAAAGTAGTATCTTCATAGGTTTGAAATAGTCCTTGCCTTCTTGCATGGGCTATTTCAGCATAGTTTGTTTTGCCCTGATCTTTGTCCATGTGTATTAAGGTTGAAGATTAACCTGCAAAACCCTTGTACTAACCACATTTACTACAGGAGTGATCAAATATGTCTCAACTCTCAAAAAGAGAAACCAATGATTTTCATTTAAAAGAAATTATATATACAATGTCTGTCTAAAAAATCCGTGTGAGAAAAAAAAAAAAAGTAGTTGGTCACAAGATAAAGACACAACAAATCTTCACAAGAGCATTTGAGTCTTAGTCACTAGCAGTCTACCCTTCAGATAACTGAGACTAAGAAACATATTTTATTTATTTTCATCACCAAACCTGTCATAAATCACTTCAAATCACCATTCAAAGCAATGAACTCCATTATCTGTCCAATGTCTGCAGTATAGAGTTGAGTTATACAGTCAGTGATCTTAACTGTAAACATCTTTTATTAAAAAAATTCATATTCTAAAGATTTCCTAAATTGCTGGATATATTTCAGCAGTAAGTACTAGTTACCAGTCTACCAGAAGTCCCAAAATTCAATATATTTATGAAATGTGGAACATATCCTGAGAAAACAGTGATCTAAGAAACCTGAGTGATGCCCTTTGCAGCTTAGGAAGATAAATAGTGACATACTGAAGTTGTTTGGTACTTATCCTGACTAGAATTGACACTGACTAGCGTGTTGGTCAAAGTCCTACTTCCTTTACTTACAAAAACAGTATTTCAATAAATGCTGACACACCAAACTAAAACAAACTGATTTTCACTCTCTGATCATCTAAATTGCAAGCAAGTTCAGGAGGACATTAGTTAATTTAAAAAGAAAAAAAAATTAATAGTCTTAAAAATTCAGTCTGTACTCAAGTCATGGCATAGACATGACAGAACATTGAGGAATATGCTCCTCTACCTCTGCATTACTTAATACTGTCAGCCACAAGATCTATCTAGTTTGTTTGATCTAGGGAGAATATGCTATATAATTTTTTGTTATAAATGAGAAATGGCGGAACTTCCAGAAGTATTTTCCATGACAAAAGTCTGCATTTGTGCTGATCTGCATAGCAATCAGTTTACTTTCAGGTCCTATATATATATAAAATTTAATCATTAGGGGATATATGATTTACATTGATATAATTAACATAATATGGACTGAAAAGTCAACATTTTTTGTACAGCAGACAGTTTGAACCCCTTTTATCTCAGGAAAAAACAATGCTTCCTTCATCAGGAAGTTACTTCTCAGGTCATGAAGGACTATTAAATAGTTCACTAGGGATTCAACAGAGTAAGTGGTGTTCACAGACCCACAGAAATATTGTAAAGCTTTCACAATTATAATATAGTCTTCTGGGACTGAATTTGTACCACTATGAAGAACAAGATAATCTATTCAGGGAAGGCTATATTACTTAAATATGAAAATTAGAAAGTTACCCTTCCTATGATCCTGTCAACTCAATGGAAAAAGAGAGGGCAATTCAGTTTGGATTCTTGATATAGAAGCTAGCAAACAAATGAGGTAGTTATTAAATATAGTTATATATTTAATATATCTTAACATTGTGGTTTTTTGCTAATATAAAGTACTCACAAAAAAAAAAAAAAAAGCCTCTAGAAAAATAATGTTTTCTCTTTTTGCTAGTTAGCTACAAAACTGTAAAAAAAAGAAAAAAAAAAGTCAGGTGGAAAGTGATCTCTGCATTTTCTCAGTCATCATTTCACTTCTTTGATTAAATGCCACATAACTGAATATGTTTTTTTTCATATTTTGGCCAGAATTAAAAAAAAAAAAAAAAAAAAAAAAAGCTACAATTGGAGACCTCTGGGACACGGGATACTAAAAATGAATTAAATGTTCAGGCATTCAGTTGTTTTCTCCTCCTGGAGAGAAAATGAGAGATCTTAAGTCAAGAGCTTAACACACCACTGGGAAGTACTCAAAGAACATTGTGATGAGTGTCAACAGAATGAATAGAAATATTTAATAGATTGTGAAAATGTGGGAAATGGTTGACTTTCTGTTCTTTTCATGGTAACTTAGCAGCATATTTGCAAGGAATGCATGTATATGTATTATTTGCAAGGAATGCATGTATATATAATCTTTTTTTTTTCTTTCTTCTACTACATGGTGATTATAGCAACCTCCTATTCTGCTCTGCTCATGTCTGAAAAGACTGATTTCATCAGAAAGAGACACATGCCTTTCACTTCCAAATTGTGGCTGAAAGGCCTTGATGCTTTTAAGTTACTAAATTTTGCTTGTATAAACACGGACACTAATCATAAACATGAGATAACTAATACAAACAAAGCTAGCAATAAGTCATTAGTTTGGGTGGCAGAGCATAGTGAGGTAAATCACACAGTGCAGATGCTCTGGTACTCTATTCCTGTTGGACTCTTGTTTTGAAGAATAAATTAAAAAAAAAAAAAGGAAAAAAAAAAAAGGTCTTTAGGGTAAGAAGGATTTGGGGCCATTACCCTTGACAGAGCTCTCTAAGCAATCTTTATGCTTTTATAACATGTGCCACCAATGTTTATTTGGAGACTGAGATGAAAAATACAATTGTTTTTCACTCATGAACTAGTACTTATCTTTTGTTAAATTATTCAAATTTGAAAACCCCACATAATATTTCTTTCTTATTCAAATTTTCCAGTAATTTTGGCTATTTCTAGAATGACTATGTAATCACCTTTGAATTATTGCCCTAACTTTTGGAGAACAGCCAATAAGTCACAAACTTTGACTTCTAAAAAAAATATGTATATATATATGTAGTTTTCAACTAGAAAAAAAAAAAAAATACACAGAATTCTTACTAGAGACAGAAAATAAGATTAGAAGCAATGTTTGTGATTAGAAGCAGTCAAACTAATAGAAAGAGGTTAGAGAAAAAAATAATAAGAAGGGGAACAGCGTGCAAGAGAAAGCAGTGACAAGATTAAAAGAGATGCCTTGTGGAAAATAAGAAAAAGGTGATCAAAAGCTAATTATAAGATCAGAGAAAGAAGCAACATAACATAATTAGGAAGTAATAAGCAAAATCAAGTATGAATGTGAAAACAGTAAGTGACTAGCAGAAATGATCTAAAACAGTAAGAAAGATATAAAAAGGTAGTGCAAAAAAAAAACTATGCAAGAATGCTTAAGTGTGTGAAATGGAGGAAACATTGAAAGTAGAATGCTGGAGGAGAAATATAATGATTGGATCAAAGGCATGTGGTAGAAATCACATAAGTGTTATTAACAGTGATAAAGAGTAATAGTAATGATAAAGAGGATGATCGAACTGAATTGTTTTAAAAGTCAGAAACTAAGAACTATTACTATGGAAAAGAATAAGAATCACAAAAGGAGTAATTCCAGGTACTTTAAAACACTAGTAATATCTGCAGTCTGAGTAAAGGTATACTTCCTAATGCATATTTTAGTGCCCATCAACAGTACATAAAATATTACACAGAAATGCATTCGTAATAATAATACAAGCCTAAACCATTCAGCTGTATCACAAATAATAATTATCTGGGACACTAAAAGATCATGGCAAAAGCTAATCTAATAAGTCTTCCATTATCCTTTAATACTTTAAAACTGTGCCGTGAGCTAAACAGTTGTCAAAATTGACTTCTGTTTACACTGAGCTGACTAACAGTGAAATAAACAGAGATCACTGCTGAGCTCTAATTACAAAAACAAATTGTTCTCTCTGTAATTGAGCTGAAAAGGTTAGTCTCCTTCCCCTCCTGTCCCCCGTTAGACTTTATGCTTATTGGAGGCACAAAAGTGGATGAGAGACCATATGTTATTTGTTGAGCAGATAGGAATTGTAAGAGAAGGGACATAATGTAAAGACCCCACCAGATAAAACTGATTAGCCACTGCCTTGCAGGGATGAGGCCACAGAGAGCACGACGTCTACTTCATACCAGATATTGTATTTCATTTTAAGTCAGTTAATGGCATATTCCCTTCTCTCTAAAGTAGAGTGGTCTACCAGATAAATGCAATCTACAACTATCCTCCTTCAGAAGGGAGGTACGGACAGGAGAGGTTATGCAGACAGGCATAAGGTATTTATTTTTTGCTAAAAACTGAAAATAATATGTACTACCATTCCTCATATCACATATGTAAAATTCACAATTGCACACGCTCTATCTTCTGCAAATTAAATATATTGTAAATATTTGGGCAAAGTTGACAACATTCAAGAACTAAACTAGAATAACTCTGCATCAGAAGTCTGCATTCGGATTTCACATTGTGAAGTACTGCTGGTATGAATACCCAATATGAAAGGAAGTAGAATAGCTCACTACTTATCATATCTTCTAAGTTTTTTATTCATTCCTCCCAGGGAAAGATTGTGAGCTCTTCACTTTGAAACAACTTCAGGCTTATGTTAGTAGGCACTTTGATGTCCAGCTTCCCACTACTCGTCCCCTTGCCAATATTTTTCTTCAATCACAATCACAGATTACCTAGTGTCTGGCACCAATATAGGTGTTCATGCCTGAATATAAAATACTGAATGCATATTAACAGCCATGGTTGCCTGTACCGTCACTTCTCTACAGATATGTAATTCATTTCTTGAAAAAAATGTTATTACAATACAACAAAAATAACACAGCTGCTCAGCAGGTACTACTGTGGTGAGAATAACCCATCACAGTACTACTATAAAAATCTGTTTTACACAAGCCAGTCTCTGCTTGTTCACTATCAGAGACAATACATTTTGCATCATCACTTATGTGGTTTTCCTCATCTGGCATGATACTTACAATCTCTATTTCTCAGCTTTGTGCCCCAGGGACTAAAACTATCAAAGTACAAGGAAAGAAAAACACTAATAAAAATGCAGTACCAACCCATCTCATGAACAGAATCAGAGTCACCTTTGATTTTGTACGTGCTCACAGCCCTATCCAAGACAGCTGCTAAATTACTACTTTCTAACACCGAAAGCCAGCATGAGAAAGACTCTTATTTTACGAATAACTGGTACCTAACACACAGAGCCTACCTCAGATAAGAATACTGATTCATTATAACTAGTACAGAGTCTTGCATCTAGAATTCAATTCAAAGAAAGGACTACTGAAAAACTTCATTATGGTGGCAAAGCATACTGTTCTTTTGAATGGTAAATTACAAGCACAAAAACAATAACTAAAAAAAAAAAAAAAAAAGGCAATTAAATCTACTTAATTCCCACTTCCTACAAAACTATATCAGATCTAAAAAATTAAGGCTCATTTAAAGCAAATGGAGTGGGTCATTAGCAGCTTGTTGAAGATGTCAATCAACTGAAGATGTGGGAAGAATTTAAATACATGTTAAGTACTGGAAGTCCTCATTTCTTGATTTTCTTCTTGTTTTACTAAGGGGAATATTTCAGTCTTGCACCCCTATTAGAACTAAACACTTCCTCACAGTGAAGATTTCCATTTATAAATCTTTCATAGGAAATCTCCTCTAATACCAAATACGTTAAGAAACCTCACGCTCTGTACTACTTTCTTAATCCAAAACAATTGAATAGAAATAATTTTAAAGTTTGCTATTAACGCCTTGGAATTTTTAGCATATCTAGATGCATTTTATTTGCATTTATATTACAGTCTGCATAAACTGACTTTATAGATGTTGAGATATTGTTTTATTCAACAATATATATATTATTGTTCTGTATTACAAGTTTGAATTTTCTGTTAAAGAATCACTTCACAGTAACCATTCATGACTTACATGAAAAAGTCATTCTTTGATATCCTCTTTATAAAGTTTAAGTTGAGAGAGTATAACGTCAGTATTCTAAACAGCAATAAAAATTTAAAAATTGAATAGAAATCTGCACAATTTGCTCAGAATGATGAAAGTACACATTTGTTTGAGTATTTACAAGCAAACTGGGATTTGTAATCTGATTAGGCTTTTAATACAAACAGAAAATATTAAACAAAGAATAGTAGTGGAACTTCTATGCTCTTATCTGTAAATATTATTTATAGTTAAAATATCTCCTTTGAAATCCTCAGTTTAAGCATTTGACACCTTGTACTACATACAGTGCTAGCTTCCATCTTGCTGTAATCCTACTTTGGTAATCTGAAAAGCTAACCTACTGCTTAAAGCTTGAGACCTACTTTTTTTGCACATTCAGAATGGGCATTCATTCAAGCTGTATGCAAGCCAAATAGCTTCATTAAAAAGACAAAATTGAAGGAACAATTATCGTAAATAGTTTGAGACTATCATTCAAAATCTTAGCTATATGTATCAGAGGCATGAATAAAGTATTTTCTACCCCTTTTTTCCTCTTTTCCCCCTTCCACCCCCCCCCTTTTCTTTCCTGGTTACAGAACCTGTGAAAACGATCATAGAAAATTCTGTGCCAAACTGCTACAAACTCCAGAAAACTATAAAAACTCCATCTAGATACAATAACTGCTCACTTATTCAAAAAATAATTTAAAAATTACCCAGAAGTTTTCTTTTTTTTTTTTTTTTAAGATGTTTGCCAGGTTGTTTTTTTTCTTTTTTTTTTTTTTTCTTTTTTTTTCCTTTAAGCAACTTTTCACACAGGATTTCTGACCTTTCAGGCTAGCAAACACTGCTAGAAAAGACCTAATTTTGACAGAAGCAAGTTTTTCCTTTTTCTAAGCTGTGGCTCCACACTTCATAAAGCTAACAACAATCGGCAATATAAGGTACCTGCTCAGGAAGCATTCCCACCCTGTTCCTTTATGCTAGCACATTCATGTTATTGGTTCAAGTGGCTAAAAGAGCAAAAACTAACACATCACTGCCAGAAAATAAATAAATAAATAAATAAATAAATAGTAATAACAATGATGAAAAAAAAACCCAAAACATTCAGATATTCAAGAAGCCATCACAAATCATCAGGAGCTAACAGTTGCCAGAGACAGTCTGTCACATATTTATCCCTCCCTTTAAGGGAGGTTTTCTTCTTCCTTTAAGCTCATTAATTACATCCCAATAATTGGCCTTCCTAGGCACCAATTGCTTCCACTGCTAAAGAAGCCTGGGCACACGAGAGATTTCTAGGATGTGAAGAACCTCTCCATGTAATTGTCTTTGCCATATACATGACATAGCTGGTACAAACAGCAAAATAATGGATCCTAGCTTTATATATACTTCTGAAGCAACATCATCATAAAATTGTCACAAAATTCAAAGGACAAAAAATAGCTGTACCATAGAATCCAAGAACCACAGACTCACAGAGTGGTTTGAGTTGAAAATGACCTTTAAAAATCATACAGCTCCAATTCCTCCTGCCATGATCCACCTTCCACTAGATCAGGTTGATCTAAGTCCCAGATCTCCTTCTAGGAATGGAACATGCATAGCCTCTCTGGGCAACCTGTTCCAGAATCTAACCACTCTCATGGTAAATAATTCCTACCATATATCTAAGTTAACTCTACTCCCTTTTAGTTTAAAGCTATTACTCCTTGCCCCTATCACTACACACCCTGATACAGTCTCTCTCGTTTAAGTTCAGCCAGCCAAAGAAAGAAATGATAGCAGAAATAAAAACATTCAGAATATCTAAATGCTAAGACTGTCTTCTGTTTCCTTAAATCATACGCTTTGTGCTTTCTCAGGTAGCACAAAAATTGAAGATATGTTTAAGATGGGATGAAATGGGATGGGATGGAATGCAATACAATTCAGTAGGAAGAGATCTTTAACGATGATCTAGTCCATTACACTAAACATCCAGAAAAAGGAACAGGAATTCCTTCCTTTTACCTCAGTGTTTTTGGAAATCATTGTCTCTCTTTGTTGTTGTTGGATTTGATAGCTACCACCATTATGATAATCTCTTCTTTTTGTAATTAGAATCATATAGAAATCATAAAGTAGGAATCAGGCATAACAGGCACAGAACAAGAAAACTAGTTGTTTAAAAGGAAAAGCTACCTCAATATATCATGTCAACAACTCATATTTTCCACTGATTCTCAAATTGCTTTCGAAACCAGTTCAAGAAATTGGTCATAATATTTAAGGCTTTTACTGAGTAGGATACATTCCAGAATAATTCTCTGTTCACTGCACAATAAGACAGCTGCATCCCTCTAGGCCACTCTTGTGAGTGTGAACCTCTCAAGGCTAGAAATAAAATATTCTCCTTTGATGACTGTCATTTAATGAAAAATACACATCACAAGAAATAAACAGGGGCTTCGGTTAGATTCTCCTACACTGAGGAAGTAATCAAAGCCAAGAGCAATAATGAAAGTTAACAAAAAACAGAAGCTAAATAGCAGTAAAAAACTATCTGTAAACTGAGAGTTGAAAATCAGAGCCCATCATTAACTCCTACATGGCTACGTCAAGTATCACAGTGTGGTATGGATCTACTAGGATATACATCTTGCCTCTGGCTTCCTAACCACACATCTAATTCTTATTCTTGTAGCGGAAAACTAGATGAAACAAGGAAAAAAAAAAAAAAAAGAATTCAATAGAGTTGTGGGGTCCCACTCTATATTTTGTAAGAACCTAAGTACAAGCAGATCTCACTAGATGGATATAGTGAAATCTAAATTGTGTGAGTTGTTAGATGTCACAGACTTTGAGGCACCTGGAAATCTGAATGAGGTGTAGGTAAGATGTGAATCCTATGTACTTAGCATACCATATTTACCAAAATGAATGTGTGGTATCTTTCTTTGTCTTTTTACTAGATATATGACTTTAACTTTTTTTTTACATTCTCATGTGTTTTACAAGAAAACAGGAGTCTTTTTTTTTTTTTTCTTTTTCCTGTCAAATGTCACTACTGACAATTTTTATTTATTATTTGCCCAAATTCACTCTCCTCACACACTATATCTACAAAACAGATGTAAGAGCTGCTTTGGAATCAAAATCATTTATCTTGGATAGAAGAAGTGACAGGACATGCTTGAAGAGTTACACCATTAACAGTTGCCACTGAGAATAAAGCATATAATGCTAATTCTCAACATTTATCAGGCTAGAATGCAAGCTCAGATGAACAAGGTGCAGGTATCCTTGTCCGGCTTTGAGCTGTTCAGCCTGACAGTGCAGTGTACCATAGCTTTACTTTCAAACCTGTACTGTTCTTTTGGATGAGGAAATCCTGAATAAAGGACTGATGGCATGGCTCGTATGAATAAGCAAGAAAGCTATCGGAGGGAGACTAATGGGTCAAATACACAGAAAATATTTATTTATTGGGTATATTTAAAATATATTTGAGATAATCAAAAGCTGTCTCTATGTGCTTCTGTGCAACCTGCTCAGGGTGTCCATGCTAGAGTAGGGAAGATGGAACATGCGACATCCTGAGTTCCCTTCCTAGCTCAAACATTACGTGATTCTTTGAGTCTGTGATTCCACAAATTTCAGGTTCTATCTTATCATCTTTTTACAAGAAAAACTTAAAGAAGTCTGTTTTTGTAAAGGCAGATGAAGAATTTAAAATCTATTGGAATTCAGTGAGAATCAAAGGAAACATGTAAAATCTCTTGTCCTTCTGTAAATTACAAACCTGTGAAGTTCAACACTTTAATTCCTTCTTTACAGATTCCTTGGTCTAAAGGAGACAAGCAAGTTAGATACATCCCAACATGAAACTGTTAATACCACTTAACTATTCTACCTATAGCATCTGTATGGCTCAAGTGATACCCAGCACACCTTTGGTCTAGAACAGCTCTCATTCTGTCAGGCAGTTTTATACAGGGTTCAGAAGTTAGCATAGCCAAGAACCATGGCTATTTAATAGCTCTGTTTCGCATAATTTTCATATTGGATTTTACTTTCTACCTCAGTGAAAAATCTGTGTGAAAGACACAGTAATTACAAAAGCGCATAACTTTTCTGTGCTGCAAGGTAATAGAGAATAAATCTATTTCTGTAGCCAGATCACGGCACTTGGTTTTGGGGATTGAGAACCCTTGCAGTCAGAGTGTTTCTCTACAAAGGTAAGCTATGTGGGTTCTGACTAACTCTGAGTATAGGCACATTGTCAACATGCTTCTTTCCTATCTTCCAACTTTTCCTACATCAGAATCAGCTGTGAATTTGTAGCAAACTCCAGAAAGCTGTAGAAGACCAGACAGGAGCTACAGTAGGAATGGATCTCACTGCAGAGATCCATGAGGCAGGACACTGGATACAGTAGCAGTGTTACGGAGTTAAGTAGATCAGTCTATGTCTGTGACAGGTGGGCAGTAGGCCACCCAAAAACGGGAAGGAAAAGGGAAAAAGTGTGGGGAGATGGGAGCTGGGCTCAAGAGAAAGAAAAAAAAAAAAAAAAAAAAAAAGCAGAATAGCAGCAAGGAGAAAAATAATTTATTTTACTAACTATGATATCTGAATGCAAAATGATATCTGAATGCAAGATAACACAATATAATAAAATGTAATTGAAATTGAAACTAATAAATCAAATAAAATAGGAGAGGAGAGAGAGTTTCCAAGACCAATCAAACCTGAAAGCTTGGGACGGCTAGGAAGCAACCTCACAAAACCCCCTGCAAGGCAGTAAGAGTGAGCCCAAAACAAAGAAGGGGCCAGATCCCATGACTTCCATGACATATAGGGATAGTTACCCAGAAATGGCGCATTAACACTTTAACTCCCAGTGCAATACATGATGTTATACTGTGGAATATCAAAAACCAAAAATCACAAAACCATGACAAGCCGCCTTAATGTGAAATGAAATATCTCCAAAATGTAGCATTGAATGCTGGAGCATGTTAAGATCACAAGTGTTTGACTGAAAGGAAAGTAAGCTTCTCTGAGGCTACCAAGGGAGAAAACACTGGAAAGTTAATCCTTATCAATTATATGAGTGAGCATAAAGAAGATTTGTTCAATCACATTAAACTACTTTGTGGGTATTCGTATATTCTTGTTCTTTTATTTTTATTCTTATTCAGCACTAAAATGCTTCTGATTCAGTTTACTATGGTTCACTTTGGAATTGATATAAGCTTAGCCAAATTTGCTATATTTTAAGCACAAATAAAGATATCTACACTGAGATGTAGAGTGATTTGACTAATCCACCTGTAATGCTAATTTGGACAAATTTTCACAGCTGCTCCAATGCAGAAAAAGACAAAGGCATTAAGACATGCACTAGAATGGAAGGAAAAAAAAAAAAAAGAAAAAAAAAACAGAACAACAACAACAACAAAAAACAGTGACAATACTGAACAGTGATGATAATAAATTGATGTTTATATTCCTAAGTGGCATTCTGCAACTCTTTCTCTGTGAAAGAGCTCTAAAATTACCTTTCTAAAGGTGAGGAAAGTCAAAATGACAACGGTGTAAGGAACGGCTAAAAAAAGCATTCAGTGAGTTGCGTAACAAAGGAACAATTAAAATGTCTGAAAAATACTGACTTTGATATAGTATAACAAGCAAAAATGTAGACTATCTCCACATCTATTTGTTATTCCTATTCACTAGAACACCCAGGAAGAGTGAGAATAAAAATCAGATCTAGTTGAAATTAGGAAACATTGATAGTGACTAAAGCGTAGCACAGCAATAACAATAACCAAAACAGTAACAATATAACCAATATAACCTGTTTTTGTTTGTTTAGTTGCTGTTATTCCTGTGGTCATTGTTTTCCCAGAAAAAGGAAGAAAATGTTGCATTTTTACTTGAACCTTATGCAGGTACAACAACTGCGTATCTCTTTCCTAAAAATAAATAAATAAATAGATAGATAAAATTATGAAGAGGCAGACTTGAGTCAACTAAATCATAAGTTAAAGGCAAAATTCAAGATGAAAATGAGACAGCTGTCATAAATACAAGCTCATATATTTTTTTGGATTGAAAATTGACTTAGACAAGAGGAGAGAATATTTTAGTGACCAAGGGAATTATTTTTGCGGATGGAACATATCCAAGAAGAACAGGCATCATGTAATTTCTGATGAATTGTCATCAAGAATAAAACCAGAAATTGAATACTCAAAAAGAATTAAAGTTTACCATATTTCATAGTTTACCACTTTTGGATCAGGGAATAGCAAAGAACTTCAGCAAATAAAATCCCAACTGAACAAGACGCATAAAAATTGGAAACCAAATATTTACTCGATTCTATACAATTTGTAGTTATTTGGGTTTTATTTTGTTTTCTAAAAGGAGAAAAGAGAAAAGAAGGAAAAAAAAAAAAAAAAAAAAAAAACAGCAGCAGCTGGTTCTAAGTGAGGAATCTGATGTAACAGATACCTCATAGAGCCAGTAGAAATAAAACTCAGTGTAATCGTAATGCCAAGATACAAATTATATAGGAATGATGAAGTGCATTGCACTTAAATTAACTAGTCCAAGAGTTCACAAGGGGATATACATTGCTAATACAATTTAGTTTTTAGCATTCAACAGTCCAGGATGAAAATATAGTTACTGCTGTGCTACACTGTAGTGCTGGCCAAAAGCTTTCAAATTCAGTGTCATTGTAGAAAAGAAAAAGGCAAAAAAGTCACTACAGTTAACATTTAATTTCAAAAAATGGGAACTGCCTGAACATGACAATGTTTTTTAAAAGGAAACTGAAAAGGGCAAGTAAAAGACTAAATGCTTGCAGATAGTATAACAGACTGCTTAGAGATACTATATTAGGATTTCAGAGTAACTGTATACCACTTACCAAAAACACTTTAAATGGACAGAAAAATGGCCAGCATGTGAAACAGCAGAGTAAAGGAAGCTATTAGAAGTAAAAAAAATTCTCTTAAAAAGCGTGGGAGTCATTTGTAAATTAGGAAGAGAAAAGCATAAAACTAAACCAATAAAACATTACAATAAAATGTTACATAGGGAAGGATGAAAAAAGTTTTGTAAATTATTTGTTTGTGACATATTAAGTAATAAGGATTTTTTAAAAAGGAAAGGGAAGGGAAGGGAAGGGAAGGGAAGGGAAGGGAAGGGAAGGGAAGGGAAGGGAAGGGAAGGGAAGGGAAGGGAAGGGAAGGGAAGGGAAGGGAAGGGAAGGGAAGGGAAGGGAAGGGAAGGGAAGGGAAGGGAAGGGAAGGGAAGGGAAGGGAAGGGAAGGGAAGGGAAGGGAAGGGAAGGGAAGGGAAGGGAAGGGAAGGGGAGGGGAAACATGCCAGAGAAACGGTGCATCATTGAAGGTGACAGAAAATCAGCATATACTGCAACACTGAAAGATAACTGCAACTGAAAGATAAGGTCACAAGCAAGCTCCCCCTCAAACAGGAAAAAAAAAAAAAAAAAAGCACAGTGCAAAGGAGTCTAGGAGATTCCAGCACTGCAGTTATTCTGGGGATATAAATCAGTCATGAAAATTGCCTGCAACTGGAAGACTAATAGTTTACGTCTTAGAGAAAAATGGGTAAAATGACTACCAACAAATCAGCAGACCAGATGGAACCCAAATATGAAATTGGACCATTGTAACACTATCACTTAAGTTAGCTTTGGTGCCACACAAACATAACACGGCAAACATGACTGGTAAAATCTGTGATTGTGAAGAGCTGCAGATAGCTGTTGTGGTATTGTGTGACTACAATAAAATGGCACATGGGATTCAGTGTCAACACATGCAGGTAATATACACGATGGAAAACAGCAGGAACTGTCTAAATGCAAGCTATGGACTGTAAAACAGATCTTAGTATTATTCTGGACAGTTAAATGAAGATTTCAGCTCATAGAACATGCAGAGATCAATTAGAATGGGAAGCAATCCTGGAGAAGGGATAGAGATTTAAACACAAAACATTGCTCTGTTTAAATCCACAGCTGTTGTGTCTAGACTTCTGTATGCAGTTCTGCTCATGCCACGTTCAAAAGAATATAATAGAACTAAAGATGATCAAAGTTATGAAAAGGCTTTCATAAGAGATTAAATAAACTAAGTTTTGGTTTTTTTTTGTTTTTTTTTTTAGCTTGGAGAAAACACAACAAAGAGAAAATATGGAAAGATTTGTGAATTGTGATTGTCACTGAGAAGACTAATAGGAAACAATTATCTACTGTTTCTCCTAAAGCAAGAACTAAGCACTGCCAGTGAAGTTATCATATGGCAGCTTCAATCGACAGAACTGTACTTGTGCACACACCTAAGTACACTGTGGAGATCATTGCTCAGGACATTGTGGATGCAAAGGCTCCACAAAGCAATTAAAGAAATTCATGGGAGAAAACTCCATCCAGGATTGATGTAAATGCGTCTTATTTATTTTCTTGGATTCTGTTCTTTACACTTTTAAATACAGGGAAATGTAATTGTCCTATATTCTTTGTTTACTCACTGGAGAATGAGTGGAAGTTCCACAAGGTGACTTAGACATTGCAGCTAGGTGAATCATTGAATTACCTTCAGCTGGTCTAAGTGAAATGCAAACAC
Organism: Chrysolophus pictus; assembly: GCA_037305975.1. Classification (NCBI taxonomy): domain Eukaryota; kingdom Metazoa; phylum Chordata; class Aves; order Galliformes; family Phasianidae; genus Chrysolophus; species Chrysolophus pictus. Next base: position 33,445,555 of record CM074576.1, on the reverse strand, counting down.
ATGTACATTTGCCATAGGCTGGACGATGAGAGTTAATTTGTTACCTGACAGAAACTTCCACAGTTCAACCCTTACTAGACAGTTGTATTCATATGTTTTTAAATGCCTGCAGATGTATATCTTATGTACTAAAGAAAATGTTTAAATCAGTGCAGTAGTTGCTGAATCAGTGCTTACTCTGCACCTTCCCCTCAATTTTTATTACTCTTCCTTTCATATCCATTATTCTGAATGCCAGGGAGCTATTTTTAAGCACTTAGTTCAGTTTAATAAAATATATTAGAATATCTGCACCAGAAAAATTATAAGAATTTCTTATTAAGAATTTATTTTCATAAAATCAAATGCATAAATAGCTAATAACATTACTAGTGCAGACAAGATACATTTTACAGGAATATCATTTTACAGTGTACTCTACTACAGTGACATGGAAAAATACAGATGAGATCTTGATTATGATTAGTCACAGAAAGTATACATGATTTTTATATATATCACTGACAAAAAATGTTAGATGTTAAAGAGAAAATTTGGGCACCCACACAGTACTTAACATGATCACTATTACTACCAAATCAGCACTATTGGATGAACTTACATTTCAAAATTTTAAATAAATCTCTCCTATTCCTGAAAGCATAATACTTAATTATGCTTATTTACAAAGGCTCCTCTAAAAGTAATGCCTCTGGTTTTATTCTGTTGGCCTCTAACATCAGGGGCAGACGTTGGTGGTATGGCGGTAGAGGTGGAACCTTCCCACCAGTATTCCGTTACATGTTTTTGCTGCGTGACAGATGGCAGCAGAGGGACAGTCTGACAAAATGGCATCTGACATGGAAGTGTGTATGAAGCACAGGTGTGCCACTTGTAAATAAATGGCACCCATGAATCAATGAATGCCAATATTCACTGATGCTTGTTGAACATTTTTAGAGACCAAATAGTGGATGTGAGCACAGTGAGGCAGCCGGTGATGTGTTTCAGCACTGGTAACAGTGGGTCACCTCAACTGGTGCAGATTTATATGAGAATCATAGAATCATAGAATCACAAGGTTGGAAAAGACTTGGAAGATCATCTAGTCTAACCGTCTTCTCATGAGCACAGCATGCAGGTTCTTGTTTATCGCTGGCAAAAATGCATAGCTAACGGAGGTGATTTTGTGGAAGAGATAGTTGTAGCTGAGCATTTGCTCTATCAAATAGTATTATTGTGCTCTTTGTATTTGCTGTAGATCCCATGGAAATAAAAAGGAAGTATTACTTTTGGAGCAACATACATAATATCATAATATTTAATTCTAGCATTTATTAGGATGAAGCTTTCTGATGATTTTCTATGAAGTAAAATTAAAAATAATAATATCAAAAAACTACTTAGTCAACTTTCAAAAAGGAGGTATTTAATGTCAAAATCACAAACAATCTTAGAGTAATAAGTTTGTCTGTCAGTACTGACTCTTGTAAAATGATGCATGACAACATATAGAGAAAAGAAAAGCTATGTAAAGCTATAAATTAGCCAAAGTTATATACTACTTTACTATAAAGCCAGTTTTGCCTTCTTATTTTGTGAACTATACCTATACAACCTGTGAGCTGTATATGTCACTGTAAATAACAAAGCCTGAAAAAACACAATAGGATCCTAGTCTGAAATGCATTTTCTATAATTTTGAAAATATATATCGGTAGCCACTAAAAACTATATTGAAGAGTATCATGAAAATCTTGAGGTTACTGTAATAATTTATTTATTTATTTATAAGTAGTATGGATGGTTGTGCAGTGTGTAAGAGAAAAATAAACAGGGAATAGTCAAATTTCCCAATGTAAACTGACAATCATGAAGGAAAAAAAAAATTTGGATGAGATGTTATTTCAATACTTATTTATCAGTTAACAAACTTGAAATAGCAAACACAAAAGCATAAGATAGTCAAAAGTATCTGACTTGTGCAACACATCAGATTTATTCCCTGAGACATTTACTTCTGAAGGGTACTTACAGAGTTAACTATTTTTTGTAGTGTTACTTTGAACATGAGAAATTATGTGACACATTCTAGACAATCCTGTTCAATTTGCCAAAAAATGTAGTTTAGTCTCTATCTGTGTGAGCCTTGCAAGAAAACAGAATATGTTCACCATTAATAACACTGATACTAACTAGCATCTTGTGAGACCAGATCTATATTGTGAAGTATTGCTGGCAAAGCTGAGTCATCTGGAAGTGTGAAAAAAATGACAAGGTCGGTTCACACAGCTATTTGAAGGAAAAGCTTGTCATGCGTATGGCCATACCAGTACATATTTAGCTTAGTTTATCTCTTTCAGGGAGAGGGTGCAGAAAACTTTTTGTGCCAATGTGTGCTACATTTCCAGTAGATGGCTCTGGCAATGGAGTTAAGAGTGGCAAGTATTCTGCTGAAGATAAACCTCCTTTACCATCATTAATGATACACGCTACACTGGTTGTGATACAAGAAGTTAGACCTCAACTATCTTAAAAAAATATTTACTTAGATTTAATAAGATTGTTACTGTATGTTTGTGAAATGCCAGTTGATGCTTAAATGTATTTGCCAGGGATTAGAAGCCATTTCAGAATCCACTGTTCTTTAATGAACATACAAGAAGCGCCTTAGAAGTAATATGAAGTTAGGTTTAAGAAGATCATGAATTACTTCAACTCACCAAGTGAGCTGAGATACAAATTTACTGAAATTAACACTATGTATGATACAGATATCTTATATAGAGGTTAATCCTTAAATTAATATTTTTAATTCATGTCTGGGTATTTAATTAACATAAATTATAACAGCTCAAGCGGTCAGATAAATTTATTTTGATTTAAGCTGAGGACCATGTAATCTAAGACCATCCCCTTCTTTTTCTGCGAGTCATTTCAGTAAAATGTTTTGGCACATAGGGGTTTTTAGAAGCCAAAGTACAGGTTGAGCTCAGAGTCTAATTTTAAATCTCCAACATGCTAGTTTTTATTGCTTCTGGCGCCAGTTTTGGCCATAACAAATCAGGAGAAAAAACAAATAGATGAAAATTTAACCAAAGCATCAAAAGCTATGAACCTTACACAGTCATCCAGCTCTGTGAGTGAAAAAGCTGCTTCCAGCTATAAAAACATGAAGAGAGAACAACAGCTGTGCAAATAGAAATTATATTCCTCAAACGGAAGAGAGATTCAACACCTCTATCTATGTCATGATGCTGATGAAATGGGAAAGATTTGTTGAATAAGTTAATGATGATGCCTCCAGAAAAAAAAAAAAAAAAAACTTGAGCTTGAGCCATTAGCAACTATAGCATAAGTAAAACACATTAGCCAAAAAGTTGGGATAAGCAATGGCTAATGTGCAAAAAGCTGTTTCCTGAAGAAAAAAAAAAAAACTGAACTGCAGCGAATCTTTCAAAACTTTAGACATCAGCAAATACTGAACTACATGAGAGTTACTCACCTCATGAGTGTTTTGAGGGCACGATTCATGTAAAATAGGTCAAATTAATCATGTTCCAAAAGTATCTATTTCTCTCTTCATTAATTCTAAAGCATTTGACAATTAATTAATTATATATAATGAGGGTGAGTCTCACAGAAGCAGGTATTATGGAAGATGAAATAACAGGGACCAGGTTCCCATGTTCTCCTCTTTAGAAGTGCTGAAAATGTAGAGGTAAAGCTTTTTTACAGTTTTCTTAATGAACAAAACTTCCAGATCCAGGTTTTCCAGTTTCCTTCTACTTATGGCGGACCAAATATTTAGGAGAAAATCTGAGCCTTAGTTTTGAATTGATTTTTGGAAAGGTAAAATTCACTCTAAATAGATGTAAATTAGTATTCCCTTGATTTCATTAAAATTTTAAAGAATATTTTTGCTGCCTTGAACTTTTTTGTTTTTCTTATATTTCACCGGATAATCTGTTTCTAAATCTGTTCTTAAATCTGTTCCTAACAGTAAGCTGAAAAAAGACACTGCATCTCTAAGTAAATATATTACCATTATAATAATCCATATTTTGATAAAATATTTTTTATCAGTTACAAATAGCATAATTCAGCAAAACAAATACCACAAATACCGCTTGTCCAAAAGGGGTAAGATGGTACCACTCCACTGACTCTGCTCTGAAAAGAGCAAGTACCTGTCCAATACGAAATACATTAGTCCAGTTTAGATTTTTTAGTTGCAGCTAGTCTTTAGGAAAAATTAAAAAAAAAAAATGTTGATCATGTTTTTTTTTTTTTTTTCAAATAATTAATAAACTCGACAAAAACATGCTAACTCTGAGAGCTGAATAGTCTTCTACAGAAATCCAACTGTGTTTGTTACTTGCTTTTTCCCTTCTTTCTATATGTTCTCTTCCTACAACTTAAACTTAAACTTAACTTAAAGGTATTTTTTTTTTGCTTTCTTCTTTCAGTAACTTTTCCTCTGTCTATACACACTTGTGCAGATCACAAAAAAAAAAAAAATGAATCAAGTCTACAATGAAGTAGCTGTACAGTATTCATCTTTCAAGTATGTTAGTAAAAAATAAAGATACAAGAGTCTTTTTTTTAATAAACAATAAGACACCTACTGTTGTCATGTACATTTGTGAAAAGTTGCTGAAGTGTATTAAATTTGCAATGGTCTGAAATTCTACTGACAGCTCCTTTTAAAGAGTTTAAAGGTATCTTTAGACTTTAAATAGCAAAGAAATTTTTAGTCTTTAAATAGTAGCTTATTTTGTCTTACATAAAGAGGTTAAATCTAAAACTCCTTAAATCACTTTAAAATATTAGCAAATTACCAATCGGGCATTTCTAAAGCTCAGGCAGAAGCTAATTCTCATTGATCGTCAAACTTACCTTTTAAAGATTATGACTGTCAAAATTCTAGCAATTTAAGCATTTCTGCCATTTTCCATATACTGATAAAATCGTGAACATACAAAAAATAAACACATAAAATTAAAAATAAAGGAATAAAAACATGAAAAATAATGAATAAACATCTGAATGTAATACGTGTGGATATTATTATTTTTGTTCACATGAAAGGTATCCATAGTTGACCTTCATAACTTTTATAGCTATATATTAAAAAGTGAAAAATAATAATATAAAATCAAGAAACGTATTATTCCTTTAAATTGGAAAAAAAGAAATTGGGATAAATGTACAGACACACTGCCTTTATGTCACCTTTTCTTGCAGTAACAAATGTCATAGGGACAATGGGCAAAGTCCTCAGTTTGAATCAAACTATCTAACCATAGCAAGCTCATATAGTAGAAAAGAAATAAAACTTATACCAGCACACAAAGTTTAGGACTATTTATTTTCATTTGTGCACCGAGATCCAGTAGACACTTCCTTGGCTGTGTAGGTTACAGATGTCTCGCACAAATTTTTCCACTGTATTGAAACAGACAAAAGTCCACTTGTGATTCTGTTGTTCTTGGTCTTTACTCAAAACTTTTAAGGCTTGATCTTATAACTAGCTAGAGATCATGTTCAATGGACAAGCTAAATTACACTTTTAAAAGTAAACATGTAAGCTATTAAAACGTTCAATTTTTCATATATTTAAGATACAGATTTTGTTTAAAAAATCAATTTTTTCATGATTATCAGTGAATAATATCTTATTTGTGAATGTTTTTACATACATAAACACATCACACTACATAAATATTTGCACTAGGGGGACTATTAAAAGAAGAAGAAAGATTTTTGACACTTAATTACATGCCCACTGATTTATATGAGGCAATTTGTACACATAGAAAAAATATGGTCATATACTGAAAAGAAAAGCATTTACATGTTTTAAATAAAGTTTTGGTCTTTTCCATGTCACACTATGAGTTGGTTATACTGGGCATATGCTCCTCTCCATTTGATGCTGCAAAGGGGAGCAGATGGAATTAAATACAGCTTGGCATGCAGTATAGAGGCAGCCGTGGAGCTGTATTTTTTAGTACTACACAGGCACTACCAGCTACATATACATTAGAGATGAAATACAAAAAAGGGCATGTCACCTTCAGGAAAGGGTAGTAGTCAGGGAACATCTGTTATACATGCAGTGTTCCCTGTAGAAAGAACTGAAACATGATGAAATATGCATCAAAAGTTCCCTATGCACTGAGGTACATTAAGTCCCTTTCAAACCATATGAAGCCCACTTGGGGAAGGGAGGTTATTTGAGTGTGGCAGCTGGAATAGAAGAAAGCAGCAGCAGGAAATGGAAACCAGCTGTTCTGCCATTCTGGAAATAAGGATGGGCAGTAGGCACATAGAGTCTGATACACTGCATGCATATATCACTGGCATACAGACAGGAGACAAAGTTTCACTGAGCGGTAATTAGCTAATCATGTTGAAGCTCTATGTCTGAGCAAAGTCCTCGTTAAACCCTAAGTGCTATTACAGTATATCAGGGATTCTTGTTGTGAAGCACTGCACAGCTCACATTCTTTTCAATTCTTTCACATGGTGAGCTCTTCCCATAAAAGATGCTCACAGACAAAAGAGTATAGAACAGGTCAGTGCAATTGTTCCCTTTCAGTACACTTTACTCAGGACTAGACAGTACATCTCACCCTTATGTTTAATTATGATATCACAAAAAGCAGGGCTAGAGTGGATCCCCTGGCCCTCAGTAGGTTAAAATAAACCTGGATTATCACTGGCAAATGTATATTTAACGTGTTTTAAAAAACACCATGCAGGAGGATTCTTTAATGTACAGAGGCAGCCAGCTTCACTGCATAAATATCTTTATTGCAAATTCTTCTCCATAATGAGCATAAATAACTTTCCTAACAAACTAAAAAAAAAAAAAAAAAAAGGAGGGAGGAAGGGGAGGGAGGGAGGGAGAGAAGGAGAGAAGGAGGGAGGGAGGGAGGGAGGGAGGGAGGGAAGGAGGAAGGAAGGAAGGAAGGAAGGAAGGAAGGAAGGAAGGAAGGAAGGAAGGAAGGAAGGAAGGAAGGAAGGAAGGAAGGAAGGAAGGAAGGAAGGAAGGAAGGAAGGAAGGAAGGAAGGAAGGAAGGAAGGAAGGAAGGAAGGAAGGAAGGAGGGAAGGAGGGAGGGAAGGAAGGAGGGAGGGAAGGAAGGAAGGAAGGAAGGAAGGAAGGAAGGAAATCATTGCCCTGTTTATAACAACTTTTTTTTAATTCACAAAGACTTTTGTTATATCCTACTCTTTGCTCAGTTAAACTAATCGAAACTCTGAACAAAAACAGTTCTCTCAGTAGTTGCATAAACCACTATTTTCTTCTGCTATATCACCTCTCTGTTGATTCTGATTTTGTCCAGGTCTGACTTAAAAATGAGTACATGTCTGCCATTAATGAACTCTGGCCTAAATTAAATTATACCACTTTTTCTTCCTCTGAAAACCAGAAGAATAGAACAGAAAATAAGTATGAAGGACCAGAAAAAGGACAGAGTGAATTGTATACAGAAATTAAAAGATACACTTTGTTCTAGAAGAACAAAAAAGAATTAGTGTTATTCTAACTGACGCTTTACTGAATGGAATAATTAATTCCAGCCCCTTATTTAAGACACTTCTGTTGATATGTTTTCCCCAGATGGAAATAAAACTAATGATAACTAAAAATCAACTTCAGGTTTCAAACTAACAGCATTAGCTTTAGAGCAGTCCTATCTGCAGAACATTTTTTTCAATTTGGTAACAAGAACGTGGCTGGAATGTAAAATAGGATTATATCAAAACTTGAGCAATATCACATCTCCTTATATCTATATTTTTGTTAGCTTAGTAAGAGGAGATACAATCATACAATGATGATATAAACTGAGAAAGAATGGAGAGGATGTATATGCTTTAATTGTCTCCTTTATGTAACCTGATAAACAAACACATACACAGACTAAGAGGGAGGAAATTATCCTCTAGTCCCATTACAATAGTTTGTATGATATTAAGTGTCCATTCACTGCATAGATATATGCCCTAAAATTTCCATTAACAAAAGTAAGCACAGCTAGAGAATATCCATTTACCATCCAGAGGAATGCATAAATCCTGTAACGATGAAAGCTACCAGTTTTATGATTTCCTCATTTCAAAAGTTGTTGATCTTTCTATGCCCCCACTTTTCTTTCAATTTATAAAAAGAATCTGAAAATAAAAATTGTTAGCTGAAGATAATGATTTTGACATAGAAGTGCCTCATTTTACTGAGAAGAGCACATCCATCTCTTGCTCTTCTAGTGGGAATAAAGCAAAAAGATAACTAATGGATTCTAAGACTTCCAAGAACAAACTGCAACACAGTGACTGAGCTCAGCCCCAGGAAAGGCGGTGTCAAAACAGGGAGTACAGAAAGGAAGTAATGAGATTTACACTAGCGACAAGCAAGGAATATTCTGCTTTGTTGCCTCAAAAACAAAGCTACAGCACCTAAATGTTAAAATATACACCTACACCTCAGACAAAAGACTCATGGTAACTGACTTGATCGTGAAGTGCATTTTATGTACATTAATTTACAAATAAGATTATCCAAGAATACACTCCTGTTTGTCTTTTTTTTCCTTTTTTTTTTTTTTTTTTTTTTTTCCTATTGGTACAGTTTCAGACCTCTAGGGTGTTGGCAATAATATATCTAAATTGATTTGGTTGTGAAGCTTATAATTAAATCAATACACACACACACACACACACACACACACACAAAGACAACTTTCAAACGTTGAATAAATTTGTAATTATAAAAAAAATAAATAAATAAATAATGGTGGGGGAGGAAGGGGAGAAGTAAATTAACTGAAAAGTGTAGTATAACACACCAAATGTTCCAAAGACCATGCTGTGCTGAATGATTATATTCCCCCCCCTTTTTTTTTTTTTTGGTCTCTCAGTGACATGTTCTGTGTGTGTATAGGTGCAGAAAGTTATTTCTGCATGCTCTGAAAATCAATTATAGAAATTTCCCCCATAATCTGAGGCTAAATCTAATAAAAGTGATATGCACCATTCACAAAACTTCACAGTTGCTATGTGATAATAATCTGCCAGAAGCTGAAATGTACCTGATTAAAAACCTGGTTTGGCAGAACTCAACTCTAGTTGAAAAGCAGGATAATAGGCAATAACAAAGGCAATAATAGGCTATGGTACTCTGATGCAAAGTGCATTCACTGTCACTTCAACTGCCAGGATATTTGCAGTTTTTCTATTTTGTATCAATGAAAGAAGCTAAGAAAGTAGTCAAGGTATTAAGCTAATCCATTTCTTCTCCATTAGGGTGCCACTGCACATCCTTTTCTCATTTCTTCCAAGACAAGCTCCTGTTTCATTAGATTTCTCTTTCCTCACCTGGATAGCTTTGCTTGAACTCCAAAGCTGCTCACATGAGCATAACATGCTACAGAGAGAAGCTATGCATAGAAACACGCTCCTTTCTAACAAGGAAGCACCAAATAAACTAGACTCTGCTTCTAAACACACCTGGCTATCACTCAACTCACATGTCATAAAGTGCCACTCATGAACCTAGACTCAGTATCAAAATAACTAACAGGTAAAAAGTGAGCCTGAATTCTCTGGTAGAGTAGAAGGCCATCTAAAAATAAAACTTAAAAAGACATTCAACATAAAAGCAACAGAGGGGGAAAAAAGGCTTTGTCTTTATTTTTCAGAAGTATTTGCTCAATTTTTTCACAATAATTTTCTCAACAAATATGTCATAGATCACTGGATATGAACATAAGGAAGGTTATGACAGTCATCTGCATAGCAAAGGTGACTGACTCATATTCCTCTGGTGAGATCATTAACTTAGATTCAAAGGGGGAATATTTTTCTAGTTTCTCAAAATGATGCATTACAGAATATTTGCATACCTTGGTGAGTCTAAGAAACTCTTGCAAACGTTACCTAGATCAGCTTTAAATTGCTGAGTTTAAGGCACTAAGAATATTTGACATTTTTCATAGTACACCTATAATTAAAAGTGCAAAATATTAATCTAAAAGCTAGATATCAATAGATACCAACTAAAGCTTCAAAGTGAACCACAGACTTCACAAGAAGAAGAACATGTTATAATGCTACACATTCTCTTAAATTCAGAAGTACTATTCTCTTGACCAAAGTATTCACAGTAGAAAATTAGGAAGGAATTGCTGTCAGTTTAAATGTAATAATGAATGTGTTAAATGCACCAGAGTGGATATTGAGCTGATATAAGAAAATCAATGGAAAGTTTAGAAAAATCGTTCATAAAAAATTCTGACAATATCTACTCTGCTGCAGATAGATAAAGTAGGATATTCAATTTCAGGGATCTTTTTAAAAAATTGAGAATAAAAATGCACAAGTTACTACAGTCTTGTTCCATGAACATGTTCAGTGGATCAATAACAGAATTACAGAATCACAGAATTGTAGGGGCTGGAAGGGGCCTCTAGAGATCATAGAGCCCAATCCCCCTGCCAAAGCAGGCTCCCTAGACCAAATTGCAAAGGTAAGCATCCAGGCAAGTCTTGAATGTCTCCAGAGAAGGAGACCATTAAAAAGTAGAGTTAATTGTTTTCCTTGAGATGCAAAATATCTGATACAATCATTATTCTTTAGTTGCATGCAAGTTTGTGTCAGCTTTCTTCCATGTGTATTTTCATTGTGACTTGAAGAAAGTGTTGTATTTTCGTGTGATATTTAATCTCTTTTTTTTTTTTTAATTGCTGAAAACTGACTCCAATCCTTTTATCTAGTCACTTATATCTTAGATTAAAAATGTGCTGTTCTACAGAAAAACCTGGTAAAGTGGTCTTAGAGGAGTCTCTGACACCAGTTCTGAAGTTTTCTTTCACTCTTTCTTTGTGGATGTACCTCTGGTTTTCTTTATTCTTAGGATTCATGCTCCCATTAACCAGGCAAAAGCACATGCAAAAATGTCCCCTCTATGGGATACAAGTGTGAACGGCAAGCATTTTGAAAGCAAGATTTCTGTTACACAGTGAGTGATATAGTGAACAAAAAAACCCTAATAATAATAATAATAATAATAATAATAATCTGCCAGAGATATATTAAATCAGAAAAGCACAGGAAAATCCAAGAAATCAATGACTTATAAGCAACTAGAAAAAAAAATCTCTATCTCTACATTGTTTTACAGATTATAAGATAAACATTCTCAGGACTTACTAAGAAAGTTTAGAATGAACATGTTTTTGTTGTAGATATCATTTATGGATTACAATATCATTTTCATCTTTGTATGTCATTTCAAAAAACACTGATCATAGTTTTTATGCACAAACCACAGCAAATAAAAAGATTATTCTATTATTTAAACATAAAATGTAAATAACACATGCTACTCCAGGTGGAATCAACAGGAATTTTTATGTAACTTGGCAAACCTATTTAACAGTGTAAGATTTGTAAGTAGGATGATCTTAAACTGTCTGAACCTGTGAAGGGGTTTAAAGTCTCAGAAACAAAATGGGGAAAATAAAAGGTAAGCAAGACAAACATGTCTAAAACCATTCCACTGAAAAAGTAAGTCATAGGGAACAAGCTCCTTTGTAAGACAGCCAAATCAGTATAGTAGGGAATAAGTAGAGAAATCTTATCTGACCAAAGACAGACAGATACCTTTATGCAGAAAATAACTTGGAATTTACAAAGAAGGAAAAAAATAATACCTGAAAGGAGACATGGCTTATTGTCTCAATGTATTTTATAGGCCTTTGTTTTGCCCCTCTTTCTTTCTAGAAGTTAAATTATTTTAGAATCTTTAAACAGCAATAATCATGTCTGAAACTTTGCTACAAAACAGTGAATTCCTACTCTTCAGCACAACCTAGAGAGATTACAGAACTGACAGAAACACAACTTCTGATAATGCTTCAGGTGTCGCCATAGAAAATCAAGCATTCCACCCCCATTTCCCAGAAAACAATTTTCCTCTAAAGAAAATGCAATCCTCTTTCTACCTGAATCACATACATTATATTTCTTACTCTCCTTCAGCGTGGAATGGAATGGAATAATGTGTAGAGAAAGCCATTTTATTTATTGTCTTTCAAAAGACAGAAGTTACGTTGGGCTAAAAGCCCTAATCACACAATACTCAATGAGAAGCTCTCATTGATTTTGTTGAAAACACCACATTGCATCACATTTGTTACTGTAATGATTTCTAGCCCCAAAAGATGCTTAGTGTAGGTTCAGTTGCCAAACGATTTTATTACCACACACTTGAGATGGAGATAAACAAATAGATGTTATTACCATTTGAAATTATATTTTTTGGGGGAAAGAAAAGTTATTTATCTCTCTATGCTAATTATTTATCTTTTCTTAGTAAAAAATATTACATAAACACCTGCTGCTGCAACGCCGTGGCTAACAGCACTTAACATTCATAGTTTAGTATACATTTAATGAGAATGTGAGGAATTAATATGAGTCACTGCCATGAGTTGTTTCCTGATGAATGGGGCCTCTCAGAGACATAATGATAAATGCAAACCTCCAGATAACTTTTTCTGTTACAATGGAAACATGGAATAGAAGAGATTGGCTTAACCTGCTTACTAATGTTTTCATATTTTGAGCTGTATTGTTCCTGACGTTATATTGACAGATTGTGATAAAATTTGAACTCTGGCTACATACTGATTTTCTAAAAAGCTCTCACTTCTTAATTACTTAGAGCAGTAAATTATTTTTCTAATGAAACTTTTTGAATTTTAGAACCTCATTGCTGTACTTGATGGGTAGAAATCCACCCTTTCTGCTAAAACAAAACTGAGAAAATTAGATAACATTCAGTTTCTTAAAATAATAATAATAATTTTTTTTAAAAAGTGTAGTACTGCATCTTTATACAGATCAATGTCTAATTATAAGCAAAGACTTGCTGTGGCAAGAGGTTAGGAAAAATAATCTTTCTGGCATTTATTAGTTGAAAAATAAAGTCATATTTGAGGTCAATCCTCAAATATACACAGAATAAGTTGTACTGCAGCATTCTAAATATTCTACATAGCAAAAGTCACATTTCAATCCCAACATAACCAAAAACATGTTCCTAATGACTGTATAACAGATCAGACTGGGCTAGCTATGAAAACAAACCAAACCAAAACAACAACAGCAAAAAACCCCTAGATCCAATTAATCAACAATTAATAAAAAACTTTTTCTGCTCAATTATAAATGTATCTTCTCAATAACATTGACTAATTTAATTATCTCTTAACTTTCTCTAACACTAAATCATCTTTTACACAACTAACCTAAAATAAATATATAAAACATTCTAGCAGTAGTGCTCTTTCTTATTGCCTACAGTCACGGCAAAATCACATAAACACAATGCTTAAGTGCTCAGTTTGTTGGGATTTTTTTTTTTTTTATTTATTATTGTTTCTTTTGAAATAAAAGACCTCATAATTAGATAAAGCATATCCGGAAAAAAAAAAAAAAAACGCACTGGACACAGAGTTTGAAGAAATAAATATGCTTATCTGTCAGAATGAAAATTTGCAGAGATTGTGGTCATTGCTCTGCTATAAGTAATTTTAGCTGATTCACAGACACTCATCTTTGATACCTTCCTAGAGTGTGGGTGAAATTATACTAAAAATCAGATTATTTTATTTTTTGAAATTCTCATATTACTATTAACTGTGAAATCAACATTACAAATAGAAATATACACCCTTGAAATGAAAACACTTTCTGATTGGTTTTTACTGTTGTCTGATATCCCGAGTCTCTCCTTTTTTTCCTCACATCCAAACCACAGAAGGAATGTAAATGACTGCTGCTCTTTTATCTGTTGCAGTCATGTCTGGGTTGAGCTTTCAAATCATGCATTGGCTGAAGTACAGTATATAATATATCACAGGCAATGCCAGTGGAGATAAAGTATTTTCTAATCATTTTAGAAAAGTACTAATTTTATTATTATTATTATTTTAATCTACTTTGGTTCTATGGAAGAAAGATACTTGTGGTTTCATTTAATATTCCTTCTGAAAGATCATGAATGCCTTTGCTCTGGACTAGGCACAAGATTTACAGTTTTCTCTGATAGTATTATCAGAGGGCTATTCCACTCTGTTACACTGCAACTGCAACACTATTAGGTTTATAATGATGGCTTAACTTTACGCTTTGTAAGCACTGGAGGCTTCACTCACCTTGTTCAAGTGGCTGGCTTTTAGTTGAAGTAGTTTTCATCTTGAGTGCCTCCCTAACAGACATGTCACAGCAGGAGCCTTTGTTAGTGTCTTGGTCACTGTCAGCCTGATCACTGTCCCCATGCCCGCTGTCCCTCAAGCTGGCTCTTTCTGGATCCTTGAATGTGGAGCTACTGAAATACATATTTAAAAAAAGGAAAAAGAAAAAAAAAAAAAAAAGAAAAAAAAAAAGAGAGAGAGAGAGAGAGAGAGGGAGAGTTGTATTTACTTGTTCTAAGTTGAATTGTACTCTTTGGCCAAGCAATTTTGACAAGAATGCAAATGGGGAAGCTGAGAAAGTTATTTAATAGGCCTTACCTTTGAACAAACTGCTGCCTGCTGCCCATGTAATTGGGCTCTGCGGGAAAATTGTCTGTCTGCGAAAGAGAAGGAAAAAAATACGTATAGTTGTACACTGGACAAATCTCCTGCAGAGCAACAAGATTTCCTAGAGGAGAAATGATTAATAATTCAAAAATTCCCTTAATCTTTAGATTTGTACATTTTAATTAAATTGGAAAATGCTGGCATGTAATTATGTGCTCAGAACAATTAAATGATTCCGGTCCACAAATTACCTGCTAAAGTAAACAATGAGACTCCAATAAGTGGCATTCTCTGTGAGCAACCTGACAGATGACTCTGTTTATGTTTTTTCATTAGTTAGATATTAAGACTGATGGTTATTGAAAACGAGAGAAAAAAAATACTTTGTGTATTACAAAAGTGAATTATTCAATAATACTAATTTTTAATCATAATTACATCATCTACTGGGATTCTGAAGTCCTTACTACTGTAATACAATTTCATATATTTCCACAAAACATGCAAATGAAGAAGAAGAGAAGAGAAGAGAAGAGAAGAGAAGAGAAGAGAAGAGAAGAGAAGAGAAGAGAAGAGAAGAGAAGAGAAGAGAAGAGAAGAGAAGAGAAGAGAAGAGAAGAGAGAAGAGAAGAGAAGAGAGAAGAGAAGAGAAGAGAAGAGAAGAGAAGAGAAGAGAAGAGAAGAGAAGAGAAGAGAAGAGAAGAGAAGAGAAGAGAGGAAAAGAAAAAAAGAAAAAGAAAAAAAAGAAAAAAAAGAAAAAAAAGAAAAAAAAGAAAAGAAAAAAGAAAAGAAAAGAAAAGAAAAAAGAAAAGAAAAGAAAAAAAGAAAAGAAAAGAAAAGAAAAGAAGAGAAAAGAAGAGAAAAGAAAAGAAAAGAAGAGAAAAGAAGAGAAAAGAAGAGAAGAGAAGAGAAAAGAAAAGAAAAGAAAAGAAAAGAAAAGAAAAGAAAAGAAAAGAAAAGAAAAGAAAAGAAAAGAAAAGAAAAGAAAAGAAAAGAAAAGAAAAGAAAAGAAAAGAAAAGAAGAGAAAAGAAGAGAAAAGAAGAGAAAAGAAAAAAGAAAAAAGAATATTTGTACTTGTTTAGCTTTTGGTGTTTCATTTGTTTTTAAATGCTACTGGGAAAGTGCAAGTATGAAAATATTTGGATTTTCTCTCTTTAATTTTCATCAGTATTAATAGCTACATCTGAATAATGAGAACCACGCATGCAAGCAAGAACATTAAATGATTGTTGCTGACAAGTGTTTAAAAAAAAAAATGCTTTCATTAACTCTGTCATGAGTATATTTTTAGCAGCATGAGCTAAGTAATTGTAGAAGCAGAAGTATTTACAGCATCCAGACCAACACGGAGTCCTGCCAAAGGGAACTGAATTCCCCTTGTATCATCAGCTAAAGTTCTTTGGAAGAAAGAGAGACTGAATCTTTCACAAAACCCCATATACTGTAGATTCGTGCATGTCACTTCGTCTTGCAGCTGACCTAGTGACAGAGTGCCTACTGTTTTCTGTATCACTTTGGATCACACCACTATGCTTCGCAGCAGCTATGAGTTTTCCAACAGCATCTCACATATCAGCATCAGTAGCACAGGCAGTACTCAATCAATGGAAGGCCCAATATAAGATTTAATGTACAATAAGCGTTTACACAAGTGACTGGTCTCCTAGATATTTATTCTTCCTTGACACTCTCCTTTTTGTCCTGATTTATTTTTGCTTCTCTGTTTTTGTTTGTTTGCTTTTTGTAGGCACCTGGTAATTAGAAATATTTGCTACTCTTTGTATCATTGAAATACTGGACCTTGAAAAAGACATATGAAGTTACATCTGAAACATAACAATCAAAGATGGTCGCAACAGCAAATAAGTAGCCATAGGCCACTCTCAAAACATATGTGAAATATATGTGCTCATGGATATCTTATGTAATTTAAGGAAAACACAAAAAATAAATTGTCTTCTGTTCAGAATTTATGCGGTATATTTATACACATATTCTTCTTACTTTTGGTTTTTAAAAAATAGGAAAAAAAAAAAAAAGTTTGTTCACATTTTGAAGTAGTTTTAATTTAAGTTGCAGAGTATGTTGCATACGACTTTTTTATTGTACCAAAATTACACAGTATTTGAAAATCTGACAAACGAAAAGGTAGTTGTTCTTCAGAAACATTAAAGGGTGAGCTTATAAAAGTTCTTAAATACTGTCCAAGAAGAGCAAGCAATACAAAAGGAGAACTCTGAAGATTTGGCACACAAAATCCAGTGTGGTGCCATTGCTTTTCCATGTCAATTTTTCAGAAGTACTCACATTTTCATGTACAGAGTCAAACTTTTGCAAATCTAATTACTTTGTTTAGGGGGGCTTTACACTGAGAAACAGAGAAGATCCTGTTTTTAATCAATGTCATTAGAATATAAATTTTCGTTAACTGTTAGCATGTTTAAAATGTTAAGTAGAAATATTGAAAGAAAAAAAATAAAAGGAAGAAATGGAGGCATAACATTCTTATATTTAATCTCTTAAATGTAACACATTATATTTCAGTAGCAGCCTTAATTCTGCATTTTATTCTTATCTTGTCTTCACTTGTAAGCCAGCATCTCTTGTGAGCAGCAAATCCACATCGTATATATAATCATTGCAACATATACAGAGTCTGATACTTCTCAACCCAAATAAATCTATATAATTGCAGAATTCATATTTAAGTCAAATATCTCAGTTATAGATGCCCAGGAAAACTAACCTTGTGATTTTTTTTTTTTTTTTTTTTTTTTTGATGCAAGAAAAGTGCCTCCACATGCAGCAGCTACTAGAATCAACACTTCCATTTTTTATGATGTTGTCAGACAAGATGTCTGTTATAAAATGCATTTTCATCAATTCTCTGCTATCTGATTAAGAAACATAAATCAGACTCTTGCCCTGGAATTAATTATAGCAGCTTCTTAAACGTGGTGCTAAGGACTTCTCTGTAATCTGAACCATGGTCAGAACTGGTCAAGCATTTTGTTTCTGCATTGTCACAGCAATAAAAGCATGTCCTATACCAGTCAAAATATAAAATTTAAAATAGAAGTTATGACATAATCTTGGTTCCAGTCTTAATAATGGGAGTTGCTTCTGAGAAATTCTGTATTTATGGTAGTAAATGGCCTTTAAATCAATCAAAATTTGAGCAAAATATTGTATTTTGCATCTAAACAAACAATTGTCTTTTTACAGTGAGTTCAGAGCTGCAAAAGGACAACTGTAAATACTTGATAACCATAGACATCTGCACAACTCTAAGCTGAATTCTTTTCCTTCTGTTCTAAAATCATTAAGCTTTATCCAGTTATAAACTATGAAAATATCATGCTTGTGATGATCTGTTACAGGCACTCTGAGATCTAGGCAGTAGACGATAATTGTTTTCCTATATGATATGTAAAAATAAACATTTAATTTTAAGGCTACACAATTTAGAGTAATCTGTTATCCAACACAGATTACAGAGAGATATGAATGTCTATTTATTTATTCTTTAATTCCAGTTGAAGTGAGAGATCATATACTTAAAATTTTTACACTTTCTATAGAAGTGATATTACACATTTCAGTTCATGCATTAATCATACCTTTTAACACCACATAGCTGTGATGTTAAAAATAAGTGCTACTTTAAAAATTTATCAACAGCAAATAAGTCCTCATCCTCAAAGAATGCAGCTCTTTCCCAGAAATTAGAATTGGGTCTCTCTGTTTGCCCCCCTGGTTTTAAGGTAGGTTTCAGTGTGCCTACAGATAAACATCTGCAAGCTGACCTAATCAACTAAGATTCCTTTACTAATATTACAGATACAGGTACCTACACAAGACTCACTCCATTTTGACCATATAACTTTAGGTTTGTTCTGCTCCTGGAGCTGACTTCCTTCAATAATTGCAGGGATAATACAGATGACCAGCAAGATATCCAGTTTAATAGCTAACACTAAGCAAGTTGCATCATACCAGGAGTGAATTACATGGAATTATAATTATCTGATTAAAAAAAAAAAAAAAAAAAAAAAAAACCACACAAAATATGTTACCCAAAATGAGGGTAGAATGAAGACTGAGAGCTGGAGTATCAATTAGGTCACTAAGTCATGAGATTTTCATAGGAAGAAAAAAAAAAAAAAAACATACTTGACAGAATGTCTCCAAAGAAAACTAAAGTGAGAACTGTCCATCATCCTGGATGAATACTGGTGAATTAAAAGTCTGTGATATCACTCTAACCTACTGCACTTCTCCTAAAGAAGAGGTTTATTTTCACAGACTAGAACTAATTTATTTCCAATAAGAGGAGGTATATTATTTCCAGAGTTCTTTCAATGGCCCCCTAAAAATGCATTCTTCTATCCATCTGTCCTAATATGTGACTCTACAGTAAATTTGAAGTCTTAAGAACACTGTCATTACTATGATGTTACATAAAAGTTCTTGAGGATTTGAGTACACACTTGTCAGCTTTGCCAGAAGAATGGAGCTCATAAAAATGACATTTTGAAAGAGACTAGAACTCATACAAACCTTCCAGAAGCCACCAAATATAATTAAAAAACAAACAAACAAACAAACAAACAAACAACTATTGCCACTGCCTTTCACCAAATATCTTAAGACTTGATTACATTACTTTTGAAGAAGAAAACAGAAGAACAAGCAAATTAAACCTGTACAAAATACACTTCTGGTATGTGGTCTTCTGGTATGTGGCAATATAATTGTCACAGTCTAACGGTCTACCTTGAATAATCACTTGCTGACCAGGGTTTACATGAACATGTAGAACAGTCTTCAAGTGCTGTTGTCAACTGTCTGTAAAACCATTCATTCTATTACACTTGTTAGTGCTTCCATATTAAGATGAAACAGTGTCTTTGTAAACTACAATTATTGGTATGTATTGTTCATATATGGTGAATTTGGAATACTAAATTTTATAAATTTAAAATAAAACTGCTAAGGTTCTAACAATTAATTGGCTATAACTTCTAAAATTTTAATTTAGGGAAAACAAAATGAAAAATTCTTTCATAAAATCATGTTCACAATATTCCATTGAAATGTTTTTGATATTTTACAGAGAAAAAAATGTTCAGTGGTGATTCTGCAAAGATATGTATAAATAACAATATATATATGTGTGTGTATATATATATATATATATATATTCTTTTTCAAATAAGAATATCAGGATTAAAATTGCAGCCCCATAACAATCAATCAAATTTCAGGAAATTGACTACTGCTTGGTGAAAGAATGGGCTTCTGCTTTCAAGAACACCTATTTAAAAACAAAATAAAACAAACTAAAACAACAACGACAGGAACAAGAACAACAAAAAACTGTCTATTAAAAAATAGAAATTTCTAGCTCTTTTCCTTCTTTTTTTTTTTTTTCATTTTAATAAAATTTTTTGTTATACCACTATTCTGAAAATTTATAAAAAGCTTTGATGTATTTCATACCATTTGAATAATGCTGGGGAAGAGGAAAAGAGGGAGAAATGCAATATTTAAGTATTCTTGACAAATTATGTCCAGAAATAATAGTCATATTAGGGAAAGATGTATTTAAAAATGTAAAAAAGAACTAAAACATTAATCAGTTTTATGAATATTCGGCTACTAGAATATTCATAATTTTTTTGCAAAATTACAAGAACAAGTATCACTTTTTCAGAAACGATTCAACACAACTCTATTTTATGTAGATGTTCATACCTGAAACTATGATAAAGCAAAATGTCTTTACTGACTCTAAATTCTTTTTAATTAAACATTAAATACAAAATGAAATATCTCTCCTCTTTATCAGATGAATCAAGCCTTTTCTGCGTCTTTTCTTGAGAAGTACCAACCCTTCCCCCATGAAACAAATATCTTTTGTAATGATAATCATTTACAAGACAAAATAATATATTCTGCCAAATCAGGTTTTAAAAGAGCTGAAAATTGTCTTGATTTTGTTAGAAACAGTTCTGCTCAATATAGTACAATCTTTCATAAAGAACTTCTCAATCTTCCACTTACATCTAGTGAGTGTGTTTGCTTAGCCTGAAGAACAGTTTTTGTTTTCACAAGACTTCTTACAGTAAGAAAAGGTATTACCTCAGCATCAAAAATAAAATAAAAAGTTAAAGAAAAAGAACTGAGCATAAACTTCTAATAAACGATTCCATTTTATCTGAAAGGCAAAATTAAGCAAGCTGTTTTAACAAATCTTATCCTAATATGTGCTCTCCACTCTGTCTTTGAAAATATTTTTGAGACATAATTTATATGAATGTACGTATTTGAGATGTTTCACATGCTGAAAAATTAGTATTTTAGAGTTATGAGAGCAGTGTATTTATGTGAATTTCTGACATGTGTGACATTCTTGAAAAACACATGGCAAGAAAACCAGTCAGATGCCCAAGGCTATAGCATTCACCAGTCTCCTATATGTTTTATTGAAGGATGCTGGTGTCTTCTCTTTCCCTTGAATGAGAAAAGCAAAATGATGAGGGAGAGCTCCTGGGTTACTCAGTCAGATGGTTAGAGGGGCTTCAAAAAAGTAAAAGTAGGCCTCAGGAGACAGAAACTTTCATTTTTTCCTGTGAATGGAGAAATATAGATTCTCCCCAGATATTTAGACTGATCCATGTACTAATTTTCTTAGCACATACTATAATTGTTACACATGATACGGATCTTTTTTGTTAGAGAATTTCTTTCAAAGTACCACAGATAGTTGTATCTGTAGTACTGTCTCACTGAAAATAATTATTTTTCAAGTTTTTTCAAGAATTTACTCTGTGACGCACAAGGTACAAGAGAAGACAGAGCCCAGGTGATAGTGATTTAATGTAGTGTGAGGATTAGAAAACACGGGGCCCAGTGAAGATTTCTCTCACTTAATTGATGCACCAAGCTTGAGTTCTGAAGAAGCTAAAAAGGTCACTGTAAGAGAGACAGTTTGTGTGTGGCCCTGGTAGATAAAGAGACCTGTAAGACTAGAGAAAGGGTGAGTTCAGACTGATCAGTTTCTGACATATAAAATAAAGACAGCTCCTCAGCCAGAGATACAGGATACACATTTATGGGCAGACTTTGTAACTAGGAAAAATTGTGGAAACTGAACCCAAAGCTTCCTTCTATTAAAAAGGGAATTAAGTAGATTTTCCAGACTGAACTCCAATTGTTGTTGGTCTTACAATGTTTTTTAGGCTTCTGAGCCTCATCTTACTTTGCAGTGCAGGATTAAGACATATAAGCATTTAATGAAATTAATGTAGTCTGGAAAGAGAATGTGCAGAGTTGTCAAATGGGACTAGAAAAATCTAATTGCAATATGAACTATTTTTTTGAGAGAGTGTAAGATCAGAAGAGGTGGAAGAAGTGCTAAATATCACACCACATAAAGAGCTCTATCTGAAAGTACAATAGCTCTCCTGCTATCACAACATCAATAAATAAACATAATGAAATTCATGACACATTATTGCATTGCTCTGTATTGCCCCTATTCATTTAAAAATGATGAACAAATTTAAAATAATTCACAACCTGTCAAATGCCTGCGAGCAACGGATTTAGACTGGAGCTTTAAGAAGCCTTATGTGAAGATCTTATGAGAGAGCTGGATACAAGCTAAATCAAAGTGAAGATAGAAGTATGGGAAAACAGAATAATAACTACTTCACCTGAATCTACTAGTACAGTTGTATCCAATATATTTACACTGTTCACCAATGATATGTACTTACTGAAGCTGCACTGTCAATAAAAAACACATTAAGAACCTTCTGAAAGAGCTTCCCTGTCAATTAGATTGCAGATACATTCTATCGCTCCAGTTTTCCTGTCAATTTAATATACTGGATCATATTAACAGTACTGGCTTGTCAATAAGGCAAATCCGAATCCTATTAATGGAGTTACACTGCCAATATAATCGGCTTCCTGTTTATCGAGCTCCCCAGTATTTGGGAAAGCTGTAAAATGGGATTATAAGGTTAGGTTGCATGCATCTGTCTGTATAATATATAAATATTTGAGGAGTTGTATCCTACTGTGAAGAAACATGTGTAGTCACTTTTTTCCTTTTATATAAACCTCAGAAGACAGAATAGTGCTGTAGTTTACCATCACTGAGAAAATACTAAATAATCCTCATTTATCACATTATGTTTCCTGCTTGCTCTTAGTAACACTGTTACAGAACAGTCTACTTGTGTGCCAGAAACACAGAAGTGCCAAAAGTTGTATGCAATCCATCCCACTTGCATGAGAGTATCTGTACAAGAAAATAAAAAAGATAAAATATGTTTTAGCAATAAAATCTGAAATACTCAAAAATTTCAATGCTTATTTAGTCCTTGTGTTGTACTATATAATCTCAATGGAGTTGAAGCTTGTAACTATAATTTTAGTGCAACAGAGACCCCTGGAAATAAATAATATGAGGGAGTGGTTCAGGCATTAAAAACAAACAAACAAAAAACAAACAAACAAACAAAAAACAACAGTAGTTCAGCAAGCCTTCTATTTAATAGAAGCCTTAATGAAGTTGAACATTAGTTGCTTTTAACCACATTCAATATTAAATAACTACTTTGACTGGATTAGCAGAATATACAACAGACCATTAAACCTGATTATATTAAAAAAAAACAACACAACTTTTACTTAAAAAAAAAGAAAAAAGAAAAGAAGAAAAAAGTAATTGCATTAAAATGTACTGGGCATTTTCTTATTTAATTAACTCTCTATATCTAACTTGAAAATATGGATTTAGAAAAACGTGGTCCAAAATGACAGTTAAAGGTCAATGAATCAAGTTGCCAATTATATTTTCTGGTAGCAGATGGGTGCAATGAAACCTAATGATTGAATTTGAAATGCTTTAATGCACCTTTTATCCATGGCTCCCACCATATTGAGTCTACCTCAGTATTCCTAACAGATATTATGTTTACTGCATAGCAAACTCAACCATGGTTAGCTAATCGGAATGAAATCTGCACTCCTCAGAACATCCAATTTATTGAAGAATGTTATACCACAGAAGCAGAATAACACTTGGGAGTTTATCTTTGATAAACTTTTTTTTTTTTTTTACTTTTCACTTCAAAATACATGTTAAATATTAAGTCTCTAAGTTAACACATTAAAACTAGATGGAGATTAAAAAAAAAAACAAAAAACTACTGACTTGAAATTTAAAGAGATCAAAGTATTTGTTATCATTTCAAAAACATTTTTATTTCCTTGTGTTTTCAACCTTTTTTTTTTTTTTTTTCTGTGTGAAAGCAACCTTTTTTTTTCCTTTTCTTCACATACAGTTATTCTAAAATACAATTGTAAATTGCTGGCATTTTTATTTTTAATGTTAACACATATCTGAAAGATCTTACAAAGCAGGAACACCCAATGAAGTCAGTAAGAGTTGTGGAATATGTCTTATTCTTACCACTGTTGTTTTCTTGTTTTTAAGAGCAGCATATCATAAATGTATTCTGAACAGACAACAGTTTTATAAAAATTAGAATACAATCTGGTGGAGAAGGAGATCAAATTATGGCTTTTTAACACTGACAAACTGTTTTGTACTCATAAGGTTCAGTAAAGAGAAGCAGAGAAAATATTTTAAATCTTTTAAATTCATGTTAACACCTACCCACTACATTTACCTTCTGTCCAAACCATACTCTCACTAAAAGCAACAATAAAACTCCTAGAAGCCATGACCTGAGGTCTCCTGAAATCAATGGATGTTTTCAATTTGGTTTCAATGGTTCTTGGATCATTCTTCACAGTTCAATTACAAGATAATTGAATCTTTACATAGTGTGCTACATTCCCACTGATGCGTATGTTGTATGCTGTAGAAAGCTACAAAAGAGCAGGAATATTACCATGCTGATAGAAAGTGAAAAAAAAATCTTATACATAATATTCCTTTATGCCAGCATATAGTCCTGTCAATGGATGACATTTAAACCAACTTGTAACAGCAGCAACAAGGAAAGGTGATTAGCTAGGCAGAAAACACTACATGTGGCAGAAGAGTCCAGTTCTGTATTTCTTCACTTCAGAGTGAAAAATATCAGCAATAAAGGTAAGATAGGACCTGGTTCTGAAGTCACACTGCCTGCACAGAAAATGTACATAAAGAAGGCCACTGAAGCTTTCTTTCAAGATGATGGACAGAAGAACAGAGATAAAACTAGATCACTTATTTTCCTCTCAAGCTGAAACCTTATCCTCTTCCTTTTCCTAAAATTTAGAAAAGCAATGATTCCTCCCTTAAATTCCTCAGGAATTAAGAAGCAAATTGCAGATGCTAAAACTTGCAATAGTTTCTTCTATCTAGTTTCTTATTTAGGTCATAAAACTATTTCAATGTTTCATTAAAAAACATCAACAAGTTATTCTATAAGTGATTTTGGGACAGTATAAAAAGCCTAACTTTCTCACAAATATCTTGGCATAATTATTTCCTCATAATGTTAGAAAAAGATCTACCACTAAATATGCTGCCAAAATCATGGCTGAATTTATGACAGAATAGTAGATCATAAACTTTACAACTTCACATGCCTGTGTAAGGAGATTTTCAACTATAAAATGGTGATGAGTTGATTTATTATTTGTGACAAAAGATAAATAATTTAGGCTTGCACAAATTTAGCAAGAGGTTCTGTCCCTAAATATACTTTAAAGCCATAACATTCAGGTGCCTATGATGAGGTACCTCATAAAATGCAAAGTTTGATTGAATACATCATGAATACAGTAGCAATGGCCAAGTCGCCATAGACAGAAAAAATAAGGCCTTTTGATTACAGGGCTCCATATAACCATCCACATCTCCGTCACTTCAGTGTCAACCTACTGCAATGACTTCATATTCTGTACATCATTTCAGGAGATAGAGCAAGCAAAGAAGATTGTTATCTTTCTCAATAGGAACACTTTACCTATAACACAACACTCACTTATCCAGGGATCTCTACAGGTAACTTCAAAAATCACAGGTATTTTAGGGTGTGATCTTGACATGTAAATTCTTAACAACCTGGGAGAAAATGTTCTGGATTACTCCTCTCGTTAAAGCTTGTCATACTGAGACTATGAAAGTAGATTTTGTTGTTAAAAAAACCACATGACAAAGGGTTCTCTGCAAAGACCGCAGAAAAAAATTTCTCTTTCTGTTCTAAACTTCTGTTGGTTTGTAAACATCTAGAACATTTCTACAAGATTCACTCAATATCAGTGCTAATATTTGACTGAAGGTGTTGTTGGAATACAGAATTCAAATTATGGGTTTGTCTCTATATTTAATTAGCTCAGACAGCATTTGAGCACATTCTTTCAAAAGCAAATGAATATAACTGTATGTTGCATATCATTTTTTATTCTCTTAAATATGAATTCTCAAAGAAAACAGTTAATGTAACCTTGTGTAAACAATGTATATGTCACAAAAGTCCCAAGCTAGTATTCAGAAGTTTGTGTATGGAGAAATTCTCTTTCCAGATAAGAAAAGAATTGAAATATGACAACTACTGTGCAATAAATTCTAGGGAAAATATCATGTGTTGGGCAAAAAAAAATAATTTGTTAAGGCAATTGTGCATTTGGATGTGCTGCTCCCTGCAGGTGGATCAAGAGCCCACATGAAGTCACACCAATAACTTCTTTATTGGAACTCAACATGAGAGTTAAGTGCTCGCCTAAATGAAATGATCTCTAAGAGACCACTGCCTGTACATACCGTTCTATACATATGCCCTCAAAACCTTTTATTTTCAGGTAGAAAATTTCATTAGGAGATAGATTAGATCATTTACTAATTTACTAATTTACTCATTTACATTATTAAAGGTCATCTTAATCTACTGATGTTTCTTTTTAAATAAGCAGATTACTATGCGATTGTGAATAAAACAAAAACATACAGTAGCAAGGCCTATAATATGGGCTTCAGTTCACATGCAACTTCATTAATTTCACTGTGACTTTCTAATAATGAGTAAACTTAGCTCTGTTGATTGCTTTCATTTAGATCTTCTCAGACATAACAGTAAAATACATTCTCTTCTAAAATATGCTAGGATCAAAAGTAAAATCAATCATCTTCCATAAAAATAGAATAAGG
Organism: Chrysolophus pictus; assembly: GCA_037305975.1. Taxonomy (NCBI): domain Eukaryota; kingdom Metazoa; phylum Chordata; class Aves; order Galliformes; family Phasianidae; genus Chrysolophus; species Chrysolophus pictus. The sequence goes on along the minus strand of CM074576.1, from coordinate 33,418,799 downwards.
ATATAATTTCTAGAATGTAATGCATCAAACTTCAGCAGAATTTCTAAAGCCTATGGTATGAAGCCCTATGTCTAAAGACTTGTAATAGGATTACTGCTATAACTTTAACCATTACAAAACAAACATCACCAATATAATGATACCAACAACTTTAATAGTGTATAAGGAATAGACAGTTACTTGCAAGAATTAATCTGCCATTTCACACATCTGCCCAAGGGAGGTATTGTAATTGCAAAAAATTTACTCTTAGACTGCTGAGACTCATAGTAATTATGTTTCTTTTTTTAATAGAAATAGCCACAGGTAGTAACAAATTGTGTTTTGAGATGGGGAAGTGGGCATGCATTCTAACCTAAATTACTATGTAATTGTCTTTATTATAAAATACTATAGAAAATATGTAGCTCAAAATTTAAATTAGGACAAAATCTTTTATTTAAGTAATCTCTTCTCCTCTGCTGGCTCTTTAACATGACTGCAAGCAATTTGTCTCTATCTAAATATCTTTGCCAATACTAGCCAAAAATCCTGAGGATTATATTTGTTTAATAAAAGCAGTTTTCTTTTGCTTTACTTTATCCAAAGAAGATAAGCTAACAAGTAGGTCAGAATCTGGAAATCTATCTACTTATGCCCAAGGCTATTTTGCCAGTATCGATGTAGAAGGGGATGAAGAAAAGAGGCTCCTTGTGTTTCTGCACTTATATTTTGAATGAACTGAAATTAAAGTTTTCTTCAAAATTCTGGAATTCAGTCTGAAACGTGGGATTACTTAACATGAGCTACTTCACAATTGAAGGAATTACTGTTTCTTTTACAATCACATTATTGTGATGATGGGATGTATATTGTTGAGGAAGATGATGGCCAATTAATAAATTCATCCAGCTGTTCTGCCCCTTGCAATAATGTATTTTGTTACATCTGAAAAGCTACAGGTAGTTTAAACAGACAGAACACATTCACAGACAGACAAAATGAAGACTAACACTGATAATGCATAGTGTTATATAAATGAATAAATAGATGTGCACTGCTCGTTAATAACTTTTTTTTATCTGACTAAATAGTTGCTTTGAATCTGTGCTGCTGTCACATCTATGTATCTACACATGAACAGTTTTATTATCTGACATAAACTCTAGACATTCAAATAGCTTCCAAGGTTTCATGTCTTCCATTTTTTAAAAGGCTTTTAAATTTGGTATTTCCCAAGCACTCTAAATTCCACTATATTCTTATTGTCATTTGATCCACTGAAATGATGAAGAGATCAGAAAAGAACACACTGGGAACTTTACAGCTGTGGCTGGATAATCTTGCTCATGATCATCAAAGCAGGATTGTTTTTATGATCTTCAAATCTGCATATCAAATTACACAAGTCTATGCGAAAGAGCAAAAATATCAAATATTCAGACATCAGGACTATCTCAATAGAGTACTAGAGAATGCAGTTTGAGGCTAAGTGATACGAACAGCTTTTGCAGCTTTGCAATGTTTTTAAAGTAAGGGAGAAAATCAACAGGGAGCAGTTGGGCTAATACAGACTAAGAGATTCTGAGCTTAATTCTACATGTGCTTACACATATCAGTAGCTCCATTTCTGTAAGCAATCCATTTAACTCAGTGGTTCTATTGACTAAATTAAAATATTCACTGAATAAGTGTTCTAAAGATCTTTCCTTGAAAGACATAGTACAAATGCAATTTAAAAGAAGGTTAGCATCTGTAAACCTCAAAATTGCCTATGTACTTATTAAAGACATCATCTTGTTTTTTCGGCTTTTGTTGACAAACAGTCTGTTCCTCAGTATCAGTCAGAGCAAAGCCCAAGTTCTGAATCTGAGGGACATTATTAAAACAACATTTTAGCGTTTTTTGTTGTTGTTTTGTTTTTGTTTTTAACCTATAAAATGTTATATATTTTAAATATTTTTATTATCTTTAGATCACATGGGTTTACCTTTAAAAAAAAAAAGAAAAAAAAAACACAAAAAACTGAATCGTAGCTAAACAAGCATAACTGTAAGTGGTTGCTTAGCAATCAGCAATGAACAAGACAGAAATATAGTAAGTAAAGATAGTGACTGACATGTTCTGTGTTTGAATCATGGTATTCATTAAAATGATCAGTGTAACACCAACAGAGGTTTAAAACAAAACTCTATTAATAAAATAATGCATACAACTGTCTTTAGGAACAAATTATGCTTTCAAAAGCTACAAATTGTGATTCACATGTCTGTTCTCAGAAAGAAAATCCTTTAGCTATTATTAAAAATACATTCAAAATTTTGATGAAGCCATTATTTACCTTTTGTTTTTAATTCAATTGTCAAGTGTGCTTCCAATGATTTTAAACATAGTATATATCTACAAAGCAAGCAAGAGTTTATAGCTTTGAAGACTTGAAATTGATTTTTAATGCACCAGCTTTCAAACACTACAAAGGCTGCTCTCTGCTGATAAAGACAGTAAACAAGAAATTGTCCTTTAAATGTTCCCTTTAATGTTTTTCTTTAATTAAAAATCAATCAAAAAAAAAAAAACCCTCCAACATTGTGACATTAAAAAATTAAAATTAAGACATTAAAAAGTGTTTAAGGCTTTTTGACACACGATGCATTCAAACTAGAAAGAAAACTTTTTACTTTTGTTTACTTCTGTCAGTTTAGAATTTATTTCTTCACTCTGTGAACACTGTTAGTCAAGAAATAAAAACAAGTTCAGATAGTTTAGCACTGAACACAGTTATTTTTATTATGTAGAAATGTTAAAATTGATATAAAAGTAGATGTTTTGAAAGTACTGAAGTAAAACGATTTTAATACCTTTGGATTATTTTAATATATTCCTTTCCTCTAATCAAACCAAAGCCTATTTATGTAGATTAGTTACATCTAGAGTCTCATTTATCCAACCTGTATTTATCCTTTGATCACAAAGCTTGTTAACTTAAATGGTCTTTTATTGTTGTGATTCGTTTTCCCATAATTATGCAGTTTAACTGCCTGATTTTTTTTGAATAAATATATGCAAACGTGCCAATCATATACAACAGTGTTATGCTAGATGCTCAATGAACTGCAAGAGCCATTTCAATACAATAAAACTGCTTGGAAGTGTTCCAGGGCAAGGACTGCAAATACCAGTAATCATAGTGTCACTAGAACTAGTTCAGGCAAATACAAGTATGTCACATGTACCAATAGATGGTCTGAAACACTGCCTGAAACTCATTTCACATGTCTATCACTGCAAGAACTTACAATGCATCGATCAGAGGTCCCACCCACACTACTTCTAATGAGAGTTCTGCTTTCCCTTTTAGAGTCCTCCTTTGGCATGCAATGGAGACTGCAGCATGCAGCCACACACCAGGGAACAGGATGTAATTAGAAACTCTTCTGTTACGGGCAAAAGTATTTTATGAACCAGAGGAACTCTGGTCTGACGCATAAATGACATAGGCAGTAGAAACTTCCACAGATAATATGAAATGCTGTTCACTTGAAGCATTTACTTGCCTAGATTGCCTATAGGGCACAAAATTGAAAATAGATCAGCATGAGCGTTCAAACGGGTGCCAGCTCCTCGCTTTACTGAAAGTAAGATGCAAACTGATCTTCAAGCTGTCTTTCTGCACAAGCAACGTTAATAATTGGCTGAAACATTTCAGCATCACCTACATATGTAGAGGGACTCCCCAATTTTTAGGATGCAGTATAGAGAAGTATTTTCTTATTTCAAGCAACTGCTATCCTTTCTATACAGTTAGCTCTGTAGTTCACACAGTTCAGTAAAGAGATGCTTCTCTTGTGACCTGAATAAGCAGGAATTGTATCAAAAGCCTTTGGGAATAAGAAGGAGGTTATTAGAAGCATTACCTAATATCCTAATTAACAGAGACATTCATATGAATTTGCTCGTTCTTGAATGTAGTAGTTAATACTGAGCATTTTATCTAAAACACTTAATAATTTATCTATTTCTTTCTCATAGGATTTACAATAATTAATCCAGAATCTTCTTCTGAAAAAGACTAAAATAGAATACTAATACTACTACTAATAATAATAATAAAGTTGTATTTAAAAGACCATGACAAATACATTACAAGAGCTTAGAATGCACTCTAACTAAGATTTATTGCAGTCAGAATACTCCATTACATCCCATCATATCCGGAAAAGCTGCAACAAATAGTTAATCTCCTTGCTGCCCCCTTAGAAAATCTAATAAATGAAACACACTCAAAGAACTTTTTCCAAAATGATATTGCCACTCTCTTCCTAGTATTTATTGTTATTTATTTATTTATTATTTTCCTATGTAGGTAAGAGATTGCATTCCCCTGAGAGCTTTATTTTTTTCCTATATTCTCAAACCCTTTAGCATTAATTTCACCATTTCTCTTCAGCTGAAGTGGAGATACAATTGAAAGCATAAAGCTCTCAGACTATCTGCTGTAAAAATTTGTCCCAACTGCTCTATTCTGACCTTTTGACTTCGATACTTTTAAAGATAAAAATGGAACTGCTCTGGTCAACAAATCATTGTTTAAGTTCTTTTCACAAGAAAATTCCTACCTGTTGGAAAACACTAGTAGCAAAATGTAATTCTTTTATATTTACAGGCACTCCTCAATCTTGAAGCAATGTCTCAAGACCTCTGCCATGCATCCTATATGTTTTCATCAGAAAGAAAACAGCAGCCTGGATACATACATTTACAGATAATTTGGCAAGGCACTTTAACTTTTAGAGGAACACTGAGGAAAGAAAGATCAAGCAAGTTCTTTCAAAACATACACGCAAATATTACTCTGTATGTTAAAGCTTCTTGAGGAAGAAGATAATAAAATGAAAACAAAATCCCAAATAGATTACATCCATATAAAGTGACCAGAACACATTCTCTCATTCATATTTTTACCCTCTTAGAGAAGCGAGTTTGTACCTCTGCCTTCTTATCAGCAAGTGATATTTTCAAATAGGCTAACCTAATTACAATTTTCCGTATATCAGTATTTGCTGATTGTTACTAATGTCACATTCTGCACATTTTTCTAAAATTTATGAAAACATATGAACAGGATTTTCAGCAGTATGTTCAATGGAGTACTTGATTTCCTCTTGCACACCTGATTGTGTTACAGTTCACATCATAAAGCTGAGATCTTCTAAATTCTACTCTCATCAGTTAATGTCTGTAAAGATGCTGTAAGAAAACATCACAAAAGGATGAAGTCAAAAAATAACAGGCCTGATCATACTATTCTTAGTTGCACTATGTAAGAATCTTAGTCACAATTTACTTCAATCCACTGAAATAATTGATGAAGACAAAATTATGCTATTGACTGATATCTGAGTAAAACCAGTCTTTCTTTTCAGTGTGGGTAAGAATAACAGAAACCTGGCCAAACCTGCTGTTAAAAGATTACTCATCAATGGATCAGTCATGAAAATCGCACTGGTAATTACAATCATGTGTGAAATTTACCAGTTAAAGTTAGGAAATAAGAGTGAGCACCAAGATAAGGAAAGCTCAGACAACTTTAAGAGCCACTGAGAGGTGAACCTAGTAGATGCTGTATGACTTGACTCATCACTTATTTTAACTGCTTTATACTACTCTCATAATTTATAAAAGAGCAACTTCTAGAGAGACATTATTATTCTTAATTTATTGGTTACCAAGAATTCCTATCGTGGCAGTATCAGTTTCTTTCTTAGATATGTGTTCTACTTTAGTCTCTTAAGTTGTCTTTCTCCACGTATTTTTATTGCTTCATATTAAAGCATTTCATCTTGGAAAAGTTCTTTAGATTTCACATGGACCTATATATCAGGAATGACGCTTTTGAAATAATGTTGCTATAAACAATATTGTCAAGGAGATCAAGACCAGGGCAGCAATAATGCAAAACAGGGCACAAATTCTGCTTCCTCTGACTATTTCAGCAACTGGACTGGACACCACACTTTGCTCTAGTTTGTTACACTTGCTCCCAGAATGAACGTACTTTGTCACAGCATTATGTAGTGGAAGAATGGAATTATGCTTCACCCAAACACAGAAAATGTCCTGTCCTGCAATTCTTATACAGCTAATCCCAGTACTGACTTTAATGAATAAGTAAACCTAAAGCCACAGAACTACAGAATACAAAATCCTACTAATTGCAGACTGTATTTACACAATGCAAGCATTCACAGGAGTTATTTTGCAAGACATCTGCCCTTGCCAGATTGTAAAAACTACCGTAATTCATCTCAGTCAGGCTGTTCTGAAATTTCATTTTATGACAATCCTTAGATATGGCCCTAGAATATATTTAAACATGTAATGGGTACAAATTTGCCAATCTGTAAATGTGTAGAACTGCCCGTGTCCTCTTGGTGTAAAATATTAATTTCTACTAGCTGTAGTGAGAGAGAATATATTTGCAGCGGGAAATACAGAAATCAAAGTTATTACCTCTGATTTTAGACAGGAATTTTAAAACACTGAGAACAATGCCACTTCTGTAAGGAAAGTTGAATGCTTCTTTTTTGCAATCCTGACATTTTTGAGCTGAAGTTTCTCAAAGTAAAGCATGAAATGATATAATATCTAAAGAGAGAGCAGTACTAATGTAGCTCATGTTTTTATTTCCCCTGAAGATTGCATCTTCTTAGGTACTACCAGGCACCTCGCAATGAAGCTGCACTGGGAGTTAACAGTAATCTGTTGGCACATCATAAACATTGGATGCCTGAAGTATTAAGAATGACTTGTACTTTATCTTAAAATGCTACAGGACTGCCTGGTACAGCAACTGAAGTGGTTCCCAGCTTGAGAGCTTCTTGAAGAACTGCCATTCTTTTTTCTCTGGGTTGTACATCAAAATCTGTGGACACTACTTCCCTTATTAACTCCTGTCTCATTCCTCGTATATATTCAAATCTCTCCAAGTTGCACCACAAGAATGATAAAAAATCTCTAGTCTTTGCAGTAGATAGTTTTCTGCACTACTGTCATGTCACTTTGAGAAATCTTTTTCCAGAACTTATATATTTAAGGAACCTATTTGTTCCCCTGTATCCATTCATTCTTATATGCTGAAATCCTGCAGGAAAAAAGACTGTTACTTGCTCATACAGGGAAAGGCTTCCCCATAACTAACACAGACTGATCATCACATAACCTTTTGTTTTTAGAGACATGAACATACACGGGTATGTTTATACATTTTTTCACATATATATTTATATATGTATGCTTTATATATACATATGTAATATATGTCTTCTTCAAAATAAAGCAAAATACTGTTTCTCTTTGACAGGAGAGTACATGAACTTGAAGTACTCCCCAAAATGAGATGAAGGGAGTTTGCCCAGTAGTCTTTAAGATTTCAACTGAATAGATACTGCCTGTCAGCCATGTGGACACTCAATTTTCTCCAGCCTTCCCTATTTTTCCCCAATAAAAATGAACAGTTTGGACTCTAAGTGATTGAAAGACTGCATGGAATATTTAATGTGATGGGGAGAATTGTATAGCTCTTGTCTGTATTTGAATGTTTTTCACTGAGTTACTCTTTGAAAGCACTGTTTCTAAAGTATGTTTAGAATGTGATTGCTGAAGTAAAAAAAAACAGAATGTGATAATGTGTAGTTGTTCTAACTGCATGGTACATTATTAACGCTGTTCTTTATACACATCAACCTCACGTGCATGTCAAATCACAAACGGTCTATTTTCAGAAACTGTAGGCAGTTGCAATTCTCTTATAAGCCAATAAATGCTAGAGGTATTCAGCATCCTTGTCTGTTTATCCAAAATTTTACACGTACCTGTAAGTGTGCATGTTTAAATTATTTAATTATTATAGTAACAAATGACTTCTCTGACTCACATAAGTAACGCACACAATCATTACAAGTAGCTGAATGCTTCAAAGTAGTGAACAAAGACACAAGCTGTTAGACCTCGTGACTAGTGAATAACAGGAGTCACTCAAAGAGAGGGAAGATTACACTACTCTGTAATACATATGCAGCTTTATTTTGCTTCTAGTCCTCTGGGGTGAGTCTGAAACCCAAAGCCACTAAGGAACAGTTTATCCCACAGGTATACATCGATACAAATTGTGCTGTCTGTAGCATAATTTCATTAGAAATCACAAAGCCTATTGATGTTAATCCTACTGAAAAGGAGAAAAAAAAGAAAAAAAAGAAAAAGGCAAGTACTCCTATCAGGAATGAGAAAATTTGGATCTTTCAGATAAATAAAACTACTTGATTTTAAATATTTACAGACTCAATTTGTCTAAGTAATAATGTAACACTTAGCATGTATATACATATGTATATGCACTCTATATAAGCATATAAATATATATAGATAAACAAAGTTACAATATCTGATTCCTGTTACAGAACTTAGCCATGCTCACTTGCTGAGAAAATGAGAGTGAAGGAAAGCAGTTTCATTGTATAAATAATATAGTGTGAGATTACCACGATTCGGCAATATACCTGGAAAAACTCAAGTGAATATTCGCTAGGGAACACTTGCACAACCATTTGGCTTTCTCTTACTGAAGTAACAAAGAAAACTGCCGTTTTGAATTGACTAATGAAAGGGGATGATAAAGCAGCTGCTTGGATTCTGTATCTTTTTTTATCCACTGGCTATACTTTTGATTCCTAACTGTGCAATTTGCTCTTCTTGTGTTTCCTGTGGTACGTTAGATCCACAGAGAGGACTGATCCTTTACAGCTTCTCTGTGAGCTTGCAGTTTGAATTTTATATGATGCAGAAATGGAAGACCAGACAGAAAGTAGTGTATACATACTGAATTCAAATTTTATATAAAATTTACTCTAGAGATGTAGAGATGGAGAATACAAAACATATTTCAGTAATACAAAATTAGAGTGAAGGATCGGATTTTCCCCTCTGACTGCTTTAAGTCTGTGCCTCTCCTGAACTGAAAACAACTGCTCTATTTCACATGATGGTTTTGTTTGTTTAATACAATTACAAAGTATAATATTAGTAAGTACATTTAAACAGGTGTTCGCATGGGAAAATGAATGTGTCCTAATCTGCTTGCTGGACCTAAGTATCCCGTGCTGTGTTGGATATTCAAGGAAAGCAAGAGTAAAATATTTGATATGCCTGTATGTGCTGTGTGGAGTTACAGTAAGCATTTCCCACAGTCGCCATATCGAAAACTCTTACAGAAACCACAACACACCTTTTTAAGGGAGGAAATTCCTCTTTTAGCTTTATATAGACCTCAGGAAAAAAAAAATAGAATAAAATAAAAAAAATCATGACTGTTATTATACACTGAACACTGTAAAAAAGGTACCATGTTTTCCATAGGGATTTTACACTACAATTGAATTTTTACTACTCAGTAGCATCAATACATGAATTAATTGCTTTATATAGGCATTACATGGTTGTAGGAAAGTAAAATTATTTGGCTTTTAGTAACTATTACACTTTCCGGTAGGTTTAAAAAAGAAAAGGAAAAAAAAAAAAAAAAAAAAAAAAAACTCTTTTTTTCTTAGCATTCTGACCACCCCATTTTACAGTAAAAAAAGTTGACATTATTTAAACATGTGTCATTGAAAGTTATTTGTCTCATAAAGCATGAATTATAAATCAAATTATCTCTGGTTGCGCCCTAACCTAAACTCTTTCCTGAAGTGTCACTTTTTGTTAAAATCAATTCCAGATTTTACGTATTGCTCTGCTCACCTAATTGACAGCAACACAAATTCATGATAGGCATAAAATGAAATTGTTTCTGTGACATAACTCAACTCAATAGTGGTTGAGGATTAGTTCACAGTGACCTTGTACAAACAGCCTTTACTTTTTCTTTTTTTTTTCCTTTTTTTTTTTTCTTTTTCTTTTTCTTTTTTTTTTTTTTTTTCCTGTCAAAAATATTCAATTTACAGGCTATCAGTTACTGGAATTTTTGTTACTTAACTGATGGATACTTCTATTTAGTTTAAAATGTTAGATCCAGCTGGCAACTAGAACATTCAGTGATCACAGACTGCAGGATAGCATAACTCAAAGGTACTATGAATTTTCTTTTGGTACATCAGGTGTCTAAAGTGCAACTTCTTTCCCAGTAGCTGCATATACAAAGTGAGTCTGTGTCACTTCTGATACACTCAGTTCATTCCCCTATGACTCAGAACAGCATATTAGGAGACCACAGGACAAAACAGATATGACATTTCAAATATATTTAATAGTCATTATCCAGAGCCTGCTTTCAATCCAAATGTTAAAAATCACTTTGGAACATACCTGTAGTATTTGAGCATTAAGCTGCATTAATCATGAAGCAATACTTTAAATTAAATCAACTGGAGCCAAATTCTGCCCTCACCTTCACTCTGTGAGTGCATTGCTCTAGAACATGTCTTCTGAGTTTGGAATACCTGCTAGAAATTAAGTCAATTGGTTAGCACCTTATGGATCCAATGGTCCAAATTCTGTCACTTCTCATATTCACAAAAGTCGGTAGAGGACAGTATGGATATAACTGACAGCAGAATGCAGCCCAGCTGTAATTTCTAAATGTAGTTTCTTTGGTAGAAGACACAGCATGTAAGTCTTTCACTATAAAGCAATAATCAATATTGACTCAGGCTACTGGAAATCTGACTAGTTGTTTTGCTGTTTTATGACAGGACGTGAGCTTTGTTGACATTTAGGGGTAGGAGGGTGTCACCACATACATTTTTTTCTACTTGACTAAACAAAAATTTTTGGTTGTTTATGGGGAGAGGAGGAGGCAATGGGGCCCCAATGATACTGTTCTGTGTCAAAAAAAAAAAAAAAAAAAAAAAAAGTATGCATATATATTCTAAAGAAGGAAAATAAAAAAATTAAAAACATGCATCTTGAAAAGAAAGCTCGTATTTACATACATGATTAGAGGGTTATAGTACACTGTTGCAATAGATGTCCTCAGTGGGTAGAGTTTCTCTCATGTCTTGTCACTACAGGTGATAGAATTGCTTTGGAAACACCCTCCCCTGTCTCCACCCCCAAACCAACGCCAAATGAAACCTGTAGAAGCGCCCATTTCTATCTGATGATCTTCTAGGAAATTACCCCAAAGTGCCCCAGATATATTAAATGCCTACCTGCACCCTCACACGCACCTCATTTACACTGCTGTAATTCCATTTGTTTTACTGGGCACTTACTTTTGAGTCACATAAGAAACACCTGTGTGACAGCAGAACCAGACACATCGACTGTGATCTGCTTCCACTTTTATTAAGTCCACCTCTATTTAGTGACTTGGGTTGGTCCCTTCAGTGATGTCTTACAGCAGATTTCACTGCAGACAAAACGTAAAGTTAAACCAGCGTCTAAAGTGAGGTCCAGGGAATTCTAAAAGTCTCCTACCTGAATTATGGACATCCGGCTCGGGGGAGCCTCGCTGGCGTTAGTCCCTTGCCCTGTGAAGCTGGTGTGGCAGCCCACATGTCCCTGGGGTACAGTCAGGTTGTTGGAGGCGGGCTTCAGGTACATCACCTCAGACCTGGGAGAGCTGAGGGGCAGGCGGGTCTGGTAGTCAAAGTACATGGGTGAGGTGGCCAGGGATGGGCTGCTCACCACGTTCATGACATTGAGGGGGCCCCGGCTGTCCTCGCCCTCACTGGGCACCAGCATAATGTCATTCTTGCTGATCTTCTTCTTCTTGCCCTTGCCCCCTCCACTGCCACTGCCTCCTCCTCCCCCGCCACTGCCTCCCCCTCCTCCCAGCTGAGGGTGGCTATACTCGGCAATGCGACAATTATAGGTGCGGATCTCCTTGTTCTCTCGCTTGCACTTCACAGCAATAGTGATCATGGCAGCCAGCAAGATGATGGAGACAGTGCTCAGGGTCACGATCAGGGGCAGCGACAAGTCCCAGTGTGGTCGCCGATGCTGCTCGCCATTCACTTGTGGCTCGCCAGCCTCGGGTAGGGGCCCTGCCAAGGCCCTGACAATGAGCTTGGCCACCGCAGAGAGGCTGGGCTTGCCATGGTCACTCACTTTTACCACTAGTTCAGCCACAGGGCTGAGCTCCTCCCAGTAGGGGTGCAAGGTGCGTATCTCACCACTAGTGGGGTCCATCTCAAAGAGGTGCTCCTCATTGCCTTCCACAATCTCATAGGTAAGGCGCCCACTCTCCCCAAAGTCACTGTCCAGAGCACGAACGGTGCCCACAGGATAGCCCACCCCAGCGTTGCGTGGCACCTGCAGCTCAGCGGTGTCATTGATGAGGGCAGGTAGGACGATGAGGGGTGCGTTGTCATTGACATCGAGCACGGTGACACGTACTGTGGCGTTGCTCTCACGGTGGGGTGAACCTGAGTCCTTGGCCAGCACACGAAACTCAAAGTGCTTTGTCTGCTCATAATTAAAGCTCCTCAGAGCATATATAGCACCATTGGTTGGGTTGACGGAGACATAGGTGTAGATGGATACGTCACCCACGTGCCCAGGCAGAATGGAATAAGAGACTGTCCCATTTTGGCCCAGGTCAGGGTCTTGAGCCAAGACAGAGCCCAAATACTCTCCAGGGATATTGTTCTCGGGCACCTGCAATACATAAAGATTCTTGCTGAAGCGGGGTGGGTTGTCATTCTCATCAAGGATTCGGACAGAGAACGACTTGGTGGAGTTGAGTGGGGGGTTGCCCCCATCACGTGCCACAATGGTCACATTGTACTCATCCTGTGCCTCACGGTCCAGGGGCCGGTCGGTGACCACAGTATAGAAGTTGTCATAGTTCTCCTCCAATGTGAAAGGGACAGCTCCAGGCCCACCACCACCTCCTAGCACTCGGCATTGGAGTTGCCCATTCTTACCCGAGTCACGGTCAGTGACCCGCACAAGAGCAATGACGGTGCCTGGTGGGGCAGCCTCACTCAGTGCTCCCTGGCGAACGGAGACAAAGCCAATGGTGGGAGCATTGTCATTGCGGTCAATGAGGCGGACCGTGACCTTGCAGTGGGCAGGGATGGGGTTGGGCCCCAAGTCTCGAGCCTGGACATCAATCTCTATGAGACCACTCTCCTCATAGTCCAGGTTGCCCTTGACACGGATGAGGCCACTCTGTGGGTCGATGCTAAAGAGGTCACGGACACGATCAGGTGCATAGCCACTGAAGGAGTAGAGCACCTCACCGTTGGTGCCCTCATCAGCATCAGTAGCATTGAGGTCAATAACAGCTGTCCCTAGTGGTGCATTCTCTGGCAGTTCAACCACATAGGAGGCTGCCTCAAAGACAGGGCTGTTGTCATTGGAGTCAATGAGGCGTACGTTGATCTGCACTGTGCCCGAACGTGGTGGGTCGCCACCATCCAGTGCCGTCAGCACCAGAGTGTGGTGGCTCTGCTCCTCACGGTCTAATGGCTTCTGGATGACCAGCTCCGGAAACTTTGTGCCATCACCACGGGACTTCACGTCAAGAGAGAAGAGGCCGTAGTCATCACGGGTTAGAAGGTAGGTACGCAGCCCGTTGTCCCCAGAATCTGGGTCGTGGGCACTAGTGAGGGGGAAGCGGGTGCCTGGCGCGGCATTTTCTGAGATGTCCATGTCCACCTGGTCAGAAGGGAATGTCGGTGCATTGTCGTTCAGGTCCTGGATCTCCACCTTGATCATGCAGATCTCCTGGTCATTGGCGAACACCTCAAGGGACAGTTGGCACTTGGTGCTGCGCCGGCACAGTGCCTCACGGTCGATGCGTTGCTTGGTGTAGAGCAGCCCACTCTCCCCGTCCACATCTAGGAGGTGAGGGGCCGAGTTCTCCAGAACCCGGAAGGTGGACTTGGGTCCGCGTCCGGGGCCACCACGTTCAGCAGGCAGCAGCCCACCACCTGCTGCCCCTGCCGCCAACCGCGCATCGCGGCCAATGTTCCCGATGACCGTGCCTGCTCCCTGCTCCTCCGGCACTGAGTAATTCAGGTTCTTCAGTGTCAGGGCAGGAGCCCAGCAGAGGAAGAAGCAACAAATGGAAAGGTACATCCCCGAGCAGGGGTGGGGGGTGGCAGCAGCTGCAGCGGCGACCAGGGTCGTCCCTGTCTTCTCTGCTTCCTGCACTAGGTTTGCTCTTCCTTCTCCTCCTCCGTCGGCTCTTTTTTTTTTTTTTTTTTCTTCTCTCTCCCCACCCCTATGTTTTAAGTTCCTGAACCTGTTGCTCTAAAACATCTGCAGAGACACAGGATGAGAGGCAGCAAATGGACCATGTAGCTCAGAGGGAGGGAGGGAGCAGACGAAGGGGGGTGGTGGGGGAGGGGGGAGCAGCTCCGGCAGCGTCTCAGGATGCGCTCGCCGTGATTGCGGTCCCCTCACAGTTACTTCGGCAGTCCAACTTCGGCAGTGGGAGGATTGCAAAAAAATCAGAAATTTCACAAAAGATCTTCTCCTCCGGGCAGATGAAGCGTTCCCAATCCTTCAATGTTCGCAGATGTACAAAGGATAATAAAAATAATAATTAAAAAAAAAAAAATCAGTGGCGGTGGTTGTGATTCTAAAAAATGATCAAAAAAGATTTTTTTTTTTTTTTTTTAATACGTGTATTCATATATACATGGGAAAAGGGGGTGGTGGCCACAGGTCTGTAAGCAGGGGGGAGAAAAATCTTATTTGCTACTCATCACTTGCGATGCAATTGATGGAATGGAGGGATGGGAGAGAGACAGTAGGGAAAAAAAAGTCTCAGCTTGTTGGAGGAGCCCTCTTCGTGTGCAGTGAGAGGCAGTGAAATGTCTGATTGCACCGCGGGGCTGTTGGCTTTCAGGGAGTGTTTTGCTGCATTTAGAGATCTAATCTTGCATTGCTTGCGGCGAAGAGCTGCATCTCGCTGCCATCGGTATTTCCTCCTCTATTTTCAACACCCTCACTCTTTCTTTCCCGAATCAAAAGGCAAGGGGATGAGAATGGCAGAGCAAAGGATAAAACAAATAAATTTTTAAAAATAAAAACCCACAAAAAACTAGTGTCCGGATTTGCAGTTCCCTTTCAATCTCTCTAGTACCAGCCTCCCACTCGCCTACTAGGGTAGGGGAAAAAAAATAGTGAAAATCAAGAAACGCACCAGCTCATCATTACCATTAGCAGCAAGCATGTATCTTTTAAGAGCAATCGCGGGCTGCGCTAATCAGATGCACGCTCGGGTTTCTTTAAGACAGGCCAGCAGCCGCCGCCACCACATCCTTTCTCTGTGCGTCTATGCATGCGTGCAGATGCGTGTCTGAGAAGCTGCACTTTTCTCGCTGCAGTTTAATCCCAGTTTGCTTTTCTCTCCAGTCGAGAGGAAATCAACAGGCAACCCATGGCTGGACGCATAGATTAAACAAGAGCGCGAGAGAAAGGAAAGGACTGGGGGGGGGGGGGGGGGCGGTGGAGGGAGGGAGGGGAGGAGAGGGAAAAAAAGAAAAGCACACTCTCCCTCTCTCTCTCTCTCTCTCAAAGGAAAACAGTCTCTGTATTCACAGGGCTGCGCTGTCAAGTGCCTCTCTTTTCTTTCTATACAGCATCTCCTCCCAGTGATACTGCCGCCTAGTCCGCTTCATCCAGGGGAGGGGAGAGGAAGAGAAAAGCAATCCCGGTGGTGAATAAAGTGGCAGGTCTTTTAATCGCCTGATTCACCTATATTAAACCTATGCAGCTCCGTGGCGGGGTGTGATGCATTTTTGCAGCCCCTTCAGGCTCTTGTAGTCTCTCTGGACATCTCAGTAATAGTGAGAGAGCAGCAGCAACGCCAGATGCATTTGCCCTGTCTGATTTACCTTTCCCTCAGTAAATACTGAGGAAAGGCTGCTCAATTTTGTTTCAGGTTCTTTTAACAACCAGAAATAAATGAATGGCAGACCCCAAATGCAGGTGTTCCAGGCTGCTGGATAAGTCAGATCCAGCGGAACAAATCACATTCACTATCTCCTCATGTTCCTCCCTTCACAGACATTAGTTGCAGCTTCTCCCTAACGCTTCTCTGACTCACTCTATAGACAGAAATAATAATAATAATAAGATATATGTTTTGGAGGGAAGGGGAGGAAAGAAAAAAGAAAAGAATGAGAGAGGGGGTGTCGGATCCAGCTACACTTTTACTATACCTCTTTCTCCGGGAGACTGAGGATCAGGAAAACAAGGCTGTTATCCACGCACTGGCACAGAGGCGCGTCTGTCTCCTGCTTTGCTGAGTGTTTTTAAACCACCTTTCCTCAGTGTTATGTGTGCAATAATCAGAGCTCTTTCAGATTAAAGGAAAAAAAGAAAAAAGAAAAAAAAAAAAACAGAGAAGAAAACACCCCAAAGCAACATTGGTTCCCAACACACAGCTCTAGTTCCGAGTCTCAGTCCTGTACTGCTTTTTCTCCTTTATTTGAGTCCGGACCCAAAGTACAGAGTTAATGCTGCAACCTGTGGTGGAGAGGCTGGCGAAAGCCAAAGCAAAAACACAATTTCTTCTCTGCCTCATTGGTGGGTGGCCCCTCGCAAACAGACGGTCGCCAGCCTTAGCCAGACAGCACGCAAAAGGAACGCCGACTCCCGATAAACCAGATCCATGGTACCAGCCGCCCGCAGGGAAGTGGAGATGCAGCGAAAATTCAACAGTTGGAGCCGCTCTCTGCCTCTCACTCCCCCCCCCCTTTTTTTTTTTTCCTCTTTTTTTTTTTTTTTTTTCCTCCCTACTCCCCTCCGCCTCGCTTCCCTCACTGCAGTACTCGCGGGGCCGCCTCGCCGCGCTCTCCCAGCGCCGCTCGCCGACTGCCTCTATTCACCTCACGCCGCGGCTTAAACATTGATACGGATTCCCCGTCAGCCAATCAGAGGCGGCAGTGACGACCGGCCCCGACGCCTCCCAGCCAATGGAAAGCGGCGGGAGGGCGGGGGGCGGGGCAGCGGCTGGAGCTGGGTGTCATTGATTAGATTGCTTCGCTGGGAGTCGCGCAACGTGCGCGGTGCTCGGGATGTGGGGCCTCAAACCCGAGGAGCGCAGCTTCCCCAACCCTTACCAAACCCACCTCCCTTTACCCTCGCGCGCCTTTCCTTCCTTAATGCTTTTTTTTTTTTTTTCTTTACTATTATTTTATTTATTTTAAGACGTATTAACAAGTCTTCCGCGATGACGGGCGGAGAAAATAAGGAGGAGATGCGAAGGACGCACTCCTTCTTCAAAGCACTGCGAAGGAGCACCCGAACCCCTCCGCCCCCCTCGCCCCCCCGGGGACTACCCCCGGATTGCAGGGAGGAAGGGGTTGATGGGGGGGAGCCCGCCCCCCCCCCCCTACCCTCTCGAACAGCTCTGCAGGAGCCGCCCCGGGCGGGTGTCACCCACCCCGAAGGGAATGAGCGTGGGAGCAGCGCTGCGGAGCGCTGGGTGCGGTGCGGTGCGGTGCAGGGCGAGCGGCCGCAGCGCCCTCCCCACGCGGCGCGGCACAGCGCACTGCGCGCCCCCCGCACGGCACGGTCCGGCATGGCACGGAGGGAGGTTATCTGGCGCGGGGGGAGGACTGAGCCTGGCAAGGTGAGAGCTCGGATTGCCGAAGTGCCGGGAGGAAGCTGCCATTTGTGAGCTGTGAGTGACGAGCGTGTAAGTAGCATGAATCATTTAAGGTTAAAAAAATAACGAGGGGGAAAATCAACTCCGGAGCAATTAGAAGGCGCTCCCGGCAATTATTTTCCGAGCGGCTTTTATAAGGTTCGGTTTAAAGAAGCTGCTCTGTTGCCTTCCTCAATAGGATGGCCTCCAGCCCATTCGGTGCCCATAAACATCATCTGACTTGGAGAAAGTCTTGCTAATGCATCAATGCAATAAGTGCTCTTTCTGGACCCATCTCCCATCCTGGAGACGTGTCTGTAGCTTGGGCACAGACAGGATGCCCTGCAGAACAGCCATCATAAAACCAACGCTGTGTTAAAGTGCAGTGTATAAATAAACCATCCATACGTTAGCGGCAGCGTAAAATCACTGCTTTCAGATGTGCCAACTTTCAGTGTGAGAGCGACAGACAGACGAAATAAAGGAAATGTTTACAACATGTTTTGCTTTCCGGAGGAAGGCTTCAGATTGGCTGATGAAAATCGGCGTCCTCGGCCAAGTCACTTATTTGGAAAAGTCACTCATAAAAGCAGGAGGGCTTTGAAAATGTAGCTAACATCAGAGCCAGACCCTGGGCTGCCAGGAGACTTCGTATCACCGCAGCTTGAGCCCTGTGCTCTCCTTTCCTTATTCCTTACACCCAGCCCGCAGGTTGTCTTAGGATGTCCTGTTATCTTCCGTGCAAGTTCTGCTAACTGGAGGAAAAAAGAAAAAAAAGAAAAAGGAAAAAAAGAAAAAAAAAAGAAAAAAAAAAAAAAGGTCATTGTAATTATGTATTGGCTCCCTCTAGCGTGCTACGGACACTGCTGCATCTGGGGTATGTGTGTGTGGCCTGCGTGAGTACCTATGCGGGAGCTCAGAGGGGGCCGGTGGAGCACCAGCAGGGTAAAACAGTCATTTCACTATTACACTGGTATATACAGTGTAACAGGTGTAGGGCAGTGTATCATTTGGTTCATTTGGTTTACTGATGTTAAAGGAAAAAAAAAAAAAAGAAGAAAAGAAAAGAAAAGAAAAGAAAAGAAAAGAAAAGAAAAGAAAACTAAGTCTTTTCTTCGGGAGCACGGTCATGTCTCTATCACTTTTCTCACCAGCCCACAGACTGCCTTTCCTTTTACATGACTCAGCATTGCACAGTAAATACTCCATCTCCACAGTGAAGTCAATACATCTGAGGGCACTTTGCAGTTTGTAAAACAAGTACTCAGGACTATCAGTTAAAGGGAAAACTACATAATCTGTTATCCAAGTACCTGTGTTCTTTGCTTATAAATTCTGCCTTTTTTTTTTTTTTCATCAAATGTCTTGTGGCTTGTAACATCCCATTGATACCAACAACATGCATAGAATATTTAGAGGAAAAATAAAACGTGAATCACTAGCACTGGATCATCAAAACTACGACTGCCTGTCAGGTGATGATGATAAGCAAAGTTCTTATCTCTTCACCCTGCAATTTACTCTGGTTTTCAATACTAACTTCAGTAGACCTATTTTTTAATGCTCATTTTCAGGTCTGATTATTAGCAATTTCAAGTGATTCCTTGGAAACGATCTCAGCTTGGCATCTTTTAAGAACTGTGGCTCCTAATCCCAACAGTGGCTTAGGTACCTAAATAATAAAAAAAAAAAAGCTAGATAAAGAAATTGTTCCTGCATATGAATGCATGCCTTTGCTAGGCTGATGTTTGTTACATCAGACAGTTTATAACAACAAAATGGCATTTATTGATTTTAATCCACCTGTGCAAGTAATGAATATTTTATTTGTTCAATGATTTTACAGTATATCTAAAATGCTTTTTTTGTGTGTGTGTGTCAAATTTGTAGAGCACACTAGATATTTGATAGCTAAGACTTGCATCATGATTTTCTACACACTCATCAGGAAATTGCTGTATTTTTCACGTAGAAAAGATAGAAATAAGATGTGTGAAGATAATGCCAATGAGTGCCAATCATACCTATGTGCTGTGTGCATGTCACTGTGTACTGAATTTGTACTGAAAAAAAAAAAGGAAACAAAATAATAACTACATTTAAAGATGTTTATTAACAGATTTTTGAGAAAGCTGTAATGTGAGGGGTACAGACAAAATGCAAATCCTAAATACTATAGCAATAAACATGTACAAGAATTACACTATCAGGCCAGTCCAAAACAAACAAACAAAATACACCATTAAATGCTGTATGCCTGAGAAGCTCAACAAAGAAGCAGAGTTCAATATAACAATGATCTGTATGTGGAGGAATCAAATAATGCTTTGGAAATCTAATTTTGGACACTTGAAATGTCTGTTCATTGGAAGCTGTAGTCTGACTTCAGCCTAAGTAATGGGTAGTGATACAGCTTAACTCAAAACTAAATTAAAAAAAAAAAAAAAAAAAAAACACACTGATTAGTCATGAGCAAAATACAACTATATTCAGAATTTTGAGGGGAGTATTCATTGTAAAATCTATGCTCAATCAAAAGTTTTCAAATGAAAATATTTTATTTCAGTACAGACGATACTTAAGCACAGACAAAAAAAAGTTTCAGAACAAACATCCCTAAACAAATAAAAGAAAATAAGAAGACCAAGAGCAGATCAATATAGCTAAATGTCAAGGTTCAGTATTTAAGTTTTTTGAGCCTAAAATGTATCATTGGGAAAGCCCAAATCCAATCACCTTGAAAGCAATAGAAAGAAGGAAAATTAGAAAGGCCAAGAAAGGAATTCAAGGTACAAGAAGTACATCTATTGGAGAATAAAAATACCTTCTCAAACACAAATGTATGCTTTATCAAAAAGGGGAAGCCATGAGAAAAAACTTGTGGATCTACTAGTTTACGAACTATATAGAAGAGGAGGTACTGCAGAGAAATTAATTGTCTGTACTACAGTACTCATAATGAATGAAGACATTTCCTCAAGTCTGCTTTCTTTTTAGCAACAAAGATGAGATGTGAGTGTGTACAGAGCTGTCACCACAGAGATTCTCAAAGAGCAGAAAGTATCTAACTAAATGGTAGTCATCAAGAGTTCTTACAGAATCTAAAAATAAAGTAAATGAACTGTTAAAAATATTCTGTCATTAAGATCAGTTACTATGTGCAAGGATTAAAAGGTGTAAAATCTGTTTATTGTCAAGAAAGACTAAAAGGGTGATCAAGGAATTACTTCAGCAAGCTTTACTTTTAGTATGAGGGAAAATTAGTTGAAATGACAATAAAAAGTAGAAATTATATGGCATCTAGAGAAACGTAAGAGAGCTACTATCAAGAAACTGAATGAAATCAATAGAAACCTGTCATCTGATTTGATTCATCCCATAATGATGAAGTAGTATAACTTACATAGATTAAAAGGACATTTCTTCCATCTATTAGTATTGTTTCAAAGTACCAACGGAACAATAGATTAAATGACTTTTGTGGCTCTGCATGAAAGTAGTTTTATGTCAATTTAAACAGCAGGATTTAGAACGGAGAATAGTTACTGGGAAAAGCAACAAGAAGTGACAGTACAGTAGGTAACGGCAGGAGAAGGTAAGTGTTTGAGTAGATGGTGTTAGTGGACTAATAAAGAGCAGGAGCCAAGATGTGGAGGGAATTAAAAAAGGATACTGAAGTGGAGCACTGGGCTATTAAAAATACTTGAGGGAAAGAGAAAGTGCAAGTAGGAGATAAATGTGAGATTGTTGCAGAAGTGATTAAGACTCACTTCTTCCATCTAGCTGGGATGTAATTCATTTACAGTTCTACCTGTGTCATTGTGAGGAGGAAAAAAAAAGAGAAAAAAAAAAAAAAAAAAAAAAGATCTATTAGGCTTAGAGAAAGGATGACTTGTTATGCCAAAGATAAGTGGCTTAAGGTTGGATTCTCATGCCTCCTTTCAGGCATGTTGTCTAATGACTGTTTAGTACAGAATACAGAAACATCAATTTATTTATTTATTTTTATTGCAGTGAGAACAGGATGCAGAAAATTGTGTTTCAACCAGACTAAGTAGATGTTTTCTTAATAATTCAGAAGAATAAACAATCTCTTCAAGAACAATCGAACTAATGGAAACCTGTTTCCTACAAGTGTGTGTTTTAATTTTCCCACTGCCACTAGTATCAGCTTCCCCCTGTGTCTTCCATTACCTTGCAGATGTGAGAGGTTGAGAGTGCCTGGAAAGGTGCAGTGGGTGTTTTTCCTTTTCTCACATAGGGCGTCCTTTCCTCTCCCATTCATACCCATCGACTTCAATGAAATTTTAAACTATAATCATCTTTGAAATTTCTGTCCCTCTTGCAAATATCGTTGAAATTGGCCCGTATGTATGAAGTTACTGAGAATAATGATAGAGAAAGATAGACACTCAAGTAGTGGTCAAGTGGGCCGTTTGTTTACTTACATAACCTTCTTAAAAATAACAAACCAACTACAACTAGAATATTAAATATAAGTAAAAGTAGTAGAATATATTAACCATTCTCTTGTACCATAATCCTAGTTCCGGAGGTACAATATGACATGGTAAAAATGATCATACGATATGACTTGGCATGTTGCAATACATGCACAGATAATGCTAGTAAGTTAGGAATGCACTGTGTAAAAATAAACAGCAGAGTTTGCAGTATGTATTAGAAAATATGTGCATACTCTTCAATATTGCAAAGGTTTAACTATTTGTTAAGAAATTTTAAAATGCCATTAGAATTTAATTGATACTCAGTGTAGTAGATGGTGTTTAGTTTGTCTGCAGTTATTGCAGGCTAATATTTCCTATGTCCTTAAAACACTATGTGGCAGGACAGGGAGGATATTTGTCTTCTCGTTCTCCTTTCCTCTGGGCTAGGCTGCACTCTGGGAAGTGGACAGGTTGTGTCTTCTGAGAGCACACAACAGAAGAAATTTAAGGAAGTGCAGGATAAGAAGGAGAAGGAGTTATAAAGAAAAGATAAAAGCAAGCAGAAACTCCAGAAAGTGCTGAGAAACCCATGGAACAGAACAAGTATTGACATATCAGAGAGGCAGGAAAGAAAATGTTCTCCTGGACTGCAGGAGGGAACTGCAGAGCTGCTGTGTGGCGTTCATACATCCTGTCACAAAAATATGAGCTAGGAGATATTTATTTACACATTTTTATTCTACCTCACTTTGGGATATTTTATGAAACCTTATTTTGAAATCTGATCTCTGAGGTTTAAAACCCCTCTGGGAGTGCTGGTAGCACTCACTTTGAGGAAGTGGTGGAAGCAAAACCACCTCAAAGATCTGGGTAACTGGCATGCATTGTGCAGATGAAACAAATCACTTCTCACAGCCAAAGCAGGTAGCTTGCAGCTAAATGGAGTTTTCTAACCATGCTAACACACAATTTGAAGGTGGGGAAACACATGCCAGTAGTGCAGTAGTCGATTAGAATACAGTTTCTGTGTATGCCAACACTCAAAGACACTGAAATTTGCCTTGAACAGAAAGAGCAATCTCACAGAGAATAACCTCAGGATGAGCAGACATGATACTGAAACTTGTATTTGTGAATAAGATTAGGCATTAATACAGTGTGACTGTGGTACTCTGGGACTCCACTGAAACTTAGGTGTGAAGCACACACTCTACCCAGTAGACTTCAAAGTTATATTATGTGAACTTAATTGTGGAAATAGTCTTTTTCCCCTTTTTTTCATTTTAAAACATAAACAAAACCCTCATGTCCCTAAACAAACAAGATTACTTTCCAAATGGAGTGTGAGGGAGCTGCTGGGTATTTCTAATGTTTCTTACGCAGGTATGCCCCTAAAGCCACTGATAACATGGGTAATAGTTTGAAATTCACTGAAATCTCAGTATAGTGTCACTGCACCTCCTTTTAAGAAGGAGGAATATGTTTGGATATTACTGAAAGCAGACTGATACTGTTGCTGAGTCAAGAGGAATCTGGTTGGTACTGCAGAACCAGTAAGTTTCTTAACTGGAACATCACAGGCTTCCCACCTTTCACACCTTCAAGCTGCAGGAGATTAGGGTAACCTATTCAAAACAATTTCCCGTATTTTAAACCTTAGAGTGTTGCTTCTTATGCACTGGTTAAGTTTTTATTGTTCACTCTTTTTCAGTAGTGTTTGCTGGCAGTAGCCAAGGAGCTGTAGAGTTTTTTTCCTCTCAGAGCATTGCTAAGAGTTTGAAGGCTGTTGCATCAGTCAGACAGATCAACAGTTTGCTTGTGAAGGCAAGAACCAATGTCTTTATGGAAATTCAGAGATGGTGTTGCCACCTGCAAGATATGGCAGGAAGCAGAGAACTGGGAAAGACTGAAATAATTCTGATGTAAAATGCTACGTAGTCCTGAGCCATAGAAATTCACCTCTGCTTGTATTCTTACTTTCACTACCATATGAATGAAGATATGAAGAATGAAGATACCATAGTTATTGAAACTTCTGATTTCTTAGTACAGTACTTATTTTCCTGAAGAGAATAAGCATGAAGTACAAGCACAAAATAATCTCTCTCTATATATAAATTTGAAGGATATTAAGTTCCTACCAGAAAATAAATAAATAAATAAATAAAGAAAGAAAGAAAGAAAGAAAGAAAGGAAGCTTTTTGACTGTGAGTTGTTTCCATGTTTTTGTCGTTTTATTTTTTCTAAGTTAGCATTTTGCACCAACCAACAAAATTGCAAACATTCCCAAGGGATTATGAAATTTCTTACACAATGCACACTGAAGATTCTGCAAGCTAAATTTGCCTGTTATGCAATCCTTTTGTTTCCAAAGTATTCCCTTATTCAGTTATACAGTTAGCAGCTCTACTTTAAGCATAACTGATTGCAACTCTGTAAACAATTCTGTTGTTAAATCTCATGGAGAAACTGAATCCCATTTACTCTCTCCTTGCAGCAATTTCATAAGATTAGAGGGAAAAAATGAGGTAATGAAACTGTTTTTACTCTGTATCCCAAAAGTCCAGTCCAGGGACACATCTAGGAATAAATAATAATAATAATAATAATAATAATAATAATAATAATAATAATAATAAATCTACTGAGTTATATTTCTTGTGTTATATTTCCTTGGTAATCTTTTAAAACGGAGTAGCATCTTTAGACTTTATGTGTTCTTTACTAGTTTACACATCTATTTGAAATTAACTGTTCATTGTGTTCCTGCTAACTTTTTTCTTTTGAGTGCTCTCATGTCAGATCCAACACAAACAAGACTTGTAAATAGCAGACTATAGATAAGCTTTCAAAATGTTGTGTGGCATTTTGCCCACATATATGTCAAGTAAAAGGTTAGAATTTTCTTTTTAAAGAAAAACATACCAATTAGCAGCAATGCAAGGCTGTCTAGAGCATGAAGATTTCAAAGCATGACATGTCTGTAAATGCAGCACAATCCACTTATTTGTAGGAAGCTCTCTTTCATTTTCTGATGAAGAGAAGGAACCTACAATATAAGTACAAGTGCTCAAAGACATTACTTGATCAGATTCTTTGCCTGATGTGTCCAGCACAGCTAAAACTGGATAACAGGGTTGCAGATGATTGTTTTGTATTTTTTGCCTACCAAATTGCAGCCTCAATACTGGTTTCAGTGGCATAACTACCAAATAAGATTGTCAAACACTCTTATCCCCAGTGTGCAGGAAAATAAGGGAGAGTGGATGATTTGCTTCCTGGCATGGGCTAGTGGAACTGCAGGTCATGGTGAAAGCTGGTGAGCGTTGATAGCAGCCTGCTCAGGTCTCCATCATGATGGGGCATTGGCAGCCAGTGCCCAAGGCCGCATAAGGCTCTGGCTTCATTCCCTTGATGCATTGGCCAACTGAGACGAGCTGACCTGACAGTTGGCTGGTGACACAGAGCAGCGGGAGTTGTGCCCCCCCTAGAGCCAGGGGCAAGGAAGAGAGGAAATTATGTTTATAAAAGTCATAATTCCTTTCTCTGCTTGCTCCTGGGATGGTACTGCTGTGCATCCCTCTTTCTGCAGGCAATCTGTTGTCTTGCAGTCTTGTCATAAGTGATTAGTCAGAATCCAGTATTAAAAAAAAAAAAAAAAAAAAAAAAAATACCAGAACCAAATGTACTAACCAAGGTGCAAAATTAACCTTTAAAAAATCCTATAACATACTGCAAAACAAAAACAGATCCTAAAATTAAAACATACTGTATCCTTGAAACTACAAAAAAGATTAGTGAATTTATCTGCTTTAATATAAGACTTTAAAGAGGTTTTATGTTTTTTAAATAGCCAAGTGCTCCTGTCCTGGGTGGAAGGAGAGGAGAGGAGAGGAGAGGAGAGGAGAGGAGAGGAGAGGAGAGGAGAGGAGAGGAGAGGAGAGGAGAGGAGAGGAGAGGAGAGGAGAGGAGAGGAGAGGAGAGGAGAGGAGAGCGGAAGGGGAGGCAGGAGGGGGAGGGGGAGAAGGAAGGGAGGGGGAGGGAAGGGGAAGTGGAGGGGGAGGGGGAAGCAGAGGGATAGGGGAGGGAAGGGAAAGGGGAATGGGAGGGAGAAGGGGAGGGTGAAGAAGGGGACAGGAGGGGAGGGGAGGGGAAGGTAGGGGAGGAGAGGAGAAAGGGAGGGGAAGGCACGGGAGGGGAGGGGAGGAAAAAAAAACATGCAAAAAATCTTGTGATTCAAAGTTTATTAATAAACTCAATTTGTTTCCATATCATTTCAATTCCTTGAGGACTTTGATTTTTTCATCATGTGGGACAAATGATCACAAGATGATTGTGTACATTAAGACTTACATCCATACATAATGTAATAAGCCTTTAGTAGGAAAATGCAATAAGATATTACTTGCTAAAATTCTGCAAGAGAGCCGACTCAGGATTACACACATAATGATGGAGTGACAATTTACATCCATGGAAGAAGTGAATGCTATGTTAATATGACTATATCCTTTAAAGAATAAAGACAATGATCAGGAAAGCCACTTTCTCTTATGGAAGAAAATAGCAAAGCAATTTTAAATGCACTTCTTCAGCAGTTTTCTATAAGATTATGTCTTGTAATAAGAGCTCAATAACTTCTGAATTCAGACACTTTAGTGACCTAATAGCTTAAGTCTCTGACACCACATATTAGAAGAGATTTTATCTTTCTTTTGGCCGTATGTAGTCTTCTCTTCTCTGTCATGCAGGTTTTTGATGGACGTTCACCAATGCAACATAGTAGTAATATTAGCGTACCATGAAATACAAATTAATCTTTTCTATATTTATTCTCGGGGGGGGGGGGGGGGGGGGATCAAGTACAGACCTCATAAGGGACTCAGGCTTTTTGATACCCTGAATCATTAAACACCTTCTGATAAGGGTGAGATATGGACTCATCGACCAGGAGCCACATTAGGGAGGAGATGTACTTCAGCACCATGTCAGCCAGAGCTTCTGTGATGTTGTATGGACTCATCACTGCAAACACAAGGATATAGCTGATGGCAGGTCATCCTTCACCATAACAAAATGGCACATCCTATTACCTGAGTGGTTTTTGTGTGTCTTTAATTTGGTATGTAAATTAAGTGGTTAATTGAGAATTAAATTTCACTTCAATAAAATACTAAGCAACAATCCTCCTAAAAGCAATTAATTTAAGTTTAATAGGAGTTACTGCATGTTAAAAAGGACCTGGTTATTAAGAGATAAGGAAATTATTTTTAAAAAAGATAAAAATCAATTATGCAGTCTCTAGATCTGAATAAATATATTTAAAATAACTATTCTGTTATTCTGACTCATTAGATACAAATTCAACATCTGTAGCATAAACCAAATGTTAATATAAAATATTACTCATCTTACTACAGTACCCTCCCCTTTACACTACAGTGGACACAGCTAGTGGAATAGTCAAATGCCAGAAGTTAGCCATTTAAATACTTAATGATTGTGCACATTAAATTAAAACTGTCTGCAACATATATTTTGTAGTATTTTATTTGCAATTCAGATGTTATCTCTAGATGTATGTGAAGCTGTTAAACCTGCTAACAATTAAAGAAATTATAATAAAACAGAAAATTGTAGCAATTTGTTTATGTTAATTTATTGTCACTATAAATTTGCCAGGGCAGCAGGCATGAATACACTTTCCTCTATAAAACCAGAAACAATTTCTGTACCTCACACATAAAACAAAGCAGGAGAAAAAACAACTAGTATTTATAGTTGCATGGTTTCTTTTTCCTTCCTTCCTTCCTTCCTTCCTTCCTTCCTTCCTTCCTTCCTTCCTTCCTTCCTTCCTTCCTTCCTTCCTTCCTTCCTTCCTTCCTTCCTTCCTTCCTTCCTTCCTTCCTTCCTTCCTTCCTTCCTTCCTTCCTTCCTTTTCTTCTTTCCTTCCTTCCTTCCTTCCTTCCTTCCTTTCCTTCTCTCTCTCTTTCTCTCTTTATCTCTCTTCCTTTTCTTCCTTTCTTACTTTATCTTTCTCCCAGTGGGTGAAGATAATTCTTAATTTTATCTTGTGACTATTCATAAGTGTTTCATGTAGAAAAAAACTCTTTTACTTCCAGACTTCAGGGGAAAGAAATCACAAACAGGGGCCATTATTTATTGTCTTGTAGTAAACCGTAACTCTCTGAAACAGCAATTGGCTATAGTACTCTGGGAATTGGACCCAAACTTCTGAAAATCCACTTATTCTACAGTAAAGGCATAAAAGAAACATTCTAAAAATATATGTATTAGACTTACAGGATGATTTTGAAAGACCTCAGAGACCAAATGTTTTACTACACTGTCTAACTCAAAGAGTTTAATGTAAGAAACAACACAGATTTACAGCCAGTACTCCTAAGCAATACCTGCACAAAGTGTATAGCTTCTACTATGTAGGTCACTCCAAAATTAATGCCTCTTATTTATTTCCATGGAAACTATACTAGATATAAAGAACACAATAACACTATTTGATAGAGCAAATTGTCAACTACAAAGCACAATTTTTCAGCATAGTTGCTACCATTAGCTATGTAATTCTGCCAGAAATCAACAAGAGCCTGAATGTTATGTTTGTAAAAATCTACACCAGCAGAGGTGACCCATTCTTGCTGTTGACACTGCTCAAATGCACCACCCACTGTGCTCACATCCCCCGTTTGGTCTGTAAATGTTCAGCAAGCATTGATGAAAGTCACTGGATGTAATTTTTCCACATGAAGGAATTCGGTGACATACCTTTGCTCATATGCACTTTAATGTCAGGCACCATTTTGTCAGAGTGCCCTCTGCTGCCATCAGTCACATGGCAAAAAAATATAATGGAATATTGGCAGGAAGGTTCAACCTCTACCCCCATACCACCAACATCTGCCTCTAATATCATGTGCCAACATAATAAAACAGGAAACATGACTTTCAGAGCAGCCATTGTAAAAACAAAGTTCATTAATTCTTAATCTCCTTATTCATGTTTATCCATGTTTGATGGAAGTATTCTTTTTAAGTATTCTCATTTAGATCAGAAACTTTGGATGCTCTCTGATATGCAAGTTCTCTTTCTAGTAACGGGACCAAAAAGTAAAACAACAATACTTATTGTTCACACTTGGTCACGTAACAGAAAAATGGATGATCATAAACATTAAGTCAAATACTAATACACCAGGGGACTTGCTGTTTTGTATGACTGTGTCATGGTTTTGTGATTTTTGGTTTTCAGTATTCCGCATCATAACATCATGTAGGGCACTGGGAGTTAACGCTCAAGTTCTGGATACCTGCCCGGAAGAGAAGAAGAACTACGTTCCCCAGGGGACTTTGCGGTCACAGAGAGTCTCAAGATATAACACCTGGCAAGGTCACCTGATGCGCTCTTCTTTGCCTGCTCTTCGTCGGCTCTTCTCCGTCTCCCTGCTGCTCAACTGGACTGCGCATATCACCTCAGTGTTGTGGTGAGGCCTATCCACCTTTTGGACATTCTCTCTCTCATTATATTTGACTTATTAGCTTCAATTTTAATTATTCTGTATTATAGTGTGTTATCTTGCATTCCAATACTATATTTAGTAAATTAGTTTGTTTCTCCTCAGATTGTTTCTGCTGTTTTTAATTATTTTGGGGTCCCCTGTTCCCTTTTTCCGGAGGCGCGGATCTGTGGATCCCTCTGCCTCGCTAGTCACAGAACCGGGTCGAACCAGCCCGTAAACCATTGACATAAGTTTAAAATGACTTAAATCACCTCATAGTCATCTATAGAATAACTAAGGCCTAACACTTATGTCACTGAATAGAAGAACAAATTCTCATTGGATTTAACAAGTCTTTTCTGGTATTAAACAGATCTATTCACTTCAGAAGATAAAAATGATACAAACGTTCTTGTTCACATTTGTGGGGTAAATAGCAAGTGCCAAACCTACCAATAATGCAGCTATTATTTGTAATATATCAAGACAATTATTTGATATACCAATGTTCAGTATAAACAGGTTTTGCCAGCTTAATGCCTTGATATTGGAATTTACACTGGTGAAACTAGAATATGAAGTGAAAATGTGCAACAAAGCAGACACCCATGAGATAAAAGCAGAGATGACTATAGGCAGATTTCTAAACATTAAGACATAAATATCTTAAAAAAAAAAAGAAAAAAAAAGGAGTTGAGTAAATAACTTTGAGTAATTTACATTGAATGTATTCAGTTTGTTAGAGAGGAAAGTACTTTTTAATTGTAGATGTCAATGTTTCCAGCATTGTTACTGTATTTCAAAGAAATAATAAATTTATATCAACATTTTTAGAACAGATAGATGATGAGTTGGTATAAGTTATAATATATGTCTCCAGATGTGTGGAGTGATTGTCACAAATAATGTGAATGCATGCTTGAATTTAGGCAGCCAGTGATCAACATAATGTGTAAAGCTCTCAAAGAGATTAATTTCTGTATCACTTGTTGATGACACATTTTTATCTCTTGCTGTTTCAATTTCCTTGATAAATTGGGGAGGGGGTTGTTGTTTTCCCACAGTAGCATCAGATATAGAAATTTTTAGGGGATTTTTTTTTCTCACTTAACTCATCTACATGTTACAGTTTAAGAAACATACTGCTAATTAATCAAGTTAATTATATATTGAGAGGCAAACTTTGTGTGACAATTTATATATATATATATATATATTTTTTTTTTTCTGCTAGTACTTTTCACATTTTGGCTAAAAGAGATGAATCATATGCAGCACATGTCGTTAAGAAAAAGGAGATACTGATTTGCTGTTGCAAGCTTTAGCTTCTGTTTCCTACTGCTTCTGTCAATAAAACTGAAAGCAGTTGCCCTTATCTATTTCTGATATTATAATATCATCAGTGGTAAATACTCATGGACATTAATTTACCTGACAGTGGATATAGAATCTAGTTGCTTAATAGCTGAATTATGAAAAAAAGATTTGTATATTAAAGAATCTAAATGCCCCTTGCTTGACGGATATCCCATGAATAAAGGACTCTGTTATGTCTACGGGATTTTTTATTTCCTTTTATTATTACTATTATTATTGTGATACTGTGATTCTGTGATTCTATTTTTGAGAGAAGAAAGATCAAAATGATGCCAGAAACTTGTTCCCAACATTTGTAATTGATATAAACCTTGTCTGTTTCAATAATCTCACTTTTTCTTCATCTTACAGGCTCAGGTATACCTGCCTTCCTTTGCAATATGACCTGTTTGATTGAAAGAATGATTTATTTCAAAATAAAATGATGGAACAAGACATTTATGAGAAAGACATAGAACTCATAGTTGACTGTCAGGGCCTTGTCTTAATGAGAAATGAAAGTATATTTTAGTACATATTACTTTGTATGATTATTCATAGTGTAGTGCAAGAAAAAGTAAGTTCCATAAAGGTGATTTCTTCAGTGTTACATCAGCTAGAAATGTTTGGTATTTTCAGAGCACTCTGGCCCCAGTGCTCTCCTAACCAAATGCGCACAGTATACAAAACAAATTGAGCAAAGGGGAAAGGAATTGCAACAAAGCAAAATGATTACCATGCTTCTAGGATCTTTGGAAGGTTTGTTTCTATGTTGCATATCTAGCTCACAATGCTATTTAAATAAAAAGACTATGCAGTCTGATGTGTGAACAGAGCAGGGTGTTTAGTGATGAATCCTTAGAAGGAACCTGAAAGAGGGAAGTGAGATTGTTTGGCAAGGTAGAGCAGAGAGGATATTTTAGGCACTGAAAAAAAATTTGGTGAATAGAAATAGAAAGTCACGCATGAGCTAAGTGTGCTCACAGTATGTGAGCCAGGAAAGAGTAAGGAATTGGTCCATTTGTAGACTTGTGAAGCCTTGAAATTGAAGAGGAGAAATTTGACCTTGTAGTGTAATGAGACAGAAAACCACCTGAGAGACTGAGACATGAGGTAACATGATCAGAGCGGTGAACAAGAAAGATAACCTTGTCCACAGTGTTCCGAGTTGACTCTAAGAGGGAGATTAGAGGCAAGAAGGTTAAAATTGCTAAGAGGTCACGGCAGGAGAGTAATAATGAAGGCATGAAGCAGGGAAGAAAAAAAAAGATGAATAACTGAAGATACTGTAGATGGGAAAAGATGTCCGTGGAGTCCAAAATTGGACTTTAAAAGTCACTGATTTTGTGAAAAAATATACAATTAAGGTTACTGCTGTTTTTATTTACTATTTTCTTGGCATTCTGCAGCCAAATTGCTGTAGTAAAAGTCACAAACCTTTCTTGATCATCCATGTCTTTATCTGTCTCTATTAACATATATTGATATATAATTATTTATATATTTTGACAGTGGAGCAGCAATAAGAGAAACAGGTGACACAGGTTTATTTTGCTGTCTCTACCACTGATTGGCCCTGTGATCTTGTTTGCTATTTTACAGTTTTTTCTGTCTGTACAAAGAAAGAGAAAGCATTTATTTTCTCTCTTTTTATGTATGCGGATGAAAAAGGTTCATACTATTCAAGTAGGCTTTGAATTGTCGGTAGAGCTCAGTTAGAAGATGCACCCAAGCCAGCCCACACAAACACCTTCACAACAACAAATATGTTGATCCCTTTATTCTGAGGGCATACTATTTCCAGATACTGACATGAGTCTGTACGCATTTGGGATTGCTAGGAAGTTGGAAATAACTGTGCCCAAGTAGGTAGTTTTGTTTGGAAGTGTAAGACTTCAATTGTGTCTGAAATATAACAACAACAAAAAATATTTGCCAACGTATTTCACCTTCCAATTGGCTTGTGGGTTTATGTGTGGCTTTGAAACAAGATATAAAAAGGCAGTGGTGGTAAAGTGCATTGTTCAACACAAGAAGGGGCTTTTAAAAACATTGGTAAAGTAAGACATAAAGATGACAAAATACTTCTGGGAATTTTAGCTGGGGATACCAATATATTTGAAACGTTACAAAAATAAAAACTAAATCAAAGCAAATAAAAAAACCTGCCAACATTAAATGATTATGACTGACAAGAACTGAAAAAAAAAAAAATCTAGAATTGGTTAACCAACAAGTCTTTTTCGCTTTGACTAAGTCTTCTTATTTCTGCTGGTACTGAAGATCTCCAGAGGATAAAGAAAGATAAGCTCCATAGTGCTAGAGAAGGTTACAGTTGCCAGTTATTCTCCAGCTGACATACTGAAGTAGCCAGAACTCTTATGGAAGCCATGGCTGTGGCTTATTCCACCTGTATTTCTTCCTGCAAGCTATGGGTATAGAAACAATGGCTTGTATGCAGTCAATATTTGGGGGGGGGGGGGGGGGGGAGTTAACTTTGAGATGCATTTTACACATTGAATGCACATTAAAAGAACAATAAATCATGTGTTTTTTGTATAATATAGGAAAGCATATCTTTGAAGTCATTGCAATAAATTTCTTAACACAAAATTCTTAGAAGGATAAGTTTACAAAGAGAGCATCCGAGTGTAGTGCAGGAAGAGATAATTCAGAAAAAAGAAAAAATAATATAAATATAAAAATACATTTTAATATATGCTTTTTAGCTTTCTAAATTAAATTGTCGCCATTTGCTCCTGAGACAATTAGCAGGCGTCAGTTAGAAGACACAATAGATTTTGTACCCAATTACTTTCACTTTTCAGACAACAGTTTGCAATCACAAGAATATGTGTGGAGGTTTAATCAAAGATTAGAACTTTTTAATTAAATGGGGCCGTATGTGACTAGTCATTTGACATTAATTACTGTTTTAGTTGGATTCTTTTTGATTTGTAAAAAGGCCCTGAGCACTGCAAAAATTATGTCACATCATAAAAACTGCTGATTATTAAAAGTTTTCTTCATCAGCCCACCGCTCTTCTGAACAAGAAATATAATTTCAGAAGTGAAATTGTTGCCTTAGAGAAGGAGATTGGAGAGTTTTAAAAGCAAAATAGCAGATGGTATTTCAACTGGCTCCTCTTAGAAGGGACAGTCTGAAAGTACTTAATTGTAATGATTGATAAGGTCTTCTGACAATGCTCAGCAAAACTTCCAAGGGGCTAAACAGCTGGTGTGAGGTTCATTTGGAGTTTTAACTAGTTGACTACCCTTTGGGGTGTCTTAAAGCTAACTAGCATCACTGACATTAATAGAGGACATCAATCAAAATGAAATGCTGTAGCAGAAACTGATCCAAGACTTCAAGTAATATTTTAATTTGTTGGCCAACGGAGAGGAGGATAAATGTTAACAGTGTCCTTGCTCTAAATTCAAGTCCAATGGTGCCACCAGTGTTTGCAAGTTGTTCTTTTGTGAGTTTTTCACAGACTCCACTTATTCACTTACTCAGTGTAATGTGGGAACAGTGACAATGAAAATCCTTATCTGAATAGCCTACAGAAAGGAACAAAAAAAAAAAAAAAAAAAAAAGAGAGAGGGAGAGAGAGAGAAAGATATAAAGGGAGCAGGAGAGCAGGGACAGTTCTTAGCTCATATAAAGATTAGGGGTGAACTTCATGCAAACACACACATTCAGAGTCATTGTGCCTTTTGTGGTGAACTTTTAAAGAGATTGGAGCTGGGGGAATACGTCTGTCTGAAAGTGAATTAAGAAACCAAAATCAACTCATAACCTGCAGTGCTACAGTGCAGTCTCTTCACATGGGCCTTGGATAGAAGTGTCTGCAGCTCTTTCTTAGCCTACCAAATTGGTGCTCTGTGCCAAGCTGCCGAATCTGTCTACAGCAGAGCTTGTTCTTGGGTACTGCAGAATACCTGACAGTCAAGGCAGGTGATAGTTATCTCACAAAGTTTGCAAATGTTTGATTTAGAGATAGCCAGATTGCTAGCAATGCTAAGTACAAATCTGGACCCTGTATCCTCATATTTGACTACAAAGTGATCATATAAATAATTCTAATTTTGACAAAGCAATTAAAAATTAAGTTTTGAGCCCCAAATTAACAAAGTGCACAGTCTTTTGTAGACATAAGAATTCTGCTACAGTCTTCCTTTGTGACTGTGAAAAAAATGTCATTTAATTCATCTGTAGTACAATTTCCTAACTGTAGAGCAATGGTAATACCTTTCTACTTCACTCAGTAGATAGTAAGACCTTGAAAATAAAAGATACTGGCTGTTGGCATTAGTGCAGTGCCTAGGACAAACAGATGCTTCTAAATACTGCAGTTATTTATATAAGTTATATAAGTTGTATTTATTCCTATTTTTCCAGTTTAGTCTGCATCCTGCTAGAGTCTGAAAATCACTATGGAAACTGTGGTAGTAAACATGGTATTTAGAAACCAGTTTTCATACCATGTCTAAGTTAAGTGTTTTCCTAAAAAGATCTAAGTCACATTGTATTTCCTAATGGATTGCAACCTCTCCTGAAATGGACAGAAGTATTCACTTCATTCAGATAAAAATTTTCCATTTTAAGTGGAAAACTATCAACTGTATATGAAGGCAAGCATTATAGGAAACTTTAATTCCAGAATGAATGTAAAAAGATATGCTTTATTATTGAAGTGAGATTATTTTTCAAGGGGAAAAAAAAAAAAAAAAAAGCACTGAAGAGAAACACAAAATTAGCATAGTATTTTGTATTCGTTGCATTAGTTATTTCCCAAAGAAAGCCTATCAGTTAAAATGATGAATTCTAACCTTTACCGATTCTTCCAGAGAATATTCAATTTATATTCTTCAGGCACTTTACTACTTGTTCAAAATACTGATGCAAAATTATCGTTTTTGTTATATTTATAAAGATCTAGTTACAAGTTTTCAAGGACATTTTCTATATTTCTTTCAAATCTAAGTCCTTTAATATAAGTTAAGATAAAAAATGGAACAAAAAGGTAACATATGGTACAGTTATTTAATGCATTAATATTTAAATACAGTGTTATGTTGAATGCAAGTCTGGTGGTCAATAGAAAATACAAAGGTCACATTATCACAGAGTACAGAAAGCTTTAAGAGATGAATACCAATGGACAAACAATTCTGCCAAGAATCTTTTTTTCTTTTTATTAGTCCTATGAGATCCAATAATGCTCATTTAAAATCAATAGTTTCAAATTCCCTTTATGAAAACAATCTGGCAAAAGTTCTTCACGTTGATAAATTTAAACAAACAAATAAATTAAAAAAAATAATAATATAGGTTCAAATTTTGAATTTACTTAATTTGTGTCTTGAACAATTTCTGTAGTGAACATGTCAATGTTTCTTCGAGCACTCCAGGCTGTTGGTGGGCGCTATTCTTTAGAGAACAGCAGTTGCCATGTAAATGAATATTGCAGTGACTATTGCTGTGTAGTGTTGCAGAGTTAGACGCTATTCTTGCTCTGCAATGTAAGGGAGTTTTGGACCTGGGATACAAAACTACCAGCATACAACATGGAGTTGATGAACACTCTTATGCTGTGAAAAATGGTACAATCTAGAATGTCTATTTGCTTGCTGTAAGATCTTTTTTTTTTTTTTTTTTTTTTTTTTTTAGAGTAAATACTTCAGAGAATCTTATTTATTTATTTGTTCATTCAATCTTTCATTGTAATTAATTGCTTACAGTTATGTCTATATTCATTGAAAATGACTGGGTCATCTGCACTCCCTCCACAGTGGAGCTGGGGAAGATGGGACCTTTTCAGAAGACCATTTGATTTGTGCAGGTACAGAGATTGGATGATCTGGGGATTTCCAAGGTTGGGAAAAGATAAATATGGAGTAAATAGTACAACAATGATCCCACAGTTTTTGAGCAATCTGAAAGCCTTGTTAAAGGCTTTGGGGATTACAGAAACAATGTCCCTACTGAGTGCAGAGGACTGTGCCATTTACTGACAGGTTGACTGAAATAAAAAGTAGAAGGGACCTATCTTTAAAATCATGTTTATAAATTATTTATTTTTCCCTCCTAGACACTTTTATTTTTATTTATATATTTTTAAAATAATAATAATAATAAAGGTATCTTTTTTGAAAGACTGGTAAAGTCTGGCTTTTTTTTTCGTATTTTCATTCTCCTTTAGGGAGCTTGCTCTAGGGAAAAGGTCTAGACTGGTCTACCTCAAAGCTCTGGCTGAACTGGGGTCCTGTCGCTGCTCTTGTGGATATTTCAGTAGAACTGAAATACTATGAACGTGTTTCAGGCTTTGCTGTTGAGTACACTGAATAATGTCTATTTTATGAAATTTGAATCTAATTATCTAGACACCTACCAATTTAATGCTGTCAGAAGTTCGATGTTAATTTCCATGGCCTGTGGCAATAGCTTAGTTATAGTAGGAACATTACCAGTGGAAATGTTAGTCACCTCCTAAGTGATATCAGAGATTTGCAAATGTCACTGATATAAAACCCTTGGATGTAGATACCTAAAGTAGTTGTAGCCTAAGGACCAGCTCCACATGAATGCATATGTGTCAGCATAGGTTATTTGTTGATCCCAAGAACTGACTTCATTGTGCTGTATTAGGAGCCTAATAGAATGTACAAATACCGGAACAGAGTGATTCCTATGTCAGTCAGCTACAGATGACCAAAAAAAAAAAAAAAAAGGTGTTTAAAAATCCTTTCCCTTCAAATTCAGCAATGCAATTAGCTGAATGAGGCTGGAGTCCAGTT
The DNA here is from genome assembly GCA_037305975.1 of Chrysolophus pictus. NCBI lineage: Eukaryota > Metazoa > Chordata > Aves > Galliformes > Phasianidae > Chrysolophus > Chrysolophus pictus. The sequence continues at coordinate 33,381,096 of CM074576.1, read as the reverse complement.
AGGAGTCACACTTTTCACACAACAGCCTGGTTAGTGGTTAGGACAATCGCCACAGAAGCTATAGTTTGGGAATTACATCTATGGCTCCAATTTCATAAGATGCTATGCTGAGTAGGAAAGAACCATATTTGTATTCTTGTCTATATTCTTGCCATCACCACAGTTGCTTTTTCTTTTTTCTTTTTTTTTTCTTTTTTCTTTTTTTTATTATCTAATTGCTGTTTAATATAAACTAGGTAAAGAAGATGGTGTCCAGTTCTGTGTTGCTAATTGAGTACTTCAAGCACTGTGCTGTATTGTTCTGCAGCTGTTGTCTGTGAATGCAGAGCTCCTGCTTGACACCCACCTTTTGAATTCACTCCAAGTTCTTCTGAAGCAAAAGTTTGATTTAAACGTATGATCAGTTTCTTTTCATCAAATGGGTCTATATTAAGTTTGAGAATCTAATGTAGAATGAACAACAGTTGATTTGAGGATCAATTACTTAAATACAAGAAAAGGGTTAAGATTTTTCTATATTTCACTACTGTTCAGAGGAATTAAAATCTGTGACAATGACAAAAACGCACATATCCGTTTCAAATCTGACATAGAAAAAATCTTCTATCTATAAGGAGATAGCCAGCAGCTTATTCATTCACATTAAGAATGAACAAACAAAATAAAAATTTCCCTGCAGAAATAAAGTTCCGATTTGACAAAGGGAATGAAACTGTAAGACAGTAACATTAAATGTAGTGATTTTCTACTGCATTTACCTCAGGCAATCAGAAAATTATATTTAAACAAGATAGTAATTATATGAAAGGTGTCAAAAAAACATGCAAAATGTAAATTTATGTAAGACTCTGAAAAAAGAGATACATTAGTTCTCCTAACTTATATAAGTTAGCTAACACAAATCCAAAGATAAATTCTTTTCATGAAGACAAAGGATTTATGTGTGTAACAGGTATATCTTCGGTCAAAATTGAGAGTTCTTGGATACAGATTTACTTCTATGTCTTGTTACCTGTAAAAGACATTACAGAGTAAGTGGTTTTATTTCTAGGGAGATTTTTTACCCTATAATTTTCCCAGTCTTTGCAATTAGCACAGGGATGGCTGGGGAACACCTTTTAATCCCTTACACAGTCTACATGGAAGATGGGTGAAGAAAGCTGATCCTGAGGGGTTTAGGCATATACTAGGTGCTTTCAGAAGGAGCTTAGACCTAAATGCCTTCACAATGGAATTAAAGGCACCTGGAAAACTCTGTAAAATAGATTTAGCTCAACATGAGCTTCAAAAGCTATTGGGATTAGCCAATATTGGAGCAATGCTTTGAGACTTTAAATTTGGGATTAAGGTAAATTACAGGGGTATATTAGGTTGCAGCAAATAGTATTAATTCTTTTGCCTCTCTGGGTACATCAAAATTAGCACTGAACTTTGTATTAAGAGCATGCATTTGAAATAAATCTTTCAACCATCTCCCAAAAACTGTGTTATGGTTCACACTGTGGAGTACTCTAGGAAAATGTAACTGGGATTTCTTGCAGATGGCATTACATTGAGAAACATGCCACAGAAGCACGCTCCCCTGCTTTTCAGCTACTAATGGGCATTCAGACCACAGAGAAGACAGCAGCTTGTCTAAAACTCTCCATTTTAAATATCACCTGAGACAGAAAGTATTTGGAGGGATTGTGGAGAAAAAGATGATAACACTGGAAAGTTTTAGAAGAGGTAGATGAGATTGTGAAAATTTTTGAATTTTTGCCTTTTGATGAAGTACAGTAGAACATGGCAATACTAGTGGCACTCCTCCATCAGATCTAGGAGAACCAGGAGGATAAGTACATGATAAGTAGATTGCTGAAAACAAAGAACACAGACCTCGTGCTGGAGTCACACAAGAGAACCAATGGAAGAAACTATCAGCTTCCTCCTTTGCTTCGAGCTTCTAGCCCAAATCATTTTAAACTGTAATAATAAACAAAGAAACAGGTGTATGTGGGTTACATGTAGCAGACAGCTACCAATAATGAACATAAATAATGGTTAGGTCCTATATAATTGATTGTATCTTCTGTATCTGGGCTTTAGACCAGGAAAAAAAAAAAAAAACCTTGCATGTAATTATGAGTAAACAAAAGACACAGAGTCAAAAATACTTTATGTGAGAATTAAGTATCAAATTAGAGTTCCAGCTTTCCATTTGTAAACAAGACTCGGAGTCAAAAAGAACTAGTGTGGGAATTCATACGCTAAGAATGACATCTGCCACCTACCAAGCCTTGTCAGCCTTACTACGCTGAGAATACAGCATAATTCCAAGTTCTGTAATAACACTTTTTTCCAACAGGTCTCCAATCTGTCTAACATCTAGCCAGTATCAAGAGGTTAGAAGCTGCATGAGATGAGTCATTTGCTGCTGAGATCTTGGAAGCAAGACTAGTCATTAACACATACTGTTGACAGTCTAAACTGTTCCCATATCACAACCCAGAGTTACAGGAGACAGGAACTCTCACCTTTCCTTGCAGAAACTTCACAGCTCTCTGCATTCTCACTGTTGCATTGCTTACGCAATGGAATAAATTGTACTTGTTTGGCAGAACAAAGCCTTTAGGCCAGCAAAAAGTTTCAGTGTCTCAGATAAACCACTGAAGTCATCTTGCCAGGAACATTTTCTTTTTTAGAGATGGGGGTTTTCCCTCTTGTGAATAGGTCTTCCTGTTCCCTGAGTATGGCCAACAAGGTTCACAAAGGGAATATGTTGCAAAGAGCTCTGTGGGGACAAGCAATGAAATTCAGTATTCCTACCCCAACATCTGTTAACCCTGATAGAAGTTAGGCAGATGCATGACCAAAATGATTTTTAGATTGAATACTATGTTTCAGGCCATTGCTGTGAAACTCAGAAATAATTTTCACTAGTAATATTGCAAACACATGATGTACTGCTCCTATTCCTTTTCTAAAATCAATTGCTTTTTTACATCTCTTTGTGTCTCTTTTCCTTTGATCTCTTTTCTTTATGTTTGTTGTTGTTGGTGGTGGTGGGTTTTTTTTTCCCAGAATTAAAACTTCATGAGATAGTCCGAAGGAGGTCAGATTAAACGAGAATTAGAAATATTGCAGAGAGATATTTTCAATCCAAACAGATAAACCTTTTCTGTTTTTTATAATACATTCTTTCCCAACCATTAATATAAAAATGCTATTGGAAGTTACTAATTACTCTATTCTGATAACCACATTTGACCTTAATTAAAAACTGTAATCCATTGCAAAATGTACATGCACATAATGAAAAGGCAATTCAAGTAAGTTGTTAGATAACTAGGTTTTATTACTTAAGCTAAACTTAATAGATACATTTTCCAAAAAAAAAAAAAAAGAGCTCAAAAAGCTCAAAAAGCATGATATTTTTCTATGTTGCAGTTGTTCTCTGCCATCCAGCAGTGAAAACAATAATTGTTATCAGTTCTTCATGTTCTTAGGGTTGGCAGTGATATTAGTTTGCATGAAGAATACAGCCATGCAAAAGCACAGTAGCACTATAGAGGAAGAGAGGCTGCCAAAGTCTCTGATGAGACTTGCCAAAAAAACAGTCACAGTAGAGTATCTCTGCTAGCTCTCTAACAGTCTGCCGATAGGTCCTGCTCTCAAGGATAATCACCTGCTGCTGAATAGAACTATTCACTCAGGCCAAGAGAATGACTTAAATACAGTCTCAAAACTTTATAAACTGCAAAGGTGACAATACTCTCACTTTATCAGGAGTCTCCTGACACTTAACGTGGGCCCAGTGCCACATTAGCACTACCATCCAGCATTGGAATTGAAGTTGATTTTTTAGATCGTCAGCTGGAATGGGGGATAGGCTGATGTGAATGTTTGCATCTGTCTATAAAGTCATGTTCTCGGTCTTTTAATGTGTATTTTATTCCCAGAAATCTGGAAATCCTACTGGAAACTTCAGTCCTGCTCATGTTATCATCCTTCTTTTTCATTTTACACGAGACAAGGTTAATTGAGCTCAGGAATGAATATGGTACGATGAACTCATACATATGTCACTCAGCTGAGAGCAAGTAGCTACTTTCCATGCAAAAATTCTTCCTCTGATGTTAAAGAATTCAGATTAAAAGAGTGAGATACTGATTCTGAGATTCTACACACCTCAGGGGAATAGGAACCACAGGGAACGAGCTTGAAAAGCAGTGATAAATTCTACTCCCTGTCTAGGCTAGCAGTTAAACCATTCATCCAGTAAGGAGATATTCACCTCTTGAGGCAATTCGTACTTTCTTCTCCCCCTTACAGCACTGGCTCTGCAACCTCCTGAATGAAGACCAGCATTTTGGTGATCCAGAAGAGTCAAGTAACTACAAAAAGAGTTCTCTGAATATCATGCGGCTGGAAGATTAAAAATATTCTGGCTTTATCTCAGTACAGATATGTACCTTCCGTGCCACTTTGTTACAAGGATGATGGAACACAAATAATATTGGGAGAAAATGTATGAAGAAAAAAATCTAGGCTTTCATATTTCCTACTAAACGCTACAAAAGCTAGAAGATAGTCACTTACAAAAATTAAGTGTCTGCTTCACATCAGTCCCACCTTAGCAGACTGGTAAAACAAGCATTTTCCATGATTTAAATTAAGGCTGTGGCCAGTGTTAGCCTAGGATTGGGAATAGGCCTCCAACTTCTGTGACGAGTAATTCTATGTAGTAATCAAACATGAAAAAGGGCATTTTTACTATAGCAATATTTTCAGACTTTTCTTGCAAAGTAGATAGCTCATTGACTTAATATCCTCTCACTAAACCTGTATTGCATCAGAATATGTCTGAGCAATGGGCATGTATCTTTAGTAACCAGCTCTGAGGAAGCATAGCTACTTTTAGCAGTAGCAAACTTGAAGCCATAGAGGAGGGATGTATACGGAAGCCTAAATTTTATAAATTTAGGTTTTGTGAGGATTAGGAAGTGCTGAAAACTGGTAACCTAGGTAATGGTCTGTTCTGTAGGCAAGTTTGGGCTTCTAAATACCAAGTTATACTGACCTATGTGATCTTTAAATTATCTTAGTTTCATTATAGGCCTAAATCATAGCTTGGACTGACCTATGAGTTCTTTCTTTGATTTGTTTATAGTTTGTGATGTTTGTAATGTTTCTAGTTCCTAATGTTAGGCCTTCAAGAAAGACTTGATGTTCCTTTGAGATTTGAACAGATTTTTTTTTTTTTTTTTCCAAAGGAAGTGTTTCTGCATGAAAAAAACATCTGTGATGATTTATATATTTTTGTTGTAATCCCCTAATTCCTTAGAAGCAGCATCTCCATTCAGAGGATTACTATGTAAATGTATGTGCATAAATCTAGGGAAGTTAACTTTTAAAAGGGACAGACACTTTGGTTTTTAGAAGCATTTTTACTTGTGATGTTGTTTCCAGCTGTGATAAATAAAGGTCTGAATTGCAGTGGGAAATGTAGAAATCGAGACCCTGATCTTGTGTTGAATTCCAAGTGAGTAAAACGTTTGCCAACACATGGTTCAGTGCAGTATCAGGGCCCTAAAATCTGAACTTTGAAGGGCTGACTTTTTTATTCTGCAGTGTTCCAATGGACTGCTTAAAAAACCTATAAATGCTTCATCTAGACAGCAGGGCACCATTTCAGGAACTGATTGCCCATTATATACTGACAATAAAATAGGAAAATACCCCAAGGGAGAAGGAGCAGGGCCTTATGACTTTCCCATTGAACTCAATGTGAAACTTCTAATTTCCTGCTCCCACTTTGCAGGATGCATCAGTTTCCAGTGGCTGTTGCATTATGCTCCTAAGCCTCTTTCAAAGAAATATGAAATTAGGGGGCTCTTTAAAGTGGAAAACCAGACAAAATCATTGCAGAAATCAGAGTTACACAACAATTAAAATTTCCTTCTTATATACAAAATATATATTTCTTTCTTTTATATAGACTTCTCCCTTCCCAGAATTAATTGGCTAGAAATAATATTCATTTGATTCACATTTTCTGTGCTAAATTGTAAAAACGTGCTTACCATACATAGAAGTGAACTCATCTGTTTAAGAGATTTTCCAAGATTTTGTTTCATTCAAAAATCAAAGTGATCTCTGAAACAATAGTCATGGAGAACACACTAGACTGTTGCATAGATTCACACGTTCTCCTTTCCTGCATTAGAGCCAAGAAACCAATATACATCATCCTCCTCCCAACACTGAATCTCCTCTGTGAAACTTCCAGCCGTCTGCGGTTGCAGAGAGCACCTGTCTGGATAATGTGAAGGGATAAGGGAGTATGTTAAACAAGGGCAGAGGGAATTGGGGAGGGTTGCAGGAGACACAGAGCTAATTGAAGCAAAGCATTTTATTAATCTGGAGTGCTGTCTCCAGGCATGCCTGAAATCTAAATAATGATACTGAACTTCAAAGGCCTTATTCTCCATTGCTTGTGCACTCAGTACTCCTATTTAAGTCAATGGAACTTCTAAGTATATAAAAACAGAATTGTACTGTAAGCTGTAACAATAATTTAAAAATAAAATCTTATACTGTTTACAAGAAAAGAATAACCCTTTATCTGGTCAATTCTTTCCTGCCTATTGGCATTATGGGTAGCTTGAGTGCCAAGGTATGTGATTTTGATCCTCTGGAGAGCCATATAAAAGCCTAGATTTCGTTTGATATTTCATTGTTTTCCGAATGATTTGTTCTGCTGCTGTGTTCTGCTGCCGTTGGACACTGTGTGTACATGGCACATCAAGTATTTATGTAGAATCTGGCTACAGTTTTGTAACTTCTCGGGTGTGCTCAGGGATTTGTCTTCTGCTTTTTAAAATTCTTCTGTTGTTTCAGTACCATTTCATATTGAATTACGTTAATTTCATCATGTGAAAATTAATTATTGGATGGTCTCATAATGTTTTGAAGCCATAAGGCAGTCTAAAAGTTATCATTAACATGCACTGTTGTTAATTCATGTTCGTTTTTCAAAATGTGAAGAAACAGCTACCTTCATTCTTATATGTACAAAGAGGCACAGATCTCCATCTGCCTCTTCCAAGTGTGCTCTTAAGGATGACATTTGCTGAGACAGGGGACACAGTGTGAAATGTTGCTGCACAAAAAGCCCAGTTATTGTTACTTCAGAACCCAAGATCCCTGACATTTCTCATTTCTGCCTTCCTCCAGTAACAGCACCAAGATGGATATCCTAACACTCAGCTCTCTCTAAACTGTGGAGATGTTCTTATCCGCTTTCACGTACAATTTCACAATAGATAGGATATAATCACTGAATATGCTATAGGAAGGACTAAATATGTCTCTTTTTCAATCACATTTAAATATTAAAATTTACACTGACTTTTCTAGTTAGATTTGAATCTTAAAATTTTCCTGGCAGATTGTTTTTCAAACCTTTTCTCTTATTGAAAAAGCTTGGTTAGCATGCTAAGGTTGGCTTAAAACACTAATAATAATTGGCTAGCTGATATTTTTTAATGAGGACAGTATTTCATGGAGATAAGGGAGCTCACCCAAATCAATAGAAATTGTAAGAAAATGTAAGTTTTAATTAAATTGATTAGATTCCATGATCACAGCATCCAGCAGAAGAAAGTCTAAAGCTTTATTTGCTTTATTTTATGGCTAATCCAAATTAAAACATAGATGCTTGCTATGTGCTATGGAGAGCACATGGGGCAGAAGTGGATGAGGCCTGAAGGAGGCACAGCCCATGGCGAGCCCCACAGGAGCAAACTCAGGCTGGAGCCGTGGCACATGAGAAGGATTCCGCTCTGGAATGTGGAAAGAGTGTGAAAGGATGGAGTGGTGTCTCACTCCAATTTATTAGAAGGAGAGGAGGTTCTTTGATATATGTATGACTGATATGAGATTAAGAAACAACGGTTCAAATGTTGGTCCAACCAGTTTATTACAAATCTTAATCAGGGAGCTGGGGAAGGGGAGGATGGCGACTATTACGAATTAGGGTGATTCGTAATTTGTAGTTAGGAGAAGGGAAGGTGGGCAATAGAAAAGATAGGAAAGAAGCAAGAAATTGCATAAAGTGGGGATAGTCACTACCAGGATCTATCAGTGTCCTGTTGCATGCTGTTCTGATGGTTCAAGGCCAAAGTGCAAGGGGAGACCTTGGCAAGTAAGTCCAGGAGGAAGCAGCAGGTCTCAGGTAGCGGGCCCAGGAGAGAGTCCATCAGCATGCAGTCATCAGCTCGTGAGGCTTCTGATATCAGACATCTCTTCTTCAGCATGCAGACAGCATGTCATGAGGCTTCTGACAACAGAAGAGGCTTCAATGAAGAGGCTTCTTCTTTGTGAGGAATCTGTTGTCAGAAAATCTAATCTCATGGCTGTAGGTCCCCTTGTTATCTTTCTTCTTCTGCCAGCATGGCATTCCTGGGCACTTGGGTAAGTCATGTACAGTACCCTCTGAGATGGCCATCTTCCTCGAGATAAGCCCACACAAAAGACTGCTTCCTGGCCATTAATCCGTGGCTTATCTCTTTCTCGTTGCCCTTGGCCTTGCCCATCTGTATCCCTCAGATAAAGACTTTCACAACCCTTGGCCAGGACTTGTCCATCAGTGCTCTCCAGACAATGGATTTCTCAACCCTTGATCAGGATTTCTTGGACTTGTTTATCTGTGTCCTCATCAAGCTTTGAGACAATGACGTAAAAGAATAATCTCTTATAAGTGGCAGAAGTGAAATGCTACGAACTGACCAATTGCCTTATTTCCCATCCTCCTGCACTGTGTGAGAGGACAAGGTAGAGGAGTCAGGAGTGAACCTGAGCCTGGGAAGAAGAGTATGGAGAAAGCGTTTTTAGTTTTGTCCTTGTTCCTCACTACCCAATTTTTAATCGGCAATAAGTAAAACTAATTTTCCACAAGTTGACTTTCTTTTGCCTGTAATGGTAATTAATACTTTTCTCAAGCTACAAGGCTTTTTTTGTGTGTGTTATTTTCACCCTTCCTCCTGCTGAAGAGATGTAAGGGAGAACGGCGTGGTGAATGCTCAGCAGCTCGTTGAAGTTAATACACCACAATGCAGCTTAACATTTCTGTCTCAGGTACTCATATGGGGATTTGTGTTGTGAAATTTTCTGGAGAAATTTTCATCAGTGCTAATCAAACCTTAATTTTCTTTGTTACTTAAAGAAAATATTTTCTTTAAATACTGTCATAGAATTTAAAAGCTAAATAGGCTTTCTTTCTGAATGTTGTTTCTCCAATGTTCTGTAAATAGCCTATTATACAATTATGCATGCCATTGCACTCGAGGGGCTTAACTCTGACTAGTTACAGTCCTCTGCTGGCTCTGTCACATTAGAGAACGAGAATCACATCTCCAGACTTCTAATTTCAATGGACTTTCTGTATGCCATTTCAAAGGCAGAAAATTAAAAAATATATACATTTTCCCTTTGCTCTCTGTTTTTAGAGATAAAAGAGTAACTATTATTTCACCAGTCTCACTCTCTTTAATATAAAGCACACTGGAAAGGTATAGGAAATGACTTCTTTACCAAATGCTCCTCTATAAAATTTTTCTCAAGGGAGATAGGAGAATTACAAAGAAGCTACTAATGCTGTGATTCTGAGATATTTCCGTAATATTACCAAATATTATATCAGTATTTGTTAGCTTGAAAAGAAATGTGCAAGAGAGAAACCACACACTCCCCAAGCTGGGTGTATTATTTTACTCGTGGAATCCACACTGATACGGCTGATGCTTTTAAGAGACAACCTGAATACCATCCCAAAATAATGAATATAAAACAATTTGCATTCACATATATAGGGTTCCATTACAAAATGACCCACCATCCTTTACAATTCTTAGGATTAAATACAAAATGAATTACACAAGTAAATAATCCCATGAAGCTAATGAGTGCTTTCAATGGATGAATTTAGACACATGCTTAAGTTTCTGCTCCAACTGAAGTTTATTAAATAAAAAAGGCATCTTTCCTTTTTCTAAAGGTAATTTCAGCACCACTAGTGGACACTTACTGTTCATCAACTGGAGGAAAGATGGAAGGCATAAGGGAACAAATGATCATTAGGAGATAACCAACACAAAAGACAGAAGGAGTAACAGCAGGGGTGAAATGGAGCTAATGCCACACAGAGAAGCAACCAGTGTGCCCAAAACATCTTGGCAAAACTGATGTATTCTCAGGCTGTGGGGAGATTACAGTACAAGTTCCTATAAGAATATATTACAGACTGTGTGCTAGGAAAGCACCTCCATTAGGGAAAAATTGCCTGTGGAATGAGAAATACATGAGCAGAAACCAGCAACTGAAGAAATGTTATTAAGGTCTGCAGTGGGATTTTTTTTTTTTTTTTTTTTTTTTTTTTCTGGTGTGACAGTGGGCCACCAAAACAACCTGTGGGGCTGCTGAGGTACAGTTTTGAAGGTGAAGTGGTGTGAGATTTATTGCCAGGCTGGCAAATCCTCATAACATCTTTCAGGGCTGATGGGAATTCAAAGTGTACTTGGTGCTTTTATTGGGCTGAAAGACACACTGTAGAAAATAATAATAATCAGCATATAACACTGTTTCATTCCATTGAAATTTCTCTGCCTTTGCTAATGTTTGCTTAATGTGTACTAGCGCAGTACATGCATTGTAGAGTAACCATTACTTCAATTACAAGATATAATAGGAAGTCACTAAAAGATTTTTTAATGGCATTTTATGCTAGTATTTAGGTATATTAAGAAATAATGCTTTTTCAGTTACTTTTGGCACAACAGACTAAATTGCAATAAGAAGATAAGTGATTAAAGCAGGCTGATGGTCTTCTGATTTTGCCATGCAAAATCCTTCTTTCACAGATTGCCGGTTGGAAACAATGTTCAACATGGAGTGAGCAGGAAGAAGCTTGATACAGAAAAGGAGAGGCAAGATTTAAATGTTTTCAGTTATTTGCCTCAGTCCATATTCACAATTCCTTACATTATTGCAAAGCTGCTTTTCAGGTTCTTTAGGTATCTGGAGAAATTTGTGCTCTGGCTCTCGAACTGTATTAACACTGAGACTGAGGCTGTACCTGGTTGAAATAGCAGCTATGATCCAGAAGCAAAAAATTTTCCATACAAAATCCTTGTAAAATCTTAGGAAAAAGGAGAGAAAACAACAGTATATCTCAGTATCAGCCTGGATAATTTGACACTTATATGGTATTCTCCAGTTATTGTCTAATTAGTAGTGAATATGCGATAGACACACTGCATCTAGAACTGTCTATACACAAAGCTGAACATCCTATGCACTTGGATACAGAACTATATTCTGGGCCAAAACTTGTAGTTCTCTACATTGTATAGAAAAGTCAAGAATAAGTGCATTAAAGAATCCAAATTAGAAAATGTTGCTGTATCTATTTTCCTGTGTTCTAGTTTCTGAACTTGTAAAAGGTTTAATATTCAGTGTTTTTATATCATGTTCTTATTTACTGTATCCGAGTTACACAAAATTCTTGAGATTAAGGGTACTATAGAAAATATTTATTTATGCGGGTTCCCAAATCAGGCCCTGAGACACATAGACTCTGCATATTTTTTTTCCAGAAAGTGTTAAAACAGTATGAAACAAAAAGGAAAGCTGAAATTTTGGAGCATCCTTGAACCATTCCACTGTCTTGCACAGCCTTTTGAGCAAAACATGTTTCCTCAGATTTGTTAGGTTTCTTTTCTGTAGAATCTACATGCCATTACAGATGGAGTAACACTTTCTTTAATCTCTTCACAACAAATAAACTGCTTTTTTTAGAAAGTTAAAATAGTAATAGTTTGATCTTTTTAGAGACAGACTGAAATTACTAGGCTAACAAATATTTCAGTAGCAAATATCTAAGTTTAAATTACTGAGATTTTTACAACTGGAAGTTACAAGATCAATCATGATAGCTGAACATGAGAATTTTTGTGATATGTTTGATGTTCTACTGCACTATCAAATACTATCACTAAGCAGAAACAACTCATGCAACATAAACTACTGACTGAAAAATAGTGTTTCAATTATTTTTGTTATACAACATGTAAAGAATTGCCTTTAAATTATTAAGTTTTCAGCGTCCTTAAATGTCTTTCACACTTACTGTTAGAGCTATGAGAAGTCATTCTAACCAATACAAACATTCACGCTATTTTATATAAGAGATTCTTAATTTAAACCAGCTTTTAATTATAACTAGTGTTGAACTAATACAAGTTTTTAAAAATCTGAGGTTCGGTGTCTTTTTTGTTGAAGTTTGTTACATCAGTGGTAAATATTTGACTGTTTTTTCTTGTGTAATTTACTATTCTTTTTTTCTTCCTTACCAATCTCAGTCTTATTGATGATTATCTATAGTTTTAAAAATATGAACAGAAGATTGTGTCGCCATTGACTATGCATATAATCTCTGTTCACAGGAATTTATTCCCAGATGATTTTGTAAGGGAATTCATATGACTGTATAGATATGATTGTTTGCCATACATTGCTGTTAAGTGTTGAACTACAAAATCCAGTTTTCTGAATAATTGGCAATTTTTTTGGGAAAACGAAACATGCATCACTGCATCATTTGAATTAATTTTTTTCCTTGCCATTGTACTGTATCAGCTCTTAGAATGTACTGTTTTTTGGAGGTTTTTTTGTTCTTATTCTTGGAAGATAATCTCCATTAAACATCCCACTTAATATTTTTCGAACTTTCTGATACGTGGTAGAGTGTATTTATTCTTGAATAATGCTTACTAAATGAACATATCAGTATACATCATGCTGTGTGCCAAATCCTGCATATTAACTGACACAATCAAGCTTATACTGCAAATGAAGTAACTTTCCAAAAACACTTGGCATTACTGGCAAGCCATCATATACTCTAGATGTTCTCATATGAATTTTTCCACAAAACATTAAGTTGAAACTGACCTTGAAAATGACTGTGTACTGAGAGATCAATTACTGTGAATTTTATATTTCTTGGTAATTATGTGTTGCATGATATAGGTTTTCTCTGCTGCCATACAAATACAGAGTATGCACTTTCAAATCATAATCCTTGTAAATAACCCAGTGTCTGAATTTACTGTAGTGAAAAGCTAGTCATCTGAGCTATGTATGATAAAGAAAATAGTAAACAAGGATGATTCTTTTTGTTTACCTTTACATCTGTATTTAGCAGACACCTATAACAGAGCTACTGGTGTTGACTTCTTTCATTGTTGGTAGAGAAAAACAGAAGTCCATAGCTGACCGCATCAATTCCATTGTCTACTGCCTACTGATCTCCACTGGATATAAAGAAATACTGAAAGTGGCGAGTTAATATACAGACGTTTTATAGAACTCCAGAGTTAGGTGAGATGTCTCCTGACCACTTACTTAAGTGCTGTTGGTATAAATATATTATGTTACTAAATTTTTTATTGCTATATATATTTTTTAGCTATTGCAATGCATTTATTCTGTGCAAATTGTTTATCTGTTATACTGTGTACTTTATAAGGCTACATGGCAGAACCTTTATATGTTCCCACCACATTGATCATTTTTATATCTCAGTGATATCAGTTCTTAAAATATATTCAGCTTTTCATAGTTTACATTATTTTAGCTAGAACACAAGCTATAAAATTAATATTGTTTTCAAAATAAAATATTCTTGGCAATTCTGTGAATACTAAAAAAATATTAATTTCATGTACATATAAATACAACTTCCTGAAATCCAGATGCAATCATGCTGCAAGCAAATAGATATTAAAGAGATGTGTATTAATATAAAATGAATAAGAATATTTCAGGTATAATTTCTTTCCAACAGAAATTTCATCATTTTGAGATGTTTATTAATTATCATCTAGGAAAAAGAAAATTCACTTTTAAAGCATCAAAACAAAATGAAAAACACGACTTGTCTGGCACATCAACAGTATATTTAGTTTTTCAGCAGCTTGTTGTCATCACTTTCTTTTTTTCTTTTTTTTTTTTAGAATCACACTTATTTTTGTTGTTTTGTAGATTCTTTTTCCTTGTTTCCCAACTTCTCGAAGTTTCACTGAGGTGTGCAATCAGAGCAAGCAAAAAGATTCACTCAGTTCTGACTCAGCTGGGACAGTGTCTGCAGCTGGCATCAAAAATGTTGAGTGAAACTTGAAAAAAGATGTCTCTATTTCCTTTGTAAATAATGAGTTAAATTAAAATCTTTAAAATAAGGCAGAAATTTTTACCAACCTTGTTCAATTGCAATGGAATTTTCAGTAACTTCATATTATACTTGTGCCAATATCTCAAGCCATTAATCTTGACAGCTGCTGATATTTACAAGAAAAGCCTTCAATTGGAAATTAATATCAAATTTTGTTAAAGAAGAAAGTGACAAGATCTGCACAAAATTAACAGAATTCTAACTAGAAGTGTTTTCTCAAAATCCTTTTAAAACAACAACAACAACAACAACAGACTTCCAGATTTCCCAGTAGAAAAAAAAAAAAAATTAGATATCTGTTTGACATCATTGAATTTTATTGAGTATTTAATTAGAGAAACCTTTATGTTACCAAGAAATATTCCAATTATCATGTTTTGGTTTATATATATATATATATATATATATATATATATATATATATATATATATATGTATGTATATTTGCAGAGGAAAATAAAGATACAATTTCATAAGCACGTATTTCAAAGTTGTTTGCTTGTTATTAATGAAATACAATCAGGAAATATCTGGTAAATGAGTGCTTAAAACAGATGAAATTAAACATTAAAAACACATATTGATGAGGGAGAAGGATTTTTACCTTTCTATGCTGTAGTGCTTTATACCACCAAGCTACCTTGTCTTCCAGTCCAGTACAAGGTAAAGAAGATGGTAAACACATCATCAGAAAGCAGAAATTTCTATTACACTTATTAAAAATATCAGTGTTTTCTATTATTTTAATCTCAATTAATCTGTTTTCTTGTTATAGTTTCAAAATGACTGATCAGAAAAACATTTAGCAAAAGTATTAGGCCATATCTAATCTCAAGTTAATTTAACAATCAACAATGCAATAGTTTTATGGTAGATTTATGTTGGCACCAAAAGCAATATGACCTCCAAATGTATGATTATAGATATTGATCTATATTGACATGTATTTCAAAATTATGACAAAAGTATTCTGATTTGTTTAATTAAAAGTTTATTTCTATGTTGGTTTCGTGCTGTGTTTTATAGTTTATTTCTTCCTATTTTCATGTCTGCCCAATCTTTAATTTTCAAAATATCAAAGCCGTAACAATTCTTCAATGAGCACAGAAATAGCACATGGTGAATGTATATTTTTGTTGCATACTGAAAATATTTTTATTAACAATACTCTTCTTATTCAGAAAAGTTATATTTTATAAGTACAACATTACTTATGACCACAAGGGAGAAAAAAATGTATGGTATTGATGTGAAAAGAGCAGAGGGGAGAGAATGGAAGAGATGGGGGGGGAGGAGGAGAGACCATCCTCCATAGTTCTATGAGCTTCGCAAAAATAGTCATAGAAATCTGAAATGTCTGATTATGCTTATCTATTAAATTATTTATATATATATTTAAATGTACATTGCACACTGTTTGAGAATGGAACAATGGAACTACATTTATTCCAGCTTTAACTCCACTTAAGACACAACATAACCTCTGAATAAATTCAGTTCTAGAAAATTGTCACTGAGCACAGGCACAGAAAACATGAAATTCTCTCATATTGATAGAGAAAAGGATGCTTATATTTCTTATTTTTACCCTGGAGAGGTCCTTCAGTTTTCAAGACCTTGCCCTTACACTATCATTTACACATCACATTTTACTGAGAGTGTAAGTATTATCACCCTGTAAGGTTACTTGCATTTGCATACCCATGTTGTATTGTCAAATGACATTTAGCAGCATTTACTTTTTTGGCTGCCATTTCCTCATCTTGCATAATACATTTTTCTTACATTAGAAGCTGAGGCACAGGAAAAATTTAAAGTTTCAGTGCACCTGTGGGATGACAGCATGATAGACATCTGTGAAATAAATGCAGGCTTCTGGTGAACGGGTTCAGCTGCAACCCCATAAAATGGCATTTTATAGTATGGCAGGCTTAAATGGTAGACTGTTGAACAATCACAGAAAAACATTACACCATGTAAAAATGTAGTACAAGGGGGAAAAATGACAACAGTGTGCAGAACTTCAGCAGATCCTGCTAGCCATATGGTATGTCACTCACACTAATAACACGTACATTCCCTTAGTAAGTGCCCTTAAATATCAGGGAGTGAATAAGGCAGTACACAGATTGTAAAAGGAATCTGTAATCAGATACACAGTTAACTTTATATTTTCAGCAATCATTTTATCCTTGCATTAACAGAATATCCTTTAAAAATATTGTGAATCTGTGATTTTCAGGGCTAGATACTTAAAAATCTACTTGTATAAATGGTTAAAATCAAAACTTCCTGGGTAAATATGAAATTAAAAGGCCATGAAAGCTGCCATTGTTCTCCCTTTCCCCTTCAGGACACATTTTCTCACTGTAAAAGTTTTCATATATTTTACCAGTTTGTGCTCCTGATGAAAAACCAGCTAGTTGAACTTGCTTGGATGAAGGATGATAATTCACTCTTTATCGCAGATGTATGGTAAACTGCTCAATTGTTCATTATTTCTCGCAAAGCAAAACCCACAGAGTGCTCAATGCAAGTTTCACACAGCAGCTTTGAAATAAACAAAGGAAGTGCTTTGTCATATCACATCCGTAATTAGATTGTGGAACTCATTGCCACAAGATGTTGCAGAAGCCAAAAGAGTAATTAGATTCTTAAAAGGACTGAGGATAGGCCCATTGTCTATATTGAACACAGAAGTCTGGAGCCTTTGTCTCAGGAAGTCCCTCAGACTCTAACTGCTACAAAGGAGGAAAGCTATAGGCCTGTAGGCAGGCCTGTTCCTTATATTCATGTCTGCTGAAGGAAGGGCGCTGGAGCAGTTGAATTTACTGCTTCATCAATTTCATTAGACTGAATTCAGATCCAGCACTGAATTATTAAGTGATATCTTGGAGCTCTCAACTGGATACTGAAATATGTAAAAACAAGGCAAAAGTTTACCAAGGTTTTATTTTCAGGCAAAATACAAAATCAAGCTGAGTGAGAGATGAACTTGAATCATTATGTTATGTATTCTTCTTAATAGCAGTGAGTTTTAAAAGACTGAGCAAGTCCCCACCTATGCTGATGAGAATTGACAAATTTATGTCCTTTACTTATTCCCATTTTGACAATGTTTTCTGATTTTAATTTCTTCTTCATATATCTTCCTGTTCATACATGTGCTGGGTACTTTGGAGTCATGATCAGATGACTGGGAGATAGATATATTTTTTTCACCGTTTCGCCAGTTTCTTGAACCTTCATTCTTGACAGGAAACAGAGTATTTTTTTCCACTTTACTCTGTGAGAAACTAGCCATTCTCACAATTTTAATGGATACCTAAGCAAAAATCTTACTGGTGTACCTGTAAAATTCTTTAGCATCTTTATAATATAACTAGCATGGCAAATGACTTAAAATGTACCTCTGAGAAAAAAATCCTGCAGTGACAGAGAAAAGGGTGATGTGGCTATACAAACATATTCCATTTCGAAATTCAGAACAGACATCCTCTTGGTGTCAGTAATGGAAGCAGATGATTCAGGATCTGAGAACTTATGAGATCTTAGAGGTGTGATGTATTCAACATGCATATCATCACTTCTGAGGTGGTTCCTGTAGCATCTTGTGTACTATATTTTCTTTTCATCTCTTTGGCAGATTTTTCTTTTTTCTTTCTTTCTTTCTTTTTTTTTTTTTTTTAACTTTCCAAGCTAGCAGAGTATACATCCAATAAAATATAGATCTCAGTGTAGGAGATTTGGTAACACTTCCTTGTTATTTTTCCAACAATTTTGACCTTATGCAAGAGTCAGGACATTGTTTTTCGCACTGACTGACAGATCTACTTTTTTTTGTGAGACTTCACTTACATAGTAAATGAATCAATACTCCTACTCACACTTTTCATGTCCTTATTTACTGCATGGCTTATGGGAACTTCACTCATTTCAACTTTCTCCCTCAGCTTTCATGACCTGGAGGGTTTTCTCTGATCATGTCATAGGATTACATTTTTCTACAAGCCATTTCATCTGAAATGACAGGTCTCTTCTGCCAACATTTCTGTCATCACTTGTAATGCACAATGTTGGGGGATGCCCTTCTGATTTTTCCTGTTGCCCTTTTCCACAATGTAGTACTGTATCATTTGTTGCTTCTTTCTGTTCTTCAGCAAAGCACCGACTGACCCATAGCAATCGACCTGATGGTTTCATCATCTGGGATTGCAGATCTGTCTTTTCAGTTCTGGTACTTAGCATCTTGGGATCAGAGTCAATACCAGTCCTTGGCAGAGTTTTTACATTTCAGGGTACAATCTCTCTCTGTGATTTACTGTTAGTTTCTCAAGAGCTGACAAAAGTGAGCTAGAAGTACATTTTCTTCAGCTGTAACATCAGAAGAAAATGTTAGTCAGAGCAAGCAGATTATCTAAACAGAGCCTGATGAATCTGTGTCCAGGCTCATTGATCTTTCTTAATCCATGTTTGCTTAATTCATTCTAATCCATAACCTTTGCTCCCACTTTAGCTTTGTGATGTCCCACATTCAGCAGCACATCATGCCTCAACAGAGTGTCAGTGAGTTAGGGCTGCAGGATATTATCATCTGTTCCCATTGTCAAACAGAGGGGACCTAGATGCTGGTAAGATTAACTGGCATTTCTTGAAAAAAGATTAAAACAGTAACAGCTGTAAAAGGATTATATCCCATTAAGTTTAGAGTTCTATCTATATGCAGAGGTGCCAATGCTTTCTTGTTCTTTGAAGGCGATCTTCAAAATTATTAAATGAATAGAAATTGAATGGTGAAATGCAGCCAGCATGTCAGTAGTTGTATTCTGGTGTCCTGAGTGTTTCTGTGATAGTGGTATCATCACAAGTGAGAATTTCAAATTGAAGGTTACAAAAGAAAAGTTTATAAAACGTATGGTGAAAGCTGAATATTTCTGTATCCTGAAAATACTAATATCCTGAAAAAGTAGAAGACAAGTATATATATATATATATATATATATATATTTATATACGTATATATTTATATATATACGTGTATATATATATGTATATATATATATTTCTGATTGAATCAATTAATGTAAAGTAGTTTTTCCATTACAATATTTTTCTCGTAGTAGGAGACAACAATAAAATATTGAGTGATATTATATAAAAGCATTTCAGTGTATCTTTCACCT
Source organism: Chrysolophus pictus (assembly GCA_037305975.1). Lineage (NCBI taxonomy): Eukaryota > Metazoa > Chordata > Aves > Galliformes > Phasianidae > Chrysolophus > Chrysolophus pictus. The sequence continues at coordinate 33,361,641 of CM074576.1, read as the reverse complement.
CAGAAATGCATATAATTTTCACTCCAGAGTATCACTGTGAGTTGGTATATACAATCTATTTGAAAACAGAAATGTTTTCTTTTTTTTTTTTTTTGTTGATAGTCATATTGTATCCTTTAAGGTACATATAAAGCATAAAAATAATATCACAGAATCACAGATTGGTTAACATTGGAAAAGATCTCTATGATCATATAGTCCAACCGTTCACCTACCACCAATACTGCCCACTAAACCGTGTCTACAACTACCCTTCCATTAAACACCTCCAGAGATGGTAACTCTACCACCTCCCTGGGCAGCCATTTCCAATCCCTCACTACTCCTTCTGAGAATAAATTCTTTCTAATATACAATCTGAACCTCCCCGGTGTACCTTGAGGCTGCTCCCTTTTATCCTATCACTGTTATCTGGGAAAAGAGGCTGACTCCACCTTGCCACAACCCTCTTTCAAGTAATTGTAGAGAGCTGTTGATAAGGGCACCCTTCAGCCTCCTCTTTTCCAGTCTAAACTCAGTTATCTCAGCCACTGCTCATAAGACTTGTGTTCCAGACCCTTCACCAGCTTTGCTGACCTTCTCTGGACACGCTCCAGGTCCTCAATGTCTTTCTTTTAGCAAGGTGCCCTGAGGTGAACACAGTACTTGAAGTGAGGCCTCACCAGAATTGAGTACAGGAGGATGATCAGAGAATCACAGATTCATCTCCCTAGTCCTATTTGTTGCACTATTTCTGATACAAGCCAGGATGCCACTTGCCTTCTTGGCCTTCTGGGAATACTACTAGCTCATGTTCAGCCCAGCATCTACCAACACTATAGAAACACAGAATCACAGAATCCTCAGAGTTGGAAGGAGCCTTTAAGGTTATCTAGACCAACTCCCCCACAGTGAACAGGGATATCCACAGCTAGATTTCAGGTTGCTCAGAGCCTGGTCCAGCCTGGCCTTGAAAGTCTACAGGGATGGGGCAACCACTACATCTTTGGGCAACATGTTCCAATGCCTCACCACTCTCATTTTTTCCTTATGTCCAACCTGAATCTACTGTCTTCAAGCTTGAAATCTCTCCCCTTGTCCTATCACAACAGACCCTGCTAAAGAGTTGTCTCACTCCATTTATCAGAGCTAGAGGAGACATTTTTTTATATGCCCGAAGTGAGATTGAGAAACAAGCAAGGTTAAATGTCATCCAACCAGTTTACTATCAATTAAAGTTGGGAAGGGAAAAGCTGGCAATTATTATGAATTAGGGTGTTGGGGAACGGAAAGCGGGTGATAGGAAAGATAGATAGGAAAAGAGCAATAAGTATGTAAAGTGGGAATAGTCACTACCTAGAATCCAGTGGTGTCTGTTGTGCGCACTGTTTTGATTGTCCAAGGCCGATGCAGGTGTAAAGATGCAGGGAGGAGCAGCAGCAGAATGTCTGGCTTTAGGCAGCAATCAGGTAAACAGTAGGTGACCAACAGCAATTCCAAGAGAACCAGGCAGGTCTCAGGTAGCAGGCACAGGAGCATCAAGCAGCAGGCAGTTTTCAAGTCTTCAATATGTGGCACGCCCCTCCTTGATTGTCAGTGCCTTTCTTCATTCTCTTCTTGTGCCAGCACGGCATTCCTGGTTAGGGTCACATGCAGCACCAGTGGGCACACAGGTTGTGTGGATTATTATCTCCCTCTAAATGTGCTCACAAAGAGTTTCTCACTGGCCATTTAGCAGCTGCTTATCTCTAGTGGCTGCTTATCTTTTGTTGTCCTGGTCTGCAAGTCTTCAGGTAAAAGATTTCTTGGACTTGTCTGTCTGTTGAAGTTGTCCAACAGCAAGCTTTGAGGCAAAGGTGCAGACTGTCTTGGACTTGTCCAAGACTTGCCTGTATTTGTCTGTCTGTCAGAAGTAGTCTCTTAGAAGAGTCTATCCCCTTCTTTCCTGTAGCTCCATTTTAGAGACTAAAAGGCATTTATCAGGTCACCTCAGAAGTTTCTTAACTTCTGTTCTTTGGACTACTTCAGCATTCAATCCACTGAGATCTAATGTAAAATTCCTTAAATCCCCAAGATCAGATTTTATAATTACTGCCTCTCTGTTAGGCCCATGCTCTAGCCTTTAAACTGCAATATCAGACTTCCTCTTTCCCCATTTCCTTCCTCCTTTATTCTTGTTCTTTTGGCTACATAATTGCCATGTTTCAGTAGCTGATGCAGTGAGTCCACTTTTCTGTTTTGTGTGATCATATGATCTGTAATCAAAGATGTATGTGCCTAAAAGACAAGATCTACATTACTTAAATAAAAGCTAAGATAACTCCTCAGTTCCTTCTTTTGCTGCAGACCCATCTGTCATGGTTTTGCGATTTTTGATTATTGGTATTCCACATCATAACATCTTGTGGTGCATGAGGGGTTAAAGAGTTAACGCTCCAGATCTGAGTACCCATCCCAGAAGAGAACTACTATGTTCCCCAGAGGACTGTTGACTGTTCTGTTATCATTTCCACTCAGGGGGAACAGATAAAGGCCTTGGTAGGTCACCTGAGGTCCCTTTCAATCGTCTGGCTCTCCTCCCTTCTGCTAGTCCCGACTGCACGTCTCGCCTCAGCATTAGAGTAATGCCTTCAGCTTTCGGACACTCTCAGTCATTGTATTTTATTTATTAGCTCCAATTCTAATTATATTGTATTTATAGTGTGTTACCTTGCACTGCAATATCTTATTTAGTAAAATAATTTGTTTCTCTCAGATCATTGCAGCATCTTGTCATTTGATTGTAAACTTCGGAGTAGGCTTTATTTTTACTATAGGCTTATACAGCCCCTTTTGATTCACAAAGATGATAAAATAACATTTAAGTAAGCTATAAGCTAATTTAGTTAGCCAGAAGAAACACATTTATAATATACTATACAGAATTTGGTTTGGTGGAAAAAAATGCTTTCGAAGCGATAAAGGCTTGAAAGTGATATATATTTTTTTAACAATTTACATGAAAATTATGTAAAAATTAATTGTGCATAACCTAATTCACAGCTTTTTTTCCTTTAAAATATCTTTCTTGATGCTTCTATATACAGAACATTAATTCCCTTAAAGAGGAAACTCAACTTCTTTATAGTAGAATTCGTTTGAGCATCTTGGTGACATATCTTAAAATCCTTCATTCTGAGAGAGAGAAAAAAATGAAGACAAGTAATCAGTAACACAGCTATAAAATATGAAATACCTATTCTGCCTGCATATTCTTTGGAAAGTATTAGCTAATTATATTTAACACGGAATGAGAACATAATTCCTACTGTTTTGACAAGCAACAAATTTCACATTAGCACCTTGTAAATAATATTATTAAAACCAGTTGTCCTTGTCTTCTGTTTCTTTGTAAGAATAGAATTAATTTGAGGCCCATCATTCACAAGATGTGCATTATAATATCAAAGCAGCAGTTTTAAGACACTGGCAACTGAAAATCATGTATACCTTCTGCACAGAGGGAAAAAATTGGTGCTGTAATAAAAAGATAAAAGGAGAAAGTACTTAAAGACTGATAGCAGTATGATCCCTTATAGTAATCAGATTTTCAGTCTTGATTAATTTGAGTCAGTCATTCTACTAATGATATTATCCTGATTATAATCTAAGCATAATATTGGTTTCCACTGAGAAATGTAAATTACAGATTGTGAAGCATTTTTAATTTTTTTATTAGTTGACTAATTAAACTGAATTTCTCACTTTTTTCTTTAGAAAATTGTTGCAGAGATGAATTTTAATACTTTGCTTTTAAACATATCATCTTTCATCCAAGAATGCAAAAGTGCTTCACTGTGCAAATATTAATTGTACTGTACAAATGATTTCAGAGCAGACCAATGGGATATATTATTAGTTGTGTTTTTGTGTTTAATGCTGTTCTCAGAGTACAATGTTCAGATCCTTCAGCAGAATATAGTAGCAAGAGTATTGCGTTTTGAAGCTGATGTTTCAAATCAAAGAACAGCACTTGCTGGTAGCACAAAGATCCAATTAGTACCCTTACTAAAAGACAATAACTCACATTAAAAATAGGAAGGTTTCTTTTTCATTAACTTCAGAAGAGCTCAGTGTTTCATTTACAGGAGTAAACTCAATAACACACAGTGTTAGCAGTGTCAGAGATTGATGTAGAAAGGGAATGGTTAAAATCATCAGATGGCACGTATTCTACAAGGCAGCAAGACATAAAATGTACCCACACAGAAGTCTGACATACAGGTTTAGTGTTTTCCTAGTAAAAATCTTAATCTTCATTTTCTCTAAAAACAATTGTACAACTGTATGTATAAAAGTATTCCTTCCTTCAAATATGATGCCAGAAGAAATGCTGAATGAGTTTTCATCCTGAAAGCTAAGATACAACAGAGCAGTAAGAATCGACTTGCATGGGGATGCTACATTGTAGATCCCTGGTGATTATGTGTGGTAGTTGTAACCACAGTTCAAAGTCGATAAGCGAAGTCAAATGAGTCTTGAAAGCATGTATGACAAGAGCGAGTAAATATACTGCTACCATATATGGTATTTAACTTCTCTCATATGCACAGGCTTTAGAAAAACAAATGAACAAAGTGAAAGGAAAAAGAAAACAAAATCAGAGTTAATTTTTACTTTTATTTAAATAGAAACAAACTCTAGAGTAATTTGTTTTTCACTTTTTATTCCAAATCAAAATTCAGATAACTGTAACCAGGACATAGGCTTTGTAGCAAGGTGTAAATCTTATTCAAAAAGTAAGCTATGACTGTTAAAGATGCAGCAAAATCAAATCTATGATTATCTTTGAAATCCTATACTGAATACTTTGTATTAATCAGAAGAATGAACGGAGACAGAGCACTTCAAACACATGACTAAAAAAAGAAGCATGCCTACCTGAAATAAGGTCCTTGGATACAGTGAATACTTCAGGGTATTGCTTCAGGCTCTTTCACTGAAATCAGAGATAAGGTGCTTGGCAACTCAAAGGACTGAGTCAATTATGTTAAAAAAAAAACAGCGGAACACTCATAAAGTGCACGTAACAGCTGCATGAAATGGAAATATGCTATTATTACAAGGAAATAAAATGGATCATTGTAAATGAAACACACAGAGGATTGTTATCAGCAGAACAATTGCTATGTATTGAACAATCAGAAACACCCACTTGGAAATCCTTAACGAATTGCTTAACATTTTATAAATAGTATTTCCAGGGAATTCAGAGATCAATACAACTGTCTAGCCACCTTCCACCTGTCTGGAACTGCCTTCCAATGAGAGTAACAGAGGGAATCAACTTAAGTAGCTCTAAAGTGGAGCTTAATACATTTTTGAATGGGATTATAGGATGCAGAAGATGCTTGTTAGGGCAAGGAATAGGGATCAATGACCTGGGAGGCCTTTTGGCATTATACCTTGTGCCACATAAACCTTCTCTGTTCCTTTGTCTCCTGTAAGCATAGGTTTAGTACAGAAGACAAATTTCAACAAAACACCGTATTGTTTGCAAGCTGTTCCAGCTAATAGTGGTACTTTAGGTGCATTAAGGTAATTCTAATATCAACGTTATATTAGCAGAGTAGGAATCCAGGCTTCATGAGTCACTGTTTATAATCTGAAGCTGAAGTGTCTAAAATCAATAGCTAACATGCATCAGGGCCTTACAGGGATCTAGGGGCAGAGTGTGAAAATGTCAGCTGCTTTTCAGCATGTCTCTGCCAGCTGTGATCAGATGAAATTTCAACACTTTTTCCCTTGTTAGTTGCAACTAGGCACATCTGGGTTTAAATCCCTGTTTATTTTTCCTACAAAACCATACCTGTAAGCAAACGTAGGATATCCATACACAGAAGAAGAAACCTTCCAGATCAATCACAGAGTCATGGGAATTTTTCCACTTTTAGCTGGAGAGAGGAAGAACAAAAGAAATCATTGTAAATTTTTGGCAGTTGTGCTGCGAGCTTCTTGTTATGGTAATTAGTGATGCATAGATACTGTTAGACTTTGCAGAATATTGTATCCCTTAATGCTTACTATTTACTGTAGTGCCCAGAAATGCTAGTAGGAACAGTAAGCTGATGCAGCACAGCAATAGGAAAGAATGTTACTGCTGATCTTACCAAGGAACCTGAGGGTCTTTCATTGCCTTCCATCTCCTGTACAGGCTACAACTGGTAAGGATATCGCCATGGTAAGCTATGGTGATGGCACTGCAACTGGGAATTTTGATCTGCCTGTGGCATGGAAGTTCTTTTCTTAAACTGTTCACAGTAAATACACACTCATTGTTGAAGTGGAACTCAAAAAAACATGAGTACCATGAAGGCTAATGTGAAAACAAAAACTGAATTTTCTTATGTACAGTCTAAGCATTTCAGTTATTATTCAAACCAGGTCACTTGTGTGTGAATAAGACCCGTGTAACTTTTCCAAAGATAGAGAGACTTAGGACAGTCTGCTGTGTATAAAGTTGATTGCATGAGTTTAAGCTGCCAGAGGGTGCTTTAACTTAACTTGCCAATTTTTCTAAAACACTGAGGGAAGAGAATATTATATGCCAAAACTGATTCTTTCTAATTCCTTTACTTTTCTCTTTACCCCTTCTGAATGGCCACCAAACTGTTTGTTCCTTGCTGTCTGGCAAATATTAGTGCTCACCAACTATTTTTTCTGAAATAATTTATGTACACATGGTATAGACTAGAGAAACAACTGTGGATCAAATGTTAGGCTGTGTTGTCTGAAGATTAGAAAATGGCTCCTGGTCTTAGTTAATTGAGACCTCTCTTCTAAGCTCTTGTTTGGTACTCCAGTGTAAGTGTTTGAAGTTAATCCTTTAAGTCTGACTATTCACCTAGTCTGTTCTTATGTCAAGGAGACAAAAGGCATCTTCAAAGATTTATTTCATTCTGTGATAGATGTTTAAGATGTTTCAGATAAACTGCTCTCAGAAGGTTTGCTTTTCTTCTCATAGATTTGGATAGAGTAGTTTAGTAGATCTAATGTTAGTATGTACAAGTTAGATGAAATGAATTACACAGTGTAAAGAGAAGGAATCATGTCAAAATGTGACTTGTATGCTTCACTTGATAAGGGATTGCAAATAAAATGCTGGGATTTAAAGGGAAGTGTTGCCTAGATGATAATATCCATAAGCAGATGGTCAGTGTTTAAATGCAAAGAAAAAATAGCCAAAAATACTGGTGTGTATTCTGTGCAAATCCTGTTTCAGCATAATGAAATAAAGAGTTAGTAAATAAATGATGCATCTGATAAAACGGTCAGTTTAATATATTGAATAAAGCAGAGTAACTAAGGATTTCTTTACATGTAAAAATTCCTGTTTATAGAATTATACACTGTTAAAATGGTCAAGTAAATTTCATGTGAATGTTGGTTACACAGCTATGGTTGTTATAATTGTGAACTAAAAAAAAAAAAAAAAAAAAAATCAAAATAAACAAATATCTAATGGTAGGTGGTTTTAATTAGGATATTTTTCACACAGTTGTATGAGATTTCCACTTCCATTTAAAATTTATTAATGTTATGATCACATTTATGAATGCTGTGTGAATTCTGAACTAATCAGAGAAAATTTGCCCTGAAATCTGCATTCTACCTGGTAAACTTGTCTGAACAAGTCATGAAATTTTCAAACTTAAATGTACACAATAAAATTGGCTACTTCTTCTATGTTGTATAATACCTTAAAAATCTGATTACTGTGAATGATTCAATAAAAACCACCTTAAATGCATAGAAACTGGAGATCATATAGCCTAACCCAGCTGTCATGCAATTTATAAATACAGAAGCAACTACCCACATCTGTTCTCCTATTTTCTTTTTTTTTTTTTTAATTTAAGAGGGAAATTGACCTTACAATCTTCAACGTGACTTCAGGTCATTGTTATTAGTGATGAGAAAATGCTGTGTTCTTCTTTTGACTGAGTCTGGCAAACCTCCCAGATATTTTATAATCACAGTATAAAAGCTCTGAAATGCTGTACAATATTTTATTTTTTCAGGTTTATAACTTGTTGTAGTAGCCTGTACATCTGGTAAATAGAAAAGCTTGTTGCAGGGAATCTGGTTTGATTTGGGTTTTTTTTTTTTTTTTTCTTTCAGTTAAAATGATTCCCCTTTGAAAGCCTGTAGTTCTGAAATAACTAAATTGAAATAAACAGGTCACAGGATCTTTCTTTTAGGCAAAGAAGTTAGTAATTTTCATTTAGAGAGGATGGGTCTGGGAACAGTATCACTATTTCTTGGGTTTAGGGAAGAACAAATATTTGTGTGGAAAACTAGGGTTGTGCTGATGATGTTTGTCGAGAAACTGTGGTTCCATAAACATAAATATGTGGAACTTTACACTTTGCCTGTGTGAAGGAAGGAAAAAATCCAGCATTTTTCATTATAATTCCCATTAACTATAGTTAATAGTCATTAATAGCATATTAATGATAACATATTTTTTATGTTCAAGTTAAAAAAAGAAGGATTTGAGTACCCCAATAAAACAATTTTATCACAATTCATTTGCATCCAAAGTATCTCCAGAGCAACCTATTTGTCTTCTTATCTTCTATCATACAGTAAGTCTTCATGTTTAATATAATAACTAGCAGCCTATGACAACTTCAGTGAAAATTGGTGCATGTGTTGATATTCAAATGAAATGAGAAGATGGTGATCCTGGGGCATAACTTCTTAACTTTGCCTTTTGAAGCTGTTCTGTTTTGCATGGTATTAATGCTAAGAACAAGCTTGGTCTGATAACCACATTAATGACCTTTCTAATAGTCATCTGAGATAACAACAGCCATCCTCTGACACCAACTTTCTATAAGACCTCCACTGGTGTACCATACACGTGTTCCTGACAACACACCCTGGTCAAATCCACAGAATTTCAGTATGAAATCTGATTTGCCTGTCTGTCATTGATTTTTTCCTCCTCCAATAGCTGCTTAATTTAACATATATATAATTTGGGACCTATGGTTAGCATCGAGGTTTCTATTTTTCAGAAAAATATCATAAATATTAAGTATGAGAATTATGCTAAGGAACATTCTCTTTGGTAAAATGCATAGTTAACAATGTTGAAACAAAGGAAATAACCCTTGTAGGGTAAAAGTTACTCTTTTATTTTGCACTGAAATGCATTGTTGATTGCCAGGGCAATCCCAGGTATGCTGGGGCAATCTCAGCCATTTATACAGACTGTGGGAAGAACTCCTTGAGAGCAGCCCTGTGGAGAAGGACTTGGCGGTCCTGGTAGATGAGAAGCTGGACATGAGCCAGCACTGTGTGCTTGTAGCCCAGAAGGCCAACTATATCCTGGGCTGCATTAAAAGAGGAGTGGCCAGCAGAAAGAGGGAGGTGATTGTCCCCCTTTGCTTGGCTCTTGTGAGGCCCCATCTGGAGAACTGCATCCAGGCCTGTGGCTCCCAGTACAAGGAAGACACAGAGCTCTTGGAATGGGTCCAGAGGAGGACCACTAAGATAATCAGAGGGCTGGAGCACCTCTCCTGTGAAGAACGGTTGAGGGAATTGGAACTTGTTTAGCTTAGAGAAGAGAAGGCTCCAGGGAGATCTTATTGTGGCCTTCCAGTACTTGAAGAGGAATGACTGTTTGCATGAGTTGATAGTGATAGGACAAGGGGGAATGGTTTTAAACTGAGACAGGGAAGGTTTAAGTTAGATATTAGGAGGAAGTTTTTCACACGGAGTGTGGTGACACACTGGAACAGGTTGCCCAACGAGGTTGAGAATGCTCCATCCCTGAAGGTATTCGAGGCCAGGCTGGATATGGCTCTGGGCAGCCTGGTCTAGTGATTGGTGACCCTGCCTGTGGCAGGGGGGTTGAAACTAGATGTCCTTTCCAATTCTTTTCAACCCAGGCCATTCTATGATTCTGTGAGTGGGCAATTTTGATAATTTTCAGCAGTGATACTAAAATAAATATTGATCACTGATAAAGATCAGAAATTTAAAAATAGACAGGAAGAAAAGGCTCTATTATTGTTATAAAACTTCATGTAAACTGAATGATTCTCAGTTTACATGTCAATTTTTTATACAGCAATTAAGCTACTTCATATGTCTCAGAATTCCTGTGTTAGTCCCGATAGCAAGGTGGAAGAAATATTACACATATTGCATCAATTGAGGATAGAGCATTCATTTGCCATACGCAGTTCTTGTGAATTTCCTTTTTTATAGTTTCTTCAGAGAAAGCCTGGGTAAACAGCAAAACTTTAAGGCCAGTAAACTCAGTGCTGTTAAGATGTAGGGGTGGCAAAATTGCATTCTGTTTGTTGAAAAGTATCTGCAAACTGGCATCACAATGGGACATCATCTCCCATTATAAAATGGGATTATCTCCCATCTAAAATATGCAGATAACAAAAGGAAGCAGAAGAGTTCATAGAGCCATACAAGAATTTAATCATATATGCTTAGTGGGGGGACTGAGGAAAGAATATTTATTACCCAGTTATTTACCAGGAAAGTTTTTATTGTAATTGTGAAATATAGTGGTAATGTCTGTACTAGAGAGTATAGACAGCCCCTTAAAACTCCAGTATAAGCATTTATTTTGTAAAATGAATAGGTCACTGAATACATACTACACAGTGCCTTTATTGCTTTTATTACTATTAGCTGTTATTTAATAAATCTTAATAATAATATGCAGAGATAAGGTCTGACTTAAGCCTACAAAAGACAGGAAATTCAGAGTTCAGACTTTTCAAATCCATCTTCAACCTTCGTTCCTAGGTATTGCAGGGTCTGGGGAGCCTAGAGCAAATATCTTCTAACTTATTCACAACACATGTTCAGTACTATTTAAAATATGTAAGCATCCAGCTCTATGTTATGGAATTGCCATTGCTAGTAACAGGCCATAAGCTTCACACTGACTTTGCATGACCTCAGGACTGAGACTTATTATGCCTGCTCTGCTTGAATTTGTCTTGTTTGGTCTGGAGTTTTATGTCACTTGGTTTAGCTGCCACAGCAGTTCCTCTAATTGACTAGGTGTCTAATTTGTTTTCTTTTTGTTGTCTGTATATTTGAAATCAGAGTTTTAAGCAGATGGCAGAAGCAACAATAGAATAAGTGTGTAAAAGCAAGTTAGTAAATATTAAAATGATCCCAAGTGAAACCTAGAATGAAGAAGCCATCAACACAAACATATTTCTTCTGATGGAGAACTTGAGATGCTGATAACTCACTGTAACTATGTACAACCCTCTCCTCCCCCCCACCCCCCCAAAAAAAAACCTAATAAAATGCTGCTCCTAAGTCCCCCAAAAGTAGAGCAAGAGTGGGCCAGAACACCAGAAAAAAAAGGTAGAAATAAAGTGCATGTATAGCAGTTTTAACTGCATCATTTTTTCTTTTTCTTATACTATTAGATCTAGATTAGGAATTGTTAGTGTTAGAATTTCATTTCTTTTTATGCTAATAAGTTAGGTCTGCTTGCTCTATACTCATAGCAGGCCAACAAAAAAAAAAAAAAAAAAAAATTATCTGTGGTATGCCTTGAATTGTCTCAAACACTTGCAGAGAGATCATTGCCATGACAACAAGCTAAAAGCTGAAGAAGTGGTCAGAGGAGGAAGACCCGTGTTGACCGGATGGCCTGACTTTCTCCTAAATTCCCCTATTTACTGTAAGGTTTTGGCTGCAAGCTTGTTGATGATGAACTTGTTGATGAATTTGTTGGCAATAAACTGTTTGATAAAACAGTTAACAAACATTAACAAACTTGTTAATGGGAAACCCTGTAAATCTAGCAAGCATAAAAAGATGCCCAAGAAAAAGGTGCCAAGATGGGGCTCTGGGACTTCAGTACTTTGGAACTTCTGGATAAGTGCTGTAACACACTGAGGACACCTGCGTTAATTGGACCAATGATGGAACCCAGACTTCTAATGTCTTTCTCTGTCTCTCCTCTCCTCTCCTCTCCTCTCCTCTCCTCTCCTCTCCTCTCCTCTCCTCTCCTCTCCTTTCCTCTCCTCTCCTCTCCTCTCCTCCCCACCCTCTTCTCTGTTTTTGTTCTTTCTCCATCATAAAGTTAAGTAACAGAATACTTATTTTGATTTCTTATAAAGTTGCATAATCTAGCTGCACAGCTTACAAATTATTTAATTTGTGTGTGTAATAATTGTGAGTGCCAATACTATTAAGATAATTGTAGTACATAATTGTAATACAGAGATTCTCATTAAAATTGATTATTGCTTTTGGACCTTGAGTCTCAGTTTCACCTTAATCAAAGTAGTGGGGGACTTGCAAATCTGGTAACTCCTCCATAACTTTTTGGGTTGGACACAGCAGTGGCAATAAAGATTTTGAGTATAACAGGTGTTTACTGACTGTAATAAAATAAGGTGACAAGTAGTAAGATTCTAATCAGGGTTGTTCTATATGACCTTCATTGCCCTACTAGTATTTTGATTTCAGTACTCAAATGTTGTGGCTATAAAATGCCTTAGGAGCTATCTGAGTTATTTTTTTTTTTTTTTTCTTTTATCATTCCTGCAATAGGAAGCCATGTAAACAACAACAACAATATTGAAGGTGTAATAGTATCAATTATTATTTTTCATGGATTCATAGATTGCAGTTGTTTTCCCAGGGAAAGTTGATTGATTGGCATTTCCAGTTATGGCATTTCCAGTTACACTGGATTTGAGATTCAGAATTCTAGATTTTGCAACAAATCTTGCATGTAATCTAGAAATAGTCTTAAGTTCATTATCCACCTGTTAACATTATTTCATTCCACCTTTGCACTTCCCCCCCCCCCGCTCCCCCCCCCCCCCCCCCCCCCCCCTTTTTTTAACATTTATTTTTCCTTCAGCTTGCAAATTTTTATTTATTTAATGCATGTACAACACTAATCAGGAGGAAGCTCTGGCTATGATTAACTTTAGTAAGTGAAAGGAAGAAGAGCTGTTGTCTGATTATTACTAGGCATTCCAGTGATAGTGCTCAATATCCTGTTGAGCAACCTCACTCAAATGCTTTTGTTAGTGACCTAAGTTTTTACAAGTCCATACTTGAAGGCAACATGTCTATTTTACTGACGTTTCCATTGACAAGAATCTATTTGGCCTTGAGTTCAGGATACAAGATTGCTAATTCATTAACAGTGATGCCAGTAAAGTGTGATACAGATTAAAACACAAGCATTTACCACTGGAGCATATATACTATGACAAAGCAATAGGTTCTACTCTAATGTATATGTGTGTGTGTGTGTGTGTGTATAAATACATATATGAAAAAGTATGATGAAAACCTTAAAGAACAATCAAAATAAAATATAAAGGATCAATACTTTAATAATGCAAGTAGTTCTATAGGATTTTTACAGCAATTGAGACATAATTAATGCCTCCTCTTTATTACCAAAACGGAAAGCAAATGTAATATGTTCAAAGGAACTAGAATGAAGGATCCATCATTAAGTAAATGAGACACTTTAATTATCTGTGGGTCATTAGTTCAATATGCTCTAATGGCTCCTAAAGAGCTGTTGTGTAGTCTGAGAGTACTTTCTAACTTAGCATATAATGCAATAATACAGAAGAAAAAATATCAATATCAGAAAATCATTTTGATATGTGTATGTTGATTTGGAATATTTCTGTCCACTTTTCAGTTATTATGTGCATGAAATACCTGTTTTTTTGTTTTTTTTTTTTTTTTTTTATTCATAGTACCAGCTCATGGTAAAATGATACAACCATTGTTTGGAATTGTTACTCCTTTTCACTTTTTTTTTTTTTTTTTTTTTTTTGTAATTTACAACACACAAAATCAAGTTGTCAACTTGTAAATTGGCTCTTCTACACATGCATCATAGGTGGATTTTAGATTTTCCATGTGCAGGAAAATAGTCCAGAAAAGGAGTCCTGAAAATTCCTGTTCACTAACTCAGGGTTCTTTAAGGTTCTGTGCTTTTTAGTGTCTTAGAGGCTTACATTCCTGGTGAGATTACTTAGACTTTAGCATTGATACTACTGCAGCGCATGCCAATTTAATTCTGCAATCTTGTGTGTTCTTCACAGGAATATGGAACATTTTATAAATCTGTAGCTTCATTCTGCTTTTATTAACTTTTCCTTTTTAATCCATTCTGACCTTTCTTTATTTTTATGGTTATTGCACTATGGTACATACAGGCTCACTGAAAAAATATTTCATTGACGTTCTCTCCCTTTTATGCCCTTTCATGTCCTAAAAATTACCAAGTAATGTATCTCATGGAAACACATGCCTCAGTGAGGGGCAAATACACATATCCACATATCTTCAGATCATCAAAAGGACAGCATTAGCATTTTTCCTAAGTAAACAAAAGGCAGCAATTATACTCTGATGTGAAAATCTTTCTGTGGGAACATCTGATTAATTGGGCTTGGAAGGAACCTCAGGAAGTCATTTACTCCAGCCTCTTGCTCAAACAAGGATCAACTTTGAAATCAGACCAAGTTACTAAGGACTTTGCCTAATGTAGTCTTAATGATTTCCAGGGATGGAAACTGGTAACCTATTTCTTCATTTGACTATCCTCATCCTCAAAAAGCTTTTTGTCACATCCAGTCAGGAAACCTCTCGTTTCAACTTCTGACCACAGTTTGCAAAGCTCTGAAGAGCCTGGCTGTCTTGTTGATTTACTTCCTTATAGGTAAAGTAAGGCTGCTGCTAGCTTTCCCCAAGTATGTTTCTTCTCCAGACCGAACAAGCGTGGTTCCCTCAGACTCTACTCTCACATCCGGTACTATTAACTATATTTTAAAAATTTATATACATGTTCATTAAATCTTACTTTTTAAGTCATTGAATTGACCTCAGGCTTAGGTTCAAAAAATGATTTGTGATCTTACCTGCTATGAGACCTTTTATCATCTGATGTTTTCAGACAGAAACTCTCAATACTATGTTAGATCTAGACCTTAGCATTTTCATTTTTTATTCTTACTTTGTACTTATTTATTTGTCCAAATTGTTGTTGTTTTCATTTTATAAGCTGTTATATGCTATTACAGAGTATGTCTATTTTATTCAAACCGAGTATTGCATTGGCTCCTTAGGATATGTATAATCACTATACATTTGACTCTTCGCATAATTCCTTACTATTCTCTTTGCTCAAAGATCTGTCAGTTTCTTGCTGTCGTCCTTCAGTAATTCATCAATTCCTTATTCCTGTCCCAAAGGAACCATGATTTCTATACTTTTTCATCATTCTCATTCCACCAATTCCATTGTAACTTACCCCTAGGACTATTTCTTTCAAATCTATTAATCAGAAAGTTATTAGTCCTTCTACTTTCAACTTTTCCAACCATCACATCATTTCTCAAGCCGAGATCATCTTATACAACTTTCTCTAGGACAACTCATCAGTGAGAAATCAGTGAGAATAAACAGTTTACATCAAGCCATCTGTAGTGTCTGTCCTACCATCATGGCCATGGCATTTCAAGAATTTTGTCCTGCTCTTTCCAGTTTTCTGCTAGAGAAATGGAACATAAGGTCTCCAGTTGGGTGTGTTGATCACGGTATAGTATTAGCCAGAAAAGAAAAAGGGATTGTCCTCAATGGTAGTGCAGAACTGTCACCAGAATGATTTTCCTTTTCTACACATTTCAATAGAATGAGGTACTATACAGAATAGTCAGGATACATACCTCACCAGTACAGGCAGGAAGACAGAAGATCCTGCATTATTAAGGGAAGGAAAATGTATATTTTCTTCTAGTTTTTATTGTTCCCTGTTTTTATGTTTTATATTTTTAAAGGATGGAGATTTTTATGGTTGAATAATGTATTTTGTACATCTGAGCTGAATAATCTTGGAGGACACCTTACAGTATCAGCAATGCATCCCTCCTCATCATTACAGTTGCCTTCATTTTTCTCCTTGCCTGTCTACACAGTCCAAAACCTGAAGCTTCTCATTCAGTTTTCATGTTGTTTTGAATTCTCTGTTCTGGCATATAGGAGGAAATTATCCACATTTACAGAGCTGCTTTTATTTTTCTAGATATCAGCCAAACTGAAGTAACTCCAATTACTTTCTATCCATTGCAGGTTACCAGACTGAAATTATACATCTCTGTTCTTTCAGATACATGTAGTAACTGCAGCCTTTTTGTTTGTCATAACCAAAGAAATAACAAATGCCTTCTATGGAATGAAATGTTGTATATTTCTCATTTCCCTAACTTGCTTACAGAATTTCTCTGCACACAAAGAATAACCACATCCATGAATTTATGCCATACCACCTTGCACAGGTATTCAGGAGCAACTGAAAAGAGATGGGATGGAAAGAATTTACCCTGGACTAAAAGACATACTTTGCACTAGTGAAAATGCAATATTGTTTAAAATGCTTCTCACAGCAGTGTGAAGATACACTAGAGCAGAGTAGAGAGGCACTAGGCATAACAAAGAATACAAGTTTAATTCAGAGTTTTTCTCTGTTTTTTTCCTAGTAAATTTTTCTTTCCATTTCAAGCTGCTTAATTTAAAGTGCCTGCTTTTGTCACTCTGACCTGTGTTTTTGTCCAGGCTTAGTATGGCACAATTGATACTAGCCCAGTGTGATCTGCTGTTGTGTCTACTAAAGGAAACACAGCATAGTGTGATGATGTTTGTTTCTGCTGAGATTTAATGGCTATTTTACTTGGTAGCTGCTTTCTGAGACATGGTTCTCAGAGGGGAACTCTCCATTTCAACAGCCAGAGTATAGGTTTCCTCTCTGGTATCAAGTGTCAAACATCTGCTCTCCTCTTATCTTTCCCTTCCAGTCTTCCCCGTCTCTGGCATAGCTTGCTGCAGGCCAGGAGTTCTTTTTATTTTCCCCTCAGATTTATGATAGCAGTTCTTTCTTGCCCAGGCCTACTATGACTAGGAGATTGTAGTTATTTCAGGCTATGTGGGGAACTACTGTGAACTGCTCTTTCCATCTTTGCCAGTGCTACATTCCTCTCTACAAACATTCTTTGTTTGATCCTGAAAGTCCCAGAGGTACGATCAGCTAGCAAAGGGAAGAGCCAGCTCCAGCATTTGTGCAGTACTTAATCTTTGTACCTACATGCTCCTGTGGCTGCATTTTTACTCTGGTACACTTCCCTGTTCCCTAACATACTTTATTGCCCTGCTCCAATATTGTCTTCCTCCCTTAAAACACTTATTCAAATGGAATCTGAAACAATTAATAATATCTTATGATCTCATAACTCTTTATGATCTCATAACTGTTTATAAATATCTAAAACACAGGAAACAAGCAGGTAGGGTGGACTCTTCAGTGGAGTGCAGCAATAGAAAAAAGGGCAACAGGCAGAAACAGGAAAATACAAAGTTCCATACAAACAAACAGAACTTCTTTACAGTCTGACCAATGGAGCACTGGAACAGGTTGTCCAGAGAGGTTATACAGTCTCCTTCTCTGGACATATCCAAGACCCATCTGGGCACCTACCTGTACAACCTACTTTAGGGAACCTGCAGGGGAGTTGGACTTGATGGTCTCTAGAGATCCTTTCCAGTCTCTGCAATTATGAGATTCTGTGTGACTGTGTCTTTAGATTTTCAGCTTTGAAGTTCAATCTGGAATTTAATGTAAAGAGATGATCAACTTAAACTACTGTTTCTTTTCTTTGAGAGTATGTGTGCAGGGTCAATTTAAAATTTTGCATTACTTGGTCTTTGCCTTTGTTGATATTCCTCTCTCATTTTCTCTATTCTTGAAAATGAATTTCTTTCAATGAACCTTAACCTTTAACAGCAAGTATCTGATAGGAAATGTGTCTGTGTGTTATATGAAGAGAAAAATGGATTCGGCTGAATGTACAGATTTTAATTTCAAGTATCTCCAGGAATTATTAGTATTGCTTTCATAGGCCACACTTAGTCTTCTTTTTGAGCAATTAAGTTATCAAAAAGCCTGTGAGGAAATAAAATATTACATTATATTGTCTTTTATGAGCTTATTTGGGGGCTTGTACAAACATACAAGACTCCATTACCTCCTACTAGCAGAATGAACTCTGTCCTCCATGAGGTGGGTTTAAGATCAGAATTTGGATGGCTGGCAGTTGTCCAGCAAGTCAATATCTTTGATGGCTCTCATCTCTGAAGACTCAGACATCTAAGCTTTCATTAAGATGTAACACACAGACTTCCAGAATTTTAGCATTCTGAGTTTTTACTAGTAAATAACTATTTGAAAAAAAAAAAAAAAAAACAGTGAGTGGGACGTTTAAGATACTTAAATGCCGATCTATATGGAAAATCCAATCATGTATTCAAACACACAGACATTGGAGGTAGTGGTAAAACTCTGAGCAGATGGGGAAAAAAGGACATATGTGCTTAAGTGGGCTGTGCAGAAGGTGTTTTAGAAGTGTATTATGGGCCAAGAGTTGATTTGAGAATAGTGGGACATCATGCAGGCTTATTGTTTTTTAATGTCAAATTATAGTCTTGACTGATGGATGCAGCAATACCTTCCAGTATTTGGCATCTATTTTGCTGACATTTTTGTGTGTAGATTCAGATAACTTCCTTCAGATCTAATATGCTGTCTAAACTTTCAATGAGAAATGTCACAAATCTTCTAGAAGAGTTCCAGAAAAGACCACAGATATTATTCCCATGGAATCCAATTCAGCTGAACCATACTGAGATACCAATTAAAAGCCATGTACAATTCAGAGGAAATAATACAGCCCACACTCTTTTTCAGATTTCAGATTTCTTTCTTTTTTTTTTTTTTTTAAATCAACTCTTTCTTCTGGGTAAGGAAAAAGATGCCAGACCTCTGATGACTGCTTACTTTATTTCTATTTCTCATGTGAAAGAGCTAATCTCAACCCTTTAGTGCCATTCAGATGTCTCAAGTAGAGAAATGAAAGTTTAGGAAAATACTATGATCGAGATTTTTCTTCTAAGTAACCAGATCTGGGGTAGAATTATTCAATTAATTACTGCTGTATTTTTACAACAGAAATTGTGTTCAATATTTTATGCATTTAATTTATACATTTTTACCTAGAACATCTTAAAACAAAGAAGTTTCTAGATGCTATCATTTACTGGGAAAATATGTAAGTGAAGATGCAAACAATGGCCACCTTGATTACAGAAAAAAAAAAAAAAAAATCTCAAGTATTTTATTTTGTGAAAAGTTAGAGTTTGTAGATGGAGACTGATATTAGAATAAATACCTATTTGGTATCTATTATGAGAAAAGGAGTATACTCAATAGTTGAACTTGCCACAGAATTTCAATGTACTTTTTAAACTCAATTATCTATTCTGAAAGTGGCATAGCAAGAAGATGGTTTCACTAATATTATAATCTTGCTGGAAATACTTTGTTGCATCATGTGCTATGCTTATCAGAGATGAGGACTACCTTTGGTCATAACTGGAGTGCTATATACTGTCCTTAGAGGGCAGGACATTTAAGTTTTCCCTTTTAACTGCACAGGAAGACACAGTCATAGTAACAGCAAAGTCTGTGAGAATACCTGCCAAGATCTGCTGGAGAAAGAATCTGAACGAAGAATCAGACAATAGGGAAAAATATCTCTACTTTTTCTGGCCAAATTGCACGTAAAATGTACACAGGGAGACACAGTTTATAGATAAGTCAAGGGCTGTACATTTACCAGAGAAGTTGGTTTGTGTATTGATGTTGCCTCTGTAACAATCTCATCCTGACTGTATGCCAAATAGCTCCTGGCAGATGCTCAGCTCAGTGAGCCTACATTCCTTAGCAGCTACAGTTTAGCAAATACATGTAAGAGACAGAGACAGGCTGTGAAGCTGATGGTTCAGAAAGGAATTTACTTCAGAGTAGAAGATGATCATGTAAAGAGAACAAATGATCAACTGCAGGTTTAAACAAGCAAAGGTAGTCTCATGCATATCATGCTGACTTTTGTCATAAGAGACAACTAATTAGTCCCCCAAAGTGGTACTATTGTCAAAAATACAATCCCAAACCGGATTTTGAAGATTATCTTTCACAAGGAGTCGCAAGTTCTATAAAAAATACACAGGTACTCCACAATGTAGGAAAATTGCATGTTATGCATATGATTTCCAAAATTGCCATTTACAGAGTCATACGAGATGGAGCTCTGGTTCCAAATGTTATCTGTGTAATACACAAGCTATAACAAACTGTTAGTATAAGGAATATTATATTTTTATACTAACTCCAGGATTTTTTTTAAGTTACTAGCTCATGCTTGACAATGATATCAGACTACTCTCCAGGATGCCAACTAGTGTTTCAGCCAGTTTATTTCTAGGATGGAGGATTTGCCAGACTCATTTCAGGAATGAATTTGGCTCTTGCATTTGAGGAAATGAAAATATGAAGACAAGTCACTCACAAAAGATTTGGGATCCTTAACCTGTATGAAGCACCCAAGAAAGAGGGCTCATAAGGGAAGGCATAACAGAGTAGACATGAGAAGAACAACTGATCACTGTGATTATTTCTGGAAAAGAATTAATGTAAAAAACAGCAAGAGACCATTGGATTATCAAATTTAACTTCTGTAGAATGCTGAAGTAGAACAGCTTCAGTGTCCCGAATATGCTCCCCAAGAAATATAGAAATTGACTTATCAAGCAAATCAGATTTCTTGTGACACAGTGATCAGATGTTTGTTTCACCATTCTCTGGCAGACAGTTGAAGAAATCCCTGTACTAATCCGTTGCTAGCATCCTAGGGCAAAACTAACATCCTGTTAATTTTCAATGTGCAGAAACGTGCCCTCAATACACTATAGAAGACATTGGTATTACAAGCTTCCAAAAATCCTTGTGATCTTAGTGAAAAGCAGAAATAATGATGGACAGGAACCAAGGCAGTAAAAATTAATTATTTTCCCTATTTAGGCTCTTTATTAGGATAAATGCTTGTAAACATAATCTAAACCCCAAATTCTTCCTTACGCTTTCCTTCCTTTTTGCTGTCTATTCTTATTATCCAAGTACCTTTTGTTTACAGTTTTCAGAGTAACATTATATATATACCTTTCCAGTTGTGTTTCTTTGGATTTAGACAACTGACTAATTCAAGATGTATTTTTGCAGTTACTCATACTGAAACACTGGCCTTCCAGATGGCCCAAAATTTGGTATATCCTGATGAAGTGTTTTTGTTTTGTTTTGTTTTGTTTTGTTTTTTGTTTTCCTATATATAACTTTCATTATTTCTTCTTTTGTATGGTTTTAAAATCTTTGTGCTGGTGTAATTGCTCACATGAAATGTGGAAGATCTGTTCCTTGCTCCTCTCTCCCAAGATGTTTTGATTCTATTGCTGTCAAACTGCGAAAAAAGTTGGAAGTTGTGACATGCTATTTGTCTGGCTATGGACATCCTGTAAGTATATTTCCAAGAAGTATGACCTGTCATATTTCACTTACATTGGTAACACAGAACCTAAATGATGATCATTTAAATGTCAACAATATCAAGTCCAAAACATAAAGAAGGAAGAGAAGTGATACTAATTATACTTCAAGATTATAGATTCACAGGAAGGAGATTGAAAAACATTTTGAGAGTCTAGTAGTTTGTCCTTAAGACAGAATAAACTAGACATAAATGATTCATGGCAGTTTTTTCTCTAACTTGTTTTCAGAAACTTACATTGATAGAAATTCCATAGTATTCCAAGGTAATCTGTTGCAATGCTTAATTATCTTGAAGATAAAAAAAAAAAAAATTCCTCATGTCTAAGATAAATTTCCCTTTATGCAATTTAGGAGAAGTACTTGACATAAGGAAAAGGTGTTTTTCCTATTTTTTTGTGATTGAAAAAAAATATTATAGATCTATTTATTTATTTATTTATTTTTAATATGAGGGCTGATTTGAATGTAATTTTTATTATGTTGAACCATGAGGTCAGAGGTGGAGATTGGTGGTATGGAAAAACAAGATGAACTTTACCAGCAATATTACATTTTGTTGCCGTATAGCAGACAGCAGCAGAAAGGCAGTCTGACAAAATAGCATCTGATGTGATTGTGTATATGAAGCAAAGGTGTGTCACTGAATTCATCCATGCAGGAAAAAAAAAAAAAAAAAGAAAAGCACCCAATGGCATTAATTGATGCTTGTCCAACATTTATGAAGATCAAACAGTGGATGTGAGCACAATGAAGCAATGGGTGGTCAGTTTCATCAGTGGCAGCAGCAACAGTGAGTCACCTCCACTGGTGCAGATTTTTACAATTGTAGCATGCGGGCTCTTGTTCATCACTGGTGAAAATGCATAGCTAACGGTGGTGATTACACTGAAAACTATTGTTTAGTAGCTGAGAATTTTACCCTATGAAATATTGTTATTGTACTCTGTTGCATTTTTCATGGGAATAAATAGGAGGCATTACTTTCAGAGCAATCCGATATAGTAGCTCAGTCCTAAAGAGGTAACCAGATGGATCTTTCGGTCAAATCAGGATGGAATTTATTGCAGCCTAAATATCTAAATGCGTCTGTAAGCTCTGTGAATACATACTTGAAATGCTTCATGTAGACATCTACAGAGTCATGTGATTCCATAATTGCCACCACAAATTCAAGGTTTCATTGAACTGCCCACCCATAGATGTCTGTTGACTTCTTGGATACCTAATGAGTGGAAGATTCTGATAGGACTGCCATATTGCATGACACAACATCATTGATAATCCAATGTTTTCCTGAATCAGTATTTGGAGGTCACTGAGAGATATCCAACTTATTCTGGAGAAACTTTTCTCCTGACAATATATATACATCTACTTTCAGGTGAGTGAAATGGCCTTTTAAGCTCTGTCGGCTGCTTTTGTTGCAAGATTTGATTCATTTACCCCCACACAGAGGTTCTAATGGTCCTTCAAGATTCCTTCTCAGACCTGAAAGATGCAGATATGACAGCAAGATAAGACATATATCACTTCAAGCACTCTTGTTGTGTCTTGGACACGCTAAAAAGTTTTAAATAGAGCTTAAACAGAAATGCATACAAGTCTTCTAATACAAAGATCTTTAATAATTCTTTTTCAGTCTGTCCTCTGTCTGTCCTCACAGCTTATGCTTTTAAGACTACTGTTCATTCTTGTTGCTGTTTCATGGTTTCCCATGATACATCAGCATACTTTTCTCTTTTCAGAGGATGAGGTAAAGGAGAGGTGGTAGTTGTATAGCATGGAGACACTACTTCAGTATTTTTGAGTGGCACTGCTTCCTGGCTCATTGATCTTAATGTTGAACTTGTATTATTTACATCTACTTTAAAGTAATATTTTGCTCTTGTCCCATTTTGAACTGCACCCTATTTATGCTATTTTCTCCCTTCAGAAATCATTTTGAATTCTAGCTCTGAATGTCAGTGTGTTTGCATCTGCTCTTAGTTTGGTATACTCAATTTAACGAGCAATGCCTCTATTGCACTGTCAAGATAATTAATTAAAATATTAAGTAGTGCCAGGTTCAGACCAGACTTCACTGGATCACCACTTGACACAGCTTTTTTATTTTGGCACTTCATCATGATATCTGCATTTTCTATATGGATCTTCAGTTAATTGTATATGCAACTCACAACATTTTGATCTAGATAAATTTCTGTTTATTTTGTAGTGAGAACATGATGGTGGCAGTGTCACACATATTACTTTCCTTGCGGTATATGACAACAAATCTTTTTCTCCCTTTCTACAGATCAAATTTTCTCTGGAACGACACAAGCTGCTCTTGACAAATCTATTTTAACTGTTACTTACCTTCTCGCACTCTTCTGTATGCTTACTAACAGGCAGCCTGTCTCAGCAGTTTTCTGAGTTTAAAAGTATGATGATATCCCTGTACTCCCCTGCCTATTCCTTTTTATAGGCAAGCCTTGCGTTTTTCCTCTTTTAGTCATCTAGAACTTCACCTGTCCCACACAAGTCTTGGATGAAAACCACTAATGCTTTTATTGTTTCACCAGGTTGAAGTCTAAGTACCTCAGGGTAAATTTCACCAGGCTTAGATGACTAATTTGCAGTACAGTAGGATATTATCTTAATTTCTCAAATGTTTGAACTTGCTGGAAGGCTTTTGTAGGTAAACTTTTGTGCTGCTCTTAATTTTTTTCCCCATCCTCCCCTCCACCCTCAGTTTAAATATTGCCATTGAACAAACAGTAATAAAGGACGGAATCTAAAATAAGCCTGAGAGGATATTTTATTATTGTATCCCTAAACTCTTTTTAAGACAGCTGTTTACAAACTTCATTAATAGTATTAATGCTGTTAACAGTTAAATAATGTTTGGTTTTAAACATAAAACAAAGCCATGCATTTCAAATTAAGTGTTAGAGGAAATGTCTAACATCCTAAAAATATTCTCTGTAACATTTTTTTTTTTAATAATAAGCTTGTAAATAATAATAAACATTGTATGCATAATACTAAAGCATTCTTATGGCTAGGCCTGGCTTTCTTTGTTGTATGGAACAAAGAAAATGAAAGCACAAGGAGAAACTCAGACAGGAAAGCCAAGCTCTAATAAGATAGTTTTATCAGGACAAAGCTGTCTGGTGCATACCATCTCCTAAAGATGAAATATAAATAAACAAACAACTGCAGATAACACTGCATCATCTAAACAGACTGGAAAACAAACTGTTGTAGGGCTTGGACAGTCTGTTATATAGACTCAAGACAGAGCATAAACAAAAACAAGCTTCTGCAATTTCAGAGGAAAAGCTGAGCCATGATTATATATACTTTAGAATTTCCATATGCAGAAAACAAGAAATAGCTTATTAACTCTTGCTGCATAAATACCTCAGGAAGCATCTTGACAAAAAGGAATTCTTGCATATAATTTCTATATAACCTGAAAATGCTTATTTTCTGAGTCAACCTTAGGACATTGACGCCACATAAATTATTTTCTTCTTAAAAAAGGAATTCAGTTTCAGTTCAGAAGCTTTACATTTTATATCATCAGAAACAAACTGGTGAAGTCAGACCAAAACATCTGGATAACCAGGAGACAGTCTGTATGCACCATATCAGAAGGGTTTTATGATGGACTGGAACACATGATTTCCGCTTCCTTCTGCTCTAGTTCAATGCAGATCCAACTTGTAGTGTTTAAAATCCTAAGTAGATAAAGTACTCAGTATATCTCAAGTTTTCAATCCCTAGAAGAATGAGATGTGCAATGATGAAAGTACCTTCTTTAGAAATGTGTTTTTTGTCACATTAGTGTTTTGTTTAAAAATAAATAAATAAATAAATGATCTAGCTTTTATTTCAGTGCAGAAGAACAAATATGCTAAATACAATATTTGCAAAACACAACTATTCAGTTTCTATATAATCCTTTATTTGCTATAGTTCGTAAATCAAAGACTTTCATAGGAAAATAAGTTGAAAATAATAGTGTAATTTAGAGGGTGCAATGATAACTATTGTTTTCCACAATAACATAAAAATTGATCATAAACCAAGATTAAGATTATACACTATCTGTGCTTATACCAACAGGGAATTTCACCATGAATTACAAGGAGTTTAATTTTAAGCATATAGCGATGTGCTAGGACTGTTTTGTTTTATTATTGTTTTCCTATGATCTTTTATATCTGCATATGCATAGATGAAAAAAGTTTAAAGTTTTGTTTCAACATAAGGAAAGGCAGTTTTTAATGTAATTTGACGTTTGAATAATTCAGTAACTGCTTATATACGTTACTTACAGATAGTAGCACCCTGTTGGGCTTCTGATCATTATATTCTTTGATTGATTACACCTTTAATTGGTGTAAATCTGGGCTTACTGGTTAACAAGGAGCTATACCAGATAAGCATGATTTTCTGTTGGGATTCAAGGTTATCTGCATAAGAAAGCTAACATTATTGCAGCATGTAATATTTTGGATTTATTATTATTTAATTTTTTTTTGATACATTTTAGCATTATATGATAAATCCATCTATTAACCTTTGCTGGCAATATAACCCTCTTCATTTAAATTCTATAAGTTCTTATTTGTTTTTTAATTGCACAATGATAACTTTGTTGAAATTGTTGATTATGGTAGTAAACGACTGAAAATTAATGATTTTGAAAATGTATGCTACAGTTAAAAGATTAACTACCTTTATTTAGGTTATGTATTTTATATTTTATTCAGTTTAATGTTCACAGACCTTGCAAAACTTTCACGCTGCCTAGGTTTATGTGCTTATATTTGAATGCTGATAAAGTGTGGAATTTCAATCTGTTATTGTAACACTTTGAAATGAAATTTGTGTTATACTTTTATCACTGCTTAAGTTGCTTCCAGAAAATCTGATTGAAAGTATAGAAAAAGCAGCCATGAAGAGGAAAGCACAAGCAATCTTCCATTCTCTATTTTTATGGCTGACACACATTACATCAGTGTCTTTTTGTGCAAGAGACAGTTTGGGATAATGAATATCAATTTCATGCATGTTACACACAGGCAAGTCTTATTGCTCGTCATTTTCCCTACAGTTTTCTTAAGAATCGGTCTGGATTATGAAGTCTACTTCAGTTGCCACATTCTTAGTATGAAGTAAAAAGGCATTTTGCCCAAGCCTTTCCTGGCAAGAGTTTAAATTTAGTCATATATTCCTCTGAAAAAGTGAACAATTACTTTTATGGAGAGGGAACTCAGATGTGCAAACTGGAAAGCAGCCACTCTGCACTCCTACCAGGTCTCTGACTTGAATGATAAGGGTACCAAGCCTGCCACAGAGACACTTACCAAGCAATTTAGATGCAGCATTACTTTCTGAGCTCTGCATTAAAAGTAGATAGATTCTTTTTTGCTTCATATATTCTAACTGCACCGTCTCCAGGGCACTGCACAGAAGTCTGAGGAGCAGTTCAGGTGCCTAACGTAGGTGTCTGGCATATTTTTTAGATACTCTAAAGTATATAAGACACTCCCATAGGACTACAAGGTGTGATACAGGGCCTTATTCCGGTCTTTTAGAGGGGCCAAAAGCCTGACAAAATCAGAAAGCCAGACAAAATATTTTAGAACAATTCACACGGTATAAAGCATCTTTGTGTAAATTCCCGTATCTCCTCATCCATTTAGAATTTTAGATGATGTTTTCTCTCAAGTCAAAGTTTTCCTCTCATAGATTCATGAGTTTCTGCTTTTCCCCCTTCTGACTATGTGAACTTGTGATGTTAGCCATTGTAGAGATGATCATATTGTTAAATTTGGTCACAGTTATCCCACTGTGATTAGAAATCACACAAGGTGTAGGTGGAGCTACACTAACTCCTGAGTGGCAAATACCAATTTTCATGTAAATTGATCTATTGCTAAATAATTTGAGTGTGTATTTGGAAGAAGCAGAAGGGCTTTCCAAGGAGAAAATAGAAAATATTTTGTAGATCTTATTGCAATAGAGAGATTTCTTCCACAGCAGCATTTCCATCCCAAGTTGCTAAGTACGTTGCATCTCAGTCTGAATTGAAGCTGGTCTGGGCTCACCCTTCTCCCCATGCTTTTAAATAGATTCATATTTATGGTGCTACTCAAAAGAAAACAGAACAAAACAAAAAAAAAAAGCACTGTGTTTTGCACCTATATTCTGTTTCTAATGTTTCTCTTTGCAAATTAAGTCACAGTTTGACTCACTATTCCACACATTTTGTATAAGTAACACAGAATATTTACAAGTGTAGTAACTACAGACTTATTTCGCAGAACAATGTCTTTAATACAGTCAATTAAATACTTGTTCCACCTTCACATTCTTTATATACAATGAAACTACCTCTAGGGAGCTAATTTTAACTTTTCTTCACTGATAATTATACTCATTCTTGTGTAAACCTTTTTATTACTGCAGTGCAACATAATAAAGATAGTGTGTTTCTTCATAGATGTTTAGATAAAACGTGGTTTAAATTCCACTTTCAGTAGGACCAATTATATGACAATATTGGCTTCTGAGCAGAGAAGACCCTGTAAGTGTATATCCTGGAGGAGTAGGACTAAGAGTTGATCTTTGTGCTCGTAGATGGATGGTTGGACTGGATAATCTCGTAGATCTTTTCCAACATTGGTGATTCCGTGATTTCTGCCATAGGACTGTCAGGTTGCTTTGGCAGCATTTCACCACTGTACTTCAGTTTCTCTCTTTGTGAAAAGAGAAATAATAGAACCATAGAATCATCTGACTAGGAAGAGATTCTTAAAGGCCATCTAGTTCAGCTCCTCTGGAATGAACAGGAACATCCGCAGCTAGATCAGGTAGCTTAGAGCCCATTCCATCCTGGCCATGACTATCTCCAGGGATGGGGCTTTCCACCACATTTCTGGGCAACCTGTTTCATTGCCCCACTGCCATTATTGTAAAAAACTTCTTCCTTACATCTGATCTAAATTTTTTCTCTAAAGGAGGCCCCTTTCAATACTGGAAGGCCAGCACCTGGTCTCCCAGGAGCCTTTTCTTCTCCAGGCTTAACAACTTCAGCTCTTTCATCCTGTCCTCACAGGGGAAGTCTCCTATCTGTTGGGTCATTGTGGCTGTCCACAGGACATGCTTCAACAGGTCCATATCTCTCCTGTATTAAGGACTCCACCTCTAGATGCATTAAAGTGATAAAGTGATAAAGTGATGGCTTTTGTTATTTTACAGCTCAACAGCATACCAAGACTACTGCTTATATGCATCAGAGAATGGTACCAATATATGTATGTAGTCTAAGATACTATATTTTACAAAAATGTTAAAAGTGAGTAACACCCTATTTGTTTTACCCTGAAGGTGGTAAAAATAATTTATTCCTTAGCAGTGAGAGAAAAAGCAATTTGTTGTTGTTGTTGTTTCCCTAAAGGGAAAAAAAAAATAGGAAAAAGAAAACAAAAACAAAAACAAAAACTAATTAACAAGGATAGTTACATTTGACAACTTGAAAGAGTACCTCAATTAAAAAGATAAATTAAATAGATTTCTGGAATCTAACTTACAATATAATTAAATTAAAGTGTGTATAAATCCCACCTTTCAGTGTCACTTTCATTTTTAGATATTTGTATACATTATCAACTTTTTTTTAATATATTTTTTTTGTGCTAGTATTGTCATTGTATTTATAAGAAATCCCAGTAAATGAAGTTTTTACAGTTTGTGTAAGGTACAAAATGTTAATAGGCCTGAAATATTTCTTGTTATATATGGCTTCTGCATAGCTACTTTGCATTTCACTGTTTTTTACAGATTTTATGTAAAAGACTAAATTTAAGACATAAAAGTCATGCGGAACAATTCCTCTTTTAACAATTTTATAAACAAAGAAGTACATTTTTTATGGAAAAATAATCTACACTTTCATTCTGACTGGTGTGCTTAATAGCATCACCTATTACTAAGTTTAGATGTCTCTTCTAAAACTGGTTGGTCTAGATCACAGTCATTGTGCAAAGGACTGATTTTACTACTGCTTTCACCTTATGTTTTAGCAGAAACTTCCTTCATAGGACACATAACTATCTGCATTACATTATACTTGATACAAAATACAAATAATTCCCTTCTGACAGCAGCATGTTATCAGAGTACAATCTGCAAAAAGAGATTTGATTAATTGAATTGTAATCTTGGCTATGATTGCTACAAATGTTATTAGTGGGTATAAAATTCTTTTTTTTCTTCTTTAAAGACCTGTTTGAAATATTTTGTCGCTTTTTTTTTTTTTTTTTCTGTAGAACAGAATCTATTTGCTGAGAACATTTGCTGTAGAAGTATCTTCTATACTTTTTTTAGATATTTATCTATTTCATTTTATGATTTTGTGCTTTTTTAATGTACTGTGTGTCAGGATAGATGCATTATCTGTGTTTTTTTTTTTTTTCTTTTTTTCTTTTAACCTTATATTCCCTATTGTATTGATAATCTGATTTAGATCACTTTCAGTATTTCTCTTTTCTTGAATAAAAAAAAATCAATATTTTGCATGTTTTTACTACATTTAAATTTTGTCATACATCTCAACCATCTTTCTGGCCCTCGCTGGCCCTGTTCCACCTCCAAATATGTCTTAATGCCTTTATGTGAAAACCATTTTAATATAAAAGAGCATAATGATTTCTGAGTGGATATTGCAGGCCATCCGGTCAATGATCTGTGAACCCGAGTATTTCTAAGTAAACCAGAAACCATTAGGTCATAATAGCTGTGAAATAAAAAACTAAAACATCTGAATTTTAATAACACTCTAATTATATATTTATTCCTTTCAGTAAAGCCACTTATAACTTGTACAGTTTTTCATGATTTCCTGTAATGTTTCTGACAAAGTTGTCAATATCTGCTGGATCTCCGAACAGTAAATTTAAAAGCAACATGATAACTCCCAAATCCTCCTGTCTTTGTTGCTTTTTGGAGCACTTTTTTTGGAGAGGAGGGTAATTCAGATAAACAGCACTACATCTTAAATCAAATGTAGGTTTTTGGGGGTAAATGAAATATATTATACCCTGAAAGACTAGCTTTATGGCTTCTGTGGATCAGGATTCATGGGACTATGCACGTTGAAAGAGTTACGTATCTAAAACCAGAATTAGGTAGCCTGAAGACTTCTAGCTGCTGTCAGAAACCATCTGGGGTCAGCTGCAGTTCCTTGACTCTGTAAGTAACTAAATTACACTCCCAGAAGTGGGGACATAGCATCTTTCTACTGAGGAGTCAGCCCTAAAAGATAGGAGTGAAGTTTGTCGTGCTTACAGATGTAACGATACACACCGTAGACACATGCAAGGAAATTTGTGATATACAGCTTCTTAAAAGTAAATGGGAAAAAAATAATAAAAATAAACACTCTTAGAATGAATTTAAGTTGATCTACATGTCTATCTTAGAATTACATGAATTAAGCTTCAAGAGTGCCTATTGCTTCCAACAGGTTATGTAAGGTAAAATATTTTGAAGGTTAACTCAGACACATATCTACCTTTGAATAAGTCAGCTCTATGTTCAAGGAATATGTGTGGTTCACTACAATTTTCTGTCATACACGCTGGTAGTGTGTGTCTCAGGTACCAGAAGGAGCCTAGGTTCTATGCCACACTGTGTAATCTTTTGATGAAAGGATCAAATCTGAAAGAACTCCCAAATGTTCCTACCATGTACAGAAGATTACAGCTTCCCACAGAACTTTATCATAGAAGTTTATAATAGTTTATCATATTCTTTAAAAGCCAGAATAATGTAACTGCAATGATGGTTTCCATCCCTCATTTCATAGAATCATAGAATTTTTTGGAGTTGGAAGGAACCCTTAAAGATTTTCTAATCCAACTCCCTGCGATGAATAGTGACATCTACAGCTAGATCAGATTGCTCAGAGCGTGGTCCAGTCTAACCCTAAATGTCTCCATGGATGGGGCATCCACCACCTGTGTGGGCAACCTATTCCTGTGTTTCACCATCCTTAATGTAAAAAACATCTTCCTTATATGCAATCTAGTTCTCCCCTCTTTTAGTTTGAAATAATTTCCCCCTGTCCTATCACAATAGACCCTGCTAAAAAGTCTGTCCCCTTCTTTCTTGTAGCTCCCCTTTACATATTGAAGGGCCATATCATGTCTCCCTGGAGTCTTTTTTTCTCCAGGCTGAACAGCCCCAGCTCTCTCAGCCTGTCCCTGTGTGGAACATCCCTTGGATCATTTTTGTGGCCCTCCTCTGGAAATTTTCTTCATTCAAAATGGCTATCATACTATGACTTTCATCCACTTGAAAAGTCTCTGCGGTCCCAATTTGCAGAATATAATAGGAAGTGCTGAAAACAGGGACTGTGTAAAAGTGATCAAATAATGCCATTGTGCAAAGTGCAAAGACATTCTAAAAAATTTCATTTGACAGATAGGAAAAGCAAAAATGACAAGAATAATGAGAAAGAAAATACTTAAAAATGCCTTTAGTAGAAAGAAAACTTTGTTCTCAGATACCAAGTATGTTAAGATATTTTATATAAACTTATTTTTAAACATAAAAGTATTAAAGCAACCTCAAAGGTTTATCTAGAAAATGTAGAGAGTGCCATTTCCTAAATGGGCCGTCTTTGTGAGCCACCAAACTTATGTTCTGTCACTGCATAACATACAGCTGCCTAACTTCAGAAAAGGCTTCTGGATTTTCAATTTGGAAAGTCTCTTCCAGAAATATATGGGATCTCAGATCCTGCTCTTGTCCTCGCCCTGAATATTTCCTTTCGGTCAACAACTTGCTCAGAATGTGAATTTTGGGATTTCCTTCCTAATACTCTTTGTGATGCTGTTTAATTTCATAGGCAGATCTGATGGGTGTTCCAAGTATCTTAAAAATGCATATTGCAATTGAAAAATCTAGCTGTAAAAAGACAGCTGAGCATGAGGAAAAAGTATTAGATGCTTGCTCTCCAAAATAGTTAGAAAACTGACGTCTTGATACTTTTTTTGAACAGGGCTGTAAAAGTAAAGTAAATCAAAACTGTAAAGGAGGAATTATTATGTTTTCCTGTTAAATATTGGAGCTGTAGATGTTTAATGATTTCAACGAATTTGCTTTTTTTTTTTTTTTTTTGTGATAAAAATAAAGTCAGCCTTGGGAAAATATCTCTGAAGAATTCTTTGCTGTGATTTGTTTCTGCTTTCCCTACCGTGTAAATTTGTATAGCAGTCTGTACTAAATGAGAAATATTAAGGTAATAAAGTTCTTAATTTAAGTTCCATCACTGAAATGACAGTTATGAGAATGAGAGAGAGAGTCACCTAATGCTGTAATTAATATTACTGGTTAGACTGCCTGACATTCTGAGAGATTAAAATGAAACAAACAAATAAATTATTTCTATGGAAATAATTACTATTAATTTGTGAGAGCTGGAAACTCCAAAGGGAAGAGAATTCTGAGGCTGACCTACTTCCATCTTTTCTTTGGAGACAGCATGCCAAGATACTCCATTCTGCAATTTCTAAGACTGTTGAATTTTTTTTCTCTGTTCTTTCTGGGAACCAGACTAATACCTGATGGGACTTGTTTGTGTCTTACCAGCCATTTTGGGTTCTCTATATTCTCCATTTTTTTTCCCAAACTGTGTGCCACACTGCACCCTGAATAGATGCATCCTCTCTTTTCAGAGTTTCATCTGTCCCGCTGTGTCACAGTCTGAGTGGAGCAATTTCTCTGTTAGAGAATTAAAGCTGTGCTCAATTGTTCTCCGCAAACTTGTTTAAGTCTGGACTATTAAGCTCTTATTTCTAAAGCTGAGTAACTATGGCTGAACTGATCCCAGTTATCTATTAACTTCCAAATATAGACCTAGCATAAATGTCCCAGGGCATACCATGCAGGAGACTATGCTCTTAAGTAAATTGAAGAGATGAATGAATTCCAGTGCAGGAGAAAGTTCTGTGCATCCTTTTAATTCATTAGCATAGACACAATTTCTTTTGTTTCTACTTCTCAGCTCAGACTTTTGTAAATAATCCACACACAGTGTTATGAAGAAATGTATAAAAGAAATACAGTCATTCTTAAGGCACCCAAACTTTGCATGGTGTCATGGAGGCTGGGAGCCTGGAAATGGAGAACCTCTTTAGGGAGTTGTTCATTAAAGGGCTGCATTGTTCAGTCTGAAATGTGAGCGAACTACTTTATTTGTACAAATTTCTCTTGAACTAAGAGTTCTAGGAGCCTTTGTTGAACTCAGAGACATGAGGGATGTAGCTACTACTTTTGAACTAAATTCTAATACGTGCTTTCCACTTCTTCTCATCATGAAGATGAGAGGAGAAAGGAGGCATTAGATGTGCTTTTCTTCTTTTTGCGGTAGTTGGTGTCACTGCAGCTAGCCTCTCAATCAAACTCCTGGCAGAAAATTAACATACAGGATCCCACACAATGCAGTTACTCAAATTCTCAACCCCTTTGCACTTCTCTTCTTTATCTTAAACATCCATTCCAGACAGACTAGAGAAGTACTCTCAGTTCATGAGTATGAAACTCTGTCAGAAATATTTGTATTTGTACTGTTTGTTTTTTGCTGTTGTTAGTTGTGGAGTTTTTGTGGTTTTTTGTTCATTTGTTTGTTTAGTTTTTCTCCTTACCATTTAGAATGGATAAATTAGGACTCTTGGTTTCAGCAGAATTATGTGTTTTGGGAAAGAAAAGTGGGGAGATAAGTTTAAATAAATTAGACTGACACAAAAGCTGTAGAGAAATGGGGAAAAAATATTCTTAAAAGCACATTGTCTGCCCAGCTGAAATCCAGCAAGACAGAGAAAACATAAACAAAAATTTCCTGCCACAAGTGGTTTGTGGCAAAACCCTATATGATTTTGTTTGTTTGTTTGTGTTGTGCATCCATGTTTTGTTCTGACAAAGTCTTTGAGAGTTCTGGAATTTCCATATCATAAGTCTAGTACTGGTGAATGTTTAGGGATGAGATAAAAATACACTTAAATATTAAATAGTGGTAAAATATATTTTAACAAGCCTATGTAGTTCTGAATTTTAGTGCTCCTCACATATTCTATATCAATGTCCAGCATAAAAAAATAAAAAAATAAAAAAATAAAAATTAAGCTCTTAATAACCTTATTAACCATTCACGTTCTTGTACTTTAGGGGAGCTTAAGTTCTGAGATTTAATTTTTGTCTAAAAGTATCATGCAATCATTCAAAAGTGTTTCTTGTGTTTCCTGCTGAAGGACTACACAGCACTACTTTGGATTATGCTTCATTCCTGCACAGTTAATAATAATTCCAATCCACTGTTATAATATTTGAACTTGAGTGTGATTCAGATTTCCTGGCATAATGTATGCCATGCTACTACAGTAATAAATAGCTACTTTAACTTCACTGGTGCACAAAGTTGAATGTCAGAAAGCCATATTTGCATTTACACACAGAATAATTACATGCTGATCAGAACAGTGTAATTAGGGATACTAATGTATAATTTTAACTTGACTGTTGGCAGAAAAAAAAAATCAAGAGGAGCAAACAACAACAACAAACAAACAAACAAATAAATAATAATAATAATAATAATAAATAAATACAAGCTGAATGTTTAAACTATGTTTTTGCAAAACCTTAAAAAAGTGGCTGTAATACATCTCAACTGGTTATTTGTGTTAGCTCTTATCTGCTATAAATGTCATATTTCCTTTCTAATATATATTTAAAATTGGAATCTTTGAACAACTCATGAAAAGCTGCAGATCTTGATTAACAGTATATTTAAAACTGAACTGAATTTGAAGTGCTTAGGATTACAATCAACATGAATTTGATGGTTCAGCTTATCTACTAATGAATTATAGTATGCATGCTATCAACTTCATGTTATAGTAAAAAATTTGATCCCTTTCCAAATTTAGAAGTTTGGAACTGAATGGAGTGGCTGAAGCCCATCTTTTGATCCCCAAAAGAATGGAGAGAGATTATTAAAATATCTATCTTGGCTGATTATCTGATTTCTTGGTGTTGGAAGACATTAACTGAAATCTGGATAAATGGGAAAAACTTGGTAAGTTAGCATCAAGAAATGAACCATAATTTTACAATGCCAAAATGAAAGGCAAATGTTCAAGGTGATTAAAAACATTTTGTTTTTTTCTTGTTGGTTGTCCATTTTTCTCTTTTTATTTTCTAATATTTTCTAATTTAACTAGGGCTGGTGAGGTGTGGATGAACCTACAACTGGAAAATTAAAACTGAACTTTGAAACAATAGCACACACCTGCTTAAACAAACAGATTGGTGCTAGTTGCACCTGTGTTTTTCCCTTGTAACCTGCCTCCAGTATTTGTAAGAATGTTTTCTGGCAGGATTACTTGTACAATTAGATAATACTAAACTAATAGAAAAGAACAGTCAAGTAAAGTGAGTTCACTAACATAATTCACATTTCCAATCAGGAAAAATACCAGTGTCAACATAAATTCAATTCGATTCCTGTTTTGAATTTCAAGTACTCAAATAAATGGCTCACAAGTAATTATTCTTAGAAACTCTATGTCACTTAACTACCTAAAGATATATAGAGAAAACTGCATATAACACTTAATTGCTTCATAAACAGAGAACAGAAGGAAAACTTATCTAAAGAAATTATTTGACAGAAATCTTGACCTCAGCTTTAGTTCTGATAAACTATTTTTTTTTCTGTTTTCTCAAGATGCCTATAAAATGCTACAGTATATGTGTCTTGAACAGAACGATACAGACCAAATCATGAGATTAGTCTACATATTCAGTGACTCATCTATGACTGCTTTGTAGCTGATGGCTTTTATGTCAAAATAGAGATGTAAAAATATCATATGATATCAAGAATCATGGATGTACATATTTTTGTGCTAAACATTTGCTTTGGTTTTAACTGAGACTCTAGAATGAATTACTGTAGATGCAAATCTATCGGCATTGAAGGGGAAGAAAATGTTTATGTCAACCTTTATGCTGTGAAACTGCTGAACGATGTACATCTCAAGATATGACTCAGGCTCACTTAAGCAAATCCACCATGAAAGGTCAAAATCACTTATGAGGGTTAAACACAAATAAAATGTCATTTTTATAGTCTTTCTAATCCTCAACGGATTCAGAAGACATTTTGGTTTTCTCTGAAGGCATCTGCTTATTGCACTGACACAGAAAGGACCTATTCAGGTATGTGTTTTTCAAGTGAATTAAGGGGCAAACAGTGGGGTAAATTCTGACAGTATGACTAGGTTTGCCAAAGAAGCACATTTGGCATATTTATTTAATAACTATGTATACTTTGAAGGCGACAAAGTAATAAAATGTTGTTATCCCTACTCTCCTGCTCTCTTAGAAAATGACATTGAACTCCAGCAAACTCTTGAGAATTTGTCAATAATGAAAACTCCTGAATGGCTTCATGGCTGACTTTGTTGCAGAAGAAAAGAGGAAATGGTTTCTTCCCACTGGAAATGCAAACAGTGTTCATACATGGGACTGAGTTAAGAAATCTTTCATTTTATATCATTAGTGTTGTTGATAGGATGAACTCCAGAAGAACGCAAGAGTAAGCGCCCTTGAGATTGTGATTGCCCTAGCTTCAGCTGTAGTTGAGTTTGAACCTCAACTGTCTGAAGGTACCATCTGATAAGAAATAATAGCCTTTTAGGAGTCATGGTAGAGACAGAGACATGTTTTCCAAATGGAGCAGGAAAATTATGATTGCAGTAGTTTTGTACACTGAGTAGAAACATCCTGCAGAGGTCTTGGACTTTTGCATTTATGTCCTTTCTAAACACTAGGATCTCACATAGTTACAGACTGGTATAAATTTTGAGAGTAGAAGGGAGAGTAAGATTCTGATGATCCACAAGTGTCCTGACAAATAGAGAAGATAAGGTAAAGAGCTACTGCCCAAGAAAATGGCAAGGGCACTTGCTCTTATATGACTTGAATGAATGACCGACTTTATTTTACTCCCAAGAATGTTATATCTTTTGTACATGGAACCCATGTGGAAGCAGAAGAATGGACAGCTAAATCCATGTGAAAGGAAATACTTGATTTACCCAGGTTGCTGAATGGCAATTTTTAGGCAGTAGGATTATCTCTTTATTGACCTTATATTTGAAGTCAGGAACTTTACTGTTAGGTAACACAAACTACATTGTCATCTCTTCTGTACAGAAAACTACTTTTCTCAATGTAAAGCTCTTGATCAGAATGCCTTTCAAAGTGACCTTTCATGGCTTGAGCTCCTGATTTTTGGATAAGCAGCAGAATGACTAAATTTCATTTAATAGCAGCCACAAGTAAGTCCACTTATACAGACTGCATGTTAGTATTTGACAGTGTTCCTCAATACGCTTAAAACTTCCTACAAAGGAAGTCTGAGCTAAATCAGCTAATAAATGAATGTGAAACATGTCTTCTTTAAAAATATATAGATTAAGAAACCTTATTGTCAACTAAACTGAAAACCATTAGAGATTTACCAGTGCCTAGTGAGGAAGGCATCACCTTCTGAAATCCCTTGCTTTTACAGAAAATAAGCAGAAAAAGATGATCTTTCTAGGCACTCTGAAGATGGTATTCCATGGAAGAATTTAGGCTGAAATTAAGGACTTGTGGTTTCCATAGCCTTTTATATACTAGAAAGGCAAGTCCCCTGAAGCTTGGCAGATAGAATAAACTTACAGGAATTTTAAGAACATTTGAATGACATGAAAACCTTTTAGCATTTCTGCAGATGTGAGTATCAGATATGTATCTCCCCTTCTTTGCTCTTTCCTAATGTATGTTTCCAAAAACATAAACTGCTTTCCTGTTTTCTGACAAATCCAGGTTTGTATCAACCCATTAGTCAAGGATATTTTTGAGCATCTAAGATGAACCAGTTGACAATGCTGCAGCCAAGTGTTATTGTGAGAGTAGGTAAGATAAGAAAAGAAAAACTCTCTTATTCTGAAAATACATCCATGAAAATATTCTCTTTTAAATTTGGTGTATCTTTTTTTTTTTTTCCTAATTATTTAATCTAGCTCCAAAACACATGGGCGCAAAAATAAAAAGACAGTGGGAGAGTGACTAACAAACTCAGTGGCACGCAGTACTGGTTCCTCAAGACCTAATTGCCACACATTTAAGTTGTATTTATTTGTGACACCTATGGTCACATAAGTATGGATAATGTTAATTAAAATTATCCTCTTATTAGTTATCATACATGACATCCTGCACTAGTTTTGAACATGAAGTTAGACCAGATAGCCAGTTAGACTCTTCTAGTGTCATTGGACACTGGCTTTGTAGTAAGGAGCTGTTGCCTTCTTGTGAAATTAACCTTTGCCTGACATTGCTAGCAAGAGAAACAAAAATAGTTTTGTTGAAACTTTTGATTCTGTAAATGACCTTCACAAGGTATTATTTGGATTCAGAGCATTTTCAGGTGCAAAGCTCTACACTGTGAAGAAAATATATTTAAATGAGAGAAAATGTATTAATTTTGATGACACTTCAAGGGAGACTTCAAGCTCACCCATACCTATTACTTACCTAAAGATGTCCTGACTCTTAGGAGCCTGTCTCACAGTAATTTTTCTGTGTTGTATGCTACAAAGTAAAATGTACATTCTTCCTAACACATAATTAGATCTCTTGGGGCTTATATAAATTGCAGTTCTTATACACTTGTGGCTGGCACAAATTGAGAACTGAAAGCCTTAGGATAATGTCAATCTCTACACACTGTCCACCTGTGATAAACCTAGACCTGCCCTTTGAATGTTTTATCGAGTTGCAAAATAAACAGATAAATAAATAAATCATCCTTTTCTGAGACCTGGGGTCTAAAAGCATATTAATTCTGTGTTCAGAAATAAAACACATAAGCCATCACAAATTCATGTTATTAAAATATGCCCATGTTTCAGATATTAGTGCTGAATTTGTAGCTACAAACTGAGGAATTGGATCTCCTGGGAGGATCATATGTATATAAATCAGCGGGATGTTCTTATTTATGATCACCTATACACTTATGAGCAGGGAGATTTCTACTGGCATCCACAGCGTAATAGATATGGAGAATTAACTTAATTACAGTGGCCACATCAGTAGACTGATTCCATGCATCTCAGGAGCCTAAGAGACCTGGCTGATGTGGTTGCTGACCTGAGCTCCATCATATTTGGTAAGTTGTGGCTGTCAGGATGTCAATGACTGGAGAAAAGGAAATAACACTCCCATTTATAAGATAAGGAGGAAGGAGAAACTGGGAAACTACAGGCCAGTGAGCTTCACCTCTGCGCTTGGGAAGATCACGGAATAGATCGTACTAGAAAACATGCTAAGGCATATGAGGGACAAGCAAGTGGTTGTGACAGCCAGCATGGCTTCACCAGGGGAAGCTCATGCCTGACCAATCTGGTGGCTTACTGTGATGGAGAGACAGCTTTGGTGGAATAAGGAAAGGCAACTGATGTCATCTACCTGGACTTGTGCAAGGCCTCTGACATGCTAGGAGATTCATTGTTGCCTTCCAATATTTAAAAAAGAGACAAAATACAATAAACAAGAGAAAAATCAACTTTTTTACATTGGTAGATAGTGATTAGACAAGGGGGAATGGTTCCAAGATAAAGGAGGGGAGATTTAGATTAGATGTCAGGGGAAAGATTTTACTGAGAGGATGATGAGGTGCTGGAACTGTTTGCCCAGAGAGATTGTAGATATCTCCTCCCTGGAGGTGTCCACAATCAGGTTAGATGGGGCCCTCAGCAGCCTGATCTGGTACTTGATGTAGCAGTTGTGTGTTGTGTGCCACAAACCTGTGTTTGGCATGGAGATTGGAATCTGATGATCATTTAGATCCCTTCCAACCCAAGACATAGTATGATTCCATGATTCTATGATTCTACAATTCTATGACTGATGAAATTTGTTTATCTGACTGGAATTGTAATTATATACAAACATTTAAGAATAGTAATTTTTAATTAGATAAACTCCTACTATGTGTACCGCATTTAATAACTTCATGGGCATCTTTATCTTGTAATCACTATTCAGTCATGTCAGAGAACATGTAATGGTGTCAAGACCATCAAAACAGAAAAAAATAATGAAAAGGTGCGGTCAGTCTTGAGGCTTATTTCCAAGGTTAGATGGCCTTATTCTTCCATCTTAATGAGTAACTGTACTTGGCTAGATTTAATAATTCTGTGCAAAATTTCTTGACTGCATGTTTCTAGGTTCGGAGGTATCACAATGGGCTATAGTATCCTTCTTATCTATATGGGTGTTTCAAACTAAGTTGCAGATGACAGTGAATTACTTTGGGTGACCACTCATCTGTATGAAATGAGTTTGATGATATATATGTGTTGACTGATTAAAATAAACATTACAGTTATTGCTCTTTGACATATCTCCTGAAAATCTGAGTCAAGTAATATAGTCTCAAATTTTGAAGTGTTATCTTTATACAAAGATACAAAGATATGAGCATATGTGTAGGAAGTATCTTTATTGTTCACTTCTTTCTAAAAACACTAATTCAGTCTTCTAAAAATATATATATATATACACGAAATGCCTGTTTGTCAGATGTTAGCATTTGCTTCTTTTAAAAAAAGAAATCATGCAGAAAAAATAATAATAATAATAATAAAATAAAGGGGAGAAGGTAGAAAGAAAAATCTTATTGGAAATTGACTACTTTCTGTTTCCTATAATTTCTAAAGAAACACAGTAATGGGTGCCTGAAAAGCTCCCTCGCTGTACTGGAGTGAGCAGATGATTTGTTATAGTGCAGCTAATAGACTTATGTTTGCCTATCTTTTGGACTCTCACCTGGAAATAAATTACATTCCATGATTTCTTTGCCCATGTGGTCCCATTACACTGCAGGTTTGCTTTCTGGAAGAAAACAAGTCTGTGTTGTCTGTGATGGGGTGAGTTTGTCCTTCACAAATTGAACTGGAAAGCGCCTTTGGATGTGATGAAGGTAGCTTTGGAATACTAAGCCCTGAAACACATTCACAAGTTCTGTGAAAAAGAGTGAAAAACCTAGTGACTTCATAAGTGAGAGAACCTAAGAACAGTCTTCCTGCATGTGCGCACATCTGTGTTTAGGTAAATATTTATTGCATAAATGAAAAAGTGAGAGAAAGACCTTAGTGGAATTGTGTGATTAAGAGATAATGAAACAGTTTAGGTAAATCCAAGACAAGATTATTTGGCTTCCTCAAAATTGATTCTGAAATTAGTAAGTGAAACAAAAAAAGAATTTAGGCAGTGAATAAAAATAATATTTTTAAATTTAAAAAAAAAAAAAAAAAGAAGAAGGAAGGTGCAAGAAAATAGGATATGATGTAGCTGAGTGGGAGTAAACAATTTATAAAGCAGAGGATGTAAAAAGTGAATGTAAGATAGTCAGACAGTCCATCTGTAAAATGGAAGAAGAAGAAAAGGATAAGGTAAAATTCGATAAGGGCTAAGCCTGATAGGACTCAGCCCTAATTTCTGCTTGGAGTTTAAGGGATATTTCTAAAATACTTCTGAAATACACAAGAGTTTCACTCATCACTTGCCTGAATATAGTGGTATTTCAGATCTCTTAACTGATTTCACTGGTGTTTGAATCAGATTTTCAGAGTCAATATGCTGAATTATATATATCTTCCCAATAAAGTCTATGATTGTTTAATTCACATTCTGAAGGTATATTATTGTCATGGTTTTATGTTTTTTTGGTTTTC
The DNA here is from genome assembly GCA_037305975.1 of Chrysolophus pictus. Classification (NCBI taxonomy): domain Eukaryota; kingdom Metazoa; phylum Chordata; class Aves; order Galliformes; family Phasianidae; genus Chrysolophus; species Chrysolophus pictus. The sequence continues at coordinate 33,319,296 of CM074576.1, read as the reverse complement.
AGTATTTCACATCAAAACATCATATACTAGAATTAAAGTGTCAATGCTCCAATTCCAGGTACCTATCCCTATACATTACGGAAGTCATGGGATCTGACCTTTCCGGGTGGGGCAGTTTCTTACTGCCTGGCAGTGGGTGCTGGAGGGTGCTTTCCTAGCCATTCCAAGCTTTTCAGGTTTGACTTGGTCTCAGGAACTCTCTCTCTCCTATCTTATTTGATTTATTAGTCTCAATTTCAATTAGATTGTATTATATTGTGTTATCTTGCATTCCGATATCATGGTTAGTAAAATAAGTTTTCCTCCATAGATTGTTGCTGCTGTTTTTTTTTCCTCCCTTCCTTCCTTCCCATTTTGTGGGGCCAGGATGGGTGGGGGGGGGGGGGGCGGGGGCCTACTGTGGGCATAAATTGATCTAGTTAACTCCGTGACAATTATACTAAATTGTCCGATTTGCCTTGTCATTAGCATATATTTGAATGGCCTGGACATAACTTATCTGTTCTAATGTAGGCATTTAAAAATTAGGCACCTAGATGTGAGCTGATTTACTATTAGGAAAAAAAATAGCATATGGAAAAGACCACTCATTTTATGAGATAGGCTTTTAAGATGAACAAGAGGTATTGCCCTCCAGAGCTGCCTGTTTGCTCCCATTAACTGCAAGAGACAAGTTACTAGCTCAGACTTATGAAGCTCAATCAGATAAATCATTCCCTTTTTCATGAATAAGACTCATTTGGAGCTTCATAGATACATTTAATTTTCCCTGTTTTCTTCCCAATTTGTTCCCATTACGTATCTCCCAATCGGTCCCGATGACCGATGATTCATCACTCTGAGTTTCTACTTGTTTCTTACTCTTGCACCATCAAATCATCTCTGGGGGAAAAATCTGAAATAACAGTCACAGCATTTGAGCTTCAGATGACAGTGAAGGCAAAGAAATCAAGAAGTCCATTAAAAAAATACAGAGGAGGTAGGATCTTAAATTAAAAATCCCAGAGGAATAATGTTCATTTAACTTACAAAATTCAAATACAAGCTTCATAAAAAATGAATATTCTTTTTTAAGCCCCGCTTCAAGGCAAACAGAATTTTTAAACTAACAACTATTACCTGTGGGTTCATTGTGAGTATACTGAGCTTGTATCTTAAGTATCCAATTTTTTGGAATATCTGGATGAAGCTAAGATCTAGTATGCGAGCTGAAGCAAACACTGTCTAATGCAAGTTTCTTATCTCTTATTCTCCTGCAAGAAAGGACCAAATTCTGCCTTTTCACTAGAGGCCATTTATTTAAATTTTAATACACTCCCACTCCCATCCCTCCTTGCTCCTTCTAATAAATTTTGTTAAATCCTTCCATTTAACTGAAAGCAGTTTTATGGGCTATAGTAAATGCATCAGCTTTCCTGCCTTCAAAGATTATATAATTCATCTATTTCTCAAGATCTCACCAATGTCCACCTCTGAAGTTTCCTTACCTAGACGAGATAAAGGAGGAAATAGCTATTCAGCTACGTTATACTTTCTATTAGTGTAGTCTACTTTCCTATTTTTCAGTAATCTCAGGGAGGAATTGAAAAAACATATTACAATGACTGCACACCACTGACTTATTTCCTTACTTTTTTTTTTTTTTTTTCCACTAGCTTGTCCATTTTAAGTTTCTTTTTAATGAGATGATGAGTACCCAGTACAGGAGTATGCTATATGTCATTGCTGTTCCTGTTGAATAGAGGTTTTTCTGAACTCCCATCTGTGAAGGCCAGCTCTCTAATTTAAGTTTGAGACACTCGTGTTTTCCATTCTATTAGTCTCCAAACTTTTAGCCATAAATTTAAGTGGAAGCACAACTGGAGTTTATGGCTCTCAAGATAAAACTTTCATGCTGTTAAATTTCCCAAGTGAAGAACCATTTTCTGCAGCTGGGGGTGCGAAACTCAGGTAAGGCTGTCACAAGGCGTTCATCATTCTATAGAGATGAAAAAATTACAGCGCTGCCCTTCACATGACAATGGAAATTGCCCACACTTGTTCCTTATCCTTTATTTCTGCAGCCCCAAACGTCAGCCTGTGCTGCAGGTGCTACAGATTAGGTTTTATACCTGAAGAACTGTAGATATCACTGGGCAGAAATTACCAACTGTGCAGTAAGTCACTCTCTACACACAGAGGTGCATCATGCAAAACTCCCATTCACCAGACTAATCAGCAAAAGAGGTTTTCACACCCCCCAAATTTATCCCCATATCGTCTGAAAGGACCACCTTGTTTCCATTTCCTAGAAGGTGTTTTGAAAATTAACTCTAAAAGAGACCACAGTAAATAATCAACCTTCCTTTTTTTCCCCAATTGTGTTCAATCTCACAGATATCTCTGTATTTTTCTCTGCTTTTTCTCAGTAACTGCTACTCTCTTATTTGTAGGCAGGAGCTGTATGCTTCACTTTGTGATCATTGTACTGTTCACAACTGAATCAGTTATGGCTAATTAATCTGTTATGCAATGTACATGAAAGGTGGAGGAGGAACATGTCTGACTACTGCATTCACAACAGAGAGTTTAGAGCTGTGCAAGGGTTAACATCCATTCTTTTTTTTTTTTCCTCCCAAAATACCTATTTCTGATCATGTTCTTCCACTGATAACATAATACTTTGCCATGCTTCTTTTAAGATTAGGCGTAAACATCAAACTAACTCAGAATGTAAATGACATAAGAAAGTGATTGAACTTTCAACTTGTTCTACCCTTAACAAAAAATACCAAAATCTCTTTTGATTTTGCTAGTTAAATGCATTTTACGCAAGTCTACTTTGTACAGGAAGGAAAAAAAAAAAAAAGCAGGACATAAGGGCAAATAAGAAGAGGCAATGCTGAGCACAGTTCTGCTGAAGCTTAGTTTGGGATACAGGGAGAAGCACTGTGTTCACAATTTCAAAAGGAGAAGTGTACACCTGTTTTAAGAAAATACTGATTTGCAGCTGCATTGTATTTCATTTCAATGGGATCCTGCTGATCTGATTAAAAGGTGCTGTTCCACAGCCGCATTATCTCATTCACTTTGAAAGGGAAAGCAGAGGACTTGATCAAAACATGCCTCCCCATGGTTGCATTCTCAGAGCCACTCTCACAGCAGAAGCGGATGACGTGCATGAGAATTGCTCTTTTCTAAATTGTTAAATGAGTATCTGATAGTGGAAATTCTTCTCACCTCTTCTTTGTTCTACAGTCTTACGGAAGAGCCAGCAGTCCTGACAACTATCAATGATGTCCTTCCACTATCCTTTCTCTCAGTTGGGTTTCTGTGAAAGTTCTGTCTGTGTGAGGAATAATATTTTGTTAGACTTTCTTGTTACCTGCCAAAAGTGAGCAGTATGGTTGATTATGACAAGTTTGTTGAATAGACCAGAATGCAGTTTGCAGTTTTCCTTCATTTTCATGAAGAGAGATACTAAATTCATTTTTGCTGCTATTAACAGATCGTGTTTTTCTTTGACTTTTCATTATTTAAACCCTGGTTTATGTCTAAATGTGATTGTGAACTATGCCAAAATTCTTAACATAAGGATGAATAATAAGTTTGTTGAAATTATACTGTTATATCCTAGATATTTTAAACCACATAATAAGAGATGTCCATCATTCTGCTACACTGGATTTCAGATGTAAAATAGCAAAATGCTGCATATACTAAACATATTGAATACCAGAAGCACAGAATACTCTGTCTTTAATCCTCTTATAGCAAATCGGCTGTTCTAATACAGGTGTATGGCAAATGGCCTAGTCCAAAAATCTGATAATGAAGATACCGTCTGCTGTAAGTTGCTTGTCTGGAAAAAAAAAAAAAAAAAAAAAAAAAAAAAAAAAAAAAAAAAGCACTTATAATAGCTGTTGGGATTTCCACTGTTATACCTCAAAACACTTTCAACACTTTCTTTCTTCAGGAAAGAATAAAATCCTGTATGTCAACTTCCTGCTTATTCAGGACTTTTTTTTTTTTTTTTAATTATTATTTTTTGTGATTCTTCAAGCTGAGACAACCGAAAAATTAATTATCCTTATTTATTGAAAAATGTGCTTAAAAAAATGCATAATAAGAGTTCCTCTAAACCTGTATAATATTTTTAATGACAAACTACATCATGATTTATCTCCGAAAATGCAAATTGATTCTTTCGTTTTACATCTTCAAGGGTAGACTTCCAGTATATCATGTTCATGTAACCTTTTATACTTTAATTACAATAAGAATCAGGGAAAAAAAAAAAAAAAAGAATATTGCAGTAGAAATCTGAACCTTTCACTTGTATGCTTTCCTTAATGAAAACAAGCCTAACAATGTCAGGTTTGACTCATACCATCTGAGTAGAGGTTTGCCAATGCAGAATTGTGATCTGAGTATCTGGAAATGTAAAACAAACTAGTGGTGAGCAAAACATGACAATACAGATTGGCTGGCTGTGATACCCAGAAACCAAGGAAATTCTTGATTTGGAGATTACAGATTCAATCATCTGTTGGGAAAACAATAAACAGTGGTCTGTTCACATGAATATAGCTGAACTGTGGCAGAAGATGTGTTGAGAGCTTTGATAATCAAGGAGAGTTGCATGCCAACTGTGAATAGTCTAATAAAATACGTGGACATTTGTTTCATGGCAGTTGGAACACATCAGAGTAGAAAATGTCATCACAGAAGTAATTAACACCAGACAGTATTTTCCTTAACAGCACTACTAACCTATACCACTATTTTCATGTTCATCACTGCTCATAATGCATCACCCTTTGGTATCAAAACCTTTAGGTTAAAAGCCAAAATCAAAGATTTCTAGGGGTCACAATGGATAAAGGGTATTCCTGTATTTTCCAAAGTCAGAGAAAATTCACTGTAAAATGTAATTGTTCCATTCATCCTCATTATGTGGTCAAAAGGTGAAAATATAAGGCAAGGACGAGGATAGAAATTTCTGACACTAAGCAGAGACTGGAGCTCTGCCCCAGTTTACAATGTTCTGTCCAAATTCTGGTAAGTCAGAAGCTCATATTCTGCTGCAGTCTGCTTTTGTTATACTTCTTTCTTTATTACTATAGTTATGCTCCTTTATGCTCCTACTTATACTGCCAACAAAGCAGATTGTTTATGGACTCTTTGCCTGATTGTACAGCTAATACACTTGCACTACTCTTGTGGGTTTTTTTTTTTGTTTGTTTGTTTGTTTTTTAATTATTATTATTATTATTTTATTCAGTGAATGGCTGGAAATAACTGCTGGCCAGTTTTCACAGTCGTGTCCCTCCAGTTACTGCATCTGATACATGACTCATATTTTACCATTTATACACAGTATTATTTTGCTGAAATTTTCATCTTTCTAGTGAAAAACATTAAAATTATAACTTTTCCCCATAAAGACCAATATATAGCAGTAGTCCCAAAACTGAGTTTAAATAAGTTCACAATAATTCTTATGCAAGCTTCAAGATGATAATAGAGATAAGTGGTATCTTAAGTAAAAAGGGTACTCCAAAAGTAATGTCTCCTATTTTATCATAGCAGCCCACAAGGTCACAGACGGGCCATGGTGGTATGGCAGTAGGGGGTGAACCTTCTCACCAATATTCTATTACATTTTGTTGCTGTGTAACAGATGGCAGCAGAGGGGCAGTCTGACAAAATGGTGTCTGACATGGAAGTGGATATGAAGCAAAGACATGTCACTGAATTCCTCCATGCAGAAATAATGGCACCCACTGATAGTCATCCATGATTACTGCATGTTTATGGAGACCAAACAGTGGATGTGAGCACAATGTGAGGGTGGGTGGTGCATTTCAGTAGTGGCAATAGTGACAGTGGGTCCCCTTCGCTGGCACTAATTTTTACAAGCACAGCATGCAGGCTCCTGTTCATCGCTGGAGAACGTGCATAGCTAATGGTGGTGACTATGTTGCAAATTAGTGTTTAGTAGCTGAGATTTTACTCTTTCAAATAGTGTTATTGTTTATGTTTTTTTTTTTTTTTTTTTTCATGGAAATAAATAAGATCGGAGCAACCTTGTAAATTTGTGTTAGGTTTCTAAAGACTTCTAGCAAGTTCTCTGCAGTGAGGTGAGAACTCTTATTGGCTTTTGAGTTTCTAGGTTCTGACATATTATTATTTAGTTCTATTTTAAGAGGTACCAAATAAAATGCATAAATAGCATGTAGGCTTGGGGGCATATTACTTTTATAATCAATCACTATTGAAATTGATTATATAGTCAACGAAGCATTTGGGAGTTTTCAGTAATAAGCAGCCCGTGGACATGGTCTATACTCAGATTCTGTGGCCCAAACAAGTACCTCACTTTTGTCTCTGTTTACTTTTTGTCTTAAACGCCCCGTATGCTAGAATATTTGATTGGCTTGTAAAGGCAAAAGAAATAGTCTAATCTTCAGAGCTTCAGGAGTTGATAAGAAAAGTAATGTCCTAGAAATCCTTATAATCCTCATGATTAATTTCTTATAACATCACTTTTAGGGATATTTTCCATTTACTCATTTATCGCTCAAGTTCTTAATGATTTGAAGTAACATAAAAATAAACTTGAAATTGATCAAATATGGCAAAATCCATTTAGTTCTACCTCAGAACGGCTAAATGGATGTAGCATTTTGTGGGTAGATTGGCAAACTGACAGCTGTACTGTTTCCCAAGGAGAGAGAGAGTGCTGACTTCACTTGTTTCAGAAGCAATGGAAAATCTTTTAGAAGATAATGATGAACTATAATGATAGGTAAGAGAGCAAGATACAAATTATCAAGCTGACTTTCAATTCAGGCTGCTTTTTAGACTTCATCAACACAGCCAGCACGAAGAGGGTAGATAAAAGGTGAACATAGATTCTCAGTGCTACCCTTTATCTTGGAAAAATCTATTGCCACCATCTCAGAAAAATTATTTTTGTGTATGAGGAGCACAGACCCATTTAAACAGCTGATACACAGAGTGAATGACAGACTTTGTATACATGGTGAGGCACTGGGGGTGATTTCATTTATAGTTCTGGGAGAGCAGAGTCTGTTCGGGAGGAACTTCACATGCTCTCATGCCATAGGCACCCAGCATTTTGTGGAGCCTCAGAGTCCTTGTGCTGAATCTTTATAATTATGCCCAGATACAGAAGAATATCTAGGCTGTACGTGGGCCACAAAACATAAATGAAGAGGCAGAAAAGCTGATCCACAGAGTGACCCCAACAAGACTGCTGCAGGGAGATGGTGTAAGAGAAGAAGACTTACTCATCAGGAGCAGGTGTTTTTAACCCCAGGCAGAAAAACCGCCTCCCAGCCATTGTATATTTACCCCTCTACAGCATAGCACTGCACATAAAGCATATCTCTGATAAAAAGCCTGCTGGTTGACCACAGAAAGAACTTGTAACCTTTCCCTCTGCTCTCCCTAGCAGTATCGCTGTGTTGAAGCCCTCACCAGACCCTGGCACAGCTGGCTCACTTCAGTAAGACCTCTCTGTTCATGCTGCAGTGCAAAAGGTGGGACTGCCATACTCCTTCCTTCCTTTCTCAGGCCCAGACATGTAAGATTTTTCTAGCTGCTCATATGAACTCTTAACTAGATGGTATTTCTATTAATCAAAAAAAGTATTGTTGGCTTTCCTTAGGCTTTTTGTGACCTCAGTCTTCAACAGTGGGAGGTTATATCATGGATTTTGGAAAGAAGGAACATCATTACAGACTGTCATCTCAGCACCTACCTCCCACAGCTCACTAGCATTTTCTTTACAAGTCTGTTCCTTTGTAAGTATTGTCTTTTATTTGGCTTTTCCTTCACTAATATCAGACTGATTCAATGATCTTTACAGTTAACTTATCACAACAGTTAAGATAGTTAAATCAAAATTTACCAGCTTACTCAAAAATACTTGGTACGTTAGCTAGCTAAAAATTTTGTATTTCATACATTGCCTTAGCTTCCATTTCACTGAGGTCATTTGAACATCAAAGAAATACTGAATTGTTTACTGATTTCTTAATTATTCACTTTTACTTCTTTATGTTTCACTGTTTTGTTTCTGTTTCATTTTTCTTTAACACCTGAAAGTTTAATAAACCAAAATATTAAACAACAACAATATTTAAACACAGGGAGCAAGACTGTGATTTTGAAATCTCTTTTATTTTCTAATAATTAATCTGTTAAATCCTCATTGTGGGAACACCTCCTCATTTGTGTAATAAACTTCAATTTTATGTTTGCGTAATGTATGTATGTGTGTGTGTGTAAATACATACAAAATGAATGCACTGATGTGTACAAGGACTCTGAGTACAGGAACAGAGAAAGAACAGCTATGAGGCAAATATTACAGTTTCAATTATATGTGGATCTAAAGGGTCTGATTTTGTTCATTACATTTAATGGATCAACATGAATCAGTAGTGATAGGTATTAAAATAGACAGGTTGCCTTTTCAAAATAGTTATAGTTTCCAGCTCAGGAATAAGTTACATTCTGTGCTTTTATTTCTTATACTAATAAGAGTATAAGTACAAGTATAAGAACAAGTAACTTACTGAAGTACATTTTGTTGAACTTCAGAAAACATTAGACTTTAATCCTGAAAATGCTCAATTCAATTAAACGTCCAAATGTTTATGTAGGAAGAATTATTACCTTTTTTTTTTGTCTTTATTACATTTAACTAGTTTTTTGTTTGTTTGTTTGTTTGTTTTTGCTTTGTTTTAAGTGTTATTGCAGCTAATGGAAAAATTTACACCAATTAATTTTTTTTTTTCATTTTTCCCCCCTTTTCCCTACAATGCTAGATAAAGATGATGACATAAAATCAGAAAATTATTTAATTGAGTTTAACTATAGTTGAATGATGTTGATGATGTTATTTTCATTTGAGTCTCTAATTACAGTTTGTCTGCTTGTTCTATGTTATAATTAACAAACAAACAAACAAAAAATAACCCCGTTTCCCCATGCAACAATAACTTACTTAAAGGAGTGTTGACCCAGTGCCATAAAGAAGATGCATCAGACAGGGTGGGCCTTGGACAGTCATTGTCCAACATGGCATGATAGTGTAAAACAGTGTTATTTTTGTCATTTGATCTAGTACAATGTGACGGACAATTTATTTAAAATTGAGTTAACCAATTTGCTAAATACTGATTCTCATGAGAGTAATCATGTAATTTGGTTGATCCAAATACTGTTGCCAAAATTAAACCTGCTCTGCAATATCCTGTCTATTTCATTTCTGGGTTCCTTTGAGAATAGACTGACAATTGTACTTTACTGCCAAATAATGTACAATAGCAGTTTTGCCATATGGACAAATGTCTACTAAGGACTAGTTTGAGACCATTAAACTTATTTCACTTATGACCCAAGCCAGATTTAAACAAATTTAAATTTGCCTTATGAACATGATAGGCAAGTATATTAATTTACAGTATTATGAAACTTGCTCCAAGGCAGGAAGATTTCAATAACATTGAAAAAACAAAAACAAAAACAAACAAACAAACAAAAAACAACCCACAAACCCTATTAAATTGAAATATGAATAATGTACAAAACAAGAAAACCCAACTAGTAGTTTCTGTTCATATTCAATAATGCTGTGACCCATAGGCAATATTACAGAAATGTTCTTAATCTGGTGCTACTTTTGCAGCAAATTTTGTGGCAAATTATTGCTTTTAAAGAAGACCTCGGTATAATTTTGCCAGGATTTCTATAAAGAGCAAGGCCCATACCTTTTAGATGATTTGCTTGATTAATAGCCAACAGATTCTGATCCTGCAAAGCTCTCCAGTAGAAATTTCAGAGGGAGACTGGTCCACAGATATCTGAATATATATGTCAAACAAGTTGTTGTGTTAAACAGATATTTAACTTGGCATTATAACACCCAGCTGTTCAATACCCCAAAATCAACCATGCTGAAGGCCTGGAATTCTGAATTAGTTAGGTACTTAAGCTTCGAAAGCTCTGTACACACAGCTTAAACAGTGTTTATACAGTTAGTAATCTGATGAATGGTAAGGTATAATGGTCTGCATATCACATATCACAGGATTGAATGAATTTCTCTGTGAAACAGTTTTACACTCACAAGCAGCTTTCTGTACCAAGCTTTGGTAAAACATCATTGCATTTATTCATTGGTAGTTTCTGTATTGAGAAACTTCTGCTACAGAGACTTATACTTTTTTTCATTTGCATTTATTTTTACTAATTTGTTAAAAATAAATAAAGAAAACACTGACAAATAATAATTAAAAAAAAAAAAAAACATCAGTATACTTCAGTCAGTACAAAATACTGTTACAGAATTCTAGGACTGATATGACTGATTGAGTATGTAGTAATTATTAGAGTTTAACTTGAGAGAAACAGAAAATTTTGAATGTATCTTCCTGACTTAAAGACCAATACTCCAGTTATGTTTGAATTACAAAGACGGGCAAGAGCCTGTAATAACAATTAATTTAGGATTGTAATGCTCATAGTGACTATCCAGAAAACTAAATATAGCTGCTGGAATGCCAAAGTATGATTTATCTGTATTCTGCTCTTTATTCAATATGTACTTCTGACAAGTGTGTGAGAGGGAGGGAGAGAAATAATACCAATATGATTCATGGATAGCCCTCATATTCTGGAACCAATGAGGGGTGAGTCTGGCAACTGCGAATAGCCTGAGCTTGTGTTCAGTGGTATTACACGTCCTCCCAAAATAATGAATAATAGGAGTTTCACCTGGTATAGAGCCACAGTGGTAGTTTTGGAGTACTGGTACAAAAGTAAATTGTAATTGCTGTGATGTATTTTTAAGTTATGATGGCTTGTAGCTATTTACAACAGAACACCTTGCTTTTAATAGGTAAACTTTACTAAGAAAATGAAAGCAGCATACAGAGGTTTTTTTGTTTTTTTGGTTTTTTTTTATTATAAGGAAAGGCTGTATGGTGGAAATGGACTTTTTACTTTGAGATAAGTGGTGTCCATGGCTTCTCTGTAGTCTTTTGGTGCTGCCATAGAAATGTGGCTTCTGTGGCATGAGAAAGAATAGAAGGTACTTTTCCCATAACCATCAAAAAATAGCACACAGAAGAATCAAGCTTCAATCATATTTCCAGGAACAGAAGTTTTGAGCAAAGTGAAATGTGGATCTACTCTATTTATTACTTGAATAATGAGGACTACTAACAAGTTCTACAAAATCTCTTATATGTTTTTCCCATTTGTTAGTATTATTTATTTGCTTATTTATGTATTTATTCACCTGAGAGTAATGGTAACTTCTTTACCTAGTTAAAATTTAGGGATTCTGTAAAGTTATTCTTCCTAAAAATAGCATAAGAATTGATATGCTGGAAAAAGTAAGCTTTGCTGTATTTGAAGCAATGCCAGCCTTGTAGACAAGGAGTGATGGCAGTATTAATGAAGCAGAGGGAAAAAAGAGGCTAAGTAAATTATGTTTGCATAATGTTTTAATAGGCATATTTCTAAGTAAGAGAGTGGCATCTCTTTAACCTCCTGTACTGTATAAATAAAAGACAAATTGACCACTGGACACATCTGAAAACTGATTAACATTTGAGTATTTAATTCCAATCCATACAGTTAAGTGTGTTTACATTAAGTGGACGCTGTATCTAATTATTACTAGCAAGGAGAAGGAACAGTTTAACTCCTCCTTGGGTGTTTGTACAATCTGCAGAAGTTCAACTACTTTCATTATGATAAGTGCACAACACAGAAGACTATCCTAATCTAAGAATTATTCTAAAATTAAAACCACTTAGGATTAAAATTATGTGTCCAAATTTATAGCAAACTTACAGCCTGTCTGTTTGAAGGTATATACACCCTTTCAATTCTTATCCATCAAGAGATTTGAAGTTAAACAAATGATTTGTCTAAACTGGATAGATTTTGCATTTATATGATCCAAGAATAAATCTGAAATTCTAGCAATTTACTGTGTCTTCCACGGATATGAAATGCTAATGTCATGATATGAAGAAGTATGTATTAAAAACAAGTTTAAAAAAAAAAAAAAATCCTCTTCATATTTCTCCTCTATGTCGTATCATCAAGATAATGCACAGGACTAGAAAAGAGTGGATTTGGATGTGATACTGATGTTCTGTGTCTCAGTGAACACATTTCCAAATTTCTCCAAGCTAAATTCATAAAAGGGCCTTTGAATGTATGCAGGAGAAGGTATTGGAAGACATTTGTTAGTAAAGTTGTAATATTGAAAATAATTAGATTACTCTACCTTTGTTCCTTGGAGTCTTGAAGCTATGTATTTCTCTCCCTAAATCTTCTTTTGAATCTGAACTGCTAGGCTTTCTAAAGGCATATCTGTGTGATGACTCTGATTCCCTCAAAATGCTGTTGTTGCCATTTTTCCGTTCATTCTTTTGCCTAGGAGAATTAATGCCTTCATATTTATCTGACAAAAAGTGATCAGATTATTAACTCTTTCATCTAGGGGAGTTCTATGCTCTATTTATTGAAACAAATAAATAAACAAAAAACAGTGGGAAAAATGGTAATTTATTAAATATTGATCAGATAATCAGTGATATTCAGACTCCAAATGTATGTTGTGGTAGTCAGAGATAGACTTTCAAATACAATAAGTACACATTTCCTACAAAGTTTTAAAAAACATTTAAAAAAAAATATTTATTCAAAGGTATATCGTGAGTAGGAGTGGCTACATTATGAATCAGAACTTTATACAGGAATTCTACTGACAAAAAGAAATTCTACTGACAGACGGACAGACAAACCTGATGAATTTCAAATTACAATAAGTCAATTTTATTTTTAAATAATGACACTGAGTCTCGTATATTTTCAAAGCTACCTAATTATCATCAGATTCTGGCCAGCTGTGAGTCCCAAAATAATATCCACCTACTTTTCTTTTTTAACATCGCAATCTCAATTTCATACTTCAGGAGATGTTTTCACTTATGTATTAAAAATGCAAACTTTTCAGGAATTCAGGCTGATCAACATCAGACTAATCTTTTTTTTTTACTCTAGCATGTCAGTTTTCCCCAAATCACAACTATTTTTATCAATGCATTTTAAACTGAAATATGTTTTAGATTCAGAAAAAGAAAAAAAAAAAAAATCTTACAGAATAATCAAAACATAAATACACAAGAAAGCCATGTTTAATATTTTTTTTTACAACAAATTCAGTTTCTATATCTCACATGAGAGCCTGATCATTAGCATCTCAAATGAATATTAATTTACAGAGTAAAATAGTTACATAATTTTGTGTAGTTAAACTATTGACTTTCAACTTTTCCTTATGGTTTACTATGCAAAATTTGGAAGTCCTGTTTTGGTTTAAATGTGAAATTAACACAAAATTCCAAAGTCCTGGAAATATTATCCAAATATAAACCCTGTTTTCTAGTAAATCTTATAAAGAGAAGGAATAAAATTAAAGCATATTGAGATTATTAAGGAAAGTTCTATTAAAAGCTGTTTTCAGGGTTGCTTGTGTGAAGAGGCATTGTTTTGTGGTTGCAATATTTTGTGTTTGTGCATCTTATATATATACTTTTTTTTTTTTTAACATTTGAGTGTCTAGTTCTGTGGAATTCTGTTGAATTCTTTCTTATTGTATAATTGTTTTGAGGTGTGTTTTTTACCATGCTTCAATTCTATGGGTGTATCAAAAATCAAGTAATGCCAGCTACTGACAGCAGCTGAAAATATTCCATGCATACATGTTGCTTTCTGCTGTCGGAGCAATTGTTTCAGATTCCAGAATCTGGGTAGTCCATCACAGAACATTCATATTCAAATCAAAGCCTTTCCAAAGGAAATCATTTTGCACAGAGGTCAATGATAAGAAAAAAACAGTAGCATGTAATCAGTATATAACAGGTTTTACAGATCTTTTGCCTTATTGTTGCGTTCCCCAATGCAAAATACTTAGATATAGCATTTTAATTTGTTGCCTAACATTTCTTACTGAGTTCTATTTTTCCTCTTGTTTACATTATGCATGATAAGATAATAGTGCTATTTTATTTGACATCATTAAAATGCCTGAATAATGAGGGAAGGGAAGGGAAGGGAAGGGAAGGGAAGGGAAGGGAAGGGAAGGGAAGGGAAGGGAAGGGAAGGGAAGGGAAGGGAAGGGAAGGGAAGGGAAGGGAAGGGAAGGGAAGGGAAGGGAAGGGAAGGGAAGGGAAGGGAAGGGAAGGGAAGGGAAGGGAAGGGGGAAAAAGTTAATAAAAAACTAGGAATGCAAAAAAAAAAAGAGGACAATTGATGACAGTTTCAAAGACATGAATTTTCCATACGTTATATCCCCTTGTCATGGTTTTATATTTTTTGGTTTTCAGTATTCCACATCAAAACATCATGTACTGGAATTAAAGTGTTAATGCTCCAATTCCAGGTACCTATCCCTATACATTACGGAAGTCATGGGATCTGACCCTTCTGGGTGGAGCGGTCTCTTACTGCCTGGCAGTGGGTGCTGGAGGGTGCTTTCCTAGCCGTTCCAAGCTTTTCAGGTTTGACTTGGTCTCAGGAACTCTCTCTCTCCTATCTTATTTGATTTATTAGTCTCAATTTCAATTAGATTGTATTATATTGTGTTATCTTGCATTCCGATATCATGGTTAGTAAAATAAGTTTTCCTCCATAGCTTGTTGCCGCTGTTTTTTCCTCCCTTCCTTCCTTCCCATTTTGTGGGGGCACTCGGGGGGGGGAAGGGGGGGGGGGCAGGGGCCTATTGCCCCCAGTCACAGGCATAGATCCCTGTCACGGGCATAGATTGATCTAGTTAACTCTGTGACACCCCTATATCCCCTCTTATATGCATAAAAAGCTGTGTTGAAGAACTGTGTTGGATATAATGGCATTTTGAAAGAGTTAGATCCTGAAATATTTTAAATGCACCACTGATTACAGGCAGATGTATCCTGACTCTCAGTTTTTTAGAGCTAATTGAAATACTGACATGGTGTTTAGGATGACAACTTCAATTTTCTTTCTTACTCTTGATTCCTACCAGTTGGCTGTGGCAACTTGTAATACTGCCTGAAGAGATACCAGGAATTTCGAAGCAGGAAAGTCAAGGGAAAGGGAAAGGGAAAGGGAAAGGGAAAGGGAAAGGCAAACGGAAGGAAAGGGGAAAGGAGAAAAAGAAAAAGAGCAGTATTCTGCAACTGCCTATACTATATTGTGAGTATTCATACTACAAATATTTATATTTTATACTTATCTTTATTTGTCATGGTGAATGAACTTTGCACTATTTCCCATGTTAATGGAATATCATGCCCATCACTCACTAATAAATGTTGATATATAACATCCGAACCATATGAAATATGTATATTAAAACAAACAAACAAAAAAACCCCAGCAAATAAACAAAACACCAGAGTGTTTCTTTTTTCTATTCTTGATTTTCTTTGGGGCTTATGTGCAGTCATTAATGAAAACTACTAAAGAATATATAAGGTAATAAGCTCTTAAAAATCAACATCTGTAAACTAAAATGTGATATATTAAATTATTTTTGAAATCAAAGTTATTTTATTAATTCTTAGTTGTATAAACGAATACTGAAGAATACAAAGTAAGTCATGAAAATCATCAACAAAAATTAAAATTAATACACTGTTTTAGAATAAGTCTGTTATTTAATCGTCTCATTCTTTTCAAGTTCATTCTTTTATGCAATTTAGCGATAATAATAATAAAAAATGAGAACATGTCCTCTAGAAAAAAAATATAAAATATTTTTTATATGACATGAAACTTTCTAAAATTAAATTTTCATAGCTACTTCAAGCTCAGTTTTTGGAGAGGAAATTATTCCTGAGAGATGATCTACTCACAAACATAGTAATTGCCATTCACTGCCACTCAGCCATCAGCAGGTGTTTCAAACCTCAGTATGCCCACTGCACAATATAACTTTATAAATTCAGTTTCCTTCCAAGGAAAAGGTACCGTAATTCAGGTGGGGAGAAATTGTGATTCAGCAAGCCTACTTATGTGGAAAGAATACATAAATCTAATCTGAGTCATGATTCATAAATATTAATTTCTTTTCCTTGCAGAGGAAGAATACTGGATCTCAGTTTTTCTTATCTATGTAAAAACATATGAAATTGTTGATATGGAGATATTATTTCTTTTCAAATCAGCTGTCTTTTCTGATGTTGTTTTATGAAAGTCTTCTTTTTGACAACACTGATTATGAAATAATCTATAAAAACTTGAATTCAGTGCTTTAAAAAAATGAAATTCCAGTGAAAAAATAATACCTACACTACTTGATTCACTATTTAAGCCCAGAAATAACAGTTCTATTATTTAGTGTCCTATTATCTTACATATATATTGCATATTTTTCTTCAAAATAATGCTAACATCATCATTTTGCATTGTTCTGATGTAAAAATAATCCTTGTTCACTTAGAAATCATATTTTATTAAATCTAGGGGTCATCCATAATAAACTCTAAATATTTTCCAAATGTAGTTTGGAATACTTAAAAAAAAAAAATCTTGTAAAATCCTGGAGACAAAAGTAAGGAAATAGATCAGCTTTATCAAATACTGCTTAATTTTATTATTCAATTATTCATTTAAAAAAATAACAGATAACTTTTAGATACTCCTACTTTTCTTTTCTAAGGAAGTATTAACATCTACTAAAATAAAATCAAACAAACAAAAAAAAAACAAGTGGAGAAACTGAATTAAGGAGGGGGAAAAAAAAAAAAAAAAGTCTTATTCTTTTGATAATTTCCTAAAATTTTTATTGATGTTGTGTTTACCTCTGATTTCAGAAAATTGGATTGGAAGAAGATCCAGACCCAGACAAGACAACTTTGTTTCAGTTTTTCAGCCTGTTACTGCAACATCTCTGGGAAATAATTCGGTTAGAAGATGTATCAGAGTATTTCATTTAGCAGCTCTTGATTGCTAGCAGATTTTAAATACTACAAATGTAATTTGAAAGAGAAATTAAAAAAAAAAAAAAAAAAGAGAGAATTGAAGCAGCTAGATGGGATACAAACTACTGTAACTACTGTTACCTCTCCTATGAAGAGAGTCTGAGAATTGGCATTGTTAATTCTGGAAAAAGGTAAGGTTCCAGGGAGCCTTTCATTTCTTAAAGTGGGCTTGTAAAAAAAGATATAAAAAGTCTTTTGATAAGGGCAAAGATTTTAGCAATAAGATGGAGTTAATGGTTTAAACTGAAAAAAATGTTAGATTTAGATTACATATAAGGAAGAAATTCTTCAATATGATGGTGGTGAAGCAATGAATGTGTTGTCCAGAGGAGCTGTTGATGCCTTATTCCTGGAAGTCTTCAGGCCCGACTGGATAGGGAATTGAGCAAGCCAATCTAGTGGAAGGTATCCCTGACAGGTTACTTAAATACCAGGATCCCTCCATGGCAAAGGATTTGGAACTACTTAATTCTTAAGGTCCCTTCCAGCCCAAACCATTCTATGAGTCCATGATGTTATGATTCTGTGAGTCTGCAATACTGTCCAGCTTGCTTGGAACAAATCAGAAATATACCAACTGCCTACAGCTTGCTTATTAATGCATAGTCTATGACATATTGCAGGTCAGTTCCTATTAGGCTTGCCAGGAATTCTTTTTTGATTTAGAGTTTTGTTGATAGTTTTATTTATTTATTTATTTTACAGACAGATCTCAGAAAGATTTCTTTTGAGCTATAATGTACTTTTCACATCCAAATTTAAATATTCAATATTTAGAAAAGAAGTGCAGTTCTTTAGAATATTATGGTTAATATGTAGTCTTCAGATCAAAGATTGGGATCTGTTAATATGAACTATAAATTCTTAGGCTTATGAAGCATGAGAGGTGCAAAAAATGACTTAAGGAGTAAATAAAGAGTACTAGTCACTGTACAGCAGAATCAGATCTGTTTACTGTAATGGCTGCAATACAGTATAACACACTTTAATACATCCAGATTCAAGAACAACTTCAGCCATTCAAAATTGTAGACTAATTATTTCCCACTATAGAAACTCATAATACAGATCTATGACCAGAAGACTCACATGTAGGAAGGAGTGATTTTATGAATTTGGCTCTGTATTTTGTAATTTAGTATTACAGTATCTCCCAGAATACTGTTTTCACAGCTAATATCCACAGCTAATATCCTATAGACTAATCTATAGGCCGCAAAGCAAGCAGGTTTATGGAGCTCAATTTATTAATCTTATACAAGAAAAGAATGGAAAGTGCATTTTAAGGAGGAGGAAAAAGCCCTTGCTTTGGGTCAGAAGGTCTAGTCTTCATATTAGTAACATAAAAAGAACTGAGTTCAGTGTTGTGCCCAACAAATTCTAAAGATTCGGAAGTGAAAAACACAGTTTAGTTAGAATGAGAGGAATCACAATGCCTGCAATGGATTTTAAGTAGTCAAATTCTAGGCTTCTTAATCAAGCCAATACGAATAGCGAGATGTATTTGATCTCTTCTCTGAACTCTTCTCTGCAACAGTGTAAAATGTCTCCTTCTGTACCATGGTAGCTTTTGCACTTACATGTATATCAACCATCCAGAGCTTTAGGCCATCATCAGACTGTGAAGTTTCAAATCTTACAGGTTTCACATCTCACCAGTATGTCTTCACTGTAATAGCTGTAGTGCAAGCAGCACTTTCACAATTTACTTTACACAGTTACTGGATATCAAAGCTAGAAATAATCAAGGAAACACGAGCACCTGATCCCTTCTCAGCTAAATACTTCAACTGTCATTTGGAGACCAGGATAATTCTTCCTTAAAACTCTAGCTCACTTTGAGATCACACTTTTTTTTACAAAAAATATGAGAGATGCAATATTTCAACACTGTTAGATTTGATTTGAGCATGTCTATTCATTTTATCTGTTCAAAGCCGTGTCTCATAAGAATGCCAGTGTTTTAGGTCCCAAACTATTTCAAAAGAAGCACTTAGCCTACTACATGTACACAATATTAAATTTTAGCTGAATTAGGATCTTTGGGGCAGAGACCCTCGGCTCCTACAGAATTTCCAGTTCTGCAGTTTGTTAGACAGGATTTTCCTGGATTTCTCTATTAATTTTAAGGCTTGTAATTCCACTTCAAATGCACTGTATTCTCCTCCAAGATATAACTGTCCCTTTTGACATTTGAATTTGTACATCTGTGAATTCTTCCATTTGTCCCATACTTTCATAAGGCTTAGAGATAATATGATTTCTTGCATTGCTCTTAAAACATTCACTAGACTAGAGCTCTGCATTCAAAAAACTATAATCTCTTCTAATCAGTATACCAACATTGCGTAAGTAATAAGTCACTGTGGTCTCTTTCCTATTTTTGCTGGTAGCTCACAACAACATAGTCTCTGACATGTTTCTGCTGATTAAAATCTAGGAGTCCAAATATATATTTATCTGGCTGACATTTAGTGGTTAGACTAGATGATCATCTTTTCAGTTTTAAATGCAGCATAACACACCACTCAATATGCTTTTTGCCCATCTGTTTTACAGGAAAGTATTTGAAAAGAAACTATTCCTTGTAGCTTCAGGTACATGCCATGCACCCACTTAACACAGATGGCAGAAGGCATGCCTGCTGCACTGGTTTATTAGTGTAACTCCCTTTGAGAAGCAAACTAGAATAGTAGCTTATATTTTCTTTGTTTTGTTTTGCTTTTTTTTTTTTTTTTTTTTTTTTTTAATCCATCTACAAAATTTAGGACATTTGCTTTACTGTGTCTGATTTATACAGTGCAGACTCCTACCCATGATACAGATAAAAATCATTAAGATTTGTTTCTGTTAAACACTAAAAGTTATTAAGGTGAAAATACATAATTGACACCAAATTCTTACAGGAATTCCACTTGTGTCATTAATGTCTTCAGAATTTAAATGAAAGTCATGTGAACACAGAATTCTAGAAAAGTAGATGATCTCCTAAGTTATGGATTCCAATTTCTACAATGACAAGAGAACATGTAATATAATGTTTTTACAACTTTCTATGGTGATCAACTTAGCTGGATTGCTCCAGCACTTTTAAAACATGATTTATCTGAAGTAACTCTGCTTACTTATCTGCCAAGTTGTTAATATCATTGGAACTTTGAGTGTCACACAGAACTCAAGAGGCTTACTCTAACACTTGAATGTGTTATGTTCTGCAATGAATTCCATTTAATCGTTCTGCATTTGTATTGCCCCATGCTCCATGTGTTACCCCAAAGACTTAGCTGCTTAACATTTTGTCAAGAAAGTGAAACTGAGAGTTGTTTTAGCTTCAAAATTATGATGGCATCTTCTTTCTTATGAGTAGAGTTACTGTGTCCTTAACATATCTTTTATCAAAGATCAGACGAGAGAAATGTTAAAGTAGAAATAGCATGCATTGAAAGTCTACAAATCTTCTGAGATACACATTTGCTTTAGTAGGCTACAGAAACTTAGAATATCTGTTCACTGATATCCATATATATATGGCAAGCTATAATGCTTTATTAACTAAATCTAAGGCATTTTGTCCTGCTGATACAGCCTATACTAATGAATTACAGGCTTGTAGACAAACATTCAGCTCATTACTGGTCTTAGTCAATGTGGCTGCCAGCTAAGAGGACAGCTGTCCTGTTAGCTCTTGGGTTCTTTTGTGTCCAGGATTCTTTTGATATATTGCTTAGGGAATGCTAATCAGAAACATTCAGTGGCAGCAAGACTATAAGAAGCAAGTTAGTCTGTTGTTGGGTGATCTTTTGTCTTATGATTGGCTATAAAACCATACAGACTTTTGGGGAAAGAGAGTAGGAAGTAACCTTGGAACTGGATTAACCTCATAGAAATTATTCTACTAGGTTAAAAAGCTAAATAGCCTGTTCCAAAAGAGACTATCGAAAGAATTAGAAATAAAAAAATAAGGAATAGACTGAATGTTGAATTAAAATCTTGTTTTAATTATTACATTTTAAAACATGCATATTTTGAAAGTGTTTTGTTTTGTTTGTTTGTTGTTTGTTTGTTTGTTTTGTTTTTTTCAGCAGTCTCTGATGAACTCTCTACTGGAGAGTGTCACATGGAAAGGTTTTTACAGATTTTACAGAGAGTAAAAAAATACTTATTGGATCATATAACATAACTTAGTAAATTCATTATCTATGGTGTGTATCCTCCACAAGGATAATGTTTGGACCACAAGTTAAAAATAGTCTGTGATCTGCAGTATGGCACATTTTCCTAATATTTGCAGTGTACAACATACTTGGTAGTACATCTGCTTCTGAAAGGAGACAGATTTACCTTCTGCTTAAAACTATGTTTGTAGAAGCACATTTTACTAAAAACTACTACTACTCTACCTGTTCTCAATTCTGTCTGTTATTAGTAGACTTTTTGATATTATATAAACCTCCAGCTGAGATCAGGCAGCCCCATTTCAATCATGATCAGTGAAACCATCCTAGCTTACACTGGACAAGAGTGTTCAAATCTTCTAATCTCTAACATCTAGATTCCCAACAAGTTCTTCTAATATTTGCTCAAAACTGAAGAAAGGATGCTTTCCTTTAACTAAGTTTATTAACTGCACATAAGTTAATTTGTCCTTTCTCTGACAATGCTATTTACAGTCATGAACATTATGCACATTGATAAATTATGTGGATTTTGTAGGATCAGTGGCTCTAAATATGAAAGAATAGAAGACAGTTTATGGTCTAAAAAGAAGAATCTGTTCAATTTTGTGAGTTTATCAACAGAACTGTAATTATCCAATTTAATATCAGAAACAATGAGAGCTATAATTGATTTTGAAAACCACAATTTATAGGTGGATTTGCCTAGAGATTTTTTTTTTTTAAGATTTAGAAATGTTGAGTAATGAAAATGTATGTCCCCTTGCACCTGCTCAGTTAAATATAAACATTTAAAAGGAATTAAAGTGAAGCTGTGCTGCAAATTTTATTCCAAGCTAAAATATACACAGGATTAGTATTCTGACAGCAAATTGTATCATACACGTTTGAGAGTGCCTTACCACTGGAAGGTATATTTATTTTTCTCAAAAGTGCAATGTTTTTTATTCATTTTACATATACATTCCATATAAGCTCTGCTTAAATTAAAACCTCATGCTGTCTTTCTCATCAGCACCATTTTCATCCTTCGCTCTGTATTCATCCCTGCTCTCTTAAAGCTAAGATATTGAAAAGGATAAATTTGGCTTGATAGCACTATGTATAACGATGATACTGTATGTTGCTAGGATACCATTTGGTGGTCAACTGTCTCTAGTGCAGTTGCTATTACTTGCTAGGCTGACAGACATATTAGCTTTTATCCCCCTTAATGC
Organism: Chrysolophus pictus; assembly: GCA_037305975.1. Taxonomy (NCBI): domain Eukaryota; kingdom Metazoa; phylum Chordata; class Aves; order Galliformes; family Phasianidae; genus Chrysolophus; species Chrysolophus pictus. The sequence continues at coordinate 33,296,844 of CM074576.1, read as the reverse complement.
TTGGACTACCAAAGGTTTCCCTTTATTTTATTCCATTTTGATTTTTGGGGAGAGGTAAGCTTAGCAGCAAAGAGGTGGGGAAGGGTAGAGAGAAGAGAGATGTTATTACTTCATTTTATGTTCAGTACTTCTAAGTAAGAGATATCTTATTACAATCAGATTAATAGGAAACACAAACCAGTCTTTGTAAGTTTTATAATTTTTAGTGCAGAAGTTAATTCAAGACATCATTCAAAGTCTTCTAGAGAAGTGATAGTTTTCATTGTTTGTAATACCTCTACATCTCTTGGCTTCCTCTCAAAGGATTTTGAGAGCTAAATGTGTGATATGCAGTAAGATGGTGTTATGTGGTATAACTAGTGGGGGCTAAAAGTTTGTATTCTTTCAGGGTGCATGCAGAGGGGATGTGTTAGACATTCACATTAGACTTATCCAAGAAAAAAATGCATCTTTAAGAGGGAAATGTAATGTCTGCTTTTCTTTATATAGAATTGCTTATACCAGTGAGAATTTTCAGTGAACTTCAGGTTAAGTAGGACCTGAACATTCAAACTTCATTACAATAACAAGAATCGAGGAAATGAGTATTTTCCCATGTTATATCTATCCAATATAGAGAACAAAAATAATATTAACAGCACACAGGAATAACTGCTAAGTGATCTTTTTAGAAAGACGTCCCATTGTTAAATTTACTCTAAAAGCAGTTACCTACAGTGGGATACATCTCAACAACATCTCTGCTTGTGACTATACCTGACCAGTCTCCAAAGATTGTAAAAAAAAGCTTGAAGTAACAGATAACCACATACAGCCAGATTAATCTTTCTTGTAGGTTACTATCTAACTTCAGCATCTAAAAAAGTGTGATATATTGTCCTCTCTATACTCAAAGGAAAGAGAAATTTACCTTCTGAGAAAACTCACTGTCAGTGCTCTAGAGCTGGGATAGCCTTAGAATGGGATTCAATTCTCTTTACAGATGCTTAGTTTTCACCTGAATATAGTGGGAATCAGTATGGCAGTCTGGACTAATGTCCAGACTTTCAGAAGACTAAGGTAGGTGACAGGAATACCTATCCCTAATGAATGCCTTTCATTTTATAAAACAGCATAGCATGTACATCATAAAAGTAAAGAGTGATGAGTAAACACTAGTCATTTGTACAGAGGACACATGGTATTTGGAGTAGCAGATGGACATTAGGTAACATCTGATTAGGAAGTTAATCCCCAGTGTACTGAAATATATCTGGACAGAAGGTGCACAAATAGTATCACAGCACATGTGAACTCAGTGAAAAATTCTGGCCACTCTGGCATTCCTCACTCCACATTCCTTCATGCCCAACATTTAATTCATGATTACTAACATCTGCACTTTATACTGGCATTGTACCATCATTTTCTGGCAGAAATGGATGCCAATGAACGACAGTAACTCTTTGCTTAAGCCATGGACAGTTGTATGTGGTAAGATCCAGCCAATCTATTATGAGAATCTGCTGTGTTCTTGTCTACTGCAATTACAAATAACTTAAAAAAAAAAAAATCCAAACAAAAAAAAACAACCAACTAAAGACCTCTAGTAGATCCAGATGCGTTAAAATTTTATGGTGTTCCACAGATTTTTCTAACAACCATTCTGAAAACAGTACACAACACTGAAGAATTTAATATCCAAACTAAATACTAACAGTAATAAAGAAAACAAATGCTAAAATTTGCGCAAACTATAATTCCTAGCCATTCTGTGCAGCTGCTTTTTGTGCAAAATTTTCTGACTGGTTCTTCAGAGGAGAAATTGAAAACAAGTTTTGGTGATATAATCCAGCTGCTTTCAACCTCATTAGAACAACGGCAAAAATAAATCTGCCTCATTTTGCTAAAAACTCATGGTAATGCTTTATCATTAGGAGAACACAAACCAGGCATTATGCTTCAGTAGACAAACATTAGTCTTCACATGTGTTTAGGGTGCAGCTAATAGGTAAAGCAGAGAAGTTTATGAAATCACTATGAATGACTGAATTGTAAGAATGTTTTGAATCTTTTCCTTGGCACATTCTATTGGTTCAAAAATTGGGTTTAGACTGGTGAAAAATAAACTTTGGAAAGCTTATGAATAACACCTTTAATAGATATCTATTATATTTTATAAAACAGCATAGCCTACATACCAAAAAAAAGAGAGTGACATCAAACATGAGTAAATTGTACAGAGGACCCTTTCGTAACAATTCAAAGCACCGTTCTTGTCAAATTGACTCACTGACTCACTAGTAGTTTGGTGTCTTTTAAGGAAATTTAATTTTTTTCCTCAGCATAAAAAAAATGAGTTGTAGAAGATAAAAAACAAAACAAAACACCCCCCCCCCCCCCCCACATACACACATTTTTCATTAAAAAAAAAAAAAAAGTAAAAAAATATATTAAGTAGTTTTGATTAGCAGTGTTTGTTTTTTACTTGTCACTTGTGGAGGATAGCACTTCACTCGGTGGCACTGAGATATTGAATGTCGATGCAGTGTGAAATTCTGGGCTATTATCTTGCTGAGGTCAACTTGACTTTCAAGAGGAGACCAGATGCAGGGAACAAGGAAGCAAAGAAGTTCTTAAGAACTTCGTTGACCTGAATTTTCTGTGACAGTGATTTATGTGTATTGTTATCTTTACTCAATGAAACAGATCTGTACTACTGACTGTACAAAAAAATGTCTGAATCATCAATTTCTACTTTCAGTTGGACAGTGATTATTACAGCACAATGTGAGATGATTTATTTTTAAGTAATCAACAGTGGTAGAGGCAACCACTGGGTGGCTTTAGACATATGCAGTACCCCATGCTACTATCCCAGAGAAGTAGAGAGTTTGTGAAATTGAGCATTAGCAGTTAAACTGCCAGTGCACTACATGATGTTATGATGTGGAATACCGATAACCAATAATCATAAAACCATGACATTGCTCTATCTATTGCATAGTTCAGGCATGTTTGATGTTTTATTCCAAAGATCTCAATAAACAATAACCTTCCCTTTGTCAAAAGCCTATATCCTATGTTGGAAGACTCAAGAGCAGTTCACAGTAAGAAGATATTCGTGCTCCTTAGACAGTTATTTTTGCAGCACTTTACTGTGGACTGAGAGTGGGATGAGCAGACAGCTGAGTCCTGAGAGACCTGCTGGTGTTGGCTTAAACAGTTGGTGCTGGCTCATTTCCCCACTTCTGGTGCAGATCCAGAAGGCTTTCCACCAGGAGAGCTTGCCTGCAGCAATTCACATCACAGTTTTTGCAATGGATCCACACTTCAACTGTTCAGCTGCCACAGGTTTGCCCATCTGGTATAGTTAAACCTATGGCTGTCACTCTCTCACTAAAATGCAGCAATGACTTTCTCCACCCTTGACATCTTGCTGAGCTGGCTGTATCTGATAATGTAATATATGCTCATAGCAAGGGAATACGGATTCTGGCTAAAATACTGGAACTCCTCATGAATCGGCCTCTATGCTAGTCTCATTATTCAACTTTATAGCACCACTGATCCCTTGATCACATTGCTATTGATGTTTATTTCCTAGTGTTTTACAACTAGTATCACTTACCTGTTTCTAAGTCTGCATACTTGCTGGTAGTACTGCTATATGATACAAAAACAGCTTCTTTGTGACTCAGATATACTAACAGAAAAGGTCACCGTTACCAGTTCAGCCCTACTGTCCATTTTCCTTCTGCATGAGATTATTCTCCCCATTAGATCTCCTTACAGAAGTGCTGTTATAAGTACTCTGTAATTTGCATCAGTCAGAATGACCTGGAACAAAGAAAGACTGCTATTTGTACTGTTTAAGTAACCCAATTTGTTGTCATTTAAGTGTCTGCAGAATCAGGTACTGAGAGGAGTGACCTCTAACAAATGATGGTACTCAGCTACGGGTGAACTGTAGTAGTAACGTGGACACAAATTTTATATATAATGACTTTCCGCTGCTAACTTGAAAGCAAGCTCTCCATGGGATCTCATGTTCCCCAAAGTTTACTTGCATAATCACTACAGATAGACTTTTTTAGGACATATTTAATAAAAAATCATGACTAAGACAGTGGCTTGCTGTCTGTGGGACAGCAGTCCTCCGTCTGTACAAAAACACATTGTCCACTTTGGAATCCATTCCTCATTAGTATTTGACATGTTTTGTGTCCGTGCTGTATAAAGTCTGGTAATTGTTGATGTGTGGGATGCCACAATATCCTGAGACAGATTTGAATACAGTTGCCATGAACATGTCCAATTGTACATTAGTATTATCTCTTTATATGATTGTTCACAGGAACAATATTTGATTACTCACAGGAACAAATATCTGTTGCCTACGCAACATGTTCATATGGCATATGTGGCTGGTTATTCACAATAAACTTTTAAACTGCTGTCTACAGTGTTCATTTTGCAATACCAATGGTGCTTTGTCTCCTTTCTCTTGTGAATGTTAGGAACGGCACAGTTGATTCAGATGAAACAACAACAACAAAAAAACACTTAACATCATAAAATTCTTTCTGCATAATGCAAAAAAATATGTCACTTTGCCTTTTTGTCAAGTTCTCTGTACAATTACAAGCTATAGAATGTTTATGGAAAATGCATTTGGGGTGCAGTTTGTATCCTCTTACCTGTGGCTTGCCTCATCTTCACCAAACCAAGAATTTATCTGTCTGAAAATGCTACTGTCATTATGCTATGCCCTTCTGTATTTATCCAGATTAAAGCCTATTAGGCAAGCACTACCATATAGTGGTGGTTATTGCAGAAATTTCCATATAATACTATTAGGTTGCAGAGATTTCTGTAATATCAAGTTATGAACTTATATTTTGAAAAAAATTAAAACACTTCAGTAAAGTCTTTCACTTCTTCCTTAGAGTCCATTCAGTTTAGGAAATCATCATATTCCTTGATATCTAACTAATAATTGTACAAGACTAATATAGAGATGCAAACAGCAATACAAAGGCCATTGACAGTGAACAGTTATTTTTACCAGTAAAATGAATGTGTATGCTTCCTGTTTAGTCTAAAAATAATCGGTTCATTAACCTTAACTGTATTGTTAATCTGATCATATTGTAAAGGTGAAATGTAAAAACAGACACTTTGGGGGTGTTATGTTATTTGATGCAAAGGTACACTCGTGTTCACATTTAGCATTCTTGAATGTACAATGTAATTATGCATTCTACAGAAAGAAGATTTTAGAGGCTGGATAGTGGCAGAAAAGTCCAAGAATGGGAAAATCAAAATATAGTTTTATTCTGTATATTGGAAAATTATATATTAATGTTCATTAAAAGACTAGTACAAAAGTAAAGTTTAACCAATAAATCTTGCAACAATGCTTTTGTCACTATGACTGGGATAAATTAATCCTTTTTGAACTAGAGTTTTAAAATAATTAGTTAAAATGTAAGAGAATGCAAAATTTATGTTAATGTATATTTAAACAGTACTTTCTCTAGCCCTTGTCAATGTGGCTGTCTACATAGGCTAACACAGACAGAAATATTTTCCAGAACACCTGTAAACACTAGAAGTGCTCATATACACATGAGTAAAATCAGCCTAGGCCTCTTCCACGTCATCAGATTTGAGGATAACTAGTGAAACATACATATATCCTCTCCATTCGCAAAATCACTTTAAATATTAGCACAGGCTATAAGTCTGATATGCATGCTGGATTCTGAGTCCCCTGATTAGTAGCCAGGCAGACCTTGAACCAGATGTGAGTGATATCATTGGCTAGTGCAGCTTTATGCTCACTAGCCAATCACATCTGAACACACATCGCAAAGAGAACAGATGGCAAGTCACACAGCAAAGAATAAGGAAAAGGATTTAATAAGTGACCAGATGCAGGGTTTCACCAGAGGAGTATCATTCATTTCTTTCTTCTTTCAATCTTCCATGCTTGTAGGTATCACAGTTTGATCCTTGCCTTTCCCCAACCTTGGTCCTTTTCCTAAACATACCAGAATAACTTGTGCCTATTTCTATAACCCCCATAAAATGTTCCATGAGACTTATTCAATCCCCAGAGCCCTAAAAAGTATGCAATTGTAGCAGGGAGGGATACATTCCTTTAGGTCAGGTTGTGCAAACCTCATCTAACCAGGCCTTGAACACTTTCAGAGATGGGACATTACAGTTTCTCTAGGCAACCTGTTCCAGTGCCTCAATAACCTCTTAATAATTAATTTCTTAAATAATAAAATAATAAAATCTCTTAATTTCTTCCTGCTAGCTAACCTAAGTATTACCCCTTTTAGTTTAAAGCCATTAATGCCTTATTGTATTGTTACACTCCCTTGTAGGAATAGTCCATCTCCAGCTTTCCTATAGGTGCCCTTTATGTACTGGAAGGCTGCAATGAGATCTCCTCAGAACCTTCTCTTCTCCAGGCTGAACAACCCCATATCTCTCAGCCTGTCTTCACAGGAGAGATGTTCCAACTCTCTCAGTACCCTCTGGCCCCACTGAGACAAGTCCATGGCCTTCTTATACTGCTGTTCCCAGACTTGGATGCATTACTCCATGTGGGGCCTTACATGAGCAGAGTAGAAGGGAAGAATACATCCCTCTACTTGCTGATCATGCTTCTTCTGATGCAGCCTAGGATAAAATCAGCTTTCCTGGCTGCCAGTGCACATTGCCAGCTTGTGTTAAACTTTTCATCAACTAATTTCCACAAGTCCTTCTCCTCAAGGTTGCTCTCAATCTTTTCTCTGCCGAACCTATATATGTGCTTTGTATTGCCCTGGCCATGGCATAGGATCTTGCACTTGGCTTTGTTTAACTTTGAGGTTTGGACAGGCACACCTCCCAAGCCAATCAAGGTCCTTCTGAATGGCATCTCTTCCCTGCAGGATATCAACTGCACCATGTAATCCACAAACTTGCTGAGGGTGCATTTCATCCCACTGTACATGATGCTGGTAATTATGATAAACAGCTCTGGATCCAATACTGAACTGTGAGGAATGCCACTTGTCAGTGGTCTCCATTTACCACAACTCTTCGAGTGCAACTATCCAACCAATTCCTTATACATCAAGTGGTCTATCCATCATGTCTACATATCCTTATATTCCATATAACCTTACAAGAAGCTTGACTTTGCTTCTGAGTTGCAAAATATATATATATACATATTTCTGCAGTCATTAATAGATGGACTTGAAGAGACATTAGAGAATTCATGAAAATATCACAAGAACTAGTAATTATTCTCCAGATGTTTCTTCATAGGCTTATGTCACCTGTTCTGCTTTTGAACAAAACATAGCCACACAAACTGAGTAGTTACTATGGCCCTCTAAGATATTCACAATGATGGAGAAACAGCATACAGAATAATTCACCCTGTCTTTCAGCAAGATACAAATAGAATTGAAGACAGATTGAGGAAACATTGGTCTCCTGTGGTGCAAGGCCAAATAATAATAATAATAATAATAATAATAAAAACAACAACAACAAAAAACAAAAAGCCACCAAGAAATCTGACAGACTCAAGTGAGCATGGGGAGACAGAGTGTTTCTTAATGATTTCTCTGGAGGGAGACCATATAGGGATTCAAGTCAAGGAGGGCTAGGTGAAGAATGTATACTGGAGTTGTACCAACACAGAAATTGGTTGTGGGAGGGAGCATCACCCTCTTCTAATTATTTAGAAATCTCAGGGGGAAGTAATTCTACCTGATGTATTCAGATCTAAGACAACCTGCATGGTAGATGAGTTGAAAGCTGAAAGCTGTCACCAGATGGTTCTTCTCAGATCAACTAGTTTCAAAAGAGCTGCACAGGATTTTTCATTTAAGACATCAGGGCTGGACATTGTTTGTAAAGATTGTATGATAGCACGGAGTGTCACTGGCTTCTCTGGAGGAAAATTTACCAAATTACAGAGTCACTCTGTAATTCCAGTTGGTGTCACAAAGTCATGAAGTTGGACAGTGACTGGTAAATTTGTCTTGTCCAAGCAGTGCCTACTAAAATAAATGAGCAGACATAATACAATGTAAATAAATAAATAAATCATTTCATTAAAAATAATTAGATCATGTCTTATTTTATACATGAATGAGACGAAATTTTATACAAGTATGAATAGACAGCTAACTACTGTGCATGAAGCTTCCCTCTTTGCTTGTGTTTTAATGAGTCAGTTACTGAAAATAAAAATTAAAAAAAAAAAAATTCAAAACTTGAACTATCTTCATTGAAGTGTGAACTCTGGATCTTTTGATTGTTGTTGTATTTTAGTGAAAAGCAAATAAAAAAAAAAAAAAAACAAAAACAAGAACAAAAAGGGGCATCATCCAAGTATGCACCATTAATACATCATATACACTATAAGTACTGTCTTCAGTTTTGGTCTCCTCACTACAAGAATGATATTGAGGCCCTGGAGCTTGGTCAGAAAAGGGCAACAAATCTGGTGAGGAGTCTGGAGCACAAGCCTTTTGAGGGATGCAGAGGGAACTGGAATGATTTAGTCTGGAGAAGAGGAGGTTCAGGGGAGACCTTATCACTCTATACAACTGCCTGAAAGGAGGTTGTTGTGAGGTGGGAGTTAGTCTCTTCTCCCCTGAACTAGCAATAGGATTAGAGGGAATGGTCTCAAATTGCACCAGGGGAGATTCAGGTTGAACGCTGGGCAAAACTTCTTCTCTGAAAGAGTAATCAGGTACTGGAACGGGTTGCCCAGGGAGGTGGTGAAATCACTGTACTTGGAGGTATTCAAGAAACATTTAGGTGTTGCACTGAGGGATATGGTTTTGTGGGAGATATTGGTTATGGGTGAATGGTGGGACTAAGTAATCTTGGAGGTCTTTTCCAACCTTTGTATTCCTATGATTCTATGGTTACATGGTGAAAAATAACTAATTTAGAAAGCAGAGCTTTAGCTAAAGATAAGAAAAGAACAAGCAGAATGGGAGAGATTAATTTATATCTTCCATTGCTCACACTGATGTCTTAAAAACTAGATAATTCTATGCTAGACTTTCCATCTTATTTCTGTTCAGGTTTTATATATGTATAATATACATTGGTCTCTCTAAAAGTAATGCCTCCATAGAAACTACAATAGATATGAGTACAATAACACTACTTCACAGAGCAAATTCTCAGCTAGAAAACACTAATTTTCAACATAGTCATTGCCATTAACTATGCATTTATGACAATGATGAACAAGTATCTGCATGCCACACTTGTAAAAATCTTCACCAGTGGTGGTGAACAGCTGTTGCTGTCATCACTGCTGAAGCACACCACCCACTGTCTCTGTTTGGTCTCCAAAAATATTCAGCAAGCATCGATGAATGACAATGGGTGTCACATTTCTGCACAAAGGAATTCAATGACATATCTTTGCTTCATATGCACTTCCATGTCAGATGCCATTTTGTCAGACTGCTCCTCTGCTGCCACCTCTAGCATGGCAACAAAATGTAATGGAATATTGGCACGTTCATCTTCTACTGCCATATCACCGGCATCCACCTCTGATATCATGGGATGACGTAATAAAACAAGAGGCATTACTTTCAGAGCAGTCCATCTATATTTATGCAGATATATGCATATTTTTTTGGTTTTATTTTTATAAGTGATTATTATAAATACATATATATTTTAAAGAGAATCTCTGCATTTTTGTTGATTACCTCAATCTGTAGAGGAAAGATAAGTTTATAGCATTGTCTTTGGCTTGGAAGAGCAAGGAATAAAGAAGCTAGACATTTTTATGAATAACATATGTTAGAAATAAAGGACAGTGGTATTTTTGTTATCTTTCCCAGGCTTGCACTAGGACAGTCCATGTACTAAGTGCACTTTAAAAGATTTTGGATTAGTATGGAAATATTTTGTCACATCTTAGACAAGGTACCGACTGCTGTGTAATATCTCATGCTGGAACAGTTTTCTCCATTAACTTATAAACTTTGATTTTGTACATATATAATATATTATAATATTATTGACATAATATATTATAATATTATTGACATAATATATCAATATTAAGATAAGTTTTCTGCTAAATACTCATTTTTCTTTTTCTTTATTATAGTCAATATATTTCTAAATTATTTTCTATATATTTTCTGAGACACTGAATCAGTATCTTATTCCAAACACATTTCCTAAAATATTTATGTGTCTTCTATTTTACATCTCTTTTGGGGAAGTGCATTGGTAGAATATATAAAGATGATCACAGAATCACAGAATCACAGAATCACTAAGGTTGGAAAAGACCTATAAGATCATCCAGTCCAACCATACACCTATCACCCATGGTTCTCGCTAAACTATATCCCTCAACACAAAATCCAAACGTATGATGAAACATTCTGTGAAGATGAAGAAAATTAATCACAATACCATAGTCAAAATTCTGAATAGGCTTGAAAGAGATAATTGAGAAGTGCATTGTTTGTGGAACCATTATGTATATATGCTGTAGGATATGAGCAAACTATCAGGCTTGACCTACTATGTGTAAAAATTAGAATAAAAAGCAATTGGGAAGCATACTATTGAAGTTCATATTAATAGCTTTATGAAGGAATTTCTAAAGTATTCTGATTACAATGTCCTTGGAACTGAAATGATTTTTCCACATGGGGAGGAGAAAAAAAAGCAGGAAAAATAGTTAGGTTCTTGAGTATACAACCTCCAGTTATAGATGCTGAAATTGGGAAATTAACTTTCATTATTGAGTTCCAATATTGAATCTTATGAACCTTCAAAGCCACTTGATGCAGAACAGAAGGTAAATTTGCATTAATTAATTGTTTTATGAAAACCTGATAAAGAAATACTCTCCTTGAAACACTTGGATTAAGGAACTTAAATATAACACGTACATATTTCTGTGTATAGAGTGCTATATTAGAGGATATTAATGTCCGCCACCAATCATAAATCTGGTTACAGTTGATATGTGAACTATGTTCCTTGAGACTAAATTTAATTAAAAAAAAAATAATAATAAAAAGAATTACATGACTGTGACTAAACTCCACAATCTTGCAGGTGACTAAACTCCACAATCTTGCAGGTAAGCACCTTGACTAAACTGGTTGGTCAGCCATTTCAGTAAGTTCTGTGTTCTAGAAGTATCTCTCTGATGTCTATAAATTCCTATCCTTGGATGGGACTAGACTGCCTTAACTTAAATAGATGTCTAGAAGCAAACTGTCTAAGTTTATGACACTTCACTGAATAGTCAGGTCAGTTAAGTTGCCATTAACAAGGAGATTTCAACAGAGATAACAAAGACATAATGAATTATCCTTTTAATGATAATAATCTGACAGTGACATACTGCTGCTACTTTGTCTGTTACTAGGAAAAATCAGGAACTGATAGACTTCTATGAGTCATATAAAAAAATTTGGAAGCTGTATTTTCTCCCCAATACTGTTGCTTTTTCCTGATGTCTTCCCACTAAAATCTGACAAAGACTTTATCAGAATGAGATAGGTGACTTGAACTGTCTATTTAGCTTGTAGTAAATTTTACCTACTCCTTTTTCATTCAGTCCTGCAACACAAGGCACACATCTTAAGTTTAGATAGTGTCAGGAAGTTTTAGGCCATTGTTTGTTTGTTTGTTTTTCTTTTTAATCTACGTTTATAATTGCTACTAAGGAGAGACCTGTACTTTTAAAAATAGTTGTATATATTTAGTTTGCATATATGAATGTGTGTAAATATATAGCTGTCATATTATCATACATATACCTAAATATATATATATATACACACATATAAGCATGCATGTTTAATAAAACAATATATATTTTTTTTCTTACATCAAAATACAAACATTGCAGCAAATTGCAAGTTCAGAGCACTACAGCAGGGGAATAACTTCATGACTTCAGTGACTTCTGGCATACTCCTTTTTCCAACCTGATGTCGTTTACAGTGCTTGCCCCCTCATGATGCTGTTTACTCTTTTTATTCATAACGTAACTCTTTTGGGTACCAAGGATTGTATCTTAATCAAATTTTGAACTCCACATTCCTGCACTTGTATGTGAGTTTGTCATTCTGAGAGAGAGAAATGAGCAGCTTAGCTATAGATATTCACTTAGCAAACACCTACATCTGGTCATAAAACCTTGATTTCAGTTAGTAATCCTTGAGCTTCAATTATTTATCAAAACAGACAAACTTGAGCTAACTGACATGCTAGCACATTGTCCTTCACAGGTCTAAGTAAACAGAGAGTGCTGTAATGCATGTTACTCTTTAGATGCTGGAAAACAACACACATCAAAGCTGAGTGGTAACAGAAGGTCAGCAAAAAATGCCCAGTGGTTTATCAATAAACAGGCATATACTTTGTTATCAGACAGATAATTTACTGACATTTCAGGAAGAGTTTATTAATGCTGCATGAATAATAACCTAAATATTGATACACAAATACAAGTGATACAGCTTTTCCTAAATCAGTCTCTTGAAGGAACTAAATGAGAATTATCTTGCTATATTTTTTTCAGGTATTCTTTGCATCTAATCAATTATATTCCATAAATAGCAATAAAATGCTGCGCTGCTAGTCACACTATAGAGAAGACAATCCAATCCAGAATCACTGAATTGTAAGAATTGAAAGAGACCTCTGGAGATCATCTAGACCAAGTCCCCTGCTAAAACAGGTACATCAAGCTACACAGGAAAATGTCCAGGCTGGTTTTGAATATCTCTATGCAGCCAGAACACTGTCAGTGTCAAAGTAAGTAAATTTTTCCTTATGTTTGTATGGAACTTCTTATATTCCAATTTATGCATATTTACCCCTGTTCTGTTGCTGGGCACTGTTGAAAAGAAGTTGGCCCCATCCACTTGAATCCGGCCCTTTAGATATTTATAAGCATTGATAAGATCTCCTCTCAGTCTTCTCATCTCCAAGCTGAACAGTGCCAGATCTCTCAGTCTCCTCTCATAAAGAGATGATCCAGGACCCTCATCACCTTTGTGGCTCTCCATTGGACTCTCTCTAAAATTTCCCTATCTTTCCTGAAATGCAGAGCCCCAAGTTGGATATAGTATTCCAGATGTAGTCTCACCAGAGGAGAGTGGATGGGGAGGATCTCCTCCCTCGACCTTCTAGCCATACTCTCTAATGCACTCCAGGATACCACTGGCCTTCTTGACCACAAGGGCACACTGTTGGCTCATGGTCAACATGTTGTCATTGAGGACACTTAGGTCCTTCTCTGCAGAGCTCCTTTCCAGAAGGTTACTTCCTAACCTGTACTGATGCATGCGGTTATTCCTCCCCAGTTACAAGACTCAACACTTTCTCTTGTTGAATCTCATCAGGTTCTTCAACTTTCCAGCCTGTCCAGATCTTGTTGAATGATGTGCTGGCCATTCTTATCATCAGCAAATTATTGAGACTGCACTCTATCCCTTAATTCACATTTTTAATGAAGATGTTAAACAAGACTAGACTCAATACCTATTCCTGGGGAACACCATTACCTACAGGCCTTCAACTGGACTCTGCACCACCGATCTCACCTTCTAGGCTGTGTGAATCAGCCAGTTCTCAGTCCACCTTACTTCATTCATCTATCTGACATTTCCTAAGTTTACCTACAAGGATGTTATGGGAGACAGTATCTAAAGCCTTGTTGAAGGTAGATGATCTACTGCTCTTTTCTATTCTATCCAGTCAGTCATGCCATCACAGAAGGCTACCAGTCTGTATGATTTCCCTTTGATGAATCCATATTGTTTACTGCTGGTAACCTTCTTTTCTTCCACTTGCTTGGAGATGACATCCAGAATAAGCTGCTCCACCACCCTCCCAGGGGCAGAGTTGAGGCCAACTGGCCTGTAGTTTCCTGGTTCCTACTTGTCCTCTTTGAAGTCTGGAGTGACTTTGGCTTTCCTCTAGTTCTCAGGTACCTCTTCTGTTCTCCACGACTTTTCAAAGATGACAGCATTTGATAATCACTTCTGTCAGCTCCCTCAGCACTAGTGGGTGCAGACCATCAAGGCCCACGGAACTGTGTACATTGAGTTTGCCTATACAAATCTCTGATAAGATTCTTCTCAACCAAGGGGAAGTCTTCCTTTCCACAGACTCTTTATTTATCTCCAGGATATGGGATTTCAAACAGGCAATCTTAGAAATTAAAACTGTCATTTGACACCTTTCTCTGTTATTTTCTCTTTTACATTCAATGAAAAAAAGATATTTTGGTTGGACAGTGAAAAAAAACCTATACATTAATGAATAATTTACAGTTGGAATTATTGGCCTAATTTTTCCCTCCTGGGAAAAACAAAACAAAAAAAAAATATATACATATAATACAATATATATATATATATATCTTGGCAAAATATTAGTTTCTAACTTTGTTTTTCTAAACGTATTTCAGAAATGAATTTTGAATTAGGTGATACCACATTTTTATGACTATCAACATTTACTCTCTATTCCAGGTAAATTAATATTTTCAAGGACTTTCCTGTATTTTTGAAAATATATATATATATATATTTTTTTTTTTTCCAGAGGGAAATCATTCTATGTAAAAAATACATCAGATGTATCAGCAGTTGTGACCTCTCTGTCATTGGCCCCCGCTGATAAATTTCTCGAATGAACTCTGTCAACGGGTTAGGACTGAGGGAGGCTAAACTTTGCGGAATGAAATCTATCACACAGTGAACTGTGCTTAGAGCTTGCTTATTATAAGACATGAAAAATAAATGGTTTGAGCGTGAAACATACTTTTTCACTGACAGAATGACTAGGGATATAATGGACTGCATTCAGGAATTTTCGATTACTTATTCAATCTTTTTTGTATTTGCTTTCATTTTCTTCCAAAATGTAGTCTTAATTTTTCAGACATTTACTTTTACTATTTGACTGAAAATAACATTTAGAAAAGTAGTTTATTTCACACCTTCTAGCTTAAGCCCTAGAATTCGGTTTCCATCTTTATCCACAACAGAATGTAAGTTTTAAAATACAAGGAAAATCTCCTAATGTACTGGCAAAACATCACATTATGGTTCAGTGTAATTTGCATAAGTCTTAGCCTCAGAAGATTCAGTGATTAAAATACTAATAGAATGAGATTATTGTTTACAAAGACTAAAATTAATAGATTAGTGAAGAAATCTCTGGAATTGAACATCTCTGCATCATTCAAAACGAATTGCAGAAGAGAAGGAAAGGGACACCATAGTCTTCTAACACTCCAAAAATACACCATTATAAAAAATATCCTCAGGAAAACACAAGAGTGGTAAATTGCTTCTATCTAATCAGATCTCTAACTTGAGTTCATACTGGCACTGAGGGGATACAATGAAGATTGAAATGTACAATATTTTTTTTCCATATAGTTGTTAAGAAAACCAACAGTTACTACTGAGATACATATCATTTCAGATCAGAATCTTTACTGAGCAAAAGGAACAAACAAAAAGTTAGCAAAACATTCCACATTTTTTTAGAATAGTAATTACAGTCACTCAATTTCAAGTATCACTTGCTATTTATTAGAAAATCATTACTCATTTGATACATACCTGACTGCTATAAAATTTTATATAAACCCTGCAGTATCACTGAAGTTCATGTCATTATGTGAATATCTGCACATGTCTGTGTGTGCATGCATGCATTCACAGAATCCCTCAAAACATGTGACTTCAGGTCTTTAATTTAATGTTTTCTGTTAAACTGCCTGTGAAATCTTTCAGAGTCTTAACATTTTCAAGTGATAGTTTACTTCTTTCAATTCTTAAATGCTGACAAAATCATAATTTTCTTTTAAAATTTATCTGAATGCCTTCTGGGAATAAATATGTGTGATGCTTTGATTTAAAAACGCCATGTTGATTTGATCAAACACTACAATAAGAATTTTATTAAAATTTTACATAAAAATGTATGTTTGTTGGAACCAATTTTTTAGTCTTCATCTCATAACTAATCCAAAATGCAGAGTATGAAAACTAGGTACAGAAATAGTCAAGTAGTAAATAAAAATATTACTCTGATATTAATGAACATAATTTAAAATTTAAAATATAAAATGTTTAATGAATTTTCTACCTGACGTGGAAACCTGTGGAAAATGTATTTACTAAGGTAATTTAGGGAAAGATCATTTTGAATAAGTTGTTAATAATAAATTGTTTGCTCACCTTTACTGTTTGAGATTTGGTGGTAACGGTGTCTCTCCCCACCAGAAATTGATAAATCTCAGTAAAATCTTTCTGAGTTGTGTTTCCATATTATGCTACATATTGATGGTTTGGACCAAGTCTGACATCAGAACATGCTGAAACAGTAGATGTGATACACAGCAGGATGTTAATTATGATGGGACTGTAGCCCTCAGTATGGACCTCCCTGTTTGCTAGCCAGAAGTGGCTTTTCCCTTGAATTAATGAAAAACCGTCTCAGAGGAGCTAGGTTCTTGAATAGTTTCAATGTGAAACTATCATATGTGTGTATATGTCAGTGCGTGTGCCCATTTCAGAATACAAATCTTAGCATACAAGATTGCTACCTACTCACTATATCCATACTGCTGAGCAAATGCATTTTTGACTGCATTTTACTGAATGGTGTAGTTCTTTTCTTGCAGCCACACTACTGAAATTCCCTTGTGGTAAGCAATATATAAGACTTACGGCCCTTTTTTTCTGTCTTCCAAGCTATAGCAGCTAAATATTCTTGTCTTGCTAGTATTATTTTAATAATGAATAGCCAACACTTTTTTTTTTTTCTTTGTATAATATTGTTCTCCTACACCTCCTCCACTGTGTTATTTGTGTACAAATTCACACCACTCACACAGGCACACAGAGAAAAATCTACTCCAAAATTTTCTGTTGAAATCTCCACCAGCTAAAAATCATTAGAATTGCCACTAGTAATAAGATTCAATATATCACTAGCTCTGTTAATTCCTTTATGCTTAATAACATGAAATTGAAGACATATCTCTTCTACACCCCTTCTCTTACCTCCTTAACTTCTTTGCTTGGTGCCTCTGGTAATACTTTTGAAAGTTGTACTGTATTATTGTGCTACACTTGAAGTGAAATGTATCACGTAATGTAGAAACTATGTACTATGATTTGTCTTTACCAAAATTTTTACAAAAAGATGCAGAAACAAGAAGCATTCAGCTTGTTACTCACTTGAAAGCACTTTGTTGTGTTACAACAATAAAAAACATGAGGTAATGTTAATAGTGCTGTTAGCTGATGTTAATCATCCAGCAATTTTTTTTATTTTCCCTGGAAATTCTTAACAGACGTGTACATAAGACTCCATCTAATCTCTAGTGGGTACAATCACATTTTGATGAAGCTTGTGCAGGCGTTTCTGCAAAAGTATGGGCTTTTTTTTCTGCATTGGTTGCTACCATCAATCATTTGATTCTCCATGGAAATTTCAAACATTAGTTGGCCTGTATTGTGGATTTGATGTCTATCACGACATATACACGTATACAAATACATGGACATTGAATTATTTTTTTTTAGATTTTAATCACATTTTTAGCTTTAGCTTTTAGATAGTCCTCAACTTTCTTTAAAACAAAAATACCCATTTTAAGCACTAGTAGACATTTTAATTTTTTCCCGATAGTTTCTTTTTCAGAAAGAAATAAAAAAAATGGTTCCATTTTAAGATGTGTAAAAAATCCTCCTTTTTTTGGTCTGCTCCTATCTGTAATTCTTCACTATTGAGAGTGTAAAGCTTTTACGAATAGCCCAACATCCTATGAAAATGCAATATCACTGCCAATATATATATATATTTGTTTAAACTCTTTTTCTTCCTTCATATTATGCAACACCTAGATGCACACATGCATCTGACATCAAACTGCCACAGTACTCATTTGTTTAACAAAGTTGGCAATAGGGAAAATATTATGCCAGTTCTTTAAAGTCTGAAATGCTTACCTCTCCACTTACACATGCAGTTCAGCTTGCAGTCAAATAATTGGGTCTTAGATACCTGAGAAATTGCTTCTCTCTCTCTCTCAAATTCCCAAAAAACTGCTATTAAAGGTCACACTTTCATTCCCCAATTGCTTTTCTCTCAGAAAACTTCACTGTGGTACCCTAGTAATTTGCTTCCTTTTATCTGTTGATTTTTCAAGTGTCTTAAGTCAAAGTTAGAGAGCAGAGAGCTAGCCTCTTTACCAGGTTTTCCTTCTGATTGAGTTTGAGATAAGTTACAGTAGATTAAAAATGCACTTCAATAACTTAAATTTATCTTAATATTGTATAAGGACCAATCATACAGTATTGTACAATTATTATCATTTTCCACTGTGTGTGGTTGCAAGAGAACTCTTTAATTTGATATGCTTACTATGCATAGCACTGAAAATGACACAGAGAGAAGCTGAAGAGATTTGAAATCATAGTTTTGGTGGCCTCTTCAGTGGATTCCATCTCAACTGGAGCAATGCTCTTTTCAACAGGATGTGACTGACAAATCAGGTACAAAATAGATGCATAGGTAGCTTACTCTGTTGCCTGACAAAGACTAAGTCTACATGTAGTCTTGAAGGAAATCCTCCTCTTCCAGAATTGCCTTAGTAGTTATAGAAGTTGTATGTGTGCAAGTGCATGTAATGTATATTCTCATTTGGTGAAGTGACTTTTCCCTTAAACATCAGTTTAAATTTTGTATACAAAACTCATAGGCTTTTTTTCTACTTCTCTCCCACTTTTTTATTTTTTATTTTTATTTTTTATTCCAGAAGTAAGCAAACTTTTACACCTCTAAAGATAAATAAATAGAGTTTGGGAAAACTGGACATTCAGCATTCTGAAAATCAGCTACTTTCCTAATGCCCTTTACAGTGACTTGTGCTGTTTTTAGTTTAAAGCTCTTCTCATTACTTTTGCAAAGATGATCCTAGCTCCTCTTTTTCAGATGGATTTTCTCTCCCTACTTCAGTACCCAGTCCTTAAATTCCCATGGTTGTAAAAGCAAATTTCTGTCAACATCAACATCTGCACAACCAGATATTGACCTGCAGGTGCTGAAATAAATATAGTTGTACAACTTTGGTGAGACAGCACTTGGAATCTGCCAGTTTTGAGGTAGATCTGCTTATATCTTACCCAATCTAGACGCAAAATGATTTTTAAAATTTTTTTAATTTTGTTTTGAGTGGATTTTGAGTAATCCAGTCCAGTGGGTGTCATCTCCGCCTATAGCAATAGAATTGGAATTAGATCATCTTAAAGGTCCATTTCGACCCAAATCATTCTATGATTCTATGGCTAAAACCTAGAACAACGCAACTCTGTATAAAAAAGCTTACAGTTATATTTTCAATACTAAAATATACACTGCCAGAGAGAACTCCTGGGCACTCGAAATTCATTGCTTGTGCTATTAAATTGTTAAAATGCTTTTGGCCTAGGAGAATAAGCAGATGTCCTCCCAAGTTCCTACCAAGGTTTGGGATTTAGTACAAACCAGACACCATTTGCAATAGGCAACGTGCATTCAGAGAATATAATAGTATAGTCAGACATTATTCCATGCTGAAGAATAGTTTAGAGAACATTTTGTTTACTGGTTTAAAAGTAGTAAATGCGATTAGGAAAAACAGAATTAAAAAATAATAATAGAAGTTGTTATAATTATTAATAACAAAAATAATACTTAAACTACTTTTGTTCTGCTAGCTATGCCCTTGCAGTCATATTTTGGTTCTCAGCCCAGCCATGAAAACTCAGTTGTTTTTTTTTTTTTATTATAAGAAACTCTATTAACTTCATTCTACCTCCTAGGAAATTCTCTCCGTTCTCTAGCTGGCCACTTCTCCAAAGTAGTTCCTCAGCTCACAAACAAAATCTGAATTTCCAAGTATTTCCATGAGTCTTTCAAACCTTTTCTCTTTTAGGTGGGCTCAGTTAATCTCATACACAGATTCCTTTTTTTAATATTTTTGTTGTTGTTATAGTTGTTTTACAAGAAGACTCCTAAAGAAACTTCCAAAGAACTTGTTATAGGGACTTCATGTAAGACTACAGTCCAAGGACATACACATAGAGGATAAACTTCAAGAGGGCATGACACCCAAGCTTATTAGCCACATTCTCAGTAGGGTTAATTAGGTTGGGTGGAGCTCTGTTTTGAGAGATATGTTATCTTCAGTTGCTGAGTAAGAGTGTTTGGGCTAACAGCTATGCACAGTCCTACATTCATCAGGGTAAACTCCTTTGGAAAGTCTATCATTAGAAATCTGATTTTAAGCAACCAGTTTGAAAAATTTGTTTGTTTTGTATCTTCTAATCTATTTAAAAATATAACTTCTGATGCTAATTCCCCCACCCCCTTCCCCCCGAACCTGCTATTTCCCACTCTGACTCCTTTAGACATTTTAGAATCCTGTTTTTTGAAAGGCAAAGCACAAAACATGCTGGCAAGACACTGAAGCAGGTGCATAGTCACTATGTTCCATCATGTATGACTTTGCAAGTGACAGACAGTAGACTTCGTAAAAAAGATTATCTGCAATCCTAGACATTAAATATTTTTCCCTTATTAGTTTGTGGTATGGACTGCCCACACAGAAAAAAAAAAAAAAAAAAAAAAAAAGAAGAGTAGTATATCATGAAATGGGAGCACAGCAAACAGCAATCTTGGTTCACCATCTTCTCTCTAAAGATGATTGTTACATCCTGGTATCCTTTGAAAAGGGGTGTAACTCACCAATTTCTTTTGTTGTAAAGGTATAACTGCATTTTGAAACTAAACATTTATTAAAGGAAGCAACTAGTGACTTAACTTAGTTAACTAAGTTAATAACTTAGTTATCTATGGAAAAGTTAATATATCTGTTTATAAAAACAGCTGTTGTTTAAGTTGTAGCTAATCCTCACCCACTAACTACCTCACATGCCACCTGCATAGAATCATAGAATCACTCCGTTTGGAAAAGATCTTAAAGATCATTGAGTCCAACCATAACCTAACCATACTACCCTAACTAACAACCCTCCGCTAAATCATGTCCCTGAGCACCACATCCAAACAGATTTTAAACACATCCATGGATAGTGACTCAACCACTTCCCTGGGGAGCCTATTCCAGTGCTTAACAACCCTTTCTGTAAAGCAGTGTTTCCTGATATCCAACCTAAACTTACCCTGGTGCAACTTGAGGCCATATCCCCTCGTACTGTCACCTGTCACCAGTGAGAAGAGACCAGCCCTGCTCTTGCTGTAAGGACCTTTCAGGTACTGGAAGAGAGCAATAAGGTCTCCCCTCAGCCTCCTTTTCCCTCAGACTAAACAGTCCCAGTTCCTTCAGTCACTCCTCAAAGGGTATATTGTCCAAGCCCTTCATAAGCCTTGTTGCCCCTCTTTGGACCTGCTCCAGCACCTCAGTGTCCCTTCTGTACTGAGGTGCCCAAAACTGAACACAGTAAAGGTGAGGCCTCACCAATGCCAAGTACAGGGGCAGGATTACTTCCCTAGTCCTGCTCACCACACCATTCCTGATACAAGCCAGGATGCCATTGGCCTTCTTGGCCACCTGGGAATAATACTGGCTCATATTCAGCCAACTGTTCATCAGTACACCAAGGTCCCTTTCCATCAGGTAGCTTTCCAGCCACTCCTCCCCAAGCCTGTAGAGTTGCCTGGGGTTGTTGTGACCGAAATGCAGGACCCAACACTTGGCCCTACCAAAACTCATGCAGTTAACCTTGGCCTATCAATCCAGTCTATCCAGGTCCCTCTGTAGTGCCCTTCTCCCCTCAGGCAGATCAACACTCCTTTCCAACTTGTTGTTGTCTACAAACTTAGAGAGGGTGCACTCAATCCCCTCATCAAGATCATTAATAAAGACGTTAAATAGAAGTGGACCCAGTACCGAGCTCTGGGGGACACTGCTCATGACCAGCAGCCAACTGGATTTAGCTCCACTGACCACAACTCTTTGGGCCTGGCCATCCAGCCAGTGCTTCACCCAGTGGAGCATATGCCCATCCAAACCATGGGCAGCCAGCTTCTCCATGAGAATGTGTGGGGGAGGGACAGCATTAAAGGCCTTACTGAAGTCCAGTTAGACCACATTGACAGCTTTACCCTCATCCGCTAAGTGGGTCACCTTGTCATAGAATGAAATCAGGTTTGTCAAACAGGATCTACCATTCATAAACTCATGCTGACTGGGCCTGATCCCCTGGTTGACCTTTAGTTTGTCCATGATGGGTCCTGAGATTATCGGTTCCATAACCTTCCCAGGCTCCAAGGTGATAGGTCTGTAGCTACCAGGATCATCTTTCCAGCCCTTTTTGAGGATGGGCGTCACATTTGCCAGTCTCCAGTCTGCCGGGACATCCCCAGTTAGCCCGGACTGCCGAAGAATGATGGAGGGTGGCTTGGCAACCACATCTGCCAACTCCCTCAGCACTCTAGGGTGCAATCCATCCAGCCCCATGGACTTGTGAGCATCCAGCTTTCAGAGCAGATCCAAAACTATCTCATCATGGATCATGCAGGGCTTATTCTGTTCCGCATCCCTATCTACCAGTGCAGGGAGCTGTGTTTCCAGAGAGTAACTATTTCCAGTCTTACTATTAAAGACTGAGGCAAAGAAGGCATTAAGTACCTCAGTCTTATCCTGATCCTTGGTCACCAAGTTGCCCTTGGCATCCAACAAGGGATGGAGATTCTCCCTAGTCCTCCTCTTGCTGTTGATTTATTTATAAAAAAAATGTATTGTTTTCCTTTACCTTAGTGGCCAAGTTCAGTTCTAGCTGGGCTTTAGCTTTTCTAATTTTCTCCCTGCACAGCTTCACTATGTACCTGTAATCATCATAAGTAGCTTGCCCACTCTTCCAGAGACAATAAACTTTCCTTTTGCTCTTGAGTTCTAGCCAAAGGTCTCTGTTTAGCCAATCCGGCCTCCTTGCCCATCGGCTCATCTTCTGTAACATGGGGATGGCTAGCTCCATGGGGCAGCTGGGAAGGCAGGGGAATCTCTGGGATAGGTGGCCTTTGCACCACCGAGCAGGGGCCTTTTGCCACTGCCCCACACTCCCCGATTCTTCACTGTTGTTGCTAGGGGGAGGAGAGGACAGGGGGCTCACTGCAGCAGGAACACTGTCTGCCTGCTGGTTCTCCTCTACCACCTGTTTGCAAGGCAGCAGGGGATGATGTGCTCCATGTGGAACCTCAGCTGGCTGCCAAGATCTTTGAGTCGATAGGGTTTGGCACCACCAATCAACTTCCCTCTCACATTCTACTCCTCAGCCTCTCCACCTCCTACTTCAGGTCGGTCACAAGGCTGAGTAAGTCAAGTCATTTAGCTGATGGCATCTTACACATGTGCTGTCTCCCTCATCTAGCACTGCAAAGGCCAGGTTCTGGCACTCACTACAACCAGTGACCTGCCCACTGGCATGTTGTTTCGGGACCTCAGTCTGAGTCTTCACATTTTTCTTGACAGCAGCCTTCCTTTCATGAGTGCACGGGACATCAGCC
The DNA here is from genome assembly GCA_037305975.1 of Chrysolophus pictus. Lineage (NCBI taxonomy): Eukaryota > Metazoa > Chordata > Aves > Galliformes > Phasianidae > Chrysolophus > Chrysolophus pictus. Next base: position 33,273,234 of record CM074576.1, on the reverse strand, counting down.
TGGGTCTCCACATTATTCTTGGCAGTAGCCTTCTGCTGGGGTGCAGCCATAGCAAACCAGCAGACTCACCAGCATTATTCAGATAGTCTTAATGGAGTGTGACTGATCAGCCCTGCCCTGCTGCGGGTAGTGAGGGCACCACCCTTGCCCCGTTACCAAGCCGTTACCAGCTGCCCTCGCACTTACCACTCACTTCACAGTGATAACAACCCTCCTCATGTGAAGTCTCATGAATAGGTGGCTTACAGAATCACAGAATGGTCAGGGTTGGAAGGGACCTCAAGAATCTCCAACCCCCCTGCCACATGCAGGGCCACCAACCTCGTCATTTAATGCTAGACCAAGCTGCCTAGGGCCCCATCCAATCTGGCCTTGAACACTTCCAGGGACGGGGCATCCACAACCTCTCTGGGCAGCCTGGTTTACAGTTTCTCGTTTGAATGGCCCATGTGATTCATACACCCTGACTCCTCCTCTTCTGAAAAAGCCTCCTGAGGCTTTTTCAAGGCAAGGGGGAGTGGATGCAGAGCCGTTGCCCTGGCAACATCCATTTCAGCCACTCTCATGAGAACTGCCAGGCTGCTCTGTTATCTCGGGATTCCCTGGACGAAGGAACCGACCAAAACCTCCCTGTACCTCGTGGTCAGTAGCTGCTCTTTGGTCCAGGACAGCTCTGAAGCAGCTAACTTTGGCATCTGTGAAACAGTTTTGGAGACTGATTTATCCTAACTGTAGGCATCAACTTGCGTGATTTAATGGAGAGTTTAATCTAAATTAGTAGTTGAGGCTTTCTTGATAGTGGATAAAGAGAATGAAGTACTTTTCACTTACAAAGTGATTCAGATGCCTTCTAGGGGTGTTTCTTTCTCTTCAGTGCCTGTATAGGAGTCCTAGGCCTCTTGTTTCAGCATTGTAGAGAAATTAGATGGGGTAAATGTGGTATGTTTTTGGGTTCATTCTTAGTTCAGTTCTGTATAAGTAATTGAGTTTGTCTAAATGACTTGTACTGCTTCCTTAAAACAATCTGATTTATTTGGCCTGAATTGGGCCAGCAGTAGTCATGCATCCAGTTATCAGTGGATGAGGAGTGATAACTAACAGCTATGGAGCTGTCATCTGTTGATAGCTCCAGCTGTTCTGTGAGCCAGCATCTGGCTCCATCCCAGAAAAAAAAAAAAAAAAAAAAAAAATCCCTTAAGAAGTTATTTTTGGCATTATTTTTGTAAGATGTAATAATGCTTAATACAAACAGGCATTATTTTTGTAAGATGCTTAATAATATTTGCTACATGAGTTAAAAACCTAAGAATGCTGAATTTTATATATATGCATATATATAAAAACTGATTTTGATACAGCCTTATGAGGTAAGCTAGGATAACTGTGGTTAAAAATAAACTACAGTTGTTAATGCTTTTAAATATTTTAACATATTTCACTGTAGTAAGAATTTATTTAAAATAGTTGTTTATAAATTACTTCAGTAATAGTTTTGCTTACCTATTCTGTAACCAAAATAAAAAATAAAAACACCAAAAACATTTGCACAGATTTGTGTGCATTGATTATCTGAAGATTGTTCATATTTATGAGAAACAAAATTGGTAGAAATGTAGCTGTCTAAATTGAAGATTTAGAGAAATTTAAAGATCAGGTAAAAGCTAAAAATGTTGTTTCGTGAGAGAACTATGGAAACGGTATCTCTAAAACTGGATAGGAAGACAGATAAGAAATTTGGATAAAGTGAGAATTAATGGTGTTATAGTGTGCACTCATGAAACATAAGCTGTGCTGGATTGTATTGGTTCCTATGAACACTCTGAATTTCCTTGGGAGATTTCTAGCATTTGCATATGTAGCGATAAGAGCAGAAAAGTGCAATAATGCTGAATATAAAAACTAGAGAATCTCAGATTCTAAGTAGTTTCACTCTTCTGAGTTATAATAGTGATTTCAGTTGATTTACTTATGGAGCTCTGCTCTCAGAGTGTTAAGATGGCTTTTTTTTTTTTTTTTTTTTTTTTACAAATGTCACTTGGAAATATGCTCCTCTTGTGACCTCCCACTTGGTATTACAAGTGCCCAAGAAATCTTCTAAAGTGAAGCAAGCTAACTACTGCAAGGCCTGGAGGGGAGTGAGAAGAATGACATTTTAAGGAGCAAGCAATTTTTTACAACCAATTCTGAATGTGACAAAAGCTTCTGGACCAGAATTAAGGAGGATGCTGTGACAAGTCCAGCTGCATTTTTGTAGGACTTGTATTTGATAAGTGGTGGGTTAAAAGAGAAGAAAAAAAGTATTCAAAGCTATTGAAATATCACTACCTAAATATTCATTAGAACATTTGCTGTTTCTTGGTATGATAATATATCGAAGTAATTCATAGCTAACCTTTCCCAAAAAAAGGCCATGATCTTTACAATCTTAAGCTCAATATGCACTTAAAAAAAAAAAAAAAAAAAATTGCACTGCTTCACTATCTCTCCTGAAAATTATACCAAATCTATATGGGATAGAAACCTGTTTTGCCCAGATAATTATCTCCAGTTCTGATGACATTCCATATTGCTGTATGGTAAAACAGTACAGCCTTTTCTTTTGAAGATACCTGATACTGAGACAAAATCAGTTCACAAAAAATAGTATACAGACATAAATTCCTTGTATGAAGATGAGAAAAATATTACACCATATTCCAGAATTTTCAGTATCAATGACAAGAAATATTGACTTCCAAGCAGCATTTTTACCTTTGGAGTTCATGATGTCAATCTCTCTGTGTTTTACCAGAGTTTAGTAGGGTGCTAAGACTGCAACATTTACTCATAGATTCATAAATACATGAGTAATCTTTAGAAACACATTGGTAGGTTTTAAAAACACATAAATGATATTTAGAAACAGCTGTGTTTTGCAGTTCGTTCAACTACAGACAGTCTGCCTCCAGACATGTCTCTGCTAGCCTCTTCTCATGCTCCATGTTTAGTCTGGAGGATGTTACCTGTGACTCTTTGCTGTCATGGCTGAATACACCGTCCTCACCAGCAAGGTAATATGTACTTGCTTCCTGAAGTGGGGTGGCAGCTGGGGCAATAGCCATTCATTTACTGAGTTCATCATTTATTATATATTTCACTACCAAACTACACTTGACTTTTAGAAGTATTACAAGCAATCCTAGCCCTTGTAAATGTTCTTGCTTCCTGCTTCACAAGCATCATTTAGATATGTATCATTTAAATATCTCCTGGATGAGGACTATAAGAACGTTATTTTTGTTACCAGGCTGCCAATCTAATGAAGAATGGAACATTCAGCAAAATAGAAAATCCATATTAACATCACTCCAGATAATATAACTGTTTTAACTGAGTTATGATCTCAGTGTGATCTCAGTTATAATGTGGAATCTATATGTAATACATATGTACAGTATGAAATAGAAGTATGAGATTGATCTCATCTAAATTTAACCATAAAAAGTTAAACATCAAGTTGAATAACTCCATATCACTCTGTAGAGAAAACAGAGAGAAGTACCACTGTTAAAAGTTGTGAGACTGAAGTTATCTTATAGAAACGGAACATTCAGTTGTCCAAAAATGCATGCAGATACCTGAAGGTAGGAGAGAGGAATAGTCTTCCTTCTAGATTGTCATTTATTCTTCTAAACAAGAGCCTACAGGTTTTTTTGTTTGTTTTTGTTGTTGTTGTTTTCCTCATATGGGAGTCTTAAAGACATCAGACTTTATTTCTGTTTACTTACATCTTCTACAGTCATAAAGAGTGGGAGAAAAACTCATTGAAGGCAGCCCTGTGGACTTGGGGCTCCTGACATAGGAAAAGTTTTACATGAACCAGCAGTGCCTGCAGCCCAGAAGGGCAACTATATCCTGGCCTGTATCAAAAAAGAAGTGGTTAGAAGGGTAGTGGAGGGGACTGTTCCTCTCTACTCTGCCCTTATGAGACCCCATCTGGAGTACTGTGCCCAGATTTGGGCCCCCCAGGAGGCATGGGAAGTTGTTCGAGTATATCCAGAGGAGGGCCATGAAGATTAACAGAAGCAGGAGTACCTCTCCTATGAAGAAAGGCTGAGGGAGCTGAGCTTGTTTAGCTTGGAGAAGGCTCTGGGGAGACCTCATTGTGGCCCTCCAGTTCTTAAAGGGAGCTTACAAGCAGGAGGAGAATTGACTTTTTTCACAGTTTGATAGTGATAGGACAAGGTGGAAGAGTTTAAGCTAAAAAAGGGGGAAATTTAGATCAGATATTATGAAGAATTTTTTTACTCTGAGGGTGGAGAGGCACTGGAATAGATTGCCCAAAGAAGTTGTGGGTGTCCCATCTGGAGTCCTTCAAGGCTGGGTTGGATGGAGCCCTGATCTAGAGATTGGCAATCTTGCCTATAACAGTGGAGTTGGAAACAGATGATCTTTAAGTTCCTTCTAACCTAAGCCATTCTATGATTCTAGGATACTATGGTTGCTTTTACCCAGAAATCTGGTTTTAATTTAGGTTGAGACACTGGCTATTTTTTAAAATTTATTTTTATTTTTTTTCTGGCTTAAGATAATTCAGCAAGTTAATTGTCATTGTACTTTTCCTATATATCATGATTAGCTAAAAGAAGAGTAATTCATCACATTTGTTGAGCAGCCATAGGAAATATTTTTATGACTGCAAGAATCTAAATTTCCTCATACTCATTCAGCTGAAGTATACAAATAGTGTTCCAGATTAAGTATACTTCTCTATCATAACATCTTTTTTGAATTACTTTTAAATTAAATTTGCTCTCAACACAGTATTAAAATATCATTTGTCGTAAGAAATAGCCAATAATATACAACAGCCCCCTTCCTTCAGTTCTTTGTGAGATGAATATTTTCTGTTGTCTATACTACCAGGATGATGATCAACAGTAATCTATACAATTCCTTCAGTTACATATTTTATTATTTTTAGTGCTGTTTCTTTTTCACAGATCAAATTTGTTTCATATCACAAGTTCAATGTCACTGGTCTTTTCAAGTGTCACCAAGAATGAATACTGGGCTGTTCTGTTTGTTATGAATTGCATTAGTGACTTCTACTTTCTTTCTGATTTCTGGCTTCCTTATGATGGAGTAATTGGCTCTTCAGTGACCTTTGCCTCCACTTTATTTGCAAATGCCATCTGACTTAGTAACCATTTGGAAAAATGTCCTGTTCATCAAACTTAGGATACCTAAATGAGCTAGTTTAGGCCCTGAAAACAGTTCAGTCACAGCAATGAAGGACTTCACACAGTACTTTCTTTTTATGTCCTTCTCATTAACAAGCTAATACGTGTAAGTCTGTATCATCTCTCAGCATAGACATTATTTTTGCCCTATTCCTTTAAGAATCTATTGGGGTAGAAGACAAGGAGGCTGAAGGCAGTGGAATTAGTGCTGCCATGACACAGAGAAAGAGACAGAAAATACAACTTGGAGGTTAATATTGTTTACTCTATTCCAGAAAATATTAGACCAGCATGTTCCTTGTTAGAAGAAAATAATTCTTAGTGTCCCTCTGCCACTTTTGTATAATGTACTGCTTACCTGGAAGGGATAGAATGAAATGCAAGTGTGTCCTTTATTTACTTTATATTAGAGAAAAACAGAGACCTGATTAAAGAGGAGTAGAAGAGTAAGAGTCTCTCTGGGCTTTATTCTGCAACATAAAGTCATGGTGGCTGTGGAATCACAAGCTCTTTGGGTCCCTACTTGTCGCAGTTATAAATCTTCTTCTTGGGACCAAAGAGTCTGGTTTAAAACATAGGAGCTTGGAAATGCTACTTTAATGCTGTTCCCTCACCAGTGCTGGGAGCAAAATTATTTTTCTTACACTGTTTAGAGCAAGCAATATTCTGAAGCCTTCATTTACCTCTGGCAATCATGTCATTGAGCCAATTTCTGTGAATGTGTTAAATGTCCATTATTTAGCCCTACATTCTGAGCTAGCAAGAGACAATATTTAAGGTATATCAGACTCTCAACAGTCATTAAGCATTGCACTGAAAGTATGTTCTGGTCTATGCTACATGTCCTTGCTAGACAGTTCAAGATTCAGTGTAGTAATTGCAACTCAGATTGATTAAAGAACATGGAGAAGACACTAAACTGCACATTTTCTCTTTTTCACATAGGAATAACTGCTTTGTGTAATAAAAATAACAGTGTGGAGGAATATGAAATTTTATCTAATTGTAATCATATTATTAAAGTAGTGGGAAGGATGCTTGTTCAGTAAGATGACTGTGCATCCTGCCATATATTACAGCAACCAATATTAATAGATAGCATAGATTCTTCCCCAGAAGTTGGAATCATATATGTGGCTGAAGAAAACCTCAACTTTATGCACCAGAATTTTCTGAGACTAAGAACGAAAAAAATATGTAGATTGCCCTAAAAGTAATGTCTCCTATTAATTTCCAAGGAAGCTACAAAATATACAACCAGAGAATCACACAGGATCACAGAATTGCAGGGGTTGGAAGCAATCTCTTGAGATCATATACTCCAACCCCCTGCTAAAGCAGGTTCCCTAAAGCAGGTTGTACAGGAAAGCATTCAGGTGGGTTTTGAATATCTCCAGAGAAAGAGACCCCACAACCTCTGTGGGCAGCCTGTGCCAGTGCTCTGTCACAGTCACAGTAAAGAAGAACAATAGATAGAGCAAATTCTCAGCTACAAAACTCTGGTTTTTGACATAGTCATGACCATTAGCTATGTATTTTTGATAATGGCGAACAAGAACCAAAATGCTGTACTTATAAATATCTGCCAAAGTGGAGGTGACCCACTGATTTGTTGCCACTACTGAAATGTACCACTCACTGCCTCACTGTGCTCTCATCCACTGTTTGGCCTCCATCAATGTTCAGCAAGTGTCAATGAATGTCAGTGAGTGCAACTTTTTCTGCATGGAGGAATTCACTGACACAACTTTGCTTCATATTCATTCCCATGTTGGATGCCATTCTGTCAGACTTCCCCTTTGCTTCCGTCTGTTGCACTATATCAAAATTCTAGTGGAATATTGGCACAAAGCTATACCACCAACACCTGCCTCTGATGTCATGGGCAAATATAATAAAATAGGAGATATTACTTTCAGATTAACACTGGTGAATATATGTTTTTAAAAATCTAAGCAGATTGTATACTTTCTTGCTATATTGCTCTGATGTTGGTGCCAATTTAATCAAATGTTGGAAAATGTTTAGTCTCTCATAGAATTTATTAGAAAGATTAAAACAGTTTTAAAAATTATCTGTCATATTAAGAAAAAATCTCCACAGATGCACTTGATTCTTTTTAGAAAAAAAAAAAATGTTTATTTTAATCTGCTAAAGAATCCAATATGTTTCTAATTTTCTAAAATTAAGTTTAAATGGAAGAACATATATATCTTATTTTAGAGTTATCTTTTTTCTTTTTCTAATTTGGAAGGTACTGGGGTAAAAGACATATTTATTTCTCCTTTTGTGACTTTGTGCTATATATATATATTTATATGACAAATGATAGAAACACTTTTTTTTTTTTTTTTTTTTCCTTAAATATGTCCAGATTACAAAGGGGGAAAGGTAACATTAAATGATAATATTATATCCAATACCATAGGACAAAAATACACTACCATTGTAATCCTTCCTATTAACTACAACTTTCATACAGATAATATTTTTAGGAAAATTAAGGGATTGCATTAGTCATAATACATAATAAGGTATCTTCTGATTGTGATCAGACAACAAGCTGTAGTCTGGTGTTCATAAGAACCAATAACTACAGGATTCAATTTTCACTGTTCATCTTTATGTATTCCTTTAACTTGCTATTTTTTAAGTTATTTACACATACTGAGAAATTATTTGTTTTAGAAGAGTAAATTCTCTTCCATTTTAAACTAGGAACTGATGTAGAGAAGGTATACAACTGTAATAACTGTTATCAAAATACCACAACCAGAGTGACATCAGATCACTTATATTGGTGATCGGATCCAGAGAAACCTCGTTACAGCCTTCTAGTATTAAAAGGGAAACTAAACAAGAAAGTCAACATTTTACATGTGTAGATAGTGATCAAGGGGGAAAGGTTTTGAACCAAAGGAGGGATAATTTAGATATCAGGGAGAAGTGTTGCACTGAGAGGAGAGTGAGGCACTGGAACAGGCTGCCCAGAAAGGCTGTGAATGCCTTGTTCCTGGAGGTATTCAAGGAAAGTTGGATGGGGCCCTGGAAAACCTGATCTAGGACATGACCTATCAATTGGCAACCCTGCCCACAGCAAGGGGATTGGAAGAAGATGATCTGTGAGGTCCCTTCCAGCTGAAGTCATGCTATGATTCTATGATTCAGTGATAACCACAAAGATAAATGATTGTTTAATGACACCCAGGTTTCTATAGCAAGCTAAGAGATCTTGCTACAGTGCTAAGGTGTGAACTGATATTTGCTATTCTGTACAGACCCAGTTCATGAGTACAATATTTCAGTTTTTCTGAAATGATTTTCTTTCTGCTATGTGTAATTGATCAACATCAAATGACTAGAAAATAAATTTTCCTGTATCATGCTCTTTTATGCAGTAGTTTCAATGTATTTAGACAGGTATGCATGAATCAGAATGGTTTTGCCTTCAGATATGAAGCAGTTTACATACTATTTGGAGTGAAGTAACAAAGTGAAAACAATAAGAGGATCTTGCCCGTATGTATTAGTTCAATTTATTCTTCACTAAGTGCTCTCTGACATGTCTAGTATTTAAATGGCTAGAAAGATCTATTTCAACAAAGCATTTGAAAATCTCTATGTGTATTCTGCAAAATTTTCACGAATTAGACCTCAATGTGTAAAAAAAAAAAAAAAAGAAAAAAAAAAAGAAAAAAAAAGTGTAGTTTTTTACCTGTTCTACTTACATAACTGAAATCTATGTCACCAATAAACCGTTGTTATGATTACTTCAAAAAATATGTATATTTAATCTTCATCCTACTTTTAGTTTGCTTCAACAATATTGGATCATTGGATCAATAATAAACTGTTAAATTAGAACTATGACTTAGTTTCAAGAAAGACTTTAAAAATATGTATACAGTAGAAAAACTAGCTTTTTTTTTTTTTTTTTTTTTTTTTTTTTTTTTTTTAAGGAAGTATTCATAATCAAACAATGTTCCTCTTCATTCAGAATTTACATTCACGGTTAACTTTAACCAAAGGAAAGAAAAGATAGAATTAATTCTGAATGTGACGTCATTGCATTTGAACAGAATAAACAGACTCATAAAGACAGAAAGATGGAAAACACTAACAGAGACAATGAGATTTAGAAGAAAATCTAGAACTTTATCTTTTGAATTGTTGTCATACTCTTCATATGGAATAGAATAGTTTGGAAATGACTTTCAAAGCCCAACATAGTGGTGTGTAGCATTTCTCTTATGCATGATCATTTTTCAGATGTTTAAAACCCAGTTCCAGGTACATCTATGATGTAAATAAAAACACCTGAATGGAGAAGGAAGTAACAAAAGTAATATGAAAGCTTTGAAATTCTACCTGAATGACACTGGAACTTAAGATAACAGTCATAGACTTTTTCATTCTGAGAACATCATATCAGTGAAGACTGAGAGAGATGTAGGAAAAATTAAATTGAAAGGAGATAAATGTATCCTATTTTAGCTTTGCTGCATATCACAGGAAATCCAATGACACGGTGTCTCTATTTGAAAAATACAGAATATAAACTATTAACCAAAACTGTCCATTCTAGTTACATTTCTGAAGAACAAAACACAAATCCAATGACAGCACTAATGCCAGCTGAGTATAAATCAGAATAACTTCTATAAATGGGTCATTCAATACTGATTATTTTTATGTGAAGAAATATCATTTACAGAAATAAAAGTTATCTATTCTTCAAGTGGACAGGGTCATACCTTTTCACAACAGATCTATGAAAAATTACTTTAGACTAAATAATCTTTTTCAAGACCATGGAAGTTTAGACTTAAGTTTTGTCAAAAACTTTATAGGTGAGTATGTACTTAGCACAATGTCACAATTTAGCAAAAGTAAATTTATAAACCAACAACAACAAAGAAAATAAGAAAAAATGTTAATTATGCATCTTTACAAAGGTATTATTAAACCTATGTTGTGTCTCCTGTAAAGAAAGAATTATTTTAGTATCAGATGCTTTCAAATCAATTTAATTTTAATCTGCTATTTATAGCAAGTGAATAACTACTCACTAATAACAGGCTAGTAGAACAAAATGTTACTGAGAAGTCTTATTGTTTTTCAATTCTAAAAAAAATTGCTCTGTTGGCAGCTAAAAGGTGACATTATCTCTAAATGTCTGAAAGTTCTGATCATGAGAAGGGACCAGGTGAGCACTGTATAAGCAAGAGAAAAAAGATGATTCTTAACAATAAAATATCAAATATAAATTTAAAGTAGAAAACAGAAAAACAAATAAACAAAACAAAATACAAGCAATTTTGTGAATGAGTTTTAAGAGAAGTCTTGATACAGTAGCATGTTTTGTTTCCAGTTATCAACAGGAGTATATTCTCTTTCAATGTAAAGATGTGAACCAACATACGAAAGCTTCCTATATCCTTTAATACACTAATAATAGATATAAATAAAATACATGATTCACACAATTGGTATATAAGCAGATACAACACATATGTAAGCCAAATAATTATGTTTATCATCAATTATTATTTAAAATTTAACTATTCTAGGATATAATATCTAAAACCTGTATAAAACTTAGCGTAAATATCATAGAAACACCACTGTAATTTACTGATGCTAAATTTTAATGGTAATAACATCAATCAAGTGAATTACCAGTTGAAAATAAAACAAAATTAAGGGAATTGTGAGGCAAAATAAACTAAAATAGGCATAAGACCAAGAGAATATTGAAAACTTTCCTAGCAAAAAATAAGAGTTACCATTTTCAACAGTTTGGAGTTTGTAACTGATGTAATTTTTAAGCCACAGCTGGTTTGCTTATCTAATTTCAGGGCAGAAATTGTATTTTGTTCCTATCTGGGAATCCTGTTACACCTGTGTTGAATGCTAAATACTGCGTTCAACAAGACAGGTGTGTACTCTTTTTCTGGGTGTTTTTTTGTTTTTGTTTTTTTTTTTTGGCTCATATAAATCCTCCTTTACTTCCTTGAAAATTAATACATTAAAAGGTAAAAGCTTTGGGCAGACAGAATATGCTTAAAGTAAACAAAACACAACAAAACAAACAAAACAAATGAAATACAAGAGACAAATTTTGTTTGCTTTTGGCAATGCAGATCTATTTTCCATGGGATCTACCTAGAATCTATCTTAGAGTACAGAGTATACTGTAGAAAGGCATCTGTAAAGTTATTTTATGAAACACTGACAGTTTGCTACTTTAAAGGTTACTGATAATGTATTCATTTCCATTACAGATGAAGCATGATGCTCATCTGTATTTTGACGTTTCAGATTTTATTACATAGTTCCAGAATGATGTTTGCTATAGATTTATATATAACTGAAGTCATATTCTGAAGAAAAAAAAAAAAAAAAAAAAAAAAAGGCTGAGAAAATGTCTAACTGTTCACAGTAATTTTTTAAGATGATCTTTTTTTCCTCTTCTAAGGGAACAAGTCAATATTGTAGAAATATGATCGATTTAGTATCTTTCTTTTATACTATTTCCACTGAGTCCAGTAGACTAAAAAAAGTTACTCCAAACTTGGGCTCAGGAGATACAAATACCTCTGGAAAAAAAAAAAAAAAGAAAAAAAGAAAAAAGAAAACCAGATATGATTCATGTATTTTTGATTCCTAATACTCATTTCTTCTAATAGATCAATATTTTATCTGGGTTAGTTTTCCTTTCTCTTTTTCTTTTTTTTTTTTTTGTTTTGCAGTGGTGAAAATGTTCAGTTAACCTGTTACCTACATACTTCTGCCACTGCCTCATTCTAAGAATGTCCTTGGGGCTATTGCAGTGAGTGGCTCTGTATAGGTATGAAAATAATTAATTACAAACATCAGATCAGATGAAAAAAGATATCTAATGAAGCCTCTGAAATACAAAAAAAAAAAAAAAAAAAGTAACCTTCCTGTCCTAGAAAGGTTGAATCAGAAGTTAATAATAACTAAACAATACCAGATATGAACTGACATAATCTGATTAGACATGACAAACTCTTCAGACATTGTTCTTCCAAAACAGGAGACTGGATACATTAGTGGAATATGCACATCTCTTCCCATGTGAATCATCCTGGGAATAGTTTGGGTAAGGAAAAAGCTTGAGCCAAAACAATTTCAGGCACAGAAATAACAAGTTAGATGTACTGATGTTCATCTTTCTCAATATGTCAAATGTTTGTGACTTAATTTATTAATACATATCTGTACAGAGGATTTCACCCTTATCCAATAGTGGAGATGACTTGATTCCAAATAATTCTGTGTTATATCTATACAGGTTGCTCTGTTTTGTTTTTACAGGGTGCAAAACTCCTACACTGGAGCAAAGGACCATAAATAGCGTGAAACAGTTCACTATGGTGAATTGGAGCACCGTGTGAACTAGAATTAAAAATTTTTGAGATCAAAAAGAGAAAAAAGAATCAAGAAAAAGGCTGACTTGGTAGTGAGAGGGATATCTCTGAGCAGTGGTTACCATATGGCTTGATCTCCACGTCCAGTCCTGTTTTTAATATACAGGGACAGAAATGCAAGCTGTTAAGAAATATATCATACACTGGATATTTTCTTTCAGGCTGTCAGAAATGCAATTTAGATGAAATTTTAGTGTCCACAAGATTGTATCATTTTCAGAAAAAGTTTCTGACAGAACTTGAGTGTGGAAACAGTCTATATATTTTGTTTTGAGAAACATTTTATAGTGATGTTATTTTCTATTTACACTGAAAGAAAATAAAGAAAGAGAAGAAAAACATGTACAGTTAATGAAAAAGAGAAGTACAGGTTGAGCAAATATATATTATGCACTTGAAGAAAAATTATGGGAGAAATGAAGAAAGAAGGAGATAAATTATGAAAGAAAATATGTAGTGAAAGTCTGAAGTAATGGATATGAGCGCTCATCAAGTTTTACCAAGTATCTGAAAATATGTATGTAAAAGTCCTTGTACATATTTCTGAATGTTTTCTGAATAGAATTTTCTACAGAAAAAAATGTCAAAATACTAATGTTTGATCACTACTCTCTTGTATGAATCCATCTCAGTGATGACTTACAGATATCTAACTGAAGGATTAGTTTTGCTTAGATCTATTTGGCAAGAGTTGAACATACAGGGTTCTCATCCTCCATAAATTGTTAAATCTGTATTTACTAAACTTGAAATGTTTTACTATGGTACATTAGTAAAATTCACAGTTTGCAACTGTGCATTATAACATTCTAAGGGATTTTACATTTGGTGGTGCCTTGCTTTCAGTCAAAAAGTATGTATGAGTTTCTCTTGCCTACAGATGTACTTTACAGCAGACTATTCAAATTAAACATCACAACAAATAGAAGCCATTCTCTGGAAAGCAAATTGATGGCTATTTTTATGAACCCTATTTGTCCTGGGGAATATAATTACAATGCAGCATATTTCTGTTCTTACCTCCTGTAGAGAACACCCAGAATTTTGAAACTACTACTTTTATCCCATCAACATCTTTTGAAATCCACCCACTTCTTCTGGGATGAAGAACATAACATCTTTATGACTTTCATTCATTTTAGAATACAACTACAAAATATATATCACTTAAAAAGACAGAGAAACAAAGAAGTAACTGAATACATTCAGCAACAGAAACTTTGCTGTAAGAAATACTTGTGCTGAAAAATGAAATCCAATTATATATAAGAACATAATTCTTGTATCTAATATGTGTATGTATCTCTATGTACAGATTTTGCTAAAGATACAGCATGTGAATTTCTTACTACTATATCAGTCATTAAGCAACATGATCACTGGGCTAGCAGATGCTAAGTTGCATAAGCACAAAGAGGAACAGAACCCTTTTTTCAGATGTAATTTGTATGTTGAATTAGGAATGAAGGTTTAAATTCCATTTGAATTAAAATAATATGCTATTTTGAGTTCTGAGGAGAAAATTCTGCTATTTACCATTCTATTTAGATCCTGACACACTAAGACTTTACTCAAGTGCTTAAGTCTATTGACATGTGTGACAGATATCTGACATCCAAGCCAAAAAAAACCCTATACCAATAGTCCTATAGAATCCAGTATGCTTAAAGCTAAGGTCTGTAAGTTCCTTCACATAGGTTTAATTCACTTTTTCTCTTACTGTGTACTTTTAAATTCATCTGCAATTAAGATGTCTGATTGCCTTCTCTCAAATACATCTGATATCATAAAAATTAAATCTAGAATCAGGAGTATGGGTGTTAAGATAAAATTTGAAGTTCATATCCTGAATGTAAGGAAAATGTATCACTAAAGAATAACTAGCTCTTTTTTTTTTTTAATTTTAATTTTTATTTTTTATAGTCTGATGGAAGGAAATATGCTAGAAAGAGTTGATGAATATCAGCACAGGGACCACTGGATGAAGGTGTAGAAATTGTAGAAGTCTATTACTGTAAGCTAATGACATTTGGAAGCCTGATACAGGCATCCAAACAGATACTTTAACTCAGCCACTGAAATGACTTGCATCAGTAGTTTTAACACCAGGTTTTTTCTCTGTTTCTAGCAGAATACATGCCTTGCAGATGTTCAAAGCAGTCCTGTCAAGAACATGGCAGTGATCACCTGAAACCATTTTGAATGTCACAAAATTAGTAGAGTTGAATAAATAGCTTGTATATGTGGATTTGTTTTGGAGATATCTTCTCCCACAGTTGCAAGAGGGGATTAATTTATAAGGCAATATTTCTTCTTTCTCTTTGACTAGTGAACTGCAAGGATTAAGTCACTTATAAACTCCTTTTATGACGGCAGTGTATGTTCTGGAAATATCTCTGTACTATTACAAGAAAGTAGGATCCAAATAAGATACGGTGGCTAAGCCTGTAAACTGATCTTTTGATGCATAGCAAATACACAGAATAAAAACAGGTGGTGTTCTTATAAATAAAGCATGATAATGAGCTCATTACAAGGATCTTCAGTTTTGATGTTAGCACTCTAAATTCACTGATCAATAAGGAAAGCTTTGTAGGAGTTCAGATATGATCTGAATAACAGTGCAGATGTTTCTGAAACATTTTAGCTTTTCCAACAGGCAGTTTTAGATTGTCTGACTGATCTTTACACTTTAAAAAGTTAAACATCTGGCCCAGAGATTACCAGTGTAGTGAAAATGTCACTTCTTTCAACAATGATTTTAGGATGGGACAATATACCTTCTTAGTACATTTAGTTATTTCCTTTGGCCACAGGAGAAGCCTAGACATCTGTTTTGTCAGAAGTGGGGTAAAATGAATTCCATTGTCTTTACCGATTGCTTATCAAAAAAAATTCTGTGATTCTGTGAGTAAATGTCTGTATCCCTCTTCATAACAGGGCATATTTAGCCTTTTTAAGCTGGTCTATTTAAAATAATTTTATTTACTTTACAAAACAAATGTTTATCAGGTTTAATAGTGAGTCTAAATCAGATTGTGATCCTATAATATAAAAAATAAATCCAAAACATTATATATCATTATAGTGAACTGGGTTAGCAAGAAAATGACTGGTTATTTTGATGACTAGTTATTTTAAATCCTTTTTTTTTTTTTTTTCCTAGATCATTAGCAGGACAGGGATTCATCCACAATCTCCTTTAATCTAGATGTATAAATGTAGCCTTTGAAATTCTAGCTGTTTGTGATCTCTTTTTCAGGTAAATTAAGTACACAGGCTGAAACTGAAAATTGATATTGTCAGTAACTGTCAAAGCATCTTTCAATGAAGTTATGGATGAAAAACAAAATGATACTGATTATATAATCAGTGACACAAAATGTAAAATCTGGGTCTACATTCTTAGATCATACTTCAAATATCTTCCTAAAGTTATGTGTCCTGAAATTTGTAATAATAAAAATGTATGCATGTTGAATCCACCACCTGTAATTATGAGGTGCTGAGGTGCACTTCCTCAGTCTTTCTCTATTTTCAATTTCTAGCTGTCTTGAGTCAGAAAGGTTGAGAGAAGATGAGATATGATAAGAGTTGATTCAGGCTAAGATGTTTATCCCCTAACACAGAACTATTTCTGTTCGTAGCATTTCCTCTGAAAAGATAGAAAATTATTGAATTTAAAATTGAAAGTTAATTTAATGCTCCCATTGAGACCATCTAAATGAAAGACATAAATCGAGGTCAAGATGATCTTTCTGTGAGAAATATTCAAGTCTTGTGACATCACTCATAATTGATAAATGACTCTCAGGACTCCATTTCTCTTTCTCAAAGCAATATTAATCAGAAAGATTGAAATGAAACTAAACTTAGTTGGAATACTAGTGAGTCAAATTTCTTCTTGAATAAAACTTATAAATCTTTGGAAGATCTTCAAATTTGGAACCTATTGTTCAGCTTGCAAGTCATACACATTTAACTAAAAGTGCCTTCTCACAGATTGCATTTATTCTAGCTCTAGGAAAAGTATGTAATGTTGTAATGTAATGGCCCCAGTCAGAACAGCAAACAAAAAATCCCATGGAATTCCAAGAATCTAAAATTTCAGCAAAAAATTTTCTAAGTTTTACAGGTAATCCCAAGAATCTCTGTGTTTCTGTATAATTTTTGACAGATAACTCTTATTGTTTTTGCTTGGAGCTGTGCCATTCTTTACAGCATATGTGTCCAACCCATTAGTTCTGTGTTTTTGTTTCCCTTGTTTATATTTTAATAAAAAAATAATAATAATAAAAAAGAAGTCCTCTTACTGATATCCATTCACTACATTACGCATTTTATATGCTGCCTTCTTCACTCTCTGTGACCCGGGGAAGTCAAGAACTTGGGCCCTCATGCTTCAGAGGATTAATCACTGCCTTTGAAAACAATATGAATGAATGGAAATTTTCCAGCTATTCATTAAAACATAGCAGATTTTGTTATCCAACGTCAGTAGTTTACTTATATCTATTCATAGCTGGTGTAAAATCACTGTTCTTTTGTCTGAAGTTTATTCTGTGACATCAAATAGCTAGCTTAAGAGTTTAATAAAAAAAAGTTTCCCATATGAAGAAACAAATTTTTTGTAAATAAGATCTTTTCCCTGTTGACTGTTTCATAGAAGACTGAAAACACTGTAAATGCTACTAATGTCTACTGCTTGAGACACTGGCAATATAAGAATAAATCCAAATTGTCCAACCCCCTCTCTGGATAATATATATATTAATAAACTAGATGTCACTCCTGGTTACTTACAACATCTTGAATATAGCATACTGAAGGCACTTATGAAAAAGTGACAATAAAAAAAGTTTATAATTCATATTCTACTCTTCAAATATCCCTTGTAAACTTATCTGCATTTGTTTAGAGTATTTTTAAGGAATTGTAATCATTGTTTTAAAGTATACAGATATGGAAAATTCACCATGTGCATTATATGAAGTTCATCTGACTAAATACAGACATCAACATCTAAAATAGTCTCCAAATTCCTCTAAGAGAGGAACTCTTACTTAATAAAGACTATTACTGGGTACATAAGACTTCCAGCTCAAATACTGAAGTACAGCAGATAGATATCTTAAATTTGGATGAGATTAATTTCATTCTTTGTAATCAAAGATATGAAATAATAGACTAGACTTTTTTATGGATAAAACACAAGAGAAACCATCCTTATTGATATGGATGAGCAGTAAAAAATGAAATACCTATGACTGACTTAAGTAACAGAAAATACAATGTTTATACCACTGATTTGGGATAGGAGACTACTATCTTGGCTTCTGCTTGGCATTTATACTTTTCAAACCAACCCTGAATGCTGAAAGGGAAAATAGGATGGTGGCTACACCCTCCAAACACCTGGAGAATGATTGGATCTGTATAGATTCAGTACGAAGTTCCAATGTTTTTTATTATCTGCTTTTGAGCCTTCATTGCCTGCAATACCTTACATTGCCTAGCATAAATTCACTCTTCTTATATATAACAGAGGCATCCATTGACCTACTCATCTCTTAATGATTGTACCTGGAATATGACCCAGCCCTCATCTGCGTTCAGCTGCAGCATCTGCTAAAGTTGCTGCTGTCCATATTTCGTTTAGGAGCAAAACAAGTAAAATAATTCCACTCATGCCAGCGCAACTGGTTCATTAGCTAAAACTGACAAAAAACATTGACACCAGTGTCAATGTTTAGCTTTATGATTTTTGGTTATCGGTATTTCATATCATAACATCATGTAGTGCACTGGGAGTTAAAGTCTTAATGCTCAAGTTCCAGGCACCTGTCCGGAAAGAGAAGAAGAACTACATACCCCAGGGGGCTTTGCGGTCAGAGAGGAGATATAACCCCTGGTAAGGTCACCTGATGTGCTCTTCTTTGTTTGCTTTCCTCCCTGCTGCTCAACCAGACTGGGCATCTCATCTCAGTGTTATGGTGAGGCCCATCCACCTTTTGGACACTCTCTCTCATTATATTTGATTTATTAGCTTCAATTCTGATTTTATGGCATTATAGTGTGCTATCTTGCATTCCGATACCACATTTAGTGAATTAGTTTGTTTCTCCTCAGATCATTGCTGCTGTTTTTAATTATTTTGGGGCCCCCTGTTTCCCTTTTCTGGAGGCGCAGATTTTGTGAAATCCCTCCACCCCGCTAGTCATGGAACCGGGCCGAACCAGCCCATAAAACGTTGACGTTCTTGGTAGAGAAGGCAGGCAAAAGCTGCTTTTTAGTTTTTTTAGAACGAATCTCTCTCTGCTCTTGGAGAGCTGTGTTGGGAAAGTTTCTCTCTTTACAGGTGCTCTCTGAAACTTGACCTTGAAAGTCCAGGCAGGCTGCCAATAGTCTGGGATATTTGTAAACTTTGAGCACTGCTATCTTGCTTCTGAAAAGAGAAAAAAAAAAAAAAAAGATTCTGCTTTCTCTTTTAAATCTGTTTGCAGGGGGAGCTGCTAATTTTACAGAACTTGTGATTTTTAAGCAGGTTCCTAGTCTCTCCTTTGAATCCTTTATGCATTTTTTGAATGCTCATCTGATCATGTTGTTAATCTCCCTGAATGTACTGTTCATCATTTCACTCAGTAATTGTATTTTTAATATTCTGAGAAAGCCTTCCCCAGAACCAGAGAATATTGAGTGGCAGGGAGTATGGAGAGGCCTGGGAGAGACTTTAGAGAGATGGACATCTTCGGTGTCATGGAACTTTACTCCTGAACACCTGAAAGACCCTGAGAGCTTAAACAGATATTTGAGACAGAAAAGTTGCAGCTCAGGCAGATCTGAAAAGGCACAAATGATTTGGGGCCTGGCTAATGCTTATTGGGCCTTATTCACTACTATCCCAGACAGGGAGAGAGTTTGTGAAATTGAGTGTCTGAGAGCTGAAAGGGAGAGTCTCAGGGAGACAGTACAAAATGAGCAAGAGAGTCTCCAAGCTGAAAAAGAGAGTTTCCAGGAGAAACTCCAAGCTGAGAGGGCGAATCTCCAGGCTGAGAGAGAAAGTCTCCTAGTCTAGAGAAAAGGCCTCCAGTCCGAGAGAGATGCCTTCCGAATTGAGGGAGACTCCCTGCAATCCAAACTTGACAGTCTTCAATCTCAACAAGACACCCTCCAGTCTGAGCGAGACACCCTCCAATCTGAACTAAATACTCTCATAATCGAATGAGACAGACTCCAAGCCAAAGCTGGAGGGTGAGAGCATCAGAAATGACCAACCTGATCAACCACAGGAGGCACCAAAATTGATGTCTATTGCCCCTGTAAGAGGACAGAAAATGAAACGAATCTAGACTCATTTAGAACAGAAGAAAGAGGAGGAGGGTAAAGTAGAGGAAGCAGTCACTGTAAGAGAAAAGGAGGAAAGAGGTCCAGAGGAGTGGCTCCGAGATCCAGTGGAAGCATCCCTGAGTCAAGGAGAGGGGTCCTCAATAAGACTGTGGTCACCAACACCTATGAGGGCAACAAGAAGTTCTGAAAGAGTAAGAGGTGAGCAAGACATCATTACCACTGTTGATCAATCTCTGAAAATGAATGAAATTTGAAGTCTGAGAAAAGACTTTTCACATCACCCAAATGAGCCTGTTGTCACCTGGTTACTTTGATGTTGGAACAATGGGACCAACAGTGTGTGGCTAGATAGTAGAGAAGCTCGCCAGCTGGGGGGCATTGCTAGGAACTCAGCCATTGACAGAGGTATTAGTACATGCCAGAATCAGGCCTTTACCCTCTGGAAGCGGATGTTGTTAGCCGTAAAAGAAAGATACCCCTTCAGAGACGTTCTGATGCCTGAGAAAAAGAAATGGACTGATATAGAAAAAGGCATCTGTTATTTGAGAGAATATGCTGTGGTGGAAATGCTACATATCCCCACTTTCAGTCCTAATGAGCCAGACCAAAAGCACGATCCTGAGAGTCAGGTGTACACCAAATATGTGGCGTATATTCACAAAGACTGCACCAGAAAGGTATGCCAGTATATTTGCAGCAGTGTATGTCAGAGGGGAAAGAAGACCCCTTTTAAATGAACTGATTGATAAACTTCAAGACTTTTAGGTACATTTAACGCCTCTATGAGCTTGTGTTTCAGCCATTACAAAAGTAGCTGAAAAAGTAGCTGGACAGAACGGAAAGCAAACAAGAAGATATAATAGACAAACTGTCTACTGTACTTAATGCTGGTGGATCCATGGTGGTAACAGATACATCCAATGGGGACCAAAATTCCCAAAACAGTCTACTGGAGGGACTGATCAACTTGGTTTCCTCCCAGCCTGCATCATCCAGCGTCTCAGCTATCAAAAGAAGACGTCCTCCTGCTCGAGCAAGTGACAACAGTAAGACTACGTCGCGTTTTGCCTTGTGGCATTACCTATGGGACCATGGAGAAAATATGAAGAAATGGCATAAAAAATCCACTCCTGCACTTCAAGCACGGGTAAAAGAATTACAAGACAAATCAACCAACAAGGTGAACTTCTCCAAAAAGGTGATTGCTCCAGTTGCTGTGGACAACCGAGATAACAGATAGAGGGGCCCTGCCCCCAGCCAGGAGGGGGAAAGGGATAATAGAGTGTATTGAACTGTGTGAATTAGATGGCCTGGCACATCGGAACCACAGAAATATAAGGCCCTAGTGGACACTGGTTCACAATGCACTCTAATGCCTTCGAGTCATGGAGGGACAGAATCAACCCGACACATCAGACAAGCTGTCATACACTTTTTCAAACTTTGGTTTTAACTGAAAACAATTTATGAATAAAGTTTCCTATGTTCAGAAAATCCAGTTGTAAGTAAGGTTTTGCTTAGAGTAAGAGTCAAAAACTTTCTGTGTACATGATCAGAAACACAGTATTTTCCTGATTATGATCTGAACAGCATATTTTTTTTTATTCTTTTAGATTAGAATAAAAACTGTGATGTAGTTTCTGTGACCTTACTTTAATTGCAAAAGAAGATTTTTCAGCCTCTGCAGATGTATCATCCCTTATAAATACTTTAACTTTTTATTTTATTTTATTTTTTGTCCAGAATCCCTTGAATTTGATTTCAAACATTAAGTCAAATAGTAACAACTCATGGAAACATTTTTTATGCCTCAGTCTTACAATTATCTTTGTGCTTAAACAAAGCTATAGGTCATGAATCCTTGTATTTGAATATTCTTGACTTTATGTTTTTATCATTTGTGCTAAATCATCATATATAATAAAAAAAACTTCTAATTTCAGAAGGACATATATGACTGAAGTACACATGTGGGATTTATAGCAATTGAATTTTAAGAATCTATTCACATTTAGAATAAATTTGTGTTTTCTATCAAAATAAAGAGCATTTCTTAGGCTTCATATTGCAGGACCAAGAGCACAAGACTTACCATGACCTTAGAGTTGTCAGTGAAGTGCTAGACAAGGCTTCTTTCTGAACTTGTCTGTTCATACTGACAGAGAAGGCTGTGTGATTGTTGTTGATGCATGCTGGTGGTTTCCTGACACTTGTGCTAGGAACACTGTAGGTCAAATAGGTGCATATATTTATTCTTCTGAGGAGATTACAGTATACAAGAACTCCTGAAACTTCAAGGGTATGTGTAGCAGCAGGCATTAGCTCTAATACTGACTTCATTGGTTAAGGATATACGCAGGAGTATCATTACAATCCATGGCTGATCTTATGACCAGATTTACTCAACTTGTTATATAAGGCTTCTGTGAGAATCCTGTATGAACTGAAGATATGTGAGACATCCAGTAATGACAGCTTTTATAAAAGAATATTTGCTTTGCCTTGTTGCTATAGTTGTCGAGTAAAATATGCCACTATATTTTTATTATATAACTTTAGTAGTTTCTTTTCCAGGTTCAAGTACAGTGTTCATTTGGATATTTAGTGTTTACTTAGGATCACAGAAAGATCTGAGAAATTTATGAGAAAGAAACTTGGTAAAAATCATTGGACACATCAGTCAAATGCATCAGCTTCTATTAAGGTCCACAAGGTTGGACCAGAAACTATAGAGAAGCTGATAATCACAATATATGAGGTTTAATTTTGCCTACCTCTTTTCAAGTCCTGTGGCCAGTTAGCAACAAATGTTCATTGGGTGCAGTCTTGGACTGGCTTTAGTTCAGTGTTACCTGAAAGAAGGTACCCAATTTAAAAGTTCCAAGAGTGTCTTCTGACGCTGTTCAAAGTGCAATAAATGAAAGTGATAAGCATATTAACCACAGAAACACACAAACTGAAGCTGCAATATACACATATTGAAAGTAACAATATCCAAATTTTGAAGCCTCTTATCAGTTTTTTTTTTTTTTTTTTTTTAGAAAGAAAAAAAAACATACTGTTGGAGAGAATTAGAAATTACATGGCTTGTACTGATCTTACTCTTCCCTATTTTTTACTCTTCCCTATTTTTCCCTATTTTTCCATGCTATGACCTGGCCTGGAAATGGGATATAGGATTTGAAGAAGCTGTTCTTATATTTCTAAATGATTATTTGTTTATTTATTAATTATTCTTCCTCACCTCTGTGGAAAGAAAAGGTTTGTTAATTTTAAACAAACTCTGCTGTCTTCTAGGCTGTCCTATTGACTGCTTTTTTAACTTAATTCACAATATTATACTGGAGGAAAGACTCTGCAAAACAGTGGGAGCCTTTTGATTTTACCAAATGCTTTACCCTGATTTAATTTTCTCTTACTGTATCTTAGTGTCAAATAACAGTGTTATGTATAGCTGCAGGTTATATGTTCTGTTATAAGAGAATTGAGATATGATAGCATAAAAGATTATATAGTGTATTATACCGATGAAAAAAATACTGAGGGGAGAAGCCTGTCCTTTTGCCTGACATACCTCTCATAAAGTATATTTTTACTGTAAAAGCTAGTTGAAACTTCATGATTTTTTTTTGTTGTTGTTGTTCACATCATAGTATGCTCTTTTATTACAGCCTATATTTTAGACAGATATGGATTTCATTGAACTGACTACTGGCAGTCACCCATTTGACATTTGACAGAGGACACGTCTTTCTGTAGTGGCACCTGGATGCTAAACAGGATGGATTTGAGCATCTCAGTTCCCAACTGTGGACAAGCGAACTAATCCCTATACACGTTTCCAATCTTAAATGAAAGAAATAACTCTGAATTCCTTAAAAAATACAGTCTGGATATTCTGTTTTTTTCATATGATTTGCAGAAAGCTTCATGTGGGAAAACAAAGCAATACAAACCAACCAACAACAAAATGGAAAAAAAAATCAAAACCCAAATCTGATGTAGATTTAAAAGATCATCTGTTTGGATATGTGAAATGCATGGTTCAAAAAGCAAATACATAATAGTGTATGGAAGGAATTTAGCATCATCATCAAGTGATTATACAAACCTTGTGTTTTTTTTTTTTGTTGTTTGTTTGTTTGTTTTTGTTTGTTTGTGTCACACTCCAATTTATAGGAGGAAGAGGAGGTTCTTTGCAATCTGTATACCCAGCGGAATATTAAGAAACAACGGTTCAAATATTGGCTCCGACTAGTTTATTACAGATCTTAATCAGGGAGATGGGGAAGGGGAGGACAGACACTATTATGAATTAGGGTAATGGGGAAGGGAAGGAGGGTGATAGAAAAGATAGGAAAGAAGAAGCAAGGAGTCTTTGTAGGAAGCAAGAGGGAGATAATCACTACCATGGATCCAGAGTGGTTTGTAGTTCAGTTACTGATCTTCAGTAGTGGTGGGTCATCAGGCATTGCTGTTCCATTGAGGACGATGGTGACCACGGCGATGATGGGGACTTCTTTCCAATGGTAGTACAAACTTATTTATATAAGTCCAAAGTGGTTGAGTCAGTTCTTTTGGAGTGACAGTTTCTGGCTTTTGGATCTCAGAAACTCCTTTTGTCCCCATCTTCCAGGCCTTGCCAGCATATAAGAGGGAGCAGGGAGGCGCCCCCTTGTATCTTGTCTTCACAGGATACAATGGTATCATCCCTCAGTCTCCCACAGCAAACAGGAATTACTTGGTCACAGGCTAGATCTTCTGCCAGTAAACACTCCTGAGCACTCTCTTCCAAAGGCGAACATCTCCAAAGAAATGCTTTCAAATGTAAAATTGTCCACACAGTGATGTTGCCACACAGCAACACCCATCTCTCATCTCCTAGAGTCTTATCACAAGAAATACCTCAGAAAGCAAGCTTTGAGCCAGAAAGCAAAGAAGGATTCATACAGTTTGATTTTTTTTTAATTATTATTTTAGCTACAAGCAAGTCCTTTGTTTGTTTGTTTGTTTGTTTGTTTGTTTTTAAGGGTGTTGGAGTAAATCAGTCCTACTTGTATGCATCTAGTTTGCAAATGTACACTTCTAATTGGTTTTACACAACTTCTGCAAGACAAAAGTCTCTGATAGTAGGGTATTCATTAATTCATTCGTTATTTGACATTGCTTCTCCAGAAGAATATAGAGAGGCAAGAGAAAATTGTAACCTTTGTTACTAGATAGGAATGAAAATACCCCAAATAGCTTTTTTAAAATAACTAATATAGTATGTTGATGGTTTAAAGAGGAAGGAAGTAGAAAACAATTAAACAGAATGTGTTAAATGCAAAAAGGATTTTCTTCCTACTTACAGATTCTCTTGGACATCAAGAATTCTATTAACTAGTTATTTGCATTTAAATAGTATTTTTTTACCTGTATTTCTATTTATTTAGGTATCATCCTATATTGGAAATAGAGGTTCAGGGACAAGCTTACACAGTAAACCTAGGAGAACATATCCTGAATCTCACTTAGGATTTATGTTTGCCTACTATAAAGTAGGAAATCTTCCTGGAAGAATGCTTTGTGACTCTAAATTACTGCCACTTTTTCACTTATGCCAGCATGTTGAGAACTAAAGCATCTCTACTGATATAATTTGGTACATTCCATAAAATAACACCAAATGGTCACAAAGCAAAGGGTCATCCAAATATGTTTATTCATCTTCTGTGGATCTACATATCCTGAAAGAACCCCACTGCATTATCAGATAGAACAGTAGAGAATGACAGGCCACAAACAATATACTCCTTTTCTTGTTTATTTTTCGTACATAAACTGTATTTGTAGTATTTTTCAAAGGCAGATTTATGCTATTTAAATAATCAGATTTAACTGGAATACTATGATTCTATAGCCAATATCTTAAGAGTAAACACAGCTAGGGCACACTGATACTTCTGTTTAAGCTAAAGCAAAAGATGTAACATATCTGAACTTAAAAAGGAAAAAAAAAAAAAAAAAGACTAGAATGTTTCAGAATGCTCAAATAGTCTGGAAGGCCTCTCATGGTCCTCTTTTCTTCTTTGCAAGTTGTCATGGTCCTCCTCTGAAGTAATATCAGAGCTAGTTATATACGCCACAAGATGAAATATTCAGTAAAGAACACTCTTAGTTACACATTCCTTTAATCCTGAGGCTGCAGAATTTCATTTATGTTCCATATGTTTAATACTAAACTAATCAAAGATATGTCCCATCTGTCATAAACTTTCCATTGGTACTCTTCTGACGTTCAACATCTAGAATATTACCTATTGACAGCATTTCTTTATCAGAAGAGCAGTTGTTCATGACATTTTGCAAGGAAAAACATTTAAACATAAAATTAGCTACCATTTTCTGTTTATTACTGGAGTGCTAAGACTTCAGCAAGTACAAAAGATAATCTGAATAGATTTTATTTAAAACAGTGCAGACCACTTTTCTGGGGTGGAGATTGACTGTATGAACATAGCTAATGGTAGTAATATCTGATTATATATTAAATTACAAGACTGAATTTTGTTATACCAGTAAACTCTTATCTAATCTTTGCCTCATGTTCTATGTGTAATCAAGGGAACTGGACGGCCGCCTTCATACATGTGTGTTTTGTTTCTAAAATCAGAAATTATTGCTCTTTTGTCATAAAGCCAACTGTTGTGTGTCTCAGATACACTGAACATTTATTTTTATTTCATCCCTCACCTATACTAGGAGATAATAGAAAAGTATAGTTTTATTTTCACAGTTTTCCTCTGGCTCTGAAATGTCTTTTTATGCATTCCAGAGAGTTGCTATGTTACTTCCAGACATTATCATCTGAGACAATGTGCCAGGACACTAGAAAAACTGACTCTAATAATTAATCTATTATGCATAACATGTATTTTTCTCTTTGTCTCTTTGTCAGTATTTCCTAGAAACTAAAGTTAAGGTATAAGGTATATCCTCAGTTCTTTGAGGATATCAGTGTATTTTTTCAATTTCACAAAGAGATAAATCTGGAAAAGTTCCTATACTCAGGAAACGTAGAGTTCATCTCACCTCCAGAAATTAGTCTAAGCTTATTTTCAAGACTCCCTTACAAACAACAGACAGATAGATGTAAGCTACGCCTACACCATGTACTTATATAGTACTTCTGTTTTCTGAGGCTAGATATACATCCAAGACACAGTCCATCTGGCCTCAGGTCAGGATTCCGATGCTCAACTCTTTAGTATCTTGACACCCTAGCAGGTGAATCTAGTGAGACTCACAGCTCCTTTCAGTCTCATTTGTTCTTGAAGCGATTGAATCGCTTGCATTTCCTTCTCCATTCACTGTTAGTCAGAGGAGTCTGGAGGATTAGCTTAAACTAGGCATATAATGTGAAGCTGGCTAAAGCTAAGCTATCAGTTCACTACAGCAATATGGATCACAAGGGACCTCTAAAATGCACCTGATCAATCTCTTCAAAAACTGAATAAGAAAAATTTAGCTAAAATCTTTGGTGCTTGAAAGATGTTAGGTAGTTCTTCACCATCACACTGCTTTCTCACTCTTCCTCCTCAAAAGGGAAGAAGGAAAAAAAGAAAGATGAGAAAAGATTGAGATAAGAACAGGGAAATCACTCAATAGTTACTGTCTTGGGCAAAACAGATTCAATTAATTTAATCAATAACTAATAGACTAGAAAAATGAGAAACTAAAAACACCTTCTCACCTATCCATCCTCTTCTCCCTTCTCCCCTTGAGTGATACGAGGGAACAGAGAATGGAGGCTGCAGTTAGTTCATAACACTGTGTCTCTGCTGCTCCTTTATGGTCACTTTCTGCCTATTCTCCACATAGGGTCCCTCCTATGGGATGCCGTCCTTCCCAAACTGAACCCATATGGGCTTCCCATAGTCTGCAACTCTCCAAGCACTGCTCCAGCATGGCTCTGTACCACAAGGCCCATCCTCCATGAGCTGCTCCACACAGCTACCCACAGACAGCATCTCCCCAGCCCTCCTGCTCCACCACAGGCTTCTCTCCGTGGCTGCAGCTCTGGCCCAGGCTGCACTTGCAGGGGTACCCATGGGCTGTGCCTCTTTCAGATCTCATCTACTGCTGCACTGCAGATGCCACAGGGGCTCCTCCATGGCTGCATGTGGAGATCTGCTCCTGTTGATGCTCATGGGCTGCAGGGGGTCAGCCTTCTCCTCCATGGGCCTTTCCTGGGATGTAGGGAGAGGATTCTGCCCAGCAGGGAGGTCCTTTGGAGCCAACTGAACTGGCTCTGATCAAACATGAGACAGTGCTGGGCTCTGCTCACAAAGGCCACACTCACAGCCTTCACCTAGCAGAATCCTGCCATGGGAACTCAATAATCATAACTAACTAAACTATGTGTTGTATTGTTATAATATTGTACTTTAAAATATCCAGTAAAAGATATCCTATTATCTTCCTTACGAGTACATTTTTGTGCATGAAGTCTTACAGTTTCAAAAATTCTTGAATTCTA
This sequence comes from Chrysolophus pictus, assembly GCA_037305975.1. Taxonomy (NCBI): domain Eukaryota; kingdom Metazoa; phylum Chordata; class Aves; order Galliformes; family Phasianidae; genus Chrysolophus; species Chrysolophus pictus. The sequence goes on along the minus strand of CM074576.1, from coordinate 33,244,690 downwards.
ATTTTAAATATTATAAATATTAAACCAAATTATCTTTTCACATTGACAGTGAAGCACAATAGAACCGATGAGGAAAAAGTTTTAGTGACAAGCCAATTTATGTCAGTCTAACACTGTTGTTTAGTGTCTTCTTGAATACCCAAGAATACCTCTGAATACCTTCAAAAGATCTTCAGTTATTTGTATGCAGAGTAGCATCTCCTGTGTAGATACTGTGTCATACTTGCCAGACCACAGGAATATTTGGGATATTTCATAGTATCTTAAACTGCTATAGAATCATAGCATAGAATGGTTTGGGTTGGAAGGAACCTTTAAAATCATCTAGTTCCAACTCCCCTGCTGTAGGCAGGGACATTTCCCTCTAGACCAGGGCTAGCCCATGCAGCCTGGCCTTGAATGCTTCCAGGGAAGGGGCATTCACAACCTCACAAGGCAACCTGTTTCAGCGTCTGACCATCCTCACAGTAAAGAATTTCTTTTCAGTAGTCTAAATCTACCCACTTTTAGCTTAAAGCCATTTCCCCTCATCCTGTCGCTATATGACATAAAAAGTTCCTCCTCAGCTTTCCTGTAGGCCCCCTTCAGGTACTGGAAGACCACTGTCTCTCCTTGGAGCCTTCTCTTCTCCAAGCTGAAGAGCCCCACATCCTCGATGGGGATGTACTCTAGCCCTGTGATCAACTTTGTGACCCAGCATCATCTTTTAGGCACAGCATTTGAAATAAGCCCAGGCTTCCTTCATTTTGACCATATGCAGAAGGGAAATACAGGGACCACTCTGGATTGTATTTATTGCACTGAATGTGTATTTATAAAGCTTAACACTTAGCACACTTGGGACTTAATAAAGGCAAAATCAGTTAAATCACATGCAGACCTCCTATACTGTACAGTCCAACAATTTAAATACAAAGTCATTCCTATTAAGGGAATTCTTTCTCACTGATTAAGCAGATAGCCACAGCTTAGCGGAGCTCTTTATTTGTAGTAGTGCTTTTATTGTTTTTTTTTTTGTTTGTTTGTTTGTTTGTTGTATTTTTTAAGAAGATGTTAAACACCAGAAGAGATGACCCTTGAATTTTTTTTTTTTTTTTCCCAGTTCAATTATAAATAGTTATAATAAGCTAGTCTAAATCTTTCTGGCTTATCAAACTTATATATATGTATATCACTGATAAGTTCAGAATTTTAATATATTTTTTTTCATTCTCTGTGCTTCAAATATTTATTTTTTAAATTTCTATTGCTTGTCAATAATGTGAGTTCACTTATATTTTTTTATGTGCTGCTGGAAAAGCAGCAGACAGCAAATCATCAATCTAAGAGAGGAATATCTTCTAGCAGCATGGAAACATTAGAATTATTTTTATATTCTCAGTGAATAATTATCTATAAGTTCTTCCAAAATTAACCGCATAGCATATACTTATTAGCACATTTTCACTCAACAGGATGGTGGAGTTGTTTCCTTACCAAACCAAGATGCCATTCATCTTCTGAAAACAACCTTGTGGATAGTTGTTTTCAACAAAGTTGCTGATTTGTTTGAGAAAACCAATTACAATTTAGAAAAATAAATTTGACCACAGCTGCCAAGGAGATAGTCATATCAAGTATGATTGGGTATGTAAACCAGGAAGGCTGTAACCTCTGAGTACCTTAGCCTATGGGGACAGGGAGAGGATCTCTTGTTGCCAGGAGTTAGGGAATAAGAGGGTTGCATCTCCTAGAATTCTTAAGGAATTCCACAGGAATTTATGCCCATGGACCCTCCCTTTATTTGAATAAAATTACTTTTTCAGAACACCTCTGTCTCCTCTTTGAATATCAGCCTCTGACAAATGAGATATTCCACACTCATTTCTGCACAGCTTGTTTTACAGATATCAATAGAAAACATATAAGATTTTATTCATCCCACAGTCTTGTTTTAATGGATACTGACATTTTTTGTTTATTTTTCTTTTTTTTTTAAATATAAATTCCTTGGCTGCTCTTTATCTTCTGAAAGTCTGGGTACCTTTCTAAAGGTATTAGGCACACTTGTGTAGAGGACCAAGAATGTATCTATCATACAAAGCTGAAGTTCATTAAGGAATATTACAAACACCAAACAAAAAAGTCAAGATGTCATTAAGAACTGCTTGTTGACTAAGTGAACGTTTTTATGAAAGATAAATATGAGTGTGTCCAAACTTAGGAGTCCCTTACTGCCCACAGGTTTGGCAAATATAGTGCCAATTATTTTATTTCTGAGTATCAGACCTTCTTTTGAAGTAAAAGTAGCATTATTATTGATGCTTCCTCAGTTGTACTGGAAATAAATATTTCTGCTGGGTACTAGAGTCAGGTGATTATGTTCATTCAATTTACCTTTCACAAATATGCATCCAGTGCCCACTTGATCTCAAGGCATACATTCAGTCAGCATAGGTCAGACTACTGCATTTGGATCTCTGTTGGAAGCTGAGAGTAGCCATTTCTTACCTCCACCTCTTACGGAAGTTCTTGAGCATAAATACCTCATAAAGTTATATTAAAGAGTATTCAGATAACATGATCCTTAGATACTGAAAAAGACCATGGATTCTGAATGAACAGCTATAAAAGTTAGTATAATTCTGGTCACTATTTAAGGATTTCTTCATAGCTAGTGAAGAGATTTATATTCCTTTTTCAAAGAGTGTAAGTAGGCCTGTTATTCTCAATTAAAAACCAAAACTAATCCATTAAATCAAACAAAATTTTGAAAATTGGGGGTGTAAATTCCCAAGCAAGCACTGAGCTTATGCTGGGGACTGAAAGTATTAGATCTGTGTGTAGGACCTCAGAAACACAACAGCGGGGGAGGGAGCCCAAACAATACCCCGCTGGACTACTCCAAAGATTAGTAAAGGCCCATTTGCACAAATCACACACAAATCAGAACAGCTTAGTGATGCACAGTGGCAAGCAGAATCCCAAATAAAGGAATTCAGAGCAACAGACCACTCTGTTCAGTCCTGGGGAGATCACACAGGTCTTACAGGTTGTTTGGAGGAGGAACCAAAAGTGGGAAAAGAGAGGGGCTTTGGTGATTTGGGAGGAACAAAAAGGAAAAAGGAGAGAGAAGGGGATAGAAAAGGCCAGGAATATGCAAATAGCTTGCTGGTCTCTGTGTTTCCCTGACATTGCCCTGTGTCTGATCAGCAGTCTGTCCTATCTTCTTATTTAAATCCTTTCCTAACTCCTTCCCAGGTGAGGGAATCACTATTCTCTGTGTATGGGAATGTGAGTGCAGCAGCTGGATTCAGAGCATGTGTCAGAAGGCCGACACATCCGTGATGACAGTGACAGAAGGAGCACAGGGGAGTGTATGGGATCTAGCAAGAATCAAGCCCAGCCCATGAGGAGAGGAGATGACTTGGGAGCCATGAAGGTGTGATGTATTTTCTTCTAACAGAAATTATCCTCCACAACTTATAAGAGTTTTCTGTAGTAGCAGACATTTACCAGCCACAGCTAGTCTGAATTGTTTATTTAAGAGAAGGTATATTTAAATCCAAGGAAAACGTGGAATAGAAAAAGTACTCTGGAACTAAATTAGAGAAAAGCAACATGGATAAAGAAAAGTATCTGGAATCAAAGTCTTTTGATATTCTTTCACTCAACCCTGACTCTCATGTTCTTATTTTCTACCTAGAATCTTATTCATGCATTTACATTTGTCAGAAATGAATGATGATGCAGTATGTCAGCTTTCCATGATCCCTTTTGTTGTGATATCTCCTGTAATTTATACAAAATTGTTTTGTGAAGAGATGCTAGGACAGAAATACTCCATACACATTTGTGGGAAAACAGCCAAACAGCATTTCAGCTTCCCATAGCCAAGTTACTTAAAAGATTCCAGAAAGAAAGAGAGAATCGGAAATCACAAATTTAAAGAAAGATACACTTTTTCAAAGCTTCAAGATATTTTTCTGTATTAAAATATATAAACAAATACACACACAAACAAAGTTTCAGAATTAAGGAAAAAGTGTGTCTTAATTGTTTATTGGCTAATCTGTTTTTTCCCCTATTTTCTAAGCATTGTCTAAATCACCTGCAAGCTCAATTTCACTGATTTTTTATGAGAATTAGGAAAAGTCTTATTTTGGTGAATAAAAGCCTCAGAAAGAAAGCCTGGGCGCTAGACTTTTTTTTTTCCCACTTTGTTTTTTATCTTGGCCGTGCAGTGGGTGGTTGCACCCACTGTCTCCAAGGTGAAGCTTTGCGCAATTCATAGGACATCTCAGGACATTTAACATATTCACATATGTTACAATGTTAGAACAGCATTTGAAAGCAGAAAGATATAGCTTGGCCTTATTTTATTTTTTTTAAACACTTTGAACTGAAAATTCACAAAAATAATTACATGTTGTATTCATAAGAGCAGATAACAGATCCTCGAGAGATGCAGGGTGAAGAGCTATGTCATGTGGGCACAGGGACTCTGCTCCAGATAATGTTTGCTTTCAGCAGTATGGGTGAAAGTCAGTTCATGCCTCTTAACCTCAGAACCTGCATGTGTTCCTTTGTCATAGAGCAGATAGATACATAGATACTAGTAATCACTATCAGGGCAGAGATCCTATGCTCAAATGTTGCTTCTGGAAAGCGCAGTCCTAGATGGGAACAAAAGGTAAACTGAAGATAATTCTCCTGTTGAATTCTTTTTTAGCTTTCCGTTCTCTTAATAACAAACTGAAATTTATCTCTTTGGGAAGGTTTCCATTGAACTGTAGTAACTGAAGGATTGCAGTACAGAGGGAAACTGAAGGTTCTGCTGTCACTTGTCTGGAAATGAAGGCATATTCATCTAAATTAATTTGGAATTGTATCATAATTTCCACTACAATTATAGCAAAAATTTTGAGCTGAACAAGGAGCCAAAAAGGGGGTACTGAAGATTGTTTCAGTTATAATAAAATGATGAAGCCTTTTGGTTTACTTATAAATGACATTTCTGAGCATGAAAAGAACAGTAAATAGTAAAGTCAATACACTGATTGCAGAACCAGAACTACTAAAATAGGCAACTCTACTGGAGGTGGAGAACTAACCTCCTTTCCTTGAGTAAGAAATAGTACTTACCCAAGTGAAGAGACAAGATTGGCATGAGAAAAAAATGTATTAGCAGTATTTTATAGGGAGACAAACCAAAATAAGTGTGTGTGGTGTTTGTTTGTTTGTTTGTTTGTTTGTTTGTTTTTCTATCTATAAGTCATGGCTTTGACAGGCATGGTACATCTCATTTGCTTCAGCCTTCAAATTGATTCATCATCTCCTGAGACAGGAAAGTATAGGGGGTTTTTTGTTTGTTTGTTTGTTTTGTTTGTTTGTTTTTGTGGGTTTTTTTTTTTTTTTTTTTTTTTTTGTATACATCATTTTATCATTTTATCCAGTTCTTCTGATTTGGCCTAGAGATGCCAAGAACTATACAAACACACACGTATCTAATGTTTCACAGTACTTCCAGTAACTCCTGGAACCATACTATAGACTGTTTCTCATACACTGGACAGAATCTCAAAGGTATTGTTTAGCCAGGATAATCTCTAAGAAATTTAGCAGACTGGAACATATGCATTGAAGTGCATTTAAGATTTTGAAAAATGACACTCGATCCAACTAAAACTCTACAAAATAAAGTCTAATATACTACCATTCTGGAGAATAATGACTCTAAATCGGCTAGAGCTAAGAGTATAATTTATCAACATTAGCCTTGATGGGGCATCCAGTGTGGTGTGATTGATTTAAATGTGTAGATTTTTAACATTTTGAACAGGTGGCTAACTTATAACAACAGTTTAAACTTTTATAGCATCTTATCATGCTGAGGCAGTTCGTGGTGTTTTACAATGACATTAAAATTAAAATTTAATCTATCCTGCAGAGTTAATAATTAGCGAATGTCAGTTAAAAGTCAGTGAAAACAAATCAGTCTTAAATGTAGGCTTAAAAAAAAAAGAAGAAATTAGGGATCTTCTGATGTCATGAGGCAATGAGTTCCACCAAGCAGATGCATGGCAGTGTAAAGAGCAAGCAGCCTAAGTGACATTTTAGTGGGGGTTAAAATTTTTAAAAGATGGGGTGTGATCTTGGTTGATAGGTCACCTTATGACTTCATTCAGTTTTTGATTTATAAAACAGTATAACAGTCCTTGGAAATAGGGTCAAGAGGTAGGTATCCTCTCCTTCAGCAGATGACTGCAGTCACTGGAATTTCACTTTTCTCTCTAGCCCAGTGAATCATAGAATCATTTCTGCAAAGTAGCACTGTTTCAAAATGAAAAGATTCCTTACCATCCTACAGCTACAAGCTATGGTTTGAATCCCATTTGAACAGTAGGAACACCATTTCCTGACCTCTTTATTTTACAAGAAAGAGGTGCCTGTTATTTTGAAAGGAAAGACAAAAGTGCATTAGTGCAGAAGAGGTTTCCGAGTTGTAAACCTGGTCTGACATAAGTGAAGGATTTAAGTCTTGACCTCCTTTATAATATAAACTGTGCACAGTGTGCTGTCTGTTGCAAATCCCATTTAATCCTCATTGTGCATTAAGGTAGAGTTAATGTATTTAACTAGAAGCTATGGATTGCATTTGAGAAAGGAATTTTGTTTCTACTTAAACTATTCATTGCTGATGCCTGTCATTCTCTGTGGACCACAGAGAGATCCTAGAAAACCAGTTTACTCCACATTAAATCTCCAGCTGTGACATGGCTGAAGAACATAGGTGTCATGAGATTCAGTGTTGCAAGGTTTCCTTGTGATCTAGACTTCATCTCACTTGTCTTTTAGTTTGCCACCTGAAAATAAGGGAATTATAGTGTTTTTCTTCTTCAGTGGTCTGATTCTTACTTTAATAAGAACACCTATGTAGTATTTGCAAGAAACTGGTTAATCACTTTTAGGCTTGGTCAAAACTGCAAGGAAAAGGTGAAAATGTAACACATTAGCCTACATTTAATATCTTAATCCAGCTAACAGCTGTAATGAAAGATGGCAGTATGGGTACTCACATGTATATTCCCAAAGCATCTGGACAGCATGCGTTCACTACTTGTTGCTGTTTGTGCTAGCTCAATTAAGCCATAACAGGTGTGCTACAGATCTGTCGAGTCTCATGCGTTGCAGGTGAAACTCCTGCTAACTTGCATTCTCACATTCTTCTGTAGTTCTGGCTATAGTTTCACATGAAGACTGCAGAGTATGTCCAAATACCAGATGCTGCTGTCCACTGAGCAGAGCAGAGACAGCTAGATAAATGAGTATCTTTCTACTTCACGTAAGTGCACATGTAAAGCACTCCACTCTCCCCTGTGGGGGCTATTGTCATACTGCCCTGGTGACACAACCCAGTATTGTTGTTGAAACAAGAACATGTACCAGACAAAGCTGGACTCTGTATTTGCACACTCTAAACTATTGCAAAAATTTATTATACAGGCTTATGTTAGACAAGAAACGTCTACTTAATCAGCAAGTGATTTCTATTTGCTCAGCAAAGTTGCACATATAAGGAAATCATAAGAAAATCTTACACATATAAGACACATATTAGTGGGAGAAAATATGCAAAAGTATGTATGTGAAGAAGAAACATAGCTCTCCAGTTCTTGTCAAGCTGCCAACGGGACATTAGTCTTGTAAAGTTTGGGCACCCTGTAGAGCTTTATATAACATCCTAAGCACCTAGTTAATGTTATAAAAATTGACTTATAATAAGTGTAATTAGGTCAAGAGAGCGATCATGTCTCTGAAGCATTTAATAGCAAGATCTCAACAACAGGAGATAGCAATGCCAGGGAAGCATCAAAGAAGATACAAGAATGCATAATTAAGGGGTGATAGGGGTCGGCAATTAACACTTGGACATTTCTTCAGGATAGGATATTAGAATCAAAAGAGGATGTAAGTTCAAATCTTACATAGAAATAGGACAAAGACACTGTTAATTTATTTGATATTTTTAAATTATCTTGATACGTATGTAAAGCGTATTATTCAATAGTTTGTCTTTTATTATTAGTGAATAGCAGAGACCTAGGTATGTTTTTACGACTAAAGTATATAAAGTGACTATTTACATGGTAATTACAAAGACAAAATAAGAGTTAACATGTTAAACTCCTTAAGTACTATTTGCTGGTACTTGTAGCTTTTAAAGATATGTACAGCATGATAGCTTGATATAAATTATAATGCTTATTAAATGTCAGTAGTTCCAATAAGTGATTGATATCTAATTAATGTGTCATATGTGAGAACTCTAAAATGTTAATTAATGCCTAAAAACTTAATAAGTGCTGCTTGACCTATTAATTATATTAGACAAAAGTATACGGTAATTGTTTCCTAAATGAAATGGTTATATAAAGTGTTTAAAGTATTGCCATATGATGCTGACATCGTGTCAGGCTAATTTTATATAAGGTCTTGATTCAGGAATAACCTTTGAACTTCTTCACACATTTAAGGTAGAAGAAAGTTGAACTGTTTCCAGCTTCACTAAAAGATTTAGTAGCCTCTTCATTCTCTGGAATGTGAGAAATTAATACTGTGCGCTAAACACTGCTGTAATTCAGACAGGAGCTGTGAAAGCATTTTGTCAAGTGCTTACAAGAGCAGACTGGTCTTTGGCTGCACTTGTCTTCCTGTCTCAGCTGTGGCTATCTCCTGAACAGACAGGCAGTAACGATATGCTCTGGTGTCCAGAATCACCTCTGAGAGAGTCCAGCTCTAAGAGGAATGTGGCTATTAAGCAAAGAGATGGAGATGGAGTATGGTCGAGAATTGAGTCTTTATAAAGGACAGGGGCTGTTTCCACAGATTTCTTGTGTGTCTGGGAGAAAGCCAATCTGCTCTTCTAAAGATGTTACGCCCTATTCTTCCTTTACCTCCTCTGTAATACAAGTGTAGAATTCTCTTCCCATATTACTCTTTTGAAATTGAAATAATTAAACATTAGAAGGTGTTCATATGCTATAATAGCTGGCCAACAGAAAAGTTGTTGGAGTTCATGTATAATTACAGTGAAATAAAGCGATTGCTGTTTGCAGACTACTCCTGGAAGGTTTATGAGTTTTCTCAGAATTATTCTCACATTATTTATATATGCAAATATATTATATAATTATATATGCTTGATCAGTAAATAATATGATCCATTTGTAATATATTGGTTTTACGATTTTTGGTTATTGGTATTCCACATCATAACACCATGTAGTGCACTGGGAGTTAAAGTGTTAATGCTCCAGTTCCAGGTACCTGTTCCAGAAGAGAAGAACTACATTCCCCAGAAGACCATTTGCTGTGCTGTTTCTGCTCAAGGAGAACAGATACAAGGCCTTGGTAAGTCATCTGACCTTCCCTTCTTCGTCAGGCTCTTCTTCTTGATGTTCAACCGGACTGCCGTCTTACCTCAGTGTTATGGTGAGGCCTATTCACCTTTCTGACATTCTCTCTCATTATATTTGATTTCTTAGCTTTAATTCAAATTATATTGCATTATAGTGTGTTATCTTGCACTCCGATACCATATTTAGTAAATTAGTTTGTTTCTCCTCAGACTGTTGCTGCTGTTTTTAATTATTTTGAGGTCCCCTGTTTCCCTTTTCTGGAGGCATGGATTCGCAAAATCCCTCAACCCCGCTAGTCATGAAACCAGGCTGAACCAGTCCATAAACCATTGATCTATATATATATATCACATTGATTGCCAAGGTTCGCTGCTTCGGAGCTTTCCCGGCCAGAACCACAGTGACTGATCGTGAAGTACAGGGGGGGGTTTGGTGGAGAGCAGCTGACATGAAGTGGCTGGCTCTGCATCCATGCCCCTGCCTTAAAAATGCCTCAGGGACGGAGAGAAGGAGTCAGGGTGTGTGAATCCTGTGGGCTGTTCAAACGAGGTGAAATGGTAAGCCACCTATTTGCACGACTACATAGGGAGGTGGGTTGTTATCTCGCTGTAAAGTGAGTGATTTTCAGGGCAAACCCGGAGCAGATCAGTGAGCAGGCACAGCGGGGCACCTAGTCATATAGGAGGGGGCTTAGCACTTAGCACTTAACAGGTTGTTGCTCTCTGGACACGACAAGGTGCAACCATGGTCTCCACACCGTGGTAAGCTGCTGCAAAAAGGAACGTGGAGACTCATATTGAAAGCATGAATTTCCATGCTGTAGTTCAGGTTTCGGGCTGCAGAGAATGCCTGGCCCTGTCATTGCTACAGGAGGGCAGCCGGGATACCACCTGTGTGCAACGTGAGCAGGTGGATGATCTGCTCAGCCTGGTGGTAGAGCTAAAGGAGGAAGTAGAAAGGCTGAGGAGCATCCGGGATTGTGGGAAGGGGACTGATTGGTGGAGTCACACTCTGCCATCCTTACAGGAAGGATGTGGGGCAGATGCTCCTCAAGCAGTGGGGGATCATCTGCCATCTCATAGTCAGGTGGGAAGGGGTGACCTCAAAGACAGCGAGGGATGGAAACAAGTCCCTATTTGGGGCAACAAGCGGACTGCCTCTCAGCCTGTCCCACTTTCCCAGGTGCCCTTACATAAAAGGTATGAGGCTCTGGAGCTGGACAGATGTTGGTGAAAGTCCATCCATGCAGGAGAAGTTGGCCAGGGCTAGTCAGTCTGCTCCCCGTTTTGCTACACTGTCAGTGAGGAAAAAAAGAAGGGCTGTCATCACAGGGGACTCCCTTCTGAGGGGAACTGAGGGCCCGATATGCTGCTTGGATCCATCCCACAGGGAGGTGTGTTACCTGCCTGGTGCTTGGGTGAGAGATGTTGCTAGGAACATCACTCACCTGGTTAAGCCCTTCGATTATTATCCATTACTAGTTTTCTACACTGGAAACAAAGAGGCAGGCAAAAGAAGTTTTTGGGCAATCAAAAGGGACTTCAGGGTTCTGGGAAGACTGCTGAAGGGATCAAGAGCATAACTTGTATTCTCCTCTGTCCTTTCAGTTGGTGACTGGGATCCACACAGAAGGAGGAGCGTGGACATAATGAACAAATGGCTTTGCAAATTGTGTCATACTCAGGGCTTTAGGTACTATGGCTTGGGACGTAGCCTTGACAAAGGGGAAATGCTGATGGTGGATGGGAACTGACTGACTAGAAGGGCCACAAATGTTCTTGGGAACAAGGTGTCTAGGCTGGTTAGAAGGGGTTTAAACTAGATATGGTGGAGGGAGGGGATATACTGAGTGACAGAGAAGCGCTGTTTCCTTGGGAGTGGGAGTGCTGTCACCTTGGGAGGCGGTAAGGAAAAAACCCAGACTTGTCCTGGAGGTATTAGGGAGGGCTCCTCTGAGAAGGCAAAGAGGCCAATAGCTAAGCTGAAGTGCCTCTGTACCAATGCGCGCAGCATGGGAAATAAACAAGAGAAGCTAGAAACCATGGCACAATTGGGAATGTTATGACCTAACTGCTATCATGGAAACATGGTAGGTTGAATCCCATGATTGCAATACCCTGATTGAGGACTACAGGCTTTTCAGAAGGGATAGGACAGCATAGAAAGGGTGGCAGAGTTGCCCTCTATGTTAGGAAGTGGATAGATTGCAAAGAGCTTTGTCTGAGGAGCAGCCATGATCAGGTTGAGAGCTTGTGGGTAAAAATCAAGGATCAATCTAGTAAAGGGCATGTAGTGGTTGGGTTCTGCTACAGGCCACCTGATCAGGGTGAGTCTGTTGTTGAGGCCGTTTTGCTTCAGCTGCAGGAGGCCTCATGCTCGCAGGTGCTTGCCCTGATGGGGGATTTCAACCACCCAGATATCTACTGGAATAGTGGCATGGCGGGTGGCAGACAAGCCAGGAGATTCCTGGAGTCTGTCGAGGACAACTTCCTGGTCCAGGTAATAGATAGGCTAACCTGAAGTGAAGCCTTACTGGACCTGGTGATTACTAATGCAGAGGAAAGCATTAGAGAGGTTAAGATTGGAGGCAGCCTGGGCTGTAGTGACCATGCCTTGGTGGAGTTTGGGATCTTGAAAAATGTGGGCCTGGCAAAAACCAGAGCTAGGATGCTATGCTTTAGGAGAGCAAAATTCCAGCTGCTCAAGGAACTGCTGAGTAGGATCCCCTGGGAAACTGTCCTTAAGGGCATAGATACAGAACAAATCTGGCAGCTCTTTAAGGACATCCTTCTGAGAGTGCAACAGCTCTCCATCCCCCAGCAGAAGTCGAGCAGGGGAGGCAGGCGACTGTTGTGGCTGTGCAAGGACCTGCAGCTTAACTAGAAGAAAAAGGGAAATGTACAGGAAGTGGAAGCAGGGTTCTATAGCCTGGGAGGAATACAGGACTGTTGTCTGTATGTGTAGAGATAGGATTAGGAAAGTCAAGGCACAGATGGAGCTGAACTTGGCGAGGGATGTGAAAGATAACAAGAAGGAGTTCTACAGGTACATAGGCAGGAAGAGACAGGCCAAGGAGAGTGTTCCACCGCTGATGAGAGGTAATGGGGAGCTGGCTTCCTCAGACATAGAAAAAGCTGAGGTACTCTATGAGTGCTTTGTCTCAGTCTTCATGGGTGGTCAGGCTTCCTGTGTCTGCCAGGACCATAAGCCTCTAGGTGAGGGTGTGGGGAGTAGTTTCTGTCCCACTGGAACAAGTCCAAGTCCTCCTGATGAAATTGAACGTGTATAAGTCCATGGTGCCAGATGATATCCATTCTAGGGTTCTGAAAGAGATAGCTGATGTGGTTGCCAAGCCACTCTCCATCATATTTGAAAAATCATGGCTGTCTGGTGAAGTCCCCAAAGACTGGAAAAAGGGAGACATTACTCCCATTTTTAAGAAAGGGAGAAAGAAAGACCCAGAAAACTACAAGCTGGTTGAGCATCACCTCTGTGCCTGGGACGATCATGGAGCACATCCTCCTAGAAGCTATGTTAAGGCACATATGACATAAAGAGGTGATTCGAGACAGTCAGCATGGCTTCACCAAGGGCAAATCTTGCCTGACCAATCTGGTGGCCTACTATGATGGAGTGATGTCTTCGGTAGATGGGGGAAGGGCAATGGATGTTGTCTACCTGGACTTCTGCAAGGTCTTTGACATGGTCCCTCACCACATCTCTCTAAATTGGAGAGGTATGGATTTGAAGGATGGACTGTTTGATGGATTAGGAATTGGCTGGCTGGATGCAGCCAAAGGGTTGTAATCAATGGTTCTGTGTCAGGGTGGAGGCCAGTCACAAGCGGTGTTGCTTAGGGGTTGGTCTTGGAACTGGTGATCTTCAACATCTTCATCAGTGACATAGACGATGGCATCGAGTGCACCCTCAGCAAGTCTGTGGATGACACCAAGCTGAGCGGTGCAGTCGGTACATTGGAAGGAAGGGAAGCCATCCAGCGGGCCCTGGACAACCTGGAGAAGTGGGCCCATGAAAACCTAATGAAGTTCAGTAAGGCCAAGTGCAGGGTGCTGCACTTGGATCAGGGCAATCCCAGGTATTTATACAAAGTGGGTGAAGATCTTGAGATTAGCCCTGCGGAAAAGAACTTGGGGGTCCTGGTGGATGAGAAGCTGGACATGAGCCAGCATTGTGCACTTGCAGCCTGGAAGGCCAACTATGTTCTGGGCTGCATTAAAAAAGGGGTGGTCAGCAGGGAGAGGGAGGTGATTATCCCCCTCAGCTCAGTTCTTGTGAGGCCCCATCTGGAGTACTGCATCCAGGCCTGGGGCCCCAGCACAGGAAGGACGTGGAGCTCTTAGAGCGGGTCCTTGAGCAGCTGGAAGTTTGCTCTCCTAAAGCACAGCGTCCTAGCTCTGCTTTTTGCCAGCTAGGTCAGGTTGCCCAGAGCCTGACCCAGTGTAACCTTATATGTCTCCAGGGACAGGGCATCCACCACCTCTATCAGCGCCCTGTTCCAGTGCCTCACCACCATCACTGTAAAAGATATTTTCCTTCTATCTAACCTAAATGTGACCTCTTTACAGTTGAAACCATTTTCCCTTACTGTATCACCACAGATCCTGCTAAAAAGTGTGTCCTCTTCTTTCCTGTAGCTCCCCTTTAGAAATTGAAAGGCCAGTATCAGGTCACCTCAGAGTCTTCTCTTCTCCAGGCTTAACAGCCCCAACTCTCTCACCTTCTCCTCATAGGAGCAGCCTTCCATCCCTTTGGGTCATCCCACAGATGGAGTGTTCCATCACTCCTCTGGACAGACTCCAATAAGTCCTTGTCTCTCCTGTATTGAGGACTCTACATCTGGATGCAGTATTCCAGGTGAGGTCTCACCAGCGCAGAGCAGAAGGGCAGAATCACCTCCCTCAACCTGCTGGCCATGCTTTTTTTGTTGCAGACCATGATATGGTTGGCTTTCTGGGCAGTGAGAGCACACTGCTGGCTCATGCACAGCTTGCCATCTACCAGTACCCACAGGTCATTTCCGGCAGGGCTGTGCCCAGTCCTTTCAGCCCCAGCTTGTTTTGAAAGTGGATGTTGCCTCGACCCAGGTGCAATACCTTGCACTTAGATTTATTGAACCTCATAAAGTTCACCTGGGCCCACTACTCAAGCCTGTCTAGGTCCCTTTGGATGGCATCCAGTCCCTCTGACATGTTGACCACACCCTATAGCTTGATGTCCTCAGCAATGTGCTGAGCGTGCACTCAACCCCACTGCCAGTGCGAGAGATTATAAAGATCCAGTCCTTTAGGAAGTGTTCTGTTTCTTAGAGTGCTTTTGTACATTGACTTTCATACACATTTCCCTATTAGTGACTACTGTAATATAATATCCTTTAGCATTCAGAATACTTGACTGTAAACGTAATAAACAGTATGTGTGTTTGAGAAAGAGACTGAGAAAAGAAGGGTTTCTAGTGTTTTCAGACAAAATGTAGTACAGTTCACATGTAAAACCTGTGTAATGAACTCAAGTCATGCTCATAAATGAAGTTATTGCTGTTAAAAACTATCAGTTTTACACAATTACTATTATTATTTTTTAAAATCTATTAGGTAAGCAGCTGTTTAAATATGACAATGATATTAATTCCTGGCAAAGAACTGCATAATAATGAGAACTTCTACAGTTACAACAAACAATGGATTTCTTGTCTTGATTTGTATCCTTTGAGTTATGACCTTGTGTCACTCTGATAGAAATGTGCATGGCAAAGCACTACATCAGGAATCATAAATAGGACCATCACCAGCTACAACAGTTACTAATAGCAAAAAAACAATCCCCCAGGTCACTGAAAGTAAACAAAGTGAAAACAACAGTGCATTTAGAGTAAGAATGAATTTGATCCTGAGGTTCTTGATGTATCTGCAAGTTACATGAGGTTACCTGAAAATAACTCTGTGTAAACCCGTTTTTTTTGTTTTTTGTTTTTTTTTAACAGGTGAATTACATGCAAATTAGATGAGAATTAGGACCCTCAAGCAAGCTCTCTGCTGTATGTAGATACCTGAGTTAACTTGTGTACCCTCAAAATATTATCCAGAAGGCAAAGGACATTGGGTGGATTATGAGTCAGATTTATAGGAGGTTACGCAATTGCAGTGTAACCAGTATAACAGTGTCTTGACAGTAGGGGCTGTAGGAAGTTTAGATATTTAGATGTTTAGATATTATTTAGATCTTCAATGAGATTCTAAAATTTGAAAGGAAATGGCACTAATTTAGAGAACAAAGGAAAAATGCTGCTATTGAAGAGGATGATCTTTCCCTTTTCCCTTCCTTTTTGTTTGTATGTATACCAACTTCTCTCTTGAAAACCCAGAAGAATGTTTAACAGCTGTACTTAGGATTCAAGTTTGGGCCCTTAAGTGCATTTTAAGAAGTGAACTGGTTTAATTTAAATGCTAATGTGCAACTTAAAATAACATGCATTTTGGCTCCTGGCTGCCATAAATAATAATTATTGGTCTATTCTAATTTTTCTTAGTGGAGTGCTAAGACTGGAATAGTCTTTCACGGTGAATATGTTGATAAGATCAGTGTTGGGTGATTTTGCTGATGACTGTTTCGGTGTTCATCATTTTTCAAGTGTAGTATCTAATAAGGCTTGTCTGCTGGCTTTGTGTGTATAACAGATAACTCTCCAATTATTTAAAAATAGATCAAATTGGGCTCAGTTTATAGCCTACCAATAATTGAAGGGAGAGGGTGGCCTTTCTAATAGTTTCCATTTCAATTATGCAGCCTATTTAATAGGTACTGAAGGTGCATCAACTTTAAAGACGAGTTAGTTGGTAAGCTCAGTGGATCTAGGGCAACTAGAGCTATTAGCACTGGGAAGATGAAGCCTTAATATCAGATGTTAGCAGAGAAGATGAAAAGAGAATCCTTAGCTAGTTGTAATGTAAAGATGTGTTAGTCTTCCTTTGGCAAGCAGAACCTATGCATGCTTTTTATGAGGAAAACTAAGCTGCCTGAGGGCTATTGCAGAGTTGCAAATATTATTTTCTAAATGGTAGAAACAAAGAAATTTGAAATATAACTGATTAGAAACGAATGGAATGGATGTATGTAATAAGAAACAAATGTATTTTTTAATAAGGTAAGAAAAAAAGGAACAACAGGGTAAAACCTCTACCAGAAAGATGAATAGGTAAAAAGTGGTCATCACGCAACAACAGTCAGTCACATCTCTGATCTTATTAATTGGTTTAGCACAAATGATTGATGGAAATCAAGTTAACTAAATGCAACCTGGTGTATTTTGAATTCATGTGCCTATTAAAGCTTTTTCACTGAATTTAGACCTTAGATTTTAAACTTGCCTCCTTCTTGTCAATAAGAACTAGCCTTTGTTCAAATCTGCATATGTGTATCCTTAGATTCAGCAAATATCTACATCAGGATGACTATCCATGAAACTGCTAAAGCAACTAAGTGGAGGAACTCTTAATCACAATACAATGACTAAGTTGTCTTTGAAGATAGGAGCATCTTGAAAAAATGTGTATTTAATTATATTACAGCATTTCTAGCTGGCCTGCAAGAAGTGAGCCCTATCTTAAACTGACAAGTTGTAGGCTGCAGGCTGCACTGGGTAGTAATTAAGTGATAAAAACTTGATCATGAAAATCCTGGGGTGTGCTAGCTTTTTCAGAGACCACCTAGCACCCAAACTTACAGAACTTTGCAATGAATAAATATCTCATCTCTGTGTAAGAGATTGCCTTACTACAGGTTGGGCAACAAACCTGCTTTTTGGACAACTTCCTTACACAGGTGGTGTGGCACAGAAATGTGTCTCTACTTCTCCTCTCTGTACTAAACTGCTTGGAGTAAAGTACATGGTGTAATGAGCACAGACAGGAACACATAAAGCAGCGGTTATCTTTGTACATGACGTGGCCAAACTATTTCTATGTGTGTATTGGTTTTGCTATAAGAGGTAAATGACAAATAATGAATTCCATTCAGATCTAATTCAAATGAGAATTCAAATGAGACAGAGATTAAAATTTTTAAACTGCTTTCACCAATTTACAGACCCTACCAGAGGTAGAACAACTTAAGGAGTCATGAAAATGAGCTTGCTCCTTGGAGGTCTGTATGAGATTAAAAATAAAATACTCAACAAAAAATTGAAATATCTTATTCTTGGAACATTATGCAATACCATTTTGCAGTCCCAAAGGATTAATATAAATGTTTTGGCCAAATTTCCAAAAGAGATTAGGAAATGTTAGCTCCCATTTTCAAATTTTAAGAATGTTGCAGGATTTTTGAAACACCTTTTTGCTAATAGCTGTCTTTTATATCATTATATTCATAATGGTTCTAATAATAATAATATTAAGAAGACAAAAACAGCTGTAATAAAGAGGTAAGAGTGAATACAACTTAAGAAACACTATTTTTAATTAAGAAAAAGTTGTTTTCTAACATTAGAGTTAACTTGTATAACAGCAGTTACGTTAGGGGAACAATGCAGAGGGAACAAATGAGAATACTGGAATATCCACAAATATTATAATTAAAACATATATTAAAATGTAAAGCTTCTTGTAGTAGTGTTTTATTTATAACTGCATCCTGTTACAAAATATATTCTTGAACATGACACGTGACTGATTCTCACCTACCTAGAATCCATGCAGATCATTGCTTCACATGTATAGAAACCTACAAGTACCTAACACAATTTCAGAATCAGAAAACCTGCTTCTCTGCACCTGTTTCAACCTCATATTCCAGGCCCACCTGCAGATCACCAGATGTTCTGGTATTTCATTGCTTGCATGTGTACTTTATTGTGTTTACAAAAGAAAATGTTTTAGATAAAATTATTGGAGACGTTTATTTTTTTTCCCTGCTGAGTAACAAACCAGAATAGAGATTCTCAACAGATTTTCATCATACTCTATTCTACAAGTGTTAATAAAGAAAAACTTATTGCTAATAAGGGAATACATGAGCCAATTTTGTGTGCAACATACTATAAAAATTTACCCAAGTCCTGTGGCTTCCCAAAAAACAATAAACAAGCAGAGAATTGATATAAAAATTTATAATTTTAAAATGTGAAAAGCATTATATTCCAGAAAATTCCTGTAAAAGTGGGAATATAATCAAAGAGTTCTTTTACAAAAATGCAACAATTAAGGAAAAAAAAAAAAAAAAGGTTGAAAAAACTTGGACTGCCTTAGGATGTTAGAAAATGATGATATATCAATATGCCTGTGATTTCCTAAGGAGGTTGGAGTTGCTCTTTTAAAAAACCTTCTGGCTAGTCATTTTAATTTAGATTGCTACCTTAAAGGGAATATTATAAACAATTACAAATCACAGTTAGATCTTCCCTGTACTACTAGACAAAAATATATTAAATATCGCAATACTAAGAATTTCCAGATTTTCAGTTACT
This sequence comes from Chrysolophus pictus, assembly GCA_037305975.1. Classification (NCBI taxonomy): domain Eukaryota; kingdom Metazoa; phylum Chordata; class Aves; order Galliformes; family Phasianidae; genus Chrysolophus; species Chrysolophus pictus. The sequence continues at coordinate 33,225,808 of CM074576.1, read as the reverse complement.
TTCATTGTAAGCATGTTGGATCATCGTACTCCAACAAAATAGACTGAGAGTACATTACTTATGTTCACTTATTCTTAGCTGTTACCCTTCATAAAAGAATGCAGAAAAGAAAATTCTCCCATATCCTTCTATTATCCCTTAAATGTTCTTTGGTCTGCAGTCACTGTGTGATAAAAAACAGATTCTCAAGGAATCTTTTAATACCTTTGAGATTTATTTCTGCTCAGTAATTACAAAGTGCTTTTACACACATGACTGTATCAGACAAATGTGGACTTCCTAAATAAAGCAAATTATGTAAATGCATTAATGCATACCACCACCATACTAATCAGGGTCACTTTTTTTATACCTTCTGCCTGACAAATTCCAGCAAAAATGCGTGAGTAATGACAGCTTAACTCAGGACTTGTACTGCTGAAAATAATACTAAGAATACTCCTGCAGTAACTCTTGTGCCTGAGTTTGTTTCAAATTGACCTGAAGGCTCCATGTAATGCAATAAATAATCCTGCATCTCATATTCATTACACATATTTGTTGACATGTCCAGCCCAAGGCAAAAGACAGACAATGCTTTTTGCAGATCCTTCAGAAAGCTTTGCCTACCTATTGGAGAGGTCTGGTTTTCAGTTTTACCATCAGTTGTTTTTGTTACTATGAACTAATAGATTTATTTGCTGAATACCACATAGTTCATATTCAACAAAGGTACCTGAAGTGTCTGTTGCCAATTGTTTTGTCACTATTTCTGTATCATCATGCTGTTTCTGCCAGCATGCTGACAAGGAAAATAATTTCAGATTTATCACAAAACAGAAATCACTGAAACAATAACCCTAGTCAGTATGTGGTGGGAGTGCTAAAGAAAAACAAGGCACTGCCACTGTTGACAATAATTGCAGAATATCTATGGGGGTCTTCACTCAGAAACTGAAATTAGTCTTCTTTTTATTTATTTATTTTTCCCCTTAACTGTCTTAAAGGTCCAGATACTGGGGTTAGAAGCTACATAGTTTATTTATGAAGCTCTGCAGTAGTACATGCTGTTGCAGCCACAAAATTTTCTGGTTGCTGCCATTTTTAAACTTGAGGGATCGAGGAATGTACTATGACTATGTTTTTGGATGTATAGGATAGCAATGTTTGACTATGTTTTTGGATCTATAGGATAGCAAACACTGGATCTTCAGGAGCTTTCATAAGGCCTTTGTGATGAGGTATTACAAACCATGGTTTTCCATGAGCTCAGAAACTCACCCAAATTCTGGAGCCCAGCCTGTTGCATCCAGAAACACAGATCTTCATAGAATCACAGAATCACAAGGTTGGAAACGACCTATAAGATCATCTAGTTCAACCGTCTTCACACTACCATTGCTACCACAAGCTACTAAACCATATCTCGCAGCTCCTCGTCCAGACGCCTCTTGAACACTGCCAGAGATGGCGACTCCACCACCTCCCTTGGCAGGCCATTCCAGTGCCTGACCACTCTCTGAGAGAAGAAGTTCTTCCTTAAGTCTAACCTAAACCTCTTCTGGTACAACTTGCGGCGATTTCCCCGGGTCCTGTTCGTTGCCTGGGAGAAGAGGCCAAACCCCTCTTCACCACAACCTCCCTTCAGGAAGTTGTAGAGTGCGATGAGGTCTCCCCTGAGCCTCCTCTTCTCCAAACTAAACAATCCCAGTTCCCTCAGCCGCTCCTCATAAGACTTGTGCTCCAGACCCCTCACCAGTTTCGTTGCCCTTCTCTGGATAGGCTCCAGGGCCTCAATGTCTTTTTTGTAGTGAGGGGCCCAAAACTGGACACAGTACTTGAGGTGCGGCATCACCAGTGCTGAGTACAGGGGGATGATCACCTCCCTGCTCCTGCTGGCCACACTATTTCTAATGCAGGCCAGAATGGCGCTGGCCCTTTTGGCCACCTAGGCACACTGTCGGCTCATGTTCAGCCGAGCATCAACCAACACCCCCAGGTCCATTTCCTCTCCACAATCATCCAGCCACTCATCCCCAAGCCTATAGCGCTGCATGGGATTGTTGTGGCGAAAATGCAGGACCCGGCACTTGGCCTTGTTGAACCTCATTCCATTCACCTCAGCCCAGCGATCCAGCTTATCAAAGTCCCTCTGAAGGGCCTCCCTATCCTCAGGCAGATCAACACCACTTTTCATACTAGGCTAATGGATGTGTCTGGTATTTTCTTATTTGCACATTCAGCCTGTAGCAAGGCTGAGCATGAACCCCAAAGAGGTGCGTGCCCAAACAGGCGCACAACAAGATCACTTTTGTTAGCTGCCACTCCAACAGCGACAGAGAAGGGACAGCCTTCAACAGCACCCATATATAAAGTACTGCCAGGACTCATATACATGTATAGACATGTAACTAACCTTCGTCATCGTTTTTTATAAGGACTGATGTTCCCTGGTGCAGGCACATACTTGTGCACTTCCAGGCTCACCAGGAAAAGCTTGCAGGTTCCCCAAGCACTGGCATGGCTCCTCTGCCCTCCTGGCACCTTGTCTCAATCCCAGCCTCTGGCCCCTCTCACCCACCCATGGGTCTCCTACTTGCCAGTTGCTCCAGTTTAGGGCTGTCTGCACACCCAAAGCACTCACATATTCATCCCATAGGCATCCACGCTCCTAGGTCCCCTGAATACCAGCACAGACCTCATCCCATCTGATATGCCATACAAGACCAGGATTTCCTTGAAAAGATTTTTAATCTTCTCAGATGCATGTTCTCCTCCTGCTCACCTGCTAGTCCAGCTTGAAATTTCCTAGTGAATTACATATATGCAGATCCATGCTAAGAAGAGGATAGAGCAAACTGCAGTAATGAGGCACGGGGCTCAGGGAGACAAGCATACTGAACAGTGACTACTTACATGCTATTGACCCTTCTTTCCTGCCTCCTACCTCCTTTTCTCCCCTTTCACTTAGGCATTCCGTAACAGTTTTTCACATCCGCACTGAAATATCCCAGATGATCATGTTCCTCTTGTTTCCCTCTTCCTATCAGTCACAAAACCCAGGCTGGCCCTCTTCAAAGCTGTACCTGTAATTTCTTAATGACCCCTCACTTAGTGCTTGAAGAGTTTTGGTATATGTTATTGCCTCTTCAATTTGTTTGCTGATCAGGTTTGTGTCTCAGTATCACTTATCACTTTCTTTGTTGTTATCCCCTTTGACCTGAAAAGCTTCTTGATCTGCTGACCTTGATGAACCAGATGCTCTCACATTCCAGGTGCCTCTACAGCTGTGACCTCTTCTGTTTAGCCTAGGTTTCAAGGGAGTGTATGCATGTATGAGAAGAAAAGATATGAAGGAGAGGAGGGAAAAAAAAAAAAAAAAAAAAAAAAAGAAAAGAAAAAAAAGAAAAAAAAGGTAAAAATAGAAAGAAAAAGCCTGCAAAGGACATATTCAAAAACTTTCATTTAAAAACAAACAAAAAAACTTTTCATCTTTCTAATTTTTGATAACTTCCTGTTCACTATAAGGTGGTCTAGAGGGAAATTAGCAAACACAGAATATACTTCTGGGGAATTTTGATTTGCCTCCTCTGAGGCAAATAAAACAGACATTACATTTAAGTATGAAAACATTTAAGGAACAATGTGATAGGCACAGTCCTGCTACCATAAGCAGTTCTACTGGGAATCTGCAAGAATTTGTCAAGAGTAGACTCTTTCCATATACTAGTACCAGCACCAGTTCTTTGAGTATTGGCATGAAATGCCTCATCCTGGTGTTGCATTTGTCACCCAGTGCCACTCTTGCTGTTGAACAGTGGACTCAGTACTCACATTCCACAGTTCCTACACGACAAAGACAAGCAGTTTATTTCTGATTTCATCAGTGAGGGAAACTTCACTCTCACACAAAATCAATCCGTTTCTGGTACTCCTGATCCCAACCATTTTAACTCGTTCCGCAGTTAGGCTTTCTTGCTTTCCTGTCAAATAATTTTTTCTCCCTGAATTCATTGTGAGCTACCTGTCAACATGTAAATTCCTATAATGGATGAGTACATAAATAAATAAATAAATGTTCCATTTTTAAGGTCGGACATCAGGTTTAAAGTAAAGGATTAGAATACAAGTCTGTGAAGCTCTACCCTTGTAAAAACCCACCCACCTTTGAAGTTACTGAAGTTGCTCTTGAGATCCTACAAGAAGCAATGAATATTTTGCACAAATGGACACCAAACCTTATGATTTTATGAGGATAGTTTTACATTGAACTTGAAGGAAGGAGCTACCTAGTATGGGAAATAAAACAAATGATGGCAAGAAGGGAAAAATAATTATGACAGCAGGCACAGAAGATCTATTGCTGCCTTCTGTAAAGAATGCATTTTGCCTCTGCTTCAAAGCAGTTTTTTTCATTTTCTATTTCTTTGGGTATCATGAAACCTTCATGGAGTACTAATCACTGCTAACGGGGGAAATAGCTACAGGAACTGAAGATAACTATTTATTTTGATGTGTCTCAGCTTCTCTGATCTGCAGGGCTAAAAAACAACAGTTAACACGTTTTGTTGTATTAACTATGTTGAAGAAAAGAAACAAAACAAAACAAAACAAACAGTTAAAAGAATTTACAAACCTGTGAAGAATTAGTAAGACCAACATGCACTCTCCCGGGTTTTTCAGGTTTTTCAGGGTTAATGTTTCCACAAAAGAGTTTCAGGACTTGTAAATCACTCACAGATAAGTAGCCACTTCCTTCTTCTGAAGTGCTCTTTACTTTTGTGGAAACACCCTCGGAGCATATTTCTTCAGTTTAAAAAACAAAAAGATCAAAGCTAGCGATGCAAAATTGTCAGTTAAACCGTAGAATCGTAGAATATTTTAAGTTGGAAGTTACACTTAAAAGTCATCTAGTCCAATTCCTGCACAGTGAACGGGTATATCCAGAGCTAGATCAGGTTTCTCAGAGCTCCATCCATCCTGACCTTGAATGTCTCCAAGGATGGGACATCCATCACCTCTCTGAACATCCTGTTCCAGTGCCTCACCATTTCTTATTGTAAAAAAACTACTTTATTCTTTATGTCCAATCAAAATCTCCCCTCTTTTACTTTTAAGCCATTTCCCCTTGTCCTACTGTGGGAATCAAATGTTGTTTCTGCATTAGAATTGGATTATATATATATATAATATATGTATATATATTATTTCATGATCTCCACTGTCATAGTTCTTTTTGAGAGTCTTTCTACTTAACTTGAGGAAGATTTCTGATAGTTTACATCACTTATCCTCTAGACGAACCTTCCCAGGAATGCACACTCTGTATATAGGTGTATATATGTATATTTTGTCATACACATTGCAAGAATATCCTGCACGAGATGGATCAAACCAGAGAACAAGTCATGGCATGCCCGAAGAAGCGCCTGAAGAGACATCGGAAGGCCTGGCATCATCCTCCCCCCCCCCCCCCCCGGTGCTCTTTGTTTAACGAAGACTTTGGAGAAAATCACCATATCAATACGACAAGAAGAGCACTGAGACATCTTGGAAACAACAGGATGGCTACTGACTGACACCAGATAACACACGAATCAACAGATGTAAACTGTGATAAGATTGTGAACCTGGAGTACCCAGCCAATGGGGAAACAGGGCAGGGGGATGGGTAAAGGGAAAAACAGGGTATAAAGACTGTCATCTTGTGTCCGTAGGTGCGCTCCTGCTTGCGGGACACCCGCCATTGCAATCGCGAATAAAATCTGCTTTTATCAGAGATACCGTCCTGACAAAAATTATTTGGATGTTTCCAACACTATCACAACAGACTTGCTAAAGTGTCTGTCCCCTTCTTTCTTACAGCCACCCTTTAAATATTGAAATGCCACTACCAAGTCTCCCTAGAGTCTTCATTTTTCCAAGTTTAACAGCTCCAGCTCTCTCAGTCTGTCCTCGTAGGAAGGGTGTTCCATCCCTTGGATCATTTTTGTGGCCCTTCAGAGGATGCACTCCAACAGGTCTGTGTCTCTCCTGTATGGAGAACTCCACATCTGGACTCAGTACTCCAGGTGAGGTCTCATCAGCATCAAGTAGAGGGGCAGGATCATTTCCCTTTGCTCGCTAGCTATGCTTCTTTTGAAGCACCCCAGAATATGACTGGCTTTCTGGGCTGTGAAGACACACTGCTGGCTCATGTCCAGCTTCCCATCCACCAGTACCCCCAAATTCTTTTCAGTAGTGCTGTGCTCTATTCTTACATCCGCCAGCTTGTATTTATAGTGGGGGTTGCTGTGATCCAGGTGCACTACTTTACACTTAGATATATTGAACCTCATGAATTTCTCCCTGGCCCACTGCTCGAGCCTGTCTAGGTACCTCTGGATGACATCCTGTCCCTCTCGCATATTGACCACATCACACAGCTTGGCACTGAACAATAATATCACCAAATATGTGCTAAATTCCACAGATACTTGTAACTAAACTTTTCATACTTTTCCTTTAAGTGCTATGCCAAAATGCTAACATAATGTAATAATGGGAAAAAAAAGGCAACATGCCATTTCAAAATGGAATAATATCCTCCAGCATCTCAAATACATTTTCAAATTAAATAAATTTGTTTTCTTTTTGAGATACATTAGTGCAGTATGATCAGAAGTGTTTGTTTGTTTGCTTTTAATGTATTTGTTATGAATTGATTTATACTACTTTTTTTAGGAGATGCTTCTGGGAGAAGTGAATATTAGAACCAGAAATTAGTGATTAGACTTAGGTAGCTTTTAGTACATTTTTAAAATCTGTTTCTCAGTTTGTGATATTTCATGATGATGACATAATCCTCATTTCCTTGCATTTATCATACATTTTGCAATTAACTCCAACAGACAAAATTGAGCCTGGGAATGTTTCTTGCTAAATTGTGAACTAAAGCAGAGATTTCATAAAACAGCAGGATCACCTAAGTTGGAAGGAATCTTTAGACGATGTTTATTCAAAGCCTATACAATTAGGCAGTTTCTAAGGAACCCATCCAGTTAACTTCTGAATCTCTCCATGGATAGATTGAGAGCTGACACACCCAACAATGCAACGCCAGTAACCAGCTCCTCAGGTTATCCTACGTTACGGATAGAGAAGAATGATCTTAAAAGTGTCACTCTAATGGAAGCAAAAGCTAAAGTGAAGGATATAGCCATCTCCAGGGAGAGGATAACTCTAAAAGATGTGCTCCAAGAAGGCACATTTGGGCGCATTTTCCATGGAATACTAATAGAGGAAAAAGATCCCAGTAAAGAAAAACAAGTTTTTGTGAAAACTGTTAAAGATCAAGCCTCAGAGGTGCAAGTGACAATGATGCTGACTGAAAGTTGCAAACTCAGAGGACTTCATCACAGGAATCTGCTGCCTATCACTCATGTCTGTATAGAAGAAGGAGAGAAACCAATGGTGCTGCTGCCATACATGAACTGGGGGAACCTTAAACTATTCTTGCGACAGTGCAAGCTGGTAGAGGCCAACAATCCTCAGGCAATCATGTACATTTCAGGTACATCATAGTGTTGCCAAAAACGTGCAAGCATACTCCATCATCTTTGTTCTACTTTCTCTGGCCATTTGTACTTGCATAGAGTTGTAGGAGGTCTTATGAAAAAAGTGCTGGTAACACACCAATGTTTTCAGTTGTTGCAGAGCAGTTCTTGTACAGAACCAAGGACTTTGCCATTTTTCATGCTGCCCTGCCAGTGAGGAGTATGAGGGTGTGCAAGGAGCTGGGAGGACCACAGCATGAATAGATTACCCCAGCTGATCGAAGGGATGCTATATACTATATGATATCATGCTCAGCAATAAATGACAGGGGAAAGAGGGAGGAGGATATTCAAAATGGTGGTATTTGTCTTTCCAAGAAAACATCATGTGTTACAAGCCTTGCTTTCCTGAAAGGGGCTGAACATGTGTCTGCTGATAGGAAGTAGTGAATGAATTCCTTGTTTTACTTTGCATGCAGGGGCAGATTTTACTTTTAACTTACTTACTAACTAACAGTCTTTGTCTCAACCTATGATTTCTTACACTTTTTACTTTCTACTTCTCTTTCCCATCCCACTATAAGGGGAGTGATCTGCCTGCTAAGATTAAGCTACAATACTTGTGCACTTCTGAGAAGAGACTGGCTCCTTCTTATTGACATCCTTCAATTAAATAGTTGAATGTTTTATTTATAAATGTATATAATATTTATAATTTATTTTGTATTTTTGTTCTATATACCTAGCAGTATAATTGTATAGGTGAATTACGTAGGAATACTGCCAATAGGATTTCAGTGGTACCTTCCATAGGTTGAATAAACCTTGATTTGGTGTCATGGCATATGTGAAACCTAACTCTCTAAGACTGTCCTTGTACTTTAAGTGTTGGTTAATCATTTTTCTGACTGGAAAAATTGAGTAATTTTAATCATTTATTATTTGGCTGTGATCACAATTTAATCTTTATGTTTCAAACCTGCATGAATATCTCAATCCTTTTAACAATATTTAAATGATGTTTTGACTTGCAGAATCAAACTTTATAACCTGGAGATTAGGTTATAAAGCAGGTATGATTTACTCGGTGAAGGAGCAAATGTTGGGTGCAAGGGGGATCATTCCACCTATCTTGCACACCAACAAGAAAAAACACTACAGATTTATAAGCAAATCTTACACATATTCAGAAGATTACATCTACATATCCATTGTTTTTCTGGGAACTCATTTACATGCTACCCTCCCCTCTGACACATGCAGAGTTTGTAGTGAGGGTCTCCCTCTGGTGGTCGTGGGGATGAAGTCAGAAGTCTCCCTTGGTCTGACCTTTTTACCTTACAATAGCTCCCCCACTCAAACTGGTCAAAACCAGTTGCTTTAGGCTGTTCTTCCCCTTATGTTTGCACAGTTCCTTTGGTCCTGACTGCAAAGAGGTCGTCCCGCTGGTCTTCCCTTATTGTTTTTCTAAGTTTATTATACTTAACCCTTATGTGAGTGGCCCCCAATTTACCCAAGTCCTGATCTCATTTTGGCCCACCTCACTGTAGTGCAAAGTGGGCTCACCTCACTTGAGTGGGGAATCTAAACTGTTTTTTTTCATCCATATGCAACTATTTGTTGAATACAGGTGTCTCTATGATAAGATGTCTCATAATTTTCTTTATCTTGAAGTTTCAATCTTGTACTTGTGGAGTAAACTCTCATAAGCCTATAAGCTTTTTGTATATTCCCATATAGTTTACCAGTGCTTCTTCTAACACACTTATAACATTTTTGTAGTTCAAATAAGCAATGAGAAAGGAAAGAAGAAGTACTGTGTGACAAGACTCCTTGGGTCATTGGTAAGGAAATTACTGAGGTACACTCAGTAATTTGTTAATTAATAAGAACAACTTAATTGAAGGTTTGGAATTTGGTCTTTTACATAATAGCATGGTTACAGTTGATATTTTATAGAAGGTGATGTCAGGAAGAAAACAATCTGTTAACATCCTACAGCATTTTTGCTTCTTTGAAGGAATACCAAATACTTCATGCGGATTCCAGATAAAACACACGGAATAAATGTGAAATGTTAAAAACCAATATTTTATTCTATATTAGTTGCATCACAAGGAATGAATGCCTAAAACTGGCAGCATAAATTAGAATACTATGTTAAAAAAGGTAAGATAATTTCAGTGAGTTTAAGACCTATTAGAAAATTGATAAGATATATTTCTTGGCCAAGTATACCTGAAGCAAGACAGAATTAAGTTACTGGTCAGAAAAAAAAAAAAAAAAAAAAATAGTTTCTCTGACTGGAATAATATGAAATTTGTAAAGATTGCCATACCTCAAAATAGAGGATTTTACATTTTAGGAAACACCACCTTGCTTCTGAGATAGATTGAAGTCAACAGTTGTATTTGTACTGAGAAAATGACATGATCAAGTCAGCCATTCATTTGGTTTCCAAGCAGCAAACTATCCAAATATATTTAGGACATTGAAAATGAGTATGGAAAAAATCACTTTCTTGATATGATGCAAGAGGATAAAAAGCTACAAATCATTACAATGTCATTAGAAATTGCTGTAGTGAACAGGAATTTGAATGCATGATACCTATCCTTGAATATCTGGAAAATAAGAAAGTCATTTTCACTAGAAGGCAAAGGCAGGTGGCAAAGGCAGAGAAAGGATCCCGACATAAAAATGTTGAATGAGGCACTTTCTTGGACATTAGTAGTTCACTTCAGGGAGTGATGAGTTCGAGAATGTAAAGCCTGTTTGCCTTGGACAAAATGGACTAGCATCAGGCTAGGTCAATATGCCTGCAGACGCCCACTAACAGTATTGTAATTAATTTTCTTAACTTCTTCTTAACAGAGCCTCCTTTCCTTTCCTTTCCTTTCCTTTCCTTTCCTTTCCTTTCCTTTCCTTTCCTTTCCTTTCCTTTCCTTTCCTTTCCTTTCCTTTCCTTTCCTTTCCTTTCCTTTCCTTTCCTTTCCTTTCCTTGCCTTGCCTTGCCTTGCCTTGCCTTGCCTTGCCTTGCCTTGCCTTGCCTTGCCTTGCCTTGCCTTGCCTTGCCTTGCCTTGCCTTGCCTTGCCTTGCCTTGCCTTGCCTAGCCTTGCCTTGCCTTGCCTCGCCCCGCCCTTCTTCTGTCTAAAAGTAACAAGCCGTCAAATGATGTTAAATACACAAAAATGATATTCTGCTTTTTGAAATAACAGAGCACATGATGCAACACTCAAAAATATTGCCTACAGCTTTCTCATTAGAATTTCATACTTCTACCTCAATCTTTAATTAGAATTTAAAGTTGAGATCTAAAGCACTAGTTAAGGCCAAATTACAGCTGGATTTCCTGACCTTTGGCTAAAATGTCCCTTTCATATGAAGCTGTGGTAACTTTTCTGCTTTTAAGAGAAGGAACAATTTGCTCTGGGATAATGTGATTGTCTGCCTAAAGGCAAATTTTCAAAACATGTGTAGATGCAAATATTACATGTGTAAGGATCTACATTTCTACAGGCAAACTGACATTTGCAAGTGCAAATTAGATGGCAGGAAATTGAGTTATCCAGTTTACACATTCAAGATATTAAAGTTGTTATCAGAATATCAGCAGATTTGTGTCATAGCAATGGGAAAGCATTCTGAGGATGGTAGTTTACAGAGTATTCCCAGTGAAATACACAAATAGAAAGCTTGAACTGGTAAGGAAATAAATACATGTATTTTATTTTATTTTATTTTATTTTATTTTATTTTATTTTATTTTATTTTATTTGTAGGCAAGTGGAATACGAAATCAAATTTATTTCAAGTTTACAAGAAGAATGATGTACGTTCAGGAAACAAGACCAGCAGATGCTCTTTACTGAATGAATGTTTATTAAAGATACTTTAAAAAGAAAGCCGGGGAGACTTAGCAAAGCAGAAGAATAAGGATAAGTTAGTTAGACATCTATCATAAAATTACCAGAGAAAACATAGAAAAGGGAAAGTTTTGTCCAGGTCAGTTCTGTCAACCAGAATAATAATCTTGGAGATGCAGTTAGAGGGGTTTTTTTGTTTGTTTGTTTGTTTGTTTTTTCCCCATAAAATGGTCAAATTTGAACAATTAAGATTCTTGTTGGGATTAATCTACTGCGAATTTATGCAAGCAAGCAAGTTATATTTATATCTAAGCTACTTTTGTGGCCTATGTTACCCAAGAGGAGATAAATAGCCCTCTGGAGACTCCACTTCCTTACTATTGATAATAAAAAGGGATTAGAGTGATAAACCAGAATTTTATGGCTATGTTTAAAATAGATTATCTAACTACTAAACATCTAAGTTAGACTGATGAATCCCATCCAAGTCTATCTATAGACATTTGGAATGCAATGGCTGCACCAGATGCTGCAGAATGTAAAAACTCAGAAGCCAGACTATGCTGCACCTGAAACTGTTGTAAAAATATGTTGGTACTGACTTGAGACATTGAGCATTGAACTGTTATTTTCTTTCTTTCTTTCTTTTTCTTTTTTTCTTTTTTAAATAAGTGAATTATGTGTGTCTAGTGTTATACCATCTTCCTTTCTTCCTATTTATTTATGTATGTATTTATTTATTTATTTGTTGAAGGGCACAGGAAGAAATAAGCCTGATTAAACCAATTTTCTCTGAATATTGGTTCTTGCCTCTCTGAAGTTCTGTCTCTCTGAGAGGAACTGCTAGGAACTTTGAACGATTTGCCTTTTTTTTTTTTCTTTTTTCTTTTTTTTCTTTTTTTCCTCCTTTTTTATTATACTCCAAGGTATGGAGATTAATTTAATGAGGTTATTCATGGACATGACTTGTAGAGGTATGTCTTGATATATGTTGTAATAGAATATAATCCTATTTCTTTTGAAAAGAGTGCTCTGGTAAAAACCATGTTTCTACTGTACTCTTGTAAAAAAAATAAAATAAAATAAAATAAAAATAAAATAAAATAAAATAAAATAAAATAAAATAAAATAAATAACAATTACCTAGACTGCAAAGAACTAGCTTTTTGTACTTGTATAATTTCTTAACATATCTTTTCTTACAGGCTTTAATGTTTTTATTCTTACTGATTATAATCACTGTATCCATCTCTGCCTTCTTAAGAATTCCAGCCTGTTTTCCAAAGCAGTGTTCCAAAGCAGAGTGAAATATACTCATTATGGATTTTTTTACTACCTTTAATTTTTTACCATCTCACGGAAAAGACCTTCCACATCTCAAAGTACAGAGATACTATTTTCATATTCTTTGTTACTTATCAGAGTTCATTTTGCCCTCTTCTTTTGTGGTGAAAACTGCAGTGGAGATAATTCTCCTCTAAATTCTTAATTTTCCCTTCCCTTTCCTCTATATTTCTCATTCTTATATTTTTATATATTATTCTTGTATTTCCTCTATATTTCTTATTCTAACCTGTCTTTGTCTGATGGATACAAGGGGAGTAACTCAAGATATCTGGCATATCAACCAGGTGGTAAAACACCTATGGGGTAATATTTGAACTTTTCCCATAAGATTCTTGAGCTTCAGAAACCCAATATGATGTGAATATAAAATTAATCATCTGATCTACACTTTGTCTGTATTTCTATTTGCAGTCTTCAATGTAAGGAATCTTATCACACAAACCCCACCAAAACAGTGATGTCAATAAAAGGAAATCTTCAGGGGTTTAATTCAAAAGAATGGATTTGGAATTCTCAGCTGTGTTTATTCTAGAAGATGTTTCCAGTTGTTGCATTCAAAGAAGTTGTTCCTCTTTCTGCTTCCTGACTCCTCAAAGTGCATCTCTGGGCAAAAGATTGATGTGACTGTATCATCCATCTGGGTCTGCAGTATTGCACATTTACAATGATTTAAGAGCTTTCCATTTTATCTTTCTCCTTTGTTTACTGTTTTAGGGTGGAAGTATAAAAAAGAAATGATCCTAAAAACATCTTTATTATCACTTCTTTCTTGTATAATGGACATTTATTTTGCCATCTACGAGCACCTCCTAATTTTATGTAGAAGGTAAAAGATAAAAAAGGTAAAAAAAAAATTAAAAGGTAAAGCTGCCATAAATAAACAGAAGTTTAAAAGGAGGTCTCACCTCTATCGAAATAATGCCACATTACTTTTTCTCTGCAGCTATTTTTTTTCCACTCAAATGTCACTATTAATAGGTTTTAGAAGATTAGTATTTTATACATTTGTGGAAAAAAAAAGTCTCCGTATCCCAAAAGAGCAGAGTGGGGGGAGTTCCTGCTGACAGCAATTTTGTCAGCTCTATCTCTGGGTCTCTTTGCCGTGGTAGGTATATGGAAGAAACTTCTGCTTGCCCTTTTACTATCTTTTTTTGATTGCTCTGATTTCAGTGTTTCCTTAATTACATTCTGTTTCAAGCTGGACAGTTTTTATTTCTTTCCTCACAACATGCTTCCCGTTCTAAAATTAGTGTCTCTCTGTTCCTAGAGACATAAATGATATTCTTCATGCCTTTTTTGTTATGAACTTTTCTTTAATTTTATTCTGTCAGTGATGTTTTCATCAGAGCATCCCAGTTCAGTTTTCCTGTTTTTTCTTTTTCTGTTTGTTTCTTTCTCTGTGTCTATCACTGTTGTTTTCTGATTGCTGTTAAGTTCTTCATCTACAGCATCAGTATTTTTACGTTCATCATTTGATGGATATATTTGAAAAAAAGGAGAAAAACTTTTCTGCTTTCACCTTTTTGTCTCATTTTTCATTTGGATGGAAAGATTCTTAGGTTTTTCTTTAGGGATATAATTCATCTTTATGCTTCTGAGAGGCTATGCTGTGAAATTTTCTGTGTTATGTGCTGCCTCAATGGCATTACATACGTGCTTTTACATCTCTTTTTTGCATGTCCACATAGTGTCTTGTCCCATGGATAATTCAGCATTCAGAAACTGATACAAAAAGTAATTGAAACAAATTTTTATAACACATTTTCATCTTTTCATTGAAAGATTTATTCAGAAATGCTATATGTCAGTCCATAGAAGATGCTGACCTCCCTTCCTGTATGCCCTGAAAATGTATGGTTACAGGTATTTAAATGCAATACAGCTACACTGTACTCTGGAGGTCACCAATCTCCTCATAATCACACAGCCATTAGGAGGTTCTTACTTGTAATTGCCACAGATAGCCAAACAGGAGACTCCACAGCCCAACATATGCCAGTTCTCTGTCACGCACACAGCACAGAAGTACTTCCTAGTGTTCAGATGCCATTACTATTTTTCAGTTTGTACCCACTGCTTCTTTTCCTGGCACCACTGAAAAGAACCTGACTGGACCCACTTTGTACCGTCCTTTCAGGTTTTTATAGACACTGAGCCTCATTATCATCCCTAAGCATTTCATATAAGTATAATTCTTCTATAAAACTACAAAAATTCAGATAGAAATGTTCCTAGAGCCATTAAACTTTCAAGCTCATGGTGAGCATCATGCTAACTTAATCTCATAAAGAACTTACCTAGAAACTCTATTCTCTTTCCCTTTTACTACCATTCTAGTTGAGTGAGAAAAATCAAAGGGAACTTGAATAACCTTGAGTGATCAAGTCTTTTAAAATTCTGTGCGCTCTATTGAGTATAGGCCCTTCAACACTGATGTTCCATCAAGGACCATTCTTAGCCTCATCTCGCTTATCTTGTACTGATGAGCTGCAGCACAGGTTCTACATATGCACTAGATAATCTCATTGAAATTTGTGAAATGCTCAGTGTGATAATAGAGGGCGTGTCAATATACAGGTAGACAGAAACACTTGCTAATCGCCAGGAAGAAGGCTGACTGTACTTCTGGCAAAGTGCAATTTATATGCTGTCAGATTTTTATTTTATTTTATTTTATTTTATTTTATTTTATTTTTTTTGAGGTGACAAAATGGTTGAACTTCTTTGATGCATCCCTCAGTCCTCAAAATAGCTAGACACAGTGTTATGCTTAGAATATTCTTCCTGTTTCTGAGATCAAGAATATTGTGCTTGGCTCTGTTTTTAAATAATTGAGCTATAAAGCTAACTTTTTATTTCATATGTCAATCTTACACTGAGGTGTTTTGCCCATGATACACTTACATTTGTAAAATTATGTGCACTCCATCCATTCTGTGAGGTTTGATTTAAAGAGATATTTAAGAGTTTGAGCTAGAGTAGCTATTTGGAGTGTAATTAAATTATCTCACTTTGCTTCCCTGGAAACCTCAATTAGGAAAGAGATATTTCTGTTGCAAATGGAGTGTTTTGTTGATATGTAGGAAAAAAAGAACAAAGATGGAAGGGAAGCAGTGGTGTCTAATGATGAGAAGGGGAGCATGTAGCAGATATAGCCAAGAATTCTCCATCAAGAAGAGGATGTTAATGTCTCAAATAATGGCTGTAATATACATAATCCTTCAGGAATGACTATTATGGCTAATGTAATAAGAAATAAGTTAATAACACTTCATCTCCTTTCAGCAATTCTGCTGTACTTACCTTATTTAACTGTCATATAATAGTGATAGGATGAATCAGAGATTATGGTGTCACGTTGACAGTGAACAGATTCCTGTGGAAATACTAGCATAAGAGGATCTTTTTCAAAAATCAAGTTTCTTCCTTTTTTGATTCTGTTAATACCTAAATTATTATTACTGTTATTGTAAGAGAAAGAGAGAAATTGTTCTTCAGGGAAGAACTTTCTGAATTCTAGCAACTTGGTAATGCAACATCATTTTGTGATACAGCAGGACTGTGAACATCTCACCCAATTCTGAAGCACAATAGCAGCTTCAGGCAAGACATTCAGCAGTCTTGAGCTAATTCATTAATTTTTGTGTTCTCAGATTCTGTCCTAGCTCTAGACAAATAGGAAGTTTATAATGAGGCGAGGTAGTTCACCTAGTTGAAAACTTCAGCTAAAGGTGTGAGATCCATGTATATAGTGAGCAATGAAATAGTTGCAGTGATGATGAAAACAGATTTGTCACTGAAATCTGATTTATGTCTATACAACATGGCTAACCCAAGCTGAATTTGCTTTTTAGGTCTGTCCACTACTGCCTAAAAATGAAGATCTGGAAACCATATTTAGTAATGGGGAGACAAACTGGAGGCTCTTTCCCGTGTAGTCCAGCAACAGGACAAGGGACAATGGGCACAAAATGGAATACAGGAAGTTCCATAGGAACATGAGGAAGCACTTCTTGAAGGGTTACAGAGTACTGGAACAATCTGCCCAGAGAGTTTATGGACTCTTCTCCATAAATGTTCAAAACATTCCTGGTTGTTTTCCTGTGCAACCTACTGTAGAGAATCTGCGTTAGTGGGGGAGCTGAGCTAGATGATTTCCAGAGGTCCCTTCCAGCTCCTATAATTCTGTGATTCAGCGAACTGTGTGTAGAGATTGTTGAGCTGATTGTACATCTGAACTCTACTTGCATCGTACTCTACTATCTGAGATGAATAGTGTCCATGTGAATAGTTTGCTATTCTTCTGTCCTCATGTAAAACCACATAAGTCTTGCTTAACTAATACATAGCTTAAGCTCACTGGAAGTTTGAGTGCAAATGGCCTATGTACATCAATTTAATATTTAATATAGGAGTAAAACAGAAAGAAAATCTCTCTAGAGGTAGTGGTTTACATTCATGCACTTGGCTTGGAACTGCAGTGCCATGTAGGAAAACCACACATTGGTCTAGATGTTCAGTAAATTCCAAAGTAGATGAATCAGCAGAAGACAAGCCCTAATGCACCTGAATAAAGATTGCTTTCTCTGCCTAATCCAGTACCGCACCCACTGTGCAAACCATAACAAAACTTTAGAAGTCATTGGGCACGCAATTCAACTTTATTTTTGGCTCTAAAAATTGCTACCTATTTTTATTATGAACAGATTCTAACACCTGGGCTCAAGTAATAAATTAGTCAGAACTGTGCATTCATCACCTCTATTTTTACAATTAGAAATTTTTGATGAGGCTAGAAATAATGACTTATCTTAGATGGATAGCAGAATAGCAGAGACTTATTTTGTTTCTGTTCCTGTTTTTTTTTTTTTTTCCTTCCTTTTTCTTTTTTTTTTTTTTTTAATTTTTTTATTCCTGAGCTATACCAACTAGCCACTTTTGTCATCTCTACAGATAAACTGTAGAATTTATATTTACAAACTCTTGATTCCTTTCATCAGGTACCAATATAACCCCTACAAATGAACCTTATATTTAGCCCTTAATACATTGATGATGTAGCAATTAATTAAAATATACATGTGCTTTATTTTTTGCTGTATCGCACTGTCAGAGTCAACATAATGCTGGAATTTATTTTTCAAACTCCCTTTGGTTTTGAAAAAAATAATTCATAGGAAAATTGTTCTAGACTAAAATATGAGCATGTTTTGTAGAACCCATGAATGAGGAAGTCAAATGTGTTAAAATAGAGGTCCTTAACTATAGGATTTGTTAATATAATAATTGTAAGATTCAGTCAGTGAATTACCTGAAGAATATTAATTAACTTGAAATTCCTATGTTGCTTTTGTTTCATAGTCATTTTAGGCTGCTACATTTGTGTACTGTCATAAGCAAAGAAGCTTTTTTCTTGAGTAGTATAGTGCAAATTAGTATTAGAGTATAAAAGTTAATGTATATTTTTAAATACAAATGAACTGTATAAAAACTTTCAGGGAACAAATCCAAGGTTTTGTTTAAGATGTCAGATGTCAGTAATGCAATTACTGCAACAGTCCAAGTCCATGTATACATATGCTTTGAGGAACTAAATTTGTAAAACAACATTCTTATTTACTGTGAACGGGATACAGTCTGGGAAAAGTTTATTATCCTCCATGTTTACTTTTCTTTGTTTACTTGAGCCTTCATTTGTTTGTTGGACTAAGTATTAAAAACTGAGTATTTGTTACTCTAAAGATCAGTTTAGAAAGACAACATAGTTATCTCCCAGAACATATCCTTCATACAGCACAGAAGAAACTGTCTTTTGACCACTCCCCAAGTCTTTTCAAAAATCATTAAAAAGCTAAGGATAACAGACATATAAAACTGCATTTAACCATTGCACAGGTTATGATAAAAGACAAGCTATTTGTTTTTTTCCCCTTCAATCCTTCCAGAATACTTCTGTGAAAGTCAGTTTTATCTCCCGAAACTCAGGCCATGAAACTCCCCAATTAAAATTCCTTCCCTGCTTACCATCCCTTTAGTCATGTTCAAGGTCCTCATCTTCCCCATCAAGGCTGTACTTTCATTTCTGCCTGGTGCGCTTCATTTCTGCACACAAGGTTCCCACCTAGCTGGTGCTTTCAAATCCTTCTACTTTTATCTTTGTGGGGTTTTTTTTTCCTGCCCATTTAAGTCAGAACTGAAGCTGAAATTCTTCTCTGACAGAGAATCCTGTAGCATTTGTGTGTAAGCTCCTTGTCAGCTATATAATACACCCTTGCCTGCCCATTCATCAGATTATAAGAATGTTTTACAGTCCCTTACTTTTACCATGATGGATACATGGAGGACTTTGAGAGCTGAAAGTACTCTTCTCTGTAGCTTAATTTAGGTAGACATGCTCTGTGGTTGGGAGTGAGAATTTCTCACATTCTCTTTGGACTGACTTTAGGAAAAGATCATAGCACAAAAAGACTAGTGGATTACACAGAGACTGCTTTATCTTCTATCAGCTGCCATCTGCAGTGCTCCAGAGCAGTGTGTGAAACCTTGAAGGAACGATGTTTCAAAGTTCTGGTGTTTCTATGCAATTTTAATGGCAAGTATTCATCATTACCCAACTTTACTTTTATTTTTTCTCTTCCTTAAAAATAATAGGAAGATTTACTTCAACGAAATGTAGCTTTTGATATTACCATGCCCCTGGTTTGTCAGAGCCTCAGATCAGGAAGTAGCTTGCACATATTCCAAGTGTGGCATAATTTCAAAGAAAAACTATGAGAATTGTAGGTTAAGATGAAAGTATATGTTCTAAAGTCTGTCTTATGCTTGCTATCCGTTAGAATAGGAGATATAAGGAGATGAATGTGGTGAGTTTGGTTCGATGGCTTATATTGAATTTATGGTTTGTGCTTAAAGAATAATTTTAAGTTTTCAGATCACAGCCAGCTGATCTATCTACATGTACATACCTGTGGGCATAAGAGAAATATGTAGAAATCAAATACTGTATCATCAGGTTAAAATAGCTTACTATTTTGACTTAAATTTAAATATGAAGGGCAGATACAAACTTAGTCAATTGTGAGCAAATTGAAGTAATTTTTCCAAAAATACTAAGATTTCACTTGCTTATTTCAGAGTTTTTGGAATCTGAAAGACATATGTGAGGAATTGGAAATACTTATTCACCAGAGAAAAATGAATGTGACTGATATTGCTGGAAACTGGAGAGATAGTCTTGATAGAGATAGATAGACTGTTGATATTATAGCAAATAACTTGTTCAGCAAAGAATGAAAGGATGGAGAAACAAATAAAAGTCATTGGTTTGCATATGGGAACAAGATCAATGACTGACACTGTGCAGTATAGAAGACAGTTAAAGCAATAATTGCTAACATTGTGATTTCCTGGAATTAATAAAAATTCTATTTAAAGGATTGAAAATAAAACCAGAAAAAAAAGTGAACAAAAAAAGTACAATATTTAAGAGGAATATATTGAATAGGCAATTTAAGGTACTTTCTTGGCAAGAACCAATTTTGATTGAAGTATACCTTTCTGGCAAAGGCCAAGATATGTTAAGTCATAAATGTTAAAAAATGATATAAACCAAAGTAGGTAAGAATAGGCAAGCAGCTACTGAATTATAAAAATATATTTAGAAAAGAAAAAAAAAAAAAAAAAAGCTTGAAAAACTGAAAAGAATAAAGAAAAAAATGTGTCTGGCAATCTCTGAATAACAGTAAAGATTATTTTAAACATAGCAAGAATGAAAGACGCATAAACAATAATCTTTAGTTGGTGAAGTTAGTAAATTATGCTTATGTATGAAGTTGTAGATACACAAATGCTTCATTAGTATTTCTCTTTCATGTTTGGCTAGAAAGATATGAGGACAAGGATATGTTTTTGTTTTTGTTTTCCCCATTGATAAGTTAAGGAAAAGGTATCTAGCATCATAACAGAATACTCCGAAATGTTTACAACTTGAATAATATGCCTGATACGAACATAAGATCTATAGTTTGCCTATCCTTTTTCTGAATAAATCTGAGTATATCAAGAAAGGTGTCAATGGTTTATGGGCTGGTTCAGCCCGGTTCTGTGACTAGCAGGGTGGAGGGATTTCGCAAAATCCGTGTCTCCGGAAAAAGGGAACAGGGGACCCCAAAATAATTAAAAACAGCGGCAACGATCTGAAGAGAAACAAACTAATTTACTAAATATAGAATATAGTATCGGAATGCAAGATAACACGCTATAATACAATATAATTAAAATTGAAGCTAATAAATCAAATATAATGAGAGAGAGAATGTCCAAAAAGTGGATAGGCCTCACCATAACACTAAGGTGAGATGCACAGTCCAGTTGAGCAGCAGGGAGATGGGAGAAAGCCGACGAAGAAGAGCAGGCGAAGAAGAGCACATCAGATGACCTTGCCAGGAGTTATATCTCGAGACTCTCTGTGACCGCAAAGTCCCCTGGGGAATGTAGTTCTTCTCTTTCGGGCAGATATCCAGAACTTGAGCATTAACAGTTAAACTCCCAGTGCCCCACATGACGTTATGATGTGGAATACCGAAAACCAAAAATCACAAAACCATGACAAAAGGAAAAGAGATATTTTATTAAGAGAATTAAAAACATAAATAAAATAAAATAAAATAAACAAACAAACAAAGAAACAAACAAAAAGTAAAGTGGTTAGATAATTGTCTGAGAGGAATCCAACAGAAAACTATGAAAAATTTCAACAGAGTTCAATTGATTGAGGAATAAAACACACAGATATAATTACGCACTAACACATTTTTATGAAAAATTAGTCTTGTCAAACCTATTTCATTCCTTGATGCTAGTAAAAAAAATTTGCTGATAAAATTAGCAACGTATAATAATCTTAGACTTTTATGAGATGTTTGACAGCATGACACGAAATTCTGATTTAAAAATTAATGCTATACAGTAGCAGTTTAGCATACAATATGTGAATTAATGAATGAATGAGAGTGTCAATTGTTAAAAGATTCAGCATGAGCTGGCAATGTGTGCTTGCAGCCCAGGCCAACTGTATCCTGGGCAGCACCAGGGGAAATGTGATGAGCAGGTTGAGGAAGATAATTCTGCCCTTGTACTCTGCTCTCAGACCCCACCTGGAGTACTGTGTCCAGTTCTGGAGCCCCAAAAACAGGAAGGACATCAAGGTTTTGGAGCAGGTCCAGAGAGGAGGGCCACATAGATGATCAGAGAGCTAAAGTATCTCCTCATCTAGGACAAGCTGAGAGAGCTGAGGCTCTTCAGCCTGGAGAAGAGAAGGCTCTGGAGAGACCTTATAGCAGCCATCTAGTACCCGAAGGGGGCCTACAGGAAAGCTGTGGAGGTACTTTTTAGAAGGGCATGTAGTGTCAAGACAAGGGGAAATAGCTTTAAACTGTAAGAGGGTAGATTTAGATTAGGTATTAGGAAGAAATTCTTTACTGGGTGGTGAGACACTGGAACAGGTTGCCCAGTGATATCGTGAATGCCTCCTCACTGGAAGCATTCAAGGCCAGTCTGGATAGGGCTTTGAGCAACATGGTTTACTGGGAGGTTCCCCTGCCTATAGCAGGAGAATTGGAACTAGATGATCTTAAAGGTCCCTTCCAACCCAAAGCATTCTATGATTCTACGGTTCTATGAATGAAAAGCACTTTTTAAAAAAATTGTAATTTCAAATGAGGAAACATCTTTGTTGTTCCCTCTCTTGCCAATGGTGTTCTCAAAGAAAATTTAATTGCCTCTTTAATATCTTTATTTGTAGCAAACAAGAAAAAACAAAGCAAAACACCAAGTACTCAGATATTATCTATGCTTTCTCTAGTTGGTGGTCCCTGAGTTATTTAGAAGTTCTCCATTTAGGCTGTCCTCACACTACAGAGATTGATAAAATTATTGTTTTGTATATGCATCTTTCAGTTTTAATCAACATAAAAACTGTACTACATACTTATAAGATTATATTTTTATAACATAAAACTGATATGGATATGTGTGCATGAAATCATGTATGTGAGATAATGGAACTATATAGGGCAAAAAAAACAGATGTGGAACTTCATCCTTACTACCTGTTGAACCTAGTTTCTAGAGCAAACTGTGTTCAGAATCATACCTAAGATTAGCTTTGGAAATAACTCAATAAATTACTATAGAGAGATCTGTGCAGAAAAATTAACTTTCAGTACTGTCAAACACTTAAAGCCCAATATACACCAAGAAATTTAATGGGTAAAGGTTGTATCTTTGGAAGTGGCATCCTGAAAAGCTTTTAAAAGGAGTATTATGTAAAGAATTAAATATGAATTGGCAGGATAAATGCTGTGCATTGAAAATATAACTTAAGAAATAATAAAAGTCTTTTAACTCCATATAGAATAAATGAGATCAATAAAGGATTTCTGCATAGACTTGTGATATGAAGAGTCTTCAGAGTGGCTAAATAATTGGAGTGGGTGCAGCAAAGAAGCAAACTAGAGAAAATTCGTCGATTTTAAAAAAGTACTGTCTTCTTGTCTTAGCAAAGAATAGGCTGAAAGTTGTTTTGACTACAATGTTTGAGCATCTTTACAGGGAGAAATTACTAAATGCCAGAGAGATCTTTCATCTGCTTGACAAAAGAGAAACAAATATTATGAATTAAAAAAAGTGTAGCTAGATAATTTCAAATGAGGTGTTAAGAATACATATTTTGAAAAAAAAAAAGGGAATTAACCACTAGAAAAATGTTACAATAAGTAAGAATTCTTTACAAAATTCTCAGTAAGAAATCACAATATTAGTTTTTTTAAAACTTTCCTATTTCTGAAACACCTGCAAGTCCCTATTAGATAATGCAGAAGTTTTAGTACATGGAGACTTTTAAATGCACTGTCAGCAAAACATCAAATATAAAAAAAGATTCTTTCTCAAATCTATTTATGCAACTAATGCAAGGAATACTGTTCACAGATAGATTGTAGTGGATTTTGAATTAGCCAGCACTCCTTTAAGATAAAATTAAGGTTTCACTAGGGCTACTGGATCAGTGCAAAAAACAGGCTTACTAGTTTATATTTTTCAATTAAAAGAACTGATTAACAAACTACGTCTGTTGCACCATTCTGCAGTTAGAAGGTCAAAGGTGGGGAAAGGGTGGATTGATCAATATTTCTAACAATAGAGAAATATAGAAACTATGAAAAATGAAAATAAAACAAGCAGAGCCCAAATCAGACACAATGTCGCAATCTCCAGCATATATGAGTCATACAATTTCTGGCTTATCTTCCACATTTTTTTTTAACAATGCTATTGAGTTAAAGATGATATCAAATGGCAGAATAACAGTTGGATTACAGAAGGTCCTAAAACTGGAAGAAAGAATAATCTGAAAACCAAATCAAACAAAACAAAACGACATTATCAACAACAACAACAAAAAACCAACAGAGCAGTAGTCTGAGGAGAACCACACGAGGTTTAATAAATCTAAGTACAAGTTTTTGCATCTGGGTTAATGCAACATCCACTTTCAATATAAGTGGAGAGAGCACAGCCCTGCCAAGGGGTACCCTACCTGAGAGTACTGGTAGATGGCAAGGTGGACATGAGCCAGCAGTGTATCCTCACAGCCCAGAAAGCTGGTCATATCTTGGTCCACATCAAAAGAGACATGGCCAGCAGGATAAGAGAGGTGATCCAGCCTCTCAGCTCAGCACAGGTGAGGCCTCACCTGGAGTACTGCATCCAGATGTGGAGTCCTCAGTATGGGAGAGACATGGATCTTTTGGAGTTTGTCCAGAGAAGGGCCACAAAAATGATCCAAGGGATGGAACACCTCTCCGACAAGGACAGGCTGAGAGAGTTGGGGCTGTTCAGCCAGGAGAAGAGATGGCTCTGAGTAAACTTGGTAGTGGCATTGCAGTATCTAAGGGTGACTGTAAGAAAGAAGGGGACAGACATATTGGCAGAGTCTGTTGTGTTAGGACAAGGGGAAATGGTTTCAAACTAAAAGAGGGTAGATTTTTATTTGATATAAGGAAAAAGTTTTTTACAACGAGGGTAGTGAAGCACCAGAACAGGTTGCTCAGAAACTGGTAGGTGCCCTGTCCCTGAAGACATTCAAGGTCACACTGCATCAGGTTCTGAGCAGCCTGATCTAGATGTAGGTATCCCTGTTCATTGTAGGGGAGTTGGACTAAATGACCTTTAAATGTGCCTTCTAACTCAGATGATTCTATGATTCCATGATTCTAAAAGGGAGATTAAAACATTACTTCAGGAAGAGCAAGTTACTCTTTTGCATATTTTTGAAGCCATTCTAAATAATGTCTTAGCATTTAGGCTGCACCAATTTCTAACAAATAGGGGAATGGGATTTGGAACAGATTTATAGCAGTAGCAGTGGGAAATAAGCAAATTCCTATTTATCCTTAAAATGAATTATTTTATAAATGGATTGTATAATAAAGTTACTGTGATGGCAAAGGTTTGAATTTAATAAGCCAGGAATTCCCTTCCAATTCCCAGTGTTTATTCCATAAAGTAAAATATCAGGTAGAATAAGACAGTATTATATCTGCGATAGGCCTTAGGCTTCAGTTTATTAAGTTTAAGGAACAAGAAAAAGGAGAAAAGTATGTTGCCTTTGCTTCTTCAGAGAGATTAAATTATCCTGATATATGATATAATGTTAACTTTGCTGTTTCACATAGAACAAACATGTTTGAAGCTCTCTCATAGAGCTCTTAAATCTATTGGTAAATACTGAATTTCTTTGATTTCAAATAGTTTCAGAACAATACATTCAAATACTTTTGTTTATAACTGTGAATCATGCTAAGGTCCTATGACCATTTGCAAAGAAATGGTCAATACTTATTTACTAGAATTCTGAAGCTAACTTTGTAGAAGAGATCTCCACAAAAAAAATTTCAATGTGAATCTTTTGAATCCACAGAATAATAGAATCACAGAATGGCCAGGGTTGGAAGGGATCTCAAGGATCATGAATCTCCAACCCTCCTGCCACAGGCAGGGCCACCAACCTACCCATTTAATACTAGATCAGGTTGCTCAGGGCCCCATCCAATATGGCCTTGAACACCTCTAGGGATGGGGCATCCACAACCTCTCTGGGCAGCCTGTTCCAGCACCTCACCATTCTCTCTGTAAAGAACTTCCCCCTAACATCCAACCTAAATCTTCCCTCCCTCAACTTAAAACCGTTTCCCCTTGTCCTGCTGTTATCTACCTTGTAAAGTTGATTCTCCTCCTGTTTGTAGGCTCCCTTTAGGTACTGAAAGGCTGCAATGAGGTCACTCCGCAGCCTTCTTTTCTCCAGGCTGAACAAGCCCAACTCCCTCAGCCTGTCTTCATAGGGGATTCCAGATTTATGCCATTCACAAAAACGTATAAAAATGGTAACATAACAGAAGCTGTTTCTAGTTCATTGAAATTGGTTTGGGCATAAAACTATTGGCTGCAGTGCTCAAACTCTTGACTTTTTAATCACTTTCCTGACGGTATCCATTTCTCATTGTAGGTGAGAGATGTATGCATAGTTGCTAAGCATGATGAGGATAGCAATGGAAATCAGTAGCGTTAATTAAATTACAAGAATTAACATATCCATTGTTTCTTTCTCCTCTAAGCTTTTGCAGGCAATAATAAGAGTTTAACTAGTGAAAGTAATTTATAATTCCTTCCTTCTCACAGAATGATCCATTTCCAAACTTTTTGCCAAGACAGAGTTGAAATTTTGAGTGATTTTTCCTTTATTTGTTCAGGTCTCCTCTCTCTGTCTCAACAGAACCAGTATTTTAAAAAATAAATCCAAAAAGACAGACAACATAAACGAACATCTTTCCATTCATCTTAGTGGGAGCAAACTTGAATCCTATGTCTTTCAGCTATAAAAAAAATCAACAACATATAATTCCAGTTGTCAGGACAATAGTGAATAAAAAAAAATTGAGCAGAAAACAGATTTTTTTCTTACACTGGTTTGCTTGGCTGCAAAGTTGGTCATGCTTAGAAAAAAATGTATATTTTAAAATACTCTAGAAGTAACATCTAATTGTTCAAAATAATAGTGAATGTGTTTAAACTGATATTTTCATAGAATCATAGAATGTGTTGAAAAGAATGTCAAAGATCCTCTAGTTTCAACTCCACTGCCACAGGCAGGGTCGCCAACCACTAGATCAGGCTGCCCAGAGACACATCCAGCCTGGCCTTGAATGCCTCCAGGGATGGGGCATTCTCAACTTCTCTGGGCAACCTGTTCCAGTGCGTCACCACCCTCTGTGTGAAAAATTTCCTCCTAATATCTAACCTAAACCTCCCCTGTCTCAGTTTAAAACCATTCCCCCTTGTCCTATCACTAGCAACACATGTAAACAATTGTTCCCCCTCCTGTTTATATGCTCCCTTCAAGTAATGGAAGGCTACAATGAGGTCTCCCTGGAGCCTTCTCTTTTCTAAGCTAAACAAGCCCAAGTCCATTGTCCTTTCTTCATAGGAGATGTGCTTTAGACCTCTGATCCTCTTAGTGGCCCTCTTCTGAACCCAAGAGCTCTGTGTCTTTCTTGTACTGGAGACCCCAGGCATGGACGCAGTACTCCAGATGGGGCCTCACAAGAGCCAAGTAGAGGGTGACAATCACCTCCCTCTCCCTGCTGGCCACCCCTTTTTTAATGCAGGATATAGTTGGCCTTCCAGTCTGCAAGTGCACATTGCTGGCTCATGTCCAGTTCTTTTTCACATGGCTACTCTCAAGGAGGTCTTCTCCCAGTTTGTATGTGGGATTGCCCTGGCTCAAGTGCAACATCTTGCACTTGGCCTTGTTGAACCTCATTAGGTTTTCATGGGCCCATTTCTCCAGCCTGTCCGGGCCCCTCTGGATGGCTTTGTCTGTAAACTTGCTGAGGGTGCACTCGATTCCATTGTGTATGTCATTGATAAAGCTGTTGAAGAGCACCAGTCCCAAGACCAACCCTTGGGAGACACCATTTGTGACCAGCCTCTACCCAGAAATAGAACCCTTGATCACAACCCTTTGGCTGCAACCAGCCAACCAGTTCTTAATACACTGAACAGTCCATCCTTCATACCTTTCCAATTTAGAGAGAAGGATGAAGTGAGGGACCATGTTAAAGGCCTTGCAGAAGTCCAGGTAGATGACATCCTTCGCCTTTCCCCTGTCCACTGATGATGTCACTCCATCATAGAAGGCCATCAGATTGGTCAGGCAAGATCTGCCCTTGGTGAAGCCATGCTGGCTATCTCAGATCACCTCTTCATCTCATATGTGCCTTAAAATGGTAACCAAGACCATCTGCTCCATGATCTTTCCAGGCACAGAGGTGTGGCTCACCATATTTTGCTGAAAGGAGATTGGTAGGTAAGACAGGCTCACTGTAAGTAGCGTAAGCAAATATTATTTTCTACATTCCTTTTTTCCTCATTTCAGCAAGATATTTAAGTTTTGGAGTCTTATCTACCTAGAGATATGCCTTTATTTCACTGTTGTTGATGTAGATGAGTTAATATTTGTAGTTTAATATTTTTCAATTTATTTGAGGTAATAAAAAAAAAAAAAAGAAAATCTGAAATTCTAGGTACTACTGATTTCATTTCAGATAGTAATTTACATCTACATTTTAGTTAGCATATGTTCCCCCATCTGCTTATATTTAACATTTATTTTTGAGGTTAATTATTGTTTTCAATCATTGTTGAGATTTTGATTTGTTCCTTTTTGAATCAGTCATTTAAGTGAGGCATATTTATAAACATACTTACAACTGAACTTATCATCACTGTTATAGAGCAAGACATACTATTGTAGAAATTTGTAATTGTTTTTGTAATTTTTAATAGTGATAATCTGTCCATTTTGCATTGAATTCTGTTGGTATGAAATTTGAAAGGAGGCGAGTCTTGCTGAAGATACTGGGATACTGTAGAGAGAACAGGGATGAAATAATTGATGACAAAGATCCATTTGTATATAACTGTTGGGAGTAAGATCAGTAATCCTTACTCTCTGGAAAATTCCAGCAGATTTCAAGAAGACCAGCAGTTTCTAAGTCCGTGTGCAACCTATTATTCAAAGAGATTCATTAAAAAACAAAACCAACTAACCAAACAAAATTCAGTAGGTGAAAAATTAGAGCTGTATTGAGTCTAAAATCAAATACAAGAAATTTTCACTATTTTAAAAGGCCTATCTCCTTTCTCACTGATATATTAAAAACAGCTATGATTGATAACTAAATTAATAGCATATTTTGAAAAAGCTTTTATGGGGAATTCATGAGCAGTATCAAACAAAAAGAACCATCTTGAATATATTTCTCCATTTCTGATATGAAGAAATACAGTGATTAGGTGTAGGATTTTTTTATTTCTACACATGGCAAATTTCTATTCTTGACAGCAATCATTTTTCCAGAAAAAAAAGCACTCATTGTCACAGCAATCTTAAGACCAACATGAAATGAGGATTGTCACAAAAAGCATTAAAGAACAGTGCTAATTACATTTTATCTATCCTTTCTTCTTCATAAAACTTCCCAAGGCTTTAAATTTTCAGAAAAAAATTTTGTGATTCACCTTGAAACACTCTTCTCATTCATAAGTGTTATCTTCTGTGCCATTCTCACAATATAAATGCATGCATTTCAAACATTTATCCAAAGCTTGTCTTCTGACTTATGACTGTTATCATTTTCATGCCACAGTATATATATATATTTTTTCCAAACAGTAATCTTGCTTCACTAGTGGAATCAGCAATTTGACCTTCAGCATCTTCTTCTTTATTCGCATGGGAACAGAACTCCTGTTGTTAGAAGATATTTACTTGTACCATTCCTTGAAACGATGCCAGAGTTCTGTGTGGTGGTATACCTGTGTCATAAGTGTTAACTTGTGAATGCTAACAGGAGGCATATAATTGGATATATGTATGTGAGTGTGAATACAGAGAACTGAACTTTTGAACTTCCAAACAAGAGGCTTGGTACTGCTAGCTGGAACAGGTATTGACTAATTGTAAATTTTCATAACTGGACTGAACAGATTTGGCAGGTTTTGAATCCTTCAGTTAAGAGATATGAGAGAGAATTATCATTTTGGAGGCTGGTCACATATTATATTTCTGCACATAAACTATCTAGCTGGTGAAAATTAAGAGTTTAGAATGACAAACAACAACTAGTACTGAAAAGGAAAAAGGGTTCACAAAAAGAAGTAGTGATCTGAAAAAGAAGGAATAGCGTCAGAACAATGATGATAAAGATCTTAGCTTTTTCTCTCTAGAAGAAAGGCTATGAAACTGCAGAAAGATACCAGAACTCAGAGCTGCATGGAGGGAGAGCTCAAGTGTGGATCCTTACACACAGTGAGCACAGTGCTTTGAGCAAACAAGCAAGTAACTATCTGAGATAATTAAGTAGGGTAAAAGTGCTAAATTAGTTTTGACATAAATTCCGGTACCCAGACCCACTGTCCACTTTGCTCCTTCTTACATAGAAGTGCAGGAATGAAGACACTAAGAGTGCAATATTTCCAAAATCAGTGAGTAAAACAGGCCTGAAATAAGATTTCCAACACGTAACTTCCACTAGTTTTTTGTTTTGTTTTGCTTTGTTTTTCGCCTATGCATGTAGATGAACAATTCTTAAAAGGAGAGAAAGGAGAATCTGTCTTATCCACGATCATGACACTATCTTAGGCTGTTTTTTAAGTCTTTCTAATCTTTCTAAAGTGAATATTTTTTTGTTTCATTAAACAGAAAGAAGCAATTTTTCATATATTCCTAAAGCTAGTAGATAGGAAAAAAAAAAACAAAAAAAAAAACAAACTACAGATCTATTCTAAACTCACTGTTTTTCTCTCTAGGATAGTTGTAGAAATTAGGCAAGTACTAGAATACTTGTTCCTTAATCATCTAAAGCTGAGGAGCAGTTTTGACTACACTCCATCTTCAAAGACAAAATACAATTAAAATAGCCGTATGATGCTTAAAACAGAGCATAACTTTTTTTTTTTTTTTTTTTTCCTGAGTATCAAAAATATACAGTAGAAAAAAAATCTAGGGGAGGAAAGAAAAATGGAAACCAAATACAGTCACAGCTACCTCTATGAGCACCACCTTCTCTGTGACAGAATGGCCAGAAAATTTAAATGAAAAAGTGAAAGAACAATGGGTATAGAGTAGTAGCCAGTAAGTGTCCTCTACTGAAAGGCTGTTGTGTCTCTGAGATTCCCATGTTTTTTACAACATTCATGTCTTCAAAGCTGCTTATAGATATCTAGAGGAATGAAGAAACTGCATTTTAATAATTGAAAGGACTCCTTTAGTTTCAAGGTGCAGCATTTCAGCTTTCGTACTGAGTGTGTGCCCAAGAAATTCAAATAAATATTTCTCTACTGTTACTGGAAATCATATAAATCAGGAATATTTTCAATGATATATGACTTTTTTCAATATCTGTGATTTTAATATATTGAAGTTGGGCTCTATAGCTTAATAGTGATGAAGAAATGAAATATCAACCTATGTTATAAATAGTATAATGTAGTCAGCAAGATTTAGAGAAAAATATGCCTGAATACATCACTTTAAATAGTATTTGTTTTTGCGTATATTTGCTTTTGAAAATGAATCTCTCATGTCCCCTATGTATCATGCTTTCATTAACATCAGAAGGTTAATCACAGAATAGATGAAGCACATTCCTGCCTGCTGAAAGTACATTGGAAGTTGTGTGGCAGGAGTGCATCCAGCAGATCCTGTCTACCGTCTGCTTTGCACTCAGACCATGGGGAAGGCTTCCTCTGATGTAAAACACCGTTAACATAAACACCATTAAGGTTGTGTTCTTCCTAGGAGCTCTTTCCCTAACTTCAGATTCTGTCTGTATTGATACAGGATATGATTTCTCACCACAATAACCCAGAATTGATTTAAAATAAATAAATAAATAAAAAGTTAGGATTATTGCTATTTTTTGGCTCTCCTATAGAATCTAGAGATGTATCTATGACCAGGAATTGCCTTTAAAGTACAATGTGTCCCAAGTAAGCCATCTACTCATATTTGGGATATTGCTAGAATCAGAGCATAAAAAAACAAGGTGGATAAAATAAAATCTCAAGACAAAAAAAAGGAAAAAAAAAAAAAAAAAGGCTACAGAATTTCACTCTGGTCTCTTCATTTTATAGAAGGGACACTAAGGCACAGGGAGTATAAATGCAATATCTAGAATACCATAGATAATTCACGTACATGTGCACACAAAGCAAGAACAGCTTTGTATCTATTTTACTTCGTGCTTTAGTTACGGGATTTTTTATTTTATTTTATTTTATTTTTTTGAATCTGTGCAGGAAAGATGATAGTTCTGTCAGTACAGATGTCTATTGGGTTAATGAGTTCTCTCAGAATCTTTACTTTGACTTTATCCTTGCATTATCACAGTAAGAGCGACAGTTTTATGCTATTAGAATGACTGTACTATACCATTGCACCAAAATGGCAAACTTGGTTGGTTAAACTTTGAATATTAAGTTCCATTTATTTTGTTCCAAGCTGAAAGCAATATCAGCTTGTTATTGGGTCTCCTAGATATAAATTACTGGAAAAATACAATACAACACAAACATATTTACTCACAAAAAAAAAAAAAAAAAAATCCTGACTGACAAAGGTAAACCAAGAATTTGGCTTCTCATTTGTAGGAATATTCCCAGTTATTAAAAGAAAAAAAAAAGGAAAAAAAAAAAGAAAAAAAAAAAAAAAAAGAAGAGACATTAGCAGTTGTCTGACCAATTAAATACTCTAACAAAAATCTACAAAAATATTAGAACCTTTTAATTTATATTACTTATATTATCAGAAAAAAGTATATATTTTTCAGAGAATCATTTTAAAGTAAAGCTTTATAGTGCTTTATTTTTGACAAAAATTTTGGCAGAAATTCTCAACTAATTTTAAATCCACTTGATATCAT
The DNA here is from genome assembly GCA_037305975.1 of Chrysolophus pictus. Lineage (NCBI taxonomy): Eukaryota > Metazoa > Chordata > Aves > Galliformes > Phasianidae > Chrysolophus > Chrysolophus pictus. Next base: position 33,193,038 of record CM074576.1, on the reverse strand, counting down.
TGTTCACAGCAAAGAAGAAATGCTGCTTAGAAATACTGCTTAGAAATTCTTACTGAAATGAGACAAATAAAAAAGCCATGTGATTGTCCAAATGACCTACTTTCATCAGATGCATTTTAATCCCTGCACTGATTCAGATGTAATATTTACATAAGGTAAGGAAGGGAAAACTGAAAGACATTTGTCTCTTCTGCCCATTGCACTAGTAGTCTTCTGGACAGGGAGCTAGTCCATCATGGGAGCAGTAACAATTGGGTTCTTTCCCATATTTGATGAGTTCTCACCCACCAGAATTCATCTGTTTTGAACTGTTCAGGGAGTATTCTGGATTTATGTGCAGGGTGAAATAAAGTTTCTGTTTCTGTATGTGAAAAGACTTTTATAACATATGAGAGCTGAAAACTGGCAGACAACTTAGTCATCTAAATGGACATATTTGGCTTATACAAATTTTACTTGAAGTAATTACAGTTTTATATGTTATGCAGTTATTTCTCTGCCACTAGTAAACAAACTAACTAACTAACTAACTAACTAACCAAACCCTTCTTCAAAAACAAAACAAAAAGCAAGCAAACAAATAAAGAAAAACATAGAAAAAGACAGCACTCAGAATGAAAAGCCAAATCAAGACAAACAAAAGTACTTAGTAATTTTAGGAAGAAGAAAAAAAATATATATGAACTTTCCTAAGTATGCTAAAGACTTCTGGCATTTTGCTTTTTTCAATAACTGTTTGGAGGTTAAATTCAATAAAAAAATATTAAAAATTTTCTTACTTCCATTATTTCTATGAATCTCCTAATCTTCTTCTAATCTTCTACTTTTTCTGCCTACTTCAAGTTATAAATGGTGGCTGTGGTTTAGCCCAAACCTCTGAAATAGCATGTGGGAATGAATAAGATAAAGCAGTCCATCTCTTGCTACTGAGAGTGGCAAGGGCATATTTGAAAAAGGCAAACAGGAGAAAAACAAGCATCAGACCTGCAACAATCTTGACAGCATACTACAACTCTGATAGGCAGCCTGTGCAGAGGGGAGAGTACAAAGACAGTTACAAATGGCAAGGTGCACATTTATGAATACCAATAAAGTTCCCCTTCTGCTCTATCATCTCTTTGAGGTTCTGTTTTTCAAATAACCATTTTAAGAGCAGCTGTATAATTTCTCTCACTTTAAATACCCAAATTAAATATACATATATAAAATAAAGAGCATTTGTCTCATACCTTTTTTTCAGAAGCATGGCACTTCTTAAAGTAGTGTTGTTGATTTATAAGCAATATGACTGACTTGTAAGTCATATATATGATTTATAAGTCAGGCTTCATGCATTGTGAGTATTAAGATCTATTTTATGAAACCCAGTTTATTTGTTAAAAAAAAAAAAAAAAAAAAAAAGACTGATTTACTAGGCAGATTCATTAATCTTGCCTTGGAAATTTAAACCATAGTCTTATTTTAAACTCTACCGTTTATAAATTAGACACTTAAATCAAGTACCAATTTATACATAATAATATTGATTCTAGAGATGTGCCAATAGTAATATATCCAATCTCATTCCTATCTGAAGGTAACAACAATCCTGCTTTAGTAAATAATTTGATAATTATCAACATTGGTGGAAAAATATCTGTCTTTAATCAGACAGATAGTATTTGGAAAGTACTCATAACAATGAGCCAGTCAGAAAGAAGTCCTGACTTTCAGACAGGAAATTAATAGCCTAAACCAAAATATTTTAATTTATGTAATTTGAGCTGTGTTTTACTTTTGAATTTTCAAGCTGCTGAGCTTAAGTTCTCCTGGGATGGTTACTCCTACTCGAGCAAGAGTGTCAGCTTTCATTTGCTATTGTTTGTTTCTTTCATATTCTGAGAGAAAACACAGAGGTCATGATAAAATCCCCCATCTCAAATTCCCCAACTAACAATTATTCACATTTTTTCACAATATTTTATATTCTCATATTTCTTTCATGCCAAGAAATGCCAGAACTCTGAAACAAAAGGCGAGTGCCTGAACATTGCAAACAGCAATGAACAAGATGATGTATATTTGAATATTTCACTTTTTAGTCAAACTTATCTACCTGAAGCAAATTTATAAAGTTCACCAGAAATACCTTTCTGCCTCATTATGCATAGCCATGGCTTGAATTGTCAGATTTAGATAAAAAGCAATATGGTGGAAAGGTACATTTTCTAATCAAATTCCTGAATAATCTTTGACTCCAGACATAAAAATGTATGTGATCAATATATGAATCCTACCATACTATTTTGTCCAATACACTGGGATTTGGTCTTTTAATCCTTCAGCAGTGTCTTGCAGCATTATTCTTGACCTGCTACCTTTTATTAAGTTCCTCAGTTCTGAAGACATGTTGCCTTCAAGGAATAAATAAAAAAATAAATCCATCCTTGATCTTAGCAGAGGAAGCCTTGAGTTTGTTCTATGAGCTTGTTTAGTACATTCCACAAATACAGTTCCTTTCTGGACTTATAGTCAAACAATTTTATAAGGGCTTCTTGGTTTCCTGTGTTCACAGGACAAAGCAGAAATCCACCATCAATGTGAAGGCTGTGTGTCACACATTAAAATCAGAGATGAAAACTTCTTTAAATAATAGGAATCAGGCAACTCTTCATTCTGTTTTGTAAATAGAGTTGATACACAGAAGGATAAAAAGACTTCTCTTCTCGTGCATCCCTCAGATACTTTGTGCCTCGTGTCAAAGTGATAAACACGAGTAGGCAACATCGAGGGACTGATTGACTGAGGACAGCTTGAGTGGCATAACAGAGTCCTTCTCAACCATCCTCTCTCAAGACACCCTTCGCTGAAATGTGCTTTCCTTTTGTGTCTGTCCAGGTTCTTTTTCCTTTTTCTGCAGAAATCCCAACACATCTGTTCATCAACCCCACCTCCAGCTGAGAGAAATGTAGTGATGGATTGCAGAATCCTGCTCCACATTCTGTTAATCTTGGCACTGTCTTCCTCTTCAGACTCAAAGTACAGGAACTGCAAGTTGCTTTTGTTCCACTATTCTGTCCTCTTGCAGTGTCAAAGAAAAGGGGGGGAGGGGGGGACTACTTTGATTTGACTTGAACTAGCATTAAGGGCCTTGATTTGGATATCAGCTGCTACAGTGTAATGCAGTCTAATAGGAGGCAATGCTAAGGCATAGGTGTGGCAAAAATATACTTGAGAACTAGGGCAAAATTTTGTGATGTTACTAAAAGCTTTCAGGAGCACTTCCTTCTGACAATTGCAAAAAGAAAATTAATGCTTTCAAAAGAGGAATTTGTTTTATTGTGTTTTATTTTGTTTTTCACTGGCAGTAAATAAAAAGTTCTTATTGAACAGGCTCAAATCTCAGATATCTCCCTAAATCCAATTGCAAACTCCATTATGAAATGAACTCTCATACTTCTTCAGCTTTTAAAAAATCTCCTAATAGTTCATTTTCTCAAATGACTGTTGCTCATTTGTAATTTTCTTGGAACTGGTGTTATCTCTGGTTGTGTGGTGACCTCCTGAGTCACTACAAAAAGGCAGAGCATTATGCCTGACCAAAATACAGTTCTGAACCCATTAGTAGTATGATAGTCCTTCCATCTATCAGTATTATGGAAATAGAGAAAGAAGATGGAAAAAAGAAGTGCAATTGAGATTTAAGAATTATTTAACAAATAAAAAGGAGAATAGCAAGGGGGGGGGGGGAAAAAAAGCTCTTTTTCCCTGTGAAATCATTCCTTGGGTATATCAAGGAATGTAAAGTCAGAGGGATAATTGCTGTTTAGAGGAGAGGAGAGGAGAGGAGAGGAGAGGAGAGGAGAGGAGAGGAGAGGAGAGGAGAGGAGAGGAGAGGAGAGGAGAGGAGAGGAGAGGAGAGGAGAGGAGAGGAGAGGAGAGGAGAGAACACCACATCTTCAAGTTAGACAAATATTTCATCTTATAGATTAGCTATAATTATCTCTACAAGTGTACCAATGACTAAGCTTTGATAGTTAATTACCCGGATTAGTTTAACTGGGGATAAAGTAGAGTCATAGAGTCATAGAATTGCTCAGATTGGGAAAGACCTTTAAGATCATCAAATATTCAAGTACTCAAGAGAAAGCATAAGATTCTTTTCTCCAGTCAAAACAAGGCCTGAACAACTTGCCATATTGTTCATTGAGAAGGACATGTTCTCTCCACCACTCTTTTGGAGTTTAAGGAAATCAGGATGGAGAAGAGTGTAGGACTATCTGTTATCAAGAGGAGATCCTCCGAGTTCCTTATGGATGTAGCTATTCTCTTTACTGAATAAACTTACCCTATGCCATTTCCCCATGTACTGATATAGAAGGAGGTAACTACTGTAATGAGCTCAGGTTCTAGCAATACAGTAATGAAGACAGCAAGGTTTGGTACAGACACTTGTTCTTTTTTATCTAAAACTTTTAACTTCGTCACTGAATTGAAAGGAGCAATGCTTTTGAATAACTAGGTGCCATTTCATCACTATAAACATTCTGTACACTCTGGTGGGATACATTTCAATCTGAGAAGCAGACAAAGACTTTATTGGATTTATCACAAAGGGAAAAGAGAAGAGAAAATAAATATTGAAACAAACACATAAAAGAGACAAACAGTGAGTGTGATATAAATACCTGAAAAGAGTAATAAGGTAAATCCTAGAGGAAATAAAACATAAGGAAGTAAAAAAGAAGAGAATTTCTGGTGGAAGAATATATTAACAGAAGAAAGATATTAAGTGAATAAGGTAAATATTGGTGAGAAGAAGGTAAAAAATAGGAAAATAATAAAATATAGGTACACCAACTGAATATAATAAAACAATTCACTAAAGTAAGACAAATATTGCTCTAATAGAAAGTGAAAACTATGAAACTACTGGAAAGAGAGACTTGAAATAAGACGTACATTGCAAATGTAAGCCATCAGAACACTACATGAGGGTTAATGCAGGCAGAGTGAAAACAAAAGTAGAGACATATTTTGTATAAGTGAAGCTGTGAGAGGTTTGACTGATAGACATTTGATTATACAAGTGAGAGAATATCCAAAATTTACTGAAAAAATATTTCAAAAGCAGCTTGAGCTTTTCTCAACTTATCTAACTGTTTTTCAAACTGTGATATACTGTGAACATAACAGAAAAGAATTTGCTTATTTGTAAGATTAAGAAGGAAATAAAACAAAGTATGTGTGATCTGAAGTGTTTCACTGAAATACTGTTCTCTGTGCTGAGTGTGACTCCCACACAAGACTCATAAATACTTACCCTGCTGTTGCAGTGGATTATTTACATTATGTGAATGTCCAAAGGGAACTGTAAGGGCAGAGCACTTGTTGCTCTCCACAGACTATTTGCAGGCTTCGGAATGTGTGGGTAGTCAAAAGGGTTCTAAATGCAGCAGAAATCGGGCTAGGCATTCAAGCCATCTGTGAAGTAGCTTAATAAACCAGGAAAAGCGTGTAAACAGAGTAAGAATGCATGTTATCTAGAACAGCATTTGAACAGTTTAGTGGTGCCAAGACTCGTGAAATCCATGCTCTGTTTTGATCTATTTTAGGGGAATTTTAAATCCCTTGATGTTGCTAGGGATCTAACAAATGGAAATGGCCACAGATGATCTATTCCAAGCACCCACAGCAGTCAAATCAGAGCTCTTGGAGCTCACCCAGCTGAGCCTGATCCTTCCCAATCAAGAGAAAAAGCCAAGACCAAGATCTTTTCTGGAGTCAAGTGGCTTGCCCAAAGCATATGCAGTCTTTCTCCTAGTAAGGATTAATCTTCATCCAAACCTTCCAGGAGAAATTCAGTTTTGAAGTGACTAAAGGAAAGGACATAATCCTCCAAAGTATCAGAACTAGCAGGAATGGCTTTCACAGTTAGAGGCTTCTATCCACAAGAGGATAAGGAAAAGATCAAAGCCTGAGTTAATTCTTCCTCCCCTTTCTCCCTTATGAGCTACCAAATATAATTGTACAACAAGCTGCCTGCCAATTGTGCTTGCAACCAATAAATTCAATAAATTTCACTGGTTCATTGATTTTTCTGTCTTATATGTCTTAATCTGTTCAATAATGAATTTAAACGTTTTATGCTGTTATCACATAACGGGGTGGAAAGTAAAAAGTAATGCTGACTCAGTGCTTGGGTGGGAACTGGCTCTGAGATACTCCTAGGAGATCTCAAATCTGCTTTGGTTTTATCCAGGGATATTTTCATGACAAGAGTGCTTCCCGGTTTCAATATGTTATTCATTTAAAAGAGCTTTGAAAAACACTGCAAAAGCTGCTTGCCTCTGTCACAATTTGTTGCTTCTTATTGTTGCTGCTCAACTAGCTGAGATCCAGCCTGCAGGCCAAAAGCTGCAGAAGCTGCACTTCACTTGGCTCTTTTTTTCAGCTCAAGTTCAGTCTCAAGCCAGCTTTGATGTACAGTGGTTCAGGAGCAACGCACAGTGTAACATAGTACCCCTTGCTTTCTTTAAATGAACGTGCCATTTTGCGCAACTTGTCCCTAGCACTTTTCTGACTCAAAACCAAGCCAATTTTCTCCCAGCCTGTATTTGGGATTGTCACAACTGAGGTGCAGGATCCTGCATTTGGACTTGTTGAACTTTATAAGGTTTGCACTGGCCCACTTTTTCATGCCACTCAACGTCCCTCTGGATGGCATCCCTTCCCCCTGGCACGTCAACTGCACCTCTCAGCTTAATGTCATCTACAGACTTGCTGAGGATGCACTCTAATCCCACTGTCCATCTTTCTGGGAAAAATATTAAATAGCACTGATCCCAGTAGCAACCCCTGAGGAGTACCACTTGTCATTCTTTTCTGAACAGACATCAAGCATCTGACTACACCCCTTCAACTGCAACCACCCAGCCAATTACTTATCTACCAAGTGGTTCATCCATCGAATCCTTGTCTGTCCAATTTAGAAGTGTCACACAGGTCAGTGTACTTACTGTGCACAAGCACAGAGGCAAGATATCAGTGGCTTTTCCCTTATCCACCAACATTGTAAACCCCATTATAGAAGGACAGCAAATTTGTTATGCACAGTTTGTCCTTTGTGATGCTATGTTAGCTGTCACCTCTCAGTTCTCCATGTACTTCAGTATAATTTCCGGAAGGAAATGCTCCATGATCTTGAAGGGTTAGGAGGTAAGACTGACTGGCCTTTATTTCTCTGGGCCTTTTTTTTTTTCCTTATGAAAAATGGTAGTCATGTCTTGCAGTTACTGAGACCTTCATTGGACTGTCACAACTTCTCAAATGTTCTGAGTTTAAGAACTTCATCTGCCAGTTCCCTCTAGATTCACAGATACGTTTCATCAGGTCCTATGAACTTGTGCACCTTCAGGTTCCTTTTTCCTTGTTTTACCTTGCCTTGTCTTCCCTTTCCTGTTTTTCCACCCCACGCTGTCTTTCAGGCTTTCTAACATGTATTGTTAGATGTATATAGATGATATCTATGTTAGATGTATATAGATGATATCTTGCCTGCAAGCTATGCTTTACACATACAACACTTTTCTTTTCAAGCCATCTTCCTCCCCATTTCCCATCAGTGTTGACAATCCCATCCCCCTCCTTGTCATTCAGTCTCATAACCTAGTATTCATCTTTAGCTTGTTCATCTTTCACAGTTCACAGACCATAGCCCTTTCCTAATCCATTAACTTTCCTTGTAACATTTCTGGTGCCTGACCTTTTCTTTTTTTGCTCACTCCTTGAGTCCTGACTCTTGTCTTCACTACTGAACTTCTTCTGTTCTGCCATCCATAACATCCTTATGGCCCTGATTCAGACTGTAAAAAGCATAGCTGCTAGGATTGTCTTACTTGCCCCTCAGCCTGTTCAGTGTCACATTGCCAACCTTTTAATCACTGTACATTTTTTCTGTGTTTCACAGCAATAATTTTTAACAGTTCTCCCTAACATCCATCATAACTCTGACCCTTTTTATCTTTGTCTTGCATCTTCTGTCCATCTGTAAAATTCACCTTTTAAAAATACTTACCTAACTCTTTAGCTATTTCTGTGCTTTTGCTCACAGTGATTCAGTGCAAAGCATATAATACATATTTCCAATTTTTTTCTACAACCAGTTCATACATTTTCTTATATCATGTTCCTTTTTGATGGCTAATATTTGTTCTGATACCTCTAATGGAAGAATGGTGACTTGCCTGAAAAGTATGTCGGGATAGAAGGGTAATCATTATGGGCAACTCCTTTCTGAGAGGAATGAAGGGCCCCATATGTCAGCTAGACAGATCCTACCATAGGGAAATGTGCTGTCTCCCTGTGACCCAGATAAAAGACATCACTAAGGGATTCCCTAGTCTGGTTTGCCCCTCTGATTATTATCCCGTAGAATCATAGAATCATTCAGATTGGAAAAGACATGAAAGATCATTGAGTCCAACCACAACCAAACCATACTACCCTAACTAACAACCCTCCGCTAAATCATGTCCCTGAGCACTACGTCCAAATGGTTTTTAAACATGTCCAAGTATGGTGACTCAGATACCTCCCTGGGGAGCCTATTCCAGTGCTTAACAACTCTTTCAGTAAAGACATTTTTCCTGACTTCCAAACTAAACTTACCCTGACACAACTTAAGGCCATTTCCCCTTGTCCTGTCACCTGCCACCAGTGAGAAGAGATCAGCCCTGCTCTCGCTGTATGCACCTTTCAGATAATGGAAGAGAGCAATAAGGTCTCTCCTCAGCCTCCTTTTCCCCAGACTGAAAAGCCAGCCCCAGTTCCTTCAGTCTCTCTTGTAGGGCATATTCTCCAAGCTCTTCACCAGCCTTGTTGCCCTTCTCTGGACCTGCTCCAACACCTCAGTGTCCTTTCTATACTGAGGTGCCCAAAACTGAACACAGTAAAGGTGAGGCCTCACCAATGCCGAGTACAGGAGCAGGATTACTTCCCTAGTCCTGCTCACCACACCATTCCTGATACAAGCCAGGATGCCATTGGCCTTCTTGGCCACCTGGGAACACTGCTGGCTCACATTCAGCCAACTGTCCATCAGTATACCATGGTCCCTCTCCATTAGGCAACTTTCCAGCCACTCCTCCCCAAGCATGTAGAGTTGCCTGGGTTTGTTGTGACCGAAATGCAGGATCTGATATTTGGCCCTATTGAAACTCATACAGTTAAACTTGGCCCATAGATCCAGTCTATCCAAGTCCCTCTATAGTGCCTTTCTCCCCTGGCTGCCCAGATGAAATGCCTCTTCAGTAATGCACACAGCTTTGGAAACAAACAGGAGGAGCCACTGTGCAACTAGAAAACTGTGATGTAGATGCAGACACTAAAACCTGGTGGGATGATTCCTATGACTGGAATATTACTATTGACAGCTACAACATGTTCAGAAGGGATAGATGAGGAAGGAGAGGAGAAGGCATTGCCCTCTACATCAAGAAAGGAATAGAATGTGAAGAGCTCCCCGCAAAGAATTGTCTAAGCAAGTCAAAAGTCTATGAGTGAGAGTTAGAGACAGAGATGACAAAGATAGCCTTGTGGTTGATAAGTACTGCTGGCTACCTGATCAAGTAGAGCCTATTGATAAAGCCTTTTTTATCAAGCTACAGGAGGCATTGTGATTGCAGGTGTTCATCCTGATGGGGGACTTCAACCATCCTGACATCCACTGGAAAAATATAATGGCAAAGTGTAGGCAATCTAGGAAGCTCCTGGAATGTACTGAGGATAACTACCTGAGACAGATAATAGATAACACCAACAGGGAGGATGCAGTGCTGGACCTGTTGCTCACCAAGGTCAGTGAATTAATTGGTGACATCAGGACAGGAAGCTGCCTGGTCTATACTGACCATGCAAATAGTGGAATTCACACTCTTGAGGGATACTGGACAGGCGAAGAATAATATCAGGAAGCTTAATTTCAGGAAAGTCAACTTCCAGCTCTTCAAGGAGTTAGTAAACAAAACCCCCTGGGAATCTGTCCTCAAGAACAAGGGAGTGGGTCACAGCAGATCTTTAAGGAAGTTTTTCTTAGTGCACAAGTGCTCTCCATTCCCAGGTGTAGGAAGTCAGAAAAGGAAGGTAAAAGACCAATGTGGCTGAATGGGGACCGCTGGTCAACCTGGAGAACAAGAAAATGCACAGGCAGTGGACAAAGGAACAGGTAACCCAGGAAGAGTATGAGTATACTACTAGGCTGTGTAGGGATGGGGTCAGGAAGGACAAGAACCAACTGGAATAGGATTTAATAAGAGTTGCAAAGAAGGACAAGAAAGACTTCTACAGATACATCAGCTGGAAAAGGAAAGTCCAGAAAGATGTACCCTCCCTTGTGAGAAATAGAGGCAGGCTAGTAACGAAGAACAAGGAGAAGGCTGAGGTACTCAACTCTATTTGCCTTAATCCTCACTAGCAACTATTCTTCACACAACCTTTGGAAGGTTCCAAAGGTGAGAACGGGGGAGCGATGCCCTTCCTACTGTAAGGAAAGGTTGTGTTCTCTATCACCTGAGGATCCTGAACATCCATAAGTCTATGGGTCTTGATGAGATTCATAGAATCATAGAATCACTAAGGTTGGAAAAGACCCATAGGATCATCCAGTCCAACCATTCACCCATCACTAATGGTTCTCGCTAAACCATGTCCCTCAGCACAACATCCAAATGTTCCTTGAACACCTCCACGGTCGGTGACTCACCACCTCTCTGGGCAGCCCATTCCAGTGCCCGACCACCCTTTCAGAGAAGTAGTATTTCCTAATGTCCAGCCTGAACCTTCCCTGATGCAGCCAGATTCATCCTAGAGTCCTGTGGAACTCTATTTGAAAATTCATGGTGGTCTGATGAAGTCCACTGTGACTGGAAAAAAGGCAATGTCACACTCATTTTTAAGAAGAGTAGAAAGGATGACCTTGGAAACTACTGACCTGTCAGCTTCACCTCAGTGCGCCAGAGAAAATCATGAAGCAGTTCCTCCTGAAGCTACACTAAGGCACATGAAAATGAGGAAGGTGATATGGGAGAAACAGGATGGCTTCACCAAGGACAGGTCTTGCCTGACCAACCATTGCTTTTTTTGATAGGGTAACTGTAGCAGTGGATAAAGGAAGAGCTATTGATGTCATCTATCTGGAGTTAAAGGGGGGCTTTAAGAAGGAAGGGGACAGACTCTTTCAAAAGGACTGCAGTAATAGGACAAAGAGAAATGATTTCAAATGAAAAGGGGAGATTTAGACTGGATATGAGGAATATGTTTTTTATAGTAAGGATAGTTAGGCACTAGAACAGGTAGCACAGAGATGTGGTGGATGCCCCGTCTTTGCAGGCATTCAAGATCAGACTGGACAGGGCCCTGAGTAATCTGATCTAGCTGTGCATATCCCTGTTCATTGCAGGGGAGTTGTACTAGATGACATTTATGAATCCCTTCCAACTCAAACAATTCTATGATTCTATGACTCTACAGCTGGTTTTAAAGTAAATCAGTATGAAGATGATTTGAGACCACTAAAAATGTGACAAATCTTACTGTTAATTCTGGTTATTGCAGTTCATATGAATTGTCCTTTATTATTCTAAACAAATAATAGGGACTAAGGATCTTTATTATCTGCATGTGTGTCTGCATATCTTTGAAAAATAGTACGTGAAGTCAGTATGAGCTCTCCTAGTCTTGTCATTCAGTTGTGGTTTTACTGAATCGTGTTCTGACAGTTGCTTATAACAAAGTGTAATACAGGTAAATGCACACTGAGAAGCAAAGAAATCAGGTGGAAAAATGCACTGCTTGTTTACATGCAAAACACATATTTTTTAATCATTCACTGTTAGAATTAGTATAGAATATTTTCTTTCAGTGTCAAATCTCCTCTTTTATCTGGTTAGAGTTGAAGTGACTTTAAAGAAGAGTTTGAAGGCTTTTTGGATAAGTTAGGTTGACTTTGAAAGTAAAGCATTAGAGTCACAAGAGATGATAGAAAGGAAATGATGTCATTACAGTGAACAGTATTACCCATACTTCATCACATATACATGTCCCGCGAATAAACCCCTTTAAAGATAGAATGTTAATTCAATAATGTAATATGTGAGACACATATTAATGCCTTAAAGTAAAACCTTATGAAGGTTTTACTCTTTCTATTTGTGTGTGTTTTATATTTTCAGTGCCTGGACACTTGAGGATATACATCTTGAACTTAACTAACACTAGTTATTCAGTGACCTTAATGAATGTGCTAATGAATTCAGACTTAACCTATAGTCAATCAATCTGATTGGCAAATTACATTTTAAATTTATTTTATATATATTAATTATGAAATATTAAATAAACAGTGATGAATGCTATTGCTAGTGAGAGAAACCACCTTTTATTTGCTTTACAGATATTATTACCATATCTGTCAATATGTTCTTGAGAGTGCTTGAAAAGACAGGACATAAATAACCTGCAGAAATGGAGCAGAATGTAATATTTGTTGCATTTAAAAAAAAAAAAAAAAAAAAAAAAAGGTATTAGCCAGTCCCATATCATGAAAACAGATCCCAAAAGACACTGCAGAAAAAATTGTTTCTCTTATATTTAAATCATAATGTAAACCAGACACTCTTCCTACAAATTTCCTTCCTAAGGCATAAGGAAAAGATGCTAAAGCGATATTATAAAATAACAATATATGAAATCACCGAGAGAAAGCCATTGTTCATAATCCTTCCTGTTGCATCTGATCTTACACTTACCTCCACCCTAACAATGTCCTTCTGTCATATGTTCAAAGTTTGGAGCTCAATGGGAATCTGTCTTAGCAGGACTCCAGCTGAATACTTAAGAATCACTATTATCAAAACCCTAATTAACTATAGCACCCTCATATTGAATAGTGATCCTCCATTTTAAGTACATCAGTAAAAGAGTGCAAAGTCATCTATAGAGAAATAAAATACAATGTAAGTTCTGGAAAAAGCATAGCAATATCTTTCAAATGAGCCAGGCTTATCGAGACTACAAGGGTTATACAAGCTAATCACAGCATGTCACCAAGTTTCAGTGTCCTTATCAGTGATTTCAGGAAACGATGATTACCTTTTACTTAGGCACAGATATCACAAGAAATCATTCACTAATAACAGTAAAGGGATTTGACATTCATGAATTAAAATCATCAAGTGATTAAGAAAAAATTGCTTGGATGTCAGTGAAGTGAAACAGTGCAGCATGCAGAGGCAGCTCACCTCTTTTGTTGAGAAGCTTAAATTCTGCTAAGTTATTTAAATCTCTGCTTACAAAAATGCAGTTCTCCCACTATCTCATTTCTAACCAGTGCTGCTTTCTGTGCTTGTCCAGTTGACTTGGGAGGAAAGCAGGGCAATGTCATTGCAGTATCTTTCAGTGTTTTGGTCTGGTAGAAAACAGTTGTTAATTGGCACTACGTCAGGCAAAGACAGAAACAAAAGGGAACAGTTTTCCCTGTCTTCAGAGAAATTTGGTACTCTGAATCAGATTAGGAACATGACTTATATATGACAGCAATTGACTTTTAGAGGCATAAGAAAGATATGGATGCTAGTGCCATGTTAACTCTCAGAAACCAAAAGAAAAGATGAGCGTACACAGCTGCGTAACTGTGATTTTTGCAAATGAGTAATGTACAAATATGGTTTAAGCTTGTGAAAGACAGATTTCTTCTTCCTTCTGGGTCAGTCTAGTAGAACTAACAGTTTAAGTGTAACATGCTTCTGTTTGTTAAGCCATGTATTATTTATCAGTAATAAATTAGGAATTTTAAGCTCAGCTACACTTAGAACTCTTCAGCACCAGTCACATTTAACACATGTATCTTGAGAAAATGATATTTATAAAATCAGTTTTAATAATGTTGCTGCAGGAATAAGGACAGGGTGTAACAACAGAAATGAATTAAAAATGCTCATGCATTATTAATACTGAATATTTAATACCTATCAAGGAAGGAAGTGCAATAGTTTAATAAGATACTATTCTATGGATATTGATGTGTCAATAACTCTCAAGTGATTGGTAAATTCATTCACACCTCATTAAATATTTACTGGTGTTTAATTCTAAGCAAACTCAAATATGAGACACATCTGGAAAAAGAGGCAAACTTTTAATAATATCTCCTCATTTGTTTATTTTTAATATAATTTATCCAGTATTACTTTAGCAGCATAGCGTTTGTCACCCAGACTGAAATGTTGTTCATGGCTTATTAAAGATTTATTGCTGTTTCATCCCAGAGGAACGTTTGCATGAAATGTATTGTAGAATTCTAAAAAGCACAAAGTAACAACAAAGAATAGCCCTATTCATTAATATGCTATTATGTGATTTTAAAGTATGACACTAACTTTGGGACGTGGCATTTACTCACTGAAAATGGGATAAATGTTTTTCATATTTTATTAAGTTTCCTGGGGAATTTCATTGCTGAGCATTGTTGAGCCTTGTACAATTGGCTCAAGATCCACTGTGCCCATTTATTTTGGACACGGCACCAAAACAGCAGAGCAGTTAATACTATACAAGAAAATCTGATTTGCTTGTAGTACTTTAATGTGAATGACATTCAAAACAAAACTGGCAATATGAAGGAGAAGAAAATGTGAATGCAAGAGTGAGAATGTTTGATTAACTTCATTCCTGCTCTGGAAATCTGCAAATTTAGAAGTGCAGCTGAAAGACAATAGGATACAATAAGATTCTGATACAATCCACTGATGGCAAAGGAGGTACCAAAACTTAGTATGGGTCATATGCTTTCAGAATGTAGTAGCATGACACAAAGCTTTTTATGGCCTATGAAATGAAAGGTTATGTTTGGTACAGCTGTGAAATGAGAAGTTTTGTTCTAAAATAAGCTTTTCACAGTTTATCATATATACTGGGTAGTTTTGTAAATCTTGCAAAGTGAAAATAAAATAACACTGATGTGGTAATATTATAAACCTATCTTTTACTCATTTTTCAAAGACAAATATGTCTGCACTGGGAGTCAGTCAGTAAAATATCAGTCTCCTAGTGTATCACTGCACATTTCATTAGATATGCCAAAGTTCTTTTCTGCTCTCAGCTGCCTTATTTGAATCTATGCCTACTTAGAAAGGTATGCAGTACAACAACACATGAGATCCAAGGGAAGAATTAATATATCCCTAGATACCTTTGTGACTATGAGAAAACTTAGTGTCCTTCAATGACAACAAATGTTTGCCCTTCAAATTCTTTTTGTAACCCATTTTCACTGTGAACCTTTGTAGGTTTATGCAAATTTAGTGCTTCTTCTCAGCTATCATGTATTAATTTCCAAAACACTTAACAATTCAGTCTTCTAGCACTTCACTGCATATTTTGAAGACTCAAGCTTTAAAAAATAAATAAGTAAAAAAAAAAAAAAAAAACCCACAAAGATTTCTAAGCCTCAGAAGTTGACTGAAAAAAAAAAAAAAATTACATTTAGCAGTCTATAAAAATACAAGTAAGCAGATATTGTAAATCACTAATAGAATAGTGAAACTTTTCAGAACATAATGTAACTAGGCTAAAAAGTACTGCAGATATAACTCCTAGCAAATCTTTCAAAACAGCCTCAATTAATCTTAATTTTTAGTGTAACATTTATCAGAATTAACACACGAAAGATTATATATGTGAGCTATTTATATGATAATGAAATTGTATAAAATCTGCGCTATGCACAAATTAAGCATTTATATTTGCTTGCTTTCTTGCTGTGTTTATTTAGCTCTGTTTGCAATATCATAATTTATTTTCATATGCCATATTTATAAATTAGAAAAAGCAATCTACAGAAGTTTTTATCCATAAAAAGGAGCATGCAGTTAAGACTTTTATATTTCCTAGTGTAACCACAGATCAGCTGTGCCAGTTTAAGCAAGTGATCATCTTTGTGCTCCTTTATTTTTATCTGTAAAATGGGGCTTTTACTTCTCTTCATGAGTATTTCATTCAATAGACTTCACGAGAACAAAAAAAAATCATGATGGTTATATGACTACGCTAATTATGATATACACTGTGAGATTAGATACGTAAAGCATATCTTTATATCTAGATACGTTTCACATATCTTATTTTTTCAAGTTCTAATGTTGTATAACTAGTGAAATTTTCTGTATTTTAAAAGCATTTAAAGGTATATTGACTTAATATATTTAATTTGCGGAAAGAGGGATGCATTTACACTTTACATATATCCACTTTTTTAATTTTAGAAAGTTATTAGCACTCAATCTGTATCATATGTATAGAAGCAGAGACTTAAACAATTGTATGTCAACAGTATATCAAATTTTGTTGATGGGGCTGTTGACACAATTTGAGAAAGCTGCAAAATTATTAGTTATTTCCATTGTCTAATCAACTCCTAGGAAAGTCCAACAACAACAAAAAAACTATTATATATGAAGAACAAACTCCACATTCAGTGTCTAGACAGCTGATGATTCCTGGCTGTGAGAAATAAGGGATCTGGAAACAACTTAATTTGCTACTATCTTTACTGATTATTATAATTATTTTGCTGGATTATTCCTGAAAATAAAACTTCTTTATAGACTGAAAACTCAATTTTCTTGGATTGTCCCAGTCATCAGAAAGACACTAAAAAGAAATATTTTGCCCCTCTCCCTCTTTACTTTCTGTCTCATCTTCCATATAATGTCTACAAGGTCATGGTGAAAACAAGTAATAAAGGAAATGAAACACAGAAGCAAGCTCTCAGATCTTTTCAGCTTTTTACTGACCTTCAGCCAGTCCCACAATCATCACTCCTCCATTCAGACAGCATCACTCTAACACCAGTTTAGATAAATTTAGAGTACCAAAAAACTCTAAGAGATAAGATCTAAGATCTTAGATATTACTCTAAAAGTAATATCTAAGAGATATTACTTAATCTCATATAGATTTGCACAATATTTGCCTCAGTTGGTCTTTTAACAGATTATCACAGAATCACAGAATCGTAAGGGTTGGAAAGGACCTCCAGAGATCACTGAGTCCAACCCCTCTGCCAAAGCAGTTTCTCTACACCAGGTTGCACAAGTAGGTGTCCAGGCAGGTCTTGAATATCTCCAGAGAAGGAGACTCCACAACCTTCCTGGGCAGCCATAAAGAAGTTCTTGTGCACATTTGTGCAGAACTTCCTATGCTCCATTTTCTGGCCGTTTCCCCTTGTCTTGTCTCCACACACTGCTGAAAACAGTCTGGCCTCACCACTCTGCTCCCCACACCTTAGATATTTATAGACCTGGATCAGGTCCCCCCTCAGTCTTCTTTTCTCAAGGCTAGACAGACTCAGTTCACTCAGCCTTTCTTTATAGGGGAGATGCTCCAGGCCCTTCACCATCTTTGTGGCCCTCTGCTGGACTCTTTCCAAGAGATCCCTGTCTTTGTTGTACTGGGGAGCCCAGAACTGGACACAGTACTCCAGATGAGGCCTTACCAGGGCAGAGTAAAGTGGGAGGATCACTTCCCTCAACCTGCTGGCCACGCTCTTTTTAATGCACCTCAGAATGCCGTTGGCCCTCTTGGCCACAAGGGCACACTGCTGGCTCATGGCAAACTTGCTGTTGACCCAGGTCCCTCTTTGCAGATCTCCTCCCCAGTAGGTCATCCCCCAACCTGTACCTGTGCATGCGATTATTCCTCCCTAGGTGCAGGACTCTACACTTGCTTTTGTTAAACCTCATCTGGTTTCTTACTGCCCAGCTCTCCAGCCTGTCCAGGTCTTGCTGAATGGCAGCACAGCCATCGGGTGTGTCAGCCAATCCTCCCAACTTGGTATCATCAGCAAACTTGCTGAGGGTGGCCACTATCCCCTCATCAAGGTCATTGATGAAGATGTTGAACAATACCGGACCCAGCACCAACCCCTGAGGAACACCACTAGTTACAGGTCTCCAACTGGACTCCAACGACGACCCTCTGTGCTCTGCCAGTCAGCCAGTTCTCAACCCACCTCACTGTCCACTCATCTATCCCGCACTTCCTCAACTTTGTTATAAGGATGTCGTGGGAGACAGTGTCAAACGCCTTGCTGAAATCAAGGTAGACTACATCCACTGCTCTCCCCCCATCCACCCAGCCAGAGACAACATCATAGAAGGCTACCAGGTTGGTCAAGCACGACCTCTCCCTGGTGAACCCATGCTGACTACTCCTGATAACCTCCTATTCTTCCAGTTGTCTGGAGATGGCATCCAGCACAAGCTGTTCCATCACCTCTTCACGGACAGAGGTGAGGCTGACTGACCTGCAATTACCTGGATCTTCCTTCTTGCCCTTTTTGAAGACCGGAGTGACATTGGCTATCCTCTAGTCTTCAAGCACCTCCCCCATTCTCCAAGACCTCTCAAAGATGACAGAGAGTGGTTCAGCAATCACCTCCGCCAGCTCGTCAGCACTCGTGGATGCATCCCATCGGGTCCCATGCATTTATGAACATTGGTGTTGCCTAGGCGCTCTCGGACCGCCTCTTCCCTGACTAAAGGGAAGTCTTCCATTCCCCAGACTCCCTCACTAACATCCAGGGTCCAAGATTCCTGAGGGAGAGCTTTTTCACTGAAGACAGATGCAAAGAAGGCATTCGGTATCTCTGTCTTCTCAGCATCCCCCGTTACCAGAACACACCCCTTACTTAATAGGCGTGCCACATTCTCCCTAGTCTTCCTTTTACTGTTAACATATTTAAAAAAGCCTTTTTTATTATCCTTTGTCACCTTTGCCAGATTCAATTCCAGGCAGGCTTCAGCCTTCCTTGTTGGATCCCGGCAGGACCTGACAACATTTCTATATTCTTCCAAAGTGGTCAGACCCTTTTTCCACATTTCATGGACCTTCTTCTTCCCTTTGAATTTGTGCATGAACTCCTTGCTCATCCACACAGGTCTCCTGCCACCCTGATTTCTTGCTCACAGGGACGCGCTGATCCTGAGCTTGAAGAAGAGCTGTTTAAATGCCTCACAGGCCCCCTTACCTTCTAACACCCTAGCCCGCTGGATAGCTCCAAGTAGGTCCAGGAAGAGATCAAAGTTGGCCATTTATTTATGAGGAGGGTTTTTTTGATCCTCTCAGTGTCCTTCCCCACCACTGAAGGGATAGAAGAGAAAACCACCTGCAAGCCCGCTACCAATAAGGGATAGTAGTCAGATGAGCAAATAAGCCCAGAAAGCTTTCCCTGACTCGTGCCCTACGGAGGCAGCACACTTCCCTCTGGGTGGGGTCAGGCCGACATATTGGGCCCTCCATTCCTTTTAGAAGGGAGTCACCTACGACTATTACCCTCCTTTCTTTACTGGAGGAGGCAGTCTTCAAGCATGGAGCCGACCACCACTCCTTAGAAAAGCTTGCAGGCTGTCCCTACACCTCATTCTCAGCCACATCACCCTCCAGTTTCAAGGCATCAAACCTATTACTAGGAAGCACCTAAGGAACCGAGGTAGGTCAGGATGGGCACTGCCTGCATCGTTGAGGTAGGACCTGCTGCCATTCCTCCTCTCTTCTCAAGTCAGCTCTCTCAGATTAACCACAGCAAGGGAGAGTGTCCACTACGCTTTGGGGGTTGCAATCTCTGCTCCTTTCTTGCAGAGAGTCACACCACCAGTCTATCTCCCTCTCACACTCTCTAACAGTTCTTAACCTCTCTACCACCTTCCTAAGCTCCACCACCAGGCTGAGCAGCTCATCCTCCTACACACACAGGTAGCATCCCTCCCATCCTCCCCCAGCAGCAGCAGGCTCAGGCACTCCCTGAAGCCAGAGACTTGAACCACCACATTTCTGGGCAGGTCATCCATCCGGGTCACCACAGTCTCCTTTGAGCAAGCCCGCTGTCTGGTAGAGACCATGTTTGAAACTGCATTCTCCAGTTCAGTCAGTAGGAGAGCAGTCTCTCGAGTAGAGACAAGAACACGGATGTGTTCAGCCATAAGACTCACCTCCCACACCTACTGCTGCAGTAATGGGCAGCATAGGCTGCACTCACACTCTCCCTTCTCTCCCTTTTATCAGTGGGCAATAACACCCTTTTCTCAGCAGGCACATTAGGTGGGTGGAAGCTAGCTCCTGCCCTCCCCCGGGTTGCTTTTAGCCTCGCAGAGAAAGGGTCAAGGTTAATCTCAAAGATAAGAGTGAGCTGTGCCAGCTCCACCCTTCTTGTCTTAAAAGCCTGCCACAAGCTGCTAGTTGCTGCTAGCCCCCAGCACCGGTACACTGCTTTTGCTGGTTCAAAAAAAGCCCTAAAAAAAGCTTTTTGGTCAGTCTTTTTGCTTTAGGTCCCTTCCCCAGTGCAGTTTTACCTGCTCTGAAGCTGGTCTCCGCAGCAATCAATAATCATCTCCTTCTGTTCATCTCTGAATTCTCAGGCAGTAAAAGAAATATCAGAGGCAGTTTGTAAGGTACTGCTTCAGAAATATCAGGATGAACTAAGTGGAAGCATTTAAGTGCAAAAGTTAATGGTGAATTAGAAAATTTTATTAATTAGGTCTGCAAAACTATTGCTTCATTTGATCCAAAGGACCTATATAAAAATGAAGTAATTTATTTAAAGTTATGAGAAAACTCCAATGTATGGTAAAATTTCAGACGCACTGAAGAAAATAAGAAAGATTCATGGAATTAAAAGGATACAAATAAGAGATTTTATGTTTATTTAGTTTTGGAATGAAGTATCAAGAGGACTGAAAATTCTGTTTTTTAAGTTGAGCAAATGTCTCTGAAACACATTAATTAAAGGATGGTTGAACTGAGAGTTGCCTCTTCCTTCAAGAATACTTAAAAATAAATAACCAGTGTTATTATATTTTCCTGATTATTAATCCAGGTTTGGATTGAGATAGACCAATGAATTGTAGGAAAAGCAGGGATTTTCTGTTAGAAAGCAGATATGTTCAATTAAAAAAAAAAAAAAGTAACTTTTTGAATTATTATTACAGTGATTTGAAATGCTAATAATTATATCAAACTGAAGAAATTTTTTTTGTTTTATTTTTTTTGCTTTTTTTGTGTCGGACTTCAATTTAGCACTCTATAGTGTTAATAGATTTCCTTGCAGAACACATCTAAGGTTTTTGACCTATTAACCACTTTAAACTGTTCTTCACAGAGAAATATCTTATGACTATTGTGTCAATATCAGACCACTTTGCACCAAGTTTATCACCATTTTTTTTAAAATTTATTAATAGTATGCTTTATTGATTACTTGATGAAAGTGATTATAATTGTATCTGATAAATACAAAATTCAGAGGGCAGAATTCCCTTGCTTCAGATATCTAAAGTTCCTATGACCTTAATATTTCAAATATAATTCTTCTCACCTAACTTTTTTTTAGAGAAGAAAGTATTATATTTACATATAACATATTTATATGCTATTGCATGTAGAAGTGTAACATGAACAATTCAAAGTATTTGCAGTAAATGCTTTCAATCTGTCTCTCAACCTCCAAAATTTTATATTTGTCAAGACAATCTAGTTAGTATAGATATTTTGTAGATATAAGATATAAGAATATCTTAAGTCATTGCATAACTGACGCACCCAAATCCAGGAACACAAATGCCTCTTTTTCTCTTCACATCTATATCTATACTATAAAACAGTTGATCTGCTTTGTGTTAAATTTGATTTGATTTTCTTCTTACTATTTATGTGAAACTGATGTACAAAGAATGAAGAAATTGTAAATAAGTATAATTCATTTTTTCTGTAAACAATTATTGAAGTCACAGTTCTCATTATGCTTCAGGCATAACATATATATTTACAAAAACAAAACAAACAAACAAACAAACAAACAAAACCCAC
This sequence comes from Chrysolophus pictus, assembly GCA_037305975.1. Classification (NCBI taxonomy): domain Eukaryota; kingdom Metazoa; phylum Chordata; class Aves; order Galliformes; family Phasianidae; genus Chrysolophus; species Chrysolophus pictus. Next base: position 33,171,141 of record CM074576.1, on the reverse strand, counting down.
CAGAACATAGCTTCTTCTATGAGTAGAGTATGATAAATTGAAGTCTCATGACTTGAAAGATTTAATATCTCTTGCTATATTTGCTGAATCATAAAGAAGGTCATATCCATGCTCATGTCTTCTCTAGAGACAATTTGAAAAGTGTTTTAATTTCCTCTCTTCACTTCTAAGACATTATGGACAAATTGTTTTTAAGTACCAGTTTTAATCCATTAAATTTAATGACATTATTCCAAATTTATATTATTGTCAGGTTTCACTGACACTAATAAATAGTGTTAGCCTGGTCTTTTTTAATGTATTGACTTGTTTCTTGGACCCTGACATGTTTAATCACTGGCCAGCACTACCAGAATGTGGTACTAAGAATAAACAACATACTTCCCTCCAGATACTGCAAATTCATGGTCTGATACTTTGTAAGTATTCCTCCTGAATTAAATGGAGTTACATTTAATGTGAAAGCTTTGTAGGTTTTAAGCTTAGAACTGGACAAACATTAAACAAGCACAAACAAAAAAGATCCTATGTTGCTAATGGGATGGGACTATCAGCTTTGGTGTACTGAGTTTTGCTTGAAATGATTTCACTGCTTATTTTCAATAGCAAGAAATAGTGAACAGTGATCCTAGGAGGCTGAAAATGTGAATATTTATGAATATGGGATCAATGATTAAGATAAAAGCATCTCTTTGTTGATCACTGTCTGCTCTCTTTGTGTAAAGTAATAAAACAAAACAGTGTAGCAACATAAAATAGTCAGAGCTTGCTGAAGGTCAGCAAACGTGCTGCAGGCACTGAAACTGATATTCACATCAGTTCACAGGGCATTTTTTTTTTTTTTTTTTTTTTCTGAAAAGCACTGCAAAAGGCAGATGTTATACATGGGGTGTATGTGTAATCATGCCACATATTTTCATTAATACTGAGTAATATTTTAATGTTTTTTTTAAAGGCAAAACAGTAGGAAATTTGTTATCAAGTTGGCACTATAACTTAATATTCTTGGGAAATCAAAGGTAAGTATTTGAACTTTGTTCAGAAAAACATGTTCTAATCGAATATATGTATTTTCACATGATTCTTCTAAACTATTTGACTGTAGTATCTGCATTTTACAAATAGATAGTTGATTGAACAAAAGTTTCTGATCTTAGTGCCTTATGTGGTATACTGAAAACACACTTTTCAGAATCACTACTACAGTAGAATTTATGTTGTGTTCAAGGTACAATAACTTGGACATTGCTTGTTGTTATGTGAGCTCAGCAAATCAAACCACACCAGTTCCCTTGGCAGTATATGAACTGTGAAGTAATGTATTATTTTCTGTTATGTAATTGCTTGTGTTGATCTGGATGGAAAAAATGGTATAGTGATGGGGAGGAAAAAAAAAAAATGCTAACAAACACAAAGCACAATTTAAAAATTATATGAAAAACGTATTTTCCCTTCTTTCCATTCTAATCATTGAACTGTTTGTTTGTTTGTTTGTTTGTTTTTATAGCAAAATCCATTATTATGAGCCATTAGAAAATTTTTATAAATACACAGTTGGTATTCTACATGCATCAGTGATAAATTTGTACCCAACAAATAAGAATATATGGGAACATTAAATAGGAAAGTTAATAAATACCTGAGAAGTTCTTCTCAGAACTTTTCTGTAATTTTCCTTTAAGTCTGAATTCCATAACAGTGTTCAGATATTAGAGCTGCAATTGTGAAATCAGATGTTATTATTTTTTATCTCTCTAGTCTTCATTTCAACCATAGCTATTAAGTTAGTTAAGTCCCACAAAATAGGGCTATCCTATATACCTGATGTTATTAATTAAAAAGAAAAAAAGAAAAAAATATATTAATTTTTGCAGTCAAGTACAAAAAAGCCAAGATGTCATTTCACACTTTGGCTTTTCTGTTCACAATTCTTACAACCCCTGCTATGCAATTCTCTGCTGCTGAACAGGCAAAATGGTGTCCATGCAGTGGAGTAGGTAGACAGCAAAAGAGAATGTCAGGGGAGCAGGAGAAACTCCAGCTCCTGAATTTAGATATTGGACAGTTCTAGTAAGAATACTTGCCTTTGCTTATCTTTATTTCTCTGTTCAGTTTTCTTGAAGTTACAACTTAGAAGTGTAAATGTTATTTGCTGCTTCATGAGAAAAGAGGCATTAGTATTCTATTATTCTCATGCCCAAAACTGCAATAGCAATTGTGCACAAATCCTAGGTAAGAGGATCACAGCTCTGCAGATAATAAGCATGACAGCTTGCAACTTTAAACAAAAGTCTTTGAGAAGGTGACATAGAAGTATACAAAAAATATGGGAATCGTTTTCCAGGTAGAGATGCAAGTTCCCTGTCAGGTACAGTCATGTCTTTAATTAAGCTATGAAATCTTTACTTATGAAAAATTTATTTAGAATTCAAAGTGACTTTTATCATTTTTCACCTTGATAGTGATCTGCTAGTTTGTTCAAGGAGTTTCAGTTCAGTATGAAAAAGTTTAAAGGTGGTAAAATGACTGGAAGGCATGTCCAATGAGGAAAGGCTGAGGGCATGTGGATTGTCTAACATGGAGGAAAGAAGGATGAGGAGACTTCTTTGCTCTCTACAAATTTCTGAAAAGTGGAGAGGGAGGTACCAGTCACTTCTTCCTGGTAACCAATGATACAATGTGTGGCAATGGCATAAAACTGTACTGGGGTTTCCTGGTTTTATCAGTACTGCATGTCATGATATCATGCAGCAAGCTGTTTATTACTAGAACGCAGAACCTGGGAGGTTCACTTCCTGGGTCCGAACTTCTGGCAGTCTTAGCTATTCTCATGTGGGTTCTGGCACTCCTAGAATATATGATGAGAAAGGACAGGTACACAGGGTAAGTACAAACTGGACATCAGGAAAAATATATTTATTGTGAGAGTGGTCAAACATTGCACCACACTTTCTTGAGAGGTAGCCGATGCCCCGCAACTGTCAGTGTTCAAGAGGTATATGGACAAATTCCTCATTAATATGCTTTAGCCCTGAAGTAGACAGGAAGTTGGATAGATGATCCTTGAAGGTCTCTTCCAATTGAACAACTCACTTCCTTTCCCTTCTCTTTCCTTCCTTTTCCATGTATAAAGATTAGTACATTTAAATAAAAATTCTGCACATGCTGCCTCTTCCAATTCCAAAACACTGAGGTTACTTCTTGTTGCTGATCCATCCTGTACAAGAACACATACTTCTTTAAGCAATATAATTTTATCTTTCTTACTATTTATGGCTCTAAGAAATCAGTTGATTGGGAAACTAGAGATCTAAGTCAGCAATTTATTTAAATATATGCTTGCTTCTTCATCTTTTCAGGAAGGCAATAGTGCATTTTAAAGCTTTAAAGTCATTTTGTTTTTAGTATTAGTCCCAGAGCTTTTACTGAAAGAGTAATGAAATGTTTTCTAGATAAGTGCCTAAATATCCAGTGCAGCTGTAAGGTAAGAAAATAGGGAATAATTACACTGAGTAAAAAAAAAAAATCTTGATTCTGCAAGGTGGGAAAACAGAGATTAGCTCTTTGTTATTTTTCTAGAGTTCTTCAGCATACATTTTAAACTTGTTTGAACAAAGAACTGAGCATGGAAGCAAGAAGAAGGAGTGTGAAAGGGAGGAAAGGAACAAAAGGTAGAATTGACTATGAAGATGAGTAGAAAAATTGACAGAAAGCGTGGAAGGTCTCATGAAGGGCGAGAAAAAATAATTTTGGGAAACAAGATTTACATGATGACTCAGAACAGTAAACTCTACTATGGAACATCTGCATGAATAGCTTCCATTTCATTTTAACACACTTCATTCCATTTAGTACAATTTTTTTATTATTATTTATTTTTTAAATATATATGTATATATTAAAGTAATGCTGACATCTGGGGTGGTGTCATTTGAAATGTTCATATACTCATTTGAATCTGTATTTATCAGAAAAGTCTTCTTTGTTCTATTTAATCACTATGTCCTAAGCAAGGTGCAAAGTATAATCTCAGCATGTAAACACGTTCATAAAGGAATAAAAAGTACAAAAGAAACTTCTACAGAATAGTTGCAGTGCTTAAACTTTATTCATTTATGTCTGACGAGAGCCCGAGAGAAGGTTAAGTGGAAGAGAGAAGAAGGTTAACAGGCATGAGATTAAATGTTGATAACTTAATTCCAGGACATTTTAAAACAAATATGTGAAAATTATTCCAGAACAATAAAAAAGAATGCAAAAGAAAATACCTTGTGGATACATACATTTAAGGAAGTTCTGAAGAGGAAATATCCATCCTGCTTTCAACCACAAACTTTTTTTTTATTTTGCTTGATATAGAAAGGAAAAATAAAAATAAAAATCAGATAAACATACAAACAAAAGAAACACTGATATGTCCAGATTTAAGGATATTAGTCATGGCATGAAAAGGTGGAGTATTATTCATGGCGTGTTTTCTTTGGTTATTTTTTTAAACTTTTTAAGGACTACTAAGCTTTCAGGTTAATGTGAAAAAGGTTTAAAAATGTGTAAATATTATCCATAGTGGATTCCTCATAGGATGTGCTTACTGATATAAAATCATGTCTTCTATTCAAGGATAAAAGTATACTTTTCTTGAATAAGACTCCTGTCAGGGTGACCTATTGCACTTCTCTATGACATTAACTGTGTGAATACACAGATTGTTTTTCTGTGTAAGAGATATTTATATAGCTGAAAATGATATTTGGAAACTTATTATATTTGCCTAAGGGTAGATTTCATATTGAGATAAACATAAAGATAGAGCAAACTACATGTTTTATTCTTGCAGTCAATAAATTTGCACAACCCATAAAGTTAAGGGCACTGGGACGCTGGGCTTGTGCTGAGAGGTCATGGTCAGATTGGAGCTCTAGCAGGATGGTGCTGATATAAAAAATCATGGATAAACAGTGGTCTTACTCCAGTCAAGTACCTTGACTCTGTGGCAAATACCGTGGAAAAGTGCAGCACATTATCTAGTGGAAAATAATTACTCTACTGTTACTTCAACATCATTTCTGCTTAGTACAGTGGTTAAGTCTAGCTCATGTCCTGAAGCATGAGGACTTTGAACCTCCCTTTTCTCTCTCTTCCAAATGAAGTTTGTGTTTGTGCATTTAGCACTAGGAGAGAGACTTGGATCAACTAGTCTGGAATTTTTCTAAGACAAAAGAAGCAGCTCAGGCATGATTACTTTGAGACATATAAAAACACATAGAAACATTCAACTTTGATATAAGTTAGATGAAATGGAGAATGGAGTCTTCCCTTGCTTTTTACTGCTCGATGTTTCTTATATAAATGTTTCTAAAGTCAGTGATCTGTTGTTGGCTGGTGATGTTCCTTATTCGATAAAAAAGAAGTCTTGTCAAGACTATCTTTTAAGATATTTTCAGACAGTGAACAAGTAATATCTTAATATCTCATTTAGAATCTGAGGTCAGACTTCTGTATTCCTTTTCCCCAGTGCAAACCTTCTATTAATACTACTAAATTGACCTATTAACTTGTAGAATAGATGAATGGTCAATAAATATATAAATAAATAAATAAAAAGTTCATATTTGCAAACTATAGTTAATATGATCTAATTGCCTACTTTGTATGCCTTTTCTGCATGTGTACTGCATGCCAAGCAACACTGCAAGGGGAAGTATTTCTGAGTGATTTAATAAACTTGTTTAAACACTTTGTTCATTTTAAATAGGAATCCGTACTTTAACAACTGGAAAAAATATCCACCAGATAGATCATTTAGTAGTAGAAGCTGGTATGTTTTCCCTTACTTCCTTGGAACTACACTGATTTGCACCATGCAAGTATTTTGCCATTTCCATATTGACCAACATTCTTGAAACCTTAAGACTACATGATGCTTAATGATTAAACAGATCAGACACAAATCACATTCACATCAGTGAATCACTAGACTCTGTCCTCACACAACATAAACTGTATAAGCTTCATTTATCATGCAGTGAAAGTACAAGTCTGTGAGTACTGCTGACAGAATGATAATATATTTGAATGCAGCCATTCTCTAATCAAACAGTGGAGAAACCCCAGGGGAAAAAAAATTAGATTGAACATTTTTCCTTTCAAACTATTTTTGTACACTTGTCTCAGAGAATACTGCATGAGAACGGGAACTCTTGGAATTAATGCTTATTGCAAACCAAAAAAAAAAAAAAAAAAAAAAAAAAAAAGTGATGGTTTTATGGTTTTACATAATGACCCTTTCTTCTTTTCATGCCTACATTTCCTATTGACACATCCCAGTCTCAACAAATTAAGACCATTGAATCCATTCCTGATGCATGGATCTCATCAGTTATCTTTTACCATGTAGACTTACAGGAAAAAGTCTGTTTTTTCTGAAGTTACTAATCTAATTTAATCAACTAGGAAGAAAATAATTTGATATGAATGTAAACCCTTTAAAATAAACTAAGTGTAAAATATTCTCATCTTATTTACTTTTATGGCAGAATCATAACTTTTAGTACTTTTAGTACTTTTAGTACTTTTAAAATCATGTTTAAGAAAAACTGAACCATAATAAAATATTATGTACACTTTGAACAAATAACTTTTTTTAGGATGGATGCTAGAGCCATCCATATTGTGCATTCTGGATTTGTAGCTTCTGATTTAATTATTTTTGCGGAAAGCCTTTAGCTGGTTTTAAAGTTTCTACAGTTGATTACCTTCTAGTGATTTCACCATTCGGTGTTGGTGTACTTTCCCTTAGCAAAGGAAGTTCTCCTAAAAGCATATGTTTTGCTTTGTTTTTAGTTAGTTAGTATTTTCACTGTTTCTTGCACATTTGTATACATCTTCAGCTTTTGCATAGCTATGTTTAAGTACAGTCCTATTCATCTTAAAATTATTTAACTCATATCAAAACAGATGTTCTTGATCTCTTTTGTGGGAAAGATGATATCTTGCAGAAGATGTAAGTCTAATCCAGGCCTAAGGGAATTTAAAAATCTTTTTTTTACAATGAAGAACTAATAGCAGTCAACAACAACAACAACAACAAAAAATTATTTTGACTGAATGCAGGCAGAAGTGGCTCAGTGTGGGAAAAGTGATTTCCAGAACTAGAGAGAATCATGTTTTGATTGTCAACCATATCAGCCCATTCAAAGAAAGAAACAAAACCAGGTTGTTTTCAAAAAGCACCATTCTGTGATTTTCTTTACTTAATACCAAGCTAAACAGCTTCATTATCAGCAGAGCAATAACAAATTCTGTAAAGCCCACAATATGTTCATGTAGTTATTTTATGCTATATAGTAGGAAATGATATTTTGTAGTAGAAGACTTGGTGAATTGATTTTTTCATATGGAGAAGAGGAAACATTAATGGGACAGCAGAAACGTGATAGTTTTATGTATCACCATAGCGAGCAAAGAAAAATTAAAGGGTCAAGAAACAATAGTGATGTGGATGCAGCAGGCTTGCTGAGAGGTACCTTGTGTATTGTATCAGTATGCTATTTTCTCACTTCTGGAGCTTTATTTTGTCTATAAGCATACGTTTGACAGTGACAATGCAGTTTAATATTAAATGTGATGCTAAACAAAAAGTCCCACCATAAATAGACTCATAATTGTAGACTCAAGTTGTACCAGAAGAGGTTTAGATTAGACATAAGGAAAAACTTTTTCACTGAGAGTGGCAGGCACTGTAATGGCCTGCCAGGGGAGGTGGTGGAGTCGCCATTCCTGGCAGTGTTCAAGAGGCATCTGGATGAGGAGCTATGAGATATGGTTTAGTGGCTTGTGGTAGTAATGGTAATGGGAGGACGGTTGGACAAGATGATCTTGCTGGTCTTTTCCAACCTTGTGATTCTATGATTCCATGGTTCTATGATAATATCATATAATATTCTTAAAAACTATGGCAGTTTGCTCTCATCTTTTATATTGCTTAGGAATTAAAAATCTAGGACTGGTTTAAAATTTAATGTATATTCACATAAGAGATATAATTTATATTTAGAATTATTTCTAATTCATTCCTACATAATTAAGTATAGTACTTGTTTATATCTTTTTTTTTAATTTGGCAAGTTTTTTCTCCTAGACTGGAGGCTTCTGTGCATGGTTCATATAATACAGATGGCTAAAGATTTTTTCATTTTGTTTTTGCCTCTGAATGATTTGCTGTAAAAGGTGTAAAGACCCTCTGGAAGCTAATAGAAAGTACATTCTTCAGTTAGATTATTATTACTAATAGGCACATATTAATTCATACCACATCCTTGTTGACTGGTGTTACTTTCTGTATCTTGGTAATATTTAGTGATAGGCTTAGGTTCAGTCAGGACTCCTACAAACAAGATATTGTTACAGTATGGAAGATATTTTGTAGATGAAGACTCAGAATACACAGAATTTAAGTCCATCCTTCTTTTGCGTTAATGTTCAAAACAAAATACAAAGAAAGGAAGATTTTCTATTCTCTGTTGTTCACATCCTTGTAAAATTTCCTTGGAAATTACAACTGAAATTTATCTCATACAACTTTTAAATACAGGGTCTATTCAACAATTACATACAATAAACAACATCAGACTGTGAAAAAGTAATGAAAGATACACAGAAATTCTTGCATTAAAACAGATAGGAAATAGGGATAAGCTAAAATTTCTGGGACAAAAAATAAAGCATTGTACTTACAAATTTTGTGTAAGTTTCTCTATCAGAACTAAATATAGTTTCAAATGTTTAGAGGAAGGGAAAGGGAAAGGGAAAGGAAAAAGAAAAGGAAAAGGAAAGGGAAAAGGAAAAGGAAAAGGAAAAGGAAAAGGAAAAGGAAAAGGAAAAGGAAAAGGAAAAGGAAAAGGAAAAGGAAAAGGAAAAGGAAAAGGAAAAGGAAAAGGAAAAGGAAAAGGAAGGTAGAGACTGTGAGATTCAACCCTCTGATTCAACTCAATATAAAACAAATTAAGCGAAGTCACCAGTCTGAGTCACAGTAAGAGAGGATACAACTGAATCATATTTTACCCCAGCTTCTGATTTGATTAATCTGTAATATAAAATCATTATATTCTGAATATCTTTTATAATTGTTCATGAGGTACTTCAAGTACACTTAAAATTTTTTAAAGAGAGATAGTGTTATTCAGAGGAAACCAAAGAAAGATTTGACAATGAATGAATGAGTAAAGTGTGAATTGATTGAGTGATACAGATTATATTTTATTAGCCATTTTAAACCTTGATATTCTATATTCTACATATTCTATATAGAAACGAATGCAAATGGAAAGAATAAAAATGGAATTAACTGAGTTAATTGCCTGAAGCGGCAAAGAAATGTGAGGAAAAATATGAGAGCATAGATGAGGTAGGAAAGAGATTGTCAAAAAGATGGACTGCAAAAATCACACAGAAGCTTACATTTCTTACAGATCTTAAGTCAAAGCAAGTAAAATACTTAACATACATCACATCAAAGTCACGAGATGACTTTAAAGGGAGCAGAAAGAAATAGGAAGAATACTTAACTATGTTTCAGATAACTAACGAGAAATAAGATTGTTCAGCATTTGAAATTATTCTATATGGATAAACTTCTATTAATTAAAGAATTCAAAAAAGTCTCAAGTCAAGCTAAGCACTTTGAATTTGAATCTGTTTACGACACACAGGACAGATAAACATATTGTAAGTATATATATATAAGTAATAAATATAATATGAAGAATCACATATAAACTGACTTTGCAGCAGTATTTGAACATTCTGTCCCCAACAATTTTGACCACTGCATTTACATTCTGCATAAATATTTATACTGTTTTTACCTATGATGAGATTTCTAAAGTTATTATGCTGGCATAAAAAAACACTTAATGAGTGAAAGTGCTAAACTGAAAAAGCAGAATCTCTGAGGGAAAGGCTTGTGCTACGAGGTTTTAATTCCTTGGAATTTGTCTTAGATTTCAGTAACTTACCTGACATTTTAGCATTTAGTTCTAGTTCAGTGTGTGCTTAAGTGCCTTTATAAATGAGCATCTGCTAACATATACATAACCCAATATCCCTGGATATACAAAAACTGTTTTTTGTTTTATTTTTCTGTGCTTCTCAATGTAACCTCTTCATTAAGGTTTGTCATTGCAACTCCCTTGGCCACAGCCATACTTCCTGCTTTTCACAAGAGAAATCAGAAAACTACTAGTAACTTATAATGGCCAATACACCATCTCATTGTGCTTATAATTAATATAATTTAAATTTAACATCACATCCATATTCCCCAGCCTAACAGATGGTTCCCAAAGCTAACAGATGTCATTTTATTTATTCACTACTTGATATAATATTTGTGACATAACTATTAGATTCTGTAGAAATAATTTTGATGTCAAAAACAAAGAATAAAGGTTTAAAAATAGGAAACAAATATATTAAATCATTATGTAAAGGCAAGACATGCGTTCTCATGCATTTATATTAAAGACTAATTTAAGAACTCATTCTAGTTTAGGCAATACATAGTATCATAGGATCATTGAATGATTTGGATTGGAAGGAACTTTAAAGTTCACCTAGTTCCAGCCCCTTTTACAATACGCAAGGATTCCATCCCCTAGATCAGACTGCCCAGTCTGCCCTCGAGCACATCCAGGGATGGGGTATCTATAGCTTCCTCAGTCAACCATTGGAGTAGAGTACAACAATCACCTGCCTTAACCTGCTGGTCATGCTTCTTTTGATACAGCCCATGATGTGGTTGGCTTTTGGATCTGAATGTGTACAGTGCTGTCTCATGTCGATCAACCAGAACCCAGAATTCCTTCTCCTCAGGACTGCTCTCAGTTCAGACTCTATTCGCTGTGTTGGTGCTTGGAATTGCCTTGACCCAGGTGCAAAACTTTGCACTTGAACTTATAAACTTGATGAAGGTGCACTCAGTCCTGCTGCTCATCACTGATGAATATGTCAAATAGCACTGGTCTCAATATCATCCCCTGAGGAAAGTCACTTGTTACTGGTCTTCACAGTGATGTCAAGGTAGTGACTGCAGCTGTTTGAGAGTGAACACCCAGATAGTCTATGTAAACACATCATGAATGTTAAGGCCTGTTGTGTTCACAGTTTCATCTTTACCAAAGGCTAAAAAAAAACAAGGAAAGAAAGAAACGAAAAACATAAACAAGAAGCCTAGTTATCAAGGATATTTTGTGATGTTCCATTGCATACTCCACTCCTCCTTGGGATCCATTTGCAGAGATAATTTTAGCATGTCAGTTCAAGTTAGAATAACACACCATGTTCAGTATGGATATACTTATTTTTTATTACAATTGCTTGAAAATGATTTTCTTGGATGATATAGATGGAAACCGAGCTAACACGTATGCATGACTGGTTGTTTTTTGTTTGTTTGTTTGTTCTTTTTAGGAGAAAAAAAAAAATGTTTAATGTTCAAATTTTCATCTTTCCAGCTGCAAGAGTCTTCAGTCCTTGCTAAAACTCTCCCAGGTAGCTTTGATCTTGAAAAGAAAACTGCCAAATGCTTATGCAATAAATTGACAGTAGGATTTTTATCATTGGAAGAGAAGATTATGCAGAAAAATTCTTTTAGGAAAGTAATGTTGTTGTTGTTTTGGGTAAATTTCTTTTCTGAAGAAAGGTGTCAAATCATATTATTTTCTTACTGTTTCCATTTATTTATTTTTATTTTTACTTTTCTAATTTACTATTTCTTCCAAGATATGAATAGTATGTTCTGAATGTATATAACAGCTAAATTTATACTTAAACTTGCTGGGCTATAATATGATTCATGAAGAAGATGAATGGGTTTTTTCCTGAAGAGCTTCTGTTTGCCTGTTCCATGTTGCCTATTCTAGGGTCTGAATTTGTAACTGTTTTCCATGAAAGCAACTTGTGATTTTGGAGAAACGTTAGATAATTCTACATGATGTACTCAGGGACCAGCCTTTCATTCTGAACAGACTTAATAATAACTTGATGGGGTAAACAGCTTTTAAGCAAGAATGTTCATTTAGAGATTACAGATGTAACATTATATGTACTCTGTAACACTATTAAGAGGAGATTATTCTAACAAAATTTAAGATGAATGAGAATTTTATTCAGAAAGATTCAGATAGCCTAATGGGTTAAATAAAACCTCCTTAGCTTTTTTCTTCCTCCTACTTCATTCCTTGAATATCTTTTAGTCTTCTTTTCTCTTTTATATCTTTCATATATTGCATTCATCTTTTATATTCTATGTTAATATTGTCCTACACCAGTTTCTGCTTTATACTCCAAGTAAGGTATCGCTAGCATTCTATCCTTGCTAATACAGGGACAATATTTTTGATTCAGACAATCTTCTTCACGTACCAACTCTGTTCATTCTTTTAACAAGGAAGAAAATATTAGTAATAATAACTATAACTACCATTACTATTACATTTTTTTTTATTGTGCCCTCTTTACCAAATAAACTTTATTGTTTAGTGTTGCTAGCTGAGTGCTAATGGACAACAGACACTGTGCTTCTAAAAAGTGGAAAATCATTTTACTGCATGTGTGGACAAATGCTTATACGCTGTGAGGTTTTTTGTTTTTGTTTTTTTTTCTGTAAAACACTCTTTTTATGTAACATCAATTATTTGAATATTATCTTACCATACCTCTTAGCTTCCTGGTATAGCATAATGTGATCTATGTACTTATTTTCTCACAGAAAAAAAAAAAGTCAATGCACTGAAAAGTAATCTCTTGGTGCAGTAAAGATATGTAATTGCTCAGTAAATATTACAGAGCTAAGGTAGGAAAATAACACAAGAGTGAGTAATATAACAGAAGTATCTGATGATTCTGCAGAGTTGGCACACGCAATCTTTAAATACTTAAATTACTGGGATTGTTCATCATATTACCACCAGCTTCAGTAATGACTGTATCAGGGATGGTGCATTGCTCTAGTCACTCCTAGAGACTAGGGATACATTTTCTACTATCTCCTTAGAAAGCTCATTAGTATTTGTACACATATTCCTGCAGATATTGACAGTCCTTTTATTCTTTGTTTGCTTTTTTTTTTTTTAACCTATTAGTCAGAGATTTTAGAAAAGTACAGCAATTAGGTTATTTTCCATTATTCATTAATTTCCATTACTCACTTACTAATAAACCTAATGGTTTTTTAAAATTTTGTTTTTGTAAGGAATGTTTTATTTCTATATAAAACTAGTATCTTTTTGTTTCCTTTTATCTGCAAATCTTAAAATCTAGACTAAAGGGTGGATTTTTTTCCCTCCACAAATATTAAAACAGTTGCAGGTATACAGGTTTATATCTATTATTTCCTAGTGCATTAAAGCTTTCACTTTTCTTTATCATCACTGTAAAGAACTGAGTAGCTCACAAAATCCATCAGAAAATGCTGAATTTTGAATACAGTCTTGTGACTTAAGTCCTCAGTACACAATCCTTAGCCTATACCTATATGAAAGTACACCGCCCTCTTCTCACTAAATAAAAGATGTCACAGGAGATCCCAGTTGTCCTATCACTGCTAAAGTTGGTAATTTATGACAAAAGGAAAAACCCCTTGTAGTGGAAGCGTTTTTTTTTGTTTGTTTGTTTGTTTTTTTGTTGTTTTTTTTTTCTTCCCTCAGAAAAAACTTTCTGCATTCCTGGCCATTCTGCTTTGCAAACAGAAACTCTGATGTCAATCTAAAAGGACATCTTGGAACAACCACTCAAATCTTCTGGTTCTATTTTTCATAAAATAATTAGTTATTGGACTTCAAGAATACTTGTAGCACTTCATCAAGCAGACAGGAACCTGATTCATGAGTGCTTTTGTCTCAGCTACCACTAGACTCAGACAGTTTTGTCATGCTCAAAGGTAAGTATTTGTGGCGCCTTGTGGCACTGTGTTCTTCTCTTGCCCTTCCCCTTTCCTGTCTGACCATTTCACCATGAATTGTTTTCAGGCAGGCAGTGAGCACAATACTAGTTGCTTTCCAGTCCATTCTACCTGATGGAGAAACTGGCTCCTTGCTCAGCAGCTGAGGACTAGCTGAGCCAACATCAGTCTAAACATAGTGTTGAACATTGTTTTAAGGTAGAATTTTGAAAAACTGACATATAGATCAAAATTACAATCAATATTCAATATGAATCAATAATATTACCACCATAAATAATAAACAGCCCAAGAGACTTGTGAGCTCTCCTGTATGACAGTGGACTGCATGAAAGTATCTTCGTTGAGTAATTACCCTCGCTGCAGCGATTTCTTACGCGTTGACATAAAGGAACTCCTTGCTAATAGATATCCTGGTAAGTGAGTAACTCTTAAGCTTTGTGAACTTAAGTAAGATTGCATCTTTGATTGTGCACATCAAATTCCATAGGCATAAACTACTGATGAAAGGTGGGACTAGGCATGAATTCAGCCACATTTAGGATCCTTAACTTTTTGGTTCAAGGAGTTTGGAAAGTAAGGGTTTCCCACTTCTAAACCTTGTGACTTAACAGGAGGATCTCTGGTTGAGCGAGTGTTTAATTCAATCCTCTATGCAGTAAAAAAACAAGGATACTTTGGCATCTTGAATCTTGGAAGTCACTGTCTTATGATTAAGCTTTGTTAACCTGGTAGCCTTCTATGATGTTGTCTCTGGCTGGGTGGATGGGGGGGAAGCAGTGGATGTGGTCTACCTTGATTTCAGCAAAGCATTTGATACTGTCTTCCACAACATCCATATAACAAAGCTGAGGAAGTGTGGGATAGATGAGTGGACACTGAGGTGGGTTGAGAACTGGCTGACTGGCAGAGTGCAGAGGGTTGTTGTTGGTGGTGCAGAGTCTGGTTGGAGGCCTGTAACCAGCGGTGTTTCCCAGGGGTCGGTGCTGGGTCCAGTCTTGTTCAACATCTTCATCAATGACCTTGATGAGGGGATAGTGGCCACCCTCAGCAAGTTTGCTGATGATACGAAGTTGGGAGGATTGGCTGACACACCCGAAGGCTGTGCTGCCATTCAGCGAGACCTGGACAGGCTGGAGAGCTGGGCAGAAAGAAACCAGATGAGGTTTAACAAAAGCAAGTGTAGAGTCTTGCATCTGGGGAAGAATAATCACATGCACAGGTACAGGTTGGGGGATGACCTGCTGGAGAGGAGCTCTGCGGAGAGGGACCTGGGTGTCCTGGTGGATGAAAGGTTGGCCGTGAGCCAGCAGTGTGCCCTTGTGGCCAAGAGGGCCAACGGCATTCTGAGGTGCATTAAAAAGAGCATGGCCAGCAGGTTGAGGGAGGTGATCCTCCCACTCTACTCTGCCCTGGTAAGGCCTCATCTGGAGTACTGTGTCCAGTTCTGGGCTCCCCAGTACAAAAAAGACAGGGATCTCTTGGAAAGAGTTCAGCGGAGGGCCACAAAGATGGTGAAGGGCCTGGAGAGTCTCTCCTATGAGGAAAGGCTGAGTGAGCTGGGTCTGTTTAGCCTTGAGAAGAGAAGACTGAGAGAAGACCTGATCCAGGTCTATAAATATCTAAGGTGTGGGGGGCAGAGTGGTGAGGCCAGACTATTTTCAGCGGTATGTGGAGACAGGAAAGGGGAAATGGCCGAAAACTGGAGCATAGGAAGTTCTGCACAAATGTGCACAAGAACTTCTTTACGGTGAGGGTGACAGAGCACTGGAACAGGCTGCCCAGGGAGGTTGTGGAGTCTCCTTCTCTGGAGATATTCAAGACCCACCTGGATGCCTACTTGTGTGACCTGGTGTAGGGAACCTGCTTTGGCAGGGGGGTTGGACTCGATGATCTCTGGAGGTCCCTTCCAACCCCTACAATTCTGTGATTCTGTGATTCTGTGAAATCATCATTTTATATGATTAAATATTTTGCTGCTTCTCTCTTATGAGTAAGGCATAGAGTTTCCATTCACAACACACCTTTGGAACATTATTAACAAAATAATACATAAGTTGTGAGTATCTCATTTTGAATTTGGTGTATCTGTTTTGATTTGGAAATCTACATGTATTTAGATTTTTGATAGTCTTTAGATACTTGGATAATCATAATAAATATTCATTTTTTCAAGTATCATGTTATATCCAGTTTCCAAATACATAAATTATCCCATTTTGCAGCAAAACAATATGGCATAGGAAAATATAGGATAAACAACTCTTTGTATGTTCTGGGGACCACCTGACTAGAATTACAGCTTTGAGTCCCTCATAGTTTGAAATGGAAGTGGAGTGGCTTGAAATGTCTTGAATTTTGAAATAATGATGAATCAAATGAGAGAACAGCTGAAACAGTAACAACCTTCTTCAGGATGAAGAATGGAAGCAGAAGGCTACTGAAAAACAAACAAACAAATGAGCGAAAAAAACCACAAACCAACAATGTAAATAACAGCCTGGAGTTAACAGAAAGAGGACTGTCACGAATCCAGAAATTACTAGCAAAAAGCAAAACTTCAGAGTGGGAAAACAGAAGAATTGATGTGAGACATGTATGTTACAGTGCCAATATGATGACAAGATGGAAAGATGGTTGAAATAGAAAAATGGGCAAGTGCAGATGCATAATAAATAAGATAGAGAAAGAAATGGAGTAGCAATGTGATGCATATACTCAGATAATAGGCTAGCTGAATAGTCAACAAAGTCTGGTGGTGTGCATGGAGGTTGTGACCACTGAGAACTGCTGTTATATCAATCAAGACATTAAAATAATAGATACTGATGAAACAGAACTTATAACATTCTTGATTTAAAAAGGTAATTTACTGGGATTTTTTGTTGAGAACAGTATGCTCCTTAAACATCAACTACACAAACATCAAAAAATACAAAATGGTAGTAGTTAATCATTTTTCTAACATGAGAAAACAAAATACTAAAATTTGCTCTACTAATTGATGTGATTTCCAGTTAGGTCCAAACACGAAATTTAATGCATAGGAGGTATGAATCTTCATACAATGCATTTGCTGGTTGGCAAGATACCAGTGTAGTGCCAACCATCTAAATCTAGAACCTGCAAATAGTGAAACTTCAATTCAAATGGAGCTTCGGAGAAAGATGATGAGTATAGAGCCAGGACTGCCTTTGCAAGGTGAACAAGGATGGTTTCTATAAAGAGACTTGAAAGTGATAGACACAGTTATGTGAAAAGAGACTGGCTATATAGATACATACAGTATAGATATAATCACAGCCACTGAGAAGTAAGAACTTCAGACCTTTTTTCCTACAGAAATTTTGGTGCTAATGAAACATCTCACTACATGCTGAAGAACAAAAGAAAATGGAACAATATTTTCAGGAATAGTAACCTTGTCAGAAAGTGGTTATTCCAATGAAGCATCAAGGGGCAGAAAGTACCTTATTTTTAGGATTCTGACTGGCACAAATACCTAAACTTGAATCATTATGATGGAAACAACTTGCCGCTCTAATTCTCTTGTCAGAGGTAAGACTAAAAGTTTTTAAGGCATAATTTATTTCAATTTAAAATAGACTTTCTAAAGTAGAATTAAATAGAATAAATCCCTGCTTCTTATAAATAAATAAATAAATAAATAAATAAATAAATAAATAAATAGGTGATTAAAAAAAAAATCTCTTATTTTTTCTTTTCAAGAATTTTCACCCTAAAAATGTGGTAAAGGAACACTCATAACATCTCCTGATGAGAAATAAATAATTTTTGATTAATTCAGGCTCTTTTAATTTTAGATTAAAAAAAAAAATAAATCAGGCATAATACATCTTATGAAATACAGAAATTCCAAAACAAATGCTTTTTTAAAGCATTTTATAGAAAACAGAATGTTGACACAAAACTGCTTATGCAATTAATCAAAGGATGTTCTATACAGCTTATATTTTCTAGTCACCTGGATCTAAGAGGGAACAGAAAATACTTTTAAATATGCATTCTGATCCACCAAACAGAAGCAGTGAATTTGTAGTAAATCTCTTTCTAAAAGATTCAGTACCTTTTTTTTTTTCTATCTGCGCAGTTCCTGATTTGTGTATAGTTGTTTTTATTTTCCTGCTGATGTTTACATACCCGTTCTGTAACTGTATTGTAGTTTCATTGCTGTAATCCATTGACTTTAATGGAGTTATTGCTTTATGGAGTTATTTCTACACAAATATATTCTGCAAAGCCTGTAAGATTTCTCTTCATCTATCATCTAAACATATCTCTGTACTCATTCACATGTTCAGGAAAAAAGGATTTGTGGGAACAGAACAAAATCATACTATACTTACATAGCAAATATGAAGGCATGAATGGGTAATCAACTGTAAATCAGAATGACTTAGCTGTAGGACCATGAGTCATGGATCCACTTTTCTTGCTTTATACTTTTTCAGCATGCAGAAGTATCCATAAACCTGGCAAGCAGAGCTGGGTTTAGAACTGCTTTGCATCACTTCACATTCTGGCACATCCTGCCCCTTATCTGATGTAAAATGAAGCAGGAAACAAAATTTCATAGGAAAGTCTCAGACTTAAACTGGGAAGACCAAATCCACAGCTGACATAAATCTTCTGCTAGTGTAAATCATGAGTGCATTGGATCTGGACTAACTTACATATGGCTTATATCAATTTCAGATCAAGCCTCAGATCCTGGTTTGTGAAATCATGAATGGAGATACTGTAACAATGACAGTCAACAATAATGTCTAGTAGGAAAATAACTCAAAACCACTTGTCACTTCTAGTCATTATTTTATTGAATAATGGCTATCCTCATGAGCTGCCAAGACAAGGTGAGATATGCCATAGAAAATGACCATTATGCATGGCATGACTGAAGGTTCCCTTTCAAAAAAAAAAAAAAAAAAGTAATAATAAAGTCATTATATTCTTTATCTTTCTGTTAGGATTTTTGTCTGAAATAGCCACATAAACATAACTGCAGCCACACTTCACAGACATTCAGCAAAGTAATGCCATTTAAAGTTAAATTCCTGCTTGACTATTTTTGACTTGGCATAGTGTTCTGAAAGATTATTTTGTAAAGGTTGTTAGGTTTGCTTTCTTGTTTTTCATTGCTCGACTTATACAACAATACTTACAGTGTTTATGTAATGTCTGACCTTTTTTACAGCTCACATTTAACATCTTCCTGATTCAGTCATGTGTTTGTTTGTTTGTTTGTTTGCTTTGTTTTTAATCATCTCCTGATAAACAATATTTTATTGATTCAGCTGCAGATTTTAGTGCCTCGAAATGTACAACTATGGTCTATGTGCTGCAGTACATAGTTTGATGCTCCAATTAGACATTTTACAGATCCAGCTGCACATTTTGATGATCCAGTTGGATTCTTGATTTTCAATGAAATTGGAAATCACACAGTGTTCTATGTTAATTAAAGTGATTACAAAAGTTTGATAATAAGTTTGAAGAGAGAAACTCGGAAAAGAAACTAAAAACCACCAACAATCTGATCCCTCAAAATAAACTTCTATTTGTTTTCAAAATACAGAATACTAAACCCAAAGATTCTTGTTAAGTAAATTTTCTTAGCTGCAATGAAAATACAACAGCGTTACTTTTTCACAAATTTATTGTGCATTTAGATTTGTGTAGTCTCTCTAGTATTCTCTTTG
The DNA here is from genome assembly GCA_037305975.1 of Chrysolophus pictus. NCBI lineage: Eukaryota > Metazoa > Chordata > Aves > Galliformes > Phasianidae > Chrysolophus > Chrysolophus pictus. The sequence continues at coordinate 33,151,461 of CM074576.1, read as the reverse complement.
AGAAATGTTTTGCAGATAATTCCAGCAACCAGAAGACTTTCTGTTCTCTCTTAAGCACAGAGCTTGCAAGATCCATTCACCATAACCAAAGTACATTTAAGATGTCTCTTTAATATTCCACTAATGGGAAAATCAATCAATCAATCAATCAATCAATCAATCAATCAATCCTGTACTTAAGAATTGTTACATTAGGATGTTGTGCACTACAAGGGTGATCTAAGATTTCAATCTTAAGAATGCACACAACTTAGAATGGAATATGCATTTACAGTTTGTTTTTAAGATCAGAAAGTAACTAAATTTAATGGAGATTTAAAAATTTTTATAGTTCACATAAAGATAGTTATGAGATATATATATATAGAAGACAATTATATTTATATCCATCTTTCAGTAGTTTTCAAGAAACAGAATAAAAATTGTGACAGTAAGAGATTATTCTTTTACATCATTGTCTCAAAGCTTGCTGAGGACACAGATAAACAACTCCAAGCAAGTCCTGGGCAATGGTTGAAAAATCCTTTGGAGAACTTTGATGGATAAGTCCTGGGCAAGAGCTGTGAAATCTTTTGAGGGACAAACAGCATGTAACTGGACCACTGCTGCATCCTGGTGGTGACTATCCCCACTTTACGCAATTCTTGCTTCTTTCCTATTGGAAATATCCAAATAATTTTTGTCAGGACGGTATCTCTGATAAAAGCAGATTTTATTCGCGATTGCAATGGCGGGCATCCCACAAGCAAGAGCGCACCTATTGTTTTATTCCATAGGTTGCACAGTGTAACTTGTTTTTGGATATTGAATAGCAAAGTCAATTAAGACAGACATGATTCCTGCTTTGATTACACTTAAGAATGGATCGGGAATATCCATTTCAGCTCCAGAGAACAGTTCCTTAATAACAAGAAGCAAAGCTTTACAGACCTTCTCTGTTTCTAAAATACGTCACAGTCTACAAGTTCTTTATTTTGCCTGTAAAGCTGGTGAATATGTTTCAGAAACTAATCATAGACTTACCATAACCCTGTTGATCCTGTAGAAGATAGCTAAAGATGAATCTGATTTAGTTAAGCTCAGTATTTGGCATATACAGTTCATGGATCTCAGCTTGCAATCCTGCTGTCCTCGGGTGGATGTCCTCTGAAGACTCCTGTTTTTAAGAAAAGCTCCTTTAGGATACTTTTGACAAAGGTTAACAAACTGATTAGTAGTAATATGATGAAGTAAAATGCAATGGTCAGTTATCTCATGATTCTCTTAAATTGATAATGTTCATAGACCTTTTTTAATTTTTTTTCACATTTCTTAAAACTGCCTTTCTCATCCTTAGCAATGGAGTTTTAACTGAATGTTTCTGACAGTGTAGTTATAAAATTCACACACTTATCACAATAATTTACCATACCACATAGTTGGTAGTTATCTTTCTTACTTTGAAGAGGCATTTTATATCTTCTTAGTATATTGCTGTCAATGCTGGAGTTTCTATTTCTTCCAAAGCAATGACTCTTACTGCTTCATTTGGGATTATGTCTTTTTAGATAAGAAATATCTAGCTCCTTCTACCATAAACATACTTATAATTTGCTATCATTTCTGCTGTGCATTTGACTGGACAATCAGAAGTTTAAATTCACTTTTTTACTGACATAAGGCATTATAGCTACAGAAGCTTTGCTGAGTCACACAAACATTGAAAGATATGTTTGTGTTTGTTAGGTTTTAGTTTTTGTCTTTTTCTTTATGGTTATGTAAGTTTCTATTTATTATTATTTATATTACTTATTTATTATTATAAATACTAATAAACAATTATTATTATTTATTATTTCATTTATTAGTATTTATTTATTTATTTATTTTTGTAAGTTCTGTTAACTACTCTCTTTCATTTTTGCCACAGCATGGAAGTACCTAAGGGCCAAAAGATTGAGTAACATATTGACAACAGGTTCTTCCCATTTATTGTATTAAAGTGTATAATTAATAGATACCTTCCTCAAGCTCATTTCCTCATTTTCTTAAAGTTTCATGATTATTGGTGGTATGATACCATTCTAATTCTGAGGCTGCTAAACAAAGCTTCTCTAAGCAAACAGTAACATTAGAAGTTCATAGAAGTTCATTAGAAGTTCATAAGAAGGGCAGTAGACAGGCCTCATTCCCTGGGAGGATTAAAGGATACCTGAAGTCTTTTACAGCCTTATGCAAATTCTGCAGAGTTTCATTAGGTAATCTTTAGTTAAGAGACTTCTTCAGAAAGAGGGTGTAATCTATCAAAGATGATCAGTGCAATTGGTGGAAGTTCCAATGATCTTGTTTAGTGCCTTGGGTCCATAACAGTTATTTCCATTGTCATCAATTTTGGCTGCCTCTGCGTTTCCATTTAATCAACTTACAGATGTTTTGGGATCATCTGCTGATGCTGTTTCTTTAGCTTTAATTCCAGTTCTTTCTGTTACATTGTGATCTGTGCTAACAGCCCTTGGGTATCCACACTGCTACTGAATGGGCCAGCCTTGGGCAGCCCATTTGAGACTGAATTTATTTCAGAAATCTTTTTCCCCTCTAGTCATGCTGTTTCAGCAATGATATGAATTTCTTGAAGTTTTTAGCAGTACATTGCATGCTCTTCTCTCAAAGCTCTTCATTTTTTGCTAAGTCCTAAAAAAGCTCACCAAAGACTAGCCTTGTCTTATTCAGATGGGCTTACAGTATCTACTTCCTGATTTATAGTATTACCAATACAATTTTCTTCTCAAATTAAATACAGACATGCAAAACAAAACTGGATTTTCCATTTAAACAAACTGATACATTTCCCATGGCTTACTTCTGAAAATTTCTACTTCAAAAGCTTGTATTTTGTACTAGCACTTGTTACTTGGACAGAAGAGCAAATTCTCACTAGTACAAGTGAAAAGTGATTCAATTTGATGAATAAAAGAGATTAATATCATTAACAATGTCATTATGCTTGCCATAACTGACAAAAGTATTCATTTTTTACTTAGTGGTAGAATACCTGTGATTTTCCAGCTTCCGGTAGCCAACTAGAATGTACAACTCCCACATCAGAACACATCATATAGCTTGCATGAGGATAGTGTTGACCATGAGGCTGGCAGATGGCATTCTGGCTGGAAGATGACACAACAATGTTGTCTTGGACCCAGCCCTATGACCTAGTCTTCATGCAGTCAATGAAATCCCTAAAGACTTGGGAACTCTTCAATCTTTGCCTATAAGAAGATCACAAAAGAAGATCACGAAGTGTGCTGAGGATACAATACATATTTTATAATAAACATCACTCCCTGTTTGATCCACAGACAGTGGTTTTCATATACCTCTTGCAAAAAATTTTCTCCTCACTCTTGTATTTTAGTCCCAAATGGAGATCAAAATTAGAGACAGATAGATAGAGACAGGAAGTCAACTGATGCTGGGTTTTCTGCCAGGACTCAATTTTCAGGTGTTCTCTTTTTAGTTCTTTCTCAGCCAAAAAAAGTTGTAAGCAGTGCTTCATTCAGTCTCTGCCTCTCCAAGACACTCCAAGATGTTGCTTTCTCAGTGTTGGGAGAACCTAGAAGAGATAGGTGTGGGAAGAATAGCAAGTTTATTTTCTTGTTCCACATTGATTTGATCAGATGCAGGTCTGCTCAGTAACTCCTCCAAAAGCCCTGATCACATGTTTATTTTTGCTTTACATTCCCCTTCCTCCCTCCGAAGGAAAATATCAGTGCCCGCTTACACTTTTCTCATTGGATCTGCTTTTGATTATTTTGGAACATTATTTAACAATTTATTGCTCTAGTAAAATTTTTGCATCTTTTACCTTTTTAGCATTTCCCCCCCCCCCCCAACATCTGAAAGGTTACCCTAACTCTGTTTGCTTGGTTGGACCCAGAAGAGAGTTAGTTAGAATTAGTAAACCACTCCTCCCCTTCTATTCTCTCTATTGTCCAAAAGTTTATCTCAACATTACCCTCTTAGATTAAGATCAGTAAGGGGCTGATCATCATCATTTAATAAAAATTTCATTTGATGTTGATTGACTACAGTCAGATTGCTATTTGAAATCTGTACTCCTTTTATACATCAATTGTATGCTTGTCTGGCTGTTACTCTTTTCCGTTCCACCTTTACTCAAAGGAAACAAGGATTGAGAATTTCTGGAATAGCTGGGGAAGATGCTGCTAAGGTTCTGTATTCTGCATATATCATTGTAAAGGAATTGGGAACCAAAATTGAACTGGGCTATTTCTCAAAGGCAGAAGATATTTCTGTACATAAATGGATATTGTTAACAGAGTTCACAGGGGAAAAGGGCAAAGCACTTCCAAATATCTTCCTATTTGTACAGTGTAGTATGTGTTTGTAGCTATACTATAATGAACTGTAAAGAGTCAGTGTATCACCCTTACATAACGTTCTTTTTCCTCCATGAGAACTCCAGCAGTAGATATATTCTGTGGGAAAAAATACATGGACTATTTTGTAATTTTTTTCCAGAGAACTCTCAGGAGGAAGAGAAAGATAACCAGCAAACAGCAATGAGACACTGTGATGATAGCTTTAAATAAAATTCCAAGGAGTAGGTAAACTTTGAGATGTCAGCTGCATTCAATAAAGTCTGCATATTTATTACATCTCTTTAAATGTGGGATAAGTACAGAGTAAAGGTCAACAGATTAAATACACAGTTTAATCAGCAAATTATGCAAATGAGCACAAATGAAATATACCATCCAACCGTTAAGATCAGTAAAGCATGCAGCTCTATTAGTGAAGTTTTTGAATGTTGGCCATCTTAAATATACATCCAATTTCCTAAATTTCAAGAAAATTCACTTGCTGGAGGAAACAATTAAAAGAGTTTATCAGCCAAATGTGTGGGTTGACCAACATTTATTTTAATATAGCTATTACATTAGAATGTAATGTGAAGAATAATTAGCGGAACTGGTGAAAATTGACCACAGCAACAACAAAACTGCATCTGAAGCTTTTTTCTCCATCACTGGAGGATGAATATCAATTAGTAAGTGGTGAGATAATATGGCTAGTTGAAAAATGCTGATCAGTGAGGAAGAATTTACAGATACTCGACAACTTCCGTACATGGCTCAAGTAGCATGTTCCCTCCTGGACCCTCATCTAGGTCAAAATCAGCAGAGCACTTAAGTACGTGTGTAACTTTAAGTGTAGGAGTAGAGCCATAGAAGTCTTTTGCTTGCCTTCTAATGCTGATGCTTTGAAATTAGAGACCTGAGATCACGGCTCAGTTGTGGTAATTACAGTTCATAGATACAAAAAGTGACAGGCTCTGAAAGACTAGCAATCTAAAAAGACAAAGGGAGGGGGGATTAAAAGAGAATTATTATTATCTCTTTTCTATCTTCCTTCTCTCTCTTTTTTTTTTTTTTTTCTTTTCCTTCACAATTACAATAATTAGGTTAGAAATTTTGGAATGTATCCCAGATATCACTGCACATATGAGTGGGCTTCAGGAATGTCCTACTATTAACACAGATGAACAGTGTTAGTACCAATGAAGAACTGTTTATATACTCAGAAATAACAGTCAAAATTTAAGAAGGAATAGAATTCATAACTAAATAAAATGTTATAAAACAGACCGTGTTTTTTTTTGTTTTTTTTTTTTGTCTTTGCATTTCTTGTAATATTTAAGTCATTGTAACATGATTATGCATATTGGTGAGTAAATGACTTTCATCTATTAATGCAAGCAAGCAGAACATTTTACAGAGAGACAGAGACTGAACTTGCATTGCTGTTTTAATTTGGATCATAAGTCTGCTTTTCATTTAATTTCTCAGTGGTTTCCACTCAGATGGTTTTGGTTCATATCAGGGAAAGTGTTGGAGCACATATTTGGATTTCTTTAAGAAAAAACTCAGTTGGAAAATGTCCTTCAGGGACACACTCAACACTTTTCAGCTGCAGAAGGACACTTTATTGCATAGAGAAGTCTGAAACAAGTTTTTACTGAAGAATCATATCATAGTATCATAGAATACATAAGTTAGAAGTGGCCTTAAAAATCATCTAGTTCCAACCTCTCTGCCATTGGCAGGGTTGCCACTTAATGTGTCAGGCTGCCCATGCAACTTGGCAGATTGCCCAGCGAGGTTGTGAATGCCCCCTTCCTGGAAACACTGAAGACCAGGCTGGATGGGACTTTGAGCAACCTGGTCTAGAGGAAGATGTGTGAGAATCCTTCTTTGCTTTTTTGGCTCAAAGCTTGCTTCCTCAGGTATTTCTTGTGATAAGACTCTGATTGATATATTGAGGAGGCAAGTGATGGGTGCTACTGTGTGATAATCGACATCACTTTCTGGACATTTGAAAGCACATTCCTCCAGAGTTGCTTGCCTTCGGAAGAGAGCGCTCAGGTGCGTTTCACTGGCGGAAGATCTGGCCTGGGACTAAATAGCTCCAGCTTGGTATGGGAAAACTGAGGAATGATACCATCATGTCCTGTGAAAAACAGGATGCAGGTGGGCATCCCTGCTCCCTCTTATATGCTGGCAAGACCAGGAAGATAGGAACAAAGGAGTTTCTGCTGAGATCCCAGAGCCAGAAGCTGCCACTCCAAAGAGAGCTGACTCGACCACTTTGGACTTGTAAATAAGTAAGTTGGTACTACAATTGAAAAATGGCCATCATCGCCGTGGTCACCATCGTCATCAACAGAACAACAATGCCTGACAACCCACCACTACTGAAGATCTGACTGAACTATGAGCCACTCTGGATCCATGGTGGTGACTATCTCCCTCTTGCTTCCTACAAAGACTCCTTGCTTCTTGCCTATCTTTCCTATCACCCTCCTTCCCTTCTCCATTACCCTAATTCATAATAGTGTCCATCCTCCCCTTCCCCATCGCCCTGATTAAGATCTGTAACAAACTGGTTGGACCAACATTTGAATCGTTGTTTCTTAATCTCACATCAGGTATATATATATTAAAAAGAACCTCCTCTCCCTCTTACAAATTGGAGCAAGACAAAGTTTCCCTGCATATAGCAGAGGGGTTGGAACTAAGATGATCTTAAAGGTCCCTTCCAACCCAAACCATTCTATAGTTCTATGATTCTATGATTTTGTGTTTCTAGGATTCTATAACTGCACCACTCATCTTGTTGTCACTTACTGAGGGTACACTAAGTCCCACTGTCTATGCCTGTGATAAATGATTCTGGTCCCAAGATGGAGTCCATGGGGACACCACTCAAGATCAGCCTCCACCTTGACGTATTGCTATTGGCAACAACTTTTTGGCTACAACAATTCAACCAATTATTTATTCACCTAATAGTCCAGCCTCCAAGTCCATAACTCTCCAGTTTAGAGGTAAGGATGTGGTACAGTACCATGTCAAAGGTCTTGCACAAGTCCAGGTAGATGATATCAGTCACCCTTTGTTTGTCCTCTGATGCTGTCACTCCATCAAAAAAGGCCACCAGGTTGGTCAGCCCTTGGTGAATCCAAATTGGCTGTCTTTGATCACCTCCTCATCTTTCATGTGCCTTAACATCTCTTCCAGAAAGATCTGATCCATGATCTTCTCAGAAACATATATGAGGCTCACTGGCCTGTAGTTTCTTCTCATCTCACATGTGTCTGAACATCTCTGCTAGAAGGATCTGCTCCATGATCTTCACAGACACAGGTGTGAGGATCACTGACTTGAAATTTCCCGTGCCTAAGAGCCACAGATATGACAGAGAATGGCTTAGCAACCAACGTTAGCCAGTTCCTTCAGAACTCTGGCATATCTTCTGGCCATCTATACTGGTACACATTCAGACTCATGAGATTGTCTTGGACTTGCTCTGCTCTTACGCTGGCAGAGATTTTGCTCCTATTACCCTTGCTTAGAAGTTAAATTCAAGAAAAAGTGCCCCAAACAAGCAAATAAACAAACAGCAATCAAAAAACCCAAACTTCCACACACGCACACACACATAAATAAGAACTAAATACAAAAATAAAGCAAATAAACAAAATCTACTATATTGTCTGTGCATTATGTGTTAGTTTTACAGCACTAGTTTTTTTTGCTTTAGAGACTGTCTTTTATTGGTCCTTGTTTCTTGCTAAAACACACATAATTACAGTGCACCAAAGTTTGATATCTCTAGTGGTAGTATTTCTATTCCTAGGACTGTGATAACTTATCTCATTACGTTGGGATGTCTGAGCTTGAAGACAGGCAATACCAGCAATACCACTATAGTGATAGCTGGTGAATGAGAATAAAGATGAGTTCTTTTTCTATGAATGTGCAGTGATAATTTTATATCAGCCAGAGAGTCTCTAATGCAAAGGAAGGTAACATTGTCAAACTAATATATTATTAAATATGTCTTTGCTACTGAAAAGACTTATTTTAGTTCAGTGCTGCAGAGAATTGTGAGTAAATTCTAAAAACAACCTGAGATGCAGAGAACATTATTTCTCTTTTTCCCTTCTTCCCTCTTTCCTTACCACTCTACCTTTCCAAAAGTATCATGATAATGAAAGGTATGAATTGTTGTCCTGAATATTTAAGTATCATCTATATAAAGAAGAATTTTTCAAGTATCTTTTCTCATGTTCTCTCTTTTCAATCTGAAAATAAAATAAAATAAAATAAAATAAAATAAAATAAAATAAAATAAAATAAAATAAAATTCTTCCAGTACTTAAAAGGAGTTTATATTAAGTAAGGAGACTGACTTTTAATGCAATCTGATAGTGATAAAAAAAGAGGAAAGGTTTTAAACTAAGAGAGAGGAGATTTAGATTACATGTGAAGAGGAAGATTTTCACTTAGAAGGTGGTGCAGCACTGACACAGGTTACCCAGAGAAGCGCTGGGTACCCCATCTCTGTAGGCACTCAAGGCCAGGTTGCATGGGGCCCTGGGCTGCCTGATCCAGTGGATGGCAACACTGTCCAGGAGTTTGGAGATAAATGACAAAAACCCTTCTATGATTCTATGATTCTATTACAGAAATATTAACAAGCATATCTCCTTTCATTAGATCACATCTACATCAGAATTATTTAATTTCATTTTTTCATTAGACCACATCTCAAGCATCAGAATTATTTAAATAATGAAATAAAGGCAAACAAAAACTTGGCGGAAAGTCCAGATTCAGGGCAATGCAAAGCCAAGAGTTATTAGTTAGAAATGAGATGGCCTGTCCAATATTTCAGATTTGCTTGACATAAGATAGAGGATTGAAATAAGTGTGTATATGTTATCAGCCACAAAGAAGTAGAAGAATCTAGAATGAAGAACTGAATTTGAGCCTGCGAAAGGGAGGGGAAAGATGTTGTTTTTATGCTTTTTTGTTTGCTTTGTTCCACATAAATAACATTTATTTTAATTGATATTACATTATGTTAATTTTCCCCAAATCAAGTCTCTTTTGCCTGCAAAAGTAAATGATAAGTAAATGATAAGACAGTTTATCTGTCTTGAACTTTCTTTGTCCTGTTGTTTTCTGCAACTGTCTTTTTGGAGTTGTGTAGAGGGAATATGCAGCTGAAATAGGAATGCTGGTTGCTAGTTAAGGCTACCCACCACAGACCAGCACAGAACCAAGCAATTAATACAGTTATACTAGAGTAGATAGATATCAGTGCATTGTAACTCACAGAGGTGTACACACGCACATTGTATAATCAGAGATTAATGGCTAATATGTTGAATAATTATTATTTGTTCTAACAGAGCACAACACTCTGAGGATTAATCATTTGAAATACCATTTTCTTTTATATGAAGAAAATAAGTTATATTCACATTTTTATAGCCATTTGACTGTGTTTGTTCTTTCAGGATATACTGTTTCATTAAAAAGTATTTCCTCTGGAGGATAAGTGGATTTTCAGTCAAAAATGAGTAAATAGGTAAATAACATCAAGGACCACGGGAACTCAGCATTACGGGTAAATAAATATGATTCAATTCTGTACATGAATATGTGTATGAAATATTGTTTGAATTTTCGGTAGTCCTATGTGAAGCCAAGAGTTGGATTAAATCATCCTTGTGGGCTCCTCCCACTTGGGATTCTCTGTAATTCTATGAACCTACGTGTATATAGACATAATTACTAAAATATGTTATCTGCATCTACAGATCATTTAGCTTCGTTTAAGAGTCACCAGGCAGCTCTCACTGAATCTGCATCTTGTATGTCCTTGTCTCTCTGATGAGTTGTACCTAGGTAAGATTTAGACCTATAGATCACCCTATTTCTATCTCCTATCTTTACTATAGAAGTTGTCCTAGTTCAAGTCTTCCCTTGCTGCCCCTTGATCTATTTATCATTGCTGGGAATGTTTATCTTCACTCTTCATCCTCCTGCACTTTGCTTATGGTATCTGTCATGGTGAAAGCAAAGCAAAATACATATAATTCAGGCAAAAAATAATCCCATTTTCTATTTTAATCAGAAAATATATTTGTAAAAAATATATATTTGTAAAAATATAAATTAATATATTTGTAAAAATATAAATTAAATCCACATTCTTTAGTTATTTTTGAAGATCCCTTTGAAATATGCTCAGTGTCTTCTTCAAATCAAAGATTCTTCCTCATTTGCCATATAAAACTTTAATTTTCATTTCAGAATTTTTCTCATATTTGAGTAATTAAACAAACTGACCAGTCAATCTTTGAATAAATTCATGAAAAAGCTTTCCTTTACAAAAATGCAGTAGAGTCATGGTGGAAATTCAAAATAAGTAAGTGATCGGTTTTTGGTTATTGGATGTACCATGAAAATGGACATTAGTAGCTCATTGCCCATGGCATAGTCTTGTTTAGAATATGAAAATTAGGTGCTTTTTAAAGCATCTCTTGATATTTTTTAGAAACCCTATTCCAGTGTTCATGAAAATGGAAAGTAGGTAGGCATGAAAAAAAGACTACCATATTAACAACAGTAGTAGTAATAACGATGCAATAAATGGAGTTTCAGTTTTACACACATGCAGATAAATTAAATCCATTTAAAATTATTTCTTAATTGTTGCACTGCTAACTAACATGTTGCATGTTAGTTAGACATGCTTATGAGATGCTTTATGTCTTAAATGTGAGGAAATAAATAATCAGAAAAGGAAATCTGTTTAATTTAGATGAGAGAATACACCAGGGAAAAAAAAAAATTACTTTCACCTTGACTGAGGTTAAAATGAAAGTTCTCTGAAGACCTGGATTCAAGAATTTCAACTTGATCCTTCATGTATGAAGTCAGATAAAGTTGAATACTGTGAAAGGATTACTGTGACAAAATGTAAACAGACAAAATATACGTAGGTATACACGCAAACATAAATATATGTGTAGGTGTGACAGAAAATATTTCGGCAGAGGAATGTTCTGTCAGATTTGACTTGTTGGACACAATTTAAAGAAGTCTGAATCACAGAATGGCCTGGGTTGAAAAGAACATCAAAGATCATCTTGTTTCAACCCCCCTGCCATGTGCTGGGTCTCCAACCACTAGACCAGGCTGCCCAGTGCTACATCCAGCCTAACCTTGAATGTCTCCAAAGATGGGGCACCACAACCTCATTGGGCAACCTGTTCCAGTGTGTCGCCACCTCTGAGTGAAAAACTTTCTCCTAAAAATAAATAAATAAATGAAAATAAGTCAAATTCTTGATTAAACATTCAGGAAAGTGTTAGGCAAAGATTCTTTCCTTATCTTTTCCCTCTTACTGTCGTAACCTTAATGTCTTATGCATGGAATTTATATTGTTCATTTTTGTTAACTCATTTCTGTCTGCTTCTTTTTCTCAACTTCATCCGGTCTGCTGGTTTGTTTTTGTTTCTTTGGTTTATTTGTTTTTTTTTTGTTGTTGTTGTTGTTGTTTCTTTGTATATTTGATTTCTTCTATTTTGTTGCTGTTTTTGTTTTGAGGTCTGCCCAAGGCAAAATACAACCTGCTGAGATGCCGTTCTCAGAGATATCATAGAGAACAAGCTGACATCATCTACCTTCTGATTTGAGTAGAGATATTAGAATTGTCCATCTGCTCCAGTCTACTGACTACTGGAAAAAACAGGTGTGACTTACATTTCCTTATGAGCAGACCAATAAACAGGGGAACAGTCGGATGCAGTAACCTTTGACTTGGCTTTCTTTATCTCATTGTGACTGTTTGTGCTTTGGGAAGCACAGCAAAGCAGCATTGCAATGTACAAACTATGAATGAGGTAAGTCTGTGCAACTCAAGTATGCATCTTTACTGATTTGCATAGATGTGACCACTCATAACTGTGTGTGCTTTCCTTTTGAGCAGTATGGAACATCCCTTACACCAGCAAGCCAAATTGGCTTCATAGAAATGTTATGGAAGGAAAGTCCATGTGTGCACTTGTCTGTGCATGTTTGTGTTTCTTCTCTGTTCCTGTAGCCTTTGGATCTATTGATTTTAGCCAGATTTGACAGAGTAGTAGAGGTCTCAAAGATAATTAAGTGTCAGTTCCAGTTTCTTGCACATTTCTTAGTTAGCAGCTGCTATCCTTTTGCTTTCTATTTTAATTTGCCATTGAAACCATGCTAACTGCTCTACTATTTGGAAAAGTGTATAAGCAGCCACAGTTTGAACAGCAATTCCTGTTGGTACATTGTACTGAAAGCCTCAAATATTACCTCTAAAGAACCCTGCAGGTGAGGAATAGAAGACGCTTTCCTTTAGTGCTTACTGTGATCAGTTTAAAAATATGTTGTGGGTTCTGAGCACTGTTAATCATCTGTCTCTCTACACTGTATGTGGCAGGCTTCCTTTTACTACTCAGTCAAATTGTTCTAGAGAGAAGTGGAGCAGACTCTTTTTATTTTGTATTCAAACGTATGATAATTCATCCTCAAGTGACTGTATTTGCAAAACTATTGTTTTATTGAATATCATTTTATTATTACAATAACAAATTCAAAGTTACAGTACCTCCTTTGCATTTTTTCTTTCTCCAGAAAAAGAAGTAGCCTCATGTCCAGCAACATGAGAGAGAAATACAACTCACCACCCCACCCCCATCACCCCACCCCCCCAAAAAAAAAGAAATCTAGGAAGTCTGGTAGAAGAAAAAAAAAATAAATGGAAGTCTTTCAAAGCTTTCAGAGGAAGGAGTAAAACGGACTGCTGCAAATGAAGGCGGGGTAGAGTTTCACATATTGTCTACATTCTAGGAAATGTTTTGGCTTTAGGTTTGAAACCAGCATTTGAATTATTGATGCGGCTTAGGCAGAAGAAAATTGTCCAAGCATTTATTTAGTAATTAGGAAAGTAGTTATGCAGACTTCTGGGTGGCCAGTTTGGACAATGAATGGCTGATGTTACCACAGGTGCTACTTAAGTATTTCAGAAGTATGTAAAAGAACTACAATATAAGCATAACCATAGCTAATTTTTTAATACTTATGCTAGCCTTTTTTTTTTTTAAAAAAAAAAAAAAAAAGCTGATAGAGGGTTAGATATCAAGAATCATCTAGACCCATCAAAGGAAACTGGAAATATGAAGAGTGGCGTAGAGCAGAAAGAGAGATTTCTAAAAGCAAATTAGAGAAATATGACAATTGCAGAGTGTATGAGAATTATATAAAAGGTACTTTTAACGTTAAGTGAGATTAAATAAATAAGGTTATTTGACTGAAATATTTCAAGAAAAGAGAAGCTATATACATGTATATATACATGTATAAACAGAAAAACAATCACAACAACAAAAACTGTGGAAAATGATATAATGATGAAAGAAATGACAGGAAAGGATAAATTCCAACAAGTGCAAGTTTGCCATTGTGATGAGCATTGTTGGAACTATCATTTACTGATAATATCTTTCTCAGCAGCATAGAGCCCATGAGGTAGAGGAGTGTGAATTCTAGATCGCAGGAGAGAAGAAGAAGTGTTAAGGAAAGAGAGACAGAGTATGTAGGTACTGTATCCTTATGATCTGTAACATTATACTTTTTATTGGTGTTGCAAGATGCATTATTGTCTCAGGGTCTAGAATGTTAGGGGGACAACCATTTTACAGATTTCACCTGAAGTGAAGGCTTTTATCACTCCAAAATACTTAATCCTCTCTTATTCCACATCTCTGGCTTAATTGTTTTGTCTTACTATAGTAGAATTCCCCAGAGTCTTCAGAATAGTTTAAATACTGAGTTTGCAGGTATGTTTTTATCACATGAATTTTGGAGAATTATACAGTTTTGTAAAGGTGGAAAATTCAAATATACATATCTGCAAGTGCAAATTTGTGTCATTAGAAACTGAAACTATCTTTGAAAATCTGGTACTAGAGAAATAAAGAGACCTTTTTAAGAGGAATTCAAAGTAGCATACAAAAGAACAGGCATGTAACATCTCTGAACCTAAAATATTCAACATTTTTAAATATGCACTGCACACACTGTATGAGTCATCCATATTAAATGAAACTCTAGTATGATTTCCAATATGAAAAGAGCTATTAAATAAATGACCACACTAAACATTAAAGAGATGCTGAGAGATAATACAGTAAAGAAAACATGATGCACTCATGATGAGACAAAATGTTTAGCAGACTGAATGAGCCATCTAAAAGGTTCAAATTTCATCTTTTTTTTTTTTTCTCTCTCTCTCTTTTATTACTTTCTTTCTTAACGATTCATAGGATAAAGTGAGCATAGTGGATTTATACCAGAAATTAAAAAAAACACCCTAATATTTGAAAATACAGAACTTGTGTCTGTTAAATGTGTCACTAAAACCCATTTCCTGTGAAAGAACGTAAATTCCTGCTGACTAATTTTTTGAAAGACTTTCAGCAGAGTGTATAGACAAGGTGTCATGCACTGAAGAAATAAAAGTTAAAAAAAATACGTGAAAACAATGCAATGGTAGTTAATGAAAATATAGGTAGCAGACTCATTAAATATATTATTACAATATATATTAGAAGTATATATTAGACTATTTCTATTTTAAACCAAATCGGACTCCATTCTGTTGTCTGAGAGCTGACCACTAACTTTTCATAAGAGTTCTTCCACAGACCTACAATTCACATTTTCAGGTGTAGCATAAAGTCACTCTGATCAGTTTCTACTAGCTTAGTTCTCTAGCTTAGAGTCACTAGAGAATGTATTTGGAGGAGAGTAGTTAATACGGGCTCCTGCAGAATTTCAAGTTGTGTTTACTCAGTTTTCTGTTTTAGAAATTCCTCATATCATATATTTATTGGAGGAATACTGGAGTTAGATACCAAAGTAGGTATCTTTGTGTAGCATTTCAGGTGCTAATTTTTAATCAGCTGATGACAAAAAAAAAAAAAAAAAAAAAAAAAAGTAGAGTTTTTAAAGCAGATGAAATTTCTATGCTGTTGCATTTTTTTACCTCTCATGTCATTTCTCCACCTAGATTGTCCATTTCTTAGGACAGTCCATATAGATTGCCTAGAAATTTTTGCATTCCAGAGCATACTCACAGAACAATCAGACACCATTTATTGAAATCAATTTAGAATTAACCAAAGTTAATAAGGAGTAACCATCTTCCCAAAGGTTTATTTATATTTTGTAAGCAGTTGATGATAAATTTTACAGGATGATTTAATGAAAAGATAAATCCATATGAAGGCAATTGCTTTCTATTCAGTTCATTTATATTTACTGGGAAAAGATAGACTAAGTACTCATATTTTCTTCAAATGAATCCATAATTATCTGTGCTGGTCATGTGCCACAAGAAAGTAATACTCATGGGGATTATGCTTAGGGCATTGATGTAGCTAGTGTTTGAATTTTTACTTTGCTAACTTCAACAGTGTTTGAAAGGGCTGTCAGAAGGGCAGACTAAGAAGAAAGTCCATTTCAACAGCGGCTGCAAGTTGTACATAAGAGACTGGAATTGTTTGTAGGCAGAGGGAAACATGAAAGAACAGTATAGTGTAATTTAGAAATTGATTGCTTCTTGTTTACTTTTCTTTTTTTAAAGATATTTAATATATTCTTTATCTCCTGGACTCTCTTATTTTTTCTGTATCCCTCAACAAATGCAGGCAGTGTTTGTTTCAGCAAAGCTTCCTGCTGTCCCTAGCAATGTTGAACTTATCAGTGAAATCCTGCTTATGACTATGGATATAAATATAAATTATTTTTAGATACATATATATATTTATATATTTATTCATGAAGCAGGAGTAACATATAACTTCAAATTTAATGTTGAGTCTTTGTCAGCTCCCTCATGATGACATAAAGAAGGAGCGTGCACAAAGGCCTCTGCTCCCTGCTAGAAGAAAATAGAAACACGGAAACGGTATTAGAATATCAAAACTGTAAAACAACAACAACAACAAAACTTTCTCCTTATCTGTTTGCTTTTTTTTTTTTTTTTTTTTTTAAACAGCTTAGCGAAAAATATTACTTTCTTCCTTTTTCCTCAGTTGGAACAACAACATGCATCCATTTGCTGCTTCACCCAAGAGACTATTTACTTATTTATTTGCCTTTTTAAAAATTCCTTTGCTTCTTCACTACAGCTAGTCCAGATAGATACCATGCTAGGAAACCCAACTTGTCCTTTGTTGCTTTGTCTCTAAGTGACATAATTTACTGTACAGTAGATGAGAAATAAGTACCATCTTCTAGGAACCAATTAAATCCACATCATGGATCTGGTCTTCATGGCCAAAAGATTCACTTCCACAACTCTACTAGCATGTAATCAACTGTTAAATCTGCAAATATTAGTGCTGAGATACACATTTCTTGTTAACAGCACAGAAGATGACTGCTACTACAGGAAAATTTAAAAATAAATTGCTTGAGAAATTTCAGTGTGACAAGAAAATGAGCAGATAAAATGTGGGAAAAAAAAAAAAAAACACCTTTTATTTTCATATAAATGTAAATGGATTTTTCTAATAGTAGAGAAAGCATTTTCTCTTCATTGCATTTAAATAAGATAAAGGTATTGTTTTGATGGGATCACTATAAATCATACCATGAAGGTCAGAAAGTTGTATATATATTTTTAAGAACAAGACAGGAGAAAATCATAAGTTCTAAATACCTTCTAACCACAAGTCTTATATAAAAGGAAGTACTGTTGTTTACTGATGGAACTGGTTTACTGAGGATTGATATGAAATTCCACAACCAAAAGTAAAACAATATGAAATCCATTTAAATAACAGTGCATGTAAAAAGAGAAAATCACTGATATTCAGTATACATCTTCTGTTAACCCCATTTAAATGATTTCTTAATGATCCTCTGTTGTTCAAAGGATCATTGCATTGCTGTTCAGATCGGCTTGCTCTTAAGAAAACTAGGAAGAGATTGTGTGTTTTTGAATACGTCACTATGCTTACGCTCTGTCGCTTTGTTTTCTTGTTCTGTCACTATCTATCTGAAACATGCTAGATTTGTTTATTTGTTTACTTTCTACTCTGGTTTATATACATTGCCAAACAAAAACAAAAACAAACAAACAAACAAACAAACAAAACCTCATACTCAAGTAGCTTAAGACTGTACTACATGCCTTTGACAGTAACTTTCCTTTCCTGGAAACCCATTGAAGTCAATATATATATTTGTGATTTGATCTATTAGGGAATGAGATTCACTTTAAAGAAAGCATTCAAATGTTTTAATCTACATTATCTTGACTTTTGAGTAATTAAGAATAAAATTTGAAGCATGCATTCAATTAAAAAAAAATAAACATTTTCAGATTTTTTTTACTGTTATTGATGTTGTTACTACCAAGCTTGCCCATGAATATGAAGAACTTTTGTTTTAAGAATATTGGAATTCTAAGGAAAAACAACAACAACAACAACAACAACAACAAATATTGGAACTCTGAGGAAAAAAAAAAAAACAGCAACAAAAAATTGTTCGTCAGTGGGTAGTGTTTGAAGAAATTGTTAGTTTACTGTAAGATAATTTCAACATTTTGAAACATCATAAATTGCTATTTCCTCGTTAATGTAGTTGCCATTATTTGTATGCTGTGTCTACAGATTTTCCTTATGTCCAGTTTACAGAGCAGGAAACAGTACGCTTATATTTAATACTCTCATTTGAACATTTCTCATTTACCACATAAGAAAATAACAGATAGTACCAATATGTAATCACAACTCTTCACGAAAAGAAATCAAAGATAGTCATTGCTGCTGACACAGGCACCTGATTACAATTAAATGTTAATTGCATTTCATAATAGATAATATCAGATCATCTCACCTTCCAGCCATTTTTTTCCAATGAAAAGACTTGCAGAATGGAAATCCCATTTGTAATTCCATGAACTGCATAGGACACTTGAAAGTAATGCCTCTTATTTATTCCCATACAAACTACAACAGACACAAAGAGCACAATAGCAGTTTGATAGGGCACAGTCTCAGCTACAGAGCATTATTTTTCAACATAGCCATCACCATTAACTATGCATTTTCACAAGATGAACAAGAGACTGCATGCCACACTCAAAAATCTGCATGGCCATCTAAAATATGACTATCTTTTACATTGCTGTTGCCATTGCTAGAATGCACCACTTACTGCCTCTCTGTGTTCATATGCACTGTTCAGTCTCCATGAACACTCAACAAGCATCAGTGAATATAAATAGGTGCAATTTTTTCTACATGGAGGAATTAAGTGACAAATCTTTCCTTCGTATACCCTTCTTGTGAGATGCCATTTTGTCAGACTGCCCTTCTGCTGCCATCCGTTGTATGGCATCAAAATGTAGTGGAATGTTAGTGGGAAGGTTCACCCCCCCCCACTGCCGCACCACAAACATCCACTTCTGACATCATGAACCAATACAATAAAGCAGGAGACATTATTTTTGGAACAGCCCTCATATATGTATCTTTATTGATCTAGATTACCGGGAATGGGATCAGCTTAAATTCAGAAGAAATGAACATATTAATAAGTGATTTTTATTTGTTGTTGCTTATTTGTTTATCGTTAAGATTCATCTTAAATTAGACGTTGAGGAAAATGCCAATTGTGAAACTCTCTCTTCAACTTTACATGCAGTGCATACCCGCAGGCAGGAATGCTGGAATCTTCTGTGTCATATATTCCATAAACTCTTTGGGCTGGATCCTAATTAAATAGTTTTAATTTTCTTTTTATCAGTTTCTGACTTCAACAGTTTTAAGAATGTTTTGGAATTAAAATAATTTTCAGAGAGAACCAAAAGCAACCTTCATACCATGCCTTTGGTTATTAATGCATTATCTGCACATCTTTTGAAAAAGATCTCTCTTTAGAGGATCATGAGAATGTGAAATGGAAAAGATTACATACATTTCTGAGAAACATATGACATAAACTAGAATTCTTCAAATAAGTACATCTCTTAGCAGCACAAATATCCTGAATGGTCTGTAGCACAAAGTAAGCAGTTTGTGGGTTTTTTTGTTTGTTTGTTTGTTTGTTTTGTTTTTTTAAAGGTCCATTAGTATATGTATATCATATAAACAGAAACTTTTTTTTCTGTTGTAACTAATTATTTTGAAAAATCTCACAAATGTTTTGTCTGCTACTAATAAAAATAGATTTATTTACAGTAATCAGTGACACTGATAATATCCAAAACAATTTTCTATTCCTGCTTTATGAAACACAAAATGCACAAGTCTGTGACCAAATTATTTCAGAAATATTGCAACTAACGCTAATTATATAGTAACATAATTTTAATGTTCTGCATCTTCATTCTCTTCACTGATCTTAGTAATGCTAAGACTACCTGTATCTACTTCTCTGAGAAACTAATGTTATTTTATATCTCAGACTCACAGTCTCATTCAGTATATACTTTCACTGCCTTGCAACAAGCCTTTCTCCATGAATTGTCAGTTTATATGCTTACAGAAGCATTTTCAAGACTTACTGCAGCATCTAGCAGTTTATGTGGTGTTCAGCTTCATTGCTGTGTTTGCTATGCTTATATAGCAATACTTTTCATGCTAACGGCTTACCGAGAATTGCTGTATATCATACTGACCTGTAGGACTCTCCCTCACATGTGGTATTTACCCAGTGTACCATCTGGTGCTGTAACACTTTCCCAAACTGTTAGAAAGCAAGTACCACAACTGTTCCTGAGAGGAAGAAGCTGATTTGCTGAATCTGCTGCTCAAATCTTAGAAATTAAAAGACTGTAACAGAAGCACCCATCTTATGAATGTCCTTCCCAATTAATGTTCAATCAACCTTTTTGGCACTGCACATGAATTTTTTACAAACAGTTATAAGAAGGCCAGTTATCCTGAATCTATTTGCAATGCATTAGAGAGTTGTGAAAATACAAAAAAGAAATCTAAAATTATTTTCAAACTCTTGATAGAATGTGTATGGGACACTTGTTGCATTCCCAAGCGCTCTTGGAGACAATCTGCAGCTTTCTGTATGGCAGGTGCATAGCAGAAAAGTAGACTGTTGCAAATCACGCCAGCTTCATGGCTAATGTCATGGCTATCCAAGGACTTCCAAAGTCAATGAAATACTCTTTGAATCAAACAAATTTCACATCTATAATATCCTGAACATATTACAAAGATCACTCCAAAAATAGTGTCTCCTATTTATTTCAGTGGAAGGACAACAAATAGGAAGAATAACACTATTTGATAGTGGAGGTTATCAGCTGCAAAACATTATTTTTCAGCCTAGTCACAAACATAAGCTATGCATTTTCATCAGCAGTGAACTAGAGCAGGCATGCCATGCTCATAAAAGTCTGTGTGTGTCTCCAGAACAGATCTTGTTTTTCACGTCTCTGTCAGTACTGCTGAAAAACACCACCCACTGCCTCATTGTTCTAACGTCCACTCTTTGGTTTCCAGAAGTGTTCATCAAACATTGATCAATGTCAATAGGTGCTATTTTTTCCAGATGGAGGAATTCAGTGACATACATTTGTTTTGTCATTTCCATGACAGGCACCATTTTGTTAGACTGCCCTTCTGCTGCCAACTGTTGCATAGAAGAAAAAAAAAATAATAATAATAATTGGAAAAAAAAATAATAAAGGAATGTTTGCGGGAAGGTAAATGGACTTTGACCTAACAAAATAAGGATAAATAATACATGATAATATATGTTGGGATCCACAGTGTAAAGGTAAGAACTATTTTGCTTCAGGAAACATCTATGGTTGCAATTATCATTATTTCCTTAGATGATTCTTGGTAGGCATCCTCTTGATTGATCAGATTATTTTATCTAGCCTTTTAGCTATTTCTTTATAGCAAATTGAAAAACATTCATATCTCCAGTATTGCTTTCAAAATTCCTTCCTTTTTTTTTTTTTTTCTTTTTTTTTTTCTTTTTTTTTTTCCTCTTCCACACAGGAGGCTGGTAACTTTCACACAAATATTTTTTTGTTAACAACTCATGTAGAGGCCAATGTGCCCCACCAGTTCTTGCTCTATGTAAGCTTGTATGTTTTAGTGCCATCACACCATTTGTATTGATCGGGATAGATTTACATGACAAACATTGTATATCTGTTTAGTATTGTTGATAAATTTAAAGTAATCTTGAGACTTTGTTGTAAAGATAAACATCTTACTAGAAAATAAGTCAGCTTCTTTACACTTTGAGCCTGAAGAAGAGAAGACTACAAGGTGACCTAATAGTGGTCCTTCAATATCTAAAGAGAAGCTACAGGAAAGAAGGAGACAGATTCTTTATCAGAGTCTGATAAACTCTGATTTTCACTATAAGTGGACAAGGGAAAATGATTTCAAGCTTAAAGGGAGTTGGTTTAGGCTGGATATAAGGAAGAATTATTTTACAGTGAGGGTTGTGAGGCACTGAAACAGGTTGCCCAGAGATGTGGTGGATGCCCAGACCCTGGAGACTTTCAAGGAGAGGCTGGATCAGGCTCTGGCCAACATGATCTAGCTGTGGATATCCCTGTTCATTGCAGGGGAATTGGATTAGATGACCTTTAAAAGTTCATTCCAACTCAAAAAATTCTATGATTCTATGATTATTCAGAACCTTCATCCTTGAAAATAGTTGTTTACAAATATTCCTATTCCCAAAAAGTGATGATATGTAATGCGCTTGTGAAGTGAAGGATATCTTTCTCTGTTAAGATAGGTCTGACAAAGATCTGATAAAGAGACTTAATGCAATTTTCAAGTTGAATATCTGATTGTAACTGAATGCATTCCATTTCAACCCAGGTATTGCCAATCACATACCAGTGTTTCTTAGCTGCTGAATGATATGTGCATGCCTGGGGCTGGGCTGGGCTGGGCTGCTTGGAGAGGATGATCCACCACTGCAACTGTGGCAGAACGGGCTGGGACAGGCTTCATGTGCCCTACAGGATGCAGGCTGGACATGCCTATATCATTGTCTCTTCTCCCTAACTGAGGAATGCAGGAATCATCTTTTCTTCTATATATAAAGGAAGGCCTGTGATGAAAATAACATTGGCTCAATGTTACTGAACCAAAAATCTGTTATAACAGACTAGAACATATAACTAGTCAGTTAATTTATGTGGAAGGAACACCAATTATGGATTACCATGGATTCTCAAGGGCAAAGATTTTGAACTTAAGGTATAGTTTCGGAGATTTATGTTTCAAACTCATGAATAAATTTGTATGAACTGTCTTCAACTATCCCATTAAATCTAAATTAATGGCAAATGTGAAACGCTCCTATGTGAAGAAACTAGTATCACACAGTGAGAAAAAAAGATCCCTCCAGTGAACTACAGAGAAATAGCAGTAGTTTACCACTCTAGAAGTGGACACTCACATGAATGAAATTCCTTTTATTGACTTTATTGTCTTCATGCATTTAAAGATAGTTTCAGACTACAATTGGGATTCTCTGAGTAAGACGCTTTCTTTTTTAAAATAATGTTCTTGCAATTAGATTTGACAAGAAAAAATACATAAAAAACCAGCAAGTATATAAAAAAAAGTGAATGGAGGATAGTGAATGAACTGTAATCTAGACCCACGCTAACTATAGATGAGTATACCAATCTAAACATTATATATGTAGAAATGGTAACCATTAAACAAGCAAATAAACAAACAAATAAATAAGGAATTGTGGTAATTAATTCCCTTTTTTATATACGTATTTCCAAAAGCTATCATTAGCAATGCAGATTGGCATATTTGATAATAAAATTAATAAATATGCTTATTTATTTATCAGCTTTAGCTAAGAGTATTGCAAGAGACACTTTCAAATACTGAAGAAAAATACTGTTCTGTTCTAATATCAGCAGTAAATAGTCCCTTCTATAAGGAATCATAACTTTGGTTCATGTCTCCTTAAGGAGCTGTTATTTAAACAGGAGTCTATAGGGTTCATAAAGGTTAACATCAATGACTGTGCCTGTCAGTTTAGGATCTTCTGTTGACTTACTCATTCTCTACTGTTGTTCTATGAATAAAAGAGAACTGGGAGGAATGTTCAGGAACAAAGCACCCACTTGGGAAGCTGGGTAGAAATTTATTGTAATAATAAGTCTTAAAGTAAGTTACATTACAGTCATATCTACTGATATACCTTCTGGCAAAGCATCTTTCTATGGAAAGCCTTTTTTTATATACTAAAAGATCTTTCTAGTTTAGGCAATAAAGAGAAAAAAAAAAACACATGAAAACAGACTGTAAGTGGGTAAAGGTATGGATCCAGGAAAAAGGATGTTATGGAGGGAAGGGATGACATCCGAAGGGACCTGGACAGGATTGAGAGGTGTGCCTGTGCTAACCTCATGAAGTTCAATAAGGCCAAGTGCAAGGTCCTGCATCTGGGTTGGGGCAATTCCAAACACAGATACAAGATGGGTTGAGAATGGCTTGAGAGTAGCTCTGAGAAGGATTTGTGAGTGTGGCTTGTTAAAAGATTCAACATGAGCTGGCAATGTGTGCTGGCAGCCCAGAAGGCCAACTATAGTATCCTGGGTTTCATCAAGAGAAGCATGACTAGCAGGTCAAGGGAGGTGATTCTGCCCCTCTGCTCTGCTCTTGTGAGACTCCACCTGGAGTACTGCATCCATTTCTGGGGACTCCAACACAAGGATGTTGAACTGTTGGAGTTGGTCCAGAGGAGGGCCTCAAGAATGATCAGAGGTCTGGAACACCTCCCCAGTGAGGACAGGCTAAAAGAGTTGGGACTCTTTAGCCTGAAGAAAAGAAGACTTGGGGGGGGACCAGAGCAGCCTTCTAGTACGTGAAGGGGGCCTACAGAAAAGCTGAGAAGGGATTTTTCATAAGGGCAGGTAGCAACAGGATGAGGGTAAATGGCTTTAAACTGGAAGAAATTATTTACTGTGAGAGTGATGAGACACTGGAACAGGTTGCCCTGATAAGTAGCGGCTGCCCCCTCCCTGGAAACATTCAAGGCCAGGCTGGATGGGGCTTTGAGCAACCCGGTCTAGTGGGAGGCATTCTTAACTGTAGCAGGGGGCCTGGAAGTAGCTGACCTGAAAGGTCCTTTTCAACCTAAGGCATTCTATGACTCTATATAGATGGAAGGTCCTTTTTTTTCATTATGAAAGGAATTGTAACAGAAAAAAAAAAAGTTCAATTCTTTCATAAATATATTAGAGGAACTTTTTTTTTTAAAAAATCTTCATTACATTTTACTATAGCAGAAGAATTAATGATGATTTTAGATATGTATCACTATATGTAGATTAAGAACCTGCCATGTCTCATTTGTAAGGAGAGGAAAGGAGTGAACAGATTTGCAAATACCCCCAGTTAGATAAAGGTAAAATGATACACAGAGATCTGCACAATCATCATTTTTAAAGAGTGATGATCACAAAATCACAGAATCACAGAATCACCAAGGTTGGAAAAGACCTACAAGATCATTCAGTCCAAGCATCCACCTATCACCAATAGTTCTCACCAAACCATATCCCTCAACACAAAATCCAAACATTCCTTGAACATCTCCAGGGTCAGTGACTTCACCACCTCCCTGGGCTGCCCATTCCAGTGCCTGACCACTCTTTCAGAAAAGTAATATTTCCTAACATCCAGCCTAAATCTCCCCTGGCATAGCTTGAAGCCATTCCCTCTAGTCCTATCACCAGTTACACGAGAGAAGAGGCCAGCCCCCAGCTCACTACAACCTCCCTTCAAGTAGTTATAGAGAGCAATAAGGTCTCCCCTGAGCCTCCTCTTCTCCAGACTTATACTACAATTTGTACTTCAGACTTATACTACAATTTATACTACAGACTTACTTATACTACAGTTGTCTCAGGAACACTGGAACACAATTATCCCCAAAGTATTGGCATTCTAGCACTCAGAATCTATCTTAAATTGTGTATTTTAACTATACAACCTTAAGGAACCAAAATAAGCCTCACAACTACTTTACAACTTTATGACTTAATAGGTGTATGAGAGATACTGCTTTTAAGAAGCTGAAATAGATCTCGCAATTACTTAATAATTTTGTGGGAGAAAAAGAGTGAAAACAGAAAAATGAGAAAAATAGAAAAAGAATGACAGTCAGAGAAAAGGACAGGGAAAAGAAGGCCCATTTCAAGGAGTTCCAGCATCAACCCACAGTGATAGAGAAAGGATGGGATGATGAGCACACTTGTCCAGAGGTGATAGTCTTGAAACAGCAATGATGACCACCTAGAAGAAGAAGGAGAAGGAGAAGATGTTAAAGACAGCCCACTCAGAGTCCTTGTCAGGCATCCTTTTATGTCTGCTAATTCAAGAACAAGAAAGTATGCACTAACAAGTTTGTAAAAAATAAGTTTGCAGCCAAAACTTTCTTGTGGGAACTGTAAGCCATTTTGTCTGATTTCAGCCTTTGACTGGTTGTCATGGTAACAGCCTTGCATTGCAAGTGTTTGAGACATACCAAGCTCACCCCAGAAATTCAGAAAGTGCTTTTTGTTTGTCCTTTACAGTACCTTTTAATGACTTTAATTGCAAGATAACATCACAGAGTCCTCATTGACTTATTGTAGGGTTACTTAACATTCACTCCAAGGTAACTCATGAGGAATCAAGAGAGTTTAAAGGTAGGTGTTAATACCTAAACTGTCCACGTGGCCATTCAAATTCACCTACAGCTTATATATTTTAAAAACTGGTAACTTGACTGAGAGTTGAAAGCTGTTCTCTTTCTGCCTCTGAAAATTGTCTACAGATCCCACGTCTCCTTATAATTTCATGTTTCACCAATAAATCCACCCAAACATCTAAATAATCTTGTTACTAACTATGAATTCTTCTTAGCTTTCTGGCTCAAAGCTTGCTTTCTGAGGTATTTCTCGTGATAAGACTCTAGGAGATGAGAGATGGGTGTTGTCGTGTGGCAATCAATATCACCGTGTGGACAATTCTACATTTGAAGGCATTTCTTTGGAGCTGTTTGCCTTCGGAAGAGATTGCTCAGGACTGTTCACTGGTGGAAGACCTAGCCTGTGACCAAATAATTCCTGTTTGCTCTGGGAGACTGAGGGATGATACCACTGTATCCTGTGAAGGCAAGATACAAGAGGGCGCCTCCCTGCTCCCTCTTATATGCTGGCAAGGCCAGGAAGATAGGAACAAAGGAGTTTCTGCTGAGATCCCAGAGCCAGAAGCTGCCACTCCAAAGAGAGCTGACTCGACCACTTTGGACTTGTAAATAAGTTGGTACTACCATTGAAAAATGGCCATCATCAATGTGGTCACTGTTCTCATCAACAGAACAACAATGCCCGACAACCCACCACTACTGAAGATCAATGACTGAACTATGAACCATACTGGATCCAAGGTGGTGACTATCTTCCTCTTGCTTCCTACAAAGACTCCTTGCTTCTTCTTTCCTATCTTTTCTATCACCCTCCTTCCCTTCCCCATTACCCTAATTCATAATAGTGTCCGTCCTCCCCTTCCCCATCGCCCTGATTAAGGTCTGTAACAAACTGGTTGGACCAACATTTGAATCGTTGTTTCTTAATCTCATGTTGGGTATACATATATTAAAAAGAACCTCCTCTCCCTCTTATAAATTTGGAGCAAGTCACTAATATCCCACTAAAAGAAGAATAATATACCTTATTAGTTTTCTATTTTGCTTACCATATTGCTCAGCAGGTCTTAGATCACCCTTTTCTTTTACTCAGGGTATGCTTTTACAAACAAATGGACTATTTTCACAGCTCTCCCAGTTCAGTTTTATGTAACAGTTGATGAAAAAAGCTGCAATTCAGGTTGCATCTAATAGTGAGGTTCCAGATATTATAGTAGAACTGAACAGATCAATATCTGGAACATTGTCTGAGGGCTGCTCCAAAAGTACTGCCTCCTATTTTATAATACTGGATTACGAAGTCAGAAGCAGATATTAGTGAAATGTCAGTAGAAACTGAATCTTCCTGCCAATATTCCATTGCATTCCGCTGCCATGTGACAGACGGCAGCAGAGGGGAAGTCTGACAAAATTATGCTGGACATGGAAGTGTGTATGAAGTAAAGCTGAGTCAGTGATTTTTTCCATGCAGAAAATATTGTAGACACTGACATTCTTCAATGCTTGCTGAACATTTCTGGAGACCAAACAGTGAATGTTAACACAGTGATGTAGTGGGTAGTGCATTTCAGCAGTGGTGACAGAGACATGAAGGACAAGTCACTTTCCAGAAGGCCATTAAGATTTTTAAGAGCATATCATGCAGTCTCTTGTTCATTGACGGTGAAGACAAAGAGCTAACGGTTGAGACTATGTTGAAAACTATTTTTTTGTAGCTGAGAATGTGCTCTATCAATTAGCATTACTGTGCTCTATGTATCTGTTGTAGTCTCCATAGAAATAAATTAGTTTCAGAGCAACCTATGTATTCGTCATCTGCTATGGGATACCTTACTAGGAAGAAAAAGTGGATGAGGCCCTCTACAGACAGATAGAAGAAGCTACATGTTTTGCATGCCCATGTCCTCAGGGGAGTTCAACCACTCCAATATCATCTGGAAAGACAACACATCAGATTGTAAGTGACACAGGAGGTTTCAGGAAAGCACTGATAGTTTTCTCACCCAACTGGTGGAGGTACCACTTAAAATAAGCGCTCTGCTGTTCTTCAAAGTCTTCCCCCTCCCCTTCCCCCCCCCCCCCAAAAAAAAAAAAAAAAAAGACTTGTTTTGGTTGAGGCAGTTGAAGGCAGCCCTGCCCACAGTGACCATGAGATGCTGTAGTCCAGGAAATCAGTGTAAGGAAGAGCAAACTCACAACCCTGGACTTCAAGAGAGCAAACTAGTGTCTTCAAAAATCTGACTAAAAGAGTCCCACAAGATAAGGCCTTCAAGGAAAAAAGAGTCCAAGAAAGCTGGTTGAATTTGAGGATCACCTCCTCCAAGTTCAAAGCTGATCCGTTCCATCAAACAGGAATATGGGCAAAAATGTGAGAAGGCTTTCATAAATTAACTAGGATATCCTAGAAAAAAAAAGAACAGTACACTCCAGTATTAGCTGGTGGCCACCAATATAGACAGCGTCTTCTAAGAAGACCCAAGTACAACTTAGTGAACACCAAGTTGAGCATAAGCCAGAAATATGTTCTTGCTTCAAAGAAGGCTGATGGTGTCCTGCGCAGCTTTAGGCATGGTATTGCCAGCAAGGTTAGGAGACTGATCATTCCCCGCTCCTCAGGGCTGGTGAAGCCACTCTTGGAGTGTTGTGTCCAGTTCTGGGCTCCCTAGTTCAAGAATTATATGGACATACTGAAAAGAGTGTAATGAAGGACCATGAAGATGATTAAAAATTTTCTTCTGAGTATATATGGTTTAGACTGTTATAAGAGGTATTAGAGTTTCAGTTTTGGAGTTCCATTATTTTAATCTCTCTATTTAGATTTTTAAGACTTTAAAATTTCTCATTAAAATATAAGAATTTTAGAAGTTTCTTTGAACAATATTCTAGTAGCAGTAATATTTAAATTGATGGAATTATAGAATTTTAGGATGGTTTGGGTTGGAAGAAAGTTCATCCATTAGTATTTGTAGACCCATTCCATTACTGGATAAGTAGATTCACCATTTTTCTCATGTGTTCCAAAGTGTTACCAGGTGCAAGCTAATCTATGGCACTCTAAGTCATCTTTCTTTTAAAACAAATCTGAACCATCCTCGAAGTTCAACTCACATTAGCTAAAATTACAAATCTAAAAAGTCACCTAGAAACTTCAGTTTCACAAAGAGTATTAAACAACAGAATGTCTTGGGGATTAAAGCTCAAATAAAGCTCCACTGGAATCAGAAAACTACCCAGCAAGTTATCTAAACACAGAAGTTACCCAAAATATACAGTCTTGTATCAAAAATACATACTACTTGATTAAGAAAGTATTATTTCAGACAAAACTGTGTTTGTTATCAGGAGATAGATGTAATACAACCTTTAGCTTTCAGATGCAATTTTTCAGGTTTGTCATTTATTTTGATATTTTTTGCACTGATATTCAAATGCTGAGTTGTTTTTCCCTCGATGCAAATCAAATATTATTACTAACTAAATCATGAAAATCATACGGATATTTTCATTCTACTCTTATAAAAAGAAACATGAATTAAACTCATATGCACTTCTGATTTGTTAGAGTAGAAGAAAAGTGTTTGGATTATGTTTTATTCCTTTCTTTTGACATAAAATTGCCATCTGCTCTTGACAGATTCATCTTTTTTCTCTTCTAATTTGTATGTACTATTATTCTTACTGAAAATACTCCGTGATACTTGATCCTTATTATTCATTTATGCACATGTAGTGTTTAAATTTCTCAAGCATCATTGTGATCTGTCAACCCTTTCCCTCATTCTCTTTTCATCTATTTATTTTGCTTTCTTGATTGTTCATAAGAATGTTCTTTACCATGGTTTAGCAATGAAGATCTGTTCTTTGTGGCATTCTAGGCAAGGTCAATCAACTGAAATAATTTTTTTTTTTTTCTTCAGTAGAAGTGAGTCATGAAAATAATTTCTGCAGCTTTACTTGATTAGTTTTTGAATGAATGATTTTAAATATCTTGATTGCATACTCCATTAGGCACTCTAAATGTATTATATTTTACTTGTGACATGTGCAAAAAAGTGAGACAGGTAACTTATTTCAGGAATTGGGACCTTAATCATCTGAGAATCATTAAGATTGGAAAAAGACCTCTAAGATTATCTAATCCAACTGTCCACTTACCACAAACATTGCCTACTAAACCATGATCTTTAGTACCACACCTACACACTTCTTGATCACCTTCAGGTGTGGTGACTCCACCACCTCTCTGGGCCACCTTATCAATGTTTTGGATAAGTTTTTCCTAATATCCAACCTCAATCTTCCCTTGCGCAACTCAAGGCCATTTCATTTAGTCCTATCGCTAGTTACTTGGGAGAATAGGCTGACACCCACCTCACCACAATCTCCTTTCAGGTAGTTGTAGAGAGTGATAAGGTCTCACCTGAGCTTCCTCTTTTCCAGACTTCTGGAAAAGCAAGCCCGGTTACCTCTGTCTCTCCTCATAAAGCTTGTGCTCCAGACCCCTCACCAGAGTCACTGCCCTTCTCTGGACATTCTCCAGGGCCTCGATGTCTTTCTTGTAGTGAGAAGTCCAAAACTGAACACTGTACACAAGACGCAACCTTATCAGAGTTGAGTATAGGGACCAATCACTTCCCTGCTCTTGCTGGCAACGGTAGTTCTGAAACAAGCCAGGATGCCATTGGCCTACTTGGGCACCTGGGCACACTGCTGTCTCATCTTTAGCCAAGTGTTGACCAACACCCAAAGTTCCATTTTGTTGCACAGTTTTCCAGCTACTCTGTCCCAAGCCTGTAATGTTTCATGGGATTGTTGTAATCAAAGTGCAGGACCTGGCACTTGGTCTTGTGGAACTTCATCCCATTGGCTTCCAATCAACAATTCAGCCTGTCCAAATCCCTTTGAAAGGTCCTCCTAACCTCAGGCAAATTGACAGTTCTTCCTAGCCTGGTAACATCTGCAAACTTACTGAGGGTGTATTTAATTCCCTCATCCAATAATCAATAAAGATATTAAACAGAACAGACCCCAGTACCAACACCTGGGGAACACCACTTGTTACAGCTGGATGTGGCTCCATTCACCACCACTCTCTGGGCCCATTTCTCCAGTCAGTTCTTTACCTAGCAAAGTATACCTGCCCAAGACATGAGCTGCCTGCTTCCCCAGGAGAATACTTTAGGATTCAATAGGCAATACCAAAGGCAATATCAAAGACTTTACTAAAGCCTAGATAGACTACACTAACAGCCTTTTCCTCATCTACCAGGTGGCCACTCATTCATAGAAGGAGATGAGGTTGATCAAGCATTACCTGCCTTTTGTGAACCTATGCTATCCGGCTCTGATCCCCTGGTTATCCCACACAAACCATGTGATCTCACTCAAAATATTCTATCCTATCCTATCCTATTCTATCCTATTCTATCCTATTCTATTCTATTCTATTCTATTCTATTCTATTCTATTCTATTCTATTCTATTCTATTCTATTCTATTCTATTCCATTCCATTCCATTCCATTCCATTCCATTCCATTCCATTCCATTCCATTCCATTCCATTCCATTCCATCCTATCCTATCCTATCCTATCCTATCCTATCCTATCCTATCCTATCCTATCCTATCCTATCCTATCCTATCCTATTCTAATTGTACATCTGCACTCAGTACTGGTGAGGCTGTACCTCGAGTGCTGTGCTCAGTTTTGGGCCCCGCAGTGCAAGAAAGTCACCAAGACCCTGGAGAGTGTCCAGAGAAGGGCAACAAAGCTGGTGAGTGGTCCATGCTCTCTATAACTACCTGAAGGAAGGTTGTAGTGAGATGGGGATCAGCCTCTTCTCTTGTGTAACTAGTGATAGAACTAGAGGGAATGGCCTCAAGTTGCACCAGCAGAGATTGAATCTGGACATTAGGAAATAATATTTTTCCAAAAGAGTGGTAGGCACTGGAATGAGCTGTGTAGTGGAGTCACCAACCCTTGAGGTTTTCAAGGAACATTTAGATGTTGTGTTGAGGTATATAGTTTAGTGAGAACTATTGGTGAATGGTAGGCAGTTGGCCTGGATGGGGCTTTGAGCTGGTCTAGAGGGAGATGTTCTTGGCTACAGCAGGGGGCCTGGAAATATATGTCCTTAAAGGTTTTTTCCAACTCAAACCATTCTACAATTCTATGATTCTGTGATTCA
Organism: Chrysolophus pictus; assembly: GCA_037305975.1. Taxonomy (NCBI): domain Eukaryota; kingdom Metazoa; phylum Chordata; class Aves; order Galliformes; family Phasianidae; genus Chrysolophus; species Chrysolophus pictus. Next base: position 33,119,146 of record CM074576.1, on the reverse strand, counting down.
AGTGATTTATTATAAATGCCTTTACTAAAAAACCAAGACCAGTATTCTAGATTTTATCTATGATTATCAGGTTTTCTTCTTTCTTTGCTCTCAGAAAAAAAAAAAAAAAAAAATAGTACCTAGCAAATGCATTCATTTCTATACAAATTTGAATATAAAATTTGATTCAAGCTTCTGTCTTCAAATCTTTCTGCAACTGAGCAGCTGGGGATGGTGGGAGGGGGAGGAAATTTAAGAAGCCCAAAAGAAGATGCAGACAGTATGCTCTGTGGAAAAAGCCTTTGCAAGGATTTGTGAAGCAAGCGTTTTATCTAATGAAGTTAATTGATCAATAACATCAATATGTAATAACTGTGGCAATTAGACATACTAATAATCAGAAAAAGGTGATAGGAAAATGTCTGAAACACAGACGTTTAATATAGAATCCCATGCAAAGCCACATTCCTCGCAATTCAAAAGTCATAATTATATCTTCAAGCACTTAAGAGAAAAACAAAACAAAACAAGACAAAACAAACACTTTATTTATAGGAAAATATTTAGAATGTCAACATTTTCTAATTTAACTGATTAATTTAAATGATTAAAGAGGAAAAATAAATATGATAATTTTTAAAGTGTTGTAGGAAACACTGATGTCTAAATATAAATTACAAAATCACACTGTAAAATCTTTTCTCAGTCTTTTGCACTGGTCGCATAATGAACTATTGACCTAAAAATATAGATTACTTATATGAAGCTTTCTGATATTTTCAATATTGAAATCCTTAATAAAGCTACCCATGTTTCCCATTCCACAGAAAAGCAAACAAACAAAGAAAATAAAACAAAACAATAGCAACAAAAACAAACAAAAAATAAAATAAATAATAATAATAATAAACACATACACATGGCAACAAAATTTCCAGAATTATGATAGCATCTTGGGACTTTATAGGTTTTATGTTTGGGTCAACTACAAAAGTCCTGTTTCAAATATTTCATTATTGAAATCTACATTTTGCTTAATGTGAAAATCTTGAAAGCTGAAAGGGCTTTATTTTCATTATTTTTCTGTCCCACAGAGAGGGGAAATATACAAGAGATTAGTGTAACCTACTAGAAGGTTACTATAACCTACTAAGTTGCACATTTCTTACATGCAAATCTTTCAGTCAACTATTTGTGTGACTTAAGAGATCTATTGAGAACCAAACTCTGCTCTCGACAGATTGTCTGGGATGATAAAATTCCACTGTCAGTTACAGCATAATTCCCGGCTTCCTATACTAAAAGACAGCAGGACTTTTAATTTCTGAGCTATAACATTTTGGTATTTAGGGTCTTTGGACCCGTGATGCTGGGTCTCCTCTTAACAAAAGCAGCACCTGCTGCATTGACTTAGCACTGGAACAGGTTGCCCAGAGAGGCTGTGGAGTCTGTTTTTGGAGATCTTCAAAAGCTGTCTAGACACAGTCCTGGGCATCCTACTGTGGGTGGCTGTGCTTGAGCAGGGAGTTTGGACAAGATGACCTCTGGAAGTCCCTTCCAACCTCTATCTTTCTGTGAATTGGCTTTTTTTAGTCAGATGTCTCCAAGTCAGAAAAGTGAGTCTTTTAAGTTGTTGCTATGTAACAGTCCAGAAACATGCCTGGAGATAAAGCTATTTCTCAGGTGAACAACTAAACCATAAATTTGTTACAACTTGTCACAGTCCTCAAAAAAGGAGAGGGTGAGATTTCAGTGAATGAAATAATGTCAGGAATGTAGCTATTATGCAAATAATTTATAGATTAGATTTTATACATTAGTAAAAAAAGTCACCACTATGAGGAAATATCTCTCCAAAAAAGAAATGATATAAAAGAATCACAAATATCACAGAATCACCAAGATTGGAAAAGACCTTCAAGATCATCCAGTCCAACCATCCACCTATCACCAATAGTGCTCACTAAACCGTATCCCTCAACACAATATCCAAACATTCCTTGAACACCTCCAGGGTCGGTGACTCCACTACCTCCCCAGGCAGCCCATTCCAGTGCCTGCTCACTCTTTCAGAAAAGTAGTATTTCCTAACGTTCAGTCTAAATCTCCCCTGGCGCTGCTTGAAGTCATTCCCTCTCGTTCTATCACTAGTTACACAAGTTACAAACGGCTATCTGGAGTCATTGATTTCCTTTGTCTGTTCTTATATTTATTTATTTGTTCTGGGTGTACTTAGCAAATACCTGTGAAAACCTATGAAAGCACAAGTAGTTATTCATCTACAATCTTTGAAAATGAGATTCAGATTTTCTGAGTTCAAACAGTTCCCTGTTGAGATCTAAGTGTTTTCTATGGCTCAATTCTAGAGCAAGCTATCTTCAACATTTCAATGATCTGGATGAAGGAGTGGAATGCATCTCCAGCAGATTTGCTAACGCTACTATACGAAAATTGCTGTTGACTCTTTGGAGGAGCAAGAGGCTTTGTGAAGTGATCTAGATAGTTTGTAGCACTGAGAGATTGACAATGACATGAGGAACAAAGCAAAATGCTGGGTTCTGCACCTGGGACGGAGTAATGCCAGACAGGGGTCCAGGCTGAGAGATGAGTGACTGGAGAGCATCTCAGCAGAAAGGCATCAAGAAGTGTTGATTGATAGCAGTCACAACACGAGTCAGCAGTGTGCCCAGCAGTCAGCCAGATCATTCTCTCAATTATATTGGTGCTGCCTGAATTTGAATATTGTGTGAAGTTTGGGGTTTCAGAGTACAAAAACAATATTAATGTCCTTGAAAGCACACAGCGGAGGACAGCTGAGAAGGTAAAAGGGCTGGAACATGTCCTGTGAGGAGAGGCTGAGGACACTTGAGTTGTCCAGAATGAGAAAAGGCTGAGAGGTGACTTCACTGCTCTCTGCAACTTCCTGAGAAAACTAGAATTGGAAGTGCTAGTTTCTACTGCTTGGCAACCAGGACGTGCAGGAATGACACAAAACATTTCTTTATGGTAAGGGTGTTGTAGCACTGGAACAGGCTTCCTAGCAAGGTGGTTAAAGCTCTATACCTGTCAGTGCTCAAGAGATATTTGGATATTTCCTTTATTAATATGCTTTAACTTTTGTTAGCCCTAAAATGGTCAGGCTTTTGGAGTAAATAATCTTCAAAGGTCACTTCCAACAGAACTATTCTAAATTCTAACTGTGGGTTACAGATTCCATTAAGTGATAAAAACTCTAAAAGATAAATCTCTGGTCCTATTTCAACAGAGATATAGATGATTTTTGAAAAATACATTAGTCTGCAGTTCTGTTCTCCAATGCTTACTAGCATGTTTTAAATCACATGCAAATATGAATCTTACTTCTAGAGTAATTAAGTTGTTTTATGTACAGAAATAAGGTCTTAAACAAGGTGAGGGAAGTGAGAGATTTACGCCATCTGTGAAGCTTTTTGCTGACATTCAAAACTTAAATTTACATGAAAATGCTTGAAACAACAGTGGGGTAACATCTGGAATACTGTTTACGAGCAGAGGTGTTATGTTTTTTAACCTTTACCTGCCAGAATTAAACAATGAGTTATACATAGTCATATTCAAATCTTCTCTACATTACATTGTAGTAAAGATAATATACCTGAAGGTATCACCTGCTATCTTCAGCCACAGTAATGTCTCCTAATAGTGAAATGCTGTCATTTCTGCCAGGAAAGATTTGACTACCACTGTATTGTATGGTCTTTTCACTTTTCATTGCTTACTTTATACACAAATCATGTTTTGTGCACTAGATTTTTCTTTGCAAGACTATCTTACCGTGTTGACCAGATAAAAACACATATGGAAATGGAAGAATATGTAATCTTAAGAAGTAATTCAAAGTTGAAAGTCAAATAATAAGATTTTACACTCAAGTTTTATATGAGAATGATCTTAGAGTATGAATGCATACTTTTTTTTTTTTTTTTTTTTTTTTTTCTTCTTCTTCACAGAAATACGTTAAGTAGTGCTGTGGGCTCAGCTTCAATAAGAGCACTTCTGCACCTCTTTTTGTCTTAGATCTACACTGATCTTTTTTTTCCTTTTGTCTTATGGCTGAGGCTGAAAAATGGGGATTTATAATATAGCTCTGTACTGGGAAGAATTAGTACATTGAAATCAGAACTAAGATATGAATACATTTTAAATATTTGCAAAAAGCATCATATTATTCTTTTAAATGAGGTACATTTAAGACAAAATCAAACTATTTGAGAGGGAGTTGAGTTCTAGGACCTGTAGACCTAATTCTTTTGAACTGGTGAATGAAAAAGAAAACAAAAATATGAGTTTTTGATCAAGAAGCACCAAATTTAGCTCTGTTTTACCTCTGGAAGAAATGAAATGAGCTTATAACTTCAATAACTTATATTTTTTTATTTTTTTATATTTTTATATTATTGCTATTTTATGATAATAATAATAATATAATAATAATTTATTTTAATTGTATTGTGAACTGCATTTTTAATAACATTTTGGACTTATTAAGTAGATACAAATTTTTTTATTATTTTTTTCTGTCTAAAATCTTATTTAGAATCATTTTGTTAATAGACTAGAGGAAAATTTCTGCAGACTTAATTTCTTGTGCAGACATATTTTGGACTGTAAAGATTGTACTGAAACACATTAAAATTTTGATAAAGAAAATTATCCACTGTAAAAAATTTAAATAATAAGTTTAAGGCCAAATTCTGATGAATAATGAAGAAATCCTCTGCCTTTCAGATCAAATTATTGTTAATGTAATGAAAATTTACCTTCTTCAATTGTTCTGATTGTTTGATAGACACCAACAAACTCAGAATACTGAATCAATGGAAATCTGCAAGCAGCAGTAGTGGTGCACAAATTCCTTATCTCCTCTAGAATTGCTCTGATGTGGAAAAAGGAAATAAACAGTGAGGTCAAATCTGAAAGTGAGCAGGGTACAGCCGTGGTGCACACAATATCTGTTGGAAAAAAACACTGTTAGAATGGCCTAATTCTCACACTGACATGAGTGCAATCCCAGCAGAATGACAGACAAAAAGCATAAAATTATGATTTTCCTGGTGGAGATATTGACTTAATAGTAATTATAAAAAAGTGTACCTGAATGCATTGAGATCACTTTTTTTCATTTCCCCAACTTTTATGTCCCTTTATCACAAACATAATGCAGAAATTCTAAAGGCACTTTCACCAGAACTACAATTAAAAGCATAATAAGCTGAGCTATCTAACCTCAAAGTAAATAAAGCACTTTTAATACTGCATTGATGTAAGCAACAATTTTTCACCTTTACACCATGATGTACACTGTAAGCACAGTTACAACACCCTCTCTGAAATCTCAGGAGTGTTGCTTATGGTCTTAATCACACTGTGATGAAAAAAATGTGAAAATGAATAATGTTCCTGTTTAGCAATAATTCTGAGCAAAATTCAAGAAAGTTCAGTGAACTATCTGCTGAATTTTATGTTTGTGATGTAATCAGTAATTTTCTACATGGTAAGTCAGATTGTCTTTTACCTTGTGTTACTTCTACCTTTTCTTCTCCCTTTCTTTAAAAAATAAATTAATTAATATAAAAATTTCCACACAATGTATGAGATCATCTTCTTTCACTTTTTTTTTTTTTTTTTTTTTTTTTTTTTTTTTTTTTTTTCTGGGAGAAAAGAAAGAAGAAAACCTGATAATCATAGATAAAATCTAGAATACTGGTCTTGTTTTTTTAGTAAAGGCATTTATAATAAATCACTTGAATCACAGAATCATAGAATTGTAGAATGGTTTGAGTTGGAAAGAACCTTTAAGGACATATATATTTCCAGGCCCCCTGCTGTAGCCAAGAACATCTCCCTCTAGACCAGGTTGCTCAAAGCCCCATCCAGGCCAACTGCCTACCATTCACCAATAGTTCTCACTAAACTATATGCCTCAACACAACATCTAAATGTTCCTTGAAAACCTCAAGGGTTGGTGACTCCACTACACAGTTCATTCCAGTGCCTACCACTCTTTTGGAAAAATATTATTTCCTAATGTCCAGATTCAATCTCTGCTGGTGCAACTTGAGGCCATTCCCTCTAGTTCTATCACTAGTTACACAGGAGAAGAGGCTGATCCCCATCTCACTACAACCTTCCTTCAGGTAGTTATAGAGAGCATGGACCACTCACCAGCTTTGTTGCCCTTCTCTGGACACACTCCAGGGTCTTGGTGACTTTCTTGCACTGCGGGGCCCAAAACTGAGCACAGCACTCGAGGTACAGCCTCACCAGTACTGAGTACAGATGTACAATTAGAATAGGATAGGATAGGATAGGATAGGATAGGATAGGATAGGATAGGATAGGATAGGATAGGATGGAATGGAATGGAATGGAATGGAATGGAATGGAATGGAATGGAATGGAATAGAATAGAATAGAATAGAATAGAATAGAATAGAATAGAATAGAATAGAATAGAATTGTCCTATTCTATTCTAGAATAGAACAGGATAGAATATTTTGAGTGAGATCACATGGTTTGTGTGGGATAACCAGGGGATCAGAGCCAGACAGCATAGGTTCACAAAAGGCAGGTAATGCTTGATCAACCTCATCTCCTTCTATGAATGAGTGGCCACCTGGTAGATGAGGAAAAGGCTGTTAGAGTAGTCTATCTAGGCTTTAGTAAAGTCTTTGGTATTGCCTCCTAAAGTATTCTCCTGGGGAAGCAGGCAGCTCATGTCTTGGGCAGGTATACTTTGCTAGGTAAAGAACTGACTGGAGAAATGGGCCCAGAGAGTGGTGGTGAATGGAGCCACATCCAGCTGTAACAAGTGGTGTTCCCCAGGTGTTGGTACTGGGGTCTGTTCTGTTTAATATCTTTATTGATTATCTGGATAAGGGAATTAAGTACACCCTCAGTAAGTTTGCAGATGTTACCAGGCTAGGAAGAACTGTCAATTTGCCTGAGGTTAGGAGGGCCTTTCAAAGGGATTTTTTTTTTTTTTTTTTTTTTACTTTTTTAAAAACTACCATTTCTTGACAGGTTATGCTTGTTTCTTTGATACTCTGGTTGGACCTAATGCTATACCATATGTAGTTTACTATGTTACTGTTTGAAAACAGAACATGAAATGGAAATAATCTGAAAGTGATCAAATACCATCTGAAACCTAAAAAAAGTTGAGAGATTGAAAAGCGGAAAGTAGCAAAAGATAGCATTAAGCTAAAATATTGCTGGGATGCATATTTTACTTGACCTTGCTCTCGGTATGCTGGCCAACCTTGATTAAGTGTCAAGAATATTGAGTAATCTGAATCCTGGAGAGAATGCTTTAAGAGGGTAGAACAGCCATCTGAAAACTGATTTGCCCTTGATGTAAAATGTATTGCTTCTGTGTACTAATGACCTTATTTCTGCATCTTTAACCATAATATAAGTTTATACTCTCATTGTATTCCATCAACAAAAAAACATGCTGTTCCAAATTAGGGAATCTCCGGTAATAATATGTGTAACAATAGTAGCATTGGTAATTTAGAAGATGTCGGTTTTCTTTTTTTTTTTTTTTTGTATTGTGTCTCACTTCAGTGGTAATAATGGTGCAGTTTGAAAATATAGTATTTAGGGGTAAAGGAAATACTATAACTATCATTTTCTTTGTATTGTTAATAAAACAAGCCTGAAAAAAATCAACAATTTAGATATTTTTACACACATTTAATGGGTTTTGTACAAATCTACAGCCAAATGATTAGTGAAAAATACCACTAGTTTATTGGATGAGATTTGTCTGGCGCTATCATTCATCTGTCTCAATTTATAATCCAGATGATAAAAATATACCTGTCTGATCAAGAGGAAATTATTTAAATTCTTTATTTGATTTGACTTACTTGACTTCCTTATTCTCAGATGCACTTGAAAAAAACTCTGAGAATGCATTATGCCATCAGTAGATTTGATTTAGGAAGTCTAACTTGTTTGGCAGCTGAATCCACTATTTACAATAGATTTTCAGATTACAAAATAATATCAAATCTCTTTACTTGTTTAGCTTCCCAATGTTCCAAGGGGGGGGGGGGGGGGGAGAGGGGGAGGGGAAGTAATTGATATGGATAGGGATTGAAAACAATGATAATATCATAAGTATTTTAGGATAGGGAGAAATAATTGTGATCTATTTTCTTCTATCCAGTAGTTAGAAAACTTTAACTTTTTACATCTCTCTCTGGATTCTTTGTATTCTTATAGAAATTTCAGTCTTTTACACTTCTCACAGTACAGGAAAATATGAAAAAAAAAAAAAATCTGAGGACAGATATTTTTAAAAATAATAAGAAAAATGAAATGGCACAAACTATTAATTCATATTACAAACTGGAAATATATATATACATGAAGAAGCTTCATAAATGTGTTGCAAGAAGGTTGGAAAAAGAAAAATAAATAGAAGCAAAAGCTGGGAGCTAGCTCTTGTCAAATGTTTTATGACTCAGTGAGCTGATGTGGAAGATTTAATAGTCAGTAAAACTGTATGGTATATCATTGGAAAGCAAGAAATACACAACTGATTCTTGCTTACATGGGAATAAGAGGTTATCAGCATCAAATGCATGATGTATCTCAATTATAAAGTTCAAAGATAGCCATTAACTGACTTATTTCAGCATCAATAATAAAAACAGATTATTACACCTAATATTGACTAAGAATATTCTAATCTCAAGGCAATATATATTAGTAAATAAATCACAGAATCACAGAATAACAGAATGGCCAGGGTTGGAAGGTACCTCAAGGATCATGAAACTCCAACCCCCCTGCCACATGCAGGGCCACCAACCTCCTCATTTAATGCTAGACCAGGCTGCCCAGGGCCCCATCCAATATGGCCTTGAACACCTCCAGGGACGGGGCATCCACAACCTCTCTGGGCAGCCTGTTCCAGTACCTCACCACTCTCTCTGTAAAGAATTTCCCCCTGACGTTCAACCTAAATCTCCCCTCCCTCAACTTAAAATCATTACCCCTTGTCCTGCTGTTATCTACCCGCCCAAAGACTTGATTCCCCTCCTGTTTGTAGGCTCCCTTTAGGTATTGAAAGGCTACAGTGAGGTCACCATGCAGCCTTCTTTTCTCCAGGCTGAACAAGCCCAGCTCCTTCAGCCTGTCTTTATAGCGGAGGTGCTCCAGTCCCCTGATCATCTTCGCTGCCCTCCTCTGGACCCTCTCCAACAGCACCCTGTCTTTTTTGTACTGGGGGCTCCATACTTGGATGCAGCATTCCAGATGGGGCCTCACAAGAGCAGAGTAGAGGGGAACAATAACCTCCCTGTCCCTGCTGGCCACCCCTCCTTTGATGGAGCCCAGGATACCATTTGCCTTCCGAGCTGCAAGGGCACACTGCTGGCTCATATTAAGTTTTTCATCCATCAAGACCCCCAGGTCCTTCTCCACAGGGCTGCTCTCAAGGACCGCTCCTTCCAGTCTGTATGGATACCTGGGATTCCTCTGGCCCAAGTACAAAACTCTGCACTTTGACGAGTTGAACCTCATCAGGTTCACCCAGGCCCACCTTTCTAGCCTCCCTCTGAATGGCATCCCTTCCTTCAACCGTGTCGACCGCACCACTCAGCTTGGTCTAAATATAAATTCACCAAATAAATATATGGACAGTTAAAGAGCTTTCCTTGACAGTGAAGCTGGACACTGCATACTCCTCCCTTGTATCTTCACGAGTGCTTCCATGACCAACTGTTGATGTGTACGAGTCTTTGTCTAAGTATCAGCTGTTACATAAAGGAAAAGACCAATCATGGAATAATTAATTCCTGAAATTAATTCACTTTACACAAGCTGTTTTCTGTGTTGTCCAAAGTATTTTGAGCCTTTCAGATTTCCACTATATGCTAGCTGGTCTTTTATGTCTGAGATAAAAAGTTTGTCACTTGTAGTCCCCAGCAGTGGCGGTCTTTACAGAATATACTGAGAAATATGTGCTAATTGCCTCGGCATGTACATGAAAATGTGTGGGAAAGCTGATGTTCCAAATTAGGGAACATCTTCACCTTCTGAAGAATCATCGTATCATTTCAAGAGTTGCATGACATAAAGTATGATATTGTGTCCATCCCACTGTCTTTTTGGAGATGTCCACGAAGGAAATTATTTCCTGAACAGTGCCCAAATAGTGCTTTAATGAATGCAGTTTGGAACAGTTCCAAATAGACTTATGCATTAGCTAACTGAGTAGTGTGGACCTAAGTAGTCCAACTTGTTTCATGATTCTCCTTTATTCATTGGAATGGCAAACCTGGTGTGACCTGGGTGATATGATATGACAAACAGGAATGGGCAAAGGCAATAAATACACTAAACTTTATACATTGCTTTTGGTCGAGGGACAAATTTTGTTTTGCATACAACTCTAGGTGAATGTTAACAGCATTACTGTCATCTTATAGACTGAGCACTATCTTTGTACTGGAAGACAGTGAATTCTCAGATGGTGTTCAGCCGATCATGTTTACCTCTTTCTGAAGTTATTTGAAAAAGCCAGTAAATAAGTTTTTACCTGTGTGCTGACTGGCTGAATAACTTTGTCTCAAGGTTTCACAAAATATTGTAAGCCAAAATTATGATTAAACACCAAGATCCTAAAAAGTTCTTAAAGTTGCTTTTGAAGACTAACTTAATGTATTTAAACAGATATGGGCATATTTCAGCAATGATGGACAGAGATTTGAGAAATCTTGTTCAGAACAGACTCTTTCTTTAACGCTTAGCTCAGTCCAGTGTCACTGATTTTTTATTTTTTTATATTTATTTTTTTTAATGCAAGGACAGGTTTTTGTTCGCTATGTTAAAACACCAATACTGTAGTTGATTATTTTTAATGTTGCTTAAATATTATCAACCAATAATAATCAAATTCATTATGAACTTCATGGGATTTAGCTCTTCTAAAAATTAGTGATATTCATGTATTTTTTATATATGAAATCCAAGATTAAATGTTGATTACTGAGATGAAACTCATCTAATACTCACCTACAACCTCACATCTAGTGTTTCCTCTAGTTGGCTATCTTTAAATGCCCAGAATCACAGAAAAAAATCACTGCTTACAGGCTTATATGAAAAGCTTGTCAGTTATATCCAGAATTAGTTTTTAATAGAAGAACGTAGCAGGGAAGGAAATGTTTTAAATTTTGATTTTTTTTTTTTCATATACTGCACATGTAATAGAATCATATAATCATAGAATAGTTTGGGTTGGAAAGGACCTTTAAAATCATCTAGTTCCAACTCCCTTGCTGTAGGCAGGGACATGTCTCTCTAGACCGGGTTGCTCAAAGCTCCATCCAGTCTGACTTTGAATGCTTCCAGATGGAGTGCATCCACAGCCTCACTGAGTAATCTGCTCCAGTGTCTCATCACTCTCACAGTAAATAATTTCTTCCTAATATCTAGTCTAAATCTTCCCTCTTCCAATTTAAAGCCATTTACCCTCATCCTGTCACTACCTGCCCTTATAAATAGTCCCTCCCCAGCTTTTCTGTAGGCCCCCTTCAGGTACTAGAAGGCTGCTCTTGTCCCCCGGGAGTCCTCTTTTCTCCAGGCTGTAGAACTCCAACTCTCTCAGCCTGTCTTCATTGGGGAGGTGCTCCAGCCCTCCTCTGGACCCACTCCAACAGCTCGATATCCTTCTTCTGTTGGGGACCTCAGAACTGGGTGCACTACTCCTGGTGGTGTCTCATGAGAGCAGAGCAGAGGGGCAGAATCACCTCCCTTGATCCTCACATTTCTCTCTAAGCATCCCAGGATACAGCTGGCCTTCTGGTCTATAAGCACAAATTACCAGCACATATTGAGTCTCTCATCTACTGAAACTCCCAAATCCTTCTCCTCTGCTGGGAGAGGGCTGCTTTAAGTTATTCTCTGCCTAGCCTGTATCTGTGCTTGAAATTGCCCCACCTCAGGTGCAGGACTTTGCACTTGGCTTTGTTGAACTTCATGAACATGGCATGGGCACACCTCTCAATCCTGTCCAGGTCCCCCCCTAGTATTTCCAGGTATAACGAAGTACAGAAAAAAGAATCAGGTGATCATAGAATCTGTATGTACTGGAGGAAGATTTTAGATTTCATACTATAGCAATGCCTCCTAATTTTCTCTACTATGTATAAGCAAATGGAAAAGTTCCCAGTGTTGATTTGTATCTGTTCAGTTACAGCTGAAAAAATATAAAGTGACATTTTAGGCCAAGTTCATTTTACCTAAATTTATACATTTATTTGCAGAATCTAAATTAAGAAAATATATTCCAATAGCTATATATCCCATGTAGAAATCTGGATAACTCCAAAATTCATTCCATATACTATTTGTGTAGCCACAATAGTTTGTTGCAATTCTTACTGACCATGAAAACAGATATCTGTCACAAAATTTATTCAAATATGCATTTAAAGAATATTAATTACAATAACCACAACAAATAATAATGAGGCAGTTGTGGTCGCAGTTTCAACTATCTAGGCAGCTACCTTGAGACCTGAAAGCATTGAATATTGTACTATTTTCTTCTGTTACTTTGCCATGAACAATCTTCTTTATATTCCTCTTGAGTTCTGACTTCTTGTATGGGTCATTGTTATTCTCAAATAGTTCTTCTAGGGATGTGAAAACTTAATACATTCCTACTATTTACTGAGGTTTCCAAATCACAAGGAATGTGCATATGTTTTATGAACTCTCTTGTGGAGTAAAATGTACAGAAATGAAAACAATGTATGTGATATCCATACTATAAGTTGGCAGTGAAAAGATGAGGTGTAGACATTAATAAAACAACTCTTGTTTTGTTTTTATTGTGACTCTCTTATGAATAAATTGCCTTTCCTTCTTCCCTTCCTTCCTCCCTCCCTCCTTTTTCCCTCCCTCCCTCCCTCCCTCCCTCCCTTCCTTCCTTCCTTCCTTCCTTCCTTCCTTCCTTCCTTCCTTCCTTCCTTCCTTCCTTCCTTCCTTCCTTCCTTCCTTCCTTCCTCTCTCTTTCTCTTTCTCTCTTTCTCTCTCTTTCTCTCTCTCTTTCTCTCTCTTTCTCTCTTTCTTTTTCTCTCTCTCTCTTTCCCCTTCTCTCCCCCTCTCTCTTCCTCTCTTTCTTGTACTTATAAATCTATAGTCCTGACTGAGTATTTTTGTCTCACAGTTATAGATTGAGGTCTACAGTCTAACAGAAAAATATGGAACTGTGCATATGGCACAAAGACTTACTGTGTTGAGTTAACCTTGGATAACTGTCAAATGCCCTCTAAGTTGATCTATCACTCCACATCATCAGCAGAAAAGAGGAAGAGTTCATGGGATATGTTTCAGTCTGGGAGATTACTCATCTATTACTGTCACATGCAAAGCAGACTCAACACAGGGATGGTTATTTAAATTTATTGTCATTAATAATAAAGTAGGATAGTAAGAAATAAAAAAAAACAAAACTAAAATCACTCTTTCCCAACCCTATATACCCAGATTCAGTATCACTCCAGACTATTCTATCTTCTCCTTCTGCATGACAGAGGGATATACGGTTGCAGTCAGTCCGTAAGAGTCCATCTCTACCATTCCTTCTTCATCCTCTTCCCCTGCTCCACATGATGTCCCTCCAACAGAATTCCTTCCTTCCTAAACTGGTCTTGCAAGACCTTCCCACAGTCTGCAGTTCTCCAAGCATTGTTCCAACATGGCTCTATACCACAGGAACTGCTCCACATGGGTCCCCTTAGGCAGCAACTCCCCCAGCCCTCCTTCTCTACCATGGGCTCTTCTCCATTGGCTGCAGCTCTGGTCTTTTTTTGGAGTCTTCTAGAACTGGCTCTGTCTAACATAACAGCAGCTTCTGGACTACACCCATAGATTCCATCCCCACAGGCCTGCCACTACCAAAACCCAATATTCTTAATCAAATATATTACTGAACAATGGATATAGATTAATTAAGTCATTACCAGCTTTCAAATATTGGCTTAAAAAAAAAAAAAAAAAAAAAAAAGTGGCTATAACTTTATCAGAACAGAACATTTTTAAGAAAAAAAAAAATGTTTAGAGGAATGTCAGATAAAAGATTCTTCTTTTTCGGAGAAAAGAAGTCTGAGGAGGGGAGATTTCATCATTCCTTATAACTTCCTGAAAGGAGTTTGCATTGAGGAGAGTATTGGTCTCTTTTCTCAAATGGAAGGTGATAAGACAAGAAAACAGTCTCAAGTTGTGCCAGAGGATGTTTAGACTTTATATTAGGAAGAATTTCTTCACAAAGAACAGTATCAAGCAGTAGAACAGGTTGCCAAGGGGAGCAGTGGAGTGCTCCACCCTGGAAGAATTTAAGATATGTGTGGATGTGACACTAAGCAACACGGTACAGTGATGGGATCTGGTAAATCAGATTGATGGCTGAACCTGATCATCTTCAGAGATTTTTCCATCCTAAATGATTCAGTAATTCTATGTTTCTGTAACAATTTGGCTGAAAATTAATCAGAAACAATAAGATTATTATTATTATTTAATATTACATTTTTACTGCAGCAATGTGGTTGGAACTAGATGACATTTAAGGTTCCTTCCAATACAAGCCATTCTGTGATCATATGATCCTTATTATTACTGTTATTATTATTAATTTCCATTGATTATAACTTTTCATAAGTATCATACTCTGATTTTGATTCATTTGATGTTGTTAATACTGACTAATGGCCTTAACTATTTTGATAATCTTTAACTATTTAGTTTAAATATAATTCTTTATATTAAATAGCTGAAAGCTATGAGTATAACCAGTTGGTTCTTCTAGGGGAACATTCAGTCATCTCTGAGTTCTGAAACTTGCTTTTAACGCAAACTAAAATATCAGTGGCAATAACCTAGGCAAAAACTACTCCATTTTAGACGGTTAGTATGGAAGCTCTAGAGATACAATAACTCACTGATGTATAGTTAGTTGGGTATTTACCACAAGGCACTCATGAACACAGGCTGCCTGAGGCTTCTGTGAGAGTAACATATCAGTGGATTAAGGGAAATGCCATGTTTACGGCTACTTCTTGGCTCCTGGGTTTTGTAAGTCCCAAGAAGACTGCGTATTGGAAAGCTAGGGCTAGGCACCCATAAGTAAAAATTACAACCTCCATAGAAACACTATTTCTGGTAGGGCTAGAAATAAGAGCAACTTTGCTCCTGTATTTCTGTTTAAGATGTCAAGGTGCTGAAGACAAAGTTAGTTTTACTAGACACAGCTGTATCATTAATCAGAATAGACTCATTACCTGGCATTAGGGATTACTGGCACCACACAGCTTACTGTCTTACCAGAATATGGTGGCTTTTTCCATCCTGCCTGTTAATAACCACCAGCAGCCTAAACATTGCCTGGAAGAGTGATAGCTCACAAAAGCCAAGACCATGCTGGAGGTGAGAGATGCCTATTAAACATGAAGAAAATTACCAGTGTTTAAATCTGTCCTATTCTTGTCCTATTTATTTTGTGTTTAGGAACACAGCCATTGGATTCAAGACTGAAGTGTTTGAGAGTTTTTGTTAATCAGAGTTTTATGAACTGATACTTTTGATTTATTGAAAAAAAATATTAAAAAATGTATATTAAAACAGTTTATAGAAAACAAATAAGGAAAGAATGGAAGAAAGCATATCTTTTACAAATGCCAAATACAATCAGTATGTTATTTTTCTAATCTGCTTGAAAACAGAATCCTTCCTTCCTTCCTTCCTTCCTTCCTTCCTTCCTTCCTTCCTTCCTTCCTTCCTTCCTTCCTTCCTTCCTTCCTTCCTTCCCTCCTTCCTTCCTTCCTTCCTTCGTTCCTTCCCTCCTTCCTTCCCTCCTTCCTTCCCTCCTTCCTTCCCTCCTTCCTATTTTTCTTTCTTTTTTTCTTTCATTCTTCAGAGATTAATTCCTAAATCAGGGCTGGCTTTGTTTTTAAATTAGTAGTTCCAAAAGAAAGAGTTATTCTTTGATAGAAAAGAATCACATTTTGTCTGCAATGTTTGGTTAGTGTTAGATAAATTATCTGAAGAAATTTCAGTGTAAGTGTAACCATGAGATACAGATTTACTGGAATATTTATTTCCTTTTTTTCATTTGATTGTATAGAATCTCTAACAGTACTAGATATATTGTACATGAACTTGGCTGTGATGAGCTGAAAGCCACTTCATTATATTCTCCCTTCTTTTTGTTACCTATGATTGTGCAAAAATTAAATACTTTTCTATTTTGTTTTTTTCCTCACCTTGCTCGCTTTTCACTAGAGGAGCATTCCAATAATTTAGGGAAAATAATATAAAATAAAATAAAATAAAATAAAATAAAATAAAATAAAATAAAATAAAATATTCTCCTCCTAATATTCTGATTTGGAGGAGAAGAAGAAGAATGACAGAACCGACCACACTCACAATATTTTAGGTTTTGTACATTTTGATATTTGAGACTTTCTATAAAATCTTAACACCTAAAACTCCTTTTATCCTGATGTGCTTTTCACATGTCTTACTCTATATTCGGTTGTCTGAATTTGTCTTTTGATAGGCAAAAAATGACAGATTTCAGTATCTATCTAGAGAAATAAAGTGTTTGTTTTTGTTTATTGTTTTATTACTAATATAGTCATTTTATAGAAAGCCGTACCTTGTTCATGCCTTGGAGAAACAATTTTAAATTTGGCATCATTCTTGCCCTGCTCTCTGTAATACTCCCTTCTATCATCTCTTAGAAAACTCTGTGGAATTCAGCTAAGCTGCAAACTTCTGAAAATTGAAAGCTACACATGTTAAGGAGGAGCTCAATCTGTAATGCTAAACTAGCATCCATTTTTACAAGTACTGCATGAAAATAATATTCTGATTTTGTAAATGAAAGTAAGTTGCTTAAAATGATAGAGGCTACAGAAACAAGGAATAAACAGACTTGTAATTATTGGCAAGGTTAAGCATTCAGCTTCTGACAGTGCTCGCTAAAGTCAATGAGCAATTCAGTCTGTACACTCTAGGGTTATTAGCTAGCTGCTTTCATAGTCAGTGACAGATGCCTATAAAATCTGAGTTTGATTCATATGTGACTGACTTTTCATATCTTTGATGTAACACACAGATGATTTCTATTTCTTTTGTTTAGGAAGCAAAGAGGGAGATCAATAGTGAGCTCTCTTTGTTTCAAATTCCACTCTGATTGGCTTCCAGAATGAAGTGTGGGATTTTGGGTTGGTAAGTTGGTTCACTGTTTTTTGTTTTTTGTTTGTTTTTTTTTTTTGGCTATTATCCAAATTCCCGAATTCCTGATTCCTGACCACTGAAATGAGAGGAAATTACATGAAAACAGGTTTTCAGAGATTTTCTACTTTGTCAATTACACATTTACAGCAAAGTCCCCAAAGAATGACTTGGTATTTTGGTAGTTAGAATTCAAGATTCATAAAACTGAAAGAGAAGTCATATTTATTTAACTGTTTAACAAACTCAGGAAGATTTAAATTGAACAGTTAAAGTAGACAAAGGTTAGAGATGTCTCATTTCTAACTTGTCTGATTCTCCCAGGCAAACACTTCTGAGAACTGTATAGTAGCATCCAGAAACATTTTGGGCTTGAGTTGTATCAGTATTTCACCAAAATCCTGCCTAGATTTACCATAATTCTGAAAATATATCCCCTTCAATAGTCATTAAACTCTATTTAAGTTCTTAGCAGACTGAAAGTGGGTTAACCAGTCATGTTCTTCTCATTTACTTATAATTAAATGTAACTCATAACCATTTAATTATTTAAGAAGAATTTCTCAGTCTAAGTTCTCACTTTTCTGAAATACCCTTGCATCAAAATCTCATATTTTTAAAAAGTTTAATAAAACAATAAATGATAGTAAATAATTATGTATCAATCTTTTGAATTTATTTTCAAAGGAAAAAAAAAAAAAGGAATTTCTTTTCTTTTGTTCAAGTAACTGAAACAGTGTGGTGGAAAATGAAATGTCTGAGATTTAGATGCGAAAATATAATAAAGAATGGTCAGATTCAGTTAAGCATTTTAAGTGCAAGGTCTGGCTTCAGTTGGCTCATTTTGTTTTATTAGTTTAGGGTATGCCTTACTATTGCTAAATCATATCTGATTAAGCGATGACAATAAATAGCAAGCTATGCAGTTTTGATCTCAACAGTGGAGGTGTGTCCAGGATATTTGTCAGAAGGCTTGAACCACTTAAATTGCAGGCATTTGCTAACTCAGTTCATTTAGACAGAAGTAGGCCAGAGCAATAATGACCCATGAATGGTTTCTGTAAGAAGGTGTGAGGTGCCCAGGGAAGTAGTAGAATACCCAGTCCTAGAGGTATTTAAGTGACATATGTATATAAGCTATATTAATGTCACTTTTGTCTTCATTATGAGTGATGTTTCTACAACAACACCATTTGAAAGCCACGCTGTAATTAAAATAGCAATGTTGATTACAAAGGGTAAGCATTCACCAGATCTTAGATGTACAAGGCCTAAGCAGGTTGCTCAAGAAAAGGAGGTAAGACTGATTCTGAAAGGGCAATTCTGTTGGTTCTCTTCTGTGCATAACCAGGCAATGATTAAGAAGATGGTGTTTGAAAATGATGCAAGAACTGGATGATGTGTAAGTTGCATGAAGTAAAGCCCAAGTCTTAGTATTCTGAGTACTTAGTGAATAATAACAGAGCTATAAATATTTAGGAATTTCCTCAGAAAAGATATTTTATTCAAAACAAAATTTTATGTTGCCCAAGTACCTTTTAAATAAATTTCTCAATAGAGATTTAGTGGCTATTTAAACAAAGATGATAAGTACTCCCAGAGCAGATGTGATTATACTGAATTCTATTTTTACAGTGTTCTATCAACAGTATTCAGGCTGCTAAATCCACTCACTATAGCTGTTCTTAAAGGTATTTTTCATTTTTCTTCCTGATGATTTTTATAGTATGCAGCTGATACAAATGTCAGTTTAGCGAACATGAAATTTGCTAGCTGTGCTACTCTGGAGACCAACAGATTTTCAGCATAGGTTTGTGGATTATATTGAAGCTAGTTTTACACTGGTCACGGTCTATCAATCTGCTGATGGAAGGCAGCAAAAACTTCTTCATGCCTCCTCACAAGTAACAGAGAACACTTGATCTCGCTATCTTTTCCTTAAACCTCATTATTTTATTCCTGCCTTTTTCTTTTTCTTCCCGGAAACATGAGTGCGAACATCCTAGCAGTTCATGCTAGCACTGCAAAGATTTTGGTGCTTGTGGCTGCTCTCACCGATGAATGAGATATTTGCTTAGAGCATTGAAATGGCATATGCTGTTTGTAGATTTGCTGAAATCTTGGTCTCACTTCAGCTTCTTCAGGGAAGCAATTTAGTCTGTGTTATCTCTTCAAAACTTGCTGCACCTCTGCAACACATCAGCAGACATAAAGGCAGCAGGGATAGATAGCAGCGTGCCATGACTTGGGCTCTTTGCAGGTGAGTGCCTTTAAAGCAGCACAAGTGTGGACAAAGTGTTGGATATATCTGATGATTACACTTCTGTGTACCAGTTAGCTTGCTATAAGCTGAGTTTATGTTCAGGGTAAGCCACTTTGCAGGGTGGTTAAACTGGCATCAAACTTGTCTGGTAGGTCATTCTTTAGGGGGTGAACACAGTTGCAATTAGCAAGGGAAGATAACAATTTTCTGGAGAGCTGCTCATGGCTGAAATTATGAGTTTGAAGAGAGATCTTTGGGCAGCCCACAGCCAAGCAGGGATGTTCAGTCTCCCAGGAGCCCTTCAGCACAGACAAAGGAGGTAGAGCTGGTGCCTTAAAGAAAAACATCTGTCTCTTCCTGTCCCCTGGAGGAAATATCAGGACCACAAGAAATTCTGCAGCAGAAATTGTCTAAGGCTGTCTCATCCCATTGAAACCATGTCTGCTTTGAAGAGTATACAAACATACGCTGCATGACTATTCTTTTATGTCTTACCTGCTCAAATATACTTTTACCTGCTCAATCTTTTGTGTGAGTGTGCAACAGAGAGATAATACGCTGAAGAGGGGAAAGAAGCATAACATAAAGGGTAACTTGGCAGGAGTGGGGACAGATGGCTGATCTGAAAGCATCAAAGGTTTGCTCCCAGAATACTTCCCAAAATAGATCTGGTTGTAAATTAGAATTGCCCTTTATAAAGAAGGCGTACTGCTCTAAAGTCTGGCCATCAGATTATGGGTGCAGATGGTCTGTTACTGTGAGGATTCAGAGGTGTAAAGGGATACATGACAGCTAAGTGCCCCAGGCTGATATCTCAGTGGCCTAAGGTTACACGGGCTGGATTCAGGTTGTATTTAAAAAAAAAAAACAAAAAAACAAAAAAAACAAAAACAAAACAAAAAAAAACCACAACAAGTATTCCGTTGCTGAGACTACTTACAAGGGTGTCAATAGCATTGGTTAGGATGAAGTTATACCTATTGCTTCAGTATACAGTAGGTTAAGACCAACAACAAATTTTATATGAACCATAGACAAATCTTAAATATTGTGAAATATTTTGTTCATGGAACATCTAAAGTATTTGAATATTTGCATTGTGTTATATATACATATGCATATATTTATACATGTTGTATATGTATAGAGAGTTTTTAAATACTTGGATACACCCACAGACATTTCTAAATGCATTTATGTGCATTGATATGTGAATTTGTTATATGCACACCTTTATACTGTCAAAGTCCTTAATGCAGAACTTCTGGAAGCTGCTGTGAGAGCACTGCAAAGCAAACTATCCAAATAATTTACTACTAAAACAAAACCAATAGCTATCTTGACTTAATGAAATGATGCCTATTCACTTATTTCTTTAAATATTACACTTTAAAAAGCACAAAAACAAACAAACACATAAACAAAACTAACAGAATTTACACTATCAATGTATATCTATATATTCATTAAATAGTACAACAATCCTAATATGGAAGGATTGGCTACTTACTACACATAGTCCCAATTTTAGCACATTACCAGAAACTTTAGAGCTTCTTCTGAGCTGTGGATGTCTTGGTTCACAGAGTCTGTGGCACTTGGCTTACGAGGTGAAAATAAATGAAAAACTGTTCCACTAAAGTATTTAAGATCTCTAAAAGAGTCTTTAAATAGATATTCATGCATTTGTGAGAAACATCCAAAAAATATAGCATATTCTAAAGCATTTCTTTGTTGTGCGTCTAATCTCAAACTCAAGATGAATAAGTTTAAACACAGTCACATGTTGTTTGTCCATCTATATATATTTCTCATGTTTCCACCTATACCTTCATATTATGTGGACAATTCCCATGGAAGAGTAGGCAGCAACTATTTAATGGTTCAGTACTAGACTAGAAGGAAATACCATTACATTGCAATGCAATATCTAATACATTGTCAGAGCTGTTTTGATGGCATGAACTCAGGTGAGTTACTTCATTCCATTACTCCATTTCCCTTTAGTCCCATGTTTCTCATGACTGTTTAAAGTAAAAACATTTGGAGGTCAAAGATCACTTCCTCTAACAGTATACAATGCACTGTACCTTGATTATTTTGACAGTAACATTGATGACAATAAATCAGTATGAATATTATGCATCAAATAAATGCATAGGTATATTCCAAATGCAGTAAGTAAAATAATAACAACAATAATAATAATAATAAGTATATATATGTATTTACATTTATCTCTTAAAAATATTCTCAGCACTAATGGAAAATAGAATTGTTTAAGCTTCCTTGATTCTGAGGGGATTAACTTCTGAAGTTACTTACAATTCTGAGAGTGACTCAAGTTTCTGCAGAAATGTGGTTTAGTACTTAGTGAAAATATTTCTCCTTTGAATTTTGGCCTTGTGATTTTCTAAAACAAAACAAAACAAAACAAAACAAAACAAAACAAAATACTTTTCTAGTCTATAATAAGTTCATACTGGAAGCAATATCTTTGTATTTAGTACTCAAATGGGTAGAATAAAATAATAAAATTTAATTTTATTTTAGGACTGGTCAATAAATCAGAGCATCTTAAATGTTTGCAGAGCCCCAATTTATTAAGCGACCACAATTTGTTATATATTTGACAGTGAAGAAATGGTATTTTATCTCTTTAAATGCTGACATTCAGCCCTAATTCTCCAATATAATGAAAAAATATTCTCCTCTTGATGAGACAGATGATAATTAATGTCATCTGATATGCTGTTAATAATGATATTTAGCTTCTTGATTTTATTCATTTTATTAACTTTACATACATTTGCAATATCAATACATAAGAAAATCTGTTGCTAACACATGTTCAGAAGGCAGATTCATTATCTGTACTGGCTCACTTACAATTTTTAAGACCTATTAGGCCTAAATTTCCCACAGCCTACAGGTGCATGCTGACTCTCATGCTACTCTTTCCAGACATAATTTTAAAATAGTGCTTTAAAATCTCAGAGAGGCTCCAGAGCCATTTTAGCTTGGTTTAATTCCTTTCCTTTATAACGTGTTTTATGAGTGTGCCCCTTAGCAGTAAACAAAATCTAATCAATAAAATCCACTGAAATTTGACCTTCTGTTCACCCTTAGATTTGCTAGGACTTTTTATTATTTTTATATTATTTTTAAAATTACTAAGCAAATGGTGAATACAGTTTTCCGTGTTCCCTTACGGTTGGCTGCAGTCATTTTGGGTAATCATTTACAAGTGTAATAGCTCTTTAATTGTACAGTGTATATAGAACTGGAACAATGTATTCATAAATGGGCCCTGGTTTTCATTTAATACTCGAATGCTTCTGAAAGGAAGAGGCTGATAATACTCGATAGAATCAAGTAAAATGCAAGATTCTTCGTTGCTGTTTTAGTACTGTGCTACAATCTGGCCAAACAAAAGTCCTGCTGCTCTTGCCCTGAATACAATCAGCTAGTACCAGATGTCCAAAAAGCCACAAGGTGCCTTTATGATGCAGACAAACTTCCATGAATGAGGAGAGACCACAACTGGATCATCAGTCATCCATATGAAGTAAATGAATATTCTGTTCATGGCTTCGTGCTACAGTTATAACCACACCGTCAAAAACTTATCTTTGTTAAACAAAGATTAAATACAGAAACTTTGTTGTACTGTCAGTGAAGTGTGAGACTAAAGCTTGATTACTTTCTGCATTGTTTCTCTGTACGCCTGTGCTCCATTTAGGGCATGGGATTGAGCTCTAATTTTTTTTAGAAGGCAGATTCTCAGCTTACTCACTGTCTTGATGTGTACCCAGGTGCTCAGTCTTGCAGTCTGCTGTATCAGTAAAACTTGACTGTCACTTGCAGGAGTCTGTCAGCTTAATTTTTTTCTAAACATAATGTGGACACTTGATGCCAATCTATGAACAACTCAACAGAAAACAATGCAGGCAAAAAGTGTATAAGTCTTAGAGTAAATCTATGTTACCAAATAGAAAAGTGGCAAGGAGAAGCCATGAGCGCTGCACTTGAAAGGATTTAATGTATGCTGACTGCTGCTCTACAAAATGACCGCTCCTTCGTCATTCACATGGATTAATGTCCATTTCACTAAGAGAAATGTGTTGCGGCTAGCCTGATCTGGAGTGTAGAAGAATTGGCTATAAGCCATGCTATATAGCTTAAGCTTAAGACAAAAACCAGTCCTGGCACACAACCATGCAGGCCATGCAGTATTATTTATTATTCATATTACCTAAATATTGGCCCATAACAGTTTTGGCTTATACCAACTAGGTCTGTCCAAAACAAATCTGAAATAGTTAGAAAATGTGAATCTAAAACAAGTTTTTCTAGATGATTTCAGAGACAGAGATTAATTCCTTGCCTGTTTTCATTTATCGAGAGCTAAAATATCATAGAATCATAGAATAATATATCTCTTGTAAGCCTGATCTAAAGTGTACATCATGTTTTCCTTTGTAGGTGCAGCTAGAGAAGCTTAGAGCTACAATGTCCTCTGTCTTCTGACAGGGTTTTGCCAGAATTCCTTTTCTTAATGGAATGTTCAAAAGACACTTACTTCATTACTTGTGACAAGAGAATTAAAAAAGTAGACAAGAGTAACACAAAATCATGTCCGCCGTGCTTTCATAGCAGTGACCCTTGATAGATGCATTTCACATTTACTAAGCCATTTTCCCCAAGACCATTTAAGAAGAATTCAATAAAGAAACTGTTCTTGAGCTGTCCGTTGCCCTCCATTACAAATTCAGTAGCCTTAACACTGTTTTCTGTTCATTACATAACTCTTCAGAAATACAATGGCAAAACAGTATGAGATTTACTATTAAATGGCCATGAGAACAAGTAGGAGGAAAAATGCAGGCACAAGTGCGTGTATATATATATGTGTGTGTGTGTGTGTTTGTATATGTATATGTGAAAGCTGTTTCCATATCTTACAAATAAGCAAACAATTGTAGACATATTCTGAACACCTGTCATAACATCTTTATTAAGTTTATATAAACTTTAAAAATATTATGGTGCTTAGATTCAGATAAGGTATATGGACTGTTTTCAAAACCTGTCAAATACTAGTTCCCTACATATATGTGAGGAAAAAACAAAACCAAAATTAAAAACAAAGAAACAAAAAACACATATAAGCCAACCAAAACAAACAAACAAAACAAACAAGCACCCTTAATACATCTATAATAACTACCTCAAAGTCTTTTTATGTACTTGTAGTACAAGTGGCTCAGGATAACAGCAGTCTTAGTTTTTGTTTGCTTCCCAGATTCATAATACACATCAGATGTTAAGATTTACAGTCAGAATATTTGTTAAAATCAGTTAAGTTAAAGTCAGAATATTTGCTTCTCTTTGATGAATGATTTCAGGTGCAGCCATAAATGTGAAATTCACTACAGTGTTTTTAAAATAAAGAAATGTAAAATTGAATTGTATTTCTACTGGGTGAAACTTTGTCAATCTAAAATTGATGCAGTATATGAGATAATACTTATCTCTCTGCAAGTACTGCAGATTTCAACCTAGTATTCCCACTGCTACTGAAGTCTTTGCAGTAAGTTTACAAGGTCTCAGGACAGAGTTTAGTCAGGATTGCTTTGTCTGAACTTTTCTTGACCTGCCTGCAGCTTTGTTTTTTACTTGGTTCAGTAGTCACATCAATTTTCTTCTGAACAAGTAGTTATAACTAATTTGTTTTGTTTATCATAATATAGTGCAGTAATAACTTTAGTAATGTAGATATTTGTTTTTCTGTTTAGAATGAGTTACTTATGGTTTTAAGATAATGACGTAAAGTGGAGAAATAGAAAGACTTGTTAAAATAGCAGAAACTTGAAGAGCTGGAAACAAAGGATGAGGCACAGGAGTAGCACAATATCAGATGATATGGGATAGGATATAGGACATTACTGGAGACTCCATGAGTGCAAACAAGTCATAAATAGCTAACTACAGAAATGACGAGTTGAGGCTGGGGAAAAATCATCTTGAGGGGTAACAGAACAACAAACAACTATCTAAGATAGCTATAATGCTATAAAATATTGTTAAATCCCACCCTATGGTTTGGATGGGCATATGCTCCGCTGGATGAAACACTGGCTGGATGGCCGGGCCCAAAGAGTTCTGGTAATGGAGTGAAATCCAGTGTCTCCCAGGGCTCGGTACAGGGGCTGTTTCTATTTAACATCTTTATTAACAATCTTGATGAGGGGATTGAGTGCACCCTCAGTAAGTTTGCAGATGACACCAAATTGGGAGGGAATGTTGACGTGCCTGAGGGGAGAAAAACACTACAGAGGGACCTGGGTAGACTGGATTGATAGGCCAAGGTTAACTGCATGAGTTTCAGTAGGGCCAAGCGTCGGGTCCTGCATTTCGGTCACAACAACCCCAGGCAACTCTACAGGCTTGGGGAGGAGTGGCTGGAAAGCTGCCTATGAAAGAGTCCTTGGCATCCTGGCTTGTATCAGGAATGATGTGGTGAGCAGGACTAGGGAAGTAATCCTGCCCCTATACTTGGCATTGGTGAGGCCACACCTCACTTAATGCGTTCAGTTTTGGGCACTTCAGTACAGAAAGGACATTGAGGTGTTGGAGCAGGTCCAGAGAAGGGCAACAAGGCTGGTGAAGGGCTTGGAGAATATGCCCTATGAGGAGCGACTGAAGAAACGGGCTTTTTAGTCTGGGGAAGAGGAGGCTGAGGGGAGACCTTATTGCTCTCTTCCAGTACCTGAAAGGTGCTTACAGCGAGAGCAGGGTTGTTCTCTTCTCACTGGTGACAGGTGACAGGACAAGGGGAAATGGCCTTAAGTTGCACCAAGGTAAGTTTAGGTTGGAAGTCAGGAAAAAGTTCTTTACTGAAAGGATTGTTAAGCACTGGAATAGGCTTTCCAGGGAAGTGGTTGATTCACTATCCCTGGATGTGTTTAAAAACCGTTTGGATGTGGTGCTCGGGGACATGTATTAGTGGAGGGTTTTTAGAGTTTTAGGGTAGTACGGTTAGGTTGTGTTGGACTCAATGATCTTTAAGGTCTTTTCCAACCTGAGAGATTCCATGATTCTATGATCTTGAAATATACCAAGCATACCACAGAAAATCAGAAAGTGTCTTTCATTGGTCCTCTACAAATATCTTTAATTCAGATGAAGACTAGTGGGGGAAACAAACAAAAAAAAAAAAACAACAACAAACAAACAAAAAAAAAAGTGTCAATCATAAAAATGATTTTAAGTGGATCCCAGAACAACGAAGAAGAAACTCTTAGCATCAACACTGTAAACCTGTATTTATGGACGGCAGTAGCACTCCCCTTTCCACATCTGCCAGAATATGACAGCTGACCTGAAGATTCAAAGGAGCAGGCAATACGAGGAAAAGAATCAAAGCTAAATGTATGTATAACAGTTTCATTTGTACTGCTGCTACTACAGATACCTTTTATTTATAAAATTATTTTTTCACTTTTATTTAAAGGACAAAGCCTTATAGATGGCTGCAACTTTTTTTTTTTTTTTTTTTTTTTTTTTTTTGCATGCTCTTCATGCTCTTTCAAAACTGATCCTGAATAGAAAAGTAATGATGGTCAGGTTAGTTCTCAAGATGTAAAAAACTTAATGGCATCTGAGAAGCTCTAGGGTATCCAAGGAGTTGGCAAGTATGAAATAATACTATGAGTGACCAGTATTCCCTTCTGGACTGTCAGCAGAATGCTAGTTAGAGTAATCTAGGGAATCTCAAATGGCATTAGAGATCTCTGTTCAGGGAACTAATTCCTAAAAAATGCTACTAGATCTGACTCAGGGGAGGCCACTCAGAGAATGCCCATGAAATTTAAACCCTCTGAATTCTGAGCTATTTTCAGATAATATTTGTCCTCATTTTATTTTGGCTCCATGTCAAATTACAAATGCTATATTATAATATTGCTTTGAATCCAGACAAAATATCATAGGAAAGTATTACTGATTAATTATGGTCTTGGAACAGAGTTTAATTTATGTTCTTTGCCTGTAATAGTGATTTTTAAAATTTTCAAAGTACAAACTTCTCCATAAGACCATGATTTAAATACTAGACTAAATTACTTCCAAATTTGTATCTCAAATCTACAGATTCAAAAGTATTTTTTTCAGCTCTCTCTTACTTGGTGTTCCGTAAGTTTTTGTATGAGAAAGATTGTCTATAGTTAAGAAATGGAAACCTTTACAATATAATTCACATGGAAACAGAGAAACTGAAACATTTAAAATATAATTTGTATTGCAATTGATATTTCTCAGGCAACTGCTGGTCAGAAACACCTTGGTAAAGGTGACACCACTTGTGATGCTAACATCTTTAGTATTCAGAAAGAAATGATTGCTAATCAGTTTTCTTTCTGTTTTTATGCTTTTTTTTTTTTTTTAAATAATCAGAAGAAAGACTTCAACTGTTTTAATTTTTAAACAATGTCTTTAATTTTTAAACATTAAAATTCTTACTCTGATTGCAAATTTGCATATAAGCTGGATAAAGATCAGCTCTACAGTATCGTTCATTCATGTGATGTTAGAGTTTCAGGGACATGACATAATTTCTAAGATGACTACCACAAGCTGTTAGCTCAGAAGTGCCAGTTCTAAATTAAAACTTAATTTTGAAATACAATTCAGAGTCACTACTCTATCATGTTTTTCTTCATGTGAGCTGCGTGGGGGGGGGGGGGGGGGAGGGGGGAGGGGAAGAACACTTTTGGTTCATATTTTTGGCTCATATTTTCAGGTCAGTGCTTTTATTCCATTGCCCCACACTTTATTTCTAGACAAGAAAATATCTATTTAATATATGGAAGGAACTGCTTTCAAAAGCATTACAATAATACCTGACCAATGTGGTAGTGAAATAAAACTCTAGATCCAAAAAGCCATAAATAAGAACTTACGTTATTGATAAAGATCTTGCATTCTTCACCTCATTGCTTAATACAAAACAAATTTTAATCAACAGCCATTACTTGCACGTGAATGGCAAACTTAGATGGCATTTTCTGGGGTTGATTAATCCCCATGTGGAGTGAAGAGAAAGAGGAAAATCTGGCAGTGATCTCACTGAATCAACTCATCAATACAAAGCTGAGAAAATTCCTCATAAAGACAGACAATGATATAGCAAATGGCATATGCAGATGTTAATCTTGGCGTTGTTAAGAAGATGATTCTTTCTCCAGTCTACAAGATGCAGTATTTATTTTCTTTCGTAACAGAGATTCATATTCTCATTTTCCTCAGATGTAATGGTGTGAATCCTTAAGTTCTTTTTCTGTTCATATTATGCTTTTCTCCATGCAGAACTCTGAAATAAGCCAACAAGGGATGTAACGTTCTGATCCTAAATTCTTATTCTGGTCATTGCTTTCATTTATATCTTTAGAATCTTGTCTTAAACCTAGACTGATGTTCATTTATTGCCTGAATTTCTTTTTTTTTAAAAAAAAAAAAAAAAAAAAAAGAATCAGAAGTTTAGAATAGGCAGTTTACTAATAATAAAGTAATGATTACATCTGAATTCTACAGGATTTATTTTCCAATAGTTGTGATTTTTTTGTATGTTTATCTCCATTCAGGTATATGATGAAATGTATTTTGGCATTTTGTACTACTGATTTAAGCTTTCTGATGTTGGAAACTCTGATCTTTTTCCAACCTAAGTCTAGTTTTGTAGCTTATTAGACTTTTTTTCCCCCCTCTAATGCTACAATATCTTCATCACAATTCTGCTGATTTTTAATCTTATTTAAACTCTATATTGTGAAAGTTCTTGCTGATGCTCTTTTAAATTATCTACTTCTATAATGTCTGAGCATCATTAACCTATTAATTTTAAACTTTAAAACTTTTACTATGTAACAGCAAATTTGCCTTTTTGCATTTTTTTTTTCAAACCAGTTATCTTATTTTTTTTTTTCTCATAAGGCCCCCAATTAATTTTTATATACTTTCTTTAGCCTCCATCATAAAGCTAAATTATGATGAAACTCATCTCTCATTGGATTGAAGAAGGATTTTTCACATCAGTTAGCTAGCTTGACAGCAACCCCAATACATTCTTCAATTATGGTTAAAAGTATGTTGTTAGAACAAATGCTTACAGTTTTTAATATAATTCTGATCAAACAATATTTATGAATGATTAAAAGGCAAAAGTCTGCAGAGAAAAGCCTGGTAGATGAATCTTCTCTCTTGCAAACAGTGTGGAAAATCCTTCTTTTAATTCTACTTTAATAACTCCTTTATGACCTTAAGATTTTCAAGGCACCTTATTTCATTAAAGAAACAGCTCATACAGTTGTGACTGAATGAGCTTTAACAGTCTAAACTAGAAGAAAATCTGTAGGTGCAGAAAAATAGAAATAATACAGAAAGGAATGTAAAAGGAAAAAATAAATTGTAAATATGCAAATATAAAAGTATATTTTAATCAGACATTACACTTTACATCACAAACTCGTAGATTATTTCTAAGATGTAAATTGTTTTGTAATTATTTTTCAAAATTTAGGATAGTACTTTTGATTAAAACAGACAAAGCAATTCTCAAAGTCATCTAAAGGAAGGGAGAAAACAATGAAAAAAAGTGCTCAAGGGTTTAGGTAAGGACAAGAAGATTGCTCACCAATTACTATCACAAGCGATACAGACTCAGCATAGAAAGAATAATATAATTCATTGCCTACTAAAAATAGACTACAACAGTGAGAAACTAAAAGCAAACTAAAAACACACGCATCCGCACTCTCCTGCCTGTTACTACTGAGAGGTACTTGGAAACAGGGATTGAGGATTGCAGTCAGTTCACAATGCTTTGTCTCTGCCACTCCCTCCTTAAACTTTTTCTTTGCTCCAGTGTGGGCATCTTCTCATGGGGTGGCGTCCTTCACAAAATACTTCAGTTCAGGCTTCCTACAGATAGCAAATCTTCAAAATCTGCTCCAACATGGGTCTGCACTACAGAGTCCATTCTTCAGGAGTGGACTGCACCATCATGATTCTCCATGGGTGGCAGCTCACACAGCCTTCCTGCTCCACTGCAGTCTCCTCCCCATGGACTGCAGTATCCTTCAGGCTTCATCCACTGCTGCCCCATGGGCTCCTCCACGTCTGCATGTGGATATCAGCTCTGTGTGGTGCCAGTAGGCTGCAGTAGAACAGCCTGATTTACCATGCACCTCTCTGACTGTCCATGGCTTTTTTTTTTTTCCTGTGGCTATCCATCCAACTCTTTATCCACAGAAGATTCCAGCCATCAAATCCATATCTCTTCAATTCAGAGATAAGGACATTGTGTGACACCATGTCAAAAGCCTCACAGCAATCCAGGTAAGCAAAATCTGTTGCCCTTCCTTTGTCTACTGATGTTGTCAATCCATCCATAGAAGACCAGCAGATTGGTCAGGTACGATCTGCCATTGGTGAAGCCATGCTGGCTGTCTTGCATCACCTTCTCATCTTGCATGTGCCTTAATGTCTCTTCCAGGAGGATTTGCATTGTGATCTTCACAAGCACAGAAATGAAACTCACCAGCCTGTAATTCCATGAGTCTTTCTTTCTCCCTTTCTTAAAAATGGGAGCACTGTTTCAGTTTTTCCAGTCACTGGGGACTTCATCTGACAACCATGACTTTTCAAATTTGGTGAAAATTTGCTTTGCAACTACATCAGCCACTTCCCTCAGGTCCCTGGCATTCAAACTTTCTGGATGGAAGAGAATGCAAATCAGTGGGAAGCCTGTCACAGCCAGTCTACATTCACTATTTCTGAACTCTAACCTATGGCAATAGCTGTAAGAGTATACTTAGGGCTCTAAAAAAGAAGTGTCTTTTTTTTTTTTTCTGTACTGCTAGAAGAAGATAAAGATGTCCTCAGTGCATTTTTTTTTCCCCTGTCAACAGTATCTGAAATCAATTTCTTTTCCTGATCAAAGAAAGCTCAACTGGGTTCTCCAATACACATATGACATTTTTAAGCTGTAGTAATGCCTCAATTTGCTCTTCCCCTCCCATTCCTTGCAGGTGAGGAGATACCTTCTAATGTATTAAATGAACTGTTCACAGTGAAAGATGGAAGGTTTTGCTCACCCATGAGGAACTAAGAATTGCATGGTATCCTGTGGCGTTTGGATCAGACAGTAGCCTGAGCATTATTTCAGATTTAAAATATTCTTCAGTGATCCAACTAAATCCATTTGCTGTGTCAGAAGGTGAGAGGTAGGTCAGCAGACCAGACACATAACATCTTCTCATAAGGTTGAAGAACTTGTTAAGACCCAGTGAAGGGAAGATCATGTTTCAGTTTATTAAAGACAAAGAGAGGACCTTTACAAGAGGGGAGGAATAGGATAGCTCCCAAGGACAGTGTCATATTTTGAAATACTGTAAGATTTTGACTTCTTGTGAAAATAAACCTTTCTGAAACTTCAGAAAAGTTTGTAGCTGTTCTTGCCTACTTAGTTTTTCAGCATTTTACCCACATATCATTATATTACTAACAGTATTCTATGTTTCATGAGATACTAGTGGCTTTTTTCATGTCTCTTAAGAAAGACCTTCTGCTCAGGAAATACAGAGCGCAGGAACACTGCAGCAGCTGGTTCTTCCTCTATAGCTCATCCCATCCTGCTGAGTAGATAAGACAAAGGTTCCAGTGGTACAGTTAGCTTGTTCTATTGATTAGCTCCAGTGGATATTCACAGTCTGACCTCAGAGTGCTGAAGCTTTAAAACCTTGTTCTTTTTGTAGCTTTCTGATTTTTCCAAATGTCTGTTTTGCACAGTTTTCCTGAGTTTTCCATTTTTCCTTCCTTTCCCTTATTCTGCAAGCCAACATAATTCCAAGACCATTCGAGAGCATGACTGTTAATCAGAAATTTCTGTTAGTCCAGTATTACTTCTAAGCTCATGCTTTTCTGCTAATTCATATGTTATATATTTATCATACTATTAGATGATGTTTTTATGTTTGAGGTTTTGAAGTCACACATATTTAATGAGGAAATCTAAGTGTAATTAACTTTTTTTTTTTTTTTAATATAAGCATTGTAAACATTAATGATTTCCTTGATCAGCAGTCTTTGGAGTCAGTGGCATATGTATCACATAAATAAAATAACAAAACGTCATCACACTTTGTACACTGGAAGTAGAAGCTATGTGCCACTGTGTTGACAAACTAATCCAATTACTTGACAAAATAAAAGCTTCTATCAGACTGGGAGAATAATCTTGCAAACTACAAAAACACAAAGGTTTCTGACATCTGTGATGAGAAAAAAAAAAACATATATATCTTAGATCCTAGATTTTGATTGTGTTAGATTGCAGTACTGGCTTTTGTGACTTGAGTTCTGCTGATCATTATTCAGCTGTATATACAGATCTATGTCCAACGCATATCTTTTGACACTTGAAAGAAATTGATCAGACAAAAGATTGTACCAGTGTTAAAATCTGCAATTTTCCAATTTTATTGTAGTTTTGGCTAAATTATGTAGCATTTTCTTGAATTGAGTTGGTGTGTGGCTTTTCATGATATTTAATAATGATACAGGTAGGATAGCTGTTGGGTCAAAAACTAACTGTGCAGCTGAACCCAGGATAGTGGTCAGTAGTGCAAAGTACAGCTGGACACAAGTAATGACCAGAGTACCCTACGGTCAGTACTGGGCCCAGTCTTGTTTAAAAGCTTCATTAACAATCTGGACAATGGGATAGAGTGCAACACCTGTAAATTTACAGGTGACACAAAACTGAGGGGAGTGGCTGACTCACCAGAGGGCCATGCAGTCATCTACAGAGTCCCTGTCAGGCTGGAAAAATGGGCTGAAAACAAACAAACAAACAAACAAACAAAAACAAACTTCAACTAGAAGTGCAAGGTCTTGCACCTGTCAGCAATTAAAAATTGCAGACATCACTATATGATAGTCAGCCAGCTGGAAAATAAATGCAGAAAAAGCCCTGTTGGACATGTTTGACTCCAAGCTGAACATGGATCAACAATGTGCCCTTGCTGCTGGGAAAGCTAATGTATTTCTGGCTTCTGTAAACAAATTATCACAAGCAGTTAAAAAAGATGGTGCTACCCCTCTACTACACATTGGTGAGGTTTCATCTGGAGTACTGTGTTCAGTTCTGGGCCCCCTATTATATCAGAGATCTAAGCATACTAGAAAGAGTTCAGTGGAGAGTTATCAAGATCATCAAGAGACTGGAGAACTGCTCCTATGCAGAAAGGCTGAGAGATGGAGGACTATTCAGTCTGAAGAAGCTGAGGCTTAGGAAGGAACTTACCAATCTAAATACCTGAAGGGGGAGTACAAAGGGGATGGTGTCAGGCCCTTGTCATTGTTGCTCAGGGCCAGAACAAGGGGCAGTGGGCACAAACTGGAACACAGGTTACATTTAATAATCAGAAATACTTTACTGTGTAGATAATAAAGCAAATTCCCCAGAGAAGTTGTGGAGTCTCCCTGGAGGTCTCAAAAACCACCTAGACATGGTTCTGACCAAGATAACATACAGAGGTCCCTTATGACTTTAAACATTTCAGTGATAGAATAGTAAATGGTGCTGGTTTATTCTGCTCATTTGCATTTTATTTTTCAGATAGGATCTGAGTACACTTGAAGCATAATAAATTTAAATTGAATGACTCTTATGGAAGTAAAGGGAAGGAAGAAACAATGAAGGAAGATTAAAAATACACGTGAAAGTAAAATGGGTTCTTAGAATTTTCAGGATATGTTACCAGTGCTGCTACGACTAAACATAAGGTTTAAAGGTCATAACCTTCACACAAAACATCCCATCCTTCTTTAAATAATGAAGAAGTTCTTGCATACATAATTCCTATTTGTAGCCAAAACCTGGCCTTCAAATAATTAGTTACATGCTATTATTAGCACTCAAATACTATGTTTGATGTCATGTGGACTTTTATGTATGTATATATATATATATATATATATATATACTGGACTTGTTAACTTTATATAGAACAGAATGTCTACGTCTACTCAATTTTGACTAGAAAGCATAGGGAGTTTTCCACATGTACTCACATGCTCAAGTAGAATCAATGATCAATGTGGTCTAAGTTTTGAAAAGAAGGTCTAAAAATAATAATAATAATAATAATAAAGATATTTAAATTCAGCATAAATATTTCATGCAGACTGGACTAAAAAGTCCAGACTTCACATTTCAAATAATGCACAAACTCATACAGGATATCTTTCATTCTACAGTAAGCTCAGGCATAATATATGCATGGTGACATGTAGAATTGATTTTTCCTTATGTATGGCTGTATTAATTTTTAAAGTTCACACAGACAAATGTGCACTGTTCGGAAACACAAGCAACCAAATGAATAAGATCCTCATTGAAAATGTACATTAGGAAACTTTTGTTAATAGATGTGTGTATTTAAAATATAATTCATTTTTGTTGTGTGTTTTCTTTTTTAAAGTAGTTTTTTAAAGTGTAGCACCTTTTTCTATACTTTCATAGTTACAGATTTTTCACTCAAAATCTTGCTTTATATTTTAACTCTTATTCAAGGAAGAGAGTATCTGTAAAAGTAATATTTTATAAACTTACCAGCTGGAAGCAATTGGCTTATGGTGCTAGTTTTCACTGAAAACAGTAAATAAGCAAATAAATAAATTCAACACTGTAGCAAGTTCATTATAGGCAAGTTTAAAAATAGTGTCTGCTGTGTATTATGCAACCAAAAGAAACAATATATATCATGCAAATTATTTAGAACAATTCATCACAACATAGAAAATGCAGTAGGGGAATGTTCTCTCTTGAAAACTTACAATTCATAGCAGTCTTCTTCATCTGTCTTTCTGGTTTGCCCAGCCGAACACTAGACTTTCATCAAATTCTACAATGTAGTTCAAGCTTTTTTATCTTGGAATTTTTACTGTCACTGCACATAATGCTGCAGAAATACATGATGAAAATGTCGGTTTTGCTTTGTGATTGCTAATTGGCACTCCTATTTATACAGCTACATAAACCATAATAAAACAGGTTTTCCTGCCAAGTGATATTCACTCACTATGGATATGCTTATTTATTCTCTGTTAAAGGGATTTTCCTGCAGGATTTAAAAGGTCCTTCAAAATCGTTTTACAAGAGTACAGATGCTTCATATTTTTCCAGAAAAAAAAAAGACCTGAGATTGGTAAATGATTGTTTACTTTTATTTTTTATTTTTAACTAATAATCTTGTTAAAGAATTAATCTCTTTAGACAGAGATTAATGACAGCTTAAAACCTCCACTTCATTAAGGTTTCATTGGTTGTTTTTGGAATTAGAAAGTGAAATAATGGGAATGCTAGCTGTGGTTCTACTGACTCTTTTGTTAAGGGGAAACTGATTTAATTTATTAACCAACACAAATAAATTTACTGGTAATTAGACCAGTGTCCTATTAAGATACAATAATAAAGCCAAATGTTGACAATTTAAGTGAACAGATTTGGTGTTTTATACAACCCTGGTCTTGTCAGATCAGCAGTTAACATTAGTAGGATAAGCTTTGGGATTCCTTGAATGTTTTATGCCACAAAGTCCAGAATTCCCTTAATTGATTTGCCAGAACTAACTTGAAGTCAACAATGAAAATACCCCATGGACTTCCAAACACATAACAGAATTGTCAAACCTAATATGAAAATGGAGTAGCGGTTACTGGGTGGTTTATTTGACTTTCAGTGAGGCTGAATGTATAAGGGAGGCGTGACAGCTATATCTCCTCAACCAGACTGTGAATCTGAGACTTGAATTCAATTTTGAAGAAGTGATTCGCTCTTATTCATAACAAAAAGTTAGTGCTGTGACAGTATTTGAAAGAGTGGGATTAGGTGAAGATGGTAAAGAAGGAACTTTCTCTGTAAATGTACACTGTACAAAATAACTACAAAACAGAACAAAATTGTCACTATAAGAACGATACTTAAAGATGGTAGCCACAAAATATCTTTTCTACAATTACATTTAATGCTCTGGCAGCATTTGGCTAGATGAGTAGTTGATCTCCTTCCCTTGGAGACTATATTTTGTGAATGAAACTAGTATGTGTACTGCATATTATTATTTTTAGAGAGGCAAAACACAAAGCTTTGTGTTGAGTCAGTAGCAGAATGGCATTATCTGCAAGTACTTTATATTTTGCAGAAACAATTTCCATTTGTTTCTGTAGGTAAATCTCTATATTTTTATAATAACAAAAAATAATAAATAACAATAATAACGACAACAACAATAAAATAAAGTCTTTAACACTTACAGCTAGAAAAAAAAATGAAATGACAATCAGTCTTTATTTTCCCCAAAATGGTCTACCAGAGAATTTATCTTCATATTAAATTAGAGAGATAGGTTATGCCAGAGGAGAAAGTTTTACTTGTTTTCTCCTAGATTACTTATTGTTCTTATATTAAAAAAAACTTATTTTACCAAGTAAAAATTTTAGATGCAGTTTTAGACTACATGAACAAAACTTCTACATTTTCAGGCTCTGTCTACAGTTTCTCAGTAGATCACGTAGAAGAGTGAATATTGATTAATCACCCATTGCTTACTGATGCTCTTGTGATAATGTGAAACTTGATAGCTGTCATGGCTTTATGATTTTTGGTTATCAGTATTCTACATCATAACATCATGTAATGCACTGGGGGTTTGACTGTGGATGCTCAAGTTCCAGGTGCCTGTCTGAAGGAGAAGAAGAACTACATTCCCCAGGGGGCTTTGCAGTCAGCAAGGAGATGTAACTCCCAGCAAGGTCACTTGATGTTCTCTTCTTTGCCTGCTCTTCTTTGCCTGCGCTTCTCCGTCTGCTCTTCTCCGTCTGTTTTTCTTCATCGGCTCAACTGGACTGCACTTCTCACCTCAACGTTATGGTGAGACCTATCCACCCTTCGCACACAGTCCCTCTCTCTCATTATATTTTGCTGATACTATATTTAGTAAATTAGTTTGTTTCACCTCAGATCATTGCCGCTGTTTTCATTTATTTTGGGTCCCCTATTTCCCTTTTCTGGAGGTATGGATCTGCAGATCCCTCTGCCCCGCTAGTCACGGAACTGGGCCGAACCAGCCCATAAACTGTTGACAATAGCAAAGATGAGGGAGCATACCTGGTAAGCTCTTGTAATGTATTAGCCCCTGTCAGTGTAAATCCTGCCTCAGCTGTAAAACCACCAAGTGCTGATACTTTAAAAACATCTTAAGTACTAAATGTTCTTCATAAAGAAGAAATCTGATTTAAAAGTGGATGTCAGTTCTGGACATAGTTGTTGGATATGTGATCTGGAAAAGACATTACCTCCCAAAAGCATGCTTTTAGGCATAGTTTTCTTAATTCCTTATTTCCCCGCAGTCTGGGACTTGGTTTCTTTCATATTGGTGAGTGGAATGTCTCAGTTACCACCTCAGCTTACCTGTTCTCGGCAGAATGGTGAATTGACCATTGTCAACTCCTTATCCATCATTTTCACTGACAGCCTCCTCCCAGAAAGCAGCAGAGTAGTTAACATGTATCTCAACCTCTGAAGACAAATTTACTTAGTAGCTCCATCATCATCATCAATCCCAGATCATCTTTCTAAAAAACAAAACAAATAAACAGAAAATTAGTTATTTACATGGCACCACAAATATTGATAAAGATGTTGAGGAAATTTATCATAGTAATATAATTAAGGTATTATTTTCAGTGATAAGTCTTTTATGTTTTTTATTATGCTATATATTACCTGATTTTGATTAGCTAGAAGTTTGTACAATGTAGAAAAAGTTACTATGGTAGCTGTAGTCCAAGAAGAAAAAGAGCATTTATATATTCTCTATGTATTTATATTATTTATATATATATATATAAGGAAATACAGAATACAGAGTCCTTCATAACATTTGAACTCATTATCTTAACACCTTAACATATGGTAAGCAGTTCAGATACAAGTTTCAAGTATCTCTGGAAAGATAGTAGTATTCTAGGATAGCAAACAGGTCTATTTCCTGTCTGCTGCCCAGAAAGTTGTACTTAAATACAGAAAATTTGTGTAAGAAAAGTTACAGACTGTGGGATTCACAATGTCAGTGAAGACTCACAAGCTCAGTGTCACAGCAGATCATGGAAGTATACATGCCCAATTGTCATTATTTAGTCAGCACAAATCCTTGTTATTCAATGTTTTCCTCCATTTCATCCTCACAAAAATGTCACCCATGACAGCATATTTCAAAGGATTTAATAGCTGGTTACTTCTCAAATTCTTTAATTTTGAGCTTTCAATTTGTGTTAAGTAAATTTTGTCAGGCAAATTTTGTCTAAAATTTACACATGTATTAGTGCCTTGGTTCAGGTGTTCTTGGTCCTGAAGCTTAAAAATTCTTTCTATAAGGTTTTTAATAGTTACAAGAGTAGAAACAACAATAATAGTAACCATATGCCTTCAGGCACATGGTTATCAAAACACGTGTATTATTTTCCACACACCTACATTTGTAGCAATACTTAGAGGATATGTATTTTATGGAAAAGAACTCACTTTTTGTTTGCTGTATTGCTGATTGCAAAAGCATGAAATCTGTAAGATGTACATATTTACCTATACATGGAATCACACCATAACAAAGTAATAGCTGACTTAGTGCACAGTGTGACATGTTCCACATCTATCTGACCATGGATGCTTTAGAAGATTCATAGAGCCATAGAATCCGTGAGGTTGGAAAAGACCTTTAAGATTATCTAGTCCAATCATCCATTTACCACAAATATTGCCCACTAAACCACATCCCTAAGTACTATATCTACCCTTTCCTTAAACACCTCCAAGGACGATATCTCCCCAACTTCCCTGGGCAGCCTGTTCCAATGCCTAACCACTCTTTCTGAGAAGAAATTCTTCTTAATATCCAACCTGAACCTCCCCTTGTATAACTTGAGGCCATTCCCTCTCACCCTATTGCTGTAGCATGCTGTTAGAACACCCACCTCACTACAACCACCTTTCAGGTAAAGGAGCACTATGACGTCTCCCTTGAGCCTCCACTTCTCCAGACTGAACAGTTTGAGTTCCCTCAGCCACTTCTCCTAAGACCATTCATGATTAGTTCCCAACTAGATTTAACTCCATTCAGACTATTCTCTGGGCCTGCCGTCCATCCAGTTTTTTCCTAGCAAACAGTGAGCCTGTCCAAGCCATGAGCTGCAGCCATCACCAGGAGAATGCTGTGGGAAGTGGTGTCAAAGGCTTTGCTGAAGTCTAGGTAAACTACGTCAACACCCTGCCCCTCATCCAGTTGGGTCACTTGTTTATAGAAGGAGATGAGGTTGCTCAAGCAGGACCTGTCTTTTGTGAACCCATGCTTGCTGGGCCTGATCCTCTTGTTTAAATTTTATTCATTTTAGATATAATCATGTATTTTCTCATGATCTCTGTAGAAAATTATTCTTATTCAAGCTCAGTTTTTTAGTTCATCCTGCCTTCTTTTCACTTTCAATGCCAGCCTTCTAGGACAGTGTTTATTCCTGAAGTGTACTGAAATCATTTCAGGCTCTGAATTAAAGAAATCAGGGTCAGAATAACAGATGTAAATCTCCTCTAGATTTCAAAATTTTCTAGATTTCAATTGTGATCTGAATATCATAATTTTTATTGCTTTTATAAAGATTTAAATACTAATCCAAACTAATATTGTAAGTAGTAAGATTTTCAATCTGGGCCTCAGTTACATCATTTTGGCCCTAAATCACAGCTTAAAATTCAATTGCAATGTAGTTTTGCCCCACTTAAAAGTGTGCAGTAAGCAAATAAGTTGAGCACCATGCTGTTAAATTTTTGCGCACCTTATGAAAAGAGGTAGGCAGGTTGTGTCTAGATCTTATGCATGCTGAATCACATCTCAGACATGTCTGTGCTCATTGGCAAGGGAGAAACTAAAATGACAGGGCTTAATTAAGTTGTTGGTTAGATGCCTATGCTTAGATAGGTTAGTTCAAGGACATTGTCTCCTGTCATAAACTTTAGCACATTTTGATTCAAGGAAATATGATTCATGATAAATTCAGAATATTTTATTACAACATGGCAAATGTACTGATCTATGTACATAATCAGTTGAATTTAAGAGAAATGTAAGTTTTTTTCTGAAAAGATTTTCATCTGTTTGGTATTGTGAGGTTAAACAATTTATCCTCGTCTTTTTTTTTTTTTTTTTTAATGTCAGTGATAGATATGCTAATCATCATCATCACCGTCATCATCATCTTAGTTGCTGTTCTTTAGTTTCTTTTTAAGTACACTCTTACACTCTTTAATTACATGTTTCATAGGCTACATTATGTGTCTTAAAATTGATAGTTGTCCAGTCTGCCTCTTGATCTGCATTCTCCTCTGCATTCTCCTCTCACCTACTTCAGAATGCCAGATGAGTTACAGCAGAAAGATCTCAGTGTATCTCTTAATATAAGGATGCTGTTATTGATTTTCACATATCTAATGTATTTCAAATTCTTCATAAAATCACGTATCACACTTAATTCAGTTGAAATATATCATTTGAAGATTTATTGTACCCTCTCTTTTGGAATTTAAGAAATTATTTCAAACTGGAGAAATATTAGCTGGGTGGTGCTTTAAAACAGGATAATATTTTACGTGTGTTCAATAATTATAACAACTTCAATATAGAAAGACTCATCTTAGCTAATATATCTTTGTGGATAAAATTTTATTTATTATATTTATATACTGAAGCATCCTATAATGTTGTTCAAAATAGTGCTATTTCTTACATAAGTTTGATGAAACAAATATTATGCAATATTATTATGACTTAAACTCTCTTTCTTTCTCCCTTCCCTCCCTCCCCACCCCATTAAACATTAAAACAGTTTATAGAAAACAAATAAGGAAAGAATGGAAGAAAGCATATCTTTTACAAATGCCAAATACAATCAGTATGTTATTTTTCTAATCTGCTTGAAAACAGAATCCTTCCTTCCTTCCTTCCTTCCTTCCTTCCTTCCTTCCTTCCTTCCTTCCTTCCTTCCTTCCTTCCTTCCTTCCTTCCTTCCTTCCTTCCTTCCTTCCTTCCTTCCTTCCTTCCTTCCTTCCTTCTTCCTCCCTTCCTCCCTTCCTCCCTTCCTCCCTTCCTCCCTTCCTCCCTTCCTCCCTTCCTTCCTCATTTGTCTTGTTAACTGAAATTGAAGAAATGGAAGCTATTTATATTTGTTCTGGGATTTTTGTTTGTTTGCTTTTATTTTTGTTTTGTTTTTCTAAATGAATAGATTTCATTCCCCTTATCTTCTTTCTCAGTTAACATCTCTTGTTCTGGTATCAGATTACTCCATTCTATTTTAAATGCAATGTTTCCTATGAAGAAGTAATCATTTTTATGAGAGATTTAGAAGAGAACTGTGTGAAGCTATTAGAGAAGATTGATGATGACCAAATTCGAGGGTTTTCAGGAAATTAGTTTTGTTTTCAGAGTTATTCTGAAGTACAGATGCTAACACAAACCTCGTCTGAACTGGATATGGATATGGATTTATTTTTGACTTCTGCTCTGTTTGTATATGACCAGGCCTGCTAGCAACCAATAGGAGTAGCTTCTCCCACTGGTGGAAAGGTGTCTTAAGATGGGAGCTCGGAAGGTTCATTGATAGAGCTTTAAACTATGAAGGCGGGTGGGGGTGTAAATGGGGTCACTAGAACAGAGCCTGTATGTAACATCCCAGTGCTTGTAGGAGAGGGATGTGCTAGTAAGATCCCACAGTTTTCTTTCTTGGTGAAGGAGGAGGATGACTCACCCTTTTGAAGGAAGAACACAAGGTTTGGTGTGAGGTTGGTGGCTATGGACACATCTGAGTATGGCCATGAGAGTGTTAGGGCTACTGCCACTCCAAAGGAGTCCCATCTCAGGTG
Organism: Chrysolophus pictus; assembly: GCA_037305975.1. Classification (NCBI taxonomy): domain Eukaryota; kingdom Metazoa; phylum Chordata; class Aves; order Galliformes; family Phasianidae; genus Chrysolophus; species Chrysolophus pictus. The sequence goes on along the minus strand of CM074576.1, from coordinate 33,076,567 downwards.
ATTTTACACTAATGCACACAGCATGGGTAATAAACAGAAGGAGCTGGAGGCCATTGTGCAGTAAGAAAGCTATGATATAGTCACCATCATGGAAACATGGTGAAATGACTCACACAGCTGGAGTACTGTAATGGATGGCTACCTACTTTTCAAAAAAGACAGGCAAGACAGGAAAAGGCACTGGTGTAGCCCTCTATGTTAAGAAAGAATGTGAATGATGGAAATCAATGATGGTGATAATAGGGTCGAGAGCTTATGGGTCAGAATAAAAGTGAAGGCTAATAAGACTGATATTATTGTGGAAGTCTGCTACAGGCCATCCAACCAGAATGAAGAGGCGGACAAGACACTTTATAGACAGTTGGGTAGGGTCTCAAGGTCACTCCCCCTTGTTCTTGTGGGGAACTTCAACTTCCCAGACATCTGCTGCATTTATGATGCAGCAGAGAGGGAACAGTCCCAGAGGTTCCTAGAGTGTGTGGGAGATAATTTCCTGACACAGCTGGTGAAGGAGCCAACAAGGGGAAGCAAAATCCTGGACCTGTTGTTTGTTAACAGAGAAGGTCTTGTAGGGGATGTAAAGGTTGGAGGCCATCTGGGGGACAGTGATCATGAGATGCTTGATTTCTCAATGCTTGTTGAACCATGGAGGGAAGTCAGCAGAACTGCCACCGTGGACTTCTGGAGGGCAGACTTTAACCTCATAAGGACCATGGCTGAGAGGATCCGCTGGGAGGTAGTTTTGGAGAGTGTGGGAGCCTGGGAAGGCTGGGAAATACTTTAAGGAAGTAATTTTAAAGGTACAAGAGCTGATCATCTCCAAGTCACGGAAGACAAGCTGACAGGCAAGGAGGCCAGACTGGCTGAACTGAGACCTTTGGCTGGAACTCAAGAGCGAAAGGAAAGTTTATGGTCTGTGGAAGAGTGGGAAAGCTACTTACGATGATGTAGTGAAGCTGTGAAGAAAAAAGAGAGAAAATTAGAAAAGTCAAAGCGCAGCTAGAACTGAATTTGGCCACTAAGGTAAAGAACAACAATAAATACTTCTGTAAATACATCAACAGCAAGAGGAGGTATAGAGAGAATCTCCATCCCCTGATGGACACTGAGGTAAACATGGTGACCAAGGATCAGGATAAGGCTGGGGTACGTAACACCTTCTTTACCTCAGTCTTTAATAGAAAGACTTGTTACTCCTGGGAAACACAGCCCCCTGCACTGGTAGATAGGGATGAGGAACAGAATAGGCTCTGCATGATCCACAGTAGATGATTTTGGACCTGCTCTGAAAGCTGGATGCTCACAAGTCCATGGGGCCAGATGGATTGCACCCTAGAGTGTGGAGGGAGTTGGTGGATGTGGTTGCCAAGCCACTCTCCCTCATTCTTTGGCAGGGTTGGTCTCTTCTCACTGGTGACAGGTGACAGGACAAGGGGAAATGGCCTTAAGTTGCTCCATGGTAAGTTTAGGTTGGAAATCAGGAAAAATTTCTTTACTGAAAGGCTTGTTAAGCACTGGAATAGGCTTTCCAGGGAGGTGGTTGATTCATCATCCCTGGATGTGTTTGAAAACCATTTGGATGTAGTGCTGAGGGACATGATTTAGCAGAGGGTTGTTAGGGTATTATGGTTATATCATGGTTGAACTCAATGATCTTTAAGGTCTTTTCCAACCTGAGCAATTCTATTATTCTTTGATTCTCTTATCTAGCTATCTCAGCCTTATGTGAGACCAAGAAAAGATCAGGTAATTCTGTCTTTAGCTCTCTAAACATTTATGGCTAGGCAAAATGATGTATAACCCATCCTTTCATTGAGATCAGCCACTATTGTCCTCTTTGGGTCTTGGATAGCACAGAGTATTAAACAGTAAAATATGCTATAACTGTTCCTAATGTGCATTATGTTTTACAGAACACTGCAAGGTACTTAAAAGTCAATTGCTTTCCAGCCTTTTTAAAGATACACTGATATGCACATGTGTACTTTTCCACCCTATACATATTGCACTAGGTTTTGTGCTGTTCATAGTTATAAGAAAAACAGGATTATGAGGGATGAAAACTGATGAATATTTATCACAGAGGAAGGGAAGGATTTATCTCATGATAATGTGAGATTTGTTTACGATAGTGGATAGTTATAGGACAAGGGAGAATGGTTTTAAAATGAGACAGGGGAGGTTTAGGTTAGATACTAGGAGGAAGTTCTTCACACAGAGAGTGGTGACACTGGAACAGGTTGCCCAAGGAGGTTGTGGATGCCCCATCCCTGCAGGCATTCAAGGCCAGGCTGAATGTGGCTCTGGGCAGCCTGATCTGGTGGTTGGCGACCCTGCACATAAGCAGGGGGTTTGAAACTAGATGACCATTGTTGTCCTTTTCAACCCAGGCCATTCTATGATTCTATGATTTCCATTCCCCAGCATAAGAACTCAAACAGAAAAGGCAAGATACCATTAGAGATGAGCAAGGACCTACTGGTTAAGCAGAGGAGTAAGAAGGGTATGTACCGGCAGTGGAAGAAGGACCTGGGAAGAACACAGGGATGCTGTCCAGACATGTGGGATGGGATAAAGAAAACTAAGACACAGATGGAAATGAACTTGGTGAGGGATGTGAAAAATAACATGAAAAGATTCTATAGATACCTTGGTCAGAGAAGACAAGCTAAGGAGAGTGTATCCCTTCTCCCTTCTGATTAAACAAGAAGGGAAAACTAGCTAAAACAGACATGGAGAAGTCTGAGGTACTCAATGAGTTCTTTGACTCAATATTCACTGTCAGTAAGGCTTACCACACCTCTCCTGTACTGTCTTTTGGTGGGGGCCGGGAGAACAAAATCAGAGTCACAGAATCACAGAATGGCCATAGTTGGAAGGGACCTCAAGGATCATGAAACTCCAATCCCCCTGCCACATGCAGGGCCACCAACCTCCTCATTTAATGCTAGACCAGGCTGCCCAGGGCCCCATCCAATATGGCCTTGAACACCTCCAGGGATGGGGCATCCACAACCTCTCTGGGCAGCCTGTTCCAGTACCTCACCACGCCCTCTGTAAAGAATTTCCCCCTGACGTCCAACCTAAATCTCCCATCCCTTAAAAACATTTCCTCTCGTTCTGCTGTTATCTACCCGTCCAAAGACTTGATTCCCCTCCTGTTTGTAGGCTCCCTTTAGGTACTGAAAGGCCACAGTGAGGTCACCCCGCAGCCTTCTTTTCTCCAGGCTGAACAAGCCCAGCTCCCTCAGCCTGTCTTCATAGGGGAGGTGCTCCAGTCCCCTGATCATCTTCGTGGCCCTCCTCTGGCCCCTCTCCAACAGCACCCTGTCTTTTTTGTACTGGGGGCTCCATACTGGATGCAGTATTCCAGATGGGGCCTCACAAGAGCAGAGTAGAGGGGAACAATAAACTCCCTGTTCCTGCTGGCAACCCCTCTTCTGATGGAGCCCAGGATACCATTTGCCTTCCAAGCCGCAAGGGCACACTGCTGGCTCATGTTAAGTTTTTCATCTATGAAGACCCCCAGGTCCTTCTCCACAGGGCCACCGTTCATTCCAGTCCGTATGGATGCCTGGGATTCTTCCGGCCCAAGTGCAAAACTCTGCACTTTGTCGTGTTGAACCTCATCAGGTTCACCCAGGCCCACCTTTCTAGCCTCTCGAGGTCCCTCTGAATGGCATACCTTCCTTCCACCGTGTCGACTGCACCACTCAGTGTCATCAGCAAACTTTCTGAGGGTGCACTCCATTCCATCATTGATGTCATTGATAAAGATGTTAAAGAGCACTGGTCCCAAGAGAGACCCCTGTGGGACGCCGCTCGTTACTGGCCTCCACCTGGACATAGAGCCATTGATGACCACCCTCTGTCTGCAGCCTTTCAACCAGTTTCTTATCCATCGAGTGGTCCACCCATCAAATCCATATCCCTCCAGTTTGGAGATAAGGATGTGGTGGGGGACTATGTCAAAGGCCTTGCTCAAGTCCAGGTAAATGACACTGGTCACCTTTCCCTTGTCCACCGGTGCCGTCACTCCATCATAGAAGGCCACCAGATTGGTCAAGCATGACCTTCCCCTGGTGAAGCCGTGCTGGCTGTCACGGATCACACACCCTTTCCTCATGTGATCAAGCATGTTGTCCAGGAGAATCTGTTCCATGATCTTCCCAGGCACAGAGGTGAGACTCACCGGCCTGTAGTTTTCAGGGTCCTCCTTGCTCCCTTTCTTGTAAATGGGAGTGACGTGACCCTTCCTCCATTCATCTGGGACCTCAGCTGACAGCCACAACTTTTTAAATATGGACGAATCCCAGGATGGAGAGCAGCTCGGCAACCACCTCAGCCAGCTCCTTCAGAACCCTGGGATGCACGCCATCCTGCCCCATAGACTTGTACACATTCAGTCTCATGAGGCGGTCTCGGACCTGCTCTGTCCTCATAGTGGGGGGGATTTACCACCCCGGTCCCCACCCAGAGGTGTAGGGATGCAGGGCTCAGAGACGTGAGAAGTACTGGAATCCTGACCGCCAGTGAAGACCAAGGCAAAGAACTCATTCAGTACCTCAGCCTTCTCTTCCATCTGTTGAAGCCAGTTCTCCTTTTATATTTACCAAAGGCGGTACACTCGCTTTGGCCTGTCTCTTCTGGCCAATGTACCCGTAGAAAGTCTTCCTATTGTTTTTCACATCCCTCGCCAAGTTCAGTTCCACCTGTGCGTTGGCTTTCCTGATCCCACATCCGCAAGTCCGGATGACATCCCTGTATTCTTCCCAGGTGACACAGAGCTTGTACAAACCTTTCTTCGCCCTCAGCACGCCCAGCAGGTCCTTACCAAGCCACGCCGGCTTCCTACCTCCTCTGTCCGCTTTCTTGTTCAGAGGGACGGAGAGTTCTTGTGCTCTCAGGAAGACATCCTTGAAGAGTAACCAGCTCTCCTCAACATTTTTTGTTTTTAAAGACAACATCCCAGGGGATCTCGGCCAACAGTCCATTGCACAGTTTAACATTCTTCCAAAGTTCAGGGTCCTGACGCCACTCTTCACCAGGCCCACATCTCTCAAGATTACAAACTCGACCAGAGCGTGGTCACTGCAACCCAGGCTGCCTCCAACCTTAACACCATTAATTATTTCCTCCGCATTGGTGAGCAGCAGGTCCAGCAACGCTTCACCTCTGGTTGGTCTGTCCAACACCTGGACCAGAAAGTTATTGTCAACACATTCCAGGAGCCTCCTAGACCTCTTGCAACTTGCCGTGTGGTCTATCCAGGAGATATCTGGATGGTTGAAGTCCCCCATCAGGACAAGAGCCCGTGAGCACGAAGTCTCCCACATCTGAAGCAAGAAAGCCTCGGCAACAGTCTCCCCTTGATCAGGTGGCCTGTAGTATACTCCTATCACCAGCTGGCCTTTGTTAGTCCTGTCACTAGTTCTAACCCACAGGCTCTCAACCTGATGCTGACTGTTTCTCAGACGAAGCTCCTCACAGTCTATCCACTCTTTGACATAGAGGACAACTCCCCCACTATTCCTACCTAGCCTATCTCTTCTAAAGAGCTAATAGCCCTCAATGGTAGTATTTCAGTTATGGGAATCATCCCATCATGTTTCCATGATAGCAACAAGGTCATAATTTTCTAAGCACATCACATGTTTCCAACTCGTCCTGCTTCTTTCCCAAGCTGCGTGCACTGATATAAAGGCACTTCAGCTGGGCTTTCTGTCTCACCACCTTTATAGAGGATCTAGGTTCCCCTAGAACAGCAGCATCCCCAACACCCCCCTACCCCATTCCATCCCTTTGTACTTCACTGACATCGCCCATCAGGTTCGGTACGAGCCCTTGAATGACCCGCTCAACCCCAGAAGCCCTGATTTTCCTCCCTTCCCCCTACATACCTAGTTTAAAGACCTGTCAATGAGTCCTGCTAGTTCCTCAGCTAAGATTCTCCTCCCCCTCACAGACAGGCTACTTCCATTTGCTGCCATCCTGCCAGGCGCCGAGTAAGTTTCCCCGTGGTCAAAAAACCCAAAATTCCTGGATTTGCACCAACTTTTAAGCCATTTATTTATGAGGTGGGTTTTTTTGTTACCTCTCAGTATCCTGCCCTGCCACTGAAAGTATGAAAGAAAACACCACCTGCACACCCTCTCCCTCGACTACCCGCCCCAGTCCCTTGAAGTCTTTCTTATTAGCTCTGAGACTTTTCTCAGCAACTTCATCATTGCCAGCCTGGACTATCAGTAATGGATAATAATCGGAAGGGCGAATCAGACCAGGAAGTCTCCTAGAAATGTCTCTGACCCGTGCCCCAGGGAGGCACCCCCTATGGGTGGGGTCAGGCTGACATATAGAGCCTTCCATTCCTCTCAGCAAGGAGTCTCCAACAACAAGCTCCTTCTGTCTTTCCGGGTGGAGGCAGTCTTGAGGCGTGGGATGGAATGCTTTTCCTGAGGCAACCTCACGGGTTCACCTCCCCCCACACCCCCACTCACCTCTCCCTCAAGTTCCAGGGCCTCAAACCTATTACTCAGAGGCACCTGGGGAGCTGAGGATGGTCGGGATGGGGGACGCCCACTTTGTCGAGCCAGTACATGTTTCCACTCCTCCCCCTTTCTTGAATTGTTCATAGAAGGAGGAGAGAACAGGAGGCTCGATGCAGTACCATCAGTCCGCTGGTTCCCCTCACCCACGTGCCGCTTCCCCTCTCCCACCTGTTTACAAGACAGTGGAGGGTGACATTTTCCATGTGGTGCCTCAGCTACGTGCCAAGATCTCAGGGCCAATAGGGACTGGCACCACCAGTCAATCTCCTTCTCACACCCGTTTATGGCCCTCCCTCCCACTGAAAGCAAAGAGCAAGTTCAAGACCAGCTGATGAGACTGAATGTGCATAAGTCTTTAGGGCATGATGACATGAAACAAAGGGCCATGAAATTACTGGTTAATGCAATTGCCATTCTGCATCATCCCTAGATAAAGGGAAATATCACTCCCATCTTTAAGAAAGGCAGAAAGGAATATTTGGGAAACTGTAAGCTGATGAGCCTCACATCTGAGTCTGGGATGATCACAGAACAGATCCTCCTGGAAGAGATAGTAAGGCACATGTGAGATGAGGAGGTGATACATGACAGCCAGCATGGCTTCACCAAGGGCAGATTATGTCTGACCAGTCTCGTGGCCCTCTGTGATGGAGTGAAAATGTCAGTAGACAAGGGAAGAACAAGTAATGCCATCTTGTACATCTGCAAGGCCTTTAATACTGTCCCACAACACATTCTTATCTTTAAATTGAAAAGATAAGGATTTGAAGAGTGAAGTGCTCAGTGGATAAAGAATTGGTTAGATGGTCACAACCAGATGGCTGTGATTAATAGCTCTTTGTCCAGGTGGAAACCAGTGATGGTTGGACCTTGGGGGGTCCATTCTGGGACTGGTGCTTTTCAACATCCTTATCAGTGGCCTTGACAGTGAGATTGAGTGTACCCCTAGTAAGTTTGGAGACAACACCAAGCTGAGTGGTACAGTTGACAGAATAGAAGAGAGAGAGACCATCCAGAGGAACTTGGGCATGCTCAAAAATTGCACATGAGAATCTAATCTAAGGTTTTGTACTTGGTCAGGGGCAATCCCAAATAATGTATACAGACTGGAAGAACAACTCATTGAGAGCAGTCCTATAGAGAAGGACTTGAAAGTCATGTAGATGAAAATCTGGACATGAGCCAGCAGTGTGCACTTGTAGTCTGGAAGGCCAAATATATCCTGGGCTGCATGTTAAAGCACTGGTGAAGCAGAGTGGTGAAGCACTGGAACATGTTACCCTGTGGATTCTATTCTTGAAAATACTGGTTATTGAAAAAGATAGACAGATTTAACATTTTATTAGTTCCATTGGTTTCTATAACCACATTTTTTTCAGGCTTAAATTTCAGAAACTCTCACAATGAAAACTAAAGGTGATAGAATCTGTATCTACACATAAGTATTCAGAACAGATCCTAAATTTATGGTGATCACTTATTGTTTTTATATGATCTATAATCTTTACTCCAGCATCCAGAACTCTTCAGTCTTACATACTAATATACATAATGTGTGTGTGTGTGTGTGTGTGTGTGTGTGTATGTGTGTGTGAGACTATGCAGCAATTTTATGGAGATGAACATGTTCTTGCACTTAAATTTGGTTGTGTGGTGTGTAATTATTAATACAATGTTTTTGCACATATTCTTTTTTGTGAAAAGGTTTTAGATAAAAGTTGGTGAGGTCTGTACTAAACTCTGTATCTAGACAGATATATATACATGATGCTGCATGAAGCACAATAATAACAAATATTGAAAAAAATAGGTGATAACAGTAATAGCAATGTTATTTTGAAGTTATTTCAGAATAAAACCTAGAGCCCACCTCCCAAGCTTTCTTTATTATCAGCTCTGATGTAAGATTTGGACCTTCATTTGTTTTTGTCCCAATTAGCTAACACACACTTTTTATAATTAAAAAAATAAACAGACAAAATAGCTTCCTCATATGCAGTGCAGCGCCCATGTATTTAATGAAATATCTGAATATTTGCTGCATGGAAATTAAGAATTTCTCAGATGTATCTCAGAAAAACATGAGAAAATAAGTGTCTTCGGAAAAAGTCATGAAAACTGGGAGAGCAAGATAGCAAGATTTATTTCCCTTCTATCCTTGCTTTTTGAGTATGATAATTGACAATTTAGAAATAAATTTGTAATTTAGTCTGTATTTCCCTATGTTCCAAGTCTCTTCCTATACCAAACAATCCAGATACCTCATTCTTATGAAAATATTTTAAGAAATAAAGTATTATATGTTTACATTTAGGCTGAAATGCATCCATATGGATGACAACTACTATAAAAAGAATAGATCCACTTTTTGTCAACAATCTTACAATTTCTATTCATGAATAACTTATGCTCCATTTGTGCTCAATTTCTGTCTAAGTTCCACTGGAAAGTTATACAAAACACCTTCTGCATATAAATTTTGTTAGGAAACAAGCCAAAGCAAGTGTCCTTTCTTCCATCCCTCAATTCATTGCTCCCTATGTATTCAAAAAAGCAAACAAACAAAACATAACAAAAAATAAAACCCAACAAAAAATAAAAACCCTGCACAGACCCATAGTCTAGAGCTGGAAAACTTGATACCTGGGGATAGCAACCTCATTCATCTGGAACTTGAAGCACTAAATTAAGTGTGTGGTACTTAATGATCCTACAGTGCCTTTTGCTGGACTCGCTGTTGCTTCATTAGTATTCAGCACCTATTATAGCTTGAAAGAACAATAATGTTAAACTAGGAAAAGGAAAACACTGTTCCTTAATTGTACTATGGCCTTCATGTGGGAAGGATAATCCGTAAAATGAAATAAATGAAAACTACAAGCTTTATAGGATTAACAGTAATGCTAACTAATTAAAAATCGTGTTAATGCTCATTAGATAAAGTAGCAGAAGAAAAAGACAGGAATGAGAAGAAAAAATAAAGGAAATAAAAACAAATGTAAATAGACAAGGAGCAACAAGAATACACAGCAGAGAAACACTGTGGTGCAGAGAGAGTGAGGGGAAGGAAGAAAAATATGTTGCTATAAATAAACAAGGAGAAACATTCAGAGCAAAAATTCTAATATGCAAGTAGTTTTTACAAATACAGTGTTTTCCTATAGTGGGTAACAGCTACCAGCATTGTAATTTGTTTTCAGAAATAAAGCAATTTTATCATGAAAATATTTTCCTGTTTGGTATGCAGAACTTCAGGCTCTTCCAAAGGATGAAACGTTGTATTACTCTTATTTGTTTGTTTTTCTATTAGCATCTTTTTATTCACTCCTAATACAAGGAAAAGTCTTGTGCAAACATGTTTTAAAAACATTTCCCTATCCATCTTCTGAAGTGAAAAAAAGAATTTCATTATATCTTCAGAAAAGAAATTTAAAAGCCATACTTCTGTTCAATATTACAAAGTACACTCGGCTTTTCATATATCTAGTTAAAACATATTAAGTACAAAGTGTCATTAGTTAATATCTAAGACAATGTTGTTGAAAGTATGTTGTTTAGTTCTCTCTATAGGAGAATATTTAGTGTATAACAGTGAAACCAGTAGCGTTGCAATAAAATAAATGACATTTTTTCCTAATGTGTACTTCCGTTGTTCATAAATGCATCATTCACAATTGCTTTAAACAATGTAATAAACTTTATTGTGGGTTAGAATGAAAACAGGCAGAGTCACACGTTCACATCTTGCTCTCCTTTTCTCAAGGCAACACCTTAATATTATAAAGAAAAAAGCAAAATTACACAAAGTCTCACAAAGATGATCTTAAGAAAACAGATGAAAGCACACATATTTAACCTTCTGTTTCAGAAGAATTTAAAATACTGTAGGAAAATAAAACCTAGAATATAATAACAAATATGCATATATAAAATCAAAGAATAGAAAATGAATTACATGAACATGACCAGAGTTCTCATTAGGGCAGAGTGACAAGAGAAAGGTGGAAGGGTCAGATCCAACTTCCTGAGGTAGAGACACCACTGCTCAGGACAACTGCTCACAGGTGTGCAGCACAGTATCATGTTTGTGTGTACACAGTCTTTAAACAGAGAGTATGGAAGCCATGGGAGGAGGCTGCTAAGGGCTCCCTGGCACTGACAGAGGAGCTCCTGAGCCTCCTGAGCCTAGGAAAGCCTTTGTTGACTATTTGTAGCTGGATGACTCAGAGACCTTTTGGCACAGTTCAAGTTCTGTACAGTTGCTGCACTACTGAGAAAAAAATGTGCTTTTCATGTCTTTATGTTTCTTTATTTCAAGGACTAGAGATTTATTGATTAATTGATTGATTTTTTAAAGGAACAATGTCAAAGCATTGATTTAAATGAGTGGGTTTGCTCGATGTTTTGTACATATAATATCTGAACTTGAGAAGACTTCTTAAGTAGATTAGATAAGATTTACTTCAGTGTAAAGATACACATAGGCTTATCTTTTTCTTTTTATGCTTTCCTAATCTCAAATAGGCCATGTCATTTTAATATTAAAATGTGGTAGGATAGAGTTATTTTTTAACAGAGAATGCCTATTTCCAATTACTTTTAGACTTTTGAAGGTGGATTTTAGGTATCTAAAAAGACTTATTTCAGGTTAAAGGTATCAACAGTACCTTAACTGTATTAACTGATACGTGAAACTTTATATGTAAGCAAAGTTTTAAACAAATCTATGAGGAATATTTTAGTTTTATGAAGTTTTATTCTTTCCATGGAATCTTTCACAGAGAAGTAAAATTCTAGTGTACTTGATTATTGAGTCTATTCACCAGATATGATGTCCTCATCACATCTTGATGAGATTGCTGATGGAAAACTCAGAACAATGATTAACTAGAATGATAATTTAGCTCTTATTAAGATAATTTCTAGCAAGGTTTAAAAACAAAAATGTTTTTTAAAAAAAGAAATATTGTTTCAAATAGGTTTAGAATAAAAACAAATGTTGTCTTGTAAGCAGAAGCCAAAACTAATATTTTCACAATAAGACTTTATAAAGTCTTCTAAAATAATAGTGTGAATTACTGCAGAAATGACATTAAAATAGACATCTATTTTCTTGACAATACCACTATTTAAAAATTATTGACAAGTTTTATTCTCTGTTTCTTCCTTCTTTAAGAACTTTGACTGTTCTGAATATGCAAGAGACAAAAATTTAAAAAAAAAAAAAAAAAAAAAAACCTCTTGAAGTTTAGAAGCAAATCATTTTAGAACCATTAGTATGAATTACAGGGCTTTCAAAATAAAGTAAAATAAAATACATAAAAGAGAAGAAACACATAGGATGCTTCAAAAGGAAAAGATAGATTTCACAGGGCATCTGTTTAGCCAGCTCTAGTTAAAAATGGCATTCAGCTGTAAAATATCAATATGTCAGGCGCATTACTAATATAATTTTTATGACAGCATAACATATTGTGAAGACATGATCCTTTCGTGTTTCCTTCAGCTCCATTCAGCTGCTCGTCCTGTTCACAGATCCTCTTTTACTGGACTCATTTTTTTTTGAGAAAAAATAAAATCCCCATGCCAGCAATTTAGGCTATCCAGCATCTTTGCATCATATTCTGCAATCACTATTCAAGTAAATAATCTTCCACTGTTAAATATTCTGCAAATCTACTATCATAGTATGGCCCAGATGGTAGCATGCACTATAGGGGACATTATGGAATCCAGCGTGCCTGTGCAGCAACTACCTGTAGGAAATTTGATTTGCAGTATGCAGAACAGAATGTATTTATGATGATCTTTGAACTATATGTGTATGATTGATATAGCCAGGAAGAAGTAAATTTATTTTGTTTCATTTTGCTGCAAATGTTTATTGCACTCCCATGCATGTAACCCATCACAAATTTATGAAATAGTTATAATACTAATAACAATAAATTTAACTTTCTTGTACCATATTTATATGCCCAGGAAACAGAAGAGGAAATTTTGCATTTTTTTCCTCATAGCATTCCTACCTCACATAACTCATTTTTTCCTCAATCCAGTCACTATTTTCCTTCCTCTGTCTTTTAGGAAAGACTACTCTGTCCTCTAGGAATTCCTTCATTTCCAGAAGTGTACAACTTCACTGTAAAACATGAAACACAATACTTTCATTAATAGAAACACAGCCAAAGCTGCACTCTCTGGGTTTCCAACTTCAGCTGAAGGTTTTCTTTGAGACTAGATAATGATGGGAATCTCACAGTGACTGTAAACAACTATATTAGTACCCTCATCAAGTGCCTAGTCACATTTCCATATTGTCTCACTCATATAAACTGGACAGCCGTAAGCTCTGCAGAACTGCCTAGCCTTGTTGAAAATCTCCTCCTATTTCCCAGTGTGTCAAGCCTGTCTTTACATGGCATAATGCAAGGAGAAACCAAGCACTCATCCATTCAGAATGGGGTTTCTCAAGTAGCACTGTTCCCTCTTTCTTTTCCTCCACTTAGCTCTGTAACACCGCAAGGTTATGCTCATTATGTAGGTAAGGGACTGCTCTGCCTCTGCCCATTGATATTATCAAGAGTTCTGCCTCGTGAAAAGAGTAAAGCAGAAGTTTTTTTCAATCTTCCTTTTGAGGCATTATACTGGTAGTGCAAGCTCACTCTATAGCAAGGCATAACAATGCTGTTCAGAGGAACAAATAATACAATTGTAATGTTTTATTATATGCAGACAGTATTATACAACTAGCTCTTCTGGAGAAAAATGAGGGGGAATAAGGTATTAAAAAATGAAACTAATCAACAGGAAAACTCTTTAAAGCTAAGAAATCTTTCAATTATCTCTAAATTGCTGGTGAACTGAGAAACTCGACCATCCTCACTGTCCTTCCTTCTCCTTCTCTTATTGTCTTGTCATCAGCAATGTGTGCTGGCACATCACTTGTTTTTATTTTAAATGTTGTTAAATAACTTTAAGAAAACTTGTAATGAAAAAAGAAATTATTGTATTGTTGTGTTGATTTGACCTTGGCCAGCTGCTAGATACTCATCCTGCTCTCACTGCCCCTCCAACAGGACAAAACGGGAAAATAAGATGTGAAAGCTTGTGGGTCCAGATAGAGATAGGGAAATGACTTGCTGACATGGGCAAAACTTGATGTCAAGGAAATGATTTAATTATTTGCCTATTAATATAGATTTGAATAGAAAAAATGCCAATTCAGGAAAGTTTTATTATAATTTCCAAGTTACTTGTTAATTTTGTGAAAGGCATCCCCTCAGTCTTTTTTCTTTTTTTTTTTTTTTTTTTTGCTTTACTTAAATGTTTTTGCTTTCAGAGAAGAAAAAGTTGAAAAACTTAGAAACATGGTCTTTACAGACTCACAAAGAGAAAGTAAATGAGATGTTAAAATTAAAGAATAGGATAGATGTTCATGTTTCTAAAATATTTTCATATGTTTTGACTGTGGGGCTGCTTATACTCGAAATAGACTTTTATCACTCTAATTGACTCAGTGAATTGGCTTGAGTGCCATTTCTGTGAATGTCCAAACAACCTGGACAGAGAACAGACAATTCCATAGTTATTTCTAAAACACATATGCTTCATATAATTTCCAGTTCTGGCTTCAAGTCTTCTCTAGTACATTTTCTCTTTGAAGAAAAGATAGATCAATAAAGCAAAATGGATGCATTATATACAAGATATACTATGCTTAATCTAAAAAATAATAACTAAAAGTAGTTCCTATGGAAATTAAAAATCATGCAATATAAAAGGATCATGTATCATAATAATTGTGTTGGAATAAATTTGCTTTGAAAAACTTTGCAGGGAGAAAATGCATTTAGTAGCATCTTCTGTTCATCTCATAAGAGGATAAAAGCAAAATATTGAATCAATGAAATCTTTACATACAAATAAATTGTTTTCATAAATACTGCACCATAGCTAGTGTCTGATAACAAAAATATATCCTATGCGATTTGAAAGAAAATATGGATTTAATATTAGAGCTTGTCTGACAAATATTGTGACTCATTAATTCAAACTCCTCAAGCTGGCAGTAATTCAAGTTCCTCAGATCTGCTAAGAGACTAATAAACTTGTCATAGAGTACTTAAATTGAGAAGTGATGTAAATGTATAACACAGAACTAACTTTCTGAAAGAATCAATGGAAATTAGTAGCAGGAAAGCATTTTTTTTTTCTCAGAGGAGACAAAAAAAAAGCATGCAGAAGAAAATTTTTGTAGAGGTTCAAGCAAATCCTTATTTAATAAGCTGTCTCATTTATATCATTGAAATCAGAACAAAGTAAATAAACAGCACCAAAATAAGAACAACCCACAAAAAACAGCTGTGAAGCAATAGAAAGTATGGCTGGTATGTGTAGTACTTTTTCAAACAGATACTTATAAGATGAATTAAATATACTTAAATATTAAAAAGATTGGCAATTTTAAAAAATGGTCATTCCTCTCTCCATTTCTTTCTCTCATTCCAGTAAAAATGGATATCTTAAAATACAATTTAAAAGAATGCAGACGATAACTTGCAAAGGGTATCTCCTGTGTGTGTTCTGTCTACATAAAATCTGGCTACTGAAGGCAGGGTATATTTTTATTGTACAAGTAGAGTTCCTGGTGAACTGATGTTGTTTGTTACAACACGCCTAACGGTTCACATACCTAGACTGTTCTACAAGACAGTATAATTTTGTGAGTGTATTCTCCTCCCTTTCAGTTCTATGCCTTTTTCAGTGTTTAGCAATACATAAGAAAGAAAGGAATGATGGATTAGTCTCAAAAAAGCAAAAGCATGTAATAACAAAGTATCTTAGCTATACTGCTTGTTCTGAAGAAGAATATAATTTATGGTTTATTCTAATTTCTTTTCATAAGACTGATATGTCTCTCTAATACTTTATCAAGATTTTCTTGCATTTACTCTTATTACTAGGAGCTTTCTGGATGAAAGAAATCAATCTGTACAGTTAAACGTTATCTTATTGAATAAAGATGGATACTGCTGTTAATGGTGTACCATATACAGATATAAATAGAAATATTTTTTTTGTAAACAAACATTTCACAGAATCACAGAATCACAGAATTGACAGGGTTGGAAGGGACCTCAAGGATCATGAATCTCCAACCTCCCTGCCACATGCAGGGCCACCAACCTTCCCACCTATTCAGAAAGCAGATGGGGCTTATTCCCCTCACAAAAGGAATGATTCACTCTTGAGAGATACAATACTGTTATACATTTCTCAACGACAGTGATAACATGATCTAAGCAAACCAATAAGACATTGGAAAGTATATGTCAAGAGGTGAACATCTCTTATTGTAAACAGTTGAGATAAGTTTTAATTTAAAAAATGTGGTTCTGTTGACAGACATTTTACACTCTTGAACAATCATGACATCTGTACTTACTAAATAAAATGTAGAAACTTAAGGCAGTGAAACAATCACATGTGCATATTATGCTGAACATTTCATAATATTCCAGCAAACTGTGGAAAATTCTGTATTGATTTGAGCAATATATTTCATTCAGATGTTAATATGATCCAGTGTCTGCTGAAAAGAAATTGTAGCTGGAGATACAATGAACTATGCAGAAATCTTTTAGCTAGTGACAGAAAGGATAACTCACTGATTGTGTATCAGTGTGTTATGGTAGTCAATGGAAAAATAAACTATCCGTATGATTTCCCTAGTGTACAAATCAGGATATCAATTAATTCCCTTTTTGTTTCTGTTTTGATGTCTCTGGGAAGAACAGCCTTATAAGCTTCACTTCCTATCTGTAAAAATAAAATTCTGAACAAAGTCGTGATTTAATGCAGTTACTGCCATAGCAAGTCATACCCTATTAATTATGTTAGTTTGTACTCATGACATAGTTTCAGCTCTATTTTTCTTCTTTCTTTTTGTTTCAGCTATGAAAATGATAATGAATTAATTCCAAGTCATTGAATTAAGCAAAATGCTTCCAAGTTTGATAAGTCAACAATCAGAAACATAGGAGGCTAAATAAAGGTATATTTGCCTCACAAATTTCTTTTTCTTAGCAGTGTACAATTTAGTGCAATTATTTCCTTATGTCTATTAAAAAGTGGGAAAAAAAATCATGAAGAAAAAGGTGCCACAATACACAATATATTGATATATTTTCCTTATTTACTACTAAGAGCTTATGCATTCATCCCCACTGTTAGGGCAGCACAAGATATGCAAATCTGCTGTGACTGCTTTGTGACAGATGGTAGACATATTTAGTATGCCTGTTTCCAGTTTGCTTTCTAAGCCTACTATATGTTGTTAAAAGATTTAAGGCTGGGTAAGAAGGAGGAAAGCTGCTTGCTTGTCTTGATGTAGCTGCTTTTTCAGAGGGGGTCAGGTGCAGCCATTTGTAAACAGAGGGATGGTATTGTCTCTGAATTTTTTTGAGCGCCACCAGCTTTGGAGATCTGAGAGTGAATGTCTGACATCACAAGCACAGTATGAAAGACCTTGCAGGTTGGTGGTGACATAACTATGAAAAGGAACTCATTCATCCACAGATAAGCCTCTGATGTGACTGGGGCTAGCTTTTGCACTCAACCCTGAAATTCCCCCACTTTTCATTATTGCAAAACTTAGGGTAAAGGATAGATAACCACATCACAGAAGCCAAGATGCCAAACTTATAGTGCAGATTCAAACATGGCTTCATTCTGTTCTTATTTACATGAAAATCTGCACAAACATCATTGTTCTAATTTTAACCAGAGAGGATAACTGAACCTGCTTGCCTATCTTTTGTAGCCTTAACCATTTTAATATAAATTTGCTTCAAGAAGCTGCCTTCAGGCTGGATTATCTGTATACAAGTGGCATATTCTAAATAGGAAAAATAATTATAATCGGTAATGGGAATTTCAGGTTTGCTTTGCTTTAACTTGGATGAAGTAACCCTGAAATGGGAAAACAGAGAAACAGTTTTCCAAATGTACATCCTTAGCTCATATACAAATCTGTTTCTCTTTCAGGAAATTACCTCAGCAAACAGTGCTGGAGAAGGCATAGTTGTGCTGCAGGGAAGAATAGTTTTACATACTAAATCTAAAGTCTGTAACTTAATTAACTAAAGCATTAAGAAGGAAAACAAACAAACAAAAAAAACACCACCACCACCACCAACAACAAAAAACACAACAGGATGCTAAGTACACCACACGCTTTTAAGTATGACTTTAAGAGGAAGAAATTTTATTTTCAACAAAGATACCGATTTAAAGCTTTGAACATCCATTCGGTATATTCAATTCTGCAGAAGGCTTGTGCACAATCTTACTGATTACATGCTTAGTTATTTCCTTAAATAAAATGAGTATTTATTTATTTTTCTTCTTAATGGTAGTGTTCTAAGAGAAATTAATATATTTTCGTAGTTATTTCTTCAGTGTCAGTGTATTACTTATTTTCAACACTGTTAGTATATTATTTATTTTTACTAAATCTATCACTCTATCTGATCTAATTAATTATTAAAAAATATCAATCATTTTGAAAATGTATTGCCTTCAGTTAACTTTATCACTGCATTTGTAAATTTACAAATGCAATAGCACATTTTGCTACTAGAAAAGCACTGGGTTTTCTCATGCTATTGGTGTGTGTGTGCAGTTGTAGTTCAATTTGCAAAGTTTTCATCATAAATCATGCTTTAGGGGATTTATAACTGGTATACCAAATTGCAGCAGTCTTAAATTTAACACACAGAGTACATAGCCTTAGCAAGGCAGAAACATCCATTTTACCTTTTAGGTATTATTTTAGATATTATAGGTACAACTGACAGTCATATAATCGAAGTGTGTAACAAACTCAGATTAAAAAATTCCCATGATAGTTTAGACTAATGTAGAATTGCCACCCTTTGTTCTGATATCATCTGTATTGAAATGAGCTATTGAGGGCATGCAGAGAATCTACTATCCAAAGCAATGGAGATTTGGTTATATGAGATGATTAGAAGAAAGGAGTGAAAAATACAGAAGTCATAAAGATTCCACAGGGAAAGAAAAGGTTTAGAATTTGCAGATTTGAACTGCATACCAGACTGACTCATGGAAAATGACCCAGAGGACAATTAGAGATCTAGAATGAGTGAGAGACTGTGCTGAGGTGCTGAGAATCACACAGGAGGTCAAACACATGATGAATATAAGCCATCACCATAGCTTGTGAACAGAGGTCAACAGCAATGTGAACACAGGGCTAAGAGACAAAATATGCTTCTCTGTCATGTAAGACACGTATGCATGGGGAAACATTCTTCAGTTTTTATGCTGCAGAGCCTTCAGAAGTTCTGGTCATAAATGACAGGGATTGCTTGTAATTTTCTTTTTTTCTCCATTTTCTTTTTTTTCCCCCAAGTGTTAACCCAGTCCTTTTTTAGTTGTATTATATAGGCTACACTAGTATCAACTACTATCTAAGTTAACATATAGTTATCACTATTCAGTAGTATCTTTTTTTTTTTTTTTTTTTTTTGGTCAATCTTTGTTCCTTTAAGTTAATAAATCTATTAGTTGGACCTTGATTGTACTCATAAAAAAAAATAAAAATAAAAATAAAAAAAAAAAATCTTCAATTGGAAAAAGCCCAGATCTCAACTGACACCAATTATTAAACAAATTACTTGTTCCGCTAACATTTCCCCCCTCCCCAATGCAATGTAGCACACTTAAATGGGTTCTAATGGAGTCTGCCATCTTCTCCATAATTTTTATATAATTTCTTCATTGCATTTATTTTGGATGCAAACTCAATTTCTTTTAACAGTCCTTTTGGGACATATAAGGTCTATGTTTTGGTCTCTTTTTCATCTTATGTGTAATGTTTTTCTCTAACTTTCTGTTACTACCATCATTACATTTAACATTTATAATAAGTTTGCCAGGGATATAGCTTGAAGTATCAGAGATCAATTACAGCCTTCAGTCTAAAACACGATACCACTCCAACTTGAATTAAATATTCAAGTCTCAGAAAACAGTGTGGCCAGCAGGACTGAGGAATTGATTGTTTCTCTGTACTTGGAAATGGTGAGACCACACATTGAGTGCTGTGGTCAATTTTGGGCCCCTTACTATGAGAAGGTAATTGAGTTGCTCAGGAATGTGCAAAGAGCAATGATGCTGATGAAGAGACCAGAAAACTAGAAAAATGAGAAGCAACAGACAAAGTTGGGGTTGTTTAGTCTGGAGAAGAGGACCCTGAGCAGATACTTAATTACTCTCTACAGCTACCTGAAAGGAGGTTGTGGCAAGAAGGGTGCCAGTCTCTTTTCTCATAGGACAAGTGATAAGTCACAAGGAATCTGTCTCAAGTTGCACAAGAGAAGGTTAACATTGAAAATTAGGAATAAATTTTTCACATCAAGAGCATTGCAACAGATTGCTCAGGGAAGTAATAAGAGTCCCCTTCCCTGAAGGTATTTAAGAGATGTGGATGTGGGACTACGAAACATAGTTCAGTGATAGGATATGGTCTGCTGGGCTGATGGTAGGAACTGATGGTCTTGCATGTCTTTTCTAATCTAAATGATTCTATAATTCTATACAGTAGAATCCCTAAATACAACTTCAGATGATATGGATGGTTTATTTACAATAGGTGTCATTGAACATTGCATAAGGTTTGTTGTTTTCAGGACCTAATTTGGAGATTAAGTCATTATATAGGCTACTCTCAAAATCCAATACTTATCTGTATAATAACATAATTGTAACATTTTAGCATAAATATTCTAGATGAACTTGTATTTGTGGATTTTTATACTTGATGATTAGGTGGCCTGTAGAGGAAATCAGAGGAGCCATAATTTTCAGCCTTTGGAAACATTTAAGTATGTACCTAAATTTAGACTTATCAGATCTACTGCATGTCTGTTGATACATCCTGATGAAATCAATGCTTTGGGAAAGTAACATTTTTTCTTAACCAGACATCTTAGTATTTTAACTTGTATAATTCCATCCTTTTAAAATTATATGGAGTTTTGTTGATGACATTTTATCTTTACAAATTGCTACAGAATTTGATGTTCTCCAGGAGATAGAATATTACAAGAACAGGTATTGGCTGAACTGTGATTAGCAGCTAAACAACCTAACATATAACATTCTGGGTGTGCAAGAGTTTAATGTTTATATAAGAAGAAAGGTCAAGGATTATGCATTCATCATCATAAAATGCAGAACTATTTTTAGTTATGTACAGGTTCTGGTGAAAAAGCTGATAACTTTCCTTGGGAGTTATTGAGGACAGACAACTAAATTAAATTTAGGGACTTCTCTAAAGTAGGACATTCATCAATGTGTATTTTCTTTACCAAATTCAGGTGACTAAATGTGGCCCCAGACATAACTGGGTAGGAGGTGAGACAGAAAAAAAAAGTGTGCACTTTGTCAAAGAACTACTTTAAATGAAATCAAGTATATATAAAGCCATGAAAAAGTGATGACAATCTTGAGACTTACATGACACCTAAACTATTTTTAAATTTGCAGAATTAAGACTGTAGAGTTTTACTAAAAGAAGAGATGAATAATTAAATGAAATAAAGATATATGTTACTTCTTGCCTGTGTATTACCTACTGTAGTTGGTAGGAATTAATTTGACACGAATTAAATCAAGGAAAACTAATTTTTTTGTTAATTTTAGATAGGGATAATATACTTAAACTTAGTGGTAAAACTGAAAGTGTGATACTGCAAAGAAGTTTAAGAAGAGTTAAGAACAGAAACGCTTTCCTTCCCATATAAGGGTGGACAGTAGCATATGGAATCAAGTAGTTAAAGTCCTAAAACACAGACTATTTTACAGCAATGAAAAGAAATGAAAAAATGTGAAAAGTATTAATAGACTTTCATTAGTTTCTATGTAAATTTACCTCTTAAGGTCTATTAATATTCATTGTGATCACTAGAAATAAGTAAGTGATATAGTTCTGACATAAAGTATTTTTATTAAAATATTACGTTGTAGATTTATTTATTTATTTATTTGTTGTTAGCTGCCTACCTATGAAGTCACATTTTTGGAACGAGGAACTATCCGTTATATGTACAATATCTGGTTTACTAAATTGAATGTACATTTGTTTCTACCTTATGGCTTTGTTTGGTTTGGTTTGGTTTTAATAGAGTACATAATTTTTTCTATTTTGCTGCTGAAGGAAGAAGCACTTGAGATATTTAAATTCTCTTTTCCAGGGTGACAATGTGAGTAACAGAGAACTATAAACCATTGTTCAAAATGTCTTAATCAATTCAAATTCAATTTGTTTTCATTTTCAAAATAAAGTATAAACCCCAAACTGACATACTTAATTCTTCAACAACTAAAAATCATATTTTAAAATTCTGCCTTATTTTTTCTTTCCCTTGCACATATTTTTGCCTTCTATTTTAAAATAAGCACAAACTTTGAAAAGCTTGATTAATACACCATTTGAAGAACTACAAATATAATAGCAATATTTTTAAAAAGGGATATTTACATTTTTGGGGAGTATTTTCTTTTTTCAGTAATTTAATTTAGATTATTCACAGTATGATGTTTGCTCCTAAAGTGATGTCACCTGTTTTATGATGTTGGCCCACAACATCATAAGCAGATATTAGTGTTGGGGCAGTAGAAATTGAATCTTCCCACCAATATTCTGTGACATTTTGTTGCCATGCAACAGATGGCAGAATAGGAGTGATATGACAAAATAATGTCTGACATGGAAGTGAAGCAGTCACAACTTTGCTTCACATGCAACTTTTGCTTTAGATTCAATCTTTGCTGCCCCATCACCAATATCTGCCTGTGACGTTGTGGGACATCATAAGACAGAGGGCATCACAGCAAACCTCATAAAATTAAAAGTATAGTTAATGTATGTAAGTAACAGAAGTTTTCTACGGGTTATTTTTTAAGTTTTTTTTTTTTTTTTCTTTTTCCTTAAAACATATAAAAAAGAGCAACAAAAACTTTAAACCAGTGGGGCTTTTTTTGTGAAACTAATACATGAGTCTGGTTTGATGGAAGTAGTTGCAATTCTTAGTGAGTTGTCAGGGTGAGCATCAGAGATTTTTGATGAAATTTTATTCTTCCTGTGCTTCATCTTTGAAAATAATAGTTCACAAATGTATGTACTGTCAAGAAGTGCTAACATGAATATGACGTGACTGTGAAGTCAGGGTTATTTCTCTCCAGTAAGATAGGTCTTACAAAAGTCTAATAGTGAGGCATGATCACATTTTTGATTGCAACATTATACATTTCATTTGAAATTTCACCAGTGATGTATTTATGTTGAATGAAAATGGAGTTTTAAATAAACTCCAAAATTGATTATTTTGTCAGCTATCTTGAAATTCATTCTCAAATTCCTTTATCAAAACAGAAAGCAAAGCAGTATGTTTTCAGCTGTTAAGAGAAGTGTGTTTAGTCAATATATCAGAATGCAAAAAATTATTTGGCATAACGTGAGTTAGCACAGCAATGCACCCTCCCCATGCCCTGAATTTCAGCCCAGTGAATAGCACACCAGTATTTAGTTGTTTTAGAGTGACAGTTGCATGCCTGGGGCTGGGTGGAGCAGAGCCGCTGTCATGATGTCACAGGGCGGGGGGGTGTACCAAAGTGTGAGCTGTGGGCTTCAGGGAACTTCTGCTCCGTGTCTGGAGAAACTTCTGCCCTCCTGCACTGACGTTTGTATCTGTAGGTCTGTTTCTTTTATATTTTCTCTTTCCCCTCTCCTAGCTGGCAGTTCGCGCATTTTTTTCCCTTTTTTAAATATTACAGAAGCACAGACAGCATCATTTATTGCTCAGCTCTGTTCAGTGGCAGGTCCATTTTGGAGCAACCGGAACTGATTCTGATCTGACAAAGACAGATGCTGGGTCTGCTCACAGAGGCCACTCCTGAAACTTCCCTGCTACCAAAATCTTACTGTGTAAACCTAATACAACTGATGAATGCAGCAAGCACTCTCATCACAAAGAATTTGTTAAAGGTGCCAAGATACTCAATACCTTCTTGCCTCAGTGTCCATTATAAAACAAGCCATAAATAATCCTATGTATGTCCCTAAGACCAGCAGGAAACCACAAAGCAAGACTTACCATCGGTGGAGGAAGATCAGGTTTGGGAACATTTTAAAAAGCTGGACAAGTGCATGGAGTCTCAGGGCACGTACCCATGAGTGCTAAGGGAGATGACTGTGTTATTGTGAAGCTATTCAATAATCTTTGAAAGATGGTGGCCATTAGAGATGCTTTTGAGGATCAGAAGAAAGCAAATGTCACCCTTAACTTCAAGAAAGGCAGGGAGGAAAATCTAGAGACTTACAGACTGATCAGACTCACTTTGATCAAAGAGTAAGAAGACATATTCCTGGAAACCTGTTAAGGATGCATGAGGGACAAGGAAGTGATTAGGAGGAGTCAACATAGATTTATGAAAGTGAAAACAATGCCTTACCAATCTTATAATCTGCTACAGTAAGATCAGTGTCACTATAGTTGATAGGAGACCAGCGGCCATTTCATATCTTCACTTTAACAAGGCTTTTGAAACTCTCCCACAACAAGTAAAACTGATTAAATAAGTGCTTGAGAAGTTGACAGCGAGGTGTATTGAAAAGTAACTGTACTGCTGTACAAATATGCTGTGAACAGCATGCAAAAGTCCAGATACAGGCCAACCACTGACAGTGTTCTCCAGGATTCGATACTGGCTGAAATGCTGTTTAAAATGGTCATTAAATATCGGGATGGAGGATTTGAGAGCACTCTCAAAATGTTTCATGCAGAACTGTAAAAAATTGTTGATATATTAGATGAGTGTTCTGCCATTCACAGGGACCTACAGAGCCTAGGAAACTGGCTGGAGAGGAATCTCATTGTGTTCTACAGAGGGAAAGTCCAAGTACTGCACTTTGGAAAGAATAAAGCCATGAATCAACATATACTTCCAGACAACTAACTAGAGATCAGCATTGCAAGGGGAAGCTTGTTGGGCAGCAAATTGAACAATCCATTGTGCCTTAGTGGCAAAGTTGGTTAGCAGCATCCTGGGCTGCATGAAGAAAAACACTGCCAGTGGGTTGGTGGAGGTGATCTCTCAGCATCATCAAATTATCTGTAATGGTGGGTCCACTAGAATACACTAGAGTTCCCAGAGATGTATTCAAAATCTGACTTAGCATGAGCAG
The DNA here is from genome assembly GCA_037305975.1 of Chrysolophus pictus. Taxonomy (NCBI): domain Eukaryota; kingdom Metazoa; phylum Chordata; class Aves; order Galliformes; family Phasianidae; genus Chrysolophus; species Chrysolophus pictus. The sequence continues at coordinate 33,051,742 of CM074576.1, read as the reverse complement.
TCTGAACAGGGGAAGGTTTGGAGAAGAACTTTCTAGATTCATTTGTTTTGTGATCCCGTCATTTAATTCACAAGCTTGCAAACTACATATATAATCTATCTGACGTCAAAGATATTTAGAAATGGTATAAAAAGAACAACCCAGCTAAGAATGTTATATGAAATGATTTGAAGAATTTGCAATTGTTCTCCAATTCAAACTTCTGACTGAATTCCAACAGGCACATTCCATCCAGCCCAGAAAGCCAACTATATCCTGGGCTGCACTAAAAGAGGAGTGGCCAGCAGGGAGAGGGAGGTGATTGTCCCCCTCTACTCTGCTCTTGTGAGGCCCCATCTGGAGTCCAGGCCTGGAGCCCCCAGTACAAGAAAGATGCAGTGCTCTTTGAATGAGTCCAGAGAAAGGTCACTAAGATGATCAGAGGTCTGGAGCACTTCTCCTGTGAAGAAAATTTGAGGGAACTGGGCTTGTTTAGCTTGGAGAAGAGAAGGCTCCAGGGAGACCACATTGTGGCCTTCCAATATTTGAAGGGAGCATATAAACAGGAGGGGCAACGGCTGTTTACGAGGGTGGATAGTGACAGGACAAGAGGAATGGTTTTAAACTGAGACAAGGGAGGATTAGGTTAGATATTAGGAGGAAGTTTTTCACCCAGAGGATGGTTAACCACTGGAACAGGTTGCCCAAGGAGGTTGTGGATGCCCCATCCCTGGATGCATTCAAGGCCAGGCTGGATGTGGCTCTGGGCAGCCTGGTCTAGAGGTTGGCAATCCTACACGCGGCAGCGAGGTTGAAACTAAATGATCATTATGGTCCTTTTCAACACAGGCCATTCTGTGATTCTATGAGTCTATGATCTTTACTCTTTATTATATTTTCATATGGGTGATTGGAACCTAAAGTAGGATAGCTGTATTAAACAGAAGAAATTCATACTGGCTGTTAGTAAAATTAAGAGTTAGAAACTGTCTGAAGTCAGGATATTTTGGACAATACCTTTAGCAAACAGAGTCATGACTTTAGATGTAAAAAGATCATTCATTTTAGCAGATAGTATTTTCTGTTAACGAAGATCAGATTAGTAATTATATGCCATCTTTTTTTTTTTTTTTTTTTTTTTCTTTCTGAAAAAGAAAATATATATATATATTTTTCAATACAATTTTAGACTGGTTACCTCTGGATGTACTGAAGTGAAGATAAACATAATGAACTTTCCTGTTGTGGATTAACACAGAAGCATATAAACTACTCACTTTTATTTATCATAAATTATATTAGGTCTTCTTTCACCTATTCAGGACTTAGGTTGATTCTGTAATACAACAGTGGTAAAATATTTATGATCAGAGTGAAATCTTATTGTTGTTGATGTAACATCAATTCTGTTACACACTGTAGATTTTAATAAAGATGTATGGACTCTCTGCTGCTGAAGATAATGTAAAATTGAAATACTATGTTTATTTTTTAAATATTTTTGAGCTTGATTTTCATTTCCATAAACAATTAAATCACCATAGATTTTAATAATGTTGGATTGAATTTTACTGGGTAGGATTTTGGTCTTTTGATTATTTTTATGAATTTCATAAAGTTCCTCATTATTTTTTAGGAATAAAAGAAATAAATACTATAAATAAAGTCATGCATTTTTTTATGACTTATGACTTGCTATGGTGTACATGGGATACTGTATTCATATTAAAATCACACAACAGTGATATCCATGAATTTGTTATTCTCCTTTGATTGAATTATTAAGCATGCTGGTGAGTGCCTATCTTATCCTGCATAGCACTCAGAAAAAGCAAGTAAGAGTAAAAAATGTTGAGGTTTTACCTTTACATGTCTTGTTTTCGTCTGTTATTTTTAACTGAAATTCCTGGATTTTGGAATGCTTACAAATGACCAGATACATATTAGGAATATCCTGACATTTCGATGCTGAGTCTTAAAAGAGATCTTTTGGATAGCTATTAGGTATTTCAGTATAATGGTGCTTATGAGCTCCTTCTGAAACAAAATGGTGTCTTGCTACAATGTACATAAATATTTAAATTAAATAAATGTGTGCCATATAGATATATTTAAACGCTGTCATGATTATAATCGTACTTCTCGGAGAACATCTTTAGAAATATAGAAATAAATAAATAATAAGTAAATAAATAAATAAATAAATATTTAGAAATGTTGTTCCAGAAATTACACATTCAAAAAAATCACACTGTAACACTATGTAGAGAATCTTAAAGAGAAATAGCATATAAGGACATACAAGAAAGCTGTGAGGGTCTGCAGGGAGATGAATTTGATGTAAACTTCCACAACCTTCATTCAAGATGTTCCCCTAAAACAGATTTTTTCTAAAGTAGCATACTATTTTTGTGGATGAAAATATGAAATGAATAAAAGAATCAAGAGTGTTAATGTGTCATGATGAGGTCTGCAAAAAATATATTAAAGCAATCCATAGTGTTTCAGTCTTTGGTCTTTACCACTGGGAAATTTGCTTTTTCTTAAACTCAGTAGATGAAATGAGTTAGGGATGGTAACTATTGCTGTACTTGGGTAGAATACAATGAATGCAGTCAAAACACTGAAGATACTGGAGACAAGGAATTCAAAGCATGTTGGTATTTTATTTCCACAATTTATAACAAATATTTGATTTTCCTTAAAAAAAATACTTTTGTATTTTCTACTTTATTTTTCATTTTCATATACATCTTAATTTTAGAAAAAAAGATAATAGAGGTAAAAAATTAAATGCAGTTTCATATTGAGTAAGAGGAAATCTTTGAAATATATGTTTTTACATTTCTTTGCTTTTATTTATTGTAAACAAACAAACAAACAAACAAACTGACATATTTCAGTTTTATTTCTCCAGTTCTGCTTCTTTATTTTACATGTTTTTGATTCCACCATACCATTGCATTTTATAATAATCCATTATTTAAACAACTCTATTCTGGAATCCAGACATTATCTTTCAGACTTGTTATTTGTAAAGAATGTTTATTATGTGCTATTTTCCTTACTCCTGTTGTATTGTCTTTCATTTTCTAAGACATATGGGAAGATATAATATATATATATATTTATATATATATATATATAAAGTAGTCACAAATACTGCACACACTGTAATCACATCTCATTAGTTAGTTGAGTGCCAACTACTTTATGTGGGAACAACTGTATAATGTGAGAGCAATTATGTGATTAGTTTGTCCATTATAAGCTTAAGCATTATCAAGATATCAAAAATTGCAGGTTATGAGGTAACTTTACATTTTGATATATTATTACTAATTATAAATTTTGTTGAATTAGAAAGGAGTTTAATTTTGGCAACACTATTGCTTTATTTGGTTTTCTACTGTGTGATGACCTGTAAATCCTTATGACTGTAATGTAAAAGAAGTGCAGAGATCTCCCAATTTATTATAGAAAGAATTAGTTATAGATTTGTAATCATTATAGTCATTTCAACAGAGCTGCATCAAACTAATTCCTCAAACCTTTGAGATAATTTCTTACGATGCTGTATGAGGCCGATACTTCAGTGCTGATGCAGCATCTAAGTTAGCACACCTCTGCTTGACACTTTAAATAGAGGTTCAAGCTTCTGAGAGCTAGTTTGGAGATGCTCCATACTGTGTTGCATTATGCAGTGTATTTATGACCACAAATTATTATTATTTTTTTATTTTCCATTTTCATTATTCTTACCAGCAGTATGATCACCGATACTCATTGGTGCTGATGAAAGCATGAGTAAAGACTATTTAAAACCTTTAAATGGTTTTCAGATACAATTTTACAAATATACTTGCATTTACCATACAACTTTGCTGGGTACAGTGGTTCAGCAGAACCCTATACAAATGACAAAAGCCTAGAGGCCTATAGAGGTCACTCTGTATGTCTGTGTCACTGTACCTGACAATGACAACAACAAAGAAAGAAAATATTAATTTACAATTTTTGAAATCTAGAAAAAATCAACTACTTAGGAGCTCAAATGGGAGCTATCAAGAGCTACCTCAGCTTTGCTAGTTTTCACCTGTAGTGTAAATTTCTAAAAGCCAGGAATACTTTTCGTTGTTGCTGATTGGTTGACACACTTCTAATTGAAGAAATAAATGATTTTCTGTTCAGATTTAGTGGCAAACACATGCTTGAAGTAGATGATATACCAGCCTGAGAACGTGTTAGTGTTCTGTGTTAACAAGGCTTGCACTGTTTTCACAGAATTTATAAATAGCACAAGAGAGCTCATTGAGATTCATACAGAAATTATTTTAGTATAGTAAACGATACAACTATCCATCATAATGTACCATTCTACTTTCACTCTTGTTTTATTTTCTATCCATGTTGCTTACATTAGTAATTTCATTAGATGCAGATGAACAAACTTTTGTGAGTTTTATTCACGGAGTGGCGAAGTAATTTTGTCTTGTCTGTAGTACTGCCATCACAAAAAAAAAAAAAAAAAAAAAAAAAAAAAAAAAAAAGGTGAGACAGGAACACAAGTAATCTCTATTCTGTAAATACTCTCTGTGAAAAAAAAAAAAAAATGAACAATTAGAATATATCTGAAGCATTTAATAATCTTTTCTTTGCTAACATATTTTAAACATTTTGCCAATTACCTTGTAAGGAATATGTTCAAACCCATTCTAAGGTAAATAAAATAAGACTAACAGACGTTGAAAGACAGGAAAGATATCCAGTAAAACAGTGATCACAGAATTTTACTTGGTGTATGAATAAACCTTCAATTAACATAAATCAGAATAGTAGAAATGTCTTCAACGAATACTAGAGAACATCTCATCCTTTGATTAGTCTGTAATAATTATCTATATATTTATATTAATTTTCTTTTATTTCTATAAGCTTTAGACACTGTACAAAGATATAATATATAAATGCTATAAAAAATAGGTACTTCTGAGCAATTCATCTGCTTTGATTTGGGGGGTCCAAACATTTACATCTAACTATTATACTTATTCACCTTGAAAGCTCCTTATACATTATGAAAGAAAGTATTGTCAGTATCAAATGAGAGTCAGGGGGTAGATAGACCTTTCTTTCTTTGCCTATCATGAATATTTATATATATTTCCAAAGTAAATGTAAAGAATATATCTTCAGAGACATTGTAGTTGATTAGGTAGAGCCTATACTTCATGGACAGCAAGAAAGTGAATATGTATTACGAATATTTATAAAATATTACCAGGGTGTCTCGCTCCAATTTATAGGAGGGAGAGGAGGTTCTTTGATATATGTATGCCTGGCATGAGATTAAGAAACAACTGTTCAAATGTTGGTCTGACAAGTTTATTATAAATCCCAATCAGGAAGATGGGGAAGGGAAGGATGGAGACTATTACGAATTAGGGTGATGAGGAAGGGAAGGAGGGTGATAGAAAAGATAGGAAAGAAGCAAGAATTGTGTAAAGCAGGGATAGTCACCACCAGGATCCAGCAGTGGTCCCATTGCATGCCGTCCTGATGGCCTGAGGCAAAGGTGCAGGGGGAGAGCAACAGCAGCATGGCCGGCCATGGGCAGCAAGCAGGTAACAGGAAGAAGCCACAGAGTAAGTTTGGGAGGAAGCAGCAGGACTCAGGTAGCAGGCCCAGGAGAGTCCGTCAGCATGTATGCATTCCGTAGTGAGGGATCTGAAGGCAGACAGCTCCGGTTTTCAGCATATAGGCATCACATCGTGAGGAATCTGTTGTCAGAAACCTTTCAGGGGAGAGCAGTAGAAGCATGGCCAGCCTTAGGCACCAAGATGGTGCAGTGACCGAGTAGGCTCAGGAGGGAGAGGGGCAGGACGTGAGGCTTCTCATTTCCAAAAAAACCCCTTCTTCTTCCTGAGGAATCTGTTGCCAGAAGCCTAAACCTCATGGTTGTATGTCTTCTATTTATTCTTCTTCTGCCAGCATGGCATTCCTGGGCGCTTGGGTAAGAGTCATGCACAGAACCTCTTGAGATGGCCATCTTCCTCAAGATAAGCCCACACGAAAGACTGCTTCCAGGACATTAATTTGTGGTTTATCTCTCTCCTGTTGCCCCTGGCCTTGTCCATCTGTGTCCCTCAGACAAAAGATAGGTTTTTGCAACCCTTGCCTAGAACTTGTCCATCAGTGTTCTCCAGACAAAGGATTTCTCAACGATTGCCCAGGACTTGCTTGGACTTGTTCATCTGTGTCTCCAGCAAGCTTTGAGACAATGACATAAAAGAACAATCTCTTACACAGGGATAACCAGATAAACCAAGTACAGCATAGTTCATATCTGGCTTTTCTTAAATTAAAATTACTTAAGAAATTCCATTCTACAGGTGTGAATTGTACAAAGAATCAGTTCTGAATTTGATTGATGAAGATCATATAAAATATAATTTTCATATCTCTTATAGAAATCTAAATAAATACAGTTTCATCTTAAAAAGTTTGCCATATGTACTTAATGAAAATGGTAACATTTATCATAAAATCTCATAAAAGGTCTCAGAGAACTTCCAATCATATTATTTTAAATTTTCCTTAAGCTAACTTATATGAGTAAACCTTCAGAATGGCTTTGGATTTTTTAATACAAGTGACAAATATTTCTGTTTGTATGTGTGTTTGTACATTTATGTATGTATAGGTAACACATTTCCAGATACTTGAGCTCTTCCAATTCGAACTAGTATTTCATCCAAAGTATCATCCCATAAATACTACAAATGATAAATCATATGTTGCAATGCAATTTTAACAATGGTTCTTCTATATGATTATCTGTCAATAATGTTCCTTACATATAGATTCATTTAGCTCAGGATTTGAAGCATATCAAAAAGTAATGAGATTCTTTAAGGAAAAAAAAAATCATTCTTAATTTTTTTTAACATATTTTGATGCTATATTTTCCTTTGTTTTCTGTACTCTGTATCTATGTTTTCTCTTGCTTGTCATATCAGTGCTCTCTTGACTTTGCTAGCATACAAGACCAACAGAAAGCACAATGATGAAAGAAGAAGAAGAAAAAAAAAATAATCGCAAATAAATTTTAAGTCTGTTTCTCATAAATGGGGTTTTTAGGACAAGGTGAGAATAGGTGCTGAATAGAAATGTTTCAATACATTTTACAGGAATTTCTGCATGATTTTGGAAGCGGACTTCCAGAATCAGTGTTCCATTCAGCACAAAAAGTTTAATGCGCGGTCTGAATGTTTCTGTTGTGTATTGAGAGCTCATCAGTTTGGTAAGCAGATGAAGGAAAAGACAAGATAAAAAATTTACTGGGACAAAATATAGTATTAAGTTTTGTAAGCTGTTCTACTTCCCTTAAAAGAAGGTGAACACGATTGTCATTCAATAAAAAAAAATAAATAAGCCATCGTCTGGATTACTGAGTTTGGTATTACAGTTCCAGAACTGTTTTCCAACTTGTTCAGTTTTTATAGAAAGCAGAAAGGATGCCTTAGTCCCAAAATCAGTAAAGAATTGCTTCTGATTTGGGTTTTAAGTTAGATTAGTGCTAGGATTTTTAGAGTGCATGTGAAGCAGTGGTGCTATGGAGACATGTTGCTGAAATTTCCATCATCTGTTCTTCTCCAGGATAGACGCAAGCCAGGCACTTACTGACCACTACTGTTTCTCTCAAGCAGAGCTGAAATTTAGCAGTTCTGTCAATTTTATCAGCAATCTTTTATCAGCGATAAACAGGAATTAATGTTAATGTTGATCTTTAATCAGAGATGGCAAGGGAAAAAAAAAAATAAAAAAAAATGAATTACCTTTATTTTACTGCAAACTGTTTTGTTTGCTTGCAATATAGTCATTTGTAATTGCTTTGAGTGATTTTTAAAGAGTTTAAAAAATAAAAAGGGAAAAAAATCTAAAATACAATGTGCTTTCTAAAATCAGTGGCCGTGGCAAATATTCACAGATACACAGTGCTCTCTCATCCATGCCACTGTAAATCAACAAGAAAATTTCAGTAGCCAAAGGAATTATACTGATGCTTGGCTAAATCCAAAGAAGAACGTCATGTGCCAATAACTCCTACATCCATTCTATGTATCAACTGAAGACAGGAATCAGGCCTACTATTTTTAATAAATATATTGTATGACATTTACTGTGTATTACATTTTCTCTGTAGCAAATAAGTCAGAAGAATGAAACAACTGAATGCAAACGTGTAACCAGTCAGATTTGCAATAAAGGAAAGAATGACAGAAATAAATGGCGCTTCATTGTACCTTTTCATAGTAACTTTGATGTGGAAAATCTGTAAATAGTATCAGAACTAAAGGGCATACAATATACTTGATCTTAAAATTAAAATATATTGCTACTACCATGGAATATCATCAAAGGAAAATGGCCTCCTTCTACCAAAGAGTGTAAACACTGGGTTGAAGTCAAGACATTTATTTTCTAAGTTATTGATCTTATGACAAAATTCTATTACAATGACTTTATGTCTAATACACCTAATGATAGATGTAAATTTGATAATTTTATGTGATTGATGTTGATGCAGTAAATTGATATAGGCTTACACTTCTACCATTGCCCTACAATGCATGGATTGGATAAAACTCCGGTACATTTTGCCTTTCAGACATTCAAAAACTGATTTATGAACAGAAGCAGAGATTTATCCCTATTATTATCACTTGTGTGGACAATTAATAGATTTTTTCTATTAGTTGCAATCATTTCTGTTAATATTTTTGCTGTAAGACTGGATGGTAAAGATTATGTAGCTAACCGATTTAAAATACTTTAAATCCTTACAGATTGTTCAAACAACAGAAAACAGTAGGAGGGTGGGGAAAGCACAAACTGCAAAGCACATTTCTTGGACCAAATAAGTAGGCAATGAGAAATGGTTGGAAAAAAAAACAGTAAACCCCAGCTCATCTCATGGCACATATCCTTACTTATTACTCAACAAGTTGACTAATAGGGCAGAAATTTATTTCTTCTCATTATCAGAGCACAAGAAAATAAAAACTAATGAACAGCAATTCTGAGAATTACAGTGTTTTTTCCTTGTTTGCATGGTCTGAGGTTAGTACTTAGTTAAACAGTGGAACAAAATTTGCTTTTTGTTATCTGTAAAAACTTGATTAATTTTTCATTGATTTAAATAACATTCATGGAGAAAAAAAAAAAGATAGATTGAATTAGGCATTTTTGCCAAATTTTGCATCAGTTATACCTTTTTAATTCTGCTGACTACTTTGAGATGACATAGACCATACTGATGGCAGAATGTTTCATAACAATATAACTTGTAACATTTTTAGGGAAAATATTAAGTTCTCTGTGAAGTACACAGTTCAATTTAAGCAGGACAAATTCAGGATAATGATAATATGGTAAACTTCAGAATAATAAGAATTCCATTAAACAGATTTTTTTTTTTTTTTAATTTATTAATGGTACATAAAACATTATCCAGTCTTCCCACAGTGGCTAATCAACTTGTGCTGGTGACATTCTGTAAAAAAAAAGCTTTTACACACATTTAATACCATGAAATGAAGAACAAAAAGTAGGAATAATGTCATTTAAGTTTACCCATCTTATAGTAAAGTTATGATCAAGATGAAACTGTCAGTTCAGAGACAGATATCAGCAATGGTATAATTATTACAGTTACTATTATGTAACCTAAACATCTAATATCTTTTTAGTGAACATTTCGGATACAACTCCATTTTGTGTACACTGAGTACCTTGACATGTGGCTTCTGCTAAGCTTTGACATGGGAATCCCTTCCATAAGTTCTACGGGATGCCTCACTTCACACTTGGGCACTGAACTTCAGCACAATGTGCAATTTCATTTCCTTTCAAAATCACAGAAGAATGAGGTATGTTTCTTACATGTAAAAACCTGGAAATGAAAGATTTTTACCTTGAAATGAGAAATGAAGTTTCCTTGATTTGGTTCACGTACACAGCTACGACATTCTAGAATATTATTAAGAGAATCATAGTATCCAAAGGATAGCTAAGCTGAAAGGGATCTGTGAAGGTCATCTGGTTCAACCCCATTCTGAGACAGGGACACTTAGAGCCATGTGCCCAGGACCACCTCTAGACAGATTTTAAAATAGTCTCGCTCCTGAGGAAGGAGACCACAACCTTGAGAGGTGACCTGTTCCGATGTTCTGTCACTCAATCAGTAAAGAAGTACTTCCTTATATTTAGATGGAACCTTCTGTGTTTGTGAACTACTGCCTCTTGTCCTACTGCTACTGGTCATCAGTGACCATCAAAGCCTGTCCCTCTGGTCTTGTTAACAAGCATTTATATACACTGATGAGAACCCTTATGAACCTTCTCTTTTCCAGGTGTAACAGCCCCAGCTCTCTCAGCCTTTCCTCACTCTAGACTTCTACAGTATGTCTAAATCTATCTTGTACTGAGGAGAACTGTTATAAACACAGCACTCCAGATATGACCACACCACTCAATGCAGAGAAAGTATCACTTCTACAGACCTGCTGGAAATAGTTTGATTAATGCAGTCTAGGATGCTATTACTCTTCTTTATGGCAAGGGCAATTTGAATCTGTTTAATATTATAAATGCACTTAAAGACAATGGGGTCATCTTTTGGAAAAAATACAAAAATGTAAAGGCAAATTCAAAGAGATTGTCTTGCAGTTTTGAGAATTCAGAATTCCCACTGTGACTTAAACAGGAGTTATCTGTATTGAATAGCTGGATGAGTAGAGGGAAATATTTTGTTCTGACCTATAATCAGTTTTAATTCAGTTACAATAATAGACATTAAATTGTAATGTCAGTGTTTCCTACCTTGTGTTATTTTCAGTACTTTTCATTTGCAATATATCCTACACTTACAGTCTTAACTCCCACAATAAATATAACTATTAGGAGAGGTAACTATCTCCCACTTCTTCAAATAATACGCATAAATATATAATTACATCTATAACCAGGACAAACGTTTTTAATAGATTACTTTTAATTGAGTCTAGGATATTTGTTACCATAATCATCTGTGAACACTTCTAGACGCAGAATATCAGATTGCTGAACAAATCCAATTTCCTGTTTATTTTCATGAACACATAAGCCTTCTTAAACACAGAGAATGTGTGGATAAATTTTGTTTATACACAGAGAGAGAGACTAGATCAAGTAAATTTTTATGTAGAAGGCTACAAGGAGATGTACAGGAGGGGCATTACAGTGAGTGATAATGCACAATTAACTAAAAACACTAAATGTTAGGTTCACAGGAGAAACAGAACTGGGATCACAAGCTGAGGTTATGCAAACTAGCATGTTTGTGATCATCGTTACCTGTCTATGGATCTGAGGAGCTGGATCTTCAAATTAACAAAGTGAATGACACCCACTAAATTCAGTGGATCGAGAGACAAGCTTAATGAAAAGGAGCAAAATCACTTCAGCTGTAATCAGCCCAGAGAGAACAGGTAGCCCTGCACAAGAAGATCTGCTTGATTGTATAAAACCAAGAATTTATAAAGCAAAAGTTCATCTTCAGCTCAATAGCTTTAATTGCTGCAGTCATTTCCTAGATCCATCCTGGAAGAGACACTGAACAAAAATACAAGGATTCTACAATTTTAGAGGGCCATACCATTTTTAAAGTTACCAATTTTCACTGGACTAACCTGCTTCATTTGAAGCACTGTGTATGATTATCTGCATCAAGGTCTGTGCCATCTTATTGCTATGCACATTAAAATAATAAGGTAAAGACTCTTGTTTTAAAACTATTATCTGGAGGATAAGGCTGAAACAATAACTGATTCTTCAGTCAAATAGCTGAAAAAATTAGACAAAAATTGTCTGAATCCCGAATAAACTTAGTATTTTATTGTTTTCTTGACAAATAAAATTAAAGTAAAAATAAAGCTTGTAAGCTTAAATTTTACATATCAATCACATTATTTATATAGGGTCAGGTATAGGGAAAAAGAAAATAAGAAAATTCATACCAATTTCTCAGAAAATCTGATTTGGTCTTATTTATTTGAAAGATGGACTTACATGCAGACAAATTTGGATCAAGTCATACTCCTGTCTTGAGATTACTTCCATCAAAACCATATGTTTTCATGAAGCATAAGCACTTTTATGTGAATATAGGAAATCAAGACACTTGGATAATTTCTGTTGTTAGCCTTTCACTTTTCTGTGAATAGGCAAATACAACCTGTAGAGCAAATCAGCATTTAATTCCCCTTTCAGGTGGAAGTCTGTGCCTCTAAGCTAGCAAATAATTCATATGTGCCTTTGGTCCGGATAAATTACTATTTCAGAATTCATAATACATAAAGCGAAACAGCTCTGTTCTGAAGTAGTGACTCAAAATTCCCTTTACTATGGTAGCGAGGGAACTTTCTTGCAAGTTGAGATCCCAACACTTAATTGCACTCTGTAGCTGAATAAGGGCCAAAATTGGTTTATACTGTCTCATATCTCTGGAAAAGCCCTTTAACTATCACCTTGTAGTGCATCCTAGGCATAGCTTGAGCTAATGGACAAGAGAAACAGAATCATTTCTTCCCCCATCTCTGTGTATTCAATTTTCTGGGAGGTAAGATCGGACAAACCTAGCTTAAGAAAACTGAATAGACTGAATTCAACTGGAATTAGAAAGCAGTATGAATACTGTACACACTATAGTAACTACTATATGTATTTGGTGTCTGGCACTGGGTAGACCTTGTCTGCCCTTCACAATTTTGCTTCTTTTGGCTGAAATGTCAAAGTCAGCTTTTTCAAAGGCCTATGACTTAAGCATGCTTGTGAAAGTAAACTCTCAAATTAAAGTGTATTTCCTCTGCATTTTCAGATGAAAATATTTTTTCTGTTCCTTGACATTATGCAGCATTGCATATAATTAACCAGTTCTTAGGGTTTGTCTTTCCACAAAAATTGCATAGTTAGGCTTTGTCAAAGGGCTTGTGTAAGCAACATAGTTATAATGAAACAAAAGTCACTTTCAGTTAGAAAATATAAAACCAAAATATCATATATATCTTTTTTCCCATGCAGAAAAAAAAAATATTACTTCACTACAAAACAATATAATACAATACCTTTATTGCATATACTCTAGCCATCATTGTATAGTACAGTTATCCAAAACATCAGTATTAAGAAAGTTTAAATTAATGTTGTTGTTAAACAAAACTGCAAACAATAGCTCTTTCACTTCACAAGCATTAGATTAGTTTCTAAGGGAATTACCAAGGTGTTCATAATTTAAAGGTGAATTCACAGTTTACTATGTATTAGTATATCTCTTCAAAATGAATATTTGTTTTCTTGCTGTATAACATAAACTGTTCATAAACTGTTTTTTTTTTTTTTTTTTTTTTTTTTTTTTTCCCCTTTAAGGCTACATTTTGTTTTAATTAAGAAAAGAAAAAGAATAAGAAAGAAAGGAAAAAAGAAAATGTTTGCTCATCATAGACTGTCCCAGAAAACAGATAAAATTGCAACCTTTGGATAATTCTTTATGTCCTTTGTGGGGTTTCATTTCCTTTGAAGTCTATTCAGTTCCAGTTTTGCTGCTGACAGTTAAAACATGGTACAGCTCTGATCAGAACAGATTACCAGCCAACCCTTCAGATTCTGTTCCTCTTATTATTCTGATAGTTGTCATCATGTTTCTCCCATATCCTTTTCACAGTTTCCCAAAAAAAGCATCTATGCATGTTGTTACATCACTGTGCTTCATTCAGCAGCCCTGCTGTGCTAGTTTGGTCCTCAAAGGGAAAATAATGGCAGTAACATTTATGTCCATTTGGTTAAGCCATTTGCCATTATGTTATATGGTTTACAGGAGAGATGAAAGCCAGGGGAAAATAGTTTTAATATAGAATATATAAAATGTCATTCTGCTGTGACAGGCCTTCAAAGGAAGCCTGCAAACCAGAAGGATTATTTTGTTGATTACAATGTACTCCAAGTGTCATTGCGTAGTATCTCTAGTCACTAAGCACAGTACCTTATACCCATCAAAGTGATAAAAATATCTTTTATTATAAAATTAGATAAAAGCACAGCAGGCAAAAAGTGTAGTATTTCATAAGGTTTAGTAAGTTCACCTGTCTTAGCAGTTTTAAAAAAATATGTCTTTTCATAACGGCTTTTTAGTCGTCAGTTCCCATTTTCCCTTTCATTATGAGGAACAATACATCTTCAGAGAAAGGCATGAAATAATGATTGTTCCTGGCAGCACATTGATACATTCATCTCACAATGTTTGGTCAAACTCAGTGCATTTGAGGAAGACAGAAGAGAAGAGAAAACAAGGATTGTGAATGTCTTAGTACATGGAGGTAAGTAAACAGGCATCAACGTGACTTTTTACAAACTGTAAAAAGCATAAAGTACTGTTCTTAGAGTGTGATATTGTAATGCAGGTATACATATATTTTCCAATAAAATAAAATTACCTTTAATGGAGATTTATTATAGAATAACTGTGAGAGAAAGTGATATCTACACACTGTCTCTCGGTAGTAAGTAAATAAATTAAAATATATATATATATAATCTGTTTACCTATAAATGCTAGAAATCTGAATAATATAAAAAGACATGATTAAGATAGAGGGTTACAGTAAGCAGAGCTCTTTTTCATGGATATGTTTCATAATTTTGAATCCAAAAGTATTAGGACTCTGTTGCATTTGGAAAAAATCTGACTTCCAGCAGAAATCCAATATAGTGATGTTTTTCTAACTGAAACAAAATACAGTATTGGCACTCTGATAAAAATCAAATCATTTTTGATTTTAGGGAAGGACTTTATTTAAAACTTTCTAAAAGCTGCAGAGAGCTGTGTTGAGGAAAAAATTTCTGAAATCTGTATTTTTAACTCTTTTAATTTATAAGCCTTTTCTTTCAGAAGTAACTATATATTCCGACTTCCAGTTTCTCAGAAAATAAAATAAAATAAAAAGCAAGAACAAAAAACCTCCACAAACAAGTAGGAAAAGGAAAAACAAAACAAAACAAAACAAAAAATAACCCAACAAAATCCAAAAGAACAGCAAACATGTTTTAGTGCTTTCAATTATCAGCTTTGTTGCCTTTGTTCAGCCCTGTATGTTTCCTACTCAGTTGCTCAGCTATGAAATATCCATCCTCTTTAAGTGCTAAGGGGCTCCTTCCAAGACTTAAAGTTAGGTTTCATTTCTACAATTCACTGTCATCCGTGCATGTGTGTGTGTATATATATATATATATATATATATATACATTTGTAGATTAGTTCACACTGTAGGATCAGAAAAGCTTAATTATAAAACTCTCCAGCATAAGTCTCTAAATTTGCATGTTCTACATACAACTCAGTAGAATACATTTTCCTTTTTAATATATTCGTCCATCATTAAAAAAGATCAATTAACAACAACAACTAAAATTCTTAATCTCTATGTTATTCTGGAAGGCCTGAGAGACATTGAAACTGTTAAGCTTCAGTTTTTTGGAATGTGTTGTGACTCTTCTGTTCTGCAACACCTCTCAGCCTCTTCTCCCAAGCAATTAGCAACAGGAAGAGAGGTAATATCCTTAAATTGTGCCAGGGAATATTAGGAAAAAAAAAAAAATCTCAGAAAGAGTGGTAAGATAAAGGAACAGGACACTCAGGGTGGTGGTGAAGTCACTGTCTCTGAGGCTCTTAGGGACATAGTTTAGTGGGCTTGGTGCTGATGGGCTGACATTTGGACTAGGTTAACTTAGAGATCTTTTCCAACCTTAATAATTCTAATTCTATGATTCTAACTTAAAAGCATTGCAACAGTGGATCAAACAAGTTTAAATTTCAGTGGGTAGCTTTTCTGATGGCATTTCCCTATGTACAGATCATTAGCTTTCTGAAGGGGATAGAACTTGTCTCCTTTAAAGGAGACTGGCTAAAGGTTTATGAAATGAAGAGTTAGAAATCAATGTATCCTAAAGAACTTACCTTACTATTGTGTTAAAAAAAATAATAATAATAATTTAAAAAAAGGTTTCAATTAGATATATATTATTTTCTTATACTTAATATGGTGCAGTTGATACAACAGAAGCAAGGGATATCATCCAAAGGGATCCTGGCAAACTTGAAAAATGGGCCTACATAAACCAAATGAGGTTCGACATGAACACATGCAGGGTGTTGCAGTTCAACCAAGGAAAACCCAGACAGACTGAGATAATAACTCATTGAGAGAAGCCTTGCAGGGAAGGAGGAGGTCCACAGAGATGATCAAAGGGCTGGAGCACCTCTCCTATGAAGACAGGACAAAGGAGTTGGAGATGTTCAGCCTGGAGAAGAGAAAACTCCAGGAAGACCTCATTGCAGCCATTTTTTATCCACCTAATAGCCCAGCCTTCAAATCTATCTCTCTCCAGTTTAGAGATAAGGATGTGAAGCAGTACCATGTGAAGGGTCTTGATCTTTGAGGTCCCTTCCAACCCAAATTATTTTATCATTCTGTGATTCTTTGTTCAAGTAAATTATACAGATGGTATGTTAATAACGGTCTTGAAGTCTTTATGCTATAGGAAATCATAAAAATGATGCCATAAGGAGAAAAGTAAGAAGTTCAATAATCCCATACTTTCCTCTATCTCCTACAGGGATTTTTTTAAAAGAATTAGGTTTCTGGGAAAAACAAACAAATAAGAAAATAAACCAACAACAAGTGTTAAACACTTTTAGAAATATTCAAATAATAATGCTAGTAACCATCAATTTTACTTTTGCTTGGTTGAATTGTGACAAAATTGGATGTTTACTAGTTAAGAAGTGCTACAGGTAATACATCTGAACAAGCTTCAAAGCCCCTGGAAACAAAATAAATACTGTTTTTAATTGAGTTCAGTGGGATGCAAGTCAACATAAATTAGAGTATTAATCCTTACCTTCCCAGAATACTTAGCAAGTACAAACCTGATTTCTAGCTTCATGATTGGCAGATGGAAGTAAAAACTAATACTATTGTGTAATTGGTGACATGAAATGCTTCAAGACAGAAAAAAAGCAAAATTTATATGAAAGATGTAGCTCTGAAATTGAAGTTAGCCTTTTATTTTATTTTCCCCTTGCATCTGTTGTGCTAGTTTGCAAAGAGTTAACAACAGTAACTAGAGAAAAGAGTTGAATCAACATAGGTATGCTAGTTAGATCACTGATCACCAGTCTGTTCCTTGTGGTATAGCATAAAATGTTCCATCCATCTAGAGAAATCTTGTAATTTATATCTGATAGATGGCACCTCAGAAATACGCCTTCCTACTCTGCAGTCTCCACGGAAACATTGTTGTTCAAATAAAGCACCTGCTTAACCAATAAGATAATATCTAAGTAGAAGCCAAATTAAATGTTATAAAGTGTTGCAAGAAGTTATAAAAGCAAAACAAATGTGTTCTTCATTCCTATCACTGAAGGATAAGGCTGTGAGCAGTACTTCATCAGGATTTTCCAATCCTGATGAATTTGCCAAAATCACTTCTAGTTTTTGTGCCATTCTTTTGTTAGATCTTTTTTTCTTTATGGAATAAAATAATGTGATATTATACAGTCCATCTTATTGGCTGAATTCAAAAAACATGAACTTGTCTGCATACTTTTGAGAACATGAACATGAAAATTGTTTTTTTGACACTGAAGGACCACTGAACATATAAAATCATGAATCCACCTGTCAGAAAGGAGGATTTGAAGTTTGGAGTTTGAGCTACCAAAGAGAATACTAACATCAGAAAAGAGATCTCTTCTAGACTGCATCCCAGTAGAAGTCTCTTTTTATTTCTCTTCTCACTAATTAATCTCGGTGACATTTTTTTTTTTTTTTTTTTTTCCATAGCCTGAACTGTTAACTGATTAAAAGTAATCAACAGGAAAAGACAAGAAGCATGAATTGCTTTTTGACTTCAGTGAAGATGAGAATTTGGCTTGTATGATATTGAGAATGATTGTTCTCATCTGCTTGCTACTTATTAACACAATACACTTTTTAACTTCCTTAATGTAGACTGTATGAAATCCATATATTTATAAATGAGTAATTATTTATATGTTTAGCAATTATTATTATTTTTTTTTTTCCTAAGAATATGTAGGGCCTAATTGTGATATAGACTATGAACTGTGTTGATCTTATCTGGCTGCTAGAAGCCTTCTAAGCTACTCTCTTGTTCTCCCTCATCAATAGAAAAAGTAAGATAAAAAAGCTAACAGGTCAAGATAAAGACAGGGAGATCACTTACTATAGTGGTTTCACACTGATAGGAAGCTAAGCCTTACCATGTTACTCTCTCACTCCCCCTTCACAGAAGGACAGAGGAGAAAATACACTAAAAAATTCATGTGTTGAGATAAGGACAGAGACAGCACTCACCAATTACTGTCACGGGCAAAATAGACTCAGTATAAGGGAGATTAATGCAAATGATTGCCAGCAACTAACAGACCAGAGCAGTGAGAAATAAAATCAAACTAAAACTGCATTCCCACCTATTGCCCTCTTCTATGTTCTTCCTGAGCAGCACAGTGGAACACGGAATGCAAGTTGCAGATAGTCCATAATGCTTTATCTCTGCCGCTCCTGTCACTCCAACTTTGCTCCAGTAAGTGTATATCTCACTGGATGCCATTCTTCCCAAACTGATCCTGCATAGGCTCCCCATAGGCTGAAGCCTTCCAAGCATTACTCCAACATAGCCTCATACTATCTGGCCCATCCTTTGGGAGCTGCTCCACACAAGTCCCCACAGGTGATAGCTCCAGCCTGGGACTGCTCCTTCAGGAGCATCCATGGGCTTTTCCTCCTTCAGGCCTCATTCAACACTGCACTATGAGCTCCTCCTTGGCTATATGAGAAGATCTGCTCTAAGCGGTGTCCTTGGGCTGCAGGGGCACAGTCTATTCCTCCATGGGCCTCTCCTTGGCTGCTGGGGAATTTCTCTTCACTGCCTGCATCAGTTCCTCCTCCTTCTTCACTGACCTTTCTATCTACAGAGTTGTTTCTCTCTACCTTTTTTCATTCTCCTTTCTTATCTGCTGTTTCACAGTTTTTCACACTATTAAATCTACTATCATTAAAGCACAATCGGTACACATTGGTTCAGCTTTGGACAGCATCAGGTCTCTTTTCATAGTGTCTTTTAGCTAAAACAGGGAACTTCTGAATTCTTCTCACAAAGGCCAGATCTGCAGCCCTCAAACTGCTAAAATCCTGCCATGTAAATCCAGTACACTTACTATCACGAGAAAAAAATGACTCCAATTCAGGAGAGTAATTTACTGCAAATTAAAATGTGGACAGTGATAAACTGTTATGGTATAAATCCCACAGGCAGCTAAGCACCACATAACCACTTGTTCTACCCAAGTGGGAGAATAGTGGAATAGTTTATCTTAAATCATAGAATGGCTTTGGTTAGGAAGGACCTTAAAAAACATCTAGTTCCATCCTTCTTGCCATAGGCAGAATTGCCAACCATTAGACCAGGTTGCCCAGGGTCCCATCCAGTCTGGTCTTGAACATCTCCAAGAATGGGGCATCCACAGCTTCTGTGAACAGTCTGTTCAGCCTGTCCAGTGCCTCAAACCGCTATGAATAAAAATAAAATAATAATAATAAAATCAAAATATCACCTCTTTTAGTTTAAAATCATTCCCCCTTGTCAGTGATCATGAAATTGCTGAGTTCTAAATTTTTGGTGCAATGGGAAGAAAGGTCAGCAGAGTTCCCAGGGAGTCTTTGAAAATAAACTTCAAGTTTCCGAGGGAGCTGGTACGGAGTATTTTCTGGGAAACAGCTCTAGAGGATGTAGGGATTCATGCAAATTGGTCTCTCTTCAAGAATCACCTTTTAAAAGCCCAAGAGCAAGCAATTCCACTGTGCTGCTAGCAAGCAAGTACGACAGAAGACCAACATGCATGAACAGGGAACTCCTCTTGGAACTAGGGCAGAAAAATATATATATATACAAAGTCTAGACATAAAGTCTGGCTTCACAGATAGATTATAGAGCTGTGCTTCGCATTTGCAGAGAGAAAACAAGCAAATCCAAAGCTCAACTTCAATTGACACTGGCTAGTGTGGTGTCAGACAACTTTAAAAAGTCTTTTTAAAGTATGTTAACAGCAAGAACTGATCAAAGGAAAACACTGGACAGATATTTGGTGTAGGTAGTTACTTAACAAGTAAGGATGAAGATGGATAAAGAAAAGGCATAAATATTTACTGCCTATTATTATTATTATTATTATTATTATTATTATTATTATTTCTCTTTTTTTTTTTAATACTAAAGACAGATTTTGGCCCAGTCGTCAGAGCTGAATGACCATGAGAAAAGTGACTTTCCATCTATGGTCTCCAAAATTGAAATGGAACAGTTGCATCAACTAAATATTCATATTTAGTTCATGGGATCTGACAGGATTTACCTCTGATATACAAAGGGAATTAGCAGTTCTTTCGCCTTCACCTCCTTTTATTCAACTTTTCTTCCCCTGCTTTTTTTTCCTTCTTCCTTCACCCTTTCCTTTTTCTCCTCCTTGTTTTTCTCAAGCAGTGGTATTCCTCTACAAGATATTCTTGTATCTTTCCCTTCTTAGATACACATGGTTCATAAATCAGCCATATCAATGCGGCCAAAGAAAGATAAGCAGCATCTAATTCCTGCTTCTTCAGTGCTCCCTGAGACAGACAGTGAAAAAATAAATTCATTCATACATGTTACAGTCACAAACTGTATTAGTTGTCAATGGCAAGGTGTCAGCATTATGTGGGTGTTCTGCAAGGAGAGATCAGGACTGTCTGAGACTGGAACTATAAAATATACATATTTCATATACAGTTCCATATATTAGAACTATATATGGTCAGTCTAACCTTGATCCCTGAGAAGTGGGTAAAGTAGCTAATACGGAAAATCATTTCCAAGTACATGAAAAGGACAAGAAAATCATCAGAAATGGTCAACATGGATTCAACAAGAGGACCTCATGCTTAAACAACTTGATAAGCTTCTATAATGAATTGACTACTCAGATTGATGAGGGGAGAACAGTGGTTATTTCCTACCTAGGACCTTCAATACTGTTCCTCAGAAGATCTGCGTAGACAAGATGTTGATGGATGGACATAAAGAATGAACAGAATGGCTGAGCCCTGTGGACAGTGGTCAGTGGTGTGAAGTCTAGCTGGAGGCCAGTAACTAGCAGTGAACCGCAGGGATTAATGCAGGGTCCAGTCTCGTTTAACATATTCATCTTGTACAATGGTGCTAAGTGTACCCTCTTGTCCAGTGACAAGACCAGAGGCAAAGGGCACAGACTGAAACACGAGATTCTGCCTGAAAATCAGGAAATGTCTCTTTACAATTCAGCTTACTGAGCACTGACACCGGTTGCCCAGGGGGGTTATGGAGTCTCCAACCTCAAAATTACTCAAAGGCCATTTGAACCATTTGAACCTTGACAGCAGCTCTATATATCCCTGCTTTGAGGAGAGATGTTGGACTAAATTACCTTTAGAAATCACTTCCTACCTCAATCACTCTGTAATTCTGTGAAGCCATCAAGTGTTTCTTGTTTCCTAGTGACAGTACTGAATAAATTTACTATTTTCACAGGTATTATTTTAGTGTTAAATATTTTGTTTACAGCCTAGGAAATCTTTTCAGGAATAAGGACTTAGCACACTAGGAAATCATAACTGCCTCAAATGTTAAAGTGAAGCATCAAAAATAACTTGTTACTTTGAACTTCATATTATTGAATTAGGAAATGTCTACTCCAAAGAAAAATACCTTCCACAGAGAAGTTGCTATTGGTGAGAAATCTTTGAAGTAAAAGCCTCCTCCATCTACGTAAGATTTGAAATAATGTAACCACTTCAGTGAAAACTCTAATTATATAGTATGAATGCCTGTACACATCAAAAAGTCAAGCAATTAATCATGCCTATTACTAATTCTTAAACCACCCCAGCTGTACGTGAAGGAGGTGTGAAAAATTAAAGTTCAGTAATCTAAAAAAATACTCCGTCTATATTCCTTTATTTGCAAGTTAGAAGTAGTTGTGGAGGAATCACAGTAGTATTCACCCTGTGGGTGATTTTGGAAATGGACTTTTCTCATCTGAACACAAATTGCATTCCAAAATTAAAACACATTTTCTTTGCCAAGAATTTTCTGAATCAGGCATACCAACTAAGCTTCAGTGATTTTCTGAGTCACTTCTGCTTGTAGTATTTTTTATAATTAAAGCTTTTGAGAGACTGAGTTCTAAGCAGCTGCACTAGACTAACTAGCAGGTGCTCATGCCTCCACTTGAATTAGTTTCTGTCCTACTGTGAGGCCTATCTAGGCTGGAGCAAAAATAGCATCTTAGCAAACTCAGGACTGATTATGGTCGCCTACAATCCATCTACCAAAGAATGTGTAATCTCATTCCAATCAATACATCAATTAGTATAATAAGGAAAAGAGATCAGGGATGTCGAAAAGTAACAAAAATGTTCATGCTTACCTGTGGGAACTAGATGGATTGTCTTGAAATGTCCAGTTGTTTCTTTTTAAGTGCATACAAAGTTCTGTTGAGTTAACTTAGTATTAAAAATCTAGTCTTTTGTATAGGTTAAGTACAATGAGTCTAAAGGAAGAATATGAAAAAGAGTCTTAGAATAAAGCAAGAGAGTATTCCAGCTGTGAAAGATTGTTTTGGAAAACACCTCAAAGTTTATGGGAAAAGTAGTTAAATTAGCAGTGAAAATAAAGTCCTGAAATACAAGCAACAAGTAAAATGTCAGTGGCAGAAGTAACGAAATAAGAACAAATGCAGTACGTAGTAAAAAGATATATTGAAACAGAGGGGTAAGTAGAAAGAAGGAAAATAGCACTATAGAGTACCTATAAAAGGCACTGCACTGATTTCTGACTATGAGAACTAAAGGATGATGAGAGGAGAAACAGAGTATTTAGAGAAATGCTGAAGAAAGACAATATAAAGAGGCAAGAGCTGTCAAGATAGAACACTGAAATCATAAGTCTGCATGTGAGAAAAAAAGAAAAGTAAGTGAAGCACATGAAAGTGAAAAGTTCAGGAGAGAAAACAGTAAAAAAAAAAACACAGAAACAAAAGGGAGTAAGAACCAGGTATGGAAATGAATGTGAAAATAAGATACAACTCCTTTCAATAAAATAGATAAATTAAATACAAAGTTGTTGAATATAACCTTTACATCATCTGGTGTTGCATTTACTGTATTCATATTTCCACCCAGAAGAAAAGTTGCCGATGGTCTCCTTTTTTTAAGTTTTATACCCCGAAGGTATCAGATGACTTGATCGTCAGACTTTGGTGAAGATATTTCTCATCCTTCTCTTTAATTTCTGTTCTGTCTTTCTCATCAAACTGATTGAACTAATTTGTAAAATGGAGTTTGCCACTTGTTTCTTATTTTCTCTTTCTTCAACTAGTTTGGCTCTTTTTCACTTCCACTGAATCACAGAATCTCATAGGATCATCAAGTCAAATCCCCCTGCCAGAGCAGTGTCTAAAGTAAAAGAATAATCTCTTACAAGCAGGAACACCTAGATTAGGTCACAAAGGAATGCATCCAGGCAGGTTTTGAATGTTTCCAGAGAAGAAGATCCCACAGCTTCTCTGGGCAGCCTGTACCAGTATTCTGTCACCCTTTCTGTAAAGAAGTTTTTCTCATGTTTATATGGAATCTCCTGTATTCCAGCTTGCACCTCTGTCCTATCATTGGATGTCACTGAGAAGAGCCTGGCTCCATCCTCCTGAAATAAACCCTTTACATATTTTTAAACATGAATGAGTTCACCCCTCAGTCTCCTCCAAGCTAAAGAGACCCAGAACCCTTTCCCCTTCCCTTGCTCCACTAATTTAATCATCTTTGTGGCTCTACACTGGACTCTCTCAAGCAGTTCCTTGTCCTTCTTGAATGGAGGGGGCACAGAAATGGACATAATATTACAGATGCGGTCTCACCAGGGCAGAGTAGAGAGGGAGTAGAACCTCTCTCTACCTAATACACACCCCTTCTAATATATTTCCAGGATGTCATTGGCCTTCTTGACTGCAAGAGTACAGTACTGGCTCATGGTCATTCTAATGCCCACCAGGACCCCCAGGTTGCTTTCCCCTATGCTACTCTCCAACAAGTCAGTCCCCAACCTATACTGGTACCTGAGGTTGTTCTTGCCCAGATTCAGGACTCTACACTTGCCCTTGTTATATTTCATTACATTTCTCCCAACTCTCCAGTCTGTCTAGGTCTCACTGGATGGCAGCACAGCCTTCCAGCATGTCAACTACCTCCTTCTGTGATAGACTACTTTAGGCAGTCAGTTTGAGAGCTCATAGAGGAGAAAGGGGCAGTTGATGCCCTGGTGGGAGCTCTTGCCCATATTTCTGGGGCATCTCCCATACAGCAGTGCTCCTTACTCAACTGCAGGCTTTGTGACCATGCTGCTACAGTGCTCTATAGAGATGCATTCCATGAGCTAAGCCTGGAGAGGCCTGAAGGAGCAGCATGGTGAGGAAATAGATGGCAAGATATCTGTGACACATTTCCTCAAGCGGAAAATGGAAGTGTGCTTCAATATGCCTGTTAATGAGCAGAGTCACATATAAGAGCAGTGGCAGGATGCCTGGTGCTGGTTGCTTGCGATGGCCAAGGAGCTGCCTGATTTGGAGAAGCAGCCACAGAATGCAAGCCAAGGATTACTGAACAATGGCAGCTTCAAGAAGAACGGCAGGTTTGGTGGCTGGAAGCAGGGCTGGTCGCCTGGCAGGCCACTCAAGTAGCCTCTGCAGAACTGATTGCATTTTTTACCCACAATGAAAGGCCCGCTGAGCGCTTCATAATTAATTAATTAATGGTCATCCAACTCTTTTCCTGAGCACAGACATTCTATAATTTCTTCTGGATGATCTCTTCATCCATTATCTTTGCCCGTTCTTTATAGAAGAAGATCCTTGTTTGCCATTTTGCCACTTATAAATGAAAAAAAGTTCTCTGTATACCCATATCTCACATACAAGAACTTCTGTTTCATCATTCCCTCTGTTTTTCATAATAAGTAGAATAAATATAGCAAATCAAAGGACTGAAAATAACTCTTAGAAGCAAGAACATTCATCACTATGACAAAAGTTTCTTAAACTGTTTTCCACTGAGGAAAAATCCACAACTTCCACAGGTACACTCAGACTAAATTTAGCATTTGAATATGAAAGCAAATTGGTTGAAGAATTTCATTTTGGGATTTGGGGATCTACCCCCCATAGTTTCAGAGAGCTCTGCTATGTGTTGCTATAATAATTTTTATATGTAAACTTTTTAATGGCATATTTGAAAACCATAATGGTTTCAAAGTTTTAGGAAATAGATGCACAGCACAATTAAAAACTGAGACTCTCATAAAAAAAAAATTAATTTTAGAACACAGAGCTGAAACTTTCAAAATTGCCAATCACTGTGAAAATTTATTAAGTTTAAAAACAGTGAGAAGATATCCCTCAGTTAACAAACATACAAAAGAAGCCTTCTAAAAGAAAGTAGTGGTTGATTGCAAAGCTGTGTGCATTGGAAAAATTCATAAACTCAGTAAAAACTCTAATTCTTAATTATAAAGCACATGCAATTCAGAGAGGTACACAATCAATCAACTGTATTTCTATATTTTTAAGCTGTTCCACCTGCATGTGCAAAAAGAGTATCACTATTTTTTACCTTAAAAAGTTTGTGTCTCAACAAATTCTTTCTTGCCGTAATTGCCTTTATCTTCTTTTATTAAATCTTGTACTTCAAAAATATATGATTCCCTTCTTTTCTACATCAGCTTGTTAGATCATTTCTTGGGAGTGTCCACAGCTCAGATGTTTCTTGCAATTCCAGGTTCAGAATACTGGAAGCATTACTGCTTGTATTTTAAATGATAAAACCTTATTCATACATCCTAACAGATGCCTTAGAAAGTTTGCCTCTCACTGCTAAGTACCTAATCAATACTCTGTCTAAGCTTATGAAAAAGCACATGTCCCTATTTAATTTTATCTCTATTTTCCAGGCCATTTCTTCAATTTGTCATGAAGTCCTAATTCTGTCCTTCAGCGTCCTAACTGTTCATCCCTGCTTCATGTCATCTACTATAATAATCATGTTCTCTTTTTCATCAAAGAGGTCATTATTGAAACACTGCTCTAGTCTGATGTTCATCAGAGTATCATTATTTATCATTATTTTGAAACTAGTGAGGGAATTCTTTAGTTCTTTGAATGTCTCTCTGGAGACATTCATGTCAAACTACTTTAGACAAAGTACACAGATGAAGCATATACTTGTTGTGGTTTCACAAATTGTAAAAGGCTACATAGAAAGCCAAATGCTGTCAAGTTTCCTCCTGTCACTCAAAGCATCTGATGTTCTTCAAAGACCATGGAGCGTGTAATAACATAATAAGTTCTCAGTATGAAAGAAAGGAGGAGAGGAGGAGAGGAGGAGAGGAGGAGAGGAGAAGAGGAAGAGAGGAGGAGAGGAGGAGACGAGGAAAAGAAAAAAGTGAGAATACCAAACTGCAAACTCTCTTCTATTGGTTTCTGAGAAACTTGTTTTGTCACCTCAGATGTGACAGTGTCTCTGTGTCTCTGCTTCCTTTTCTTCCTAGGCATTTACTAAATGGTAGTCATAAAATCTAATAATATATACTGATACGGTCCTGCTTAAATATCTATTAGTCACCCTAAGCTCTATAATCAGCCAGTCAAAAGGAACAGATACTTATAATGTGGTTCAGACAATAATTTTGATGTTTACCTAAGGACATTCTGATTAATTTCTTTCCTTTTTAAGGGAGTACTGATGACTATCTTTGTATCACATACGTATGCACTTCTTCAGATCAAACTCTCTTCTCTGTTTTTCAATGAAATTTCCAATTTGCAACATCTCTCTGCCTCCGTCTCTGTATTTGTCCTGCCCTGAAATCCAGAACCACATCCTGGCTGAGCGCACAGCTCAGCCAGGGAGGTAACTTTCCTGCCCTCTTCTTATATTACCCACCATCCAGAGGGAATCTGTCAGGACAAGGAAACAACCAGACATCTTTTTTTTCTGGTCAATTTTTTAGTAATATGTATAGAATCCACATCGTAAACATATATTTTTAAAAGCAGATATATTATTTTACTTGTTGATATTGTCACTCCCAATCATCTTTGAAAGATCATAGAGAATGGGAGAGGTAGTTGGAGGCTGAAGGGAAACCAAAGTCACTGTAGTCTTCAAAAAAGGCAATGAGATGACTTGAAATCTGTCTGACTGGCAGAACTTAGAGGGTTGTGATTGGCAGCACAGAGTTTAGTTGGAGGCCTGTACGTAGCTATGTTCCCCAAGTGAACATAGTGGTGTTGTGCCTGGTCTTGTTTAACATCTTCATCAATGTCCTGGGTGAAAGGATAGAGTCCACTCTCAGAAATTTGCAACAGGTTGACCATTAGCCAGCAGCATGCCCTTTGAGGATTACAGAGCACTGGAACAAGCTGCTCAGAAAGGCTGTCTCCTTGTCTGCAGATATTAAAAACCCACCTGGACACTTCTCTGCAAGCTACTGTAGGGGACTTGCTTTAGCAGTGGGGGTGGACTAGATGATCTCCAGAGGTTTCTTCTAACACCTACAATTCTGTGATCTTACCTAAAAATTACTACTTCAAGTTTTTGCATGACTTATTTGGAAATAAAAGAAGTAGCAGAAACAAAATCAAGATGCATTCACAAATATATTTAATTTACTAAAAGCAATGTAATTGGAGCAAAATGTCTCATAAAATGTTGTGATAGTGACATTACAGGCATAAGAAGCAACTTTTACAACATAGTAATTTATAAAATTATTTGAATTTAGGCATGCATGAAGATTCTACTGGTTTAATAAAGTATCACTTGTGCTGGGGATTTTCACTTTTTTATTACAGAATTAAAACTTCCGCTGCTAATTTTATGATGATCATTTATGCATGCTTTGTGTCAGATATAGCAAGCAGACTGTAACAATACAAATAATTTGTCATACACTTATTTTCACTTTTAATCATGCTTTGTCTTTGATAGCAATATATTTTAAAAAACATTCTGAAAGTTCTTAGAGTTATTAAACAGAATTATAGAATAGTAAAGAAAAATCTTCCCCACCCAGATTGTGCTAGCAGTAAAGTATAGCTCTGGAAATAGAAAACATATTTTTTCCTTTGTTATCAAATCATGGAGAGATTCATACAGAAAAGACAGTTTTCAAATCTTTTTTACTTGTAGAGCAAACATGTTTTGCACTGCCAGACATACTTCATTCCAAGTTAATGAAAGCCGATTGAAAATGGAATTGCTTAAAAATAGTAGTAATAATTATATTTTTGGTTCCTTAGAAGCAGCCCAGCCCAGAGTCCATGCTCTGCAGAAATGACTAGAGTAATTGGTAACAACAGTATTTAGGTGTTTCAGAAACATAAACACTCTCAAGGAAATGCTGTTCATTTCAATCATTTCAAAATCATGCAACCTGAACTCTTGCTATAAATTGATCACGGGAAAGGCAATGCTTAAATGTACAAGCTCCAAAGGAAAAGATGTTCCCAGAAAAATGCAAATGAAAATAGTTAAACAGCTCCTAGCTGTAGCAAGGAAATGGTACGAATGTATCTCCTTCAAAGTAATTGATTTACCTTATAAAAGTTCAGCATTCAATCAAGATTTGAGAGGTTTCTCTAAAATTATTCCAAATATTAATGTACTCATAGCTCCAAATCTATCTGAAATACAAGTTCAAGATGTGTTTCAGGCGTATAGCTATTTCAGACATGAGTAGTTGATTACTCAGTTTCATTCATTGCAAGCTGGCTGTCAATAGGAAAAATTGTTGAAATCAGTTCAGAAATATCTTAGTTCTCTCAGTCAGACTGAATGTCAGCTGTTTTCCAAAGCAATGAAATTAATAAAAAAATGATTCTGTGTTAGAGGTAAGAAATGCACTAAGCATGGACATCCCTTGCTTGCTAATCATAGAATCATAGTAAGGTTTTGATTAGAAGGGACTTTAAACACCATCTAGTTTCAACCCCCTTGCTATAGGGTGGTTGAAACTGGATGTTGGAATGATACCATTGAAGAGGCAGATGAAAGTCAGCCACACTGGGTGCTTCCATTCCAGCTCCTTGCCATTGTGTAAAATATACTTAAACCTAGCTTGGTTGGTTGGATTTTAAAAGCTCTTTAGAATACTTTGTTGCAGAGTATCAGTCCCAACACATTAATTCTCAGTAAAGTTAGCCAAATAAGTTAATAATAAATACTGCATTATACTGACTTTGATTATATTAAATATAAAATAAATTCATTGATTAAATTTACTGTCATCTGGCATCTGAAGTAAACAGCAATGTTCAATTTATTCTGGAGTTTCTTATGCTATTAGATGGGTTGTGTAAAAGAGTAATGTTATTTTCAGCTTTTGACAGAAACACTATTTCTGACTGCAATACTTCTTTTCTTGGATGTAACTGTGGAAAATATAGTTTGGGGAGTGCCTTCATAGCACATCACTATTAGGGCCTTTTAAATCTCTTTTGTTTCCAAATTTCTCATTAAATTATTCCCTCTGATACCTTAGTTCTTTTGTTTTTTCTGACTAGGACAGCTGGACTTGATGCAAATTTAATTGAGTAGTTCACAACCCAAAACATACTGTTGCATATTTGTAATATTTTTTTTCCTTGTTAATTATTCTCTCTCTCTCTCTCTCTTTTTTTTTTTTTTTTTTCCCTTTATTCAAATGCTGCTTAGAGTCTCTGGCTATGATTTTCTGCTTTTACTAGATCAAAATGTCATCTGTGTAGACATCAGTAAGTTGTATGCCATCAAAATGTATACATATTTTTGTTTTGCTTTTTGTAAAATACCTCATGCACTGAGCAGAGCCCAAATGACAGTTTGAGAAAGCAGTGTTTCCCAAAGGGGCTGTTGAACATGCACAAATATATTTTCTATTTTTCTAAAGGCATCTAGCATAATCCGGCTGATATATAAAGCATAAAGAAATATATATTTGGCATCACACATCACTTCCTGAACATCTCTCCTTTGAAAGCTGAAGAAAATCTTAAACACAATTATTTTATCTTGTGTTTACAAGCAGAGATTTCTGATTTTTTTTTTCCTACACTGGACAAAAATATAATTTAATGCACAGTGATTTCCAGAGATATATTCTTATTCTAATTTCACACAGAGGAACTGTGACAAGATTATGGAATTTGAGACATTGACCCTTCTTCAGTACTCTTCGAGAATGCCAAAATACTTTATCTTCAGAAGACCTGATCTCATCTTGAAGGGTGATGGTATCTGATTCTTTGCAGTTAATATACTCTTGACGATGCACGGGGTATGAAAAATTTGCATTTCAGTACATTTCCTTTTCGTACCAAAGGTATCCAACAACAGCACCTTATAAGTTTTACGTTTGCCCTTATGTATAATATCATACATTTGTTTAATGAAAACAAACTCATTATTGTAAATTTTGATTTTTTTTTTCCAGTTTATCATTGGTAGTTCCTATTTTCTCCTTGTCCTTCCACTCTAAAAGCAAAAATGCTTGATTTACTTTCTTGTCAGTATTAAATTCTTCTTCTGCCTGTAACATTGTCTTTGTTCTAATGAAAAGTTCCTTTAAACTAATTGTGATGTTATCAATGCTATGAGGTTGCTAGTCTTTGTTAATGTTTCAAATCATCTAATCATAGAATCATTGAATCTTTATCATTGGAAAAGACCTCTAAGGCCATCTAGTTCAACTGTCAACTCATTACCACCATGCCAACCAAGTGCCCATGTCTCCTTAAGTGCCATATCCTCGTGTTTCTGGAACACCTACAGGAAGGGTCACTTAACTATCTCCCTGGGTAGCCTATTCCAATGCCTCATCGCTCTTTCTGATAAGAAATTGTTCCTAATATTCAACCAACCTCTAGAGAACTGAGTTTTCAGATGGGACGAAGATGCCTTCCCATACTGTTGACAGGGTGAACCAGCCTGACAGCAGGCCACAAGGCCTCAGCTCTGCAAGAGGACACAAGAGGGAACTGACAGGACACAAGCTATCCCAAAATGCAACATCTGCTCTGCAGAAAGAGGTTACACTTCTCACAGGCATGCTCAAGGACTGAAAAATGATAGCCAAGGATGAGGCAGGCCCCATACTGGGCAACTGCTCTTCTTCCATTAACAGCCTAACACAGACCTTTCCTGCTGCCCTTCATCTGGAAAAACATACTTCTCTGGTACCTCACCTGCATAGAAAGCAGAGCATCAACTTACTCTGATCGTTGAATCAGATGCAGACAGATGCTGATGCATGTAATGCTTATATTATGTCCCAAAATATTTATATTTTGTTTCTAAATGATTAATACTTATTTTGGTGGTCCTAATCACATAATTATCTTTTTTTTTTTTTTTTTGTGAACTTTTCTTGCTTGACTTTCTTTCTTATGTTGCTTTCTCTTTGAGTTCAAATTAATCACTTTTATTAAAGCTAGACCACATTTTGGAATAGAACGGGTTTATGTTCCTACTTGGGAAGTTATAATTGCCCTCCATAGCATCTTTCTTCCTTTTAGTAGGGAATTTTCCTATTGTAGATTCATAGCTTGGTTTCACATTTTAAAAGAACCGAAAATCACCCACTGAACAAACATTTGTCTGTGAATATAATAAAAATATGATTAATGTAACCTATCAAATACTTTCCTGTTCTTGTCACTACCTCTTCCTGACACATTGCATAAAATATTCTTTGGAGTTCTCTGTATTAGTAGAATTTTAAAATGGCTCAAGATTTTTAATAAAGCAATTATCCTAATTTCTCTGTTATAAATGTACTCCAAATAAACAAAGAACAGGGCACAAATTTAGTTTATGTTTGATTACTACCTTGCCATTATCGCAAAATCTCAGTAGTCACAGTATAGAAAATACATTCCCATATAGCTCATGTTGATGGGATGACAGGAGTATGTTATTTTATTTTTTAGCCTAGCAGGCAGCTAAGCACTACACAACCATTTGCTGTGGTGGGATGGGGGAGAGAAAGGAAAAAATTAAAAATATTGGGTTGAAATGAAGACAAGTTAATAGAACAGAAAAGGAAGGGGAAAAATAATGTTATAAAAAAAATTTATATATATACCCCTTTAGACTGTGTTCTGGCTCTGTTCTTTCACATCTTCTTGAGAACCCCTGGCCTCCTCACTGGCACAAGAAACTGAAAAATTCTGGACTTTGTGTATGCACTGCTCTGCAACTAAAGCACCAATGTGTGTTTGCAAATCTAGACAAAAAAAATTCAAATTAGTTACTATTTTCACGCACGCAACATGCTGATACCAGAGACAAGGTAATTTCAAGAAATTCACAGGAATATTATTCAAATCAGTGAATTCTGCAATACAATCTTTGTAATGCACTAGATGACAAAGTTGTCATAAATGTTTTTTTTTTTTTTCCTCATGAAAGTAAGCAGAAGACATGCTTTAAACTATTTCCCTTCCAATCAATTCATGTTTATGTTTATGTTATGCTTTCTTTATTTCTGAAAGAAAGCCTATAATTTTGAGTTGAAAAAAACAAAATATTCACAAACTTCCAGCTGCTGAAGATACAAACTAAGACAGAGGTGGGAAACAAAAGGAGAGAATCTTAAACAAATTAAAAGAACAGACTTAACAAACAGGACAGAGAATGTAAGGCCTACATTAACATATTTTACAACAGAAAAATCATTTTTTTTATTTTTTCTCTTGTTGTTTATGCAGGAATATAGGAATGTAAAGTAGTTGTGAATTATATAGGATTGTAAAGTAGTATTTTTGAGTCTTGTCTCTGAACTATTCTCTTATACCTTTCTTTCTTTATTGTTTAACATATAGAGAAAAAAATGCATTAAGACATAGTGACAGCTAGAAACTGAACCAAGTAATCCCACAGGGGGATTTCATTAATGAACTAATTAGAAAAAGAGTTCAAGCATCTATTTAACAGGGAAAGTTCATTTCACATTTATCAAAATGTGTTCTCTCTCTCAAAGATGAACAATCCTACATTTTTAAGACCATTCATAACTGGAAGTGAATGTATTTTCAAATTTAATGATATTTAAAATCCACTGTAGTAATCATTATTTTTATAAATAAATAAAAGTAGCAATTTTTATTTACTCAAATCAGTATGCAAGGGATTTTTTTTCCCACACAAATTAGAGAAAAATTGTTTGAGTAAAACCAAAAAAAATATATGTTATTTTAGTATTGCAATCCTTCCCTGGCCCTCCAATTATATATACAGCTCTAGATGTACGCTGCAAATTCTTATGAGCTTTAGCAGTGATCAGATAAGTAGGGGAAATTCTGTCATTTGCTGAATTCTGTCATTCTTATCTTCAGATACTACTAAACTCTCCTTACAGAGATAATTGTTATATCTGACTTACTTATACATGCAAAAAACCAAACCAAAAACTTGACATGGAAAAAAACAACAGATCTCAGAAAAAAAAAAAAAAAAAGTAAATCAGCTGGCCTTCCAAAAATGTGGAATTCACTTTTCTCTAGCTTCATATACCATCAGTCTACTGCCTCAGTATTTGATATTTTAATTGAGAGTGAGAAAAAGAATGCAGAGCTTGACTTCTCATTTAGTCCAATTCAATTCTAATCAAATTTCTCACAATCACTGTCAATGTGTAATATTGCAGAAATCCAGAAAGGTTCATTGGTGCTCATTTCTATACTTCAAACCACAACATACTTCCATTAACCACAAAGTGAAAAAGGAAAACCAACAAATATCTATTGAATAGGAGGGGTTGGAGGAGAGAGGATGTTGAGGAGGAAAGAGAGAAACAGTATATTGTTAAGGTCTGCAGTTCTTGAACTTTACTTGATAAAAAATATAAGCTAAAAGATGTAGAAAATATCATATGCTGTAGCAAACTTATAATAATCTCTGACAATTTCACATGGAAGAAAATTCCTTCCAAACTCCAATTCTGTAAAACATTTTAACCTTAAATATGGGAACTTTTCTTAGGGCTTCTGTGAAGATTTTATTCATCATGCTTCCAACCAAACCCAAGAATCATTATTTCTCAGAGTCACAGAATCATAAGAGTGACTGAGGTGGGAAGGGTTTTCGGGAGCTCAATTGTTCCAAACCTCTACTCAAGCAGTGATGCCTAAAGCAGGTTTCCCAGAATACACAGCTTTCAAATATGCCAAGAAAGGAGACTCCACAGCCTCACTGGGTAACCTGTGCTACAATTCATCATCTGCACAGTAATGAAATGGTCCTCCGTGGATAGAATCATAGAATCACAAGGTTGGAAAGGACCAACAAGATCATCTAATCTAACCATCCTCCCATCACCATTACTATCACAAGCTACTAAATCATATCTCGTATCACCTCATCCAGATGACTTCTGAACACTGCTAGGCACGGCAACTCCACCACCTCCCTGGGCAGGCCATTCCAGTGCCTGACCACTCTCTGAGAGAAAAAGTTTTTCCTTATGTCTAATCTAAATCTCTTCCCTTCAGGAAGTTGTAGAGTGCAATGAGATCACCCCCAAGCTTCCTCTTCTCCAGACTAAACAATCCCAGCTCCCTCAGCCACTCTTTATAAGAATTGTGCTCCAGACCCTTCACCAGTTTTGTTGCCCTTTTCTGGATGTGTTCCAGGGCCTTAATGTCCTTCCTGTAGTGAAGGGCCCAAAACTGAACACAATACCTGAGGTGCAGCCTCACCAGTGCTGAGTACAGGGCACTGATTACTTCCCTGCTCCTGCTGGCCACACTATTTCTAATGCAGGCCAGGCTGGTACTGGCCTTCTTGGCCACCAGGGCACACTGTCAGCTCATGTTCAGCTGAGCATCAACCAACACCCCCAGGTCCCTTTCTTCTTCACAGTCATCTAGCCACTCTTTTTTATAGTTTGCAGGCTTCTCTGAGTGATTTCATCACTGCCCACACCTGAACTATGAGTAATGGAAAGTCATCAGTCAAGAAAATCAGCTTTGGGAGTTTTCTAGTTATGTTCTTGATCTGGACTCAAGGAAGGCAGCACACTTTCCTACAGCTCGGGTCCAGTCTGCAAATGGAGACCTTCATTCCTCTGAGAAGGGAGTCGCCCATCACAGCCACCTTTCCTTCTTTCCTGACAGAGGCAGTTTCAAGATGTGCGGATGATTGCCTCGCCTTAGGCTCCCTCCTAGGCAGATCCTCCCTCGCCTCCCCACTCACCTCCCCTTCAATTTCCAGTGTCTCAAACCTGTTGCTTAAACGGATCTGGGGAAGTGGGCTAGGCAGGCAGGGGGGTTCCTGTGACGCCAAGTCGGGAATCTCTTCCAATTCTCCACATCAGTCAGGTCTGTCCGACTGTGACAGTGCAGGGGTTCACCACTTTTCAGGGAGTATCTCCCTGGCACCCTTACTTCCAGCATGCCAGCAAGTCACTGCACCAGTCAATCTCCTGCTCACACTCCCTGGTGGTCCTTAGTATCTCCATCTCATCCTTGAGCTCTGCCACCAAGCTGAACAGTTCATCCACCTGCTCACACCTCACACAGGTGGATTCCCTGCCACCTTCTCCCAGCAGCAGGGTCACACATTCCCTGCAGCCAGAGACCTGAACAGCTAAATTTCTGGGCAGGCTCTCCATCTGGGTCACCACAGTCTTCTTGGAGCAAGTCCACTGTTTGGTGGAGACCATGTTTAAGCCTGTGGTCTCAGAGACTGCCAAGAGGAGAGCTGATCTCCTGAGCAAAGAGGGACAACTCTTACACACCCTGCCACTTGACCCACCTCCCACACCCACAGCTGCAGCACCATATGGGCAGTGTGGACTGTGCTCACTCACTGCATCTTTCCATTCTCAGCAGGCAACAAAACAGTTACTCACCTGGTGAGTAACTTCTCCCACAATCCTCAAGCCCTTAATATCTCTCTCCAGAGCACTTTGTCTCTCAGTTGCCTGACTTGCTTACGCTGAATTTTCTAATTGTTATTATCTTTACTATTCTTCCTCTTTTCTGATGCTGCCAGCAGAGCACGGAAAGTGATTCTCTTCCTCTACTCTGCCTTTCCAAGACCCCATCTGGATTACTGTATCCAGGCCTGGAGTCACCAGCACGTAAAAAGATATGGAGAAGTTGGGGCAGGTGCCGAGATGATCAAAGGGCTGGAACGCCTCTGAAGAAAGACTGAGGGAGATAGGCTTGTTAAACCAAGAGAAGGGAAAGATTTAGGTATATCTCACTGTGTTCTTTCAGGATTGAAAGAAGACTTATAAAACTGCTTACATAGGCATCTAGTAAATGAACAAAGAGGGATGCCTTTTAACTTTAGATCAGATTTTAGGAGGAAATTATTTACTCAAATGGTGGTACAACACTGAAACAGGTTGCCCCAAGAAGTTGTAGATACCCCATCCCTGGAGGTGTTCAAGGCCAGGCAGGATGGGGCCCTGCAAAGCCTGATCTAGTGGTTGGCAACCAGCTCACAGCAGGGAGTTTGGAACTGGATGAGCTTTAAGGTCCTTTCCAATCTAAAATCTTCTATGATTCTACTGTCAACTCTGTAGAAAAGTCATTATTACTTCTGAAATCATTTTTCATACTAATTATACTATAACTTTAGATTCTCAGTCAGTATTTCTGTATAGATTAGAATAATTCAGTCTGGCTCAGTTCTATTTTGGATTCAAAAGCAAATGACAATTTTCTAGTTTCTATTTGTATTCACTGGAGATTTGGTGCAAGAAGATTACAATAAGATAAAACTGGTATCTGCCATATGGTGTTGAAATCTGGCTATAGAAGCACAAAGATTTGGCATCACCGAATCCCAAATGCTAATAAAAACCCTACTTGGATCTAAGCACTACCTCCTTAGCCATCTTTAGTAAGTATATGTACTTAACATGTGAGTGAGGTACTTTGCTATGACATTTCCTAATGTTACATTCAAAGATAATAATTTGATAAGTTCACACGGTGATCTCTGTGAGTCAGATTGGATTTGTACTTTAGGACAGACTGCCTTAGATTGAACACACAGCTATTATCTCACAGATGTCTGTGGTAAAATTAAAAAAAATTACAAATGCAACTGGAATGAGCAGGGAATCAATTATGAGCTACAGAAGTTCTTTCAATGTCTGACTCTAATTATATTAATTATGAACAAATGTGAGATGTAAAAAATGCCATTTCCAATAATCAAGTAAGGCCATCTTACTAGAAAAAAAAAAGAAAATTAAGCATGTACACTTTCTAAGCAGTTCATTATAAAGTCAGAGCTTAAACATACAATTAATTTGGTGTCTACTGCAAAATTTTACTTGTTTCTCTATTATTTTAAGTATACAATTTCATAGAGTGCAATCACATTTATTATGAGGAGCTATTTCAATTTACTATAAATACAAATATGTGGTTGTATTTATACAAATGCTTATATCTATGACTAAGGGAAGGTTCCTATCTAGGTCTATCAGCTTATAGATTTGAGTGAACTTAATAGCATGAACCTTGCTTCCAAGCAGTAAGAGAAAATTAATGATGCCGAAGCATTACTTACTATAAGACATCAATAAAAACAGGCTTTTGAGAAAGACAGCCCTTATGAGAGAACATATAAGAATAGATTTCTAGCAAAAAAGCTACAAAGTAATGAGGATCATATAGAATACTTGTATTTATGCCTGGATTTCATGCCTGGGAGAGACTTTTCATACCCCATATTCTAACAGATCTGTTTTCTTGTACTTTTATGTTAATTTTAGCTGATATAATGGAAACTGTCTAATTTTTTTAATAGACAAAATATGATTCACAGAATGGTTCTAGTCTAACTACTAATATAAGCTTGTAAGATTAATGCACAATGGTTTAATGACTCTTGTTTATTTGTTTGAAATATCTTACTAAAAAAAAAAAAAAAAGGAGAGAGAAGAAAAATAATCACTGAAAGCAATAGAAAAAAAAAATTAGAAAATAAGAAAAAAATCTCTGAATATTGTGAGCATCAAGGATAGCCTCTTTCCAAATACCTCATGTAGCCTCACTGTGGTCAAAATAGGTCTGAAAATTCAATAATCTTTTTACTGTCAGTGGGGTTGAGTCAGACCCAAAGAGAGCATTAATGAATTTGTTAATTCCCATTTTACAAGAAAACCAGGACCTTTTCAACTCCAAGGTTACCAATGAATTTTATGGGTATTGATATGCCTGTTTTCTTTTGACTACTAGTGCAAATATTCAGCTGTAAATATGTTTGGCTGCATTTTGATCAGTACAGATAACTTTTGCTGTCTGTACATAGTACATATGTATTCTGGATCAGGACTGTTTTACAGCCCCAGTGTCAAGAAACAAAAAGCCAGTTACACAAAGACTTCAACAATTTTAGGCAGATAATAAAATAGATTTAAATTGTTGCAGTTTATCACTGAAACCTACTCAAAGAATATACACTGTTATGAAGTTACTTTGGGTTTCACTGAATATGGAACCATGCATCTGAACTCACATTTTCATATATATTACCTCATATTCTGCAGAGTTTACCAGATAAATTCAGTCTATTTCCTTGTAAAGCAATGGGTGGACTACAGCTTCTAATTGAAGTAAATATATTGCCCACCTTTGGAAGGGGTAGTTAAATAAATTTGCAGTTATTCTGTGAAAGATTTATATCAGGTGACTTTGGAAAATTTATTTATACCACCCAATTAAAAAAAAATAAATAAATCAAAGTACAGTTAATACTTTTATACACAGAAAAAAATATCTGTATGTTGAGAAGTTTTTATAGCTGGCAGAATCTGTAGACTTCAAGGCTGTTCAGTTCATATAAATTCTTATCTCTATAAACTGTAATGTGTTAAAAATAGTGGAAATTTTGAAACGTTACTTAATATTTTTGTTCTTAGTAACTCTCTGTCCCTGTCCCGCTATAATTTTACTGTCAGTATTAAACAAAGATGCAAATAAAAGAATGTATATCAAACCCCAACTAACAACAATAAACTTTTGATATATATAAATGACATTAAGTGAATACATGCATGTACATTTATAAATATGTGTGCATGTATTCTCATATACGTAAATGTGCATGAATATGTACTAAGAATTCCAGGATATCTTTTAAGAGAAATAGAATTGTTAAGACAGACAACAGATATGTTGACCAAATTTTCTTAGTTTTTAAATCCTTTCATGCTATATAGTGCGTTAAAAAAAAAAAACAACCTTAAAATCTTTACATTTATTTTCACAACATATTCCCTCCCTCCTCCGCCCCCCTCCCCCCCCTTTTTTTTTTTTTTTTTTTTTTTTTTTAAGTAGCATTTTCCTAAGTGAGAACCACAGCCAACAGTGTAGTGGATTTCCGAGATAAGTGAGCCATTACCACAGTGTACTGTGCCCCAACTGGGGCAGAATTTACAACTTTCACAGCAGCCTGTGCTGTATCAGGGAGCAGTGACTGAGACGGTGTTGACAGAGTCTGACTCTCAATGAAGCAAGGAGGTTGGGGGTGGGCTAGAAACTTGAGAGAGACACAGCCAGGACAGCTGACCCCAGTTGACTGAAGGGACTCTTGATGCTCCATTCTACATGATTCCATGCTCAGCAATATCTACCAAAGAAAAGGAGGTAAGAGGGAATGTTATGTCTGTGGTTTAAGTGTTTTTCTGCCCAAGTAAGTGTTAGATGTAATGAACCTTGATTTCCTGGAACTGGCAAATACTTGCAAGACAAAGGGAAGCAATGAATGAAATCCTCTCCTTGCTTTGCCTATTAAACTGTCTTTACACTGACCCATGAGTTTTTTCACTTCTATCCCACTGCAGGGGATTGAGCAAATGGCTGTGTGGTGCTTAGTGACCTGCTAGGCTTAACCCAGACCAGCTGTTGTAATCTTGACCCATGAATATTCAGCTTTTGTTTTCCAGTTCTCTTAGCCCAACGTGGTACATGGGAGTGAGTAAGTGACAGTGTGGATGATTAGCTCTGGCTGGGCTCAGTCCACCACACACAGATAGTGAAAATGCATACAGAGAGAGAATAAAAACATCAGTTTTTAAATTATTTGCTCCAAGGAATTATATGCTTCAGGACACAATCTATCAACAAATTGACAATCATTAGGGAGATGTTAGAGCAATTAATTTATAATAATGTTTCATAAAGCTCCTCGTGTAATTCCAAAGAATTTGTGAGAAGTTACTCTTGGAGAGAGACTGCTGAGGTAGCTGCAAGGAGCACCATTTAAACAAAAATGCATGCTGCACTGAATAATACTTATGAAAAGACAGTGTAGAGTAAATAATTTTTTTGAGAAAGTGCAAAACAAATTTTTCCACTTCTTTCAAGACACAGATAACAGCCTGAATGATTCCCTAGGCAATGTTGCTTTCTTTCTTATATACTTCTAGGTTAATAATACAGACTCTCACTCAAGAAAAAAAGAGAGAAGGTAGATTAACTATCGTTAATCACTGAAAATCTGCTTTGATGATTTTTTTTCTCCTACAGGAAGAGCATAAACAACATCCAATTACAAACAAAATTTCATAACAGGTGGCAATTCTTAAAAGAATAAAGGGCATGGAAAATATATTGGTGTAGTAGCATTCTGCAACACAGCCATATGGTAGATTGATGGTGTTCTTCTTGCACTTTAAGCAGTCTACAGACATAAACCCATTGCCACTTCTGGAACAGCAAAGTGTTTGGGTAGGTCTCTGTGCACAGATTTTGGTTTCCTCCTATCAGCTCTCTCAGAGTGACAATGTGATACACTTACATTATACAGTTATGTGTTCCATTCTTCTGGTCTTGTGAAAAGCATTTCAAACATCCACAAAAGGTAGTACTATAGAAAAATGGAAATTTATATTGTTTAAAAGGCTGTATAGTTTTTAATATTTTAATTTTTCAATTTAAAAATCTTTTAATTTTGCAAGTGAATACCCTGTATTCACATGTTATATATATATATATATATATATATATATATATAAATTCCTTTATCTTTGATACAGAGCTTTAAAGGATCTGTTGGAATTTTAAACTATGTAAGAACTGCATGAGTTAAGATGACTTGCATTTCAAATTAAATTTGACAGTCAGTTATTCTATAAAGAATGACAACTACTGTAATTGCTTATACTATTTTAGAAAAAGAAAAATGGGAAACTAACAAGCTTTTTCATTTTAAAGAAGATAGTGAACACAAATTGAATATTATAATCACTAATATGGGAAGTTTAATGTTTGGATTTCTTTCAGAAAGGTATGTATCTTTTCAGAAATTGCTGCTATGGACTAATGTACCAACATTCACATTGAGATATATTAGTAATCAACATTTCACATCAATGTATTGTCTCAATTGTTAATGGCTTAGCAGGTGATTTATTCCCCAGAGTAAGAAAGAGTGACTCCAGAGATTATATATTCCTCACATCATCACTGACACATTGTCTTCATTGCATAGCTTAGATACCCTTTATAAAAGATCTTCTTCAGCTAGTTGTGTCAAACAACCCCATGGTAGTACTCAAGAGTCAAGAATATATGTTGAATATATACTTATTTTTCATACAAAGGAAGAAGGAACTGAAATATTTTGAAAACATGTAAAATAATATTTCCAATAATCTCAACCACTGAGTGTGTAATACAGAGAATAAACACTATATTATCAAGAATTTGATGGAGAAATACCTTATATGCCACACGGAGCTATTAAATCTTCAACAAAAATTGGCAGCATATAGTATTCAAGTCCAAGAAGAGCTTTTTGCAGTACATTCAGTAAAAACAGTATCCTGCTCTCCATACTGTGACAGAACTGATATTGTATTCCAACTATTTAATACCTGTTTTTGCTCAGAATTTTCAAGATGTTCAAAATGTGTTTGGCTTAATCCGCATAATCAAAACCAGGGGAAAAAAAAAAAAAAAAAAGTATTTGAATAATGATTAGTTCTGTGAATATTCTGACTTTTCATAATAATGGATGCAATCATTAAATATAATCATGATTATAATTATAAATGATTATATATAATACTATGTACTTGTGTACAAGCATAATTATAAAAAATAATTTTGCTTAATAACAATAATACATAATGCATTGCGCTACAAGACTGCACAGGAAGTCTTCCCCATACAGAAAACTACTCTTCTGGTTTAATTTTTCACATGCTTTATAATACCCTATTCTTAATTAAGTCTTCCTCTATCCCTCTGGGATCACTTTTCCTTATTCAAAGTATAAAACAAAAAATAAGAGCAGGACTAAATCCTTCCCTTTACAGTTGTTTTGTCTAATGGCAAGAAATCTTCAGGAAGTTAAGATGAACCTGAGGTTTCATAAATTTGCTCTCAAGCCAGAGAAATTTGCCTTTATGGCATTTCTATAGACACATGCTAGCATGGGAGGCATCACAGCTCTAATGAACCTTCCTATCTGGTAAAATACTACAAAGCAAACAAAAATCTGAACTTAAATATGTTAACATTTCTTCATTACAAATGTTGTGTTCATGTTGAGTAAGTCAGTTTTTTTCTTAACTTTGAAGCATTTTTTCTTCCTTCTCACTTGGCAGTGGTTATCCTTTAGCTGGTTAATGACTGAGTGCTCCATTTCCTCCTCAGCTTTTTGCATTTTAAAAACAAGCCAGCGTATATGCCAAACCAAATCAACTAGACCGTCTAGTTCATTTTTTGGAGATAAAACGAATTTTTGTGGCTTTAGACAAAAAGGTCTGACTGGGAGTAACCTCCACAATTAGGACTAGACTAGTTTCATTTGCTAACTTAATGCGACTCACAGATCATGCTGTTCAGGGGCTTAAAATCTAGCAAAACAAACAATAAAGCTTTTGAGACTGGACCTAGAGTTATAAGGCTGGCTGTAGGCCCTGCTCCAGTTGACCAGTTAACCTGATGGTCCATTATTTGTGTGACCATAGCAAGGGTATAGATATACTGAATCTAAGCTGTCCAAACTAGTCTACATGGTATTACATATTGTAGAAATTGTGTTGGATTTCTATTAACTTGAGGATCTTCATATCAGATTTTTTACAATGCATATATTCTATCTCAGGAGCATACTTACAGAGTAACATACTTACAACTAGATGCAACTTCCGGAAAATGATCTTAGTGTCCGTGTGGATCTAGTAAGATGTGCATGCTCTGTGAATCATCCTCCCAAATTGTCTACACAGTGCTCAGCAGAGATAAAACA
The DNA here is from genome assembly GCA_037305975.1 of Chrysolophus pictus. Lineage (NCBI taxonomy): Eukaryota > Metazoa > Chordata > Aves > Galliformes > Phasianidae > Chrysolophus > Chrysolophus pictus. The sequence goes on along the minus strand of CM074576.1, from coordinate 33,008,264 downwards.
AGCAAAAAAAAAAAAAAAAATATTAGGAAAGAATTTTGGAACAAATGAGAGCTGGCCAGCAGGACAAGAAAGGAGATTGCCCTCCCTCCCCCCTCCCTATTAAGGCCCCATATGTAGTACAGCCAGGCCTGGGGGCTCCAACACAGGAAGGGTGCAGACCTGTTGGAGCAGGTCAAAGGAGGGCTGCAAAGATGATGAAAAGACTGGAGACCCTCCCTCATGAAGAAAGGCTGAGGAAGTTTGACTTGTTAAGCTTGGAGAAGAGAAAGCTCCATGGAGACCTCATTGTGGCCTTCCACTACTAGAGGGGAGCATGTGTAGGCTGAGATCAGCCTAAATATGATCTCTACTGTTGCCTATGTATGAGCAATCTATTTCCCAAGGGTTTTTCAGCTAAATGTAATACAGTATAACTTAGATTTAAAAAGAGATCAGTCCACTTCAGGATCAAAAATAAAGACTGATATATAAAACTTCATAATCAATTTCATTTTCTGATTTCACGGTCTCTAAGCTTTAAACTGAGAGTCACACAGAATCACATACAGAATAGCCCAGGTTGGAAGGGACCTCATGGATCACAAAGCTTCAACCCCCCTGCCACAGGCAGGGTCACCAACTTCCCCATTTAATACTAGATCAGATTTCCCAGGGCCCCATACAACCTGGCCTTGAACACCTCCAGAAACAGGGTATCCAGAACCTCTCTGGGCAGCCTGGTCCAGCACCTCACCACTCTCTCTGTAAAAAACTTCCCCCTGACATCCAACCTAAATCTTCCCTCCCTCAGCTTCAAACCATTTCCCCTTATCCTGCTGTTATCTACTCTTTCAAAGAGTTGATTCCTCTTCTGTTTGTAGGCTCCCTTTAGGTACTGAAAGGCTGCAGTGAGGTCACCCCACAGCCTTCTTTTCTCCAGACTGAACAAGCCCAGATCCCTCAACCTGTCTTTGTAGGGGAGGGCTCTGCTCTCGACCCTCTCCAACATCTGTCTTTCTTGCACTGGGGGCTCCAGACCTGGATGCAGTACTCCACACAGGGCCTCACAAGAGCAGAGTAGAGGGGGACAATCACCTCCCTGTCCCTGCTGGCCACCTCTCTTCTGATGGAGCCCAGGATACTATTTACTTTCTGAGCCACAAGAGCACACTGCTGGCTCATGTTAAGCTTTTCATCATCCAGACCCCCAGGTCCTTTTCTGCAGGGCTACTCTCAGGAACTGCTCCTTTCAGTCTGTATGAATGCCTGGGATTCCTCTGGCCCAAGTGCAAAACCTTGCACTTCACTGTGTTGAACCTCATTAGGTTCACCCAGGCCACCTTTCAAGTCTGTTGAGGTCCTTCTGAATGGCATCCCTTCCTTCCATTATGTCAACTGCACCACTCAGCTTGGTGTCACCAGCAAACCTGCTGAGGGTACACTTGATTCCATCATCGATGTCACAGATAAAGATGTTAAAGAGCTCCTGTCCCAAGACAGACCCCTGGGCGACGCCACTTGTTACCAGCCTCCACCTGTACATAGGGCCATTGATGGCCATCCTCTGTCTGCAGCCTTTCAACCAATTCCTTATCCATTGGATGGTTCACCCATCAAATCCACATCCCTCCAATTTGGAGATAAAGATGCAGTGGGGGAACTGTGTCAAAGGCCTTGTTCAAGTCCAGGTAAATGGCATCGGTCACCTTCCCTTTGTCCACCAATGCCATCACTCCATCATAAAAGGCCACCAGATTGCATGAAGCATGACCTTCCCCTGGTGAAGCCGTGTCTCGCTCAAATTTATAGGAGGGAGATGAAGTTCTTTTAATATCTGTATACCCGGCGTGAGATTAAGAAACAACTTATTCAAATTTTGGTCCAACCAGTTCATTATAAATCCTAATCAGGGTGACAGGGAAGGAAAGGATGGTGATAGAAAAGATAGGAAAGAAGCAAGAATGCTGTAAAGCGGGGATAGTCACCACCAGGATCCAGCAGCGGTCCCGCTGCACGACATTTCAAAGGTCCGAGGCAAAAGCAGCAGGGGAGGAAGTGCAGCAGCAGCATGGCCAGCCTTGGGCAGCAAGCAGGTAGCAGGAAGAAGTCGCAGAGCCAATGCAGAGGAAAACAGCAGGACTCAGGTAGCAGGCCCAGGAGAGTCCATCAGCATGCAGGAATGCCGTAGTGAGAAATCTGATGGCAGACACCTTGGTTCTTCTTCAGCATGCTGGTAGAGCACAGAGCAAGTCCAGGAGGGAGAGAGGCAGGTTGTGAGGCTTCTCATGTCAGAAACCTCTTCTTCATGAGGAATCTGTTGCCAGAAAACCTAAACCTTATGGTTTTCGATTCCTCTTTTATCCTCCCTTTTCTCCTGCCTTTGTGACATCCCTTGGTGCTTGAGCAAGAGTCATGTGCAGCACCTCCTGAGATGGCCATCTTCCTTGAGATAAGCCCACACAAAAGACCACTTCATGGCCATTAAACTGCAGCTTCTCTCTCTCTCTCATTGCCCCGGCCTTACCCATCTGTGTCCCTCAGACAAAGGATTTCATAATCCTTGCTCAGTACTTGTCCATCAGTGTTCTCCAGACAAAGGATTTCTCAACCCTTGTCCAGGATTTGCTTAGACTTGTTCATCTGTGTCCCCAGCAAGCTTTGAGACAATGATGTAAAAGAATAATCTCTTACAAGCCATGCTGGCTGTCACAGATCACACGCTCATTTCTCATGTGATCAAGCATGTCACCCAGGATGATCTGTTCCGTGATCTTCCCAGGCACAGAGGTGAAACTCACCAGCCTGCAGTTCTCCGGGTCCTCCTTGCTCCCTTTCTTGTAAATGGAGTGACGTGACCCTTCATCCAATCATCTGGGACCTCAGCTGACAGCCATGGCTTTTCAAATACGATGGAGAGCAGCTCGGCAGCCACCTCAGCCAGCTCCTTCAAAAACCTGGGATGCACACCATCCAGCCCCATAGACTTGTACATATTCAGTCTCATGAGGCAGTCTTACAGTGGGGAGGGATTTACTGCCCTAGTCCTCACCCAGAGGCTTAGGGATGCAGAACTCAGGGACATGAGAAGTACTGGAATCCTGGCCACCAGTGAAGACCGAACTCATTCAGTACCTCAGCCTTCTCTTTGTCCGTTGAAGCCAGTTCTCCTTTTACATTTACCAAAGGAGGTACACTCGCTTTGACCTATCTCTTCTGGCCAGTGTACCTGTAGAATGTCTTCTTATTGTTTTTCACGTCCCTCACCAAATTCAGTTCTGCCAGTACCTTAGCTTTCCTGATCCCACATCCACAAGTCTGGACAGCATGCCTGTATTCTTCCCAGGCGACACACCCTTGTTTCCAGAGCGTGTACGTACCTTTCTTTATCCTCAGCGTGCCCACCAGGTCCTTGCTGAGCCATGCCAGCCAGGCTCCCTCCTCTGCCCGCTTTCTTATTCAGAGGAATGGAGAGTTCTTGAGCTCTCAGGAAGGCATCCTTGAAGAGAAGCCAGCTCTCCTCAACATTTTTGTTTTTAAAGACAACATCCCAGGGGATCTCGGTCAGCAGTCCATTGCACAGCTTAAAGTTTGCTCTTTCAAAGTTCAGGGTCCTGACACCACTCTTCACCAGGCCCACATCCCTTGAGATCACAAACTCAACCAGGGCGTGGTCACTGCAACCCAGGCTGCCTCCAACCTTAACGCTTTTAATGATCTCCTCTGCATTGGTGAGCAGCAGGTACAGCAACGCTTCACCTCTCATCAGTCTGGCCAATACCTGGACATGAAAGTTATCATCAATGGATTCCAGGAGACTCCTGGACCTCTTGCAACTCGCCGAGTGGTCTTTCCAAGAGATATCTGGATGGTTGAAGTCCCCCATCAGGACAAGAGCCCGTGAGCACGATAGCTCCCACATGTGAAGCAAGAAATCCTCATCAACAGTCTCCTCTTGATCACATGGCCTGTAGTATATGCCTATCACCAACTGGCCTTTGTTAGTCCTGTCACTAGTTCTAACCCACAGGCTCTCAACCTGATGCTGACTGTTTCTCAGAGGAAGCTCCTCACAGTCTATCCACTCTTTGACATAGACAGCAACTCCCCCAAACTTCCTAACTTGCCTATCCCTTCTAAAGAGCCGATAGCCCTCAGTGGTGGTATTCCAGTTATGGGAGTCATCCCACCATGTTTCCGTGATAGCAACAAGGTCATAACTTTCCAAGCGCATCATGGTTTCCAACTCATCCTGCTTCTTTCATAGGCTGCGTGCACTGGTATAAAGGCACTTCAGCTGGGCTTTCCGTCTCATCACCTTTATAGAAGATCTAGCATCCCCTAGAACAGCAGCATCCCCAACACCCCCTGCCCTAGTCCATCTCTTTGTACTTCACCGTCATCACCCATCAAGTTTGGTATGAGCCCTCTAATGGCCCGCTCAACCCCAGCGGCTCTGATTTTCCTCCCTTCTCCCTTCATACCTAGTTTAAAGATCCTTCAATGAGTCCTGCCAGTTCCTGATCTTCTTACCCCTAAGAGACATGCTAATTCCATTTGCAGCCATCATGCCAGGTGTCAAGTACATTTCCTTGTGGTCAAAAAAAAAAAAAAACAACAAAATTCCTGTGTTTGCACCAACCTCTAAGCCATTTATTTATGAGGTGGTTGTTTTGGATCCTCTCAGTATCCTGCCCACTGAAGGTGCAGAAGAATAAAACACCTGCACACCCTTTCCATCAACTACCTGTCCCAGTCCCCTGATGTCTTTCTTGATAGTCCTCAGGCTTTTCTCAGTGACTTCATCACTGCCAGCCTGGGCTATCAATAAGGGGTAATAATCAGGAGGGCAAACCAGTCCAGGTAGTTTCCTAGAAATGTTCCTGACCCATGCTCCAGGGAGGCAGCACAGCTCCCTGCGGGTGGGGTCGGGCCACAATGTAGGGCCTTCCGTTCTTCTCAGAAGGGAGTTGCCTATGACAACCACCCTTCTGTCCTTCTGGGTGGAGGCAGTCTTGAGGCATGGGGTCGACCACTTCACATGAGGCAACCTCATGGGTGGACCTCCTCCACACCCTCACTCATCTCTCCCTCTAGTTCCAGGGCCTCAAATCTATTTCGCAGAGGCACCTGGGGAATCAAAGATGGTCAGAATAGGCGATACCCACTTCGCTGAGCCAGCATCCATTTCCACTCCTCCTCCTCTCTCAAATTGCCTTGCTGTGCTCAGCAATGGCAGGGCAGGGGGTCCACCACTGTCTGGTGAATATCAACTTGATGTCTTTCTGGGCGAGAGTTACTGTTTTTGCCACTGCCCCACACCCCAGTTCTTCACCATTCAGGTGAAGTTCTTCACCAATAGGGGGAGGAAAGGACAGGGGCTCACTGTAGCAGGAGCACTGTCTGCCTGCCGGTTCCCCTCTGCCACCTGTTTGCAAAGCAGCAGGGGATGATGTGCTCCACGTGGCTCTCAGCTGGCTGCCAAGATCTTCAAGCCGATAGGGTTTGGTACCACCAATCAATCTCCCTCTCACATTGCTTTATGCTCCTCAACCCCTCCACCTCCTCCTTCAGGTCAACCACAAGGCTGAGTAAGTCATTTAGCTGGTCACATCTTAGACAAGTGCTGTCTCCATCACCTAGCACTGCAAAGGCCAGGCTATGGCACTCACCAGAGCCAGGGCCCTGCACATTAGCATCTTGTTTCAGGACCTCAGCCTGAGTCTCCATGTTTTTCTTAGCATCAGCTATCCTTTCACATGTGCACAGGACCTCAGTCTGGGTCTCCACATTCTTCTTGGCTGCAGTCTTCCTTTTACATGAGCATAGGACCTCTGTCTGGGTCTCCACATTTTTCCTGGCAGTAGCCTTCCCCTTCCGCCGAGGTGCAGCCATATCAAACCAATAGACTCACCAACACTATTTGGATAGCCTTAATGGGATGTGACTCATCAGCCCTGCCCTGCTGCTGGTAGTGCGGGCACCACCCTCACCCCATTACCAAGCTGTTACCAGTTGCCCCCGCACTTACCACTTGCTTCACAGTGATAACAGCCCTCCTCACTGTGAAGTCACATGGAATGGGTGGCTTACAGTTTCTCCTCATTAAAATACCCCCACATGATTCACACACCCTGACTTGACTCCTCTGTCCCTGAGGCTTTTTCAAAGCAGGGGGGGCATGGATGCGCCCACTTCATGTCAGCTGCTCTCGCAAGAGCTGCTGGGCTGCTCTGTTATCTCGGAGTTCCCTAGATGAGGGACCTGACCAAAACCTCTCATTACCTCACAGTCAGCAGTCAGTCTCTGCGGTTCTGGCCGGGACAGCTCCAAGGCAGCGGTGATTAAGCATATTTAGTCCATTTTGCCTTTTTTTTTTTTTTTTTTTTTTTCCTGTCCTTTGCTTTGTACAGTTATGCCTACAATGCATTTCAACTTTTCTGTCCTTCCTATTAACAGTGATACGGATTTTCTATTCCTTTCAATGCTTTTGAATCAATAGTGTACTTAGGTTTTTTTGTTGTTGTTTTTGTTTTTTTTTCCTTCAGAATCCCAGAATCTTAAAATGATCTCTCAGTTCTAATCTCCTAGTACTGATAATTTCAGGTTACGCCTCATTCAATTAATAAATCATGCTTATGCAAGCAGAAAACAATAGTGTACACCAAAGGGTAAAAAACAGATAAAGCCAGATATTCAGAAAATATGCACAAATATTAATTTAGGGACTCTAGCTTATGTTTATTCAAGCTGTAAAAATATTTGTCATTCAGAAACAATATAAAAATAAAGGGGAAAAAGGTGTTTAAATATTAATTACTTGCTGAATAGGATGCAGGCAGATAGTTTACAGGAAATGGTTTGTTAGTAAATGGTACATTAATTTTCCTGAAAGGCCTTATACATACCAATGAAATAGTAATAACTGTTACAAAAATAAATATCTTACAGATTATTTTCTCAGTCTCACCTTATAATAGTAATAACAACCTTCAAAGCATCTACCATAAGCATCACTAAGATGCTTATCATCCTGATATGCATGTACTTGTTATCTGACCTTGTCAAGAAATGTTTAGAAATGCATAGAAAAGAATAAAATCATCAGAACAGTTTCCTGGGAATAATGACTACCTGCATTTATTTCCTTCCTCATGATCAATGATCCCCAGGAAATACCTTATAACTCAATTGCTATTGTTCAATCTACAGATGAACTTACTCCATCCTGCCTCCTGCCAACATCTTGATTTATTAGAGTGCAGCTGTTGTATCAAGTGTCTGCATTTAATCTTAACAGAGATGTGAGAAAGATCCTGGGTCTGTCCCTGGACAATTAGTATCAGATGATGATCCACCTCTTTCACCAAACTGATGAAAACATCTAGCCTGTTTCCGTCTCCCTTATAACTTGAAGGTACAGGACTCATCCTTTGACAGATTGACTGTACAGCTTGTTAAAAATAAACAAACAAACAAATAAATAAAAAATCAGTCATTCAGAAGTATTCAGTAGATTTATATGTTAGAAGAACCTTTTTATTCACATTGTTTGTATTGATATGTTTTTGTTAAACTTCTGTTTTGTGTTAGCAGTAACTCATAAGGCAGGTTTGCCAGTAACAAAAGCATATGATGAAATTTAGCAACATTTTAATATCTCCTGTAAGAAAAAAATATAATCTTTTTGTGCTTTTACGTGGCAGTAAAAGGTTTAAAAATTGTCAGTCTGTTTTGATTTTTTTTTTTTCAAATTTGTTTCTGATTCATTCATTCACAGCTTTGGAGGGAGCCAGTCTGGACTTGGTAACTGATTAGTAGAGGAAAACAAAAAGAAAGTAAGGATTTGGAATATTCCAGGAGCATCTCAGGGATGGTGAAACTTAAGAAAGAAAGTTAATTGGAAACTGATCAGGGAGAAACAGAGGTTAGCAGACAGAGAGGTGTATAAAAGGGATCAATGGATTGTAGAACAGGGCTCATCAGTGCCTGGCTGAGCACTGCACTTGGTCATAGCATTCTGTCCTATTCTCATCTATCTCTGTGTAATCTCACTCCCTATCTCAAGTTCAGTGCTACAAGGACTCCATGCCAGCTCCTGGTAGGACCTGTATGCATATGAGGACTGACTGCCAGCTGCTGGAGCCAAGCTGGGTGGGGGTGTCCCAACCTGTGGTGGCAGCTGCTGGAACCAGTGGGGTCTCAGTGTCAGCTCCTGAGTGCAGGTGGGGGTCTTCAGCTGCCAGCCCATGGGACAGGAACAGTGTGTGTCCCCAAAGCAGATGCTGGGGGACGGGGTGAAAAAGTATCAAGAGCAGGGATGTGCATCACAGCCATAGACCTGGAGCTGGCTTCAGAGGCAGTGTCTGCACCATGGATATGTATGTACATTCCTTGGCAAACTCCACGCTAGAGCAACCAGTGAATAGGGAACCCATGGGGTGGATGAGAGGTCTGGGGTCCATTCAGTGTGCTGGCAGGCAGAGAGACTGTACCAGTGCTTGAGGCACCCATGCATATATGTGTGATGTTGAGCCTGGAGGTGTGTGTGAGCACCTGTACCAAGGACCTGCTGCTCTGTCAACCCAAGGGGAGCAGGGAACTGGTCTGTGAATGGTGTTGTGGGAGCACCGCATGCGGTTGCTGCTGAAAGCAGTCTTTGTGACCAGTCCTGTCAATGTCTGCTGTGGGACATGTTCAGCCTCACTACTTGTTGAATCTGCAAAGGGGAAAGAAGCAGACAAATGCATTGTCCTTAGGTGTACACCCAGTGTCCCTTGGATATTGGAGTTGACTCCACCAGTGACTTTTCATCCTGTCTAGGGAAAGAGAAGAAAGGCTACTTCACTGTCTGTTCTTAAATTTGACGTGAAGCTAGATAGCATAATATACATGGGCGCTCTTGCAGGAAGTATCTTGCCTGGGCCAGCCATGTCCCTGACTTGGGTGTCTACAAGGTACATCATGGTTGAACTTGCCAACAGAAAAGCTGCAGCCATGCCCACTGGCCTTGTGGAAAGATGCCCAGACATAAGGCCTGGGTACTTATAAAGAGCATTTTACCTCCTGAGATGATAAACATTTGTCGTATCTTGGTTTTAAATTATAATTCTTGTCATCATGGAATGTACATCCAATTATTAGCCCCAGTTTGCACAGAGGCCAGTATGCCCTTTCCCAAGAGGAACTTTCCTGATACACATCCATGCTAGTGAAATACTGCATGTGTTTCTTTTTCAACACAGCTCTTTCATCCTTCATTTTCATGACTTTCTAACCAGACCTGACATTTATCCTAATAAGCTTCTTTAAATGTTATTTGTGCAATACTACTAGTAAATTTGCAACTGGACTTTTGTAGGAAACTTTTAAAAGCGTATAATAAGTAGCAAATTAATTTTCAGTCTTCATTTGTTACTTGAAAAGCTATCTACACTTGCTCTGGAATATGTATAAATGTATCCTACAGTCCCTATGTGATTGATTTTACTTGAATCTTATATAATCTTTTTTCTCTTGTTGGGAATCATTTTCATCTTTTAGGAAAAAAAAAAAAAATAAACAACTAATCTAAATCAAGTGTTGTGGTTCCTTTTATCATCAGTGGAAGGAGACAGGCAACCATAATGGGCAATTAATCTAACACAGATGTATATCTTTCTTTAAGAAAAAATTGACCAGAAATTGCTTCACATTTGTTATGTTATAATCACTTTTTGCACAGATTTTGTTACTTATGTTTACCTCATGGCAAATGGGCCACAATAAAAAAAGTTCAGGGTTGTGTAGCCAACAACAGAAGAATTACAGGATATCTCAGATTGCTCTGCAGCTAATGTAAACTGCCTCCCTTGCCAGTAGTGTAAAATTCTTTATAATATGCCAGAATTACATATTACTGTCATGTAACTCTCCACACAAAGAAGCACATATAGCACAGCAAAAAGATTCAATCCTATATGAATTTTAACAATTGTGTGAGCTGTGAAGACGAAAATAAAGCAATTTTTTTTTTCTTTTTAATGATTCAAAAGGAAAAATTATAGGTTTTTTTTTTGTTTGTTTGTTTATATTGACTGAAAATGAACAGAGTCATATTATAATGCTCTTGGATGATAGTGTTTACAGTAACTACTATGAACGATCACAGAATCATAGAATAGTTTGAGTTGGAAGGAATCCTTAAAGGCCATTGAGTCCAACTTCCCTGCAATGAACAGGAACAGCTAGATCAGGTTGCTCAGAGAAAATTTTTTTCATATGTCCAATCTTAACTCTCCTATCTTTAAATTTTCCCTAGTCCTATCACAGCAGACTATGCTAAAGTGCATGTCTTCTTCTTTCTTAGAGACCCCTTTAGGGAGACCCATCAGGTCTCCGTAGAGTCTTTTTCAGGCTGAACATCCCCAGCTGTTCATCACAGGGGAGGTGTTCCATTCCTTGGATCTTTTTTGTGGCCCTCCTCTGGATACTTTCCAGCAGCTCCATGAGGTCTCACCAGTGCATGGCAGAGGGGCAGGATCACCCCCCTCGATCTGCTGACCACACTTCTTTTGATGCAGTCCAGGATACGGTTGGCTTTCTGGGCTGCAAGGGCACATTACTGGGTTACGTCCAGTTTTTCATCCACCAGTACGATCAAGTCCTTTTCTGAAAGGCTCTGCTCAATCCTTTCATCCCTCAGCTTGTATAGATAGAGAGTTTTGCTGTGATCCAGGTGCAAGACATTGCAGTTAAATTTGTTGAATCTCATGAGATTCACCTGGGCTCACTTTTCAAGCCTGTCTAAGTCTCTGGATGGCATCCCATCCCTCTGGCATGTTGACCATACCACACAGCCATAAAGTATGATGTGGTAATGTGTAATAATGGGTGGAATGTAATGGTTTTAAGATTTTTCATTGGTATTCCACATCATAACATCATGCAGTGCACTAGGAGTTGAAGAGTTAATGCTGCAGTTCTATGGACTGTCAATATTTCTGGTGTCTTAGACTCAGAAGAGAAGAATGAACTACAACTCCCAGAAGACTATATTTTTCCATTTCTGTTTTCTGTTTGGAGGGAAATTAAAAATAGACTGTTGAGTCATGAGACATTCTCCTCTTTGCTTTCTTGTTGCTTCACCTTTAGCATTAGAAAAAGGACTTCAGTTTCCTAAACTCTATTTCTTTCACGTTTTATTTGATTTGATTTGGACCCTAGTCCACTTCCAGTAGGGCCTGTGTGATCCTGACCAAATCCCTACACAGCGTATCAGCCTGAAATGATGATGACTCATTTCAGTGTTCAGATCAGTATCTGCCTAAAAAAAAAATCTAATCACATAGTAAATTATTTTTTCAAGCAGTGTAAATCACTAATTTCCTTTGGAAGTGAATCAGCCAACGTGTTATTCAGGACACACTGGGAGGGCAATCCACTTGACTCAAGTTTTGTGTAACAGAAATGACACAATGTTACTTTGCTTTTAAACTTCTTGGCATATCTAAGAATTACATAAGCAATTGGATGAGACTGAATAAAATTCATTGAGATATCACCCTCATATTCCAGTTATTTTGTCTGATTATTATAGAAAGCATTTTATATGAGCAATTAAGATGCATATTTTATATGAGAGGTTATCATGTTCATATTTTCCATGCTTGGCCTTTCCAAAACTGGCTGCAAGAAATTCTTTGCTGATTTATATTCCACTCTGCATTTAAAGAAAATATGACTGTGTAGTCTCACTTAAAAGATTTTAGATTTTTTCATCTCCATTTTTGTTTCTCTATATTCTGTCTTATTCTGTATGTGCTCTTACGTTACTTTGCAATTATACAGAGAGATGAGTTGCAAAATTCAGTCCATAAGAACACTCAAACTCAAGATCTGATTCATCATAAAACCACAGAATGGCTGAGGTTGGAGAGAATGTCTGGAGATCAACTGGTACAACCCACCTGCTCAAGCAGGGACACCTCTGGATGGCTTTAGAAAATTTCAAAGGAGAGAGACTCCATAACCTGTGTTGGCAACTTCTGACAGTGTTCTGTTACCCATGCAGTAAATAAGTGTTCAGGTGGACCCTCCTGAGTTTAAGTTTATGCCCATTGTCTCCTGTTCTGTCACAGGGCACTGCTGAATAGAATCATAGAATCATAAAATTGCTCAGGTCGGAAAAGACCTTAAAGATCAAGTCCAACTGCAACATAACCACACTACCCTAAATCAAACAACCCTTCGCTAAATCATATCCCTGAGCAACACATACAAATGGTTTTGAAACACCAGGTGACAACCACCTCCCTGGGGAGCTCATCCCAGTGCTTAACACCCTTTCTGTAAAGAAGTTTTTTTCTGATATCCAACCTAAACCTCCCCTCGTGCAACTTGAGGCCCATTGATCCAGTCTATCCAGGTCCTTCTGTAGTGCCTTTCTCCCCTCTTTCAGATCAACACTCACTCTCAGCTTGGTGTCATCCCAAGACGACAGTTCATCCCAGATCTGTCTTCTTTGTTCTTGCCATCACATATTTATATATAAATTGATGAGATTATCTTGAGCTTCTTCTCCAGGAAATATGATAGTAATCAAGTCCATTGATAAGCCAAATGTATATACTGATCAACCCTGTTTTATTATCAATGGACCCCTTCTATATCCCTCTCTGTATACCAACCTCTGTTTTCCCTAATTCCCTTCTACTGAACTCTCCTCATTAAGTTTCACTGTCCCCCAAACGCCCCTAGAATATCCCAAATTCTAACTTTCCTCTTGTTTCCCTCTTCTATTCAGTTACCAAGTCCATGTAAGACTTCTCCATATCTGTACCTGAAGTTATGAAGCAGGGGCTCAGACCTTCCATGTACCTTTACAATACAAATTGGATATTTAACCACTGAAAAAATGTGTCTCAAAACAAGAGAAGGATGTTATACTATCAATATTTTTGAATTTTCTTTTTTTCTAAAATAACTCATGACAACATATTTTCCATGGTACAGATCAGAAGTTGGATGCTGTTTTAGTTGAAGTCATGAAAAACTAATTTTATTCATGCAAGTATGTGACTTATTAAAACTGTATAGAATTTATATTAATATAGAAAATTATAAATGAACATACTTCGCCTACTGTCTGATATAAGGTCACTTTGACTTTCTTATTATAGCAGTTAGCTTAACTGCTCTAAAAAGGAGTAACTTTATTACAGCAACACTGTAAAACTTGTGAGATTAAATTTGTAATTTTACTGCATTATATACATTTAGTAAATGATTATTTTCCAAAATAGAAACATGTAATTATATTTCTTACTGTTTCAGGTAATATTGAGCTCCTGGATTGAGCCTCTTAAATTTGTATAAGTTATATAAAAGTAGACCTTGATTCGCTTTGTTTTAGTCTTTGGTGGCATAATAAAACCCACTGCAACTTAATACATTCAACTTATAACATACCTTTGTATCATTAGAAAGGAGATTCTAGTGTAACATTACCAGCAGTCTTCAGTGAGAAATAGACTGTAAAAAGATTGCACACAGCCAAGACATGTCAGAAGATAAACTACTTAACAATAAAGATGACCTTTTCTGTTTGAAACTATTTAATTCCAGTTGTATCTTCTACTTAAAAAAAAAAAAAAAAAAAAAAAAAAAAAAAGTGCTCAAGAAATTTATAAAAAGGCATGCACAATTGAAGTAACTCTTACAAAACTAAGCATTTGGCATCATACCAGTATACATGCCTTCTCTGAGACAATCTAACATAGAATCATAGAATGGGCTGGGCTGAAAAGGACCACAATGATCATTGAGTTTCAACCCTACTGCTTTGTGCAGGGTCGCCAACCACCAGATCAGGCTGCCCAGAGCCACATCCAGCCTGGCCTTGAATGCCTTCATGAATGGGGCATCCACAACCTCCTTGGGCAACCTGCTCCAGTGCGTCACCACCCTCTGTGTGAAGAACTTCCTTCTAATATCTAACCTAAACCTCCTCTGTCTCAGTTTAAAACCATTCCCCTTGTCCTATCACTATCCGCCCTCGTAAACAGCTGTTGTCCCTCTGTTTATATGCTCCCTTCAAGTACTGGAAAGCCACAATGAGGTCTCCCCAGAGCCTTCTCTTCTCCAAGCTAAACAAGCTCAGTTCCCTCAACCTTTCATCATAGGAGAAGTGCTCTAGCCTCTGATCATCTTAGTGGCCCTCCTCTGAACCCACTCCAAGATCTTCAGTCCTTCCTGTACTGGGGGCCCCAGGCCTGGATGCAGTACTCCAGATGAGGCCTCACAAGAGCCAAGTAGAGGGGGACAATCTCTCCCTATCCCTGCTGACCACCCCTTTTTTAATGCAGCCCAAAACACAGTTGGCCTTCTGGGCTGCAAGCACACACTGCTGGCTCATGTCCAGCTTCTTGTCCACCAGGACCCCCAAGTTCTTCTCTGCAGGGCTGCTCTCAAGGAGATCTTTCACCAGTCTGTATAAATACTTGGGATTGCCTCGACCCAAGTGCAGCACTCTGCACTTGGCCTTATTGAACCTCATTAGGTTTTCATGGACCCATTTCTCCAGCCTATCCAGGTCCTTCTGGTTGGCTTCCCTTCCTTCCAATGTATCGACCATACCTCTCAGCTTGGTGTCATCCTCAAACTTGCTGAGCGTGCACTCGATGCCATCGTCTATGTCATTGATGAAGATGTTGAAAAGCACTGGTCCCAAGACCGACCTCTGAAGGACAGACACAGCTTGTGACTGGCCTCCACCCTGACACAGAACCATTGATCACAACTCTTTGGTTGCGACCAGCCAGCCAATTCCTAATCCATTGAACAGTCCATCCTTCAAATCCACACCTCTCCAATTTAGAGAGAAGGATGAGGTGACGGACCATGTCAAAGGCCTTACAGAAATCTAGGTAGATGACATCCACCGCCCTTTCCCCGAAGGGCTGTGGAGTCTCCCACCCCACTGAAGCTGTCACTCCATTGTAGAAGACCACCAGACTGGTCAGGCACGATCTGCCCTTGGTGAAGGGCAATCTTCGATCTGCCTTTGGTGAACATGGCAGCAGAATTTCCAGCTAGTTAGTATGCTGGAACATACTAACTGGAGATCTGAACACTCCTTACTTGTACAGTCATTGGTTCAGTAATTTGCTATTAAATTCTACCTGGGTCCATTGTGAAAGACCTAAACTCATTAAACTAACTTTAGATGTTAGCACTTTTAATTCTATTGCCTCCTATATAACCATTAGTGAACATAAACACTATGGTTTTCTATTACAGGTCTTACAGCACAGGGAAATCTGACATACAGCAGGGAAACTATTTATTTCATAAATATGAGTTAAGTTCACAGAGGGGTTGTAATATTTTATTCACACATTTTAATACAGTATTAAATTATAGAAGTAAATTCAGATCTTTTCCCCATGAGAAAGTTCCAGAACCCAAATAAGTGTATCATGATATTTGGAAAAATGAATTCCAGTCTGCTAGCTATGCATCCGCACTCCTTAAATAAGACAAAAGGCCAGTTATAATAAAATACATGCATATCATAAACACATCTTAATTTAGATTATGATAAATAATTGCTTTATTATAGGGCTATATTCAGTAGCGTGGCAAGCAGGAGAGAGGTAGCTATAGGTCATTGTTAAATGAAACTGAACTGAAGATCATTACTGATGTTCTGACTTTCTGGAAAATGATGTAGATCTGTAAATATCTCAGCTTTGAGCTTTGAATAAACTTAAATTAAATGAATCTAATATAAATATATTTCGAGTAACACTCCTAAAAAATCATGCTTATTTCCCTGCATAGCTAGAAAGCACCAATCTAGCTATTGAAATTAATGTATCTCAGGAAAGAAGACAGCATATCTTACATCATTATTTGTGAGTCAAACATATAAATATGTCTGTGTATATACGCACAAACATACATAATGCATGTATGTACATAAACACAAATTATATATCTATATATTTAAAGATAAGTAGGTTGATAGATACAGATATTTGTAGATACATGGCTCTGTAGTTGAGAGTTTCTCAACTAGAAATCCAAAGACACAAAATTCATCACTGTTCAGGACTTGAGATGTGGTCTAGGTTGCTTTCAATATGAATCACGGTAAATAGAGAGGAAATGTTATCTAGAGGTACTGTCTGATTTATTCCTACTTTTCTAGTTTCTGGTTGCTCAGCATGCTACTTAAGAAATTTTAAACAATAGGCAATAGGTCTCAGGGAAACCTTAAGGTATACAGCAGAAATAAAAATTAATGTGTCAATATATGTGGAGAGAGCAAAAGTGAGAGAGAAAAGAACCATTGCTTTAGGAATTACAAAATGCTATAGATACAGTGGATGTGATTCCTGCATAAGTACTGCATTGAGAACAGGTATATTATATGCCTAAATTTTCTATAGTAAAGAACCAATTTCCTCACACTTTATATCTTTTTTGGCATTTCTCTTGAGGCATATAATTTTCTCTTTCTATTCAGTTCACCTGCCTTATGTACTGGTCATAAACATATACAACAACTTTATTATTCTTTCTATGTCTGGTGGTCTGTCAGCCTGCTGTGAGCAGGAACAGTAGCACTTGGTGAAGAGCTGTGGTTCTAAAATGACAACATTAATATTACCTGCAGTTCACTCTTTTTTTTTCTTACTTCTAAAATGCTTAATTTCTAATCAGACTTGAACATGTCATTTCATAAACAAGTTCTGCCTGCTGGTAAAAACAGGACATATTCCTGCTGAGTATTATGTACACCCATCCAGACTGAAGTTAAAGAAGCAGAAACATATAAGCCAAATTAGCTTCCACTTAGGTTTCCCATAGCAGAAAGTCAATTTAAATCACTTATTGCAAGCGGAAGATGACAGAGCTGGAAAAATATATATATATATTTCTATTCCATCAAGAACAGGTACAGTAACATACAGAGCAACAGCAAAGTAGTTTTTCTGTTTTTCTGAAGGTTGCACAGTGTTAAAGTAGGTGATTCAACTGTCTCCTGTTTTCTTGTCCAGTCCGAATGGGTAACCCACATAGGCAGCTTTCTTTTGTTTGTTTACCAATTTGAAAATAATTAATTAAAAAAAAAAAGAAAAAGAAAAAGAAAGAAAAAGAAAGGGAAAAAGAAAGGGAGAAAGAAGAAGAAAAAGAAAAAGAAAGGGAAAAAGGAAAAGAAAAAGAGAGGGAAAAAGAAAAAGAAAAAGGAAAAAGAAAAAAAAGAAAAAAAAGAAAAAGAAAAAAAAAGAAAAACAGAAAAAGAAAAAGAAAAAGAAAAAATGAAAAAGAAAAAGAAAAAAAGAAAAAAGAAAAAAGAGAAAGAGAAGAAGAAAGAGAAAAAGAAAAAGAAATCAGAATATATTCAGGAGGGAAATTCAGAGGAAAAGAAGATCCAGCATCCTTCCTTCCCCCACTGAAAACAAAACCTCAGTGAGAAGCTAATATTTCCAGGTGTGCAGAGAAGCAAAAGAGGTGATAAGCCAAGACTAGAGTCAGCTCATCAATCTGTTTTGACTCTATCAAACTTTTTAAAGACCTGGAACATGTTGGAACTGGGAAGCTGAGCTCTTTGATGATTGTCAGGAAGAAGACAAAAAGCAAAACAGCAAAAAAGCTAAATAATACCAAGGGATAGAAACTAGATCTAAGATAAATAAAAAACAAAACATTTCTGACAGGTATTCTTGTCGCAATACAAATAAATGTAAAATAGCTGAAAAGTTCATGAAATGAATGAACATGAGTTCTACATCTATGAGAATAGTTAGTAATGCACCTGGTATGGAACAGAGAAAACATCAATATATCACTGATAGAAATGGATTATCCTTTAAATGAAAACAGGGAAATATCTGCACATCCTCCTGAACAAGTGCCTTATATGTTGCCAATGAATGTAGAATAGCTCATTTATTTTACTATTACAACATACGGATATTTTATTTAAAATTAATCATTAGTTATTGAAGTCTCAAATAAGTGAAATCCTCTAGGTATGAAGTTGGCTTGTTGATTTGTTTGTTTGCTTTCTCCTTGAAGGAAACATTATTTCTGGTATTGCAAGTTAGTGGAAAAAAGAAAAGAAACAAAAAATGAAAGAAGGTAAAGTAACCTATGGTAAATAACCATGACATACTGGCTAAAGTGTCCACGGTGCATTTCATAGCATGTGCACATTTACATGAGAGACCTGCATGCAGATCACTAAGACACAATGAATATTAGAAAAGCAAGGATATATTGTTGTTAAATTAACTTTTGAAATTGAGAGACAGAAAAAATCTGAGTGATATTTTAAGTTTCTGTCCTACGTGGGTGCTTTTATATCTAAGGTTTCTGTATTACTTACCAGCGCATCCAGAATTCACTTTTGAATTATTCCTTTTCAAGTTCTGACTTCAGTAATAAAGATCTCCCAGTGTAGCCATTTTGGTTTCTTTAGTTTCTTTTATTTTCACTTCCTTCTGTCCGCAAAGTGTAGGGACAACCTGTCTCCAAAACATCAAAAAAAATCTCTTTTAGGAGTTTCTAAGCCTCTTTCTGAACTCAGAAATCTTTCCCAGTAGATTTCACTTGCCAAGCCATCAAGTTAATTGCAATTTACATTTTTAGGGCCATTCTCATCAGTTTATAACTGCCTCACTCTTCTCTTTAAATAATTTATTCTACTAATATATAAGTATTTGCTTTCTGTGTTCAGCCTTAAATGCTTTTCACTACTTACGTGAACCAAATTCAATCTAGACAGACTGTCATCTGTAATTTTCCTTCAAAAAAACCAAAAAACAAACAACAACAACAACGACAAAAAAAAAAAAAAAAAAAAAAAAAAACCTTTCACTATTAAGTAGTTTATCATTTTTCGGGTATAGGCATCAAAGTATTTTTTATAATCTTTCCCAGTAACATAGTAGAATCATAGATTCATAGAATGATTTGGTTTGGAAGGAACCTTTAAGATCTATTTTCAACCTCTCTGCTACAGGCAGGGACACCTCCCTCCAGACCAAGGCGCTCGAAGTTCCATCCAGCCTGGACTTGAATGCCTCCAGGGAGGAGCATCATGTTGGGCAACTTGTTCCAGTGTGTTACCACCCTCACAGTAAATCATTTCTTTCCAATATCTAGTCTAAATCTACCCTCTTTCAGTTAAAACCATTCTGTTGCTACCTGCCCTTATAAAAAGTCTCTCCTCAGCTTTTTTGTAGCTTTTTTGCCCTTCAGGTACTGGAAGACATCTATAAGGTCTCCTCAGAGCCTTCTCTTGGCTGAAAAGCCCTGACTCTCAGCCTGTCCTCATAGGGGAGGTGCTCCAGTCCTCTGATCATCTTTGCACGCCTCATCTGGACCTGCTCCAAGTGCTCAATTTTCATCTTTTGTCTCTAGAACTGGATGCAGTACTCCAGGTGGGGTTTCACAAGAACAGAGTAGCAGGGCAGAATCACTTCCTTCGACCTGCCAGTCATGCTTCTCTTGATGCAGTCCAGGATACAGTTGGCCTTCTGGGCTGCAAGTGCACACTGCTGGCTCGTGCTGAATTTTTCATCAATTAACACTTCCAAATCCTTCCCCTCAGGGCTACTCTCAAGCCATTCTCCACTCAATCTGTACCTATGCTTGAGACTGTCCCAACCCAGATGCAGAATTGTGTACTTGGAGATATGATTAAGATCTGATTTACTGTTCTTGTTCAGGATTGTTTGATGAATTCTGGACTTGAAGTGATGGGGATAATTTCTGTTCAGAATGTCTACATTCAGCAGAGAAATGATGTTTGGTGAGAGGATAATGAGAATTATTAGGCTCAGAAAATAGAGTGAGAATAAGTTGAAGGAGCTGGAGTTTTGCTGTCTAGAGAACAAGAAACAAAAGTAACATTCAACTATTTAAAAGTAAGTAGATCAAGAGGAGTTTGATCAATGTGTTTTGAGTTGATGAGAAGTACCCATTCTAATCTGAAATATAATATTTAATTGTAATGTTAGACAACAACAACAAAAAAGTAACAAAAAATAAACTTTGACTGTTTATGTGTGTGTGTAAGATGCTTGCCTAAATAATGTTTCAAGTGTTATGTGACTGTGAATATGTAGTATCATAGAATCGTTTGAGTTGGAAGGGACCTTTAAAGATGATCTAGTCCAACTCCACTGCAATGAAGAAGGACATCTACAGATAGATCAGGTTTCTCAGAGCCCCTTCCAGACTGGCATTCAGTGTCTCTAGGATTGGGAATCTACCCCCTCTCCAGGCAACCTGTTCCAGTGCTTCACTACCCTAAAAAAAAAAACAAAAAACAAAAAACAAAAAACCCTTTTTTTTGTATCCAGTCTAAATGTTTATATCTTATTTTAGTTTGAATCCATTTCCCCTTGTTCTGTCACAACAGACCATGCTAAAAAGGGTCTTTCTTCTAGCCCCCCTTTAGATACTAGAAGTCCGCTATCATGTCTCCCTGGAGCTTTTCTCCGGGCTGATCAGCCCCAGCTCTCTCAGCTTGTCTTCATGAGGGAGCTGTCCCTTGGATCTTTTGGTCTCTCTGGTACTGAGGACTCCACATCTGGATGCAGCACTCCAGGTGAGGTCTTAGCAGCACAGAAGGGAGGGGCAAGATCACTTTCCTTGACTTGCTGACCACACTTCTTTTGATGAAGCCCAGGATACAATTGGCTTTCTGAGCTGCAAGGGCACATTGCTGGCTTGTGTCCAGTTTTTCATCCACCAGTACGATCAAGTCCTTTTCTGAAAGGCTCTGCTCAATCCTTTCATCCCTCAGCTTGTACTGAGCGAGGGTTGCCTCAACCCATATTCAAGACTTTGCATTTGGATTTGTTGAACTTCATGGTGTTCACTCGGGTTACTGCTCAAGACTGTCTCTCTGGATGGCATCTTGTCCCTCTGGCATGTCGACCACATCAGCTTGGTGTCATCTGCAAAGTTGCTGAGGGTGCACTTGACCACACTGTGCATATCATTGATGAAGAAGTTGAAGAGTATCTGTCCCAGTATTGATCCGTGAGGAACAGTACTTTTCACTGATCTCCATCTCCAAGCCATTGATCACATACTGGTTACGGTCTTGCAACCAGTTCCCCATCCATCTAACAGTCCACTTGTCAAATCCTTTCCAATACCTTTCCAATTTGAAGAGATTGTTGCTGTGTGGGACCATCTCAAAGACCTTTACTAAAGTCCAGATAGAACCTCAGTGGCTTTTCCCTTCTCCATGTAGTTATGTCATCACAGAAACCCACTCTTCATGAGAAGTAAAGTTCATAACTTCAGGACAGTAAAACTTATCGAAGTCATAAACAAACAAACAAACAAACAAGTAGTGCTTATTTCTCACAAGGAAAGTAGTATTAGGCACTACTGTAATATATAAGGTCTGTGATTAACTAGTTTAACATATCATTACACCTCTGTTTTTTTTTTCCCTTTTTTCCCCTATTTTAACACAGATCAGTTCCTAAGTGCTGCACAATACAGTAGAAGGGGAAGTGATATAAAAAGTGTGTAAAAATAGTGTATAAAAATATAAAAAGCATGTAAAAATGTACATAGATAGATACTCGGGGTACCATTTTTTAGATATCCAATTCACAAAAAGTGCCTTTTTCTCATATGATGGAAGTCAGCTCTTCCTGTGAAAATAAATCTCTTTAAGTATAGATAGTAAAAACGTACATTTTTTCCTGATTATATTCTCTTTCTCTGTCATACTGGTTAACGTTCATCTATCTAAATCATGCAGACAACAGTGAACACGTTATACGAAGATTTCATTGAGATATACATTTAGTGTCACTTGAGAATGCCTATGCATAAACCTTGGCCTCCAGCTGCTTTGTTCTAAAATTTTTTCAAATGTTTTTCATCATTTATAGTTTAGTGTATTCTGGCCTTCTTATCATGCTATCAACATCTATTCTGAACTTAGATTATTCTTTCAGAACTGAGTGCAGTTACTGTTATTGTTTTGGCTTTTGTTAAAATACTAGTTGTCTTTTGTTGTTTGTATGTTTGTTCATGACAGAGAAAAAAAAAAAAAAAAAAGAGATAACTGGAAAATAATTCTTCTCAGATTACTTGAGACCTCATTTGACCTCTGACTTCTCCCAGACAGATCACTGAAAAAAATATTTTGTATTTTCAGTACTAAAAATATTATTGGACTTACTTTGAAGCACTTTGGAAGGTAATCACAGACTGTTTTTAGCCTTTGGAACAAAGTACTGTTCAGCCAAGAAAAGAGGAGACTGAGGGAAGGCAGCCTACATGACAGCCTGAAATTTCCTCATGAGTAGAACAGAGGGGCAGGTTCTGATTTCTCTGGTGACAGACAGAATACAAGGGAACAACATGAAACTGCACTGGAGGATGGTTATTTTGGGTATTAGAGAAAGGTTTTTCACCAAGAAAGTGACTGGGCACTGGAACAGGCTCCCCATGGTGGTGGCCATGACAATAAATCTTCAAGAGTTAAGAACGTAAGTGGTCTCAGACATAGGATATGAATTTTGAGTGGTCCTTCTATGGATCTGGGAATTGGACTCAATGATCCTTGTGGTTCCCTTCCAACTTGGGATATTCTACAATTCTATAATTTTGTGCTAATCTCTCCAGGCTCTTATCTCCAGTTCTGCACTATTCAACTTACAAAAGACTTCAAAAGTCCAGTTTGAAATTCCCAAGCCACAATTAGTGATCTTTTTTTTTTGGTCACTGAGGAAGAAAAGAGAACACTTAATCATCCTTTTGGCTTTTCTTGAAGCAGCTGTAAAAGGCTATAAGATTTCTTCTCATCATCAGAATAAAGAGGGCCAGCTCTCACAACCCTCTCTTTTGACAATGTAGAAATATCTGCTCTTGATTATAGATGTATAAGCTATATTTGCAAATGGAACAAAAGAAAATCAAGAAATTTACACTAAAGATGATTTTACAGAACTGAAAGATCTTAAGAACTGAAAAGAATAAATAACATGAATTATAGTGTCCCTTTGAGGTCCTTTTTCTACAAGACAGATTTACTTGTTCAAGATATCAAGATACCAAAATAAATATCTAGAAGCTTCTTTTACAAATACTTATAATTACGCTGAAATATTTCATAAACTATTGCATTTTAAGACAATATTTAGTTGAAAGGTAAGGGTAGTTTTTTTTTTTTTTAATTTTCTATTCTAGAAGTTTGATTTGTTTGTAGAATACTTCTACAATATTGATAGTTATTAATTATAAAATGGTTGGTTATATAACTACTTTATTCTACAAAAATATTAGATTTTTTTAAAAAAGGAAAATATAGTAGTATTTTATGGCTAATCTAGAAATTTAGATTTTTCAAAACACTAAATTAAACAACAGGAAATTTTGGCATAGGTTCATTTTTCATTGCCTTATTTTGTGCCTAAAGATGATATTAATGGAATATTAAATGATTGTCTTCATATCCTTCATTTTCTCCTTTTTTTTTTTTTTTTTTTTTTAATATAATGCCTGTTTGTCCTCAGTTCTAATTCTAGCTGAAATAATTCAGTTTAGCACTTCTGTCACAGTCTCAGGAAATTCAAATGACTTTGATTATTTAGCTAATATGCGTCTACTAGATAAAAATTATAACTGTATTTCTTTGACGCTTTACATTTGGCTTAATCCAAACTAATTTTACAAATTTTAACGTTGCTCCTAAATTGAGTACTGTTACCATGTCAGGCTTTCTCTATTGTCAGTGGAGATATTTGTAATTAATAAACAAAGTATGCAGAATATATTCCCTCCAGACAACGTAACGTTATCTGACATCCTTTATTAAAAAAAACAAACAAACAAACAAACAAAAAAAAAACCAGCCAGAAACAAAACAAAACAAAACAAATCAGCATGAAGCTATATTGCTACGAAATATCAAACAATTCTATGCAACTTGAAAAGAGATTCTACTAGTCAGAAACACCAAGTAATGTTAGTGAGAGTCTGTGGTATTACTTCAGTAATGCAACATGAACCTCACAATGATTACAACAAATTTCCAATACCATTACATAATATTTGCTTGAAAATCATCAAATATGGATCATAAGGAATTATATGCATCTAAAAATTATCTAAATTTCCATTCCATTTTATTCCATTAAGGTATTAAAAAAAGAAAAATCACCATCAAAGCTCTATGTATATCATTATTAAATCCGTGCTGATACAGTTTACACCATTGATGAGTACAACTACATGTATCAAAGATAGATACAAGCCTTTTGTAAGCATAATGCAGTGTTAGTTATTGAATTTTATTAATTTAGCGAATTACTGAATTTAGTAAAATATTTTAGAGTAAATTATTTTCAGAACTTCAGGAGAAGACAATTTTATTAAGAATGAAGTATGTTAAATGTCTCTTATGATTTATTGGTAATACCAATTTATTATCAAGTATTGAATCTTTTTGCTGAATTTGGTTGACAATATTAAAATAAATAAAATATTAACAGCTAATAGAATCATGAAGAAGTTAACTTAGCCCATGTTGTTCTCAGAGGACCTAAGCATATTCCTTAAGCATGCAGATCTTGCTCTAAGTCAGGCCACTCGAAATAGTACTGTTTTTGCAATAAGGGCACTGGAACAAGTTGCCCAGAGATGCGGGTGCCCCAGCCTTGGACACATTCAAGGTCAAGCTGGACAGGGCTCTGAGCAACACAATCTAGCTGTAGGTGTCCCTCTTCACTGCAGGGGACTTGGACTACATGACCCTTCCAACTCAAATGATTTTATGATTCTATGAAATGAAAGATTGAATGTTTGCATCATGCCCAAGTATCATAAAAAAATTTATACATATCTCAGCAAAAGTGCTTGACAAACTAAGAGAGTTCTTCCCTTTAGAATTGGATGATAGTGACCCAATATAATCACGTTTTTCAGTCTTTACAGTAATTAGAATGTATTGAGATTCTAATACTTCACCACCTCTGTTCCTTCTTACATTTAAGAAATTGAGTCATACTGATTAATATTGTGCCAGTTTCTGTTCTTGTTAAAATCTTAGTCAAAACATTAGGTATTGGAATTTTTTAATTTATAATCCACTATGTAGAATTAGGAACTGTGTTAGTGTATTGTACTATTACGACCTATTTTTAATTTAAATTGCATAATCAATTCTTTTGTTTGTTACTTTATTTTATTTTATTTTTTTCCCCGAACAGGTTACTTGGGCGATAAATAGGAAATGTCCACCTGAACAAAATGCAGACAGCTACAAGGCACTGTGTATAGTTGTGGGTCACATTAACTTAATATACATATTATACAAAAGTGAAAATCATTATATATGCTTCATGTGAAAGGCTTCTAATGAGAATAGATAGCATTACAGTTATTATCTTCTTATGTAGAACTCTGAAATAATAAGGTTTAATTAAAATCCAGAAATATCATCATAGTCTTCTTCTGGAATTATGTGAGTGATATTAGTATTTTGTTTTCCAGAACTTTACATGAGAAAAAAATACTCTACACATTAAAGTAAAAAAAAAAAAAAAAAAGGAAGAATTTGTAGAGAATTTAATTACTGTCCATTTCAATAAACACAGATGACAGAATTTTGAGATGAGGTGATGAACAAATATATTTCAAGGGTGAAATTTTAATAATGAAATGACAGTTGTTTTTCTTTATGACTACATTCAAACCTTAAATTCATTTTGTGCTACCCATAGCAATATTTTATAGCAAATTTACATAAACTCTTGTGCTGTCTGAAAGTGGATGACAGTATTCTCTATTCTGATCTTAATTCAGAGAATCATGGAATACATGAGGCTAGAAGGGGACTTTGGAGGTCATCTGGTTCAATCCCTGTTCAAGCAGGGACACCCAAAGCAAGCTGCCTGAGACCATTTTTCAAGATCTCCAAGGAGATGACTCCACAACTTCTCTGGGTAATGTGTTATTAGTTACTCATAAAGCAAAGAAGTGTTTCCTGATGTCTAGACAGAACCTCTTGTGTTTCAGTTTTCACCTATTTCCTCCTGTTTTGTCACTTGGAATCCTTGAAGTGAGCCTGGCTCTGTTCATTACACTTTCTCTCAAGGTACCTACACACATTGACAAAATCTCCTAGGAGCCTTCTCTTCTTAAAGCTGAACGCTCCCAACTCTCTCAGCCTCTCCTCACAGGTGAGGTGCAACAGTCCCTTGATATTTTCTTGGCCATTAGTTTGCCCTGTCCGCACATGGACTTTCATCATTGTGTCCAAATTCTTTTTTACTGGGGAGCCCAGAACTGGACACAGAACTCCAGGCATGGCCTCAACAACACTGAATAAAGAGGAAGGTTCATTTTTCTTGACTTACTGGAAGTACTTTGCCTAGTGAAGGCAAAAATATCTTTAGCTTTCTTTACATCGAGGGCATGTTGCTGGCTCATTTTCAGCTTAATGTTCACCAGGTCCTTTTCTGCCAAGCTTCTTTCCAGCTGGGTGAATCCCATCATGGTGCGTAGATACATACGGTTTTTTCTCACTGTTACAATTGTTCTTCTCCCTTCTGAGCTGCATAAGATCTCTGTCAGCCTATTTCTCCAGCCTGTCCAGGTGCCTCTGTATGACAGAATCGCCTTCTAGCATAACAAATGTTCCTCATGCTTTTTTGTACAGACTGAGAGATGACCTACATGACAGAAAAACAAACACCAAGCATGATTAAGAAATGCTATATTCAAATGCCTGTTTTCTCTGCTGACATCTATCTAATAAAATATCTTTCTCCACATACCTTGACTCACATCATTCAGCTGCCTTGATTACAGAATTATTATCACTTGCTTTTTGAGGAGTTAGATCTCAAAGGCTTAGATGCAAATGTTTCATCATTTTAAATTGTATAAATTTTCTAAAAATATGTTCAGGATTTTCTATAATTATCTAGATCTGGACAGTCCTGGCTCAATAAGTGATATAAATTTGCAAAGCTATCTCAGCAGAAGACTAATTCATTTTAACTACATATAGGTAATATAAACTTCTTTGGATTCTGGTCTTCGCTGACAGGAAGTCATGAATCCACTATGGATGAAACCTGCTAATATTAACAGGCAATCAAGTCCCTGTAGTAGCACTGTGTGTACAATACTTTGATAAAGTATTTCAGTAATTTTGAGTTGTGTTTCTCTCTAAACTGAATAAAATCTCTCAAGGTTTTTTTTTTTTTTTTTTTTTTTTTTTTTTTTTTTTTTCCCCCCCAACTAAATACAGATTTCAAAATACTTTACAGATTGCAGAAAACCATTAGATTTTTTTTTTTTTTAATTTTGTACTTTTTTTCTTATTTGGTGTTCTGGTAACTCTGAATCATTCTCTGTTCTATCAAATGATAAATATGAAGAACAACAAAAATTCCAGAAGATTTATTTCTGAAAATTCATTCTCACCAGAATCAATCTCAACATGCTGTTTTGTGATATTTAAGAAAATAATTTGCAATGTTGTCAAATATATTGGTTTTGTACTGAAGACTTTTCATGTAGAAAATAATTCAGATTAAAAAAAAAAAAAAGAGAGAGAGAATCACAAAATGGAGGAGCTTTGGAAGGCAGCATGCTTTAAAGAAATTAATTCAAATGTATAATATATTGCTTTCACAAGAAATTTGTAAATATGATTTTGAGACTTGTACATTTTTGAATATCTTTATCCTATTCTGAAATAAGATAGATAGTATCTCCTATTACATGGAAAGTAAATACAGAGAAAGATGTGGGAGATGAAAGGAAAGGAAATGAAGAAAATAAGAAGGAAATGAAGCTTGCTTTCTTCAATCTCCTGAATAGCTTCTCCTCTTTTCTCCAAATTTTATGTAATAACTTTCTTTAAAAACAACAAAACCAACAACAAATGTTAAAATATATTTAAAAAACAAGAAAAGCTGCATGCTCCGTTTACACTGTTTTAGAGTGTCTGGGTAACTAATTGTAAGACAGACTAACTCTTATTTTCTGGAGTAGACTTTCCTTCCAAACTGAAGTTGAGCATTACTAATTGCCTCTTTCTCTAAGGCATATATTTTTGAATTGCAAGGACTTCGTAATTCAGTTATCATCTTGGAAAGATTAGCCCATTACTATGACAAAGTCCTCATGGATTTGAAGCTTCTCTTTAGAATGGAATGGAATGGAATGGAATGGAATGGAATGGAATAGAATAGAATAGAATAGAATAGAATAGAATAGAATAGAATAGAATAGAATAGAATAGAATAGAATAGAATAGAATTTACTTAATGGCTTGACCTCTTCAGAGCTAAACAGAAGTTAAAGCATACTATTAAGATCATTGTCCAAGCATCTCTTGAACTGTTACAGGCATGGGGAATCAATCATCTCTCTAGGAAGCCTGTTCCAATGTTTGACCATCCTCATGATGAAGAAATGTTGCCTAATATCCTCTGGCTGCTTTCAAGGACATTAACTTGAAATTGTGACATGGAGACCAGAACTGCACACAATACTCATAGACTGGACAAATCAATGCTAAATATAGCAGGAAAGTCTTATTTATTTATTTATTTATTTATTTATTTATTTATTTAATCTCCTGGTTATTCTATGTTTAATGCATTATAAAATCTGATTTGCCCTCTTGGCTGCCAGGGCACGCTATTGGCTCATGTTGAGTCCTCTCAGGTCCCTTTCTGCTGAACTGCTTTCCAGCCACTCTTCTTCCAGTCTTTACCTCTGTCCAGCATTACTCCATCCCAGGTGCAGAACCTGGCGTGCTACTTTCTCGAACCTCTTACTGTTCTCTTGCTAATCATCAAATATTTCGATCTACTTAAATCTGTCTGTAAGGCACTTCATCCCTTTAAGGAATCAGAAACACCTCTCAGTTTAGTATCATCACCAAACTTACTAAAGATACACTCCACTTCTGTATTCAGATAATTGACAAAATATTGAAAAAGATTAACCCTAGAACTGAGCCATGTGGACCACTTCTACTGACTGGCCGCCCACCATTCAGATGTAGCCCCATTTGAGATCTACTGTCAAGCCAGTTCATCACTCAGCATAGCATGAAGCTATTTATCTAACAGCTGGACAACTTGTCCAAAAGGATAATGTGAGGTATAATTTCAAAAGCTTTGTAAAATTCAGAAACAGCATGTGTGCCACCTTCCGTTTATCCACCAAGCAGGTGACTTTATTATAGAAGATTAAACTACTAAGGCAGAACTATCCCTTGGTAAACCTATCTTGACTATGCCTGATAATAGCTTTTTCAATTAATTATTGTAGTGAGAATCAAATACTCAAAATATGTCTTACAGGAATCAATTTTTTTTTTTTTTTTAAGCTTATATGTGTCCCTGAGGATGGAAATTCAACAGCCCATTACACGAGTTTAAAAGCCTAGTCAAACCCTACTTTAGAGCAATAAGAATTCATCCTCATTATAGTTAAAAGAGAGTTAGCAAGTAACCTGAAACCTTAACAAAATAAATGAACTTCAGAGAACCCAAAAAGCATGGTGATTTTTGATGCAAGGTCTCTAGACCAGAGCTTTTGCTGAACTTGAATAACTTAAGACTAATTCAGTTCTGCTAACTATACTAGCTGAAGGATAGCTTTCATTATTTAATCAGTTCCCTCCATGTATATTCCCTGATCAGTCATTTAGGCATGACTATAGAGAAAGTTATTCTCTGAATGTCATTATCTGCAACCCAGACAGTATGCTTGAGTTTATCTAGCCCACCTATATAAGAATTTGTATTATTTCTAAGGAGAGAAACTCTTTGAAGTGAAGAACAGGAGGGAGACAGAACTGAAACAATTGCTTCACAAAGCATGGAAAAAGGAAAAATAATTAACAGGTGTGACAGTTAAAGTTCACATTTCACACTTTTATGTTAAAAAAAAAAAAAAAAAAAAAAGGTAATCTAGTGAAGTTTAAAAAGAGAGGGTATGTTTGTACAGAAAGAACTTAACAACGTATTAAGCCTAAAAACCTGAAGACAAGTAGACATATTAGCCTGGCACTGTTTTGTGTTAGCATGTCTTGCTGGTTTAACATGGGTATGTGTCTTCAGAAACTGAAGAATATCTTACTTTAGAGTGTTGGAATCATGGTTGACCTAACACATA
Source organism: Chrysolophus pictus (assembly GCA_037305975.1). NCBI lineage: Eukaryota > Metazoa > Chordata > Aves > Galliformes > Phasianidae > Chrysolophus > Chrysolophus pictus. Next base: position 32,978,114 of record CM074576.1, on the reverse strand, counting down.
GAATCACTGAAAGACAGAATTACAGAATCATAGAATCATAGGATGGCTTTGGGTTGGAAAGGACTCAAAGATCATCTAATTCCAAGCCCCTGCCGCAGGCAGGGTTGTCAACCAATGGATCAGACAAAATTAAGAAATTCTCAGAAAGTTTTGTTGCAATTGAAGCATGGAATGGTGATTTCTTCCAGGTTTTTGTTTGTTTGTTTGTTTGTTTGTTTGTTTTGTCTTAAATTTAGGTGCTCAAGTCTAGGTGCTCAAGTCTAAATTTGCTGGTCAGTATGATCAGTGCAGAAAACACTGTTGTAAGTAATTTCCTCACATTAAGTTTATCTCTAGGTGGAAATAATTGCCATCTCAGAAGTTTCTTCACAGACTGTATGCATAAAAGTTTTAATGCAAGCACATTATGTCATCCTAGCTGCCATAAGGAACTCTCCCTGGTCTCCAGCTACCCCTCCAGAAAATAGATCTTATGCTGATTATATCACATCTGTCAGTATCAGCATTCTGACTATCCTCTATATCTCCATTTTCAGACACAGAATCATAGAATCATAGGCCACCTAAAATACACACAGCTGAAAGAGAGGCAAGATGTGCTTTGGTACCTGAAAGAGCACTGGAAATCTATGTTTTATAACCCTGTAACTTGAAATATTGCTAGTAACAGGCCACAGGCTTCGTACTGAACTTGCACAGCTTCCAGTCTAAGGCTTGGAAGACCTGCTCATCCTAATCTTTTCTTGACCTGTTTCCAGCTGATTTACTGTAATAGTATTATTTTTGCAATTGACTATGAGCTATAGCTGATTTGGTTTGCTTTATCTTTAAACAGTGTCACCAACATTTTATAAGCTAACATAATGATCACATAGAGACCTGCTGCAATTGAAGAGATTTTGAGAAGTGGGGACACAGGACAACATAACAGAGAACAGATATTGGGTGCTGAGAAATGGGCACAGACTAACACTGTATGTCTCTCAACTATAAAGCATGATCATTTATTCAGGTTTTTTTCTCTATAGTAGTGTTCTTTCTTTTTCTGTAATAATTTGATCTGAACTAATAATGCGTCTTAGATTAGACTGTTAAGATTTCAATTATGTTGACAATAAATTATTGATTATATATAGGATGTTTCTTCCTTTCTCATAAACAAGACTTTGATCATTGACAGTTTGCACTGTTAATTTGTCCTCCTGCTGATAAACCAAGACAAAATGCCTGACTTTAGACATTGAGTCTTAGGTAAAACACATTTTTCCTAAGCATCTTTATCTACTGATAAATATTTAGAAATCAAAAATATGGGGCTACCTAATGTGGAAAATGTGTTCTGAAAGCCCACAAACTGCACAATGAGCAGCTGGAAGACACAAGAGTTTCTAAGCAGTCTTTAATGGCCCTAAAACCATAAGGTCACATGAATGAACCCAGCCCACTTATTGTTCATTGTGGTAATCAGGCTAAAAATAATGACTGGCCAAAATTAAAGATGAACAAAACAGCAAATAGTTAATGTCTAAGCAAGGTTTTTCATTTCAACATTTTCTTATATATTTAAATTCTTAGGTATCTGGAGTCAGTCTTTATAAATTAAAATAGCATTTTCTACAGCTAGTCCAATTATCCTTTGTGGATAATTAGGCTTCTTCTATGGCATTTCAGACAACACAGATCAATGTATGATAAAAATAAATAAATAAATAAAAAATCATTTGAGTTGTTATGCTCAAAACCATGCATTATCGGTAAAGTACATTTATATGAATACATATGTATAAATAGAAGCCAATGAATTATTCTCATTGTTGTTGCTGTTGTTTGTATTGTTGTTATTATTACTTGAATCTTAATCTGTACAGGACTTTATTAGTCCAGATCTGATTATTACAGAAAATGGAAAAATAATTCTACATAGAAGAAGTTACAGCAACAATAATAGAGTTAAAATTACTATACACATATTCTTTAGTTACTACCCATTTTCCCAGTGGTGTGCTCATACTTCTCCTCTCCTTGAGATCTTAAGAATCAGTTGTGTCATTCTGAGATACAGAATAAATCAGCTAAACCAAGTAAAACAAATCTATAGGCAGGTCAAGAAAAGCTCTGACAGAGCAAGCCCAACAGTCTTCTGCCTTGAGGCCTTACAAACTGAGTGCAAAAACTGTGGTCTGTTACAGGTCACAGGGAAGCAGAGTAAATCATTATATGTTCTAAAATATTTAAATCACATTTGTGTAGGATAATGATCTATAGTATCATGTTGCTTTGGTTTTTGAATCCTAGGGGAAGTGAAGGAAGCGCCAAAAGTTTTTATCGTTATTTAATGACTATTTTCAGTTCTTTGATGAAACATGTTCACTTGTGGAGGAGAATCAATTACATGATAATAATCTTCCGTGTCAGAATTTGAGCAAGATTTCATATCTTTCTAAAAGACTTCAAACTTGTAGCAGCAGACATTATACCTTATAATTTTTATTTTTTATTTTTTTCATCTTTTTTAAAATTTATTTTTTATTTTCCTTACTCATCAGTCCTCTTATTTATATTTAATAATCACCCATTACTAGAGGCAGGGTCTTTTTCTCTGCCCAATCATATATTGTGTGATTCAATGGCATCAGTTTTTAATGTGCTTTTCATAGTATTTCTTTGAAGACAGCAAAATCAAAGAGTCATATCCTGTAGACTACAATTAAGAGTGAACTGACTAGAGAATTTAATTTAATGAAAACTAATGTTAGACAAATGTGGATAACTGTAAAGCTTGCATTATTCAGATGTTACAGTTGTGCATTCTGATCTTCTATTAATCTGGAATTAAGACCACCTCTAAGTACATTATTTCTGGAACTATCATCTTTCAAATGAACTCTTCTGGAAATAAGAGTTGTGTAATTACTCTCATTTGTAGGATGTGAAAGTTATAGAAGGTAAATAATACTCAGTTAGTGATGGTGAAGGATACTTAACTCAGAAACCTCTTAGAAGATATGTCAATATCATCTACATAGTTTTCCTTGAGTACATAATGCGGCTACTATAAGGACCAAGACTGTATTTTGAGAGATGAAGTTCTTATGGAAGACAAGATAATTTGGATAGGAAAACTTAACACTTCTATCAGAGAAGTTCAGGAGGTGTCAATTTTCCAACTAGGAAATGCATCTAAAGAAATGCATCTACTTCAAAAAAAATAATAACTTTAAAAGTCATTCCTTTAATCAAATTCTCCCAAACTTCAAAAAAGAGTTACTGATTTTATTTATTTTTGATAAAACACAGCTGGAGTAAGAAATACAGAGGAAAATAGAGAAAGGAGAGAACAGATAAAGTTGCAGGAGATGCAAAAAGAAGAAAATTATGCTAATTCCACACAATTTCCTGCAATGCTTTATTATTGTGCATTTAGTCAAACTGCAGGAAAATCATAGGAAATTAAGTTTTGCATGCTATTTGTATGTTCTTTCAGCACTGTGTAGGAGGCAAACACGTCAATTACTGTTAGGAATGAGCACTTAACTAACAAATTTCACACAATTTATAACATTTATGATTTAATAATTAGTCATCAATTAAATATCAGAACTGCTAACTGTATGTTTATTTTGTATAATTAAGCAACATGTCAACCTCCTATTGCTTGACATGGTAATGTATCTTTATTATAAAGAAGAATGTTGGCACAAACTAATGGCAAGAAAGTTCAGATAATTAACTAAAATCCAGTCTCCCAAAAGTAGATGGTGATTTTGACTAGTAATTTTTACTTGTACAGATAAGTACAGTCTCATTCTTTTTCAGTAGCTTGCCTTGGGGGAATAAGAAACTTGTAATTTCAGAGCCAGAAGAATCATGGCTAGAAGAATCCAATTTAACCTGCAATCATGTAACTTAATTTACATGTTATCTAATATCTGTAAGACAAATGTTGGAGTGACCCACTAAAGCTATACTAACACCTGCTCTACTTTCAGAAAACTATAATAAAAAAATAAAATTAAAAAAAAAAAAAATTGTATATGGTTCCTTTCACATTCACAGAGGTAGTAGAAAAAAAAAAAAAAATCTGAAAATTATTTCTGTAACCATGAAGACCCCAGGGAGGAAATGAGATTAATTATTTGCTGTACTACCTACTGAGACTTATATTCCAGTCTTCAGGCAGAATCAAGGTAGCTATGTATTGGACCAATTACAGATTTTTCAAATCATTAGTCATAAAAATTAACATTCATAGGATATAGAAGTGAGGAAAATATATGCAAAGGTGCCTGATATACAGACATAAATACAGGGATTAAACAGTTGTTTAATAATCCATCCACATTGTTAAGCGTGATTTTTGGATGATATTATTATAATTCATATTTTCAAACAGAAGGTACTTATGGAAGAGACACATGAACTTGAGAGTAGCTGACAGCAGATCCTTAAAGAGGAAAGGGACCTAGGGGTGTTGGTTGATGCTCGGCTGAACATGAGTCAGCAGTGTGCCCAGGTGGCCAAGAAGGCCAACAGCATTCTGGCCTGCATTAGAAATAGTGTGTCCAGCAGGAGCAGGGAAATAATCATCCCCCTGCACTCAACACTGGTGAGGCTGCACCCTGAGTACTGTGTTCAGTTTTGGGCCCCTCACTACAAGAAAGACACTGAAGCCCCGGAACTTGTCCAGAGATGGACAATGAAACTGGTGAGGGGTCTGGAGCACAAGTCTTACAAAGAGTCTTAATGCTGGATAGATCATGAAGTTCTTTCTGGAAAAGATTTGTATTTTTGTCAAAAAAGAACATATATGCAACATTATTTTATTTTTTTCCACTCCCATATACCTTCCAATGTTACTATCTTATATTCACTCCCAAAGTGAATAACTTTGGACTTCCATTAGTAGCTTATAGTTGATTTTGACTCGATTCCAATTCAGTACACAATCATAGAATCATAGAATGGTTTGGGTTGGAAGGAACCTTTAAGATCATGTAGTTCCAACCTCACTGTTACAGGCAGGGACACTATACTCTCAAGACCAGGTTACTCAAAGCCCCATCCAGACTCTCCTTGAATGCCTCCAGGGAGGGGACATTCACATGGTCACTGGACAACCTGTTCCAGTGTCTCATCACTCTCATGGTAAAGAATTTATTCCTAATATCTAATCTAAATCTACACTGTTACAGTTTAAAGCCGGTTCCCCTCATCCTGTTGCTACACGTCCATATAAAAAGTTCTTCCCCAGCTTTCCTGTAGGCCCCCTTCAGGTACTAGAAGGCCACTATAAATTCCTCCCAGACCTTTCTCTTCTCTAGGCTGAAAAGCCCCAGCTCTCAGCCTGTCCTCGTAGAGGAGGTGCTCCAGCCTTCTGATCATCTCTGTAGCCCTCCTCTGGATCTTCTCCAACAACTTCATGTCTGTCTTACGTTGGGGGACCCAGAACTGGATGCAGTACTCCAGATGGAGTCTCACAAGAGCAGAGTAGAATCCCTCCCTTGACTTGCTGGTTACACTTCTCTTGATGCAACCCAGGACACAGCTGGATTTCTGGGCTGCAAGCCCACATTTCCAGCTCATGTTGAATCTTTCATCAACCCTCACTCCCAAATCCTTCTTCTATGATCTGCTCTCAAGCCATTCTCCACCTACCCTGTATCTGTACTTAAGATTGCCCCAACCCAGGTGCAGGATCATGCGCTTGTGTCTCACTCCGATTTATAGGAGGGACAGAAGGTTCTTTTAATATCTGTGTACCCGGTGTGAGATTAAGAAACAACGGTTCAAATGTTGGTCCGACAAGTTTATTACAGATCTTAATTAGGGAGGTGGGGAAGGGGAGGACGGACACTATTATGAATTAGGGTAATAGGCAAGGGAAGGAGGGGATAGAAAAGATAGGAAAGAAGAAGCAAGGAGCCTTTATAGGAAGCAAGAGGGAGATAGTCACTACCATGGATCCAGCGTAGTTCATAGATCAGCCATTGATCTTCAGTAGTGGTGGATCATCAGGCGTTCTTGTTCTGTTGATGACAATGGCAACAACGACGGTGACAACAACAACGACGACGACAACAGATGATGGCCCCTTTTCAACGCTTTCAAAGTGGTCGAGTCAGCTGTCTTTGTAGTGACAGCTCAAATCCAAAGTGGTTGAGTCAGCTCTCCTTGGAGTGGCAGCTTCTGGCTTTGGGATCTTAGCAGAAACTCCTTTGTTCCTATCTCCCTGGCCTTGCCAGCAGATAAGAGGGAGCAGGGAGGTGCCAACTTGTATCTTGCCTTCACAGGATACAATGGCATCGTTCCCCAGTTTCCCATAGCAAGCTCGAGTTCTTCGATCACAGGCCAGATCTTCCACCAGTAAACACTCCTGAGCACTCTCTTCCGGAGGCAAACAACTAAAATTGTCCACACAGTGATGATGATTGCCACACGGCAACACCCATCACTCATCTCCTAGACAGGTCAGTCTTATCACAAGAAATACCTCAGGAAGCAAGCTTTGAGCCAAAAAAAACAAAGAAGGATTCTCACAATTTGGCCTTGTTGAATTTCAAGAGGTTGGCATCGGCCCTCCTCTCAAGACTGTCCAGGTCTCTCTGGATAGCGTCCTTTCCCTCCAGTGTGCCAGCTGCACCACTCAGCTTGGTGTCATCTGCAAACTTGCTGAGGGTGCACTTGGTCCCTCTGTCCATGTCGCCTACAAAGATGTTAAACAACACTTGTCCCAAAACCAATCCCTAAGGAATGCCACTCATTATCAATCTTGATTTGGACATTGTGCTGTGGACTGCAACTTGCTGAGTGCAATCAATCAATTCCTTATCCAGAGAGTGGTCTATCCATCAAATCCATTTTTCTTCAAGTTGGAGACCAGGATGTCATGTGGGATATTGTCAAACGCATTGCACAAATCCAGGTTGATGACATCAGTTGCTCTTTCTTTATCCACTGACACTGTAACTCTATCATAAAAGACCATAAACTTTGAACAGCATGACTTGCCCTTGGTAAAGTCATGTTGGTTTCCCCCAATCACCTCATGTTTATTTTCCATTTATCTTAGTATGGCCTTCAGGAGGATATGTTCCATGATCATGCCAGGCACAGAGGTGAGACTGAGTGGCCTAATCATATAGGATGAATATCTATTCAAAGAAATCTTTTTTTTTTTTTTTTTCAATATTTATACCATATTTTAAAGAAAACTTATCGGAGAAAATCAAGAGAAGAGAAAGAGATGAAATAGGTTTTGCTGCCACCAAACATAAGTTTCATTGGCAGCTTATAACAAATATTGTTAAACATTAAAATTCATTTTTAACATTAAATATCTTGTATGGCTAGAACTTATGCACTTTACATATAAAACACTTCAAAGGTCAGGAAATCAATCATCCATGTTTTACTTGTCATGCCTATTCGTTTAAGCCAATATAAAATAAAGAATACCTCTTTGCATTACAGTTCTGTCTTGGCCTGATTGATCCTCTATAAAGCTATTATAAAGGTCACAATATGGTAAGTTAAAGACTATTGGGGAACAGGAAGGCACAAGATAGGATAAACATGTCACCTACTTTATAATGGAGTTGAGCTGCACATTTGGAAGTGCATACTGGCTAAAATAAAAATTTTGATGTTTAATGTCTTTATTTTCATTATCTACCCTTATTTGCCAAGATTTATAACTGTGTATAGCAAATTCTCAACAGATTGGTCCTTGTGAAACACAGATTTAAGTAAGTTACTGTTCTCCCTTGCAAAATTATTTGAACTTCTGAATGCTGAAAGCTTCTGAATGCTTATGCAGTCATTCTTAAGTGCATAGCATGCTTTTAAGCATTTGGAAGAACTGTTAGATATCTTAATTTAAAATTATGTATTACATATTTTTATTCATAAATTAGTATATAGGAATAATGTGTAATGCTTTTTTTTTTTTTGTCATTTATATAAATAAATGTGTGTAAAGACATAACACAAAGACAAGGCAGTTTAAAACCATGTTACTTTTCTAAGAAATAATAAATTGAAAACATGCATTTAGAATGGTATACTTGGAAAAATGTTTTGAAAATACTGCATGAATGTATGTGTCACTGTTGAAGATACCATAAGGAGTTAAATCATCAGCCAAGGACTATTCTTGCTTATTGCTATCTTTTGCATGTTACAAGTAGTGAATCGTGTTTTACTTGGACAAGGGTCAAGCGCATGCAGTGCTCTTACTTCTCTCTTCTTTATATAAACTCATCCATGTATCATGATAGAATAAATTTTCTTCATAGAAAGAAGCTGGAAGGTGGCACAGCCAGGACAACTGACCCAGGCTGACCAAAAGGATATCTCATACCATATGAGGTCGTGATCAGCAATAAATCTGGGATAAAGAAGAAGGAAGGAGAGCAATCTTAGGAGTGATGATATTTGGCTTCTCAAAAAAAGCATTACACTTGGTAAGCCCTGCCTTCCTGGAAGTGGCTGACCAACTTACTATTGATGGGAAGTAGCAAAATGTTTTGCGTTATTTGTGTGCATAGCTTTTGCTTTATTGAATAGTCTATGTCTAGCCACAAATTCCTGTGCTTTTATCATCTCAGTTCTCTCCCCTTTCCCACCTGGTGAGCAAATTTGGTGAGCAAATGACTACGGTGCAGAGCCTCCTGACAGACTTAAACCACAACATTGTATATTAACTTTTCCAGATATGGGACTCAAGTGCGCATGGCCACGGTCCATTGGGTCATCCACTATGAGCACATGCCTAAGATTTGAATGTGCGTGGTCTGTTATTTAAAACGTTCTGCAACCTTAAGTAGGAACAAGTTGTAACTATTGGTTCCTTTAGTCCTGGCAGGGCTCCTGGAGCTTCCCCTGCAGCTTTCAGACTTTGCGCTTTTGGAGTGGTAAAAATTGCATTTTATCTATTGGTTACTGCAGGGATTCTTGGCAACTGTGAACCTCAGTCCTTTGGTCCGACATAATGAGTTTCTTTGATGTCTAGAATGTCTAGAATCCAATCTTTCATGTATTTTAAAGGAAAATACCAAAAGAACGGATTCTGATATTTTTTCTTCTCTTTTGTTCTACCAACGTTTTTTTACTGAATTTATTAAGTATTCTTGAATAGTTTCTGTTCCTCTTAAGAGACATTTCTCAAAAAATCCATGTATCTGAAACTTGATTGTAACTTGCTTTATATTATTCATAAAAATATATGCTTATGTCTACATTTATAAATTTACAGGAGTAAATTCCAAATAACTACTTCCTTTGATTATTATCACATAGCAAAAAACAAAAAACAAACAACAACAACAACAAAAACAAAAAACTCTCACACATAAGTAAATTTTCTCTGCTTTCCAAGAAATGAAAAACATTCTCCTAGTTTTGTCAGAGGTAAATAACCTGCAGGTCTCTGTATTTTTAAAATAACCACTATACGTCCACCTGGTCAACTTTTTTTTTTTTTTTTTTTTTAATTTGTTTGCCTTGCTTAGGGAATTTTTAATTTTTGTATAGAAACTGAACAAAGAGAGAGAATAATACAAGGAATTTTGTTAAAAATCTGCTTAGATTTCAAACTAAATTAATTTATTTAATATCCTTGAGGAACTTTTTACTTTCAATATACCTTTCTGTTGGGGAAAAAAGAAAAAAAAAAGTTTGAAAGTAAAATTTGCAGACTGTTAATTTTGTGATAGAACACTTAAGAATCATTTTTGTAGGAAACTTCTAAACTAAAACAACTAAACTGAAAGGTGGAATTCTTTTGAAATTCTCAAATTTTTCTCAGTTTCTATAAAAAACATAAATTTTTGAAAAGGTTCACAAAAATAATGTAGGTATTATGACCTCATTGCTGAGCTATTATTTCCAAAACTCCACAGGAAATACACATGTTGCTCCAAAAGCTCTCAGAGCAGCTTTCATATCATTTCACAAAAAATAAAAACCAACAACAAACAACAAAAAAGATCACTCACTCCTACTCAAATGGCAAATAGAAAGCACATAAGCAACGTAGTAAGTGCTGAGTTTAGGTTTGGTGTCTCATTAAAGCTGTTAATAGTTTCTTATCGTGACATATAAATATTCTCCTTCATGTTAAAATGATCTATCTTAGACAAGAAAATGACAGCAAAATTTTAATCCTTGATAGTGCATTGGAGTGTCAAATATTAAAAATGAAAATTAAAAAAGGAAATTAGAGACTGGAAGAATCATGGCATGCACATGCAATATTGTAATGTAAGCAAGGAAAAAAAAAAAAAAGTAAAACTTGTTGTTTTTTTCCTCATGACTTAAACTTTCAATTCTCTAGTACTCTGGGGTACTCTAACTCCTGACCTGGAAGGCTGGGATTGAGAGTAGTAGGATAACCAACCTCCACCTGAATTCCACAATTCAGGTGGAAACAGTTAAAGACTTAGTACTCCACCTGGACTGCCACACCTCCATGGGACCAGATGGGATCCACTCAAGGGTGCTGGGGGAGCTGGAGGGGTTGATCTATGATAGAGAACAGAACCAGAGTGTGTAGACTGATGTTCAGCTAAACAGGAGCCAGCAGTGTGCCCAGGTAGCCAAGAAGGCCAATATATTATTATTATTTTTATCACTTTATTTCTGTTGCATAAAGATCTTGTTAACTTCTGTCTCCTAAGGGAAACAAACAAACAAACAAACATTTTTTAGTGAACAGAACCCAATTCTTTTACTTTTTAAATAAAACCAAAACTAAAACAAAACGAAAAATCTTTATTTCATTAAGGCTTTAAAGTGTTTTTTGTTTTGTTTTGTTTTTAAAGGTTTACTCTTACACCATTTTAATATTTCCATTTTCATTAAGTTCAACATAAAGAAATGTATAATGAGTATAATTAAAAGAAGAAGAGCTTCTTCTTTTAAAGAAGAATTCTTTTAAATTAATTTTCTTCATAAAGAGTCCACTTCATGAAGAAAATTAATATGGATGTATTTGTCTCTCATAAAAGATTCCTTATTCTCAGTGTTATACACCTTTCAGAATAATTTCAGTACAATTCTGAAAAAAATGCCAGGTGAAAAGTGAGCTCCTGTTTTGATAGCATAAATATTATTATTACAGAATCATGGAATTGTTGGGGTTGGAAGAGACCTCTAGAGATCATTGAATCCAACCTCCCCGCCAAAGCAGGCTCCCTACAGCAGGCTGCACAGGCAGGCATCCAGACGGGTCTTGAATATCTCCAGAGAAGGAGAATCCAAAACCCCTGGGGGCAGTCTGTTCCAGTGCATTATTAGTTACTGATGGTAACTGGAGAACTTTCTTGATGAATCACGGTAAACAAAAAAGACAGAGGGACTCAGTGGACAGAAGCTGCTGAATCATGAGAACCTGTTTTTATAACGACTTCTCAGCATGCAACAATTACAAGTTAGCATCTTGCAACAGAAGTAATGGATATAAAAAAAAAACTGGAGGGAAAGTATTTCCAAATTTTCCATATGGAGTACTTGATCAAAAGAAAAGCCACCATGAAAGAAACAAACAACAAAAACAACAACAGAAAACAAGAACAACAACAAGAACAACAAAAAGCTGAACAAACAACTTCAAAAATAAATCCGGTATGCTTATGGGGATACTTGCATTTACACTAGACTTTTCGAATTATGGAGTTAATGTTAATTGGTATAATGCAGAGATCACAACAAAAGTCTCCTACTTGTTTCTATAATAGTATACAATAATACTATCTGATAGAGCAATTTCTCAGCTACAAAACACTCCTTTTCGTTAGAGTTACAAAAAGTGTCAAGATGGCTTTTGAATATCTCCAGCGAAGGAGATCCCACAACCTCTCTGGGAAGCCTGTTCCAGTACTCTGTCACCCTCAGAGAAAAGATGTTTGTTCACATGATTATATAGAACTTATTGTGTTCCAAGCTGTCGCTGTAGCCTCTCGTCCCGTTGCTGGGCACTACTGAAAAGAGCGTATCAGTACATATACTATTTGTTAGTATACTGTACAGCTTAGTACATTCATGTCTATTCAATATTTAACATTTGGACCTATCACAGTTTCAAGAGAAATTTTAATATATTTTTATTAAAAAAAAGTTAAAAGAATGCACATAATATATCACATGATAATATTCTCACATTCAGTTGAGTGTTTTTATCCAGTGAATACTTAATCCATTTTTAAATTCATTTTTAGTCATATGACAGAGTTAAATGTGAATTTGAAGACATCAGTCACTAACACGATTGCATTGTAGTTAAAGATGAAAAAAAGAGAGCAGAAAAATGATAAATGGTTTTAATTAGACATTTTAAATCACTCTTCACAGTGAGGAAGGAAGTGATCTTTACGATAACACTTTCTGTCTTTGTTCAGTGTTTCTTATGAAACTCAGCTGATGGAAAATAAAGTTCAAATGTATGTGGGGGTCTTAAAAATTGGTACTATTACTCTTAGTATTACTACTACTACTACTACTAATATTATTCACAGTAATAAATAACTCTTTTCATTTCTGGAACTTAATCTGTACATTTGAGTTTGTTCTTTTTTTTTTTTTTTTTTGAATGTTTTTGCAGGAAAAAACAACTTTGTTTTTTTAACAGTTTTGGCATCCATTATTTATCCTTTTACTTTTGTAGAAACCATAAGATATTTTAAAAAGGACAATAAGTAAACAAACAAATACAAACTAACCTGAGTGTTTTTCTCATTGCAGAATCATGACTCTGTGGATCTTAAGATGACCTGTATATGACATTCTGTTCTAATGAAATTGCAGAAAATAATTTTGTATATAGATGCATATATATACAAACTGAAAAATGTTCCTGTTTGTCTGTTTTTACTCAAGTTCTTATTCTTCCAGAAATTTAGTTTTGTGCTTTTATTATTGCAATTGGAACCAAGATAAATGTAGTATGGAAAAAGACTTTCATGGGGTTGAATTTAGGAATGTTTCATTTGCACTCTAATTCAGACTAGGGCTGAAATACCACAGCCATTATGTTGATAAGACAGGATCGTGGGCATTGTATTCAAAATTACTTGAAGACAATTGAACTGGAAATGAGGATAAACTAAATTTTGGAAACAAACCACTTATTAACCATAAAGAAAAGTAAAGCAACTCCTTTTGAAACACCAGGCTTCATCCAATCTGGCTTTTTACTTAGGTATCTAGGAGGTGGATTACAAAATGACTTATTTCTTATGTTCTTCTCTCCTTAATAAGATTTTCTGAACTCTCAGTTGTTATATGTGACCTACAGCTGGTACTTCTCATTCTCCTTTTGTTTTTTCTTTTGCTTTTTAACACTTTGAGATATATATATATATAAGTCCCTAGCTTTGCGGGTTTTTTTCTTTTGTATTCTCTGTTAAAATGAAACTTTGTAGCAGCCACGAGAAAAAATTGCCCAAACCTGTTCAGTGTTCATCTTCTAATAGCAATATGTTGCTCCATGTGCATAGATCAACTTCCTCATTTTTCTAAAAAGCATGAACCAAAGTAAAAAAAAAACATATATTTTTACTCTCTGAACTTAACTGAAAATATTGCTTATATTTATATTTTATTCAGAAACATAAAATGACAAACATGATAATTTACTTTGTTTTCTAAGCCAATCTCAATGCAATTCTGATCTCAATTTGATTTCCATCATCCTTTCACTAACTTGCAGCACTGAGCCACATAAGCACCATTCAGGGTAAGAAGTCTTAAATTAATTTCTGTTATTGTATTTTTCCCCATAACCATGTAAGACACCTTGATACAGTATTCATATTAATAACGACCTAAATTTTCATTCTGATTTCACATAGACAGTATCAGAAATAGCATCAACTTCCAATTCCTTCCTCCTCATGACATATGCATACATATATGTATACAAAACTATATATTTGTGCATGAAAGCCAATTGTAAATTTACATTAGCTTCTTTATTCTTAGCACATACAATGAACAACAATATTTGCAGTTAACTAAGATCCACACTTGTTGAGACATAAGAGGTTGATGCCTATGGAAATACCTGAGTATGGTCATGAGGGTATTAGGGCTACTGCCACTCAAAAAGAGGCTCAACTCAGATGCTTTTACACTAATGCTGGAGGCCATTGTGCAGTATAGTCGCCATCATAGAAACATGGTGGAATGACTCGCGCAGCTGGAGTACTGTGATGGATGGCTACTGACTTTTCAAGAGAGACAGGCAATTCAGGAAAGGCACTGATGTAGCCCTCTGTGTTAAGAAAGAATGTGAATGTATGGAAATCAATGATGGTGATAGGGTTGAGAGCTTATGGGTCAGAATAAAAGTGAAGGCTGATAAGACTGACATTATCTTGGGAGTCTGCTACACCTGATCAGGATGGCTAGGTGAACACTTCATAGACAGTTGGGTGAGGTCTCAAGGTCACTCCCCCTTGTTCTTGGGAATCAGCTCTTTGAAAGGGTAGATAACTGCAGGATGAGGGGAAACGGTTTTAAGTTGAGGGAGGGAAGATTTAGGTTGGACGTCAGGGGGAAATTCTTTACAGAGAGTGGTGAGGTACTGGAACAGGCTGCCCAGAGAGGTTGTGGATGCCCCGTCCCTGGAGGTGTTCAAGGCCAGATTAGATGGGGCCCTGGGCAGCCTGGTCTAGCATTAGGTGGGAAGGTTGGTGGCCCTGCCTGTGGCAGGGGTGTTGGAGATTCATGATCCTTGAGGTCCCTTTCAACCCTGGCAATTCTGTGATTCTGTGAGGGAGTTGGAGGATGTGGTTGCCAAGCCACTCTCCATCGTTCTTCGGCTGTCCTGGCTAACCAGGGATGTCCCGGTGGATTGGAGATTGGCAAATGTGCTGTCCATCTTCAAAAAGGGCTGGAAAGATGATCCTGGTAGCTACAGACTTATCCGTCTCACCTTGGTGCCAGAGAAGGTTACTGAACCGATAATCTCAGAACACATCATGGACCAGTTAAAGGTCAACCAAGGGACCAGGCCCAGTCAACATGGGTTTATGAATGGTAGATCTTGTTTGACAAACCTGATTTCATTCTATGACAAGGTGACCTGCTTAGTTGATGAAGATAAGGCTACCAATGTCGTCTACCTGGACTTCAGTAAAGCCTTTGACACTGTCTCCCCCACAACGTTCTTGTGGAGAAGCCGGCTGTCCATGGTTTGGACGGGCATTTGTATACTCTGCTGGGTGAAACACTGTCTGGATGGCCAGGCCCCAAGAATGGTGGTCAGTGGGTTAAATCCAGTTGGTGGATGGTCATGAGTGGTGTCCCCCAGGGCTCGGTACTGGGGCCACTTCTATTTAACATCTTTATTAACAATCTTGATGAGGGGATTGAGTGCACCCTCAGTAAGTTTGCAGATGACACCAATCTGGGACGGAGTGTTGACCCGTCAGTGGGGAGAAAAGCACTACAGAGAGACCTGGATAGCCTGGATTGATGGGCTAAGGTTAACTGTATGAGTTTCAGCAGGGCCAAGTGTGGGGTCCTGCATTTTGGTCACAACAGCCCCAAGCAAACTTACAGGCTTGGGGAAGAGTGGCTGGAAAGCTGCCTGATGGAAAGGGACCTTGGGGTACTGATGGACAGTTGGCTGAATATGAGCCAGCATTATTCCCAGGTGGCCAAGAAGGCCAATGGCATCCTGGCTTATACCAGGAATGGGTGGAGAGCAGGACTAGGGAAGTAATCCTGCCCCTGTTCTTGATACTGCTGAGGTCCCACCTCAAGTACTGTGTTCAGTTTGGGGCACCTCAGTACAGAAAGGACACTGAGATGCTGGAGCAGGTCCAAAGAAGGGCAACAAGGCTTCTGAAGGGCTTGGAGAATATGCCCTGTGAGGAGCGACTGAAGGAACTGGGCTTGTTTAGTCTGGAGAAGAGGAAGCAGAACTGAGACTTTATTGCTCTCTTCCAGTACCTGAAAGGTGACTATAGAGACAGTGGGGTAGGTCTCTTCTCACTGGTGACAGGTGACAGGATGAAGGGAAATGGCCTCAAGTTGTGCCAGGGTAAGTTTAGGTCGGATATCAGGAAAATCTTCACAGAAAAGATTGTTAAGCACTGGAATAGGCTCCCCAGAGAAGTGGTTGAGTCACCATCCCTGGATGTGTTTAAAAACTGTTTGAATGTGGTGCTCAGGGACAGGATTTAGCGGAGGGTTCTTAGAGTTAGGGTAGTTTGGTTAGGTTGTGGTTGGACTTGATCGTTTCCAACCTGAGCAATTCTGTGATTCTATGATTCTAAGACAGTGATGAATTAGAATGAAGCCTCCCATCTAAAACACTCAAAATAATTCATATCTTAATTCCCACTTTCTCAGCTTTGATACGAAGTGGGAAAATATGAAAACTTTTTTTCTACTTTCCAGTATGTATAGATACATGTATTTTGTATTTGTCTTCAGTATAACCATTTAGGTTTCTGAAATTCTCTACATGATTCTATTATCATTGAAAAAATAAACAATGAAAAAATTATTATTTTTTTTCTTCAACTGGTGTCTTTCCAAAGGCAATAGAAATGTATTTTGAAACATAATAAACCTGGATAATGCCATCCTTCAAATCAGTTAAGACAGCAAGCAAGGCTTGTTACAACTAGTACTTCACTCTTCATGTGAAATATCATGAAACATAATTAAATCTGTTATCTTACGTGATGAAGACCAGGTGACAGCTCACAAAGGTGAGTTTCTGATGTATATTTGCTTGTTATCACTTTGTTGAGTCATATTCAAAGCACGGTAATTCAGAGTAGTTTTTCCCTATGATTAATGTCAGAATTTTAGAGGGTATAGTATATTAATATCTACTCTAAATAATGTTTTTTCTTATACTAAAATGCTGTCAAATTCACACTAAGAGTTCCATCTTGCTTTGTAAGAAAATATTTTCTATAAAATACTGCAATATGTAGCAAAGATATTTAGAATATTATCAATATATAGCAATCTAAATGTTAGACAATTTGGTGATCCACATCCAGATAGCTAATATATTTTACATTTATCTGAAGTGCCATTTTGGGATTAGATAATACTGGATAAAGCCTACAGGATAGTAGTAATATATATTTAAAGTGGTTAAGGAAGGCCAGAATCTTAAATACCTTTAAGCACCTATTTGCACACACCTAAATCAAATCACTTGTCTTTTCTACTAAATTTCTCTGCATGAGCATTATCTCCTTTTAAGATCTTGAATATTCAGGAGTTTAAACTTATTTTGACAAATAACTGTCTGAAATGGTTATAATATGGTTTCCCACGGTTTTTGATATCCAAAGATCTACAACACTGGCACAAATTCATTTAAATTCCAAAAAATTTCTGCATGTCCACAACTGCCCTGGAGTAAACATTTGAAAAACACAGCACTGGTCAACTTATTTTTAAAGGCAACAGATGATGATATCTTTATAGAAAGCCTAATGAATACAGAATATACCTAGGAAATGACAAAGTTCACTTTAATATCTCTTACTCCATATTTTGGAGTTCTACAAAATCTGTTCTCAGAGTGAAAAGGACATAATTTATCTCCTCAAATTAGTCAAATTTACTACAGACTAATAATCAATTTATTTATGTAAAATAAGAACCATTTATAGTTCTAAGAATCATTATTTTCTAATCAAGCATTTAAGTCATTACTCCTTGCATGAGAAGCTAGTGGAACTACCCAAATCACAGGATTCTTTTTGCACATTATCCCAGTGACTATTTAAATATAAACAGATATAAAAGGATATATGAGTGTTCAACCAATTACCATCCTGTGTGTGGGGGGGGAGGGGAAGGGGGAGAGGGGGAATGCTCTTTCCAGTGAAAACAGTATAATTAGAAAATAAATAAAATTGTCTATCTGTCATTCAACAGCTCTGGTGCATCATGGTTTAACATATAGGTTTTCTGGGTCCTATTCTCCTTCAAGGAACAAGCGATAAAGTCAAACTATATCTCCCAAGATGTACTATATCTGCCTCACAAAATGATGTCAAGATTAATTGTACTCCTACGAAATATAATCCAATCAGACAGACAGTGCAGGATTCAGGTATCAGGCAGAAACATGTAATAAACATCATGCAAATATCTGCCGAACAAATGACTTGAAGGTGAATTCCCTTGCTCTTTCTGCCAATAATTATAAATGACAAAAATTCTTTAAACAAACAAACAAATAAAAAACAACCAAAAGAAAGCCAACTGCAAACCAAAACAAACACAACAAAACCACAGTTTTGAGAAGTCTGATCCATTCTATAAACAATATCAAATCTCAAATTCAGTTTCTTCAGAGCCAAATGTATTCCCTTATTATATACTGTATAATACAGTTGTCATTATTGATTCCACAGTGATCTTGAATATTCAACTTTATGTTAATTTAGACAATTTTTAAAAGATAGTTTAGGAAACTACAAAAATATCATATAAAAATATAAAAAATCAAAAAGCATATGAATGTATGACCCAATCATATTATTTGAGGACAACAATACCCGATACAAGAAGGCTTTTAACATAGCAACATAGGCTTGAGTCAGTACTGCATGTTGAAGCAGAAGGAAATTAAATAAAATAAACGGAACTATAGTAGTTGCAGATTTTGAAAATGGCTAATTAATCATTACAGCAGATTGTGAGGAAACATGGTATAAGATCCATTTCCAGTAAATATTCTCTATTTCAAACAAATGCCTATTCCTGAAAGAAGAACTTGGTGAACTTTTAAGATCTTTTAAAATATCAAATTAATTTTTTGTTACTCAGTGTTTTCAGCTACAAAATATATGATGCCATATCATTCAAACACAGTGTTTGGAAAATGGTGTACATGAGAAACACAGTAGAATGTAGAAATACATTCTAAAGCACAACTGTGTTCATTAGAAAAAAAAAAAAAAAAAAAAAAAAAGCTTTAAAATGATCTGAATTATATTTTAAATAAATTAAAATTTTTACATTATCTTCATAGCCACATATTCTTTATTACCGGAACTCTGTGCTATTATATTTCTGTACGTGTTCCTAACGTAAGTGAATAGATCCCATGATTTTACAGAGAAGTTAAGTGCCAGAGCTGAAAGACTGCATGTTATTCATTACCAGCACATTCCTTTCTAATGTGCATGTTAAGCTTTTGAGTCTTCTCATAAGTTTATTAGAAAGAACTTCACTATAATAAGTAGGTTCATGGGAGCCTGAGAAGATAGTTCTAAACAGGCATGTTTTGAGTACTGATCTTTATGGAGAACTTACATAACATGTGCTTCTTAAGTATATATAACATAATTTATTTGATGTGTTCAGGAAAACAATAAAAGAAAAAAAAACAACAAAAAACAATGAGTTTAAATGTGTTGAGATTCGGCATAAAGTTGTAACTTTTAAGGATGTTATTTAGAAATGTTAACTTGTTTGTAGAGTAAATCACGAACATTACATTGATACCAGGCTGTCCTAGCTTTCATATGCTGGGAAATCTCCCAATGAGTGGTGTTCCCAGTACAATAAATAAATAAATAAATCATATAAATTAAGCCTGTAGCACTGAATTTTTTTCAGTAAATATGTGGTTTGACATAATGGACATGAAAAATCAAATTTTGGTTATTGTTGAGGTTAATGTAAAATGAATTTATGCATTATTATGCAAGTAAAATTGTACAAGTATATGTGAAGTTTCCATATAACATGAAAGATCCATTAGGTGTTAATTAAGACTTCTGTGGCTTGAAACAGCAACATATACACAGTTAAGCACTGAATATATTGAAGCAAAGGGATGCATTGAAGCACATCTTCAGTAATTTTGTTCTCAATTCCTCCTAATATTTGCAGCCACTGTGACTGCTGAATAGATCTTTTGTTGAATACATCAGAACACCTGCAGGTCTTTGATAAAAAAAAAAAAAAAAAAAAAAAAAAAAAAAGTTAATAGGATTCAGAAAAAAAATGTTAGCTTTATGAAAAACTTGTATGCATAAGAAGTGACCTTTTAGACCTTCACATAACAGGCTGAAGTAATGTGTTCTTTACCACACAGGAACAAAAAACACCTGTTACGTTATTCTCTCTCTCTCCCTATATATACATATATATATATGTATGTTGCTATAATTCCACAGCAAGACTTTTCAGTCTAAATATAGAAGATGAGTATTTTTGTCTGTACTAAAACAGAGTAATAAATATTTCTGTAGACTGTATACTCTTGATACCACAAATGCAATAAAAAATTCAAAAGCAGATTTTCAGCATAAGGCTAAATTGTTATAGCGTTTGAAAACAGGTAAAGAGGATAAGTACATTGTTTTTGTTTCAGTCAAACACTGAATTGGTCAGTGACTACGTGCTCAGTAAAACCCCATTACTATGTAAATATCATTTCACTACGGAAATGCCTGTGTACATCACTGAAACATAAGATGAAATGTTGATATATTTAAAATTATGACAAATTTATTTCTGGCTTCATTGAAGAAAAGTATTTCTGCTCTACAACTGGAATGGTTAGATGTTGAAGTTCTCATATAAGAGCGAGTCTCATATAAGAGTCAGTCTCTTTAAGGTCAAAAATAAAGAAACGGAGAAGCAGGTGGCACTAAGCCATGTGTTGTCTGTCTTGCTTTAGTAAACTATTTTTGAGTGAGATCAACTGCACCCTAGAAGTGTCTATTCCTTTTCCTTAACTGCAAGAGGGGGCTACATATGAAGATCACACAGCCTTCATACAATAGGTGTTTAAAGTTAATTGAGATGAATCCTACTTTCAGGTATAGTACAAGTGATAACTTAGGGAGTATTCTTCTAAATATAAAAGATGCTAAGCTTGCCTCAATCTTCACTTTAGATATATGGAAGAATGCATTTAATTATCCTATCCTCTTAATTCTCATTTCAGCTTTAGTTCAGCTTTAGCCCTTTGTTAGGATCAAGAGAATATCACAATGCTGCTTGATTTTAATGCATGCCTGGATATACAGTGGGAAAAGGGAAAGTCCTGAAATTTAGTAATCAGAGTATAATGTAGCTGTTTCAAATGAGCTGTGAAAACATCTGCTGATTTTGCCCCTCTGAAACAAAGAATACTTAGGAGTTGTGCCTACAAAGCTGCCACGGTGTTATTGAAGTTATAGCCATATTAAGGTCATCTCAAACTGAGGAAGGAAGTCAAAATCTGGTATCTATTAAGTCACAAAAGTGTACTGCTGACTCACACATTCTAAATATCAGAAATGCCAGGATGAAATAATGTTGTAATGAAATATTTCCTTAATGGCTTTTTTTGAACCACTAGGAATGAATAATGTGTGAGTAAACATTGGTTGTCCTGTGCAGTGTAGCACAGTCACATAACAGAGTGATCTGGAATCAAATGAATCTAAAACAAGCAAACAACACAAAGTGGGGAAACAAACAAACAAACAAACAAAATCAAGCAAACAAAAATAACAACAGTGTAAGGTCACAAAACCTTTACATCATTTGATTAATTTGTCCTTCTATGAGTGATCTAGCTTCTCTGTACCGTGAAGCATCTTCTATTTGTGAACCACAAATTAATAGCATGCATGAAAAATAGAATATTTTGTCATCTTTAATTCAGATGTAGATTTGTGTAAATAGCAGCATCCAAATGAAAGTCAAATCAAATATCTCCCTTCTGACATGATCAAGACACTAATTGCAGTTGATACAAAATCTTGTATAAGAATACACATACCTATTCTACTGTGGAATAAATAGCTGATTTTAATCCAATGTTGAGTTCCCAGGCTTGTTGAAATTCCATAGCTTAGAAGTGATACAGATTGTACTCAAAAATTAAATTGAAAAGGAACCTTCTATTCCTCCCTTACTTAGCTCTGCTTCCCTCTCAGAAATGTGTAATAGTCAGGAAAGTGATATGCTTTTTGCCTTGGGCATTGTAACTTGTTGCTTTATTTAGAACAGGTCTGCACGCTATTATTTTTACTAAATAAATGCTGAATTTAAAGTAAACATAGTGGAATCTAAGTACATTTTTCTTTTACATTTTTTTTTTTCTCAGAGATTCTCTCGTTTCTTCCCCATCACCAAAACTTTAATTGATGCATGTTAGAATATGCAATATTATAAAATTAGAATTCAACTTGAGCTTTTGCAAATATTCTTTGACATAACAAAAGAATGAAATCGAATCAAAGATAAAAATAAATGTTGAATTTCAGGCACTGGACTGGATGCATCTAGTTGCATTAGTGAGGTGGCACTTAAGGTCCCAGTGGGAAGATGCTCAGTGAACAACAATAAAGCAGCCTCTGTAAGCTAATTCCCAGAAGACCAGTAGCCTGACACTGTCCAACACCAAAGGCAAAGAAGAGGATAAAAATGTGCATAGCAGACTCAGTATATTATTACTGTAGAAAATGAGAGTCATTTTTGTAGTTATAATGATAACATTTTTTCTTCTATTTAAATGTTTTAAGGAAAATGCTAATAGGAGCCACACCTTATCATAGAATTATAGAATTCTGGGTCTGGGTTGGAAAGGACTTGAAAGATCATCTAGTTTCAACTCCCCTGCCACAGGCAGGGCTGCCAACAGCTGCCCAGAGCCATGTCCAGCCTGGCCTTGAATGCATCCAGGGATGGGGCATCCACAACCTCCTTGGGCAACATGCTCCAGTGCGTCACCACCCTCTGTGTGAAGAACTTTCTTCTAATATCTAACCTAAACCTCCCCTCTCTCAGTTTAAAACCATTCCACCTTATGCAAGTTAGTACTGATATTATAGGTGCATTGTGATTTTTCAGTGTCATTCCGAGTAACATTTGCTGTCATGTGCTTTAAGACAGAAAACAGAGTAGAGGTAACTTATTTTGTATGGGTGTCTGCCTCTTAAGTACTAGATTTTTCTTTTGTTGAGCCATCTTAGTTGCACATGCCAAATGTTTTGATCTATTTGCTCTCAACAAAGCAGCTTTTCAGTCAATTACAATTAAATATTTCCCACTAGATATATTTTTCAACAAGATTTAATCATTTTCAAGGAAGATTTAATTATCCATCTTCTTTCCCAGAGAATAAATCCATTGTCTTGAAGTTTAGCTAAATTAAGGCATTGTGATTTAAAGAAGGAAAAAAAAAAAAAAAGTGTAATAAGCTTGCATAGTGATCTGAGATAGAATGGATAGCAACCTTTTCCAATGATGTAATAATCTTCTTCAAACATGAACTAAGGACAGACTGTGAACCCTTTCCCTTGGGAATCATGTTTACTAGATTGTCAGTGCACCTGAAAAACAACAGATTTTCAGAATAAACCAAACAGGAATTGAAAAGAAGGGGTAATTGATTCTATGTTTTGCTCTCTTTCTCAGATATCACACAATCACAGAATCCAGAATGCTTAATCAGATCTAAGGAAGTCATCTGGTTGAGACCCCTATTCAAGTGCAGACAACTATAGCTGCTCACCATGTCCAGGTGATCTGTGAATATCTCCCAGGAGGGGAACTCTATCAACACTCTTGTCAACCTGTTCCAGCACTCAGTCACCCTCACAGGAAAGGAGTGTTTTCTAATGTTTAGACATGTTTAGATGTGTTCCATTCTGTGCCCAACTGCCTCTTCTGGCACTGAACATCACTGAAACAAACCTGGCTCAGTTCTTTTTGCACAGTCCCTTCATGTTTTTATGGGAATTGATAACTTATCTTTTTTTTCATATATATATTTCATACATATATTTTTATAAACCAGACAAATATAATTCTAACTCATATTTCTTTAGCTATTTACTCACTTATTTAGTTACGGTGGAAAGCTGTTACAGAACCTCACTACTGTGATAGTTACTCTTATGATAAAATCATAGCATCATAGAATGGCTTGGTTGGAAAGAACCTCAAAGATAATTTAGTTACAACTCCCTTCCACCCCTAGATCAAGTCGAGGGCCCCATCCAACCTAACACCTCCAGAAATGGGGCATCCTAACTTCTCTGTACAGCCTGTTCCAACACCTCACCATCCTTTCTTTAAAACCTTCCCCAACATCTAAGCTATATCTCCCCTTCTTTAGTTTAAAAACATTTTGCCTTGTCCTGTCACTATTTACCAATGAAAACAGTTGATTACCCTTCTGTTTGTAAATAATTCAATATTGGAAGGTCGCAATGAGGTCTCCCTTGAGCCATCTCTTCTCCAGACTGAACCTTAGTCTTTATAGGATAGGTGCTCCAGCTCTCTGATCCTACTCCAGCTCTGTCCCTACTCTGGTCTCTCTCCAACAGCTCCACATCTTTCCTGACTTGGGGGCCCCAGACCTGGATGCTGTACTCTAGATGGGGCCTCACAAGGGCAGAGAAAAGAGGTACAATCACCTCCCTCATCATGCTGGCGACCTCACTTTTGAATCAGCCCGGGATACTGTTGGCCTTCTGGGCTGCAAGTGCACACTGCAGGCTTATGGTTTTTTTTTCATCTAACAGGACCTCTGAGTCCATATCAGCAGGGCTACTCTCAAGTTCTTCTCCCAATCTGTACACATATCTGTAATGTTTCCCTTTTTCCAGTCACCAGGGACTTTGCCTGACAGCTATGACTTTTCAAATATGATGGAGAGTGGCTTGGCAACCACACCAGCCAGCTCCCTTAGGACTCTGAGATGCATTATCATCCAGCTCTATGGACTTGCAGACATTTGGTCATACGAGGCAGTCTCAGACTTGCTCTGCTTTTACAGTGGAGGGGATTTTTCTCTCCCACATCCCACCTGGAGGTTCAGGAATGTGAGGTTCAGGAATGTGACAGACATGAGAATCCTGGCTCCCATTGAATAAGGCAAAGAATTCACTGAATACCTCAGCATTCTTCGTATCTGTTGTAGCCAGTTCTACAGTTTTTGGATTCCTACAATTAGCTTGATCTTATGGTGACTCTTTTAATATGAAAAAAATAAAAATTTTAAAAAATATATTTTCCTTGGGATCTTCTCTCTTCCTCTGTCTACACAGAAGTCATCTTGAAGGGACTGTTCATGTTAGGTCTTAGTCAGTGTGTTGCAGGACGATGGAAAATGGTTTTAAGTTGAGGGAGGGGAGATTTAGGTTGGACGTCAGGGGGAAATTCTTTACAGAGAGAGTAGCGAGGTGCTGGAACAGGCTGCCCAGAGAGGTTGTGGATGCCCCGTCCCTGGAGGTGTTCAAGGCCAGATTGGATGCGGCCCTGGGCAGCCTGGTCTAGCATTAGGTGGAAAGGTTGGTGGCCCTGCCTGTGGCAGGGGTGTTGGAGATTCATGATCCTTGAGGTCCCTTCCAACCCGGACCATTCTGTGATTCTGTGATTCTGAGTTCAAGATCCTTTTCCCTGATGTTGTATCTCTTCATTATACTTCTTCCAGTAATAACTGATTAGGAAATTGACTCTTCTTTTTTATCATTTGTTAAATGTATCTTTCTATTTTCATAGAAAAAAACACCAGGAATTAGATGCAAGACAGATCCTTGAGAGTACTATGATGTTACAAGGATGCTTTGAGGGCACCATTGTTCAATGAAATAGAAATTATATTCTTGTTTGTATACAAAGTGTACAGTGTTTTCAGCTCAGGAATGTTTTGTGCAATTATTGCTATCTTAAGGGCTGTGAAATAGTTTTAGTCTGTTAAGTTCATATGAATATATCTATATACAGTGTTGTACAGAAAGGAGCTTGGAAATGGGTTTTGTTTCAAAATTTGCATAGTGTTGTCAGTCCACCTTTAATATAAGGAACATAAGAGTTTTAAAACTGTTGAAATGCTTCTAATTTACATTTATGCAACTCTGTAAGGATTTTTCAGTACATACATTTTAGAGTTAAGCTTCCAGAAGGATAACTTGAAAATGAACGTTAGTAATATAAAATGAAATACCAGAACATTTTTACATTAATTAATAGAAAATGTAAAAGAGAAATAAGGGCACACAGATACTCCTTTTCTTCGTCACTGTGAAAAAAAGTACAAGTATAAGGAACTATTGTGGGTTAGTTTTTGTCAATAGCTTAACTACCATCCAGCTGCTCACTCGCTTCCACTTGTCAGCAGGACAGGTGGAGAAAATACAGTGAGAAAGTTCAGGATAGAGTCAGGGAGATTGCTTACTAATTACTGATTGTCATGGGTCTGTGATTTTTGGTTTTCGGTATTGCACATCATAACATCATGTAGGGCACTGGGAGTTTAATTGTTAATGCTCAAGTTCTGGGTACCTGCCCAAAAGAGAAGAAGAACTACATTCCCCAGGGGACTTTGTGGTCACAGAGAGGAGATATAACTCCTGGCAAGGTCACCTGATGCGCTCTTCTTTGCCTGCTCTCCTTCATTAGCTCTCCTCCTGTCTCCCTGCTGCTCAACTGGACTGCGCATCTCACCTCAGCGTTGTAGTGAGGCCTATCCACCTTTCAGACATTCTCTCTCTCATTATATTTTATTTATTAGCTTCAAATTTAATTATATTGTTTTATAGTGTGTTATCTTGCATTCTGATAATATATTTAGTAAATTAGTTTGTTTCTCCTCAGATCATTGCCGCTGTTTTTTTAATTATTTTGGGGTCCCCTGTTCCCTTTTTCCAGAGGCGTGGATTTTGCGAAATCCCTCTGCCCTGCTAGTCACAGAACCGGGCCAAACCAGCCCGTAAACCGTTGACACTGATGTGGGCAAAACAGACTCAAATTGGGAAAATTTAACTTATTACCAATTATAATATTATATGTTACATATTATGATACAATTATATATACATTATTCATTTAATATATGCAACATATATATAACAGCATGTCAGTGATGGCATAAGTCTTCCTTCCTCCAGCATTGCTCCTTCATGAAGACAGCTTCATTACTCCTTATGTGATTCACTTCCCGATCCTGTTTGATCTGTGATTTCCCCCTGACAGTTTCACTAGCGCAGCAGATCAAGTGGTGCTTCTCTGGAAATAAGTTATGAGTAATAGTAGGAAGAGGTTGCTTTAGGGTTTTTAATTTGCCACAGACAAAAAGACTTGTCTTTACTCATCTATAGAATGTCATAACCATCATGCCAGGTAGCCTTTTATTACAGAATCACCAGTTATTTACTTTTAATAAAGTAAACTAGTAAGATATGTGTGATGCTTTACTATTTGAACTCTAGTAACCCAGTCTGGGAAAATACCAATTCATTTTTTGTGTGTAAATGACTTCTGATTTCTGAGAATTAGAAGATAGATTTCCAGGTTCCTGTCAGTATAGAGGAGGTTAAGGAGAATGTTAAGAAGAACATTTTAATGACTAAATAAATATGCACCTTTGACAAAACTAATGCCAAATTTCTTCTTGAGGTTATAATAACCACATGTATAGAAGTTAGAAAAAAAATAAATGAGGAGAGAGTAAGAGGAAATCTGATTGAGAAGCAAAAAGAGCAGATCTTGTGTTCTGGATATTGTTCTATGACTATATTTGCATTTTATGTTAGGATATTTCTGTATTTAAAACAGCAGGAAGGGGCAAAGAGGAAGAATATCACCACACACTGTCTGGTAAAAGTTCACTCTTTAGTGGACTATCTTCTTGCCATCTTGTAGTTCAGCTCCAGCAGAAAGTCAGATTCTTTCCTTTAAGATATCAAATGACAACATGGGCAACAATCCTTTAGAGGAGGTGATTTCAAGCTCATCCTCACTTAGACAGAGTTCATACAGGTCATATACAGATTGCCAAGAGTTCAAATAGTAAGGCATATGCTCTAGAAATTGTGCAATTCATTGGGCACAACTCCTTTATCCTTGCCCTGCTTCTATTAGATGTTTGTCCTTAGACAGCAGTAGAACACATTACTTGGTCTTGTAAGGAGTCTGAACCTATTAGTTAGTACTTCTGTGAGTTCTAGACAAATTGAATGTCATCATTCATTTTTACATACATTTAGTTCTGTTTATCTTAAGGAAGATATCCTAACATCTCCTTGAAAATATGCATCAGAAATTGCTTAAGAGCTTTGTCTACACATTTTAAGTAAATGTAATTCTAACATTGTTATAACATTGAAATCTGAGAGCATATTTTCAGGAATAAATGTCTGCAATTAATATTCTAGATTTGTCTTTAATAATGTAAAGAGTTAGCCTGAATTAAAAAAAAAATAATAATACTATGCAATCAATTAATTGTAAGCTTCTGATAGGTGAAAATCATGCTTTATTTCACACACACACAGACGATCTCACATCTACTTCGTAAATTGCTCTAGTCCACATTTTAGAGAGATGGGATTACAAATCCTCCTATGAGGAGGAAAGATGGTGAGAAAAAATAAAAATTATTTGATGAAAAACTTCATTTACTCAAAATATAATTTTGTTTCTTTGTTCTCTGTATTGTACTCTGCTATTGTGCTGATAATTTATTCATATTTTATATTTGTTATTTTACTGAGTAATTCCAGGGTATTAATATAAGACGTATTTAAAATATTATAATAATTATATACTAAATTGTTAAGCAAGGTAGTGACAGGAAGAATGTTGCCATCTCCTCCAGCCTCTGATGCAGGACCACTCCAGTGCAGGTGCTGAGGCCCAGCCTAGTGCCTGGGGTCCTGTAGTCTCTGCCCAGGCTGGGGGATGCACCTGCTCATTTCCCCCTTTGCTGGTTCAACTAGTAACAATCTCAGAACATAGCCCAGAGACACACAGGCAGACACAGGATGCATTGACACAACCAGCCACAAAGGCTGCCCTGGTCAAAAACTGCCTTCAACTGTACTTACATGCTAGACTCAGATAGAATACAAACAATCAAGTCCCATTTCTCCTCTCTGGCTCATGAAGACAGAAGTACACTCATGCAAGCATACAAACAGCACTGTCCAGGTTCACAAGCACACATGCATTCACAGATCCCTACAATAATGTCACAGATTCCCCATCTGCCCAGAACTACTGTCCTTGAAGTACAGGCATAGCTGATCTGCCTGTCCAGCAACCTCCAGCTGGATACTGGTCCCCTAACCTGCTTCACAGATCACCTGCTTCCCAGCTGGTCCAGTTGGAAGTTCACTGCAAACACTCAACACTCACACACTGGTCGCTCATGCACATCACATTTGCAAGTCCTTGCTAGGCATACCAAAATGGTCCCAGCTCCCTCCTACTACACGGTCCTGGTCCTAGAGCCTCGCTAGTAGACAGATAGTTCAGCTTAAAGCTTGCAAATGAAAGCACATGAAGACCACACACACTGTATTTGGAGAAGATAAAGACACTGCCCCCAGCAGCTGGCAGCAGGCACATGTGCTGTGAACTGTGGTCTTGCTCCAGCTGTTTGTTGAGATCCATGCACTAACCTCACTATCAGTCATTCAGTAGCTGGCAATTTGGACTCAAAGTATACGGAGTCCACTTAGGTTCAGACCCTCCAACTATGACACTGGGAGTCTCATTTGCTCCAGTAGCTAGTGCTACAGGTCAGAGGAGCCCGCTTCCTCAGCATGACTGGTAGCTTGGACCAATCTTCACTTATACAGGTCTTTCCAGTAGCAGCTGACACAGTAGTTCTCACAGCACATATAGACAGAAGAGAGCTAAGAAAAGATTTCATGAGAAGATATGAGACAATAAGAAAGACTTTGGTGATCAAGTGGGGCTTAGGCAGCCAAACTTACTGACTGGCCTCATTTTGTATGTGACTGGCTCTTTCATGCTATTTTTTACCTAAACTCCCTTTGTTCTTCCTGCTCTCTTTTCCCCCTTTATGTCCTTACAAGTTTGCCAAGCTCTGTGATTTCTGCACCACACCAGGTGCCTTCACATTCACAATCTTATCAGCTGAAAAGTCCAGATTGATGTTCATGCAAGTCGCATCTCTAACTAGATAGCCTACCAGCTAGTATGACTTGACAGGTTAGTTTCTTGTCATTGTCTCCAAACTTAGAAGTCTTTAGACAGATAACCCTTCTGGAATAAACATTTTGACATTCTCACATGCTCTTATATATTATTGTGACTGACCAGACTTGCTTTCCATCACTGTCTCCCTTTCATAGAATCATAGAATCACAAGTTTGGAAAGTTTGGAAAGGACCTACAAGATCACCTAGCCCAACGGCCCTCCCATTACCATTGCTAACACAAGCTAATAACCATATCTCATAGCTCCTCATCCAAATGACTCTTCAACACTGCAAGAGATGGCGACTCCACCACCTCCCTGGGCAGGCTATTCTGTGGGAATACAAGAAAAACTGTTCAGAGCAGAAGCTGTGGAGCAAGATAAACAGCATGAGAACCAAGGACACCTCTAGAAGAAGAAAGAACGTCTCACGGCTCTGATTGGATAAGCGCCTGTGTGAACAGTTGAAGAGTGTTTTGTAGAATGCTCTGACATGTAAAGGTGGATGGCAAAGTTATAGAGGTGAATGGGAAAGCTAGAAAAAGAAAACTTGTGAAGGTATATAAGTGATGTGAGAACTTGTAATAAAGGATTTGGATCAGTCACATCTGAATCCGTGCATCAGACACTGCAAATGGCACCCACTGTGTGGGGCAAATCAAGCCGAGGCTGAGCGAGCCCAGTCTGGCAGTGCCACCCGACTGAACTATGGAGAGATTGTTTTGCGCGCCTGCACCATTCTACAGGACAGAAGTGAGCAGTCAGGAACTATGGGGAGTTCGCTAACAAAGGAGCAGCAAGTAAAGCTTGCAGCATTACGGTTAGTTTTAACGCTTCAGAATCAGCCTGTATCTACCTCAGCATTAGTTACTTTTCTCAAATGGATAAGCAAAAATGTCCCTGAATTTCCGAAAACTGGATTGTTTTCTGATGGAGAGCTTTGGCACAAAATTGGTGCAAAACTCTGGGAGGTTTTTATTACTAAAGACAAAGTGGGTGCTAAACTTTTACCTGTTTGGCATCAAATAATGGAAGGACTTAAACAAATTTGACAAGGAAGAATTTCTTCTGACTATTCCCCATCGCCCTCCCTCCCACCCCCGCTGCTGCCCCTCGGTGCAGAAAGCAGCCCTGGTCTGGATTTGATCTGCAGCTCCAACCCCACCCCTGACCACGGAGAAGAGAAATAGCAACCCTCCCCATCGCTGCTGCCCTCGGCTCCGCCCCCACCGCTCATCCTGCTCCCACCTTCGGCTCTGCCCAAAACGCTCATCGCGCTCTCGCCCTCCGCTCCACCCCTGATGCCCGCCACGCCACTGCTTTCCTCCGCCCTGCCTACGTTGCCTGCTGCTGTGTCTCTGCAGCCTGCGTGTAACTTGGTTAAAGACAATAACGGACCTGCATATACTTCTAAGGCCAAGAAGTTCTCCTCCAAGAATGGTGGGTTAGACATATTACAGGCATTTCTCATTCTCCCACTGGACAAACTATCATTGAGCGTACTCATCTTACGTTGAAATCTATTCTTAATAAACAAAAAAGGGGGAATACAGGAGACACACTGCAAGAAAGATTATGTAAGGCTTTGCTTGTGCTGAATTTTTTGAATCGTGATCATACAGATACAACTTGTGTGGATCGTCATTTTGGAGCCTCCCCAGTGCTCAAAGAATGGCCAGTGGTCAATGTTCAGAATATGGCTACAGGGAATGTGAAGGTCCCTTACCAATGATAACTTGGGGTCGTGAATATGCTTGTGTTTCCATAGGGACTGGCCCTATGTGGGTTCAAGCACAATACGTTCGGCCTCATCTCAAGGCAGAAAATAGCATCCAACCTTTATAATGACTGGGATTGTGTGCTTCTTATTGTATGGTATTGCTTTGTAACTTGCTATATTGCAAACAGCAGCAGTAGTAGTGGTATCATATAGTGGGTGATTTTCCTGTGTTATCAATATAGTCTCAAGAATTAGGGTTATTAGGTGTTATCCAGGTTGTTGTGTGCTTCTTTTATTTTAGTAGTAGATTGAATGCGAATTAAACAGGATTTAATGTTACCAATGCTGGAATCTATGGGAATAGCTCTTTTAATGTATTAATAACGCTTGGTTATGATGCTATCAGCCTATCAATTAGCCTTTTCTGGATTTGCAAAAACAAAACCTGGAAAAGAATCCTAGGCAAAGGGATAACCCTGTATTATAGAATGATTAACTCTCTTTCATCCCACTAATCAGGATTTTTAAAATATGATCACGCAGCACCTGAGGCAAAGGTGCACACTAAGAGAGCTAACCTTGATAGTTTATTATGTTTTGCAAGCAGGTGTTCCACTTGACTCTGTAACATGCACTGGCCATGCGGATGCAGCATACAAATGGAAAATACCTTTTGGACCCTGAGAAGAATAAAAACAAGAAATAATCTGTGATGGGTGAGAGAGGAAAAGTGCACCTTGAAGCAGGGGACGCCCTGCTGGCACTGCCTATCGCATTCACCGCCACCATGTTCTTTCTCTTTTTCTGCACATTGTTGTTTCTTGAGGGTCAGTAAGTAATAATGCCCCTAGTGATATTCTAGCACATTTGCCCACTAATACTGATTCTATCTGACATGCAAAAAGCTGTACAACCATTAATTTTCTATTAGCCCAAAGGCACAATCATGAGCACTATAAAAGCATCCGTTGTACAGATTTTAGTGATCATTCAAAATCAATATATCAGAATATACAAAAGTTGAAGACCTCTTCTAGCCAGTTAGAGATTGACACAGAATGGGACCTTTAGGGATTTATTTCCAGGTTGCAGAAAACTTGAGTTGCAGACCAAGCACGTATTTGTTCTTTTTAGTAGGTTAACAGTATTTCTTGTCGTTATTCTATGTATGTCTTTCTCACATTTAGAGTATTGTCAATTGTCTCGCTCCAATTTATAGGAGGGAGATGAGGTTCTTTTAATATATGTATACCCGGTGTGAGATTAAGAAACAACGGTTCATATGTTAGTCCAACCAGTTTATTATAAATCCTAATCAGGGAGACGGGGAAGGGAAGGAGGGCGATAGATAGGAAAGAAGCAAGAATCGCGTAAAGCGGGGATAGTCACCACCAGGATCCAGCAGCGGTCCCGTTGCACGCCGTTTCAAAGGTCCAAGGCAGAAGCAGCAGGGGGGGAGAGCAGCAGCATGGCCGGCCTTGGGCAGCAAGCAGGCAGCAGGAGAGTAGTCTCAGAGCCAATCCGGGGGAAGCAGCAGGACTCAGGTAGCAGGCCCAGGAGAGTCCATCAGCATACAGGAATTCCATAGTGAGGAATCTGATGGCAGACACCATTGTTTTTCAGCATCATGGTAGAGCGCAGAGCAAGTCCGGGAGTGAGAGAGAGCAGAGCAAGTCCGGGAGGGAGAGAGGCAGGTCGTGAGGCTTCTTCATGGCAGAAACCTCTTCTTCTTCATGAGGAATCTGTTGCCAGAAAACCTCTACCTTATGATTGTAGGTCCCCATTTTATCCTTCTTCTTTTCCTGCCTACGTGACATCCCTGGGTGCTTGAGCAAGAGTCATGTGAGTACCCCCTGAGATGGTCATCTTCCTCGAGAAAAGCCCATACAAAAGACCGTTTCTTGGCCATTAAGCTGCAGCTTATCTCTCTCTCACTGCTCCTGGCCTTGTCCATCTGTGCCCCTCAGACAAAGGATTTCACAACCCTTGTCCAGGACTTGTCCATCAAAGTTCTCCAGACAAAGGATTTCTCTGCCCAGGACTTGCCTGAACTTGTTCATCTGTGTCCTCAGCAAGCTTTGAGACAATGATGTAAAAGAATAATCTCTTACATCAATGGAAGCCTTGATTGAGTTACAATGATTATGTTATTAATATAATTAATGTTATTATTTTATACTTGTCCAGGCCACGGACAGCCAGTTTCCCTGGGAGAGTACTGTGAGAGACCGTGTCAAAAGCTTTGCTGAAGTTTCTTACTATCACTTGTTGCCTTGGAAAAGTTCCTTGATCAGTTATCTGTATCAGAGCAGACATTCCTTCTGCATACCCTTACATAAATAATACTCTGAAGAAAATGAGTCACTGTTTCCTAGAAAATGTTAGAAATAGAACTTTAAAAATGTAGATAAGAAAAGTTATTTCAAATCAGTGACCTTACAGTAAGAAAAAAGTTTCTTTCTTGGAGTCTGATCTTAAATTTGCTGTCTGGAGAGACTACATCTTTTGTAAATCTAAGTCAACTAAAGAAGATTAGATTCATTGGAGAAATAGTAAAGGACTTGTCAACTAGGTGAATTATTTGTGAACAACTGTATAATAAATTTGACAATAATTTAATTATATTTATTTTAATAAGAAAAAGTTTTAGTAAGTACATTGCGAATATTTTATCTACATGTGATTTTTTTTTTTTCCAGTTTCTCTTTTCAGAGGTAGAAACAAGTGTGTCAAATAAAATGATTCAGATATTCTGACTTTAGTTTCCTAAAACACACAGCAAACTATATTTTATACGCAATATCAAATACTGGTGCTATTTGCATTAAAAGGAGTTTCCTTGTTTCTGTTTTTTGTTTGTTTGTTTGTTTGTTTGTTTCCTTCTGGTCTTTACCTTTTCCTTTGACACGTCCCTTAACTATTACATAGATGATATGAAAACTAGTGTCCTTAGTGTTTAGTGGATTATATATTTATTTGGGACTTGAAAAGCACCAAGTTGTTTTAGATGTCAGTAATTTCAATTGCCTTTGATACTTTTAACTACATGTTTAAATCACCCTGAACAAAAAAGGCAGATCCAGCATAAAAAAAAAAAAATCCATATATTATTCAAATGACACTTCCTCTTGTACTCACTTACAATAATAACATTCACTAAGAACCCTACTGAGTATACTTGTTGATATTACCTGAAGCAGCTGAAGTTGATTTCATTTTCATATTTGAATTTATATTTTCCCAGATTTGGGATTTTCAGGTACACATCAAAGTAAAAGTCAATAGAAATCTGTGCATACGCTCATGATTGTAAATATTCTAATCACTGCAGATAAACCACTATTCTGGAGCTCTATTATTTGAAAAAGTTCTATTCTCATTCAAAAGAAATTTTTTTTAAGGACTTGTCCATTATCTAGTATGCAAGGTAGGAATCTTCTTTTTGAGCTCCTTGTTTTCTTTGGGTTGCCTCTGAGTACAGTTTAGGTGCTATGCTTTACAAACAAGTTTGCATGTTAACTGATTTCTACCAAATATATTAGCCTTCAGAAGAAAGGATAATCTTATGATGACCAAAAAAATCATTGAGAAAGATTATGGATCTGTTGTTTCCACAGAACCAGTCTTCTGGGAGTAGGATGCATTTTGTCTTACAAAGTTCAAGCTTAGGTATGTGTGAGAGCTTTACACTCACTCAATTATTCATTCTTTGATAAAAATTAATGCAATTCCATTCCAACATTTCTGTAATTCTCATATTGATCAGTGTGTATCCAGAGTCTGATTTAAACTATATATATGCTAAATTTCACTTAATTCATCGAAACACTTAATGGGGCTGTTTAACAATGCAGAAGAGCATACAAAATATGCTCAGGTCTCTTTTATTAGCATGCTCATTGAGAGAAAAACACAGACACACCTGCAAATCTTGCTATTCAATTATGCATGTGTAAGAGAAAGAGAAAGAAAGAAGGATCTTGGAAAAATTACCCGCAATTGCAACTACTGAAATTGTGTTTCTGAAAATGTAGTCCTTTTTTGTGGAATGAAATTATGGCATACTGATTGTTTTATTTTTATTTTTTCTTAACTACATCAGCAAATATTTATTTCATACCTAGAATATGTTGCTTTCCATTTAAAAACAATTTATTCTAGAATGCCCCAGGCATAAAAACTATTGTTGTTCTAATTGGCCATGTGAATGGCAATAGAACATCAGTTTAAGATCCTCCAAATTTCATTAGCATACTTTCCTGGTGTGCTTTTATAATAGATATTCTAAATTATATTTCAGATCTTTGAAAAATTATTTGTGAATTTCTCTGCTAATAGACACTTCTAAATTTCATGTATGTGGTGTAAATATTTACCTGATATTCAGGTAAATATTACAGGTAAATTTTATAGATCTATTGGAAATGCATATAAGCATATATATGTTCAACAGTAGCAATCTGCAAAGCACTTATCATAGAATCATAGAATGGTCTGCATTGAAAAGGATCACAATGATCATCTAGTTTCAAGCTCCTTGCTATGTGCAGGGTCACCAACCACCAGACCAGGCTGCCCAGAGCCACATCCAGCCTGGCCTTGAATATCTCGATGGACGGGGCATCCACAACCTCCTTAGGCAACCTGTTCCAGTGCGTCACCACCCTCTATGTGAAAATCTTCTTCCTAATATCTAACCTAAACCTCCCCTGTCTCAGTTTAAAACCATTCCCCTTGTCCTATCACTATCCGCCCTCGTAAACAGCTGTTCCCTTCCTGTTTATATGCTCCTGTCAAGTATTGGAAGGATGCAATGAGGTCTCCCCAGACCCTCCTCTTCTCCAAGCTAAACAAGCCCAGTTCCTTCAACCTTTCCTCACAGGAGAGGTGCTCCAGCTCTCTGATCATCTTAGTGGCCCTCCTCTGGACCCGATCCAAGAGCTCCACATCATTTCTGTACTGGGCTGCCCAGGTCTGCACGCAGTACTCCAGATGGGACCTCGCAAGAGCCAAGTAGAGGGGAACAATCACCTCTTTCTGCTGGCCACCCCTTTTTTAATGCAGCCCAGAACACAGTTGGCCTTCCAGGCTGCAAGCGCACACTGCTGGTTCATGTCCAGCTTCTTGTCCACCAGGATCCCCAAGTCCTTCTCTGCAGGGCTGCTCTCAAGGAGATCTTCCACCAGTTTGTATAAATACCTGGGATGGCCCCGACACAAGTGCAGTACTCTACACTTGGCCTTATTGAACTTCATTAGGTTTTCATGGGCCCATTTCTCCAGCCTATCCAGGTCCTTCTGGTTGGCTTCCCTTCCTTCCAATGTATCGACCATACCTCTCAGCTTGGTGTCATCTGCAAACTTGTTGAGGGTGCACTCACTGCCATCGTCCATGTCATTAATGAAGATGTTGAAGAGCACCAGTCCCAAGACCGACCTCTGAAGGACACAGCTTGTGACCGGCCTCCACCCTGACACAGAACCATTGATCACAACCCTTTGGCTGCCTCCAGCCAGCCAATTCCTAATGCGCTGAACAGTCCATCCTTCAAATCTATACCTCTCCAACTTAGAGAGAAGGATGTGGTGACGGACCATGTCAAAGGCCTTGCAGAAATCTAGGTAGATGACATCCATCGCCCTTCCCCCATCCACCGAAGCCGTCACTCTATCATAGAAGGCTACTAGATTGGTCAGGCACAAACTGCCCTTGGTGAAGCCATACTGGCTGTCTCAAATCACCTGTTTATGTCATATGTTCCTTAACATAGCTTCTAGGAGGACCTGCTCCATGATCTTCCCAGGCACAGAAGTGAGAATCACCAGTCTGTACTTCCCCAGGTCTCCCTTTCTCAAAAATGAGAGTAATGTTTCCCTTTCTCCAGTCACCAGGAACTTCACCAGACAGCTGTGACAGCCAACTTATACCCTTATTGATTCAAGAGAAGCACAAATTATGCACATAAATTCATCCTTAATATTAAACTCAAGATTTGCATACAGCTCTAGGAACGCTGACCCAGGTTTACATAGATTCCAGCTGCACAGAGTAGTGTTTATAAATGGAAACTGAAGTTGTTAATAAAGTAATATTTATAGAAACATTGGAAGGTAAATGAAAAGAAGACATAAAACTAAGCAAATACCAACACATCGTGAAAAGTCTGTTTAATATACTTTATTGGACTTTTCTGAGGTAGAAGAGATGAAAGATATATATGAGTATATCTATTACAAAATTCTAATAGGAAGAAGGGGAAAAGTTCTGCTGTTGCTTTTCAAGGGGCAGAATGTACTTTAGTTATTGTACACCACCTGAGAACTGAAAATTTAGATGTGAAACTAGAACCTCGGATGATATTAACATACAGTAAATTTACAAATGGTAGTTGGGAGAATTTGTATTCAAGTGACAGAATCTATAGGCTTTCAGAGTCTCGTAACAGAGAAATAAAGCAGTCACAATATCTAGATATTAAAGTCTCCCGAAAGATCCATTTTAATTTATGCTACATCAAGTTTGAAGAATGATGCATTTAACACAGATACTCATTTTTTCTAATGTCATATGAAGATCAGCAATAAAATGTGTGATGCTCTCTTTGAGAAGATCAAATAAGATTCAGAATGAGAGTTGTACTGGAACATATACATTAAGCCATGACATACAGGGAATAGCTTTATAATCTGAAGCTAACTGGTCTGTCAGGTGAGGAGATGACATCTCTTCTAAGGAGACATCCACCTTCCTAAGAGATCAAGGAATTGAACTAGTGCCTATTTTAATTGAGAATGAGTAGACTTTCTCTCAGAAAGTTAAGAAATGAACTTGTTTGGGAGAAAAAAGTTAAATGTGTGCAGACACCTGGAGAGGCATTAAAAAGGAAAGTTTCTCTCTCTACACTTCATAAGAAAAATATTTATGAAAGTTTTGTCTCAAGAAAGGCATTTATCATCTAAGTGGATAAGGGATTTCCTGTTAAACATTACTCTAGTAGCTTGATTTTTTCACTTATTCTTCTATTTTGCTTCTGTGATGTGTAGAAAACATCACAGTACTCTTTTCTTACAAATTGTTTTGTTTTGTTTTAATGGTATTTACTTATTTCAGCCTGGTCTGTGTTAAGAGTTGCTAGGTTCTTTACAAAATGTGCAACTGAAATATAAAATTCCCTGCCACAAGATGTTAATAGTTTTCATGTATTTCAAGAGAGATCTAACAAGTTCATAATAAGAAATCCCCTGAGAATTACTGAAGACATGAAAACTACTTTTTGGGTCAAGGAATTCCTGTGTTGCAAACAGTGAAGGCTAGGAAAATGTATGGTGGAAATATCATAGATGGGTGTCTGATTCTTTGCACTATCTACTCATCTACTTTTTATTACTGTTAGAGCCAAGGTAAGTCTATATTCCTGACACTTTACATTCCCAACTCAGCAGTTCTTTTGGTGTATTTATTTGCAGAGGGTAACCAAAGTCATCCACCTGGAGGATTTGACAAATAAGCAGAGAGAGCAGTGGAAGCCCTTAAAACTGTCCAGCTCCTTAAGATGTATCTCAGGTATTCAAAGAGTAACAGCACGTGCACCCATCGAAACTGCACATTCCAAGAGAAAAGTTTCAAATAACTGTTTTCTAGTAACAAGTATGATTTAGAAGTTTTGTTTTGTTTTGCTTTTTTTTTTTTTTTTTTTTGTTACAAAGTCTTTGGCATTGCTCTGAGCTCCAAGTCATAACTAGAAGATATTCTTTTATTCTAAAGAACATGGTTATATTTGTATAAATAGGATTGTTGTTGAAAAAAAAAAAAAAATCTGAAAGCTTCAGTCATATATAGGTCTTATTTCACATAAAAACATAAATTTGATATCTCTGATAGCTAACCCTGACAGGCCCAACTTGCTGACAGAAAGTCCTCATAAGCAAAGTCTTTTTGTATGAACAATTCAATTTCCCTGAGCTTCAGGGCAATTTCCCTAACCAATAATTTGATCAGACCTTTGGCTTTATGATGGCACAGAAGCCCAACTCAGTGAAGCTTTTTGCAGATTGGAGGCATGAAACTTCATCTGTTTCAGCATTATGGCATTTATAAAAGAATGAAGTGTGCAGCACTCATGTATCAGGTTTGACTGAAAAACTAACAGCTGTATGACACTCAGAAGTAAATATTTTTAAAAAACTTGTTCAATTGGGATACTTAAGAAAAAGTCCTGTAGTTTTGTGTTCAGATTATTAAGAGAGCAAGTATAAAAGAAAGTATCAGGGAAAATAATGTTCAAGTGATAACTTGCGGAATCATACATACCCTCAAACCCCAAAACTCAAAGTCGATAATGTAATTCAAATTTTAATTCTCTTTTAATAGTTAATGTCCTTTACTAGTCTTACTGATAGTCTTCAACTTTCTGAGTGTGGTGGACACATAGCCCTGAAGAGCTCCACTGGAAGTCCCTCAGGAACATGAAAGACTAGATTTTAAATCATCATGTCTGGATGGACTAAAATGTCAAATAAAATGAGAGTAGTAGCTTCCATCTCTTACTGTTTCAACAGTAAGAAGGGTGCATTATTTTTGCCACCTGGGAAAATAGAATTGAATCACATAAAAATATAACATCCATAGGTCACTTGAAAAGTAATGCTTCCTATTTATTCCCACAGAAACCGTGACAGATACAAAGAGCACAATAACACTATTAGATACAGCATATTCTCAGCTACAACAAACTATCTTGAAGGATAGTCACCACCATTAGCTATGAATTTTCATCAGTGTTGAACAAGAACCTGTATGCTGCACTCGTGAAAATCTGCACCAGTGAAAGTGACCAACTGTCTCTGCTGCCACTGCCAAAATGCACTACATACCCCTCATTGTGCTCACATCCAATGTTTGATCTTCATAAATGTTCAGCAAGTGTAGATGAATGTCAGTGGGTACATGGAATTCCATGGAATCCCATGCTTTTGTTTCATACGCACTTCCATGTCATATGTATTTTGTCAGACTTCCCCTCTGCTGCCGTCTATTACACAAAAACATTTAATAGAATATTGGCTGGAAAGTTCATCCTCTACTGCCATACCACCAACATTCTAATGACACTTGTGTGATTAGTGATAGGACCAGAGGGAATGGTTTCAAGCTACGGCAGGGAAGATTCAAGCTGGACATTAGGAAGTATTACTTTTCAGAAAGGGTGGTCAGGCACTGGAATGGACTGCCCAGGGAGGTGGTGGAGTCACCGACCCTGGTTGTGTTCAAGGAAAGACTGGATGTTGTGTTGAGGGACATGGTTTAGTGGGAGCTATTGGTAATAGGTGAACGGTTGGACTGGATGATCTTTTAGGTCTTCTCCAACCTTGGTGATTCTATGATTCTATGATTCTATGATTCACCTCTGATATTGTGGACCAGTATAATTAAATAGGAGGCATTACTTTCAAAGCAGCTGTTATATATGCTGCAGTGACAACTGTCTAATTAGCTCTTAGATAAAAGCTGAAGAAAAAGCTACCCTAAACAGAGTAGAAAAAAAGTCAGAGAAAAGAGTAGAAAAAAAGTCAGAACAGACAAAATTGTTGTTATTCTACAGTCATGGGCATGAAAAATTTCAGTGTTCTGTTACCCTTGCTGTGAAGAAGGTTTTTTTTTTTTTTTTTTTTTTCCTCATATTTATGTGGAATCTCTTACATCCCAGCTTATATCCACTGCCTCTTGTCCTATCATTGGATGTCATTGAGAAGAGCCTGGCTCCATCCTTTGGACACAACATGCACTCTCAAGCAGTTCCCTGTTCTTCTAAAACTGAGGGGCCCATAACTGGACACAATATTCCAGATGTGATCTCTCCAGGGGAGAGTAGAGGGGGAGGAGAACCTCCCTCGACCTATTAACCAAACCCCTTCTAATATACCTTAGGATGCCACTGGCCTTCTTGGACACAAGGGCCAGTGATGGCTCATGGTCAGCCTGCTGTCAACCAGGACCCCCAGAATGATTTTGCTACTGTTCTTGTCTACAGGACAATCATTTATTTCTTTATTCCCATGTCCAATAATAATTTTTTCACCTCAATTTCTGCTATTTCTGAAGCTGCCTCTTGATGCATAACTTTGCAGAATTTTGTTAGTAGTAAGGGACAGTGAAGTTTGTAATTTACTTTCTTCACAAATGAACTCTTCTCATATATCCTGCTCTTTAAAATATTACTCTTTAAAATACCAATGCACTTCTCTTCTGCAGAAAAAAGATTTAGATATTAATTATAACTGTTGGGGTAACAGGCGGGCTGAGGGCGGTACAATGGGAGTGGGATTGGTTCATGGGTTTCCTGGGTGGGTTCGTGGGTTTCCTGGGCAGCCGCGTGTTACGGTAAATAAGTGCTTGTTGCGCAGCAATAAATTGGCTTACAAAGAAGGAATGCTGGTCGTTCGGCCCATCGTTTGTTCCCCGCGGCGGAGGTCGATGTTGCGCAGCAACAACAGCATATCTAGTAAAAATGAAACAGACACCTGTAATTGTGAAAATGCATCTGGCACTTTGCTAAATCAATAATGAATGGAAAAGTTCATAAAAATGAATGTGGAGTTCATATTTACTCAGTGAGGCTGAAACATATGATATTTTCTTAGTATTTATGAAGAAACCTTTATGAATGATTGTTAGTCATATTATTTAGTCCCTTTAACTACAACTTCTGCATAATTAGTTTGTTAGAATTTTAATATAAGTGAATTTGAACAATAAGCCAAACTTTCAGTATTTGTCTGTTGATTTCACTACACCAAACTCAAGGTCTCCAGAAAATTTGGGTGTTTTAGAATGAGACATACAAAACACAATATAAAGAAGTACATGTCACCTAATATAAGAAATGTGAATTGCTGATAAAAATAAGTTAAGTCTCAGACTCTCTAAATTTATTAGGGGTTCTACTGCATTTGTAACCTTGACTATTATCCTTGGATTGGACACTTATCACAGTTTATTTTCTAGACTATGACAGAAAGAGGATATAGTATCTTCCTCTGTACTCATAGCCTAGCAGATAGAGCAGATTCAGGACTGATATTGATAATTCATATTGCGGTTCTTCCTTTGTTAAGATAAACTTAAACCATACCTCCAAAAGAAAATCCTTAAAGTTATAGAGGAATGTAAAGTTATTCTTTCTCTAGTTATAATTGTTCTACTTTAAGCAGACTAATTGAAGAGGGGGCTAGGGGAGGGAAGAAAAAAAAGACAATTGTTTTACAGCCCAATATTAAGAACATTTTCTTTGTGGACATTATTGAAAATATATTTTAAAAAGCACACAGATAGGAAGACTTCTACCATGTCTTTCTTGACCTAAAAGAGTGTTCTGACCTCTTCAAGAAGAAAGCAACACTACCTACTCTAACTATTATACAAAAACTCAAATCTGAAAATTTCTTCCTGGAACAGTTAAAAGATGATTATAAAATTGATTTGTATGTTTCTGTGGAATGAACATGAGATGAACTAGAACTGAATTAATGACTGAAGAACAAAATCTTGGTACACTGAGACTTAAGCTGTTACTTTTGAAAAACTGTGCTGTGCAGAGCAGCCCATTCAGGTCACAGATAGAGTCATAGAATTGTTTGAGCTGGAAGGAACCTTCAGACATCATCTAGCCCAACTTCCGTGTAATGAACATAGACATTTGCAGCTCAGGTTGCTCAAAGCTCAAACCATTCAGCCTGTCCTTGAATGACTCTAGGGATAGGGCATCCGCCACCTCTCTGGGCTACCTGTTCCAATGTTTCACCACCCTTATTTAAAACAAATAAATAAATCAATCTTTATATCCAGTCTAAATCTCCTCTCTTTCAGTTTGAAAACCTTTTCCCTTGTCCTATCACAACAGACCCTACAAAAGAGCCTGTCTCCTTCTTTCTTACAGCCCTGATTCAGATATGAAATGTTGCTTTCAGATCTCCCTGGAGCCTTCTCTTTCCCAGTCTGAACAGCCCCAGCTCTCTCAGTCTGATCTTGAGGGAAGATGTTCTATCCCTTGGATCATTTTTGTGGCCCTCCTCTGGACATGTTCCAACAGGTCCATGTCTCTTCTCCACACATGGAGAATATATGTACTCCATATACAGACTTATGTACTGCAGACTCCACATCTGGACACAAAAGATAAAGTAGCATAGAAGCTGTCTGGACACCAGAAGAATTTTAATTCAGAAATGAGAAAGACATGCAACACTTAGTGTGGTAATTCTGCTCTCCAGTTCTTTGCCTAGAGAAAGATGTGTTTGTAACAAAATACTTTTCTTTTTCTTTTTTTTTTTTTTTTTCCCAGGAAATGCTCTCTTTATTGGGAAACTAGAAGCCAAAATGCTGTTTTCCTCCTGCTATTTCCTTATTATTTTATTTTTCATTTTATTATTATTTTATCATTTGTTTTTATTTTTTCATTTTATTTTTATTTTTTCATCGTTTTATTATTTTATCCTTATTTTACCATTTCCTTATATTCAGTTTTATCTACAGAATTATCAAGAGACCCTGGAGATATTCAGCTGCAAATAATCTGCAAGTGGGACCTTAGTATATTAGGAGCTGCTTTAAATGCTTTGACAATGCTTGCTAAATATGTCTATCACCTGATCAGTAGGATCCTAGAATACCAGGAAGCAAAGGGTGC
Organism: Chrysolophus pictus; assembly: GCA_037305975.1. Lineage (NCBI taxonomy): Eukaryota > Metazoa > Chordata > Aves > Galliformes > Phasianidae > Chrysolophus > Chrysolophus pictus. The sequence continues at coordinate 32,933,765 of CM074576.1, read as the reverse complement.
TCCCAAAAATCATTTCACACTTCCTACTTCCATCTCTCACTTTTCTTTTGAACTTTATTTGTGTCAGACTTCCTGAAGTTTCTGTTCGTACAAATTTTCATGAGCACAGTACACAGGCTCCCATCTTGCTGATGAAAATGCTTAGCTAATGGTGGTGAACATGTTGAAAAATAGTGTTTAAATAGTGTTTTGTATCTGAGAATTTGCTGTATCAAATTATGTTATTGTGCTCTTTCTATCTGTTGTAGTTTTCATGGAAGTAAATAGGAAGCATTACTTACGGAGCAGCCTACATCCAAATACAAAGTTGATGCCTCTTATAGTTGTATTAATAAATTAAATGTTTTTTTTTCAGAAGGTGGTTTCCATGAGGTGATTAATTTGGAAAGTGTAGATCATGAATACTAACATAACTTCAGAATCAGAAAACAAAAGACAATCATAATCAGATTTTGTTTAAACTGAAGAGGTGACTTAGAACTGTCATAGCAAAATTGCTACTTAAAAGCTGACAATGATGAGAAAACAACTTTGAAATACATCTACAGAATTAGGATGCATGTGCTGAATATAAAACCCTAAACAAATCTGAAAATATATATATTTTTTCATTTAATTTATTTTCAATCTATATGCCATTCCATCTTTTTTCATACTCCTCACAAATAAGCTGGTGAAATTTGCTGAGAAAAGAATCCCCAGAAGCTAGCAACGTTATCCGGTAAAGTCATCAGTAAAAGAGAATGAAGAATTAGAATCTCATGTTTTGTGCTATTATATGAATATTTTGTAAGTATAACCTTCTGTAACTGTTAAAAAATTGTAAGATTATTTTCAGTCTTTTTTCCCTGGAGACATTCAGCTCATAAAAATTGGTAGAAGCCACTGTTGTACTAATGGCCTAACCTATATTAAAAAGCAATGGATTAAAGTCACAAATGGCTCGTTGCCTACACTGCTTAATAAAGGAGTCAAAGACCAGCCTCTCTCCTTGAAGCCAAGTAGTTATCAACTAGTTTATATCCACACTTGTCTAGCTAATGTCTAGACCTCCAAGGATAGACAAAGAGAGTACTTCAGGAATGCCCAAATTTTCCATGAAATTAGATAATAAAAATATTGTATACTTTGATGTAACAAGGACTTGCATTTACTCCATAGCTTTCTCTTGTCAGTTCCAAAGAGGTCTGTCCCTAAGCATTATAACATTTTAAGTCACTTTATGACACCTTGCATGAGGCAGCGTGCACAAACTGAAACACAGAAGGTACTGTTTAAATGTCAGGAAACATTTGTTTATTGTGTGGTTGATGGAGTAAGGGAATAGGTTGCCCAGACTATCTGTGGAGTCTCCCTGTTTGGAAGGAACTGCTTGGATTTAGGCCTAGGTAACCTGCTATAGACGTCTCTGAGCAGGTGGTTGTACTAAATGATCATACTATATATTGGGCTGCAGCTTGATACATCCTCACTAGATAAAGAGGAGGGGAAGGGAGGGACAGCAGCTACTTCCGACTCCTCACATACCAGAGGTCCCTTCCAACTGCAACTGTTTTGTGATTTTGCATAGTCACCAGTAATTTCAAACTGGAGCTCTAATATCTTTTAAAATCCATTATTTTAATTATCTGAATACCAAGAGCCACAGTTGACTTAGGTACCCACATTTTGAACATAAAATGATTAGGATAGGGACACATACAAGTCATTGAAGAGTAACAAATTGCTTTATGTAGTATCCATCAGACATTCCTTAGATGTCTATAGATGAGTTGGCTACCTTATGTAAAGTTCATTGATATAAAGAGAACTGCTCTAAGGCACAGTTCATTTCACTTTAGTACAGACAATGCTTTTCATTAGATGAATAGCACATTTTTCAAGTACTTCTTGCCATTACTGTGATTAGCTTACATCAGACGTCTATGATTTTATGATCTAAACCAGGGAAATGAATCACAGAACACTAGTGAACTAGTTTGAGGTAAATATTTATTAATATGATATTAGCTTTTTATAAAAAATGACATAAATGATAGAAATCAATACCATTTCTTTAAGGTTGTGATGCTGAAACCCAAAAGCACAGTGAATTCTACTGATCTGTAAAGGGTGATAAAGTACAGTGAATTCTACCAATCTGTAAGGGGTGATATTCCATCCCAGATTGTAGATGCCCAAAGTTTGGTTCTGTGTTTATTAAGCTGAAGAACTAACTAACTGAATTTATTTTCTTTATCCTACTGTCTATTTTCACAAAACTTCAGGAAACTTCATTATCTTTTTTGCCATTTTGTTCCTGTTCATCCAGAAGCAAGTTCAAAAATATTTTTGTTATAGATGATATAAAAACATGCAAACCTATGAACACGTGTATACATACAAAAAGAAATCTTTACATAAATCTTTTCTTAGAAAATGAGGCTAAAAGTATTCATCAGATATATACTGCTATATACTGTATATTTCTTGATAAAATATGAACATACGTCATTCAAAATGCTTTCATATACTGAAATCTGTGGGTGACATTGAACTGATGCTGAATGCTTTCAAATTATTTGTCATGTCTAGTCTTTCTATGCTCACTTGATGGACAGAGCTGTATTAAAGTTTCTCAAAACAAAATTAGACTAAAAAACAGCATTTTTTTTTTCCTGTCAATATGTACTTCTGGAAATGACAACTGTAATCTTTCAGTGCCTGCAGATAAGGGATGTTCAAAGATTCTTTCATCAGAAGTGACCTAGGCTGTGTAGAGATGGGGTCAGGAAGGCCAAGGCCCAACTGGAAAAGGACTTGGCAAGGGTCACACTGTAGGTACATCAACTGGTAAAGGAAAATACAACACATGTAATGAGCAAGAAGGCTGAGGTACTTAATTTTTTTTTTTTTTTTTACCTCAGTCTTCACTTGCAACTACTCTACACATGGCCCTCAAGCAGATGGTTTAGAAGGTGGTCAGCAGTTCAAGGGAGATGATCCTGGCTCTCTTCACTGCTGATGAGACCTCACATGGAGTACTTGTGTCCAGATGTGGAGTCCTCAGTACAAGAGAGATACAAACCTTTACATCCATAGGAAGGCCATGAAAATGATCCAAGTTGTGGTTGTTCAGCCTGGAGAAGAGAAGGCTCATAGGGGAATCTACTAGCAAATTTTCAATATCTAAAGAAGAGCTAGAAGAAAGAAGGGGACACACACTTTAGCAGGGCTCTTCTGTGACAGGGCAATGGGAAATGGTTTCATACTAAGGAAGGGGAGATTTAGACTAGATATAAAGAAGAAATTCGTAACAGTAAGTATAGTGAAGCACTGGAACAGGTTGCCCAGAGATGTGGTGAATGCCCCATCCTTGAAGACATTCAAGGTCAGGCTGGCCCAGGATCTTAGCAACTTGATTCAGATTTAAATGACCTTATTTATTGCAGGGAAGTTGGACAAGACAACATCTAAAGATCCCTTCCAATTCAAATGATTCTATCATTTTTTGACCTCTGGAACTCTGGATTCTAAACAGTAAGACTTCAAAATGAGGAAATATCCTTTGAGACATATAATAATTTTAAAAAATGACCATTAGGGTCAACGAGTTGTTTTTTTGTTTGTTTGTTTGTTTAATAAAGGAAAAAAAAAAAAAAGCTGTATCTTCACTTGTTTTACTAACGGTAGTCTGAAGAGATTAACCTCACCTTTGTCTTTCAAATTTATTTATTTATATATATTTATTTTATTTATATATATTTAAATATATTTATTTAATTCTTAATACTTCTAATGCAGATTTTAGCAATACAGTTTTACAAAGGTTACCGAATCATTTAGCCATAACTTAATAGGGTGATTAAACCATTAAACTAAGTTGGAGAAATATTTCAATATGGATTATAATGGATTTTCAAAAAGTTTTACTTTGATTCTTTCATTATCTTATCCCAATGACGCTTTCAGGAAAATAAGAAATTTTGAATCCTTATAAATATTTTTACTTGGGAAATCATATTTTCAGTTTTTGATGTTCTGTGCTATTTAGTCTAACAAACTAAATATTATTTTTGGAGAGACAGTATTTTGTGATTTATAATTTGTGCCTAATCATGGTTCAAATAAATAATTAGAGATAATAATTTTTGAATAATTGATATGAACATTGAACCAGAACATCTTATACTTAATCACAACTTATTAACAACAGTTTAAGGGGTTTTTTTTGTTTGTTTGTTTTATTTTGTTTTTTTCCTAAAATTAGTTAATGAACAGATTTTGAGTTTAAAGTATGCGTTAATCACATCTATCAGTTGGACTAACATTTCAGTGAAACCGTGATTCACACTAAAATGCAGAAAGCAGAATTTCATTTCACATGAACTTATGTGAACTTATGCTAGAATTTCTGCTGCAGAGTTCAGGAGCATTCAAAAATTCAAGGACCTCCTGAGATGTTATTCTATATATTCTCTCTGTGAGTATTCTGTTTTGAATAGATTGCCTATCTCTCTGAAGCAGATAATGTTAGCATCTTCCAGGAAAGATCTCTGGTCCTCTAGTGCTTGATATTAGTCATGAAATGCCAGCAGATGGGAAAACAGAGTGTGCATCTAGGAGAAAACTACAGATGTATCCTGACTTCATCTGGGATTAGTTAATTAGTCACTGGGATGTCTTGGATCAAAAGGAAAATAATATTGTTAATACATGGATATTTTAGTTGTTGCTGAGAAGAGCGTATTCAGAGTCCAGGTCTTCTCTGCTGCTTGTACTGTCCTGCCAATGAGGATGCTGGGGTTGGACAAGAAGTTGGGACAGGACATAGTCAGGACAGCTGACCCAACTGACTAAAGGGATATTCCATATCATATGGCATTATGCACTGCAATAAAATTGCAGGGAGTGATCCAGAGGGCTATCACTTGCTATTGTTCAGGGATGGCTGGACATCAGTCTGCTGGTGGTGAGCAACTGCTCATTTGTTTTGTATATTCTCTTTTTTTTTTTCTTTTTTTCTTTTTCTTTTTTTCCCCTTTCCTATAAATATGTTTGCCTCCATTCACAAGTTTTACTTTTTGTCCCCCAGTTCTCTCCCTCTCAGGGTGGGAGGAATGAGCAAATGGTTGTGTTGTGCTTTGCTACCTGTCTCATAAAAACTCAGCAAGAAGGTACTTTTTTTTTCCTTAGATTTTCCTCCTAGCAGCTGGATGGCTGCAAATTCAGTCTGAAGGATATTGAGCAAGTAGATCTTGTAGATAAACATCTTCCTTCAGTCTTGGTCTTATGGTTTAACAATATAGATATGGCAAAAAGGCTTGCAAAATATTCTGCCTGTTCAATCATATGTTAAATCAAAAACAAGCTAAATAGATGCAAAGGATGAATATATCACTGGAAATGGTCAGTCTGAGGTGGTAGAGCAGAAGATAATCAAAAGTTCTATCATCAAGTACCTGCACTCTCCAGCTTAAAGATAAAATCTTCAAACTACTCTGGTAGTAATGGGTGTATTTTGATATGTGACAGTCAACATGGATGAGCATGTCAGGATTCTTGTTAACACAGCACGTTCCTTCAAGAAAGTCCTAAAGCTATAGAAGTCAGATCAAATGCTAAATAACATGCATCAAAAACATTCATTAGTATTTTTATTGAAATTACATAGTAGACACCAAATAAAAATCAATATTCATCATAAAATCAGATGAAATGAATCACCTTAAAGTAAATTTAACTCAGAATCAATGTACTTTAATTGAAAATCTTGAATTAAATTTGGGAGAGCGGCAGGGCAACAGAACTGAAGATATGTCTTTATAGTGCATTTCAGAAGAAAACTATCACATTTTGCAAATGTTTCTTAAAAAGGGAAAGGGAGGAAGAGAGGAGAAGTGGAGAGAACACGATATAGACAGAAATATGACATTTATCAAATGATGATTGTAAATTTATTTGCTAGAAAGGAGTATGTGGGAATTGGAAATAGTTTTTACACCTTGACGCAACTTCTTACACTGCTTGCAGCTCTGACTGAAATTTAACTCGCATACACAGAGATACACAACCAAAGAATTTATCCCTTTGTCTTATCTGAATATAAGTTATTGCGGTCTCTTTTATTCTGCAAAAATACAGAGGAAAATTAATATTTTACTCCAATTCTGCTAGTCATGTGCCACAAGTAAACATTAGCAATAGCTTAAGGAATGAAGTTATTTCTAGTATGCTTCATTCTAATTATGCAGTGCTTTTCTGCTACTGGACATTTCACAGTGTGAAGATGTGGGAAAACAGAAATGAAAAGAATATAGTGTAGTTTGAACCATACCATGAACTGCCTATTCCTACTGATTGTATTGAAAATACTCATATTTGTGACTTCTTGCCAATGGAAATAAAGAGATTTCAACTTAAGAGGAGAGGAAGTTCTTTATCAAGAAACACATATAACTTCATTTTATTTTAGTCAGGTTTTCTGGTTGGGAAAAGCTGGAATTAATTCTGAGAATTCATTCTTTCAGTACATATTTTCAAAATAATTTTAGGATTTAAGTCAGTTCTGAATGTGAAATTATCATTATCATTTTCAGCTTTTGTTGCAAGAGCGTTTGGAAGAAACAGCTTTGTTGACTCTAATATGCATGTGTATATAACATATTCATGTATAAAACAGAAGGGGGCATCTTTAAATTTACTGAGAAGCCATTATTTAAGAAGGGGCTCCACTGCATCTGATCTTGTGGGAGAGGGTATTACTTAGTACCAGAATTGTACTGTACTTGCTGATTTATGTGTAAGAAAAATCTTCACTTTATAGACATTAAAATTTTAAAGACATGACATTATAGGAGGATTAAAAAAAGAACAAGTGTGGGATGTCAAGAGGAAGGGATAAGAAGAATAATAGGATGTTTTAGCACAGACACACTGTGAGCACAATTTGTAGCTAGTCAATAACAGTAATCACAGTAATTACAAGTCACCACCTGCTTAGCCATTATTGGAATGCAAGGGTTTTATACACATTCCCATAGCAATCACTTTTAAGGAGGAATTTGAAGGTCTGGGGGGGGGGGGGGGGGGAGGGGAAGGCATTTGATCACTCCTCAGTACATTAACTATCCAATCCAATTTATTCTGTAGTGTAGTAAGTAGCACGTATGGAGGAGACAATGCGATTGCAGACTGCAGTTAGGTCCTTAAAGAAGTGAGAATGTCAGCATCTTCAAGTAAACATATCTAGAGATTTACACACCTGAATATAAATAGTCCTAATTCTGAAAGAAGGAATGTTCTGTTGTCTGCATGGTAGCAAATAAGTGAAATCAAAACTGAAGATAAAACAATAACTACTGTGCTGGTGCATAACCCCAGAGTCATAACCAAAAGAATAGAGAAAAAATGTTTTGTTTTCATCCATTTCACGTATCTCTCCAGGTAGAAGGTATTAATTGCCATGTTCCTAAGCTCTATTGTCCCACAGAGCAGAAGTCCTAGAGTTATTCCATAATATGGATCTCCTGCTGGTTTCTGTACAGTTCTATCAGACATTCCACCAGATCTGTTTGACTTTCAAAATGCCCTCCAGGGGTCTGTTCTGAAACTCTGCACACTGGAATAAGGATGCATGCTTAACAAATGTCTGTTGGCTGGAAAATTAATCTTGACTTATATTCGTTTCTTTATTTTTTCACTAAACTAACAAGAATATCAGATATTAAACTGCTACTTTTGGCTCTTACTCTTATAGTAGCCTGTGGCTAAAGTCTGAAAGCATAGACGTAAATGCAGCATATTACTTGTCACTGTATTTTATTTTTATTGTTAGTCCAAATCCTGAAGTACTTAGTCTCATAAGGTCATTATTTAGATTTCAAACTAACTCAATAAAAGAATTTAGGACTTGCAATCATCAACAGCCTTATAATTATTTTCTCTTTAATGAAAGCCATTTAGTTGCATAGTGGTTGAAAACCTGACATCACTTATGTCAATGAGGTTATTGCTATTGATTTCACATGTCTTTCATTTTGATGAGTTAAAACTTAAGTTTTAACTATTAACAGGCTTTCATAGAAGCCATAAGCTAGATTCACTTCATTTGTTGTTGAAAAAAGGCCACCTCTGAGACAACTGCTACTTAACAGTATGTTGTTGCACTTCACATGAAGGAGTAGAGAACATACTGTTCATTAATGTATCTGGGAAAAAAAACAACAAAAACATGCTTCAATTCCTCCCTAGTGTTTGTGTGATAAGATAAGGGTAAATATGCAGTTCTGGTATTAAAAAGATAAGGCTGACTACTATTTCTAATTTATTGATTTTTATGTTTGTCAGCTGGCAGACCTGTACATTATGGCTAGATTGCAGCTGTGGATAATTATGTTATTTAGCTAGTATTACATAAAATAAATAATAAAAATGATAAAAATGTTAACACACAGGTTAGATGTCGTCTTCAGAATGGAATGCCAAGGATGAGACATTTTACAGCCACAGTATTTTTTAGTATTTTCCAAACAATAGCTGAGAAGTGCTCTGTGACTCTAGAGGATCTTGAGAGTCACAAATAGCTACCAAACTATTGAAATAATCCACAGTATTTGATGGTTTGCGCCTACTGTGACAATGGGTATTATCTTCATAGAAAACTTTTTATTAGCTTTCAGATCAAAAGCCATTGGCACAAACAATGCATGTGTGTGTAAGCAGTCTAAGCAATGTGGACTGATTGTCTTCTAACCATTCACTGATAATAAATACAATACAATAAATTAGTAATATGAGTCTGAATCTGAACATATATGATGATGGAAATGAAATTGCAGTTTGAAATGTGAACAATCTGTAAGCTCACAGTTTGTGGCACTATGGACAGATTGTAAACAAGCATACAAAACTGAGATGTGTTTATTTGAAGGTACATTATTAATATTTGAAAGTCAAAGGAAGGTAAGCAGCTTCAAAATGTTTGACAGAATTATAATTTGGGCTAGAGAATTATAAAAGCTGTTGAGGAGTTGCAGTTGAAACATATTTTTGCAGTGTATCCATTTAAGCAATATTTTAAAATTCGAAGACAAATAATAATACTAATAAAAGCTATTCTGTATCTTAAATATAACAAATATATGTATTTGCTGTATGTCATTTTTTTAAAATCATGTTCAGTATTACAGTTTTAATTACAATGTACAGTTTAATGGGTATTGTAGTAAAAACAATTTATTTATCTTCTGGTAGCACAGATGTTCCCCATCTGGTGTCAGTGACCCCTTCTTGATTTACTCTGAGTTTTCCTCCAGAAAGGTTACTTATTTATGCTACCAATTAGAATAATAGTTTTCAGTTTTCTTCCACAGTCTCTACAAATTTCCCAGTGTAAGGGCACATGCCTTTAGAAACTCTGTCTGCATACATACATTGCTTTATAATATGGTAAACTTGCTGTTTTGAAATGCCATTTGTGGATCTGTAGAAATTAGCTCAGATGATATCTAGAACTACACAATGCTATGATTGTGAATTTCTATACAGAATTGCATATCTACACCAACCCCCACTATCAACACAAGGAGGTGGATGAAAGAGAATCATCATAGAATCACAAGATCATCTAGTCTAACCGTCTTCACACTACCATTGCTACCACAAGCTACTAAATCATATCTCACAGCTCCTTGTCCAGATGCCTCTTGAACACTGCCAGAGATGGCGGCTCCACCACCTCCCTTGGCAGGCCATTCCTGTGCCTGATCACTCTCTGAGAGAAAAGTTTTTCCTCATGTCTAACCTAAACCTCTTCTGATACAACTTGCGGACATTTCCCCAGGTCCTGTTCATTGCCTGGGAGAAGAGGCCAAACACCTCTTCACCACAACCTCCCTTCAGGAAGTTGTAGAGTGCGATGACGTCTCCCCTGAGCTTCCTCTTCTCCAGACTAAACAATCCCAACTCCCTCAGCTGCTCCTCGTAAGACTTGTGCTCCAGACCCCTCACAAGTTTAGTTGTCCTTCTCTGGACACGTTCCAGGGCCTCAATGTCTTTCCTGTAGTGAGGGGCCCAAAACTGAACACAGTACTTGAGGTGTGGCCTCACTAGTGCTGAGTACAGAGGGATGATTACCTCCCTGCTCCTGCTGGCCACACTATTTCTAATGCAGGCCAGGATGCCGTTGACCCTTTTGGCCACCTGGGCACACTGTCGGCTCATGTTCAGCCGAGCATCAACCAACACCCCCAGGTCCTTTTCCTCTTCACAATCATCCAGCCACTCATCCCCAAGCCTATAGCGCTGCATGGGGTTATTGTGGCCAAAGCGCAGGACCCGGCACTTGGCCTTGCCCAGCGATCCAGCTTATCTAAGTCCCTCTGAAGGGCCTCTCTATCCTCAGGCAGATCAACACCACCTCCCAACTTGGTGTCATCTGCAAACTTACTGAGGGTACACTCAATCCCCTCATCCAGGACATCAATAAAGATATTAAACAAGATAGGCCCCAGTACCGACCCCTGGGAGACACCACCTGAAATAGATCACCAACTGGACTTCACTCCATTAACCACCACCCGTTGAGCATGGTCCTCTAGCCAGTTTCTTACCCAAAGGAGTGTGTACCTGTCCAGGCCACGGGCAGCCAGTTTCCCCAGAAGAAGCCTGTGAGAGACCATGTCAAAGGCTTTGCTGAAGTCCAGGTAGACTACATCAACAGCCTTTCCCTCATCTACCAGTCTGGTCACCCAGTCGTAGAAGGAGATGAGGTTGGTCAAGCACGACCTGCCTTTCATGAACCCGTGCTGGCTGGGCCTGATCCCCTGGACACCACGCACATGCCGTGCGATCTCACCCAAGATGATTTGCTCCATTACTTTCCCCAGTACTGAGGTCAGGCTGACAGGCCTGTAGTTCCCCAGATCCTCCTTATGGCCCTTCTTGAAGATGGGAGTCACATCAGCAAGCCTCCAATCTTCTGGGACCTCTCCAGTTAACCAGGAGCGCTGATAGATGGCCGAGAGCGGCTCAGCAATCACCCCCGCCAGCTCCCTCAGCACCCAAGGGTGTAGGCCATCCAGTCCCGTGGACTTGTGACAGTCCAGATGGAGGAGGAGCTCCCTGACTGCCTCCACCTAAATCGCTGGGGGTGGTTTCTGAGTAGCGTCCCAGACTTCCAGATCAGGGCATAGAATGCCCAAAGGATAACTGGTCTGGCTATTAAAGGCAGATGTAAAGAAGGCATTGAGGACCTCAGCCTTCTCCTTGTCCTCAGTGGCCACATTTCCCTGCTGCATCAAGTAAAGGATAAGAATTGTCCTTCGTTCTTCTTTTGCCATTGATATATTTATAAAAGGATTTTTTATTGTCTTTTACTGCAGTGGCCAATCTGAGTTGAAGTTGGGCTTTTGCCTTCCTAACTTCCTCCCTGCATACCTTAGCTACTTCCTTGTAATCTCCCCAACTAGCCTGTCCCTTCTTCCAGAGGACATAGACTCTCTTTTTCTCCCTGAGTCTCAACAGTAGTTCCCGGCTCACCCACACCGGCTCACCTTACGTCCAGGCTTCCTGGACCCCTTTACCCTTAAGAAGCGACTCCCAAGGGACCCATGCTACAAGCACCCTGAACAGATCAAAGTCCGCCCTCTGGAAGTTCAAGAAAGTAGTTTTGCTGATCACTCTTTTGACACCCCCAAGAATAGAGAATTGTACAGTTCCATGGTCGTTCTGCCCCAGACGGTCCCCAACCTTCACTTCTCCCACCAGTCCTTCTCTGTTAGCGAAGATCAGGTCTAGCAGGGCACCACCCCTGGTAGGCTCTCCTACCAGTTGCAAAAAGAAGCTATCTTCCATGCGCTCTAGAAACCTCCGGGACTGCTTCCTCTGTGCCGTATTATACTTCCAACATATGTCAGGGAAGTGGAAGTCTCCCATGAGAACAAGTGCCGGCGATTGCGTGACTTCCGCAAGCTGCTCATAGAAAGCTTCATCCAACTCTTCATCCTGGTTAGGCGGTCTATAGCAGACCCCCACCAAGATGTTGCCACTACAGACCTTCCCCCTGATCCTTATCCATAGACACTCAACTCTGTCATTACGAAACCCAAGCTCTTCAACATCAAAACAGTCTTTGATATAAAGGGCCACACCACAACCCTTCTTTCCTCGTCTAACCCTTCTGAAGAGCTTGCAACCATCTATCACAGCACTCCAGTCATGGGAGTGGTCCCACCATGTTTCAGTAATAGCAACAAAATCATAAAGAGAGCACAGCCCTGCCAAATAGGACCTGGGGATACCAGTGGATGGCAAACTGGACGTGTGCAATGTGCCTTCACAGCCCAGAAAGCCAAACGAATTTTGGGCTACATCAGAAGAAACAAGATCAGCAGGGAGAAGGATGTAATCCCACCCATCTACTCTGCGCTGGTGAAACCATCTGGAATACTGCATCCAGATCTGGAGTCCTCAGTACAAGAGAGATGGACTTGTTGAAGTGTGTCCAGAGGAGGGCCACAAAAACGATCCACAAAATGGAACATTTTCCCAATGAGGACGTGCTAAGAGCTGGGGCTGTTCATCCTTGAGAAGAGAAAGCTCCAAGATGTCCTCAGAGCGGCCTTTCAGTATCTGCGAGGCATACAGTGAGGTGTATGGGAACTGCTGAGTCACGGCCTGAACCTTTGATTAATCATCTGAGGCAAGCAATGAGTCAGCCATGGGAGCACAGGTGAAAGCAATTCACCTGTGCTGCAGGAAGGGGTGGAGCCTGGCTCCACCTCTCCTAGACCCATTTAAGAGCTGACTACCAGTGGGGAAGGTTCTCTATTCTGGAGATCTGCTCCACTGGAGTTTCCTGAGCAAGCCCATGATATGGGTAAGCATCCTATCTATTCTCTTTGCCTTGCTTTGCCTAACTCTCTTGTTTATTTCATTATTATAACATCTTAATATTATTTGATTATACAATATTCCTTGATTATACATTATCTTAATATTCTTTGATTATACATGAGGCTATAAGAGGAAAGGGGACAGGCACTTCAGCTGGGTCTGTTGTTATAAGGACAAAGGAAGTAGTTTCAAACTAAAAGAGGGGAGATTTAGATTGGATATAAGGAAGACATTTTTTTTTACAAAAAAGTTGCCCAGAGAAGTGTTGAATGCTCCATCTCTGGAGGCATTCAAGGTCAGGCTGAATCAGGCTCTGAGCTACCTGATCTAAGGATATCCCCGTTCAGGGGAGTTGGATTAGAGGGCCTTAAAGGGTCCTTTTGTAAATTTTAAAGAAATACACTGTCCAAGTATATCCATACCCAAGATCTAAGCAACTTGCTTGAGCAAATGATACGTTTATGCATAGCTAGATTGGAATCTAAATATCCAATACATATATATCAGTTTAATTTCAGACAACATGTCATAAATATGTATTAAGTATGCCTTTGTGGTCCTGCAGCTGAGAATGTCAACAGCTGACTATGCATGTTTTTGTGTGCGAATAACCAATTTACACACTTTTTAATAGCACTGAGTCCTGCTGTGAAACTTCAAGACATTCAGGAAATCTGGTATTTAAAATCATCTGCTAAATATTTTATTTTAATGTAACTTAAGTTTCGTAGGAAGATTCACAGTCAAACTTGGCAGCGACCATCAAGCTTTGTGTGCATTACAGGATGTTTGTGGTATTCAGTTTTATAATGAAAGTTCCACCTATGTATACAAACATTGCTGAAGTAACAGTATCATCTGTTTGTCTTTTATTTTGGAAATAAAACAATACACAGGCAGATGGTAGCTAGAAGGACATACAAAGACATCAGATAAATAGCAGTTATTTGCCATCAAAGAATAATTTTTAGAATTCATAAAGGCTTTGCAAGTGCTAAGAATAGAGTATTCATGTAAAGTAGAAATTTGCGTTAAAAATATAATGAAATACTTCTAGCAGACTGAGTAAAATGCAAAGCTGGTAAGACAAGATAGCTCAGGTAGGCTTTAAGGCTGGAGCAGATCACTGATTTGGGGGGGGAGAAGGTGGTTCAGCATTTCATGGTCTCTGTTGGTAAAACTACAAGCTGTAAAATAATTTAATTTGAAAATCGCTTTGATGCCAGACTTCTAACTAAGAGATCCAAATGTCTGGATTTAATCTGCAGGCAGTGCTGATGATCAGAGTTACAAATCAAGTGTGATCTTAATAATGATTTAAGAAAGCAATATACATCTAGCTTTACAGGCTATAATGGTGGAAGACCCATCAACATCATAGGTGTCTGGTCACTTTCCACATCTTTTGTCAGAGTTCAGAACACTGAGTGCCACGGTTGTCTACTCATGGGTTAAAAGTTAGGAGCAGAAATCTACAGCATGAGTTCAATGAGTGAAGAACTACCTATCTTTACAAGCAGATGTGCTAGGAATCACACTGGGTATGGTCCTTGTGACTGAATGCAGATATCTGCAATTAGCTATATCTGAGCTAGCTTTCTATGGAAATATGTGTCCTTATCTGTATTAAATGCCATAGTGTCCTAAAGAACGCATGCAAAATGAATTAGATGAATCATATCTGAAAATGTCTATTTTTCTCTATAGCTTGTAAAGTCAGTAATGAATATGTCAGACTAAGCTAGCTCAGTTCAAATTCCACCCACCGGTCCCATTCTGTCTTGTGTTTCTCCAGAGTTCAGGCATCTCTTTCAGAGATAGTGGGGAACAGACTTGTAATAAAGCATCAGAAACTTAAGTGGCTAATACATTTGCAGTATGGTGGTTTGCAACTTTCCTTCTATGTGCAGATAGAAAAGACAATGCCCCTATTCCCTTATAATGAAATGTATTTGTTAAAACATGGGAGAACGGTCTCAGAACCCTGTCTAGAATTAACTTATAAACTTAACTGCCCCAAATGTGGATATTCTGGGATTCAGGATTTATATGTCTGTATACTATTTTGCCTACTGACTTTTCCTGGATTGCACAGGAAGATGCACTAGCAGTCATATTGAGCACACTCATCAAAATCTTAACCAGTACACTAAGCTCATGGTCAGCCTTTTTCTCTACTGACATCAAAAGAAATAGCATTAAGCCCATATTATATACATTTTAATGGGCTTCTTTGTATAATGTTGGGAAGGCAGGAGTGACAGGTCTTTGAACATAATTTATAATTCACAAACATATTCATGTTTGGATGCTCAGACAGAATAATTTGCAGCTAACTAGCTCTAACACTGCTGCCAAGAAAGTGATCAAAACAATAAAGTTGACATTATTACAGAGATTTGGACTGCATAGGATTAAGGATGTAAAAAGAAATTTACTGCTTTGTAGGAAGGTCAGAAGTATTGAAGGTCTATGCACTATCTGTGTCCTGCTTATGCTACTGTCTTTTTGTAGGTCCTTTGCTGACTGACAGTGCAGCTTAAGTCTGACTTTCATTCTGAAACCTAATGTTAGGACACTGAGCTGCTGTAATTCCCCGTGACTTCTGTAAGGAGTTTCACAGCATATAGTAACATGAAGGATCAAGCTTACTTTGTTATTAGATTATTGCTGACTACATACACGTTGCAATCTGGGCTCAAATTCCACTTTAACTTTGGACAGTTGCATTTCTTTTCCCCTCTCCACTCATATTTCTAAATAAAGGAGAACTCTTGGGGCTGCTGCACATGTGGTTTTAAAATGTTTTCCTTTTCGTACTCATGTAATTTCCCTACAAAGCTGAACTGTGTTACCTCTTGGACTGTTCAGAATAAGAAATAGCTCAGTGAAGTAGAGGTTTGATTATTAAATAAAAATCACAGAATGGTCATTGTTTGGAAAAGAAAACATTACTGATCATGAGAGAGGGGTCAAATTACAGGCTCCCCTATTACTAAATTAATTATGAAATTGAAATGTGAATTCCTCAGACAGGGTGTTTCCTTAAAGTCCTGCTTTCAGTGAAAAAAAGGCCAGTTCTGTATGAGTTTGTATACATGGATGGTAATTTCTAAAGGAGGCTGCATGACTACATCGCAAACAAGGGAGTGCCCACAGGGAAAGTCTGCTATCTAGGGCAGCACCTGGCTGATCACAGAACCAGATCCTCCTGCAGTGAAGTGTTCCATGAGTATAGTGAAGAGGATCTTCTACATAGGAAGTTATTTCTAAAAAAGTTGCAGCTACAAAAAAGGGAGGAAAACAGAAAATGAAAAATAAAAAAAATTTTCCACGCTAATATTACATAATGTTTGTGTTTTCAATAAGAGAGAGTAATCTTTACTAGTTATATAAATATTTATATATAAACTTCATTTGGAAGCTCTACAGGTCAGACAGCTTTTTATATAATGCCTTTAACAGCTGCCTCTGGAAGTGGTTACCATACAATTTTTCTCTCAAAAGACCCAGCACTGGTTATTACTGGTGTATGAGACCATATGAACTTTTAGGAAAAAAAAAAGGGGGGGGAAGAGCCCTCCATAATATTTCTCTCTGGAGAGTGGAATTATAAAAAAAAAAATGTTGTGGTTTTGCTAGTGCTGAGAAAAATATGATGTTGCTGTAAGAAATGAGTAGACGTAAGAAGAATAGAATGTGCAGTTGTTATGTATGTTATTCTTTCCTCCTCCCATTTCCCAGTCTTTCCATATGGGGAAAAGAAAAGGAAATTTGAACAGCAAACTAAGAATATGTTGTCCCTGGGAATATTGCTGTCTCCACTGTCAATCACCAACACAGGAGAAAAAGCTAATCACAACTCTCTAGCCATTAGGGAGAAAGAAATAGTAGGAAAGAATATTTGGGGAAGACATACAGCAAATCATCCTTTATATGTGGGTAATAATTTCCAAGTTTTAAACCTTTTGAATTCCGAATGTCAAAGCCATACAGTCTGAGATTTAAAGCAACATATCTCAGTAACTTTGTAATTCCAAAGATTTCCTCAGAAACACTACCAATTATATTCAACTGATTCATATAAGTACTTCAGTGCTCCAATCTTAGCATTGTGTTAAAGACAAAAGAGTTAGTATACTGGGAACATTTCACTTTAATATTCTCATATTCCATATACATTTCCTATGACATTTTAATGTTAGTCTGAAAACATTTAAAAATGAGATTATTCTTTTCTGCAAGTATGATATCTGCAGTACATATGTAAGACAACTGTCTTTTTAATAGAAGTTTCACAGACAGGTTCTGGGTGTCATGTGCTGGTAGATCATCCTCCTGAAAATTTTCATTAATATGCTTACCTTGGAAAAATAGTTTTAAATTCAGTCTCTACTGTCTTTTACGAGTGTAACTCTGGAAAGAAAATTAGTAAAGCTGAGCAGTTTATTCAAAACTACAGAATGGTTGAGGTTTGAAGGGACCTCTGGAGGTCATCTGCTCCAGTCCTGCCTATGCATATCCTGGGGATGTTCCTCCCTAGGTGCAAGACTACTGACACTTCTCCTTGTTGAAAATCATGTGACTTATTATTTATGTGTAATCCAGCTCTCCAGTCTGTCCAGGTTCCTCTGTATGGCTGCATAGTTCTCTGGTGAATTAGATACTCCCTATAGTTTCATGTCATCTGGGATTTATCAATAGTAAACCCTACCCATAGTTCAGTGCATCAAAGATTTTAAAGAGGCCTGGGACCAGTACTGATCTCTGAGGTGCTCTGCTCATTATTGGCCTCCAACTAGACTTTGTGCATAAACTTGACCACTAGCCTCTGGGCCTGGCTGTTCGTCTACTTTTCTATCCTCCTCACTGTATGCCCATAGTTCAACAGTTTCTTTTTTTGTTGTCTCCTCCAGGTTCTCTGAATACTCCTTGATTGTTAATGTAGTTATGAAATACAAAAAGTAAAATACTTCAATTTTTAATGAAGCAACCTCAAGAACCTAAGCAAGAGACTGGAGCAGGTCCAGTGTTCTTCTGCAACTAACAGACCACAAAACTACTAAGTATGTCAGTATATTTGGTGATGTTATCTGTGTGAAACAATATAAAACAACACATATTAATAAACTCTGAAACTTAAAGAGAGAAACTGATCAACTACCATTGTAGATATTTGATCATATGCTTTCTTTTCTTATCACTAAATAAATTTTCAGTACATCAGATTCAACTTCAGGGGGAAAAAAAAATACTACTTTTTTGATAATATTGCAAAGAGAAATAAATTGGCTTTACCTTTCAAGGATTTCTATAAACACCTACTGATTTAGTTCAATATCTCTAGCTGTGAAAGTAAAATAAAACAGAGGGGAAAAAAAAGCCAACAAAACAAACCATCCAAATAAAAACTCAAGCACCTGTAAATAAAAACAAAGCAAGGCAAAGGAAAGCAAAGCAGACCCAAAGAAAACAAAGCAAAATAAAAACACCACAAACTGTAAGCCTGGTACTTTCAAGAAAGTCAGCATTTTAGTGGATAAGTCTTCTTAGCAAGGATTCAAGGATACTGTTCTTGAAAGTTTCTCAGAAAGTAGTGTTTCTGTTTTAGCATCTTTGTATTATGAAAATTTATCTCTACACTTTTAGGAGTCAAGAAATTTGAATGAATATTAAAATGTTAAGTATAAATTGTATGTTTAAAACTTATTATAAGGGTATAATTTTCAGAGTAGAAGGTAGAATCTATTTGTTCATTATAAATTAAGTTTTGCAGAATGAACTTCAGTTTTTACATGTTATGAATGTGAATGACTGAATGTGTCATTTGGGGGTGTATGGGAACTGCTGAATTGTGGCCTGAACCAGATTGACCACCCAAGGCAAACAATGAGTCAGTCCTGGTAGCACAGGTGAAGACAATTCTCCTGCCCTACTGGAAGGGGTGGAGCCTGTTCCACCTCTCCTAGACCCCATTTAAGAGCTGACTGCCACTAGGGAATGATCTCCTTTGGAGATTGCACCTCTTAGAGTCTTCTCAGTAAGCCCAGGATGAGGGTAAGCTTTCCATTCATTCTTCTGTAGTGTGATAGCCTGTTTAGCCTAACTTTCTTGTATATTTCTTAATTATTACATCTGTATATTCATTGATTATACAGTCCCTTACCTGGGTCCCAGGAAGGCAGTAGGCTTTCCTGTGAGTAGGGTCTGGTTTTCTGGCTCTCAGTTTCTCTCAGAGGAGAGACTCCTCTGAAAATCACCCTTCTTTTGTACTTGACAGAGTCTGTCTAGAGACAGAGTAATAACTGCCTTGCTGTAAACAGCTCTCCTGATGGGCTTTCTTCAGTTTCTTGATTTAGCTGTCTTTTATGTCCCAGGGCCTCATATCTGCTATGTAATTACACCTGAGAAGGTGGAGTAGGTTAGGAGACATGTCACCCTCCACACTGAGCAGGAAACCATCTCCATTCCTCTTTGCTTCCCAGGTCCCTTTCCTTTGCCTGGTTACAATAGGGTAGGGGATCCACCACTACTTCTGGTGTGTCCCATCACTGCCTCTCTTGCAATGTCAGGGAGTGGCTCCATCAGTCAATCTCCCTTTCACAGTCTTTGATGCGTCTTTATGTTCCTTTCTCCTCCTTCAGTTGCACTACCAGGTAAAACAGATCATCTATCTGCTCGCGCTGCAGGCAGGTGGTTATGCCCACTACTCTCAGTACTTGTGCCAGTCTAAGGCACTCTCTGCTGCCAGAGACCTGGACAATCTTAGAGTAGCCCATTCCACAGGTTTGCGGAGAAGCATGGGGATCATCTGGACTTGGTGAGTCTCCTTCACCTACCTTTAGTTACATTGTTAAATGCTCTCCTGTTATCACAACCACAATTACTTTTAT
Source organism: Chrysolophus pictus (assembly GCA_037305975.1). Lineage (NCBI taxonomy): Eukaryota > Metazoa > Chordata > Aves > Galliformes > Phasianidae > Chrysolophus > Chrysolophus pictus. Next base: position 32,913,996 of record CM074576.1, on the reverse strand, counting down.
CTCCTTTTTGATTTTTTTTTCCTCAGCACAACAAATAAAGAACTTTAATTCATCCCTTTGCAACAAAAACCTTATACTTTTCTTCTGATAGGCTTTTCAGACTTGAATTCAGTTGAATTTTCCATTTTACTTGCTATTCAAGCAAAGTTAAGCATCCACAAAATATAGTATTGACACTAAAGCATAAAGAATAAAAAAACTACATACATATTTAATTGCATTATTTAATGGACTTACTTCAGCCATGATCTGTTCTTTTGTATTTGCTTTCCATGTTCGTTTGTACAACTGTTTTTATTGGAACAAATCCTCACAGAAAATGAAGTTAAAAGTCATGAGTATTTGCAGAGACCAAACATTTAATTTGGACAAAAATACTTATGATGAAAATACTTGCAGATTTGTGTAAGAGACCACAGTAAGACATATAAGAGAACCACAAAAAACAAAGTAATATTAGACTATTTTGAAATCACAACATATCACAATTCCAAAGAGTAAGTACATTTAAAAGAATGTACGGTCAAAGATGTTATGATCTGCATGACTGAATACATAAAGGAATAGATCTAACATTTATTGATGTATGGAACTTCTTAAAGAGAAATAGGATTAGCCAAACTCTTCAGTTGAAACTAATTTGAGGTAAAACTGTATTTTGAACTTTGTTTTTGTTGTTTGGCTGTTTTTTTTTTTTGTGGTTGTTTTGAGCAAACCTTGAAATGTTTCAGGATGTGAATTGTTTAGATGCTGTGAATGCTTAAAAATTAAGATGTTTGCATCTGTTAGCTGCCATATTCGTGACAAGATAACATTTTGATTTTTGGAGTGAAAAAATCTAGTATTCATTTTTTTCATAGAGTATTTTTTTCATAGAGTATTAAGTTTGATATTTTCCTCAGTAAGGAAAAGTAATCAAGTAGTCCTAATTAGATGAGAAGAAAATTCTTTACAACTGTTATCTCGCTATCTTCCCCAGTATTTTTATAAGCAGACCAAGCTTCTCTTATTGCCAAGCTTTTCTTTCTCCTGGGAGATCTGATGAGTATTGATTCACTTTATAAATACGGTTTTGTGGTGCTGAAAAATTAAGCTTTGTCATTTAGTACAATCCAATTCTGTGATGTATTTTTTAAGCCTTTTTTCAGAAGAAGAGATTTGCCCAGAAGTAGTTCAGACAAAATCTAAATCTTTCATTTTAGCAAGAAAGGGATCATAAAAATAGTAAAAAAAAAATTTGCTGGTTTTACATTAAAAATATTTTTGTACATGTTTTCTTCATGGCCTCCTATACTTCAAGTTCTTCTTGTGTACGTTTTTGTTTCTTTTAGAGAAATATACACACAGAAATAATACACATGCAAAAACTGAAGAAAAAAGCAAACAAACAGTAATTGAGTTCCTGCAAACTCTCCTTTCCCTCTTCTTAAGAGTAGTTGAAAACTCAGCCTCATGAACTGGCAAGGTGAGTCACATATAGAAAGACTAACTCGTTAACTATATGTCTGCATAGAACAACTATCTAATTCAAGCTTTTTCTTTGTTGTTGTTTTCCTTTTTATATCTATCCAATTATTTATTAATTTAGTATTACTATAAATACAACAGTATTGTTTTAGGCCTATAACAAATCTTATCTTATGCCAGCAAAAAATGTAAAGACAGTACAGTATAGATACTATGTACATTATGTAAATTAGCATTGTAAGCAGACAGAAATTAGATTGCTTTTGAACTTGCTGATTTAACTAGAGAGGCACCAGCAGGAATTTAAATTCTGCACATTCCTATCAGATATCTTAAACAGCTTAATACAGGAGTTCAGTATTGAGATGCAACAATGTTTCTTTGAATTACAGTATTTGCTTCAATGATGTAAGATTTGTTAAAACATTCCAGTGATTTGATGTGTTTATTACTCTTGTCTCTCATTGAGCACCTGCAGGCAATATGTAATTAGAATACATATTTTGAACTTTTTCTATATCTTGGAATTGAATTATCTGATTATTTACTACTGATATTTGCTTTTTAAAGGAGTTTATTTTTTTCCTTTTGTTTTGGTCATTTTCTATGGCCTCCCAAAGACTGTTACACTGACAACCAATCTTCTGCAATTCAGATCCTGAGCATCTCAAACAGGGCACACTCACAGGGTAGAAATCCACATCTTTAAAGAGTAGTGCCCTAGGAACAGTAATTAGATGTGCATGATTACCTCCTAACCTGCTAAATGGCTGGTTCAGATCTCCTGCTGTCAGTAAACAACCAGGGGCTGATTAAAAGTCTTGTTATTGTTCCAAAACCTTTTGATGTATTCATGTGCCAGTTTTGACCTCTTTTTTTCAATTCTGCGTGTGTTTCTCGAGTAGGTTACCAATTTCAATAGTGGGAGAAAATAGCAATTCAGTATTCCTGACCTACAATGGAGTATCCCAGTCGAATACAAAAGACAATGTCTTATCAGACATTATTTCGTATCCCTTTTCTCAGCTCCCACAATATACTTACTTTCAAGTTTTCACATTGAGATATAATGGAAGTTTTTTATGGTTTGTTTAAACAATGCTAGTATTTAAAAGAAAATAAACTGTCACTGTCAAAAGTAGGAACAGGCACAAACCACCCATAATACTGCAATGAGAATACTTTTTTAATGTTCCCTACTTATTCAGCTCCACTCTTAGCTGTGTTACACTGTGAAGTAGACATAAGTCCAGTTCTAATAATTTTGTAGCTAGGTGATTTTTGTGATGTATATCTTGTCCCTCATGAAGTAAATGGGAATGTTCAGTTCACATATCCCACCAAAGAGCATATAGAAACTAGAAACTTTATGAACTAACAGCATAGAGACAATGACCTACATGGATAATTTTTCAGGTCTAATATCAGTTTCCTACACTTGTTGGTCTGACAATAACCTTTTGCTTAGTGATAATCTGATGAAAAAACATCTCAGGAAATTGTTGTTCTTATTATTCTTATTGGACTGTGGGATAAGTTAACAGCACAGAATAATATTTAAAATTTCCAAAGCAACTTGAATGAAGAAAGCAAGAATCCTTTTTCTTAACCTGTAAAATGGCTTATATTTTATTTATTATTATTTATTATGATAAATCCTTTTTTTTTTTGTGAAAGGCAAGCTTTCTGGCAATTCTGCATCCAAAAAGCATTGCAGCTTTGGTAAGATCACACCTTTACTGTCATACTTAATTCAGACTCTGCTCAGATTCATCTAATGCTTAAAAATGGACATAAGAAATGTCCTGCTGGGTGAGGCTAGCTCAGGTTCATCCAGGAGATGTTCTTTAGGGAAAGCATGAAAGTGTAGCCTTGTTTTTGAAGTCCAATATCCTTTTACCTCCTCAGTGTGAAGAATGCTTATATTAGAGATACTGTAGTACATTCCATGCCAAGTTCTTTTAACATCCATCAACACGTCTTCTGCCTGTGAACTTATCTAATCCCTTCCTGAACATCCTCATGTTGCCTGTTTCCCCAGCTCCCCACGGTAGACTCTCCAGAAGTTCAATGCTGTGTGTTTTAAACTAACATCCTGCCACCTTTAGAAAATATCACCTGATTTGTTACTGTAAGTCTGTGGTGAAGATATCAAAGTTAAAAATGGTTAAACTCGGGCACAAATCACATGAATTTCCAACTGGAAAAAGAATGCTGCCATTGCTGTGCACTGAACTGCCTAAGTTAAAATCTGCAGACTCAGGAAGCAGAGTGATAGCTGTAGAGAGGGCTATCCACCCGCTACAGGACAATGTGAAGAACAATAGTTACCCTCTATGGCAGCCTGTGTGTGACCATGGAAGTGACCACTGAAGGGGAGAGGTGAAATTTCCTGAAAGGAAAGCAGGGGAGTTCTCAGAACTCTGCCTAGAGCCACAGCATGCAGCTATGTCTCTGCAGGAACACAGGTTAATGCGTTCTTATATCATTACTGTATCAGGCCTGCCTCTTAGTCTACACTATACAAGGAAGTTTAAGCCAGGTAAAAGATTTTTTTTTTTGTCAAACAAGTAAGCCACAGACCATAATTCAGAATGCTAAAAGCAAAACAAAAAAAAACCCTGACCTGCTACTTTCCCACTTATTCACACTTAAGAATTAGAATGAAATATCTAGTTGGTCGTTGTCCGGATTATGAAGACTTTTGCCATAATAGAATAGAAATACACCTGTATAGGAAACAGAGTTATTCAAGTCCTTTAGGGCTAAACTCAGAGCAGCAAAAATTCTCACAGAAACAGATAATCTTCATAGTTATGAATGTACAGCACACTTATTTAAACTTGCCACCTTTAACAATTAACACACAGCAGTATTTAAATGTTAAGGAAAAAAGTCAAAGCAGGCAACAAATAACTTCAAAAACAAGATACTTCATGACACATACTATTCATATAGGAGAGAGGATGAAAGAACAATCAGTACCTGATAGATGTTAGTCAAGTGTTTGATCTTAGTCAAGATCCTCTGGTAAGATGACAAATACAGTTTAAGAATTAATTTAAAATCAAATACCTACTCCAGACTGATTATTAGATGTAATGATGTTTCCGTTCATCACAAACACAGAATAGATGAAAACTTGGGACAGATCTGCAATTCAGAAACCCAGGGGCTCCTAGAGCATAGCTTCATAGCCAACAGGAAGATTCCTCACAGAAATACTCCTGGTTATGCATTGAAACAGTTTAGTGGTTAGGTTCGGTTTAGATTTAGAACAACCTTCACAAAGCTGCTTTACCTCTTTCACTGATTCATTTCTTTTTACTGATTTCTCACATTCCAACTTCCTAATTTTCTCCATTTGCTCAGTTGAAAAAATCATTACAAATTTATAGTAAGTATTTCTCAGTATTGTTTCCAATAATTAATAACCCCCCTCCAGCCATTAGAAATTCTGTGAATAAGCTTTTTAATGTACTTTTTTGTTGTTTTTTTTTTTAACTGCTATTCACTCTCTATTTCAAACTGACAGTTGTCTCTTCAGAATTCCTATTCTTTGACTTGAAGGGGGAAATTACTTTCCAATGGATTGCAGTTTGTGTAGCTCTGTGCTTAGGGTGAAAAAGAAAAAAGCCACAACTAATTGTGATTTAGAGGCTGTACATTGAGGTCCAAAGCACAATATGGTGTCCATTAAGTGAGTCAAATAGGGAATCCAGGAATAAAATAAATGGCAATTAGAAGATATTAATGAAATACCAGTGTTGGAAGGTGACTGTATTCTCTGCTGTAAATAGGATGCTGAAAAAAACACCAACTTTGTAGCCATGTTGTGATAAAAAACCTGAATTCCTTTTCAGACAATTCCAATAACTTTAAAAATATTTCAGCATGATTCTTACTTAATCGAAGTATTTAAAAATTAACTTCTGAAATGGAATTTTGGGTGAATACTGTTTTCTCTTACTAACAGGAAGTTTCCTTTGTTTCAAAGCACAAAGTTAGATATATTACTTAAGAGCTTTGAGAACTAAGTCAACAGAAAAGAGTCACCAACTCTTCTGTGTTTGTCACAGCTAAAATATACTGATGAGATGGTCCCCTGAGGAGATCATCAATACACATTTATAATTAGAAAATTAATATTCAGGGAGAGATATTGACAGCTTGAGAAGGAACACTGAAAGTTAGCAATAAAACTTGTAAGTGCTTGTAGAAAAAGGACAACAATTCAGTCCTAAGGAAAGCACTGTCGGTTCAAGAAAATATTATGGAAGAAAGATCACATTCTAAAGAAGAAAATAAAAAGAAACAAGTATAAGTGCTGCTAGGAAGGCAGGCCAGAATTTTCTAGGTGGCAAAGTGGTAAACTCTCAACAGGGAAATACATGTGATAGTCTTACAACAGGTTATTTTTTTCCCCCATTAAGCCAAAATTAAACAAGATAGACTTATACTACAACATAATTTTGCTAGTAGTCCTCTGCACGCAGGTAAGAAAGGCTGGAAATTTGATTTATTTGTTGTCAGTTCCTAAGCGATGTTCAATTTAAATTTATGGTAAAAGAGTACAAAAAAATTAAAGTACATTATTTAAAACAAAGTCTATTCATATCATCTAGAAATGTGAGGAATAACAAAGAAATAGGAACAAATAAAATTAAAAGAAAAAAAAGAAATTGAGAAGAAAGGAAGACAGAAGGTGAAGGATACAGACCAGCAGTTTGGGAGTTAATTGGAAGTTAATGGTTCAAGACTCTCTTTTATGGTGTATACCTGTGAGTCCTGTATGTGAAGTACCTGCCTCCTGATGCTGTACCAATGCAGTTGAGCTAAGAATTAAGATGGATGTACAAATATTTTTATATTCATTTCTGTTGCTGCTGATACCTCTTACAGAGTTTTCACCAGAAACAACACATATGATGGCCCATTACTGTCCTAAATGTTAACTCACAGATTAAACATAGCACTGAGCTGTTCATTTCTATGAATTTTTATGAGTAAAAACTTTTCCTAGGTCAAAGTTTTGTCATGTCTTGCTGTTTTTATTATTTTGTAATAAGCTATATAGCTTAAGTTACCACTGAGAACATGATTATGCAATATAGGCACACTAATGTTAATATTTAATATGGCTAGCCAGAATTTATGGCACAAACTGGCTTCCTTGATGTGAACCCTAACTGTAAAATCAGAACTTCACTTACACAGTTTTCAGAAGTAACCTCTGTGTTTTAGCAGATACCTAGGACAACATATTAAGTTTATTTTTCACTCTCTGAATATTGTTCATTCTGAATTTAAAGTTCTTTACATTTTCTCAAGCCAGTTTCTCAGAATTGTCAGCTGCCTTTGAAAACCTTGGCCCCACTCTCAGTAGATACTCACTAACATCAGATTACTATTAATCTTTCTAGCTTTACGTACACAAATTAAAATTGGTATGACCTAGTTCTTAAAAATGTGACATTTGGGATTTATACCCCTCTGCAGAGTTACCTCTGCACGAAAGAACAGCAGATCCAAGATTTATTATCTATATGCCAGGAAACTTTTCTAACTGCAAACCATTTGGGGAGGATTATTTCTTTTCATTATTTTGTATTTTATATCATTCTATCCCTTTCTATTATTTTATTATCTTTTAATATCATTTAGAAATAAATCAGACCAATCACAAGCTAAAATGCTACTTGACTCATTCATTCTCTGCAGTAATGTCATTAGGGACTGAAATGCCTGCTGTAACACAAGTCTCTGCTGCCTCCTGACACCAAGCCACACCACACCTGCCAGTCTCCTGGTTGTCATTTTTCTAGATTTTTTTTTAAACTAAGCTGAAGCATCTAATTAAGTTTAAAATAGAATAGCCCTGGGAAGAACTCTTCTGAAAGCTGCAGTAGAGATAGTAGCTCATCTTAACTGGAGGCTAAGACTTGCAATACTCTGTTCTTTCATGAAATCATGAGAGCTTTCTGCAAACAAAAGTAAGACTTCTGCAAATTCAGCTAGCATAAAGCAGTCATGTAACTAGAGAAAAAAACTAATCCACAGAGGAGAATTAACTTGGGGAAGAATGAGTGCCAGATGAAATGCAAATAGATGAGCAGTATTTTTGCTGATATGGAGTTTCCAGGTCTGTTTGGCACTGATATGGTTACAGGGAGGAAAAAACTGGTTAACTAGAGTTCAGCATCAGGTTCTGAAAAATTCAGCTTGGCTTAATAGCAAAATCTTTGTCGCAGTCAACATAAAACCCCAGACCCTTGTTTCAAGGAGGTCTTCTGCATCAGAAGCTGTTAGGTGCCTCAGGAATGAGGAACTGTGGTTTAGTTTTTGAACGTGTATTCAACTACATCTAGAAGGCCTGACTCACAACGCCCCTACTATCAGCTGAATTAGTTAAATTCACTGAGGTGAAAATTCAGATTCTGAGGTACAGTCTGAAACAACAAGTAGTATGAGAATTACAGTAGCTAAAAAAGCCCAAGCAGCGCATATCTCTTTTTCAACACTTTCTCATACCTAGTGAAAGAAAAGCACAATTTACTTGTGCTTTATATCGTTGCCTTCATGCTTTCTCAACTATGCTAACTAAATACAAAATGGAGAGGGCTGAAGTCATGACCTTTACTATCTCTCTAAGTCATCTGTAAGAAGCAAAAAGACAGTCTGTTCATATAAACCTATGTGAAAATTCTACATTATTTTTACAGCAGTGCAGAGGAGCACTTCTTTTCTTTAAGGTTCTGCGATGAATATAGTCCAGCTAACAGTCTAACGCCTCCAAGCAATCAATGAATATACAGATGTTATAATTAAGAAATATACAAGAAAGTTAGGCTAAACAGGTTATCACACTAAAGAAGAATGGATAGAAAGCTTACTTTCCCTCATCCTGGGCTTACTGAGAAGACTCTAAGAGGAGCAATCTCCAAAGGAGATCATTCCCTAGTGGCAGTCAGCTCTTAAATGGGGTCTAGGAGAGGTAGAACCAGGCTCCACCCCTTCCAGTAGCATAGGAGAATTGTCTTCACCTGTGCTACCAGGACTGACTCATTGTTTGCCTCGGGTGGTCAATCAGAGGTTCAGGCTGTGGTTCAGCAGTTCTCATACAGGGACGTTACTAGGAAGCTCCCTAGACTGGTGTGCTCTTCTAATTATTACCTGCTCCTGATATTTCAGGTAGGTTGTGATGAGTGTGTGGAGAGAATTCTGAGGGCTATCAAGAGGAACTTCAGGGTGTTGGAGAGGTTAGTTTATGGAGTGGGAGCTCAGTTTTCTTCCATTCTTTCAGCCTGGAAAGATTCTGAGAGGAACAGGAAGACCCATCTGATCAACATGTGTCTAAGAATTTGGTTCCATCACAGAAATCTAGTTCGTTTTTTGTTCTATCATGTAGCTGTTCATTTATCACCAGGACTGCTGGCAACAGGTGGAGTTCACCTGGGTTAAAAGGGGAAAAGGATTCTGGCCCAGAAGTTGCCTGATCTCATTGACAGAGCATTAAACTAGGTTTGAAGAAGAAAGGAGGTGATAGTGAGCCTGCCCATGACAAGATATGGTACAGCACACCTAAGTTAAAGGGGCAAAGTGCTAGCAGGGGCCCTAAACCTGTTGCACTTAATCTTATGACAATGAGGGCAACAGGGAGACTGCTACTTCAAAGAAATTGAGTTATTCTCCAATAAGGTAACAAGACCAGCTGATAAACTGAAGTGTGTCTACTCCAGCACAGGGCAGCTTGGGAAACAAACAGGAGGAGCTGCAAGTTAGCGTGCTACTCAAAAACCATGCAGTCATCAAGGTTGGAAAAGAGCTCCAAGATCATCTAGTCCACCTGTAATGATGTAGTTGCTGTCACCAAAACCTGGTGGGATGATTCCCACAACTGGAATGAGACAATTAACATCTACAACCTGTTCAGAAAAGACAGATGAGAAAGGAGAGGAAAAGGCATTGCCCCCTACATCAAGGAAGGAACAGAGTATGAAGAACTTTCCCTGAAGAATGGCCACAGGCAAGTTGAAAGCTTGTGGGTGAGAGTTGGAGACCAAGGCAACGCAGGGAGCCTTGTGTCTGGGGTCTACTGCAGGCTACCTGATCAAGTGGAGCCTGCTGATGGAGGCTTCTTTCTTCAGCTACAGGAGCATAGTGATCACAGGCTCTTCTTCTGCAGGGGGTTTTAACAACCTGTCATCTACTGGAAAAGTAGTATGGTGAGCTGTAGGTGATCCAGGAGGCTCCTGGAATATATAGAGGAAAATTTCCTGAGCCAGGTAATAGACAGCCCTAATGGGGGGATGCAATTCTGGACCTGTTGAGTGAACTGATTGGTGACATCAGGACTGGAAACTGTTTGGTTGGCAGTTACTATGAAATGATGGAGTTCACACTCCTGAGGGATATCAGGCAGAGAAAGAATAAAATCAGGAAGCTTAATTTCAGGAAGGCCAATTTCCACTGCTTCAGGGAGTTAATCAGCACAAACCATAAGGAATCTGTCCTCAAGGACAAGGGAGAGGAACAGAGCTGGCAGATCTTTAAGGAAGCTTTTCTTAGGACACGAGCAATCCATCCTGAGATGCAGGAAGTTAGGAAAGGAGGGAAGAGACTAGCATGGCTGAATTAGGACCTGCTGCTCAAATTGGAGAGCAAGAAGAAAATGCACAGGCAGTGGAAACAGGGACAGGTAGCCTGAGAAGATTATGATGCTGCTGCTGGAATCTTTAGCAATGGAGTCAGGAAGGCTAAGGTCCAACTGCAATAGGGTTTGGCAAAGGGTACAAAGAAGAATAAGAAAGACGACTATAGGTACGTCAATCAGAAAAGGACAGTCCGAGAAGGTGTACCCTCACTAGGGAGCAATACAAGCAGGCTGGTAACAAAGAACAAGGAGAAGGTTGAGGTATTCTGCAATTTTTTTTGCCTCAGCCTTCACTAGCTCTTTGCACAGCCATTAAGCAGATGATTAGAAAGATGGGAACTGGGGGAGCAATGTCCATCCTGCTGTAAACAAAGATCAAGTTCTCCATTGCCTGAGGAACCTGAACATCCTTAAGTCTATGGTTCCCAATGAGATGCATCCCAGAGTCCTGAAGTAATTGACTGATGTAGTCTTCAAGCCACTCTTGATATTTGAAAAGTCATGGTGGTTAGGTGAAATTCCTGGTGGCTGGGAAAAAAAAGCAAAGTATCACTAATTTTCAGGAAGAGTAGGAGGGAAGACACACAGAACGACTGGCCTGTCAGACTCATCTCAGTGCTAGAAATGATCACGGAGCAGATCTTATGCTAACGCTTGTAGAAACGAGAGAGGGAGCAATATGGGACAACCAGCATGGCTTTGCCAAGGGCAGGTCCTGCCTGGCCACCATGTTGCTTTTTATGATAGGCTAACTGTGTCAGGGACAAGGGAAGAGCCATTCATCTATCTGGACTTCGGTAAGGCCTTTGTCATGGTCTCCCCTAACATCCTTCTCTTCAAATTGAAAAGACATGGATTTGATTGGTGGACTTTCCAATGGATGATGAACTAGTTGTGAAATTCTACCCAGAGAATGGTGGTCAATGGCTCAGTGTCCAGAAGCAGATCAGTGATGAGTGGTATCTCTCAGGGTTTGGTAGTGGGACAGCTAACATTTTCATCAGTGACATCAACAGTGGGATAGAATGAACCCTCTGTAAGTTTTCAGGTGACAGCAGTAAGCCCAGGTGAATCTCACGAGGTTCAACAAATCCAATTGCAAACTCTTGCACCTGGGTTATGGAGACCCCTGCTATCACTACAAGCTGGAGAATTAAAAGGTAGAGCACAGTCCTTTAGAAGAGGACTTTGGGGGTACTGGTGGGTGGTAGGCTGGTTATGAGTCAGCAGTGTGCCCTCACAGCCAAGAAAAAAACTGTGCCTTGGGCTGCATCAAAAGGAGTGTGGTCAGCAGATTGAAGAGGGTGATCCTGACCTTCTGCTCTGCACAGGTCGAACCTCACCTGGCATAGTGCATCCTGGTGTGAAGTCGTCAGTACAGAAGAGACATGGACCTGTTGGAGCATGTCAAGAGGAGAGCCTCAACATTGATTCAGGGTATGGAACGCTTCGCCTATGAGGACGGGCTGAGAGAGCTGGGGCTGTTCAGCCTGGAGAACAGAACGCTCATGGGAAGACCCAATAGCGGCCTTTCAGTATCTAAAGGGAGCTATAAGAAAGAAGGGGACAGATTCTTTGGCAGAGTCAGCTGTGACAGATCAAGAGGAAATGGCTTCAAACTAAAAGGGGAGATATTTACATTGAACATAAGGCAGAGGTGTTTTTTTTTTTTTTTTTTTTTTTTTTAATAAGAGTGATGAGGTACTGGAACAGGGTATCCAGAGAGATGATGAATGCTCCATCCCTGGAGATGTTCAAGGTCAGGCTGGGCTAGGCTTTGAGCAAACTGATCTAGCTGTAAATGCCCCTGTTTACTGTAAAGGAGTTGGACTAGATGACCTTTAAGTGTCCCTTCCAACTCAAACGATTCTGTGGTTCTATGATTCCACGATTCACAAACCGAGTTCCACATTAGTTTAGCCTTTGTCTCACATAGGCATCTGCTCTGCATGGGAAGTGTGCAAGTCTGGCCAACTAAGGTCTACTGAAGAACACTTCAGCTTCAGCCTTGTCCCTCTAGACAGACTTTTCTTTAGGATGTTTTGGATGTCTGCTCCTTGCCTTTGATTCATTCTACCATGCAGTCGCATTTATGACAGAAGGTGTAGGGGACACAGATACAGGAAATATTATTTGAATCCCACGGCACCAAAGGGGTGATGGAGGCTTATGCACTTCTTCAGTACTTCTGATTGTGTTTGAATTCACCTTAAAATGCTTGCATCTCTTGTACTTTAAGACTGTGGGAGAAAGGGTATTGTATATATATAACTACCCTTCCCCATCTCAGTCCCTGTCCCACGGAGTTTATTTTTTAATTAATAATAATAATAATAATAATAATAATTAAAAAATAAGGATTAATTACTTACTATAGCGAAGTCAAAGGCAAATCTCCTATTCTCCACTTTTCCTTGTGTTTCAAATTTCAGTCAGAATCAATGCCTTAATTATGCTTGTAACAGAACGTGCCTGGCACTGAGAACATAATTTTCATTTATCCCTCAAGAAGAAAAATAAATTGTTGCGCCTGTATCACTCTGCATTCTTGTTATCAGACTGACTTGCATTTTCTTGGAATTGCTCCACAATTGAGATTGCAATTTAGTTTTTGATTGAATGTTTTGCGCATTGAATTTCACTTTAGATTTTTGCTAACTCTTTTAAATTGAAGTATGAGTTCAGTTTACTAACTCTTTGAATAGTGTAGTATTCAGAGCAGCATCTTGGGTGATAGAAGCTTAAGGAGGACAGTGTTACTGAATACTCTTTTAATTGCTCTCACTAATGTTTGGATGAATATAAACAATGATTTATGTTAAATAGATGTGACTTCATACAGTCTATGGGATGACAATTAAAGCCTTGCCCTTCCACGTCACAGAGAGGGTAGAAGCACCTCGCCATTTTTAATTGACAGATTCATTCTACTATTCATTAGGATGGTCACACTATTCTCCTTGCACCCAGCTACACATTCCAATTTATCAGCAAAAGCTTTAATATAGCAATTGTGGTTGATATACCTTATGTGATTAAGGCAAGCCAGACATACAGAAAAGAAGACCAAAAGATAACACAAAAAAAGCAGTTTTGCAGGAGATTAGTAACATGATATATTTGTTTGGCCATCTGGCTGGAAGAATGCTCCTACTCTGTGTGGATATGGGAATCAAATTGTTTCTTTCAACTGCGCTACAGATTTATGGTGGATTAGAGTGACAGAATAGTCATGGGGTCAGCATCCTATTACCTTGTCCATCACACAGCGGTTGTAGAGACACACATTTATGGGTCTACAGCTAGTCAGGCTGAGTAGATCTCACAGGCATCTTCCCTGTTTAAATCCTCTCATAAGATGCAAGAATCCACAGGTCCCGGTGCTAGAATCAGAAGGAAAAAATAAACATCAGAATATTCCGTGCCTGTGACAGAGTCATGCTGTCAAGTATCAGCATGCATAGTAGGATTAATAACAGCAGAGTTAAACTTACTTCCTAAATAACAAATGGATCTTTTTATTTGAAGAGAAAGAGTGCCGCTACAGGCACATGAGTGCATGACCAGGAATTTCAGTAGAGAAACCTCTTAAAGGAAAATCCTTTTTCTTTAAGAAAGCACTACAGATTTGAAGACCTTTAAAAGTAATGAAAATCTTGAGGTACCTCCACTTCAACTTTCTTTTCACTTCAACCCTGAGAGGAAATGCTTCTCCGAAGGTTGAGGAGCTATCTGTTTAGGTGTATTTTCTCTCCAGATTGCGAAGTCGCAAATAAGAATTGTGAAATACAAACAATTAAACAGCAAAACAAAAAGTATTTTAACAAACTATATTCGTATAAACTTCCCTATGAAATTGAAAAAGATGTCCAAATGTTTTTAATTATAGAAAACAGGCTGAAAGAGCTGGGGCTGTTCAGCCTGGAGAAGAGAAGGTGACAGACTTTCACTATCAAAATGGGACTGTAAGAAAGAAGCGGATAGATTCTTTAGCAGTCTGCTGTGAGAAGACAAGGGGAAATGATTTCAAACTAAAAGAGAGAAACTTAGACTGGGTATAAGAAAGAAGTTTTTAAAATAAGAGTGGTGAGGCACTGGAACAGATTGCCCAGAGAAGTGGTGGATGCCCCATTCCCACAGACATTCAAGGTCAGGTTGGACCAGGCTCTGGGCAACCTGATCTATCTGTAGGTGTCCCTGTTAATTGCAGGGAAGTTGGACTAGATGACCTTTTAAGGTGTCTTCCAACTTAAACAATTATATTAAAAAACGTCAAGGGAAATAAAAGCTTTTAAAATTAAGTCTTTACCTTTTCTAAAACATAAGTGCAGTGTAAAGGATTTGCAATAATCAGAAAGCAGGATCTGACTGGACATTTTCTAGTACATTATCATATAAAGATTAAAACAAATTTAAGTAAGTGGCAGTTCTGAGAAACTGATCTATGCTAAGATGGAAGAACTTCAATGTACCTGAAGATCTTTTGGCTGTCAGGTGAGGTCCCAGATGACTGGAGGAAGGGTCACGTCACTCCCTTTTACAAGAAAGGGAGCAAGGAGGACCCCGGGAACTACAGGCCAGTAAGTCTCCCCTCTGTGCCTGGGAAGATCATGGAACAGATCATCCTGGATGACATGATTGATCACATGAGGAAAGGGCGTGTGATCTGTGACAGCCAGCACGGCTTCACCAAAGGAAGGTCATGCTTGATCAATCTGGTGGCCTTTTATGATGGAGTGACGGCATCGGTGGACAAGGGAAAGGCGACTGATGTCATTTACCTGGACTTGAGCAAGGCCTTTGACATGGTCCCTCGCCACATCCTTATCTCCAAATTGGAGGGATGTGGATTTGATGGGTGGACCACTCGATGGGTAAGAAACTGGTTGAAAGGCCACAGACAGAGGGTGGTCATTAATGGCTCTATATCCAGGTGGGGATTGGTAACGAGTGGCGTCTCCCAGGAGTCTGTCTTGGGACCAGTGCTCTTTAACATCTTTATCAATGACATCGATGACGGAATTGAGTGCACCCTCAGTAAGTTTGCTGACAACGCCAACCTGAGTAGTGTGGTCGACACGGTGGAAGGAAGGGATGCCATTCAGAGGGACCTCGAGAGGCTAGAAAGGTGGGCCCGGGTGAACCTGATGAGGTTCAACACGGCAAAGTGCAGAGTTTTGCACTTGGGCTGGAGGAATCCCAGGCATCCATACAGACTGGAAGGAGTGGTCCTTGAGAGCAGCCCTGTGGAGAAGGTCCTGGGGGTCTTGATGGATGAAAAACTTAACATGAGCCAGCCAGCAGTGTGCCCTTGCGACCCGGAAGGCAAATGGTATCCTGGGCTCCATCAAAAGAGGGGTGGCCAGCAGGGACAGGGAGGTGATTGTTCCCCTCTATTCTGCTCTTGTGAGGCCCCATCTGGAATACTGCGTCCAAGTGTGGAGCCCCCAGTACAAAAAAGACAGGGAGCTGTTGGAGAGGGTCCAGAGGAGGGCCACAAAGATGATCAGGGGACTGGAGCACCTCCCCTATGAAGACAGGCTGAGGGAGCTGGGCTTGTTCAGCCTGGAGAAAAGAAGGCTGCAGCGCGAGCTCATTGCAGCCTTTCAGTACTTAAAGGGAGCCTACAAACAGGAGGGGAATCAACTCTTTGAAAGGGTAGATAACAGCAGGACAAAGGGAAATGGTTTTAAGTTGAGGGAAGGGAGATTTAGGTTAGACGTCAGGGAAGTTCTTTACAGAGAGAGTGGCGAGGTGCTGGAACATGCTGCCCAGAGAGGCTGTGGATGCCCCGTCCCCGGAGGTGTTCAACACCAGATTGGAAGAGACCCTGGGCAGCCTGGTCTAGCATTAAATGAGGAGATTGGTGGCCTTGCCTGTGGCAGGGGAGTTGGAGATTCATGATCCTTGAGGTCCCTTCCAACCTTGGCTGCAGCATCTGATGCATGGACTCAGATGTGAACAATCCAAATCCTTTATTACAAGTTCTCACATCACTTATATACCTTCACAAGTTTTCTTTTTCTAGCTTTCCCATCCACCCCTACAACTTTGCCATCCACCTTTACATGTCAACAGAGCATTCTACAAAACACTCTTCAACCGTTCACACAGGCGCTTATCCAATCAGAGCTGTGAGACATTCTTTCTTCTTCTAGAGGTTTCCTTGGTTCTCATGCTGTTTATCTTGCTCCACAGCTTCTGCTCTGAACAGTTTTTCTTGTATTCCCACACCTGGCCATTCTGTGATTCTGTGGTCTCTCTCTCTGAAAAGTGAAGGAGCTACCTTTGCATTTTTGTTTTGTTTTGTTTTTTTTCAGTCAATTTCCTTATCAATTCCAATAGGTAAAACAAACAGAAAAGAACATTCTGCAGAGTGTTTTATCATTTATGTTTGTGAAATTCAGTCCTCCACAAGAGAATATCCTCTCCTCCATTTTCTTAAAGAGCTATCCAGCCAAGCCCTTTTCTCTTCTAAGTTCTGTTCCCTTGCTTATCTGTGTCCACTTGACTTCACTTTAGTCTGCTGTAATAATGAGAGACTTCTTTGATAGAAAGCAACATAAAAAAAGACCCAAATTCCCTCTTCTTGATTAATTTTTACATCCCTCAGTACCTATTTACCTTGATAGATCAGAAAATCATTTCCCAGGGAATAAATTAATTTAAATAGCATTTATCTTAAGGAGACAGTAGTGGAACAGGTGCAGTGTTGTTAAGGAATACATTGTTTGTAGGCACAATGTGTGTCCATTTTAATGATCCAAGGCTGTGGTTTAAATCTTTAGAATTAGCATGTCTTGGTCTAAGTTTGAAGAAAAATATATCCTTTTTGCTTGAGTTATGAAGGTTAACACAGTCAAATAGCTCCACTACTTTTGTTCCACATTGACAAGTACAAACATATCCTAATATACTCCCAACTTTATTTAGTGAAATAAAATCAGAATTCAAATAACCACTAGAGAAATTATAAATCAAAAGGACAGAAGGATTTTCTTGTTTTATCAAAAAGCAGAGTCTCATACAGAAACAAAAAATTAAGAAAAAAAGGAGTCAAGAGAATTGCTTCAAGGTGAGGCATAGATAATAGGTGATAATAATTAATTGTTAGGAAAGGAAGAAAGAGGTTTTTAAAATTCCGTGGAACTGAGACTGGTACTCAGGAGAGATTCCAGTTTTATAAGGAGAAATTAAATGAAAACACATTGAACTTCAAAATCAGGAAGAAGAGGAGAAAATAAAGTGACCAATAGGAAAGGCTGGCCATTGGATAACATCTGCCCTTGCTTACAGATCTTTAATGTTTTACTCCTTGGTATTATATGTATAGAATTTGTGAGTATAACATATAAGAAGATATGCACACCAAAAGTGATTGTCCTTTGCATGATATAATATAAATTGTCAAGCAAGGAAATAAATAGGTATATGAAAATAATTTTAAAGCAAATATTCTTAGCAAAACCATCTCTAAGCAAATCACCTCTAAGATGACTGCATAAATTATCTTCCTTGTTTATTTCAATAGAAAATCTCCAATAGAGAACTTAAGCATGAAGGAAGAGGTAGAGTAGGAGGTAGAGTAGGAGGTTTACTTTTTTGTACAGTTGTTGTGCAGTGTCATAAGTGGATGGAAGAGAATAGTTGGAGCTGCAATGAACTGAGAGCAAAAATGTTAATTCTGACAGGCAAGTGGTCATGCTGACAATGAAAACTGAAGTAGTCACCTGTTTTTAGGAAACATAATTAGGATGTAAGTAAATCAATCCACATTGCACAATGGTGAATATGTTTCTTTATTGAATTGTTCTGTTTTTCTCAGGTAGATGTGTGCCAAGTGATGTCATAGTTACCATGGGAACTATGCTTGTATAATGAGAAATGTAGAATAAAGCCATGAAAGATTCTAAAACCCCACTTGGCATGCAGATACTATTTTTCTGCTTTAAAAAACAAAACAACAATAACAACAAAAATCTTCTTCAACTTAGATTCTGAAGTGGTACTTCATTCTTAAAACAGACCTGCTGATAGTGGTGTCACTATTCATGGAGTAGGTTCTACCCAGTGTGAGTTTCAGACTATTTATTTAAAATGGGAAAAAGAAAGAAAAAATAGAAAATGATGATGAAAATGTGTAAATTGGAGAACTGCTCTACAAAGATATATGTTATTATGTGCGGCTCCAGATATAAAGGAAGTTTCTAAAATATTGTTTAAACAAACTGCTTTTCCAGTGACCAAAAAAAAATGAATACAGTACTCCTCCTCCTTCTCTTTTGTTAATATGACAATCTCCCTACCTAATGCTGGGAGAGAAGAGGAAAGCAGATTTTGCAAAAGCATTTAAAATACTCTTCTGGGAATCTGAATATTTCACCAAGCCTAATATTTTGCAAATGCTGTGATTTTGTGACAAAATAACATTTTATTTTTTATCCAGGGGGAACACTTAAACCACGGTCCTCTTACTTTCTGTTTTTATGCCAGCACACGCAGAAATCACACCTGAGTAATTGCTACCAAGAGCAAGAGGAAAAAAAAAAAAAAAAAAAAAACAAAAAAACAGTAGTTTTTGATGTTTCTTCTCCCTTCTTTGTGTTTCAGTAGTTAAGTGCATATATTAGAAATCAGATGTGATCACTTTATCTTTAAAGTATATTTTCCCTAAAAATCTATCATTAATATATATTTCATTAGATAGAAAGTTTTTTACTTTTACAATTTTTAGAGCTTTTATGGCACCGATCACTACTTTGAATCTCCTATGAGTCAGAAATAAGTGGATTTTTGCACAGTGTACAGTAAATTCCAGCATAAAATGATAGAATGCAAATACATCTTTAGGCAATCTTAAGCCGCAAGTTAACACTTTTTTGAAACTTTGCTTTACCTGTGCTTAATATCAGAATTTTTCCATATATTTTAAAGTTCATGTGAAAAAAATATACATGTGCCAAGTTTCTAAAGTTCTGGAAATACTGATTTTTATACAGTCCATGACTAAATTACAGAAATAAATCTAACATTTTAATTAGAATATGCTGTACTCCCACAACATATTTCATCGTAAGTACTTTACTGACATTTATTAATTAATGGTCTGATCCTGCAAACCTTACTCATTCACATAATTTTTACTTGCAATTACAATCATTAAGACATTTTTCTTGACTAAGATTTACAAGGAGTATGCCTGTTTAGCAGTAAATGAAGCTTATAAACAAATACTCAGCAAAGGCTTAAAAAAACTGATTGTAACATAGCTAGGTAGGGGCAGCCAAGGGTAAACAAGGCAGTTCTGTGATCCAGAAGAAGCCTGGTTGTAGCAAAGCAGGTTTAGGTATGCTTTGTGCCACAGCTCAGCCAAACCAGGGTAGCTCTAATGCATTCAGAACTAATTTTCAACAAAATTTTAGTTTCCCCTGAGGTAGTAAAAGAATAAACAAAAGAACCTAACAAACAAAAAGCAAACAAGGAGAGACAACTGATGAGGCAAGGAGGGGAAAAAGGAGAGGAGCATGTGGGCTGCAGGATCAAAAGGAAGAAATACCAAACAGAGCATTCTCAGGGTGTCCATTCTTCCCTAAGTATACCCAAGCTGTTGCTCATGGAGTCTCTGTCCTGGGATTTGACACAGCCAGAGGCCTGCAAAAAAGTAGTGGGGATTAAGCATTATACATCTTCCTTCAAGACATGCACAAAAGAGAAGGAAATTCCTGCGTGCACTATATCCTTTACTTCCTTAAGTAAACAGTGAAAAATGCAGCAGATGGGCCACCCATGGTCCCATGGTTGAAGGCAGCACAGGGTCAGCATCCTTCTGCTTGCCACAACCATTCTTGGCCCACCAAGCAGGGATTCCACTATTTGTACATGGAGCTTGGCTGGGTTTCCTTTTCTGTTGGGGTGAAAGACATGGTTTATTCCAAGTGCTTCTAAGCTGTAGTGAGTTGTAAGTTAAAAGAGAAGCAGTTCAGAAAGTTCCAAAAATAAATATGAGGCTGATGGTTAAAAACCCTTGTTACTATAAAAGCTGGAAAGAATTTTCAGTCTGTACTGGTTTGGGGTGTAGTTTTCTTCTCAGTAGCATAGTGCTGCATTTTGAATTTGGGTGACTGTTGGTAGTACACCGATGTTTGTTGAGCAGCACTTGCTGCTTCTCATATTGAACTGCCAGTGAGGAGGTCAGTGGTGCTAGAGAAGCTAAGAGAGGACTTACCAAGAACAGCTCAGCTGGACTGACTGAAGGATCCCATGCTGTATGGTGTTGCACATAGTAATAAAAGCTGTGGGAAAGGAGGAGGAGGGGAAATTCAGAGGTGTCACATTTGTGTTCTCACTTAACCATTATATTTGATGAGCTCTGCTTTCCTGGAAATGATCTATGACTTTTCTTTTTTATCTATAAGATTCTTGTCCCCATCCCATTGTGTGGAAAATGAGTGATCAGCTCTGTGATACTGAGCTGACTGCCAGGATTAAAACAAAATAGTCTTAAGTCTGTTTTTCTAGCCCTTTACTCCTCTCCTAACCATGCCCATGCTTCTCAGAAACCTTGGGTCAGCTCTGTGCCTTATAGAACTTCAGCAGTAGTGTTAGTTTCTGAGCCCATAGCAATCACAATGTGTTTTAGCTTTGTTAAAAATAATATGGATCCATTTATAAAGTACTTCTTCTGTGAGATTTCTGAATGATTTTAAAGCTAGAAGGCTAGTCAGGAGGAAAAAAAAAAAAAAAAAGAGTATGAGATCAATAATTTATCAGTAAATTTGGAAAAAAAAAAACATAAACATATTTATTTCATTAAGATATTATTGCGAGTAAATACCTGGTTTCAGCAGTATGGATATTTTCTTTACTTAATTCCTTACTAAACTTCAATTGCTGAAAAGCTCCCCTCTGGGGAGAGATAGTTAGAAGAGAGAATGGCATCTACAGATATTTATTTATCCCATTAAGGTCTAATTCTCTGCCTGGAGAAGCTTCTCTGTCTCTCCTGGCAGGATAGAAGCTTCCAGTAATTAGGCACCTAACTTATGCGTCACAGCCAAGTGGGCTGAAGCCAAGTTGCCGTGTAATCAGTTCAACTGCATGTGTCCAGGACAGCCATGGAAATTCCCCCTTCTAAGCTGTTCTCACCAAGCTCTGCTGTTTCCTCTCCTGCCTCCCCAGCTCAGTCATCTACATTATAATAACCCCTGGCCTGGCTCCAGCGTATCTATCTCAGCAATCTTCATTCAGACTTTTGAGGAAATTGCTAAGCTGTGAGAAAAACCTCTGAGAAAGCAGAAGCAGTAGAGTCATGAAGGATATGAAAGGTGAAATTATAGGTAGGGTGCAGTTAAAGATATAGGGAATGATAGTAGCTGAAAAGATTAAGATGAGAAACAAAATCTTAGTTGTCACCAAAACAACAAATTCAAAGGAACAAGGAACTGGTTGATGTTTTTAACGTCTGCTGCTGATATCATGGTATCATTGTGGGGGCACTTGAGTAAGAGTGAGAGTGCAGCACCAAAGAAAAACTTAACAACATTCTAGGGAGCAGCAGAGGCTGATCCTTTCCCTCTACATTGATGCTCGTTTGTGCTGGGAACATTTATTAGTTCCTTCTCAGGTGTAGTGAGCATACTGACGTTTAACCTAATTAAGTAGCTCATTAAACCTATCTATGTTTTTGATGTATTCCAATAAATAATCATTTCAGCTGTATATATAGTGCTTGGAGAGCCCCTTTGTGCATGGATAAATACACCCAGTTGAAATAACTCAAAGAAGGATGGCAAAACTTTATGTTGTGACAGAAATATGCTATAATAATAAATAATAAAGAACTGGTTCCTTAGTTTCTTACCGTGTAAGATCCTTGAGACCATACTTGTTTTGACTGAAACTGCCTTCATTCTTCAAGTCCCTGTGGCTGCTGTATTTTTATGCTGTATTTTTGTACCATATTTTACAGAAAGTTTTTTCACCTTAGTGTTATACTTCTTCAGGTGCAGTGAAAAACTGAAGAGATTTCAATTTGTTTTGTCTGATTGATCATCAGAGATTTTTGTTTAAAAATATAATTAAAGCAGTAGGAAGGAATTCCTTTGTAGCGTATTTGCTTTCTAATACAACACTACTACTTATTTTCATTCTTCTCTTCTGTTGGATATTTTATCAAATTTACTATTCTTATTCTATTATTTCTTTTTCTTTTGTCCTTTAGGAACCAATGAGATTCTGTATTCTTTCTGTTTCCCATCCCTAGCTTTCACCACATCTTCCAGTTCGAAATAATCTTGAATTTACTTTTATCTTTTTCATCCTGTTGTTGAGATAAAAATTAAAAACTGAATTCAAAATGATGAATTACCTATTTTTCTTTATAAGTATGAATGAAAATAGCTCACAAAGCCCATTGCTCACAGAGGTATATATGTTGAGTTTATTTAATAAGATGTTTACCATTCACTGAAAAAAAATCTGTCTCCATTCATGAATAGGCACATAATAAAAAAGTCATTTAAGAAGCTCTATCTCATTCTGTTTCATCCACCTTCACTTTTTGTTTTTAATATTGTCCTTAGTGATTTATAAAAAGTGACAGAAAAGCATTAGAGTTCAATAGCCTTTTTCTGTTCTATGTGGTGTAACTAAGATTTTCATATTAGACCTATCATAACATTTTTATGCTATACTGAAAAATACAGAATCTTTGAGCTTTGTCCTTTCATCAAAAGTGCAAAACTCCCAGTTTTCATGGCAGAGAAAACGTGCACCTGAACAGATTTGTTAACAGTCCTGAATTCTGTAATTGCCATATATTAATAAGTATAACCTATTATGTTCTCTTGTACTGTAGCCTAGGTTGAAAACATGCGTAGCATAATGTCAAGTTGAGATGGATAAAAAATTAGCAAAAATATGTTTTCTGTGAACGTGAAAACAGTCTAATTCTTCTGAAATTAGGGGACAAAAGAGCACTTCCTGCCTGCCTGCCTTCCCACCTTTGTGCCTTCTTTGCTACCTTTCCTTGCTTAAAAATTAAACAAAATCAACAAGTAGATTTTCATGAAAATATTTTTAAGTGTAAATTATTTTTATTGTGCATTGTTTTATGTTACTTTAGTGCGTTATTATTATTTTTTTTATTTCTAAATACTTTCAGTAATTCATATTGATTTCCTTGCAATTGACATTGAAGGATTAGAGAAAGAATATCGCCTTACAGAATTTTACCAGTATTTTACTTATGATTTTGACAATCAGAGATTTCATATTCTTTTATAAAAGGAATATAAAATACATAAGTTGATAATGGTTTTGGTAATTTTCTGCATCAAAAGCCTTAATCACTTTTTTATTATTTATTTTTATGTAGGTTAAAAGGATTTAAAAAACAAACAAACAAACAAAATAATAAACCAGACCCTTAAAGTTCTTAGGTGAATGCTATTGTTTTCTGTCTGCAATTTTAGGGAAGAGAATTTTGAGATTCTTTACAGCTCCAAAGCATGTGTTTTAGCAACTGTAAAAGCTGAATGAGAAAATATGAGATCACAATGATTTATGATTCCATTTTCATAAAACAGAATCCTCCCTGTTTGCCATTCTAAAAAGAAATCTGAAACTATGATTTATTTTATTTTTGATTTTAGATTCAGTTCCTGTCAGAAGCAGTGAAGATGTTTATAAACAGGTATTTGTCTTATTCAATCAAATAGACAAATCAGATTAAAGAATTAAAATTGGGATGTAAAAAGAAATGAATTGGAATGCTTCTAGATGAGAAAAAGAAAGAAAAAGAAAAAGAAAAAAAAAACAACATAATTTGCTCTAAAAAACCTACATAATCATTGACTGAAAAGAAAAAATAAAAAAATGTAAATGTCAGTACTCTGAACCCAGGGAGACTAAGCACAATACTTTTGACAGTGCATTTTTAAAATATATGTGTGTTACACTGTGAATACTTGGTGAGTCTTTCTCCCAAAGGAGAAAGTTGCATCCGTATCTTTGACATAAAAGTCTGATATCCTGAATACACTGAAGGCATCTGGTTCCATATAGTCATTTCCTACAAGTCTGGAGCTACTTTAAGTTCATGTAAATTAATACAGTGCCAATGAAATCAACAGATCTCTGCAAATTTACATCAGCTGAGGTTCCAAGGTTGCTGGGAGTAAAAGAAATAGCCCAGGTATTGCACAGAAACAAAATAAGAAAATAAAATTCATCTGGGGGTACACTGAATGCACAAAACTAACCCAGCTTGTTACTCACTGTCTTCTGACAAAAACAGTTTCTGTAGTAATGTATAGTTAATGTGCATTGCTGCAACTGTTGTATAACCATGAAAAACAAATTCATACAGTTTACCAATTAACAGGAAATAACAAAACCACTTACAACAAATGTACACCAAAGATGATTCACTCTCAAATAAAAATAAAGTTTTCCATAAACCAAACAGCAGAAATAGAGGACGTGACAGTTCTTTAGGGTCTGATACTACCATACACAGATCTTGCACATTCCTTGATTTTAGCAGCAGCTGATTGTACCACTGTTCTGGAATATAGACTCGTAGCTAAGCCATTAGCATTCTGCATTTGTAATTTATTGTGAAGGGTTCCTTCACCTTCTGTCTAAACACTATCACCAAATCCATTTGGATAAAATTGTTCCCAACAAAAAGTAATGATAAATTTAACCCTTAAACACTATAATTTTATTTATAGCTTAGGTTGAATTATATTGTTTTATCATTTTTACCAGTCATCAGAGGACTGTTATATGACTTTGAGGAAGTCAAGAGATGTATACTGTTTACCTGTAAGTGCATATCTACTACTGGTCAGCTAAGCATCTTTCTAGGGAAAACAATATATTGCTGCACAGTGTCATAATTTCATCTCATTTTAGATATCCTCTGTATAGGAATTGCTAGGTCATAGCCTGAACCAGTGATTGAGCACCAGGTGAGAAGGTGTGGTACTGGAAGTGGTGGACATGGGGTCCACCTCTCCTTACCCCCATTTAAGGGTTAATAACCATACGAGCAATGTTTCTCTTTAGAGGTTGTGCTCTTCTTGAAGTGTGATCAGACTTTGGAAAGGATGAGCTGCTTTCTATATTGCTTTCTATACTAAATCTTAATGGATACCTTTGTAGGTATGTTCCTACATAGTAGAAGGCGTTATCGCTTTCTTCTTTTGCTCTATATTTATTTTCTAGTAGATATATTACTTGGCATTCGGTTGGATCAACATAGTAGAGGTCCTTCATTACTCTAGCAGCATATCTACCAATGTTGTGTAAAGGTTTCTGTTACATTACTGAAATGGGAGTGAGTGCCTACAGGTTGGCAACTGCCCCAAGTCCTATATCTCCATTATTAGTTAGTGCTTAGACACACAGCTGACATGCAGACACCTACATTGAAAGCATATTAACTTATATGCTTATATGTTGAGTTCCTAAGTAGGAAGCGCAAACACAGGCCAAGGTAGACCAAAAATAAATGGTCAGGAAAATGAAAACTGGATATTCCAAAAGCATTTTAAAGTGCCCAATTTCAGGCAATTCCTGAACTAGGAGCTAAGTTTCTTTTATAGCCAGTGGAGAGAAATAGGAACACATGAGGCAGTTCATCTTTTTTAGTTTATTAGTCTACATTAGACTGAAATATATATATATTTTTTTTCCTAACAGTGTCTATATCTCTTCACTAGCAATAAAGAGAACTTAGGGCAACTAGTTTAAATTCAGGCATCTACATTTGACCAGAGAACTCCCACCTGTGTGTCTGTAGATAACAGTGTCTTAGATCAGAGAGAAACTCTGCACCTCTGCTTCAGACAATCTTGTCTAATGCTCCAGCACACCTGAGGTAGCCTTTATTGGAATGCCAATTACAGGAACAGCTGTATTTATCCTTAAATTTGCCCTGTACTTAGAGGTACCTATCCCACCCAGTTATCTTATTATTTTTACAAACATTTTAAAAGCATAGCAACCACAGAGAAAGTACAAACAGATTAAATCAACAAAATTAAACAAACAAATTAGTCCCTTGTTCCTTTCATCCTTCTCATGAGAAATTCACCACTGTACAGAATACCACGTGAGGAAAAAAGAACTATCAGGAAGGGATTTAAGAAAATATTAAGCAGCTGAGGAAAAAGATTTAGAGCAGGATTTAGAGTTCAGATTAATTGTAGCTAATGCTATCAACAAGCATAAGACAAAGCAAATGGGGAAGACTGTTGATGGTGGTGGAAAAAATGTGCAAAATATTATCCTGTTTTGCTATCAGAAGAACATCCAGCAAAGGTATTGTTTCTGCTGTCGTTACAGTCAGTCTCTTAGCAGCCTGAAAGTTTAAGATGCTAGAACATACCTAGCCTGTTGTTTGGCAACATAGGTTTCCACGGCAACAAAAGCCAGTGCCACTTCTCCTTCTTGCTAATAGATTCTGTCACTAAAATACAAAACCAGGACCCTGAACTGATCTGATGGCTCTTGTGAAGGCAGTTACTATGCCATGAAATTCCTGTCTCATACTACAACACCAAGGTAATCTGAAATATTAAACACATTTATTTATTTTTGAAAAGCTTATTGATGGATATTGCAATGCATTTCAGTTGTGATGGTGCTTGGAAGGACGTTGGGAAGTTTGACGTACTGGTCAGAAGGATACTGAAAAGGCTACTGTTATTCATTCATTAGCCCATTTCTCTTGGTAGCATCAGGTAAAATAGAAATCATAGAGATGAAAATATGCATTCGTTTAACTACTTAAGGTCTACTTATATCATTTTACTCAACTGGGCAGAAACTATGGAGAACCAGTGACATTTTTGGGTGTACAGTTTATACTACTTAAATAACAACTCCAAGAGATGCTGCTTTTTAATTTCCATTTGATACATAAACAAAAACATCCACTGACTCATGGAAAATGTCCTAAGGGAACATGTGAAAGAAACAAAAACTGAACTAGAATCCAGTATAATGAATCTCTAAGTTAGTCCACCATCAGGGAACAAACATAACTTTCACTCCTTCCTTTTCTAGGTCTAACTTTGCACACATTCTCCACTGTTTAAATCCCATGAGTTATTTCTTTGTGAACTGTTAGTCAGTTCAGTGTAGAAATTCTTTTGAATGTCCTTTAAAGCTATTCTCCCATTGATCTGCACAATGGCATGCCTCCTGTAGCAGATGGTCTTGTTTTTCTCTTCTCAAATGTCCCAAATGTTTCCATCTCCTTTTCTGGGCAAATTCAGAAATAATAAAATTGTTGAATCTGATTAATTTTGCCATTTATCATAAATTACAACATTTTTAATTAGGTCATTTCCTTCTGAAGTCATTCCAATGAAGGCATATTGAGGGGGAAAATCAGACTTTAACATCTCTATTTTCACATGAATATAGCATCTGACTTGAAGATTCAGAATTTTGTCTTCAAGTTTAAAGATTTCCCCTTTATCTAAGCTAATGATTGCTGTTATTTCTTTGCCAGCTCATAACATTATACTACTGTGATGAAAAATAGTTGCACTATCGAATGATACAGCTGACGTTCCTCGTATCAACTGCTTCACTCTGCATGTGAGTTAAGTATGTTTACTGTTATGTGAATAAAGCAAAACTGTAGGAAACATCAAAAGCTAAATATATTCTACCAAAGCAATTTATTAAAAATGGAGCCACAAACACCATGTGTCCCATTTGCAGGTCACAGAAAATAAAGCTGCTGGTTTCTCTAGAGGTAGGGTTTCATTACTAGCTTATGCATGCTTCCAGTGCCAAAGGTAAGTATAAGGTCGTGATGGAATGAGAAAAAAGAGGAATAACAAATTAATTACTGCTAAGTAAGAAATAATAATTCACAGTTAACCTCAAAAACTGGTGAGTTTGGTGTTTATATATATACAGAAATGATCTAAGTTGTGTAGAACTGCAGAATAGAAGTCTTAGAAAATGAATTTAAAACATACACAATTTAAGACATATACAGGAGCTGACGAAAAGAATAACTGAAAACTCAGGGGAAAAAGCAAAACAAAACAGCAGAAGTAACAAATACTTGGAAGCATTTTAGAATCGTAGAATCACCAAGGCTGGAAAAACTTCTAAGATCATCCAGTCCAACCGTCTACCTTTCACCAATATTTTCCACTAACCCATGTCCCTCAGTACAACATCTAAATGTTTCTTAAACACCACAAGGGACAATGACTCCCATTCCATTGCCTGACCACCTTCTTGGCGAAGAAGTATTTCCTAATGTCCAACCTGAAGCTCCCCTGGCACAGCTTGAGGCCATTCTCTCTAGTACTATTGCTAGTTACATGAAGAAAGAAACTGACCCCCATCTCACCACAACCTCCCTTCAGATAGTTGTAGAGAGCAATCAGGACACTCTTGTTCCTTTTATATGTCACCCCTGCGCATTTTATAATGGCTAACAATATTCTCTGCTAGTAGACAGGATTTGAAATTATCCCTACACATAATTTTGTAAGGAACCAGATCCATATACAAAGAACTTAATCATGTATCTCCTGAGAATGAGTTATACTGTCATCAAAATTTGCCTAAATAAATATCATGTAAATATGTAGCTATGATACCTTAAACAGTTGATCAAATTTTTTTCACATAAGTACAGTAAATACTGAAATCATACGTTTCCTTGTTTCTTATAGTTTTTGTCTACAGTAACTGATTTCCAGACATTATTCACTGTACAGAGGTGTCCAAGAGGCATCAGATGTTCTGCTTCCTCTCACAAAACACAGCAATTATTTATACTCAAACAATATGGGAGATTGAAGTTTTAGTTTTCACTTACTATTCCTTTGAAGATATTTTTACCTTGGGGGGGGAGGGGAGGAAACAACAACAACAAACAGAAAAGAAAACCCAAGAACCTAAGTTTATGTGTTATTTGTATCCACAAAAGTAACAATAATTGGAATAATAATTTACCTACTTGTAGACCGTAGACCTTCAAATAACCCATCTGGACCATTTATTTTGGACAAGAAACTGAAAGCAAAAGCTGAATCTGATAAGTAATATTTGTCCTAAATCCAATCTAATTTATTATTAATCAACAGCAATGGAGAATGTGAGACAAATATTTTAAAAGTTATAGAGAACAGGTGATTTGAAAAGAGGGAAGAACATGTTGGCAGTGTGAAGATGATGAAATTGCTGCTTAAAATATTGTTAAAAAAAAAAAAAAAAGATGTAGTAAAGAACACTGTGGGCAGAGGAATGGAGAAGAAAGCAGAATAAATAAAGTTCTGACAATAACATGAATAACAGAGGAAACTGGATTCCTCTGAAATAGTTTGAAAAATCTGATCAATCTCATTTAACCATGGCCTTGCTGATCTGTAGCTATGGGAAGGGGTAGAAGAAGGGACAAGGATGTGGGGAAGGAGAAGAGGATGGGAAAAGGAAAAAGGAAAGAAAAAAAGTCAAGGGATGGAAAGGAAAGAAGAGAGAGGAGAAGAAAAGAGAAAGTTGGAAGGGACCTTCGTAACTTCAAAGACCATGTAGTGCAACTGCCTGAACTCTTCACTGCTGTCTAAAACTTAAAGCATATTGCTGGAGGCATTTTCCAAATAGCTCTTGAACAATGATGAGCATGGGACAGCAACCACCTCTCTAAGAAGCCTATTCAAGTGTTTGACAGTCCTCACAATATATATATATTTTTTTTCATATCTACTCTGAACCTCCTGATGTAGCTTTGTTCGATTCCCATCTGTCCTTACCAGGAAGAGGAGACCAGAACCTCTCTCTCTGCTACCTCTCCTCAGGAACCTGCAGAGAGCAATGAGAATACATCAGTCTTTGTTCTTCTAGACTAGACAGCCGACATGTCTTCATCTTCTCCACACAGGACATGTTTTCCAGCCCTTTTACCAGCCTTCTTATCCTTCTCTTTTAAGATCATTAACACCCTTTTAATATGGGGAGTCAGAAATGCATGCAGTTGTCAAGGTGAGTTGCACCAACACTAAGTGTACCAGGAGAATCATTTCTTTTGACCATGTGATTGTGCTAAGTTTAATGCATCCCAAAATATGATTTGTCCTTTTGGCTGCTAGAGCACACTGCTGACTCATGTTGAGCCTGTTGTCAAATAGCATCCACAGATCACTTGCTGCTGAGCTGTTCTCTAGTTATCTGTCTCCCAGTCTGTGTCCAGGATTATTTCAAACCCAGATGCAGAATCTGGCATTTTGCTTTCTTGAACTTCCTGTATTCAGCTTCCACTTCAGGCCCAGTGCTCCAGTTTATTTAGATCCCTCTGCAGTTTGGTTCATCTTGTAGTATCTGGTGATAAAGTCCTGTACTTGTGACTAGTAACCAGTCTTGCTATAGTTGCAATTTAGAGTCTCACAGTACCCCAAAACATATATTCAACTACATTCTGAGGATATCTTTGTCCACCTCCTTTGCACACCAGTATATGAAAATGCTATAAATATCTCTTTAGGCAGCTGGTCCAACTCATGAAAAGCATGTATACTGTCAATTAGTTCGCCAGGGAGAGTCTGACGTGCGAGTAGTGAGTTTTTCTCAATCATCAACGCATATTAATGAATGATATTTTTCACTAATTGATATACAAGAGCTGCAGTTAATTTTGATTGACTTATTCCACATTCTGATAATGATCTGTTTCATTGCCAACAGGTCAAAGGATCCTTTTCCTCTGTAGTCAGAGTTGGGGCCACGCCTGAAGTACTGTGTCCACTTCTTTGATGGACTTACGAGCAAGTCCATCAAAAAGTCAATGAAATGATTAAAGGACTATAGTTCATCTTGTAGGAGGAGAAGCTGAGAGCCTGTTCATCCTGGAGAATTCTCACAGGAGATCTTATTAAAATGAACAAATATATTTTCTGAAGAAATGAAGAAGTAGAAGCCAGCTGCTTTTTAGTAGTGCCCAATTAAAGGAAAAACAGCAATGGGCACAAATAAAAATATGTGAAATTCCAGTTAACACAAGATAACGCCTCTTTTCTTTTTTTTTTAAACTCTGAAACAATGTCATAGTTTAGGAATGGAGTTCATTTTCCATATAGAGGCTTATATGGTGATGTGTTCTGGATTTTAGGTGAAAATAATGATGATAGAATACTAATTTTAGTTGTGGGGTTGTGCTTACACAGAGTGATGGTATCTGTCTTCCCAAGAAGCCATTACGTGTAATGAGCACTGCTTTCCTGGGAGTGGCTGAACATCTGGATGCCAGTAGGAAGTAATGAATGACAGTAAAGAATGAACTTTCCCAAGCAAGATATACAGACAGTTCCCTAGATGTCTTTTCAGGCATTTTACCCCCTTTTCTGTTTGCTTTCTTTCCAACTTTGTATTCCAGACATGGAATTTGAGGTATATTTTCTCAGGTCTCCTTTGCTTTATCTTACTCAAATGTGGAGTAACAACTTTATTTATAAAGTACCAGAAATCACTGGTAGGTAATAAAAACTGCTTTATCTCCAAAATAGCGTAATATCAGAGAGACTTCTTTACAGGATTAAATACAAATAAAATGTGGAGAATGTAGAAATAATTAATCTAATCTGGTCTATAATTTCTGTATGTGCTTACATTTCTGTAGCAACTTTAAGAGAAGCTCTGGAACAGAAAGTACAAAGATGCCTAGAAGTAATGCTTCTTGGTGTTCAATAGAATTTCCTGTGTTTCATTTTGCATCCATTGTCTCTTGACCTGGCACTGGGAACCACTGACAAGAGCTTGGCTCTGTCTTTATCACACCCTTCCTTCAGGTATTTGCATAACACTCATGTGATCCTCCATGTGAGGATGAAGCCAGGCTCTTCTCAGTGACATCCAATGATGCGACAAGAGGCAGTGAGTGCAAGCTGGAACAAACGAGGTTCCACATAATTATGAGAAAGAAATTCTTCACAATAAGGGTAACAGTACACTGGAACAGGCTGCCCAGAAAAGTTGTGGGGACTCCTTCTCTGGAGACATTCAAAACCCGCCTGAAAGTGTTCCTGTGTGACCTAATCTAGGTGTTCCTGCTCTGTCAGTGGGATTGGACTAGACGATCTTTTGAAGTTCTTTCCAATCCTTGACATTCTGTGATTCTGTGATTCTCTGTGAACCATCCCTTCTGCCAGCTGAACAGTCCCAGCCTTTTCTCACAGGAAAGGTGTTCCAGTTCCTTCATCACCTTAATTCCCCTGTGCTAGGTTCTCTCCAGCACTCCCCTTTCTCCTTTGTACTGGGGAGCCCAGAACCATACACAGTATTCCAGATGAGGCCTGACCAATGCTAAGTAGAGAGGAACAATCACCAACCTGAATATGCTGGCATTCCTTATGTAGTCTTGGGCATCAGACATCTGGAAAGGTAGATGTCCCACTCCAGTTTAATAATTTTTTCATAACTATGTCTTCTCAAAAACCATCAGTAACATGAGTATAAATATCAGACAACAGAATAGCGGTGTTCAGGTAGCCTCAGTACTAAGGCTGAATTTCACCTCTTCTATAACTAGTGGGAATTCTTACTCTTTTAGATTTAACAGTAAAATGACCTATGTGCTATTTTTGTATATTTTCAGTGTACTTTATGATAAAAACTAACAAACAAAACACATTTAATGGTCTATTTAGCTTGATCTTTTTGAAAAAGACAATCTAAGAATGACTTGTGATGAATAACTGAACTCAAAAGCTGATTCAGTTGTGTACAGAACAACCTAGAGTGCCACATCTTCATTTTCGTTAAGCATTCTAGACTACTCTTTAGACACAGTCTGCATTTATTATTGTAACTCAATTGCTCAGTTGCAGTTTATCATTCCTTTTTTATTTCTTAAGCTTAATGTAGCAATTTGTTGTGAACCTAATTCTTTGGCCTTATGCTTTAACTTTTTCCACAGAATACCAAGAAATTAGGTACAAAAAAAACCAAATAATTATTTTTTAAGAGAAATTATACATTTTCTCCAAATAGATTTTAGTAATCATCCATTGGTAAATTCTGTTTGTTCATACATACATTTATTTAAAAATATTTGGCTTATCACACTAATTAAAATGTGAGATAATTGAAAGAAAAAAATAAATGTATATATTATATTTGCTCATCATAATATTATGGCAATTTTCTATTATTTTGCACAGAAATATTTGAAAGGTCAAGGAAACTTTTTGAAGACTGACAGCAAAGTATTTGAGGTAGATAAAATTGGAAAATTATGCTCAAGTACTTGAAGATAATATTTTTTTTTAAATAGTGAATTATTAAAGTATTTTATTATTTGTATGAGTATATGTTGTGACCATTATGTCTTAGTTATATAAATAACAGAAACTAGCAATAGTTATTAAAGATCAGGAAAATATTGTTTTCAACAACAAATCTGATTTTTGTACATAAGACATTAGTAATCATTATTTCAGTTATTTTAGATATCAAGAATAATATTTTAGTAGAAAACAAAGCAAAATTTTAAATTTGCTTCATCTAGCTACTAATTTTGCAATCACACTGAACTGTGGGTATAATAAATGTTAATTACTGGATAATTTATTTTTACAGAAAGACTATTGAACAGGTTAGTTTGCCTAAGCGTTTTTGCATTATTGGTTGAAACAAGCAAACTCAAAGAACAACAAAATACACAGAAGCCCCTGAGAAAAAGACAACCAAAACCCACTATGCTGAATCTCATCAGAACAGTTGCTTTAAATCTAAATCTTATTTAAATGGAGTAAGGATAGATCATGATTCCTGGAAGCCCTCAAGAATTTTTCTCATGGTCTCATTGTGAATCACTGTATTTTGTGCACATAAATTTATACACATTTATATACTTTCATGTTTCAGATAACAGAAATGCCCTTCTGTTGGTGCTGATTTTGCTAATTTTTATCAGTGATTACACTAATCCCAATGCACTTTGTTTTCCACTTCAGTTCCCATTGCTTACATTTTATTACTATGACTGGGAAAAAAAAAAAAAAAATCACAATACTTTCCATGTCTCTGGACAACCTTAAAAGCAAGCAAACAAACAAACAAACAAAAAAATAGCAGTGGCTAGTGGGATAAGGCAAAAAGTACTAATATTATGCTCTAGTGTAGAAGTGAAATTCACCCTACCTGTTGGTCATTCATTTCAGAATGCAACATGCTTGAGTTTATATGAGAATAAACTTCTGATCATTATCCTATTCATGAAGACAATTTAATGTTATACATCAGTAAGGCAGGAACAAACATTTAATATTTTGAAGGCTCTAGATAACTACATACTCTTCAATAGCATACAATCTATATGCATATAAATGACTACTATGAATGTAAAGAAAACATGATATTTAAATTATTTGTGTCCTCTAACAGCTATTAGAGAAAGATGAAAGATGAAGATGAAGAAGAGATCATACCATATAAATAAATACTTTCTGAATCCAGTTTCTCTGATCCCCTCCTCCATGAGCTTTTAAAGTAGATCCTCCTCTCAGGGGTTTTATTCTGATAATGTAGGTTATCAGAATAGGGTTCGGGATATAATAACTGTGGGTGGCACTACTGAAACTTGGTGTTACTTTCTATTCTAACCCTGAGAGTCACTGTTCTTGAAAACAATTTTAAAAACTTTAAAGTTTTTTAGTTCCTATTCCAGAAAGCATACGGTTTGAAGTATTAAAATCCCATAAGATGAAAAATCTGTTAGCAGAATCATGCTAGTGAAGTGTCCATAAGAAAAACAAATAAAGAAAATAGGGGGAATAAAGGCAGTAGCGTGGTCATTGTA
The DNA here is from genome assembly GCA_037305975.1 of Chrysolophus pictus. Classification (NCBI taxonomy): domain Eukaryota; kingdom Metazoa; phylum Chordata; class Aves; order Galliformes; family Phasianidae; genus Chrysolophus; species Chrysolophus pictus. The sequence goes on along the minus strand of CM074576.1, from coordinate 32,879,041 downwards.
AAGAAATGCATTTAAAATAAATTTTGTGCTGTATTAGTCCAAATTGAAAGCTGACATGGACTGACTGGGGTCATAGTAACTACATTCAGCATTAGGTACTACAATAAATATTCTAATTAATTTGAGTGTAGCTGATCTAGTATTATTTGAGTTGTACTGAAATAGATACTGAAATTTAATTTTAGAAACCATCCTACAAATAGACACGTCAGAATAAGCAAATTTTATTTTCCTGTGAGGTGTATAATAATAATAATTGTGTGAACAAATTGCCTACTAATAGTCTCAACATGCTGATTTTGACCTAATGTAAACAAGATAGCCTACTAATTATAATTTATCTAACTGAACTGAATGTACCATAAATTAAAGTGTTGCATTTTATAAATGTCATTAAACGTAATAATTAAAAAAGCCTGGTACGAATTCAAGATTTTTCTTTCAGTATCTTTTGAAAGCTGCAAATTGTTACAGTGTGTTTTGAATGAAAAAATGTATATGATATATTTATTAGATGTTCCTAAAGTATAGCTATAAAATAAAGTTATGAAGTCAAGCACTGAGTAAACTTCCCCGTGGTAAAATAAATAAATAAGTAAATAAGTAAATAATCCTACCATTGCATCAACCTCTGAGCCTTGTACTTATGAGTTTTCCTGGTTCTTTCAGTATTCCTCACTAATACTGAGGGACAGAACAAAAAATGACCTGTACCCCTGCTTCATCACCCCTACTCCTGCTAATCACCCCAATGCCCTGAAGTCTCGTTAGATAGTCCTCAGGCCAGTCCTCAAGAAGGAGAATATACCATTTAGTTAGCAGCATAATATTACTAGTCATATATAGAATCACAAATGTTTGAGTTAGAAGGGACCTTTAAAAGTCACCAAGTCTATTCCTCTGCAGTGAACAAGGGTATCTCATCTAGATCAGGTTGCTCAAAGCCTGGTACGGCCTGACCTTGAATGTCTCCGGAGACGGGACATCCACCACCACCTCTGTGGTCAACCTGTTCCAGTGCTTCACTACCTTTACTGATTTTTTTTTCTAAATCTCTCTTCTAATCTGAAACCATTTCTCCTTGTCCTATCACAACAGGTCCTGCTAAAGTTTCTGTACTCTTCTTTCTTACAGCCTCTCTTAAGATACAGAAAGGCTGCTGTCAGGTATCCCTGAAGCCTTCTCTTCTCCAGACTGAATAGCCCCAGCTTTCTCAGCCTGTCTTCATAGGGGAGATATTCCATTCCTTGGATCCTGTTTGTTGCCTTCCTATGGACGTGTCCAGGTCTCTGCTGTACTGAGAACTCCACATCTGGACACAGTACTCCAGGTAAGGTTCTCACCAATATGGAGCAAAGGGGCAGGATCACCTCCCTTGACCTGCTGACCACGCTTCTTTGGTGCGGCTGGCTTTATGGGCTGAGAAGACACGTTGCTGGCTCATGTCCAGCTTGCCATCCACCAGTACCCCCAAGTTATTTTCTGTAGGGCTGTGCTCTCTCCATTTATCCCCCAGCTTATATTGATGGGGGGTTGCGGGGGGGAAGGGCCTGCTGCAACCCAGATGCAAAATTAGACATTTGGTGCAAAATTTGGACAGGTTTAAACATGAGACTTCTTAATTAAAAACCATGTAGCCAGTAGAACTGTCTCCAAAACAGTAACTGATACTCATATCAGAACAGATTTTTGTGAAACAGTTAACTTTCTGAACACAGATCTCTTGACCCTTGTCTGCTATTCCAAATATGTCCTCTGTTCTACCTGACCTCTAATTCTAGAAGGTCATGGTCCTTCAGAAGATCATGCCATATGTACTGACCCTGTGCAACTATCTCAGTCATTCTATATCATCATAGCAGACCCTAGTTACTATATAGTTATTAATTGCTGAATCAAGTTCCTGCTCAGTAAATGCTCTGTATGTCAGGGTTTATTTACTGAGGAGTAGGTGGCTAGAGCCATTTGGGATGTCTTACGGTCCTTAGCTTAAGTAGATAAAATACTCAGCCTACAGAACAATAGTGATCTCCTGGAGCAAATCTGGAGGCCAATTGTTATACTCTGAGTTGTCTTAAATTGCACCAGGTGATCATGTACAGCAGCTATAGTAGGATTTTAGATAACCACTGCATATTGATAATACTTACATAACCGTCTAACATAGGCATCTATGGAATATTTACTGGAGGTAACCTATTGAAATGTGCACTTCTTGAAAGAAGGTAAAACTCCAGAGTGGAATGAGGTGTATAATCCATTTCATGGTAGTTCCCTAAGTAATGTGACCTGCAGCCTTTGCTGTTAGCAAACATTTAGGGAATCTGGTATGCTGATTCTAAGAAAAAAATATATATATCTCAGAGAACGGAAGAGAGTGGAGACCCTGTGGATAAACCCCATAATCATCCTGTAGGGGAATTGTTACTATTGGAAATGATGAACTACCTTGTTTTTCTAAGCCAACTCTGAGCCAACTTTTTTCTATCTTTCTGTCAAAAGCATATCCATTGTGTAAATTTCACAAATCAAGGGTATGTTTGACTAGAGTCACTCAACCTCCACCAGAATATAAGAAAATTGTATAAAAATGGCTTAACTTATAGTGTGTGCACTACCTACATGTACATAGGTAGTCCTGAAAAGGGATATCTAATGGTGGTGAGTATGTTGAATAACCGCATTTTGTAATTGAGAATCTGCTTTAATAAAAAGTATTTTTGTGCCCTTTGTACCTGTTGTAGTTTCCATGGAAATATATAGGATACATTAATTTTGGAGCAACCTACATAGATGTTTGAATTTAGATTTCTGATTCTAGAACAGAAACTTACTGAATTGAAACCTGTCATAATACTTAATAATATACTATTTACATGTGACATAAAGTCAGGGTTGTATTCATCTCAAAAATATTCTTTAGCCTATTAGTTGAAACTGAGGTCATGGGAAAAACTGAGTCCAGTCAATTCAATTTCAGTTGCAAGCTTCCAGCAACCTGGCTCAGTGGAGTACTGAAAATCATTACTGATTCATTCAAAAAGAGTTTTTAGAGTATCACATTTTTTTTTTTTTCTTGGAATTGGAGAAAGAGAGATTATTTTCTTTTTCTGAAATGAGCAGGCAATTGTTCATTGCTGAATATCTTTTTAGCTGACTTGAGAACATTTAGGCAACATCTGTTGAAGAAAAACTTGATGTGTCCATAAAATATGCTATACATGTATCCACTTCTCACATACAGTTATCCCAAAAATAAGGCAGAAGAAGAAGAAAAAAAAGTCAAACAAATAAATGACAATATCTCTCAACTTTTGGGTGTGATAACTACTATCACAATGAGAAAACTGAAAAGCAAAAAAAAACCTTGCAAAATTGTGTAGGTTTCTCTGAAAGTACTGTCATCTTTTTATTTCCATAGAAACTACAATACGATCAATAAAATTAATTTCAGAACAGCCCTTGTAACGTATATGAAATAGTCAATTACTTCAAAAATTATCAGGCCAGTTTCAATGGTAAGGTTAAATTCTTTCAACAGACCAGTAAGAGAAGAGATGGAAGTAAATGTCTTTCCAAGATATCTCCAAGGTATACAGCTGAGACTGAAGCCATTTCTGCTGTCACACAGTACAAGTAACTCTTACAAAGAAACAACGTTTGGTTCTGGTAATGACTTGTCTTGAAAAAGTTTAGTCAGTTTTTAATGAATTTTAATTCACACTAAAATGTAGCAGAGCAGACCCTTAAGGAAAGAGATTGGTAACTCCTGCCCATGAGAAATACTTTTTATATGGATGAAAAACTGTTTGTCAAGAAATACCTAGCAGCCAGCAGGTTTTAAAAAAGCAGAACTTCAAATCCCTTGAACACCATCCACATCTAAGGACCTTAACTTAATGTAGGGCTATTAATTCTTTTATAGAATATAGACTTTCCTGTATTATTTTTTGAAATCAAGTGTCTCAAAGTAAAGGTTCATATAGGGCAATTATTTGTCCTGTATTTTTCCTTCCTTATCACTAGTTTGTTTAAATCATGAAATCAGAACTGTGGAATCATAGAATTGTTGAGTTTGGAAGAGAACTGATATAAGGCTAGTAAAAAAAAATTTGTTATTTGTTACGGAACAAAAGACACATTTCCATTGCTCCACATGGGTCACCTTCGCTTCTGACCTACAGGAGAGACTGATTAGAGATTTTGCTTTATATTTCATCCCTCTAAGAACTTCAACGTAGTGAGATCTAAGAAGACATTTCACTGCATTTGAAATTTGAAATTTACAACTACCTTTTCTCAGGCCTTTTTTTTTTTTTTTTTTTTTTATGCACTTAGGAGGAATCCAAACTCTGCTATCTCATTAGTTTCAGGTACCCAGATGTAATAACTGACACTGCAAGACATGGGGCTTTCTGAGCTGGAGATTTTTCACTGACCAACTGAAGATGATTTCATTCTAATAAAATTTGATCAGCCAATCAGAATGAGCAAATAGAATTCTACTGTGTAACAGATAGCATAGGATAAAAAAAATCTTGTTCAATTAAATTTACAAACATTTTAGGATAAGAAATAATGGGACAGCAGGAATGAAAAGAAATTTTCCTTCCACTTTGAGTGAATGTTGTAACCAGTAGGTGCTGAACAGTCTTGCATCCTCTGTGTGTCTAAACAAGCATTTGAGGATTCATTGAAAAATGAATGCAAAATTGGCTTCAGTCAGGCTCTAAAATATTCAGACAATGCACATTTTGTGAATCATGGGTGTGGAAAATTACATAGATGCTAAGTGTTTAGCAGGCCAGTGTCCTGAGGATGTAGGTGGCTATGCTGATTTCTTTTTCAGGGTTGTATTCTTTAGCTCTATATCACTAATATACATATAGTACTGATAATACCATAGATTTCCCTTTAACAATGATTAAAGAAAACAAAACTGTGTAGAATTTCTAGCCTAATATTTGTATCAATTGCTGGGAATCACAAAGAAAACTTCTGAGTGCAGCTCTGTTGCTAGATTGCTGATCACCTCTGGGGTTTGGCCAGCTGAATTTTTACTTTTGTCCTTAGTTTCTGTTCTCTAAATGAAAACATGATGCTCTAATCCTTTATAAAATACTTTGGCATCAACTGCTGACAAGGGATATATAAGAACCATGTGTTATTTTAAAGACCAAGTTTTTGACTTGATGTTTGATATACTACCGGTAAATAAATCATTATTATTTCTGAAATTATTGCAGTTTTTACAGCATTATTTTTGCTTTTCTGTTCACCAAGAAGTATATGTCATTTCCATTCAAAGCCGTGTTGATATAATGGTTGATATAAGGCAAAATACAAGCAAATGTGGAGGTTCTGGGACTTCAGTGAGAAAAAAATGGAAGATTTTGACACTATATAAAGTTGAAAATATTTTGATGTAATATAATTAAAATGCCAGAGGAATTTGTCAGTTAAAAAAGTGAAAAAATAATAGCTTACTCAAATTAATAAAATTTTAGGTTCTTTCAATATATCTGCAGATATTACAAGTAAAATAGAAACAAAAACAAACACAAAATGAAATGAAATTACAGAGTACATTCTAAGAACACATAGTGAAATGTTCTAATCTAAATGCCTTGGCAAGAAAATCACTGTGCACTTTAAAATATTTTTATTTTTATCAGTTATTATTTGATTTCATTCTTGTTGCTGTCCAGGTATTAAGCAAGAGCTTTATATTCAGAACATATAATACAAGTAAATAGCAGAAATATCAATTGGCTGAGATAGATATGCAGTCTTGGAAACAGGAGGTGATCTAACTTTTTTACTTCAGAATATCTATAAGAATATGCGACATTAATATACTATTAATGTACTTGATTGTATGAGTTTCACATATAAATATTCCTACAAATTTTCAGATGTAAATCTAAGTACTTTTTTTTTCATAAAAAATTAAAATAAATAAATAAATAAATAGATAGATAGATAGATAGATATACACACATATATGGAAAATACAGTGTTTTGCATTATTAAGTCCCTAACCATGTTGCTCTGTATTTAATTCCAACTCATTATCTGCTACTTGGGAAAAAGCAAGTTACTTGAGGCAAAGAGTTTTCTGAAAATCCTCACATTATCACTGTCATGGTGGCACTTCAGGTTGAAGCCTATAAATGTTAGATTTCAACAATTGAAAAAAACTATCATTTTCTTCAGTCTCTTGGACATCCCAAATCTAGATGCAAGAACTGATCAAACAAATAGGAGTCTATAATGAAAAGAATTCTAGACTCAATCAGTTCTCCTTATTAACATCCCTTACTTCTTTCTTTGCCATCTTAAGAAAGTCTTACTTTACTCCTTGCTTTTTTGAGGAGTATTGCATAAGACCAGATTTTTATTTAACTTTTTTGATGTATCCATGAATACAAAAAGTATCCACAAGCATGCAACTACTTGAGAGCAATTCCTGTGATTTTGACCCTAAAGGACTCTCTGCAATGTTGGAAGCCTATCATTGCATACCATTTGTTTTTTTGCAGCTTGCGATTTTGCAGTAAGCTCAAAGGGCAATCTACTGCTACAGTCTTAACTAGTATAACTGAGTCTGGTGGTGTTGGATTCTGTATTATTTGAAGCTGAATACTTCAGATACTGTAAGCTGATCTTCCCAGGCATTTTTTTTTCCTCATATTGAAACGCTTCAGTGATTTTCTTCTTGATTTTCAGGCTGCTACATATACATGGCATATTTTTTATGTTCTTTCAATACATATTCCCTCTCACATAACACCAAAAGTGAACAACTTCACAGGTAATGTGCAGTCTTTGAAATTCTTTTCTTTTGTACATTCTGCACAAAGAACAAAAAAATGAATAAAAATGTTATATTTTGTGAAATGATGCCTAGTCAGTGAATCTTCCCTAAATACAGAATTATCTTTTTTTTTTTTTTCTCTCCTATAATCATGTTCCTAGATAAATTATTTTTCTTGACAACTTAAACTTCTAATGATCTAATGAAGTGATGTCAAATTCAGCACATAGTGATCTCATAAAGGATCATTATGAATTACTAAGAATTCAGGTTGTGGACGATCACTGACAAATTGATCATGACTATTGATTTGATATTGTTTTTATCCATAGTGTGATTTTCTATTCAGTATTTTGCCTCATAAAGCACTGAAAAAAATGCATTGTTCCCTTATGATCATTTGTCAAGTCTTCTTCAAGCTCAGAATTTGACACACTCTAAAAAAAAAAAAATCATAGATTCCCACTCTTATTAAATAACATTGGTTGACTTGTCTGGGGCAAGGTCAGCAGTCAAGTTGCAAGCCAAGCTGGCCATTTGTATGTAGGCATATATACAGACTGGGAGGAGCAATCCTTGAGAGTAGCCTGGAGGAGAAGGACCTGAAGGTCCTGATGAATGAAAAACTTAACATGAGCCAGAAGTGTGCTCTTGCAGCTTGGAAAACAAATGGTATCCTGGGCTCCATCAGAAAAGGGGTGACCAGCAGGGAAGTGATTGTCCCTCTCTACTCCGGCCTCGTGAAGCCCCATCTGGTGTACTCCTTCAAAGAAGCACAGAGGCATGGCAGTAGGAGGATGTACCTCAGTTACATAGTCAGAGATGGGAACCCACTCCAGGCTCCTCCCAGACCTGTCCCTGTAGAATGTCAGTCCTGCAATTCAAGTGTGAGTTCCAGCCAGCTGCTGAACAGGCTATAAGTTCTGGGGGTTAGCTAAGAACTGTTGGCGATTATGAATGTGTATGGTAAGCTACAGAGGAGATAAGTGATCCAGAAATGGCTACTATATGGACTATGTCTAAACCCAATTACTGATCATGTGCACTGTGTGTGGGTGGGTAGGTGTCACTGGATGGGGCTTTGGCTTCACAAGCTCAAATGTATGGACCAGCACTGTAGACCTATGGAATGGATAGGTCATGAGAATTGAGCAGAAAGCAGTTTGAGTAGTCTCACCAGTTTCTGCTGAGAATACAGCTGAAATTTTCACTACCATCCACAGAAGACCAAGACATCCTGTTTAAAGTTTAACTTCCCAGTATGAGCATTACCTTTTCAAAAAAAAAAAAAAAAAAAAAAAAAAAGTCAATAAATTAATTTATCAGCAAACCACCTGAGAATTACTTTGCAATTAGACTAAGGAATGCTAATACTGCACAACAACAATTACAGAATCAGAAGAGAAGGATGCTCTTCTTCCCTTTTTACAACTCTCGCTGAGGTAGAAATAGAGAGGATGAGGATGAACAATTTTTAGAGAAAGGGAACATGCAAGTTTGCTGTGCTTAGCTTCTGCTTACTGTACTGACAAAAGGTTTCTCTTCATTGGACTACTAAGTGCCATTTAAGTATGAATATTTGACTGACAAATTCAAAGTCCTTGTTAAAAATTTTATTTGTAAGAGTTATGAATATTTGGTGTTTTTCAAGACAACTGATATTATATTTTATCAGATTACTTGTGGCAAATATCACTGTCCAGGTGACATTGTTACTATTCACATATTTCAAAAGAAAATCCTCTCTGCTGCTTCCAAGAAAATGATGTCTAACCTTTGTATGTGGAAAATGTTGACTTTTTGAGAATCTAGTACTTTTCTCTTTTTGTCTGTGATAAAAACTCATTTATGAAGCCTAAGGATACAGGTTATGTTATCACCTTCATCTTTTTCTACAAAAGAATTTATTATCTTCTCCTTTGCAAAGTCTATAATAAATGAATTATTAGAACAATATTGGTGCTGTAATTTTCACTATGCTTTTGGATGAATTCACTATATATCAGTTTTTTGGAGTTGGTGGTTTTCCTTCTACTTCTGTCTCTTTAGAAAAGTTAGTGTTTCCTTTTTGCTTTCTTAAATTTCCCTAATGGAGGTCAGTTATTAAAGCATTTAAAATTGCAGGTAACTGTTAGGAAAAAAAAAAAGAAAAAAAACTTAATAGAAATATATATATAAACATAATAAATAATATTTGAAATGAAATTTGTATATATCCTCCAAGAAAGGCATAGCAATTGCAAGTGTTTTCTTTTCTTTTGTTTTGCCTTTCAAGAGAAGTGGAATTGAACGACCTGAAGTCTGTGATGAGAAATTTCCCATCCAAAATTAATTATTACCAACATATTTTAACAGTATTTTAATGTATTTAGATCAGTTTCCTCATTAGTGACAAATTCTGAAGTGGAAACAATAACATGACATTATGGAAATCATACTAAAAACAATATTTACCATTACAACATACCATGGAGGAAAACATAGAAGACCAGGAAGTATAAAGGAAAAGAAGGTAGACTAAAGAGCAACATATATAGAATGAACACATATTTCTTGTTTGATTAAACTTTCTTGTGGACAGTTCAAATTACTTTCTAACTATGCATTTAATGTGTCATCTCAACATAAGTTCTTCCACTGTCACCGAACAAAAAAACACTGAAGTTTTTCTGATGCACAAACACCTCTTACTGTCAAAATATGCAAGGATGGGGGAGAAAAGAGGCACTAGAGAGGGAGGAAAAAAATGATTGATCTGCCATGTTCATCAGAAATTTCCAATACATACTGTAGCATATTCATGTCACTGAAACAGATATTTTTATTCAAAGAAAAGATTGTCTTAAATTTGACTAAATAAATATTTAAAAAAATGAAATTTGAATCCATATATCACCTGAGGGATCTGATTCATACTACAGTTCATCAGTAAAGAAATAATAATGAATACTTATTTTGACAGCAACAATATTTTCCACATAAATGTGGTGACATCTATCTCAATATTTTCTAAAACCCTTCTTACGTAACTATGAATGAAGCTAAAGTGTGAAATTAACTTGAATTGCCAACAAATCAAATTTAATTTGCTCTGGCTTCTAGGGCTTTGGGGCTTTTATCTGTTTATATTTTTTAAATAAAATTATTGTAGATGAAAAAGCAAATTCTATTATTCTGAATATCCTATAATAAAAGTACTGTATTTTAAAAAGGCTGCAGGGTAAATACAAATTCTCTAGTCTTATTACAGGAAAGTTACTTTATTTTGTTAGTTCTTTTTTCTTCTTATGAAAATTACCAAAATTGAACATTCAATTTAATTTCCACAGCAAATTAAATTCCAGCATTTTGTGTGAATCATTGACATATCTTTAAGCTAACAGCTAAAGACTGTACCTAGGTTACTCTGAAAGTAATACCTACTATTTATTTCCATGAAAACCACAATACATATAAAGAACACAATAACACCTTTAGATAGAGCAAATTCTCAGCTACAAAGCAATATTTTTCAACATTATCACCACCATTAGGTATGAATTTTCAACAACTATGAACTAGAGCCGGAAGGAAGTTGCCAAGCCACTGGCTATCGTATCTGAATGGTCATGGCAGTCTGGTGAAGTTCCCACTCTTTGGAAAAGGGGAAACATAACCCCCATTTTCAAGAAGGAAGAAAATGAAGATCCAGAGAACTACAGACTGGTCAGTCTCACCTCTGTGCCTGGTAAGATCATGGAGCAGATCTTCCTGAAGGCCTTAATATGGCACATGGAAAATAAAGATGAGGTGATCCATGGAAACCAACATGGTTTCACCAAGGGCAAGTTATGTCTCACAAACTTGCTGACCTTTTCTGGTGGAGTTACAGTGTCAGTGTGTAAAAGAATATCAACTGATGTCATCTACATGGACTTGTGTAAAGTGTTTGACATTGTCCTGTATGACATCCTGGTTGTCAAATTGGAGAAAAATTGGATTTGATGGATGGACCGCTTGTTGGATAAGGAATTGGCTGGATGGTCACACTCAGGGAATTGCAGTCAATGGCTCAATGTCCAAGTGGAGACCAGTGATGAGTAGCATTCCTCAGGGATCAGTACTGGAAGCGGTGTTATTTAACATAGAATCACAGAATCACAGATTGGCCAGGGTTGGAAGGGCCTTCAAGGATCATGAATCTCCAACCCCCTTCCCCGCCACATGCAGGGCCACCAACCTCCCCATTTAATCCTAGACCAGGCTGCCCAGGGCCTCATCCAATCTGGTGTTGAACACCTCCGGGGACGGGGCATCCACAGCCTCTCTGGGCAGCATGTTCCAGCACCTCGCCACTCTCATAGCAAAGAACTTCCCCCTGACATCCAACCTAAATCTTCCCTCCCTCAACTTCAAACCATTTCCCCTTGTCCTGCTGTTATCTATCCTTTGAAAAAGTACCCACTCTTGTTTGTAGGCTCCCCTTAGGTACTGAAAGGTTGTAATGAGGTCACCCCCGCATCTTTGCAGGTGACATAGACAGTAGGATCAAGTGCACTCTCAACAAGTTTGCAGATGATACCAAGCTGAGTAGTGCAATTGACACATTAGAGAGAGGGGATGTTATCCAGATGGACCTGGACAGGCTTGAGAGGTGGGCCCAAGCCAGCTTAGGGAAGTTTAACAAGACCAAGTGCAAGGTCCTACACCTGGATTGGAGTGATCCTGTGCACGGTTACAGGTTGGGTGGAGAATAGTTTGAGAGCAGACCTGAGGAGAAGGATTTGGGAGTATTGGTTGTTGAAAGATTCAGCATGAGCCGAAAGTATGCCCTTGCAGTCCAGAAAGGCAACTGTATCCTGGGCTGCATCAAAAGAGGTGTGGTCAGCAGGTCAAGGGGGGTGATTCTGCTCCTCTACTCTGCTCTTGTGAGACCCCACCTGGATAGAGTATTGCATCCATTTCTGGGGCCCCCAAAACAAGGTGGACATTGAGCTGTTGAAGGGAGGAGTGCCACAAAGATGATCAGAGAGCTGCAGCATCTCCCCTAAAGGGGTGGGCTGAGAGTGCTGGAGCTCTTCAGTCTGGAGAAGGGAAGGCTCTGAGGAGAGCTTGTAGTGGCCTTCTAGTACCTAAAAGGAGCCTATAGGAAAGATGGGGAGGGACTTTTTATAAAGGCAAGTAGTGACTGTATGAGAGGAAATGACTTTTAACTGGAAGACAGTAGATTTAGACTAGATTTTGGAGATAAATTATTTACTTGAGGGTGATGAGATGCTGGAACAGGTTGCCTAGTGAGGCTGTGAATGCTCCCTCCCTGGATGCTTTCAAAATCAGACTTGGATGGAACTTCGAGCAACCTGGTCTTGAGGGAAGTGTCTCTGGCTACAGCAGGAAGGTTGGCACTAGATGATCTTAAAGGTCCCTTCCAATCCAACCCATTCTATAATTTTAAGATTCTATGTGGAAAATGTATATATACACTGAAGGTGACATGCTCAACTGATAAACATGACAAGGGATACTGGAAAATTGTCTCCGCTTGGACCAGAAAGAGGAATCTCCCCCTTGCACCACAGTGCTCCTACAACAGGTACAGTGTTCTGGGGCTGGAAAAATAGAAGTGTATAGGAAACAGTCAAGACCAAAGGAAAGGACAACCGTACAAAATTGGTCCAATCAACCATCTGTATTACACCACTGCCACACACACACACACACACACACACACACACACACACACAAAAAGTTTGAAGAGAACTAGTAATTGGAAACTTCTTGCTAAAAGCGCTAAAACACCTATTTGTCATCCAGAGTAACTCTCCAGAGTGGCTCACTTCCCGCTGATTCCTATATTTGCAATATCAAGAAGAGGCTACCATTTCTGGTAAAACCAGAGGACTACTATCCATTCCTGCTCTTTCAAGCTGGGTCACATGAGGCTGTAACAAGGATATTCCAAAACATCGAAGCCCCTTGGGAAGATGATGAAGGAATTGGGAGTACAAGTACTATTTTCCTCTGATCTCCCAGTTAGAGACCCAGAAGAGTGCGGCAAACAGATTGGGTGAATAATGGTCTGTGAAGATTATGCTGCAGTCAGGACTTTGTGTTCTGTGTTCTCAGATACACCTTTGAGAGATTGGACATGCTGACATCAGTGTTGTGATTTAACCTAGAAGGTTACTAAGCATCATGCAGCTGTTCGCTCACTCCCAGTGGGATGGGAGAGAAAATCTGAAAAATGACAATGAAGTAGATCTCATGGATTGAGAAAAATCTATTATTAAGACAAAAAAAAAGGAAAAGAAGAAAACAGTATTGGTTATTATACATAAATATATATTTACTAAACAAGTGATGCATAATGCAAATACTCACCACCAACTGACTGATACCCACCAGGTCCTCAAGCAGTGGTGACATCCCTGACCAAAATGCCCCAGTTATCATTTTCAGGCTTGATATTATGAAGTATGGGATATTCTTTAGTTATCACTTCATCATAGAAGGCTACCAGTGTGGTTAGGCATGATCTACCTTGGTGAATCTGTGCTGTCTTGGATCACGTCCTCACAGAATCATGGAATCATAGAATGGTCTGACATATACCTTGATATCTCTTCCTAGAGGATCCACTCCATGATCTTTCCAGGCACAGATTTGGGGCAAAACCACCAAAAATCCTTTATCGGTCCAGTTCCTGACATACCGAAAAAGCAAAGCAAACAAAAACATGTTTTCCACTTGCATTCTTCATTTGTCTTTCCAAAACAGAAAATTAATATTATGTATGAGTAAGAACTAATTAAATTAACTACCCGTGACATTTGTGCTAATGATACCAATTAACAAACAGTGAAAGAATGTGTTAAGTGCAGTACAGAGCTACTGTCTAAAATATCATTAAAGACTTTGTACTGTTGTACATTACTTAGAACTCTATTGTTTTTACCCAGGTGAATATTTCAAGGGTGAAATTCAATACAGGAAGCTTCTTGAGAGCTCTTCCTGTTTACAGTAGGTCTCTGGTCTAAGTATGCTTGATTTATTTTATTTTATTTTTTTTTATTTTTAATATTTTAATTCTGCCTTTGAATATCTTCTTTGTCTGCTCTTTCAGCAGTAGGGAGATCTGTGTCAGAGCATGTTTGTACACACACAGGCACACAGTAAAATCTCAGACATCTCAGTTATTACCAAGTAAACAACAGACCCATATAAACAACTATAGCAATTTACTATCAAATCACACATTCACATCATCAAACATATAATGGGAATCTGTGCTGAAATCACAGTGTACAGCAGATTACAAATTAAATGCAAGCCACTGCCCATAGCACTGTGGACCATCAGTAATTTACAGACCAATTAGACTATAATAACCCACAAAGAAATTTTGTGTTTTATGAAAGTAAAATGAAAACATAGTATAGAAAGATTTTCTCAAATGCTAAGGGACAAAAATCTAAAGCCTTAATGAGTTTACACACAGTGCAGGAGTAGAAAATATTTTTAAAGTGTTTTGGTTACTCTAATATAAACTTTTTGATTGTGTAGGTTTCAGACCATCTTACACGTTGAAGAATATGGGTATTTATCAATAGATTCGAACTGAACTCATAGAATGATCTTGATATATAGTTACCTGAATGAGATGATGGGTGTAAAACATTAATCATACTATGGAGTACCTTAATTTCACATGTAATTACTATGAAAAGAAAATGAAAAAAAAAAAAAATTAAAAAAGTTCACTGGAATTAAATTTCATTATTAAAGTGGCATTTTTTTCTATTTTCTGTAAGTATGTTTAGACCATAGTATATTCTGAAAAATAGTACACAGTATTGCACAGACAGTAAGTGTAACAAAAATACACATTGAAATAGTCAAACAAATGTTTTAAAAAGCATTTAAAGAAATATCTTAAGACTCTTTAAAAAAAAAAAAAGTGAATATTTACATAAATGTGAACATAAAATGTAGTATGTGAAGTGTAAATATATAAAGTGTAAATATGCATTTTTTTAAGAAAAAAATAATATATGTGAATTGGTGTGTACATACATATACATACATACACAAGAAGATGTCTCAACAAGCTGTGGGGTGCATTTGACACACCAGAGTGTAAGAGATTATTCTTTTACATCATCTCAAAGCTAGCTGGGCACACAGATGAACAAATCTGAGCAAGTCCTGGGCAAGGGTTGAGAAATCCTTTGTCTGAGGGACACAGATGGACAAGGCCAGAGGCAACAAGAGAGAGATAAGCCACAGATTAATGGCCAGGAAGCAGTCATTTGTGTGGGCTTGTCTCAAGGAAGATGGCCATCTCATGCTGCACATGACTCTTACCCAAGTGCCCAGGAATGCCATGTTGGCAGAAGAAGAATAAAAAGGGGACCTACAACCATGAGGTTAGGTTTTCTGGCAACAGATTCCTCATGAAGAAGAAGAGGTTTCTGACATGAGAAGCCTCACGACCTGCCTCTCTCCCTCCTGGACTTGCTCTGTGCTCTACTACGATGCTGAAGAAGAACCATGGTGTCTGCCATCAGATTCCTCACTATGGCATTCCTGCATGCTGTCGGACTCTCCTGGGCCTGCTACCTGAGTCCTGCTGCTTCCTCCCCGGACTGGCTCTGTGACTGCCTCCTGCTACCTGCTTGCTGCCCAAGGCCGGCCACGCTGCTGCTTCTCTCCCCCCCTGCTGCTTTTGCCTCGGACCTTCGAAATGGCGTGCAACAGGACTGCTGCTGGATCCTGGTGGTGACCATCCCCACTTTACGCAATTCTGGCTTCCCTGATTAGGACTGGTTGGACCAACATTTGAACCGTTGTTTCTTAATCTTATGCTGGGTATACATATAGTAAAAGAACCTCATCTCTCTCCTATAAATTGGAATGAGACACAGAGGGATAGAGTGCTATCCAGAGAGACCTAGAGAGGCTTGAGCAGTGGGTCCACGAGAATCTTTTGAGGTTCAACAAAGCCAAGTATGAGGTCTTGCACTTGTGACAAGGCAACCCCCACTACCAATACAACCTGGGGGATAAAAGGATAGAGTGCAGCTCTGCTGAAAAGGACCTGGGGGGTACTGGTAGATGGTAAGCTGGACATGAGCCAGCAGTGTGCCCTTGCAGCCCAGAAAACCAACTGTATCCTGAGCTGCAACAAACGAAACATGGCCAGCTACTCAAGGGAAGTGGTCCTGCCCCTGTGTGCTGGTAAGACCTCACCTGGAGTACTGTGTCCAGATGTGGAGTCCTCAGTGGAGGAGAGACATGGACCTGTTAAACTGTGTCCAAAGGAGAACCACAGAAAAGATCCAAGGGATGGAACACTTCTCCTATGAGGACAGGCTGAGAGAGCTGGGACTGTTCAGCCTGGAGAAGGCTTATGGGAGACCTGATAGCGGCCTTCAGTATCTTAAGTGGGGCTAGAAGAAGGAAAGGGAGAGACTTTTTAGCAGGATCTGTTGTGATAGGACAAGGGGAAATGGTTTCAAGGTTAAAAAATATATATTTAGGTTAGATCTAAGGAGAAAGTCTTTTACAGTGAAGGTGGTGAAGCACTGGAACAGGTTGCCCAGTGATGTGGTGGCTGCTCTGTCCCTGGAGACTTTCAAGGAGAGGCTGGATCTGGTCCATGGCAACCTGATCTAGACGTAGATCTCCCTTTTAATTGCAGGGCAGTTGGACTAGATGACCTTTAAATATTCCTTGCAACTCTAAGGATTCTATGATTCTATGAATGCCTATTTCTGAAAATGGAATATTTTTAATTAATAATTTAATTAATATTTTAATTAATAGTTGTATTAGGATTTTCATTTCTTAAAAGTACTAAAATACAATCTCTCACAGAATTAAAGGCAAAAATAAGTACTGTTGGTAAAAGTTAAACCAAAATATCTATTATCTATTATTATTATTCAGTCTGGAGAAGAGGAGGCTCAGAGGAGACCTTATTGCTCTCTATAATTCCTGGAGGGAGGTTGTACTGAGCTGGGGGTTGGCCTCTTCTCTCGTGTAACCAGGACTAGAAGGATTGGCTTCAAGCTGCAGGGGAGATTCAGGTTAGATGTTAGGAAATACCACTTCTCTGAAAGAGTGGTCAGGCACTGGAATGGGCTGCCCAGGCAGGTGGTGGAATCACCAACCCTGGATGTGTTCAAGGAATGTTTGGATGTTGTGTTGAGGGACACGATTTAGTGAGAACTATTGGTGTTGGTTGGACTGAATGATCTTGTAGGTCTTTTCCAACTTTGGTGATTCTGTGATTCGAAATTGCTCATATTTTTGGGCACGGCTCAGGTTGTATTCACTTTGTTCCTAAAAGTGAAACTAGCTTTCAGTATGCCCATTTATTTATTAATACTAGCTTTTCTCTGACCATAAACACTGGCTGATCTGTTTGAAAGCTGTAGACAGCTTGCTTTTGGATGTCTATCCTAAATTATGTTTAACCATACGATAAAAATGTCCACTTTTTCTCTTCAGCTTTAAATGCCAAGACAGACAGACAAACAGGAGACAGAGACACTGAGAGAATTTGCCATAATCAAAACAAAAATGGGAGTAGAAGGATTTATAATCAAGTCATCTGGTATAGATACAGCTTTTACTAGTATTAGGCAATAATTAGGAATTGGATTTAATTAAGATTATGGTAATATCAATGAAGATGACTGAGATTTCTCTGTGCTGTAGCTAACACTACAATTAAAACTGACCTTAAAAATTTAATTAAAACAATTAAACTAAAAAAATTTATTGTACAAATTATTGTAATTTAGGAAAGTATCAAGCACAACTCCTTGAAGCGTCAACTAAGATTAACACAGTTGCAATTTTATTGCACCTTTGACTACAGTAATCTGATCTTGTTTCCAAGACTATAGTTATTTGTGTTGTTCAGGAAATATGTTTTACTAAGTGTCACGGAGTTAACTAGATCAATCTACGTCTGTGACAGGGGGGCAGTAGGCCCGTGCCCTCTACCCCCTCCCTGGCTCCCACAGAATGGAAAGGAAGGGGAAAACAACAACAAACAAACAAACAAACAAAAAAACAGCGGCAACAATCTATGGAGGAAAACTTATTTTACTAACTATGATATCGGAATGCAAGATAACACAATATAATACAATCTAACTGAAATTGAGACTAATAAATCAAATTAGATAGGAGAGAGAGTTCCTGAGACCGAGTCAAACCTGACAAGCTTGGAACAGCTAGGAAAGCACCCTCCAGCACCCACTGCCAGGCATTAAGAGACCGCCCCATCCAGAAGGGTCAGACCCCATGACTTCCGTAATGTACAGGGGAAGGGTACCTGGAATTGGAGCATTAACACTTTAACTCCCAGTGCACTACATGATGTTATGATGTGGAATAATGAAAACCAAAAAATATAAAACCATGACAATTAAGACATTTTTTTCTCATTTTGTAGTTTTTGTTCTGTTTCTGCTTCCCAATAAAGAAGGGATAGTTATCTATTATATTAGATTTACTGATAGTAACCTAAGCAAAGCTATGAAATTTCTGTTTGAAATCATCATGATAATATGTATAAATAATCATTGATGAAGATGTAATAACTTGAAATGAAAAATAAGGAAGTAAGAACAACTACAGCTGTATATTGATTTCAATTTGTGGCTCAGATCTTGTATCTCTCTATTAAAATTATGATTTTGTCTCTGTATATACCCACATAATTTCAATGGGCCCATTCAGAAGTTGGTATTTTGATGCAAAATTCAGGAATTGCAGCTAGAACCAGTTTTAAAAAATGAGGAAAATGAGGGAAAGAAAAAAAAAAAAAAAAAAGCAGTAGTAATCAATAGTAATAGTAATTAAAATACTTAACTTTTTTTTTTAACAGTGCCTCAGACTGTAAACATCCTTAAAAATGTTTGCCTCCTGCCTGGTAAATAAGAGGTTGTATTGATTATCTATTGAATCTTTAGAATGAAGAGTAAAAAAAGAAGAATAAAAAAATTTAAAAAAAAAATCTTAGTTTGTTATTAAACTATGACCTTGATGCCATCAGTGAATGCTAAGGGATAGCTATAACTTGCAGGAGGAATCATTTTTTGCTGAAATAGACTTCTGAGCAAGTCATGCTGTTGCCTCTACTTCAAGAGTTTGTAAGAAGCTCTGATTTAACAGAGAAATGCAAAGTCTCTTCAAATGACCTCTGGATACCACATATCTTTAGATGACAGTGACATCTTGAAAGATCAGGGTAATTTATCTTATTTATGTCCTTTCAAATGTTTTTGTCCCATTTTCTGCAGGCATTCAAGTCATGTTATATTCTTAAGTGATATTATAGAAATCAACAATTTTAATACAATGTCAAAAATAAAGGAACTACTATAATTAATAGCGGTATTTTTTCCATATTGAGGGGTAATTGAAATATTATTAATGCATTATTAGTAGTAATGCAAACTGATAAATATGCTGTATAATTTGTTCCTATTAGCTATATATAATGTTGAACGTAGCTAGATTGTTTCTTGAAGGAATAGATAACTATCAGAATCTTTCAGTTCTGTCTCTTTTCTTTACTTTTTCTTTTTTTTCTTCTCAGAAGAAGGAGCTTCTTGACTGGGTACTCCATTTTCTTTAGATTTACTGTAAGATCTTTGGAATAGACCTGAAGAGTTGTAATATGACTGGCACAAGCCATGAGAGACACTTATTGGTAGTGTTTCATTGACCTTTGTCTTCTGTCTCCTTTAAAGAGTATATTTCATGACCCCATGTTGCATAAAGCAATAATCTCATGGATAATTATTTCAGTGAAAAATCTTAATTATCTCAGAAAGACAGAGCAATAGATTTAGATATTAAAATGTTTTATTTTCAATTGAGTTCAATCATCCTGCAGAGCAGATAAATATCAAAGATTCCCAGTATAGAATGGATGGAAGCATTTAGATATATTACTTCTGTACAACTAGCTAAATATATTTACTATGCAGTAAATAAATAAATGAAGTCAACATATATTCACTCATCTTCCCTTTCTGACAGCAAAAATAACATGGTTATTTTCATGTGATGCAAATGCTGGTAGCTTGTGAAACAAATCATCAAGCAATTTTGTTATAGAAAAGCAAAGTTTACTTCCAATTGGGAAAGAAACTAATAAAGGCTGGGATTGTTTAAACTTCAAATCAGACATTCAGGACTGTAAAGAAACAAGTATATCTGCTAATGCCAAAAACAGTGTAGGTATAATCTGTATTCTAGTAACATTGTCAGTAATACCTAAATTAGGTAGAGAGTGGAGCTCTCATCACTGATGAAATGACTGTTTCTCATCTCCAGCTCTCAAAATTTAATTCTCAGACGCCCTTTAAGGATTGATGAATCCTATAGGAGTGCTTTAAGAATGTGTATCACACCATGCTCTGCCACAGAGAGAGAATAAGAAATTGATCATCCAAAATTTTATGGAGGCTCAGCGTTGAATATGAGCTTCAAGTATTTAGATGTCATGAAGATTCGATGAGCATTGCTATACTCACTGGAAGCAACATCATTGCTTAGTGATTCTTCTAGTACAAATTTACAAGATTGGTAAAATTTTGTGGACCTAAGCAGCACCCCAGGTGTTGAAATTCACTAGCTGAAATGACATTTAGGTGCACATTGAATCCTTTTGTGCAAACACCTTAAATTCTTGTGTGATTGTGCAAAGGAATGAGAGCTATTTCTTCACATATATATCAGATAGGATTTGGTCCTCTTGGGAATTGTTTTTCAAATCTGAGAGCCATTCATATTTGAAATGAAACATTTTGACTCATGTGGAATACTGTTTTACTTTGCAATCATTACCATTATAAACAGCAAGACTACTTTTTTTTTTTTTTTTTTTTTTTTTTTTTTTTTTAAATACATTTGATGCTTGACCTGCAAATTACAACAAGCTATTCAGCAAGACTCACCACAGGAACTTTTATTACCTGACTATTCTTAAAAAGGCCATCTTTGCATATTATACGAAATGGAATCTATGTCAGCTATAAAATGAAGGAAACATTTGGGTTAGATTGTATCTATAATAATAATAATAATTACCCTTAGCACACATGTAGCAATTTTCATCTGTAAAACACTTACTATCAGCATTAGCTCCTTATTTTTCACAGAACATGAGCAAGGTAGGGAGTTATTCCACTTGCTTGTAAGTGGATGCATTGTTGGCTTGCAGATGATTGTTCACTGAACAGAATGAAAAAGAAAAGAAAAATAAAATCCAGGTATAAATTTTGCAGGAGAAAAAAAAAACAAAACAAACAAACAAAAAAAAACCACAAAACTTTAATACTATTGGCTTTAGGAGTAAGATAAAGTCTGATGAAATAGTTCTGGTCCTCAATCCACACAAAAAGCTTGCTTTAATCAATAATGGCTCAATGGACTCATAGTTTCTGTGAAATATTACTTCAATTCAAAAAATTTATTTTCCAATGTACCATGTGGAATGTGAAAGTAGAATCACTGTTTTCCTGATGCTGAATCACTGTTTTCCTGAGTTCAGGGAGTATGAATAAACTGTCTCTCAGTCTCTCTTCTTATCTGACATAACTGTTCCTCACAAGGCAGCATATCTCTAGAGCATCCTATCCACGATGGGCCCCCCCAGATTCCTCACACTCTTGGCTCTTAGAAAATTGGCTGCTTTCCAGAGTAATATTAGGAGCTAGAATTTGCCTGTTTCATTCTTCCCATTATACCTGTTTTCTATAACTGCACTGACATTGCTTGTCACTTACGTAACTGCAGGAGATCATCTTCTTGCAACAATTGCATGATCTAAACAGATGTTTTGAATTAACATTTCAAATACATAAGGAAAAAAAACGAAAACAAGGAAACACGGAAACACGGAAGGAAGGAAGGAAGGAAGGAAGGAAGGAAGGAAGGAAGGAAGGAAGGAAGGAAGGAAGGAAGGAAGGAAGGAAGGAAGGAAGGAAGGAAGGAAGGAAGGAAGGAAGGAAGGAAGGAAAAATAAAAATATATGGACTTATATCTAAGAAATAAATAATAATTTTAAAAGTCAGTTTTAATAATTTGGACAGTTTAGAAGTGATCACTTCTGAAGGAAGTGCAATACACAACAGTAAATTCTTATTGGTAGACATTGATATGTGTTTCTGAGCAGGATTGTTTTTTATTTATTTATTTTTTAATTTTTTTTAGGTTGAAAAGTATTGATTCAGTAACAAAGAATTTTTCACCAGTTAATTTTTTCAACTTTTTTTTTTTTTTCTAGGATCAAGTATATGTAACATCTTAAAAAGATTCAATACAGTAATTACGTTTTTGAATGCACAATGTCATTGTGAAGACAGTGTAATTTAAATATCTTAGTCCCTTCCAACTCTACCCTTTCTTGTTAGTGTCATCTCAATCTCAGTTTGGATGTTGCCTTCTTCTGTTTCTAGACATGATCTCTACATGCTTACATTTCCTCACATTTTTCTATGCATTGCTCTTTATCATGATTTTCTACTGTTATCCAAATCTTATATATATATAATATATATATATTATTTTATTTTTTTATTTTATTTTATTTTATTTTATTTTATTTTATTTTATTTTATTTTATTTTATTTTATTTTTGTCTTGTATTTTTCCCCTCTCTACCCTATCTTTTCTTCCACAGATTGACTTTTTCAGCCCCAGACCTCTATCCTTTGTTTAGTTCCTCTAGTTGGCTGCATACAGATATCCATTAATAGTTCTGTTAAGAATTTTTTTCTACTTCTAGTCTCCTTTTCCTTTTGCTTTTCATATAAGCATGTTTACCTCCCTCTCCCCTGCTTATGTCTGGGTCTTTCTATCCCACACAATAGAAAGTAATCTAAGATTGTTCAATCTATCTATTCATCTATCTGCTGAGCCACTGAATAGTCCACTGAAGTATTCAAAAATAGTATGATTTAAAAGCCAGGTCAAATAATTAGAATGAATTAAAAGCCAGAATAAATAATTAGAATATATCTCTAAGCTATGAGTACTGTGGTTTATTTTCATAAGGACTGATCATAATTGTTTGTAATCATATTAGCCATGGAAACAATCATTGAATACCAGTGTTTCATATAAATTTCATATGTAATCTTCTTTTCAGAAAGTCACTATCTCTTTAGAGTCTGTAGATAAATTCAGCATATACAGCATGTCTTTTTTGAAATATTATGACACAGCTAATTTTGAGAATGTACATTCTGTTCTCAAAACACATAAAGAATTAAATAATACAACATAAGAATGTATGAGGAATAAATTGAACATATAGTAGTGTAAAAACAGTTGAATTAAAACATTCAGTCATCAAGTCTGTAATGGAGATAGTAGGAGGTTGAAGGAATTAAAAGAGGAAATGAGGACAAGCTTTTATTTTTAATTAGATTTGGTGTGAGATGGAATGTAAATAATGAGAATTATATTCCTCCCTCTCCAAAGAAATTTTCAAAATATTAGAAATTTTATGAAAGAAAGGCAAAGGAGGCAAAAATTAGAATATTGTGATTAATTTAGACATAATGATTTGAACAGTTATAAAAAACATGTTTAAAACAGAGCTGGACAACTATTCAAAGTAGCAATTAATCCAAAATATATTTCTGTTGTGGAATCACAGGAGATTAGAACATGATATACATAAATGTACCTACAATGAAATATTGTCTGAGTATATAAAACCTTTCAAAGTCTAAAAGACAAACCACTTAAATGTTTCTTGCAGTTTCATGCAAATATCTGTTTATAGTAGATTTAATTAAATCAAGTTCTCATTTTCTTCATAACTAAAAAATATCTATTCACCATGATCATCACTACACAATTTCTTATTTTTTTCTTATGAAATATTCTGAGTAATCTATAAGCACTACCTTTAGTTCCTTAATATCATAAAATCCATAATAGCATTTTTAGACTTTCCTCTGGTTTTATCAATCTTTCTTTTACTTAATAGAAGTTTAAAACCTACTTTTTCTTTATGTTTTGAGACCCCACCCTTTCTTTTTTGAATGCTTTTGTGTAGGAAATTATATTTCTCACAACCCAGAAAGCCAGCCATTTTCTGGTGAGACCTCACTGGAGTACTACATCCAGATGTTAAGTCATCAATACAGGAGAGACATGAATCTGTTGGAGCAAGTCCAGAGAAGGGGCACAAAAATGTTCCAAGGAGTGGGACACATCTCCTACAAGGGTAAGCTGAAAGAGCTGGGGATGTTCAGCCTGGAGAAGAGAAGGCTGTGAGGTGATCTGACAGTGGCCTTTCAGTATCTAAAGGGGAGCTACAGGAAAGAAGGGGACAGAATCTTTAGCAGAGACTATGGTGATAGAACAAGAGGAAATGGTTTCAAGCTTAAAGAGGGTAGATTTAGATTAGATGAAAGGAAAAAAATATAGTGAAGGTGGTGAGACAATGATACAGCTTACGCAGTCTATGTCAAGAAATACTGTTTTTTCTTCTGGGGGAGACTGGTAGCAGCATATTATTTTTGTTTCTTCACCACTTCCTTTGGGAATTGTGGCCTCCTTTGGAGAGGGGAAGGGAGGGGAAGGGAAGGGAAGGGAAGGGAAGGGAAGGGAAGGGAAGGGAAGGGAAGGGAAGGGAAGGGAAGGGAAGGGAAGGGAAGGGAAGGGAAGGGAAGGGAAGGGAAGGGAAGGGAAGGGAAGGGAAGGGAAGGGAAGGGAAGGGAAGGGAAGGGAAGGGAAGGGAAGGGAAGGGAAGGGAAGGGAAGGGAAGGGAAGGGAAGGGAAGGGAAGGGAAGGGTGCTCATGCAATTTGTGTTTGGAACATGAGCCTAATAAGGTAAAACAAACATTTAGTGGACTGTGTAAGTATAGGGTTTAGATGAGTTTTGACTCATTTAAA
Source organism: Chrysolophus pictus (assembly GCA_037305975.1). Taxonomy (NCBI): domain Eukaryota; kingdom Metazoa; phylum Chordata; class Aves; order Galliformes; family Phasianidae; genus Chrysolophus; species Chrysolophus pictus. The sequence goes on along the minus strand of CM074576.1, from coordinate 32,854,307 downwards.
GAGCATTATTTCAGTTACTTTTAGACACTTAATAACTGATTTGCTCTGTAGAGCAACTGCATCAATTCATGGACAATACAAAGAGGCTGGAGATACCTACAGACACGTTAAGTTTCTAAAGTACCTAAAATATCTACAAGCAGCCTGCGTCTAGGCCAAAACTTTGTAATGTGTTACATAATTGTAAAAATAAAGACTCCGTGTGTATCTATAAAAATACATAACATTATCAAAAAGGATATTAAAACAGGTTAATGATGCTTGTAAAGCACTCAAAATTTCTCTATGAAAATAAAATTTTGCATAACAGAAAATTATTATTTCATCTATAAGTTTGGAATCAGTACTACCTTTTTTGTGCTACTAATTACTACACATGCCATATGTCAGTCAGTGGTAGAATCAAGATATTCCAGAACAGAGCAGGTTGAAGTTTTTTTGGTTTTTTGTTTTTTTTTTTTCTTCAATGATTCATTTACATCTCAAAAAAACAGGTTTTTATTATTCATTATAAGAATAATGCTTTATCCAGTAGTAAAGCTTTTCCCATTTTTGTCTTGTAATACACACACAGATATGATAATTACATTTGAATATGTACAAGTGCATATGCATAGATGTATGAATATATATACATATGTATATGCATATACAGAAATTGAGTATATTCCTCCCATCGCATATATTTAAAAACAATCCAAGAAATGAATCAAATAAGTTTAATGGAAGATGAAGGCACCTTTAACAATTTACTATGTTTTATGTTGTTTTTATTTTTTTTTTAAAAAAAAGGTAGTTATCACGGGCAATTTTGTAAATGTACATAGTTTTCAATGTGATAAATGCATAGTCATATCTGAGGTAGTAGGATTTCAACATCTGGATCACCTCTACTGTGCTACTGTTGTAGGTATATTATTCATTAGCAGTGAATACTGAATACATTGACAAATTAATTTAGTAGGGGTGTTCTTGAATATTATACATTATAACTACCTTTTTTTTTTTTTTTTTTTTTTTTTCCTTTGAAAATACTCTCTCTGATTAATATTTTTTTAGTAATGGCTCAATGGGATCTAGCAACTACTCTGGGAAAGCTGAAATATAAAAATGACTTCTGTAACTGTCTAAAGTTGTGACTTCTTTTATGATACACTTGAAATTAAGACCATTTGATCAAATACAGAAATAATATTGCATTCAAAATAGACATCACCTTCCCACACATTTTATAAACAAAACTTTATTCTGCTTGCCACATTCTAATATTTTCCTGCACTTCACTCATATTATTCAGAGACTATTGTTGTAGAACAGAAAGTAAATGAATGTTTTATTCTGATCTCTAGTTGCCTGGAGACTAGATCCCAGAAGTACAAGATGTCTCTCCTGTTGAAATTGAAACACTAGATGCTCTGCTCATCTGTCATTTCCAGTTCATGCATTTGTTGTCTAAATATGATTTCTCTTGTACATCTACTCTTTTTAAACTTGTGATCTGTATATGTTATGTTCATTTGAGACACTGAAGGACAATTATTAAAGAAGTTCAGTTTATCACAAATGAGTCAAAATACTGCCTATAAATTATAGTCTTAGAATTTTATTCAAAACTCAGTAGGAATGCAAATATTACATGAATGGCTATTCAAATAAAATCAACAGACTGACACAGTAGAGCTACAAAAATAGAAAATAATAAATGAATTGGTAGGCTTGCAGACTTCTGTTCCAGTTCCAGTATTTTCAGTTCTCAATCTGACCTAAGACAGTATCCAAAAAGGTAAGATCACTCAGATCACTACGGACACTAAATAGTTCATTTATCTTCTACTGTTTGAGATGGAAGACAATTAAATGTATTGTTACCTGAATAATACAGACGTGAATTTGAATTATTTGCTCAGTATACAATGGACTACAAGAATTTTCAATAAGGAATGACAAACAAAATAATGATAATAATAATAATAACAACAATAATAATAGTAGTAGTAGTAGTAAACAGAACATAAATGATCACTTGTGATTAGGCTGAGGAAGAACAGAACTATTTAAGTGTATTCATTTTTGAATCTATTTAATGACTTGTTTATGTGTGTTTGTGTGCCTGAAATTTTTTCAGGCATGGCATTCCTTTAGTCTACAGTTGCGTCCCTTCTCTATGTATTAAAGAGAGAATATTGCCTCTAGAATATAAACATAATTCTAATTTGCAAATAATTTTGCAATCATGAAGAACAAATATTCAGTAATTATTGAAAAATTTCATACTTACATTTATACGTAAGTACTTCAGCCTTTAAGGATTGTCCTATGGATAACTATTCCAACTTTCAAGTAATGTTTCTATCTTATGTTGAAGAATATGATTAAATGTATTAATCACGACATTTCATACTCTGTATTAAAAACAATTCTGGAATAAAAGATGTGTAAAAACAGTTATGAGAACACTGAGTTTTGTCTGTTTGTTTGTTTTCCATTTAATAGTAATAAAAACCTGTAGTAGAAGAGCATTCTAACATATCTAGTATTACACTGAAAGTTTCTGTTTAATAATGAACAAAAACTATTATATATCTCAGTTTCTTTCAATAACCATATAACAGCAGTGCTGCTGTGGAGCTGAATGAAACATATTTTTCCTATATCAAGTTCTTAGGTGGGGTTACAACAAAAGAGGGAGAGAGAAAAAAAAAAAATCCCTCTCCATTATCAAGGTAATTAGTTCCATAAATTTCTTTATGTCTTGAGTGAAGAAATGGGGTAATTACATTGTGAAATTTCATTTTCCTATGGGGACACGTTAATTTATGGGCACATGTAATATTTGTTTCACCACTAGGTTTCCATATTCTGTACATGTACTTCATTATGTGGAAAAGGAAATATTTTAAAGCATCCAGGATTTTACATATATTATAACATGTATATATATGTATTTTTAATTTAGAAAAAATATTTTTAGGAGATGTATTGAATTTTCACCTTCATTAAGCACACGACGAAGTTTAGAGACCCACCCTGCCCCCCTTCCAAAAAAAGATAGTAATTTTATTTCTATTCCTTGAGAGAAGAAAATATTCAATTTCTATATCGAGAAAATAAAATTAAAGAACACTAAGCGTGGGAACAGTGTAATTACTACAAAACATTATCAATAGATTTGGGGACCATGTTTTATTAAATTTTATTTTGTGGGAAATATAAAAAGCTTTTTCTATAGTTCTATTAGTCCATGAAATATTACCTCTCTTAAAGGCTAATAGTATTATTATTATATCTACTAGATCTTGCTGTATATTTCAAGCACTCTGAGATAGATGGTAGTCAATCTCAACAGCGTGTTTTCTTATACTGTTTTGTTGGACTTAGGGTCCCAAAGATAGTATGGTCATCTTACCACTGCTGCTTGGTGCTTATAGTGGGGATAGTAGGTTTGCTGTGGCAGATCATCAGCACCTTAAGTACTTTAACAGCAGGAAAGTGGTCAGTACATGGAAGCTTACCCACTGATAACTGGGTCTTGAACTTTTCCTTCAATGAGGAATTCACATGTTGCTGCTCCATGGACTGCCATTTTGACTATGGCTCGCAGTGGTGACATCATATCTCATCACTGGTAATGATGCAATCCAGGAAATCATCTTCAACTTCATATTGGTTCAACAGGTGCTGAAAAACTTGCATGCAGTGTTCTTTCTGTTCCTGTGTTCATGGGACATACCCAGAGCAAACTTTGTGATAGTCCAGTTTTGCCACCACTGTTTCCACTGTATTGAAGCTGATACTCATCTCCATACACAGTTTCCTGGTCATAATCCACCAATTTGCATGGATGAGCTATTTGAGACACTCTTCATATCATGGTGTGACAGCTGTGAATGACTGTCTGGGATCAACAGACAACTGTCAATACTATTGAAATTCACACTCCCAACATTACTCTATTAACATTCACTGTTTTGTCCCCAGAAACATTCAGCAAGCATCCACGAATGTGAATGGGAATTTGTATTCTTCATGGAAAACGTCTTTGCCTCATATGCACTTCCACATTTGATGTCATTTTGTTAGACTGCTCTTTTGCTGCTATCTGTCGCATCTAGTTCCAATCCCCATGTTGTCATAGTTTTATGATTTTGCCCGCATTCTCCACCAAGAATGTCAATGGTTTACGGGGTAGTTCGGCCCGGTTCTGTGACTAGCAGGGCGGAGGGATCTGCAGATCCGCGCCCCTGGAAAGGGGAAACAGGGGACCCAAAATAATTGAAAACAGCGGCAACGATCTGAGGTGAAACAAACTAATTTACTAAATATAGTATCAGCAAAATATAATGATAGAGAGAGAGAGTGTGCGAAAGGTGGATAGGTCTCACCACAACGCTGAGGTGAGAAGTGCAGTCCAGTTGAGCTGATGAAGAAAAGCAGACGGAGAAGAGCAGGCGAAGAAGAGAACATCAAGTGACCTTGCCGGGAGTTACATCTCCTTGCTGACCGCAAAGCCCCCTGGGGAATGTAGTTGTTGTTCTCCTCCAGACAGGCACCTGGAACTTGAGCATCCACAGTCAAACATTACATGATGTTATGATGTGGAATATTGATAACCAAAAATCATAAAACTATGACACGTTATAGGCAAAGACACCTCCCTCTAGACCAGGTTGCTCAAAGATGTATCCAGCCTGGCCTTGAATGTCTCCAGGGAGGAGCGTCCTCAAACTCACTGGGCAACCTGTTCCAGTGTCTCACCACCCTCACAGTAAAGAATTTCTTCCAAATATCTAGCCTATATCTACCCTCTTCCAATTTAAAACTGTTTCCCCTTTTTCCTGTCACTACATGCCCCACATTACTTCTTTGTTCTCTTTCAATTGCCAAAATTACTCTTGCTCAGCTTCAGATCTGTGTTTATGCTACTGGCCATTACTAAGTTTTGCAGTTGAGGGGGCACTTGCGCAATCTTGTTCTTTTATTTATCATCCTAGTTCAGTGCTCCACACTGTAACTTCTCAAGGTCTCTGCTATTACACCAGGCCTCTATTTGTCTGCCTTACATTATTGTATTAGAGCCAAGATAACTACACAGATAAACTGTTTTCTAATGATACATATATACATATATATATAAAGGTAAAAAATGAAATTAATAATAGGCATGTCGTCAAATGGAGAAATTGATGTTACAGATATACTGAGTGAAAGAAAGCTGCAGGAAGGTCAAAACAAGTTCAGACGAAACAAACTCAACACGCTTTAATCCTGATGACATACAAACTCAGTACAGAGTTTATGACTTCTTACTAGCAATGACAATATTATATTGCATTTACACAGTGAAGTTAAGGAAGAATTCTGCCTGATCTACTGACTTTCACTTGGAAGCATGTAAAGTAGCTTTATGCTCCTTTGCACAGTGAGCCCAGTCTATGCTATGCAGAGTTACTTGTGCATGTGTTGTAAGGCTGACTCATCAGATTTGTTCCACAGAGGGAGAGCTTGCTACTTTCAGCCTGGACACCTGGCACTCGAAAGTCCCATTCCTTTCAGAGGTCTTTGGGGCAATGATTGGTCAGGATCTGATTACTATAGGGCTCCCCTTATAATAGAGTCAAATTTTATTAACGCAGTATATGTACAAATACATAGTTTTCACCTAATTTAGTCAAAATGAGCCACACTCCATGAATTAATTCACCTAAACATGAGTGTGTAATGCTATTTTAGATGCTAAGCTGTCATAAGTGTCTTCCAGTCACTTATCCAAAAAGGAGTAGATGTTCCATAAATGAGATTTCTTAGCTATTGGTTCTGTAGGTGCCTTTGACACTCTAGAATATTTTAAATGTCAGCAGTGTTCAAGCAACTGATTCAAGTCCCAGGTATTATAAAATTTAAGTGAGCTAGCAAGCTGCATTCCTGAGATTCACTCCAGAAACTTTGAGATGTATAGAATTCCCACAAATAATACCTTAATAAGAAACTTGATTAATGGCTTATCAAGTCATTTATGAAGTTTGAGGAGAAATCCATGTTTTGTACAATCCTAATCAATTCCTTTTGTGCGGGATCTTGAAAGAGTTTGGATTAAAATCTCAGATTTATCATGAGAAAAATGATGTATCAGAAAAACAAGCATCAAGGTCAATCACTTCTAAACAACTGTCGTGGTAAAGTGTCAAAATACCATTAAACTTATAAAAAAATCACCATTAAACTTATTCCCAAAGACCTAAGAAGTCAATACAGATATATGTTTAACATTTTAGTTATGTGATAGTTAGATCATGTTCAGTGGAAGAGCAAATGACTGTAAAACAGCCACATATGGTCAAGAAAGGATGAAAAAAAAAAAAATGGTGCACTAGTCTTCTGTTGAGTAAAGAGCAACTATATACAAAGTAGGCAGAATTTCCTCTGTTGGCCAATTTTAGATTAGGTCACCATTTTTTGAAAGGTGTCTGATTCTGTGAATAAACTCTGTTCTTGTAACAATGGATGGGATGGATGTGTCATGGATTCAAACCACCATCATGCTTAGTTTCTGTATCCTGCATAGGCCTTGTCATGAGCTAATATTTGCCAATATATGGATATATATATATAGTATAATAATATATATAATATATATAATATTATATATATATATAGCCAATATATGCATTATAGTTTTTAATGAGATTCCTGTTTTGTCTCTTCCTGTTCACTGGATTTCTTTCTGAGAACTCTGGTATTCATTCTAAAGAAGAGGTTTTCTGAAATTCGTATTTCTGAGCATCTGTGCTTGAGAGTCTGAAGAACGCATTGGTGTTTAGACATTCAAAGACATAAGGCACTATAAATTTGAAGTTCTTAACAGGGACATGTGCATGTAGTCTTACTATAATCATAGAATTGCTCAGGTTGGAAAAGACCTTAAAGATCATTGAGTCCAACCTCAACCTAACTGTACTACCCTAACTCTGACAACTTTCCACTAAATCACAACCCTGAGCACCACATCCTAACGGTTTTTAAACACATCCAGGGATGGTGACTCAACCACTCTACCCAGGAGCCTATTCCAGTGCTTAACAACCCTTTCTGTAAAGAACTGTTTCCTGATATCCAACCTAAACTTACCCTGGTGCAACTTAAGGCCATTTCCCCTCATCCTGTCACCAGTGAGAAGAGACCAGCTCCGTTCTTGCTGTAATCACCTTTCAGATATTGGAAGAGAGCAACAAGGTCTCCCCTCAGCCTCCTTTTTCCCAGACTGAACAGCTCCAGTTTCCTCTTTTTTCCTTTCCTTTTTTGAGGAAGTACAGTAAATTATGAGCACACTGCTTCAGTGACTGATACCCTACCACACAGGGGGTTAAATCATATTCCAGACTAGAACTGATCAAACAATAAGACATTGCTAGACACTAGAGAACATGAATTTATTTTTCTACTATTTTCATTATTTGTGAATATTTCAGCAATGGCTATTATTTTCTCCAATTATCCACAAACATTTAAGGTATACATAAAATATATCAGAATGGAATTATCCATTGCTATTATTATATGGATTCCCATTCTTAATTTGAATATATTTTTATTATTAGAGATCCTTCTCTTCTCTTGAAGTTTCAGCCATCAGTCAGTAATCAAAAATATAATAATGCGATCAGAAAAATTGTTTTGCTCCTAAAATTGCAAATGTAAAATCTGATGCACTATTAACTCTGTGATGAAAGAATAACTTGTCTGTAACATTCTGTTACAGCTTACAAAACACAAAATTCCTCTACAGAATAAACAGCAACAAACCAAAACAAAAACATAACAAAAATAGAAATTAAGAGTCCCATAACTGCAATTTCCAAGTTTTACAGAATCTTGCTTTTGAATCTTATTTATTCAAAATTGTTCTAATCAGCACTGCTGATCTACTGTTTCTGCTGTAGAATTATTCTTAGAGAAATAACACAAATTCTGACTGCAACAGTGTGACTCAGAAGTGTGGGAGGCATCATCTTAGGAAATGGTCCATAACTGTGAATCTTATTCCTCCAAGAGAATAACTTCAGACATTATAGTCATCAAGCCTAAATCCAGAAGTTAATTTCTTTGTTACAGCTTTGGAGTATGACATGAGAGGTTATTTTAATTTCTTATTATTTTTCTGTGGTGAAGGTAAAAGAACAGTTCTAACTCTAAATAGTCCAAATCTATATCAGGATTAGAGAATCCAGAAATTCTTCTTACCGCTCAAATTAGATATGTCCTAGCAAGAATACTATTTCAGGACAACTGCTGCATGCTTCTTCACCTTTCTTTCAACATTCATCTACTCTTCACTTCTTCTTTCACAAATGGAAGACATAGAATATTTTTTTATATATCTTTCATACTTAATCTGTTTCAAATTTTAGATGTGACAGTAAAAAAACCTGCAGAACTTGTTGATGACCTCAACTTCTGCATGCATTGTTTAGGACCTCTACATAAAATAGGGCTGAAATTATCGTAAATAATTGGAGCTGAGACTATTTCTAGTTCTGTCATTTCTATTATTCAGTTGTTGAAAGATCTGATGGAATTACTAATTTTCCAACTTCTGTCAGGTATCAGAATATGTGTGAGGTAATAATTGCCATTGTCTGTATCTTTACTACGAGATTAAAATATAAGTTGCAAAGATAGAAACCAAGAACATGAAAGTAGTTAAAAAAAAAAAAGTTATTATTTTATATTGATTTTTACCTTATAATTTTCAGAAGAAATAATGTGTAATTACATACACAACAATCCATACCTTCAATTCAGTATCGTGTTATGTATGCTTTGCCTGGTTTTCAAGATTACTTTATATGTGTTCTAAACAGATCACTCAATTGTATATTGGAGAACACTGACACTCAAACATGGTATTAATATCAAGTCAGACATTAATTAAAGCCTACAAAGGTCAACAAAATCAAAGTGTTAGGCAAGTTTACAATACAGTTAAAGGTCAGCAGAATTTTTTATTAATAAAAGAGAAATCAACAACTTAGAAAATACTAAGTATATATAACAACATTGCTCCCTAAATATATGTACGTATTAGTATTTTCAATTACACCTTGTTCTTATATTATTTTCAAACACTTAAGAGCAGTTTCCTATACCATGGATATCCACCCAGACATTGTATACTGACATTATGAGGTGCAGCTTACACAGTAAATTCTATTTGTTGAATCTGAAACTGAATAAAAGTTCAACAGAAGATTAAAACTTTGCAGCAAGCTGAACTGAAATTCTGAGTTTCACTACATGAAGTACTGAGGAAAAAATTGAAACAATGCTTTGATGAATTTTTTCTGATGTTGTTGTTTCTGAAAAAGAAGTTTAAGAAGCTTAAATAATTTCAGTAGAGTTTAACGTCTGAGTAGAGACTGGTGCCTTTATGAGATTCACTTGTTTTAATATTGAAATATTCCACAGTCAATTAATAAAATTGAGAATATTGAGAAACTACCTAAGTGCCTAATTGTAGTCAAAAACATAAAGAAAATTTTCTTTTCAACCTTACTCAATATCATTATGTTTTGGGTTGTTATTTTATCTACAAATACAACACCATTGTCCTTATTATTATTTCAATACTTGTAAAACAGCATCAGGCAAGGACTTACTTTGTACGGCCAACTTCATCCTATGAGTTTTGAAGTAAACTTGTCTACTTGGCCGTAGACTGCTATGAAGCACTTCTATTTATAGAAGTGTAAAAGCACTTTCAGTCATACTTTCAGGATAAATGAAGAGATTATTCTTTGAAAAAAATATCCAGAAGAGGAAATTCAGTTCTTCTCTCTACTATTATTTTTTTATTACAAATGTTAACATTTTACAGAGCTGTTGTAAATTTTGCCTGGAAAATAAGAGATCTGTTTCCCAAACGAATTGCTTTTCCCAAGTACATTTCAGATCACATGATTTTTCTGCCTACAGTGTCTCCTAACCTCCCATGTCTTGGTTCTTGCTGTTAAGTGAAATTAAATTTAACAAGATATTTAAGAAAACATTTCATAAATAAAATATTATATTTGCCTGGTGTCCAATCTTCTTTCGACTCCCATACTTTCCTCAGTGAAAACAAAAGTAGAAAAAATAAGATCTGCTTGTTGTTTTTGTTTGTTTGTTTGTTTGTTTTGTTTAAAGAGAACACAAATTAATTATCATTCAAAATCACTATACAGTTTATGTTCATCTTATCACAGGTGAATTTAATGGGCTGTTCAGATAACCTCAAAGCATAGCTTTCTTTCATCTCAATCCTTGTAGTAGTCTTTTTGTCACACATTCATGTTAATTGAAAAGAAAAGTAATTAGGGTAAATGGAAAGACCTGATAAAACATAAAGGCATGTTCAACCTGTAGCCTAAGTGCCACATGTGACCTGGCACAGAACAGAATGTTCTGTCCTCACTCATGGTAGTAGTTCTGCTCTGCTGAACAGCCAGGCCTGGCCTAGGGCATGCAATCACCACACAGAAACAATCAAACTTGAATGTGCTAATAACTCTATCTGGGTTGACACCAAGACACGAGGCACAATACAAGGCCAGTTCAAGTTAGAGCAAATGATTTCATGCATTTTGATACACTGGTAAATCATTCAACTTGAAGAATGTCATCAAGTGTCTCTACTAGACTTTTATAAGCTCTGTCTTAACAGGGGGAAATAACCCTCACTTCACAATTATGCCTTATTCATGTCATCTCTCTTTGGCATTATGTACATTTTTGAGTAACTGTTCTCAAAAATGAAGCACAGGAAAAATAAAATTTCATCCCAAATTTCTGACAAATGCTTTGAAAACTCAAAAAGAATTGCAACCACTTTCACTGAATTTTACTGATGTGTTAATTTCAATAAAAAAGGTTAAATACCCCATTAGTTTTGTGTTTTGTTAATGAACTTTTATGCATTTTAATAATAGTAAAAATATTTTGTTACTTACATATATTAATTATGTTATATACCTTTTAAGGCCTGCTCTGAAATTAATGCCTCCTGTTTTATGATATCGGCCACCTCATCAGAGACAAATGTTTGTGGTATGGCAAGAGAGGTTGAACCTTCCCACCGATATTTCATTACATTTTGTTGCTACGTAACAGATGACAGTAAAGTCTAACAAAAAGTCATCTGACATCAGATTGCATATGAAACGAAGCTGTGTCAATGAATTTCTCCATGTGGGAAAAATGGCACCCACTGACATTCATCAACACTTTCTGAATGACCAAACAGGGGATATGAGGACACTGAGGCAGTGGGTAGCGTTTCAGTGCTGGTGACAGCAACGGTGGGTCGCCTCTGCTGGTTCAGATTTTTATGAGCATGGCATGCAGGCTTCAGTTCACTGCTGGTGAAAATGCTGAGCTAATGCTTTGTATCTGAGAATTTGCTCTATTATGCAGTCTTACTGTGCTCACTGTATCTGTTGTAGTTTCCATGGAAATAAACAGGAGGCAGTACTTTCATAGCAATCAACATAGATGCAGCCCAGAACAATTCCTCTTCATTCACTGTGGCCCAGGAAAGTCAAAAGGTTGGACACTCATGCAGCATAACATCTACATTTATTATTAAGGAGGATAATGGCTTTGTTCCAGAATTCTTATTCTCAGCTTTTTGTTTTACCTAGGACTACTTTCTGAAATCAGTGCTCTTAAAAATTTTTCTTTCAATGTTCTTTGGAAAATGAAGTGACAACCACTCTTGCTAATGATCCAATTGAATTAATATTAGAAGTACACATGTAATTCTTCTGCTATAAGTGAGACAAAGTGAGTCCTTCAGTAAATTAGGTTTTTGAGCTGTTCACCTACGTGAAAATGGTAATATGATCCCAAGAGACTTTATGCAGTCATTATATGAAGGCATTTACAGCCTTTTGAATGTGACTATTCCTCACCATTGATGATGCCATAACAAGTTCAGAAGGCAAAAAATTTCGGAACAATATCAAGGGAGTAGTTCAGAATAAAAAAAAAAAAAAAAGAGTTTTTGGACATAAGCAGGAGAAAGCATATGTGTCTGTGGGTCCGTGTGTAGTACGTGTGGTGTGCTCCTTCAGTGGTGTGTTATCAGTTCCATCAGAATGAAGCAGTAGGGCCAATTTCAAGATTTTGCTGTTGAAATTACTGTACAGAAAGTCAAAGTGGAGGCATAGCTTTCAACTGCTTCACAATAACTACTGCAGAGTGAGTGTAAACTAATTTTAGTAACTAATGATTGAAACACATGAGCAATATCTGTTCACATAGTAGGCTGGATCGTTCACTGACAGGCTTTTCATGGCTCCAGAAAGCATCCTAATATTCTGTAACATTTTGAATCCTGATACAAGGAATTACAGTTAGAGAGGATGATTCTTTCAATGTTGACTCAGGGAAAGGGACACAGTATAAGAAATTTGATTTTAGTTATTGGGTCACTGATTTGGAATCGAGTTTTATCATCCGCTGAAGTATTAGTTGCTTTGAGTTCCTACAGCTAATGCGAGGGGATACCATGATGACAGTTTCCATTTGAATGGTCAATCTGTGACAAGTTATGTCTGTATGCCTATCTCTAATCTCTAGAGCTTTACAGTTACGATAAAGTAGATGGAACAAATGGAATTACTTTGATAAACATAAAATCTTAATTTACTTTAAATATCTGAGAATAATTATCTATTTGCATATTCTGGGATTGCTAACATAGCTGATCAAAGTCTATGATCAGTGCTACAAAAAGTTACAATTGGAGTGTGGAGAAGGAGGAGAATGAGGGGAGCAGAACTGTAAACGTTGTCAGGTCATACACTTTAACATTTTACACATTATGCTTTCTTTTAGAAGTTACACAAAGTTCACACTGGAGGACAGAAATTAAAGCTTGAGAATGCTAAATATAATGTTAAAGTATAAATAGTTTATGCTACCAAGGCAAGAATATTAATTAAGTTGACACTACCTTTTTAAAAGCCAAAAGTTATATTTGTGAAAAAGTAAACAGAAAGTCAGGTGAATTTATACACACACACAACTAACATGATAATAATAAATAAAATAAATACTTATTATGATAATTATAAATATTTTCAAAGGAGTTCCCAAGATTGCTTATTCTTCTGTTATACTGATTCTCATATAATGAAATTGCTAAAATGTTACAATGCAATAATTTGGTTGTAGTTTACAGGTCAGATATGTGCTTTTCAGTGAATACAAGGATAATTTTATATGGCCCCTTTATATTCCATTTGCTTATTTCTGAGTGAGTCTTTTGTCAAGTTCATCAATGATCAACATCTTCATCAATGCCCTTGATGAGTGAATAGTGTCCACTCTCTGCAAGTTTGCTGATGATACAAACCTGGGAAGAATGGATGATACACCAGAAGGCTGTGCTGCCATTCAGTGAGACATGAACAGACTGGAGAGTTGGGCAGAGAGAAATTAGATGAGATTTAACAAGAGCGAATGTATAGTCTTGCATCTCGGGAGGAATAACTGCATGCACCAGAACAGGTTGTGGGATGACCTGCTGGAGAGGAGCTCTGCAGTGGGGGACCTGGGTGTCCTGGTGGATGAAAGGTTGGCCATGAGCTAGCAGTGTGCCCTTGTGACCAAGAAGGCCAATGGCATTCTGAAGTGCATTAAAAAGAGCGTGGCCAGCAGGTCGAGGGAGGTGATCCTCCCCCTCTTCTCTGCCCTGGTAAGGCCTCATCTGGAGTACTGTGTCCAGTTCTGGGCTCCCTAGTACAAAAAAGACAGGGATCTCTTGGAAAGAGTCCAGTGGAGGGCCACAAAGATGGTGAAGGGCCTGGAGCATCTCCCCTATGAGGAAAGGCTAAGTGAACTGAGTCTGTTTAGCCTTGAGAAAAGAAGACTGAGAGGGGACCTGATCCAGGTCTATAAATATAAAGGAGTGGGGGGCAGAGTGGCCAGGCCAGACTCTTCTCAGCAATGTGTGGAGACAGGACAAGGGGAAATGGCCAGAAACTGTAGCATAGGAAGTTCCACACAAATGTGTGCAAGAACTTCTTTACGGTGAGGGTGACGGAACACTGGAACAGGCTGCCCAGGGAGGTTGTGGAGTCTCTGGAGATATTCAAGACCCACCTGGACACCTACTTGTGCGACCTGGTGTAGAGAACCTGCTTTGGCAGGGGGGTTGGACTCAATGATCTCTGGAGGTCCCTTCCAACCCCTACAATTCTGTGATTCTGTGATTCTGTGAGGTTCCATTCCACCATTTTCTTACTAGGTCAAATACATTTTTTTCTTTTTTTTTTTTTTCTTACTTTTTTTTTTTTTTTTTCCATCTTATTTTGATCATGTCCTTACAGTCACAAATGTGATCATATAAGAAGAAAAAAATAAATCTCACATTCCTTACAGAATTTTACTCTAGGTTACTCTATAGGAAAGAAATCAATCACCATAGTACAATACACAGTATTTATTTCAAAATCTTATCTTCTACTTCAGTAAAAGAATATAGTTTAAAAAAAAAAAAAAAGCTAAACAAAAACTGGAATACTTCATGATCTATTCACTTTTGATCCATTGCTCTGTGCATCACGCAAATTATAGAGAAATCTGCTTTTCTTTTTTGGATATTGGATGTCTGTTGATTCTGACAGAACTGGAGACATACAAAGCACTAGTATAATTTTCAGGGGATTATATCTCTGCTGAATATGAATAACTTCTGTTATCCACAGATAGTTTACGATAGTGAATATTTCACTAACTGCAGGACTCTGGAAGCAGTTAGCTCTACCCTGGGATCTGAATAATTCATAATTCTTGATATACTCTTGATACCTATAGGGCTTTTGTGAACTGAGATAGTATATATTCAAGAAAATGCCTTTTTGTCCACTCAGAAATTCAATTCTTTGTACCTCATCTATTTAAAAAATCATTCCAAGCATCTTTACACACACACACACACACACACACAAGCACTGAAGATGCTTTACAACACTGAGACACGTGCTACAAAAATAGCAAATTGAAGTGCAGAACTGCATAATTCCTTCTTTCTCTCTTCAATGAAAGGAGAATGCCATTCCTGCTCATTGGCATTTCCAAAAACTCAGTATAGCAATTTGTATACTGTATTTGGTAAGCTTTGGAAATGTCTCTTGCAGAAATGCTTGCATGGGAATATTATGCTTATTTTATAGCCTCAGAAAATGATTACATTTTTAAATGATACATTCAGGGAGTCCATTCCATAGGAATCACAGAATGGCTTGGGTTAGAAGGGACCTCAAAGATCATTAGTTCCAAACTCCCTGCCTTGGGCAGAATTGCTAACCACTAAATCAGGTGCTAGATCAGATTGCTCAGGGCTCCACTCAACCTGGCCTTTTTATAAACCTGAGAATGAGCTGCACTGCATGATAGAGAAAGACTAGCACTTTCTTTACATGTCTTTCAAATATTTTCATAGATTTTATATGGTTTTCAGACACTGCTTGATTGCAAATATGAAGAGAATCATATCTATCCTTGTCTGGAATTATATTTCAGATAATAAATATATCCAGTTTTGCATGATCTTGGTAACCCATGAATTTAACTTATAGATTTCTGTGAAGTTCTTATAAATCCAAGCAACACATGCTAGCTTTTTTCAGTCTGAAATGCATCTCACTTTGCTTTATTGAGATGTTCATGAGAATAAGAAAGAAAAGAAACTCATATGACAGTTTAAGAATGATTTATAAAATAACATCTAAAAGGTTTTGTGAACCTCTTCAAAAAAACAATGCAAAAATAAAAAAGAAAAAAAATAATTAAAGAAGAAAGGTCAAAACTAGTAGTTATCATAAAAGTTATTCAACTGAGGAAAATAAAATAAGCAGTAATTAAAAAAAAAAAAAAACAACATTGAAATGTGTGCACATTTGCCTAAAAATTTTAGACCTATTATATGCAGAGATAGACTGCATACCATTGAAATCAATTGTTAAGACATACCCAATTCTTTCATGAAAAAATATGACAGATGTAAGAAGTAATAAGATCATTTTCATTTAAATTGTTATGGAGAAAAAAGATGAACAAACATGATTTAATATGTCTTGTTTGTTACTCACAGTGATAAGAAGTGTGCTTCAGTAGCACTTAGCTGGCCAGACCCATAATCTTCCCATGCAGACAGATGTCTATGTGAGACAAATGCTAGACTAATGTGCAACTTTGGTTTATGAATTGTATAATCATAGAATCATAGAATCTTTTGAGTTGGAAGGAACCCTTAATGGTCATCTAGTCCAACTGTCCTGTACTGAAAAGAGATATCTATGGATAGATTAGGTTGCTCAAAGCCTAGTCCTTGAATGTCTCATAGGAGGCGGCATTCAGCATCTCTCTGGATATCCTGTTCCAGTGCCTCATCACTCTTATTTTTAAAAACCTCTGCCTTATATTCAATGTAAATCTCTCCCCTTTTAGTTTGAAACCATTTCCCCTTGATCTGTCACAGCAGACTCTGCCAAAGAATCTGTCCCCTTCTTTCTTATAGCCCTCTTTAGATACTGAAAGGCTATTATCAGATTTTCCATTATCAGATGAATGTTCTATTCTCCAGGCTGAACAGCCCCAGCTCTCTCAGCCTGTCCTCATAGGAGAGGAGTTCCATCCTTTCAGTCAGTGTTGTGGCTTTCCTCTGAACACTCTCCAACAGGTCCATGTATCTCCTGTACTGAAGACTCCACGATGTGAGAAATAGATTGTGTTTTTGCAGTGGAAATTTCCAGTATTTCTGTATGTAGCATAGGATAAGTTGCATTTCACAAAGAAAGTTGCTGAACAGAGTGAAGTTGAGACTGGGGCGTTCCGACCTAGGTAAAATTGGCACAGGCACTAGGTAAGGTAATTACATAGTCTAGGGGAGAATCTGGTACAAGACAGAACTAGTGTGCAGATAGTTGAAAATATTGTCCTCCTATCACCATAAAAAGTACAGAACATACCCAAAGACAATGGGTTGGTAACAGGCATTGTATGGAAGCGTAACATAGCTATGGAAGTGTAATGTAGCAACAGTGTCAGAAGACTGTGAGCCTGAGATGTTCAACCAAAGTGTGCCAGGAGAGACTTTACCTGCATCGGACCCAGGGTATATAATGGGATGGATTTCACTGACTAGTTGCGCTATAGGAGTTGTGTGCTCATTATTGCAATAATGAATAAAATGCCCTTCACAGACATATTTGCCTGATTCAAAATTTTTGATCTTGAGCACTTTTTTCACAATATCAGGACACAGTACTCCGGGTCAGGTCCAACTCGTGTGGAGCAGAGGGCAGGATAACCCCCCTCGATCTGCTGACCACACTCCTTTTGATACAGTACAGGATATGATTGCTTTTCTGGGCTGCAAGGGCACATTGCTGGCTCATGTCCAGTTTCCTATCCACCAGAACCCCCAAGTCTTTTTAGGTAGGACTATATTCAATCCTTTTGTCCTCCAGCTTCTGTTGATAGAAGGGGTTGCTTTGATCCAAGTGCAAAACCTTGCACTTAGTATAACATATCCAAATGAATTTGGTGACATTCTCTTGATTTCTTGTTGCAGTGCAAATAATTAAATGTAAAATTTAATTGTTTATAGGTGTGGAAAGACTGAATATTTTTCAGTGTGTTTGACATTTCATATCTAAATTTTATTCAGTTGTTTTTTGTTTGTTTGTTTGTTTGTTTTTTTAAGAAATGTTATTGGAACATGACCATTAAATATAGTTACTAACTATGGGAAGAAAAATCAAGATAGATTAAAAAGAATCTCATTAAAATATGTTGTGAATAATTATAATAGATTAGGTGGTATTGTTGTAGCCAAATAAATACACTGAAGTACTGTTTATTTTTGTAGTACAAATTCAAAGTTATGGATAGAGCAATTGAAATATCAGGAGCACCAAAAGGAGATAGAAGAATTGCTGCAAGTTTGAAAAGTCAGCAAGACAGTGTCTTCATGTGAAATAAATGCATACTAGAAATGCAGATTTAAAATTTATATTTGTTGTATCCATTTTCTAGACCTCAAATATTTTAAGAAATATGGTTCTGAAAGCTTCTTTTGTGAACAATACTGTCTGTTTTAAATCTGAGCTGTTACTCAGAACCATGTAAAATGCAACACTGCACTTCTATAGCTGCAGAGAAAGTAAGCCTTATTCATCTTTTTGATGCAATAATGAAATTATAAACATAAAGTTGAATTTAATTTTCCAGTATAAATCTCAAAATAAATATACTTTTGAAAACTAAAGTTTGGGTAAAAATATTAAAGAGAAATAGCTATTAATATTGTATCCTCAGAACTTTAATAAATTATTTATTAATCAGCACATTTATTTTCTTAGTGGAAAGAAAAATCTGCTTAGGAATTATTAGTTATATGAATATTGGCTAAGTTTGGAAATTATGAGGAGGGCTATGACAAAATATCAAAGAATTAATCATTAATCACACTTTGGAATATTGTTTTCTTTAATTACTTTTTGATGTTTCAGTATCATTCTCAGAACTGCAAGAAACGAGGAGAAAAATAATTGAAGGCACACACTCTTTTTAGACTTAAACAGCATCTATTATAACTCCTGAACAGAAGCAAAGATTCTTTACAGCTCTACACAAAAGTGATCATGGATGGAGCTGGCATAGAAAAACCCTTGATAAAGTGGCTCTGCCAGTTCAAAGTTAAAGACTTTGTGAAATAGCTTGTATATCATTACAGTTGCATGCACTACATCTCATGCATGAATAATGTGAATAAAATTTTGGCTTTGCTTCATCTCAAAATTTGTAGAATACCATCATGCATAATTAACTTGCTTCAAAATGTGATGTGTATAGAAAACAAAAGGACTGTTCTGTTGTACTAGAACTGCTCTGAAAGTAATGCTTCCTGTTTTACTATGTTGGCCCATGATGTCAGAAGCAAATGTTGATTGCATGGCGGTACAGGTTGAACCTTCCCACCAACATTCCATTACATTTTGTTGCTGTGCAACAGCAGCAGAGGAGCAATCTGACATGGAAGTGCCTATAAAGCAAAGTTGTGTCACTGAATCCCTCCATCTGGAAAAGAAATGATGCCCATTAACACTTGCTGAACATTTATGGAGATCAAAGAGTGGGTATTATTAGCACAGTGAAGTGGTGCTTTTCATTAGTGGAGACAGTGATAAGAAAGACAAGCCACATTTTTCCAACCCTTATTATTCCAGTATTCTGTGGTGAAAAATTATGAAATCCTCTAAGCTATGATTTATTTAACTCATAACTCTTTTAATCACTCTTGTAGAATGAATTTATCCTCTCTATCATACCTCAATAATGTCATCTCTCTTTTGCATTCCTGGTATCAAAAGATTAGTTAATGCCTTGATACTACCAACGTATGAAACAATATTGACTGTTTATGAAACTGAGTAGCCATCTCTTTGGTGCTCCATCTGACTTCAGTAAGTAGAATTGCAAATTTTCATAAATCTCTCTGTTCTGTTCTCCAAAACATAATTTTCTTACAACAAAGGTGGAACAAACAGGAAGTGGTAAATGAGTATGAGTTAAATATAATAGCAAAGGGCCCGTACAATCTGCCTATTTATGGAATATGATAGCTTTATTGTGTAATATTGCTTGTAATATTGTGCAATATTGTGTATTATACGCTGAGTGTAGTAGTGCCATCAACAGAGACTTAAAGGATTGTATGTGCGAGTGAAAGAATAAATGAATGTCAAATAATAATAGCGTTGTTATTATTTATTATGTTATGAGAGTTCTTACTGACAATATACTTGTCTCCTCATTGCTTTCACTTAAGGTAGAAAAAAAAAAAAAAATCAATCATTTTTTCAGTTGCTTAGATACTTAGACAGTTAATGCCTTTGCTTTTTTATTACCATAGAACCACGTCTGAGTACCTAATACTAAAATTTGGAACATTTAGAAGAGCAGTTCTTCAAATTATTAAGGAATAATACTCTCTATAAAGGTGATGATTTAGAATTCTTTCTTACATATATTTATCAAAATCATTTTTTAATTTTTGTTTTAATGTTTTAAAGAAAACAAAGTAGGGTAGGTTTTTTATATCTGTTTTGTTTTGTTTTGTTTTGTTTTTTTACTTCACTAATAATTCACTGAACTTTGAAATTAAAGAAGAAATATATATTGTGTTTTTCTTTGTCAGTACATTTATAGAAATGTTGTATTTATTAGGAAAGCAACACATTCCATAGAATACAAACAGAAGCATTCATAAGGTTCAAAACCTGTAAGTAATTTAGGTGCAATGTATATTGCTAGTGATGGGGTCTTCGGCATCAATATGCCTAAATTGCCTTCTAAGTATAAAGTTCTTATCTTGGTAAATACTCAGTAAGTACTCATGTTTTAAGTGTTTGGTGGGAGCAGTGTGAGGATCAAGAAAAACATATGTGTTTTCAGAAATAAAGATTGATTTTCCTCTGTTTATTTTTCGTTATCTTTCCCTGTGGAAAACCCATTCAAGATATAATTTGCAGTAATAAAATGATTATGGTGTCAGAGATCTTTTCCATACTTGAACTGGGAGAAAATCTGACAGTAGTGACTCGGGTAGAATTATCTCCCAGAAAAGCTTAGCTATTCCTGACTAGGTTTTATGGGTTTTATGACTCTGTAGTGACTACTCGGCAATGACAAGGATCATCAGGATTCAAAATGAATTCCCTAAGCAACTAATATTTTAAAAATGCTATTGTTTTCATTCTTTCATTTCATTCATCAAAATTATTTCCTTAATATGTAGTCTTCCTTCAAGCCATCCTTACTGTAGCAGTACATGTATTGTACCAGTATCTGTGGCTATATTGTGAGGTGGAAGTAAATAAAGCATGAACTTTCTTCCCATCTCAAGTATCAAGACTACAGGTTGGTTAGAACTACAGAGCATGAGGATTTCCATCAGGTTGATGTTACCTCAGAAAATAGAAAAGCAATTAAGGATGTGCTGTAAATGTACCATGAAGCAATGCAAAAGTTTTCACTGCAATGAGCATGTTTACATTTCACTTAATGTTATCAGAAGAATTTGTTCACCCTAATCCCATTAGAGATCCCTCAGATACACATCCTGACATCCACTAGTCATACAGAGAAGGACAAAAATGCTATAGGCTATGTTTATTATTTTGGGTTCCATGCAGAAGTTTCAAAATCCCTTGGGGAACCTGAAAATTCTGTAAAGAAAATCCATATTGTGAAGGCTTGCACATGTCCACACCTGCCCTCCGTATGACCACATATTGTTTTGAATTTCATTCACAGGCAGAAAAGACTGCCAGGCAGGATTCATCTGATTTATTTTACACAAGTACATTATGGTGGGATGAGTGGTGACCTAAAAGTGCCGATTTCCTGATGGTGATTTCCTCGTAACTAGATGAGTTGCAGCTGTTAATGCAGACAATTTCTACATATGTTCAGAAAAAATTACAATAAAGAATTCCACAAATACTCTCCCTAGGAAGCGACCACTCTATCGTACAGAATAATTGCTTAGAGTAATGTGACTAAGCATTACAATGTAGGAATGTACAGGATGCAAATTCACATTCAAGGCACAGTGAGTTTATTGGACTAATAAAATTCTTCAACTCTTTGATATAAGAATTCCTGCTACTGGCTCAGGATTAGTCCCTCAATTTTAGTAATTAATAAGAAATTTGCCTGTGAGATACAATATAATTAGACAATTCATGTACTAAAATAACACTCTGTAAATTGCATTCATTTTTTTATCAAGAAGATTTCTCTTCCTAAATTCCTAAAAGCTTTTCTCATCTTTGCCCTATAACTCAATTACTTGCATCCACTTGTGAAGTTCTTGACCTTCAGGGAATAGACTAAGCCACTCCTTTGAGATCCTTTTCTAGCAGTTTAAATAATGAGGAGTCAGCAAGTGTAATCATGAAAAGAAAATTATTTTCATCAAGAAAATGTGTGTTTATGCTTGTCAAAAAGATCTCTGTAATGAGTATAAAGTAGAGATATGTAAAAAGTTGATCATAATTAAAAAATAAGAATAGAATTTTACCTTTTAATTTTTAAGCCCACAAATTTTGTATTCAGAAAACTCATACGGAATAATAAAACTTCCTTTAATACATTTTTTGCTTGTTTCTAGGTAACCTTTTGGACATACTCAGGTTTCCCACAGGGAATTAACTAATAAGCTTACTGAGCCATTGTTAATAATTATTCTGAAAAGTTGAGGACAATGGCTATGATATCAGATGATGAAAAAAAAAAAAAAAAAGGCTTGAAAAACAGCAGGTATGACAGTAAGTCACAAGTTTTTTGTTGTTGTTGTTATTGTTTTCTAATGACAAACTAATCCTAAAGATTTCTATCAATAAAACCAGACGCTCAATATCTTGGGGAAAAAAATAAATTATGAAATTAAAACTAAGGGGAAAGAAAAGTCCTCAAATTAGTCTCTAAACATAAATATTAGTTTGTATGGCTTTATAGTAATAACAAGTATCCATGATTTTTTGTTTAAGCAGCTGATAAGAAAGTTCCCACTTATTCATTAGAGACAAGGGGATGCATGCCACCCTACATTTCCAAGTATCTCACAGAACTGCTGTTTGATAGCCAAAGTGACAGGCAGATTTTATTTCTGTTGGAAGATATTTATAATTTCTACTCTAAAGCAAGGGCAAATCTAGCCCTGGGTGTTAAGATCTATTCCCACCAGAATTTTATAACCCTCAGTAAAATCTTTGTGAGCTTTTCTTCCCTCCAGTGCTAAGTGCAGACAGAAAGCACAAAGCCAAACACTATCATATGCCAAACAGGAGTATGCACAGGGACAGGAAGGATGCTGTGCCTTTGCTTACACTATAGCCTTCAGCAAGGGATATCCCCAGGACCTATAAAGCAGTACAACCTGTACTAGTCAAAAGTAAGACAGAATATTTTTTTCTGGTTGATGATACAAATAGAAGAGAAATTTTAAAAATTGGAACTGATAACCTGCTTTCCTTCTGAAGTTATGAAGAACAAACCCCAATTAACACATTATATTAGCTAATATAACAAACAACAGTGTGTATCTCCTTGACTCAGCTGTAGAAATCTAGACCTTGTGTTTTGTTTTTAAACAGAACACCTCTTTGTGCAAGAAAACTACAAAAAGAAGTTAAAAAAAAAAACAAAACATATAGTAGACTTTTCTAAAAGAAGAAAACTTTTAGTTATTTTTTCCCCAAATAATGTAGAATAAATACGTAAATAAATAATAATAATTTAAAAAAGACTCCACAATTGTTACAGTTATTTAGAGTACGGAAATCCTTATTTTGGAGGATGTGTGTAAAATACAAGAGTTAGCTTAAAAAATCCAAGCCATGTTACTCATATGCCTTTCATTGTTGTGGTTCTCATTTTCTGAAATTGTTTGTTTTTAGAAGTGATTTTTTAAAACACAAATATTATTGTTACTAGTTCATTGTCATACTGACGAGGTTAAAAAAGTCAGTAAACATTAAGAAACGGGATCAGGGCTATGATGCTAACCTTGGTTAACTCATATACAGAAGTAATGGTAATTGCTCAAAAGTCCTTCATACCTAAGCTTATTACAATTGTACTTTTAAAATTCTTTCTAGACTAGTTAAGTATTACTAGTTTTGACTCAAAAATTTCATTCATTATTTTCCTTCCAACTTTCTCCTGTGCAATTTTGGAGACACTTCTGCCAAATTACATCCTCCTTATGGGTTGACTTACTGTGTTACAATTAACCATTACATTCACATCCCTCTGAAAATACCATCTTTCATATTACTTCAAAACTTTACTCAAATTTTCTTCAGTTTAAGCTTGGATATCTCTGATGAAAATCAGAATTAAAAGCAATAGGAAAAAATATTCAAGATTTAACTGCTACAGAAGATTCAGCATTATTTGCTTACCTCTAAACAACAAGGTCTTCATCCATGAATTTATTGTGCTATGATTTTTGGACAAAATCCCTTCCCAGAGAAAATTACTTATTCTTCAGAACTGTGTCACTGGATTTTTAAAACATATGGAGCTGTCTCACAGAGAGGAATGTGCTAGGGGAATATGTATTATTCCACACAAATTGTTACTTTTCCCAATAACCCTTTCCATGCTGAGGTTCATAATTGTCAGATAGTTTCAGATAGCAATATACAAAATATGAGCTCATGTAATAAGGGAAGATGATTCTTTCAGCACTTTTTGTGTAACATATTATGATCAAAACTGGTAGGCTTTAAACAACTCACTGAGAGTAACTTTTTTTTTTTCCCCTTGATTGAGATGTTTTTAAACGTAGTATAAAAAGATACAGGGTAAAG
The DNA here is from genome assembly GCA_037305975.1 of Chrysolophus pictus. Taxonomy (NCBI): domain Eukaryota; kingdom Metazoa; phylum Chordata; class Aves; order Galliformes; family Phasianidae; genus Chrysolophus; species Chrysolophus pictus. The sequence continues at coordinate 32,829,882 of CM074576.1, read as the reverse complement.
AGATAAAGAGCATTTCTTAAAATGGAAAGAGAGATGGAAGCAAATAACCCAAGCTCCTCAAATTTAAATTTCAAAATACATTAGTAATTAAGTAGAAAACAATTAGTATGATGGGCACATAGTATTTTTTTTAGTATTTTAACACCTAAAAAAGCATGAAAAAAGAGGACACAGCTGTCTGGAAAAAATACATATATTAGGAAAACCAAGCAATTTTTCCAGGGTTAGTTACCTTAGAAGTTCTAAAAGGCTGGTGAATTTTTCAGATTTGTAAGAAACTTTTTCTAATTAAATTATTGATGAAGGTAAGCAACTGTCTTTGTAATATGTTTGTGTTTTATTTTTTCTACTTTTGTATTACTTCCAAGGTTGTGTATTGCTCCCAAATGGATATAAAATACTGGGAAGGCAAGAGAAAGACAAGAAAGAGATCTGATTTAAAATGCTTTTGAGTCACATTTTCAGAAACATTTAATGTTTCCAGTGAGGATTACATTATTAAGGATGTAAAACATCAAGCATTCTTTCTTAAAGGAATAGATAAATCCCTGAAAACAGCCCTTAGTTTTAATTTAAATCTTTTTTTTAATTTTTTTTTGACATTGTTCTATTTTATTTTACTTTGTTTCAATTTATTTTAATATCTCTTCTTATATTATATTGTAAAATGTTATATCCTACTTCACAAATCACTTCCCAAAAGACTAACTGAACAGGGTCTGTTTAGCCTTGAGAAAAGAAGACTGAGAGGGGACCTGATCCAGGTCTAAAAATATAAAGGAGTGGGGGGCAGAGTGGCCAGGCCAGACTCTTCTCAGCAATGTGTGGAGACAGGACAAGGGGAAATGGCCAGAAACTGTAGCGTAGGAAGTTCCACACAAATGTGTGCAAGAACTTCTTTACGGTGAGGGTGACGGAGCACTGGAACAGGCTGCCCAGGGAGGTTGTGGAGTCTCCTTCTCTAGAGATATTCAAGACCCGCCTGGACACCTACTTGTGCGACCTGGTGTAGGGAACCTGCTTTGGCAGAGGGGTTGGACTCGATGATCTCTGGAGGTCCCTTCCAACCCCTACAATTCTGTGATTCTGTGATTCTGTGAAATAAAACGTGGTAAAATCACATGAATGTAAAGATTTCTTTGTGATATTCACTTCCTGAAGAGTCAAAGTGCATGGTAAAGAACACAAAGCTGAGTTAACCATAAACAGGCCTTAGCACACAGCTGTGCATGTGACAAAGTACAGTGTTACACTAACACTGTTTTAGAAGACTTCTGAATAAAAATGGAGTTATGTCTAGATATCATGGAAGACAGCGAGTGCATTTTGGATGTTTGATCCATACCTATTAATTCTATCTTACAGCATCAGGTTCTCCTATGTATATCCTGCAAAATAATCTTTTCATTTCATCAGCTTTACAACACTAAAAACCAACCTGCCCAGCAAGAAGCAACAAACAACAGGCTTGTACTGTTGGCTTCAAAAAAAAACCTCCTTGAAATGAGCAACAGATAGACACACACGGTAAGAGAGGAATGTATGTGTCTATTGTGGTAGTCATTTTTATACGTATATGAGGATAACATCTCCTACTTTTACTTATAAATTAACAGACTCATGTGGTAGACTGTATAAATACAGACCAAAACAATAGTTCCAGTCTGAGATGTATCATAGCACCGACAAGATAAAAGATAACTGATAAGGTAAACTTAGAATTTTTGGAAGAATCTCTCAACAGTTGCTGTTTAAGTATATTCCACTTTTTATGAATGAAAGTATTTTACTGAACTTGATTCAGTGTATCCATAACTGTACTCATTCTTGAATAGAAACAGACAGAAATCCTTATATTATGAAAATATGGCTTTGCTGTATTTAGGGATCTTCTCAGATGTTGCTTATGTTAAAAGGTAGCCAAAGTTGATGGGCAATGGGTTATTCAGGTTTCAGTGAGAGATCACTTGGAATGATACAAGTTCCTGGTGGTATAAATTCAAAAGACTTTAGCATACAGGCTTTTCTTATGAAGAAAAGGAGATCATTTACAAATTCATTTTTGTCATCCATCTGTGCAATAGAGTAAGATTTAGGTTGATATCTTATATATGGATCTTGGATTTCTATTGACAAATCTTATTTCACTCAGTGTTTGAAACAGTCAACTCACAATATATTTGCTACATTACTTTTTCTAGACAAACACTGCATGGAATCTGGTAAAAACAGTTGAAATTATAAAATCAATACTTGTAATGCCATATGTTTCTTAAAAAAAATAAAGCTCAGTTTTTAACAACATTCCAAAACCATCTGAAAATGATGGCTTTTTCTTTCACGTATTTATACATCTCTCCTATCTGTCAGTGGTGAGAAGGATATTTTCTTTCTACATCTCACACCTTGCCAGTGACATTTCTGGGCATTCTTACACTAATCAGGTGTTTAGGAGATCACACAATTAGAAATGGACAAACAAAATATGTCTTTCCTCTGTCTGTACTAGTGTCATGGAAGGAGACTAAAGCACTGTATACTTCACTCATATGAGAATTCCTGAAATAATTTCATGGTTTGTTTTTTTTTTTTTTTCCTGTATACAAAGAATAGTCCAAGTTAACTGGAAATTTAAAACAAACAAATCCCCTGGAACTATTAAATCCTTGCTGAGCCCTTTATTTTGGGAGAAAACTTTCCTTGCAATGTTACTTCAATCCCTTCCATTTTCCTTTTTTTTTTTTTTTTTTAAGCCAGGTCACACCGGTGGTAAAATCATAAAATCCTGCCATTGCTCAAGCTTAGTTTTTGATTGTGCTAGCAAGCCTGAGCTGCTAGCCTAAATCTTTCCTCTTGGTAGTGTCATGTGATAGCAAGCAAGTCATGAGAACAGCCTTAGCTGAAGCTTTAGAACCATATGCTGTCAAAACAGTTGCAAAACAAGTGTGTGATTATCTAGTCTTGAGGATTGCTTTCATATAATCACTGGGAGTAAAAATGTAATCCTGTGTGATAGTCTGAAGTATCATGAGACATTTTTTACCCTCTGAAAACATAAAAGCTGTTTCATTTATAACTAAAAGAAAACGAAGCAGTGAATTTTTAAAGAAACTTGATTATTACAAGATTAAAACTGCATAAGGTCTAATTTCTTTATTATATTGCAGATATAGTGCAATATAGCACACACAGAGTATGTGTACAAAATGTATGAGAAAGTGTAAAAAAGTCATTTCAAACTGCTTGCCTGACATTTATGACCTGCTTGGATTAACAGTTTTCAGCAGAAAGAAAAACAAACTTGCTTAAGTGGAGATAGAGAACACATCTGTGTATGGCTGATGTCCCTGAAGATAAAGATGTACTATTGTTTTGTTTTGTAGTATGATTTCTCCTGAATGTTTTATTAGGCAAATATTATATTTGAGAAATACAAATAAATGGATCATTCTTAGTATGGAAATATTTCCCCTTCCTTTGTGCAATGGAGCATATTATTTTCATTACCTCAAAGCTTCATACTATTTTGCTGAGAGGCATACTTTTTTGAGGATTTTTTGTTATCCTTCTCTTTCTGAATATAAAATATGCATTAAAACTGAGGTCATGTCTTAATTGTTTGAGTTAACCATCCCAACAGAACTGTAATTAATGCATAACTTCCTGTCATTTCACTGGGGTATCATTTCATGATGCAGTGATCTGTTTTGATATAATCCACAGCCCCATCATTTGTAAGGCAGAGTTTGAAACAGTCTGCTCAGAGTAACCTGCAAATGGCTTCCGGTGCATTAAAGAAAAGAATGTGGCAGTAAAAAAATAAAAAAATAAAAAAATAGGCACTTACTTGTTCCATTTTCTGACCTTGAAATTATCATAGAATTGTAAGCTTTTACATTATGAAGGCAATGAAAGGAAATTTCATTGGGTCATACAGCCAGACCCAATGAGGAAAAAAAAAAAAAAAAGAAAAAAGAAAAAAGAAAAAAGAAAAAAGAAAAAAGAAAAAAGAAAAAAGAAAAAAGAAAAAAGAAAAAAGAAAAAAGAAAAAAAAAATTCACCACATATAATATAATATCACTTTTCAAAGATTAATTTGATTACTAATCAGTTATCTTCCTCCTCCATTTAATTCCTGATATTTTCCATCATATTCCTGACCCTTCTCTTAGCTCAGCATGTTAAGTAAAGCTTATCATTTATTCATGCTTATCTCAGTATAATAAAACATTAATTATGGTATCTAGAGGGTAACACATCTTGATATATGACTTAGGATTATCCATCACATTTTTCAATGCATCATTTGTCTTTACTCGCTCCAGTATGAAACTTATAATCCTCTAATTCACATCTTCAGGAAGAATTCCAAAATGCTTTGACAATATTTGTTTAGATATGAAGAACAGTGCTTTTAACTTTCAGAAATGTTTGACTAATGACTCATAATAATAGCATAGAGTAACTAGCAACATTTTAGTATATGTAAAATAGTCCGATTAGTATAGGGAGCAGCACATAAAGTAATCCTATTATGAACATCAGAAAGCAGTGTCTAGCTCAGGCCTCTCACTAGCAAGATTTGGCAGATTCAGAATTAAAAAGCACAAATAAATCAAGTTTTGGGATGTTGCTATTCTAATTTCAAAATTTTAGTTTCTGAATTAAAAGAGCACTATTTGTGCAATAAAATGTAAATTGTTGAAATAAGATGACACTAAATAATTATGTTTGGGAAATTGAATCCCACTTTGCAGATCTAGACAATATAGTCAGTGGAGTCTAAAGCTCTTTTATTTACATTTTCAAACAAAAAGAAAATTGGTTAGCTAAATCTTTCTCCAGACATCACTGACTCCAATGCTTAGAGTATTAAAAGTCCAACTTTCATACAGATACTTAAGTTAGACATCTACATTTTGTTACACAGCTCTGGGGATGACCCGTCAGTCTTTCTTTAAAATTTGAGAAAGATAAAAGAATACATATTTTATATCAATGGTTAATGTACCTTCTAGTTTAAGATTAGTCATGCTTTTACCATACGCTTACATATATACTGATACAGGTTTACTGTGGAAAAGAAAAAAAAAATATATATATATATATTAAACTTCAGCATTACAGAATTTCTCTGAATACTTATAAAAGCATATGTTTTTGTTGTTCTTGTTTTTGTAACTGCCTTTTCTAATTGCTCTGGGAGTAAGCAAAACCTCTGATTTCCGATTTTTATTTTTGTACTTCACTGTACACTGAGGATCCATTTATTTTATATGAAACCCACCTGGAATCAACGAAACTTGAGTTAGGAAGGCTAGCAGAATTGTGTTTTGTATTGTTAATACTCCATTCAAAATGTTTAGCTAGATAATGTTCACAAAAACTGACAAGCATTTGTCTCGCTCCAATTTATAGGAGGGAGATGAGGTTCTTTTAATATATGTATACCCAGCGTGAGTTTAAGAAACAATGGTTCAAATGTTGGTCCAACCAGTTTATTATAAGTCCTAATCAGGGAGACGGGGAAGGGAAGGAGGGCGATAGAAAAGATAGGAAAGAAGCAAGAATTGTGTAAAGCAGGGATAGTCACCACCAGGATCCAGCAGCGGTCCTGTTGCACGCCATTTCAAAGGTCCGAGGCAAAAGCAGCAGGGGGGGAGAGCAGCAGTAGCATGGCCAGCCTTAGGCAGCAAGCAGGTAGCAGGAAGAAATCACAGAGATAATCCAGGAGAAAGCAGCAGGACTCAGGTAGCAGGTCCAGGAGAGTCCGTCAGCATGCAGGAATGCCACAGTGAGGAATCTGATGGTAGACACCTTGGTTCTTCTTCAGCATCGTAGTAGAGCACAGAGCAAGTCCAGGAGGGAGAGAAGCAGGTTGTGAGGCTTCTCATGTCAGAAACCTCTTCTTCTTCATGAGGAATCTGTTGCCAGAAAACCTAACCTCATGGTTGTAGGTCCCCTTTTTATCCTTCTTCTGCCAGCGTGGCATTCCTGGGTGCTTGGGTAAGAGTCATGTGCAGCACCTCCTGAGATGGCCATCTTCCTCGAGATAAGCCCACACAAAGGACTGCTTCCTGAGCATTAATCTGTGGCTTATCTCCCTCTTGTTGCCTCTGGCCTTGTCCATTTGTGCTCCTCAGACAAAGGATTTTGCAACCCTTGCCCAGGACTTGCTTGGACTTGTGTCCCCAGCAAGCTTTGAGACAGTGATGTAAAAGAATAATCTCTTACAGCACTAAACCTAAGGCTTGATTTTATCTTTAGAGTTTTGGTGTTTTTATTAGAAGATGCTTTTTAAATGCAAAATTCATATAAAGGAAATATCAATATATGCTATATATACTTCAGGTACTGAAGTGAGGCTTTGTATATATCTTTGTATATATATTGCAGCTTAAACTGAGAGAAAAGAGGAAAATGTACGGGAAGTGGAAGCAGGATTGTGTAGCCTGGGAATAATATAGGGCTGTTGTCTGTATGTGTAGAGATAGGATTAGGAAAGCCAAGGCACAGATGGATATGTGAGATAAAGAGGTGATTCAAGACAGCCAGCATGGCTTCACCAAGGGCAGATTGTGCCTGACCAATTTGGTGGCCTTCTATGATGGAGTGATGGCTTCGGTGGGCAGGAGAAGGGTGATGGCCTTTGACATGGTCCCTCACCACATCCTTCTCTCTAAATTGGAGAGGTGTGGAGTTGAAGGATGGACTGTTCAATGGATTAGGAATTCACTGCCTGCACTCAGTCAAAGGGTGGTCATCAATGGTTCTGTGTCAGGGTGGAGGCTGATCACAAGCGGTATCTCTCAGCAGTCGGTCTTGGGATCGATGCTCTTCAACGTCTTCATCAACGACACAGACCATGGCATCGAGTGCACCCTCAGCAAGTTTGAGGATGACACCAAGCTGAGCGGTGCGGTTGATACATTGGAAGGAAGGGAAGACATCCAGAGGGACCTGGACAGGCTGGAGAAATGGGCCCATGAAAACATAACGAGGTTCAATAAGTCCAAGTGCAGGGTGCTGCACTTGGGTTGAGGCAATCCCAGGTATTTACACAAACTAAGGGAAGACCTCCTTGAGAGCAGCCCTGCAGAGAAGGACGTGGGGGTCCTGGTGGACAAGAAGCTGGACATGAGCCAGCAGTGTGTGCTTGCAGCCCAGAAGGCCAACTGTGTGGCCAGCAGGGAGAGGGAGGTGATTGTCCCCCTCTACTCGGCTCTTGTGAGGCCCCATCTGGAGGATGTGTCCAGGCCTGGGAGCCACACTACAGGAAGGATGTATAGATCTTGGATCAGGTCCAGAGGAGGGCCACTAAGATGATCAGAGGGCTGGAGCATCTCTCCTATGAAGGAAGGTTGAGAGAACTGGGCTTGTTTAGCTTGGAGAAGAGAAGGCTCTGGGGAGACCACATTGCGGCCTTCCAGTACTTGAAGAGAGCATATAAACAGGAGGGGAAATGGCTGTTTACAAGGATGGATAGTGATAGGACAAGGGGGAATGATTTTAAACTGAGACAGGGGAGGTTTAGGTTAGATATTAGAAGGAAGTTTTTCACACAGAACATAGTGATGCACTGGAACAAGTTGTCCAAGGAGATTGTGGATGCCCCATCCGTAGAGGCATTCAAGGCCAGGCTGTTTGTTTGTTTGTTTGTTTGTTTGTTTTTGAATATGTTGTTGTTACTGTTCTTCTCTGATTATAAGACCTTATTCTTTTCATTGTTTTCTTTTTTTTTTAATACATCTCAGATATTGCCTTTTATTGTTAACTGTAGTGATATAAAAAATGATAGCTTATTTATTTGCCTTATTATGAGACAGTTTTGAAATCATATTTTTTTCTGATAAATGTTGATTTCTTTTTACTTTATATGCATTTTAATGACGTCATAAAACTTCAGTTCCATAGTATAATGAGTATATATTAAGCAAAATGTGATGTTTGCATGTTATAAAAGTATTTCTTCATTAATTTTTTGCATATAATTAACAAATTCAGTTTTACTTGTAATGCTGTGTACAGTTAATTTTGTTTTCACAGCTACAAAACGTATATGTGTATTTGGGAATATTCCAAAGTTTTGCAAATATGCCACTATGAGCATATTCCTTGTAATTTGATAACATATCCATGAAATAGATTGAAGTAGCTACAGAATTTCAGTGTGCAAAGGAGGAGTGAAATTCTAAAACAAAACAAAACAAACAAACAAACAGACAAACAAATAGTCACATTTTTTACACATAGACTAAAGAGAGAGGAATTCTGAGTTCAGTTAAAACTGAAACTTGGATCAAATCATGGGTTAAAAAAAATACAGGGTAAGAAGCTCATTGCAGTAGTACTGCACCTTTTTCATTTTCTCCATTTACATATTGTTTACTTTCAGACCTGCTCAAAATGATGACAGAGAAAACATATATACATATATTTATATATATATATTTTTTTCTATAAGAGGAATAACACTGGTTTAAACCTGTGTATTCAGACCAAGATTTGTAATCCATTGGGATATTTGGAGAAGAGTCTTACTGTCTCCTTATGCTCAGTATATTTGTGCACTTGTCATGGTTTTATGTTTTTTGGTTTTCAGTATTCCCCATCATAACATCATGTACTGGAATTAAAGTGTTAATGCTCCAATTCCAGGTACCTATCCCTATACATTACGGAAGTCATGGGATCTGACCCTTCTGGATAGGGCGGTCTCTTACTGCCTGGCTGTGGGTGCTGAGGGTGCTTTCCTAGCCGTTCCAAGCTTTTCAGGTTTGACTTGGCCTCAGGAACTCTCTCTCTCCTATCTTATTTGATTTATTAGTCTCAATTTCAATTAGATGGCATTACACTGTGTTATCTTGCATTCCGATATCAGTTAGTAAAATAAGTTTTCCTCCATAGATCATTGCCGCTGTTTTTTTCCTCCCTTCCTTCCTTGCCATTCTGTGGGGTCGTGGGGGTTGGGGGCAGGGGCCTACTGCTCCCTGTCACTGTCACGGGCATACATTGATCTAGTTAACTTCGTGACAGATTTTGGTGGAGAATGTGGGCATAGCTGCTTTTTAGCTTTTAGAACGAATCTCTCGCTCTGCTCTTAGAGAGCTTCGTTAGGGAGCATTATCAGTAGTTTAGGTTTTTATGCTGGAAAACTTGAGCTTGAAAGACTAGGCGTACGGCCAGTATTCTGGGATATTTGTAAACTTTGAGCACTGCTTAGTCTGGGTAGTGCCTTTTTTTTTTTTTTTTTTATTTCCCCCCACCTCTCTTGTTAGCTTCAATTCATTAACCCCTTTTTAGCAGATACCAACAGTGAACCCACTCTTTATCGTGGGCGCGCTGTGTAAGGGATTAAAATCTATGGTGTTACTCGCGACCTACTGGCCAATCATCAATGTCATAATTACTTGTTGTGGAATTGTGTTCATATATAACCACATAAGGGCACTGATGGAGACGCCTGTATGGTACCTATATGGGTACCTATATGCAATGTGGTATAATATGAATCTTGACATTTGCATCCCATATGGAATGGCTAATTTTAGAAACAACTACATCTCAAATGGAATAGCTAATTTTACAAACAACACAATGTTCAGACCAGTTTCCAGGCTTTCCTCTCGGTTTATCAGACGTTTTTCGAATACTGAGTTAATGCTCATGTTTGTGGGCGTAGCCCTGTTCATATCAGTCTTCCTGAATGTATTCCTATACAGGCGTGGTAAGTGGAAGGAGTCTCCTCCAAAACCAGAGAATGCTGACTGGCAGGGAATATGGAGAGGTTTAGGAAAAATCTTAGAAGCATGGGGACCCGCAATGTCATGGGATTTCACTCTTGAACACCTGTGGGATCCCGAGAAACTAAGCCAGTATTTGAGTCAGGGACGGTGCGGCTTACAAAAATCTAAGGAAGTACAACTTATTTGGGGATTGGCTTGTGCTTACCGCACCCTATATAATACTATTCTGGAGAGAGAGAGTTTCCGAGCTGAGGTTCAAGCCAAAGGGGAGAATCTCCAAGTCAAATCTGATCAATCACAGGAGACATCAGTAACAATATCAGTTGCTCCTGTGGAAGGCAAAAAATGGAAATGAGTGTCCTCGCGTCTAGAACGGAGAAACTCACAACAACAGCACCAGACAGATACGCCGCTACACTAATGGCAACGTTAGACAGATACCAGGACCAACAGAGAAGACCCTTGGTTTTTGAATTGATTCTTACGCTCCAAAACTATGAACAACAGCTACCCCCAACTCACGCTTCCATTTTCGCCATCTCACAAATAACGGACCAACTGAATGAAATGTAAGAGCAAGTGTCTCTGATTAATCGTGACAAACCTGTAGTAGTATCAGAAACGCTTGATGAAGATCAGGATAATCAAGAGTCTAATGAAGGAGCTGATCAAACTAATGCGAATCCAACTAATTAGAGATAATGAACCCTCCTTCTCACGTGCATCATCAAAAATCTCAGCTGTTAAAAGCAAACGCTTTCTGGCTCCAGTAAGGAATCCTACATCGCGAATTGCCTTGTGGCATTACTTACATGACCATGGAGAAGACATGAGGAAGTGGCATGATCAAGCTACTCCTGTACTACAAGCATGGTTGAGAGAATTACAAAGCAGATCAACCACCAGTGCAGTTGCTCCGGTTACCACAGGTAATGAATAGAGGGGCCCTGCCCTCAGTCGGGGGGGGAAAGGGATAATAGAGTTTATTGGACTGTGTGGATTCGATGGCCTGGCACATCAGAACCACTGAAATATAAGGCACTGGTGGATACCGGTGCACAGTGCACTCTGATGCCCTCGAGTTATGAAGGGACAGAATCAATCCATATTTCTGGAGTGACTGGGGGCTCTCAAGAATTGTCTTTTTAGAGGCCAAGATAAGCCTCACTGGTAAGGACTGGCAAAAGCACCCTACTGTGACTGGCCCAGGGGCTCCATGTATACTTGGTATTGATTACCTCAGAAGGGGGCATTTCAAGGATCCTAAGGGGTATCGATGGGCCTTTGGAATAGCTGCTGTAGACACAGACAGCATTAAGCAGCTGTCTGTTTTGTCTGGCCTTCAGCAGATCCATCTGTTGTTGGGCTGCTATGAGTAAAAGAGCAACAGGTACCAATTGCTACAAAAACAGTGCAGATGGCAGTATCGCACCAATAGGGATTCCTTGCTCCCCATTCAGAAGTTGAGTCATCAACTAGAGAGTCAGGGAGTGATCAGCAAAACTCACTTGCCTTTTAACAGCCCCATATGGCCAGTGCGTAAAGCCACTGGAGAATGGAGGCTGACGGTGGACTACCATGGCCTGAATGAAGTCACATCCCACCTGAGTGCTGCTGTGCCGGACATGTTAGAACTTCAGTATGAACTGGAATCAAAAGCAACCAAATGGTATGCCATCATTGAAATTGCTAACACTTTTTTTTTTTCCATTCCTTTGGCCAAAGAATGTAGGCCACAGTTTGCTTTCACCTGGAGGGGCACTCAGTATACTTGGAACCATTTTCCCCAGGATTGGAAACACAGCCCGACCATTTGCCATGGGTTGATCCAAACTATATTGGAACAGGGCAGTGCTCCTGAGTACTTGCAGTTCATTGATGATATTGTTGTGTGGGGCGATACAGCAGCAGAAGTCTTCACAAAACGAGAGCGAATAATCCAAATTCTTCTGCTTGCTGATTTTGCTATTAAGCGAAGCAAAGCGAAAGGACCTGCTCAGGAGATTCAGTTCCTAGGTATATAGTGGCAAGATGGCCGTCGTCACATCCTGACAGATGTGTTCAACAAAGTCACTGCTATGTCTCCACCCACTAGTAAGAGAGAGACACAATCTTTTCTGGGTGTAGTGGGCTTTTGGAGATTGCATGTTCCAAAGTATAGCTTCATTGTAAGTCCCCTTTATCATGTGATGTGAATGAAGAATGAGTTTACATGGGGCCCTGAGCAGCAGCAGGCTTTTGAACAGATTAAACAGGAGATAGCCCGTGCCCTGGCCTTAGGGCCAGTATGGACAGGAGAGGGTATAAAGAACATCTTCTACACTGCTGCTGGAGAGAATGGTCTCACTTGGAATTTGTGGCAAAGAGCCTCAGGAGAGACCCGAGGTCAACCCCTGGGATTCTGGAGTTGAGAATACAGGGGGTCAGAAGAGGGCTACACTCCAACTGAAAAGGAGATCTTAGCCGCATATGAGGAGGTTCGGGCTGCTTCTGAAGTGGTAGGTACTGAAACACAGCTCCTTCTGGCACCTCGACTGCCAGTGCTGAACTGGATGTTTAAAGGAAAGGTTCCCCCCACCCATCATGCAATTGATGCCACTTGGAGTAAGTGGGTTGCGTTGATTATGCAATGAGCATGGATGGGGAACCTCAGCCGTCCAGGAATCCTAGAGGTCATCATGGACTGGCCTGAAGGCAAAAAGTTTGGAACATCACCAGAGAAGAAGTATCACGAGCCAAAGAGGTTCCAACATGACAGCACTCCAAGTAAAAAATATTTCAGATTACTAATTAGAGCATGAGATCTCTCATATGTTGATATGCCCTTATGCAATTTTTTCTCTTGAACTTCAGTGGAGTAATTCCCAGATTGATACCAAAATCAAGCTGATACTAGAGCTGATGTTGGTCCTTTATGGACTAGAGATCAAATTTGACTGCATTTTTTTCTTTCCTTTCATGTTAGCATCCGGAATTTTTTCTAAACAGAGACAGTATAATTGCTACATGTTTACACCAAAACAACTGGAAGAATTTTATCCTATATTTGGTGTGTTACTTAACTACTTCCTTCTTAATATTCATTTTTAATAGAAAAAAAACAAATTTACTTTGAGAACAATGCTGCTTCCCCCCACCCTTATCAGCAGGCTATATGTTTATTTTAATAAAACAAGAGTTATTAAACCATAACTTACTGGAAAGAAAATGAGAACATTAGAAAGACATTTACTATAGCTTTACTTTGAAATCATCAGAACATTTGTCAATAAAGGAATCTATAGCTGACCTTTCACCAATCCTCTTCTATCTTGAAATTCTAACGCTTTTAACTTATGCTATGATACCCTGGGAGGATTTATGATCACAGAATTTCTTTTAACTTTGCAGTCTTTCATCTTGAGCTGGCATTAGTCACTCATCACATATCAGTGTTAGGAACTATGTCTGCATTTATACTACAACTGATACAAATTCATATATTTACCTTTATAAGTATCAGCTGTGCTACATTCTCATTACTCAGGCTTATTTGTTAGTATAATATTCCTATCTGTACCAAAAATACACTCTGAATAAACATTGGAAAGAGGACATCTTAAATACCTGACAGCAATTTTATTTGAGAAAGGCTATATATAGATGGGATCTCATCTCTTTATCTTCATGTGTGCACCTGTGACTCTTAGCTTCAGTGGGAGATAGACCTGTGATATTATTAGAGAACAGAATTTGTTCCCTAAAGCACAGGGACTTTTTTGTTACTTTTCAATAGAAAATAGGAAGTACACAACATTTCTCTGAAGTTCCGCTTATGGGACTTGTTACAGAGCTCTGCTTAAACTCTAAAATATTTGGATACTATGATCCAATCACTACAATTAGAGGCAGGCAAATAATTCTTATTAATATCAGGAACTACTCTGGTGCTATGGCTAAGAATAGCAATCATATATTTCCTATTTCATCGACTAAAAAGAGAAAAGCAAAGGGGACTACAAAAATATGTATTTAGTTGTATGTTCCCATGATAGGTACTCTGACTTGTCCTTCAGAGTATAGCCTTCTCCATGAATATAACTGAACTGGCATGCCTTTTTTTTGCATTATCACTCCTAACTCTTTCTAGTGTAAGATGTCTAAAGAATCATATGAAGTTAGATGGTTTGAAGATAGGGGTATGGAGAGGATTTCCAAAGAGGAAAAATTAACAATGCCGCCATGCTTCATTGGCTAGATCTATATTGGCAAGTAATTACTTTCTAATGGTTCAATAGGAGAAATGAATAAACTGAGGTTGTCCTTATACCTACACTCTGCGTGTGCTTTACTTCAGGACAGATTCGTTTTGTTTCAGAGACTGAGTATTCCCATCTTAAAAAAGACATAAAGCTATAAAAAGTAAAGGTATTCTCACCACACTATAAAGTGTCACACTGGACATTTTTCTGCGATCAGTAAACGATAGTAGCATATCACAGCCTGCTCCAACATGGTTCGCATAAAATTTGACAAATGGAAATGAACCTAGTTTCTGTTCTTGTTTCTGTTCCTGCCTGCTTCTATTCCTACTCACGTCTAATTAACACACCAGTATTAAGTTGTCTTGGGGATGTGGAATGACTAGCAATGAATGTAATACTCCTTTTGCAAGGGCACTGTAGGCTTTCCTGTGAGTTGAAATCATTGTGAGCTATTTCTATTTTACAAATTCTTCATGGCTTAAAGTTTCAGAAAATCATACTTACATATATACTTACATACATAGCAGTGGCTATCTCTTGTTCTGTCTTGTGAAACCTCACAACGTTGAACTCCTGCTGATCAGTAACTTTATCACCAAATCCACTGTGGGAAAAACAACAATCAAGAGCTTATATGCCATTCTTCAAAACCTCTTGTTTGAATAATGTGCGTAAAATCAGTAAAAAATGTCCAAGCTTTGGTATCTGCAGATTCTTAAACCATGTCTGGAAACAATTCTTTATTTATTCCACTATCAGTACAAGCTGGGGGATGAAAGGATTGAATGCAGACCTGTTGAAAATGACCTGAGGGTACTGGTGGTTGGGAAGGTGGACATGAACCAGCAATGTGCCCTCACAGCCCAGAAAGCCAACCATACACTGGGCTGCATGAAAAGAAGCATGCCTCGTGGATCAAGGCAGGTGATCCTGCCCCTCTGTTCTGCTCTGGTGAGAGCTCAGCTGGAGTATTGCATCCAGATGTGGAGTGCTCAGTACAGGACGGACATAGGCCTGTTGGAGTGAGTCCAGAGGAGGGCAAAAAAAATGATCCATGGAACAGAACTTCTCACCTAAGAGGATAAGCTGAGAGAGCTGGGGCTGTTCAGCCTGGAGAAGAGAATGCTGTGACGTGATCTCAGTAGTGGCCTTTCAGTATCTAAAGGGGAGCTACAGGAAAGAAGAGGACAGACACTTTAGCAGGGTCTGCGGTGATAGAACAAGAAGAAATGATCACAATTTTAAAGAGGGTAGATTTAGGCTGGATATAAGGAAAAACAATAAGGGTGGTGAGGAACTGGAACAGGTTGCCCAGAGAGGTAGTGGATGCCCCATCACTGGAGACTTTCAAAGTAAGTCTGGATCAGCCCCGGTCATCCTGATGCGGATGTCCCTGTTCATTGCAGGGGAGTTGGACTAAATGACATTTAAAGGTCCCTTCCAACTCTACAATTTGGTGACTGATAAATTTGTATATTATTTCAGTGTGATTAATTACAAATTCCTATCTCAGATTCATGGGGATTTCACTATTTTCTTTGAAAGGATAATAATTTACTTCCTTTTTTTTTTTTTTTTTTTTTTTCTGTTGGTATGCAGGAACTCTTACCCATTAATCACACTACCAGTTATAGTTACGTACCTGAACACAAAACATAAAGACTTTTGGAGGTTGTAAATTTTCTGTATCTTTTTTTTTATATAAATCTAAGATAGATGGATGGAGTAGGGAGAAGTAATGGGTGGAGGGAAATGTTCAGAGTGCCTTTAGCAAATACACATTTGCCTTCTAAAGAAAAAGATGTCCAGAGTAATGTTTAAATCCAATTTTACTTGATTAACTTATTCAATAGAAAACATATATTAAAAATAGATAAATATATATGTGTCTTGATGAGTGCTACCAAGAACAGTAGATGAGGTAGAAGGTGACAAAGTCACCTAGTTTTTGTATTCCATGGCTCAGATGCTCATTCAGGTCTGAGATGTGTTCAATAAAGTCTGTACAAAACCTCATAATGGTAATCTTTTCAGGATCCTGAAGCTCTCACTGAGTTCACCCCAGTTTGCTGTTTCTGATTTCAAACTATTTAGCAATCATAGAATCATAGAATTGTTCAGGTTGGAAAAGACCTTAAAGATCAAGTTCAACTACAACTTAACCATACTACCCGCTAAATTGTGTCCCTGAGCACCACATCCAAATGGTTTTTAAACACATCCAGGGATGGTGACTCAACCACCTCCCTGGGGAACCTATTCCAGTGCTTAACAACCCCTTTCTGTAAAGAAGTGTTTCCTGATATCCAGTCTACACTTACCCTAGCACAAATGAGGCTATTTCCCCTTGTCCTGTCACCTGTGAGAAGAGACCAACCCCACACTCTCTGCAATCATCTTTCAAGTATTTGAAGAGAGGAATAAGTTCTCCCCTCAGCCTCCTCTTCCCCAGACTAAACATCCCCAGTTCCTTTAGTAGCTCCCATTAGAAATGACAGTGTGTCTGCAAATACAGCAAAACACACTCTTTGCTTATCCTGACCCCAGAGAAGCTCACAGCTGAGCTTCTTCCTGCAGGCTGTCTACTAAAACTAGAGATGAAAACCTGCACCTGATGTCATTCTTGCAAACAATTAACCACCTGAGCCTGAAATGGCTACTCAGACACGTGACAATAGATCATGACCCAGTAAAGTCCCAGTAACAAGCTTATTCTACCACTCCTTTCTCTGTGTAGTCCACTGAAGTTTTGTTGTCTAGTGACATAACAGAATTTTATCAATAACAGAAAACATTAACTGTCACAAAGTGCTTTGAATACTGAACAAACAAAACCTCTTCCTTTCTTGCCCTTATAGTTTGTAGGCAGATATTCACAAAGGCATATGACAGAAAACTATTCTATGTCCTATGCGTGGCTCTTTTACCATATCATCAGCTGATAACACACTGCTTTTGAAAAAGGGAAGAAACCATGTGCATCAATCTTTCGATAAGCCTGTGGTGACTGTGTTGCTACAGCTCAGCTAGTCAGTGGGACTGAATTAGACTCACATGGATTACAGACTGGGCAGACATTTCCTGACACACCTAAATGCCAGGCAGAAGATTTCCTCATAGCTCAGAGCCCCAGGTCAGCTTTTAAAGACAAAACAGCTCTTATGATCCAGTGCTGTGTGTCATCTCACTGCATCTCTGAGACCAGAGCTGTCATTCTTCCCTCCCTCTGTGCATGTAATAATGACAGGTACAGAAGAATATCAGACTTTTCTTTTTCATGTTGGAAACTAAAATGCTGACACAGGGAGTTCCTGATACAATCTGTGGCTTTTGACATGGTCCCCCACTACATCCTCATCTCCAAATTAGAGAAATGTGGATTTGATGGGTGGACCACTCGAAGGATAAGAAATTGGTTAAAAAACCACAGACAGAGGGTGGTTGCCAAAGGCTCTATGTCCAGGTGGAGCCGGTAACAAGCGGCATCTGCCAGGGGTCTGTCTTGGGACCAGAGCTCTTTAACATCTTTATCAATGACATCAACGATGGAATTGAGTGCACCAGTAAGTTTGCTGATGACACCAAGCTGAGTGGTGCAGCTGACACGGTCCAGGAAAGGAAGTGATGCCACTCAGAGGGACCTCGAGAGGCTAGAAAGGTGGGCCTGGGTGAGCATGATGAGATTAAACACTGCAAAATGCAATGTTTTGTACTTGGGCCAGAGGAATCCCAGGCATCTATACAGACTGGAAGGAGGAGGCCTTGAGAGCAGTCCTGCAGAGAAGGACTTGAGGGTCTTGATAGATGAAAAACTTAACATGAGCCAGCAGTGTGCTCTTGCATCTCGGAAAGCAAATGGTATCCTGGGCTGCATCAAAAGAGGGGTGGCCAGCAGGGAATGGGAGGTGATTGTCCCCCTCTACTCTGCTCTTGTGAGGCCCCTTCTGGAGTATCTGGAGGTCTGGAGCCCCCAGTACAAGAGAGCTGTTGGAGAGGGTCCAGAGGAGGGCCACAAAGATGATCAGGGGACTGGAGCACCTCCCCTTTGAGGACAGGCTGAAGGAGCTAGGCTTGTTCAGCCTGGAGAAAAGAAGGCTCTGGGGCGACTGAATTGCAGCCTTTCAGTACTTAAAGGGAGCCTACAAACAGGAGGGGAATCAACTCTTTGAAAGGGTAGATAACAGCAGGACAAGGGGAAATGGTTTTAAGTTGAGGGAGGGAAGATTAGGTTGGGTGTCAGGGAGAAATTATTTACAGAGGAGTGGTGAGGTGCTGGACCAGGCTGCCCAGAGAGGCTGTGGATGCCCCTTCCCTGGAGGTGTTCAAGGCCAGATTGGATGAGGCCCTAGGCAGCCTGGTCTAGTATTAAATGGGGAGGTTGGTGGCCCTGCATGTGGCAGGGGATTGGAGATTCATGATCCTTGAGGTCCCTTCCAACCCAGGCCATTCTGTTATTCTGTGATTCTGTGATTCTATGGCAGAAAGCAAGCCAAAAAGCTATCTGTAGATGTGTGTTGATCCTTTGTGAGAAACCAGAACCAAAAAGAAGTGCCAGATAGGATCTTAGAATTTTTCTATATGGGGTTCCCAGAATCTCAGTACAAAAGCAGAGCTGTTGGTTTATTCTAACCTAAAGAACTGTCCAAGAGCTCTCTAGGTGAATATCTTTTTCTGATCCGAGACTTCAAAGTTTTCATCTTCTATTATGAATTGTGACACTGTTTGCCTAGTGTCTCAGTACCCATCAGCAGTTAGATATTTCCACAAGTTAGCATGATGACACGTAAACGATTAACCCCCTCATAACACTGTCATTTCATTAAGAATGAGCTCTGTCATTTCCTTGGGAACATATGTAGGACCTTTCTGAATATTCAGAAATAGCTGCTGCCTTTTTAAAAAAAACAAATAGTAATGACTAAGAAAGGGGAAGAAAGAAAACACAAGAGATCCAGGAGCCATGGGTGGAAGCAAAAGAGAAAAAATTCTTTTGAGCAAGATGGAATGTTAATTTGAGGAAGAGCGAATATTCAGAGATGAAGGGTAACAAGCTATAACAATATGGAATTGCACATACACATAATTGCCAGTGTTACTTGTGCGTTGGAGGAAGTCACAGCAGTGTGGACCACTTGGTTTAGACCATCATGTGAAAATTTTGGTAAGCAACTAAAATGAAAATTCTAGTTTACCTTCTTCCAGAAGGAATGGTTTACATTCATTAAATCCATTCCTAAGGTTTTTTTGTTTGTTTGTTTGTTTTCGTGTTATGACCATGGAATACATTTCAGGACTGTTCCAAGGTTCTGAAACAAAATGTTCCTGTTCTGTTTGAATCTTCCATGTAAGTGGAGTAGAAATGAGCAAGTTGTGAAGCAGCATTTTCAATAGTTACAGTTTAGAAGGAAATACACAGCTATCCCGAAGTATGTACGAACAGGAGGAATTGAAATGTTAGTTTTCCTCTTTACTGAAACTATATCTGATTCCTAAAAGTGGATTTGAAGAATTTCACTGATGCTTCTGCAGAGGATGATGTGGCACTGAAAAGGTAGTTTTTTTAATCAAAATTTCTTTGAAATATTGTACTTTTGGGGTCCTTAGATTAAAAGCATGCATACTTTTAGTACATCTTTGTCTCAAATTATCCCCTTTTTTGAATTTTAATTTATGTAATGCTATTCTTATTTTAATCTAAAAATATAAAAGGTCTGTCTCTAGAGCAATCCATGTATAGCCCCAAATATAGCAAACATGCACTAGCATCCTCTCCTCAAAGAATACTACATCTAATAGTACAATGGCTTCATTATTGCTCTGTACTCAAATACTAGTTGTTTCCCTTGCTGCTCTCAGGCAGATAAAACAAAACAAAACAAGTCTTTGAGGAGTAAAAGCATACTTAAAAGGAAAGTATACCCATTTGTCTCAGCGCAGCACACTGAGATGGTACAGGGTAACAAATACATAATCTGAAGAAAGGTAAATAAAATCATAATACTATTCAGATGTTTCTCCTGAGATAATACTTTTCATTTTTGAAAAAAATAATGCCTCTGCAAAATTGTTTCACAAATGATTCACAAGCTGATTGGGGGTACATTCAGGAGTTTAATACTCGCTATAAATCATTTAATTAAGACCTACTACTTCCATAATCTTTTTAAAGAAATAAAAGTATTTGCTCAAATTCTTTTTCATTAAATTTGGGCAATCAAGAAACTATTGTCATGTGCCATTACTATAGTGAGCATATATACCTTTTACCCATGTATTTGCCCTAATTCTATCTCTAAAATATGCTTTAGAAATTGAGATATGAGCATTACATTTCCATTTTTCTGTCTTTCTTTGCTCTTTTCCAGGTAAAAAGGCAACTACATTCCAACCAGTGCATTCATAAAATGTGATTCATGAGATAACTGGCCTCCATCTTCGTGTTTGTCTGTATGTTAAGAAGATAAAGGAATGTTGATGAACTTAAAATTGGTAAATCTAGCTCTGTTATTTTGTCTCTAAAATTAGTTAGATAGACTGACATAAGATTCAGTTATTGGGAATCACTAACGATTTCCTTGCAAGAAATATAGAATGTGAACTGTTAGATGCCTCCTATCTTCATTACAGCTTTTTACCTTTTCCCTTAAACTTTTTCTTTCTTTCTTTCTTTCTTTCTTTCTTTCTTTCTTTCTTTCTTTCTTTCTTTCTTTCTTTCTTTCTTTCTTTCTTTCTTTCTTTCTTTCTTTCTTTCTTTCTTTCTTTCTTTCTTTCTTTCTTTCTTTCTTTCTTTCTTTCTTTCTTTTTCTTTCTTTCTTTCTTTCTTTTTCTTTCTTTCTTTTTCTTTCTTTCTTTCTTTCTTTCTTTTTCTTTTCAGTTTTCAGATCACAAAAAAACTTCAGATAGATCTAGTTTGATCATTAAAGACTGTATTCAGGAAATGTCAGACTTACACAGCTTTATCTGTACAAACTCTCCAGGCTTCCACAGCATGACAGCTTTAAAGCTAAAAATCTCAGTGCTCTATCCCAGTGAAACTCAGGCACCATCGTCCCCTTTGACTAAACTGAAACACAGTGGCACTCTTGAAATATTTAATTCAGGAAAATTCTGTTCTCATGTTCTCAGGAATTAATCATGGAGCCACTTAAAGATGTCCCATGTTTTTTTTTTTGTTTGTTTGTCTGTTTTTTGTTTGTTGTTATTGTTGTTGTTTCCTCTTTTGGTTTTTTGTTTGTTTGTTTGTTTTTTTCCTCATGGTTAACATGATTCAGCTTTACATAGTCCCAATGCATCCTTGCTCTTCTGACTACCGCATAGCAAGATGTACTCAATTTATTCTGAACTGGCACAGAAGTAGTTTGAAATATCTCCATTTTTATTTCTTTTTTAATGAAATCAGAATTATCTTTAGCCTTCTAAATTGAAATACATTATTAATAATAAAGTAGAGAAATTAATGATGAGGCATTCTCAACCTTTGCAATAGAGCATGGGGTAAAACAGGATCCTGCATGAAATTATTGGATTGTTCAGGAACCTCATAATGAAATCTGAACTCATCACAAATTGTCCAGCGTTTCTCATGTTTCTTCTACTCCAGTTTTCACCCTGCGTATGTCAACGACATAAGGAATGTGAAGGTGGGAGAAGGATAGAAGCAGCAAAGGAAATGGGATGTGCAAATCTTAACCAGCTGATTCATGAGGGAGACTTATTACATTGCTTAATTTTACAGAAAGAGTTTTTAAGGTATCCTCAGACCAAGAAAAAGAGAAGCAAAGTGTAACTTCAAATTTCTTCCTATGAATTTCAGAATCTAAGGGTAAACACCAAGAACATAAACTACTTCCTTTCACTAATTTTTCATAATAAATGACCCCCATAGTAATTGGGTCTGTAACATGAAAATATTTTGAGGCTCACTCAAACTTTTTTTTTTTTTTTTATGATTAGACAGAATATTCACTGATTATTCAAGGACTTGATTGTTCATGCCTTCAAGCCAAAAATAACCAAGATTTTAAACAACCATTTTTATGATTTGCCTGTACCACCTCAGAAGCCTTTGCTTCAAGTTGAAGGAAGAAACAGATTATGTTACCTACAACCTAAGTAAGTATCAGATTTTTATTTGTATTTTTTTGTAACGTTCTGGAGAAAATTAAGTAGTGAATTATAAAGTTACAGAAAACTTTGACGGTGTCAAGCTACTTATTAATTTCTTATTGGAATAGGAAAGAGAATTCATGATTCAGACGAGTGTATCCTGTTCACTGGAGGACAGATATTTACAAATAATTCTAGTGAGATGATTAGTTCACATATTTGCACAACTTCATCATGATAGAATTTCATCAAATAATGCTTTCATACCTGGTTCTATGAACAGGAAATGACTCCTGGTGTGACAGCAAACTAAACAAAAATAAGAAGCTGATTTAGGCTATGTACCCAACAACCAAATCCTTAGCCCCCGAATTTCTACAGCCAATAAAAAATATAATTTTTTTCCACTTTTCCACTCTTTTTTTCTTTCTCAAATATAGTCTCAGATGAAGCTACCTAAAACCAATGACCTAATCTATGACAAAATTCATAGATGCCTGTTCTATAAGGAAGATTCTGAAAGGAGTGAGGACATATATAGAGTGTTGTCCTTCATAGTTTACAAAAGACTGATTAGTCAGTCTCCTACTGAGCACGTTATATTCTGTAAAAACAGTTTTAAGGTATATAATTGTCTCTATTGTATTGTATAAGGAACCTGTAAATTTGACTTGGGGTGTGAATGCCATTGATTAGCAGGATGTCTAAAAGTTAGGTTATCTGCTACGCTAATAATTGTGACACTTTAGTCTCCATATGGATCAAACCTCTCAAAAATTTATGGTTAAATTGGTAAGTGGAAAAATACGTGCTGACACCTCCAGAAATGGAGAATTACTGTTGAATTTCAGCAGCTACATGACTGTGAAAGGCCTAAACCAATAATCATGAGCAGGTCAAATGTGAACCCTCAACCTTTCCAGATCCATTAGCTTTCAGGTCATTTCCTGACATGTACACTAAAAAAAGACACTACATTTTTACTGCTTTACTGCTTTCACTCTACTAAGAAAAAAAAAAAAAAAAAAAAAAAAGCAGATGAGGTAGTTGCTGAATATACTTTATTTGGTGGGCTAAATGGACCCAAAATAATAAAGAGCATTAACTCATTCTGTCTATGTTGTCAACGGTTTATGGGCTGGTTCAGCCTGGTTCTGCGACTAGCGGGGCAGAGGGATTTAGCAAAATCTGCACCTCCGGAAAAAAGGGAACAGGAGACCCCAAAATAAGTTTCTGAGGAGAAACAAACTAATTTACTAAATATATTATCAGAATGCAAGATAACACACTGTAATACAATATAATTAGAATTGAAACTAATAAATCAAATATAATGAGAGAATGTCTGAAAGGTGGATAGGCCTCACCACAATGCTGAGGTGAGATGGCAGTCCAGTTGAGCAGCAGGGAGACGGGAGGAGAGTCGACCAAAAGCAGGCGAAGAAGTGTGCATCAGGTGACCTTGTCAGGAGTTGTATCTCGAGACTCTCTGTGACCACAAAGTCCCCTTGGGAATGTAGTTCTTCTTCTCTTCCAGGCAGGTACCCAGAACTTGAGCATTAACAGTTAAACTCCCGCTGCCCTACATGATGTTATGATGTGGAATACCAAAAACCAAAAATCACAAAACCATGACACTGTGCAATAATAATAATAATAAGTTTATATATATCTGTACATGTTTAAAAATTGAGTAGATTTTGACAAATACGGGCTCTGTAAGAAGTAGCATGTTCCTTTCAGATAATAGACTTTAGTTTCTATTCTATCACACATTATTTTGTGTGATATTTTTCTTTTACCACAAAGAAAAACCATTAACAAATTAGAATATGGACATTTATTAAAACATCCACTTAATAATTACTTTTGTTTTAACAAAGGAAACAGTAGAAGAATAACACAAGAAACATCCAGAAGTTGTATTTTCTGTTTACAGTCCACTGAAATCACTGCTAGTCAGATAAAGCTGCAAGCCTTGAGTAGACAGGTTGGCAGAATAACTGTCGCTCTCCAGCCTGGGGTGTACTTAGACAGTCATTTTATTTCTTAAAGCATAGAATATTATGTTCCATATGCCAATTAAAAACTACATTTAACAGATAATCAAATCAGACTTGAAAAAGGATTATTATTGTCCAGTCAACTAATGTTTTTTTACAATCAT
This sequence comes from Chrysolophus pictus, assembly GCA_037305975.1. Lineage (NCBI taxonomy): Eukaryota > Metazoa > Chordata > Aves > Galliformes > Phasianidae > Chrysolophus > Chrysolophus pictus. The sequence continues at coordinate 32,805,619 of CM074576.1, read as the reverse complement.
TCTAACCACTTAGTTCAGATTAAACTCCACATTTTCCCCTCTTAAAAACAAATAAAAATAACAAAATCATACTCAGATATACACATTAGAAGTTCTTCTGGATGTTCCTACCTTACCCTATCCCTCCTGATTAAACTATCCTTGTTAATTATGCCAGTATAGCACTTTATGTTCCAAGATTGAAAATAATAGTAATAATAAAAGAATTTTAAAAAAGAAAAAAAAAAAAAAAAGAAAAGGAAAAGGAAACAATGCAAGGAAAGAAAAACGGAATAAAGAAATTAAGAGAATGAAAATATTCAGACTCTTGAGAAGGAGAAGATCGTTTCGAGCACATTGCGTTATTCACATATCCCATGGGATCAGATCAGAAAATGATTATTATGAACAAAGAATTCAGATTTATGAACCACTCAGATGTGATGTCACAAGTACATTTAATATTGGATAATAACATGTATATAAAATCTTAGGGCATTAAGTGCAAAAATTTAGCTTAACAATGAGTTGCAGGAGTTGGAAAAAAGAGATGTATCAACACTTTATGTATAAATCAAATTATTTTGATAGTTGTAGTGTGGATGGCTCTTTTTTAACTAGTAAGTTGAAACCCTGTACCAGAAGAAAAAACTCTGGCATTATTTTCTCAGGGTACACAGGACAGGCATATACTTTTCAATTTATTAAAGTGTAGAAACTTCACATCCAGTGCATGGCATAATAATTAACCCTCACTAAAGTACTTTGCGGATCTTTAGATCCAAAAGATCTAAACACCATAGGTGAATGTAAGGTTCAGATCTCACCCCTTTATTTCTTATTTCTTCAGGAGTAGAAATGTATATACTATAGCAAGACTAATTCATACATTCCTCAGTTAAAGTCAGTTTTATGATATTTAGGTCTATCATTTCTATGATAGCTTGTAGAAGATTAGTTGTAATACCCTGTAGAACTGGCTGCTGTAGAAGGGAAACACTTCCCACTACGGTAATTCTTGTAGCAGAGACATAAAAGCACTGATATTTTCAGTATTTTGTCCAAAATATCACCTCAAAAACAAAAACAGAACCAAAAGCAACCCCTACTCCCAAATTTCTTCTAATTAATTTATTGCCAATGCACAATTTTCCAGGATTATTCTGCAAGCTCTTGTGAGTAGAATGTTTCCAATTAGATATATCTGCAATTGATTCTAACACTTACAGTATCATTGATGGCAGTCATCTCAGGACATATAAACTACATAAGCATGAAAAGAAATGAAATGTATGCTTCTCTCTCTCTCTCTCTACATTCCTCTCTAAACCCCTTCAAACTTGAGTTAATGATTACTAATAGCAGACTGTTCATAAAGATAACTCTAAACTGCTTAGTGGGCTTTTGTGGAGTTCCAATACGTAATTAGGGAGATCAAGAAAGTATTGACAGATTTTGTGGCATGAGGGGAAGGTTGCTCATGGTTATATTATGCTGTCTTAACATACGATTGTGAAGAAGGTAGTGTTTATGATTTCCAATTGCTAAGTACAGATTATAAAGAAAACATCCATTTAATAACTTATTCTCAAATAAAAAACAAGTATTTTAATATTTTTTCAGAAACATTATCAAGGCAAGTTTCCATTTTATAATGTGTGTAATTTCACATTTAATTTTATGAGTTTCTAGAAATACCTACTTTTTTTGTGAAGACTATCCCCGATCCTACAAACTGGGACATCTCTCCACATCCACCCTTCCTTATGTGCTAGGTCATCAAATACACAGCGGTTAATACGTTAAACAGTCAAGAAAGTAGTTACCATCCATCTCCTCAGCCTACTAGATACTTAGGAGATTTATGTGTGCACATTCCACATCTGCACAGAATACTTCAGTCATTTGTCTAATACATATTAGAAAGTAAGCTTTTCCAGGTAGTCCTAGAAGAATGAAATGGCCTGTCTTACATGCTTAGCTTAGCTGAGTGCAAAAGATGGAAGAGATTTATTCTAAAGTTTTTTAAAGGACATAATCCTTGCTGACTTCTCATCATTTTTTATTGACTATCTTTTTCTTTTTTTCCCTAATTTTTTTCAACTTTTTCAATGTATACCAATCCTACAACTTCTAGTTAGCAATTACACACTGATTTTCATCTAGCATTTCAGTTCTCTGTCTATAAAACTCAAATTGATTAAGATTTCCATCCTTTAACAGTTAAACAATTAAATGTTGGAGTTTAATGGACACATGTATCTAGCCTAATAATATTTTTAAAATAGTTTAGCTGTCCTAAATTCTGTATTTCTTGCTATCTTCTTCCTGTTTATTCTGCTAAAAAGAGGTTTTGAGATATTTGTTGTTTTGTTTTTATTTTTGTTTCTCCAGGAGAGCTCTTTCATGTCAGTTTTTCTTCTTTTGTTAAGCCTTTTCTAGTTGAGAATTTACTACTTCTCACTTCTGCATGAAATGTGGGATTTCAGGATAATTATATTTACACCTTATGTTTCAATGTTATTATTATTTGTTGTTAGCCCGAATGCTTATCTTAGATATTCATTTTTTAAGATGATTGCTAAATCATTGATAAATGGATTTTTAGTTTTAACTGTTGTTTTGGAGGATAGTAATTGAACTTGTAACCATGGCAATTGCTCAATTAATCTCTCCTGCTATTAGACACTTTATAAATATGAAAGAGCATATTTGCTGTCCATATAACAGTCATTCAGCCTTGTAGGAGCTAGAGACATTCATTAAAAAATTATTAAATTTAAAAATAACCAAAGGCATTTTAAAGTGAGTGCTATCTTAGAATTATAGATAGTTGAAACTAAACCACAGATTCTCACTGGTGTAACAATTATGTCTTTTAGAAGTTTCCTAAAACTAGATAGTTCTAGTTTTGAATTGTGACCAGCAGCAGTATGGATGACCTATGGGAGATATGGAGTAGGTGTCCAGAATATTGTGGAAGTATATAGGGACCAGCACTCTTTAAGTGTAACACAGCATCAAATTAGTTAATAAACAATCGGATAAACTGTCACTGTCTTATGTAACTAGCTATTTTTTATTATAGCTACTACATTATTATAACATCCACTCTTTGGGAAGGATCAGCAGAGAACAGAAAAAAGAATAATTGAATGAATAAATTGATTTTTTTTTTTTTAACTCATCTTTAGATCTGCAAAATATTTTTCCACTGGATATTACAAGAAAGTTTTTTTTTTTTTTTTTTTTAATAATATTTCCTACAAGTAAACATACAATGCTATCTATCAGAGTTAGATTACAAAACTTTATGTTACATCAGCTGAATGAAAAGAAAGTGAATACAGTCACAGATGGAAAGAAAACAACAACAGAAAGTTGAATACAACTTGAATGTGTTTGCATTCTTAGTTTTCAATTAATATTTTTTCCTAGTATGAGGAAATGCTCTAAAAATGAATTGCATATAAAGTAGAAAAATACCTTGAAAATCATGTATGGAAAAAAAAAAAAAAAGAAAAAAGCATATATTGCAATCTTGAACTCCATTCAGGAGATTTTACAATATAATCAACAATAAATCATTTTTTTTTTTTCTGAACCTATGTATGCTGTTGTGTTCACAGAAAACAAATGCAAATATTAACCTCGACTGTTCCTCAAAAATAAGTACACTATCTGCTTCTTCCTGTAAAAATGCTACTTTACTTTCATTTGCTAAGTGCTCATTTTTCTTCCAGTTAATCTAATCTGTGACATTTTATAATTATTTTCACAGCAGAAAAAATATAATGTTCCCATAATTATCTTTTCTCTCCTCTCCTTCACCAAAGAATATTTTTAAAAATCATAAAAAAAAAAAAGATTAATTTTGGATCATATTACTGAATATGTTTTTGCTTGTTTATTTTAGAAAAAAAAAAAGTCAAGTATTTTAACTCATTAGATAGTAGATGTATATATATACATATTTATTTCCCATCACACAAGTGTCTGATCTCTTTCAGTATTGAAAATATATGACTGTTTCAGCTGATTTTTCATTGCCGTAGAAATGTTTATCAATGTTATCAGGCACTTTCTTGTCTTAGTTTATTTTAGTTGTTTTGTTGATAGCATGAGATTATATGTGATTAATATATTTATGGTCATAAAACTTACCTATCAAGCTGACTTCTCATTATACAGATAACTACACGTTGTGAATATTTCAAAAGAAGATCAATCAAAAAATTGTTTTCTCATTCAGCTTTAACAGTTATCATTTCATCTCCAAAATCAGAATCAGTATCATATGTAATCAGATGGCTAGTCATACATCATGAGTTATGAAAACTGAAATTATGAAGTAAAAATTAAAGCACAATGAAAGTAAACACGCCAACCACAACCACAAGACTTCCACAGAACAGTCTTATCATATTATTTCTTTAAAAGTTGTGCAGCAGTATAGGTGGTGAGTTAACAAATAATTTCAAATAAAGAAAAAAAAAAGTAATTGCACACAAAATGAGTGAAAAAGCAAATTGAACTTCAATTAGGAAATTATTTGCTATGAATATTTTACCCAAATTATGATTTTTAAGCTAATTTCTAAAAAGAAAAGAAGCAGAAAGGAAGGAAAAGAGAAAAAAAAAAAAAGGAAAAGAAAAAAAGAAATAGAAGAGAGAAGAAAAGAGAAGAAAGGAAACGGAAGCATTAAAGCCTTCTTTACAAGGGAAATTTACTAGATTTATCTGTGTTCTTTTTATAAGGATTCAATCTCAACTCCCCCTTATTTGTAGGAAAAGTGTAATGAAATCAGTGAAACCAGTCTTTGAGAATGGAGAATATGAATTATCCTAAAGAAATATATATAAAAATATATATAAATATATAAATATATAAATATATAAATATATAAATAGATAGATAGATAGATAGATAGATAGATAGATCTATCACTATATATCTTTGCCTGTATGTATGGGAACTATTGAATCACAGCCTGAACCACTGATTGATCACCTGAGGCAAGGACTGGTCAGCGGTGGGAGCATAGGTGAAGGCAATTCACCTGTGAGACTGGAATAGGTGGAGCCAGACTCCAATCCTCCTAGACCACATTTGGGGGCTGACTACAAGTGGGAAAGTATGTCTTTCTGGAGATCCTACCTTTTTTGGAGTTTTTCGCTGCAAGCCTAGATCCTTGGATACAGGAAAGCATTTCTTCCTTGATCTTTATTTTTTTTTTTTTTTTTTTTTTTAACCAGTTGGATAATCTTTCCAACTGTAACAGTGGTAAAGTGCTATCCTAATTGTGCTTCTCTTTCAACAGTACACCGTACTACTGAATGTATTGGTCTTCCTCAAGAAGTAGTATAAATGCAGATTGTATTTGCAGAGATAAGACAAAAAATTCAAACTCAGCTTCAGTTGACAATGTCAATTGTGGTGTCAGACAAAAACAAAAACAAAACAAAACAAAAAAACAAAATCAAAAATAAAAACGGGGAGATGTTAAGTATGTCAACAGCAGGACGAAGTCTAGGGAAAACACTGGATAGATACCTGGTAGTCACCTAACATACAGATATGATTAACAGACAGATGCATTTAATGAGTTTTTACATTCATTTTCAATAGTAACAGATCTTGGGCTTTTAATTATCTGAACATGAATCAGGGAGAGATAACTTTTCTCTTGTGAACATGAGGATTGTAATGGACCTATTGTAGCAGGTGAATACTTGTAATTCCGTGGAGATTGGCAAGTTTCATCTAAGAGTCCTGAAGGAATTAACAGATGTCATGTCTGAGTCCTTCTCAACAATTTACAATTTTGGATTTGTGGTACAGAGATCTTACAGAAAGATCTTGACAATTGGACAGCTGGGCAATAACCGACTACATGGAGTTCAACAAGAGCAAATGCTGAATTCTTCCCTAATAGAATCATAGAATGTCTTGAATTGGAAAGGGTCTCAAGGATTGTTATATTTCAAAGCTCCTGTCACAGGCAGGGTTCCAGCTGTTACATCAAATACTAGATCAAATTGCCCAAGGCCTCGTCCAGCTTGGCCTTGCATACTTCCAGGAAACGGTGCTTCTACAACCTCCCTGGGCAGTCCGTTCCAATGGCCTCACAACATTCCCAGTGAAAAACTACTCCCTAATATTTAATTTAAATCTCCCCTCTTTCCAGCTAGCAGAAGTGATTGTCCTGCTCCTCAACGCTCTGGTGAGGCCTTACTTCAATTATTTTGTGCAGCTTTGGGTGCCAAAATATAAGGATATAAATTTATTAGAGAGTGTTCAAAGAAGAGCTACAAAGATGGTGAATGGTCTAGAGAGGAAGATACAAGGAGCAGCTGAGGTTACTTGGCTTTTTCAGTTTAGAGAAGAGGAAGCTGAAGAAAGATCTCACAGTGACCTACAGATTCCTCTCATAGTAGAGTAGAGAAAGCACTCATCTCTTCACACTGGTGACCAACAATAGAACCCGAGGGAATGATAACCTTAGTCTTTACTCTAGACTGGACAACACACATGTCCTCAGCCTTCCTTCATAGGAAATGCCTTCCAGCACTTTTACTACCTTCATTGTCCTCTGGAATCTTGCAAGGTCTTTGATACACTTTATCTACTGTGAAGCCTAGAGCTGCTCACAATACTCAAGGTGAGGCTGCATCAACACTGCACAAAACTGGGAGAATGACTCCTTTTGACTCTGTCTCTGTTATGTTTAATGAACTTCAAAATGCAGTTTGCCCTCTTGGCTTCCAGGGCAAACTACTGACTCATATTGAGTCTACTGTATTCTAACACCCCCAGATTTCTTTCTGTTGAGCTGCTTGCTCCTCCCCTGTGAGGACAGGCTGAAGGAGCTGGGCTTGTTCAGCCTGGAGAAAAGAAGGCTGCGGGGTGACCTCATTGTAGCCTTTCAGTACCTAAAGGGAGCCTAAAACAGGAGGGGAATCAACTCTTTGAAAGGATTGATAACTACAGGACAAGGGGAAATGGTTTTAAGTTGAGGGAGGGGAGATTTAGGTTGGACGTTAGAGGGAAATTATTTACAGAGAGAGTGGTGAAGTACTGGAACAGGCTGCCCAGAGAGGTTGTGGATGCCCCGTCCAAAAAACATAAAACCATTACAGTACATAAGAAGAAAAGGGATGTAATTGAATTTCTTCATGTGGAAAAAATGGCACCTACAGATATTCAGCAATACTTGCTAATTTTTTATGGAGAGCCAACAGTGGATGTGAGCACAGTGAGGCAGTGGGTGATGCATTTTAACAGTAGAGACAGTGACAGAGGTCACCTCCACTGGTGAAGATTTTTATAGTATGGCATGCAGGCTTTTGTTCATCACTGGTGAAAATACACAGCTAATGGTGGTGACTATGCTGAAAAAAAAGCATTTTGTAGCTGAGAATTTGCTGCACAAATGTGCTCCTTGTATCTGTTATATTTACCATGGAATTAAAGAGGAGACATTAATTTCAGAGTGACCTAGTAGCTGTATTAAGAGCTATTTAGAAACAGCTTTTGTAGTTTTAATTCATAATTTATTCTGCGTTAGTACTCAAACACAAAGTAACCTTAAATTCTAAAATATTTTGAAGATATAACTGTTTGTGTAGTAAGTAATCTATGACTCTATGACATAAGTGCAGTAAAAAAAAAAAAAAAACAAAACTAATAAAATATGTGCTTTATATATGTGCTTTATGTTCAGGAAAAGTTAGAGTAGACATAGCAATTTTATATCAAAGTATCTGTAGCAAATTAACAAACTAACCCTTCATCCTTATGATGAAGGCACATCTCAGTTATGTGCCTGTATTCACAAAGTCATTCACTCTGGTACTACTAAACTAGATTTTAACAATCTAAACATTATTCTTCCATAAACTGTGGGCAAACTCCCGTTTTGAGGGGTTTTTTTGTTTGTTTTGTTTTGTTTTGTTTTTTGTTTTTTTTTCACAAAGCAGCCAGTGCATTCTTCTGCTATTCTGAGGCTGCCCAACAGGTAAGCAGGTGAATAAGGTAGCAAGAGAACAAGATAAAAATTAAGGTGCAAGAGGGAAAAAATAATAATAAAAATAGCATCCCAAAATTTTATCCCTACATGCAATTTGTCTTTCTGACTTCCCTTGAGAGAAAGAATGTCAAGAAATAGCCTCAAGATTATGACAGTAACAGCAAAAGCAGTTGCATTAATTTATGAGAAGGAGAACAATAAAACATTTCATGAATTACTTTAACTTTTTTTCTCCAAATAATGTTTCAGCAAGGGGATTGATGGTTGACAGCTGTGTTCACTGATAGGTAACCTTGTTGGAAGTTTCTGAAGAAAGATGTTCTTCTTCATTGGACTTGTTTCCGCTTTGCAATTATTTTTCCTTAGAGCCAACACAGCTATTGTTACATTTTAAAATATTTCTATCATGCATTTCTTCTTTGAAATAATTAATTTTTTCTTTGCACTACTTGGCTGATAACATGTCATAATGTAGGCTGCCAAGTGCCAAATGACTCTCAGATTCATTCAAGCATTCAAAGCAAGAAAAACCATTCATCTAGATAAGATCTTATCTGACAAGTCAAGCTCAGGAAATCTCAGTATAATTATATGGTGTTAATGAAGGCCATGTATACAGGCAGTTCACAAAATTAACCTCTGTGTAAGTCTATCAACACTAATGTGAATCAGACATTTTAAGTTAGTGGAATTTTTTAATTATTATTTTTTTTATTTATTTTTTTAAGACGACTAAATATCTATCCCCCATAGCAAACACTTCATACGAGAAACTTTCATTCTTTGCAAAGGTTTACTATGTAATAGTTTTGACAGAGATGTATTTGTCCTACTGATGTTAACTTGTTCTGAACAGGTGGTTAGAAACCAAGGAATAGGTATTTTTAAATAGTCAGTGATACTTAATCACAGAGTAAGATAAGATTTCTAGTCATTTGTCTTTCATTTTAAAACCTAAATTAAAAAAAAAAAAAAAAAGGTATAGGATTATACTTTAGCAGTTGCTGTTGTAAACATTCATATGTTGGAAAATATTCTTAATGGTAGATACACTTCTGCATTATTTTTACAAATGAGTGAACTGTTCATTATTTGGTTTAAAGCTTATGAAAGTTGTGTTTATTTTCATATTAAGACTACATTAGTATTTAGAAATAAACAAACACACATGCACACACAAAAACAGACAAACAACAAACACAGGCAAACAAAAAATAAGTAAATCAAACCTCTTTTCTCAGCTCTGATGAGGCCACACATTGAGTACTCTATTCAGTTTGGGATCCCTCACTAAAAGAAAGACATAAAGGTCCTGGAGCATATTCAAAGGAGGGTGATGGAGCTGGTGGGGGATCTGGAGCATAGGCCTTATGAGGAGTGGCAGAAGGGACTGGAATTGTTTAGTCTGGAGAAGAGAAGGCTCAGGAGAGAACTTATTGCTTTCTACAGCTTCTTGAAAGGAGGCTGTGGTAAGATGACTATCAATCTCTTCTCCCACAGAACTAGCAATAGGACTAGAGGAAATGACCTCAAGTTGCATCATGGAAAGTTCTGGTTAAGTATTAGGAAAAATTTCTGCTTCAAAAGAGTGATCAGGCACTGGAAAGGCTGCCCACAGAAGTGGTGGAGTCATCATCCCTGGAAGCATTCAAGAAATGTTTAGATGTTGTGCTAAGGGATATGGTTTCACAGAATCACAGAATCACAGAATTGTTGGGATTGGAAGATCATCAAATCCAGCCTCCCTGAAAAGCAGGCCCCCTACAGCAGACTGCACAGGTAGGTGTCCAGGCAGGTCTTGAATATCTCCAGAGGAGGAGAATCCACAACCTCCCTGTGCAGCCTGTGCTTCATCACACTCGCTGTGAAAAAATTCCTTCAAATATTGGTACAGAACTTCCTATGTTCCAGTTTATGACTGTTTCCCCTTGTCCTGTCCACAGAATCCTGAGAAGAGGTTGGCCATATCTCCTTGACTCCCACACTTAAGATAGTTATAAACATTAATCAGATCCCCTCAGAGTCTTCTTTTCTCAAGGCTGAACAGACCCGCTTCACTCAGCCTTAATAGTTTAGTGGGGAAATATTGGTGCTAAGTGGGCGGTCGGACTGGATGATCTTGGAGGTCTTTTCCAACCCTGGTGATTTTATGATTCTATGAAACCATACTGTTGTTTATTTTGGAAAAGACTGATCCAAGAAAAGTTTGTTTGTTTGTTTGTTTGTTTGTTTGTTTTTAACTTTATTCAGTGCAACAAACGTCATTATTATTTAAAATATTTCTGTGTAAGCCTCCTCTTTCTATAAGACAGGCCTTTCCTTCAGGGTATATATCATTAATATGTGACTTAAGGACTGCAGATCTGTGTTCAAATTTCTATGAGGCAGTAAGTATTATAATATGTGAATTTCCTGTCACATATTTTAGCATTTGGTTACATATTAAAGTGCACATACATACTTTTCCCTAACTTTTTGTTTTGTTTCAAATCAGAAGTGTGTTTCTGAATAGTCTCTGATTTATCATGCTTTTTCTGTAATGAAACATCCTGAAAGTTCATGAGCTAGAAGAAATTCAACTGGAAGATATGTTCTTGTTGTACATTTACTAACTTCCAACTGTTGAACAATATTTAGTGCATCAAATTAGTCGGTTTTTATTAAACTCCTTCAAATCTTTGTGTGAATATTTGACTAGGAGTTATTCCATTCTCCACATCCATTTTTGCTGTGCTGCACAGTTAGATGATGAAGACACAGTTTGTAAGCAGAAAGAAGCCTTCCTCAAAAGTAGTTTAGTGTTGTTTTTTTTGGTTGGTTGGTTGGTTGGTTGGTTGTTTTTTAGTTGCCTTTTAAGAGGAGTAAAAAAAAGTGAGAAATCTCCAGAATTGTGTTTCTATTATTATTTTTAGAGAAATTACTAGTTATTTATTTCAGAAATTCTTCAAAAGCAGTATTATAATTGCACTGTGTGATGTATCTAGCAGAAGGGAACAGAGAGCTTGCTCTAGGTTCTTCTGTGACAATGCACACATTGTGTCTTTTAATCATTGAAGGATCTTCCAGGAGTCTGTGAACTATGCACTTTTCAAACTGATTTTTCAATGTATTTTTGTTTTTCTGAAGTTTGTGTGATTCCAAGGAGCAGAAACTTTAGCCATTCTATAATTTGCAGGGAGCCAAGAGCTGAAGAAAACAGCAAGACCAGCTGTGTCAGTGGTTTCATGAAGAGGGCTGTCCAACTATACCTAGATGAAGTGTGCAGAAAAGGTGGCAATAACCACTCTCAGATAAAATGATACAAAATTCCATATTGGGAAAGCAAGGCTGTAATCAAGTCAACCAGTCAAGTCAGCACATCAGCTCTAGCAATCCACATGCCAGACACGGGCAAATCTTCAACATAGGTCTGTCAAGGGCAAAAATGTGAGCATAAATGCAGTTCTGAAGAGAATGATGGCCTAGTCCAAATAATGGTTCCTTGTCACACAGTTCATTTCCCAGAAGTGTGACTCAAAGTTACAGCCGCACTATATCAGATATGTTGGTGTTTTCAGGGTTTGAAAAGTGAAAACAAATTTCCTTTAAAAATAGACAAATAAACAAACAAAAATTGAATTCCAAACCAAACTTTTTTTTTTTTTTTTTCTTTTTAGAGTACCATAAATATAGGCTTTCCAGTCTCACCATGTACACCTCACTTAGAAAATTGTCCTTAAAGAGCTGTCAGAGCTAATCATTTCCTTTATCTCTAAGGACAATACCCCAAGGGATTTAACCCACTAGTTCTTTAGAGAACTGGAGGTTTACTCGTCTAAAATTTAAGATAATGACTTTTTTGCCAGGTCCACATCCTTCAAGATCATGAACTTCACTGGGGTGTAATCACTGAAGTCTAGATTGCCTCCATTTGTAGAATCTTTCGTCTCTCTGCACAGGTGAGAAACAAGTCCAGTAACACTTCTCCTTTGATTGTTTACAGATTGTTGTGTTATTTTTCTAGAAGATGTACAGTTGGTTGAAATTCCCCAACAGGATGAGATCTTGTGAGCATGATGATTTTTGGTAGCTAGAGCAAGAAAGCTTCACCATGGTTGTGTGGCCTCTGGTTTCTGGAGTTAAGAGTCTAGATAGCTCTTCCAGTCCTTGGGATATCTATCTGGGTGTAGATGTCCATACAGTGAAACACTAGCACTTCTGTCTGGATTTCAGCCTCAGCCTTGGATATCTTGTGGGTTTTTGTTGTTGTTGTTGTTGTTTTCCCTAAAGTTTTTTCTGTTTGTATGTTCTAACATATCTCTTTTTGAGGCAAGAGAGTCTTTAATAAAATTGGGAGACAAAATGTAAATGCACCTTAGAGTTGTACAGTCAGGTAATTATTATTTCTGTTTTGTTCCTAGCATTCTGATTTTCTAATTGTATTTTTGGCCACTGCTCATCTTCAAGCTGATAAGTTTGGTTTGTTCCTTTTTATTTATTTATTTAATTAATTAATGATTTATTTATTTATTTTAATAATTAGTAGTGACTGCAATTAATGTAAGTGGTAATCGCTAACTTAAAGCAAATAATTATATACATGCAGTTTATGCTGTTTTTTCTCATGTGATCTTGTTTAGCTGCTAACACTGAATTTAATCTGCTATTTTATTTCTCAGACACTTAACAGTCTGTCTTCTGCAATTCTTCATAGACAGACTTATTTTTTATAGCTCTCGGTAACTGCACATCATTTTAAGCACAAAATTATTCATTCTCTGAATACATTGACCAGCAAATAGAAGAAATGATTCTGAAATTTCATTGTTGATTCTTCTGCACTTGGATTCCACAGGTGGAAGACCTTTGTTGTTCCTTTTATGTTTTTTATTAATCCAAATGTATAAATTCTCTTTGCTGCTGTGAAATGTAGCAGGGACTTTTTCAAGAGTCACTCCAAAAAGCTTTCTGGAATTCCATGTATAGCAATTGACCTGATATATCAAATCCAAATGTTATTTTTCTTTCATAATGAAATTTAATAGATATAGCACTTATTATCCACATCCGATACTTCATATATAATAGTGTTCCCAGGTGTTGCTAGTATAGTCCTACTGCCACATTATTCTATTTGGGCACAATATTTCAATACAAAGGAATGTGGTGTTCCTAATTAGCATATTTCAGCCTAAGCTTTCTTTTAACATGTGAATTCACATTCACACATACAACTTATTCTGTCACTTGTAATTCAATTTATATGCTAGAATTTGAATTACAGTGCTGCAGCAGTTATCAGCCTTCCATCAAGTTTTTCAGTGTCTACTATGCCAATAATTTTATTTAAAATAAGCTTGGTCATTTAATTCTTTGCATTTCTGTAATTTATATTAAACCACTAATCCATTTGGCCCTGTTCTGCTAGCCTGTTTTGATGTTCTCTGTACAGATGAATCTTATTTATAGAGATTGCTTCTATCTATTACCTTCTTGAATGTTATTGACTTCTATTCTGTCAGCTTTTGTAATACTGAAGAGATTTTATTACTTCACCCTTGTGCACCTGTTGGATTTTCCTCAGTCTTTAGTTTAAAACCTTCCCATAAACTTTATTTTAGGTTTGAGTTTTATTTGCTTTAGATGAAACTGATCCTTCCCTTATAGGCTATTTCAAAGATTTCCCCAGTTCCTAATAAATTGAAATTTTACCTCCCTAGGTGATTGCAAATACGGTATAAGGAACATTTCAAATAGTAGAATCTGAGTTTACGTTGCCCTTTAGGAACTTTTTCATGCATTTCTCCCCATATTGTTCAGCAGTCCAGAATGATGATTTGCCTCCTAGGACTTAACTATAATACTGTGTAGACGTCTTGTGTTTTTTGCCACCTACTGGTAATTTACATCCTCTCTGGTAATGTAAGCTGAGCGTACCTAGTGGAGGACAACCTCTTTACTTATTGTTGTATCTTTACTGGATATCAGATGAAATATTGATTTCCAAAGAGATTTATTAAAAACACATTGCCATTTTGCAACTGTGAAAAACAAAACAAAGCAGAACAAAACCAAACCAAACCAAACCAAACCAAACCAAACAAAACAAAGAACACTGAATTCCAGGAGTTGGATTGACTTTACCACTAGGACTCTCAGGACATAAGTAAAATATTATTTATTGGAAAAAAAAATATATATATTGCCTACTCCAATATATATTTCTCATATATATTGAGAAAACGATAAACCATTTCTGTGCTGTGCAAAAAGACACTATGTACAATCCAAACAAATTCCATGCACATGAACGGGGCCACAGAACACCCCGATGTATATCCATATATATATATATGCGAGGCTAGACTTCTGTTAGTCTTTGTTGTTATTAATAGGCTGAAACTGTACAGAGAATGTGGGGATGAAATGAGTAAACGTTTGTTTTGCTTAAGAGAACAAATAGAATGTGTTTGTGGTGTCACATTTCTTGTATTAGCACACAACTTTTAGACCTCTTCCAAATATGTTCATAATGGAAAACAAAATCGATAGACAATTTTTTTTCCCACGTATTTATCATATGTAATATTTGAAGTATCATACTTAAAGGCATATGCCTCCTTTAGTTCAGAAAGGTGGAATATCTATAATATAAGAGAAATATACAAATTATCCATGTACATGTTGTAAAGTTACTTGTCAGCTAGGTCTTGATGTTCATTATTTTTCTCAAAATCTGAAGATTTAAAATGAGATTCAGGTCAAGAGAACAAACACAGAGCAATTTAATTATCTAAATATAGAGATACTATGTGATTATCCAAAGCTGTCATGGACATAATATGTCTTAGTAGCTGCCAGAGTTAACAGAGCATATATAGGAGACTAAAGTCCCTATGCGTCAGCTGGACATTAGATAGGATACCAAATGTCCTCTGGAACAACACTAGATGCCTATGTTAAAAGAACTTCATAAGAAACAAAACTATTACTGTCACAGAGTTAACTAGATTAATCTATGTCTGTGACGGGGGGCAGTAGGACCCTGGGCCCCCTGCCTGGTCCCATAAAATGGGAAGGGGAAAGGGATAGGGAAATGGGAGCTGGGCTTAAAGAAGAAAAAAACAAAAACAAAAACAAAAAACAAAAAACAGCGGCAATGATCTGTGGAGGAAAACTTATTTTACTAACTATGATATCGGAATGCAAGATAACACAATATAATATAATATATTATATTAATATATATAATATAATTGAAATTGAGACTAATAAATCAAATAAGATAGGGGAGAGAGAGTTCCTGAGACCGAGTCAAACCTGAAAAGCTTGGAATGGCTAGGAAAACACCCTCCAGCACCTACTGCAAGGCAGTAAGAGAAAGACCACCCACCCAGAAGGGCCAGATCCCATGGCTTCCGTAAATGTATAGGGGAATAGGTACCCAAAATTGGAGCATTAACACTTTAACTTCCAGTGCACTACATGATGTTATGATATAGAATACTGAAAACCAAAAAACATAAAACCATGACAATTATAAAGCTCTCAAATTAACTTTTGTTTGTTTGTTTGTTTGTTTTTCATATCTTCATGTTTCTTTCTAATTTTTTTTTTTTTTTTGCTTTGGTTTGTTTATTTATTTGCTTGTTTGCATTTCTTTTTTTTTTTTTCTAGATAACTTGTCTTTCTAGAACATGATCTGAAGGCTGATTACCAAGATAATGTAAAAAGTATTCTCATAAAATGCATTAAAAGGCAAAAGTTGTCCTTAAAGATAAGTCACTTTTATAAATTAGCAAAGACTCAACCAGGTGATTGGAATGGGAAGGCTATTTGATTTTTATATATGTATGTTTTGGAGACATGAATTTGAAGGGTGGATTATTAGGTAGATAAGGAAATGGTTGGAAGGTTGCAACCAGAGGATTGTGCTCAATGGCTCTATGTTGAGGTGGAGGCCAGTGATGAGCGATGTCTGCCAGGGGTCTGTTTTGGGACCAGTACTCTTCAACATCTTTATCAATAGCACTGATGATGGAATTGAGTGCACCCTCAGCAAGCTTCCCGATGACAACAAGCTGAGTGCTACAGCTGATATGGCAGAAAGGAAGGGATGCAACCCATAGGGACCTTAATAAACTCAAAGGTGGGCTCTTGTGAACCTAATAAAGTTCAACAAAGCAAAGTGCAAAGTTTGCACTTGGGTCGAGTTAATAGCAGATATGTATACAGACAGGGAGAGAATTCCTTGAGAGCAGCTTTATTGAGAAGGACTTAGGGGCCTTGGTAGATGAAAACCTTAACATGAGCCAGCAGGGTGCTTGTAGCCTGGAAGGTCAACTATATCCTGGGTTGCATCAGAAGAGGGCTGGCCAGCAGAGAGAGGGAGGTGATGGTCCCCTCCTGTTCTGCCCTCATGAGGCCCTAGCTAAACTACTGCATCCAAGTCAGAGGCCTCCAAGACAGGAAAGGTGTGGAGCTTTGGAGAGGGTCCAGAGGAGGGCCAAAAAGAAGATACAGGGGCTGGAGCACCTCTGCTATGAAGACAGGCTGAAGGAATTGGGCTTGTTGAGCATGGAGAAGATTTTTTTTTTTTTTTTTTTCTTTTGTACCTTCAGTGGCAGTGCAGGATAGTGAGAGGTTCAAAAAAACCCACCTCATAAATAAATGGCTTAGAAGTTGGTGCAAACACGGGAATTCTGTTTTTTTTTCACCACGGGGCAATTTACTCAGCATCTGGAATGATGGCTGCAAAAGGAATAGCCTATCTCCAAGGGGTAAGAGGATCTTAGCTGACAAAATGGCGGGACTCATTGAAAGGTCTTTAAACTAGTTATGAAGGGGGAGGGGGACAAAATGAGGGCCACTGGAGGCCGTTGAGCGGGTCATTCGAGGACTCATACCAAACTTGATGGGCGAAGAGGGTGAAGTACAAAGGGATGGACAGGGGCAGGGGAATGCTGGGGGTGCTGCTGTTCTAGGGGATCCTAGATTCTCTATAAAGGCGGCGAGACGGAAAGCCCAGCTGAAGTGCCTTTATACCAATGCACACAACCTGGGAAAGAAGCAGGACGAGTGGAAACTGTGATGCACTTAGAAAGTTATGACCTTGTTGCTATCACGGAAACATAGTGGGACGATTCCCATAACTGGAATACCACCACTGAGGGATATTGGCTCTTTAGAAGGGATAGGCAAGGTAGGAAGGATGGGGGAGTTGCCTTCTATGTCAAAGAGTGGATAG
The DNA here is from genome assembly GCA_037305975.1 of Chrysolophus pictus. Taxonomy (NCBI): domain Eukaryota; kingdom Metazoa; phylum Chordata; class Aves; order Galliformes; family Phasianidae; genus Chrysolophus; species Chrysolophus pictus. Next base: position 32,788,385 of record CM074576.1, on the reverse strand, counting down.
ACTGTGAGGAGCTCCCTCTGAGAAATAGTCAGGAACAGGTTGAGAGCCTGTGGGTTAGAATTAAGGACGGGACTAATAAAGGCCAACTAGTGAGAGGGGTATACTACAGGCCACCTGACCAAGGGGAGAATGTTGACAAGGCTTTCTTGCTTCAGATGCAGGAGGCATCATAAGTTTTCCTCCATAGAAAGGTGCCACTGTTTTTTTTTTTTTTTTTCCCCTTCCTTGAGCCCAGCTCTCATGTTCCTATCCCTTTTCCCTTTCCCTTCCCATTTTGTGGGGCCGGGGGGGCCCAGGGGCCTACTGCCCCCCTGTCATGGGTTGATCTAATTAACTTTGTGACACAGAGCAAGTCCGAGACTGCCTCATGAGACTGAATAAGTCTATGGGGCCAGATGGCGTGCATCCCAGGGTTCTGAAGGAGATGATTGAGGTGGCTGCCAAGCCACTGTCCATCATATTTGAAAAGTCGTGACTGTCAGGTGAGGTCCCGGATAACTGGAGGAATGGTCACTCCCATTTACAAGAAAGGGAGCAAGGAGGACCCGGGGAACTACAGGCCGGTGAGTCTCACCTCAATATCTGGGAAGATCACGGAACAGATCCTCCTGGATGACATGCTTGATCACATGAGGTGTGAGCGTGTGATCCAAGACAGCCAGCACAGCTTCACCAGGGGAAGGTCATGCTTAACCAATCTGGTGGCTTTCTATGATGGAGTGACGGCATCGGTGGACAAGGGAAAGGCGACCGATGTCATGTACCTGGACTTGAGCAAGGCCTTTGACATGGTCCCTCACCACATCCTTCTCTCTAAGTTGGAGAGGTGTGGATTTGAAGAATGGACTGTACAGTGCATTAGGAATTGGCTGGCTGATCACAGCCAAAGGGTTGTGATTAATGGTTCTATGTGCAGGTGAAGGTCGGTCACAAGCGGTATCCCTCAGGGGTCCGTCTTGGGACTACTGCTCTTCAACATCTTCATCAATGACATAGACTATGGCATTATGTGAATTTGATGGGTGGACCACCCAATGGATAAGAAATTGGTTAAAAGGCCACAGACAGAGGGTGGTCATCAATGGCTCTATGTCCAGGTGGAAGCCAGTAATGAGCGACGTCCCCCAGGGGTCTGTCTTGGGACCAGAGCTCTTTAACATCTTTATCAATGACATCAACGATGGAATTGAGTGCACCAGTAAGTTTGCTGATGACACCAAGCTGAGTGGTGCAGCTGACACGGTCCAGGAAAGGAAGTGATGCCACTCAGAGGGACCTCGAGAGGCTAGAAAGGTGGGCCTGGGTGAGCATGATGAGATTAAACACAGCAAAATGCAATATTTTGTACTTGGGCCGGAGGAATCCCAGGCATCTATACAGACTGGAAGGAGGAGGCCTTGAGAGCAGCCCTGCAGAGAAGGACTTGAGGGTCTTGATAGATGAAAAACTTAACATGAGCCAGCAGTGTGCTCTTGCATCTTGGAAAGCAAATGGTATCCTGGGCTCCATCAGAAGAGGGGTGGCCAGCAGGGACAGGGAGGTGATTGTCCCCCTCTACTATGCTCTTGTGAGGTCCCATCTGGAGTATCTGGAGGTCTGGAGCCCCCAGTACAAGAGAGCTGTTGGAGAGGGTCCAGAGGAGGGCCACGAAGCTGATCAGGGGGCTGGAGCACCTCCCCTTTGAGGACAGGCTGAAGGAGCTGGGCTTGTTCAGCCTGGAGAAAAGAAGGCTCTGGGGCGACTGAATTGCAGCCTTTCAGTACTTAAAGGGAGCCTACAAACAGGAGGGGAATCAACTCTTTGAAAGGGTAGATAACAGCAGGACAAGGGGAAACGGTTTTAAGTTGAGGGAGGGAAGATTAGGTTGGGTGTCAGGGAGAAATTATTTACAGAGGGAGTGGTGAGGTGCTGGACCAGGCTGCCCAGAGAGGTTGTGGATGCCCAGGTGGAGGCATCCCTGGAGGTCTTCAAGGCCAGATTGGATAGGGCCCTGGGCAGCCTGGTCTAGTATGGAGGTTGGTGGCCCTGCATGTGGCAGGAGATTGGAGATTCATGATCCTTGAGGTCCCTTCCAACCCAGGCCATTCTGTGATTCTGTGATTCTGTGATTCTGTGAAGACTGCAGGGAGACATGATTATAGACTTTCAATACTTAAAGGGAGATTACGAACACGAGGGAAATCAAGTTTTTATGGAGCAGAGAGTGATAGAACAAGGTGGAATGGTTTTAAACTGTAATAGGGGAGATTTAGATTACATGTCAGTGGGTAGTTTTCTGCTGAGAGTGTGGTGAGGTCCAGGAAGAGACTGCCCAGAGAGGTTGCAGAAGCACCATTCCTGGAAGTATTCAAGGCCAAGCTGGACGAGGCCCTCATTTCAATCTGATCTAGTAGTTGATGTAGCATCTGGAAACCCTGCATGTGGCAGGGGGCTTGGAACTTGATGATCCTTGAGATCTCTTCAATCCCATGCCATTCCATGCCACTAAGATTTCAAAACACTTGTGCAGTTCTTTTTTCTTTTTTATGTGAATTAAAGGTAAACTTTTTTTCATTCATTATTAAAGATATTATATTTCTCTATACTTTAGATTATTTTACCTGTAATATAATGCAGAATGATTTGAATATAATTCAGAAAAATTAGAGTATGGGATTTTGTGTCATGTCTTCTACACTGATATGCAAACTATTATCTCAGTTTGTGAAGCTGGTTATGTTAATTAATGCATTTGATCAACCATGACATAGAATTAATTGTATTTTTTGTTGAATATATGTTTTGCCATAACACCATTTCTGCATTCTGCTTTTCAGATGTGTTTAAATGATTATATGCATGAGAATAAAATTTATGGAAAGGTAGCAAAAAAACTTTTCCAGAGAGAAATGCCTACAATTTTACCCATTTGATGTCACTATTCATAATTTCTTTTACTCAATAATTCACATCACTGCTTCAAACAAACAAATAAATAATAAAAAAAAAGATATGGCAGTGAACATTTAGTAAATTCATATGATAATTATTCTACAAGGCGCAGTGTCTTCAGGATATATTAATCATATATTTTGAAGGGGTAAATTCAGTATCTTGCTCAAGCAATAAAGCCTGAAAGTAAGTACATACAGATCATGCATGTTACAAAAGTACAATTCATTTGTTTTCTAGTTTTCTAGTTAAAGTAATGTCTGGTTTAATATCTTATTGTATCAAAAATGCATTAGATGATAAGAAGAAAGTGTTCATAACTATTATTTATTTTAAATTTAAAATAGATATTGTAGATGAGAAAGGCTGTAAACAAATGGAGAAAGTGCTGCCCTCTATGTAAATTTGTCAATCCTTTGTGATTGCCTTTAGCATACCTTGATTTTAAAGATTGCTGCTAAATGTGTTCTAAATGTGTAGTGACAATGGTGAAGTTGGTGGATTTTTTTTTTTTTTTTAACTTTTATTTTCATTTATTTAAGTGGTAATTTCACATCAGTGACCAACTAAATTCCACTCTTACTTCATCTCCTCCAGGGAAGATGCGGGGAGAAATTTTGATGCAAAAGAAAAGCTCACATGTTGAGATAAGTATAATTTAATTGAAGGATAAAGGAAGAGAAAGAGAAGCAATGGTTGTGTGGAAACAAAGAAAGAGAAAACAATTATTCTCTGCTTCCCATCAACAAAAATACTCCATGTCTCTCAAGGAGCACCTCAATATGCATAGCAGTGGTTTGGGAGGAAAGACATTTTCATCAAAAAATTCCTCCCCCCTCTCCCTGCTCCTTTTGCTTCTCCAGCTTTTATTGCTGAATGTGATGTTAAATGCTATGCTATGAAGTGTCCCTTTTGTTGGTTTAGATCAGCTGTCCCGGATGTACCCTGCCTACCTTTTGCCCACATCCAGCCTGCTGCCTTTGAGGGGCTTCATAAAGAGTCTTTTAACTTCTTTGTTTTAACTAAGTGTTCTCTTATTTTTCAATTCCTTCTTTCCCAGGTGATTTAGTGTTTAATTTTTGAAAACTCATTAAGCATGAACATTGCTTGTAATAGTTCCCTTTCTTCCCTGTGCTCACAACCTAAATCTTTCTAGCTCAAAACCAGCAAGCTGCAGTCACATCTTTGCTGTTCGTTAATGGCAGCTTGGCAGATCTCAAGTCTCAACCATCACATTTGGCAAAGGAGAAAAATAAGTGACTGCATCAGAAATACAGACTATCAGCTCATTTAACAAAACAACACAAGGCTGAGAGCACATTAACCATTCCTTGTCTCCTCATCTACAGACCATATTTTTAGCTTTTTATTAGGACAGCTGAGGAGTATTGAAATCAAAGTCAAGAGGTTAAAATCTTGGAGATGTGTTCTGCAGCTGTGATGTTAACATGTACAGTTATAGTAACAGGGAAGAGTATAAAAACAAGTTCAAGGAGATGCTGCTATGCAACATCTTCTCTTCTTCTCTTTCAGCTTGATGGGATACAGCGAAAATATTTTTAATTGAAATGTGGAAATGATGACATTTCATTTTATGACATCCATTAGTTGACCGCATTATTTGGCGAAACATTCAATTCTTGAGAAGGTTTAGAGGAGCCACTCTATAGATTAAAATAAACAAAACCTCATAGTAATACTCTTTTTTTTTTTTTTTTTTTCCCTAGGAATATAAAATCATTTCACTGAGTTTTAGAGTTTTATTGATTCTGTTGTTACATGTTATTTTTAATATATATATATAGTTTATTATATATATATATATACATATGTACTTTGTATATACTTCTTTGTAAAATCAACACAGAAAGTGTCTTTTATTTTTGACCAATGAAGAGAAAAAAAACTGTGTTCCTCACACGCACACAATGACAGAAAGGTTTGGTTTATACATTGTGTGCTTTGTGAATCCATACTTTTGTTGTTGTTGTTGTTGGGGGGGGGGGGGGGGGGCGGGAAGTAGGGAAGTAGAGGGGAGGAGAGGGATATCCTTTTTAAATTAGTGTCCAGATACTTTGGTGATGAGCACCTTATTCAATGAATATTAATCCTGAAATAAATAAATAAATAAATAAATAAATAAATAAATAAATAAATAAATAAATTTACATACCAATACATTGTTTAGTTCCAAATGAAAATATCTTTACATGCATTCTTTTTTAAAGGGTTTACTTTATTTATTTATATATTTATTGTTGCTATGGTAGAAGTTGTAACAAATTTGTATTATCCTCTGTATGATGGGATAAGTTTAACAAGTAACATAGGAAGTTAAAATAAGTTGTAACAACAACTAACTTTTATGGTAGTCATTTAAGCAGTGCAGTAAAAAATGGTACACAGTGTGAATCATACATCCAGAAAGCAGGTGCAGGCTAGTTCTGATCCAAAACTTTAACCCTGCTGGTGCTTCTATAAACCAGAGTTAATAAACCTTACTGAAAGACAGCAATGTTAGCCCCTATTGCAGTGTTACTGCAGAAAGGGCTGTCATGTCACTGCCCACCAGTTACTTATTGCCACCTCTCAGCTGGGTGTTATCACCTCACATAACAGTCAGCCAGTTTCAGTGTAAAGCATCCAGTTTCATGTAAAGTCTTTGAAATCAGTTTCCCACTTGCTCATTGAAAGAATGGCCATAGAAATTTAGTTTGTAGGGAAAAACCTTGAGAGAGAAAAAATAAATAGTACTTCAGTATTTAGGAATGAAAAAACCAAAAACAAACAAACAAACAAACAAAAAACAGCTTTCAAAAAAAAAAAACCTTCCTGTAAATTTTTATTTATATAATTTATATATGAATTTACATGAACTCTGATATAAATGTTTGCTCTTATACTAATAGGAAGTGAAACCAAATGAATTTACAGTATGATATAAATGCACCACAAGAATGTATTATCACTTGCAGATGAAATTTATAATATTATTTTCTGGATAAGTTCTACTTCTGAAAATCCATATGTCAAAGCGGTGGAATTAATCTGGAAGGACTGAACAAGATGGAAATATGCTTTGACCCTTTTTATAGATTTTTCAGAGCTCTGGTGTGATTTTTGATTCTACTCCTGCAACTCTGTACTTTTACTAACATTTTAATCAAGAGTGGGATTGAACAATTATTTATTTATGATCAATATCCAGTACAATCCAGAGAATTGATGGCATGACACAGAGAGCTCTGGATCCCCTTGTGCCTTTTATTAATATTACACCTGCTAGTTTGTTCTTACTGATGTACTAACTGATCTGCCAAGCGCTGTCTCACTGTTGTCATTGGTAGTCTTATGACTGCTTTTATTAAAAAGTCAATCTTGTTCCCCTCTTACTGAGGCTTTTGCTTTATTTTATTTGGACATTATAACTACAACCCCAATATGTTAACTGGTGAAGTGTTTTGTGTGTGTGTGTGTTTTTGTTTGTTCGTTTTTGGTTTTTTTTTTGTTTTGTTTTTTTGTTTTTTTGTTTTTTTCTGTTTTGTTCTGTTTTTAGCATGGTAGCCAACATGGGAAACCCTCAAGTTTCTAAAGGAGGCAAAGTCAGGAGGAGAATCAAAAGAAGTATGGAAAGTTTAGTTGGAATAAGTTTAGTGTGGATGTATATAAGGGATGCTTTTGGGATAGGGACAATACTTTTCACATTTTTATCTTCTCTCTTCCTACTCAAACTTTTAAACTCCTTTTGACCTCTTATGCTTATTTTAGAAACTGCTTCCTTGTCTATTTAAGTCAACAGAGAACTACTCTATCTGTTTTAAGATGGAAAAAGTGATGGAGTATCGGCAGGGGTATGCATAGGGTTCCATATCATATGTTGTTTTAAACAAAAGATTTAAGCTCAGAAAACAAAAGCCTGATTAGGAAATTGATAACCTTATCAATAGTACATAATACAACATTTTTGTGTCTATTATTACGAAAACTGTTTCAAAAATATATCCAGGAATACATTTGTATGATTTGACTATTGCTTGTTATACATCTAGGATGTATTTTCTGCTCTTACTCAGAAATGTAATATTCATGAGGTGTTACAGAGCTTTCAGCTCCTCCTTGGTGTGTTCTTTATATTATAACAAATGAGGAAAAATTCTTGATTTCAATTAACAAGGATATGTACATATCTTATCCTCTGGTGGTGTTCTCTCATGTCTATTGTACACGTTCTTTTCCACTGAATAATGTCCTTGGAAAAGCTGACAGAAACTACTTTTGCGAATATCTCTATGACCATGAAAATTTGAAAGGCCTTTCTTCAAGTTTCTATCAAATAGAAAGAAACAAACTCTTAGGCATGGATTCAGCAGCCCAGGAATTGTGAGCCCGCTATAATTTATGTCCATGAATCCCACCAGTAGTGAGGCATAGCACATAATATAGGTAGGCACAAACACACATACACAACATAGATACGTACATATACATATATAGCTAGTAGCACAGATCAATACAGTCAGGCACATTCAGCTCACAGCTGAACGTGGCTGGACATCACCAACAGCCTCATTCTGCTCCCTTCTTCAGCTGAGCAGAAGGCAGCTACGAAGAACATAAAAATATATTCACACTCACGTGCAAAGTTCACTGCAAGCACTCATCTTTGACAACGGCGAACACACAGGCCTTGTCCTGGAGAATTGTAGATGTTGAGCTAGGTGGCTAGGACTTCTTCAGGCCCTTCTGGTAGCCAGCCCCTCAAAGGGTCTCTCCCTTGAAGATGTCTTTTAGTTACAGCCCACTTCATCTACTGAACAGGCAGAAATAGTGCTGCCAGCAGGAACAGAGAAGTGATTATCTCTATGTACTGAACCCTGGTGAGGGCACACCTCGAGTACTGTATTCAGTTTAGGGAGCCTCACTGCAAGAAAGACATCAAGTCCCTGGAGAGTGTTCAGAGAAGGGTGATGTAGCTGGTAAGGGGTCTGGAACACAAGTCTTATGAGAAGCATAAGAGAGAGCTGAGATTTCTTAGACTGGAGAAGAGGAAGCTCAGGGTTGACCTTATTGCTCTCTACAACTACCAGGAGGGAGGTTATGTTGAGGGGGGGGTGAGTTTCTTCTCCCATGTAGCTAGTTATAGGAGTAGAGGGAAGTTGTGTCAAGTTGTGCCAGGGGAGATTCAGGTTGGATGTTAGGAAATACTTCTTCTCCAAGAGAGTGGTCACATGCTGGAACTAGGCTGCCCAGGGAGGTGGTGAAATCACCAACCCTGGAGATGTTCAAGAAACATTTAGATGTTGTACAGAGGGACATGGTTTAGTGGGAAATATTGGTGATAGGTGGACAATTGGACTGGACGATCTTAGAGGCCTTTTCCAACCTTGATGATTCTATGATTCCCCAGTGCCTGGAAAGGTTATGGAATGGATAAGCTTGGGAGCCATCATGGACCAATTAAGGGTCAACCAGGTGATCAGGCTGTCAGCGTGGGTTTGTGAATGGTCGATCTTGTTTGAAAAATCTGATTTCATTCTATGACAAGGTGACCCACTTAGTGGAGGAAGGCTGTCAGTGTAGTCTACCTGGGCTTCAGTAAGGCCTTTGACACTGTCCCCCACAACATTCTTGTGGAGAAGCTGGCTGCTCATGGTTTAGATGGTTTAGAGCATACTCTCTGCATGGTGAAACACTGGTTGAATGGCTGGGCCCAAAGAGTGGTGGTCAATGGAGTTAAATTCAGTTAAATCCAATGTGGCTGGTCAGAAGCAGTGTCCCCCAGGGTTCAGTACTGGGGCTGCTTCTATTTAATATCTTTATTAATGATCTTGATGAGGGGATTGAGTGCACCCTCAGTAAGTTTGCAGATGACACAAAGCTGGGAGGGAGTGTTGATCTGCCTGAGGGGAAAAAGGCACTACAGAGGGACCTGGATAGACTGGATCGATGGGCCAAGGCAAACTGCATGAGTTTCAGTAGGGCCAAGTGTCAGGTCCTGCATTTTGGTCACAACAACCCCAGGCAACTCTACAGGCTTGGGGAGGAGTGTCTGGAAAGCTGCCTAATGGAAAGGGACGTCGGTGTACTGATGGACAGTCGGCTGAATATGAACCAGCAGTGTTCCCCAGGTGCCAAGAAGGCCAATGGCATCCTGGCTTGTATCAGGAATGGTGCGGTGAGCAGGACTAGGGAAGTCCTGTCCCTGTACTCAGCATTAGTGAAGCCTCACCTTGAATACTGTGTTTTGGGCACCACCAGAAAGGACTCTGCGGTGCTGGAGTAGGTCCAAAGAAAGGCAACAAGGCTAGTTAAGGGCTTGAAGAATATGCATCATGAGGAGTGACTGAAGGAACTGGGGCTGCTCAGTCTGGGGAAAAGAAGGTTGAGGGGAGACCTTACAGCTCTCTTCCAATATCTGACAGGTGCTTACAGCGAGAAAGATTTCTCTTCTCACTGGTGACAGGTGACAGGATGAGGGGAAATGGCCTCATGCTGTGCCAGGGTAAGTGTAGATTGAATATCAGGAAACACTTCTTTACAGAAGGGGATTGTTAAGCACTGGAATAGGCTCCCCAGGGAGGTGCTTGAGTAACCATCCCCGGATGTGTTTAAAAACCATGTGTATGTGATGCTCAGGGTCGTGATTTAGTGGAGGGTTGTTAGAGTTAGGGTAGTATGGTTAGGTCATGGTTGGACTCAATTATCTTTAAGGCCTTTTCCAATCTGAATGATTCTATGATTCTATGACTTCCCAAGTAACCATTAGGTGAGCTGAGAAGCTGCTCTTCTGAATGTGCTTAACCATCTGCCTTCTGATAGGAAGTAGTGAATTAATTTATTTTGCTGTTTTGCATTCCCTATTAGATTCTTAGTACCTCAGACCATATGTCCTCTCAACTTCCTTCCATTTCAGCTTCATCCTTGGAGAGAGGAGAGAGAGACAGAGAGAATGTTAGGTTGCTGGCAAGGGTCATCACACCACAATGGCAGTTGCATAGTGCCCTGTACACACACTTTCAATCTTTTTGCTGCATCATGGTCTCATGGGCCCCTGTGACCTGTTATTTAACTCTAGCTTCTGTCACTCAGAACCACATACATTCATACACCAAATAGATTGAGAAATGAATTTTAATAAGGGGATAGAACAGACTGCGCTGATCATGTGCAGACATATAACAAGAAACAATTTTTATTTGTTGTGTGAAAAATCTTTTTTGTTTCTTCCATCCCTCTTTTTTTTTTTTTTCCCATGATTGTTGCTGCCCTGATCTCTGTCTTTGGTTTCTCAAGTAAACATCTCATATTAAATCCTATGTAGTCCCCAAATGCTTTTCCCTTGCACCTCATATTGTGCCCAATAAATCTAGTCAGTGATTCCCTTCAGTTCAGAAGATGCTCTGGCATTCATTCATCTTGCAAGATTTCACCCTTGGACAATGGGGCTGCTGATTTCCTGAGAAATCTGTGAGAGAATCTCAGACAGGGTGCCCCTTCCACTGAGTCCTTACATTACATTCACATCTCCTGCCACACTGCCCTTGTACTCTGTAGAGATGGGCTTTTTAGTAGGCTGATGGTGTCTGTGATGGGCCTAGGAGTAGTCAGAGCAGAGCATTATTTGGGTCCCCATCTTCCCATTATCTACCTCTGCTTGTTTATGGGTGCGAAGACAAGTTTTTTACCACATAATCTAATTGCAAGTAATGAATTAGGTCGTTTTTTTTTTTAATTTCCCTAGGACACACTTTCTATTATAATACGGTTAAGAAAGACGAGTTTCAAGGGCCTTTATCAACATAAAATCAGAAAAATAACTATTCGATTAAGTAACACAGGCCCTGTACAATGAACCTTTAGAATGAATTGTAGATTAATAGCAATCCTCTTAACTAAATATGATCACTTAGAAAGGGACAGTGTTTCTCAGTCTCTACTGAAATACATTTCCATGTGGAATACTGTTCAATTAATTAACTGGTCAGTCACTATTTACATTTAGGACAAAAATTCAGAATGTATTACTATTATTGTTGTTATTAGTAGTAGTACTTTGCACTGGAATGGATCACGCAGCATAATGTGTAGTGTTACTATAAGGTCATTCTTTATACACAGTTATGTAATCCATGTTCTGCAGACTTGCACACTACTACTGAATTGTACTAGCACAGAGGATGTAATTTGCAACACCACTTTTTAGGATGTTCTTGATAGAGGTGTAGGGAAGTACGTTCTCTGAGATATTTTGATCTAGTTTTGGACACCACAGAGACATTGATTTAAAGAATGATGTGAAAGGCAGTTTTTGGTTACATACACAGGAATAGAAATCTCTCCTACTTGTTGGAGCACTGAAGCAGTCAGCCAGATCATCTAGAGTCACTGTCCAATCCCCATCACTGGAAGTATTTGAGAACAGATTGATAAAAGCAACAGTATAGAACAATGCTGGCACAGTTACTACTGACTTTGGACAGAAATAAGCTAGTCAACCAGTCAAATGCTATTCCCATCCTTTTTCATTAGAAAATTAAATCTCTGCAATTCTCACAGTTGTATTCCCATTTTACCAAGCGGTGACTGACAAAGATATTGGAGACTGACTCTTCGCACTTTCATAAAGGAAAAAATACTGGAGTATGGATGAATTTTGCACTTTATTTTCATGTATGTCAATCATAATTATAGCAAGCTGACAGGCATGCCAGACTGGTCCAACAATTTGCCTCAGAAATTTTAGTCCACAACTGAGTCTCTGTCTACCAAATAAATTCAGCTTTACCACATGAACTTAGAGACTGAGTAAAACATGAAGATAAATGTATCTTCAACGCATATATATTTTCCTTTCGTTGTAGGATACTTCTCTAAAGAACCAAGAGATCACAGTTTTTTTGCTATCATCATTTAGTGACACTTGACTCCTAAGAGAAGAACCAAAGATAACCTAAAAGGCATCTACTCCCATAGATTCAGCTAGAAGATTTCCTCATGGTTGACCTGGTCAGTTTGAAGTTACAGGTTATACCTTTGTGGAAATGAATCCATCTGTGATTGGATCATCTTTTCTGTTGGTTTTAAAAGCAAATGAAAAGATAATTATATTTATAGGGTTAGTTATTAATGTTATTTATGCAGAGAAGACTTAACAAGTGTTCAATAGAAACAAAAAGGTAGAAGCATCTAAATATTAATAAATATATTAACAGTGAAGTCTTTTTTTTTCCAGGAATAGAAAAAGAATTGCATCACTAGACTAAATATAGTTTCACTGAGGGAGGTTTAGTATAGCAAGGACTGCAGCTGAGTATGGAGCTGCCATGCTGCTGTTGTGAATAGTGTGAAATCGTTTGTCTTTGGCTGATACTTTCCACCTATATGCAAGTGAACAATATCACCCCGGGAAAAGCTCTGTTCCTCCATTCATGAACTATTCCTGGGAACCAGATTAATATTATATCTTGGTGAAACTTGCAGGAATCCCTTTCTAGGATCAGTTTCTGAATCCTTAAGAGAGGAAACAGAGTGGGTGACAGGTTTTGGTAACAACGCACATAATATCTACAGACGAAGAAACTTTAACCAGAGCTATTCCCAATATTTTTCAGCTGGGTTTATTTGGGCTGAGTTTTAACAGGTGTTTCTTAGACACTGGATGTAGAGCGTAAATGTACAATTTAAGGCTGGTGACTGCACTCCAAAGGGGAATTTTGGATGTCTGCCACTAGTCTAGAGACTTTGCTGAACTTTGGCTTCTGCATCAAGGAGTATACACTGTATACTTATACTATATGCTATAAATGATAAAACACATGCTACTACTGCTAACATATGTGGTATGTATAGTATATGTACTATAAAAACATTTCTATTCCATATAGTGACCCCTATATTTAATTTATAGTATGTATTGTATACTATGTAAAATGTAGCATATAGTGTATAATATGTAACATGTAGCACATAATATAAATGAAATGAAATATATATGTAGAATGCTGAGTTGCATCATTTAACAAGAGCTTTCTCTCCTTTTCTCTTCTCTGTTTTGTGGCTCCTCCTATGCCTCCTTCCTGTGTTTGAAAAATTCCCTACAATTTTTCTGAATGCAACAACTGATTAAGTAAAAAAACAAAAACAACAACAACAACGAAAAACAAAACAACTTTGTTCTTGGTATGCATGGAAAATTCTTAAATGAGGTGCTTTAGGCTGTGTTTGATTTTCTGGTCTTGCGAAGAGTTATTTAATCACTTTTATTTGGCCAGCAGGGACTAGAATCCTTGTGTGCAAATGTCTCCTCATGTACGTAGAAGAATCTGTAAGGTGGGCCTTTATTTCTCCAGTGATTTTGTTTGACTTGTTTGAAAGCATTTTTGTTCCTCTTGCTATCTTTCTTGGTTTCAAAAAATGAATGTTTTACAAAAAATACGAACCTCTCAAAACAAGTACATTTAAATCAGTCCATCATTAAAAAATCATGGCTTTAATTAATTATTAATTATTGAGAGGAAAGACAACATGCTGTAGCCTCAGGCTTGACAAGCTGTCAAGAATGCCTGCCAACGTTGCCAGGATAACCAAGCTCCTGGGTAGTCTCCACTTTAAACAGAGAAAGTTAAATGACATTTCCAAGAACCTGGAGAAAAGCAGTTGGACACAAAAGAAACTTTTTTTTAAAAAAAAATTATTTTAGATTTATATCCTTTTTTGCTTCTTATTCTTCTCGACAGATATAAAACAATGGAAAATGTGATAAGCAGACAGTAAACAGCATCTTTGCAGTAGAATGGCTAAGAGTTTCCTACAACAACACCTTGAGAAAACAGTTTGGAAAGCCAGTAATCACAAGAGAATAAATTCCTTTCCTCGGAAATAAACTTTGGTTTTAGATATAAATGAAAAAGCGACTGCAGTCTATTAAGAATAAAAATGGTTCACAGCATGAAGAACTGTCATCACTGTCATCACAGTTTTCAGTATAAGTTAATTTTATGTGTCCATTGATCATATAATTAGGTTTGACTAACCACCTGAGCATGGACTGTGACATAGAAGTCTCTGAACACTGTAGTGTCCTATAGACTCCATGAAATGATCTTAAAACATTCCATTATTGTGAACAGTTAAGGAAAGAGAGACATTCACTTCAAAATCTTAATATTTGCAGCTTTCATGAAGAAGAATATGTCTGGTGAATCTCCGTTTGAAAGGTAAATTAAAGAATGAGAAGAGGTACAATATGTCTCATTTGAAGACCATTAATGAAAAAGGACTTGGTACACTTTCAAAAAATCTATTATTTTTGGAGAGTTATCAAGCTAACAGCTAAAAGAGTGTTACTACTTGTAGTAGGCAAGTTTATTTGAATTGGGAAAAAAATATATATATATTGAAAATTGCCCTTCCACTTTGTACTTTATCCTCTACTTAGTTCTTGTGAGACCCCATCTGGAGCATTGCATCCAGTTATGGGGCTCCTAACACAAGAAGAACATGAAGCTGTTGGACTGAGTCCAGAGGAGGGCTACAAAGATGAGCAGAGGGCTCAAGAACCTCTGCTATAAGGACAGGCTGAGACAGCTGGAACTCTTCAGCCAGGAGAAGAGAAGGATCTAGGGAGACTTGATAGCGGTCTTCCAGTACCTGAAGGGGGCCTACAGGAAAGCTGGGGAAGAAATTTTTATAAAAGCATGCAGTGACAGGATGAGGAGAAATGACTTTAAACTGAAAGAGAATAGATTTAGACTAGATATCAGGAAGAAATTCTTTACTGTGAGGGTGGTGAGACACTGGAACAGGTTGTCCAGTGGGGCTGTGGATGCCTCCTCCCTGTAAGAATTCAAGGCCAGGCTGGATGGGGCTGTGAGCAACCTTGTCTAGAGAGACATGTCCCTGCCTACAGCAAGGGTTGGAACTAGATGATCATAAAGGTCCCTTCCAACCCAAATCAGTCTATGATCCTGTGATTCTATTAAAAGATTATTTTTCAGGAAACAAAAACAAAAAATAGAAATCAATCAATATTTTAAAGCAAAATTCCGTGAAGCAATTGAGACTAAAACATACAGTTACTATGAGATTTTGTAACAATACTTAGAACTCTGGAAAATTTTACAGTCAAACATTTTCTTAAAGCAGCATTTATAGATTCTTGGTATATTTCTGGCATAGATCTCAGACTTCAGAAACTTTTCCTGAACAAAAAAGTGACCATCTTTTTACCTTAGCTACATATATATATATATATATATATGTATATATATATATACAGAGATTTAAAAGACATTTATAAAGTACAATCTCCATGTAAATTGTATAACTGTATTTTCCATAGTTTAAATGAAAGTACAAATGTTTCAGTATTAACACTGATGAATGATTGGGATGATCATTTTTGTGTGATCAACTATACCTTAGATAACTACACTTAGAAAGAACTAAAGTGGAGATTATTGTATCATTACTATGATTAAATGCTTTATTGGGAAATGATGCTTGCTGATGAAATATTACAATGTAATCTTTCCCAATACAATGACCTAAAATAAATGAAAACTCTGATATTAATTTAAGTGAGATCATGTCCTTAATGTCTGCATTACAATTACATATATATATAAAGAATAAGAATTAATAAAATAATAAAAATAACAAAAATATTTAAAAACCAGGAATGCTGTAATGCCACTTTCACTGGTCATTTCTATCTGCAGTAAGGATGTACTTCTAAACTGAAACTACTGTAATATAAAATCTATGAACTTTTGCTTTCTATAAAATACTTCAAAATTGTCGACTTGAACTAAAAAAAAAAAAAAGAAAAAGGAAGTAAATTTTGGAAAACATGCCATATGATCATAGTGTGTATAGTGTTATTAAAAAAAAAAAAAAAAAGATAAACCAGTATTAGTAAACAATATCAGTAAAAAACAATTACATATATCACAAAAATATGTTTGATCAAGCCTGAGCAAATGATATAAACAATTAAAAAAACAAAATCATAAAAGTCTTAGAAAAAATCATGTAGAGAAATCATAGAAAGCATATATTTACCAGAGTAAATAACAACGGGTTTTCAGGAAATCTGCTGGAGTTAAAAAAAGAACATGAAAAAAAAAAAAAAAAAAAAAAAAAAACCAGCATAGCCTGCATTTTTTTATTATAGATTACTTTGCAGACATGTTTTGTATAGAATATAGTAATATCTACAAACAGAATAGTCTATAAGTGGCTAGATTCAGCAGTGTAATGAATTCTGGTCAAGACAGCTGTTGACATGCACTATTGTGTTGTATTTTGCTCTACTCTATCATTGCCAAAACACCGTGTCATGTTTCAATGCCCTTCTGAAATGCACATATACTTTCATTGTTATTGCCCAAGTATTCCAAAGCTAACAGTTTCAAATTAAATCATGACTTTGGGCATCATACTTTCTATGAATTTTTACCTTGCCACAAAAGATTACTATGATGTGCACAAGATTTTTCTCAGACAGTCTTCCTCTCAGTCCTGTTTAGAAATGCTGAGAATATTCCATTCTTTAGGGAATTGCTCTTTTATTTAGAAGGCAGCCCTGAGACTTCAGCTCTATTTTTTCCTCTCTCCCACAGCCATTCAAGTTACTTCTATGAAGCATGTGCAGGAGTATTCTTTCTGTCACTGTGGGCAGAAACCTCACTTGAAAGAGATTTTTTTTTTTTCTCACTAATGATCTCTTTAATCTCCTTTACATTACTGAATAGGGTACCCATATCCTAACTATATCTTGGGAGGGATACTACTTCCATGTAATCTCACAAATCACTGCCAAGAATTCTTTGGCACAGGACAAAAACATGCCTCAGACTACGTTAAAAAAAAAAAAAAAAAAAAAAAAATTATGTTTCAGTACCTGAGAATGTTCTTGCCTGGCATAGTTTAATTTTCTTGTACAGTTATAACCTCATAGCTTTCATGAGATATAATAAGACAAGACTGAAGAGGTCTGCAAAGATATTTATGCATCCAGCTTCCATTTCTTTCATGAATTTAGCCCCCAAAACTGCCTTTGGGAACTTCCTAATGCATAGGAAAAGCATGTATACCTTTGCAAGTTGATTTAAATCCATGTGCCATTTAGTCTCATTTAGTGAAAGTTTCCTGGAATTTTGGGCAATTGCACATCACTGTTGTAAATCAGCTGTCTGTTACTCTTTGCTAATTTTGGTCTGCTTTTTAATACAAACTTCCTTTGGACAAATAAGTTTTTTGTTGTTGTTGTTGTTTGTTTGTTTTTCCTGAAAACATTCTGAAGAGCATTCTCTTGCCCTCCTAAGCTTATGTCAAATTAATTGTGGTGTTTTACGTCTCTAGCAAGAATGTTACACTTATTAAACATTTGGAAAATAGTGAGAGAAATTAAAGCAAGTATGTTTAAAAGCACAGTCCTCCCATCCCAGCAGACTTTAAGCATATAAAAATAGATGGTTACTGTTTAGACAGAAGTATAAACAACACGAGGGCAAACTATTGTTGCCATGCATAGGCGTTTGAGAACAGCAGTAACACAGAGGGCTATGCTTTGAACTCCATAATGTGTACTGTTTTCTGTGAGGACAGTAGTATCCTGAAAATCTCTCTCAACAAACTTCTACACTATCATTCTGTTGTGGCTGGCTGGACCTGCCAACTAAGATTATTCTGATTCTCATGTTCTGCCTTTGTCTCAACTTCTGGCTGTTTTCCCTCTCCCTAGGCATTTCTGGCTTGATTTTTTGTTTCGTAAGAAGTTTTAACAGTAGCTACCATATTAAGCTACAAAACAAAACAAAACAAAAACCACCCTGTGCTCAGCATACAACAAGGGTTTGAATAAAACGATAGCAAACAAACTCAGACCTACAGCACAACTGTACAAGACTGTATGCTCACCTGAAGTTAATTATGAAGCAGTTACTTTAGATAAATGAATGATGCATGCAAAGAATCATAAGGTTTTGAGACAGATGTGATCTTAAAAAATGTAAGAAAAGGAAGAAAGCTTTGAGAATAAGTAAGGGGAAAGGAAAATCTTCATTTTGAATGTTTTAAGAAAAACACTATTTTTTTTTAAAGAAAAGCACTATTTTTCCTTTTCCCCTAGAGATCTTTCTTGAAGATTCAGTCATTTTCAATTACTGATTATCTAGATAATTCATTTACTAATTCTATGTGCAGAAGGAGAAGGGTAAAACCCATACTGTTTTAATTTCTAATCTAATGTAGAATTCATCTCACTAACTTCAGCATCTAAAAGTCATTCTTTTTAGTCCACAATCATCACACAATTTCTTTTGAGTGAGTCAATGGAGAGGAGCTGGCATTATCACAGAATGATTACTCTGCTCTAACATCGGTGTCTAAAATAGGTGAAAGAATCATTCTCTGGAGAAGCCTGTTCTTTGTAATCTATAGACACCTCCAGTAAGTCACTAACAATAGACATCTAACTTGGAAAGCTTATATTTAAATCTGATCAATCCTATCTAAATTCACTTTTATTGTAACAAACCATGATTTCTTGAACAATATTTCCACCGGTGACCAATGTTCTTTGTTTCAGCATTATAAATCATTCAGATTCACATTCTGCCATTCTGACCTACGAAGAATCATACCTTATTTGTGCTGGAGAATGATGCCAGGCACTGTAGAAGGGTGGAAGTACTTGATGTGAAGTTACTAAGTTCTTGTAGAGAAGTCTAAAGCATTTACCTGCCAGAAGTTCTTTTGCTCTGTTAAACTGCACTTCACTGATTGGCAAGTGCTTGAATTTCCTGATTGCTTTTGATTCAGATTATCACACAGTGGATGATTTTCCCCTTTTTATTTCCTCACACGACTGATGTTTTTTACAACTTTCTGCCTGGTCTTTTTTACCTTGTGTTCAGCTTCACTTTTGTGAATTGATCTATATCATCCCCAGGTCACATATATGATACTATCTCCTCCTTGTTTCACAAAATACTCTAAATTCAGACTTCTTTCCAGTGTTCTTCTCTGCATGACATCTGGAATTTCTATACTGCTCTTCTATCCTTGCAGCCTTTGGGACACTATACTTAAATTATCCCTCTGAGATTTTTCCTAGTAACATGAGCACTTATTTTTCCTTTACAATGCACAAGAAATTTCTAACATCTGCACATTATATTGAGTATTGGAAGTGTGAGAGTGAGTGTGTGATTAGAAACACCTTTCAACATTTCATGTCTTTTGTGAAGGTGCGGAAAGCGTAACTGTTGCATTCTCTTAACACTCCTTTGAATGTTTCAGATTATCTCACCTTCTCATTTCATATGGGATCTTTTTATGATCTGCCAGCTACATCTAGTATCTTATGCAGTTTGTTCAGCTTTTCAGCCATATACATGGTTTGCAGTTCTCACTCAGGTCTTTCATAAATTATTTCTAAACTCAGCTATCAGCTTTATGGCAAATTGTACTAAATTAGCTTGTGGTGAGTACTAAATAGAGTTTTATATATTTACATATTTGATGTTGTGGATTTCATATATTATTTAAGCTTTTACTGCTTTAGAATATTTTATTTTTTAATGGAGACATTAAAGACTGCAGTCCTTTTATACTCATTTGTTCATCCAGAATATCTTATTTCAATTGTCCTGTGTTCTACCCACCTGTAAAAACAGGATGATTTCATTTTTCTAGGAATAAGAGCAACTGCCAAAACCCTTTATCCTTTCTTCTCTCATGTATGCATGGGTTCAGTATCTGGCCTCAGGAGCAAATTAGAGATGGTGTTGCCTGTAGTCTTGAAAGAAAGAGCTAGAAGATACATCACTGGAGGTTTTCCCCCATGTTGTCCTAATAAAACCCTCAGAAGAGCTCTGCTCTCCTAATCTGAGAAATTTGGGGTGCTGGGCAACCTGATCTAGTGCCTGATTTAGTGGTTAGCAACCCTGCCCATGGCGGGAGGGTTGGAACTAGATGATGACTGAGGTCCCTCCTAGCTCAAGCCATTCTATGATTCTATTATTGTAAGCTGAGGCTCCTTTACTTTATGCCCATCTGAACTCAGCCTCTTGCCACATCCAACCATCACTGTGCCCAGTCATGTACTTGATACTCCATGCACAGTCCAATGGTCTAGCCTCGGTTAGTCCCCACTACCAAGGAGGTACCTGATACCCAGAGCTAAGGCTGCCACGGTGCCCCTGCCTGCTCTGCTCCTGGCTGGGGTTGTGGAACAGGCCTGGCTCCCCTTTCCCATAAGGAGTTTCCCAGTCCTTCTAACCCTTCAGGGCCATCTGCCTTCTTAGTACGCTGGCAATTACCTCCCTAAAGTAAAATGTTTTGGTCAATCAGGCCTGTTGCAGCAAATCAAGTTAATCTGTTTTGCAGTGCTGCAGAGAGGGTTATATGCATCAAAGCAGAGCATACACCCAATAAAATGCCTTTAAGAAAGTCTTGAATAACACATCATCCAAAAGTTAAATGCAAATGTAAAATGGAAGTGAAGGAAGTGAATTAAAATTATTTGTTTACTAATTTCAGGATTTTGTAATTTGACACACTTTGCTTCAGTGATTCTCTTCATTCTTAACAGTTCACTGCACTGGGACACTAATAGACTGTACAATAAATGTTTCTTATGTATTGTACTGATTTCACACATGGAGATGATTTTGATGAAATTTGCTGCTTATGAAAGGAATCAATAGGCAGTAATAGCCTTATTTGGATCGGGTACATGGAAGAAAGAGGCTATACAGACATTGACAACTAAGTCCGCTGATATATCTCTATTCAGCAACTTGACTCTTCTAGTCTAAAACATGCTGGAAGGAGTGCTAGAGATCAATTTTTGATTGCTAAACTGCCAAATACAATCTATACCTTAGAAATCACCCTGAAAACAAATCTGACTCTTGGGATCTTTAAGAGCCTGCTTAACTAGTTGATGAAACTGTTCTTTTCACATCTGATGAAATTTATTGCAGTAGTTCCAGTAGTTTATGTTCCCTTCCCTTCCTCCTCCTCCCCCTGCTGCTTCCCCTCCCCCTAAAACTCCCTCCTCATCCCTCCCTTCCCCTTCCTTTCCCTCCCTTTCCCTATACTTCTCTCCTTTTTTCTTTCTCTGATACTGCCAGTGAACATGCATACTGCCTTTTTGCTTGTACTTTTGTGTATGCATTTTTAAAAACATAAACATACATAGATTTTTGTATAGGGAAATAGTTTGCAAAAAATCTGAAGTACATTTGTCTCTTTGTAATGTATAATCACGTCAACCCATTGCATTCAAATGTTCATTTGAACTAGAAAAAATACATATTTTTAAAGAAAAATTACATCACTAGCGATAGTGACTCTTTAGTGGAATAAGGACAACTCTGTCACTGAAGAGAACTTCTTTTTCTTTTTTTTGGTGAGAACATGATTTTATTTTATTTTTTCTAACAGAGAATATTAAGTCACAACTCTGCAGTGGTTATATCTGATTGTAAAGATGAGATATTTATTTTTGTAGCAGACAAATTCTTTGAAGTGAGGACAGGAGAGAGATCCCAGAAATATAAATGAATAAAAATCCTTACAAGGAAGAAATCCGTAGCCTTCTATTTTGTCATTTCTTTCTTTCTTTCTTTCTTTCTTTTTTTTTTTTTTTTTTTTGTACATGAGTATATTGTGAAAACAAAGTACTTTGATATCCAGAGATTTCAATCAGACATCTTTGTGCTAACTCAAATAGTTTAACTCTCCATGCATTTATTTATTTTAGTTATCTATCTATCTATTTATTTATTTATTGAGAGGGAAAGAAAACCAATTAGTAACAAGCTGGTTTGAAGTATGGAGATGGCCCAGTAGAAAGAGGAATATATGGTTATAAAAAAAATAAAACCTGAGGCTTTTCTGTCTCAGTCCAGACACTGATATTTTGGGGTAATTTCTAACACAGTGCAGGTAAAAAAAATATGTATCTATCTATCATAACCTCTGTTAAAAGCTGTTAATGAATTACACATATTATTCTTATTTCTATGTATGCATGTTTGGAATAAAGAATTCCAATTTTTTTTGGTTGGTAAACCATAAACAACTATGTAGTGAAACTTATTTGTACTCAGAACTGAACTGAATCCTAACTCTACCAAAGTGTGCAATCTTAAGTCTGCTAAGAAATAATAATAATAATAAAAAGCATATTATCTATAATTATTAACTATAATTTAGTTATAATTGATAACAGTTAATTATAAAAACACTTTTTCTCCTTTTTTTTTAACATTTACAGTTCTTCAAAGCTAAGAATCACTTTATTTTTTTAGGCAAATTACAGGTCTTTCACGACGTCAAAAATGAAGCATCAATCTAGTATCATGCCTGCATGTTGTCTTCTTATTTTGTGTCCAGCACACCAATATAAAATCATCCCACTTCTATTTTTATCAGAATGCAAAGGTTTTATTGAAGATTGTGAAGATTGTGTCACTTTCTTATAAATGCATGTTAGAGCATATTGTAGAATTGCATGTTGGCCGCAGACTTGGAGATTTTCTGTGATTATCATGATGACATTTAAAATATGGTTAAGGGAAGTGATCTTTTCATTTCAAACAGGGTAAACAAATGTTGAAACTGCCCTAGAAAATGAATCATGATCTGCCCCAAAGTGAATAAGAACTTATTCTTTATCTATCTTCCCACAAAGAATATTTCTAGACTGCACAAGGCAGAAATCTGTAAATAATTAAAATGAAAGAGCAATGAATCATAAAAGTAGGCTTCCAAGAGGTAAACAACTTTTGGTATAAGGCAAAGTGGTTTCATGTTGGGCAAGAAAGACACAAGAAACTGATAAATTTCTCTCAAGAGGCTGATAGCAATACTGAAAGAGAAGAAATACCAAGTTATTTGATGGTCAGGTAGCAAGCAGGAAAACAAAGACACATATTTTCAGGTACCTGAATTCCAAGAGTCAAACAGGCATCTGCTATGACAAGGAATCAGTAAGAAAAGTACCTCATCAAAAAAATATTTACCTCCTCACACACAGATTATTTCCAATTATTTCCTAGAAAAGACTCATATGAGGATACAAAGTGATTTGAAAGGCAGTAACATGCTTAACAGAGATGAGTCAGGGACAAAAGAAAGGAAATGGAATTTTGAAATACAATGATATAGATTTTCTCAATATTTCTTCCCTCATCCCCCAGTATGAGAGATCTAGACATACTGGAGAGGGATACCAAGATCCTCATGAGATTGGAACACCTCTCCAATGAGAAAAGGCTGAGAGAGTTGGGATTGTTCAGCCTGAAGAAGAGGAGGCCCAGGGTATCTCTTTTCAATGCCAACAAATCCCTGACGGAATCATGCTGTTTTTCAGGACAAGAGGCAGTAGGTACAAACTGGAACACAAGACATTTCATCTAAACACCAAGAAGCGCTTATTTCTGTGTGGCTGCTTGAGCAGTTGCACAGGTTGCCCAGAAAGGTTATGGATTCTTCCTCTTCAGAGTTCTTCAAAAGCCTTGGACATGAGCAAACTGCTCTAGTTGTTTCTTCATGAGCAGGATTTCTAGAGTAGATGACATCCAGAGGTCCCTTATAACCTTAAACATTCTGTGATTATATGTGAATGCAGATTCAGATCCTAGAACAGGAATTCTGAAGAAGCTTCCAAACTTTTTTTTTTTTTTTTTTCTCTAAAACAATCACTATTGGCTGGATGCATTATGACATCTTTAAATTGCTTTGCAAATGCATTGGACCATTATTATTCATACTCATATTATTAATAACATTAATACTTCAACAAAAAAACATAGTAACATTGTCTTGAGAGGAAAGGTTATTTTGATTTTTGGACTTTAATAGGAATATTTAACAAATATTATATTGCTAGATTGTGTAAAAATGCATAGGGCATAAGATTATACTTTTTTAGAAATGTAAGGCCCTACTCTAATTCCTGAATTCAGATAAACTTTTTGAAGATCAAACTGAAACTGAGTATAAACTTTAAGTATAAACTGAATATTGCTTTAAGGTTGAAATCCAGCTGTCCTGAGATTACTAAGTGCTCTGCAGAAACAGCTAGATGCCTTGATAGGTCTTCCAAAGAGATAGTATTTACCTAAATTTATGTTTCCAAGTTCAAGAATCAAGAAAATGTGTATTTATACTATTAATTTCTAGTTTTTTTTTTTTTTTTTTTTTTCCTGATTGGAAGCTGTTTAGAGTTAGATTACTGATTTATTCATTTAAATGTCAAATTACAGAAGTATTATTATTCATACTGAGTCTAGGATTATAATGTTCAGTTAATATGCTCTTACAGGAGTACTAAAATGCTGAATTGAAAGATTAAATTTATGTGGATGAAACAGAAAATTAAAATCCACAGTAAAAGAATTTATGTAAACTGCCACTTTTATGCTTCTTAAACTCAGTATAACATTGACCTTATGGGAATGTAATACAGATCATTAAGAACTTCAAACTTACTGGCAGCTAATGATGTGAAAGTTTCCCGCCTTACCATGGAAATTGTGAATTTCAGATCCCCTATTAGTGTGGCTGATTTTTTTTTTTTTCTTTTGTCTTGGATAGACACTTCTGCTAGAAGCATACTTCTAAAACATCTCTCTTTTTTTCGTGATTTTAAATGTTTAAGAAGTCAATTTACTTCTGACTTGAGATTTTTCTTTTTTTTTTTCCCCCAAAAACGTCTGTATTAACATTTTCCTCCCTCCAAACCTGTAAAATACTATTCTGTTAACATCATTGTCTCAAAGCTTGCTGAAGACACAGATGAACAAGTTCAGGCAAGTCCTGGGCAGGGGTTGAGAAATCTTTTGTCTGGAGAACTTTGATGGACAAGTCCTGGGCAAGGGTTGTGAAATCCTTTGTCTGAGGGACACAGATGGACAAGGCCAGAAGCAGTGAGAGAGAGATAAGCTGCAGCTTAATGGCCGTGAAACGGTCTTTTGTGTGGGCTTATCTCAAGGAAGATGGCCATCTCAGGGGGTACTCACATGACTCTTGGTCAAGCACCCAGGGATGTCACGTAGGTAGAAAAAGAAGAAGGATAAAATGGGGACCTACAATCATGAAGAAGAACGTGAGGTTTTCTGGCAACAGATTCCTCATGAAGAAGAGGTTTCTGACATGAGAAGCCTCACAACCTGCCTCTCTCCCTCCTGGACTTGCTCTGCGCTCTATCACGATGCTGAAGAAGAACCAAGGTGTCTGCCATCAGATTCCTCACTACGGAATTCCTGCATGCTGATGGACTCTTCTGGGCCTGCTACCTGAGTCCTGCTGCTTCCTCCCGGATTGGCTCTGCGACTGCCTCCTGCTGCCTGCTTGCTGCCCAAGGCCGGCCACGCTGCTGCTCTCCCCCCCTGCTGCTTCTGCCTCGGACCTTCGAAACGGCGTGCAACGGGACCACTGCTGGATCCTGGTGGTGAGTATCCCCGCTTTACGCGATTCTTACTTCTTTCCTATCTTTTCTATCGCCCTCCTTCCCTTACCCGTCTCCCTGATTAGGATTTATAATAAACCAGGTGGACTAACATATGAACCGTTGTTTCTTAATCTCATGCCGGGTATACGGATATTAAAAGAACCTCATCTCCCTCCTATAAATTGGAGTGAGACAAAACCCCAAGTACAAGAGACTACAAGAGAGATCTAGATATACTGGAGAGAGTCTATTAAGATCATCAAGGGACTGGAGCACCTCTCCTGTGAAGAAAGGATGAGAAAGCAGAGAAAGTTAAACCTGGAGGAGACCCAGGACATCTTACTAATGTCTATAAATCCCTGAAGGGAGGATACAAAGAAGGTGTAACCATGCTATTCTCAGTGGTGCCTAGTGACGGGGAAAGGAGGCAACGGATACAAACTTGAAAACTATATATTTCATGCAAACTACAGGAAACACATTACTGAGTGGATTCCTTGCAGTGGCATGGGTTGTCCTGATGGGTTTTATATTCTCTTTCTTGGTAGATCTTCAAAATCTTCCTGGGCAACCTGTTCTAATACTTACTACTTGAGAAAAAGTGTTAGACCATATGACGTTTGGAGATCTCCCCCAACCTTGATTATTTTGTGATTTTCTAGTTCTGTGATTGAATCTGTGATTCTGTGAATCCTTAAGTTTCAAAACAACATTAGGCTGGAGATACCTGATTAGGAGCAGCCAGGAATTAACAGTAACTTGAAAGGATTTGCAGACAGAGAAGATTGATTCATCCATAAACGTAAACTCTCCCTTTTGTTACGAGTTATGTGTTCATCCAACAGCATGACCTGCAGAATATCTTCATTGTGACATGAAGGGAGCATGAACTGATATTGCTGCTGATATGTCTATATAATAAAAAATCCTCCTTACTATCAAAACTTCTTTTTTGCTCTCTCTTGCACAAGCCCACAACAGTGTCTAATTAATATGTCTACTATTAGTGACGTGAAAAGGTGCAAATGTATTAGAAGCTTCAATTCTGTTGGAAAGCTTAACTTTTGATTCAGCCACACATTAGTAATCATTTAACTGCAACATCAGTGTTTTTCCATTTGATATGTTTGTGTATAGGGAAGGGAAAATAAATAAATTAAAAAAAAAAAAAGTAGAAAAACAGTAGACAATCTGTATGTCAAGTTGATGAATAATGTAGAATTTCATTTTGTAGACAAAAGATGTAAGACCACAAGTTCATTTTTCCCTATATGCAGTTTTTGTGAGATTCCAGCTTTTGAGACCTATAGAATTGATAGTTCTTCAAATGAACAATAGTAAACAAAAATTGTGTGTTTTTTATGTTATGAACTGAACTAGATGTGGAAAAAAAAAAAAAAAAGCCAGATAAGAGGATGGCTGAACTGATGACACGTTTCCACTTCAAGTTTATTTGTAATAGATTTATTTTGAATAGTTTTCTTAGTATTGTGATTTTGTTCAAATACATTCATAATTCTATATTTGTAAATCCCACATTTTCTATTGATTTTACTTGCATGTCACAGCATCGCTAATGTAAAGGGTTCTGCTTTCAATCAGTTGCAGAATTTACATTGTTAGAAATTATTAAGATGTTATATTAGACACCTGTCTGCTACTGAAAAGAAAATAGTGCTTGTGTATATAAATGTCATGTTCAAAGGGAGACGTTTCTGCAGAAGTCCGGGTTGCTTCACTTCATTCATAATCTTAAAAACCTGCCATTGCTTCCAGAGGTAATTCTATTTGGAGTCTTTTAAAAATGAAGTAGATTCTCTCTACTCTCCAGCCCTCTCTTTTTAAGCTAGAGACCAAATAAAGCATGTCATTATATTCAGCAGTACTGAAGGTCAAGTCTCAGTTTAGTTTGCAGGTGATAGATCCAATCTCTGAATCATATTAGCAATCCTTTTTTGACCATTCCTCTGGACTGACAGCTTCAGATTTACACCAAATCACTGACAAAATCCTACTCCCTCTGAAGTAAATTTTAAGAGGTAGAAGACACTGCAACACATCAGCATAGGGAGTATTATGAATGGCTGTTATTCTTTAAGCAGTTTTTACATTTCAAGGTCTCTAATCTGAAATTAAAATGTATCTATGGGAAGGCCTTTACTGGTGCTTATGAGGCAATTCTGAACTTTTTGCACTGATTGCCTCATTTCACCAGTGTGGGACATACAGCATCAACCTCCTTCACTCCATATTACAATTTCTGAAATCAGAAAGCAGTGAGCATAAGCTGAAATAAAGTTTTGTGCACTTTGATCAGTTCCTTGGTCTGAATGAAGAGATGGCAATAGTATGAGGTTATGATATAGTCAGTCTCTTTATACATGAAAAGTCTGCAAAACCAATTCTTATAATTGTATATGACTGAGAAAAAATATTTACAGAGTAGGTTAGTCAAAAACTAAATGTTTCTTATGCTAAAAATGGCTTTATATTTTTAATATTAAAAAGAAAAATCACTATTACTACCAACAACAAAAAAACCCACAGCTATGTAATAGCATGGGTTTGAGGTTTCAGTCTCCAGTAAAATACATTTAAATATAAAACACATAGAAATATAAAAATACTTAAAAAGGGAGCATTTAAAGAGAGTGACATATAAATTATTGGTTCTGTGCTTATTTTTAGAAAAATAAGGTCCTCCTTTAAATAAACAGACCTGTAGATACAAGGTCAGTGTTAGTTTCTGAATAACATTCTCTCACAGCTTCCAAAAAGAAATATCTTTACTATGATCTTGACGTGCCAAGAGTGAAAGGAAGTTAATGCCCCTCACACTTTTGTTCTGCCACTAAACTGTCATCAGCAGTTTGCCTTTCCAGCCAGTACTGTATGAGATTTTTCAGTGTAAAGTTGGTCAATTAGTTGAAGCAAAGAAGAAGCTATTGGAAGAGCCATTTGCTGATCTCCTGATGCAACTGTCATTTATTTTTCAGGGTCCTGTAATTACAATGAACATCATAGTACTGGCAGAGTTCAGTGACAAAACTGTAATCATTGCTGTAAAGAAAGGGAAAACTTATTTTTGAAGCTACAAATTTTGAAAGCACCCAAATAGATTTATTTCTGAACTCTGAAACAATCAAAACGTCTTTTTTTTTTTTTTTTTTTCCCCATAATACCTTTTCAATACTATTGGATCTATCTAATATCTGTCAAAAGTCAACCTATTTTTCACAGCTGAACAGGGGCAGTAGTTACTGAAAATATGGAGTATACTGGCAATTTCAGGACAAAATCTGGGGAAGTATAATATGGAATGTAATATGTTGGTGCTGTCATAGTAGATTTATGAACACTAATGTGAGTGTCAAAGTCTCATGCCTCTACTTTTCAAAAGCACAGATTTCCAGGAAAGCCTTGAGTGACATCATCTTACTTCTTTCTTGTGTGCTTTTTACAACAACAGCAAACAAACAAACAAACAAACAAACAACAAAAAAACCCACCTGAAAGTAGTCTGTTGATAGAGATTGCTTTTGTAAAAATTTCTGCAAGAATATTTGAATAATTAGCACTGGATGTTGATGCTCTTTCAAGCTCACTGTTGCAATCAATAGGCATTTTAGTGTTCTGTATAGTTTATGTTTAATTCACACAAGTTATATGACACAATAGAATATGCTAGCATTTTGCTTCTCTTGTGCATGAAAATAAAACAGCAAGTCTGGAATTCAACTTGCTAATTAGTCCTGTTGTACATTCTCAAAGCATTTACTGATTAGAGAACATACAATAAAAGCATTTTCTTTTCTATCTGGCAAGATATGTATCATACAAAGATTCTGCACACCATCATCACTAAAGTATTTGACAGTTATCAGGACCAAGTAGTCATTGCAACAATTCAGAGGTTCCAAAATACTCAGTATTAAAAGCAGTATTAAATATTTCGCTTGATATAAATTAACTTTCCTAATACTATTAGGTAGGTGGTTAATTTACACCATTATCAGTAATAATTAAATTGAATTTTAAAATTATAAGTGTATATGAATGATGGAGTTATTAAAAATCAGAAGCTGAATTCACTGGAAAAAATAAAGTTTGGCAGATAAAGATGAACTATAACATTTCTCTTTAGATGATACATATACAAATATAAGATTACTTACTAACAGAAATTGCTGAGTTGTGTACTTTAATTTTAACTGTTAACAGCTCTCAACCTCTGGAATATAATTGTATAATATAATTAATCATTTTTATGCTGTGGGTTTTTTTTCATCAGTCCTCCCAGTCAAATGGAATGGTTTTGAAAGAACCTGTTGAATCAAGTCAATAAGTCAACAAAATCAAGTCATCAAGTCAAAGTAGTTTCAGAGGTGGTGCCATTGCTAAGCATTTGGCTACTTAGACTATGAG
Organism: Chrysolophus pictus; assembly: GCA_037305975.1. Classification (NCBI taxonomy): domain Eukaryota; kingdom Metazoa; phylum Chordata; class Aves; order Galliformes; family Phasianidae; genus Chrysolophus; species Chrysolophus pictus. The sequence continues at coordinate 32,758,558 of CM074576.1, read as the reverse complement.
ATTCTGTAAGAAACCTCACAGACCATTATCCTTCATTTATTAGAAATCATAGGAATTCCCACTGACTGGAAAAGAGGAAAACCATAATCCCAATTTTTAAAAATATAAGAGAGGAAGTTACAAGTAAAACAATCAGCTGGTCATTTTCTCCTCTGTGGCAAGGACCAGATCCATCCAGAGAGGCAATTGATAACAACCAGTCTATCTTCACTAAGGTCAAATCATGCCTGACAAATCTGGTGGCCTTCTGGTGGCTATGGGGTTTTAGCTTTGGCAGGTAAGGGAAAAGCATCTAACATCACCTGCCTGGACTTGTGCAAAACATTTTACCTCATTCAATCTGAAATTCTTGTCTCTAGATTGGAGAAACATGGTTTAACAGATGGACCAATCTGTGGATAAGGAATTGTCTGAATGATCATACTCATGGAGTTGAAGACAATGTGTAAGTGTCCAGGTGGGACCCTGTGGTACTGATTTCCTCAGGAGTCTTTATTGGAACTAGTACCATTTAACCTTTCTGTCAGTGTCATGGACATTGAGATTGAGTGTACCCTCAGCAAGTCTGCAGACAACACCAAGGTCAGTGGCATGGTTGATGTGCTGGAGGAAAGTGATGTCATCCAGAAGGATCTTGAGAGACTTGAGAGATGGGTCTGTGCAAACCTTATGAAGTTCAGCAAGATCAAGTGTAAGGTCCTTCACATGGATAAGGACAATTATAATAAATAATACAGGTTCTTGTGAAGCCCCACCTGGAGTACTGTGTTCAGCTCTGGGGGCACCAACATATGAAGCACATGGACATTTTGGAGCAAGTCCAGAGGAGGGTCATGAGGATAATCAGAGGGATGAGGTACCTTAGTTCTGAAGGCAGGTTGAGAGCATTATGATTGTTCAGCCTGGAGAAGGCTACAGTGAGACTCTATAGCAGTCTTCCAGGGGGTCCTAAAAGAAAGCAGGAGAGGTACTCTATCTTGGAGTATACTTAAAGGACAAAGTGTAATGTAAAGGACAGATTTTGATTAGACATTAGGAAGAAAGTAATAGCTACAAGAATGGTGAGAGGTGGAACAGGTTGCTCAGAGAAGTTATGGCTACCCTGTCCTTGAAAACGTTCAAGGCAGCCTGGCCCAGTGTAAAGTGTCTCTGCCCGTGCCAGGGGATTTGGAAGTAGATTATCTATAAGATCCTTCCCAGATCAAACCATTTAATTATTCTATGATTCTATGATTACATGATTATTGGAAATACAGGTTATTCAGAATACTACTTTTGTTATCCTAATAGAATAAGGAAACAATGATTTTTCCTAGCAAGAAAGACTTGGGAATCTCTTTCTTTCCTTAGTATTTGGGTATATATATTTTTTTAATAGTATCTTTTAAATTATAAGTTCATTTAAGTCTTAAACTTCTGTGAACTTAAAACAATAGAATTCTCTTTTACCTGGAAGACTTCAGTTAACAAAATAGAATTTAACAAACTTTAATATTTTACTGTACTGGTGTTTTATTAAAGCTGGCTCTAGCTCCCCCCCCCCCCCCCTTTTTTTTTTTTTTACCTCCTAATCTGTACAGTGAATGGATTTTCTTTAGATTATTGTTGAATCTCTTTTGGATACCTCTATTTCATAATCACGCTTCATTCATCCTGCTTCTGAAATATGAAATATTTTTAAATAATAGAATCGTGTTCAAATATATAAGTGATTAATGGAAGCAAGACAGGTCAGAGTGGAAAACTGTAAAAGAACTACTGAGTAGCCATTTGACTAGATGAGAACATAAAAAAAGACAGTTAAAAAATAAGAGGAGAAAACAGGATGTTAGAACAAAGAAATCTTTGGAAGAAAAAGGGAAGGAAAGAAAACTAAATGTGATTTTAATGTCAGATAAGTTTAGTTTTCTTTAAAATTTGTCTGATCTGAAAGAGGATAAATCGTAATTTTTAAAAACTCTAACACTGCCTATCAGCTTCAGCAGTGCATTTCGAAGAATTATTGCTCTGTAACAGATACTGACATAAAAGCCAGAAATTTTTCTGGAAACTTTCAGTTTTTGCAACAGGCATCCATGCACTCTTTTAGGGCTGTGTTAAATTTTACAGTACTCATAGCTGAAAGGCATTTTCAGCTGGAACTTTGAGGGCTTTTATTCTATCATTTCCTTCACAGAGACTATGAATATCATTATGCTTATTTTTTCATGGACTGTAAGTTTTAGTTTTCAGAACTCTGACTTTTGGGCAACATCTGTACCTGCCACATAGCTGCAGGAGGAGCAGGAACTTAAAGTCTTGTTATGTATAAGATATATCGGCTAGCCTGTTCAGGGGTTGAGAACCTCTGGCTGTCAAATGCAAGATATTCCTTCAGAGATCTTGATTGCACCTAAATTCTTGAGTCGCTTTCACATCTTAGTGAAGAAAGACTGCTGATTTCTCAAAGGTGTTCTGTATGAGTTGAGAGTAGTTTTGGGTAGACAATTTATGAGAAAGCAGGTTGGACAAAACACATAGATTTCTTAAATATGAAAGGTATCCTTCAGAACTGTATGAACTTGAAAACCTTTCATATTAGACATGATCACAGCGGAAAGTGCTTTTGAACCTGAAGTTTTGCCTGTGCCGTGGTACCTAGCAGAACTGGGTGTAAACAACTCATTAAGTTGTTGTAATGCAAAATTTTGTTCTCAACCTCTGTACACTGTGAGATTGCAGTGCCTGTGTTTAAGGTACAAGCCTGCAAGACAGTCTGTCGCAGTGGAGCACTACCAGCTGGCCAAGCCTCCCAATGGCTAACACCCAAGTAGTGCATTCTGATGGAGCTTGATACTTGGTGACAGAGTCACTCTTTATTAAATATTTAGTTTAGAATGAAATGCACTGTCCTCTAGAAGTACTTTTCTCTACTTAGGCAAGGAGAAAAAAGCCTCGGGTGATATGCCCAAATGTAGACCTTGACACTGTAGAAGTTAAAATTATAAGAGATGAATCCTACATAATATATTTGTGTGAATATGAGTTGTGGAAAAGTAGAATGCACTCAGACGTTTTCAATCTCATGAGATTATGAAAGATTTCACAGGATTTGTGAAGTTTTTATTTCTCTTTTAATCACAGAATCACAGAATTGCCAGGAAGCGACCTCAAGGATCATGAATCTCCAACCCCCCTGACACATGCAGGGCCACCAACCTTCCCACCTAATGCTAGACCAGGCTGCCCAGGGTCCCATCTAATCTAGCCTTGAACACCTCTAGGGACGGGGCATCCACAACCTCTCTGGGCAGTCTGGTCCAGTACCTCACCACTCTCTCTATAAAGAATTTCCCTCTGACGTCCAACCTAAATCTCCCCTCCCTCAACTTAAAACCGCTTCCCCTTGTCCTGCAGTTATCTACCCTTTCAAAGAGTTGATTCCCCTCCTGTTTGTAGGCTCCCTTTAGGTACTGAAAGGCTGCAATGAGGTCACCCCTCAGCCTTCTTTTCTCCAGGCTGAACAAGCCCAGCTCCCTCAGCCTGTCTTCATAGGGGAGCTGCTCCAGTCCACTGATCATGTTTGTGGCCCTCCTCTGGACCCTCTCCAACAGCTCCCTGTCTTTTTTGTACTGGGGGCTCTACACTTGGACGCAGTATTCCAGATGGGGCCTCACAAGAGCAGAATAGAGGGGAACAATCACCTCCCTGTCCCTGCTGGCCACCCCTCTTTTGATGGAGCCCAGGATACCATTTGCCTTCCGAGCCGCAAGGGCACACTGCTGGCTCACATTAAGTTTTTCATCTATCAAGACCCCCAGGTCCTTCTCCACAGGGCTGCTCTCAAGGACCGCTCCTTCCAGTCCATATGGATGCCTGGGATTCCTCTGGCCCAAGTGCAAAACTCTGCACTTTGCCATGTTGAACCTCATCAGGTTCACCCGGGCCCACCTTTCTAGCCTCTCGAGGTCCCTCTGAATAGCATCCCTTCCTTCAATCGTGTCAACCGCACCACTCAGCTTGGTGTCATCAGCAAACTTACTGAGGGTGCACTTGATTCTGTCATCGATGTCATTGATAAAGATGTTAAAGAGCACCGGTCCCAAGACAGACCCCTGGGGGACGCCACTCGTAACCGGCCTCCACCTGGACATAGAGCCATTGATGACCACCCTCTGTCTGCAGCCTTTCAACCAGTTTCTTATTCATCGGGTGGTCCACCCATCAAATCCACATCCCTCCAGTTTGGAGATAAGGATGTGGTGGGGGACTATGTCAAAGGCCTTGCTCAAGTCCAGGTACATGACATCGGTTGCCTTTCCCTTGTCCACTGATGCCGTCGCTCCATCATAAAAGGCCACCAGATTGGTCAAGCATGACCTTCTGTATCAGCTTCTTGAAACATTTAGACATTACTTTTGCTCTTACATCAGGAATATTTTTGTATAAAGAAACATTTTTACAATAAAGCAGTATAGATTTATACTATTTTCAGATAACCCACTAAGAATATCATAAATAGAATATAAATATTCCTTCTAGTACTTGTTATAGCTATTTCCAAGCTATAGCTACTACTTGAACTATTCTAAATAAATTAATAATTTTGTATTCATAGAATTATTAAGTTAGAACACCATCACCTATTTCTTTATTTGCAAATATAGCAACGTTTGAGGGTGGTACAGGTTTTTTTTTTGTTTGTTTGTTTGCTTGCTTTTGCCTTTAGGAAGGAAAACTAACTACTGGAGAACTAAACTGCTTTTAAATCTGTAAATTCATTTATTTGTCTGGAAACAGTATTTTCTTGAAAATCAGGAATAAATTCAGATTCATTGTATAGGAGGGTGAATTACAAAGTTTTCTTTAAAGCAGTTTCACACAAATTTAATGGGACTTACTATCTATTAAACTTTCAGATTTTCAAAACCACTAAAAGGCTAATTCTTTCTCACAGTAAGGCTCTTTTTATCATCCTCACTGTGAGTGATGTAGCATGCTTTAACATGTACTCTAAATTGCTTAAGTAATAGAAGTATTTTTAATGTAGATGGCAGTCATCTCTTTGAAAAGTAATGTAACTCAAGATAGTAAAGACTTTATTGTAATCTACAGTGCGCGGGTCTGACAAGTCTTTTAGTGAACTTGGTTATATGTGTTCAGTGAATATGAAAGTGTTTACATTTCTGTGGTCTGCCATTTCTCAGCTTTTGTATCCGCCCTGGTTATCATCGCTCTGATTTTACCACACCTTTATTCAAATTTGTTATTTTTGCTAGTTATACAGGTAAGCTTAGATTTATGCAGTACTGCTGAGAAAGCTTCATAGGTACAGTTGGTCTTCCAATATTTTTCTGCTCGGAACATCTGCAGTACTCTACCTTCATTGCTTGTGAAACCTGGCCATTTCCCACATAAATCCCCTGTGAAATCTGGCTGGCCATCCCTCATGGCACTATCTGTAACTTTTTTCAGCTTCCTTCTCTTCTATTTGTTACGTATAGCAAATTTTCATTTCCTGAGAATATCTAATATCATACCCCATAACCATAATTCTCCATGTTTTGAACAGTTAGTTAAATTTCAGGCTAGGGCCTTTATAATAGTATACCTTGACACAATTCCTAAAAGGAGACACATACCAGAGTCAAGTAGTTTTCTTGATATTCCTTTGAACATAAAGAGGAAAGACATATGCCAACAGAAAAAAAAAATATATTGAAATTGTTGATGGTTGCATACTCTTCAGGAGGAAAAAAAATATGCAAGATATATCAAACAAAGCACTTAATTCCATTATATTCTTGATTGTTAAAAAATCCATGTCCTTTTCCTAGAGAGTTGTTCAAAGGGCAACAAAAATGGTAAAAGATCTAGAGCAGAAGACTTAGGAGGGACAGCTGAGGCTCCTTGGTTTGTTCAGCCCAGAGCAGAGAAGGCTGAGGATTAGGCCTCATGGCAGACTGCAGCTCCTCATGAGGGATGCAGAGGGACAGCGCTGAGCTCTGCTCTCTCATGGCAGTGACAGTGCCCAAGGGAATGGCATGGAGTTGCATTGGGGAGAGTCAGGTAAATGTTAGGGAAAGGTTCTTCACTGGAGGTGTTGTTGAATACTGGAACAGGATCCCCAGGGAAGCGGTCACAGCACCTACTTGATGGAGTTCAAGGACTGTTTGGACAGTGCTCTTGGAAATATGGTTTGATTTCTGAGTGATCCTATGTAAGGATTTAGACTCAATGCCTTCCAACTTCAGGTATTCAATGATACCATGATTTTATGATTCTGTGATTATATCTGAAAGTGTCTGTACTTAGAAAATGTACTGACTAGACATTGACTGATGTTAAAATATTGTTTTACCTAAATAGAATATTCATTTTAACTGTCCTTCAGGCATGAGTTAAGATAAAGTATTTTTTCTAGTGAAACTATTTGCTTTACAGAAATCTGATGACTAACTTTCTTAAATATTTATACTTTCTTCTTTGACAATTCACCATAATCATATATTATGAAATTATTTTCTCCTTCACAGCTGTCATACCATTTCTCTTTAAATCCGATATACATTTTACTGTATTATGTAAACTACATAAATATGTACTATATACACAGTATGAAGCATGAGAGAAATAGAAACATGAGACATCCAAGCAAGATGACATACTTTATTATACTACATACTTAACTGTCTTTTAAGCCCATTAAATAACAATTAAATAAATACCAGAATCTCATTACCTATGCATTTTGATATAGCTGAATAAGACAAAAGTAGCTCGACACATTTTCTGTTGTAATTTAAATGATAAATTATTATCACAACTTCGAAATCTATATTAAAAAAATAGTGTACCTTCTCTGTTTTTTCCCAATATTTTGTTCAGTTTCCACTTCAGCCGTTCTCACTGTATGCTGCCATTGATGGCTTTGGCAGTTTGTTTCTTAAACCAGCTACCTTTGCTCAGTAAAAAAATATGTCTAAACTTAATAGACTGCATGCTGTTGTCTTTTCACAGTTATCTCATGTTTTCCATCAAATTAGTTAGATTCCTAAAGTGCTTGTTATCATCAATACTTTTTTTTTTTTTTTTTTTTTTTTTCTCTCCTGTTAGGCTTTTATAAAATGACATCTCCACTTGGTTATCTCTTCTGAAAATGTCAATATGTAAAAATTGAAGTTGTATTAGAGTTGTGAAAAGTATTTTCAGCAATAAATGTATTCAACGCTTTCTGAATTTAGGAGACTTCACATTGTCTTGGAACAGAGTATCAGATGTCATGTTTATGCTGTTTTACTTTTTCTATTACAACAACAGTTGGAAGCACTGAAGGAGCGACTCATTGTGATAGACTGTACAGATGCATAGCATTGCCTTAAAGGCTGTGTACAAAGAGTAGGAAAAAGGATCATCAGTGGTATTACTACTTTAGACAAATCTAATAGGACCTCTGATCATATACCCTAAAATTTGCCAGAAAGACTTCATCTTTTTTAAAATATATATATATGAAAAACCACGTGTCACCAACAAACGACATAATTTTTTAAGACTGGATGAATATTACAGATAGTCTGGTAATCAACAAGGTAATTGTTAATGTAATCTTTTCTTTTTCTCAGAATACTATATTAAGAAAAAAAAACACTGTTTTGCTCCTCAGGACACCTCTTGATAAGATTTGATAAATGTTTGATCACATAAGTACAAGAGTCGTTTGCCTGACAATTAAATTCTTCTGAAATCTTAACTAAATATGCAAAGGTTCTTTTGGTCTTTATAGAACTGGTGCACTTTGAGTCTGTCTCTTTATAGCCCTAGTTCCTAGAAACATCAAATGATGGTGTGAAAGTCTTCACAAAATAAAATGTCTTGCCAGCATTCAGGCGTACTGTCATGATATCAGGAGAAATAAAGAAATAAATGAAAGGAGAGAGAGGTCTGTAAAGTTGGTAAGAAACATCAGATGAAACCTCTCTTTTCAATAAAAGCTTATTTCAATATAACTTGACCAAGTCTTTTGAACTCTGCAGTTAAAACTGAATGTTTCTGCACTCAAGGCTAAGGTAACTGACCAAAGTCATCTAAGGAAGGAGAAAGATAAAGAAGAGAAATGGAGCTATGACACTGAGATCTGAGAGAAGACCTCTGAGGATTCATATTTGAATTTTCCTTTGTGCCATAGAGAAGAGGAATAGCACCTGGAGCAGTGACAGCTCTGACCCATAGAAATAATCAGAGACACACACTGTAACTTCCCATGATGATTTTCTCTGTCTTTGCACTAGAATTTAAGGCCTTATACTAACATGCTAAGCAGAGGGACCATGTTTTCTCTATCTGTCCAGAGAATTATGCTACTTTGATAATGCTTACATCTGGATTTTACCTTCTGCTGTATCCAAATCCATAGTAATGTGAAATAGAAGTGAACTCTGCATAGCTAGCATTGAAAAGCAACTTAAGCAATGGGCAAACAGTTCTAGCATTAAAGAATATGATATTTACAGTTTCTGAGTTTTCAGAAATGTTATTCAAAATTATCCTGAAATATATGTGTACTATAACCATGATCCTACATTGTACAAATTTATGTGATAGGCAACCCAAAACTTCCTACTGAATAAACGGAGAGAAATAAATAAAGGGGAATTATTTATATGGCAGTTCAGACAATTTCTTCAGGATAAAAAGAAAGTTCTAAAAATTCCTGGTTTTTTGGCAGGCCAGAAAATATTGGATGTCTAGTTTAGATGTAAGCATTTACATTTAAGAGATGATTTCTCCTGCAGAAGGTTTTGCATTATTTCCTCATCTGTATATACATATATATATATATAAGCTGATGAAACAAACATATATGTATTATCTCCAACTGAATAAGGTAAGTTGGAGTACTGATTTAAAGAAAGTGACAGTATGAGCCTTTCAAATTATATGTAATCTGTTCTTGCAGATGAAACGAGGTTCTCCATATTATTATATGTTTTACCAAATTGATCAAGCTTACTTCTGGGCCAGAGCTCCATGAAGAAATTTTATGAAGACAAAGTCTTTACCACATTAAGGATTTTATAGTTTCAGCAAGAGTATACTCACAGTGTAAATACTTACAAGGATGCATTTAAAATTGAGTTGTTAAAAATATTCCAGATTGCTTCTGACAAAATTATGGACAAAAACAGAATATACATTTACTTCCAAAGACAAGTTTGAGTCAATAGTAAGTATTTGAAGAACTCAGCAATAAAAAGTGGTAAGTATAAAACAAAAAATTAAAAGTTCAGTCTAAAATGTGATTTCCCTGAGAATTACCATAGCTTAAATTACTATAATAATTTGAATTTTACACCTTCCAGTTATTTCTAAATTCATTTGAATTATTCTAAGCACATTTCTTATCAATCTTATTATGAAATCCTAGGAACAGATTAATTTCCATAAATTCTAATGTTTTCCACCTTACTTTAATCTTCAATAGTATATGATTATCTGAGCCTACATCTGTACTTGAAAATTAAAAGAGATGGTGTTCTCTGGCTGTAAGAGTAAATGGCATAGAAAGGCTCTACTTCAGAACACTCTAGAATAAATACTTTTTCCTCAGATTACCAGTAAAGCTTCATATGGGTGAAAATAGTCTCTAGAGAGACATTTTCAGGGGGAAGATAATTCAAATAAGTTAAAACTGTACCCAAAAATTGCTCCTCGAGCCTACTTGCTGGCCAGATAGTAGCGGAAGATGAAAAACTGATATGATCTTGGCTCTGTGCCGCACTGTTCCGCAACAACTAAAACATTGGTGTTTTTCCTAAAGCCAAAACATAGCATCATACCAGACAATATGAAAAAAATAATCTCTGCCCTCGATGTAGGACAATATGAAAAGCCTTCAGTCTTCTTTGCCCAGGCAGCTGTGTATGAACATGTGAGCCTGCATACTGCAAAAGTTGCACTTTGAACATGTTTAAAACTGAATTTGAATATGTACTTTATTTGATTGAGTTGTGCATAATTTAAACATACAGGGAGACTTTCACCATTTAAGTCAGGCTAATTACATTTCTGTTCTGAAAAAAAATAAATAAATAAAAAGTACCCGAAGACTGTACTATGAGACTGTATGTATATGAGTTCATACAAACTCTCATGATTCTTTAGCTAGATTTTTTCTTTCTCTGAAATTCAAGCTAATTAGTAAAATTAGTTTAAAGTAAGTTATTTTCCCTTACAGTAAACAAAAAATTATCCTATGCTTGAGTAAAATAATTTGAAAAGAGATCATACTTGTTTTGTCCTTTGCAAAGTCAGTTTGACATCAAAGGAAAGAATTAAAATGTCTAAACAGATTTTTAGATCAAATGTACTGTCAATATCATTCTCCAAGCTTAGTAATAATAAAAATGAAAAAGATCCACAAGACAATCCTATCTAGTAGATGCTCAAGCAAACAACAGAGTATTTGTTCCTGTTTCTAGGAGACTCTGTACATGAAGCTAAAATTTATCAATATTTATCATGTGAATATTAAAATTTCTAAGTTGTTATTAGATCTCATTTAAGAAAATATCTGCCATAATTAATCTTAATACTTGTTGCTGTTAGATTTAGCTGTCAACTCTAGGCCCTATGGTCAACCTATGAATTATTTCTTACGACTGATAATACTGCTCTTAATTTTACACAGTAACTTCTTTAATATTAAAATTCACATTAGAAACAAATACACACTTATTATTTTCTAAAGCTGATTACTATAAAAACAAACAAACAAACAACAACAACAACAACAACAACAAAAAGAACAACAAACCCTTCTGTCAGGAGGAAAGATGTTTTATTTAAGCCTTTCTCTCCTGAGTGTGCTTCTTAGAAGAAAAGAACTGGTTATTATTGGAAAGATGAAGATGGTGTTGGAAGACTCAAATATTGCTCTTTCTTTCAGTTTCTATATAGCAATAAAAATTACTCATAATTTCTTTGGTGTTTCTCTCAGTAGTTTTAGAATTTTTGGTACTTTAGGGAATATCTTCTGAGCCGCATGTAAACTATTTTGTTATATGCAGAGAAAGCAAGTGTGATTTGCCTTTGGTAATCTTTCCCTTCATGCTTCTAGGCATGAATTATTTTGATAGAGTTAACTGCCCAACATTTAAAGAAAATATTTTGCTGTGGCATTTTGGTTTCCCAGAACATTCTACTGTACAAATTTTGTAACCTTATTCAATTACATTATCACAGCATACTATGCAAAGAAAATATTTTTAAATATATATATATATATAAAATTAAACAGATTTTGGACTGTAACTCAATAATTTTTGTTAATTGTTCAACCCTAAATCAATGAATGAATAATTATGTATTTAAAAGAGGCTTTATTTCAGTATATGATATTCATAACTAGAAAGTTTATAGACAGATTCCAAATTATGCTAGTGGAGCAATGGAAGTGAATATCCTGTCTTCAGAGAAGTTTAAATCAATGGGAAGTTAAAAAAAAAAAAAAAAAAAAAAAAGTTATAGTGAAAGGAAAAACTTTAGGATCTTCATAGAATCATAGAATTATAGAATGTCCTGGGTTGAAAAGGACCACAGTGGTCATCTGGTCATCTAGTTTCAACCCCTCTGCTATGTGCAGGGTCGCCAACAACCAGACCAGGCTGCCCAGAGCACCTAAGGATGGATTATGCTTGAGAGATACTAAGCTACTACACTCTACTTCTACAACTATAGTATAACACAGGTCATTATTAACTTTAAAAAGAAAAATGTCTGAATTTTTTATCTTAGGATAATGTCCCTTACTTAAAACAGCAGATTAAGTAAGTGAGCTTTTAGAATTGTATAAGTACGTGTATGGATTAGCACACATTTCCTGTCAAACAATAAGAAAATCTTGTGATACAGTGTGTTTCATTAGATGAGAAAGATTGTGCAGAGAACTGTCCTGTGAAAGACTATGTAAAACTTAAAGAATTTACCTTTTTTTACCTATGAAAGGACTGGAAAATAACCACACAGCTAATTTCAGGGTATGTCAGGTCGTTAGAACTGTAAAAAGAAGTTTCAGATCTCATTCAGATTTTTTTAAATTATTTTTATTTTTATAATAAAAAGTATAAATTCATGCTCCAAAACTATCTAAATACTACCACAACCTGCAACTGAGATTTGTTGTGAATAAAAAGTCAGAACATAGAGTTGCAACAGTAATAGGAGCAGAGGAGCAGAGAAGAGGAAAATTATCTGGCATTTACAAAAGATAGATTCACTTCTATCTTCCACTGCAGAAAACATGCTAGAAGATGCCTCTTCATAATCATACTTAGAGTGAAATCAGTATCCCTTTTCTTTATCATTCTGATGGCTAGAGGAAAATTTCAGCAAAAGACAATTCTTTCTAAGAAAGAAAGGAAAAATTAGAAAGTCTTTTCCTATGTGAAACTCATTTCTAACATGAAAAGCACATCTATTTTCAAGAATAAATTGATGTTACTATTCATAGCACCAACTAGTCTTTAAACTGATCAGGTAACATCTTTACAAGTGTATGCAAGTGTATGCAGGATGTTACCTGAAATAATCCTACTCTCTACTTTAATCTTAGCAAAGCCTTCTCTCCAACGTAGTTATACATTCTGTCAAGAAGAAACTGCCTCATCCACAAAAAATTAAAATAAGTTTTGTAGTTTTACAACTTCATAAAAAGTCTAACTAGGTAACTTAGAATTTATTTTTTAAAAATCTGTTCTGGCAAATGTGAAGGAAAAAAAAATCTTTGATTTAAGTGTCATCTTACTTTCCTGAATAGAAGGATGTTTCATGTTTGATTTGCAATAACTTGCTTAACCTTTCAAGTCTGCTTGATTTTTCTTGACACTGATTAAACATTTGGGCAATATGTTGCCTAAGCACTGATATTTTTGATGTATTTCTGCTTTTAATTGTTTTCCATTAGAAAAATAAAATCTGTCCTGATGACATATTTAAAAACATTATATCTCTGCCTTCAAATTGTGAGAATATTGTTAAAATCTACAGACTACAACCGAACAACTTTCAAATATATCAGAGACAGGAAGTCTGAGGACTTCTTTTGTTTGTATCATTATTGCACAGATACTTGATGTATTAATAATCAAACCACTAAACTTCAACAGCTGTATGGTGCAGAAACTCATTCAGCAGATTTTTTTAGTCTGAGCTTCAAAGTTCCTTAGAAGACCAACAGAAGAAGATTTTTGAGTATACTTCACTTCTGAAGTGAATATTGTACAGTGATCTCTCTCATGTTCTTATTTTGATTTGGTATCTGCTTTGTTGTTTTCCTTATACAGAATAATTGAGACTAAAACCTTTTTGTAACAAAAAGAAAATTTCAGCCTTTGATTGCAAAAGATTATAATTAAAAAATACAGTTGAATAAAATCTTAACATATCATTTTTGAGCAATTTGTCTTTAAAAATTCATATTAATTTTAGAGACCATACAGCAGAGTAACTGCTTTTCACTGCTCTTCATAAGCATGAAGGTGTCATATGAAATGAATTACATTAACATGAACTATTTCATTATCTTCTTGTACAAAATGACTATTAAGAACAAAAAGTTCAGCAGAAGAATATAGTGTCATCATGGGATAATGACTTGATCATGTCAAGTTTTTCTTTCCTAAAAATGTATTTAAATCTTCAAAACACAATGGTACATGAAGAAATCTATAACATTAGGACAGCTTTGAATTTGTTTTATGCTGTTTCATGTGCTGTTCTTTGATAAAATACACTAGCAGAATGCTGTTCTTCCTAGCAAATAATTCCACCAAGCATTCTTGCTCTAGATTTTGAGATGGATAAAAATAAATGTTGGCAGACAAAGATCTGTTCTTTTCACTTATCAGTAGTACCAAAAATTAGTTCAATTTTGTATTTAAAATTCCGCGGAAAAGTATTTTAAAAATGTAAGAAAACGTAACACATTGGCATATTTATACATAATTAAGTATATTTAAGTTAAAATCACAGTTTAACATGATATAAGCGAAGCGTAAAACGGGAAATATTTACAGATGACTTTGCCAGACATATTTTGATAGAAGAAAAGTAGTGGATGTACTTACTTGTCTTGGGAGCTTTTCATTCAAATACATTTTTACTTATTAAAAATGTTTCATTTTCAAGTGTTTCTGAAGTTTCTTGTAAAACTAATTTCTTAGAAGTTCATTTGCTTAATCGTTCAGCTTCCAGGCTGGAGTTCTCCATTATCAGACATTCTTAGATTTACAACTCCGGAGTTTCTAGACTCTCATCACCAACTAGCTCCCCTAAGTTTCCAACTGCTGTCTCAGTCAAATTCTTAAGTCCTCATTAAAAAGCATTTTTAAAGCTCTCTGTCCTCTACTCTGGGAAAAAGTAAATAAGATATCCAGTTTCCAAGATTTGCAGTCTCAGCTCTGTTTTATGAAATCAGTGATCTATGAGTCTTCTCAGAATAGCTCACATCCCTAACCAAACTTCACTAAACTAGATTTCCAGATATACTAATATCCACAGTTGCTTCTATGGTGAGATCAGAGAATAGTTAGACTTTATTAAATCAATAATTAGAGGTAAACAACCATAGAGTTCTCAAAAGTTAAATCAATTCCTAGTACTTCTTGAACAGATAGCTGAGCTGTAGTCCGGAAAGTGGAATAGTAATAGCAATGAGCAATTGTTATCTGAGAAACACCCTCCATTTTTTCAGATAAAATGCTGTGAAACTGCAGTTGGGAGAAATATTTTCAAATTCTATTCTCTGTTTTATAAAGAACCAAACACATACACAACAAAAATGCTTCTAATTTATGTTTAAATGCAATTGGACTTCTAAGCATAGAAGAGCTAGGCTTAAAAAGGTCCTAAGAGTTTTCCAGATCAAACTCTTATAAATGTGTGAAGTCGCTGCTTTTTACCACTTGAGTTATACAAAAGGGTGATATCAAAGTCTGTGTGTTCTGTCTTCTTTGTCCTTTCTATCCATGAAAGAGATTGTTTGAGTTGTTCTTAAAAAATTAAGACCTACTTTTAGCATGTTAGATCAGACAGGGCCGTTTCCACCATTTTTCTATTTTTTTTTCCAAATGAAATTCATCTGAAAAGGCAATTAAGGTCTACACAGAAGGCAG
Source organism: Chrysolophus pictus (assembly GCA_037305975.1). Lineage (NCBI taxonomy): Eukaryota > Metazoa > Chordata > Aves > Galliformes > Phasianidae > Chrysolophus > Chrysolophus pictus. Next base: position 32,743,406 of record CM074576.1, on the reverse strand, counting down.
TAAATTTAGAAGGAATGTGAAAGGGGAAAAAAAATAATCAAGAGATAAATAAATTTGAAGTATTCCATGTAGTCTATATTTTCTTGTGAGTATAATTAAAAAAAAAAAAAAAAAAGGAAAAGATTTTTAATAGTTTAAAGAAAATGTAAGGTTGAGACAAAGCAGTTGATAAACTGATTCATATCACATTATCATTGTTAAAAGAAATAAACCATGTATATTCCTGAAATAGTTTCAGGTGCATGGATTTTACACCATTAATTTTCATCCCTAATGCCCAAAGTGAAAATTCTGAACAATATTCATAATGATAAGTATATTAGCAATATATATTCTATTATATGAAATAATATGTTTTATGTCTTCAAATATGACAATACTGGACAATAATCTACTAGCAATTTCAATTGAAATTGTACGAGATCAGAGAATCATGGAATCATAGGTTTTCTAAATGATGTCTGGAGATCATCTAGTCCAACATTCCTGCTAGGACAGGTTCCCTAGATTAGGTTATATAGGAAAACATCCAGATGTGTTCTGAATATCTCCAGAAAAGGAGACTCCATAACCTCTCTGGGCAGCTTGTATCAAAGCTCTGTTGCTCTCAAAGTAATGAAGATCTTCCTCATGTTCATATGCAACTTTTTTTCTATTCCAACTTTGTCAACGGTTTACGGGCTGGTTCGGCCCACACTTGTACCCATTCCCCCTTGTCCTGTCACTGAGCACAGCTGATGAGAACTTGGCCCCATCCTCTTGACATTTTACCTGTAGATATTTAAAAACACTGATAAGATCCCCTCTAATCTTGTTGAGACTGAACACTCATAGGTCTCTCAGCCTTTGCTCAAAAAGGAGAAGCTCCAGTCCTCTAGTAATCTCTGTGGCCCTCCCTTGATCTCCATCTAGAAGTTCTCTGTCTTTCTGCAACTGGGGAGCCTAGAATTGGAAACAGTATTACTCTGGCCTCACCAGAGAAGAGTAGAAGGGGACCCTCAACCTGTTGGCAACACTCTCTTTAGTACACCTCAGGATTCTACTGGCCTTCTTGGCCACAAAGACACACTGCTGGCTCATGGTCAGCCTGTTGTCCATCAGGACCTCTATGTCCTTCTCTGTAGAACTCCTCTCTAGTAGGTCAGCCCCTAACCTGTACTGACATAAGTGGTTTTTCCTCCCCAGATGAAAGACTCCACACTTTTTAAAGTTGGTCTTGTTAAACCTCATCAGGTTCCTCCCTGTCCAACTCTCCAGCCTGTCCAGACCTTGCTGAAAGGCAGCACAACCTTCTGGTTTGTCAGCCTCTCCTCCCAGCTTTGTATCATCAGCGAATTTGCTGAGGTTGCATTCAAACCCTTCATCCACCCAGCTCATTGCTGAAGATGTTAAACAAGACTGCACCCAGTACTGACCCCTGGGGAACACTGCTACCTACCGGTCTCAAACTAGACTTTGCATTACTGATTACAGCCCTCTGAGATGTGGCAGTCAGACAGTTCTCAATCCAACTCACTTTTCACTCATACATCCCACACTTACTAAGCTTACCTATGAGGATGTTATGGGAGTCAGTGTCAAAAGATTTGCTGAAGTGAAGATAGACAACATCCACTGCTCTTAGAGGGATGTATCATCAGAAAAGTAGACAGATATATCATTAGAAAAATCTCAGCAGACAGATGTAATATTTTGGCATTGCAGTGGTATTGTATTCCCCAAAAAATGCTTAAAGACACCTAATACATCCCACTGGTATGCTCTAGACTTATACAGCATTCAATATATATCCTTTGTAGTTTCACTTTATTCAGTTTTTTTTTTTTTTTTTCTCCCTAGCTTTAATCATTTTAATTACTTTCTTATATCATCCATTTTTTTCATTGAAAAAAAGTTTTTTGTTTTTGTTTTTGTTTTTTCTCCAGAATCACACAGAATGGCCTGGGTTAGAAGGGACCTCAAAGATTATGAATCTCCAACAGGCTTGCCACAGGCAGAGACACCAACCTCCCCATTTAATACTAAACCAGGCTGCCCAGGGCCCCGTCCAATCTGGCCTTGAACACCTCCAGGGAAGGGGCATCCACAACCTCTCTGGGCAGCCTGGTCCAGCACCTCACCACTCTCTCTATAAAGAATTTCCCCCTGACGTCCAACCTAAATCTCCCCTCCCTCAACTTAAAACCGTTTCCCCTCGTCCTGCAGTTATCTACCCTTTCAAAGAGTTGATTCCTCTCCTGTTTGTAGGCTCCCTTTAGGTATTGAAATGCTGCAATGAGGTCACCCCTCAGCCTTCTTTTCTCCAGGCTGAACAAGCCCAGCTCCCTCAGCCTGTCTTCAAAGGGGAGGTGCTCCAGTCCCCTGATCATCTTCGTGGCTCCCCTCTGGACCCTCTCCAACAGCTCCCTGTCCTTCCTGTACTGGGGCTCCACACTTGGACGCAGTATTCCAGATGGGGCCTCACAAGAACAGAGTAGAGAGGAAGAATCACCTCCCTGTCCCTGCTGGCCACCCCTCTTCTGATGGAGCCCAGGATACCATTTGCCTTCCAAGTCGCAAGGGCACACTGCTGGCTCATGTTAAGTTTTTCATCTATCAAGACCTCCAGGTCCTTCTCCACAGGGCTGCTCTCAAGGACCATTCCTTCCAGTCCATATGGATGCCTGGGATTCCTTTGGCCAACGTGCAAAACTCTGCACTTTGCCGTGTTGAACCTCATCAGGTTCACCCAGGCCCACCTTTTTAGCCTCTCGAGGTCCCTCTGAATGACATCCCTTCCTTCCACCGTGTCAACCACACCACTGAGCTTGGTGTCATCAGCTGTGAGAAAATTTTTGTACTGTTTTAGGAGTTTGATGATTGTTTTTCCTTTCAGTGAATATAAATCTGCTATGAAAATAATAGTGGCCACTAAAGACTGCATTATCACTCACTCTTTATAGACTCAGCTCATACTCTGCTGTATAGGAAACAGAGAGAGCAATTATATAGAAATAATAGTTAGTTTGTAAGAGTGGTCTAGAATATGTATCAAGTACATATGGAAAGTGCTAATTGCTTACAATTTATTTGTTTGAAGGTTCACATAGTACTGAAAGAAAATTCTACTTATGACTCAAAATACCTGTTCCTTGAGTTATTATTTGCTGTAGTTTGAGGACATGTTCTTGTTCTTTTCCACCCAGAAAGTTGAGACAGTGACAGTGGTCACCTCCACTGGTGAAGATTTTTACAGTACGGCATGCAGGCTTTTGTTCATCACTGGTGAAAATACACAGCTCATGGTGGTTACTGTGCTGAAAAAAAGCATTTTGTAGCTGAGAATTTGCTGCACAAATAGTGTTAATGGTGTCATCAGCGAACTTGCTGAAGGCGCACTCGATTCCATCATCAATGTCATTGATAAAGATGTTAACGAGCTCTAGTCCCAGGACAGACCCCTGGGGGATGCCGCTCGTTACTGGCTTCCACCTGAACATAGAGCCATTGATGACCACCCTCTGTCTGTGGTCTTCTAACCAATTTCTTATCCATCGAGTGGTCCACCCATCAAATTCACATCTCTCCATTTGGGAGAAAATGCCATGGTCTATGTCATTGATGAAGATGTTGAAGAGCAGCAGTCCCAAGATGGACCCCTGAGGGATACCGCTTGTGACCGGCCTTCACCTGCACATAGAGCCATTAATCACAACCCTTTGGCTGTGATCAGCCAGCCAATTCCTAATGCACTGTACAGTCCATTCTTCAAATCCACACCTCTCCAACCCAGAGAGAAAGATGAGGTGAGGGACCATATCAAAGGCCTTGCTCAAGTCCAGGTAAATGACATCGGTTGCCTTTCCCTTGTCCACCGATGCCATCACTCCATCATAGAAGGCCACCAGATTGGTTAGGCATGACCTTCCCCTGGTGAAGCTGTGCTGGCTGTCTGGGATCACACGCTCACACCTCATGTGATCAAGCATGTCATCCAGGAGGATCTGTTTCATGATCTTCCCAGGTACTGAGGTGAGACTCACCGGCCTGTAGTTCCCTGGGTCCTCCTTGCTCCCTTTCTTGTAAATGGGAGTGACCATTCCTCCATAGGAACCTTATAGGGACCTCACCTGACAGTCACGACTTTTCAAATATGATGGACAGTGGCTTGGCAGCCACCTCAATCATCTCCTTCAGAACCCTGGGATGCACGCCATCTGGCCCCATAGACTTATTCAGTCTCATGAGGCAGTCTCGGACTTGCTCTGTGTCACAGAGTTAATTAGATCAACCTATGCCCACGACAGGGGGGCAGTAGGCCCCTGGGAAGGGAAAGGGAAAAGGGATAGGAACATGAGAGCTGGGCTCAAGGAAGGGGAAAAAAAAAAAAAACAGTGGCACCTTTCTATGGAGGAAAACTTATGATGCCTCCTGCATCTGAAGCAAGAAAGCCTCGTCAACAGTCTCCCCTTGGTCAGGTTGCCTGTAGTATACCCCTCTCACTAGTTGGCCTTTATTAGTCCCGTCCCTAATTCTAACCCACAGGCTCTCAACCTGTTCCTGACTATTTCTCAGAGGGAGCTCCTCACAGTCTATCCACTCTTTGACATAGAAGGCAACTCCCCCATCCTTCCTACCTTGCCTATCCCTTCTAAAGAGCCAGTGTCCCTCAGTGGTGGTATTCCAGTTATGGGAGTCATCCCACCATGTTTCCGTGATAGCAACAAGGTCATAACTTTCCAAGTGCATCACAGTTTCCAACTCGTCCTGCTTCTTTCCCAGGCTGTGTGCATTGGTATAAAGGCACTTCAGCTGGGCTTTCCGTCTCGCCACCTTTATAGAGAATCTAGGATCCCCTAGAACAGCAGCACCGCCAGCATTCCCCTGCCCCAGTCCATCCCTTTGTACTTCACCCTCTTCGCCCATCAAGTTTGGTATGAGTCCTCGAATGACCCGCTCAACGGCCTCCAGTGGCCCTCATTTTGTCCCCCTCCCCCTTCGTAACTAGTTTAAAGACCTTTCAATGATTCCCACCATTTCGTCAGCTAAGATCCTCTTACCCCTTGGAGATAGGCTATTCTTTTTGCAGCCATCATTCCAGATGCTGAGTAAATTGCCCCTTGGTGAAAAAAAAAAAAACAGAATTCCTGTGTTTGCACCAACTTCTAAGCCATTTATTTATGAGGTGGGTTTTTTTGATCCTCTCAGTATCTTGCCCTGCCACTGAAGGTATAGAAGAAAAAATTACCTGCATGCCCACTCCATCAACAACCCGCCCCAATCCCCTGAAGTCTTTTTGGATAGTTCTCAGGCTTTTGTCAGCAACTTCATCACTTCCAGCCTATACTATCAATAAAGGGTAATAATCAGGAGGGCGAATCAGTCCAGGAAGTTTTCTAGAAATGTTCCTGACCCGTGCCCCAGAGAGGCAGCACATCTCCCTATGGGGAGGGTCAGGCCAATATATAGGGCCTTCTGTTCCTGTCAGAAGGGCCTATGACAACCACCCTTCTGTCCTTTTGGTTGGAGGCAGTCTTGAGGAGTGGGGTCGACTGCTTCACCTGAGGCAACCTCATGGGTGGACCTCCCTCCACACCCTCACTTACCTCTCCCTCGAGTTCCAGGGCCTCAAACGTATTGCGCAAAGGCACCTGGTGAGCCAAGGATGGTCACAGTGGGGGATACCCACTTCGCCGAGCTGGTATCCGTATCCACTCCTCCTCCTCTCTCAAATTGTTGCTAGGGGGAGGAAAGGACAGGGGGCTCACTGCAGCATCATCTGCCAGTGGGTCCACCTCTCCCACGTGTTTGCAAGGTGGCAGGGGGTGATGTGCTCCATGCAGAGCCTCATGTATGCCAAGATCTCAGGGCTGATAGGGACTGGCACCACCAATCAATCTCTGTCTAACATTTCTTTGTGGTTCTCAGCCTCTCCACCTCCTTCATCAGGTCAACCACAAGGCTGAGTAAGTCATTTAGCTGGTCACATTTTATACAAATGCTGCCTTCATTGCCTGACACTGCAAAAGCCAGGCTCTGGCACTCATCACAGCCAGTGACCCGCCTACTAGCATCTTGTGTTGGTACCTCAGTCTGAGTCTCCACATTTTTCTTAGCATCAGCCATCCTTTCATGCATGCATGGGACCTCTGTCTGGGTCTCCACAATTTTTGCGGCAGTAGCCTTCTGCTGGGGTGCAGCCAATTGCAAACCAGCAAGCACACTAACACTACTGGATAGCCTTAATGGGGTGTGACTGATCAGCCTCGTTGCCCGGTTGTTAACAGGAGCCCCTGCACTTATCAAATCACTTGACAGTGATAACAACCCTCCTTGCTGAGTAGTCTCTTGTACTGGTGGCTTACAGTTTCTCCTCATTAAAACCGCCCACGTGATTTACACACCCTGACTCCTCCATCCCTGAGACTTTTTCTTGGCAGGAGGCGTGGATGCAGAGCCGTTGCCCTGGCAACGCTCACGTCATGTCAGCCATTCTCGTGAGAGCTGCCAGGCTGCTGTTATCTTGGGGATCCTTGGATAAGGGAACCAACTGAAATCCCCTGTACCTCGTGGTCAGTCGCTGCAGTTCTGGCTTGGACAGCTCCAAAGCAGCTAACCTTGGTGATCAAGGATTTTTAGTATTAAGAAGTTAGTGACAAAACACAATTTATTGATGCTATTTTTAATAATGTCATGAACATTCTGTTCCTTGCAGTGTGACTAAGCAGAAGAGTTTCTGACAATCAACTGCTGTCCCTGGCAATCAAAATGATGCTATGAAGAGGATAAAAACGTGAAGAGTTCCGAGGAAGAAGGAGCACCCCCTCCACTGAACTGTAGCCTTGCAAGTCAATGAGATGTTGCTGAGTTGTTTCCCTCCCCCTGCAGACAAATAAGATATCACTGAATCCACGATTGTGACTCTCTCAATTTATAAACCACTCACTAACTTCCCTATCTTCCCCTCATTCTTTATCTGCTTTGAATTTGTAATAAATCAGTTGGACAGCACTCGGACTTGTCTCTCACCAGGTACACATATGTTGAATCATCTCTTCCATCTCTTCCACTCTAAGGTAGAAGACTGATGTAAGACTTCTCCAAGTATCCCAGAAGAGATTATTATGAAGTCTTAGCACATTTTCTTCAAAAAGAGCTTCAAGTCAGTAACATATGTTGTAGTAAGATAACCACAACTGAGAAATCTCATTTATATTCCTGAAGCAATCTCCATATATATCATTATTCAATAAAAACTAACAGAACTTATACAATCTCTCTGTACTGTGTTTGTGTCTAGCTAAAACTTGAATGGTGTATTTGGACAATAGATATACAGCAATGGTGCGTTTGGAGATGGCTCTCAACACTATTCTGAATATTTTACCAATGAAGAGGACATGACTCAGACTTATTGTAACCTGGAACTATTGTGCTGTTTTTATATAGATTTCTACTAATTTAGTTTTTGCTTCCAGAAGAAATAAAATATTTTCCATTAATTGTAATCCTGATGTGCGCTGAAATATGAAACACAATATTGCATTTTTAAGTTTATTTGTTAGAAACAACTCAGGTAATTAATGTTGAATGAATGTTAGAAATTTTTATGACATCTTCATTAATTCCAGAAGAACTCTTTTGGATTAATGATATTGCAGTAAATATTAGAAGAATTAATAATGATTAAGCTATCATTTTAAAGTGCCATCCTCACTTAAAGAACTGGCAGTTGTTATATATTTTTAGCAAGTTTCTATGGCAAGCCTTTAGAAGAAGTTACAAATCACCATTATATCTTTTCATATTCATGTGCTAACATTAATCAGGGTAGCTACTTATGCATGTGTGTAGATTGCAGTGTAATAGTAGATCTCTTAGAATTTCAGATTAATTGAGTGTCAAGTACTTTTACACTAGACATTCTTTTGAGATTTTTTTCACTGTTGTTTTTCATTAAAAAACAAACAAGTAAAACCTTCCTTTCCTCTCTTTTGCTTTGTTTTGTTCAGTTTTCGGTGAAAAGGCATCAGATGATTTTCTTCAGGAGAAAACAAGTGTGTATTAAATCCTATTGTACTAAAATTAAAATGGATTTCAGAGAAGAGATAGTTTTCAATGGTCAGTCTGAAATATCCTGAAGATAACCCGAAGGAGGTTTGTGCTCCACTGCTTAGGGTTTTCAAAATATCAGCTAAAGTTATTCAAGATGGATACTCAAAATGTGGGACACATTGAATACAGTGTAGTGTAGTCAAACACATTCCCTGGAACCTTTTCTTGACAGCTAATGCTCTCCAGACACTGCTTATGAGCAGATCACAGGATAGTCATAGACAAGTCATTTTGTCCTTAAGTGTCAAAATATAGTATTTTTATTTTAGGGGAGGACAGAATTCAATCGTAGGTTGAACAACTGAACTGAACAATTACAGAGAAGTGCTCTGCTACTAATCTTTGGGAGCAGAGAAAAGGCTCTTACTGTATTTGATGATGATGATGATGATGATTTTGTTATTATTTTTTTTTACTGTGAATATACAAATATTAATGACTGCACATTCTTGAAAACGTAAACGGTACTTATTTAGTCTATTCTCACCTGGTAATGTCTGGAGTGTATTTTAAGATATGTAATTTGACATTGCATATGTTCTCAAAAAAAATTAGAATTTTGTTCTTTTTCTTTTTTTTCCTTTCCAGAAAATTAAGTAATTAAAAGCAGTCAATAAAATAACACAATCTTCCTTCCCTTCCCTTCCCTTCCCTTCCCTTCCCTTCCCTTCCCTTCCCTTCCCTTCCCTTCCCTTCCCTTCCCTTCCCTTCCCTTCCCTTCCCTTCCCTTCCCTTCCCTTCCCTTCCCTTCCCTTCCCTTCCCTTCCCTTCCCTTCCCTTCCCTTCCCTTCCCTTCCCTTCCCTTCCCTTCCCTTCCCTTCCCTTCCCTCTTCCCTTCCCCTTCCTTTCCCCCTTCCCTTCCCCCTTCCCTTCCCCCTTCCCTTCCCCCTTTCCTTCCCCCCCCCTTCCCTCCCCTTCCCTCCCCTTCCCTTTCCATTTCTTTCCTTCCCTTTCCATTTCTTTTTTATTTCTTTCCTTTCCCCCATTAATTACACCATTTATTACATTTGTGTATCTGGCACAGCACAGTATTAACTTTTCCCTTTCCTTGCAGCTTTCCATTCTGAAAAGGGTGACAAAATGATGACTCCTGAAGTTCTCTGAGAATTCTGTCACAGAAAAGATGGTATGCCTGCTTAATAGCTTCACTGCAACACATGTCTATATGATAAATTGAAAATAAAGTTCCATTGCCAATCCTCTTTTGTGAAAGGAAACAGAACATATAATTGAAAAAAACAAAACAAACAAACAAAAAAAACAACGGTAACAAGGTAGTAAAATGTAAGTAAAGAAGATAGTAAAATGTAAATTGTAAGATTTCAGTGTCAATTCTATTTCCTTCAGCAGTATCATGTGGACATTTTAAATGCTTTCCTGTGCCACTTATAACTAAAATTTCTTAATAAAATATTTTGAAAATACCAGTAATTTCAAATTGATTATATATTTTTTTTCCTGAATTGTAACTGCAGTCTAATGTTTTACAAAGCTTAGTGAAAATCCTGAAAATTGAAAGAGAATATTTGAATGAAACAAATCCTACTCAGTTCTAATACCTAGATAACCACAATTCATTTTCATGTTTCGTTCATCTGAGAACAAAAATCAGCAGTTGAAGAAGAGGAAATAGAATAAAAACATTTTAAATACCATTTTAAATCTGTGTTAAAGGAGACAGAAGAGGCAGAAAGTGCACAGGAAAGATTAAGATAATTTATGTAGAAAAGAAAAAAAAAAACACTGAGAAGATTGAATTTAGTCTTTTCTGGCAGTTTCGTAGCAACAAGTTAGAGATGGAAAAGACCTATTAGGTTATTAATTTAGTCTTTGTCAAGGCAGGATTTCCTCCAACTATTTTTTTTTTTTTCCCTGTACTTTGTCCTCTCTAGTGTAGAAAATATCTGGTGAATCTTTTACCACTACCTTTAGGAGACTATTTCAAATCTTCATGCATCTTTCTATCAAGATATCCACCAAAGTTCAGTCTGAATTTCCCTTTTGTTAATCTCAGTTCCTTATTTCTAGGATAGCCTGTTTTCTATATAAAATGATTCTTCTTTTCTCTCCCCATCATTCCGTCTTATTTCCCTTAGCTACTGTTTAGCTAAACCTTTTTATTTTTAGCTTTATTCATCATTACTGTGAAGTCATTCCCTCCTGCTTCCAATGCCACTTTGCTGCCAATTTGTTGTTATTTTCTTGATAACACAATGTCTAATATTTCCCGGTACATAAGATTGTAAACTGGTTAAAGTTGAACTATAGGCATGTTCTACCTATATTATACCTATATTTTCTACATGTATACCTATATTTTCTACTTATTTTTGACCTATATGCAGTAATTAAATTAAAATTGAAAACTAGTTCATTTCGGGAGCTACGGTGAGAGTCATGATGGTAATGTTGGAAATGGAAATGTAATTTCTAAAAAATGCAAAGCAATTGTAGATAGAAAAGTTTTATAAAGATTAAAATATTTATTTTTCATATAGTCAGCACTGATTAAGACCATTGGGAGACGTTCAAATAAATCTAAATCACTTTTAAAAATTCCTGAAAAAAAAAAAAAAAAAAAGAAATAAAGAAATCTTGAAAAAAAAAATAATAGGAAGTTTATGTTGAAACTGGTGATAACTTCTAAATAATCTACAAAGATTTTATGTAAGAATTTCTCTTTGTGGCTAAAAATTATGTTTAATAAGATATCAATATCAGAGAATATGGCATACATATATGTAAAAGTAGCTACGTAAATGCTGTATAAAACAATATTTGATAATTGACATCATCTGCTTGTGAATGGTAGCTTTGATATGTGTTCATAAATCTTTTTCAATAAAAAATTCTGCTATACTACATTTTGAATGACCCATACATATAAGAAAACTGTGAGATAAAAATAAAACGCAGATAATAGATCAGCCTAACGGTAATATAGCTGGTTTATTTAAATGTTTCAAAAGATAAATTATACTTCTAGAAATTAATAAATCCTTCCATATATTTGAAATAATACTACCAGATTTAATACATTTTTCTCTCTGTAAAGCTGTGGTCATCTAAGCGACATGAAGTGCATATTTATGAATTGTCTAAAATAAGAGTCTAATACATAAGAGAACTTCTTTGGATATGGTGGAGAATGTGTGAAATGTGGATCAAAATTGGAGGCTGTCATTTAAAAACAAAGCCAATAATCTAAAATTCCAGGCAGAATAATAGCTCAGACAACTGATTATTTGTATCGACTTAAGAAGCTGTTAATACTTGGATTTTTGAGTCTAGATGAAGAAAAAGTTTAGGTACTGAAATGACTAAGCACAATGATGACACTGAGGACATCTCGCTGTAGAACCGAGAAGAGTTTCTGTGCTCCGCTGTATTGAAGAATGTAGCTTTTTTTCAACAAGTTTGCTCATTTAGCTCATTGAAAGGAACTCTGATAGTGATCTAAACTCAGCATTTTCTTTCCATTGAATGGATTGGAGACTATGAAGATATGGGTGAGTTTTTTGCTGTTCTTTTGTCTTTAAAATTATACCTTCAAGTGTATGAATGGAACATTTTCTCTTTTGTTACTGCATTGTGATATTTTACTAGGAGAATGAAGTTCAAACTGTTCACAATGGAAACAATACTGTAAAACAAGGGTTTACTAGAAAGCATCTTGTTTAAAGGGAATGTAGAGATATAAGCTTTTAAACAGACATCCATGATGTTTCTCTATATCTAAACCTTGGTTTCAAAATGAAATTTTGAATAGATACTTGATCTTAATATAATCATTCATTTTTGCACTTTTTTTTTCCTATTGTTTTATGTTTTACCTTTCTTCTTTTGTACCTTTATTTTGAAACTTTCTTGGTTTGTTAAGGTTTAAAAAAAACAAAACAAAACAAAACAAAACAACAAAACAAAACAAAAAAACAGGACCAGAACTCTCCATCTGAAAATTTAATTTCTGCTTTCAACTTCTCATTCCATTCTGGAAGTGAGGGAGATGAAATTTTGCAAGAAGCTGGGAAAGGACAGAGTCCATCGGGCCCCAGAAGGCAGCAAACCTCTGTACAGTTACTGTGGATGACAAACAGGTGTTCTCAAATAGTGCCTCTCAGCAAGGAGTCTCCAATTACTAGTGTTCTTCATATGTTTTTGGTGACAGCGGTTCTAATGCAGGTGAATGGTCGACCCAGTTTTGTACAGTGGTCCTTTCCTCTGGTCTTTACTATTTCCTATGTGTTCTCCTTGCCCCAGAGCATCATGTCTGTTGTGTAGGAGCACTTCATTGCAAGCAGGATATTTCTCTTTCTGGACCAAGTAGAGACAAGGATCTAGTATCCCTTGTCTTGTGCATCAGTTCAGTCTGTCATCTTCAGTATGCATACACATACATCTTCAGCATATGTACGTATTCTCCACATGACTTATATCTATTTAACTTTTGTGTTTCCAGCTCAGTTACTTGTTTTATTATTTCATAAGTGCTTATCTTATTTGAAGTCCTGGAAGAAATGCTTTTTGCAGCATTGTTATGAATTTTTCATGTTTCTGCTCAACATGAGCCATACTGTAGCTCATATTAAATTTCAATGCTTCTTTTACAAGTTATTTCTTTTTAATTAATTTTATATCTTTTCCAGATCATAGATAAACAGATTTTGATATTTCAACAGATCCTGCAATCTATATATATATACAGCAATACAAAAAAAAAAAAAAAAAAAAAAAAAAGAGCAAACAACTAAATCATTTACTGTCTAAAAATAATTGCATATATAAAATTTCAAGGCTTTTTTTGCTCTGTATTTTACTGAAAACACAGGAAAAATAAAAGTATTTTTTTAACTATATGTTTGACCAGGATTTATATAAAATTGCTAGTATGAGAGTTTCCTACAAAAAATTAAGAAAAGAAAAATTTGTGGGACATAAATGCACCACTTAGCACTATTCAACTTCTCTCATGCTCTTCTGAGAAATCAATTTTAATTTACTTAATGTTTGTATTTTTAAAATTGTCTAATAATTTGGTCTTCTGCACAGTCCCAGAGAGCAATACTGCTCATTCTATCTATTTTACATTACTTAGAAAAGCTAAAGAGAACATCTAAACTCATTATCTACATTTGGGTGGCTTCTTCCAGATTTCATTCTTTTAATAATCTATCTACTAAAGATCTACTCAAATATATACATACATATGTATATATATATATATTCTCCATTAAAAAAAAGAAAAAAGAAAAAAAAGAAAAAGATTTCTTTTTAGTTAGCAAGAATTATGTCACCAAATTGCTATCAAATGTTCTCAGGTAAATTTCTTCTTTCAGAGTTCTACTGAAAAGTGTCTAAATGTGTCTATCTCAGTATGCCTTGTTTAGAACAAGTGGTGTCAATTGTTAAGAAATATATCTGATATTTGTGTGAAGGGGTAGTCTCTCAGGACTCTTTAACTTTCAAAGAAAACAAACAAACAAAAAAAAAGGTAGAAGATTAGAGAATTCCATAAAAACTGTACACTGAGGATATACAGCTCTTCTGGGAAAATGAATAAATAAAAAAAACCCACCACCACCATTTAAAAAAAAAAAAAAAAAAAAAAAAACTTGTTTCTTGAAGGTTTTTATTAAATCAACATCATTTGAGACTCAATTATAATTTAAAAGAAATGTTAAAGGGAAAGTTTTAAAGTAAATAGGAAGTGTAGGAGAAGAAAATGAAGACAGGAAAGGAATGACAAGGAAAATCAAATCCCATGCCAACCAGTGAAGGAGCTTTCTGCATTATAGTTACCAACTGTGACATTAATAAGTCTTTATATTTTTTTAAAGAACAACCAAGCTTTTGCTAGTTAAATAAAATCAAAAGGGATAGAAAATATGACAAAATTGCTAGAGAAAAGTACGACATCTCCCCACTCCCACTGCTGTTTTACTATTACCATTCTGAGCATGAAATGCTTAAATCCATGACTACATCAACGACACTCATATGTATGAACAACATATAATTATTTTAATTCTTGAAATTTAATTAATTAATGCTAATAAAAGAGTTCCAGGCAGGAAATATGTATTTTTGTAAAAGAATACAGTTATTTTTACATTTTGTAAAAGCTTATAATAAGACTGGTAAGGGAAGGTCCTTTTTTTTTCTAAATAGCCAGTTTGAGGTTGTGATTAGATATCAAACCTTTTTGTGCTCAGCACCTGCAGAAATAGCTCAGGAGCTAATGTCCAGGTCTTTTAGCTCATTAATGTTAATTAGTTTTATAATTAGAAAATCACAAACATTTTCTTTCTTTTTCTTTCTTTCTCTTTTCTTTTAATGCTGCAAGATCATAAGAAATACAAATAAATACAATAAACCCGATGTTCTTCAAATGCCTGTCTTCAAATTTCAGTGATACAAATTAGAATACTAATATTTAATTATGAAATAACGTACCAGCATGGCTAGTGCAAGTGTCCTTACTATTGAAGAGCAGGTATTCTCAAAGACAATAGATCTTAAAATGTAATATAGTAAACCCAATTCAGTATTAGTAGACATCATTCAATTTTGCCTCAGAGGATTATGCTTTAAATATATTTATGATGACCAGCCACCAGAAGAATCTAAGATTTTATTATCACTTATGAAAATATCCTATGGAAGGGATCTTCTAAGAATCTATCAACCCCTAGTAGAATTTGTCATGATTTGAATGTTTATTTTAATAATCGATTACTTCAGTGTATTTAATGATCTGAGGGAAATGCACAGAAGAAAACCTAATGGTTATAGCTTTCTTTTTCTCAATCTGAGAGTCTTTGTAACTATCATTGAAAAATGGCATATTGATTTTTTTGGCATAATGAGACTTAGGATGCCCTGTCCTGCTTCCTGGATGATGCTATCTCATCTTACTTCTTTTTTTCCCAAGATTTACAATTGTAAAACAGTAAGGTTTTGTTAGCTATCTCTAAGGAAGTGTTGGATCATTTTGTAGGTGTCTTGATATGTTTTCAGAAGTAAAGATCACTAAACAAACTCCTAAAACTGCATATAACTGCAAGAACAATATGTCTTATTGCATCTTACAGTCCAAGCTCTCCAATCTTTTTACCACTGCACCAGGTATTGCAAATCATGTTTCCTTTCTTGCCGTTTCACTTACTTTCTCTTCCAGTAATGATAGGAAAGGAACTGGGCAGATAAAAGCAATTTTTGTATAATGCTAAGGATTATTTTGTTGTATTCTCTTGTTTTCTGGAAATGGGAAATGCTCTTGGATAACAGAATTTAAATTTAGACTGAATTGTTTACAATCAGTACATGGTAGTTAGCAATGACTTATAGCACAGTATGCAATCATTAGAAAATGGAGGGTTTTTTTTTTTTTTCCCCCCCCTAAGAAAATACAGAGACACTCTTGAGACTCTTGCATTTCTGATAAAACTAGCACCTGACGTATGAGGATGTTCAAGTAGAGGTACAAATGATAGTATCTTGTCATTGAAAGCAGAGGTCTTCTATCTCTACCTTTTAATCCAGTTCTAATCTTCCAGTATTTAACAAGGGACAAAAATAAAGAAGGGGACAGACTCTTCCACAGAGTTTATTGTGATCGAAGAGAGATCAGATGGATGCCCCATCCCTGAAGGCGCACAAGGTGAGGCTAGGTGGGGCTCTGAGCAATTTGATCTGGCTGTCTCCCCTGTTTATTGCAGGGGAGTTTGACTAGATGATCCTTAAGGGCCCTTTCCAACTCTGATTCTCTGATTCTGATTCTCTTATAATGGACATGTTCATCCACAAAAGTATATCTACCAGGTATGTAAAGAGCTATGCACTCTAAGAGTATATTGTGTTAGATATTATGAAAAAAAATAGTGTAAAAAGAAAACAAAAAAACATTATGCGAGTGATTTTCTAGGAAGATTTTGTGATTGGGTCTAAAAAAACAAATTTATTTGTCCAAAGTTACAGTTTATTGGAAATATTATTACAAATTTGAATAAATTAAGATTTTAAAGGAAAGTTTGGAGAAATATCTGATGAAAGTTATTTGAGTTCTTTTTCTTGGAATATAATGCACTGTGATTTTGTATTTCATACTGCTAAATATAGAGGGAGCTTAGGAAGTCTAATTCGGGTGCCGAAATTTTAGATATCAACCTTAAAGCATAGCGTCCTTCTCTAGATGTCATTTCCAATTATCTTCTAGCTCTATTTTATATTTTATACAATTTTTAATCAACTATCAGTATTAATCAAATTTGTATTTTGCTCTTTTATGCATATCTATTTACTCTTCATCACTACTCACTATATATAAACACAACAACATCTACTATTGCATTTCCAGTTAGCGAAAGCTCCTGAATGAGATACTTACCCTATGTAAAAAATAATAGTACTCTCAACTTAGACCCATTAAGTTACTGTCTTCTGTAAAAGATTAAAGATTTTCTCAATGACATATCTAAACTGTTAAACCATTCTATGATTTCACAGTTACGCTATGATTTCCAGCAAGTGTACTCTTTATCTGGATAACACAATTAGAAATAAGGGAAAATTAACCTTGATATGCACTGTCTTCGTTGGAATAATTTTTCCTTTTATGTTTAGTGATTTGCCTTACAAGACAAAGTTTTTAATTATGTCTTGCACTTCTTTAAAGCACATTAGACGTCTAGAATTGTAGAATACTGTAAACATAATTATACTTATGAAAACTAATTAATTGAATGGATTTTCAGTCTACCTCATCTACTCAACTGCAATCTATTCCAACTTATATTGTTTCACAGCAGCAGTACAAGGGGGTACATGTTTTGTTCTGTAGTAGTTTTGAGTTTTTATGAAGGAGATTCCCTTTACATTTGTTATAATTAGTTGCAAAAAAAAAAAAAAAAAAATTAGTTTTGAAAACGTGATGATTACTGATAACAGAAAAGCAATACTTCATTATTATTGCTAGTTGATTCAGTGTCTCATAAAACAATAATATCATCCTCACTTACTTAGATATCCAAATTCTGATCTAGCCTACAGAGTTCTGTCTATTTGGAATGTATGATTCCTAGAATGTATACCATGTTCTTTGTTACTTTCTTACAAAAACTGAGATTGCTATAATATCAAACCATTGTTGTTGTTGTTGTTTTTTGTTGTTTTGTTTTTGTTTTTAAGTTGAAGAAGAGGTGAAAAGGAAAAGGAAAAACTGTCCAGTTTTGGGCCCCTCGCTGAAAGAAAGGCCCTGGAGAGGGTTCAAAGAAGGGTAACAAAGCTGGTGAGGGGTCTGGAGCACAGACCTCATAGAGGAGCGGCTGAAAGAGCTGGGATTGTTCAGTCTGGAGAAGAGGAGGCTCAGGGGAGACCTTACTGCTCTCAATAACTACCTGAAGGGGGGTTGTAGTGAGCTGGGGGTTGGCCTCTTCTCTCATATAACTAGTGGTAGAACTACAGGGAATGGCTTCAAGCTGTGCCAGGGGAGATTTAGGCTGGACGTTAGGAAATACTACTTTTCTGAAAGAGTGGTCAGGCAGTGGAATGGACTGCCAGGGAGGTGGTGGAGTCACCCCCTGGAGGTGTTCAAGGAATTATTGGATTTTGTGTTGAAGGACATGGTTTAGTGAGTATTATTGGTAATAGGTGGATGGTTGGACTGGATGATCTTGAAGGTCTTTTCCAACCTTGGTAATTCTGTGATTCTGTGATTCTGTGAAAAAAGAAAAGGAAAAAAGAAATAAAATAATATATTCCTTTTCCTAACTGGACAAAGTAAGTCACATAGCCAGCTAATTAGAACTTAAAACTTAACTAATTAACTTAGAAATCTAATTAACTAGACAACTCTTTGATTTTTAGCACTTCAGAATATTTAAAGTTCTCATATTTCTCTTCTTCAAATATTTAAATGGTTTTCCTTAGTAACACCAATAGTGTCATTCTGATACAGTACCACATACTTTGGAGAAATATAAATAATTGCATTGGATGGACACAAATGAATTTAAAATTACTGATCTTCTAATAACCACTAGCAAAGAATATGGATTGTATCCATGAAAGGTGATGGACATAGTTCAAATTGGTTCCAACCAATAAAAGCTGGACTAAAAAAGGTGTCTTATTTTGACTTAGTCTTGTTTTGACTTAGTACTGTACATTAAACAACATGGATTTGGCATTCCTTATATGAAGGCACATTGTTGTTAATGAGTCTAGGCTGTGGTAAATTCTGTAAAACTGAATCTTCTGGTTTAGTGGATGAAATTTGTTCAGTTTTTATTTCTTATAGATTCTGACTGTCGTTTCTTGACCACAGTTTTAATTTCATTTACAGTGAATAGAATGTATGTATAAGTAGCATCCAGCTTTGAACCGTTTCAGTGCTTTGGATCTCTTTGCTTTTGGTCTAGTATATCACTACAACTATAGCAATATTAACATATTGATATTTAAGGACGTTTTTAATTAAGTTGTAAGCACAGACCTTGTTTCAGCAAGGTCTATGTTTTGTTCTCGTTTAGATCAAACGTAGATTGCTTCAAGTAGAAAGTAAGTACTGCTACCCTAGAAAAAGAAATGTTTCCAGGTGTGTTTGTTCAGGAATAGTTATTCTGGAATAGCTATTCATGAATAGCTAATTTAGATTCCCTCCATGTGCTGATTGGTGATACAAAATACAAAAGAACAGAATTCAAAAGGAGTTTTCAAGGAGTTTTCACTCTTTTTTTTTTTTTTTCTTTCTTTCCTTGAGTACACCACAAACTTACAAACTTTTAAATACTTGTCATTTGTCTAACCATTTAAATCTTATAATCAGGATAATCCATAAGTATTACGAATGATAAAGTTCTCATAGCTAAAGGAAAAGTTGTTTTGTGTAGCAAGTATAAAAGTATATGTTACTGGATACAAGATTTGGGAATATATGTATGAAGTATGAAAGGTGGGGTTTGTTTTTGTTGTTGATTTTAATATTACTTTTATGCAGACTTTAAAGTAATCCTTGTCCTTTGAGTTTTTAAATATTTTCCCCTTTTTCTTTCTATCTTCTGATTTTCAATCAAGGTAGGGTTTGATTTAGGTAAGAAAAACTAATTTCTACAATCTGCTCTATCTACTAAACGGATTAAGGCAAGAAGAAGCTGAGCGCTTCTGGACCTGACATCCAGAAGCCTTGAAGTTAACAATGAGGTCTCCATTATAACAGAAATCACAAGATTATTTGAGAGGGAAGGGACCCTTAAAGTCCATCTGGTCCATCTTCCCAGCAGTGAAGAGGAACAGGCACAGCTAGATCAGGTTTCCAGCCTGGCTTTGAATGTCGCCAGTGACGAGGTCTCCAACACCTCTCTGGGCAGCCTGTTAGAATGATTCACCACTGGACACCATTTGAAGCACTAAGAGCTTCTGAATTTTTCTCCCACAAAAACAATTGCATGTGAGATAGAAGCTGACAATTATTTTTATAGTACAACTGGTTAATAAGAAAATGACTAAAAGACCTGCACTAAGCCTCACAGCACTTTCAAAATGATGCTGTCATAAGCAGATTTGGATGTGAGTTCTCATTCTCCACACCTCTCTGGTATGTCACTATACACTTAAAAGATGGGGTACAAATATATATATTTATTCATTTGTGTTCAGCATCACATCAACAGAACTATATTGATATTAACTACTTAAAACACTCATTATTTCCATATGAACTGTTCTAAGATAAAGTTTTTTTCTGCAGCTTGTAGCAAACGTATTAAATTATTATTATTGTTTTTTTCGACTGAAGTACTCATATGTACTTGCAAGTATAAGTAACTGAAGTAAAATAAGCCCAACAAAAATAAGGAAGCTTGTGAAACTCATCAAGAGCAGAAAATCACCAATACTTAGGCATTATCTAATTAATTTTAAGGGGTCATAGGCTTGAGATGGGCATTTATCACACCAAAAAGTGGAACAAAAAGTATTTGAATGGGCCCAGTCATAAAAAAGAAGAAAGATTAAAGCAATAAGAATCAAAACATTATTGATTTTAGTTTCCTTAAAAATACATATTTCGTTAAGAAAAAAATCTATTATAAGATCAAGTAAATAGGCTTTATGCAAACTACTATTTATGATAATAAATGAATCAAAATTTTAAATACAATTTTTGTGTGTGAAATTGTTAATGTAATTAATTATCGTCTTTATTATGTATACCTAATCCACAGCATTACGCGTTCATTACATTGTGTAACATTCCTGCCTTTCAAATTCTTAAAAGAGTTAGCTGATATAGCTACGCTGTTAAAAAAAATAAATAAATAAAAAAAAATTGTATATCCATTAATTCCTCACCTGAACAAGAATGAGTTCTGCTGGCTAGTGGGAGGGAATGCAAAACTGACAGATAACAACTACTGAGGGATATTGCTTCTGTCTCTTTGATAAGCCTCAGTGCTTCAAGAGTTGCCATTTTAGAGTGCATTTAGAGACAGAAAATAAAAAGTGTAATGAGTGCAGACAAATTAGGTAATCCAACTATTATCTCTTCCATCTTGAAATCTTCACACTGCAAGTCAGGAACAGAGGGCTAGATAAGAAGAGCTAAAACTGTCATATTCCACATAGGCAGCATTGTACATTTGCAACTGACTCTAATGTAAACAGTAAATGACTATTTAATTCTTGATTTAACAGTCATGTAAACTGATATAATTTTAATCTAAACAGTAAATGACTATTTAGCTTTTTAATATGACAGAAGGTGACTATTTAATATCTAAATAAACCACTGCAGATTCTTTACTTACTACTACACGGTGAAGAAAGAAATACATAAGATACTTTCATATACTTTATTTTATATTCAGATATTTTTTTCTGTTTCTACCATCACTGAGAATATAAATGTTTTCTATCAGCCTGTAGCTCAGTCAGGCTACTTGACTTGTTGAATCAGTCCAGGAGGCTGGAAAATGTCAGTGTGCTTGCTCAGTGAAAATAATTTCTGCAACGACCTGTCCATTAAATCCTATTTGAGTCATTTAACCATTTAATATCCATCTTTATACTTCCGTTATGAGTCCAATATTTCGAGCTTAAATATCCACCAGTGACTCCTAGCACTGGAAGCACTTATATATATTAAAAAAAAAAAAACAATAATCAAAGCAACCATCTCTGTGTGACAGATCTTTTCGCAGTTTGGTTTTGTCTGCAGTTTGAAAGAATGAAGAAAGGAGGATGAAGATGTTGGTGCTGCATTCTCTCAATAGATGCTGCTTTCCAGAGTATCTTCAATTTTGGAATACTGCCTTATTTTGTCTATCCTGAAAGCATATACATAGGCTGCTCCAAAATTAATGTTTTCTATTTTTTTTTCCATGGAAGCTACAACAGATACAAAGAGCACAGTAACACTGTTTAGTAGAGCAAGTTCTCAGTTAAAAAACACTATTTTTCAACATAGTCAACACCATTAGCTATACATTTTTTTGCAACCAATGAACAATATTGCTCTTGTAAAAACTCCACCAGCAGAGGAGTCACACTGTTGCTGAAATGCACTACCTACCACCTCACTGTGCTTAAATCCTCTGTTTGGTCTCCATAAATGTTCAGTAAGCATTGATGAATATCAATGGGTGTAATTTTTCTGCACGGAGAAATTTAATTACACTCCTTTTCTTCATACATACTTCCATGTCAGAAGTAATTTTGTCAGACAGCCCCTCTGCTGATGTCTGTTACACAGAAACAAAATGTAATGGAATATTGGTGGAAAGGTTCAGCCTCTACTGCCATACCACCAACGTCCACCTCTAATGTTGTGGGCTAACATATTAAATAGGAGGCATTGCTTTTGGAGCATACCTTATCAATGTTTCCACTTCTAAAAAAATGTTTTGTTTCTTCTTATAGAGGGCATGGTAGAGTACAGAAAGCACATCCACTGTGTATATCATTCAGCAAACAGCTCTACTCTATTGGATCTCAGAAATCATATAGTCTCACTGGAATTATTTCCAGCATGACGACTGGAACGATACTACATCCATTTCCACGCAGATGGAAATTAGTCTTAGTCTTGCAAAAGTAGGGACATCTATTTTGAAAAAATTTAGAAGTAAGAATTGAAAAATATTATGCACACTTACAGTTTTAAGAGTATTTCTTAGGTCTACTGTGAAAAACAGAAGATAATACTGATTAACTGACTAAACCATTTCTGTCATGAAATAAACATTTTTACCACACTAACAGAAAACAGATCCTTGATCCTCAATGTCAATAGACTAGGAAGTGGGAAGAAATAGCCTATGACAAAAGACTAACAAAAATAAATAAATAAGTAAATAAATAAAAGCAACCTAAAAACCATATCATTATAGGAAAACAAATAAGCAGCTATTGCAGCTACTGCAGAGTACAGAATGTGTACTGTATAGTGGCCTGAGCCTTAGGCAATGTCTGTCAGTGCAGGAAAAAATTAAATTCGGCTATATTCTTTGCTATTTGGGAAACTATGTATTACTATATATTACTGTCCCTACTAGTGTATAATGCTGCTTCCCAAATGCAAATAGTTTGTCCAGAAGAGTATTGTATTATTAGAATTCACTATAGAACAAAAAACTCTGCTTCCCCATATAAGGATGCCCAGTCCAGCAATCTTTGAATACGTCTAAATAAACTATTTTACAGTCAGTAATTACTCTTGCTCAATAAATTTCAATTTGCTTAATAATAATAATAATAATAATAAATAAAAATAAATAATTAGTACAATCATTAATTTTAAGCCACAAATTAATTTGTATGTTAGAAATATTCCAAAACCTTCACATTCCTCCAGAGAATTTCCTCGTATTCCCACTTAACTATTCCTACAGTATGGTTTCTATGTTCAAGCAAGTTACAAAGTAGAACATTTTGAAAACTCAGTGGAATTGTTCTGTCAGCATAAAATAAAATGTGATACATTGCAATTTTTGCTTCATGTTATCATTAAGGAATAAAAGTTATACCTCCACCTTTATCAATTGATCCAAAGTTATTTCCTCAAAAATCAGGCAGGCAAAGCATAAAATAAAAAACAAAAGCAAATTCATTCAGTGCAAATGAACATCAAGTAAACACTTGCTATTCTGTCATTTTTGAAATTAAATACCTAGTGAAGATTATTTATACAAGTTACTGGTTCCTCCATCCAATACATTAACTGTTTTCACATAGAAAATAAATTAAAATAAGGTAAAATAAAATAAACAGTGCATTTCTCAAACCAGTCTGCCTGGACTTCAAAATTTTCTGCTAAGCATAAGATAAAAGTTTTTTAAAGTTACAGAAACCTTAGAGGAATGTTGATCTCTGACCACTCCTGAAACAACAACAACAACAGCAACAACAACATCAACAAAAACTAGCTCGTGACTAGCAGCTCATTCTGCAAGTATGGTCTTGTCCTTCCATTTCATGCTGACAAAAAAATAGTTAGACAGGACTCTGAGCTCCATGCTTGTCATTTGAGTATTTCTTCACAGTAATTTCTGTTTGTTTTGTTTTGTATGTGCTCTCCCCCACCCCCAAACTATTCCTTTGGCATGGCTGTTAAGTTCAATGTCTTGCTCAGGACTGATAACACTGTACTGATAAATACTATGACTATGAATCATCTTACCCTCCAAATAGTGAGCAGATCAAGAGCCACTTAAGCTCTAGTTTTCATAACAAGACTACATGTGATCTCTCAATTCTTTCTAAATATTAAGAAGTTTAAATTACTATAGACATAGGTTAGATTATGTGTAGTAATTATTGGAAATAAGTTATTGGGATATTCCCCTCTAAAAGAAGAAAAAACTTTGATGAAACCTCTAGGATGGAATTCAGCAAATACACAAGGAGTCTGTTATGATTGCTCCCTAAACAGCATAAAATCTACAAACTTTAGTCTGTTAGCAGCACTACGGGAGCTTGGTGTGCTGACTCTATGAGATACAGCACCAAGGTGTCAAACTCTGTGGCCATTCTCTGTGATATGATTGCAAGAATAAGAACTTGGCGGTACTTGATAAACTGCATAGAAGTCATCCTGAATTAGCAGTTCTTTAATTTTCTGTCACATTTGAGGTCCCCGGAGTTGAATGCACTTCTCTAGATGTGGACACTAGAAGGGCAGAGTAGAAGAGGAGAATCACTTCCCTCCCACCCTCCCTCACCTTGCTTGTCACTCCTCTTTTGATGCAGCCCAGGGTACTGTTGGCAATCCAGGCTGCAAATGCACACTGCTGATTCATGTCCAACTTATCATCTACTAGAACTCCCACGTCCTTCTCCACCAGACTATTCTCAAGGAGTTCTTGTCCCAGTCCATAGATATATCCGTGATTACCCTGATCCAAGTGCACTGCTTTGCATTTGGCATTGTGGAATAGCATTCGGTTCCACAGTCTTACTTTTCAAGCTTGTCCAAGTCTCTTTGCATGGCATCTCTTCCTTCTATCAACTGTACCACTGAGCTTTATATCATCTGAAAACTTGCTGAAGATGCCCTCAATCTCACTTTCTATGTAACTGATAAAAATGTTAAAGAGCACAAGTCCCAGCATAGACCCATGGGGTACCACTCGTCAAAGGCTCCACCTGGACATAAATCCCTTAACCACAACCCTCTGGCTGCTACTATGCAACCAATTCCTTACCCACTGAATACCACTGTTCAGCTTTCAAATTTATCTCTTTCCAATTTAGAGATCTTTGTAAGGAAATTTATTACTATTCACTCATTTAGTGAAGAGGAAACTATGAGGGCTACTATGAAAGTAATGCCTCCTATTTTATTATGTTGGCCCATGACATCAGATGCAGGTACTGGTAGTACAGCAGTAGAGGTTGAATCTATACATCATCATTCCATTATTCCATTGAATTTTGTTGTCTGACAAAATGACCTCTATCATGGAAGTACGAAGCAAAGGTGTGGAATTTAATTCCTCCATGGAGAAAGGTTGCACACATTGATATTCAATGATGCTTGCTGAAAGTTTATGGAAAGTTTATTGGATGGGGCCCTGGGCAGCCTGGTCTAGTATTAAATGGGGAGGTTGGTGGCCCTGTATGTGGCAGGGGGGCTGGAGATTCATGATCCTTGAGGTCCCTTCCAACCCTGGCCATTCTGTGACTCTTTGAGACCAAATGTGGACAAAATTGTACCTGACGTGGAAGTGTGTATGAAACCAAGTTGTGGAATTGAATTCCTCTTTCTAGAAGAAGAAAATTTACCTTTTGACATTCATTAACACTTGCTTAACGTTTCTGTGGACCAAACAGTGTTTTTGAGTACAGTGAAGTGGTGGGTGGTGCATTTCAGCAGTGGCAACAGTGATGTGAAAGACAAGCCATGTTCCATAAGACCACACAGATTTTTATGAGTCCAACACGCAGGTTTTTATTTATCAGTGGTGAAAATACATAGCTAATAGTGGTGACCATTTTGAAAATTAGTGTTTTGTGTGTGATAATATGGTCTTCCTAATGGTTATTATTCCACTTCTATCTTTTAAAATTTTCAGGGAAATAAATAGGAGGAATTATTTTAGAGTGATAAAGATAGTTTTGTACTAAAGAAAACAGAATTTGGAGTCAAATCTTTGATAAATATGAAAGAAAAAATAAAGTGCAATCCTTGACAATAATTGAAATTGAGTTCCATCTGCTTGTCTTTATGTCATTAAAAGCAGAAGAAGATATTACCAGAATTCAAACAAAAATGGCTGATGTCATCTCCAGTAGCCATTTCAGTCTAAGAACACAAACTGTGACACTTTCCTGTGTACAAGACATGATAATTTTGTCTAAATTATAAGGTAAAAATTTAGTCCTTTCATAAACCAGCTCTGTTTATGTCAGTAAAGTATGTTTCTGGTGAAGTTTTAATGAAGTTCAGAGGTTCATAGTCATATGATAATTTGAAAGAAGATACTTGACTATTGTGTAAACAAAAGGCTTTATTATTATCTCTAGAGCAAAACATGTTTTAACATTTATGTAATTACTCAGAGTAATATGAAATATATATATGTGTGTGTGTGTGTATATATAAACACAGTTTTCACTATCTCTTTCTCCCTCCAAAATTGAAGAATTTGTACTATGGGATTTCATATCCTTCCCAATATTTTTATGTATGACATTTCTGATAACATTTTCCTGTATAAGAGAGAAGTTTTGAAGTAAATATCCAAAGTTTCAGTCTTCACAAGTATTTTCATCCCTTATATGTAATGCCATTGTGTCTGAGAACTAGCAAACCTCTCATAGAATACCTGTGATTAGTGTCTAAAAATCCTGCAAAATAAATAAATGTTATATAAAAGGAATTATAAATATTTCAAGCCTCTTGCTGCCTCTGGAAAAAAAAAAAAAAAAAGACATACTACTGCAGTCATTGGCTGATGAAGCTTAATAATGTCAGCAGTCTACATGTAACGTATCAGATTTTAGAAGTAATTTTTAGGCTACCAAGACATACTGATGTATAATAGGGAAGAAAGTCTCAAGTGGAGAGAAATAATACATAGCTCAGAGAAGGTTTAGTAAGATCAAAAGAGCCATTACAAGGCCAGCATTCAAACTGCAGAAAGGGAAATATGGTATTCGTAATTCTCTGAGATATTGTGAACAAGGCCGGTGAAAGGATTTATAAAGAAAATTAAAACTCTTAAAATCAATAAGATGCTTTACTAGTATTCACAGTAGTGCTTGTAAAGTATGAGGTGAAGAGGTTAATTAATCCATTTAAGTGTCTGTATTTTGAATTCATTTGACGTTTTCTGCAGTAATCTGGAACACCAGTTTACAAATCTCTGTTTGGGAGATAACAAATGCAAACATCAATAGCTTTGAACTGGTACATAAGTGGATCAATTGCTATCTGGAAGTCTGCCTCTAATGACAGTCAGGATGTTATTTAAATGCTTTGGAAGGACAGAATAGATTCAGATATCGTATCAACATACTATAATGTTTCAGAATTAAAGTAATTTCAAATAAAATAAAAACCCAAAGAAAAGATTGAGAAGACACCTTGATGTTCCTTTCAAACTATTCAGCCATTTCTTGTATGAAAGTTTTTTTTTTTTTTACAATTTGTAAATCTACCATGTAACAATTAATGTATATATTTATAGTTCACCAATATGTTACATATATTTCTTTGCTTTTTTTTTTCATTTAAAAAGATGTTTTTATCTCAAATTCCCAATAAGCTAAAAATAAACAAAATTTATATACAAGTAAACAACAAGAAACCTTCACATTAGTCAAGGCCACACAAGTGGACAATAACCATAGATAATATCATTTAGTTAGCAGTTCCACTCTGTCTGAAAAGATCAAGGACAAAAATGTCACTTTTCCAGGTGATTAAAATAATCTAAACCTAGTTTTACCATAGTATAAAATAAACATGGATTAACTCTCTAGTAAACATCTTCCTGAGCAGCCTTCTCCCAGCTATAAGGAAGTAACTCCTCTTTGAATAAATCAGCATTTCAAAGAGGGAGAGGTTGCAGCTTAAGCATGCTATTGCGTGCTAAGAGAAACGATGAGATACACAATCTGTCTTTCTTTCTAGTTGTCTGTGAGTATATACATACTCCTAGAAAAGAAGAAAGTGAGGTTGCCTTTCTGATAACATCAATAGGTAAGGAAGAGTGTCAGGAATGGCTGCTCAACAATCATGAGAAAATTATGAAGATGTGCAAAATGACCAGCATAGGCCAGCAATTGTTTTCACTAAAAAAATGAAGTCATTTTTCATAGCTTTGCAAGGTGGCGTAAAAAGAGATGAGCAGAAAGCTGGAGGAAGGGAATCACATTTTTTAAGAAAAATTGTGAAATATTTCTTATTTTCCAGAATAGTAAAGTATTTTGAAATAATTTAATGTCAACTTTCTGGAAATGTTCTGCTTAGTTTACATTTTCCTCTAGGCTGGATGTTGTCAAGATCCTTAAAAATTATCCAGTGCCATGTACAATCGAGTGCTTATAATAGTTTCTAAATAGAAAATAATTTTTTCTGTGCAGTGTCAAATTTCTTCTTTCAAACATACAGTAAAGGAATAGCGAGGTACAGCAATTTCTACAAAAGCAGAGACAAATGAACAGTCATAAGCATATAGAGCTAAGCTACTGAGATTCTTATAAAAAAATGAATATACTTATAAACTAGCTTAAATAATCAAAAGCAGAGGATAGTTATAATACTTCAAACAAATTTTAAAACTACCACGGTATAAGATCAAGCATATATTTTGGCTATACTGTACAGTGCTTTCATAACATAACAATAAAAATATTCATTATTCAGATGATATACTTACATCTCATGGAGGCCTTGATTGTTTTCTGGCTGTTTTTGATGTGTTTTTGTTGTTGTTGTTGTTGTTGTTGTTGTGTCTGAAAGCTATCAGTAAGTTATGAGGCAGATTTATCTTTTTAAACATACTGGATAGAATTGCTGTACACAAGCAATTTCAAAGAATGTACACTGATAACTTCATATACTAAAAATTAAAAAAAAAAAAAAAAAAAAAGAAGAAAAAGGAAAACCAACATGGATGCCCCTTGTCTATGCTTCTACATATTTTAATATTCAAACTTCTGGCAAAAAATATAAAGGGATGACTTAGAATTTATAAAATTACAAGTATTAAAAAAAAAAAAAAAGAGAAAATTAAGCATACACAGAAATATTATTTTACAATTAGTGACATATCAAACCTCACTGTTATGAAATGTTAAAGATGTTGGATAGTTTTTTGTGCTCTTAATAGATGCAAAATAATTATTTGTAGCATTAAACAGATTGATGCATTTACAATTCCAT
Organism: Chrysolophus pictus; assembly: GCA_037305975.1. Classification (NCBI taxonomy): domain Eukaryota; kingdom Metazoa; phylum Chordata; class Aves; order Galliformes; family Phasianidae; genus Chrysolophus; species Chrysolophus pictus. The sequence continues at coordinate 32,714,428 of CM074576.1, read as the reverse complement.
GAGTGCCAAATAAATGGTAAATAATATTAGTGACTGAATGATAGAAATATTTTACTGTTATTAAAATCAAGAAAGAACAGAAAGAGAAGGAAAGCAAAATCACATCTGGTAAGATCAGCATCAATCATTTTCAGACCTCATCCATAATAAATATATATATTTTTCCCAATAATAACATGGAAAAGAATAAAAAAGAGTCCCTGAAACATGATTCTTATGCTGTTATTTGAAAAAGATGATAACTAAGGAAATTATTTCTTGATTGTATTGATTTGTGAAATCAGTAAAGTTAAGATTCTGCTTGTTAACACAATAAGAAAAACAAAGAAAAAATAGTATGGTTTTCCAACTCCTTCCTTACATATTGTTGTTATGTGTTGAAGAGGTTGTTTGTGTTATTTAACAAACTGTCAATGCTATATTGCTATCATTTAAAAGTTAACAAATGCTCGATAATGTAAACTGGGCACAACATTCTCATCAACCCACGAGCCAGCTGCACTTTCTGTCATTATTTTGTTTAGTATCTATGGAGCAGTAGGAAACTGAAACAATATTCATTCTCTCTTTTTTTTTTTTTTTTTTTTTTTTTTTTTTGCTGAAGCCTTTCTCGGTTTCCAACGGGATCAAACTTGAATTTAATATATATTTTTAATGTTCTGTTTTCAGAGGTGGAAGATGCAAACATATTTTTATTACATTTTAAATGTCATGCCTAATCAATATACAAAATCATTCAAATCATATTGAGACCTCTGTAGGAGAATGGAACCTAAATTTCAGCTGAAGGCTAGCTCAAGTTCATCTGTATCATCTCAATATGAGTAACTGAAGAGAATTAACACAAATGTTGCTTATATGTTTCTTACATACAGGTGAGAGAAGAGTTGGTGATTTAAAATTGGAAAAAAAAAAAATCAGTTTGCTTGAAGGTTTTGAGTGATTTGGTAAACATCACATCAATTTCACTTTATTAAATAATTCAATTACTTATTGTGTGCAATAGTAAAATGATAAAAATGAATGTTATCTTTCCTTTTTTTTCCTTTTTTTTTTTTTCCTTTCTTTCTTTCTTTCTAGGATTATAAATAGAGCAGGATCTATGAATTTAAAGCATTATTTTCATTTATCCTGACAAACTTAGAACCTACATCATAAATGGGGCACTCTGAAGTATGAGATAGTTCATGTAGATGTACACTTGGTGGTATCTTATTCTTATAAATTATGGAATAATTTTGAGGGAATTAAATATTCATTTATGATAATTGTGATGAAATATATTACTTCAGTCTAAAATGACTCTCCCTCAAGAGATAAATTACAAACTTTTACAGAACTCTGATGCTGATATGCTAAAGAACTGATACTTTGAGAATTTTAATACAGTATATTTAGCAAATAGCTTTCCAGGACCCTGAAGCTGTATATGATCATGTCCATTTACCCATCTTGAATCCTGATAACTTCTCTGGGCCTCTATCCAGGCAGAACACATCACATTATCTATTTTTTTGCTTTTTTTTCCTCCTGTCCTTGAACACAATTAGCAAAGCTGTTTAGCACCTTTATAGAATAATATAAAGAAAATACATTAAGTTTTAGACCTTATGAGTGGAACATGGCATACTTTCACTTGAGATATATATGAAATCACTGAATGGCAATGCATTGAACAATCTTATGATATAAATGAAAATTGTGATTAAGTAATACTTTTATATTTCTAGACCTATATTTTTGTCTGAGTAGATATTCGTAAAAAAAATTGCATAGCTAGCTGATAAAATTCATAATTATGAAAATAAAGAGACATACTTTTTCAGATATATGCTCATCATTGAAATTAACTCAAACTGTAAGTTTTGATTTTTGGCGATGTGGGAGGAGAGGTGGGGAACAACAGGAAAATCAATACACTTCTGTTAGTTCTTACTAACTAAAAAGAAAAGCTGTAGCAACCACATTCAACAGATAATATGTAGAACACAATATAACAGTGTGACAGGAGAGTTGGAACTTGATGATCCTTTGGTTCCCTTCCAATCCAAGCCATTCTATGACTCTATGATTGTATGAATTTCATATTCTAGAGCATAAGCACTACTTTTCTGCATTAAAACTACAAATAAATAAATAAATAAACTGTTATGAATAGAAAGTCTTTAAGTAATATTTATAGTTCAGAAACTGGAACCTAATCAAAATCGAACTGAGTTTTATCTACATATGTTCCAGGTTTCTATAAATGTAAGTACGTCATAATATTTCAAACAATGTGCACGAGGTTCATTTTGTGTTATGACCTACTAAACAAAGTGTTGTAAAGCTTTCCTAAACACACATACACATGACAGATTGCTGTAATGATCCCTGGCAGCACATATGCTTCCTGCTCAGTGAACTTTTGAACAATACTAGTTCATCACAGGGAGCAAAATGTATAAGTTTCTTCTTCAGAAAATATAGATCATTAATTAATATTTGTGCTTAAAAAGCATACCTTCAATTTTGACTGTTCATGCCTTAGAAGAATGCACTGTAAGACATGATCATACAAAGACTTTCAGGTTTTTTTCTTTCTCAGCAGCAAATTAAGAATTCTGAAATAAAGCCTTTTCAATCATGATTATTTATTGGCTATGAAAACTGCAGTAGCAAATGTGTAAATCTATGTGATGGATAAGAAGAATAAAAAGTGAACTGTTAAAGCTTCTTTGAAAATACATTCTAACCTCTACCATTTATCTCAAATCTTTATAAGAACAGAGATGTACATTAGGAGTTGAAACTCCTCTAGAATTACTTCTATTTGTTATTGACTGTGTGAAGTACTTTATCTGGTTAGTATTTCCAGTCTCATATATTCAAAATAAGCTACAATCACTACCATTAAGTAGAGTTATATTAGAAAATGTATGACAGTTTTTAATACTATGAAATATTATTACAGTCTTACTTCTACCTTCCATAAATATCCTCATGATTGTAATACTTCTTTTCAGCCCCAAGGTTGCTAACTAAAATTTATACATAGCATATAGTTATTCTTGCAAATAACTTTTTCTTTGTTATGTAATTGGGAATAAACATGAGAAAAGTTCTCCATAATGATGATGCTTATGCCTTTCCCTTTTATATTAAGGGTTCTCTTAGATTAATTTTCAATGGAATATTTTTCCTTAGAATATTGAAACAGAAGATTCTAAATACCCATCTAAAATATGCTTTATGTTGTTGTTATTCCTCATGCAGAATAAATAGCATTTTCTAACTGAAGAAAAAAGCTCATGTGTAAAGTATGACAGCTTAACTAAGTGTATTTCCAGCTAGAATGCTTGACTGAGGCATCAAGACAAACTAATGAAATGGTTTTACTTTGAATAATTAAACTATATTTCTCTTTGAAAATCTCTGGAAACACTTTTTTTTTTTTTTTTTTTCCTTCATTGTTTGCTTGACTGCTTCCTCTGTCATTTGCTTTAAACATCTCTGTAGTAACCAGTGGTGTTTCTGTGTCAATGGCACAAAAGAGAGCTTAAGTAAGTGAATACCTCTGATACTCATCATCACATTTAAATCTACATCCATGGCTTATTTCTACAAACATCATTTCTCCATTTATTCCATAAAATCATAGAATCATTTGAGTTGGAAGGGACCTTTAAAGATAATCCAGTCCAACTCCCTTGCCACGAACAGGGAAACCTATAGCTCGATCAGGTTGCTCAGATCCCAGTCCAGCCTAACCTTGAATGTTTCCAAGGACAGGGCATCCACTTTCTTCCTGGGCAGTCTCTCTGGCCACTACCTGGGCACTATCCATCAGCTCTGTATATGCCTGTATATCCATTTCTTCTCCCAGGTGAAAATGAAGTTTATGAATGGGCACATTTAGATAAGACAAAATTGAAGACTCAGTACCCATCTACTCAGTCACAAATATGAGAATACGAGAGAATAAATGAAGTCTATCTGCAGAGCTATTATTTCAAGTGCAGTTTGTTAAATACAAAATAAGAAACATCAGACTGACAACAGTTCTCTCTGAAGTCAGAAAAATCAGCTGTATGCAGTCCAACTATTTACTGTCACTTCTCTAATATACCAAGGGATTTTTACTACTTCTCTATAAAGTTTTGCTTCCTCATGTCCTAGACCCAGGTATTCTTTTTTGGTGCAGCTCCAATGATGTTTTTTTTTTTTTTTTTTTTTTTTCAAAATAATGTGGAAGGAATAGAAGTTGGAATTTAGTTGGACATTATTATGATGATTGCAATAGGACAATGGGAATATGTGATGTAATTCATAATTTTAAATCCTTAATTAGATTAATGGATCAGTTTTCAAAACGCATTTATTCTCTTATTTTAAACTTTTTTCAAGACTTTACTGTACACTATTTACTATCCAGCTATTACTATTCCTACTGTTCATTTAAATGTTAAAAAGACAGGTCCATTTGAACCACAGAAACTGCTCAAATACTGTAAATTACCTGACTTAGTGCAAATAAATTCAGAGCTTAGAATGAAGCTCATCATGCTATGCACGCATGACCCCACTTCAAGTATTAAACTAAAAAAGCGATCATTCTTTGTTGAAACATTGAGGTTTAACAAGATGAAATGTGGATCTCAATTCTGATCTCAATAAAATCAGTAGGATTTCATTCCTAGCAGGATTTGAATATAATTACCACTGCTTTAATTTTTCATAAAACTTGATTATCTTTTTCTTCAATCCCTTCATATGATTACATCTTCTTCAGTAGTTATGTCTGAGCAATGAATTCAAAAGAATCAAAGAAAAACACAGAAAGGCCTTATTCATGATCAGTTCAGTCATTTTTTTGAATTGACATGGCTAAATATCTCAGGAGAGATTTCTGGGATATGCTTGGACTTGAGTTAGCATCTAGAGTTGCTAATAGAACCTGAAATAAAGAAGACTTCTAAGAACCAGTCAACTTAGATCTAGACCTGACAAATTAGGTTTCTCTTTTTAAAATTCTGCTTGTTTGTGCTGCAGTCACAATGAAGACTTCAAGTAAAAACATGTTGTGGTTTTATGATTTTTGTTTATCAGTATTCCATGTCATAACATCATGTACTGCACTGGGAGTTAAAGTGTTAATGCTCCAGTTCCAGGTACCCGTCCCAGAAGAGAAGAACAATTACACTCCCCAGAAGACTGTTCGCTGTGCTGTTATCATTTCTGCTCAGGGGAAACAGGTATAAGGCCTTGGTAAGTCATCTGACCTTCCCTTCTTTGTCAGGCTCTCCTCCCTGCTGCTCAACCAGACTGCACATCTCACCTCAGTGTTATCCTGAGGCCTATCCACCGTTCGGACACTCTCATTATATTTGATTTATTAGCTTCAATTCCAATTATATCAGAATTGTATTATAGTATGTTATCTTGCATTCTGATACCATATTTAGTAAATTAGTTTGTTTCTCCTCAGATCATTGCTGCTATTTTAAATTATTTTTGGGGTTTCCCTGTTTCCCTTTCCTGAAGGTGTGGATTTCCAAAATTCCTCCGCCCTGCTAGTCATGGAACTGGGCTGAACCAGCCCATTAACCATTGACAAAACAGGGAAGAAACAAACCAAACCAAAAGAAAAAAAAAAAACAACAACACAGAACTTTGACAAAATAGTACTACAACTGAAAGTTTAGCTTATAGGCTAATTAGCATTTTTAACATCATCAAGATTTGATGATGTTTTGGCTAATCCTTCTTTCTATATCATTTTGCATAATAAATTTTCTGAAGGTATTAAATATGTTTTCCAGTTTTTAGTGCAGTATGTGTATGTTTCTTGCAAAGATTTTATTGTAATCAGAGTGCTGGATGTGCTAAGAGTCTAGGTGAAATCATTCTTATTCTGCATAAGTACAGACTGAGCCAGATGAAAGACTGGACCCCAGACAAAAACACATTGGTAGACATTGTGGTGTCAGTTCTTGAATGGTCTGAGTGACAAATGGGCATACTGGTTCTGGTGTGCATTAAATACTTCAGTGATATCCATAGAAATTGTTGCTATTAATATTATAATATTTTAATACATAATACCATTTAAACTGTAATAAAATTTTCATTCTTTCATTCATAATTCAGTCATACAACATTATCAACCTTCATGTTTGATGTGCATTTTTACTTGAAGTTTATACCCCTTTGTAAATTCCTCAGATTGAACTACATATATTTTTACAGGAAAGCTAGATTTTTTTCAATTTAGGTAAAATCACAATTAACTCTCATGAAATCCTTGATGTTCAATAAGCCAAAGGGAAACTAATATTAGTGGTTAATGGTATTGAAGCAACTGTTTTGGAGATAAAGAAACAATCAATCATAAAACCTTAAAAATATTAAAATTTTAAACTGAGAATATCAGCTGTTGTGAACTTTAAGCTAGTGATGATAACTTCTCAAGCAATCTTATAGATTGCCTGTGAATCAAAGGTTCTAAGGAACGTAAAATTCCTGATTTTTTTTTTTTTTTTGAAAGATAATTGTAACTCTCTTTACAATTAAGAAAAAAGAAAATTATATTTTCTCTTACACGGAAGCAGGTTAGAGTCTCCATTCACAGCTCAACTGGACAAGGCACATAGGGCCTGATCTGAGACACTTCTGGAGTGAACACTGATCTGGATCATATGACATCTAGAGTTTTTCATAAAATGTTACTAGATTCTCGTGAAATGCCATTGATTTTACCCTAATAAATAGTGTACGTTTGTATCTGCCTTGGGTTTGTCCTTGCCTTGTGTTTGTCTCTATTAAGAAAATTTTGATATATTTTTAGTATACTCCACACATTAGAACAGACTGCATTTCAGAAGATGTATCTAAACAAAGGACGTATTTTGCAATCTTTACATAACTGAACAGCTCAGTTGAGACAAAAGAAAAAAATGTACACATGCCTACAGCTCAAAAATCTAAACATTTCCCTAACTAATTTTTTTTTTTACATCTCCAGATGTAAAGCTAGGCCTTCTCTTCAGTGAAACTGGGAAGCTTGATCTGTAAATCAGTGTTCACAATGCATAGTCTGACTTAATCATTACCAACTATTTGGAGCCCATGGACACATATATTATTAAGAAATAAGAAAGAAAAAAAGAAAGAAGAAAGGAAATGCTTGAGAAATTTCACCAGTACAAAAGTATTTAAAAGTAAATATCTTTAGGGATCGTGGATTGTATATGCTTGTTCAAAATCCACAAGATGATTTATGCCTTGATATATCTTCAGTAATGCTTTAAGCATGATTTATGCCTTTACAGACACTATCAATACATCACTGAACATGCTCTAGTCAAGTTCTGAAACTTAAGATTTTGTTCTACCTCAGCATCGCGTGTAATCATAACTTTCACTAGTTTAATGAAGGGTGGTTTCCAGTTATAAAAAAGAGACAACAGTGGGGTGCAAATACTCCTTTTTATTTTTCAAATTATTATTAACATTGTGACATTTTTGTTCTTGTGTTGAGAGATTTAAATCTCATAGACATCACAGACAGAGTAAACAGTATTATCTGTGGCTGTATTAGCCCGTATGTGTGAGAGAAAAAGAAATATGAAAAATGGAATAACAAGTGTAACAGGAACACAATACTTCACCTCTACCTCATTCTTTCATTTATTGAATATTCATATATGTCAACTATTTTTTTGAATGCTGTTATTTCAGTAGGCATAATCCAATTAGAATAGAACAACGTTTGTATCCCAGCAGTCATCTTTAAATTGATTATTTTGAATAAATGTGTTTTAATACAGCTTGATTAAGAATTGTAGAAGTCTTGATACTGGTAGTTTGAATATGGCTACATCACATAATTTAGATTAACTCAAAAAGAAGAAACTAGAAAAAAAATAGTGCATATCTTTAATGTATATTAAAGGAGAACAAGAGGAATGTAATATTTTAAGCTTGCTTATACAATTCTGAAATATGTTTAAAAACATAGATAACCTGGATGATATCAAATACTCATTTAGGCCAGTAGTATGTCTGTGATAGAATTCAACCATCTAGAAAGAGAACGCAAGAAAATGAGATAAAAGTGCAAGACCAGGACAAGTGTTGGGCAGTAGCTTCTAAGAAGAACACCATCCCAGTCTCCAGTGGTTCAGTATCTTTGTGTTTAAATGCTCTTGCTTTTGTTCCATCATTCTGCCCAGTTCATTTCTGAATGCATTTAATTGTATTAAATTATTTAAATTAATAATTGTATTATTTACAACTCTGAACTCTTTAGCAACCATTTCTGAATCTTTTGAATCTATCATCAATCATTTTCATTTGTTGACTATTGTTTTAAAGTAATTGAACACTTTATCCCTATTCACCTCCGCCATGACTTTCATAACTTTACAGCTACTTCCATACAGCTTTCTATTTTCCATGCTCTTAGTCCTTCTGCAGAAGCTATTCCATACATACAGACATTTTTGTTAACTTTTTATACATTTGATAAATTATTTTTGAGGTTAAAGATCAGAATCAAATCTATTATCAAAGACTTTACAGAGAGTTTTTGAGGATATGCATCTATATGTAGGGCTACATATTACAACGTATACATATATAAACTGTCTGACTAAGAGCTAACCACATTGAATAGAAAGACATATTGAAGATCAGAGGAGCAATGGTTGCCACAGGAAACCAAGAAACCTAAACTATGAAGAACGGTGTATTCTGACTCTATTACTCCTAAAGCCATCAAGGAGAACAATCAGGCCATTGTATTTGGATTTAAAGTCACAAAAAGAATCATGGGAATATGTGCTTAGACTCACTACTAACTGCATCTGGGCACATGGAGCTGAAGCAGCTTCCTACAGGGCTTTCACAGAAGGAATTCCCATTATGGGACTGGATACTCCAACAGCTGACCAAATTTACCTGCCCCTAATATAACCTAATATAAATGTATTTAAGTAGGTTGATAGTAGGTAGGTAGTAGTTCTCTAGCTCTAAATAAATATGTTTTTTGTACAGGCTGTGTGTGTTTGTACACAATTCTGTCATAGAATAAGAATAATGTCCAAATTTTTCAAACTATTCTGAACAAGTGAAATAATTTTGGAAGAAAAGAAATAGCAAAGAAATAATAATGAATAATTTTAAAATGTGTAGCATGAAAGCAGTTGAAAAATACAAAATAGACAACTGAATTTTCAATGCAGTAGAAAAAAGTACACCAGTTAGATGGCTTCCGTTCCCTTTAGAAATTGAAAGGGTTATTACCATTCTACTCTACCAAATAGAATTCTATGCACTTCACAGTGGACCACCATTGGCTAGGAAATAGTATCATTCTTAAGCAGGAATCAGAACTGGCAAACTTTCTTTTTTATCTCTTTGATCTGATGGCCCTAACTTACTGTCTTTTCTTCTAGCTTCATAAATATTATAATCCTGGATTAAGAGACATAACTTCAGCAATAAAATGTTTCTTTGTGATATGTGATACATAATGGATATTGTGTGTTATTCATTTTTTAACTGATGGGCAAATGCTTTAATCACAGCCTATTATGCACAAGAATGGCCACCTCTACTTTTAATGAATTTAAATGCAATCATATTTCTGTTCATGATGTAGGACTAGTATCATGTAGGATTCAGGCTATGCTGGAGATGCAATCAATGTCTAAGAAAGTCTGACTAAATTAGATTGTAATTGAGCTCAAGAACAAGATCGGTTTTTCAAGGTGTCAACAGCTTACGGGCTGGTTCAGCCCAGTTCCATGACTAGCAGGGCAGAGGGATTTAGGATATCCACACCTCCAGGAAAGGGAAACAGGGGAAACCCCAAAAATAATTAAAAACAGCGGCAATGATCTGAGGAGAAACAAACTAATTTACTAAATATGATATCAGAATGCAAGATAACACACTATAATACAGTATAATTAGAATTGAAGCTAGTAAATCAAATATAATAAGAGAGTGTCCGAACAGATAGGCCTCAGGATAACACTGAGGTGAGATGCGCAGTCTGGTTGAGCAGCAGGAAGGAGAGCCTGACAAAGAAGGGAAGGTCAGATGACTTACCAAGGCCTTATACCTGTTTCCCCTGAGCAAAAATGATAACAGCACAGCGAACAGTCTTCTGGGGAGTGTAGTTGTTGTTCTCTTCTGGGACGGGTACCTGGAACTGGAGCATTAACACTTTAACTCCCAGTGCAGTACATGATGTTATGACATGGAATACTGATAAACAAAAATCATAAAACCATGACACAAGGAAAAAAAAAAAAAAAAGTAATAGTACATATATTTAGTGGTCTTGAAGAATATTTTCACAGTCCAAAGAAAAGACCTTTTGATTTATGAATTTCTTAATCATTTGGCAGGACAATTAAATTTCTGCCAAGGGCCTTGAGATCTTAGTTCTGCCTACACTGCAGCACAAGAGAAATGAAGGACATTTAGATTCATCCCTTTAATTTAAATGTAAATGCTCAGACTAAAATATAATATTTTTCATACTCCTTTGATACACAAACTTTAAGTTTTATGAAAAATTAAAATAACTTTTGTCATTTTAATTTGATAATATTAAAGATTATTTAAACCCCTGCAAATTTCAATAGAAAGGAATAATATGACAATATTCGGCATAAAAGAATCATTGGATTATTTGAAATGATGGAGAAATAATAATAATAATAGTAATAATAATAATAATAATAATAATAATAATAATAATAATAAAAAAAAAGAAATTCCGATAGATTTTTCAAAGTAAAAACTCCTGCCAATAATGTGGTAATATTTTCAGTTCCTTGAAAGATTTCTTTTCATATTATCTAAGAGATGACATTTTGTTTACAGCTGTGAAATAGTCACAGTTGAAGTATTGTCAGAAAATAGTTTGTAGAAATATTAAATGAAAAAACATTTTTTTCTTGGTTGTACATATGCAGGTCTATTGTGACTGCAGACTTTCAAAAGTAATGATTGTTCCCATGCATTCCTGCAATATCCAGGAAAAGAAACAAATACTCTTTCCTAAGCAGAAGATTCCAAAGGGTCCCTTAATAGAACAAAGAATATAAACTAAAAAGTAAATAAATCTAATAACTCTTACAGATTATGTAGTTTGCACTATAAAATTAATTCTTGGTAGAACATTCAAAATGGAACCAGCTTGGAAAGATTTCTAAATGAAGAATTAGAATTTTCTCTGAAGACTTTCTCCATTAAGCTAAAATTATATCTGATCTGCATTCTGAGTAATCTGTTGAAGATGGCAAGACTAATAGAGCTATATATCAAGAGCAAATGAGTCTTATATTTGTCCTATTGATTAAAATTCGGTGTGAAAAGGTAAGGAGTTTGAGTGTTTAAATAAACTGGTTTCAGTACACCTTTGCACAAAATGAATGAGCCTAATGAATCCACCAGTGGTAATTTTTACTAGCTTCCCTTACACAGATAATGAAAAGTATTCACATACTCAGTTTTACCCAACAATAAGTGAATCTGAAATGAAACAGTGAACTCAGCCTTTCAGGAAAGTCACATCAAATCAAATCAAATCAAATTAAATTAAGATCTAGTTTTTATTCTGAAGAACGTTTCCAGAATTCCATTAGTTGTTCTTACAGGGACCTAATGAATTTTCCATCTTCTCTTAGGATCAGACACCTAAGACCATCATTTACCTGTTTATCTTTCTTTCTGCTAATGTCTTTTACATTACTTTTTTTGCTTAGCTCTTTAATCACCTTTTCCAGGACTGTTTTTCCTCTAAAATGAGAGGGGCAGGTCTTCAATCAGCTCCTCATGCTTCTCTTGATGCAACCCAGGATATGGGTGGTCTTCTGGGCTGAAAGTACACATAACTGGCTCATGTTGAGTCTTTCATCAACCAACACCCCAAAATCTTTCTTCTCAGGGCAGCTTTCAAGCCATTCTCCACCCAACCTGTATCCTTGCTTGGGATTGCCCTGACCTAGGTGCAGGACCTTGCACATAGAATCATAGAATGGCTTGGATTGAAAACAATTGCAATGATCATTTAGTTTCAACTCTCCTGCTATGTGCAGTGTTGCCAACCACTAGATCAGGCTGCCCAGAGACACATCCAGCCTGGCCTTGAATGCATCCAAGGATAATGCATCCACAACCTTCTTGGGCAACATGTTCTAGTGCGTCACCACCTTCTGTGTGAAAAACATCTTCCTAATATCTAACCTAAACCTCCCCTGTGTCAGTTTAAAACTATTCCTGCCTTGTCCTATCACTATCCACACTCATAAACAGCCATTCTCCCTCCTGTTTATACCTCCCTTCAAATATTGGAAGGCCACAATGAGGTCCCCCCAGAGCTTTCTCTTTTCCATGCTAAACAAGCCCAGTTCCCTCCACCCCTCATAGGAGAGGTACTCCAGCCCTCTGATCATCTTAGTCACCCTCCTTTGGACCCGCTCCAAGAGCTCCATGTCCTTCCTGTACTGGAGGCCTCAGGCCTGGATGCAGTATTCCAGATGGAGCCTCACAAGGACTGGCCACCCCTTTTTTAATGCAGCCCAGGATATATTTGGCCTTCTGGGCTGCAAGCGCACATTGCCAACTTCTTGTCCATCAGTGACAGTAGATTACCGTGGCCTGAATGAAGTCACATCCCCACTGAGTGCTGCTGTGCCGGACATGTTAGAACTCCAGTAGGAACTGGAATCAAAAGCAGCCAAATGGTATGCCACCACTGACATTGCTAATGCCTTTTACTCCATTCCTTTGGCCAAAGAATGTAGGCCACAGTTTGCTTTCACCTGGAGGGGCATTCAGTATACCTGGAATCATTTGCCCCAGGGGTGGAAACATAGCCCAACCATTTGCCATGGGTTGATCCAAGCTGTACTGGAACAGGGAGGTGCTCCTGAGCACTTACAGTACATTGATGACATCATTGTGTGGAGTGATACAGCAAATGAAGTTTTTGAGAAAGAAGAGTAAATAATCCAGATTCTTCTGCATGCTGGTTTTGCTATTAAGCAAAGCAAAGTGAAAGGACCTGCCCAGGAAATTCAGTTCCTAGGTATAAAGTGGCAAGATGGACGTTGTCACATCCTGACAGATGTGATCAACAAAATCACTGCCATGTCTCCGCCCACTAATAAGAAAGAGACACAATCGTTTCTGGGCATAGTGGGTTTTTGAAAAATGCATGTTCCAAACTACAGCCTCATTGTAAGCCCCCTTTATCATGTGACGCGAATGAAGAATGAGTTTACATGGGGCCCTGAGCAGCAGCAGGCTTTTGAGCAGATTAAGCAAGAGATAGCCCGTGCCATGGCCCTGGGGCCAGTATGGATGGAACAGGACGTAAAGAACATCCTCTACACTGCTGCTGGAGAGAAAGGTCCCACTTGGAGTTTGTGGCAAAGAACCTCAGGAGAGACCCGAGGTCGACCCCTGGGATTCTGGAGTTGAGCATACAGGGGGTCGGAAGAGGGCTACACACCAACTGAAAAGGAGATCTTAGCCGTGTATGAGGGGGTTCGGGCTGCTTCTGAAGTAATCGGTACTGAAACACAGCTCCTTCTGGCACCTCGCCTGCCAGTGTTGAACTGGATGTTCAAGGGAAAGGTTCCCTCCACCTATCATGCTACTGATGCCACTTGGAGTAAGTGGATTGCACTGATTACACAACGAGCGCAGATGGGGAACCTCAGCCGTCCAGGGATCCTAGAGGTGATCATGGACTGGCTTGAAGGCAAAAAGTTTGGAACACTGCCAGCAGAAGAGGTATCACGTGCTAAAGAGTCCCCACCATACAATGAACTACCAGAAAATGAAAAGACATATGCCCTATTCACTGGTGGATCGTGTCGTATTGTGGGGAAGCATCGCAGATGGAAATCTGCTGTGTGGAGCCCCACACAACAAGTTTCAGAGGCCACTGAAGGGAAAGGAGAATCAAGCCAATTTGCAGAGGTAAAGGCTGTCCAACTGGCCTTAGATGTTGCTGAATGGGAGAGGTGGCCAATACTTTATCTTTACACTGACTCATGGATGGTAGCCAATGCCTTATGGGGGTGGTTACAGCAGTGGGAACAGAACAACTGGCAAAGAAGGGGTAAACCTATTTGGGCTGCTGAACTGTGGAAAGACATTGCTGCCCGAATAAAGAATATGGTTGTAAAGGTGTGCCATGTAGATGCTCATGTGCCCAAGAGTCGGGCTATTGAAGACAGCAAAATAACCATCAGGTAGATCAAGCTGCCAAAATTGAGGTGGCTCAAGTAGACCTGGACTGGCAGAACAAGGGTGAATTATTTCTAGCTTGGTGGGTCCATGAGACTTCCGGTCATCAAGGAAGAGATACAACATAAATATGGGCTAGAGACCAAGGGGTGGACTTAACTACGGATGCTATTGCACAGGTTATTCATGACTGTGACACATGTGCCACAATTAAACAAGCCAAGAGGATGAAACCGCTCTGGGGGGAAGGGCGATGGCAAAAGTATAAATATGGGGAGTACAGTCAGTAATTCCATGTATATATATAGGCTTGTGTGTGCGCATGTTTAATGTTTGGTAATTATATTTTGTTTGTATATGTTAAGCATGGTGCAGTGATGTAGAATAAGGGGTGGAATGTCATGGTTTTGTGATTTTTGGTTTTCAGTATTCCACATCATAACATCATGTAGGGCAGTGGGAGTTTAACTGTTAATGCTCAAGTTCTGGGTACCTGCTCGGAAGAGAAGAACTGCATTCCCCAGGGGACTTTGCGGTCACAGAGAGTCTCGAGATATAAGTCCTGGCAAGGTCACCTGATGCGTTCTTCTTTGCCTGCTCTTCGTCGGCTCTCCTCCCTTTTGTCCCTGCTGCTCAACTGGACTGCGCATCTCACCTCAGCCCTCCGTGTTGTGGTGAGGCCTATCCACCTTTTGGACACTCTCTCTCTCATTATATTTGATTTATTAGCTTCAATTTTAATTATATTGTATTATAGTGTGTTATCTTGCATTCTGATAATATATTTAGTAAAAGTAGTTTTTTTTCTCCTCAGATCGTTGCCACTGTTTTTAATTATTTTGGGGTCCCCTGTTCCCTTTTTTCCGGTGGCGCGGATCTGCGGATCCCTCTGCCCCGCTAGTCACAGAACCGGGCCGAACCAGCTCGTAAAACGTTGGCAGTTTCTTATCCATCGAGTGGTCCACCCATCGAATCCACATCCCTCCAATTTGAAGATAATGATGTGGTGGGGGACTGTGTCAAAGGCCTTGCTCAAATCCAGGTAAATGACATTGGTCACCTTTCCCTTGTCCACTGATGCCGTCACTCCATCATAGAAGGCCACCAGATTGGTTAAGCATGACCTTCCCCTGGTGAAGCTGTGCTGGCTGTCATGGATCACATGCCCATTCCTCATGTGATCAAGCATGTCATCCAGGATGATCTGTTCCATGATCTTCCCAGGCACAGAGGTGAGACTCACCGGCCTGTAGTTTTCAGGGTCCTCCTTGCTCCCTTTCTTGTAAATGGGAGCAACGTGACCTTTCCTCTACCTCACCAGACAGTCACGACTTTTCAAATATGATGGAGAGCGGCTCGGCAACCACCTCAGCCAGCTCCTTCAGAACCCTGGGATGCACACCATCCAGCCCCATAGACTTGTACACATTCAGTCTCATGAGGCGGTCTTGGACCTGCTCTGTCCTCATAGCAGGGGGGGGATTTACCACCCTGGTTCCCACCCAGAGGTGTAGGGACGCAGGGCTCAGGGACGTGAGAAGTACTGGAATCCTGGCCACCAGTGAAGACTGAGGCAAAGAACTCACTCAGTTACCTCAGCCTTCTCCGCTGAAGCCAGTTCTCCTTTTACATTTACCAAAGGAGGTACACTCACTTTGGCCTGTTTCTTCTGGCCAGTGTACCTGTAGAATATCTTCCTACTGTTTTTCACGTCCCTCGCCAGGTTCAGTTCCGCCTGCGCCTTGGCTTTCCTGATCCCACATCTGCAAGTCTGGATGGCATCCCTGTATTCTTCCCAGGTGACAAGCCCTTGTTTCCAGAGCTTGTACGCACCTTTCTTTGTCTTCAGCCCGCCTAGCAAGTCCTTACCAAGCCATGCTGTTTCCTTACATCCTCTGCCTGCTTTCTTATTGAGAGGGACGGAGAGTTCTTGTGCTCTCAGGAAGGCATCCTTGAAGAGTAACCAGCTCTCCTCAACATTTTTGTTTTTAAAGACAGCATCTCAGGAAATCTCGGCCAACAGTCCATTGCACAGCTTAAAGTTCGCTCTTCCAAAGTTCAGGGTCTTAACGCCACTCTTCGCCAGGCCCACATCCCTAGAGATCACAAACTTGACCAAGGCGTGGTCACTGCAACCCAGGCTGCCTCCAACCTTAACACCATTAATGATTTCCTCCGCATTGGTGAGCAGCAGGTCCAGCAACACTTCACCTCTGGTCGGTCTGTCCAACACCTGGACCAGAAAGTTATCATCAATGCATTTCAGGAGCCTCCTAGACCTCTTGCAAATCGCCATGTCATCTTTTCAAAAGATATCCAGATGGTTGAAGTCCCCCATCAGGACAAGAGCCCATGAGCACAAAACCTCCCGCAGCTGAAGCAAGAAAGCCTCGTCAACAGTCTCCCCTTGGTCAGGTGGCCTGTAGTATACTCCTATCACCATCTGGCCTTTGTTAGACCCATCCCTAATTCTAGCCCACAGGCTCTCAACCTGTTCCTGACCATTTCTCAGAGGAAGCTCCTCACAGTCTATCCACTCTTTGACATAGAGGGCAACTCCCCCGTCCTTCCTACCTAGCCTATCTCTTCTAAACAGCCAATAGCCCTCAATGGTGGTATTCCATTTATGGGAGTCATCCCACCATGTTTCCATGAGAGCAATAAGGTCATAACTTTCCAAGTGCATCACGGTTTCCAACTCGTCCTGCTTCTTTCCCAGGTTGTGTGCACTGGTATAAAGGCACTTCAGCTGGGCTTTCCATCTCACCGCCTTTATAGAGAATCTAGGATCCCCTAGAACAGCAGCAACCCCAACACCCCCCTGCCTCAGTCCATCCCTGTGTACTTCACCATCATCGCCCATCAAGTAAAAAGGCAAGAAGGCTTCACAGTGACTGAGAATAAGGGCGGTGAAGGGGAATAGTTAGAGACAGTTTATAGAAGCAAGAATGTAGAGCTTGTTAGAAAATAAGGGATGGTAGACACTGTGTCTGGGATAGTGAGGGGGATGAAGGCCATAAAGATAAGGGTTTGAGAACAGCATGAAGACATTTGGCAGGGAGGTGATTAGATGTCCACAGGGCAAGAAGTAACTGGTTTGGGGGGATGCCCTCATGAAAGGTCAGAAGTTTACAGCAAGAAAGGTCAGAAGCCTTTGCAAGGAAGATGACAAATCTTCATCCCACGACCCACTACGCACGCACAAGAGGGGAGGGTCTGCATGTTAACGAACTCTTGGGGGTGTATTGAATATGTATCTGAATTCTGGGAAAACTATTGATTATGTATTAATTCAGCCTATATCTGTAGCACAATTTGTCCAGATGGTGTGCAAGTTAGGCGGATCTATCCCCCTTGCACCCGGTGTCTGTGCAGCACTGAATAAACCGTACCTGCTTTGTAATCTTGCTTGGGTTACAGAGTTTGATTCCGCACGTCACAATAATAATGTAAAAAATCTTAAATACAGCAAAATGCACGTTAAATAATTTGATCCTATTTCCTTTCTGCTAATGGATATCATAAATAATGTGAATGCAAAGTCTGTGTGGAGAAAGGCTCTGTTATGAAAAAAAAAAAATAGCTCCCACACCTTTGTTTCAAAAGGTGGAAAATTAATTATTATTCTGAAATCAAACACAAACTTCACCAAGAATACAACATGGCATTATGGAAGTACATCATTTCAACTTCACTTGTATTTTTAAATGGAAAAAACAAACCCTGTTTCTTCTGGAACAATATTAAGCTAGTATTACTGTGAAATAAAGACACATAATTCTCATTGCATGCAATTGATTTTTTTTCTATGTCTTTTGTATATCCCAAAATAAATACCAAAAAATTGTATATTTGTTAACAACCAAAACAAATAGTTCAAATCCTAGAAAACTTCATCAGATACATTGTAACATGATTTGGATGATGAGCAGAGTGTATCCTTAGCAAATCTGCAGGTAATACAAAAATAGGAGGATTACTTGATATGTCACAGCATCATGATGCCATCCAGAGGAATATCTTACTAGACAAATGGCCTAACTAGAACCTCATGAAGTTCGACAAGTGGAACTGCAAATCCTGTACCTGTTTGAGGAGGAACAGCTCCATGTCTAATGTTTATTTTCAAGTATGAACTGATAGGACACAAGGAAATGGTTTAAGTACAGTCATGGGAAATTTAGATTAGATGTCAGGAAGAATTTCTTTATAGAAGGAGGATCCCTCCAACCTTAACTGTTCTGTAGATCTATGATTCTGTGATTGGAGATCATTAAATAATTTTAAAACTGTCAGATACAAAACAGAGTCTATTACATACAACCTGTGGTCCGCTAGGAAGTCTGTTGGAGGCTGCGTACAATACTGAAGGACATCTACAATGACATCAGGGACCCGAACTGTGCCCTATCTTTTCCATCCATGGAATCTCACATGTAGACAATGCAACTGGATATTAACTGCTGATTTTTATAAGCTAGAGCTGACAGCTGTTACTTCACAGTGAGATATAATCTCCTAAATATTGACATGAAGTGCCATTTTGATATATATAATATCCAAACATTCTGCCTTAGGCTAGCATATTTCACATAGGACCCATTTGCTTTTGGAAAGGCTGTGCACAACTCACCTTGGTGTCTTCCATGCTATTAGACGCTGAGTTTGGGCAGCTGAAATCTGCCCTCAGTTTCTGCAGTCATCTCCACACCAGAGGAGCTGGACAGTGCTAGAGATACAGTTTTTTAATCAGGCAATATAGAAAGCCACAGAATTATAGAATCCTTAGAGTTGAAAGGGACCTTCAAAGGTCATCTAGTTCAGCTCCCCTGCAAGGAACAGGGACATCCACAGCTAGATCAGGTTGTCCAGGGCCTGATCCTGCCTTGCCTTGAAAGTTTCCAGGGATGGGGCATCTGTCCCATCTCTGAGCAACCTGTTCCAGTGCCTCATCACTCTCACTGTAAAAGACTTTTCCTTTATATCTAACCTAAATCTACCGTCTTCAAATCTGAGGTCATTTCCCCTTGTTCTGTCACCACAGACCCCGCTGAAGAGTCTGTCTGCTTCTTTCCTTTGCTCCCCTTTGGATATTGAAAGGCTGCTATCAGGTCTCCCTAGAGCCTTCTTTTCTCCAGGCTGAACAGACCCATCTCACCCTGTACTCGCAGTAGAGGTGTTCCATCCCTTGGATTGTTTTTGTGGCCCTCCTCCAGACATGCTCTAATAGGTCCATATCTGTCCTGTACTGAGGACTCTACATTCAAATGCAGTACTCAAGGTGAGGTCTCACCAGTGCAGAGTAGAGGGGCAGGATCTCTTCCCTTGCCCTGCTGGCCATGCTTCTTTTGATGCAGCCCAGGATATGGTTGTCTCTATATATGCACATATATATTTATCTGTTTGTACATTGATCATGATGAGATTTAAGTTCTACACAGTGACTACGTCTTGCTTTGAGACTGTCCTGTCTAGGGAATTATTTCCTGTCCCCACATACTGACTAGGCTGGAAAGTAAGTCAGAGAGTTCAAATGCTGCAAATTTATTAGCCTTGTTCAAGTAATAGGAGCTCATGAACTTAATCCTGACATTGAAATAGCTTGCATTATATTTAGCATTATTGATTATTATCTTGCATACTGGTAAATAGAATAATGTCAATTTTTAACCCCAAACAAGGTACTTGATTTGATTACCTTTATTGATGAAAGGTTTCTGAATAGGATGCAAATTTTTTTTCGAAAACCCACTCTTTTTGATTTTTTGTTTGTTTGCTTTTAATTATTTTTGCCCTTAAAATAGTAAAATATATGTCTAGATGCAAAGTTTTGGTAATAACTGTACTTTTAAATGTATACTGTATATACATACATGTACACATGTCATGATCTGTACATCACTTTTTATTTACCTGAGGAAGATTATGAGGTATAGTCATGAAATGTCAGTGAATCTTTTATTAAACAAAAACTTTTCTTGTTTAAAATAAAACACTTTAAGAAACCCTCAAATTAATAAATAAACATAAAATGGCTTATCTGTGGTATTAGGAAAACAATCATTTTCAGCAGCTTACAATTGTAAAGAGATTGGTTAAGTGGTTTCTAACATTTGATAAAAGATGTACATTCATCACAAAAATGCAAAATAAAAACATAAGTTTATAACAAATCTAAATCACCAATTAGAAAACATAGAACATAGAATCATAGTTAGAACAAAATTTACAAAATATTCTCTATCTCTTTGCAATTAATCTCTTTGGAAATGATGTAAGGCTATTTATACATATATATATATATTAATTTGTTACTTATTTTCAAATCAGAGAAGAAATAATAAGGTTCATTATTTTCCTGAATATTTTTTCTTTTGTCTGACTGTCACTGAATCAAGTAACATTATGTCACCCGAAAGTGGACAAGCAGTGACTGAGAAACAAATAAATATTTTATGCAGAGGGGGTAAAGGGAGGAATTGTGGAGTTCTTCCTGCAGTTTTGTGAACAACAAATGCACTAAATGCACTTCAGGCTAAAAGTGCATGAAAACCCTTTTTTTTTTTTTTTTTTTTTTTTTTTTTTTTAACCCTCTGAGAAAACATAGCATTTGCATTTGCAAAGGGAATATCGAGTCTTAAAATGTATATATAGACTTATTAATTCCTGGAAAAAAAAGGGGGAAAAAACACAATTAAAACATTCAGAATTGTTGTGCATTATTTTAATCTTTTTTTTTTTTTTTAATTTATTTTCAATATCATTCAGATGTTGAAAAGCAATAGTAATATTTTCTTTCATGAAAAAAAAAAAAAGATTTAAAACATTTTTATGTAGTCTTATCACTAAAATTTTGATTAATTTTTACTTGGAATTGTCTTGAAATATTTTTGGGTGTGCAACAAATAATTTTTTAGAATATCAGTTCTTCATTCAGCATTGAGACTAATTTTGCTGTAGGCAGTTATAGTGGCCAAGCTCCTGGCTTTCTGGCCCCAAATGAGCTTCTGACAGTTGTCATAGTTACAGAGATATTTACACCTCTGAACTTTCTCATCTCTCTTAAAGAAGCCTCTTGAAGTAACATGTCTAATTTCCTTGCTTTCTTCACAGAAAGAGATTACTGTAGGATTTTTTTGAAAATTTCATCTATGTTCATGAGACATTTTTGGCTGTACTGGTTGGATTTTAGCAATTTTTAAATGGTCAGTTTTACCAGATTTATCTTTTCCAAATATATACATATATATAAATTTACGTATGCATGTAGAAGAAATAAGGAAATGGCTGTTTTGTTAATGGACAGTTAAATTTGAACTGTCCTTGGTCTCCTTCGTGGTATCCCCTTGTCAGTTAGCATCATGGTGAGCATCCTAGACTCCTCAGCTGTGGTGGAAGCAAAATAACATTAAGTATAGCTGATACTACAGGTTAATTTTTCTACTCTTGGCTGTTTTGATCATTGACAGGTGTGCACGGTGGGAAGGTCACTGAATAGATCCATTTACCTTATTTACATTAACTTATCCTCTCTCACTCCCATCCCTATAGCTACAATCCATCTGCATTTTCATCTTCTTCTATGGATTTAACCTTTGTTGATATTATGACCATATGGTCTTAGAGACCCCCATGAGCCTGTACTCCCTCTTGTTAGCTCTTCTTGAAATTCTTTGCTCAAAAGGAGTTTCTGGTTGTCCTGTTTTCTATCTTTTGTTTTACATTTTTTCCAGACTAAGAGAATAATTATTCTCCTATCACTTTGAATTCAGTTTGGAACTACTTTTCCTCTTCAACTGACTGAAACATCCAGCAATTTCTCTGCTTGAAACCGTATTACATTAACTTCAGTCTAGGGTTAGCCATCTGTCTAGATACCTCAAGAATATGTATTATGTATATTCTTACATAATTTTACATTCAGTGTAAGCTGCATTTCAGTTACAAGAGTAGGAAATCTCAGTTTATGCATGTTTTGTTAGAGCAGTAATGCTCTTGATTACCCTCTAAGTGCTTGCATGTTTCCTAGGGTTCATTTTTTTTCTTTTCTCCTGCAGAGAAGGACCTAGAGATCCTGGTAGATGAGGAGCTGGACATGAGCCACTCGCAGCCCAGAAAGCTAACTTCATTTATGGCCACATTAAAAGAGGAGGGGTCAGCAGGGAGAAGGAGGTGATTGTCCCTGTCTACTCAGCTCAGGTGAGGCCCCATCAGAAGTACTGGGGCCCCCAGCACAGGAAAGATGTGGAACTCTTGGAATGAGTCCAAAGGAGTGCCACTAAGATGATCAGAGAGCTGGAGCACCTCTCCTATGGGGAAAGGTTGAGGGAACTGGGATTGTTTAGCGTGGAGGAAAAAAAACTCCAGGGACACCTTATCGTGGCCTTCCAATACTTGAAGGGAGAGTATAAAAAAGAGGGGGAATGGCTGTTTTCAAGGGTGGATAGCGATAGGACAAGGCAGGAATAGTTTTAAACTGACACAGGGGAGGTTTAGGTTAGATATTAGGAGGAAGTTTTTCATACAGATGGTGGTGACACACTGGAACAGGTTGCCCAAGGAGGTTGTGGATGCTTTATCCTTGGATGCATTCAAAGCCAGGCTGGATGTGGCTCTAGGCAGCCTGGTCTAGTGACTGTTGACCTTGAACATAGTGGGAGGGTTGAAACTAGATGATCCTTTTCAACACAGGTCATTCTATGATATGATTCTATGATTTTCAGTTGTCTGCTATTAGCTGCCACAGACAGGGAGGGAATAGGGTAAAAATTATTCCACTTTGTTGTCAACTATAGTTTTCTACTTGCTGCATACAGACTTAGTTCAGTTTTTTAAATCCAAGGTATCCTTTCTGGCCTTTGGATGCCACTCCTGAAGTGGATCTCCTGGAGGATCTGCATAAGTGCTGTCAGCCACGTGAAAAAGCCGTGGTTACCACAGGAAGTATAAAATAGTACTAAACATCTCATTTTATTTAGTGAATCAGTCCAAGTATTGTATACAGGGGGATAAGAATGTGTGTTTAATCAGTACTCGGACACTGCTTTATCACCTGCCCTTTCTGTGTCAAGTCTCACTCAGTAACTCTTCAAACTGTCATTGTAAGCATAAATAAGAGAAAGGGTAAATATTAGATTCTGTTTAAGCTCAGGTATATTGAATGCCGACTTTTTTTCCCTGAGGCTGATGTCTACAGTAATTGTTATTCCTTCTTCCTAGTCGTACTTCTGACAGATCATAGACTAGTAGCTCATAAATATATGTAATCTGTTTTCGTTATATTAATTTTGAATTACTCCAGTGAGAAAGGATTCCATAAACAGTTAAGTTTAAATAGTCTATTATCAAATAAAAACTTAATCACTATCAATCTAAAACTAGTATTTCTAGCTTTGTAGTTATTCACGGGATCTTTTATAATGAAAAAATATATATTTTTTTCATCTTAAAGCTGTATTATTTTATTTCTAATATGAATAGTTTTCATCAAAAGAATCCCTAAATATAATTAGCATTTATAAAGCCAAAAAATGGTGGAGAATTTATAAAAATTCCCTGCCAGAGTTCATCCAATAACTGCTTTTTGTATTGCAGGAGTCAATTCTGAGAATTGTCTTGGTAATGTGCATCTACAAATTGATCTTTATTTTCTTTCATTTTATCTTAATTTTTTCTTTCCTTTCTATTTTTCTCCATTTTGCAGTATGTGTGTTTTCTTTCAGTGATTTAATAGAATCCTAACAGGGAAGGCTGTTGGTAGGACTACGTTTCATAAAGTGTAAGAGATGAACTGAACTGTGTAGTCAGTTAAAACATTCCATTAACTCAGTTCTGCATACTGTGCCTCCATAAAGTGCTTTGTAAGGTAAAATGTAATCCAACGTTTGGGTCTATGAAAGCTTTCTTATGCTCTCCTTTCAAAAACATGATGAAAACTAGGAAAATATTTTATTTTTACATATACCAGAATCCTTTATAGACTTTCCCACAATAAACAGAATACCTGCATACAATTAACCCTTGAAGATTTTATCAGCATTCAAATGACTTTTGTGTATTTTCTAAATGTTGTAGCATTTTACTTGTGTTGCAACACAGTTTAAAAAGGAGCTTTTATTACTAGATGTTTAAAAATAGCATCACAGGGCATTTGTTTTCCTCTCTGCACACTCCTCATTTGTTATTATCAGTTTGTTTATTTTATTACAGAAATTTACTCAAATTCCAATAATGAAAGAGATCTACTGTACAAATGCTGTCTGAACACATAAATACTTAGGAACATCCACTGCTTGAAAGAGTTTGCTGTAGTAAGTGCTAAATAACTGCATTAATAGTAATCAAATTTTCTTGATATTTTCCCCATAACACCTTGTTACATGTGTTTAAGTTCTTCATATTGTTCACTTGCTCTGAAATTCCGAATGTTACATTTTTGCTCAAAATTCATCTTTTTTAGAAAATAGCTGTGGAACTAACATGGAAGAGAAAAAGGAAAATCAGATGTTCTAGCTTTAAAAGAAAATACACACACAAAAGTAGAAATTTTAGACCCTTGAAAAACTTGAAAAGAGTCTTAAGGTAGATACTTGAATTCATCTTTTGAAAATTGTTTACCGTTTCTAATTTCTGTAATTGTTGGGCAAAATGATCTGTAGGCAACTCCTTGAAAACAACAATGCATGTGACTTACACATGATGTAGCTTTCTCAGATTTAAGTAGTGAAAAACTCTTCCAGAGTGTGTTTCCAATCTTCATGCTCTTTTCACTTTTTGGATTCAGTTTCAGATTCAGTTTGCTATACATCAACGGAGAAACTGAGAATGAGTTATAAATAACATTTAACTTGTTCTTTTTCTGGTATTCTGAGAAACTGTGAGTTTGCATTAAAAAAACAGAAGGCTTACTAGTTAATCAAAAATTAATAGATTATATGAATATGGCATCTTAATTTTTTCTGTTGATGAGGAGTGAATCTAAGAAGGACGAAAATTCTTAGGAAATTATACACACCAAAAACGTTCAAACATAACAGTTAGAAGGTCAACTTCATACTGGAAGTTAGTTTCCACTCCTGACTGAAGAGATCTGGTCCAGTTCTTAGGATTTGACTGCCTGCTTAATGATAATCTTGACTAACGAGACATTCCTCTCTCAAAAAGGACAATACTGATAAATGTTTTATATATTCTTTTAAAAAGATTGTTAACTCTATTAAAGGAATGGTATACCAAATACTCATAGAAGACTATTTCCTGTACACCTGCTACTGCTCACATACTTCTAAAACCTTTCTTAAATCCATTACCAAATTGCCATCTTGATATTTATCTTATTCAGAGATTGCTGAAACTTCTTTTTCATCTGTGGAAAATGAATAGTTTCAGGGGATTGTATAGTTTTCTACTCTTCTACATTGCACTCTGACTTACTCCCCTCCACTGTTTACCTTTTACAGGTTTTTAATTATAGGCAATGTGATTCAGTTCCAAAAATCCATCGAATTACAGCAAGACATCTTTTGGACCACAAAACTTTTCTCATTCTTGTATCTCTTCCTCCCTTCCTCTCCTCTTCCCCATGGTCCCATCCTCTCTCCTCCCTTCTATAAAAATTAAGAAAGAAACCACAGAATTTCAATCCAAATTTGTTATTTCCTTCTAACAACCTGCTCTCCATTCAAAAATACCTCATACAAGGAATAAGGAATAGCAATTCTTACAGTTGTATTTTATCTCTGCTGAATCACAGTGAGCCTATTTTAGTCAACACATATGGAAAAGTAAGATAGCAAGATTCTAATGCATAGAAGTACAGTGTGTGCTTGTTCCAGAAAAATTGTGGTGACACCAATTAAGAGCTGATGGAGTGGACAGAGCTTAGAATTCAGAATAGAAGACAAGTCTTTGTCATAATATCTATCAGAAATCTGAAAGCCCTAGGCAAACACAATATGTTTATGTTTCCACTTTCTTACCAGCTTGGAAGCTTAGTGCATTTTAGTGATTAGAATAATTCCTAAGGGGGAAAAAAAAAAAAAGAAAAAAATAGTTATGAATTTATTTTTGTGGGAATTTCATTGCTCTCACCCTAAGCAACTAAATGGCTGCTATTTCCTTCTACTATCATTTATTTACGGTAAAATTCCAGTGTATGAAAAGTCAATTTTACTTTTTTTTCTTGATTTTTTCCTTTATCCAATTTACAACAGCAAGATTTTTGATTCATTTTGTTTTGCCTTCCTTCTTACATTTTGCTCCCACCTCAGAATTTACTTTCAGTGATTTTTCCATCAAATTTTGGGTAGCGTATCTCAGGGGCAGGGAGCAGAAGATTATATTCATTACCAATCTGGGGTCTTACCTGATGATCAGTGCCCTTAATTTGCATCCTAAGCAGGCTGGCCCATGTTGTCTGCAGCATTCTCAGGGCACTGGGTCTGCCATTTCAGGGTCCTTCATTCAGGTCCCGCAAGTTTTCATACAGTCTTTTCATCCGTCCCTGCAGGGACTGGGAGTCTGTCTTCAGGGCAGCCTTAAGAATACCATTATAACGTTCAATGAGGCCTGCCCCCGTTGGATTACATGGCAGGTGGAATCGCCATTTGATGTTATTTTCTTCTGCCCAGCGCTGTATCGTTGCACCAGTAAAATGAGTCCCTTGGTTGCTCTCGATGACTTGAGGTGTCCCGTAGGCAGACATCAGTTTAGTGAGTGCCTTGATGGTATATGCCTGGTTTGCTTTCGGCATGGATAGGCCTGCAGTAGCCCATTTGCAGTGTTGATGCACGCCAGGGCATATCTCGCCCCCTCGGACCAAGGAAGGTGCCCAGTGTAATTGACCTGCCATCGCTGGAGAGGATTGTGTCCTCTAGCAAGATGGGCTGTCGTTTCGGGCAACAATCTCGGTCTCGTCTTAGAGCAAGCGTTGCAATCCTGGCATGCCTGGACGATGTCAGGTAGTTGCTCCTGAAGTTCTTTACTATGAGAGTGGTGTAACAGAGCTGTAACAGGCTGCCCAGAGGTTGTGGATGCCCCGTCCATCTCTGGAGGTGTTCAAGGCCAGACTGGATGGGGCCCTGGGCAGCCTGGTCTAGTATTAAAATGGGGGGTTGGTGGCCTTGCTGAGGGTGGAGATTGATGATCCTTGAGGTCCCTTCCATTCTGTGATTCTGTGATTCTGTGATTCTTCTTTGTGGCTCACAGGTGTTTCTGAACTGAACAGTGTTCAGGTATGTATGTCGATGTAGAGTATTTACTTCCTTAATGGTATGTGATCATAAAGAAGATCATACAATGACAAACTTGACTAACAAAAAGTAAGGGAACTCCTACTAAGTACAAAATTGGTCACAAGCATTAATTGGCAAGCATATATGGAGGACGTTGATAGCGAGTGAGAAAAAAAATCCAAAGCCATAAAACCTGGCCAGCTAACACTAGTAAAGCCAATAATCAGAAACAAATGCTGTCAGGTACATAACTGAGGGGATATAATGAAACTGCAGGCAAAGCCAGCATTTGCACAGATGAGAAATCAAGCTTGATAGTCTGACGTGTTGAAGGAGTTGTTGCACCTGTGAGCGGGATCATATTATCACATAAGAGATAATGTGAGCAGGAAGGAACAAATGGGGGTAGATACAGAGAGGTATAAAGGGGTGACTTGTGTAAAATAGTCAGGCAGTGCACTTATCTGGTTAATTCTTCCACCTAATCATTGCAGTCTGTCCTGTGATCTTACATCTTCAAATTAAATCCATTATCAACTCTCCCTCTGTGTCATCTTATGCTATCCTATATGTGTTACTGATGCAGAGACTCACTGCCAGCTCCTGATGGGACTTGTGTATGTATGAGAATTCAGAAATGCAGGTATTAGCTCTGTATAATGGATACTTCAAAAAGACTTTTTTTCTTCAGTTTGGCATCATAATATCTTCCTAGAATGTCCCCAAGGTAGCAGACCATGGAAGGAGTATTTCAATAAATTTGACTCAATGAGGAAAAAAAAAAAAAAAAAAAAAAAGTTAGTATGCATTTAGTGTACTGATCCAGCTGGAACACCTTCACTGTGCCACTCTGCTATCATTACCAGACTGGCTAGCAGGAGGACCTCAGTGCATCTAGGGATCAATCTGGGGTAAAGGCAGATACTCATACCTGGTTCCTATTCCAGGCAGTGATTCTGTATATCATATTAATAGTGTCTGTTGAGGCTCACTTTGAAGAAGGGAGTTTAATGTGAATGCATAACTGCACTGTTATCCAAAACTTGTATATTTTTTCTGACCAAAACTATGGCTGCTGGGTGCTTGTGAGACCTAATAGTTTATTCTTATTCTAATCTTTTTATTTTATTTTATTTTATTTTTTAATGAAAATCAGAAGAAACGAAAAAAATAAAAAGAAACACAAATTCTCTATTAGTAAGGATTCTGTACATTTCTAACAGTGATTTCAGTGTTATGTCATAAAACAGAACACAAAACCATACACCTACTTACCAGCTCCTTGATTAGCTTTGGGAGTGCTCTGTGATGAAGAAGAGCAATGATGAGGGCCTTAGTTTTTTAGTAACATTCTCTGAACTGTTATCTGTTGTAGAAGTAATAGAGATGACAAATCTTTTTCATTCTCAGATATTTCTTCTGAAGCATGAGGTTGCTTTCAAGAGTTCTTGTCTCCATTGGGTGACAAATTCAATTATGACTGAGTAGCACTTAGGACTAAGGTAATATCACCTTTTATTCTTTTAACAAGAGTGAAGTTCATACAAGTTTTCATAACACACTTTGAATTACTGCATTTTCCAGAATATTCAAGAGGATTCAGTGATACTGCTGATTGCCTCAGGCACTATATGTTTTGCCTTTAGCTGCCCCCCACACACATCAAGCTTTTCTGCTTTAAGCTTCTGGGTTGCACAGAGAAGGCTTATGTTCAGACCCACTGTGACATGGAAAACCACATCAAATTAATACTTACTAAAATGTTCTTGTTTGCTTATTTGTGCTACATTTTATGGCCACTTTTTAACTTCTGACTATGTGAGATTTGTAGTATATAAGAGGAGTTAACACAGCTTCTTACTATCCTAATCTTTCATACTGTATACTAAGAGCCATCATTCCAAAAGACTTCAGGGATTAACAATTACATCAGTAATATATCATTTACCACAGAAAAACAGAAGCTTCATTTTCTGTCCCTGCAATTATTTATTTTCTTTGGTTAAGACAAAACCAAGAAATGAGCACTTCCCTCTAAATCTTATTAAAAATTCCATCTGTAGCACTTTGAAAAAAACAGAAGTGCTCTAACAACAGGATAGCACTGTATACCTCAAACCATTTCAGCTCTCACGTCCATTAACTCTCTAGTTGTCCTTCTGAGGCACTCATCAAGATTGCTAATTATGATGGTGTTTATGCTGAGAGTGTAACTAAAAACATTAACTAACATAAAAGCCTGTGATTTTTGAACAGCAGCCCTCAGTTTTGTGACAAATATGCAATGAAATGATTTCTATGCTTTGCAGTAGGATCAGAGAAAAGATTTAAAAGACATCCTTAATTTTTATTCTGATTAAAATCTACATGCTTGTAATTCATTTTATCTCAAGCAGTATTTGAAAATATTTCCAAAATTTGGAATATTTTGGAGTGAAGACTAGAAAAAAAATCTGGACTGGAGGGAAGAAGTTGTAGATCCTGTTGGCATTCTTTGAATCCTCACAACATGATCATAATTTTATTAATCATACATATCCATTCATACACAGCTACTTACACATACATACAGCCCCAATTAAAGCACTGCTGCTCAGATTTATCTTACTGTTAATAGTTGGTCACATAAATTCATGAAAAAGTCACAAAAAGAAAATGAATGAAAAGCAGCAATACAATCAAACCATTTGCGAAGCACATCCCCAAGAAATTTCACCCAATCATTCTTCACCACAGACTCTCAGTTAAATTAACTTGTCTACACTGCCTGTAGTTTAACATGTCTGATTCACATTAGGGAAACATATGTTGGAAAACATGTTATAGATCTGTATTCTATAATGAAGATCAAGACCTTTAATTTGGGAACTGTCATTTAAAAAAAAAAAAAAAAAAAAAAACCCACCATTAGTCTAACTAATGCTTAATCAAGATACATCTTGATCACATCAGTATTGCTATAATGCAACAGAGGAAAAGATCACTTAGAGTAGATGATCAGTTTAGAACTGAGTGACACTTGTGATTGTCTTATTGTTGTCTTATTATATACATGCACAAACATTTTAGAAACATATTTATTCATGCATTGTATTTATGCATGTGTTTTATTTATCAGAGCTTACATTATGTAGTGTATAATGATGTATTTTCTAATCCATAAAACATTTGAAAAATATTACTTTTCAAAAGCAAATTTCAAGAAAAGTAAATATGGAATGTCAGCCTAAAGCAGTTCAGATGTTCTGTCTATCAAATGTGTTGTAGACTCAAGTCCACATCTTCTGTGACTGTGTTCATCCTCTAGGGGATCCTATACAGTACAAGATAGGCCTAGAAATTTATCTTCCAAAATGATGTAATTTAGATGAATGATTAAAACTATATGTAGAAAAGTGAGTGGTAAAGAAAGACACCTAAGTAAATGAGGAGCTAGATTTCCTACACCTTTTTTTAGTCTTGGTTTTGAATCTGAATTGATATTGATCTGAGAAAAATATTCGTTAAAGGAATATTTATCAAATATATTTATATGTAAATTAATATTTCAATTTAATATATATAGTCCACCAAATAAACACAGAAAAGTCCCCTAAATAAGCAGTTCTTAAAATAAATAGATAGATAGATAGAATCACAGAATCACAGAATGGCCAGGGTTGGAAGAGACTTCAAGGATCATGAATCTCCAACCCCCTGCCACAGGAGGCAGTGAGGATAATGAGGGAGACACCCCAGAGCAATCTGGAATGTCTAGAAAAAAGAGAATTTTAATACTAGACCAGTTTGTGCAGGGCCCCATTCAACCTGGCCCTGAACACCTCCACGGCATGGGGCGTCCACAACCTCTCCCGGCAGCCTGGTCAAGCACCTCACCACTCTCTCTGTAAAGAATTTCCCCCTGACATCCAACCTAAATCTTCCCTCCCTCAACTTAAAACCATTTCACCTCATCCTGCCGTTACCTACCCTTTCAAAGAGTTGATTCCTCTCCCCTCTGTAGGCTCCCTTTAAGTATTGAAATGCTGCAATGAGGTCACCCTGC
The DNA here is from genome assembly GCA_037305975.1 of Chrysolophus pictus. Taxonomy (NCBI): domain Eukaryota; kingdom Metazoa; phylum Chordata; class Aves; order Galliformes; family Phasianidae; genus Chrysolophus; species Chrysolophus pictus. The sequence goes on along the minus strand of CM074576.1, from coordinate 32,682,895 downwards.
AGCCTTCTTTTCTCCAGGCTGAACAAGCCCAGCTCCCTTAGCCTGTCTTCATAGGGGAGGTGCTCCAGTCCCCTGATCAGCTTCGTGGCTCTCCTCTGGACCCTCTCCAACAGCTCCCTGTCCTTCTTGTACTGGGGGCTCCACACTTGGACGCAGTATTCCAGATGGGGTCTCACAAGAGCAGAATAGAGAGGGACAATCACCTCCCTGTCTCTGCTGGCCATCCCTTTTCTGATGGAGCCCAGGATACCATTTGCTTTCCAAGCTGCAAGGGCACACTGCTGGCTCACATTAAGTTTTTCATCCATCAAGACCCCCAGGTTCTTCTCCACAGGGCTGCTCTCAAGGACCATTCCTTTCAGTCTGTATAGATGCCTGGGATTCTTCCGGCCCTAGTGCAAAACTCTGCACTTCGCCATGTTGAACCTCATTAGGTTCACCCTGGCCCACCTTTCAAGTCTGTCGAGGTCTCTCTGAATGGCATCCCTTCCTTACACCATGTCAACTGCATCATTCAGCTTGGTGTCATCAGCAAACTTGCTGAGAGTACACTCAATTCCATTGTCAGTGTCATTGATAAAGATGTTAAAGTGCACTGGTCCCAAGACAGACCCCTGGGGAATGCCGCTCGTTACCGGCCTCCACCTGGACATAGAACCATTGATGAGCACCCTCTGTCTGTGGCCTTTCAACCAATTTCTTCTTATCCATCAGGTGGTCCACCCATTGAATCCACATCCCTCCAATTTGAAGATAATGATGTGGTGGGGGACCATATCAAAGGCCTTGCTCAAATCCAGGTAAATGACATTGGTCGCCTTCCCCTTGTCCACCAGTGCTGTCATTCCATCATAGAAGGCCACCAGATTCGTTAAGCATGACCTTCCCCTGGTGAAGCTGTGCTGGCTGTCTCAGATCACATGCTCATTCCTCATGTGATCAAGCATGTCATCCAGAAGGATCTGTTCCATGATCTTCCCAGGATTGATGCAAAGTCAGAAATAAATGAATCCAGTTATCATTTCAGAGAATACTAATAACAATTTAAGTGTTCATTACTATTAATTGGGAAATACAAAACAATACAAAATATTTGATTTTTTTAACATACTGTTTACTAAGGAGTGGCATTTATTTATTTAAGAACTTTTTGTATCTCCAGATGTTCTTCAAACGAGCTACAGTAGTGAAACCAACAAACAAAAAATCCGGTGATTTATAACTTTATATGTTCTTACATTTAAAATGCATATTTTAATCCAGTTGCTGCTGTTAGTAAGAAATTTTAGTAAAGATCCAGAGTAAAGATCCAGACACCTCATCGTGGCCTTCCAGTACCTGAAAGCATATAAAGAGGAGGGAGAACAGCTGTTCATAAGGGTGGATAGTGATAGGAAAATGGGGAATGGTTTTTAACTGAGACAGGGGAGGTTTAGGTTAGATATTAGGAGGAAGTTTTTTTCACATAGAGGGTGGTGACATACTGGAACAAGCTGCCCAAGAAGGTTGTGGATGCATTATCCTTGGAGGCGTTCAAGGCCATGTTGGATGTGGCTCTGGGCAGCCTGGTCTAGTGGTTGGTGACCCTGCACATGGCAGCGGGGTTGAAACGAGATGATCATTGTGATCCTTTTCAACACAGGCCATTCTATGATTCTATGAAACTGTGAAACTGATGCAATTAGCCATTATTTACATAAGTGACCAAATTGACTAATTTGATTTTGCTAAAGGAAAGCCATTCAGAGAAGTATATTAATACTTTTTTTAGTCAATATTCTTCTAAAAGGAGAGGATCTACTTATCCACACAGAAGACAATATATTAAATGCCTCTGTATTTTACAGCAACAGCGGACATCCACCTTGCTTCAGGAAATATTAGTTCCAGACCCATGATAACTAAAAAGATTACAAGCATAGGGATGAGTATACAAGAAATTGCATAATTAAACAAAAATAATTGGGTTTACAGAATGCATAGGATTTCCCTTTTCTCAGGTTATTTACTTATTAATTTTTATGTCTAATTTGAAAAGGAACTGTAAAAAAACAAACATTCATCTTGAATCACCTTTTATAATTTAGAACAAAGCGATGTTATTAATAGTTGATTTTTAGACATTTGATTATGTAGTATGTCAAAGTGAAGTTCCACAGCAGATATTAAAACAACAATATCAACATAAGTGAGGGAAATAATTTACCCATCTCTGATAGCTGGTTTGTAATAATTCAACAATTTTGAAAAATGTAGAGTATTTACATCTGCAGACTATGGGATACAGATCACTTCAAATTAAAAGCATGGAGAGGAGCATAAATCTAGAAAAAGGGATAAATCTAAGTAAATCACAATATCTTCTGAATAGCATCTACTCATATAAAAAGCATTTCTTTCTTAGCTTCACAACTCCACTAAAATGCACATACACTTTAATGGAGAAATTTACACAGTGAGCTTTATATTAAGCAGCATATGAATCTAATGTTTTGAAGAACAGTAAATAACCTATTTCTTTAAACTATAGTATGTAAATATTTAAGACTTTCCAATCTTTACTGTGTCATGAAGGAGCATTTCTACCTGTATTCTAATATGAAAAATGCTTTCTGTAGATCATCAAACTTATATATTTCACCTTTTAAAAAGCCACCTTCCTAGAATTATATGTATTTGAATTTATTTTTTTTTCACTGTTGCATTTTTTCAGCAAGCCAATCAAACAAAAATAATGTGATATATATGTGTATATATATATATATATATATATATATATATAGCAAACTAGAACCCAACCTGAAAAATTATATATATATATATATATATATATATATATATAATTTTTCAGGTTGGGTTCTAGTTCCATGACTTGCTAACGACTTCAGTGCACCAGTTAAACAAGCCTTTAGTTCGACTGATCTTCAGACAACATTCTTCTGGAAACAGTGGTCTATGTTAACTTTCACTACTGATTGTTACAAATGAAATAATGTAAGTAGAAATAAGCACATACTCAAAGGATTGAATTGTCTTCTCACTCCTTTGAAAGATCTACTAGAAGATTCCACTTGCCCACTTCCATTCTAATACAAATATATATCTATGGAAAGTACACCAGAAAGAAAAAGAAATAAAACCTGTCAATACATAATTTTTGGGTTTTGTTTTCATTTTCTAGCCCTCGGTCAGATCAAAGTCAGAAGAGCTCTTTGATTTCTTCAATATTATCCCTATGGATGAGACTGTCAAGAGACAGCTAGAATACATTCTTTTATTCTGTCAATTGTGGCAAAGCAGATGAAGAGGGACTTCTGGGAAATCTGTTACAAAAGATGTGAACCTGTTATTTCTTCTGAACAGTACAAACAGCACCAGGAATTGAATTGTATGACTTTGTAGTCTGAGTATCACATTCCCTTTTTGATGAAAGCCAAATGCCTTTTATAGCCAAAAGATGAAACACTGAATGGCTGGAAAATTTATTTCTTTTGTATTAACAGTTAATAATCTCAAAGTCAAACTTCGAATTTATTCATTATCCAAATACAGAAAATTTGTTATAGCTCTTTTCTTGTTACTTTCCTATGAGAGCTATAAAGCAGCATGGTTCTTTTGAAGGTCTGTTTCGTCTTCAGTGAATTACTAATCTGTGATGCTAAACAGGTTTTTCCTTTTTGTGAAGCATGCCAAGATATAAGATGTCCAGTATAACAAGAATTTGAGAAAAAAAGCCATTCTTAGCATTCCGTTAGCTAATGAGTCTTGAGTTTTGACTGTATAAACATGAACAAGTACCTATTCCATTTGTTGTAAAGAAGGAAACTAATTAAATAGGAAAAAAATAATTAACATTTTACTAAAATAGTAGTGACTGTAGAATTTTTTTTTAAAATCATCAGCCCAATTCAATTTAGCAGGAAATTTCTACCAAACACCAGAAAGCTCTAAAACAAATTCTGGAATTTTCTCTGTAATTTTGCAAATATCTTTCTTATCAGTACAGAAACATATAAAGAAGGATAAACAAAATATGTGCCTGTCAGGAAAGCAACAGTTTTTCTTTTCCTTGTATTTTAGTTATAGACTTTTCTTGCAATCACTTCCTTTTCAATCCAATGTCTAGATTTGGTGAGTATAATATGTTATATATTATCCAAATTCCATACTTTAAGTGTACTAACTTCAAAATACAGATTTATAATGTGAAAAGGGGAGTCAGAAGGCTTAGCTGTCATCATTACTAGTTCCAAATTTCTAAAGCTTTCTCAGAATTCATAGACAGGATTCTTCCTACCAGGTATTTCACTACAATTAAAGGAAAAAAAAATACAATTAAAATAAGAGGTTTTTGATATATCACGAGTTAAGATTCAGAATCAATTTTATTATGTAGGGATTTTGCACTTGAACTTGGGATATTCTTCCTCCACTATTTTTTCTGCTATCTCCACCCTCAACTTTCTAATTCCTTTTAAAAGTAAAGCTGCAGAATGATAAAGGAAAACTTGTAATCTAAAGCAGAAGATGAAACTGGGATGTTCTTTCACAACATCTTTACAGAAGTGTGTCAACTAATGTGTAGTGCTTGCACTGAAATGAAGATTAATGGCTAGGTGAGTTGTTTGAGTTGTATAAACTTCTATTAGCTGACTGCATAAACATGAAAATAAAATACCCAAGCTTGGAAGTTGTTTTATTTGAACAAAACAGGCAAACAAACAAACAAACAAACCAAAAAAGATACAAATTGAACAAAGCAGCAGCAAAAAATCATTTACTATTTAACAAACTTTTTTCTTATAAGTCATGATTATTTTCAGAAATGTTTATTCTCAGACTTGGTTAAATTACAAGCATTCTGAAAGCATCCAATTTCCTTGCACAGTAGTATGCATGAGACTGTGCCTGATCTAAGATTATGCTGCTCTTTCTCAGAACTTGGCAAGATAGTTCAGAAATTTTAGAGACAACTTTGAAGTTGAATGTACCATAAATGCTTGCATAAAATCAATAGAAGACTGAAGACTTTGATACAACTCATACACTTTATATTTCAAAATATAGTAAGGAGGGAAAGAATGCAGTTAATAAAAAAAACTAGAGGGTTCTGAGAAGTTGTTTTATACTTATGGAAAAGTGCAAAACTTTAAGCTATACAGTTCTTCCATATTAGCATGCACATAAATATGTATTGTACAAAATTTAATTAGTTTATGATAACTAGACTATATATTTTACTGTATCATACTATACTTTGCCTATACATGCATTAAACGAGCATTAAAAAACTCAAAAACAAATTATATTTTTTCCTGCATGTGCATGGGAATTTTATTTTACCTCCACTTGATCACACAGCACATAATTTCATTCTGGAAATCCATTGCCTAGTGAGGGACAAACATATGAGCTGAGAAATAATATATATCTTCTACTATTTTCATGTGTACTTTCATTATTATTATTGTTGTTGTTGTTTTCTGTACTTACCATTTCATTTGCATTTTATTAAATCTTTGGCTTGTATATAGACAGTTGCATACTGAGTCCTGAACCTGTTGAATTGTCTTCACATTTAGCTTCAGCCTAGAAAATTCTGCTAACTGAGTTGGAATGTAGTAATGATATGACATAAATAGTCCAGAATCAATATGGGAAAAAAAAAAAAAAAATCAAGTTAATTGGTAACATGAAGGTAAAATTAGACATATTCATAAAACAGAAATATGGTTACAGAAGTTGAGTCAAGTTGAGTTGAAGATGAGTCAAAAATATTTCCATACTATTTTGATTATTAGGGTCTGCACAGACTTTTAGAAAACTGGAACCAAACTTTCTGTAGAAATCATTTCAGAATGATTTCATTTTCTCAACTACTAACACTTCATCCTCTTGTAGATATGCATTATGTGGTATTATCTTGCTATGAGATGATATGACATGACCATATTTTCCTTATCTGAAACTGACAGACAGTAGTTGAGTGAACATAGACAAATATTGAATCTCACATACATACTGTTCTATTTGCAGCCTTGAATGGATAATTTGATATGAAATGAAAGAGATGGACAGGTCACTTGTCTGTTGCTGGCTAACTTTGAAATTAATAGCGTACCACAGTCTCCACTGAGGGGCCTGTATTTCAGAAATGGTGACTTCATTCATACTGGTACTGTACTTTTGATCAGAGTAGAAACTATCTTTTGGTGTTTTCTCTGCCTGACAAATCCTTGTCCATAACTGAAAAGTTGATCTATCTGCATTATAATTTTTCGAGAGAGAACAGTACACAGAAGTCAATAATACCTGAATAAAGGCAACAGATCTTAATAAGTAGTTCTGAGAATATTGCTTCTGAATCAGTTTACTTGATCAATTATTTTTAAATAACTAATGCATTATTTGCACAGGCATTGGTGAAAACATCTCAGCTATGTAGAACAAATATGATACAGGGAAAAGGTATGAGATTATCCAGTGTTAAAGATTTATCTTGAGCAAAAGGCTATCCACTGGAATTAAATCTAAATAAAAATCTAACTGCAAACTTGGCAAGATTTTGTGATGGGCATTTGAACAGACTTTATTTTTTTGTAGTTGTTTTTGAGCAGACTGAGATTTTTAACTTTGTGCTTATCACAAGGAATGATTTTCAAAGCACATGATGCATACAGTCCAGTATATCTAAGATATCTGAAGCTTCTCCTAAACAGTAGTAAAACAATGTCAAAACTTATTAATGTTTTAACACATGCATATTTCCAATCACAATAAAATATCACAAAAATGTTTATTTTCTTATAGAATTTTATTACACTTCTATGTATGAACTTTTGATATTTCACTGCACTGCCAATAGTCAGATAATTGTTCTCACATATTGATAACTGCAATGAAAACTTTTATTCTATAATTAATAATGTTTTTCATGACCTTGGAGCTCATTTTTTTCTGAATAGTGCTCTGCCTCTATGATTTTTATTTTTATACAAAGCAAGTTCTATGTTTCAAAGGCTTGGCTAATAACAAAATAATACAGGTTATAGACAAGATAAAAATATTCACTTCTTAGATCCTGAATCTTGCTTTTAGTATCCCTGAATAATGCACTTGGATAAACAATGTGCCTTGAATTAATGCACAAATTTTATTTTATTTAGAACTGTGAATCTGTACTGCCTCTTTACTGAAAATGAAGCTCACATCAGTTGCTGAAAGGAAAAGAATCCTATGCATGAGCAGACGTGGAGGACCTATCATTCCCATTGCAAGTGGGCTGGTCTTGATAGCTTCCTAGTCTGCACTTCATATCTGAAGTGCAGATGCAAAGCAAATCTGCACCCAAAACAAGCCTCCTTAAATGAAGATGTGGCCTCAGATTCCCTCTAATAACGTTAAACTATTTTCCATATATTTTGCCTATTCAAGATCAAATTCTACTTCCATAATAAAGATGGTGCTTTCCTCAGTGCAGTTTTTCAAGAAAAGTTCTTGGAAACTTTCACATAATTTGATGCTGAGGAAGTGTCTGAGACTGTCAAGGAGTGTTTGAAATCAACACAGTCAATAAACATCACCTTGTGGACAGTTTTACATTTGAAAGCATTTCTTTGGAGCTGTTTGCCTTTGAAAGTGAGTGCTCAGGAGTGATTAATTTGCTGAAGACTTGGCTTGTGAGCAAAGAACTCCAGCTTGATACAGGAGATTGGAGGAGGATACCATTGTATCCTGCGAAGACAGGGTGCAAGCTGGCGTCTCCATGTTTCCTGTTATCTGCTGACCTAAATTTGCAAGGCCTTTAAGATGGGAACAGAGAAGTTTCTGCTCAGTTTCCAAAGCCAGAAGCTGTCACTCCAAAAGGAGCTGACTCAACCACCTTGAACTATAGGAGTTTGTGCTGTCATTGTTAGCTGTTGTCAACTGAACAACACAACCTGAACAACACAACCTCCAACTCACAATCTCCAACCTGCATCACAACTGAAGATCAGCATCTGACCCCAAGACACTGCTGGATGTAGGAGTAGTGAACTGCTTTGCTTTGCTGTATTTATGTATCTGTCTGTCTCTCTTTCCCCGTTTTCTACCTTTTTATGTTCTTTTATTCTTTTACTCTTCATAGTAGCAACAGCTACTATTGTCTCATCTGTAATGCTTATTAATCATAAGTAGCCAATTAGCCAATTTTACCTCCCTGTAGTTGTTAGTTGTTAAGAAAGCTCTCAGTAAATTAATATGATAATAAAAAAATAATTTATTTTAAAATAAATTAAAATAAATTTGAATCTTGGATGACTCCAATGCGATTGCAACCCCTTGCTGACTAGGGGAGGTAAAAAAAGATTCACCTCCCTCAAGACCCATTGAGTGGGACAAGACAAAGTGCTATCAGTATGTATAAAGGTTTAAATATTTCTGAAGTTATGTAGTGTCAGAATGTGAAACACTAGGTTAATGCATGTGGATGAAGTTGAAGAAATTTAAATCTTCCCTTCCAATTCAAATAATACTTTTTTTTTTTTTTTTTTAATGTTTTAACTGTATTTTGAACACACTCTCTAAATTCTCCACAGTAATGGTCCAAACTACTTTAGCCCTGACTCTCAGGTGCAAACTCTTGTATTTTACATACTTTAATTCACGATTACTAACAATGTGTTCCCTATCCTAATGTGTTGATTTCTTACTGGTGGACAACCAAGCTACATCATGCTACCCTCTCATTTGCACTCTCCAGAAGAACAGGAGAAAATATGACTGAAAAACACCCCAAAACCTCATGAAACTTAGATATAGACAGGGAGATGACTCCCCAGTTACCATCATAGGCAAAACAGATTCAGCATGAGGGAGATTAAAATAATTTATTGCTCAACAACTGACAGACTAGAGCAGTGAAAAAAAAAAAAGCAAATTATTTGCTCCCCCATATACCCTCTTCTACCTTCTCCCTTTCTAGAAACACAGTGAAATGGGATTCTCATATGTCTATTATGACTTATCTCTGCTTCTCCTTTATGCCTCTCTGCTCCTACTCCATGTGGGGCTCCTTGTACAGGACACCGTCCCTGCCAAACTGATCCTGTATGGGCTTCCCACAGGCTGCAGCTCTCCCAGCACTGCTCCAACATAGCTCCGTAACACAGGGCCCATCATTCTGGAGCTGCTCCACACAGGTCCCCATGGGCTTAGATCCCCCAGCCCTCCTGCCCCACAGTGGTCTCCTCTCCATGGGCTTTTGCTCCAGCCTGGAGATACTCCTGCAGGGGTATCCATAGCCAGCTGGAGCTGGCTCTGATCTAGAATGGAGCAACTGCTGAGCTCTGCTCACAGAGGCTTCCCCTGTAGCCCTCCTACTACCAAGCCTTGCTACATAAACCCAATGCACCTTGTAAAATTACTTAATCAACTCTTGTCTAAAGTTAAGGGCTGTGTCATCTTGAAGCTAGACTAGTCTTTTTTTGAATATTCTTAGTATTACCATTAGTACATTAAAAATATACAATCAAATCAGATCATTGAGGCACATCACTGATATTTCTGACAAAGAGAAAATTGGCTACATAAACTCAATCTAACCATGAGATAATTTCTAATGTATGACAAGGGTTTGCCTCATTTGACTTTTCAAACAGCCTATTTTAAATGACTTCATTCAAGATCACAAAAATTGAAGTATATTTTTCTTTCTCATTTTTTTATTTTTTTCTTCTAATAGTAAAAATAAATATGTACTTCAGTCTGGTTTAAGATAAGTCAGTGATAATGTCCTATAAAAATTTTTGAGGTACAGAAATTGAAGATCACTTTTTTTTTTTCTTTCTTTTTTCTTTTTTTTTTTTTTTTAAATCTTCATGCTAGTTTGTTTTGTTATGTCATCTTTTTAAAAAGTATTTGACATTTCTAACATAATTGACAAGTATTGATTTAAAGGTCTTCTGTTGGCATATGAAGCATTGAAAATGTACTAATTCACACTCAATATTGTCAGCTGAGTGTAATTTTTTCTTATGTTTATTTAAATTACATATTTTTCGCATCTGTGAGTGTGTATATGTCAAATGTATGAAAGAAAGGATTCAAAGAGCTGAAAATGTTTCAACTTTTTTATCATCAGCATAACCTTCTTTATGGAAATGTAGTTATCTAACTACTCTACATGTATATATAATCACACTTTAATGTCTTTATGGAGAAGTTATTGATTATTGAATATTTAAAAGCAAAAAACATCTTGGTAGCATGTAGTTTTTTTTTTGTTTGTTTGTTTGTTTGTTTTAAATTAAGTTATATTACTTAGGGTTAATTCAAGAATTTGTCAATTTGTCTTGTAGTCTGATCTCCTTCAAAGACCACAATAAGATTTTAATTTCTAGTTCTGATACCTTTCAGTCATTTGTCAACCTGTTACATGACAATTTTGGTTCTTCAGTCTCAGGAGAAAGTGATTGTGCAGAAATTTCACTACATTCACAATTTTGTTCTTTGGTAGCAATGGGCTGAGGTATTTGAGACAATAATGAGACAGAAATATAATCAGAAACTGAGATATTTCTTGCTGATACAAGTACCTTGGTGCCAATCAAATGGTAAATTTCAAAAAAATAATTTGTGAATCGAATACCTGAGTGGTCTTTTACCATTGGCTTTTGCCCAATTTTTATATTTTGCACATTTATCTTTTTCTCCTTATCAGTGTAGCTCTGACTCTTCACATCAGAAATTGTGCCATGCAGCTACAGATATACCATGTAAGATTGATTCATTTGTCATACACTATTTTCTGTTCTCTTAGCAGCTTTCTTAAACTGAATCTTAGTAACTTTACTTGTAGCTTCAGTATATCCATTTGCCTGGAGTGGTAGATGATGTTGACATGGTAAGTTTGATAAACTTAGAATACATAACAGAAAATCTATTGTGTGCAACTTATGATTAATTTTAGATGCCATGTCCAATGAAATACTTCTTTGCAATGTTAATATCTGACAAACATGAACATGAAAGGCAGTCTGCATAATGAGGTGGCTTTGTCAATTTTTTTGAGAGGTTCTCATCCTATTCTGTACCAAAAGTGATTCACTCATTTTTCTGTCTGCTTTCTACTTATAAATTCTCATGTATTTCACAACTTCTCACAAGTGTTATGATTTACAGCACTGCTACCACACACAAGATTGTTTCCTAGTCTCAGTGAAATGCAATACAGTCAGTGACACAAATATCACCCAGTCTTGATTCATACAAACTTTGTACTTGTAGGATAAAACCAGTTCATTTTGTTTGCCTAAAGAAAGACACATGACATCTATGACAAATACTAACATTCATTAATGGCTTTAGCTACCTCACTGGATATTACAGAGAAGACAGAATATTCTCAGAGGTGCACAGTGAAAGGAGAAAAGAAAATTGACTCAAATTGAAACAAGGAGAATTCCAATTAGGTAACAGGGAGAAAATTCACTATAAGTGAAGATAAAAGAAACAGGTTGCTCAGTCAGGCTGTGAAATCTCCTTTCTTGGAGGTAGACAGACAAGAAAAATAACACAGCAACATGATCAAATTTGACTCTGACTTTAACTTGATAGACTCTAGATATATAACAGAGAAAACTTAAATGGGTTAAAGAAATTAAGATTTGAATGAACAAAGAATTATCTTTATATGTGTCTGCTAAAGGCTTGCTAAAATTAGTAAGGATGCTAGAAAATTTTCATGTATTTGTTTTGTTTTTCTATTGTAATTTTATTATTTAAAAAACTACTTGACAATATATTGGATTGCATTTCCTTTCCTCTTAAATAATCTCCTTTTACATTAAGATTTTGACAAGTTTTTTGTTATTCTTTGTGGTGTCGTTGTTGTCTTTTTTTTTCTTTTTTTCTTTTTTTCTTTTTTTTTTTTTTAATAGCTGAAAATACTCTTAGAATAATTGCAATGATTTTATGAACTGATCAGAATGGCCTGAGATCATATTTAATGACCATTCTATTTTAATTAATAAAATAATCTCAGCACATTGTTTCTCTTCTTTAAAATATTTGTAATAATAATAATTTAGATTCATTTTGTAGTTGTACAAAGTTGTAGTTCTCAGTTGGTGAGAAAATCACAACTTTTAAATTTATATAATAAGCAGTTAAGTTTATCTGCCTGTAGCCATAATTACTTTTTGCAACACTCATCATACTTCTAATTTCTAAAATTAAAAAAAAAAAAGAGCATAAAATAAATAAAATATAAGGAAACAAACAAACAAACAAAAAAGAAGCAAAGGAAAAGAAAAATATATCAAAAACATTGAGGATTTTTCTCTTCCTGATCATGAAATATAATAAAGGATTTTCTGAAGAAATAATTATCTGTTTTTTTGTATCTAATATAGTTATTTAGTAGCTTCTTTTTCACTAACTTATTTCTACACCTAACACCAAAGAAATATAAGCTTTATTTAATAAAATAATGTAATTATTTACATGCAAGTGTATAAGTAAAGAAAAATATAGAATATCTATTCATATAATTACACATATGTTTTTTAATCTTTTTTTGTTTGTTTGTTTTAATCTACTATATGGATACAGTATATTGCATGACAAGACAACCTTTTAATTAATTAAAAAGGTCATTAAATCTAAATTTTCAACTCAACATAGGTTATTATTATTTTATTTTATTTTATTTTATTTTATTTTGGTGTGTAATATTTTTCAGGGATGGAAAAAAAATAAAAAAAACAGTTTTGCCAAAATAAACCTGCTCTTCTGACAATGTTTTGTGTGTTTCATGTTTGTTTGAAAACACCGTTCCATTACTTGTATAAGTAAAGTCAATTCTTTTCAATTGGTTCTGTATATTATAAGTATTTTCTTACAGGCAACTGGCTTCTTACTACTTACTTCAGTGACCATGAAGTGGTAGAGTTCAGGATTCTACATGAAAGAAGCAGGACTATAAGTCAGACTGCAATCCTCCAGTAGAGGAGGACTCCAGTAGAGCTAACTTTGACGTCTTCAAAGACCTGCATCATGGTATCCTATGGATTAGAGCTCTGGAAATTCAGAGATCTGGTGTCATGGTTTTATGATTTTTGATTATTGGTATTCCACATCATAACATCATGTAGTGCACCACGACTTTAACTGTTAATGCTCAAGTTCTGGGTACCTGTCTGGAAGAGAAGAAGAACTACATTCCCCAGGGGGCTTTGTGGTCAGAGACGAGATATAACTCCTGGCAAGGTCACCTGATGCACTCTTCTTCATCTGCTCTTCTTCATCCGCTCTTCTTCTCCCTGCTGCTCAACCAGACTGCGCATCTCACCTCAGTGTTATGATGAGGCCTATCCACCTTTCGGACATTCTCTCTCTCATTATATTTGATTTATTAGTTTCAATTCTAATTATATTGTATTATAGTGTGTTATCTTGCATTCTGATATTATATTTAGTAAATTAGTTTGTTTCTCCTCAGATTGTTGCTGCTGTTTTTAATTATTTTGGGGTTCCTTGTTTCCCTTTTCTGGAGGCATGGATTTTGCGAAATCCCTCTGCCCCGCTAGTCATAGAACTGGGCCGAACCAGCCTGTAAACCATTGACAGCTGGTTAATGTTCACTTATTCCTCCAAACTCAAAATAGTTGCATCCTGAAGAGTAAGAAATTAGAAAAAGGTGGCAGGAGACATGCATGGGTGAGCAAGGAGCTAATGGAAAATCTCATAGAAGAAGAAAATTTATGGTATGTGGGAAAAGGGCATGGCTGTTTGGAAGAAATAAATGGGGTTGGCCTAGATGATCTGCAGAGGTTCCTTCCAACTCCTAAGATTGTAATTAAAAAAAGCTTTATGAAATTCACTACATTTCATAAAAATGAAATACAAAGCAAGACACTGCATGTAAAATTATTTTCTTTTTTGTGTGTTTGGTTGTTGGTACTTATGACTCACATGACACTGTGTTTGATATATCAAATTGTAGTAAATGAAGCCACAGTCATTTGTTGCTATTTAAGACCAAAAAGAATCCTGAATTGCTTTTTCTTATCTGAATATTGCAATTTTTTTTTTTTTTTTCATCATTATTTTCAGTCATGAGTACGCTTCAGCTAAGAGTGTTCTTTCTAAAAGATCTAAGGGAATGGAAGCTACACCTCATTTTTTTTCCTTCGAAAAATCTACTACATCACTCATCTCTGTGTCCTGATTAAGCAGAACATATTTTTCAACACATTTCAATTGAATTTATTATTTTCCATAACAGTCATGCTATTAGTTTATATGATAATATTAATTCAGTTCATTCAGTTATTACAGATATATGTTTGGAGGCATACAGGAGTCAATGCAGATCAGAACTAAGATAATCCAAATACATAAAGAACTTGTACAGACTCCAATAAGCATTTGCTGGAAACTATTATAATTTGTTGTGCTCAGAATTAACACTTTCTTTCAGCGTAATGTGATGGGAAGTGAATAATCTGTATCCCTAAAACTTGATCAAATTTAATCATATTGCAGCAGTCTTCTGAAAGTCAAACCATTGTCTTTGTTTTTAATTATTTTTATTTGATTGAAAAGTAACTAGATCTGGGTGAAAAAAAGCTGAGTGAAATATTCATTGTTTCCTGTTTTTGACTTAGCAATTGAAGTGGAACATTAAAAAATATTAAAGATGAAGTGTCTTCTTGACATTCTGGCATGAATGTTTACTGTGGTGTTTGAGAAAAACATTACTGTCCCACAAACTGCCACGTGCTTCTAAAGAAATAATTACAGCAAAAAAATTAACTATTCATCATGCTAAAATATAAATGCATCCAATAATTATTGCAATGGCTGCTTTTTACTTCATGAAATTTGCAAATATGTGTGCATGTTTTTCTATCCAAAGCCTGACTGAAGAATGGATAATGAGTTCAAGAGAATAAAAAAATATTCCCAAAGATTTTCTCCCTTATAAACACAAGAAAGAAAGAAAAATTAAAGAGTCAGTCAAGGATTATGTTTCTATGTGCTCTTTAAGTGCCATGTTGTGTCTGGGACTGGAAGCAAAGGTGCCAAAATGCTGTGAAATGCTGTTCTTGTGGCATTTTCTTAAAGGACTGAAACTGCTAAAAAATCTGACAAGAAAGCCTCTTCTTAGATTTATGCCCCAATTTCACAGACTCGAGGGGTTCAAGTCCTTATAAGTGAAGTCTGTGAACATTTAGATGTTTATCTCAATCAAACACAAACTCCAAATCTATTAAGCCCTGTCAATCACCAATCTAAACCTGGAAGTAACAGTTCTACCATTGGCAATAGCTTTCAAATGAATGTCCATGCATTTAAAGGAAAAGTCAGAGTATATCAGGTATGTCAGGCTGAACTACAGAAGCACACTTCATTGATGCACAGTATATGATGCATCATTACATTCACCAACTGAAAAATTAATCACTGGGTCTCTTAACTTCTTTTCACTTTCTAAAGTTTGCTAGATATGCTAGTTTGCATAGCTATGTACTAAATAAGAGGTGTCATTCTAATCATTGCTCTAAGTGAAATCCAGGAGAACTAAACCATGTTGTCTTTCTTCCTAACTTTAAAATTTGTACCAATGTTTTTATGCATTCATTAAATCTTCATTGAAACAATCCCTGAAAGAATGCAAAGTCTACATAAAATACAAAACAGCAGTATAATACAGAATACTTATAATTTATAATACTAATACAGGTGTAAGAAGGAAATATATATGCCAATGAAAATGCATCCTTGTAGCAAATCAGTGGAATGGAAAGTTCAAGATACTATTCTTTTTTATATGCCCTATGTTCTGTCCTAGTAATAAGCCTTTTCCTTGAAGCCAATAGAAGATTATCAGCAGTAACACAAGTGCTATTCCAGCGGGAGTAAAATCATTTATTTTCTGGGACACATGTACATCAAAAATTGTTTGCTTGTTTGTTTGTTTTTCTGAGCACACCAGTAAGACTGAATAGTAATAATAATAACTTTTAAAAAAGGGTTGCACTGATACAGTAAACTAGGTAATCCAGTAGTTAGCCACAAGTTCATAATAACATTACATTACAAAATTGAGAAGTAGACATTTATTTAAAAATGTTAGAGTACAGAAGAAAAAATAACATCCTAAAAAATAGAAGAAAATATCTTTAGTTTCATCATTCACCATGTTAATCACATGAACAAAAGCTAAGATTTTATCTCTCTGACATTCTGTCTTTCTGTATCACTTCATTTCAGTCAACTGCATTGAAAGACACTGCAGGTAGGATATATTCTGGTAAGACTACAAAGCAATTATTTGTTAGCTAATATACATATATGAGAGGCAGTACTAACAAGATATTAGGCTAAATATTAATATTTTTGTAACTCTGCAATGGCACTACAGACTTTTTAGTCATACAGAAAATGAAGAAGGTCAACCAGGCCAATCCATTTTGTCAGTGAGGAGCTCTTATTCTGACTCCCCTCATTTTTCCTTAGGACTTTAACACTTCTCAGCTGGTAGTTTTGTTTTTGAATCATTGAACTGCTATTACTAGAGTTTAAATATTTACTATTCTTATTTAAATAATCTTACTTTGATTATGATAATTCTCCTGAAAAAGAAATCCCAATCTCTTACTATTTCTCTAGAAATAGTGTTGACTAGGTAAGCCTACTTCTTTTTGGTTCTTATTTCATGCTGTGAACTAATAAAATAATGATTCAGGAATGCAGTTGTTCTTGCAATGGCTTCACAAAACAAAGAATACAGGATATTTGTCACTACTCTTACAGTTACTATTCAAAATGAAAGAGTATGAACAGATCTGTAATGAACAGACATGATTTACTTGGTGTCCTGATCAGAATTGATCTGCTCCATGTGTCTGCTACAATGCTATGCTTTAGCTTTAGGAAAAAAACAATGTTGATAGCACACCAATGTTTTAATTGTTTTTAAGCACAGCTGTACAGAGCCAAGGAAAATTTAGCTTCTCATGCTCTTCTGCCAGGGAGAGGGCTGGGGGACAGAAGGAGCTGGGAGAGGACAGAACTAGGACCAGCTGACCTAAACTGGTAAAAGGGATATCCCATACCATATGACGTAATAAAATAAAACTGAGGGAAGTTGTTTGAGGAGTGCTGCTGCTGCTCAATGACTGGCTGTTCAGCAGTCCCCTCCTTATAAAATATAGAGTGTTCTTTTTATTTTTGTTTCTTTTTCATTAGTTATTTGACGTATAATTTAAATCACTGTTTTACCCTATGTAAAAAAAAAAAATGCAGCTGAATCTTTTATAATTATTTCCATCCACAGAAAATCGTTTAATATCTCATTCTGTTGGTTCTGTTTGTAGAATATGATGAAGTATATACTTCTTCACCGAAAATATTTTCCTTCATCGTGATTTGTGAAAAGTTTATATTGATGAATATTGATAATGAAATATTATATTGAGTTTTCCATTCCAATTGTATGTGTTGCTTGGAATTTTTAAGACATTAGAGGTAATATTTAGCTGATTGTCTTCAAATAATTATTCCTAAAGTAAATAAATTGCATGCTCATGATTTTTTTAATTTAAAAAAAAAAAAAAAAAAAAAAAGACAGCTGAATAAGACAAGATCTGGTAATCCAGACAAAAAAGCAAAATGAGTACATGCTGGCAAGTACTGAACTTGCCAGCACCTGGCATCATGTTAGCAAATGGCTTTAACAGTAAGTTTTTCTTTAACATCATGGATATCAACATATTCATCCAAAAAGACAATAATCTGATGAACGTGATCCATTACTGTTAGAACTGTCTATGGCTTTCTTTTATTTTTCAAGCTATTACTTTTCTAGGGAAAAACAAACAAGCAAAAAACAACAAAAGCAATGTACCTTAGGCTGCATCAAAAGAAACGTGGTCAGCAGATCGAGGTGGTGATCCTGCCCCTCTGCTCTGCAGTACTGAGACCTCACCTGGAGTACACCTGCATCCAGATGTGGAGTCCTCAGTACAAGAGAGACATGGGCCTACTGTAGTGCATCCAGAGGAGGGCCACAAAAATGATCCAAGGGAGGAAACACCTCACCTATGAGGACAGGCTGAGAAAGCTGGGACTGTTTAACCTGGAGAAGACAAGGCTGCTGGGGAAGCTCAACAATGTCTGTAATTACTTGAAGGGAGGGTGCAAAGAAAACAGAGGCTCTTTGCCGAAGTGTCCAGTGATAGAGCAACGAGCACAAACTAAAACACAGGAAATTCTGTTTCTCTGTGAGAACTTAAAGCTGACTTTCAGTATCTAAAGGGAGGCTAGTAGAAAGAAGGGAGCAGACACATTAGCAGAATCTCTTGTTATAGGACAAGGGGAAATGGTTTCAAACTAATAGAGGTGAGATTTGGATTGGATATATGAAAGAAGTATTTTACAATAAGTATTGTGAGGCATTGGAACAGGTTGTCCAGAAAGGTGATGGATGCCCCATCTATGAACACATTCAAGGTCAGACTAGATGGGGCTCTGAGGATCTTGATATAGCTTTATGTGTCCCTCTCAAAGGGGAGTTGGACTAGATGACCTTTAAGGGTCGCTCTCAATTCAAATGATTCCACGATTCTATGAAAATACTGAGCAAGAATTCTCATGTGTACAGCCATCTCTCATCAGATTTCTTATTTAGATTTCAGATAGAAATATAATCCCATGAGAAATACTACTGTTTCTCTAAGAGTTTCTACTTAAACAAAATAAAAAATAAAAAATAAAAAAAAGAATTTCTGTTGTGTATGAATTATATATTAGAAAAGGTCATGATTTCAATTTGCTGAAATACATTTGAATACTTTTTAATTTGAAGTAGGGACATTACTTATAATTAAAAACCCATGTAAAAATAAAAGCATATCTAGAATATGATTTCACAACATTAACTAAGAAGAGTTGTTATCATTCTTTAAAAGTATAAATATCTGTAGTGTGCCACCTAACAGTGAGCTATTTTGTACCAGTATTACATTTTCTTACAAATGGTGGTTTACTGTGATACTTTCATAAGTGAAATAAGAAAGAAGCTAATGTTCTGATTCTCGTTCTATTTCTCCAACGCACATGTCTAGAGTCAAGCAACTTGTTGGAAAATACTTTTTATTGCCAGTTGTCAAAGTTCAAAATTAAAATTGGGTTGAAAAACTGATTAGTATAGCTGAAGGAGTGTAAGTTGATTAAGGCTACTAAACATAGCATCTATACACTTTTTTCAAGAGCTTCCTTGTAATTGCATTTTAACGGCTGGATTTTTTTCAGCTCATTCTTAATTTCTAAATTTTAAAATTGATTGTATTCTGTCTTTTAAACTAACATAAGATAAACCTTTTAATCAAGTTTACATACGATGATTGTCCCTCTACAGTGCCTTTGAATAGTAACAACTTGGTTTTTATCAAAGTTTATATTAAAAAGATCTATCTTTCCACTTCACCACATGTTTACTGAATTTTCTCAGTTTGTTAGTTAATATTAGTCAGCTAACGTTTAACCTTTCCCAGCAGGCAAATCAAGTACTACAAGCTAGGCTGTGTTAGGAAAAAAAGGGGAAAAAAAAAATCAAGGAAACTGATGACGCATTAGGAAGTGCTGGAATTCTGCCCGACATTTATGATATCGAAATTTATTGTTGAGTTTACTCTTATTCTGAAAATGATCCATGATTAATATTGTTATTTGCTTTTCTTTAAAGTTCTGTACTGAAAAGAATCCTGTGATAAGGGAGAAATAATTATGACACAAGCTACATTCTTTTTCAGAACTGAATTATTGAATTTATTTGCATGAAGGAAGGTGCACTATCACCCGAGAAAGCTTTTCAAAATCAAACTGCATTTTCACTATGTCTACAGGTGGAATGGAAAAGATGATAGCTGATTCTTCAGAGATGCCTAATAAATTAAGCAGTACAGTCCAGTGCCTTCAGCAACAACTGACATCATCAACTGGAAGAAATGCTGTCATAATGAAATGCTGGCCTGTATTCGACCAGACTTATTTTAAGGCTCAGCTAAACAGCTAGTCTGTTCTTAGAATTTTCTCCTTCAAAATACAAAAAAGTCTGAAGAGCATGAGTGAGCTGTCATTGTTTGGAATGATTTTGCCTCCTATGACTGCTTAATGTAAGCTGATAAGCAAAGCTGATAAATACATCTTTGTTTTGTAGATTCCAGAATGTCTGCATTTTGGACTGTCCATTAGCAGAAAGAGTAGCAAAGCAGATGAAAAGCTAGTTTTACCGTGAGAGATTAATTGTATCTTTGGTTTTCTTTTGAAACCTATTTATTATTCTGCAGAAAGTAGTTTTTTGTCTGTTTTCTTTTCAGAAATCTCATCTTAAGTCAGTGAATATTGTAACCACGCACACACACACCAGAAGGAAAAAAAATCATTAAAAAAAAAAACTTGTTTTTTCCATTTATTTTGTATTTTTTTTTGTTTTGTATTTTCTAAGGCAAATGTAAAGTTAAGGCTAAACAGACTTGTAATTTAGAAGATTTCTACCATATGTGATATCTCTCAAACCGGAGAGAAAAGGTGAAGAGAGACTTGCCAAGAGTGATATTCTCTTCAAGATCTTATTGACAGCAGATGTTAGCCTCACTATAAAAGTAGGAAGTTGCATTTGTCCAGCAGTGGAGCCAGTGTGTTGATTTAATCAAGGAGAGAAGGAAATAAAAGAGGAAGAAAAAAAAAAAAAAAAAAAAAAGTGCTTTGAGGCAAGTTTTAATATACAAAAGCAGACTTACAGCCACCTGGAATTTTGACAGAATGGATCAGCTACCCTCCTGTAGCTCCTTTTTAGCCTGCAAGGTTAACTGCTTGGCTGCCTTGCAGGTAGTTGTATTGGAAACATACAAGTTTCTGCCTGCTGACATGCTGTATGTTTACTTCACTTAAAACAAATGTCTTGAATAGCTTTGCTGTCTGTGTAGATCACTGAACATTACTGCTGTTAATCCAAAGTTGCAGTCTTCTCTTGTACAAAACTCTCGTTGAATTTAAAGGAGTGACAATAGTGGGATTGGCCTCAATATTTGCATTCTGTCTTTACGAGATAAGAAGTGTTCATAAATTCTTTTAATAGGAAATATTAAACTACTGCTACATGATTGCATAGGCTTTCTTTTGCAAGGCAGAAGGATTATTGTATCTCTGGTTAAAGCAAATTGTACAGGCATCTTGTTTATGTGTAGCATGCTGACTAGCAGTCAGTAATTTGTCTGTATTACAATGGTTGGTTACCACTGAAAAAAAAATAGCAGGTACTACCAAAACAACAAAATGCTATGTTTTCAGATGTCTCATTTTCACTGAACACAGAAAAGCAATATATATGTAACAACATATGTTACCTGCAGGTCATTTTGCTCTCAGTGCCCACACAGTCCCCTTAGGCTTCCTCTTGGTACAAGTATTCTTGAAAAACACAACCACAACATTCTTCATGCCATGAAATGTTACAGCAATGTGTAATATGTCTTCCCTTGTGCACTCTGTTATCTATAGGAAGAGAGAGGTATCACTTACCTGTACAACAAAGCCAGTTTATTCATAAGAGACCATAGGATACAAGCTCTGTGAGATGTTCTAAGGTTCACAAGTAGATTAACTCTATGTTTCTTTTAGAATGGCAGCAATATTTCCAAATTTCATTTACATTAAGATGTGTCTGATGCAGTACTTAAAAGTTTTTCTTTTTTTAATTAGAACATCATATAGAGACACACGTATATATGCCTATGCACTTATTTTTTAAATAACCTTAAAAATATTTGAACACTGAAAAAAAACAAGTTGAAAATATGAATGAATAAGTTACTCCAAATCTTAAAAAGCTATCATTTCTTAGGTTTCATTGGGTTTCCACAGTCATTTTCTGGAAGCTATCTAATGAATTATTGTTATTATTATTATTATTTTTAATTTACTAGCACCATTTGACACCTGGTTTCCCAAAGAATGCACTGCAAGGCAGTTTTGAACTATCACAGGAAGACATAAAACAGTACATAAAAGAGTGCTGTTGTAAACTGAAAGATATAAAAAAGAAAAACCACCTATTATTTTACTGAATTTGAAGCTGAAATGGAAATCATCCAAATATTCCTGCATAAGTGGTCCAATATAATAACAATAATAATGACTTTTAAAAATAGAATAATCAGAAAATATGCAGAAAAATGAAATAATTTCTAATAAATACTAAAAAAAGAACTGGCTGGACATGAAGCTCAGAGATTGATGGTGAGTTAAGTTAAATTCAGCTGGTGATCAATCAAAAGTAGCGTTCCACAGGGGTTGGTATTGGGGCCTGTTCTGTTTGATATCTTTTTTGGTGGCATGGACAAGGACATGGAGTGCACCCTCAGTAAGTTTGCAGATGGCACCAAGATGGAAGGAACTGTTGATATAGCTGAGGATATGAAGGTCCTAAAGAGGGACCTGTACAGGTTCGGTTGATGGGCCAAGGCCAACGGGGTGACGTTCAATAAGAACAAGAGGCAAGTCCTTCACTTTGGTCATAACAAACCCAGGCAACACTGCAGGCTTGGGGCAGAATGGCTGGAAAGCTGCATGGAAGAAAAAGATCTGGGGGTATTAGTCAAAAGCTGGCTGAATATATGAGTTAGCAATGTGCCCAGATGGCCAAGAAGGCCAATGGCATTCTGGTTTGTGACAGAAATAGTGCAGTCAGCAGGAGTTGATTCTCTCCCTATATTCAGAACTGGCGAGGCTTCCACCTCAAGCACTATGTTCAGTTTTCAGCCACTCACTACAAGAAAGACACCAACGCCGTTGTGTGTTTCCAAAGAAGGGCAACAAAGCTGTGGAGGGTCTGCAACACAAGTCTTATGGGAAGTGGCTGAGGGAACTGGGATTCTTTAGTCTGAAGAAGAGGAGGCTCAGGGGAGACATTATCACTTTCTACAACTATCTAAAAGGAGGTTGTGGTGAGGTAGCTGTCTTCTCTCATGTAACCAGTGATAGGACTAGATGGAATAGCCTCAAGATGAGCCAGGGGAGATTCAGTTTAAAAAAAATTTCTTCTCCAAAAGACTGGTTAGGTGCTGTAATAGGCTTCCCAGGGTGCTGGTAGAGTCACTGTCCCTGAAGCTGTTTAAGAAATGTGTAGTTGGTGTACTGAGGGACAAGATTCAATGGGAAATATTGGACGATTGGACTGGATGATCTTAGTAGTCTTTTCCAACCTTAATGATTCTAATAAATATAATACTAGTTATATATAAGTGCACCAAGAGGAAAAGCAAAGATAAAAAATCCATTCCAGCTCAGAAAGGTCTTCAGCATCCCATGTAGGAAAACTTGCTCAAGGTGCTTCATAAAAATGAAGACATTGCATTCTTGGAAGTCTTTGGAAATAATTTTTATAGTTATGGCAGCTAAGGGTACTTTTTATTATTATTTTTTTCATAATATTTTATATGTCCTGTGCTACTTAAGCATACTCATTTGCTGTAAAAATAAAAAGGTATTTAACTGAGCCTCTTTCATTATTCTAGTGTTCTTTTAACTTGGAAGTTGAAGAAGTAATTTGAAGTAGCATCCTCTTTCTCTGCTTTTTGAAATGTACAGTCATATCTTCAGAAGTTTTGCAGCAGACCATAATAAGAACAGACATCCTAACCTGAATGCCAGAGGCTAAAAATCACAAATTCTGCTGAAGAATATGCAGAGTACTCCTCCTCCTCCCCACTTCTCCACCAAATTGCTCCCTGGATACTTAGACACTGTCAGTTATTGGGAAATGAAGGTGCAGTCACAGACTTAAGCAACTCAGTTCAGATTTTATTTGTAGTATCTGCTGTTTCAAAGGGACATTTGCAGGATTTATGTGGAAAAATAAGAAAAGCACAAAAGATAATCAGAATAACAATTTTGAGCATGTAATTGAAGGACTAAATGCTGAAAAGTTCAGAGTTCTTAATTTTATGTCGTGCTATATGTAGTTACAATTTTTATTACTTGTAAAAAGTAATACAAATAAGGTTCTTTTATTATTATTATTATTTTAACTGTCAGACTCTGAACATTTATCAGGCTTTATGCATTTGATCTTATGAATGTAGATTAACCAGGATGTAGCCCTCACATTCTGGATCAGACTTCTATTGCTGGTCTGCGTTTTGACTCAGGGGAAAGCAAAACTGATCATACATCTCTGATTCAAAAATACTTGGAGAATAATTGTATCTTATCTATACTAGTAAGTACATATCTGTTTGTGAGCATGCACCTCACATTTGTCCTTTCCTGAGTCAAAGGACATTGTTAGAGTAACAGAGGAAATTGAGCTAAGCTTTATTACTTTGTCTTTTTATTTTATCAAAAGTGTTGACAGAGTGTAACTGTGCATATATAACAATTTTTGGGGCCCAAAAAAATGCTCAAGATGAGGATAAAAAAGAATCTGTGTTATATATCAACAGAGAATAGTGGATTTACAAGAAAAGTAGAGTTGTCTGTGATTTTTTTTATTAAAGATATATTTTATCAGAAAATGCCAATTCTTTGAAAGAAAACCTTTTGGGGGAAATTTAAGCAAGAATTAAATCGATATTAGAAAGATTCATAAAATTTGAGATTGCTTTTCTGGATGAGAAAAGAACTCCCTGTGGCAAATAAATAAGATCAGTAAATAATGAATTCATTCAAATGTAACATTTGAAAAAACAGTTCCAACTCTTATTCTGTCTGATTGAACCTGTCTTGCACATTTTCCTTTGCGGCTCAGGAGTTTATTTTAACAAAGATCATACTGGCCATGCCAAATGTGCTACCTGTGTTCACTGTGGTCAAAAGAATTTCTTCCATTTGAGAAAGCCATTCCAGCAATTTCTTTTGCAATTAAATAATGCTTTACCTGATTTTGAATAAGGATATGAAACTCTTTCATGCCAGTTATTTTCATTGTATGTAACATATAAATCTTCTTTTCCAGATATTGTTATTAATATATATGACTTTAGTAATCTTCTCTTTTGACCCACTGAAATTCTGTAAACTGAGTTCTTTGCAACTGTTCTCATTTCTTTAGAAGTCAACTTCAGTGAGACTTTTTTGTTCTGTGATGTGACATGTTTCAGGACATATGGGAAAGGAATTAAGAAAAGAGTAAACTTTTCAAGTAACATTAAATTACCAGGTGTTTTTGTTTGTTTGTTTGTTTGTTTTGCTAAAATCACGAAATATGTTGACACTATCCTCCTTCTACGATCTAGTCTCCATCTGTGATCCAGTCTCCTTCTATGATCTAGTGACCCATCTGGTAGATGAGGGAAAGGCTGTCTACCTAGTCTACCTAGACTTCAGCAAAGCCTTTAACAATGTCTCCCACAGTATTCTCCTGCAGAAGCTGGCAGCCCATAGCTTGGACAGGTACACTCTTTGCTGGATAAGGAACTGGCTGGAAGGCTGGGCCCAGAGAGTGGTAGTGAATGGAGCTAAATCCAGCTGGCAACAGGTGATAAGTGGTAATCCCCAGGGGTCAGTGCTGGGGCCTGTCCTCTTCAATATCTTCATTGATGACCTGGATGAGGGCATTGAGTGCAGCCTCAGTAAGTTTGCAGATGACACCAAGTTGGCTGGAAGTGTCAATATGCCTGGGGTTAGCGAGGCCATACAAAGGGATCTGGACAGGCTGGAGAGCTGGGCTGAAGCCAATGGGATGAGTTTCAACAAGACCAAATGCTGGGTCTTGCACTTTGGCCACAACAACCCCAGGCAACTCCACAGGCTTGGGGCAGAATGGCTGGAAGACTGTGTAGAGGAAATGGAGGGTATAGATTGAACATGAGCCAGCAGTGTGCCCAGATGGCCAAGAAAGCCAATGGCATCCTGGCTTGCATCAGAAATGATGTTGCCAGCAGGAACAGGGAAGTAATTGTCTCCTGTACTCAGCTCTGGTGAGGCTGCACCTTAAGTACTGTGTCCAGTTTTGGGCCCCTCACTGCAAGAAAGACATTGAGGCCCTGGAGCGTGTTCAAAAAAGTGCAACAAAGCTGGTGAGGGGTCTGGAGCACAGGCCTTATGAGGAGTGGCTGAAAGAGCTGGGGTTGTTTAGTCTGGAGAAGAGGAGGCTCAGGGGAGACCTTATTGCTCTCTATAACTACCTGAAGGGAGGTTGGAGTGAGCTGGGGGTCGGCCTCTTCTCTTGTGTAACTAGTGATAGAAATAGAGGGAATGGCTTCAAGCTGTGCCAGGGGAGATTTAGGCTGGATGTTAGGAAATACTACTTTTCTGAAAGAGTGGTCAGGCACTGGAATGGGCTTCCAGGGAGGTGGTGGAGTCACCGACCCTGGAGGTGTTCAAGGAACATTTGGACATTGTGTTGAGGGATATGGTTTAATGAGGACTTTTGATGATAGGTGGATGGTTGGACTGAATGATTTTGTAGATCTTTTCCAATCTTGGTGTTTCTGTGATTCTGTGATTCTGTGACTATGCATCCATAGTGCAGACTTTTATTTAAATTGAGAGCAGAGATTTTAATTTTGTTAAATTTCACAGTAAAAAAAACAAACATGGCTGATGAATCAAGCTACATTTCAGAGTTGAAAAAATGTATAGATGATATAGCACACTCAACATGATTAAGCAGCATTTTGTAGTACTAGATGGTCTCTTTCTTCTGTATACACATTACATGTTCGTGTTTGTTCTTCCCCATCTTCTACCATCTGTCTTTCATACAGACAGTTTTTGAGCAGCCAAGATGAAGGATATAAGCATTTTAGGCTGTATAGCTTGAAGTTACAGTTTCATCCATTAATTAGCTTCTAGAAATGTAACAGGGAAATTCGTAAAATGTTGAATATTCTAATGTGTTTACAGTGAAGGCTGACTTACAACTCAAAGCTGAGTTTTATAACAGAACAGCAAATTGGTATGAGTACCTAGCGGAAGATGATAGATTAGGTTTCACTGTTTAGCATAACTTTTGCCTCCTGCACTATTAAGGTGACTACAATGAAACTTTTGTTTAATCTTTCACATATCAGTTAGTCATTCTCACCACTGTGCCTGGCACGACCATGGAGCAGATCCTCCTGAAGGCCCTACTAAGATACATGAAAAATGATTATGAGGTGATTGGTGGTAGCCAACATGGTTTCACCAAGGACAAGTCATGCCTGATAAACTTGGTGGCTTTTTATGATGGAGTTACAGTGTCAGTGGATAAAGGAAGAACAACTGATGTTATCTACCTGGGCTCGTGCAAAGCGTTTGACACTGTCCTACACAAAATCTTGGATGGATTTGATGGATGGACCACACACAGTATTAGAAATTGGCTAGATGGTTTCATTCAGAGTGTTGTGGTCAATGGCTGAATGTCCAAGTGGAGACTGGTGACAAGTGGCATTCCTCAGGGATCAGAACTAGCACTATTTAACAACTTTGTAGGCAATACGGAGAGTGGGATCAAGTGCATCCTCAGCAAATCTGCAGATGACATCATGATGAGTGGTGCAGCTGACATGCTAGAGGGAAAGGATGCCATCCAAAGAGACCCAGAAAGGCTTGAGAGCTGGGCCCATGCCAATTACATGAAGTTCAACTTACATGAAGGCCACTTTTAAGGTCCTGCACCTGGGTTGGGGCAATCCCAAGCACTGATACGGGAAAATGGCTTGAGTGCTGCCCTGAGAAGAAGAATTTGGGCATGTTTGTCAATGAAAGCAATGTGCACTTGCTGCTTCCCCTCAAAAAACAAAAAACAAACAAAAAAAAAAAGGATAAAAGGATACTTGGGATAATTTGTATTTGTAAAGCTAGAACTTGATATGTGAGTACGTGAGTGGAAACTGTGAATGGAAACTGAACTTTTTCTTACTTCAGCTATGTCAAACGGTTCTGGGCTAGTTCAGCCAAGTTCCATGACTGATGGGGTGGGGGGACACATACCCACACATCGCGAGAGGAAAAGGGGTAAAGGCAAATGTAGGGAGATAGGCGTAAAAACAAAACAGTGACAGTGAGCTAAGAGAGAAAAACTAATTTAATAAATATGATAACAGAATGTGAGATAACACAATATAATATAATATAATTGGAACTGAAGCTAAAAAATCAAATAAAATGAGAGAGAGAGTGTCCAAAACCATAGGCCTTACTCTAATGCTGAACGTGAGATGGCTAGGGAGCACACACCACAGAGACAAGCAGTAAAAGAAAGGGGCAATCTTGTGTCTCCCAAGCAGTTTTACCTTTCCCTCTGAATTGAAAACAGAAATGCAACAGTGAAATTCTTGTGAGAGATGTAGTTCTTCTCTTCTGAGAACCAGGTACCCAGAAATATCAACATTAACTCCCAGCGCACTACATGATGTTATGATGTGGAATATTGATAACAAAAATCAAAAGAGCGTGACAAGTTTTTACAAAGACAAAAGTGAAACATAAATGCAAAGAGTCAGAGGAATATTGAATTTTTGGAGAAAAATACTTACGATTTGCAATAGTATCAAAAGCAGGAGTTATACAAATAAATATGTAGATTATGTATGATCCATGTATGATTATTAGAATTTTACAGTAGGAGTGAGAATAACTGGATTGTTCGGGTTATTTAATGTTTTACATGACAATTAACGGATGTTTACAGAATGGCAAATAGATTGAAAGAAAGTAATGGAGCAAGATGGCAAAATGATAACTCTTCTCTCATACTGTGAGTCTGATTCCTCTCATATTCTAGTCAGAAACTGTTTTAATATCTGAAATATCATTCTTACTGTCCTCCTACACATGCTTTCTGAAAGAACACCGCTGAACTGAAAAGAACTGATCTGCTTGCAGGTATTCAGAAATAAAATGTACCATTTAATCAAAGGTGGAGGTCTTTATAATAATAGGGAACATTTAAAAAGAATTTTCTGTTCTTGAGAAATATTACAGAAAAGCAAACCCAGTTTCCTGTGCAATGATCCTGCTATAATAAAATGACTGTTGCCTCGCTGGAGATCAGGAGTGACTACAGCTGTGTCAGTCTATATTTATGACTTTTTACAGATTGCTCCTTCCAGTATTTCCGGAAGAGAGAAACTCTTTCCCTTTGTGGGCTAACATCATCTTGTTTCAGTATGTTACCTTTTTTCCTTAACTTTAAGTCACTGACACAGTAGGTGGTTGAGCCAACTGAAATAGAACTGTGTGTGTTCTATCATGTACTTAGGCAGACATGTACCACAGTCCTCAGACCTCACAGCTCAAATGAGAGTTTCTTTTTTTTTTTTGTTTTCCCCTAGATTATCTTATGTAAAAACAAAACAAACAAAAGCAATAACAACAAATCAGCTAACCAGTATTGCTCTAGCTAGTTTTCTCAGTCATGATCACCAAGGATTTTTTTTATTATTATTTTTTATTATTTTATTATTTTTTTTTATTTTATACTGGCTATGGCTCCTGAAATCTTTGTTTTAGAATTCTACTTATCAACAAGGGACTTTCTCTCAGATATTGCCACTAATAAGCTTGGAAAATTATTTCAAATAAATATTAGCTATTAAGCTATTAAAAAAGATGCTACATCATAGAGCAGATAAATGACAGGGATAAAAATCTTCATAAATCAGTGATAAGAAGAATATTTTCCAAAGCATATTATTAAATGTTAGTTATTTTCATCTTGATAATGCCAATGATGGACAAGGCTTTCTAGAAACCTAAAGTGAAAAAAAAAAAAAAAAATTGTGTGCAAACATCTAAAACTTCCTGTAACAATGTTCTATGTGATTATTGTAATATTTATCACAGTAGGAGTAAAGTAGAGCAACTTACATTCTTAAGGGCAAGTGTACAGTCAGAAATGTCATCATTAAAATTACTTAGGTTACTCCAAAAGTAATGCATACTTTTTGTTTCCATAGGAACTAAAACAGATACAAAGAACAAAATAACATTGTTTAATAGAACAAATTCTCAGCTATAACACATTATTTTTCAAGGTAGCCTCCACCATTAGCTATTCATTTTTTGTCATTAATAACCAAGAATCTGCATGCTGAGCTCATAAAAAATCTTTCACAGTGGACGTGTCCCATTGTTGCTGTCACCACAGGTAAAACATGCTACCCACCACCTCATAGTTCTCACATTCACTGTTTGATCTCCATAAATGTTCACCAAGTGTCAGTGAATGTCAGTGGGTGCAATTTTTCCACACAGAGGAATTCAATTCAACATCTTTTCTTCATACACACTTCCATATCATATGCCATTTTGTCAGACTGCTCCTCTGCTACCATCTGTTGCAGAGCAACAAAATCTAATAGAATATTGGCAGGAAGGTTCAACTTCTGCTGTCATATCACCAACATCCACCTCTAACACCTCTAACACCTCTAACATAATAAAATGAGAGGCATTACTTTTGGAGCAGCCTTTGTATTTAGGGAGGCATAGAGTTCTATCTTTCTATATCCTAATTCAATGATTTCCAGAAATTACAAAAACCAAAAAGAATAGTGGATTATGAATGTCCTTCATCTTGTCCTTGTTTTTTTTTTTTCTTTTTTCTTTTTTCTTTTTCTCAGATGCACTTACTCAAGTGAAAACTGCATCATTACTTATGTCATTCTTTAGATAAACTAACAGTGTTTTCCTGGTTGATCTGAATGTCCCTACCTGCCTCCCATTCTGGCTTATCTTAAAGTAATACGAGTCATAAATATATATAAGCAAGGAATTCTTTTCAAGTCATAGCATATTTCTTTGGCTTGGAACATATGTTTAGAAATCCCAGGAGACCACACAACTGTTACAAAGCAGGAAAAGCAAGGAATGCTTCTCTCTGTCTTCCACTTCCAGATGCATATTGCTTTGGACACCAGTTTTAGTAAGTCTTTCTCTTGACCAAGATATAGCTAATGATCTTGATCTTATAATCTATCAGTAGTCCACATCTATACAGCATAAAAGCTTTAATTAGTCACATACTGAATCTCATCTTTAAAATATGTATGGAAAAAGCACATTTATTTTACCTATGATAAAGACATAGTAAACTTAATATCAACAGGCAGAGTTTACATAGCAACTGAAAACTGCTCATTTCAAACTTTTCTGGAATAAATTTGCTTTTGCTTTTGCCATGTACTGAAGAGAGCCATGTACAGAAGAAAGACCCTGGCATCTTGTTCCAGCCACTTGTCCTCAGCAGTCCAAAATCAGCATGTGGGGCTATTCAGCTGTTAGTACAATATGCCCAGAAAAGATGCAAATTGTGGGAAATTTCCAGAATCCTCTTACATTTAGAACACCATCCTGGCTTGAAATTTACCAGCTAGACTATGTGTCTAGATGTGTCTAGTTTTTAACTCAGATCTCCCTTTAATTTATATAACGTACTTGGGTCGGGGGGGAGTCTGTCTTACTAGCACAGCTAAATAATACAAAATAGTTAATTTTGTTTTCAGATATTTTTCATTATTTATTTTTATTCCATTTGTTCATTTTTAAATCTCAGTAATATAGTGGTACACAGTTTGTCTAAGGTGATGTCCTGGAAATGTGAAAGCCAAATATCACTGGCCCAAAACAAAGCTATGTTGTTCACTGCAATCTGGGAAGGAGACAAGGTCTAATTCCCACTTTAATTAACTATTAAATGAAATTGAGAACTCTGTAAAGAAATTCATAATGCTATGGCATCTGGTGGACTGCTGTTAGAGTATATCTACTATCGTTTGTTCTTCATAATACTTTGTGGGTTGTTTTTTTTTTTTTTTTTAAATAATAATTAAAGTAAAACAAAGTGAAAGAAAATACCAGCTGTTCCTATCACAACATAAATAAAAGTGAAAGGCAAAAATATGTGATGAATTTAAATGAATCCCAGTTGGTAGAGGAGAAAATGTTTGATGACAGGTGAAACTCCAGTGTTATTGCTTTTCTTCACCTCAGCAATGAGACAATTTGAAATGGAGGGTTTCTGTGGCACCTTGGATATCTCTAGCCTTTTTATTAATTTGTGAGAAAAACAGATTTGAGAAAATTTTGGCTGTGGGTAAGGAAGAGGGATAGCCTGAAACAGAGAGGTGAAAGTGAAGCAGATGGATAGAGAGGTATTTGCTCTAGGAATGAGAGCTGAAGTGCTTTGGGCCTAGAAAATGTGATATTCCAAGAGGAGAAACAAGAACTAAGTTGATAATATAATGGCTGACAGACTGAAGTTAGGCAGCAAATACAAAACATAAAGAAATATTCATGCAGATATATATGCCTTTTCTATATACATATATATTCCTATATATATTTATACGTACATCAACTTTAGTTGAAATAAGTCCCCAGTATCTCCAAAGGGGATTTTGAAACAGGAAAAAGTCATTTGAACTTGTAAGAAAAGTGTGTATGAGTAAATGTGTGTGTTACGTAATGGGAATAAAATATAGTAATAGGTTTTTTAAAAGTCTAGTGAATCAATTGCTTACTGTGGAGACTCTAAATGAAAAAAAAAGGAAGGCCAAACAGCTATTTTATGGCGGGTCCATTTGTAAATATGATTAACTCACCTGAGTTTTTTCTGTCTTAATTTCTGTGCTTGCCTTTCATAATTGATATTCTATGAAACTAATGGAACATTAGGTTGCACAGGCAGTTCTAGTGGATCCATCCAATATATTTGACACTGCTAGCACCATGAAAGTGAAGAGAAAAGTAGTATAGGAGTATAGTATAATGATGCATACAATTATTCTCTGAGTAGCTTGGCTATCAGTATGACTTTTTCATATATATGCATGTATACATATATACAAAACAAAAGTTTAACAAGTCAACTCATGTGATTGAATTGATTGAGTGTTTTGTAATGTTTCACAATAATGACTTTGTGATTAGAAATTTCTCTTAATGCATTGCTTGGAAATGTAATGTCAGAAAAGTAACAATAATTTCAGCCACAGTTTTCTTCCACCTTAGTTTTGCAGTGATCAGATATTTAGCCTCTTATCAGTTCAAAATATTTTTTAAAATTCTCACAAAACATTTAAAGGGTAAATCAAAGAGGCAAGATTTTTTGTCACTGCAGAATCATGTTTGAACTACAGTGAACAGAATGAGATTCTTACAGAAATAGTCTTAATTTCAGTGTTAGATATACTAACTATAAGATTCTTCCTTGTTCTAGATATCTAACAAGTGATCGCACAAAATTTAGGTTTGTAAGCTGCATGAGAGGATTTTCCTTCTAACTTTATTGGTGTAGAACAATGTCTCATGCGTACTGCTGGTCAGATAGCTTACACCCTGATGTCTTAACTCTGGATACCTGTGATTCACTGAGTCCAATCTAAGATGTACATCTTGGAAGGATTAATCTCATTTAACTCTAATCTTCTAAATGTAGATCTAAGACAGAGATCATTAGTCTGATTTTTTTCCTCTTATGATTTAACAGACTTAAGAGAAATTTGAAAAGTAAGAGTTTTCTCATCCTAAGACAGATATTTGAAACTGAAAAAACACCTTTTAGATGCCTGCTGTGATCTGAATGAAATCAATTGTTCTGACATTATTCCTACATAAACGTGCATTTCTATTGATGTGAATTAGGAAATTATACTTTGACTGGAAACCAAGTGGTAATTAATTTAGAGTTTGATATTTGCAACTAAAATAGTATTTAACTGATCTTTAAAATAATTTATTTCCTGTAGTTAAGTTCATGATTTTTTTCCTTGTTTTTACCTTGATCTGGTAGAAACAATCACAGAACAATGACCTAGCATCATATTTGTATCTTGGAAAAGAGGCTTTTCCCTCTCTTAAATTATATAGGGATGTGCTTGCATTCATTCAAACTGAAGTATTCTACCTCCTCATGCTTCTTTACAGTGATATCTGGGTAATATAAAAATTGTTTTACTGCTTAATCTACAAAGTTTGTTTTAGTCGGCCTAGAAGGTATTGGGACTACCATGTAATTTCAGAAGGATTGCTTGTTCAGATACACACTATCTTTAAAATTTGATCTTTTATAACTCTGACAGGAGTTTTGTCTGTTAGGTTTTCTTACAAGGTTCATTATTATTTCCAAGAATTATAATAACAGAGAAATGAAGATAGGAAAATAAAACACAAAAGCTGTTACTGTCCCTATGTGCCAGTTTTAAGAAACCTATGAGCCATAACATCTGATTACAGCTGAAGCCTGTGTCCTTCAAGATTTTGTCTTTGGCACTGACTAGATTTAACAACTAATAATTAGATACTAACTGTCTACATCTTAATGATTCACATAGCATCCTCGCATGTCCCTTAGAAAATAATCTTACTAAAGTTTTTATAATAGACACATTTTTATGACAATTACTACTTGTATGGGAAAAATCATATCTAAATCTATTTTGTTTGAGATATCTTTCAGATTTTGTTTTCTGAGACAGGACAATAAAACCTTTTGGACAACATTATTTTGATTTTTCCTGTTTAGTACCAATCCATTTTAAAGGTCACACAGATGTCAAAGTAGTTTCTTGTTGTGCTTTTAACTAATTTAAATCCAATATTTTGTCTATTTATTTATTTGTTTGTTTATTTATTTATTTATTTATTTATTTATTTATTTTTAACCTCAGGAGGGTACATTTTGTCACAGAGTTTATAATTCGGGAAATCATAACTAAGAAATTTGGTTATGTGGGCTGATTTTCAATAAATGGTAATGTCACTTTCTAGAAAGAAATGCGAAGTGTGGGATTGTTTTTCTTCAAAGCTCGATGTGTCAATATTTGCATTGCCTTGGACTTGATAACTCTTTTATGAGATAAGGCTTAGATCAGCTACTTGTAAACTAAATTTTCATATCCTGATTAATAAAGATTCTGTTACAAATGACATCATTTCTTTCACAGTGTCACACTCCTTGGTATCTCAATCTGAAGTTCAGTCTCTAAAACATTCCCAGATGTTTTTGCATCTAGAGGAATATTTATTTTGTATTTAATGAATATGACTTTGTTTTAGTGAGGGTAAGTCACGTGTTTAATAGCTTTCATAAGGCAATATACTACCTATACTGTAGTTATATGCCATTGAGTCTGGGGAAATAAACAATAAACAAGTGGTTTGTCATTTTTCAAATATCATGTTTAGCTTTTGTATTAAAATCTGCTCTGAGATAAATTCTAGTATTTCTATTCATTAATAGTTTAGATAAGTTAGAAATCACCAAAGCAGGGAGCTGTCATTACCATTGCCCTTAGTGAGGAACTTAATGATTGTGCTTAGCATAATTACACCAGCAAGGGCTTCTTGCCAACTTTTAGCAAACTAGTGAACTACTGAAAGATTAGAAAGACTGTATTCATTTATTTGTTTATCCCCTCAGCAGAAGATGAAATTTAAAGCTTGAAAAAATATTTATTTAAAAAGTGTCATTATAGATGTTGCAGGAGTGCCTTTTTCTTCTTTTTCAACATGCAACTTTCCACTGATTTGCAGCGGAGTGAATTTTGTCTTTACTTTGATCATGGGTACATGGCTGTTTCAAAATATTGGGAAAAGGCAATGAGCCAAAATCATTATCTTCACTTGAAATGTTTAATACCAAATGTAAATGTTGGAGGGGCTTGAGTGCCCAAGCCATCCCTCCAGGTTTTTTACATCTGATTATAAATGTCCCTTCTGCACTGTCAGCTAGTCCCCATCATGACTTCAGTTCAGTGTTGTCAAGGAAATAATAACCTGGAGTCTTCCATTTGCTTATCAGTAGGGAAACAGTGCTTAAAGAAACATGGGTTGACATCACCTCAAATACTCCTGTATAATTAAAATTGGTAATAAGTAATTATGAAACTAGAAATACAAATAGAAAAGAAAAAGAAATAGAAATATTGAAATAGAAAGAAATAGAAATAATGCTGCTTTAGGCACTAATTCATGTTTTATATTCCACTTAGCATTAAAATCTTTAGTGCCCACTTAGATACTATTCAGAAAAAGAAAGTAACTCCCTTCTAGTTGTCAAAGTTTTTATTCTTTAGTCTGGGAGAACTAAAGATTCTAATGCCTTTTTTCACTTCTCCGTGAAACAGTAGCACCAGGGGAGATAGAATTTATTGCAAAGTCCATTGCCAGAAATATATTAAGCACATAGTGGAATAAAGGTCATATGAGACTACTCTACTTTCACAGAAGAAATGTGGAATACAAAAAGTATATCGTTTTCCCAAATATAATCGTTTAAGACTTACTGGTTTTGTTTGCTTGTTTGTTTTCCAGATGAAATTCTTGATGGTCTCTTCTTATTCCTGCTTGTCTAAAAAGTGAAATGTATTTCTCAAAACATTTCTTGAGGTCTGGGAAGTAGATAATAAACTGTAAGGGAGCTATGTTGTATGCTTTTTACAAGCCTAAGATACTATTATGTGCTACTCACAGTTTAGGCTATTGTAGAGTTATTGAAGGAGAATATATTGTTCAAGGTGGTACAAACATTTATAATTGAGAATTTTAATCTCTAAGGACAGGGGATTTATGACTGATGTAAAAAGATAAAATCATTCTGGAGTAGTATAGCCCATTAATCAACTTTACACTGCACAGAATACATCTTCTTATTAATACATCTAATCAAAACTCATATTTCACCTAAAGATGGATGTATAAGTATTTTCTTTTTTGTTGGAGTAAATTTTGAAGATTTTATTTTCCCAGTTAATACATATTTAAATAAAAACTGTTCTTTCTTCTCAAACCAACATCCTGAGTTTTGATTCCTTTAAATTTGATATGTGCATCAGAACAAATCAAACCAGGATAAAAATAGGTGCCATACTGCTATTCTTATGCAGGTTTAGCAGACATAGTACATGACCTACAAACCTTTGAGTTCCTCTGAGCATCAAATTGAGAACAGTTATCATCCATGGCAATCCTATGGTATCTAAATGAGATTAAAAGAAATGTATCTGTGCTGCTAATTCCATTAGTCAGTGGCAAAAATTTTCAGAGGACAGTTATATGACCATAAGACATGTCAGAATAACTGCGCTATTAAGGTAACATTTTCTCTTCACTGAAGAAACAAGATGAGATCTGTAGCTCAACTTAGAGCCACAACTTCCAGATAATGAAAGTGAACAGATGAGTTTGACACCTTAGTCTAGTCCATGTTTAAGCACTTTTTTTGTTTTTTTTCCTTTTTTTTTTTTTTTTTCCTTTTTTTTTTTTTCTCCCTAACGTTTCACTTATCCAGTTAAGGAATAGAAACAATATCATGAAAGAGTAGTGAGACCAAGAAAAATGGCTCAGTATCATCGACACTTAGATTGAAGTATCATACTAAAGCAGGAAAATAAGAACTAATTATTGAAAAAAAGTCACGAAAATACATGCCAAGAAATCACATTTGATTTTTGTAAGTAATTCAGAAGGAAAACAATGTCAACAAAGTCTGTTAAATAAATTTTTCAGTGTTTCTGATCTGTATCATTCATATTCCTAGAGTTACAATGTCGAACAGCACTTGTCTGAATGCATCACAGAAGGATGAAGCAATAAATCTTATCTTTTTTGTTTGTTTGTTTGTTTATTTTTTATTTATCAAAATATTTTAATTATATAGTGTTAAATTCACCACTGTGGTAAGCAAGAACAGTTGTCCTCCCATTATGAAATTCTCCTTGTCTAGTCCAACAATTATTTTATTTTACTAGATAAGTTATTTGGGTTACAGCACTTTCAGGCAAATACTGTTGTTTCTATATTGCTCTGGAGGAAATGCTAGGAGAATTAAGAGTCCCATCTGATACAACAAAGGGTATCTTGTCTCAAAACTTCCATTAAAATACTCATTCTTTGCTCACAGGCCTGAACTCAAATCACACCTCTGTCTAAAGGAAAAGGTTCTGTGTTGCCTCTTCTTGTGACATTTTGGGACTGCTGGCAGGAAGTTTTCAGGTTATGCTTGACATTTTGATAAGTAACATCACATGAATGATCTTAACTTTGCCTAACTCACGCTATATTGCCTTTTCTTGCTTTCAAAATGCTCTGGAGAGAGAATACTCCTAGTATGTTTCTTTAGTCTTTTACATATTAAGTGTTATAATACAGTAATCATTTGCATTTGCATGTGTATTTGTGTTGCTGTAAATAAAATTACCGAAGTATCATTATATTTTTTTCTTTATTTAAACTTGGTTTTATTTACAGTCCTAGATTTTACTTTAGAACTTCAAATGAAGGTAAAAGGATCAGAGAAATACCTTAAACATAGGTCGATCATCTCACTAGTTTTTAAGTCAAAGTGGAAATTATTTATTTTGTTGACATACTGTGGTTTACTAGCAACTGAATACATTTTGACTGCAAAAGCTGAAAGAGATCAATAGGCAAATTTATGTTAGGAAACCACATTGAAACCCTTTTTTATAATGATTTTCCATCATTATATGAAAATTAAGTTACCATGAACTACCTTTCTTTATCATCTTCTGTGTTTCATACAATAAGCTTCACTCCTGAAAATCACAAATCATTGGAAGTGACCTTTTTCCAAAAAGTATAATGTAAGGCATCTAGGTACTACGGTGATTTCAGCAGCACAAAAACCTTAAGAGAAGTTTAGTAGGCTGCAGAGAAGAAAAGAACTCAATGAATGATTTGCTGCTCTTTTTCTGCAAAGAATATACCTCAGAAGAGACCATCTGAATTTGGAAGGATATTAATTGGAATCATAGTGTCAATGTCATTGATTTTAAAATGAAGAGACCTGTGGATTTAATTACAAGGAAACAAGGAGATTGTGTACACTTTTAGTCATCAAAATAGCTGTGAAATAGCTGTTTTGTTTTTGTATCAGAAAAAAATTGTAACAGTCCTCATCAAAATCTTCAGTGCATTTCATAAATGTGTTTACTTGGTGCTGGACTGCAAAGGCTCTCCTTGTCTAGGGTTCAAATAAATGGTCAAGAATTTAAGTTATAAACTTTGATGGCAGTATATATTCTTTATTAATAAAGATGTTCACTATATAGAGAAGTCTGAAAGATACACATACGCAGTTCTGGAAATTAGGTGCAAGAAAAGCGAGGAGGGAGTGAAAATTACCATGACCATCCAAGTGGCTCAGTGTTTGCGTATAATTTATGAGTGCAAGTGAACATATGAGTAGGCTGAAACTTCTCTCATTGAATCAAAGATAGGCTGCTCTATTCAGTCAATCACATCACCTCTGTACAGTGTGTCTGTAATAAAAGATTTAGTAGTATCAGAGAAAATTCTTCACTAAATTTGTAACTAAAATTTCCACTGTGACCAACACTGGGGAAGAGAAGGAAGTAAATCAAAAGAAACTCAGCACACATTGAAAAAAACAAAAATAAAATAAAATAAAAAAATCATCAAATAACTTATGAGCTAGTACATGGTAAGAGATCAACTTCAGTGCTGTGATGGGTATTTTGTTTCTTTG
Organism: Chrysolophus pictus; assembly: GCA_037305975.1. NCBI lineage: Eukaryota > Metazoa > Chordata > Aves > Galliformes > Phasianidae > Chrysolophus > Chrysolophus pictus. The sequence continues at coordinate 32,643,402 of CM074576.1, read as the reverse complement.
TTTGTTGAGTAATATTTATTTTGTTAATGATACGAATTAATTCATTGCAGTCTGTGAAACAATTTGAGAAATGGAAAAAATATCTTTTACACAATTAATTGTTTACTATATGCTCGTCATAGAACTATTCACTTTCTCATAAATTAATCTAGAGCATTTTCCAGAATAAAGTTGTCTCTCAAACACATAACTATGCCTGACAAGGAAAGAATGGGATACTGCTTAAGAACACTTGGGATCCTCCGTCTTCTGGAGAGTTTTGTAAATTCTCCTTGTACTGAAGTTCTCAGAATTACAGAATGGTTTTGGTTGGAAAGGACCTTTAAGATCATCTAGTACCAACACCCCTGCTATGGGCAGGAACATCTTCCACTATGCCAGGTGGCTCATAGTCCCATCTAGCCTGGCTTTGAATGCTTTCAGCGAAAATAAAAATCAATCTAGTGTTCTGGAGTTTTATGGCTTCAGTATGTACTATGTCATCTGTGTATCCAAGCGTCCTTATATCTACTGCTTGTTTTCTAGTGATCTGCCTGTTTGTTTACTTGTTCCATCAGTGTATGGCTAATACCTTTCAGAGTAGCTTTCATGTTAATTGAGAGTAGAGAAGAATCAGATCAAAGCAAAACGAATAATTGTTATCTGTGTTGACTAAAAAATATATATATTAATAGTTTACAAATTAAAAATGTTAGTTTCCTCCTTTAGATTAATGAATAAATAACACTTATTTAAGCTTTATCTCCTTCCTGGGTATACTTAAAAATAATTATAATATATAATACATTTTCATAATTTTAGTGGTATGAAAAAATAAAAGCACAAAAAGATCTTGAAATTTCTTAAGTTGGTCAGTTAAATAATAGGGAATTATGGATTTTGCAGTAATTGAACAGTTTGAATAATTAAATATTACATTTGTTGAATTCCTTCCCACTTGAGGTCTTTATCAGACTCTGAAAAGGGAGAATTTTAAAAATTTCATCTTTTCACTGAGAAACTTCTGCCATTTGTTCCTTAGAGCCTTCCTGTAGGGAAAATAGAATGGCATTTAACTTCAGATTCTAGACATCTAAAATATGCTAATTATGATCTCTCTTCGGGTGTCCAAGTTTCTAGTGTAGTCTTATCAGGAGAGTTCTTGTAGTCTAGAGAAATATTCAGCTCTCTCTGAAATACGATGCTTATTTTCTGTGAGAAAAAAGAAAATCTTTCTACAATAAACTGATTTTATCAGACTCAATTCAGTCATTTATATGTCAGTATCACATATATTTTACATGCTTAAATTTATCCTTCTGACTCCTTCTCTAAAATTCTCTGGATATCCCTAAGATGTTTCCAAACAAATGAAAATGTCCCAGATATCTATACTTGAATGCATAGAAATAAATCTCTCGGGCAAGTAAAGATCACGTGCTACTGTCCATAGGCTGTTTCTTGATATTAAAATAATGATGAGTTTCTCCTTCCAGGAAAGAAATTTGGACGAGAGGAGAGGAGAGGAGAGGAGAGGAGAGGAGAGGAGAGGAGAGGAGAGGAGAGGAGAGGAGAGGAGAGGAGAGGAGAGGAGAGGAGAGGAGAGGAGAGGAGAGGAGAGGAGAGGAGAGAGGAGGGGAGGGGAGGGGAGGGGAGGGGAGGGGAGGGGAGGGGAGGGGAGGGGAGGGGAGAGAAAAACGGAAAACAGAAGAATTGCTCATATTAACTCAATAGCCTGATATCAGAGAAATTATTTGTAATCATGAAGATTTATCAGATGACCTAGAGACTTGGAAAAAATAAATAAGTGCTTCTTCATTCATCTCCTCCTTCATTTCCTTCTTCATCTCCTTCATCTCCTTCATCTCCTTCATTTCCTTCTTTTCCTCCTCCTCCTCCTCCTCCTCCTCCTCCTCCTCCTGCTTCTCCTCCTCCTCCTCCTTCTCCTTCTCCTTCTCCTTCTTCTCGTTCAAGTGCATAAAACAATGCTTCAAAATATCTCATGAGGTTGAAAACATACAGTGACAAATTAAATCTAGCACTAAATTTGCACAATGTATAAATGTGTAAATGATCGTTTACTGTTATAAATCAAAAGTTAATATTGCAAATGCCCAGTAGAAGAACAAAATATCTTAATAACTCAAGACAAAAACTGGCAACATAGTGGTGAATAGGTATATATATTAGCCAAAGTTTTGAACACTGTTTGGGAAAGTGTCTTCACCTAGATGCAATTTAGATACATGAGGATGGAAATTGTGTTAGTTTGCACCACTAAGTAAAGCAGAACTATGTTTGCTTCAGGCAAGTGCAGAGAACAGGTTTGCCCTGAGGATATGAACTAATTTAAGCTTGCCTTCTATGGTCAGTGGTTCACCTCCTTTGAAAACAGTACACTCCAGAGTACGAGAAGCTACCCGAGAAATAAACTTTGTTCAGATTAAGATCATCCTTTACCCGAGAAATAAACTTTGTTCAGATTAAGATCATCCTTCACCCAAAATACCAATAACACGAATGGGAATGAATAGGTACACAACAGGTATATTAAAAATGAGAGTATCTTCATGCAAAAGAATATCTAGGACAAGTTATTTCTTGAAAGTTAGTCCCCTCAGTGACACATTTAGAAAGTGTGGCACTGGTTTTATATTGAAAGATGTGGTAAACATGAGGAGTACCTAAAACTGTTATTTTAAGCATTTGTCAGATTCAGACAACTCCTAACAATGTTTAAGAATACAAATAGCTACTCACAACACTGGTTCGTGATAAGGAATATTAAATGGTCATGCACTGCAGACATCATGTACCTGCTTGTGATGGATACTAAGTTCAAGTCCTGAATTTCTGAGGACTAATAAAATAGATTATTCTGAAGGTGGACATGTCAGTTGATTCCATTCAAATTCCAATTCATTAATTTTGCAGCCTGCATTTTCCTTGAGTCATGCAATACATTGTATATTTTCTTCTTAACTGTGCTTAATTTAAATCATCCAAACAACAGACATCCCATATGAGCTAATCTTTAAGAATACTACTGGATATGCTCACATTGTTATTTTCAACACTCCAAGCAGACTTTATTCCAAACTGGCTCTTGTAATAAGAACCTTGTAGATATTCTCTGCTTAGAATATGATGATCAGTGATAGGACTACAAGGAATGGCCTTGAGTTGTTCCACGGGAGCTGGATATCAGGAAAGATTTCTTCTCCAAAAGTGATCAGGCACTGGAATGGGTTGTCCAGGGAGGTGGTGGAGTCAGTGTCACTGGATGTGTTTGAGAAGCGTTTAGTTGTTGTACTAAGGAGTATGGTTTACTAAGAAAAGTTGGTGGCAAGTGGACTGTCATGGTTTTATGATTTTGGTTATTGGTATTCCACATCATAACATCATGTAGTGCATTGAGAGTTAAAGAATTAATGTTCCAGTTCTGGGTACCTGTCCCAGAGGTGAAGAACCACATCTCCTAGAAAACCGTTCGCTGCTCTGTTTTCACTCAGCGGGAAAGATAAAAACTGTTTGCAGATCATGAGACCTCCCTTTTCCCTTTTGATTTTCTGGCTCATCCCTGCTCCCAGACATATTGCCTCAGCTTACTTAGAGTAAGGCCTTCGTTTTTTGGACACTCTCTTTCATTTTATTTGATTTATTAGCTTAAATTCTAATTATATCATATTATATTGCATTATAGTGTGCTATCTTGCATTCCAATATCTTCTTTAGTAAATTAGTTTGTATCAGATCATTGCTGCTGTTTTGTTTTTAGTTCTCTCTCTCCACTCTTTCCTCTTTTTCCCTTTTCCCTGTCCCAGGATGTGGATCCGTAGGTCCCCCATACCATTAGTCACAGAACTGGGCTGAACTGGCCCATAAACCATTGGCAGTGGACGGTTTGACTGGATGATCTTGGAGGTGTTTTCCAACCTTAGTGATTCTATGATTCTACGATAAGGCAACACAAGAGCCTTCAGGCTTTTTTTAAAAATAGCATATACCTAAATACTAATTATGTACAAAAAATTTATGTGAATTGGATACTCAGTAATTTATAAAGACACTTTAAGGTTATTTCTGTTTAAAATGTTGCACTTCTCTACTATTATTCTCAAGCACTATTCTAATTATACTACTAATAATACTGAAAGCTCAACATACTTAAAATAGTTTTGAAACCACCGAAGTGAATAATTCTTATCATTATTTTGTATGCTTTAGTGTACCTCATATGTTAAGCTTTAACCTGAGAAGACTTTCAAAATCAATACATTAATTCCACTTCTTACTCTACATTTTATTTATTTACTTTTTCATAATAGAAATTATTTTGGCTCTTTTTTATTATCTGTACTTTGAAACTGAATTAAGTTGCATAGTATGCTACTATTCAGAAACTGTGAAATAAGGATTAAAAAAAAAAATAATTAGTACAGAGTAAAACATATTTAACAGCACAGCTGTCCATGTTTTTGATGAAATGCATTTTACATGTATCTTTATTCTTCCTTTGTTTCAATTATTTGTGTCATATCAGTCACATTACCAATGATCCATTAACATTTCTAATTTAAAAAGTAATTTTGGGGTGAAAAAGCTATTTTTCTGTTGATCACCATGTTTATAATTAAAAGGGAATTATGCAAAATATTATGGCAGATAGTCCTGTTACAATCTGCACACCCCTAAAAGCTGAAATTCTTTCTTACTTTCTTAATTCTTTCTTATCTACTGACAGATTTTTCTTGGAGCTATAAAATCTGAAGATTTTAGTTATTATTTTGAAACAAGGATGTGAGATTTGTCTTCTGTTAAATTACAATTTGAAAGTGAAGAGAGCCCAGCATATCAAAGATCTTGTCCTCATTGATCCATACCAAGAGCAACATTGAAATGGGCAATCCGTTATTTTTTTTTATACTTTAGTTCCACTGCATTTAAACTAGGATTATTCTTATTTATTTATGAGGATACATTGTAACATGTAACCATCTGGAATTTCAAATCCAGCCTTGCCTGATAATTTTCTAGTGTCAATGTCTCTGGATGGTACACTGAATTATAGGAGATCTGAAGTATGGAGATTTAACAACTCTCTAATTAAAGCTGCAGCATTTGTGCTACAGATGAAGACTATTTCAGAATAAATTAATATCAATAAAAACTAAGAAACTAGCCTGGGTGTTTTGTGGGAAGCTGCCAAAGCAGTCATGAGGGGTAGAATAATTTGCTGAGATGCAGCAGCAGTACAAAAAGTATATCTTGAGTACCAGCGTAAATTAGAAAAGGAAGTTAATGAGATGAAAAAAGCAACATAAAAAGCAGGTACCCTAGGACCTTCCAACTTTTGATTAAACAGAGGGAAACTAAATGCTTTGTGGTGAATAACACAGACAATGTGTTAAAGCTTAATGAACAAATGTACTATGAAAAGGGGAATAAACCTGACAAATTATTTGCATATGATTGAAATGAGAAGAGAAAGGAAAACTTTTTTCAACTGGAGGAATAAGAAACATTGCAACAGCTCATAATCCAAGAACTGTAATGAGATTTCTTACAGTTTTTTTTTTTTTTTTTTTTTTTTTAAAGATTTGTCCCTGCTAAATATGGGTCACAAGGAGATAGTCTCCTTCTTATCTGAAATTCAATTGCCACGGATTAAGGAAAGAAATAAGATGAAGTTGGTTCTTCTGGGATCAGAAGTTAACCACAAGCCACTGATGGTTCTTCTCAAAATAAAAAAAAATAAAAAAAAAAGAAAAAACAACCAACCAACCAAACAAACAAAAAAACCCAGAGCAGATGGAATCACTGATATTAAAACGAAGTTGTCTTGTTTCTGTTTGTGTGATTAAAAGACTTTATATTTATTTGTCTTCATTCTCTCTTATATAAAGAGAAGCATTAAAATCTGCAGTAGAAAAAAGGCTTTGTGTTAGGTTGTGTATTGTTTAACTTTGACACCAAAAGTATATATAAAAGCTGATAACCTTTTTCCCTGTTGTGTAGTTTATAATTCAGTGAAAGATAACTGCTGTTCACAACACAGATATCAGGCTTGTTGCTGTTACATTACATGCTACTCTGACATAATTACAAAGGAGTGTTGACATTAGTAATATGTAATGCACTGTTTTGTAGCATCCTTTATTCAGTACTATAGTTGAACTATGTTATAGTTTTTGACAAATGAGGAAATAGAGAAAAAAGCAGAAAAGTAAATGTTAGGGCGAAAAATAAGAAACAAAAGTGGTATATGTCTTAGACAAAACTATTAAAAGTGTAAAGGAAACTTAATTAAAAGGTTAGATCAGAGGACAGACATTTTAAAGAAAAAAAAAGATCTACACTGTAATTTTCATAGAGTGAAATTTTTCCCAGAAGTCAAAGGTTTTGAGGGATTTCCAACATTTTAAGATTTGCTGTTCCTAAAAGACTGACTGCAAAGTTAAATATAAAGTTTCATTTTTAGGATTTGTCATTGTAAATTTAAATCATTTCCTTGTTAATTGTTTTGAAAGCTGCACTCTGTCTGAGGTACTTGCAGGAAGTGTTTTGTGATCACAGAACTGTAGCTCAAGGAATTTATTTGAAGATTTATTTCACTTTCATGTCTATAGATGAGAATCCAGACATGCAAAGCAGCTTTAAGGCAACAGAAGGGTTACCTGCTCCCATAGATAATGCATATCTTCCAGATGATGCATAGAAGCTGCACACACATGAAGTGAGTGGTTCATAAAAGACTGTTGAATTAAACCTGGCAATTGGATTCACTTCAGTTGTCAGTGTTCCAGCTCCTGCAGATTCAATTAGAGGCTTGGGTTCAATTAACTTCCATGTGAATCTCCCATGTTCTCAGAGCAGAACATGATTGCCTTCCTGAGCTAGTCTTCACAGACATTTAAGACTCACATCTGGCAAAAAAAAAAAGAAAAGAAGAAAAAAAAAAAGAAAAAAAGAAAAAACCTAAATAATTTGACAGGGCAAACAAGAGCTTCATTGTTTCACAGGGGAAATCAGAAGTGTAGTTGAGAGAGTTCAAAGCCAACACACAATGCGTATAGGCTCATCTGACCTCAGTGCTGGCATACAGAATATCTGGCATCTGAGGTCAGATGCAAATAGTACAGCAACATCACTTACCTAATTGTTTTTGGGTCATACTGAGCCAAGTACCCATCTGCAGTGAAAGAGGCAAACAAAGGGCTTGTTTAATCATGCAGCTAAGTGTTAGTAACACAGGCAAAGCAGTACTAAAATATAGACAGCAGTAACCTTATTAGCCACTGAAATTGTTCTGAATAAAGTAAACAGTATTGATTATTAATATTCACAGGAGTCAATGTCCTTTGCTTTGTAGAATAGACCTCTGGGAGAAGAGTTCTAAAAGATCATTATTAGTCTGACACAACCAGAAAATAGTGTCTTGTCTTTCCCAACTCAAACACTTCATGGCAACAAAGTGCCATGAGGAACAATTCTCCAATTCTCTTCTTCCTCCTTCACTTATTGCTCTCAGAAGCCGTATGTGAGAGACTGTAGTTGGATGTATGACTTAGATTATATTGTATTTTCTACAAGAAAAATTGTTGTGCATATCTAACCTAGAACTGAATGTAGGAGAAAATACAATCTCTACACTATTCCAGCCTTTAATTACTGTCAGAATTTATATCACCCAAATGAGATATAATACAACATAATAAGAAAAAAAATATATTTGAAAAACTTAATAGGAAAAAAAAAAACACATTTTAGAAGTAGTTATGTTTTGTTGTTAAGTCTGAACTAATTTTCTACTTAAAGAACTCTCATTTTTCTCTGTATGAAGACTGTACTGTAATTTTCCTTTTTACTGTTGAATATCAAAAGGTGACTTCTGACTTTATTTTAACTGAAACTCAATTTCTGAAAGTATTAGGCGTGAAAAATGAAAATTACAGGTATTTTAAAGAAGTAAGTATCCACTGGATTTATAAGACAGTTAAAAAGCACAGTCAATAACGGGCATAAATGCCAATCAAAGTAAATAACCACACAACACACTGATAGTGGTTGTCATATACATTATAGTCCAAGGGACACTTCAGTTTCCCAATATATATATTTACCAGATGTGGTAAATATTGTAGGATTTTCTTCCTGGAAACTCTGACAACACTGGATGTCCATTGGGGTATTTACAAGATGTTGAAAATCTCATTTACTAGCAAGTCAGAAGCTGCCAGAAACATTCAAGTGGCAGTTGTATGTTGAAGTCATTTCATATCACCATCCTTTCACAGAATTCCTAAGGACCAGTTGTCTTCAATGTTCAAGATCTGTCAATAAGCATAACCTCTGCATCTTACAAATCATACGTTTGAAAGGCTAAAAAAAAAAAAAAAGATCACGATTCCATCATAATTTTAGAGCAATTTTAGAATATATCATCAGTTATAATTCCTAATATGAATTAAAGACAGACTAATTCTTCTGTCATGCTAGCAGCCATTAATAACAGAAATATAAATGAAACAATGTCTTTGTTGAATACTACTTAAAGATAAATAAATAACTGCAAAATTTATTTGTTCTTGTTATTGTCCTAAGGGATACAGCAAAAAGCACCTGTATAAAAATATCTGTCAAACTGGTGGAATTGTTACCTACAGAAAACACATCACTCTCTTTTTAAGCAGTTATAAGAGTTACAGGATTTATTAAAAATGCTAAGTGAGGATTTTATCAAACATTTGCATATTGGCATGAGGAAAAACTTTCTTCTTCTATAACACCTTCTTAAGAGTTAAAACAAAGAAGACAAGAGTGACCATAAAATGTTTACTATATATTCCTTTTCCAATAAATTTTAGCATATTCATTCACCCAAACTGAGAAAATGAGGTGGAATAAATAATTTAGTAAAAGAGTTTAAGTTGAAGAATATTCTAATAACATCCTCCTATTAGTATTTCTACTACCTTGTTGTTATTATTCTGTCTTCTTGAAGGAAGAGCAAGGAAAACAAGCTGGGATAGAATAACAAACAACAAATAGTTTTTTCCCTGTGGTTAATATATATTCTAATTTAGTGTGTGTATTACAGAGGATGGGAAAAGATTATCTGGGTTGAAGTAAGATGGCAGAGACCTAAGAAGATGGTCGTCCATGGACAAGTGCAAGTTACTTATCTATTCTCTTAGTATCTTTCACTTTTATAAATAAATTTTTAGTAGGCATTTAAAATTCGTGAACTTTGTATACAGTATCTTTAAATTATGAGAGGAGGTGGCATAATGTATTTTTTCTAAAGACAAGGGGAATTCACTGTTCATTTCATTAAGAACAACGCTTTGGTCCAAACTGCAAATGTTTGTTAAACAAAACAAGGTTGTCTACTGATAGAGTCCAGTGCCATCAGTATTTGTAACTCCAGTTAATATTTGTGACTGAATGAAGGATTTACTCAGTGTGGAATTTCCTGACCTGCCACATTCATTGTTGTCATGAGAATCACACTGCTTACCATCAGTCAGCTTGCATACTTCACCTGACAAAGCCTGGCAGAGTGCTTCACAACAATGAGAAGTCAGTCTGAGATATCTACAGTAATCTGTCCCCTGAAGAGGAAAATGTGCTTTTAACTTTTTGTTACTGTCGTTTGTTTGTTTATTTGAGGCTGTTGATTCTTTGTTTATTTCTAGGTTTTGCTTTAGAGAAAAGGGCATCAGCTGGTTGAGCCCTAAAACACATACTGCGTAGTTCATTAGCTAAGCAAAAGCTCTGTGAAATACTGTATCTCCTTGTAGTAAAATACACATCTATATCTTATAATGTTCTCTGAGATTCAAGAGGAACTTGTCTGCAGAACTTTTTCCTGGAAAGGTTTCAGCACAGCCTTCTGTCTGCAGGCAGGAGGTACCCTAAAACAGGTCTAAGAGCATGGAATGAAAGTCTTGGAGCACTGTCATATATATCTGTGAGAGGCAGGATACAAAGTTAACAGCTAAAAAAAGTATATATATATATATTACTAATTGACTCTGAAATAAATTATCACAAACTTAAAAAGAAAACAACATTAATTCACAAGTGTACTGTTACATTTTTAAGCTGATATAAATCTCTCAATTTCAGCACATTCAGCCATTTATAGATTTAAGAGTCACTGGCTTCCTGCACTAGTCCTGTTTCTAACACTGTAAGGTCTGATTCATCACTCTGTTATTCTATGTTTAAATGTAGTGTATTTTCACAATAGTAAAAGTTGAACTGTCTTCCTTAAATTATCTTTCACTATATTTTCAATATGAAGAAAATGCAAGAAAATAGATTTTGTCCAGTTCTACTGTAATACACTCCCTCTCTCTGTACAGATCTGAACATTCTTAATTTCTGTCAGAACATAGCTTGCTCTGGACTCTTCAGAGGTAGGTTTTATGTTAATAAAGGGTCAAGACCTGTTTTGGTTAATAATTAAATTGAAAAAAAAAAAAAAGTAAGAGTGAGAAAAGCAGAAAGAAAAACATATGCAGAGTAACAATTATGTGTCATGGAAAGCATTCAGCTGTAAAGGAGTTAATTTGAAAGTTCAGGACAGCTGTGATACTTTCTGTCTGCCATATCACTTTATTCTTGTCAGTCCACTCTTGCATGGTAGAAATTTCTTTTTACAGCCAATACAGTATGACACATTTTCCATGCTGCTTAGCAAGTGTTTTTAATCTATAATGTAAGATATGTTTGGTGCTATGAAAAATCATGTATAGCTTTTACATTAAAATTCCCTCTACAATACAGATTGGGTTGACATTAAGATATAACATTTTAACATGTAATTAGGAGTGAAAAATATGAGCATGCATAGTTTTATCACTTATTTCCTCTAAGCTATCTAATTAATGTTTTAAATTCTTCTCTTTATCTGTTAAAGATGAGAGTAATATGTAACTCCCTGAATTACACTCACATGCTTATTCCTATAAGAAATCTGACTTCAGCCAAAAGTACTGGTGGAATTAAGATTAAAAAACAAAACAAAACAAAAAAGCAAACACACAAAACACACATATATATACTGGTTTCTTATATATCTTGTATTGGTAGAATATAAAAAAAATAGTATTTCTAGAAAACAAACTATTTCTTATAATACAAATTAAAAAAAATCACACAGTGGTTAGAATTTATCCTAAACTTTTGATAGTTAATTCACCTATTTATAAATTCATATGTTGTTTTTGTTTGTTTCGTTGGTTTTTCTGTTAGAATCATGGCTCTTATTTTGATAAAACTGAGATCTTAAGACAGAATTTAATGTTTAGTGAGCTGCCTAAAACATTTGGGATGTCTGAATAGTATTTTCAAAAGCCCAGAGCCACTCAAACCAATCAGCACAGAAAATGAGTCCGGAAGCTAGATTCAACCCATTTGCCACGGGATTATAGACTGACATTTATTTTTTCTCTTGATCAGATAGTGAATTTTTAATTATTTCACGAAAAGTAGAGCATGTGCAAGAGGAAACACTGTTAAAAAAATGTATCCTGCTTTAATTGCCTGGTGACTACCATGTAAGATAAGATCATCAAATTTGAAAAAAAAACAAAAAAACAAAAAAACAAAACCTTCTAAAAGAAAGAAAAAATAATCACAGGTCAGGGAAAAAAATATATCAGAAGGACCCTGACTAGTACAAACACAGGAAGTTCCATATGAACTTGAGGAGAAACTTTACTGTGAGGGTGACAAAGCACTGGAGCAGGCTGCCCAGTGAGACCATGGAGTCTCCTCAGGAGATATTCAAAGCCCACCTGGACATTTTCCTATGCAACCTTCTGTAGGGAATCTGCTTTGGCACAGCTGTTGGACTCAGTGATACCTAGATGACCCTTCTAACTCTTATGATTCCATGATTTTGTGACAGTTCAGTGTTGGATCTAGACCTTTCTGGAAGTGGAAAACACCAGGAATTCCATTCAAAAACTACACGATTTTTTGCCTAATCACTCTATTTTGGTTATTATTCTAAGTTTGCCTTCCGCCTCTTTGATATTCAGTATCTTTAAACGAAAATCAATGTACTTAGCTCATTGTGGTGAACTTCACTATCAAAATGAATCTCTCGCATTTTTGATTATGAACCATCAGGTCTCCAAACCTAGGCATCCTTGGAATAGGGCTAAAACCATAGTATCACAATTAAACCTAAAGCTACTTCACCATTAGAAATTGTGCTTTACGTTAACCTATCATCTAGATTTTAGATGGATTTTGCTTCAAATCACTACAATTTTAATAGCAATAGTACAAATAAAACATATATCCTCTAAACATTCCAGAACTGCCAAAAAGAACTGCAAGCCCACAAGTAGTTAATTTGATGCATGCTTTCACAAACCTCCTGTGCAGAGATAACTTATGAAGATAATATAGTTATGACATACACTGTGTCTGTGCAATATGATTCTACACCACATGTACTGTTGTGAGACTGTTGCTTCTAGGACAACTGCTCAAACCAATCTGCAGTTGAATGAAGATCTGGTCAGTATATCATTCATCATTTTACAGGATTCTAGGCATTCAAGAAGCAGCACAGTAGTCAGTGAAGCACAGGACTGTATTATGAAAAAAAAAAAAAAGCATCTAAAATAAAAGATGTAGATTTTGTAGGTGCATCTGAAGTGTTGTGAAATTCTGTACAACATCTCTATATATAGATTCTGATATGTGACAATCTTTGAAAACTGATCCACTTTCAAAGCTTTATGCACATCTATATTTACAATAAGCCTTCTCATAGTCTGAACAGCATCAAGAAATTAAGCAAGAGGACAATCTTTTGAAATACGAAACTAATTAGTTCATAGGCATATAGAAAATTGTCTATTCATGTACAGGAAATTTCAGATCAAAATATATTATGTAATAAAGTAATCATTCACAAAATATCATTTAAGACTTTAATATCCAATAACATAATATATGTAGTCTTACTTTGGTGGAGAACTGACTTTCACTTCTGTCAGAAATCATTCAGTTCCTATTTATATATTAAAAAAAGCCCAGTTTTCAAGACTTGCATGTGAAAATTACAGGAAGGAAATCACAACTGAATACTACGTAATTAGCATTAACAGAGGAGGAAAAATAAATAAATAAAAAGGAAGTGCAAGAAAAAAAAAGAAAAAAAAAAAAGCAGAATTTGGACAAAGCAAAATATAAGGAAAATATCAAGGAACAAAATCAGATACTGCTTCTGACCTGTTTTCTTTTAGGGCAAGAGGGAACAATGGTCATGCAAGGAATCCTGGGGAGATAATGGTAGAATGGTTACAACGAGCTCACTGGGAGATCTGGTAATAAATTAGTGTTGTACTATAATGAGTAGATAAAGTTAGAATAGCTGGTACCTTGAGAGATGTAGGCCCACTTAGAAATAAAAGCCCAAGACCTGATTAATGTGAAAGTCAGGTGTAAAATGATGAAAAGATTTTAAAGTTCTGAGGGAATTCTATAGAATTTGCTGGAAAAAAGGAGAGAAGGGCAAAAGAAGGAAGGGACAGAGTTTCAGACACAGGATGTTCAGAAATTCGGTAAATGTTTGAAATAACTCAGATCATTACAACTGCTTAATGTTGTCAAACAACTGTAATTTTGCATTTCAACGTCATTAGTTTCAATTCTGTCTTTGATTATTCCTCTAATGCTTTCAAAGCCTTCAATTCAAGCAATTAAGGATGTTTATAGATCAGGCTTCAGTACTGCAATAAGATTTCACATGGAATGCATATACTATATCTTTTTTACATACATGTGTATGTGAGGGTACATACAGGTTGTATGTACTGTATGTTGCATGTATTGTATGTATGTATTTATCTACCGCTTATGATCTAGTGATTAAATTCTTTCACTGCACTGATATTTCAAGTGTGTTTGTTTTTTTTTTTTTTTTTTTTTTGTTTGTTTTAATGAGATTTGTAACACTATGGATTAAGGAACCAGGAGAAAAAAGAAAAAAAAAAAAAGAAAAAAAAAAGGAAATTTAGAACCCAAATTGCACTTTTACAACTTTATATCAAAGTAATTTAGAAAGTTGTTTTGCTACAAAACTACCACAGCTTTCTCATATAAATGCTGTAATTTCATGATGTGGGTATTTAATGTACCTAAACTTAAGTATACTGGCTATGTATGCATAGCTATAAATGGTGATGCAGCTATTTATATTGATACTTAGAGTGAAAACCATCTCACCTAACTTTAGCTGTCTGTAATATGGGAGTCTACATCTGAGACGCTCTCTCTAAAATCACTTTATAGTTCCTCCAAGTGAAACAAAGAGGCATTTTTAGGAAGCAAATTGTTCTTTCTATTTTAAGATTAGATTAATTGTTCCCTACAAGTGGTTCTCTCCCTTTATAGGAGCATAAAGAATATATTAAGAATGCTCAGGGAAATTAGTTTTGGCATAGACATTCAGAAAGTGATGTTGGCATTTAGAAAGATACCTTTAGTTTCTGCATAGACAAACATAATAGAAAGAGTTGTGAGATTTGAGAAAAATGCTTCCAATTTGCTTCTTATGTGGGAATGCTGTATTTGAGTGAAAGCTTTAGCTAACAAAGCATATTTGTTAATGACACATGCTGCCTACATGAGATGTATATATGTTTTTAAACGTAAGCAAACATTAGTGGATTATGTTCCAAAGAAAAATTAATTACTTCACAATATTCTTTAGCGTAACTGATTTTAACAAGTGTTTTTTCTTCTTGGATTCTTATTTATTTTGCTTTTCTTGAAACTATTTAAATTTGAGAAGTAGCTGGAGATTATATAATTTAATTTTTATTCAGTGAGATTCAATGAGATTCAATGACACTCAAATGCATTTACATGTGAGACAGATAGTTTCCTGAACTTCCTCTATGGCCACTGGAAATTTTGTCCTTGTTTCCAGAAATTAAAATTTAACAGGAAGCACTTCTTAATCAAAACCTAAATTCAGTTGAATAGTTTTTTTATAGAAAATGTTGTATCATTGCGTAATAATGAACAGATCTATGTGAATAAGTCCTTATTTGGAAATGCAAATAACTTGTTTTATTGTGCAATAGTGACTAATATTTCTGAAAAAAATATATCCACATTTTTTCCACTTTTTTTGTATGGAACAAGTAGCATTTTCCCCCAAACTAACTAGAGACATATCAGTGTCACTTTAGAGCAAAATCTATGTTTACAAAAACATATTTATTCAAAAAATAAAATAAGACATTTAATCAACAAAAATACACAGTAAAAAGGGAATGCTGCTCAGATTTGTAGTTTAATCATACAAATCCTTTAGCTGTGGCAATTCAAATGGAAAATGTATGTCATACAAAGATTTTTTTATTGTTAGTCATTCATTGCACTTGCAGATACTGGAAAGAAACACTGGTGATAACTACCAATGGGTGTCTGCTACAGAGCAAAACAAATCCGACTTCTGACACAAAGGAAACCCTGGAACAGCTCATTATGAAGTCTTGGGCAGTACAATGTTGGACATGGTTTATCTTCACAATTTTTCAAATGAAATTTAAAGCTCTTGAATCTCTGATTCAATTATCTTTTTGCTGCGGGGTCTCATGATTATTTTAGTTAAATTGATTATTAAAGGACCAAAATAAAATATGAATACTGTTTCAAGAAAAATAATTTCATTTAATTTATTCAGTCCAAAAGCAGCTCTGTCATATTCTGAATTCTACATATACAAGTTGTATAGTCCATGGGTGTTTAAACTCTGCTGGCATCTACTTGCATAGGATGTGATTTATGTGTATATTGTAGATTAATGTGACACTGGATGCAGTCATGTAGACTGCAGGTAACTGGAAAGCAAAACGCTCCTTGCTCAAAGCTCCTTTGAAGACTCTTCTAGAACCAGAAATTATGTGAAACATCCATTTGCTTTAAATTTTCACAGAAGCAATTTGTAAGTTTAAGCTTAACAACCTCTTTCAGAATTTATGGAGGCCTAGCAAAGAAACTAATTTAATTGCCTAATTACAATACAATTTTGACACTGAAAAAAATCATTCAAATTCTTTAATGATTGAATAAAATCTTATTGTTACTCTGGGCTGTATCTATCCATGTCTGTTTTCCACGTAAGATAAAAAGAATATGTTTACAGCTGTCACTAATATGGAAAAAAAAAAAGTCCTCCTCAGACATGAAAAGGAAGTGACTTCATTATGAAAAAATACTCTTATATTCAAGTAAGTTTATTGTGTCTGCGCAAATGGTATGCTCTTTTCCTGAGACAGTGAGGTTTCTATATTGGAGCTAAGTTGGCTTCCTTCAGGCTTGCCAACTGAACAAGACACAGAAAAACTGCTACTCTATTCACAAACCGTAATTTCAAAATATCTTATCCTTTGAATATCTGAATTTTGTGTACCAAGCTAGCTGACTTCACTTCTCAGCCTTTTGGCTAAGACCAAGTGTAGCAACTATTCTATGTGATTCTATAACTAGCATAGTTAGTGTTAACAGTGCTACAGACACTTTTAGAAATACCAAATAGACATCACCCAAAATAATGTTCAATTCATGAGATGAATAACTGTACAGGTGCAGACACATCTGCTGTCTGAATTTAAAGTGTCATGTGAAACAAGAGAAAATTTACATTTACTGGTATCAATGGGAGAGGATGCTAATCCAGCTTGAACCTAATTGGTATATGTAGCTTGCTCCAAAAGTAATGCCGCCTATTTACTTCCAGGGAAATTATAACAAATACAAAGAGCACAATAATATTATTTTATAGAGCAAATTTTCAACTACAATTACAAAATGCTATTTTTCAATGAACCTTAGCTATGTATTTTCGCCAGCAATGAACAAGGTCCTGCATGCCACATGTAAAAATCTTCACCAGTGAGGTGACCCACTGTCACTCTTGCTACTGCTGAAACACACCACCAGCATCTCACTGGGCTTGCATCCACAGTCAGGTCTCCATAAATACTGAGCAATCATTGATGTATGTCGATGAGTGCAATTTTTTCCACATGGAGAAATTTAATGACACACCTTTGCTTCATCCTTCCTTCCATGTCAGATGTCCGATGCCATTTTGTCAGACTGCTGCTTGGCTGCCATCTGTCATACAGAAATAAAATTTAATGGAATATCAGTGAGAAGGATTAACCTCTACTACTATACCACCACCATCAGCCTCTGACATTGTAGGACAACATAATAAAATAGGAGGCATTACTTTTAAAGCAGCCCTCATATTTTCATGATGCATACTACTAACTAGTTCATTAAAAGTCAATCTTCTCCATGTTCTCTACTCACATCTAGAAATCCTTCTTTCAGAATTTAGAAAGTTTATCTACATCAGTTTTCCATTTTTTCTTTGAATACTCTGTACTTCAAATGATGGCTTCTGACGAAAAGAAATAGCAAAAAACTAAATTAGAAATAGCCAAAATCTAAATTAGAACTTGGAAGTGCTCTGGAACAGGAGACCTTTAACCACACCTAGCCAAGAGCAGATCACATAAAACATTGCCACATCCTAGTTCTGAAATAGCAAGTATCTAATCACTTCACCCTGCTGGCTGCTCCAGACAGCATGTTAATTGTAAAAAAAATGAATAAAATAAGGCTGAGGCTGTCTTCTGACACATCTTCCTCCCTCAGTGTAACTTCAAAAAAATGATAAATAGTCCATGTCTCCGTAACAGTGGAGTCACAAAGTCTGCAAAGCTGAGCTGCTTTTCTACTATTTCTCACCTGACACTATAACTTATTAAGTACGTGCCAGTAATACTTGAACGAAAATCATGAGTGTCTTTTTAACTTCACAGTGGTCATGGTCCCCCTGGCACACAGGTTAATGTCTTCAGTCTCCTCTTTCCAGTTTACTTTGCTTTAATAAGACTCATCTCATATCATTACAGGTTTTTGATTTTAGTTCTGCAGGTAGAACTTGTAATTTAAGACATCCTTTTCAGTGGTCCCGCTGATGACCTCAGAAGGTGGTTTATTCAGTTCTCCTGTGGCTGGAAATATATTAAGACTGAGTCAAATTAATCTTCACCCCTAATATAAGAAAATGAGAAAGAACCAATAACCTAAGAAACAATTCAATATTGGTGTTCGGTTTGTTCGGTGAAGTGCTCAGTGACTTTCCATGAATTTTATCTACAATTATTCTTGCATAAAAGCCATGAATATCTATACACAAATAATAGTGCTTCTCATACAAATAAAGTGTATATATTTAATTTCTTCATGCTAAACAGACACAAAGAGAAATTTTATCTCCAGAAAACCATCCTGCTTCAAAGATACAGTAAATTGTTAAAGATCCACGTAGAGTACAATTAAGAGAGAGATCTTATGCTCTCAATCAAGCTCAGTGCATTCCATTATCCATCCTTTGAAATCATCAGGTGGACAAAACTGGAATAAGTTTTTTTGGTTTCTTTTTTAACCTTTGCATAAACAGAATATGGTCTCACAAAATACTTTGTAGAAATTAAGAGGTTGATCTCACCCTAAGATTTTTGAGATAGATGTTGCATCCATCTCTTAATTAAAGTATTTCCCTAGAATTTAGTAACTTTACTGATTATATTTAGGTTGGGATGCATGTGGAATGAAACATAAGAATACCTAACAGAGTTTACCTATTTGTTTACTTGCAATCCACTAATTAGAATTAAATGTGAAATCACTTTCGAAGGTCCTATGCAGAATCAGATACCACAGTTTTGTTTCAAGCAGGTTAAAAAGGAAATGTTCTAGCACGTGCTACTTAAATCATTTAAAACAATACTCTTAAAAGTTTTGGTACAGCTTTATAAATGGTCCTTTAGCAGGTTCACACTGATCTTCGGTCTGGATTCTGTCTGAAGGCTGTCTGGATTTGTCAATACCAAATGTCCTGTACCCAAGCTGGAGCTTTAAATAAGTCCTATGATCTAATCAATTTAATACTGAGGTATCAAAGCGGGGCAAATGGGAAGAAATCCAGCTGCATTCTCTTGTCACATCAGACATTTGGTCTTGCATTTAATCTCCCTAATGAATTTTACTCTTGGAAAGCTTAAGGAAACAGATGAAGAATGTACAAATCCACAGAGACTCTCATCCCTCACCCACCCTCTCATCATGTTTAATATACCCTCAAGCTGCTGTTGCAATTCATCTGTCATCATGCCACCTGGGTCTTGTAAAATTCAGCATCTCTACTGGATTCCTGCCATAATTCAGCAGGACTACTTAGACCTCCTGATGTATAAGGGGAGGAAAAAAAAAAAAAGAAAAAAAAGAAAAAGAGAAAAAAAAAGAAAAAAAGAAAAAAAGAAAAAAAGAAAAAAAAAGAAAAGAAAAAAGAAAAAAAGAAAAAAAGAAAAAAGCCATGCACATGCACATTCAGGGAACAATTTTGTATTTTGTATTTTTGTATATGGGAAGAAATACAAGATTATACACGTCAACCTCTTCTTTATGTGAATTCCTGAATAAAAAACAAAATCACTTTCAGAAGTGGCTGAAGGCTTCAAAAAATCCCCAGTATCTATCTCCCAAGATCTGTATTTAATCTAATCCTCACACTTCTGTTTAATGTCATAGTAACTACCAAATTCATATGCAGAAACCTGGGATACAGAAAAAAGGATCTCCTCTGTCCAGGAAAAATTCACATGTGCATGGGATGAACACAATCAAACAACAGTAAAGACCAATACTCTACAAAGAGGCAGACTGATGAACACTATAGAATACTAGCTACTGAAATGGAGCGTAAAACAGGTAACTATGATTTGGTTTCTGTGAAGGAATTTTACAGATCATTGTAGCTTCAGAAAATCAATATGATCATCGTAGCTTGGACTCATGCTTGTAGATTTTGCTTATCACAAGCCTACTTAGTTTGGGTACTGTACTAATTTGAGTTAGTACGTTCTTTATGATCTAATTGCAGAGTCAGTTTGATTAGTGCTTAATAAAGACTGAATGCACAATGCTCAATTTATATACATATATATAAGCTATCTTTAACAAAATAGTTTCCACTTGGATCATCCAAAATGTATTAAGCAGATTGAAGATAATATAATTCCAGGAAATTTTGCACCAACACTGGGTTAATGAATTGAGAGAAAGACAGGAAATAGTTACAAAGGGAAAAAAAGTATAAGGAAATAAGTGAGCATAAGAAAACTACAGAGTACAAAAATTACAAAACAGAAATTTTCCATGAAATACCACCTGTAACTTAACTAAATCATATCCCTGATAATACTGTGAGTACATAGCAAGACCATCTGTCTCACAGAAAGTGAATCTCACAATCTCACCTTAATCTCAAGAGCAGGGAGAATTAACTTCATAACATTTTTTTTTTTTTAATAGGGTTGAGGCGTGTTTTTTTTTTTTTTAATTTGTTTTTGTTTTAAATTATTATTTAAATTATCTTGAGATTGCCAGTTTGATTGTGAAGCAAGAGAAAACTAGAATGAAAACACAAATACAGTCCTTAATACAGTCCTTTCCTTATGCTCTGGTAAGCTAAATGTCCAGAGCAGTCATAAGACAGCTCCACTAGCCTTTCATATTCTGAGAAAATATAAATACTTACATTCTCTGCTTCAGATGCATTTATACATCCAGCAGAGTCTGGCAAGAAACTGTTCTGTGCAATATATATAAGACATACCTGCTTTCTGGGGCAAGGGTGCTCAGTTTGCCTATTTTTATTATTCTTGTATTTGGTTTTTCTACACAGAGAATGTGTCACAAGTCAATAGCGGAATAAAATTACCTAATCACACTCTCAGAATTTCTTGTCAACTTCACCCTTTGAGGTGCAAGGTAGAAGGAGAAATGTATAAATAGAAAGACATCAGAGTCCTCTTTAAAGTGGAGTGATGAACATTGTTTGAGATAAGAAGGACATCTTTGTATATGCTAATAAGATCAAGCTGCAAACTGAGAACATATTGAGTAGAAGAAAACTATTGCTTTCCAGGTACATACTGTGATGTTGAGTTGCTATCTTACATATTGAGCTTCATAAGACAAAATTTCTCAGTTTTCTAAAGTCAAGTAATGATAGTGAAGTCTCAAAAATGCTTAACCAATGTATACCCAGAAAATAAACTGTTTTTTTTTTTGTTTTGTTCTGTTTTTTTTTTTTTTTAATCAAGCTTGAATCATTCTAAAGCAACTTCAAAATAATATAAAATTATTACCATAGGAATTGCTTTTATTTTGATAAAAATATTACTTTGGATCTCTAAATCTAAACTTCATTAGCCAAACTTTACCTTTCTAGTAAATAAATTGTATGTGTGTGTGTGTGTGTGTGTGTGTGTGTGAAAAAGTAACGCGTTTGGATCTCAGTACAAGACATGATCACTGGTGATGAAATTTGTATGGCTCAAAAATGTGCAATAATTTTATCAGTGTATTTTCCAAATATTTTGACGCACTTGGGAAGAAAAAAAAATGGGAAAAGAGAAAAGGAAGGAAAACATAGGAACACATATGTTTACACAGAGCAAATAATCTTTTAATTCATCTTCAGTACAGTATACCGATAAATACTTGCATTACATCACAGAATCACAGAATGGCCCAGGTTGGAAGGGACCTCAAGGATCACGAATCTCCAACCCCCCAACCACTGGCAGGACCATCAAATATGGAAGCAACTAATACTGAAGTTCAGGAATCAATATCTAAAAGGAATGACAAGGAATTCAGACTACCACTAAAACTGTGGATGCACATTACGGAATGTTTCTCTTTATTTGGAAGAAATTTATGAGGAAAGGAGCATGTATATATTATATTCCAAGGTCCTCAAACAGCAAAATAGCATTGACATAAGCCAAAATAGAGGTCAGTTTCCAAGCATGCAGGAAGAAAAATGTTCTTTTCTTGCTCTCTTTGGGAATGTGAATAAGCATTAGTAGACAAGGAAAGAGGAAATGACTGATGTCATCTACCTGGACCTGTGCAAAACATTTAACAATGTTCTGCATGACATCTTTGTCTCTAAACTGGAGATACCTGGGTTTGTTGGACGGACCACACAGTAAATATGCAATTGGCATTCCTCAGGGGTCAACACTGGGACCACTGCTGTTAACAACTTTCTTGGCCACATGAGCATGGATTAAGTGCACCCTCAACAACACTGTGGATGACACCAAGCTGAGTGCTGTAATCAGTATGCTGAAGGGAATAGATGCCATCCAGAGAGATCTTGAAAACCTTGAGAAGAGGGCCTATACAAACTTCATCAAGTTCAAATGCAAGGGGGTCAGGAAAATCATCAGAACAAATATAGGCTGGCAGGAGAATTAATTAAAAGCAACCTATGTAGAAGGTCTTGGGTCTGCTGGTTGATGAAACTGAATTTGAGCTGGAATTGTGCTCTTGCAGTCCAGAAAGCCAACCATATCTTGGGTTGCATCATGTGTGACCAACATTTTGTGAGAGGTGATTCTCCAGCTCTACTCCACTTCCTTGAGACCTTGATCTATCTCCCTTGCACCCAGTGTCTGCGCAGCACTGAATAAACCATACCTGCTTTGTAATCTTACTTGGGTTACAGAGTTTGATTCCACACGTCAATTTGGCACCCCAGATGGGACACCCTCTGCTCGGCTGCAGGACCGGTTGAGAAGAGGGATGCCTTAGGTGTACCCCAAGATTTCTCAGAAGGACTCCCTTTCTTCATCCAATCACTGCAGGAGCAAACAAGGACCATCCATTGGTGGACCAGGTATGTGTATGGAATGAGGGGACCTGTATGCCGTATGGAGATGTCCTATGCTGGGTATAGCCTTTGTGCTGCCCCTGGGTTGATTAGTGAGCTCACAGGTTTGGTAGGTTGCCGGCTGGGGTGGGCAGGCTCTGGTGAGCAGCTCCTTGGAGGAGCACCCACAAACGGACCTTGTAAGTCGTACGCGGGGTAAGAGGACAGTATATAATGGGTATCCTGTCAAATGGTTATCTGGGTTCTCCTGGTTGTGATAACAGGAGTTATAGGTTGTATAATTGCTATTACCATGTGTTGTAAATGTTCAGTACCGTGTATTCAAATTAATACCATCAGAATATTTGGGATATCCTCTGAGGAAATTAGAACTACGAACTAAGAAATTTTGAACTTATATTTTGACTAAGTCGGTATTGTGTGAGTGTGGTGAGAGTGAAACGTAGCTAAGCTATGGAGCAAGAGCAGAGTCCCAGTCCACAGTTTCATTCTCCCGCGAGGGAAACAGCTGGAGATGGATGAAGCAAAAGTTGTTTTGTTCTCTGTGTTATTTATTTGTACATACATATTTTCTCCATTTAAATGAAATTTATAGATTGGGATGATGATGGAAATACATGTGTGTCATGGTTTTCTGATTTTGGTTTTTGATATTCCACATCATAACATCATGCTGGGCAGTGGGAGTTTAACTGTTAATGCTCAAGTGCTGGGTACCTGCCCAGAAGAGAAGAACTATGTTCCCCAAGGGACTTTGCAGTCACAGAGAGGAGATATAACTCCTGGCAAGGTCACCTGATGTGTTCTTCTTCCCCCGCTCTTCTTCGTCCACTCTTCTTTGTCGGCTCTCCTCTTGTCTCCCTGCTGCTCAACTGGACTGTGCATCTTACCTCAGCGTTGTGGTGAGGCCTATCCACCTTTTGGACATTTTCTCTCTCATTATATTTGATTTATTAGCTTCAATTTTAATTATATTGTATTATAGTGTGTTATCTTGCATTCCGATAATATACTTACTAAATTAGTTTTTTTTTTTTTTTTTTTTTTTTTTTTTTCTCCTCAGATCATTGCCGCTGTTTTTAATTATTTTGGGGTCCCCTGTTCACTTTTCTGGAGGCGCGGATTTTACGAAATCCCTTCGCCCCGCTAGTCAAGGAACCGTGCTGAACCAGCCCATAAACCGTTGATAATATGTTGTAGATCATAGTAAAGGAATACAGAGGGAAGGTTGGGCCTTGAAGGGAGGCAGAGAGGAAAGATCCTGAGCATAAATTCTACTGAGTACTGTTGCTGTCTTTGTGAGTATTAAATTTTTATGTCGTGAAAGTGTTACCTATGAGGCTGTTATGGAACAAGGGGTGTCTAACGTGATAGACCCCCTGGTTGTATTTGGGCTCGCTGGAGAAACATTGCTGGTGAACCAGGGGGAATATTGAATAAGAAACCAGGAACATAAATGGAATAATGGGACTGGTTTTATAATTGAGTTTCCTAATCATGAGACCAAGTGCTGGGTGTTTGTGGAAGTTGAAAAACTGTATTGTTTGATTTGTGGATTTTGAAGGGAATGGGACAAATTGTTTTGATGGTATAAGGAAGTGTAATTATTAATGGTATACAGAAGTAGAATTGAGGGTATATGGAAGTGTAACTTAGGGTACGAATAGTGGAATAATGTACAAAGGAAAAAGGGTTAAAGAGAAAGTGAGTTTATCTGTGCTGGCATGAGAGCAACCCCCTCTCCCCCAACACGCACACACTGTTCACCCATGAGGAGAACTTGGTGTGAGAGAGTGAGTTTCAGAAGGAGACTGCAGATGTAAACAATGTTACTTGCAAAGAGGGAGGTGGAGAGGATAGGGCACTGGACATGAGAATAGCCTTCATCTGCAGAGATCTAGGAAACCCGAAATCCCAGTATTAGCACTGGAAGCCTCTGGAAAGGAGGAAGCAAAAATGAAATATAATGTTAATAGTTTATGTAATGATGAGAGTTTGGAAAGTGAAAAGTTTGGAAAGGACACAGGCTGAGGTAGGCAAAGATGAGCAGGGTGCGATAGGAATGTCAGAACTGAAGAGAGGTGAGCAGGATAAAGAGGTTTATCCTTTGGAGGATATGGGTGCCTCTTACCACCCATAGATGATTTTGTAAGAGTAATAGGAGCTAATGCTCAATAAAAAAAGGCTTCCTTTTGGGATCAATTAAATATAGGCTGAGAAAACAAGTAGGAATACATAAATTCTTGCACATGCCAGGTTACTCTGGAAAGAAATTAAATAAAACTGGAGCTAAGGATGAAACAATATTAACTAATTGAGAATTGCAAGTCTGCCTTTAACAGAAACTGGGAAAAACAAGGTTGTAGTTCCAGAAGTTACAGAAATCTTGAGTATTAAGATTTATAAGTATTAAGATATGCTTAGGAATGTGGGTATCAGAGATACCTGGCAGAGCCAAAAATTCAGCCCTAAATAGAAGTTAAGTTAAAAGCAAGAATTAGCACAGTCAGGGTAAAGTGCCCTTTGAGGATATGTGACTGTAGACGGATAAAAGAAATAATAGATAATTTTTGGACTTCAGATTTATCTAAATACAGTACTCCAAAGCTGATGACAAAAATTAGAAAGCAAGTGCTATAATTTGGTACAAGATTTGAGGGCAAGTAATAGAATAGTTGAATGCATACACTCTGTGGTGAAAAATCCATACACTTTATTAATCAAGTTAAGAAATGAGTAAGAGGAGTTTACCTTCTGGATCTGAAGGATAGGATGCCTTTTCTGCCTGGTCTGGCCAAAGGAAGCCTAAGGTTATTTGCCTTTGAATAGGATAACCCCAAGATGGGGTGAAAAGACTCAGTTAATCTGAACAGTGTTACCCAGGGTTGTGAGAATAGCTCAATGATTTTTTTGAGAGCTGGTCAACTTGTGAACTGGAGACTTGGATTCCTCCATCCCAGGCTGGAACCTTACTGCAGTACGTGGATGTCACAAAAACAGAAGTGGACTGTGTGCAATGGACTGTGAGTTTGCTGAACTTCTT
Organism: Chrysolophus pictus; assembly: GCA_037305975.1. NCBI lineage: Eukaryota > Metazoa > Chordata > Aves > Galliformes > Phasianidae > Chrysolophus > Chrysolophus pictus. The sequence goes on along the minus strand of CM074576.1, from coordinate 32,617,573 downwards.
GGTTTAAATGATTATCAAGTTTCTCAACAGAAAGCACAAATAACTCAGCAGCAAGTTATGTATTTGGGATATGAGATTACAGCTGGACTTCAAACCTTAAGGACTGTCAGGAAAGAAGCCAGATCTCCGAGCCGCAAACTGCCAAGGAACTCCATACGTTCCCAGGAATGACAGGATCGTGCTGACTATGGATACACAGATACGGACTGTTGGTAAAGCCAAAATACTATATGAAATGGGGAGGCAAGATGGGCATTCCCTCAGCTGAAATAAGAACTCATAAAGGCCCTCTGCTCTGGGGCTACAAGACATGACTAAACCCTTCTGGCTGTTGTCACATAAAAAGAAGGAATGGCCCTGGGAGTCCTTGCCCAGAACCCTGGATCCTATTGAAGGGCAGGGGCATACTTCTCCAAACAACTTGATGAAGTAAGGAATGGCCAGGGTGGTGGCTGCACTAGTAGTCAATATTCTAGAAGCCAATAAGGTTATGCTAGGCCAAAGAATAACAGTTTTAATATCTCATACAGTGTCTACTGTATTGGAGGTAAAAGGGGGGCATCGGTTCTCACTCCAAAGGTTCCTGAAATCCCAGGCCACCCTTGTAGAGCAGGATGATATAGAAATAATTGTAACTAATATTGTCAACTCATTATCTTCCCTTAGCGGAATTCCTGGAGAACCAGTATTTCATGACTGCCTTGAAACAGCTGAAGCTATATATTCCAGGCGGTCAGATCTGAAGGATCTGAAGATGCAGAAGACACCTGGTTTACCAACGGTAGCAGTAAGGCAGGATATGCAGTAGCTGCAACTGACAAGGTAATCGAAGCACAACCATTACCTGAGGGGACTTTCCCTCAAAAGGCTGAAATAACTGCCTGTATAAGAGCCTTAATTATACAGACAGGTGCTAATTATGTATTTGGGATACCACACATTGTAGTACCATCTGAAAAGAGCAAGGATTGTGCACACAAGGAAAACAGCATGATGTAAATCTACCAAAGAGCATGGCTTTTATACATTGTAAAGGACATCAGAAATGTAGCAGTAGACAGGAAACTGGAAATAAGGTGATGGGTCAGGTGGCAGAACAAGCAGTTGAAGGTTTTAATTCCAGACAGTAAACTTAAATTCTCTAAACCTGAGTCAGAACATGTAAAATATTCTAGAGTGGATAGAAATCTAATTAATGATTTAGAAGGGAGGGCAACAATGGCAAATTGATATCTCGGAACTCCCAAGAAAAGGGGGATGTCGCTGTATGTTGGTACTAACTGATACCTCTTTACAGTGGCCAGAGGCATTCCCTTGTAGAACTAGTAAGGCAGGTGGAGTAACTATAGTATTGTTATATTCCAAGATGCTGAGGAACTACTTCGTCTGTCAAGAAAAGTGCACCGTCGAAAGTTAAACTCATAAGGGAAAGATGAGTTGGTTACTAATTTGCTGTATTTCAGTGTACACGGGGTGGTGTCCGGCAAGTTGATGTGTGCTGTTACATTTTGTATTTTGGTTACAGTAGTACTATGTTTTGTATTATATTTATTTATTTGTTATTGTTAAATGTGTGATTATCACTCTTCTCCCTTCTATGCGTATCAACCTTACATTTCTATACCTAACAATGGCTGCTATTAAGGAAAGTAATAAAACTCTCATTAGTGGGCAATATATGGGTAATATAATGAGTAGGTGTCGTTTGGGTAAATGTTTCTGGTGGCTGGAAAGAGATGGGAAAGCTCAAACTCCCACCAGACATAGTGAGAACTGTTTGGAGCCAGTATCAAAATCCAAGGAGGGTTAAAAGGGTAAATAACCCATTGGTAAGGTATAATACAGGATACTATAGCTTCATGAGAGTCCTTATCCCGGTCTTAGGAGTAGCTCAGCTGGAAAAAGCTGTAGTGAATATCTCTGCAACTCTACAAATAGTAGAAAATGCCACAACAAATGAATTATGAGCAATCCAAGAGGAGGTATCCTCTTTGTCCGAACTAGTACTCCAAAGCAGGTTGGCATTAGAACTATTAACAGCTAAAGAAGGAGGGATATGCACAATAATAAATCAGAGTTGCTGTACTTACATAAATAAGGATCTGAGAACAGACTTAAGGAAAATCTGGGAGCAAACAAAACTCCTGCATAGGACAAGTATCAATAACACTGGGAAACAGATCTATGGGGCTCACATACTAGCTGATTACTGAATCTAGGAGGGTTAAGACAGCTTTTCTTGGCATGCATCATACTGGTGCTTTTGGTGGGCCTTACCTTTGTGTAATGAGGTGTTCTATGTGCCTATGCCAGAATATTAGAAGGGAGTATGAGGTATGGAAGAGACATGAGTGAAGGCAAAAGGTGGAAAGTGGGGCTTATTTCACACACTAAGAACGAATAATCTAGCAGATGGAAATCCTGCTAGATTAAAGAAAAGGGGGGAATTGAAAGGTGAGAGGGGCCGCATAAGTGGAAGTAAAAAGGCAACAAGGCTTCACAGTGACTGAGAATAAGGAAGGTGAAGGGGAATAGTTAGAGATAGCTTATAGAAGCAAGAATGTAGAGCTTGTTAGAAAATAAGGGATGGTAGACACTGTGTCTGGGATAGTGAGGGGGATGAAGGCCATAAAGATAAGGGTTTGAGAACAGCCCGGGGACATTTGGCAGGGAGGTGATTAGATGTCCACAGGGCAAGAAGAAACTAGTTTGGGGGGAAGCCCCCAAGAAAAGTCAGAAGTTTACAGTGAAAAAGGACAGAAATCTTCACGAGGAAGATGACAAATTTTCATCCCATGACCCACTACACACACGCAAGAGAGGAGGGTCTGCATGTTAATGAACTCTTGGGGGTGTATTGAATATGTATCTGAATTCCGGGAAAACTATTGATTATGTATTAGTTCAACCTATATCTGTAGCACGATTTTTCCAAACGGTGTGCAAGTTAGGTGGATCTATCCCCCTTGCACCCGGTGTCTGCGCAGCACTGAATAAACCGTACCTGCTTTGTAATCTTACTTGGGTTACAGAGTTTGATTCTGTACGTCAGACCCCGTTCTCAATCTGGAGTACTGTGTTCAGATCTAGGGAACACAGCATAAGAAGAACATGGAAAAGCTGGAGCAGGCCCAGAGCAAGCTACAAGTGTGATCAGAGGGTTGGAACACCTCTCCTATTACAAGAAGCTAACAGAGTTGGGACTGTTCAGTTTGAAGAAGAGTCTTCAAAGAAGATCTTATAGCAGCCTTCTATTATCTAAAGGGGACTTACAAGAAAGATAGAGAGGGATTTTTACAAGAGCATGTAGTGATCATACAAAGGGTAATGGTTTTAAACTGAAAGAGGTTAAATTTAGATTAGACATTAGGAACAGAATCTGTATGAGCTGCTGACACCCTGGAACAGGTTGCCCAGGGAAACTAAAACTGCTCCATCCTTGGAAGTGTTCAAGGCCATGTTGCTTGGCGTTTTGAGCCCAAACTTTTCTGATTTTAAGACTCTCCAACTGACTGGAGAAATTGAAAAAATATAAATTATTAAATGCAGCATAGATGTTAATAGAATAATTATTCTCTTCTAAATATTATTAACAAAAATGTATTGCAATTTCATCTAACATGAAGCCTTCTTATATATTGTGTAAATACATAATAAAATGTTATCTAAAGAAAAAAAATCTGTTAGGCACAGTGTCTGTGATGCTTACTAGAAACAAAAACATTTCACAAGTTATCCTACCACTTTTCACTTTTTCCTCAATTTTCTTTATCACTATAATTTCAAATAATAGATTAGAACATGAATAAGCCTCTTTATAGAATCTTGAAGGGAGACAATTTCATTTTTCATATATTCTGTACAATTTCTAAATAAATATTCAGCAAGGAAAATCTGTTTCCTTATTTTATGTGGAACAACATCCATGAAAACATTTGATGAATATTGTAAGCATTTTTTTGTCTTCCCAATTGAGAAAATATATATATATATATATATATATCTCTCTCAAAATATTGGATAACTGCTTTGATAAGATCAAAATGCAATAATTTGTGGAAGTGTATGAAATAATTATAATTGTAATATTTAATAGTATTAATTTGTTATATTTGAGTAGAACTGGATGAAAATCTTGAGCTGGTTTCAACTTCATCTCCGTTCACATGATATTGCGCTGTTGTTTGTGTTTATGTTATATTGAAACTACCATGACATAAATATACTGAAACAAAAATTTCCAAATAATTTTGAATTACATGTTTTGAATACACTGTGTGTGAAACTTTTGATTCTTTGAATTTATATTTCTGACAGAAAACATTTTCCCTGTTCTAGTAACAGTGATCATTATTGTGACAGCATGTCATCCAGAGGGCTTTTCTTATGATATGCCAACTCTCAGTGAGTCTCTCTCAGAAAGGAGATCACCACTGAGTTTAAAGCTTGATTAAACATAATCAAGGAGCTATGGAAATGTCACTGTTTTTTTCACCAACAGTAGCTATTTGAATAGTCTTCTCAAAACTAGTACTTTTACTAAAATAGAAACATCTAAGTTAAGATGATGGCTGATAAATTAATATCATGGACAATATCAAGACCATGGACAAAACATAAATTTCAAAGAGAGTTCTCTTGATATCTTAAAAAAAAAGAAAAAAAAAATATACAGATGAACATAGACACAAACAAGGTATTGGCTAAATTTATATGAAAAAAAAAAAAAAAAAAAAAACAACCCACAAGTTATTCACTGTACAAAGAATATCTGCTTATTTGTTCTCTTTTCTGCTCCTGCCTACTTCCTTCCTATGTACACAAAATATATTTGGTGGCATTTAGCAGATTTGTCTCACATCACAGAATCACAGAATTGCCAGGGTTGGAAGGGACCTCAAGGATCATGAATCTCCAACCCCCCTGCCACATGCAGCGCCACCAACCTTCCCACCTAATGCTAGACCAGGCTGCCCAGGGCCCCATCTAATCTGGCCTTGAACACCTCCAGGGACGGGTCATCCACAGCCTCTCTGGGCAGCCTGTTCCAGCACCTCACCACTCTCTCTGTAAAGAATTTCCCTCTGACATCCAACCTAAATCTTCCCTCCCTCAACTTAAAACCGTTTCCCCTCATCCTGCAGTTATCAACCCTTTCAAAGAGTTAATTCTCCACCTGTTTATAGGTTCCTTTTAGGTACTGAAAGGCTGCAATGCTCACATTTTAGGCTCTCTACTTTATATAGGCCTTCGTCTTTGCAAGCTGCCTGATTCTTTTTATGCTTATGAAACATTCCAAGACATCTTTTTTAAGTACTTTTCATTATATCACAGTGCATTTCTGGGTAGCTTTGATTAATCTGGATTTTGTTTAAAAACAACTGCACTAGAAAATAATGACAGGTCTGTGGGTTTTTTCTAGTAAATTAACTGTGAAGTAACTATCTCCCTTTAACATGAGTAATTCGCTATTGTGCTTCTTAGGGATCCTAAAATCAGTGCCTGATTACTTTTCTGATATCTGTAATTTTGCAATATTTTGATAAATGACATTTAAATTAATTATTGTATGTACTTTCTTACCTCTTTAAAGTTCTGATTCAGAACTTTCCAACACATGTAGTTAAAGTGTACAAACGTGAATCACTATTAAAAGTTTTCCACACTTTGTTTTGTCTTGCTTGAAAACAAATCCAAAATTTTACATTAAATTCTTTCTACTATGCAATTTGAAACTGCACAGGGGTTCATTACTTTTTTTATTAGCTAAATTTCTGTACCAGCATCATGCTGATAAATATCATTACCAATGCCATAAATTTTACTTAAATTAATATAAACAACAATGCTTTGTTAAAATGTACAATGGAGCACATCCTAACTAACCATTAGATTGAGAAAACTCCATGTTCTCTTCAAATTTACTCCATGTATGTCCAGAAATTTGTCAGTTTTTTGTTTGTTTGTTTGTTTATTTTTTCCATATGCATTACACTGAAAGACTTCCCTATGCTTTTTCTTTTCTGCCTATTTATGGTATAGAAATCACACAGTCACTTTAGCACATAGAAAAGAGTAACGAGTCAAAGATTTGATTCTAGAACACTCAGGGAACAAGACAGTGAGAAAGCTATCTGCAAATGAGATCTCAGATGAGCTAAGGGAGACAGGGAATAAACATTATTTTTTTCAGAAATAAATGAAATAGAGAAGGCAAAGAATGCTTCTAACATTTGGAACAAAGAGGTAAAGAGGCTGCCTAGTGGGCTTTAGGACAGATTTGAGAAATTCTTATGCATTCACATTCTTTGATGCTCTGATTATACCTTGGAAGCACACAGCACTGAAGGCAAACTGCCTTCTCTCTTTGGTGATACTTACAGACTGCCAAGAGCTGAGCTTCCTAAATTATGCATCCAAGGGTCTCCTCTTTTATATATATATATATGTATATATATATATATATATATATTTCCCCGGAGATGGAAAACACATTTATTGTTTTAAGAACATTTATTGTTTTAATATTGGTGTAAACAAAGAAAATTAAAGTAAGAGGGCACAAAGATTAAGAAGGAGCAGCCAGCCAGAAAGCAGCTATGCTGTGCTAAACAAGAAGCACTGTCAAGAAGTAACAACCTTATTCTGAGCCACTTCAAAGAGCTGGAAAAGAAGAAAAAACATCCTACCAATTCTGCCATGAAGGAAACATATGCGAACTGTACATGGTCTTATATAAGGGATAAAAGTTGTAAATGAGTCTTTTACTGCCTTTATGCCCTAACTCATAGAAACAAGAGTACTTCAACACATGCTTATTTACTGGCATCTGCTTTAGGTTTATTACCTTCAAATGAGAAAGCAAGTAATTAACTATATACATGGTCCTGAATGGAAAGGAAGGTAAAGCACTCTGTCAGTGCTGTTGCAATGTAAATTCCTATTTTTGCAGTCTAACTCAAAGTAGCTGCTTAAGTTATTTCATGGAATGTTATACATTACATGTGTAAATTGTCTAGATTAGCATTCAAATGTAGAATAGAAAAAAAGTCTAGGTTTCTATTGCTTGATCTAAAAGATCAGGTTTCACCCCAGTGATAGGAGTACAGTATAATTTCCTGAAGTTACACTGGAGAAAGGGAATGTGCAAGTGAAAAAAATCTCAGCAGACCTATCTGGATGTTTGAAAGTTGGATTTCCACACCTCAGTTCAAGGTAAGTGTTTTATCCTTGTTTTCACTGGTATTTACCATCCTATAGTTTGGCTGGGTGACCCTCCAAGGGCTAAAAATCCCCCAAGCCATGGACTGCAAAAAATTAAATAAATCCAAAACACTCCACTGCACATAGTATTCCCACTGGGAAAATCATGAGAGAACAAAATATTTCGCAGATGTTAATCACACTGCTTAATGCACTACTGGAAGGCGCACAGATAGTATGGTGATGAGTGCAGTCTAAGAACTTACTCAGATCAGAACCTTTTAGTAAGATGCATCCTAAACAGATTAATTATGCTATTACTGCAAAAATTCTGTGTGGAGGCGGTGCATAACTAGGATAACAGACTTGTAAATGTCTTTACATGTATATGTTCTCCTAAAAAAAAAAATAATAATAATAAAAAAAATAAAAATCAAAAGGAAAAGACTTGTGTTTATTATTAAATTATAAGGAGAAAAAAATGTTTTCAATATTGTGTCAGTTATCTATGTTTTAATTTGCTATTCTGTTCATGAACCAAAGATGCAAAAGCAAAGCCTTTAGAAAAGCTGCTTAGCAGAATAATTAGCTTTTGTATTGAACATTAAGGGCAGACATGAACTCAGAATAGAACAGTAATAGAAGAACCAGAAAAACAGAATGAATCTGCCAAATAGATGAGACAGAACAATTGGTTAAAATGTTGACCATTTTCTTCCAGATGTAGGCAAGTAAGTTGGCTTAAGATCACAGAAAATAAACTGCAAATTTTGTTAGGATTTTTAAGGGATTTAAGAAATTTCTTTAAAATAATCTCTGTAATACAATCACCAGGCATTCTTAGTTGTTTTCTCAGTAAATTTCAGAGGAATTTATCTACAATATAAATTAATAGTATAAACATAGTGTTCTAACAAAGCTGTCCCAGCAAGTGACTGTTTCCAGGACTATAGGCTTACTGTCTGTAAAACAGGAAAAAACAGGTGGCTGTGAGTTTCTTTTGCTTTACATTTTATAAACAATTCAGTATTTCAGTGATAAGCTTAATTTACAATATTCCAATACATTTTCATATTTAAATTACTGGAAGTGGAAAATAAACCTTTCTTCTTTTACCTTTGTTGTTGTAGTAGTAGTTTTCTCTTGCTTGAGAATCTTAACATACTCATCACACACAACATTGTGTGAAAGCCTTCTTCTTTTCCTTTCAGTAACACCAGAAAACATGAAATGACATTTTATCAAAAGGTAAGTATTACATAATAGTTTGCAAATTAAACAGGTCTTTCTAAAGTCATTGAGGATTAAAAATGAAATCTGGATAAAACGTGCACTTCACAATCTGTAATTTTTGAAAATCATGAAATAAATCATTCATCAATCAAAACCCTCTTGGTAGACATACTCTTTCAAGATTCAACTTGTTAAATTTACTTATTATCATTTAACCCTACTGGTGGCTATACCCCACACAACCATTCACTAACTCTTCCTCACAACATTGGAGTGAAGGAGAGAATTGAAAACACTTGTGGGTTGATATAAAAAGCCATTTACTGAGACAGAAGAGGAAAACAGAAACAAATATGCAATGATAACAATATCCATATAGCTACAATGCTACAAGCAAATGCTTGCCACTCAAATGACCAAAGCACAGAAATAATACAACTGCTTGGTGACCAGTGACCCACCAGCAATGCAAGGCCCATACTGATCAATGCCCAGCAACTTCAGAACAGCAGCCCTCTACTGGCCAACTCCCACAGCTTAATGACCTTCCCCTTGGAATCACCTGGTAAGAATAACTTCTTGCCTAATTCACCTGTACTGCCTCTACCCCATCCCCTGCTGCTATGCCATAAAGGCAGTGCTCTATATTACAAAGTGGCCAAGCACTGGTGTACACCCATCACTCAGTAACTGACACTTTGGCTGAAATTAGGGTGTTACTCTCTTTGTCGAATATATATACATATATTTGTGTATGTACATATATATATATATATTTGCATGTGTGTTTAAAATAACATGAATTTATCTAGTATAAGAATCTCATAATGAAAGTTTCTCCCAGAATCCTCAGAGTAGAAGATGTTCGAGATCTTTTATTTTCTTAGAAATTGTATAGCAAAATCCATATTTGCATTAGTAAATTCATAATAGATGAATTAAGTACTACTAACATTACAGATTTTAATTTCAAATGCTTTGAAAATTACAAGTAATATATCATCTCTCCTCTCTTGGGGAAGGGGGGGGGGGGGGGCGAAGGAGGTGAAAAGTGTTACTACCTTTTCGGAGAAGTTTCTTATTCAGAAACTGTCAGTGTTAAGCATGTTGCTGCAAGACATGAATAAAGACTTTAGAGGGCTGGAATTTGAAGTGAGAAATGACTAACCCTATAACAACTCTACTGGGCCACATTGTCCCTCATGCCTTGCCTAAAGCACATAAAGTACAGAGTGCTTAACTTATTGGATGTCAGTAGGTCCAGATAATGCTCCCTTTCCCAGGTGAGCTCATGCTACTGACTGAATGTTCAGGAGTAGACAGGATAGACAGAGTAAGTTGTTCTTATTGCAAATCCATATCATGAATGTTGGATGTCTCATACATAGGGATGAAGTTCACTTTCCTAAACTTCTGCCTGACTTGATCCTTCTAAGCTGCTCCTTGCTGAATTTCACTCTCAGACTTTCTGATCATCCATGCTCCTGTGGCTGGCAGGAAAAATAAGAGATCTGACTGAATAAAATGCTATCGCACCCTACAAAAGGCAACCTTTCAGAAAAAATGTTCAATGGTCTCCTGATATGTAGAGGTCATTTAAGACCAACCCTATTTACTTCTACAAGGAATATGTAAGATCCAGCAAATTTTCTTTGCAATTTCAATCACTTGGAAATTGGTCGTAGTCTAAGCTCATCAGCTTCTCATACAGTTGCCCTGCAAAGTCAATAAAGGGTTATAAGCAGTTCCAGTAGATAATTCAAACAATACCAACACTTATGACATGAATTTTCAATGAAACAGAGCAGTAAAATTGCAGCAAACAGAGTTTTGATCGTATATTTCATGCTAGAAGCGCTGCTTTCAGAAGATGATGTATTATGGAAGGTTAACTTTGGACAGCTACTAGGTGGTAATAAACCCTTCTTGCTCTCCCTCCTGAACAGGACAGGGAGAAAGAATAAGAAGAAAAAGCTCATGGCTCAAGATAAGGACAGGAAGATTGCTTACTGTTTATGGTTTAAAAAAAAAAAAAATCAACTTGGGGAAGATTAATTTATTTCCAGTGATGAGAAAACAAAGACAAAAAGAAAAACATCTCCCTCATCCCTTCTTCCCAGGCTCAATTTCGTTCTTCTGTTTCCAAATCTCCTACCACCTTTCTACCTTGAACAGCAGCAGAGAGAAATGGGGAAGTGAGGTTGAGATTAGTTTATAACAGTTCTTCTCTGCTGCTCCTTCCTCACACTTTTTCCTTGCTGTAGTGCAGTCTTTCCAATGGAATACCAGCTTTCACAAACTCTTCCATGATTTTCACAGAGTTTTAGGAACTTTCAGTGTGGGTCTGCCACAGGTCACAATTTCTGCTGGAAATTCTGCTCCTGCACAGGTTCCTCCCCAAAAGCAATGGGTTCTGCCAGTTGCCCACTCCAGATTGGCCCTCTGTGGCTTGCAACTTCTTTCAGGGTTTATCCATCTGGTGTGGTGTTGGGTTCTCCATGAGGCCTAGCATGGATATCTAATCCATCGTGTTCCTCCACAGGCTACTGGGGAACAGACAGTCTTCTCCATGGACTGCTAGGAAATCTGTGCTCTGGCACCTGGAACACCTTCTCTCCTCCTACTTACCTGATCTTGGCATCTGTCTTGTTGATTTTCCCCAAATTTTCTCACTCCTCTCACACATTTACTGCCTTTTAAAATCCTTTTTTAAGTATGTTGTCACAGAGGAGCCACCAACATTGCTATGTCCATGTCCTCATGGTCTGTTTTGGACTCAACTAGAACTGGCTCTGTCTGACATGGATGCAATTCCTGGCCTTTTCACAAAGATCACTCCTCAAACCTGCAACCCATCCACCTTGCCTGAAACCAAATCCTAGGTAAATAAACCTGATACAGCCATCAGCCTTTAAAATTTTACTTTCAACTGAACTTTGAACTTTTATGGCTCTACTTATGACACAAGTGGGCATCAAATCATCACATTCCTTAAATGAGAAATACAGTAAAATAGAAGTGAAATTAAATATTTTGTTATGAATTCTTTAAGAGATTTCAAAATGAATGTCAAATTATAATTTATTTATTTTTTATTTATTTAGTATGAAACAGATTTTGAACAGAGGCAACTGCTGCTTTGATGTGCTGGTATTTTACAGCTTTAGAAAACAAGGATATATAGACATCTTCACAAGAGTTTCAGGGATACATTTGAATGGCTACAGCATCCATTGAGCGTTGTGTTTTCAGAGGAAACTGCACTAGCTTATTGAATTTCTTCTTTCAGAAGAATGTTTTCTTCAACTGTTTTCAAGAGTTCTCATATTTTCATGGCATATGTATTATTCTTTTCTGTATTTTATTTTATTTTATTGTATATTCTACTTTTAAATTATTCAGGTTTTCAGAGTTGCAATGTTGTTCCACTTCATTGCTAGCCTATTTCTACCTGAGTGTTTTTTGTAATTGCTTCATGAAATCTAAATTTTCCTCTGTTAGGAAATAAGTATAACATAAATAAAACTGTACTATTAATTAAATAAATAAATTAATAGTCTATTCAAATTAAAGCATGCTTTCCTTAAGTGTGCTTATGCATTACCACTACAAGCTAATCCCAGTGAATTCTCTGCATTTAGAGGAAGCAGTTTTGAACACCTCGCTATGTGCATGAGAATCTATACAGATTCTATTTCATTCTCAAGGCAAGAACAGTCACAGAAAATGGAAACGTGGGGCTGGAGAGATACTGGTAATCAGCTGCTTATAATAACTTGTAAGGACAGTAGCAGCTAACAAACAACATTTCTACAGTAACATTTTCCTTATCGTGTACTTCACTGTCCCCCTGGGAACAGCAACAGCTGCTTCAGAGCCACACAGCACCAAAGCACTGAGACATTAATCCCATCAAAAGTAAAGTCTTTTGTATTGACAACAGGTCCAATTAGAAGCTGGCCATGGGAAAAGTGATGAATATAGACAGGTGTTCAAACATTAGACTGTATCTTTGTTTCTCATATTTCATATTTTCCATTTTATGCCAGTTGCTTAGACTTTCTTTGTGTGGACAACTTACAGAACAATTAACTATTTTGTTTATTTATTCACATGAGGGAATTTAAACAAGGGACATTGGATTTGTAATCCTTTATGGGAGCAGATACTTTTTTCCCTCTGATTTCTCTGAATTGGATGAGAGTTCATACACATACAGTAAATAGCTTCTTGTTTTTGTAAGCATCTCTAGAGCAGAGACATGCATAATCTGAAAGTAAAGAATACTTATCACCCTAATGTTTTCCTGAAGAGCTGAAGTACAGTGAAATTAAAAGTTTCTGATGCACAGTAGGGCATGCCCACACTCTGAATAAGTGCTACAGAAGGCTTCATGAGAATCAATGTTCTTATCTTCTACTAGACTTTGCTCAAATGCTAAAAAAACAATGATCATAAGTTGTTTTTTTTTTTTAATCCCTATTAAAAATCCCAGCAAATCTTAATACAACTTTTCAAGTTTCACAATTCTATAATAAATAAACAATGCAGGAGGAGAATCTTTAGAAACAGTTAAATCTACGTAGTAGGCACTGAAATGTAATTTCATTTGTAAGAACTGTGGCCATGCAAGGGCCAAATATTTCTTCATTCTTTTTTAGTTGTCTGAGCTTTTTTGCTTTGTCATATGTAAATAGAAAGTGGTTGCTATCAAAAGCAATAATAACAACAGTGCAGAAATTCATTGTTGGTGATGGTAAGTTAACCAGAAAGAAGGTTATGCTTTTTATTTTTCTTGTTTAATTCCCATGAAATTCAGGTGATAATTCCCCAGTATTATTTCATAAAAAGTGCAGTATATTATTTTACTTTTTCTACTGAAATATTTTCTCTGTTAATTCTTCGCAGCAGCAATAAAAGCAGGAAATTGATTACACTGAATAAAAAAGATTTGTCAACTATTTTAACTTATGTGAGTTTAACTTATGTGAGTCCATGTATGGAAGTAACCAGAATTAATCAGCACATCCTTTTTATAAAGTAGTCATTTAAAATATTCACAATGTTTTTATGTTGTTGATAGAGATGATATGTTTTTAGGTACTAGTTCCAGTTTACACTGACATACTGTCATCAATTATGCTTTACCATCTGTGGACATAATTAAGTTTACCCTTAAATTCGATTTTAGAACATATTATTCACAAGTGACTCTTGTTTAGTAAACACATTTGGAATGAGCAAAAACTGAATAGCATGCATTTTGAATAAATTAGAAATATTTTTACATGCAGGTTTCATAGGGTTGTAAATGTACATTTTACACACCTGATCGCTTTCCAAGATTCAAGAATTCACCAAAGCTTTGTATGCAGTCATCCATATTTCATTTATACTGTGTTGTTTTTTGTGGTTCTGAATTGCAAAGGGAACTTAAAATAGATGTGAGAAACATTCACACCTTAATAGTTATGGTCTTGCAGTTAAGAAGATCCAGAAGTGATAAAATGATATTTCGCATAATCTTTTACCAGCTTTTCAAAATCTTGTGAAATACTGAGATCTATGGGAAGTAGACAACTGTATCTTTTGTGAACTGTTGTGGATATAACAGATCATCTCATTATTTAATATCATATGTATTCTGTAATTTATTACTGGATTAGGAAAACATTTATAGGCAATGTGCAATTGTTTCCTTGTAAAGAGTTGCCAATTCACTTCCTGTATATATCCCAGAAGAATTCCAGGAAATTAACTATTTTACTGGATATGTCTTTCTATTATCTTGTTTGCTAAAATATGTATGGAAAGCACACACCATGGGGATTCAAAATCAGTCAAAGTGAATTCATTTAAAAATTCAAATGAAGAACTGTGAATATTTTGTTAGTATTCTCCAAGCTCTGATCTTATAAGTGTATTAAGAAGAAAGCTAGAAACATGAAGTAGTTGTTTAGATCTTCTAAGTGAATTCCTTTCAGTGGAAATGAGAAAATGAAACAAAATCTATTATTAATATACTGTTCTGTACCTCCAAACCAGTGGGGCACTACTGCCTCTTCTACAAGGTCAAAAATAACAGTTGACAACAAAACTGTGAAAAACTCCATTACCATAATATCATAACACATCTGAATCTTTATAGTATTTATTCCTGCAATACCTCTGAGAGTTTAGAAATTATCTTCATTACAGTTTTGCATGGGAAGAATTAACACATAGAAGCTAAATGCTACATTTCAAAATATATTTAGAAATTTAAAAATGCAGGAGTCTGTAGGAAATTAAAGAACTTCATGTTCAATAGGTGAACATTGAGATCCTCTATGCCTCTGCAGAGACAAAGGAAACAGATAAAGGAGGAATCACTCATCCCTGCCAAACCATCTTCCTCTGTGAGCTTTACTGAATATCAGATCTTCACAGGGAGAATTTAGGATGTTCAGCTTTTCCTTGTTTATATGCAGGACTATGGTCTCATTGTTTCTCAAATGCTAGACAAGATGGCTAGCAGTGCGCAGGATAAGATATACGAAGCATAACAAAGATACTACTCTGAGTGAGATTTAATCAATGGCATGGAGAATGGTGTGAATTTTCTGATAGATTATGAGTTCTGTGTGTCAATTAGATATAACTTCCCAATTTTTCCTGATCTGTAAAATTTCTTTTTATTGTTTATTTGGTTGTTTTGTTTTGTTTTCTGTTTTTGTCTTTAAATCCTTGTTGTCAGTTGTGTGAGAAGTAGGATTAAGTTGAAACCTAAAATTAGGGGTTGGAATTAATTCTGAGATTGTGTGTACTTATGCTTGTAACCCTTTGGTCACGGCCCTAAGTAACCCCCTAGAACGTCTTCACAACCTGTGCCACTCTCCATGTGTTTTGTGCACAATTAGTCACTCCCATGGGGGATTTGGGGATTTTTCATAAACAATCCCCAAGTGACTGGAAAAAGGAAAAAATCACTTGCAATTTAAGGGAGAAAGGAGGACCCAGGAAAATATAGGATGGTGGGCATCACGTTCAAGCCTGGGAAGATCATAGAGCAGATCCTCTTTGAAGCTATGATAAGGCACATACATGATGAGGAGGTGATCCATTATCGACAGCATGGCTTCACCAAGAATATGACCAGTCTGTGGCCTTTTATGATGGAGTGACAGTGCTGATGAACAAAGGAAGGGCAACTGATATTGTCAGTTGGATATGAACTAGTCGTGTGTGGATATGAACTACTCGCAGCCTAGATCCATTGTATAAGTGTGCTACCCTTCCTTTTAGAAGGGTAGCTAACAAGTTGAGAGAGGTGATTGTCCCTCTCTACTCTGCCCTTTTGAATCTCCATCTGAATTCCATCTGGAATCCAGGCCTGGGGCCATAACATAAGAAAGATATGAAGTTGTTGGAGCAGATCGAGGGGAGTGCCACAAAAATGGCTCTCTCTTATGGAGAAAGGCTGAGGGAGCTGAGCTGGTTTTTCTTAGAGCAGAGCTGACTCTGGGGAGACCTAATTGTGGCCTTCCAGTGCTTGGGAGGAGCTTATTAAGAGGAGAAAGAATGACTTTTCATACAGTCTGATACTGATTTAAAAAAGGGAAATGACTTTAAACTAAAAGATGTGAAATGTAGGTTAGATGTTAGGTGGAAATTATTTACTCAAAGAGTGGTGAGGCACTGGAGCAGGTTGCCCAGAGAAGTTGTAGATGCATCATCCCTGGAGACATTGAAGACCACTTTGGATGGTGCCTTGCAATGCCTAATCTAGTGGGTGGCAACTCTATCCATGGCAGAAGAGTTGAAGTTTGATGATATTTAGGGTCCCTTTCAATGTAAGTCATTTGACAATTCTGTGACTTCATGACTGTTTATCAGTGACTGGAAGCATACATTTCCTAGTCTGGTCAGCAATATCAGTTGAGAGTGGGAGAAAAATGTCTGGAGAGTCTGGAAGCAGATGCTTCAAACAATGATGCCTCTGGAAGATGAAGGTAGCATATCTGAGAGGCAGTGGACTGAGCTGTTCACCAGACTGCTCAAACAGTGCTGAAAGCAAAGCTCTATGATTTTTAAAAAGTTTCAGGGGCCTGTGCCTCTGTTCAGTATACCGTAAACCAGAACTATCCTGGCCCACTGACACAAGAGTCCACTAGTTGATTTTTTTAGTAGAAATCTTCAGAAGAACCTTGTGTCACATAGGAGGATTTTAGTTTGCAGAGACACAAACTTCCTTCAAGGAGTCCTTCAAGAGAGAGATGAGCAAGGAAGGAAGTTAGCAGAAGTTTTGGGAGAAGAGGATGTAGTATGACATAATAGCATCTTTCTCATTCCAGAAAGAACCATGCTTGGAAATGCTTGAGTAGTATCTTGCTCTTGACTATACTTCCTTTCGTTTTTTCTTACTGATGTATCAGAAATAGAATGAGAGAAGACCTGACCTAAATAGGACTTCACCTCTTTCTTTACTGTTTACATGGACTTTTAAAAAAATTTCAAATATACTGTAGAATTAGGAACATTGTTATGAACAAGATTTCTACTTAAAGATTTTGAATTCTGTTGTATGGTTTTAACTTTTATGGATTTATGTTTGTGGTTTTGTATTTGGTAACCTTGTCTCTTATCTAATATATCTGAATTTTAAAAATTGTTTATATATACCTGTTCCTAAACATGCTGAGAAAATATAAAACTGAGTTAATAATAGCATGCTCATGACAGAGATCTCTGAAAAATCCAGATGTTTTTACATGAGCCTCTAAATACAGATACAGCTACCTTTAAACTCAAAAGCCATAACATTTTTTTGCTGTAATAGATTTCTTAAAAATATTTAATTTACTCAGCTCATATGTGACATTTAAAATGTAAAGAAAAGAGCATGTAATTCCTGAAGGGAAAGTAAGGTCAAACAATTAATAATGTAATCTAGTATTTAACTCTCTAAACCTATCATATTGTGAGAAAGTAGGAAAGGGAAATCCCTCTATAGAGATTAAGGGATCTGTAAACACCCACTGAGGATTAGTTGTTAATATGTGTTAAGAATGGATTCCAAATGCTCACAGATTTACTTCTCTTATGTTGAAGCATGCAGAATTTTTTCAAATGAGGGAGACTTTATAACAGAAATTATCTTTCACTACTTCTGTTAGTGCTCTAATTGTAAGGTTTATCATAAGCTGTGTATAAGGATGAGCTAGAGAAATAGATATAATAGAGAGAATGAGACAAAGAGACAGAGAATACAGGTCAGAGTGGAGAAAGATCCTGTTCAGAGGTTAATATTTTAATGTTTTGTGTTTGAAATGGCAACTAAAGAAAAGCTAAATGGAATTATTCTGACAAAAAATTAAAAATAATTGTGCTTTGGAAAGTGAAAGCTGCTCTTTAGAGCGGGGAGTGACAAGGATGAAATTTGAGACTAATGGCTTAACTTTTCAACTCATTTTTCTGTCAAGCTTTTGTCATCACATGACCTTATAAATCAAGTCAAAATGAATCCCTCCTAATGGGATTTTTCCCAGAAAAAATGAGAAGCTCGGATTCAGAGACAAATTTCTAGAAGGTCTCGGTCCCAACTGGATACAATTGTCTCATTAAACACTGAGGAAGACTTTAGTTAAATGATGAAGATATCACCATTAGATTTTAATATTTGATACCATTTCTTGTCTTAACAGAGACTGTTTAATTTACACTGAAAAGTTGCTATTTCTCAGTAAATGTAATGTGTAATGCAAATATCAAGAAGTATTCCTTTTCACCTTGTCCCTACAGAGAAGAAATAAAGATTGCATGTTTCAAGAATAATGTAGCTTTTTCCAAGATAAATGATTTAAAAGAAGATAGCTCATGACTTTTGATTTTTTGACAGTGCACAAATATCTGAACTGTGTGTGTAGTTTCAGTACGGCATTCAGTATGGCAGTATGCAGTTTTGATTCAAAACACTATGAAGTTTGAAAGTGATTTATAATTTCATTTTCTGAAGAAGACTATAAATGTTAGTTAGGGTGCGAGGCAATGACAATCTTACTAGGAAGATGTTTTTCTACAAGTTATCTGTACCATATCATGATAGTATTTTTATTCCTGACAAAGAAATATTACTTCTTTTTCTTGCTATAGGAGTCCCCAGATTTATTAAGTTTCAAATTTCTTCTATAGGAAAACCATTTATTCTGTCAAAGAAATCCAGAACTCAGTGTATTGCAGTTCATCTGAGTATGAGGTGATTCATATTACAAAAAGAAAAAAATAAATAAATAAATAGATAACATGGCCAGAAACAAACAAACAAACAAACTCAAAAAATCAGGAACATTTTCATGTCTTTTTT
This sequence comes from Chrysolophus pictus, assembly GCA_037305975.1. NCBI lineage: Eukaryota > Metazoa > Chordata > Aves > Galliformes > Phasianidae > Chrysolophus > Chrysolophus pictus. The sequence continues at coordinate 32,598,795 of CM074576.1, read as the reverse complement.
TTTTTTTTTTTTCCTCTCACTTCTGAGCAGACATGCAGACGTATATAATCAGCAAGGAATTCAAATACAGGAGCTTTAACAATGACTGGAAATACCATGATCCAATTATGAAATATATATAAGCATATTCCTGAAGTGTGGTACATTAAACACCTGCCACACTTCTCATAAAAAAGATTGATTTGTGATAGCTACTTGGTCAGTATTAGAAGGTCAGACTTTGAGTACCAGATGTATTCAAAGGTTCTTAATTGTTCAATGTAAATATTTATGTTAGATTTTGATTTTGATTGCAATGCTTGCATTCAAATAAATGCAATGTTTCAGAGCCTTCTCATTCTTCTCTAATACTCTGTTTATTTCCAGGCTGATTCTGACCATAGACATTTTTTGACACTATGTCATATCACAAATATTTTTTTTCTTCCGCTTCTTTACAACACATTATATTTTCATGAGATCTAAAAGCCTTTCACATTTCCAAAGATGCCAATTTAGCCAGGGAAATTCTCGGACAGAAGAAAGGAGAAAAAATATGTAAAGAACTATATTCATCACCTTGAGATAGATGACAGGAGACTTAAAGTTTCCCTACATTATTACATACAACAAACAAACAAACAAACACACACACAAACAGACCCACCAACATACAAATAAAAATTAAAATTAAAAAAAAAAAACAACAACAAAACATTCTATGTTTATACAATACTGTCATTCTGTGATTCTATTGCTTACTTCAATTTTAGAAAAGCCAGAAAGGCCTATGTAATGTCTTGCATAATATCATAGTCAAGCTGACAAATGATGGTTTAAATAATTGAATAGTTAGGGTGGTTAACCAGCTGAAAGACCGGGCCTGTAGGACTGGGTGTCCAGCTGTAAGCCAGTCACTAGTGGCATACCCCAGGGACTGATATTGGATCCAATACTGGTCAAAACCTTCATAGCATAAGAACATTTTATTTATTATTATTTTTTTTTAAGGGTGTTCAAACACTGAAACAGGATGCCTAAGGGAGACTGTATAGTCTTCATGCTTGGAAATATTGAAAAGAGAACCTACTCGATCTGACTCCACTGGGCAGGAGAAGTTGGGCTACAAGACACTGAGCAGTCATAGGATCATAGAATCATAGAATGGCCTGGGTTGAAAAGGACCACAATGATCACCTAGTTTCAAGCAGCTATGGAGGAAGGTGCTTTCAAATGTCCACAAAGTGACATTGATTGTGACATGGTAGCACTCATCACTTGCCTTCTCAATAAATCGATCAGAATATATTTTAATTAATACATTTTATTAATTTTGTAATATGTAAAAAATAAAAAGTAGAACAGTTGAAATATATTTGAAGATATAAAGAGGAAGACAGAAGAATGAAATGCAATCAAAAGGGCAAAAAATAAAAGGCAAAAAGAATGAAAATATCAGAAGAAACAAAGAAAAAATAAGTAGAAAAAGATATTTTTAAAGTTAACTCATGTTATTGCATTTCGCCAATGGAATTCTACAGAATATATTAGTACTCTGAGCTCTGCTGCTGTGAAGGAATGCAACGTATGGTGCCAGCTGAACAGAGCAGCCAAAGTCTTTGAGGGTTCTCTGCAGAGTTGTCACAGAGTTAACTAGATCAATCTATGATTGGGGCAGTAGGCCCCCCAGCCCCACAAAATGGGAAGGACAAGGAAAGAGGGGTAGGAGATGGGAGATGGGCTCAAGGGAGGAAAAAACAAACAAACAAAAAACAGTGGCAATTATCTATGGAGGAAAATTTATTTTACTAATTATGATATTGGAATGCAAGATAACACAACATAATAAAATCTAATTGAAACTGAGAGTAATAAATTAAATAAAATAGGAGAGAGAGAGTTCCTGAACCGAGTCAAACCTGAAAAGCTTGGTATGGCTAAGAAAGCACCCTTCAGCACCCACTACAAGTCAGTAAGAGACCGCCCAACCTGGAAGGGCAAGATCCCATGACTTTTGTGACATACAGGGACAGGTACCTGGAACTGGAGCATTAACACTTTAACTCCCAGTACACTACATGAAGTTATGATGTGGAATACCAAAAACCAAAAATCACAAAACCATGACAAGAGTTGTGAAACTTGTCAGTTTTGTCCTTCAGATTCACTAAAACTTCTAAACTCCATCCTTCTAAACCTATATAATCTGGTAAAATGAAGAGTCCATAAGACCTAAGCATTAAGTGCTTAAAGATTTTAAGAAAGACACAAAAGAAAGAAATCTGAGGTAAGAGTCATCTCTCTTTCCAATACAATTACAACTGGCTCATTTCTGACAGTGATCCTTTAACACTGGAAGTGAAAGGCTGGAATATTCAGGTCCAAGGTAGAAAGCTACTGCAAACAGTGTGTTCTGCCTCATATCTAGACAAGTGTTCTGCAATAGCCCAGCATACTGCAGCAAAAATAATCACATAAAAAAAAAAAAAAGTGCAACCCATATATATGCATTTTCTTAGATGTAAAGATTAATAAAAACTGAGTATATAAAGGGAATCGACAATACTGCTAACGTGAGATTTTTTCATCTATTCTTTCAATGTGCTACCAATAGAAAAAAATATATAATATAGTAAATATTGGCCAAGAAAATCATATTAAAAATAATTTGTTAGATATCAGAACTGAATAATAGTGATTATAATAATAAAATGAAAACAGAATATTTAGAAACAGTGGAAATTTTATTTGATAAACTCATATATAGGCAGCTATTCATAAACAAATATCCAGCATGAATGATTAAAAGAACTCAAACATCTGTCATGCTGTGGGAAGACACCTTTACACATCATTATTTACAGATTTATAACATCAGTAGATATTTCGGTGTAAAAGTGGTGTCAGCTCCCTAGATGTCTCCAATAGTCTCTCAGGCTTTAAAAACTATGACTCTTGTAACAGTTCATGAACATTCAGTTTAAATCTGGACATCTGCTCTGCTCTACCATATATTTTTCCTCTTGTTGCTCATTATTAAACAGTAACCATGTAGAAAAAAAGCAAAAGAATGTAAGAACAGCTGTACTGGATGAGGCTGAAGGCCCATCTAGCCAAGTATACCATCTCTGGCAGCAGTTTAGAACAGATGGTTAGGGAAAGGGTAAAAAGAGTAGGGCAAGTACTAATCGATTGTTTTGCCCTCCTTTCTGTGATCACTGAACTTCGTAAGCCCAAAGTTTTATCTGTGTGATAAGCAACAGATATGCGTAGACATATATTTAACAGTTTGTCCAACTTCCTATCAAACTCAGAGATGTTTTTTAATTCTTAGGAAAATACATTATAATTTAATTGCATGTTTATGGAATCACAGAATAACTAGAGTTGGAAGAGACTTTGAAGATCATCTATTTCCAAACATCCTCTTGCAGCTGGCAGAGTTTCCAGCCACTAAATCAGATAATAGACCATGTTTGCCAGAGCGGCAACCAACCCGGTCTTGAACATTTCCAGGGATGGAGCACCCACAACTTCTCTGGACAGCCTGTTCCAACACCTTACCTCTCAGTAAAATAATAATAAAAAAATTCTCCTGGACATCTAATTTAAATCTACACATTTTTATTTTAAAACCATTCCCCCTTGTCTTATTGCTATCTACCCATGTAAAAATTTGATTTCCCTCCTGTTCATAAGCTCCATTCACAAATGGAAGGGCACAATGAAGTCTTCCTGGAACCTTCTCTTGTCCAGGCTGAACTCAGGCCCAGGTCCATCAGCCTTTCTTCACAGAAAAGGTGCTACACACCTCTGGTCATCCCCATGGCCGTCCTCTTGACCTTCTCCAAAAGCTCTGCACCATTCTTGCTTTGACAGTCCCAGGCCTGGAATCAGTACTCCACATGGGGCCTCATGAGAGCAAAGCAGAGAGGCACAATCACCTCCCTCACCCTTCCTGCCACCCCTCTTTTGATTCAGCCCAATATACTGTTGACCTTCCAGGCTGCAAGTGCACACTGCTGGTTCATATTAAGTTTTCAATGTATCAGGACTCCCAGTTCCATCTCCACAGGATTGCCCACAAGCAGTTCTTCCAGACTGTTCCCACGTGGGGGATTGCCTCAACACAAGCACAATTTACACTTAGTCTTGATGAATCTGATTAGGTTTTTACATGGTATCTCTTGCTCTTGTGGTTAATGTAAACACATTTCCAACTCATTTTCTCAGAGGCATTCTAGACCAGCTCTGCATTTTTCCATTAGCTGTTTTGCAAGCACAGCAATTCTAGTATCATTTGTTTCTTCAAACATAATTCATCCCATATACTAAAAAAGTCTTACTGTCTTTTCTACCATTTTAAAATCTGTATGGACTAAAGACAGACTAAACAGAACTGTACTGCGATAAGGACACACCCTGAATTATCCCCATGACCAATTTTCATTTCCTCTATTTTCTTTATAATTCACTACTTCAGATTCTTTTCATTTAATTTTATGTGTGATTTTAAAACACATTTGTATTTTGTGACCTTCCTATGACTAAAGACAATCTACTTCCCATTAATGATTTATGCTGATGGAAGATTTTTGGCCACTTTTATTGTGGTCTATACTAATGATGTATTAATCTAAATACAAATCACATATTCTTTATTACAGAAATAACTTTTGTTTCTAATTTATAATCTGAAAAGCAGGTAAGCATTAGATACCAGCTTTCTCTCCCTTCTCTCTCTCTCTCTCTCTCTTTTTTTTTTTTTTTTTTAATTAGTATGAATGAAAAGAGTACAGAAGTCAGTTAGGAACTTTGAGTTGGAAAGTTTGTGAACCAAACAAATGTTTATTTCTAAATTTTCGGAGTTCATTATGTATTAGTTTTACATAGGAAGGTGGATAATATTTCTGAAGCCGTTTGCACCATGTATTAAAATAGACTCTGTAAATACCTAAAATTAAAGTCAGTAGAAAGTACTACTAGAAGCACTAATGCTTGTGAAAACCTTGGTGGTCTGTTGCTATGTGGTTTCCAAGTCTGCAGACCTTTTTTTTTTTTTTTTTTTTTTTTTAAAAAAAAAATCATTTTGTGGTTAAAGACAGGCAAAATCTTGAATAAGCTTACAACTGGGAGATAGGATTAAAATCCTTTTAAAAGGTTGGATAAAATATTAAAATAGAAAAGCAAATATGTGTATAATTCCCAAGATGCTTTGGAATATTTTGACTCGCAGATATCTAGAAGGATATTTATTCACTAGTCAGAATTAACTTACATTAAAAATCTACAACTCCAATTAAATAGCCACATGCAAATACCCTATGGCCATTTCTGAATGGAAGGAATAAAGCCGCTGAATTATAAGGGTATTTCCAGAAACTAATGTGGGAGAAGCTTTTGATTGCTGCTCTGTAGCTTCATAAATGTGTTCTACATACTTGGAGTAATAAAGTTAGCAACGCAGTGCAGTCAGGTCAGTCTTATGTTTGTTTTGTGAGGTAGTAGAGGTACTTGATCAGAGTATCTACATAGATCCACAACACCATTTGTCTTGACTGTGCTGAATTCCTCCATGAGATACAGCAATTGTTTACTAACACGGATCCCATAGATTCCTGGATAGGAACTCCATAATCTCTCCTCGGGTACATGATTAAGTAGCAAATGACACCCACCAGCATCTGGTGAGCTGTCAGGTGCCAGAAGGTGTTTGTAGTGGTAATTTGGCCATCTGCAATCTGTGTTGTCAGCGCATTGTAAGTTATCACTGTCTCAAGCAATATTAACTTGCAATGTTCTTCTGACATTTCTTCAGTGGGTTGTGAAGCAGACATATGGTACAAAATATTTCCTAACTGGCTCCTCCCACCTTTCCAATAGCAACAACTTCAGTAGATTATGCTCAGACTTCTCTTCAAGGGACTTTAACACTGATACCACTCAGGTACTTACATCCTATTTTAGGAATGCTGAGTAACTTTGTAACACTTCCACGTTGTGCAGCACACAAACCATAGGAACATATGGTCCACTGTTATTACATATTTTGCAAATTACTTATCAAGTGTAGTTGAATTTACCAAGTAGTTCAAAAGCAATTGCCTTGTAACTCCTTTTCAGATTCTGTAATAAGTTTTGTTGTTGTTGTTGTTGTTGTTTTTGGTTAAGATCGAAAAATAACTTGATGATTATTTTGTGGCTATCTGGTCATTAAATAAAAGCTTCAATAATATAACTTTTTTTTTTTTTTTTCCCCCCAAGACAATGTGTGTGGCTAACAAAAGCAACATCTGTGCTTATGTTAATAAAGAGAGATAAGGTATATTTCTGAATTATGGTGCTTACAAAATAAATGTCAGAAGACCTTAAACAGTTATTGTTTTGGGCCACTATTGCTAAGTATTCTTGTTAGATCATGTAAGAATACTGGGAATTTTTAAGTTTTTCTTTGATTTTTGTAATATAATTTCTTGTAAAATGAATATCAAACCTGCCTAGAAAATCAGAAATTGCTTAGAATTTGCAACAAAATAATGGAGATAAGAATCCTCTAAACGCTCATTTGTAATAGAAAACTTAACTGGCCATAACTTTGAATATGTAAATGTAATATTGCATCTAGAGGAAAAATTACCTTATAGATGCAAAAAACATTTTCATTTTTAGGCCAATAGTTTCTAACATGGGCAATTAGAATGAGAAGATAAGAGTCCTAATGACAAATACACTGTATATTTATTTAATGGGGACAGAACAGTTCAGGGAATAGGTAATAGTATTCAGGAGCTTTTATCACTAAGTTACTAGCTGAGAATCTGGCCCAGGCCTGTAATGATTTCAAATGATTACAATTTTGATAGTTCTTTAGTGCACTATGCAGAATGAATGATGTTCTTACTCTGAAACTGATGGTCATTAGAAAAAGTTACTACTCACTGGAGAAGAAGGAGTGAGGGATAGAAGTATGGTAGGAAAGGAGGTTTATAGAAAAACAGGATTTGTTACAATAGAAAGAGAAGGTATTACATGCAGTCTATAGATTAATAAACATTGCGAGTATTAATGTAGATATTACCAAAGCTTTCTATTCTGAAACATTTTATTCATATGCAAATAGTTGTCTTTTCTTGGGTCCTCTCTTGTTTGCAAAACAAATTACAGAAAAAGCTCTGTCTTTATTATTTAATTATTTAATTAATTAATTATGTTAGAAACAATACAGTCTGAAAGTTTAGCACCATACTCCAAAATAATAAGAAAATGTCCTATTGTTTCTAAACCTATGCAATAATTAATTCAGTAAAACAGAATTCAAGCTTAACTTCATTTCAAACAGTTAAAGTTAATTGTAAATCTGGTATATTTGATAGGTAATGGAGAAAAAACCCAACTCACCAAATTTTCCTCTTATGCTCTTCTTTTTCCCATATTTCTTTGACTTACTGCAAGAGATGCAGTTATTTGCAAAGATGATTTACTTTTTCATTTTTATTATTATTATTACTATTATTTTTTTACAAAAATTCTGTCTGTAGCTCAATATTTTTCCAACATTATAGGAATGTTAAGTATACTAGTAATTCTATCTACTGATAAGTGAATAAAGAGTTCTACGTATCATTTATTATCATTTACTCTGTGATAAGGAGGAGGAAAAGTGAAAGAAACAATGTATATAAATCAAAGAACTATTGATTCCTTTGGGAAAGAGAAAAGGAATCACAAGAAAGGATCACAACTGTCACGGAGTCAACTAGATCAATTTATGCCCGTGACAGGGGGCAGTAGGCCCCTGCTCTCCCCACCCCCCACCTGGCCCCACAAAATGGGAAGGAAGGAAGGGAGGAAAAAAAAAAACCAGCGGCAACAATCTATGGAGGTAAACTTATTTTACTAACTATGATATCGGAATGCAAAATAACACAATATAATGCAATCTAATTGAAATTGAGACTAATAAATCAAATAAGATAGGAGAGAGAGTTCCCGAGACCGAGTCAAACCTGAAAAGCTTGGAACGGCTAGGAAAGCACCCTCCAGCACCCACTGTCAGGCAGTAAGAGACCGCCCCACCCGGAAGGGTCTGATTCCATGGCTTCCGTAATGTATAGGGATAGGTACCTAGAATTGGAGCATTAACACTTTAATTCCAGTACATGATGTTTTGATGTGGAATACTGAAAATCAAAAAAACATAAAACCATGACAACAAGAAAGGAAAATGGTGTAGCACTTCAAACACTGAAAAATATAATAAGATTAAATATTTCAGTATTTCAAGAGATATTCCTATTTCCATCCATCTCTATGGAGTGCTTTGTCAAAAGCAGTTGTTTCTTTATTCAGGGGAAAGTTGTTTTACTGAATAAAAAAAGGACATAAGGGCAGAAATTTCTATGCAGACAAATAAAGTGACCTGAATGGACATTGCTTATGAAGATTCATATGGTTATGTATGCTTAGTAAATCACAGGATGAATTCTGCTATCTGAAATTAGCTTTTTATTACTTATTTTTATGTTTCAGTTCCTCCCTAGCATGTCTGTAAGCATTTACTTATGAACTTCTTTAGAACTATTAAAAAAAGTTAACCAAAAACTAAATTTTCTAGCAGGGTCCAAGATGGTGTGAAACAAAGAGGAGAAACTAAACTATCTTACTTGTATATTGATATATTTTTCTTTTGTAATTTTATAGGTGTTCTATCTATTTCGCTGCTACCTATGCTTACTAGATTGTATAAATGTGGGATGGGTCACAGAAGTAACTCGCGTCCTTGCACATACTGGTAAATATCATTAGCCTGTATAGAAAAGAAGAGAGTAATTTACTCTTTCATTTTCCAGAGTTGTACTGTTTTTCCAAAAATTATTCTCTGGATTTAAGTATCAATATAGTGTTGTCATGAAAGCTTGGTTACAAAAGAACAAACAAATGTCACTGAGAAGCAGAGATTTGATTTTGCAAATCAAATTCCTGTTAATTTCCACTGTCAGCCTTGGAAAAATCTGAAGCCTGTTGTGGAATCTGTATGCTGTCATTTCCTTACAACTTATCTTTCTTTAAGGACATGTTATTTGTGAAGCTTTCTCCTGTAATGCAAAATCAATGCTAACACTCTCAGCTTGACCTCATAGGGGAAGTATTCCATCCCTTGGCTCATTTTTGTGGAAGCTCCTGGCTCTGGGATCTCAGCAGAAACTCCTTTGTTCCCATCTTGTGGGCCTTGCCAGCAGACAAGCGGGAGCAGGGATGCCTACCTGCATCCTGATTTTTCACAGAACATGATGGTATCTTTCCCCAGTTTGGGGAAAAAGGAAGATGAAAGCAAATGACATCTTTGTTAAGACACGTCTGAGTCATGACGAACCACCAGGACACTACGCAAACTATACTCTACAAATTATACTGACTGAATAAATGTGCTACTCACTGTTTATTTATTTTAAATCAAAACCATGGGAAAAAAAATGTTGTACATAATTTTAATGAACTTGAAAAATGTCTTTTTTTTTTTCAGGCAGTACCTTTAGGCAGATTGACATTTTGACTGAGAAGACAGTGAATTTCAAGACACTTTCATTTTTATCTGTTGGAATAAGAGCAATTTCTGTGATACTGATGTAAAGAGAATCAGTGTGGTACATCATATAAAAAGAATCAATTGAGCCCCAAGGAAACTAGAGAAGAGGAAGGATGAGTACCTTAGCAGCACTTTGCTGTGATGATCCTGAGTGATAGACTAAATGACTGTCTTTTGGCATGAGTAGACCGGGGAAGAAGAAAATGCAACATGGTTGGGAAAAAAAAAAAAATAATAATAATAAAAAGCTCAGTTTTTAAATGATGAATTTTGGTGATTAAATTGATGATTTAGAAAACGTTGTTAGATAACATTGTGTAAAGAAACAATGGCTGAAAATAAAATCAAGGCTGAGAAAATAGATTTCTGAGCCATCATCACAATAGAAGCCAGTAAAAGCCTGAGATAGTGATAAAGCTAAGAGAATTAAAAGAACAACAACAACAACAAAAAAGATAAAATAACATTTAAAAGATAATTTAAAAGAGAAGGTGGCTGAGGGGGAGGGAAAGAGGGGAAAGAGGAAGGAATCCACAAAAGTATGTGGTAACAGAAGCCAATTAATGATCTCTTTGCTAACACTCTTTTTTTTTGGCTGGTATATAACCACTTGAGTGCAATCTGGCTTCAACAGCCTGGAAATCACAGGTTTATCAAATTAATGAGTATAAATATTGACATAAATCTGGACAAGAAAAACTATTGTCAGGGAAAGCTAAACTGTCAAGCCAGTAGTGGCTGGTATTTGTGCTTAATGGTAAGAGGTCTTTTAGAATTCTGTTTCTTTGGGGATTTTTTTTTTTTTTTTTTTTTTTTTTTGAGGTACAGATTTATATGTTCACTGATATCTTTCCTCTTTGCTGGTGTATGCTCTCTGCTCATACTTTAGCAGTGCACTGTAGCAGATATGCTACTTTATAACTTGAGAAAATGAAGCCCAACTATGCACAGACAACAAAGCAATTTCAGCCACGGGTAAGTAGGCTGCTCCAAAAGTAATGCTTCCTATTTATTTCCATGGAAAATTCAATAGATACAAAGAAGAAAATAACAATTTGATAGAGTAAATTCTCAGCTACAAAACCCTAGTTTTCAGCATAATAACCACCTCTAGCTATGCATTTTTACCAGCAATGTACAAGTATGAGTGCATGCTGCACTCATAAATATCTGCTTAGCTGTCTGAAACGTGGCTTGTCTTTCACATCATTGTCACCACTGCTGAAACATACCACTCACCACCTCAGTCTGCTCACCTCAACTGTTTTGTCTTCATTAACATTCAGGAAGTGTCAATGAATGTCAATGGGTGCAATTTTTTCCACATGAAGGAACTGAATTACACACTTTTGCTTCATATGCTCTTTCGTGTCAAATGTCATTTTGTCAGATTGCTTGTCAACTCATATCCGTTGCATGGCAAAAACATTTAACAAAATACAACATTTAACAAAAGGTTCAACATCTACTTCCATACCACCAACATCCTCCTCTGACGTCACAAGCCTACATAACAAAATAGGACACATTATTTTCAGAGCATTTGATGTGCAGATGAACTACTTTGTCCACCTCAATCTCAAGGAGGTGGGTACAGAAGTCCTAGTATACACTGGATTAAATTCACATCACAATAATTGTGCTGGAATTGGGTCAGTCATAGGCCTCTCTTGGGCTACATTTCTGCTAAGACCGTGGCTTTGTTCTTGTATGACAATGATCATTTGACATCATCTCTTATTTCTTTTCTTTCTTTTTTTTTTTTTTTTTTAAACTACTCCACTTAAAAAATATATTTCTATAAGAGATATCATTGCCCAGAATGATATTTAAGAAGAATAGCAAAATAAAATCTTTCAACTTGCTTTGGGAAACATGGTGCTATTACAATATTAAAAATATTACAAATCTGACAGAAGTTAGAGGAGCGAGCATCTTCATACACTGTCAGAGCTGCAGCGAGCAAGGAAGAAAATAGGCGGTCCAAGTCCTGAGCTTTCGCACAGAGAAGGAACGCATATACATTAAATATCAGAGACTCATCACAATCATCTGTTTTCTGGTTCTGCAGTCTTTTCCTGTGGACAAAATTTTGATATTCACCAAAAGGCTGTAAATAAAATAGGACACATAAGAAAACATTAAACAAGATCCAGAAAGTCTATGAAAGAGAAGGTTCAGTGTTGTCGTAGGCGTTTACAAGGAGGCAGGCTGTGACGTGATAGAACCTCCCCTGCCCTGTAATAAGAGACGTGACGCACACTTCGGGGCGTAGACGCACTAGTTGCGAGTAAACGCACGTGGACGTAGGAACATAGATAAGCATGTAAAGTATATAGGTCGCTGTTTCGCTTGCAATAAACATCGTTTTGCCTAACATCACATTGGTGTGCACATGGTGAAATGGTCGGGTCATAGCGGGGACGGCGTGAACCCTGGCCAGGCCATAGGAACGTGAGGAACAAGGGGTTTCCTGTGCAGAAACAAGTGGTGTCCCGTGTGAGGCACGTTCCTATGTTACCTGGCTCAAAAACAGTTTTGATGTGGTAAACCTGAGGGGTCGGCGGGGTGCTTCTTAGACTGCAGAAGACCGTGGGGACAACAGTGCAGCTCATCTTTACAGCACAGAAACCCAAGGGGATGGTGGGGCGCTGATCCTGGAGTCTGTTATTAAGGTACTTCTGCAACATTGCAAAGAATATTGCGGCAAGCACCCTCCTTCTAGGAAGGAGATAGCTGCTGTTCTTTCCCGCCTGGAGTGGGAGGGGGAGATATGCTCCCCCTATGATGTTCTTGACCATCAGAGGTGGGACTCTCACCACGGTGCTCGTGCACAATGCGATGAGTGCTCAAAAGGGCGCTGAGCTTAAGACTTGGGGCTTACTTTTGGGTGCTCTCAGGGTGGCCAGGGAGGAGAAGAACGCTACTGGCGTGGCGCGTTTACTGCTTGGGATGGGGACCGACACAGGTGAGGACTTGAGCAGGTTTCAATGGGCTCCTAATCGAGAGGATACGGGGGTGGGAGAGCAATCGGAGGGGAGCAGAGGGGGTGGTGTCATTGGCAGCTGCACAAAGGAGATAGGAGCACAGCCAATTGTACCTTCCACACCCTCTCTGCCGAGCCGGATGGACGGCAAGTGGGCGGTCGATCGGTGCCGCCCGCACCCACTGGATTCGAAAAACAGCAGGATGGCGGGTCATCGGCAGCCCCCTATTCCCGTTCCAGTGTGCAACAGGAGGCTCCATCTCCGTATCCGGTTGTGCCACCTCAGCAACCGTTGTATCCTTTGTTGCGAGATACGCCCACTGCTCCAGAGAGCGGTAAGGGTGGGTGTAGCCTGGTTACGGATTGGTCAAAGATTAGAGAAGAGATAGAGGACAAAGGCTTGCTGGTGGAGGCATACCCAGTGGTAGTGGGAGATGAAGGGTGGCACTCAATTCAAAAGGAGTCACACACCTTATAGAGGTGGTGGAAAAGAAAGGGCTGAGGTCGCCACTGACCTTGAATGCCCTGGAGGCCTTGACAGGGCCTGGCCCTTTACTTCCCCATGATATCGTGATATATGATATGATAGCAACCCCAGGCAACGCTACAGGCTTGGGGCGGAGTGGCTGGAAGACTGCGTAGAGGAAATGGACCTGGGGGTATTGATTGATGCTTGACTGAACATGAGCCGGCAGTGTGCCAGGTGGCCAAAAAGGCCAATGGCATCCTGTCTTGCATCAGAAACAGTGTTGCCAGCAGGAGCAGAGAGGTGATTGTTCCCCTGTACTCAGCACTAGTGAGGCCACAGCTCAAGTACTGTGTCCAGTTTTGGGCCCCTCACTGCAAGAAAGACATTGAGGCCCTGGAACGTGTTCAGAGGAGGGCAACAAAACTGGTGAGGGGTCTGGAACACAGGCCATATGAGGAAAGGCTGAAGGAGCTGGGAATGTTCAGCCTGGAGAAGAGGAGGCTCAGGGGAGACCTCTTTGCTCTCTATAACTTCCTGAAGGGAGGTTGTAGTGAGCTGGGGGTCAGCCTCTTCTCTCATGTCATTAGTCAAGATACTCATGTCATTAGTCAAGATGTCAAGAGACGTGACTCATGCTTGGGGGCATAGACGCACTAGACGCAAGTAAATGCACATGGTCGTAGGAACATAGATAAGCATGTAAAGTATATAGGTTGCTGTTTCGCTTGCAATAAACGCCGTTTTGCCTAACATCAAATTGGTATGCACGTGGTGAAATGGTCGGGTCATAGCGGGGACGGTGTGAACCCGGCCAGGCCATAGGAACGTGAGGAACAAGGGGTTTTCTACGCGGAAACAGTTCAGTTTTTGACAAAGATAGCTTTGGCTTCTCCTATGAGTGGGATTAATCCTCCCAACGGCCAAGAAAACTCATCAGTAACTGCAGAATCTCCAGAGAACTCATTCAGATTTACATCCTGGTTGTGAGGAGATGCCAAAAAAGTGAGCCTGAGGCATCTCATTGCTAATTTATTTAGGAATAGCCATTGATAAAGCAAAAAAAATAGTCACATCAGAGTTTAAAAGTATGCCATTTTAAAACTTTCAACTTATATAATTTCTAATATCTAACAAAAAAGTATCAACTGAGTCTTTAAATTTCTATTAAAAATCATCCTTCTGTTATTTATTTATTTTCATCAGCTGTGAAGAATCTTGGGCAACATACATCATTCCCCGCTTAGACGCTTATATTAAGTAGACTATAGCAGGATCAGAATGGTTTGGCTTTTTAGAAATTTTTTGCTTTTTAAAAATTCAGTTTAGATTTGAAAGGAAAACTTAAAGAAATATAAGGATGTTTTTTTATATGTCTCTTTATTATTTACAGTCAAAATATATGTTGTTGTTAGAGGTGGATAACAGGAGCTCTGTTTGTGCCTTCCTTCCATTAATGATTTTAAAATTTCTGAGCAGTTCTTTTATTGGCTTAATTATATTTCTAAACAAATCAGCATGAAAATGTAAGCTAGTGATGATGGATGATGGATTAAAAAACAACAACAACAACAACAACAACAAAAACAGCCTTCTAAGAATTACCTCTGAGAAGGCTTGTAAAGATTGTACTGAGCAGTAGGTCAAAAAGCCTTACCCAATGACAGCTGCTAGAGATAGGGGATTCACTTACCCTGGTAGGTGGCTACATTTCTTCACTCCTTTTGTCATTGTTCTTTTGGACAAATTCAGTAAGGTGATGTATAGCATAGTCTATTCCTGTGGTTATCTGTGAAAGTATGGTGGCTTATTAGTACTTAACATGTTACTTTATTTTGCCCTTACCAAACCACCTACTCATCCTATAAAGCAATATGCAGGGTGAGAAAGGTCTCCTACAAACTCTACTGATTCTGTTTTAATACTTTCTCTCTAATCTGCACACTTCTATTGAAAGAGACAGTGTATCATTCAAACTTTATCTCAGGCTCACAGAATCACAGAATGGCCAGGGTTGGAAGGGACCTCAAGGATCATGAATCTCCAACATCCTTGCCACAAGCAGGGACACCAACCTCCCCATTTAATTACTAGACCAGGCTACCCATGGCCCCATCCAATCTGGCCTTGAACACCTCTAGGGACAGGGCATCCACAACAGGGCAGCCTGTTCCAGCACCTCACCACTCTCTGTAAAGAACTTCCCCCTGACATCCAACCTAAATCTTCCCTCCCTCAACTTAAAACCATTTCCCCTTGTCCTGCTACTCGTGCTTCCACAGACGATAGAGGATCTGGAACTCACTGAAGTTATGTTTTTTGAAGCTGTGTAGTTAAAACTAGTATATGTGAAGTCCTTACAGATGGCAGCCATTTTTCCAAAACAGGTTGGAATCAAAGTAGCCTTTTGCTTTGTCGCATAATAAAAGTGAAGTACTGTCATGGGTTTGTTTTTTTGATTTTTAATATTCCACATCAAAACATCATGTACTGGAATTAAGGTGTTAATGCTCTCATTTCTACGCACCTATCCCCATACATTACGGAAGTCATGGGATCTGACCCTTCCGGGGGGCGGTCTCTTACTGCCTGGCAGTGGGTGCTGGAGGGTGCTTTCCTGGCCGTTCCAAGCTTTTTTCAGGTTTGACTCGGTCTCGGGAACTCTCTCTCATATCTTATTTGATTTATTAGTCTCAATTTTAATTAGGTTGTATTATATTGTATTATTTTGCATTCCAATATCATAGTTAGTAAAATAAGTTTACCTCCATAGATTGTTGCCGCTGTTTTCTCTTCTTTTTCCCCCTTCCTCCCTCCGTGGGCCAGGCGGGGGGTGGGGAGGGCAGGGGCCTACTGCCCCCCTGTCACGGGCATAAACTGATCTAGTTAATTCCGTGACAGTTTTTGGTGGAGAATGCGGGCATAGCTGTTTTTTTCTTTTTACTTTTTGGCTCTTAGAACGAATCTTGCTCTCTGCTCTTAGAGAGCTTCGTTAGGGAGCATTATCAGTAGTTCAGGTTTTTGTGCTGGAAAACTTGACCTTGAAAGACCAGGCGTACTGCCAGTATTCTGGGATATTTGTAAACTTTGAGCACTGCTTAGTCTGGGTAGTGCTTTTTTCCTTTCCCCCCCCCCCCCCCTCTTGTTAGTTTCAATTCATTAACCCTTTTTGAGCAGAAACCAGCGATGAACCCACTCTTTTTCGTGGGAGCGCTGAGTAAGGGATTAAACGCCATGGTGTTACTCGCGACCTACTGGCCAATCATCAATTTCATAATGACTTGTTTTGGAATTGTGTCCATATATAACCACATAAGGGCACTGATGGAGACGCCTTTATGGTACCTATATTGGTACCTATATGCCATGTGGTATGATGTGAGTTTCGATACTTACATCCCAAATGGAATTGCTGATTTTACAAACCACACGATGTTCAAACCAGTTTCCCGGTTTTCCTCTCAGTTTATCAGACGTTTTTTCAGTGCTGAGTTAACTTTCACATGTATGGGCGTAACAGTCCTCCTGTTCATATCAGTCTTCCTGAATGTATTTCTATACAGGATTATAATTAAGCGGAAGGAGTCTCCTCCAAAACCAGAGAATGCTGACTGGCAGGGAATATGGAGAGAGATAGGAAACATCTTAGAAGCATGGGGACCCACAATGTCATGGGACTTCACTCTTGAGCACCTGTGGGATCCCCGGAAACTTGGCCAGTATTTGAGACAGGGGCAGTGCGGCTTAGGTAAATCTAAGGAGGTACAACTTATTTGGGGTTTGGCCTATGCTTACCGTGCCCTATATAATACTGTTTTGGAGAGAGAGAGTTTCCGAGCTGAGGTTCAAGCCAAAGGGGAGAATTCCCAAGTCAAATCTGATCAGTTACAGAAGACACCAGTAACAATATCAGTTGCCCCTGTGGAGGGCAAGAAATGGAAACGAGTGTCCTCGCGTCTAGAACGGAAAAAAGAAGAAGAAGAAGAGGAGGAGGTGGAGGAAGAGCTAGGTGAGGGGCCCTCCTCGGAACCACCAACATCAAGAAAGGCAAAAGGAAAAACTAAGAGACATGCAGAAGAGAGTGATGA
This sequence comes from Chrysolophus pictus, assembly GCA_037305975.1. Lineage (NCBI taxonomy): Eukaryota > Metazoa > Chordata > Aves > Galliformes > Phasianidae > Chrysolophus > Chrysolophus pictus. The sequence continues at coordinate 32,581,690 of CM074576.1, read as the reverse complement.
AGAGGAAGTTTCTATTACTACTCGTCGGCCTCTGAAGATGACTGAAATCCAAGGCTCAAGAAAGGAATTTATACGGCGCCCAGATGAAACTATTGTTTCCTGGTTAGTTCGCTGTTGGGACGACGGGGCCAGTAGCTTATCTCTAGATGGTAATGAAGCTCGCCAACTAGGAGCAATTGCCAGAGATCCAGCTATTGACAGAGGAATTAGCCGATGTCTGGACGGGGCTGCCTCCCTCTGGGAACGAATATTAATAGCCGTGAAGGAGAGGTACCCCTTCAAAGACGGTTTGAAGCCTGTGGCGAAAAGGTGGGAAACAGTTGAAAAGGGTATCCAGTATTTGAGGGAGATAGCCGTGGTGGAAATGTTGTATGACCCTAACTGTGTTTTTAACGACCCACGCCAAGGCCACGACCCTGAGAAAGTGAGAACGACGCCTGAAATATGGCAGAAACTCACATCAACAGCACCAGCCAGATACGCCTCTGCACTATTGTCAGCATCTGAGAGATACAAGGACCAACAGAGAAGCCCCTTGGTTTTTGAATTGATTCTTACGCTCCAAAGCTATAAACAACAGCTACCCCCAACTCGCGCCGCCATCGCCGCCATCTCACAAATGACGGAGCAACTGAATGAAATGCAAGAGCAAGTGTCTTCACTGATGAATCATGACAAACCTGTAGAAGTATCAGAAACGCTTGATGAAGATCAGAATAGTCAAAAGAGTCTACTGAAGGAGATGAAGGAGCTGACGAAACTAATGCGGATCCAATTAACTAAAGACAATGAACCCTCCTTCTCAGGTACATCATCAAAAATCTCAGCTGTCAGAGGCAAACGCTCCCCAGCTCCAGGAAGGAATCCTACATCGCGACTTGCCTTGTGGCGTTACTTACGTGACCATGGAGAAGACATGAGGAAGTGGCACGACCAAGCTACTCATGTACTGCGAGCACGGGTGAGAGAATTACAAAGCAGATCGACCGCCAGTGCAGTTGCTCCGGTTACCACAGGTAATGAATAGAGGGGCCCTGCCCTCAGTCAGGGGGGGGAAAGGGATAATAGAGTTTATTGGACTGTGTGGATCCGATGGCCTGGCACATCTGAACCACTGAAATATAAGGCATTGGTGGATACCGGTGCACAGTGCACTCTGATGCCCTCGACTTATGAAGGGACAGAATCAATCCATATTTCTGGAGTGACTGGGGGCTCTCAAGAATTGACTGTGTTGGAGGCCGAGATAAGCCTCACTGGTAGGAACTGGCAAAAGCACCCTATTGTGACTGGTCCAGGGGCTCCATGTATACTTGGTATTGATTACCTCAGAAGGGGGCATTTCAAGGATCCTAAGGGGTATCGATGGGCCTTTGGAATAGCTGCTATAGACACAAACAACATTAAGCAGCTGTCTGTTTTGCCTGGCCTGTCAGAAGATCCGTCTGTTGTGGGGTTGCTACAAGTAAAAGAGCAACAGGTACCAATTGCTACAAAAACGGTGCACAGACGGCAGTACCGTACCAACAGGGATTCCTTGCTCCCCATTCATAAGTTGATTCGTCAACTAGAAAGTCAAGGAGTGATCAGCAAAACTCACTCGCCTTTTAACAGCCCCATATGGCCAGTGCGTAAAGCCAGTGGAGAATGGAGGCTGACGGTGGACTACCGTGGCCTGAATGAAGTCACACCCCCACTGAGTGCTGCTGTGCCGGACATGTTAGAACTCCAGTATGAACTGGAATCAAAAGCAGCCAAATGGTATGCCACCATTGACATTGCTAATGCCTTTTTCTCCATTCCTTTGGCCAAAGAATGTAGGCCACAGTTTGCTTTCACCTGGAGGGGTGTTCAGTATACTTGGAACCGTTTGCCCCAGGGGTGGAAACACAGCCCAACCATTTGCCATGGGTTGATCCAAACTGCATTGGAACAGGGCAGTGCCCCTGAGCACTTGCAGTACATTGATGATATCGTTGTGTGGGGCGATACAGCAGAAGAAGTCTTCACAAAAGGAGAGCGAATAATCCAGATTCTTCTGCGTGCTGGTTTTGCTATTAAGCGGAGCAAAGTGAAAGGACCTGCTCAGGAGATTCAGTTCCTAGGTATAAAGTGGCAAGATGGCCGTCGTCACATCCCGACAGATGTGATCAATAAAATCACCGCTATGTCTCCACCCACTAGTAAGAAAGAGACACAATCTTTTTTGGGTGTAGTGGGCTTTTGGAGAATGCATGTTCCAAACTATAGCTTCATTGTAAGCCCCCTTTATCATGTGACACGAATGAAGAATGAGTTTACATGGGGCCCTGAGCAGCAGCAGGCTTTTGAACAGATTAAGTAAGAGATAGCCCGTGCCGTGGCCTTAGGGCCAGTACGGACAGGGCAGGATATAAAGAACATTCTCTACACTGCTGCTGGAGAGAAAGGTCCCACTTGGAGTTTGTGGCAAAGAGCCTCAGGAGAGACCCGAGGCCGACCCCTGGGATTTTGGAGTCGGGCCTACAGGGGGTCGGAAGAGGGCTACACTCCAACTGAAAAGGAGATCTTAGCCGCGTATGAGGGGGTTCGGGCTGCTTCTGAAGTGGTCGGTACTGAAACACAGCTCCTTCTGGCACCTCGACTACCAGTGCTGAACTGGATGTTTAAAGGAAAGGTTCCCCCCACCCATCACGCAACTGATGCCACTTGGAGTAAGTGGATTGCGTTGATTACGCAACGAGCGCGGATGGGGAACCTCAGCCGTCCAGGAATCCTAGAGGTCATCATGGACTGGCCTGAAGGTAAAAAGTTTGGAACATCACCAGCAGAAGAAGTATCACGAGCTAAAGAGGCCCCACCATACAACGAATTACCAGAGAATGAAAGAAAGTATGCCCTGTTCACTGATGGATCGTGTCGTATTGTGGGGAAGCATCGCAGATGGAAATCTGCTGTGTGGAGCCCCATACGACAAGTTGCAGAGGCCACTGAAGGAGAAGGAGAATCAAGCCAATTTGCAGAGGTAAAGGCTGTCCAACTGGCCTTGGATGTTGCTGAACGGGAGAGGTGGCCAACGCTTTATCTTTACACTGACTCATGGATGGTGGCAAATGCTCTATGGGGGTGGTTACAGCAATGGGAGCAAAATAACTGGCAAAGAAGGGGTAAACCTATTTGGGCTGCTGAACTGTGGAAAGATATTGCTGCCCGAATAAAGAATATGGTCGTGAAGGTACGCCATGTAGATGCTCATGTGCCCAAGAGTCGGGCTACTGAAGAACAGCAAAATAACCACCAGGTGGACCGAGCTGCCAAAATTGAGGTGGCTCAGATAGACCTGGACTGGCGGAACAAGGGTGAATTATTTTTAGCTCGGTGGGCTCATGAGACCTCGGGCCATCAGGGGAGAGATGCAACATATAAGTGGGCTAGAGACCGAGGGGTGGACTTAACTGTGGATGCTATTGCACAGGTTATTCATGACTGTGAAACATGTGCCATAATTAAACAAGCCAAGAGGATGAAACCACTCTGGGAGGAAGGGCGATGGCAAAAGTATAAATATGGGGAGGCATGGCAGGTTGATTATATCACCTTGCCACGATCCCGCAGTGGTAAGTGTTATGTACTTACCATGGTGGAGGCAACTACTGGGTGGCTTGAAACATATGCAGTACCCCATGCTACCGCCCGAAACACCATCTTAGGTCTTGAGAAACAAGTCCTGTGGCGACATGGCACCCCAGAAAGAATTGAGTCAGATAATGGGACTCCTTTCAAAAATTCTCTTGTAAATACTTGGGCCAAAGATCATGGCATTGAGTGGATTTACCATATTCCCTACCATGCGCCAGCCTCTGGTAAAATTGAACGATACAATGGGTTGTTAAAAACTATGCTGAAAGCAATGGGTGGCGGAACATTTAAGCACTGGGAGAAGCATTTGGCAGAAGCCACCTGGTTAGTCAATACCAGAGGATCCATCAATCGTGATGGTCCTACCCAATCCAGCTCCCTACATACCGTAGAGGGAGATAAGGTCCCTGTTGTACATGTAAAGAGCATGTTGGGAAAAGCAGTGTGGGTTCTTCCAACTTCTGGAAAGGGCAAACCTCTCCGCGGTACTGTTTTTGCCCAGGGACCTGGGTCCACTTGGTGGGTAATGCAGAAAAATGGGGATGTTCAATGTGTACCACAAGGAAACCTGATGCTGGGAGAGTGCAGACAGTAATTCTATGTATATGTATATAGACGTGTGTGTGTGATGCATTTTTAATTATTTTGTTTGTTTGTTTGTATATGTATGTGTGTATATATATATATATAGCATGATGTAGTGATGTAGAATAAGGGGTGGAATGTCATGGGTTTGTTTTTTGATTTTTAATATTCCACATCAAAACATCATGTACTGGAATTAAGGTGTTAATGCTCTCATTTCTACGCACCTATCCCCATACATTACGGAAGTCATGGGATCTGACCCTTCCGGGGGGCAGTCTCTTACTGCCTGGCAGTGGGTGCTGGAGGGTGCTTTCCTGGCCGTTCCAAGCTTTTTTCAGGTTTGACTCGGTCTCGGGAACTCTCTCTCATATCTTATTTGATTTATTAGTCTCAATTTTAATTAGGTTGTATTATATTGTATTATTTTGCATTCCAATATCATAGTTAGTAAAATAAGTTTACCTCCATAGATTGTTGCCGCTGTTTTCTCTTCTTTTTCCCCCTTCCTCCCTCCGTGGGCCAGGCGGGGGGTGGGGAGGGCAGGGGCCTACTGCCCCCCTGTCACGGGCATAAACTGATCTAGTTAATTCCGTGACAAGTACTATAAGATGAAAGCGGCTATTAACTTGTCAATGACTTGACTGATGAGCCATTGTAAATACCTGCAATCCATCTGAAAATCCAGTTGATAATCCATGTAAAAGAATCAATTGTCTAATGGCTAGCAACATAGTTGAAGAACTGACAAAATACATCTTGTGTTTTTCAGGAATAAAGGGAAAAATACCACCCTACGAATATACCAGATTTCTAACTACATGCAAGATAAATCAGGGCATATGTACTCCTGCAAACATAACCAGTATAGAACTTTGTAGGAAATCATAATCTGAACCTACAGACGTGTGGTGCACTTGTGTCTCTCTTGTAAGTTCAGCAGAGATGATGAAATCAGTATTATCTGCTAGAGAACTGTGGCCATTTCAAACTATATACTGTAATAGCTTGTAAACATTGACCTATGTGTTCAAGAAGCCATATTTTCATATTAGCTGATGTTTTTTCTAAGTTCTCATATGTACCTCTGTGGCTGCACCGTCTCTACATCTGTTGGACCTTTGCAGTTGAGAACTGAGTACACTAATAGCTATTACAGCACTTGCAAGTTTGTTTGTTTGTTTGTTTGTTTGTTTTAAAGATAAATCCTCAATAAATAAATGAATAAATTTTAATGAATTGAAAGTTGGAGATAGACTGTGAATCTAGAGAACATGTTAGCATGTTTTGTGATATGCATAGTAGCACAGGACGTAAAAGGTACATGTGCTTTTCCTTCAATAATTTAAAGTTATATTACCAGCCCAAATGTATGCAACAATTACAGTGTTGATTGAGCTCAAAGTGAACAAGCTCATCTAATGTTTCATTAAAAAAAATAACTTTTCCAATTAAAGTTTAGCTTACTTTACTCCATTTACATAGACACCATCCTAAAGCAAACAGAAGAAAAATTTGTCACCATTACAGCTTCATAATCACAATGAGCTTATCCAGTGTCAATGTTAATGAGATAAAATTGGTATAATAAAATTGATTAAACAGATTTAAATGAAAAAAAAAAAAAAAACAGTTCAGTATTATTTGTATAGTGAGATACTCAATTGTTAAGTTACAAAACAATTTGCAGTCGCTAAAATGTTGATTTTTCAGTAGTCATTGTTTAGGAGAGTCAAGTAAGTGAACATACAAAACGAATTTTATTACAGCACACATACCTGTGTGCATCTTTGCAAAATACACTAAGATTTGAGGTTTTTTGCATTTATACTGTTGATAATTAAAAAAAATAAATATGGATGAAATATATTTGACGTAATTTCTCTAAAATCTCAACCTTACCCAATTAAAGAAGAAATGACAGTCATGCTAACCAGAGTCATGCTAACCAGAGAGTTCTCACTGAGACCCAAATCCAAACTGTGGAACACAATTATCACTTTAGTGGAAAAGTGTTATATTGAGAAGGCTCTAAGGTATACAAAATAAAGATTTATTAATTGAAAGGTACTTCATTTTATTTATCCATGTTTGGCACACATGAGCACAAGACTAGGCAGACAGTGATGCATTTTGGATAAGCTAGGTGGAAACAGTGATACTGAGCAAGTAATGTAGAAATATTCTATAATGCAATCCTTATCTACCAATCTTTATATGCCCTATCAAAATAATATCTGGATTCTGCAGAATATTCAATAGAATACTAAGTGTCCTTGCAAAGTGTAAATATCCTCATTTTGAAGAAGGTAAGTAGGAGATAGAATATTTTTTTTCTTTTTTTTCTTTTTTTTTTTTTGTTCCCCATTGATTGGTTAGTTAAAATATGGCAGTTAGATGGAGTTACCTCCCAAGACTTCAGTTTGTTACTTAATCAGTAGCTAATCCTTATTTATATAGTTATTTATAATTAAATATATTCCAAAAATAAATGAGATAACTGGTAGTATCGGTTGGTTTCAGTTTGAATGAAGCATTTTTTCACTAGGCTCAATAGCTACAAATACGAATCTACTACAGATCTGAGAAAAGTGTCTCTCAGTTTTACTGAAGTGGGTTCAGTAAAATACCTTACTTTGTTTCTCAATGTCTCAATTAGAAATAAAAATCATGACTGAAAAGTTAGAGCTTGGAAAAAGTTTGTTTTTTTTTTCCTTCTCTGTAATTTTGAAAATTCTTTCTTATTCTGATTTTTTTTTCCCTTCACATTTTCATATTTCCTTCTGTTTCCTACTGTCTTACCATTTTTTCATCTATTTTCTCTGCATCTCAGTAATAATAGATAAAAAAAACCTTGTATTAGTTTTATACTAAAAAAAAAAAAAAAAAAAAAAAAAGTTTCAGCTTTAAAATTGTTGAGTTTCCAAAAAATCTGGGAATTCAAAAAGGTCTACCAACTTAAAAATGACAAAAGCTCCAGTCTTAATATTAATTAATTAATTAGTAATATTCATTTTTGTTTGACAATTTTAGTTCAATGTCAAAGTAAAAAATAGATTCACAGAATTATTTGTCACAATGACATTGGGACCTTCTAGGAGAAGCATACATGCTTCAGTATACATAGCTGATTTTACTGGCAGTTTATCAGATCAGCTAGAAATGAGTATGACAGTGGGAGATCTGTAACAACTATGTTTTTCTAAGTTTGTTTACTCACTCCTTCCTCACAGAATTCTGTTGAGGCAAGTAAAATCTATTATTCCTCTTACACAAATGTGGAATAAAAGAGTGAAAATAGGATTATTTAGGGGGAGAGGGGCATTTGAAGTTTAGATATCTAAATCTGAATTATTTCTCTAGATTTACTCTATCAGTACAGATGAATCAAAATTAAGGATGTCAAGAGGGCTTTTATCTACCTGCTTCTGATTTCACCATGACACGAGTTGTACTCTGGGAGTACCTGCTCGAGAACAGAAAAGTTTTGGACAACTAATTCAGTATTCAGAGTTTTACATTTAAGTAACTAAGGTAGACAGATTAATGCCATTCTAAAACTGAAGATCACTCTGAAAAAACGGTTATTGTCCTAGGAAGAACAAATTCCTTTTTATTAGCAACTGTTGGAATGAACCTCTTGCGTTCTCAGTGCAAGACTGGAAGGGAACCCTAAAGCTCCAGAAGTCTGAAGTAATTTGCACTGAGGAATGAGTGAAAAATGTTACGTACAGTGTCACACATAAAAAAAAAAATCCACCAATGCAGTCAAAGTTCAGTCAGTAAGACCAAAATTAATTTAACAAACTTCTAAATCTTAAATGACATTCCTAGAAGCTTGCTGTTCATGTTCCATTTTTCTCATAACTTTCTCTACAACTCTGTAGCTTCTTATTTGCCAGTCATGTCACTATAAGATCCACAGAAAAACAAGAAAAAAAAAAGAAAAAAAAAAAAAACACTTCAGTTTTTACTCAGATGGTCAAAATTCGTAAGTCATTTTCTAGATGAGTCTCCTCCATTTGCTACCAAAAAACAAACAAACAAACAAACAAACAACAAAAAACGGAGAGAGAGTTAAAGAAACTGCAGACTCAGCTGATAGTGAAACACATCTCCTTTGTCAGATATGTCTAGAAGTTAGATGTTTAGGTCTGAAATAATCAATCCAGAGTCATTGTATAGCTACTGCAGAACAGTGTGAACTTTTTAAAAGTAGTTTTATACTAAAATGGTGTCTCGCTCCAATTTGTAGGAGGGAGATGAGGTTCTTTTAATATCTGTATACCCGGTGTGAGATTAAGAAACAACAGTTCATATGTTAGTCCAACCAGTTTATTATAAATCCTAATCAGGGAGACGGGGAAGGGAAGGAGGGCGATAGAAAAGATAGGAAAGAAGCAAGAATCATGTAAAGCAGGGATAGTCACCACCAGGATCCAGCAGCGGTCCCGTTGCACGCCGTTTCAAAGGTCCGAGGCAGATGTAGTAGGGGGCAGAGCAGCAGTGTGGCCAGCCTTGGGCAGCAAGCAGGTAGCAGAAAGAAGTCGCAGAGCCAATCCGGGGGGAAGCAGCAGGACTCAGGTAGCAGGCCCAGGTGAATTCGTCAGCAAGCAGGAATTCCGTAATGAGGAATCTGATGGCAGACACCTTGGTTCTTCTTCAGCATCGTGATAGAGCGCAGAGCAAGTCCAGGAGGGAGAGAGGCAGGTTGTGAGGCTTCTTCATAGCAGAAATCTCTTCTTTTTCATGAGGAATCTGTTGCCAGAAAACCTCAGTTCTTCATGATTGTAGGTCCCCATTTTATCCTTCTTCTCTTTCTGCCTACGTGACATCCCTGGGTGCTTGAGCAGGAGTCATGTGAGTACCCCCTGAGATGGCCATCTTCCTCGAGATAAGTCCGCACAAAAGACCGCTTCCTGGCCATTAAGCTGCAGCTTATCTCTCTCTCCTTGCCCATGGCCTTGTCCATCTTTGTCCCTCAGACAAAGGATTTCTCAACCCCTGCCCAGGATTTGTTCATCTAGGTCCCCAGTAAGCTTTAAGACAATGATGTAAAAGAATAATCTCTTAAAAAAGGGTATCTAAAGCTGGTCTGACAAATCAGACAAGAACATGCCTGTTTCTTGTCATTGAATACAAAGGAAGTGACTTGCCCAAAGTTAAAATTCTACACAGAAAATTGCATAAAATGAATTGTCCTTCTTTTGCTACAACTGTGTAAAATAAATTCTCATGTATTTTTTTTATTTTTATCCAGTTCTCTTTAAAATCAATTAAAATCTCTCTGCAGTCTTCAATAATTTTTAAGACTGGATTCAAAATATTTAGAATGTTATTTATTTCAATGCATGTTCACTGCTGAGTACAGATATGGTCATACCTGAATATAAAGTGCACAGAGTGCTTGCGCTTAATCTGACAGCTAACACACTTAAAGCACTTAGTATGATTCATATAACTGAGTAACCTTACTATTTGTAATGTGGTATTTGTCATTATTTACGATAGCCATTTTAACCAGATATAAATAAAAGTCACAAATTACTGAAATATTTATTACCATCATTGCTAGATACAAGGAATGAGTGATATATTTACTATTTAGGTTGTGAGTGATTGAAAAGTTATAATAAAAGCCAAATTACTAAAGACAAATAAGCACTTTTTTTTTTTTTCCACAGAAAAGCTGAATTAAAAAAAAAGAAGAAGAAGAAAATGCTGAATTACATAAATGTAAACTACTGCAAAAAATCCATAATTTCCTATGATTACAAAAGTGATACTGATTTGATTGATTGTATCAAATTAAAAGAATGAGGTACAAAGTAATATTCTTTCACCACAAGCATTTTCACTCAGTGAAAACACTTTTTAGATGTGAGAATAATACTGATTTTTCCCTCCTTTTTATTACCTTTTAGTTTTACATTGTTCTGTACTTCATATTTTAGCCTGGAACATAAGTAAAATGAAAACAATGTCAATACATATTGAAGAGTACAAAAGAGTATTTCTGGATTTCTTATACAGACAGAAGCACTTTGGATAACAAGTTTTAAATAAGCAGCCACATTTTTGGGTGCTCATTAGAGCTTGGCGAATAATTTATAAAAAATAATTTGGCTGATGAATTTTAACTCTCTTCAGCTCACAAATTGTCTGTGAACAGATTGTGATTTTCCTAAATTTGTTCATTATTCACAATCATTCAGCGAATAATTTCGGTGAATAATTCTTTCTCTGTAGCTAGTTTGTGGTCAGTTGTTGTAGATAGTTAGCATTCAAGCTGTTTTTGTCTAACATATAAGTTCTATAGAATATTTCTGTTTAACTGTAATTTTTGAAATAAAATAATCAGGAATAATAATAATAATAATAATGTCCTAAATAATGCAAACACTTTTCACCCTGTTTCAGTTCCATCTCCATTGTACTAAGAACTAAGTTGTCCTGCAAAACTGAGAAAACAGTAGATTTTCTTTACTTCCAGTGAAACAAATTCTTATATATTTATAATATCTTGAGAATTTTATGACAATGTAGTTTATTAGTTTGCTTCCTAGTGTTCACCTACTCATTGTTTACCTGTATCAGAATCAATACGTAAATTGAAAACAAAGGAAGAATAAAGGCATAGGATATTGACTGATAGTTTACCAAGCTCCAGCACTTGGCTGTATTTTTTTTTTTTTTTTCTGTTTGATTTGTCTTTCATAATCTTGATACTGCATATTCTTATTGTATTCTGATCAACATTACATGAACAACCCATTGTGAATTTTGAAACAAGATTAATTAGATCAGTCTGTAAATCAGCTCTTTTGGGACTGTAAGAGGAGGGACAGACACGTTTCTAAGTGACATATATTCTTGTATTAACAATGCATTCTCAGCTTCTTAATACTGTAGTATTCTTTAAATTAAGTCATATATCTTTCTGACCATATGACTACTCTTATGCTATTATTTATTATCTAGGATAATGGAAAAAAAAAATTCTCTTTCTTTTCATTATTCTACGTAATCTCTTTTCAGTTTGAATGCTTTGTCAAAATGTTGGCACCAATGAGTATTTTCTTAATGAGGAGAAACGGAGAAATATTAAGATGTGTTTTTAAGTGAAAAAGCAATGTTATTTATTTACAATGAATTTACAGTATGAATTTTCATAACATAGGTGTAATCAACCAAGAAGAAACAGTTCCACAGTAGGAGATCTCTCCAAGCAAATAATCAACTAATATATATTTCCTTTATTTTATTTTTTTTTATTTTATTTTATTTTATTTTATTTTATTTTTTAGGAGTATTGGTGCTTTTGAAGCTTCATTACTGCTTTCTATATCAGTTTTTTCTCCCCGGCACCAAGATAAATAGACTTCCTTCAGCTATTAAAACCTTAATTTTCTATGTATTTGCCCTGAAAAAATGCCAGGGTTTAGAAGGCGCTCGTACATCAACTAGGAAAGGAAAGTCCAAAATGACATATGTCTCATGAGCAATAAAAGCAGGCTGATAACAATAGGTAATTACAAGGCATAGGTACTCAAAAACATTTCTTCTTCAGTATTCACTGCAACTGCTCTTCATGCACACCCCAAGTGCATGAGTCAGAATGTGGGGAAGCAAACTCCCTCCTGCTGCAAATTCACGACCACCTGAGGGGGAAGGAAGGGAAAAAAAAAAAAAAAAAAAAAAAAAAAAAAGCACATCCATAAGTCTATGGATTCTGAGGAGATAAATCCCAGAATCATAGAAGACTTGACTAATGTAATCACCAAGCTGCTCTTGATTATACTTGAAAAGTCATAACAGTCAAGTAAAGTCACTGGTGACTGGAAAAAAGGCAATGTCACACCCATTTTTAAGGATAGAAAGGGCAATCCAGAGAATACTAACCTGTCAACCACAAATGGAACAGATTCTCTTGAAAACTATGCTAAGATAAAGGGGAGAGTGGGAGGTAATACCAGACAACCAGCATGGTTTCACCAACAGCAAGTCCTGCCTGGCTGATATAGTGGCATTCTATGACAGCATAACTGCATCAATGGAAGAAAGGCAAAACCACTGATGACATCTCTGTGGACTTCAGTAAGGCTTTTGACACAGTCCCCATAACATCCCATTCTCCAAATTGGAAATGTATGGATTTGATGAGTGGACTGTTCAGTGGATAAGGGAGAGATTGCCAGATTGTACCCAGAGAGAGATACTGATTGTACCCAGCTCAATCAATATCTGGATGCAGATTACTGATGAGTAGTGTCCCTCATGGGTCAGAACTGGTACTGATGCTCTTTAATATCTTTATCAATGACATTGACAGGGGGATCAAATGCACGCTTAGAAAGTTTGCAGATGACACCAAGCTGTGTAGTGTGGTTGTCCTGCCTTAAGGATGGGTTGCCACCCAGAGGGACCTAGACTGACTCAAGCAATGGGTCAGGACAACCTCATGAAATTCAACAAATCTAAGTGCAAGGTCTTGTACCTGGGTTTTGGCAAATCCTACAGTCAATAGAAGCTGGGGGCAAAAAAACTGTACACAGTCCTGTTGAAAAGGACTTGGAGGCACTGGTAGATGGCAAACTGGATATGAGCCATCTGCATGCCTTTGCAACATAGAATACCAGCTGTATTCTGGGCTGTGGCAACAGAGGCATGGTCAGCAGGTCGAGGGAAGGGATCCTACCCTTCTACTCTGCATTGGTGAGACCTCACCTGGAGTATTGTGTCCAGAAGTAGAGCCCTCAGTACAGAAGAGACATGGATCTGTTGGAGTGCATTCAGATGAGGACCACATAAATGATCCAAGCGATGAAACACCTCCCCTATTATGAGAACCCTTCTTTGTTTTCTGGTTCAAAGCTTACTTCCTGAGGTAGTTCTTGTGATAAGACTCTGACTTATCTAGGAGATGAGTGATGGGTGTTGTGGTATGGCAATCAACATCACTGTGTGGACAATTTTACATTTGAAAGCATTTCTTTGGAGCTGTTTGAGAGACACCTATAAGAACTGGCTGAGAGAGATGGGGCTGTTCAGACTTGAGAAGAGAAGGCTCTGGGGGCATCTGATAATAGCCTTTCAGTATGTAAAGGAGGGCTTTAAGAAAGAAGGGGACAGACTCTTCCACAGGCTCTGTTGTGATAAGGCAAGAGGAAATGGCTTCAGACTGAAAAAAAAAAGATTTATTTTGGATATAAGAAAACATATTTTTTATGATAAGTGTTTTTTGGCAAAGGAACATGTTGCCCATAGTGGTAGTGGATGCCTCATCCCTGAAGACATTCAGGGTCAGTCTGGACTAGGCTCTGAGCAACTTGATCTAGTTCTTGAAGTCCCTGTATATTGCAGGGGATTTGGACTAGGTGATCTTTAAAGGTCCCTTCCAACTCAAACAATTATATGATTCTGCAATATTTCAAGTCCATCAACACCAGCACTCCAGTGGGATTTAACTTTTTTTTTTTTTTTTTTTAAACTGTATGTACTGAAACTGAGAATAATTACCACTGTGTTTTTAATAGCTCTGAGAAGTACTACCTCATCTTCAGTCACAGAGGCCTGGGACACTGAAAAATGTGGAACTTGTCCTTCAATCTCTGTTTATACATTCTACATTCGTTACTACAATAGCATATTTTTTTCTGTTTTCATATAGTTGAAATCATCAAATACTTCATGTCCTTGAGACAGTTCTTCTTGGCCCTGATACTCTTGCACTACCTATATGTTTCACCGTTTGTTTTATGTTTCACAACACTACTTAGATAATAGAACTCTTCCTAGATCCTTTTCTGGCTTCCTATTCTCTAATATATCAGAAGCAGACCATGCATTTCTGATTAACATCTTGGGTCAAGATGTTAAATGCTTACCTTTGCTGTGTCAATGAATCCAGCCTTTCTTCACTAGGTTTTCAAAGATCTTTTTCATTTTCATCTTTTTATTGTTGTCTAAGAAATGCCTGTAAATATCTGCTGAGATAATTTGTTATAATCTGTAGAAAAGGAAAAAAAAAAAAAAAAAAAAAGAAAAAAGAAAAAAGAGAGAGATGTGAAAGCTAAGAAGTTAGCCTAATAAGACTATTCCTAAGCCAGACTATTACATGCTAAACAATGCTTTCAAATTGGTTACTTGTGGAAACAATGTTGATCTGCTGCATCTATTTACATATCATTTTCTTCACTTGCAACTGCCATCATAATACCATGTATTTTAGAACAGAAGAAAAACATGTATTTTTGCTATTGCTGCTCCCCTTTCCTGTTCTTAATAATAAGTACAACAGCAACAGTAAAAGCCTACAGTAAATTTATGAACATTTTTTTCCATATGATTCAAAGTATGAAGAAGATGTGATTCACCTTGTTACCTGTCAAGTGCTGGTACTGCAGTAGTTCTGAAGAAGGAACTTAGGCAGTTTAGTTTCTGAGAAAGCAAAGTATATTTTATTTAAGAAAATATTGGTACTTGGACATTTACTTCATCTTGAAGTATGAATGATTCACATTCTGTGTTAAAATCTTATAATAATAAATACGATATCTAGAATATTGGATGTTTCTCACTGTATATAGTAATATAGAATGACACAGTTAATTGATACATTTTTATCTCTTTAAAATGAAACATTTTCCATTTCAAAATGAGGGGACAACATATTTTCTTTAAAAATATGTATTTTTTTTCAAAGTGTATTCAAAATGATCATGTTTGTGTAGAATACATTTTCTCAGAAAAGTCTTTCTTTAGAAATGAGGGCTATCATGTACCTTCTTAGATTAAAGAGAGAGAGAGAGAGAGAGAGAGAGAATAAAAAGAGAGAAAATACAAAATACTATTTAATAAAATTTGACATCAAACTAGAGAGATGTCCCTTTTAATTGCAGGGGAGTTGGACCACATGACCTATAACAATCCCTTCCAACTCAAATGATTCTATGATTCTATAAATTGGTATATATTGAGAAAAAATTTATTTTCTTGAGCTGAGTATATACGTATTCATATGTGCCTCAGAACTTATGTATTTCAGGTAAGGTTTTATAGGACAGTCAGTGTGAAATTTGCTACTTCATTATACTCATTAATTCTTTATAATAGCTGTGGAGTCCACTGTCTGACATATCTTATCAGTTGCAAAATTGTATTTCAAATTAGTGAGTTGATATTATTGAGATCACCATCTTGAAACAACGGCTATTAATATTATGGGACTATCCTCTGGAGCAAAGTAGGTTCATTCTTTTATACGCTTGTTTTCGTTTAAAAAAAAAAAAAAAAAAATCACTACACAGCAAGTACCTCAACATGACCATAAAAAGAAAAAAAAAAAAAAAAAAACTCATTTGCCTAGGCATGAACATACACTTACATATATTTATGCCAATACATATAGATATGATTCTATGATTTGACTGATTAAATTTCCCAGCCATTTTTGGTTATTATACTGTTGCTATTTCTGATTCTTTTCTATTTTTTAAAGGTGCTGGGAGTTTAGTTGGAATGCTATTTGATTTTTTCTTATTAAGTTGTGCAGTAAAGTGTGATCAGAAAGAAAAACAACAACAACAACAACCAACAACAGCCTATTATGCCTGGCTCTTGAAAAAGAGGGAGAGAAAAGAGAGGTTGCATTAGTCAGCTAGCAGTTTACTTTCAAGGTAAATTGCATTCATTCAGAGCTGAAAAGATTCCCAAGAGACTGTTACCTCTGCAAACAGTGCAGTTCAGCCTGGTAGATTTCATGACATTATGCTATATTCTCTGCAGTCACATGCCAAAAATATATCACGCCTAATTAATTCAGTGCTTTGTAGATACAGTAGTTTGGAAATGCTTATGACAACAGCCCCTGGCCAGGATACTCAGAAACACGTTTTTGTCAATATGGATTGCAGAACTTTTCCCAGAAACTAGGCTTCAACATGACATGTGAGGAGATGAAATTTCGATAGATGACCTTGAGCCTTTGTATTTTGCTTTTGAACACCTATTTTCCTCCAAAAAAATTCTTTTGAAAGTATCATTTTCATTTTCTATAGTGTTTCACAGTTACATTATTCTATTTTAAATCAGTAAAGAACACAGGAATTTGATGGAAGCAGACATGATATCAGAAGTCAGAGCTTCAGCAGGTATGTTCCCAGATATGCTTCTTGCACAACTTTTCATGCTAGCTTGAAATGTGTCCTCCTGTCATAATATGCTATTCTCCCTCTCTACAGAATTTAGTTTAATCCAGGTCCTTTCTCTGACGTAGTTTTCCATGCAATGCCAGCAAAAAGAGTGGTAAAAGAGTGGGCAATTTGCAACTAGCAATGAACAACTAAGGAGAGTCATGTGTCATACTGATAGAAAGGAATGAGGAATTCTATCATAAGAAAACACTGCTTCTGAATTTGTGGAGTTCAATTAATGCAAAGTAGACAATGGTCCAAATGTTTCAAGCCTAAATAGTCAGTTAAAAAAAAAAAAAAAAAAAAAAAAAAAAAAAAGCTTACTTTAAAATATATTTAAACATGTAGATCAAAGATTTAATTCTTTGTGCGCCGCCTAATTCTGAAAAGTACAAACCAGCAATGTTTTGACAGATATGAGACAACCACTCGTAAAGCAGAATCCTGAACATTTGTTACAGTCTAAACTGTTACATGAAAAGAAACCTTTGCAGTTTACAGAATACATGGCACATAGAGAAAAGAAGATGTGAAATTAAAACAATTTCCATTGCACCTACTTTAATTTCCTGTTAATTCTTACCAATTAATATTCCTGCTTCCTGAGAATAGAAATAAAAATAATTTGCTTATAACATAATACATTTATTTGTAATTGTGGTACAAATTTCTGTCTGCTCTGCATTTTATTTCCATTCTAACTTGCAACAAATAAAATTTTAATTTTGTCACCACTTCATTTGCTGCAATCCCTACTTTGCCTTTTGCTCTTGGAATTAGTCTCTTGAAATCCTCCGTGGAATTACATTTCTTGCTCTACTGCACACTGTGCAAGAACACCTGTCGTGCCAAGAAAATAATAGTAGTCAAGGGCAATTTTAAGGATGATGGGGCTTTGGCAAAATAAAACAAATTTGAAAAAAGAAGAACAGGAGGAAGAGGAAGAGGAAGAGGAAGAGGAAGAGGAAGAGGAAGAGGAAGAGGAAGAGGAAGAGGAAGAGGAAGAGGAAGAGGAAGAAGAGGAAGAGAAAAAGGAAGAGGAAGAAGAGGAAGAAGAGGAAGAAGAAGAAGAAGAAGAAGAGAAAAAGGCTTTAAAATCTCACGTCTTTTTAACCAGTTTAAAGAGATTCCTGCATATGACCATACTGAATGGAAGGATGGTGAATGTTATCACTTTTTTTTTTTTTTCCTCCTTTTAATTCAGAGGACAAAAACTTGAACTGCTGTTAGTAAAGTGTTTTTAACTGTTAATCTCACCCCTCTTTATCCATCATTCTCATCCTTTCCAAGATTATGGGAAGAGTGGAAGAGAGCTTATGGAAACAGCATTTATAGAATTGAAATGAGTTGTTTGGCTTCGTAGTTCAACAGTGATCCTCCATTTTAAAGAGAGAGTACAGAGTTAAATTGTGTTTCTAAATAAGCATTGGTATCTGACTATTATTACTGAGGTGCAATATCAGCATCATGATAAAGACAGAGATTACAGCATCAGAATCATAATAAGAACAAACTGCCTTTCTTTTTAAAAAAAGAATGTTGTAATAATTTAAAACTGAAAAGATTTTTTTTTTTAAACCAATAGATGTTATTTTCACTGAGGCTATACATATGTGAAAATGTATACATATATATAAATTGTGCCACTGTTTTGAAATAATAGAAGTCTCATTCTTTTCCTATTTTGAATATTATTTTAATTCAGCCATCAATGAAAAACCTTGAGAAGCTAAGCATCACTTAGTTGAAAAACTAAGCTTATAACCTCATACTTACACAACTGTAAGTAATTATTGGGACTCATTATAATCTAAATTAAGATAAAATGCAAATAGCATTGATAGATGGTTCTTGCTGTCAGTAATCCATTTTTCTAACTGTAGATCTTTCAGAAGCATTTGAAATTCCATGTGACTGCTAACTCATTTAAAAGTTGTGTCAAGTTCTAAGGGCAGCATTAATATTATTTAATTTCTGTCTGAGTTCTGTATGTACATTCATGCTTTGAGAAAAGTGTACTACTGATTTTATGCCTAGAGTTTTTGTTTTTTGCTTGTTTGTTTGTTTGTTTGTTTCCTGTGATCAGCCAGCATGCATGAATCATAGAATGGTTTGGGTTGGAAGGGACCTTTAAGATCATCTAGTTCCTACCCTCTGCTATAGGCAGGGACACCTCCTTCTAGACCAGGTTGCTCAAAGCCCCATCCAGCCTGGCCTTGAACACCTCCAGAGAAGGATCATCCACAACCTTACTGGGCAACCTGTTCCAGTGTCTCACCACGTTCACAGTAAAGAATTTCCTTTGAATACCTAATTCTTGAATATCCTTTGAGTATCTATTTCCTTTGAATAGTATAAATCTACCTTCTTCTAGTTTAAAATAATTTCCCCTCATCCTATCGCTACCTGCCCTTTTAAAAAGCCCCTTTCCAGTTTTCCTGTAGGCCCCCTTCAAGTACTGGAAGGCCTCTATAACCTTTCCTTGGAGCTTTCTCTTCTCTAGGCTGAAGAGTATCAGCTCTCTCAGCCTTTCCCCATAGAGGAGGTGCTCCAGTTCTCTGATCATCTTTGTGGCCCTCCTCTGGATGTGCTCCAACAGCTCAATGTCCTTTTTGTTTTGGGGTCTCCAGAACTGGACACAGTACTCCAGGTGGGATCTCATGAGAGCAGATACCAGGGTCAGAATCACTCCTTCGACCTGCTGGTCACAATTCTCTTGATGCAACCCAGGATATGGTTGGTCTTCTCAGCTGCATGCACACAGTGCTGGCTCATGCTGAATCTTTCATCAACAAACATACAAAAATCCTTCTCCTCAGGGATGCTTTCAAGCCATTCTCTGCCCAACATTTATCTGTGCTTGAGATTGTCTCCACCCAGATTCAGGACCTTGCACTTGGCCTTGTTGAACTTCATAAGGTTGATATGGGCCCAGCACTGAAGCCTGTTCAGATCCCTCTAGCATCCCTTCCCTTTAGCATGTCAACTACACCACTCAGTTTTGTGTCACCTGCAAACTTGCTGAGGGTACACTTGATCACACTGTCCATGTTGCCTACAAAGATGTTAAATAGCACTGGTCTCAACAGTGATTCCCAACAAATGCCATTCATCACTGGTCTCCACGTGGACACTGAGCCATTCACTGAAACTCTCTGAGTGCAACCATCCAGACAATTCCTTATCCAGCAGGTGGTCCAGACACCAAATCAATTTTTTTTTTTTCCAATCTGTTGACCACTATATCATGCAGGACAGTGTCAAATACTTTGCACAAGTCCAGGTAGATGATGTCAATTGCTCTATGTTCTATTGAGGAAGAGGGGTGAGAGAACAGCTGGGTGGGCATTTGACAACTAGTGAAGTTCAACCTACCACAGTGGAAGGATCTGAGACAGACACAGACAGAACAGCTGACCCAAACTGGCCAAATGAACACTCCATCTCTTATGACATCAGACTCAGCAATAGATGCAATAAAAGTTGAGTATTTCAGACTGATGGTGTTTGTATTCCAAAGAAAACACAATGTATGATGGACTTATCTTCCCTGAAAATGGCTGAATGTATGCCTGCTGATGGGAAACAGTGAATGAATTTCATATTTTGCTTTGCTTGAAAATGCAACTTTTGCTTTTCCTAGTAAACTCTTTTTATCTAAGCCCACAGGTTCTCATAGTTTTACCTTTCTCATTCTCTCCCCTACTCCACTCTACATTGCTGAGCTGCTTATCGGTCTAATCACAATAAATGTGGATGTCTGCTCAGAACTTTTTTACTTTGCCACTTTTCTTTTTCTTTTCTTTTCTTTTCTTTTCTTTTCTTTTCTTTTCTTTTCTTTTCTTTTCTTTTCTTTTCTTTTCTTTTCTTTTCTTTTCTTTTCTTTTCTTTTTTTTTTTTTGCCAAATGAAAGACTTGTGATCTAAATTAAAGAAAACAAGATCAGCAAATTAAAATGCATAATTCTTATATTAGATTGATTACTAACGTATGTAACAGTAAAAGAGAAATTACCTGGTGATGCATATGCAGTATGAAGCTACAAAGCTTCTGTTTTGGGCACTAAACTAATTTAGGTGTAACCTTGGTTTGCTGGAAAGGGTTTGGTTTTCCAGCAAGTTTTCAGAACTGTTCAGTCTTTGAAACTTTACTATTGTTTAAATATGATTGGAATGTTCTTTTAAATAAATAACTTTTATTGATTGTACCAGACATAATGAAAATCAATTTTGCATAATGTTACAAGGATATATTCCTTATTATAGCCACTCCTACTCTCTCCCTTAATTCAAGCAAACAAACAAAAAAAGTATAGTTCTAGTATGCATGGGAAATGTTTCAAGGTAATCTAAATTCAAGCTGGGCTGTAAAAGATGGCAGATTCATAAGCTTGCTTGCTGCAAATGCCACACTGTTTAATACACTCTTACATAGTTATTTTCCTTTAGACTCTCCTGGATTTTCTTTTTTTTTCTTTTTTTTCTGCTATTTTATTTTGAAGAATTAAGAGAAAAGCGCCACCCATCTGCTCATTGTGCTCATGTTCACTGTTTGGTCTCCATAAACATTCAGCAAGCATCAGTGAATGCCAGTGAGCCCAATTTTTCTGCATGGAGGAATTAAATGGCCTTTTAAGAAAATAACTTTTCTTCATCCTTCCTTCCATGTCATACCACCAATATGACATGCCATTCTGTCACACTGGTTCTCTGCTGACATCTGGCACATGGCAACAAAATGCAACAAGAAAGTTCAACCTCTACTGCCATACCACTAACATCTGTCTCTAACATTGTGGGCCAACATAATAAAATAGGAGGCATTACTTTCAAAGCAACCCTCATATATCGTCAGTGCACATAAATTCTAAATATAATCTGACTTCTTACTGTTAATAACACGAGAATTAAATTCAATACAAAGATTCAGCATGTGTACAGTATGATAGACAAAAAATGATAATGACTGGAATCTAAACTGCTGTTCTGAGAACTCTCAAAAGTACTTCCTCAACAACATTTGTGACTAACTCCAGCATCCTGTTAGCTCCTTGCTAGTAGTTAGGGAGCAAGAATTCAGAAAAATACATTCTTAACAGGATTAGTTTTCTTTTTTTGGATTCATACACAGTTCAAATTGATGGATTGATCAAAGAGTTTTAAAGGGTAAAGTTTCCTTAGTGTTAAGTACAACAGTGCAGAGATAAGGATAATGTAAATTCATTAATTTAAAGTTCAGATCCATCTTAACTCAGTAATCTGAAGGTCAAATCCACCCTTTCTGAAACCTTTTCTTCTTCCTAACTATATTTGCTGGTTCTTACACATCTGATGCTTCCGCCCTTGCTGTATGACTTCTCAGTGTTGTTACATCTCCAGTCTTCTTCCAATTACTTTCAAATGGAAGAAAAATATGACCTCTCATTTTGAGCACAGTACATCCTCTCATTTTTTCCTGTTCCTTTTTCCTTTCCTCAACAGCACAATCTAGCATCTCTGTTCCTTTCTTGAAATCATCCTTGGTGTTATAATTTGTATTTATTTATTTTTATTACTGGTTCATGTTCACTAGGTAATCTCTTCCTATGTTCTTCCTATGTTCTCCTCTTTCCTTCACCTATTTTGAACTTTTTTTTTTTTTTAAATTTAATCTTTTGTTCCAGATTTTCCTTTTCTCTCCGTCTCCCTCTCCTTCTCCTTCTCCCTCTCCTTTTTCCTCTCCTCTTCTCTCCACTTTTATTTTATTTTATTTTATTTTATTTTATTTTATTTTATGTGAGTAAATGAAAATACAAAGTTCTACAGGTTGGTTAGAGTAACTTCATGCAATGATGCAGACTGAAGGCTGACTTAATGATCATTCTCTGCAAATAAAGACTGGGTTATGAATCAGACATGAATCAGCAGCATATCCTTGTGGTGATGAAAACTGACCACTTGTATTTATTACCAAAAGCATAGGTTACAGATAAAGGAAAGGGATTTATTTCTGTTTGTTTGATAATTTGATGTGTTACTTAGAACATTGTCTCTGTGGACACTGCAATACATAAGATGATTAGGGAGCTGGAACACATAAGGAGAAGCTGAAATAACAGGCTTCGATTACTGTCCCTTGCAGCATCCTTCTGGACCAATTGTCCAACTGTGAGATAAGCAGGTTCATGCTATGCTGAGTGGTAGAGCTCAAAGGGTTGAAACGAATGGAGTTCATCTGGATGACAGCCTGTAATAGTCACATTCCCCTGAGCTCAGTTCTCGGGGCAGTCCATTTTTATCAGTGATCTAGATGATGGAGTTGAATGTATCCTCAGCATGTTTGCTGATGGTACTAAACTGGGAGGTTCTTCTGACATTCTGGAAGGACAAGACACCTTGCTGAGGGATCTAGATAGACTGGAGCATTGTGCACTCACCAATGATATGAAGTTAAACAGAGGAAAATGCTAGGTTCTACAACTGAGTGACCTTAGTGCTCTCTACAGCTTCATAAAGAGGGTGAGTGGAGAGGGAAGTTCTGATCTCCTCTCTCTGTTACCAAAGCTCTCCTCTCCTCTCCTCTCCTCTCCTCTCCTCTCCTCTCCTCTCCTCTCCTCTCCTCTCCTCTCCTCTCCTCTCCTCTCCTCTCCTCTCCTCTCCTCTCCTCTCCTCTCCTCTCCTCTCCTCTCCTCTCCTGTCTGCAAGTCAAAGGAGGAGAAAGAAAAAATGGACAAGATTATGGGTTAACATCAAGGCAGTTTAATAATAGAAATAAAGGGCATATATGGAAGAAAACTAAGAGACTTATTACCTTACTTCCTATCAGCAGAAAAATTCCAGCAACTCAGTATGCATAGGAGTTGCTTTAGAAAACAAATGACTTAACTGCAAATGCCCACCCACTCCTTCCTTTATCTTAAAATTAATTTCTAATTATCATATGGTATGGTCTATCGTAGAATCATAGAATCATAGAACTGCATAGGTTGGAAGGGACCTTAAAGATCACCTAGTTCCAATCTGCATTCAATCCTTTTGGTCAGTTTGGATCAGCTGTCCTGGTCACTTCCTCACCTATTGACCATACCCAATCTCCTTGTCTTTGATGCTATTCAGGGATAAAGCTTTGATTCTGGGGAACACTTCTCAGAAAAAGCCAAAACACTAATATGTTATCGACACTGTTATAACCATGAATGCAAAGTACAACACTATAATATGCTTTAAAGAAAGTTAATTCCATTCCAGCCATATTCAGTACAGGCAAGATTTATCATAGAAGGACACAGATGAGAGTACAAGAGTAGAATCCTTGCCTGCAACAAAGGAAATTTCAATTCTTCACAATGAGAGTACTATAGACCAGAATACTTTTTATGAAGGCTTGTAATAACTCCATCCTTGGATATTTTATAACCAGAGCTTAGCAAGGAGGCAGCAAGCAACAACTCTTGATACATCGTTGAAGCTGATCTGGCTTTGAACTAGACATCAGATCAGATGACCTCCAGGGATGTCTCCCAAAATTATTTTTTCTATTATTTCCTATGTCTATCACAAGTTTCTGGCACCACTAGTCTATAAACAGCACAGATAAACACACACACAAAATTATATTTAACCAAACTGATGAAATGACTGGCTTGGTAGATTAGGATAAGAGAGTCTACTTTGCCTGTAAGGCCTTCAGCACTTTGTCCTACAAGGTCTTCATAAAGAAGTTGATTAAAAATGAGCAGGACGAGCAAACAGTGAAATGAATTGAACACTAACAGAATTGTCAGCGGGTGGTGATCAGTGGCACAAAGCCTAATTGGAGTCTGGAAATTAGCAGTGCACCTCAGGGATGAATTCTGAGTCTAGTGATATTCGACATCTTCATTAATTATCTGGATGACAGGACAGAGTGTACCCTCAGCAGGTTTGCAGATAACACAAAAATGGGAGGAGTAGCTGATGTGCCAGAGGGCTGTGTCACCATCCAAAGGTAATTCAAGTGGGTGGAGAAGTTGGGCTGACAGGAATATCCTTAAGTTCAACAGACAGAAATGGCAAGCCTTGATCCTGAGGAGGAATAACCTCAGGCACCAGTACATGCTGGAACCACATAGCTTGAAAGCAGCTTTTCAGAAAAGAACCTTAGTGTTTTGTGTGGACACCATGGAGAACATGAGTCAGCAGTGTGCACTTGCTGCAAAAAAAAAAAAAAAAAAAAGGCTAAGTATGTCTCGGGCTGTGTTACACAAAGTATTGTCAGTGAGCCAAGAGATCTGATCCTTCCCTTCAACTGAGCACTGGTATGTTATGTCCAGTTCAGAGCTACCCAGTGGAGGAGAGACATGGACGTAATAGAGAAAATCCAGAAAAGGGCCACAGTCATGACTGTCACTCCCTTGAGGAAAGATTGAGATAGCTGTGACAGTTCACCCTGGAGAAGGGGAGGCTCGGGAGACAAGGAGACTAAGAGGTGACCTCAATGCTCTCTACAACTTCCTGACGAGAAGTGAAGGAGGTGACAATCTCTTCTCCCTTGTCGTCAGTGATAGAATACATATGAACAACATGAAGCTGCATCAAGGGAGATGACAAACATATTATCAAACTTTATGCAATGCAGATTTAATTTGTGTGTTTCCAACATGATTCAAACCATTCCTCTTTTTCTCTAATTGTTCTGAAAGTGCTGAATATTTTGAATATGAAATAACATAAATAAATACAATGTCAGCTTAGTTATTCCTTGCTTGTATTAGTGAGAAAAGTATGGCAATTTGACTTAATCTGCCTGGAAATCTTACAATGATTAAGGCAAAAGGCATTTATGAAGAAACATAATTAGATTTTTTAAGTGAACTAAACCAGTTTTTCATAATTGCATAAGAATTAAGATTTCACAGCATGATCCTTCTACATAGATGCCAAGAACTCATACAGATTACTAAAACACAAATGAACTTTTAATAAGCTATAATCATCTATACACTACAAAAATGTTTAAATTAAAACAGAAAATTGAATTCAAAATCATTATTTCATGAACATCAAAGCTAAGGATGCAGCTAAATTAAAAGATTTTGAGAGATTATTACATCTGAAGTAACCTACCAAGTCATTTTATTCTCAAAATATTTAGTGTGAATGTAGACTCCAAGCATGATTAAGTGGGTGAAAAAAGATTCTACATTCCCTTTTCACCGCTGCTCCTTGGGATTTATCATAAACCCAGATTGTTAAGAGCTGGAGTTTGTCCCTAGTAGTGTCCTCTCTCATATAGGCAGTTAGGAAAAAGATGAGGTAAGGAATAAGTCATCCTTTATACAAAAAGTATTATAACTTGTTACTGAGCTTCAGCAAAAAATTATGATGCTGGTAATACAAAGATATTATGCAGTTGAAATTTTAGACCAATTTGAAATCAGTTTCAGATTAGGGACATCTGACTCCATTTGGATGCCTCTCGTA
Source organism: Chrysolophus pictus (assembly GCA_037305975.1). Lineage (NCBI taxonomy): Eukaryota > Metazoa > Chordata > Aves > Galliformes > Phasianidae > Chrysolophus > Chrysolophus pictus. Next base: position 32,555,853 of record CM074576.1, on the reverse strand, counting down.
CCTCAAGAGTATCCCATCTTCCAGCTGGGTGAATCTAAAACAAGAATTCCATAGCATTTTCCCCCTGGAAGAAATTAAAAACACCTCCACCTGTACTGTGATAATACTACATAAAAACTGGTTGTCTTGTTCCAGTATGAATCTATTTGTGTAATAACAGCATTAGTGGACAGGGTAAATTCCAGTGCCTCAGTGGATATAATGTTTTCACTCTTCTCAGCTAGAAAGAGAAAAGAAAAATATATTAACAAAGAAAATATTCAAACTCCAAAGAAAAGAAAAAAAGTAAGAGAAAGAAATGATGAAAATTCACATGAATCACTACCCCCTTTCTTTTGAGGTCATAAATCTGCTGATAGTATCAGTTTCATCAAAGTTATATCCAAATTATGGAAAAACAAAAGCATTGATATTGCTTATGTTTATCTGATAAAATATCAAGATACATCTTCATAGAATGAGAATTTGGAAATGGATTGTTTTGACACCAGAGGACATCACATGAAGACAGTAAAAGCACTAAGCATGAAATACTGGTCTGGAAATTAAGTTAACTAAGTAGAAGCTATCAGGAGTGCAGTGATCCCCCAAATTGACAAAAGTCTGAATAGTCATAAGGAAATGTTAATATCCTGCATACCAAGTAAGAACATTCATGCATGAAACAGTAATAAAATGTGCTAATATGACATGGACTCAGGAAAGGAGAGATGGACTAAGAAGCTTAAATGTATTAGGCAGTATGCCTAAACACAAATAGGACTGCTTATTATTTAAAAACAAATGCAAACAAGCAAAAAACACTTTAAATGATTTCATATATATATATTAGTTCTACATAGATACTTCTAATTTGTCCAAATAAACCCTTCTATGAGCTGTGTAAAACTGAAGAACTTATGCTATTGTTGGCATTTCAAATATTTGGTTACTGATTTTTAGTTTTTACTTTGGAAAGGTGGTATATGTTTGTTTTATGATTTGTACCCTTCAAAGTGATTGTTATGTAAAGAATTATATGATAAAATACATATAATCAGCAAGATGGAGTCAACATAGGTTTATGCTCCTTACCTTCTCTTTATATTACCATTAGATACATACCATCTCATTTTTCAAGAGGCTTTATATTCCAGCTACTTTTAGACATTATTCTGATTGAAATGTATAATGTTTGAAATGTAATGTCCAATATTAAAACTTGATCTTCTAATGGTTTGCCACTATTATTTGAACACTTTTTGTAAAATAGAAATTTTTTACTGCATTCCAAAAAGTTTAATTTATATGTTTTTGTAATATCTTACTACATTCATTTTTATTATTACTTTTAAGTATCAAAATGAAAATTATTATAATTTCTTGTGGGGAAAATGTTTCCCATTTAAAACAGATTTTCTCTAAAGAAAATACATGTGAAGTATATGTGAATAAATAAAGAAGCAGTTTTAGAAAAATAAAAATAGGACTACAATAAAAGTTACTAAAATGGTGGCACAATTAACATCCTTTAAGCCTTTATTGAGCTATACATTTTGCAAATATATTGGGTGTTCATGTCAATGTGCTGGCATAAGGGGTCCTGAACAGGGGGGCCTCTCTGAGAGGAACCAGAGGCTGTCTTGTTGTGAAACAGCAACATTGTCTTCTCTTTCAAAATATCTTATTATAAAGAATCATAGAAGCATATAACCACAGAATATCCCAAGTTGGAAGGAACTCATAAGGATAGTTGAATCAGACTTGTGACTGTACACAGGATTACTCAAAAAACAGATCGTATGTCCAGAACTTAAACTCTGCATGGTCAGTGCCACGACCATTTTCCTGAAGAGCCTGTTCCAGTGCCTGACAACCCTCTGGTGAAGAGCCTTTTCCTGATACCCAACCTGAAAGCATAAGATGTTTAAGAAAGAACCAACAATTTTTTTTCTGCATGGAAGAATCTAATGACACACCTTTGCTTCATATGCACTTCCATGTTAGACGTCATCTTGTTGGACTGCACCTCTGCTGCCATATATCAGACTCAAAAAAAATATAATGGAATATTGGCAGGAAGGTTCACCCTCTACTACCATATCACCAACATACACCTCTGACATTGTGAGTCAGCATAATAAAATAGGAGACATTACTTTTGAAGCAGTCCTTGTAAAATTCTCTAAGGCAAAACATTCTAGAAAACATGCAAAATAGAATATTGTTAAGGCTCATGAAGTTTTAAACTTCCTGCAAAGTATAAAGAAATCCTGAACAGAATAGCAAAATTGTTTATGTTTTCCTCAACATAATGTGGAAAATAAATCAACTAGATTTATTGCATGTAGATATATTCACATGTAAATCAAAGAAAATTTGCTCACTCATTTTATGAAGATTCTATTGCATGTTTCTTACTGCCTACTGTCATTGACAGTGTCATCATGCTTTTTCAAGAGTGGAGAATGTAGGAAGTAGATAGATAATAATATCTGGATGTCCTTGATTTTTCCCTACAGAAAAAAAATGCATGCTACAGCAAGAGTTTGTTTTAGTTACTCTTAGGAAAAAAAAAAAATATATCCAATTGCATTTTAAGATAAGGATTTTTTTTTTTTTTTCTAAACACTTGTTTAAAGTATCATTTTTTTTATAGTCTTTATCTCTTAGAAGAGAAAACAAAGCCAAACAACAGAACACATGAAGTATAGTCTTGGAATGTAACCTTTATAAGACAACAGAGAGTGATGAATGGACCATTCCCTATCCCATTCTCTCTGAATTAGTACTCTAAACCATATTTTTAAAGCATTTTTAGCAAAAACATTTATTTCTGTATGACATCATTATTTATCAGGTGAGTAGGCCTGTTTTGACTAAAGCTTCACATTTTCTGCAAAATGAATACTTCTGCAACCTGAATCTCTCAGGCACAGAAAACTGTTCCCTTGAGGTTGAATATTTGGCTTCCTGAATATGTCATTCTAAAGAAAGCAGATACATCTTCCAGATTCAATTATGGAGAGGCAGCACTATCATTTTCTCTTAATAAAACAGTTTATCCTGTACTGTGGCAATCAGAAAAGCTAATCCTAATGAAGAAAATGTCAAGCATTTAGGGATTGGGTAGGTAACTGAAATGGCTCATCACATCAAGATTCAAAACAGTTTGCACCAGAAAAATTAAACAGCTGTTGATTATTGTTTGCTAAGACTGGGTTAATCTGTGCACACATTAAATGTATGGTTTTAATTTACTTTTAAGTTAAAAAATATTTTTGTGTGTTTTAATACGTCACCTGTATTTAATAAATCTCTCACGTTTGTTAGTAATACACTATTTTCAGAAATAATTTAAGAGTCCGGGGAAAATCAAGCTAATTTTTTTGGTTTAATATTGCAATGTACATAAAATGTATCTACAATAATATTTTAGTATTTGGTGACAGCATTTGCTTTGAATGAAAATATGAAAAATACCATATCTTTACCACATATTATATTATACTTGCATGTGTGACTAGGTAAAGCCATATGCTTTTGAAGTGGTGAATATTCTGTAAATTCATGATTGGTGTTTACAGAACATAATTCAAGTGGCTGGAAAAGTAACATCTGAGAAAGAATTTGTCATCATAATTTGAAATTAGGGTAACAGTTATAAGCCTTTTTGATGTGGGACCTGGAGAAAGTAAATTCAAACAACAACAACAAAAACAAAAAACATAATAATTTAAAACCAATCAACCAAACCCCCCACCTCCCCAAAGGAAAAAAACAAACAGGACTGGCACTAGGAACTGTTATTGTATTGACTGCCTACAGAGTCTTAAGCAGCAATTAATAGTGCAGCAAGAAACTTTTTTTTCTACAGAAAAACATCTGTAAAGTTTATAAATATTCCCGTTCTGCAGCCAGGTAAAACACAAACCCTTTGAAGTGCCTTACTACAAACAAGACATTAGTCAACTGACTAAAACTTTTTCTGAGCTTTTTGTCCCAAATTCTAGCACTAACTTTGCTATTTTTTGACAAAAAGAGAAAGATCAAGCAATCAGCCTTCTGATAGCACTTATTCTGTGAAGGGTAGGAGGAAAGGAAGAAAGGGCGTAAATTTGTTCTCCAGAAGGTATTCCCATGTTGTAGTAACAGGATTAAATTCACTGCCATAAGTCTGTCTTCAACTGAGACTGAGACTCCAGCCTCCAGGGTGTAAAGATTCCTCCCCTCCCCCAATAATCTAGAACACAAAATAGTTAGAACATGTTAGGACATATAAAATCCACCCTTAATTTAGACTTCTGTGAAGAACTTTGAACTCAGAAGTGGTCTCTTGAATGACTTGTTTTTGAAGCAAAATTTTTTGGAGGAGTTTTTGTTCTAATCACTGATTCTATCCGTAAAACAACAAAAGCCACTGAAATTTTACTGAAATTTCTATGCCTTCCTTTCACCATTTACTGAATAAAATTCTAAAATTAATCGAAGCACCAAACTGAGACATGCAAAGTTGCTTTAAATTGAAGTGATAAGAATGTTTCCTGATGACTCTGGTGGAGATAGAAACAATAACCTAGTCAGAGATTATCATAATCTCAAGAAGCTTTGTGTTCTGTCCATTTATTCATTTTGGCAGTTTTGGGAAATGCTTAGTGAGCAGGCCAAATTTTTTTTCCCGCTGAGGGAAGCACTGACATATGCATAGTCCCTAGGAGCTCAGTTTTAACTTATTTATTGTGAACACCAACTATATACATATATATACATATAACAAACCAAGGAGCTTGTGAAAAGAATAGCATGCTTTTATCACACCTTTTTTTTTTTTTTTTTTCTCATCTTAAATGAGATTATAAATGCAACAAAAGAATTTTTTGAAGTTTATATGGTATTTATTCAGTTAACATGCCTAGAATGCAAAGGACTTTTTTTTTTTTTTTTTTTTTTTCCTATTGTATTGTATTCCTTTCTCTTTTCAGATCTTAAGAATAAACACATGATTACCATAACAATCCAAGTTGGGAAAAGGGTAAGTCAGAAACTGAAAAATCTTTGATGTCCATTATTTTAGACAATATGTAAAATTGCTAAGGAAAATATGTCTAAAGTACCTTGATTTAATTTGTGCATAGGAAGTCAGAGCTAGAGATATTATTGAGATGCCTAAGGGAAGGTCATGTTAGAAGTACAGTCTGATTTAGTGCTGGAGACCATCACACATCTGGGCTTATTAGGGTTTCAGAGTGGAATGATGGAGTGCATTTCTGGCTGCAAGCACCGCAGTAAGGACAGTTCTTTTTTAGATAAAAACTGAATAAAATGTTGTAAATTTACAGTGCCACCTGCTCCCTTTCTGCCTCATTCTGTCTTATTCTCATTTGCTTCCCTGTCTCCATTTTCATTTCTTCCCCCTAGCAAAAATAGATATAGGTTTAGTTTTCAATAGCAAATGAATAAATTAATAAAAATAAATTTAAAAGTCAACAAACAAACAAAAAGACCCAACCAACTCAAAACCAGAATAAACAAACAAACAAACAAACAAAAAACTGTTCAACCACCAATTGTCTGAAAACAAACAAGCAAATGAAATCACTGAAAAAACAAGCAAACAAAATACTGTGTACTCAGATGAAATCTTTAGTATTTGCACTTGATCTTGCTTATATGCCCTACAGGTTTAATTTTATTTTTAGCAAAACTGAGTTCAGATCTTGGATAACTAAGCACCTTATTTGGTTAAATGATTATATGAAGAATTAGGAGCAGTGTAAAAAGAATGCAGAAGGGCTCCAGTATGTTTTCTTGTCCCTTAAACAATTTCACAAACAATGAACTTGTCTTTCTGTAACCATAAATAATAATTCTCTATGAAAGAAAAATAGGGCAATTATTGCCCAAGTCAAAGCATGCAAATTCCAATTCTGTATATTATCAGAGAATCACAGAATGGCCAAATTGTAACTGATGGAAGGGACCACTATAGAACATCTAATTTAGTGTTCCTTCTGAGTTAGGTTCCCTGCAGTAAGCCGCACAGGAAAGCATCCAGGTGTGTTTTGTATATCACCAGAGAAGGAGACTTCACAACTTCTCTGGGCAGCCTGATCCAGTGCTCTCTCACTTTCAAAGCAAATAAGTTTTTTTTTTAAGGCCGGAATGAAACTTTTTATATTTCACATTATATCACATATATCATATTATATCATATATTATATCACTGGGGCCTGTTGAAAAGAGCCTGACTCCATCCACTTGGTTTCTGCCCAGTAGATACTTGTATGCATTGATAAGATGCTCCTTTAGTCTTCATCAGGTTCAACAGTCCCAGATAGCTCAATCTTTCCTCATAAGGGAGATGTTCCAGGTCCCTCATAATATTTGTGATGACACCTTCAAATCTTCCATCTGATGCTCTCTAGAAGTTTCCTGTCTTGAACTTAGGAGCCCTGAACTGGAAACAGTACTCCAGATGTGTCCTCACCAAAGCAGAGCAGAGGGGGAGAATACGTCACTTGACCTACTGACCATGCTCTTTTTAATGCACCGAAGGATACCATTGGCTTTCTTGGCCACAAGGGCACATGCTGGCTAACAGCCAACCCATTGTCTGCCAGTACATTCAGGTCCTTCTCTGTGGAGCTCCTTTTTAACCCTTAACCTTCACTGATACATGAGGTAATTCCTCCCAAGAGTGTCCAGTTCTGGGCTCCCCAGTACAAAAAAGACAGGGATCTCTTGGAAAGAGTCCAGTGGAGGGCCACAAACATGGTGAAGGGCCTGGAACATCTCCCCTATGAAGAAAGGCTAAGTGAACTGGGTCTGTTTAGCCTTGAGAAAAGAAGACTGAGAGGAGACCTGATCCAGGTCTATAAATATCTAAGGTGTGGGGGGCAGAGTGGTGAGGCCAGACTCTTTTCAGCATTGTGTGGAGACAGGACAAGGGAAAATGGCCAGAAACGGCAGCATTGTAAGTTCCACACAAATGTGTGCAAGAACTTCTTTATGGTGAGGGTGACAGAGCACTGGAACAGGCTGCCCAGGGAGGTTGTGGAGTCTCCTTCCCTGGAGATATTCAAGACCCATCTGGACACCTACTTGTGCGACCAGATGTAGGGAGCCTGCTTTGGCAGGGGTGTTGGACTCGATGATCTCTGGAGGTCCCTTCCAACCCCTACGATTCTGTGATTCTGCGATTCTGTGACTTGACATTTACTCTTGTTGAATATCATAAACTGCCTCTCCACCAAACTCTCTAGCCTATATATATGTATTATAATGAATATGGTTTTGCTTTTTTTGAAGTAAACTGTATAACTGTATTTGCAATATTTTGAAATTTTCCTGCAACATGATATTTTTCTATTAAAAGATAACATGAGATGCAGAGCCTACTAAATAGAATAGTTTAAGTAATGTAGTTAATATTTATTTATTTATTTATTTATTTATTTATTTTAGTTTCTTTTTCTTTTACAAAAAGTAATATCAGAATTTCTTTCACCCTCCCTCCCCCCCCTCCCACCTCCCCCCACCTCCGCACACATATTTGCGTAATTTTTAAAAGATTATAATCTTCCTTTTACCGATCATATAACAATATGGTAGATAATACTGATAGGCACTATCTGTTGCGTATTTTACTAAGGCACAGCAAGGGCTGAATTATATTTGTCATAATAAAATGATGCTTCTTCTATCACTATTACTGGACATAGTATTTTTTGACTATATGAACTTTCATATACATTGGTAGGTGTCTATTTGTGCCTGCTCTTTTTTGAATCTGTTTTTGTAAATTACATAGAGATTATAATCAGATAAATACAAAACACTATAAAAATAAAGAAAACTTTCAAGTTCTGTCTATTGTCTATAATATTTTTGCATATGGATTTATTAATTTATTTTTCCTTTTACTTAGTAGAAAATAGCAAGTAAACAGTATTGTTACCATTAATGTCTTTCAGTGAAACAGAACTTCAATGTATCTGTTAAATTCTGACAAGGAGAGCCACTGAGTATGATAGGAATCCATGACAGTGTATATATTAACAGACTATTATTTACACAACTGAGAAAACATATTGTAGAGATTTTATTTTTGTGTGTTGCTGTAAACACAGAAATCAAACAAGCAAACAAGAAAACAAAGAGTATTTGTATATTATCTCTTCTATTTAATTAATTAAAGATTAAATAGAATGGGAGGTTTGGAAGACCATTAACCTGTTCTCATCATAAATATGTATTCAGCATTGCTGTGTGGATCAATGCAGTATGGGGCAGTAAAATGATGCACTGCATACAAAATTGAAGCTGATACAATAAAACTTTACTCTGTATGCACATGCGCAGTAAACACTTATCATGGATAAAGAAGTCAGTTTTACAAAGTGCTCATGTGTGTGAGGTTTCCCAAATATTTCCAAATGAAATCTTTATAAATTTATGTTATAGTTTTGTATGTTTTTTGTTTTTACCCCTTTTGCAAAATACTAACTTCCTTGTTTCATGGTAGACCCTAGTAAGTTAATTTTAAAGCAATTATTTAAAATCTATTTTCAAAATGTTGATGTGTTTCTAGAACTGGATTTTCTTTTTTCTGTTCAAACTCTGAAAATAAGCTTAGACGAAGAACACATCATATTTTCTCGCCTCAACAACAAACTGTGATGCTAATCTCCCTCAAAATCAATGTTCTGCACTCTTAGAAAAAGATGGTCCTGCCTGTTTGCACATCTTCAGAATGAAAAAGTGAAAGATGTCCCTGAGTCATGCTTAACTCTTTCAGTTCCTCGTAAGCGGTCAAATTATTACAGACACAGAGAAATATTAATAATGATGATTTTTTTCCTGTTTCCTTTTCAAAATTAGTAAGATAGTTTTAATGATAATTTCATCCAATATTGGGAAACTGAAAAGTTTTACATTGCCAATAAGCTTCATTTTTCTTTAGAACACAGACATTATTCCTTGCAAATAAATATAGATGAAAGCAAAGAAATAATCACTTATCTATAACAGAAATAAAAGTGCACTTTATTAACACATAGGCCTTAAAAAAGTGAGTCAACTATCCCATATGAAAAGATGTAATAGATAGCTAACACTTAAGTGATACAAGATATATGCCAAAAGTTCAGTTCATCCTATATTCCATAATTGCACTTAGCCTCATATAAAATGGCAAATTCCCTATATTTTTATGGACAGAAAAATGCTACGGTATAGAATCGTAACTGCATCTACTTATATCAAGTGAGTAATGAATCTCGGTTAATCTTAAGTATTTGATATTGAGGTTTGCATCTTCAGATATATTTATCTATTAAAGCTTTGTTAGAAGTTGGAATGATTCTTTGAAGTAAAAATAAATAAATCAATAAAATCCCATCTGCTTACAGCACTCTAGACAAGTAGCTTTCTTATTTTATGATATTCTTGAATCAGATGAACAATGATAGAATTAAAAAATGTTCTTGTTTGTTTGTTTGTTTTTATTGTTTTGGTGAGTTTTTATTTGTTTGTTTGTTTGTTTTCTTTCCCCCAGGGTGGTTTTTAAGGTGTTTTTTTTTATTTTTTTTTCTTTTATTATTCTCCAATTTCTTCCTTTGAATTCCTCCAGATGTATTTCACTTTGCTTCTTTATGGCAATAAAATGTACAGTACCAAAGACAAGATTTTTCTACTGTTTGTGACAGAAGACACTATATGTTACCATACCCTCTCTTAGACTAATTAACTACTCAATTAGAGAATGTGTGAACATGCTATTCTCCAAACTAATGATAGACAAAAGACAAATGTGCTAATGCACTCAGAGGTATCTTCCACAGATCAGTGCACAAAATTAAAGATAAAACACTTGATTACACAGACATGCACATGAGTAAGATACCGAATATGGCACAGTCATCAAAAGAAATGCCATATGGAAACCCATTTGGCTCAATAGACATGTACTAACCGATTAAGAATTGCTCTACTTGCAAAATGATAAGGAGAATTTTAACTTGTAGAGAAACATCTCACAGGGGTGGGGAAAAAAAAAAAAAAAAGAGAGAGAGAGAAAGAGAGAGAAAGACAATTGAGAAGACGTGGAAGAATTCATTGATAAATAATCATTTGTATGAAAATTACCATGTGTTCTAGGAGGTATTTACAAATAACTCTACAGTTTAGGTTGACCTGGTCACTTAGACCCCTACAAATCTTCTAACCATATTAAAAGTAATTGATAAAATGTAGGAAAATACTCTGAAAAGATAATTAGATTCAGAGATTTTTTAAAAAATATACTTATTTTTTAGTATAACAGTTACATATTTCCTACTGTTGAAGACTACTTACTGCTTATTATGGTAATGTTGATTGTATGTATGTTTGAAATTCACTTTAATGCTCTCTTAGCACCAATATCAATATCTGAGCTAAACCAACCAACCAACCAGACAAACAAAACAGGATCTTTTCTGTACTCGATGACAGAAATAATCATACTTGTCTGGCAATATTTAACACCTTTGTCAGTGACATGGACAGCACAATCAAGTGCGCCCTTAGCAAGGGTTGACATGATGGGGGGAATGGATGCCATGCAGAGAGTCTTTGACAAGCTTGAGAGGTGGGTCCATGTGAACCTCTCGGAGTTCAGTAAGGTGAAGTACCAGATTCTGCATCCAGCTTGGGCAATCTCAAACAGACATGGGAATGAGACTGATAGCAGTTCTGAGGAGATGTTGGTTGATGGGTAACTGAACATATCTCAGGAATATGCACTTGCAGCCCAGAAGACCAACTGCATCATAAGAAATATGGCCAGCAGCCTGGTGTATTCCATTCTGCTCTGGAGTCCCCTGTACAAGATGGACGTGGAATTGCTGGAATGAGTACAGAGGAGGGCCATGAAGATGCTCAGAAGGCTGGAGCATCTCTCCTATGAAGACAGGCTGAGAGAGTTGGAGTTGTTCAGATGGAGAAGAGAAGGCTTCAGGAAGACCTTCTTTCAGAACTTAAATGGAAGTTTAAGTACTTTAAGTATCTTCAAGAAAGCTAAAATATTTTTATATTATCATAAATGTTATTTTCAGAAATGACAGAGTGCCCTTAATAACATGTTTTTGGTCCATAAATACAGGGCTAGTAAAAAGAAACAAATTCTGCTACTGTTGTTGCTTATCAAGGAAGCAATATACAAAAAGAATCCTTTTAAATAAAAACTCTGAATTATGTTTTTTGGTATCATATCATTTCAGTCTATTGCTCAACCCAATTACTATGAATATTAAAGTCTTGTATGCCACTGATTTAAAAAATCAGTTTTATTCATCTGGAACTGAGTATTTTCTTCACTGAATGATAAGATAATAAAAAAATTTGATACGGAACAGTAAATTAAGTAGAGGAAATGTTCAAGAATAACAATAATTTTAAACAGCCCTTGTTTATATTGTTTCAGGAACTTGCAGTCAAAACTAAAAAGTAAAATGGGGTATTTTTTATTGGAAAATAATCAAGTACTTCACAGTAATAAATATGGACTTTCATTGTACATTACTTTTTACACTCTTACTTTGCCTGCAGGGTATTACACCCTTACAAGAAGGAAATTTTTAAAACACATTCAGTGAGTGTATGATAAGCATAAGATAGTAAGGGGTGGTAGGTAGGAAAGAGTATTTTCTTCCCTTTAATGCTCTATTTAGTGAATTGGAGGAAGAACTACCAGAATGCTAAGTTAAACATTAGAAATACAATGAGATCACCCAGAATTCTGGTAATAGAATGAAATAATCAGAAACACATGGTCTATTTGCAGGTAAACTATATAACTGTGAGTATTTTGTGGAAAATAGCATGTCAAAGAAAATGGTGCATACTGTAAGAAGAAAGGTACTTTAGGGACTTGTCCTCAAGACAGAAGTCAACAGATCTTCATGTTGTCACTGGTAGGAACAAACTTGGACACATCTAAAGACTCCTGACCAAATGAGAAACTTTCGATTGACTTTGATTGACTTAGAGCATGCTGTAAATGTCTTCCAGAAGGGGAAACAAACAAACAAACAAAGAGAGAGTGAGAGAGAGAGAGAGAGAGAGAGGGAGAGAGAGACTTTCAAAAGCATGAAGAACAGTTATGGACTCAATTCCCACTGAATGCTAATGACATACATGTTATCTGTAACTTAGTCAATATTCCTTTGTAATATAATTTAAATATTTTTCTATTGCTTAACAGTAACATTATTATAACAGGAATAGTAACTTAACCTCCCAAGCCGCATGGTCAATTGTATGCGGCTATGTGGCTATTAAACACTTCTGTTTTTTTATTCATTTATGTTAGCTAAAGTTTTCTGAATTACTGAAAGCACACAGGCAAATAGATAAGCACTTTTTTTTTTTTTTTTTTTTGTATGAGAGGGATGAGTGACAAATGTACACATATTTGCACTTTGTAGGGAGTCTTTGTAAACATGTGAGGTATAGCTACAGGATCTGATCTTTATTTGTAGGATTTTGCATTCAGTAAATGTCATGGAAGCCCCTAAAACCTTAATAGCTTTTAATTCACACTAACTGTACATAATCAAGTCACAGAATATTATATTGATGATATAGACATGATTGTATCTGCACTTTAGCCTTTAAGAGCAAATGATTCTTACTTGATATTTTCAAATTTTTAATAATATTTACTCTGTACAATTTGTTTACTTTTTATGGTCTGGGAAAGGGAAAGGGTAGAGAGAGGGTAGGGTAGGGAAGGTAAGGGAAATGTTTTGAAGAACTGTAAATGTTTTGAGGAACTCAGATTAGTCCCCTAGATGCATATCTGTTTATTTTGTTGTACATACAACCGTGTGTTTCCCATGATCCTAATTCAGTGGTCCTTAAATATTTGTTTTCCATGATTCTAAGGGGTTTTTATTATTATTATTATTATTGTTTGGTTCAATCCTCTACAGTTTCAAGAGATGTAACCTCAAGCACATAAGGACACTGTAAGCTGATGAACTATGTTCTGCCTGAGACAAGAAGCAAAATAGAACAAACTCTCTAAGAGGCATGAATTGTCCTGTTCATCTCACTCTGAACTTCCACAACTTCTTATTTCCAAGGAAGTAGAACTGACACTTGTTTTCAGGGATATTCCTATTTCCAAAGGTGAACTTGAATGATAGTTCTTTGAAATCAGCTATGCATGAATACAAACATATAAAGTGTATATAAAATAAAAAAATTTCTATGTATATTTATTTCTTCTTCTATATTTCTGGTGCCAGATTAGGAACTTCTGTCTTATCAGTTTATGTGTGTAATGGAGTGAAATGTTGCTGAAAGTTAATTGTAGTTTGACCTTGGATGGAAAAAATAAGGATAAATCATGAAATATTTCTAAACTATTAAAAAAAGAACTGAAAGAGAAAATTGAAGCTTTTTGTTGCAAAAGTGGGAAGAGAAGGGGTAAATGAGAATGGTTCCATAAATTTTATCTTAATTACCATAAAACAATTTTTTATGTTGTTAGCTAAATATGAAACAGTAAGATATATCCAGTGTTTCCAGTTCTACGTGCTATACATATTTACATTTAATTCTTATAACGCTGTTCTGATTTTTACTGTGTTAATTTGTTCTTAGTAGCTGGTTAGGTGCCATGTTTTGGATTTAGAGTGAGAATAATGCTGATAAAACACTGGTGCATTAGTTGTTACACAGCAATACTTACTCTAAGTCTAGGACTTTTCTCATGCTGTCATGACACTGATGAAGCTGGAGATGCAGAATAAGGTGGGAGGGTACAGACCCAGGAAAACTGACCCCAGCTGGCCAAAGTGACATTCCATACCATACTACATCATGCTCAGCAATAAATCTGGAGGGAGCTGGCTGAGAGGGTGACCCCTGCTCAAGAACTGACTGGGTATCAGTCAGTGGGTGGTGAGCAATTGTTCCGTACATCACTTGGTTTGTATATTATTTTCTCATTATTAGTATTAGTATTTTGCCTTCTATTTCTGTCCTATTAAACCATCTGTATGTCAGTTCACAAATTTTTCCTTTTATCCAATTCTCTTCCCAGTTGTGTTGTGGAGGTGGAGTGTGAACAGCTGCATGGAGCTTAGCTGTTTGCTGGGTTGAACCAAAAGAACACCTTTTAAAATTCCTGCTGTCAAACATAACTAAATTAAACTAATTTAATGCTAATTAATATAATAATTCAACATTTTTAACTGCTTATTGTTTTCATTGCAGTTAGGAATTTGAATTAAATTCAGTATATTTATTTGAAATTACAAAATTTGCAGTAGCTTTTATAAAATTCACATAGACTCTTAGTATAAAATCCACACCAATACCTCGCTACACAGTGCTCTAGTGCTGAAGCTGGCCTTCCTTTGAGCACAGATTTTAGCTAAATTACCTCGAGATATTTCTCCCAACCTAAATGATTCCATGATTTCTTGTTTTTTATCATAAATAGCCTTTAAGTAGTTATTTTAAGGATGAAAATTATTTTTTTGTGCATCATACTCAGCTAATGCATGTTTTTCAGTACAGGTGCAGTAACCATGTACACAGTTCCTAGAATATACAGGAAAATTTAGATACAAATTAGAATACATTTAGAAAATAACTATGAAGAAAATCAGTGGTAACCTGTGTAGAACTGTTTTTACAAAATACACGTGTTTCTAGAATTAAAGTAATAATATATAGAGAGAGAAATTAAAAATTATTTAAAAAAATATTGAGAAATATAAATGGTGCTAGGGCAGAAAAGTGAGACTTTCAAAATTAAAATGAGGAAAAATGTGGCACATATAGTGTAATTGAATTAGTTATAGACTATGAAAAATACTATTATTTTTAAACATTATTTGAATAATTCAAGTAATAACTGAATGCAACTTCAGTTTGAAAGCACCTTAATTTAGGAGTACAAATGCAGGTATCTACATGTTGGCTTGTCTGAATTTCTTTTATATCCATTATTCTATATTCTATTATATATTATGTCCTTATATCCAAGGTCTGGAATCCAAAGGGATGAGGCCAGACTCTTTTCAGTGGTGTCCTATGGTGGCCATAGGAAAAGGGGAAACATCCACAAACTGGTGCATAGGAAGTTCCACACAAATGTGCGTAAGAACTTCTTCACAATAAATGTGAGAGAGCACTGGAACAGGCTGGCCACCCGCATGGACACCTACCTGTGCAACCTGCTTCAGGGAACTTGCTTTGGCAGGAAGGCTGGACTTGATGATCTCTAGAGGACCCTTTCAGCCCCTTAATTCTGTAATTCTGTGATTCTGTGAATTAAGTGTGCCACACACGACACTATACTGGTGCACATTGGAGATGTTAGTTATTGTTTGCTATGATCGAGGGATTTCTATCTGGTCTCCATTTGCCACATAAATGTAGCTGTTCTATAGGTCCTCTACCATATCTATAAGCCCTTGAAGATGACTCAGACATCATAAGATAAGACCGACCCTTGGGAACCTCAGACTCTGGAGGTAAGAGAAAGAGCCAGGGGAAGGAAAGACAATCTAGACAAACTTGACACACAAATTCATGGGCCCCATCAGAATACACTCACAAATGCCGAGGGAGGTGGAAGAAGTTCAGGAGTCAAATCCATGGTGCAGACTTGTAGAGCAAATTAAGGCAATGACAGAGCCTTTATTTGAGAAATAGGCGCTATAGGAATTACCTCACCTCTCCCGGTAACAGTTTGGAGAAAGTCACAAGCTGAAGCTGACTCAGGTTGCCTGGGAAGTATCTTGGAGACAGAAGGGGTGGCTCTAGACCTCCACCCCCCACCCCTCTCCAGGAACTCATGTAGCTCACCCATTGTTTCAGGCTGTGACCTTAGACTCTTTTCAAAGGTGAGCAATAATAGAACAAAAGGCAAAAGGCAAAAATTGGAACACGAAAACAGTCAGCTGACTCCACATATATATCTACTTCATAGTGAACTGAGTATGTTAACACATTTCCTTTACTTTCTTGACTATGTAATTAACTGTCCTGAGAATTTTGATTTCTAGTTCATATGTAGAAAGTAAAATTTAGGTCTCTCAGTTTGGAGTTAAATTCAACAGGCTGTTTAAGTACTGTTCAAAAGTAGTGCAGAAGGAAGAAACCCAAAGCTATTGAACTGTAGAATGAGAAACAAATAAACAAATATATGTATGCTTCTAAGTGAGAAATTTCCTTCAGGTGGCTCTTAATTAGATTAATTTTAAGCATTGTAAAAATATGTAAAAGCAATTTTTTTCTTGTCTGATACTGATTTCCATAATGTGAACACAGTGAAAATTAAGTACTGATGTAGCATGTCCTTTTTAAACAGGTTTTTCATTGTACCAAAGGTACGCAATAGTTTAATCAGTCTCTTTCTCAAAGAGAAAAAGTGTAACTGCCTTTTATGCTGGTAACCTGTGGAGTACATTAAAAAGAAGAACAGTGATTTCAGGGAAGTGGATGTTCCTTGTATGGGACTCCAGCTGTTGTGAAGGCTTAAGCCAGAAAAGCTATATTGAAAACTAGATTGCTTGATGACAGATTGTCAAAATGTATTAAGGTTCTTAAGATAACAAGAAATTTTATGTGATAGGTAAAATTGCCTTGTGTTTCTAACTAACTGCCATTTTGAATGTTGTGATAGGAGGTGCCTAATATCACTGCAATGTGTTTGATTCGGAAAACAGACTTATTAACTGAAGCACTAACATTCCACATCATGGACAATCTAGTTTATTTCTCATAACTTTGCTAGTTCTGCCTTATCAAAAAGCTTTTATAAGTCTAATTCTTTTTGAATTAGCCAAACATGAGTCAAAAGTAATATGTGCCCACGATTATTTTCAGAGCCAATTTAGAGATTACTGATCATAATCGGTATCCAGATTCCATTTACATCTTTTGTTTTCATTTTTTCTCAGATATTTTCTATACATATTCTCTCTCTTTATTTTTTTTTTTCCTGAATTTACTTGTATTCAAGCATATTGCTAATATATACTTCTTAATATTATTGCCCATCATTTGAATTATGTAGTAATAGGAAAGCCAGCTATGCTACAAGCGAAGTTCACCAGTTTAAATTTGTCAAGCTGAAGAGCCTGCCCCAAGAGCAACCTCAATTAAAGGCAATAGTGAGAAAAGCAAAGCAGTGAAAAGTGTTTCGTCCATCCTCAAAGAACTTTACATTGAAAATGGAAATAAGGATAGGTGGCATTGAAGAAAGATTTTATGAGCAGTTTATTACTCCATTCACCACATACTGCATCTTTTTGTACACTTCTTTCAAAAGTCTAGTTTAGATAGGTAGTTCTCTTTGTCTCTCACTAAAGTTTATTTCCTGTCTGCCAGGTATATGTTCTTCCTACTTTTTGTTTACCCTTGTGAGTATTGCCAAACTTATTCTACAATAGGAAATTATCTCAATCAGAATTGTAGTCTCTCAGAGTGTAACGTGAATGTAGAATAGTATTTCACAGTATTATTCAATGACCGAAAGCTGTGGATAAAACTGCTAAGTTAAACATTTTATTTGACTTTCTGGCTCTATTGTGGATGTCTCCAATTATTTTCTTACAAGAATTAAAGCTTTTGATTGTCATCAGCATGGCACAAGACATCTTGTACCCTTTGACCACAAGGCAAAGTCTGCTTCACAGCACATTTTAACCTGGAAATCTAGATATTCTTATTTTGCTTCACAGTCAGGAATGAGAGACATATACAGGAGTGTACTCTTAGTGAGTTAAGTAATTTCTGAGGATAAGGAGATATTTTTCTGTCCTAGGGGAAGCAAAATGATGTGGCCTAAATTCTTAGTTCATTAAAGAGCTTAAAATAAAGTGACATAAATTTGGACTACCTTGACTCCATCTGATCACTGATCACTAATCAGCTCCTAATCTTGAATTTAATCAAGGTCTTGTTGTAAACATTAACTTTGCACATTAACACTGCTGACCATTTTCTGATCTCAAACTTTTTTAAAAAATATAATCGTGGATATTATATGGATACACAGGTTAGCATTTTACGCAGATTTACATTAGAGCATCTAAAGCTTAATTTTACATAGTGTCTTTGTGTCCATCCATAAAATGTCTACTACTACTGACACTGTCATAATGAGGATTTCCTTTTACTGAGATAATAAGACAGTACGGTACTACAGATAGCTACACAGCTCTACTAAACTTCAGCCTTTTGTGTGTGTGTGTGTTTGTTTGTTTGTTTGCTTGTTTTTCAGTAAGGCAATATAGGAAAGCAATCTAGAGAAACTAGAGAATCTAGAGAATCTAGAGAATTTGTAGAGAAGAAGAAAAGGCTACTTTTTTAGATTAGTAGACAAACAGAAAGGAAAATTCATAGCTAACATTGAAGTTTCTTTTTATTTTTTTGTTTCTTATTATTTTCTTTGTTTTTCTTTCTTTGAATCTCTTTACATGTGATAAGTTTTTGTACAGCAAGCTCATTTGTTATACAGAAAATATCTCTATTAAAAACAAACAAACAAACAAAACCCCTTAAATATCAGTGTTCAAATGAGATTCACACTTCTATGTGCCCCACCATCACATGAATCCTACTTTTTTAAAAACGAAATATATGCTTCAGGAAAGAAAAAGGAAACTCTTTACTAATAGTGATAATAATAATAATCTGAATCAATATAATGCTTTTTGGTATTTGTTTCTTTAAACTATAAATTTTGTGTGTATGGTTTGAATTTTCATTCTACAGGAAGATAGATTCTTCCTGGTTCAAATTGTTTTCTAAACCGAAGCTGTTACTAGTGTTCACAATTTCAGTGAGTACTTTGCTTCAGTAGTTCTCTGGGGGGAAGGGATGAAAAAGGAGGGCACCATCAACCAGTGATTGACTCCTACAGGCATAAGAACTGATGGAGCAGAACAGGTTGTATCCAACAGCAGTAGAAGCAGCTGCTGCCTGCTCGGGTTAAGGGACTTTTCTGCAAACATGATAGGGACAGTCTCCATTTACTGCAATTAAATGTTCCAGTCTGGCCCTAATAAAACTCATGATTCAGACCAATAAGCATATTTAAAATTCAAATACATACAATTACAATTAAACTCCTAACAATTTTGGAACCTCTTTCACAATTTCCTGCTGCAGTTCAAATGGTAATATAAGAGTAATTATAGATGCTTCTGTTACAGAGTTTTGAGTAAAACTATTGTGGGCTTTGCACATTTGCAGAAATTTTACAATGCATATACCTTAGACTTTCAAACATAAACATAAAATGTTTGGACATTCCAAGCATGTCGTTGTTTGATTTTGTAAAATTATATTTAATAGTTCTTACACATACAAGCAGATTATTGAATGAATCAGGTTATATACAATTCAGACACCTGTTCAAGGCTTTATGAGATTAGACAGGTATCTTATAATTTTCTTAGAGAAAAAAAAAAAAAAAAAAAGAAGAAGAAAGCAAAAAGATAAAAAAGAAAAACCTACAACAGCAACAAAAAAATCATCCTGAGTCTCCTCATTAATCTAATCCTCATTAAGTCTTATTCCTTGCTGTGAGTCAGAAAAAAGTACCAACTTCAAGAACGCATCTGACTTATTCTCTAGGAGTCATTGCTGGAAAAACAGAAGGAAATATCTGGGAATTACCTGGGGCAACAAAAGGAATTATCCATGGATATTAGAAGGTAAATGGAAATCTTCTTATTTTCTCTAAGTTAGCTGAAATTTTATACTTAGGCACTGTGAAGTGTAATGGAATGAGAAAGACAATATGGTAAAGAGTCATAATTGAGATCTCTGCTTGGAGATCTTGGCCCTAATTCCTGAGGAATTTTGGAAGGTCACATTGAAAGAGGAAAAGATCTATTAGACCGTAAGAGATTATTCTTTGTCTCAAAGCTTGCTGGGGACACAGTTGTACAAGTCCAAGCTAGTCCTGGGCAAGGGTTGAGAAATTCTTTGTCTGGAGAACACTGATGGACAAGTCCTGGGCAAGGGTTGTGAAATCCTTTGTCTGAGGGACACAGATGGACAAGGGCAGGGGCAACGAGAGAGACATAAACTGCAGCTTAGTGGCTGCGAAGCGGTCTTTTGTGTGGGCTTATCTCGAGGAAGATGGCCATCTCAGAGGGTACTCACGTGACTCTTAGCCAAGCACCCAGGAATGTCACATAGGCTGGCAGAAGAAGAAGGATAAAAAGGGGACCTATAACCACGAGGTTTAGGTTTTCTGGCAACAGATTCCTCATGAAGAAGAACAGAGGTTTTCTGGCAACAGATTCTTCATGAAGAAGAAGTTGTTTCCACCATGAGAAGCCTCACAACCTGCTTCTCTCCCTCCTGGACTTGCTCTGCACTCTACCACGATGCTGAAGAAGAACAAAGGTGTTTGCCATCAGATTCCTCACTACAGAATTCCTGCATGCTGACAGACTCTCCTGGGCTTGCTACCTGAGTCCTGCTGCTTCCTCCCAGACTGGCTCTGCAACTTCTTCCTGCTACCTGCTTGTTGCCCAAGGCCAGCCACGCTGTTGCTGCTCTTCCCCTGCACTTTTGCCTTGGACCTTTGAAACAACGTGCAACGGGACTCCTGCTGGATCCTGGTGTGACTATTCCCTTGCTTCTTTCCTATCTTTTCTATCGCCCTTCTTCCCTTCCCAGTCCCCCTGATTAGGATTTATAATAAACTTGTTGGAGCAACATTTGAACTGTTGTTTCTTAATCTCACGCCGGGTATACAGATATTAAAAGAACCCCATCTTCCTCCTATAAATTGGAGCGAGACATAGACGTCTGTTTTTTCTATTTCTGTTGTTGCTGTTTTTTTTGTTTTTCCCTGTAAGCCAAATATCATACATCTTGGCTATTTGCCTAGCCTGTACCAATAAACCATAATATGCATACAACAACTTTTGCAAACATACATTTCATATTTTTGGGGAGCAGAGAATAACGGGAGCTATATCCCTGACAGTTTCTATATCTGCTCTATAATCTCTTCCTGTTTAAAAAGGAAAAGTCAGTGATAAATAACATTCAGTATGACAGAGAATCTCATGTTCTCTTGATTTACGGAATCAAACACTATAACTCAGAGTTAGGTTATTAAGCAGGTATGTTTTTATTCAGCATTTGGCACCAAACTGGGTGCAAGGGGGATAGCTCCTCCGAACTTGCACACCGTAAGACAAAAGCTTGGTACAGATATAGGCCGAACTAATACATAATCAGTGTTTTTCCCAGAATTCATATACATATTCATTACATTTCTGAGAACCCATCAACATATGGTCCCTCCCTCTTGCACGTGCACCATGGGCAGTGGGGGTCTCCTGGTGGTCATGGGATGAAGGCTCATTGTCTTCAACTGAAGTAATCTGATCACGACCTGTTCCTTGTGTGATGTTTTCTTCAAGTTTACAATAAAGTTTCAAGATGTTCTTTCTTATCTGGCTTCACATTCTGCTTACCTATATTTCTATACAACAGTTAACCCTTATCTTGTCCTCTCTTTACTCACATTCCTATACAATGGTTAACCCTTATCTACTGCACATCCTGCTTGTTACATTCTTTTGTCTAGGCTTCCTTTACAACCAGTCCATGTTTACCCTTCATCCTCTAACTCACTCTCTATAGTGCTAAACACTCTAAGTATACTTTCCTGTCAATATCTTATACCACTGATTTTCACAAATGTTTGCACTGCACAGATTTAAAAAATAGTGTAATGATTAGCCAAATAATACACTTCTTGCTCTAATGAACAAAATAAACAAGAGTACATTTAATTAACTAAAATAACCTTTGCTCCCACAGTTTAGCCATTTTCCCTGTTGGATGAACACGAATAACTAAACTGGCAAGCCAAAACTCTCTTATTTCTTTGAGTCCCATTCATTTTTTTAATTACATTAATTTTGATCTATTTCTCAATTTTATGATCATTGTTAATATTTTTACAATTATGATTAATATTATGGCCAGTATTCTTATCCTGGCAAGAATAAAAGAAAGGAAACCAAGACATGCCTTATTCCTTCTCTCCCACATTTCTGTTACTTTGGATTATGCAGAAAGCAGTCATCCCAAAGAAATCTCAAGCATCACTAAGTATATAATCATATATATGGAAATTAAATTGTTTGCACTAAATGGAAGCAGAGGAATCCTTTAAAGTAGAAATTGTATAAGGAAAAATCAGCAAAATGCCTTAAAGAAAGTTCCATGCTAAGCAAAGAGTAGATTTGCTTGGTAGTGTCTATTTCTGGAGAAGGTATTGTAAAATTGATGGAATTTATTTTCTTAAGACAATTGAAATTTGAAAGTACTTAAGCTTTTTCAGTTTGAAAACAGATCATAAGATTTGCCACTGATTTCAGTAAAGCCTACTTCTTGAAAATGCTGGCTTGTGCTCCTGCATAGCAAAGGTAAAGTTTCTTATAATTTTATTGACATTGGCATAAGTGCCATTAGGATTTTGATAACCTAAATAATTTTACATGCCTGCCTTACAAGGCAAGCATGAGTTTCACCATTAGTCAGTCATACATCTCTCCTCTAACTGTGATTTTAACTTAGATGCTTGTCTTAAATATAGCCAAGCAGAAGCCTCAAGTGGACTAAATTTCCATAGTGCTACGAGACCTTAAGTTTACAATCATTAGCCCCTTCTTTTCCTACTCTTCTGCAAACACAAACTTTGCTCCTTGTGCTAGTAATGCTACCAATGCAAGCATAGGAATGATGTTCACATGTGGTAGAATAACAACACAGGATGTTGATCTGGATCTTTTACAGATTGACATCTATTTGACTCACCTGCTGAAACAGTAATTTGGTGCAACATAGTTATAGCAAAGAGCCATGCTGTTAGAGAATCTCCTGTATTCAACAGCTAAAAATGTTTTTTCACTTCATGTTAACAAATAGGAATAGAATAAATAAATACTTTGCATATGGGGAGCTGATTAGAAATTTGATTGTTTATGGATGAGGCAATGTGCTGAATAAAAGAAATCCCAGCCCAGATGAATCTGACCTGATATAAAACCTCAATTATTTAATGATTTGTAGGCTTATATGGGGATTTCTGAGAATGTTTCACTACAACTCAGCATAATTAAGTCTTTTTATTTTTCCTTTGTGAGCCTATTTGGTTCAAATTAGTTTTACTAAATAGTATACTTTATCTATATGATACAACATATTGTAAAATATGATGTTAACATATGATATGGTAACAACATACACTAAGATAGAATTATGTTGTGTTTTCCTAATTAGAAATTTTATCATGGCTTCCTGACTGGAAATGACACGTGTTAATATAAGACAGTATGTAAATTAAGTTAGAGAAAAACAAATCTGCTGAAGGAAAATAGGGTAAATACTTTTCTATACCTGAGAAAATGTGAAAGACACATAATTACTCTTGTATGGGAACTGTTGAGTCACGGCCTGAACCATTGATTGGTCACCTGAGGCAAGGACTGAGTCAGTCATGGGAGCACAGTTGAAGGCAATTCAGCTGTGTGACCGGAAGGAGTGGAGCCTGGCTGCTCCTTTCCTAGACCCTATTTAAGGGCTGACTGCCGCTGGGGAAAAATTTCTTTCTGGAGATCTCTTCTATGTGGAGTCTTTCCTATAAACCTAGGTATTTGGATACAGGTGAGCATTCCTTCCCTGTTTGTTTCTTTTTCCATTTTCACCATTATAATATTTCCAGCTGTAATGCCAACTGTAACAATACTATCTATTGATGGTCATCCTTGGGAGCAGCAGCATCACACCTGATACTACATGCTGCAAAAGCAATGTGGTACAAGTTTCCACATGTTTCTGGTTAGCCTTGTATTCCTATCTTAGAGATGAAGAAGAGTTGTATGATAGGAGAAAATATTCCAATAAATGCAAATCAGTCACTGGTTGTCTTAGTAACTGTATGGAAGCTTCATTAACAGAGCTTCATCTGTGAAGCATATGAAGAACATCTAAATTCATATAACTTTAGGCTTTAGAGTAATGTTTTAGTAATACAAGCTAATGTAATGAATAAATTTAATAATTAATAATTAAATTCTACTTTCACCAAATTACATTCGTTAAAAGAGAAGCAGAGAAGAACTCTACTGAGTGGTACTGTTATTGCTTCTCTAGAGGGAAGGGATGTCATCCAGAAGGACCCTGATGGGCTTGAGAAGTGGGCTCATGTTAGCCTCATGAAGTTCAATAAGATGTCTTCATTGATAGGGAATATATAAGCATTCCATCAAGCAGTATGCTGTTGGGTGCTGGAGAACAGTGCACTGCGAAGCTGTACTTCCTACGTCCTGTGGTTCTAGTGCTCTCAGCTATTCCCATGTGAGTTCTGGTTATCCAAGAGGAAGATAGACTGAGGATGGACAGACTACAATTCCCAGAAGTCTCCAGTATTCCTATATGATACCTGATTCCAGGTGACAGCGAGGAGCTGGTTCTTTTCTGGTTTGTAGTAGTACAACAAGCAACATACTATATTACTCCTTGCAACTTCTTTTCAAATTGAGTTGTCTTACATTCTTTTATCATTTGCAGTAAATTAGTTATCCCTCCTTATCTTGGTCGTGTCCTTAGTACTTCCTGCCCCCCCTCCCCCACCAACCTGGTAGAGGGGAGGGTGGGGATGGGGAAATGCTGTTGCTTGTGATGGAATCACAGAATGGCCAGGGTTGGAAGGGACCTCAAGGATCATGAATCTGCAATCCTACTGCCACAGGCAAGGCCAACAACCTCCACATCTAATATTAGACAGGCTGCCCAGGACCCATCCAGTCTGGCCTTGAACACCTCCAGGGATGGGGCATCCACAGCCTCTCTGGGCAGCCTGGTCCAGCACCTCACCACTCTCTCTGTAAAGAACTTCCCCCTGACATCCAGCCTAAATCTTCCCTCCCTCAACTTAAAACCATTTCCCCTTGTCCTGCTGTTATCTACCCTTCCAAAGACTCCCTTCCTGTTTGTAGGCTCCCTTTATGTACTGAAAGGCTGCAATGAGGTCATCCCACAGCCTTCTTTTCTCCAGGCTGAACAAGCCCAGCTCCCTCAGCCTGTCTTTGCAGGGGAGGTGCTTCAGTCCCCTGACCATCTCTGTGGCTCTCCTCTGGACCTTGTCCAACAGCTCTCTGTCTTTCTTGCACTGGGGGCTCCAGACCTGGACGCAGTACTCCAAATGGGGCCTCACAAGAGCAGAGTAGAGAGAGACAATCTCCTCCTTGTCCCTGCTGGCCACCCCTCTTCTGATGGAGCCCAGGACATCATTTGCTTTCTGAGCTGCAAGAGCACACTGCTGGCTCATGTTAAGTTTTTCATCTATCAAGACCCCCAGTTCCTTCTCTGCAGGGCTGTTCTCAAGGACTGCTCCTTCCAGTCTCTATAGATGCCTTGGATTCCTCTGGCCCAACTGCAAAATCTTGCACTTTGCTGTGTTGAACCTCATCATGTTCACCCAGGCCCACCTTTCAAGCCTGTTGAGGTCCCTCTGGATGGCATCTGCACCACTCAGATTGGTGTCATCAGCAAACTTGCTGAGGGTGCACTTGATTCTGTCATCAATGTCATTGATAAAGATGTTAAGAGCACCGGACCCAGGACAGACCCCTGGGGCATGCTGCTTGTTACCAGCCTCCATCTGGACGTAGAACCATTAATCACCATCCTGGATGTGGGGGGGACAATGTCAAAGGCCTTGCTCACGTCCAGGTAAATGACATTGGTTGCCTTTCCCTTCTCCACCGATGCCGTCACTCCATCATAGAAGGCCACCAGATTGGTCAAGCTTGACCTTCCCCTGGTGAAGCTGTGCTGGCTGTCTCAGATCACACGCTCATTCCTCACATGATCAAGCATGTCATCCAGGATGATCTATTCCATGATCTTCCCAGGCACAGAGGTGAGACTCGCCGGCCTGTAGTTCCCTGAGTCCTCTTTGCTCCCTTTCTTGTAAATGGGAGTGATGCGACCCTTCCTCCAATCATTCGGGACCTCACCTGACAGCCATGACTTTTCAAATATGGTGGAGAGTGGCTCGGCAACCACCTCAGCCAGCTCCTTCAGAACCCTGGGATGCACGCCATCCAGCCCCATAGACTTGTACACATTCATTCTCATGAGGCGGTCTGGGACTTGCTCTGCCCTTACAGTGGGGAGGGATTTACTGCCCCAATCCCCACCTAGAGGTTTAAGGATTCAGGGCTCAGGGACCTGAGAAATCCTGGCTGTCAGTGAAGACTGAGGCAAAGAACTCATTCAGTACCTCAGCTTTCTCTTCATGCATTGACGCCAGTTCTCCTTTTACATTTATCAAAGGAGGTACACTCACTATTACCTGTCTCTTCTGGCCAATGTGCCTGTCGAATATCTTCCTATTGTTTTTCCCATCCCTTGCCAAGTTCAGTTCTGCCTGTGCCTTGGCTTTCCTGATCCCACATCTGCAAGTCTGGATGGCATCCTTGTATTCTTCCCAGGAGACATGCCCACATTTCCAGAGCTTGTATGCACCTTTCTTTACCCACAGCATGCCCAGCAGGTCCTTGCTAAGCCATGCTGGATGATAGAATCAACTGAACTCCAACACAAGGCTAAGTGCAAGGTCCCGCAATCCCAAAATTGTGCAATCCCAGGCACAAATAAAGGTTGGGCAGATAACGCCTTGAAAGCAGCCCTGATGAGAAGATTTAGGAATGTCAGTGGATGAAAGACTCAACATGAGCCAGCAATGTGCACTTGCAGTCCAAAAGGTTGATCTGGATCCGTGTCCTGGATTTCTGTGTTGCCAGCGGGAGCAGCGAGGGGTTTGTACCTGAGCACTCAGCACTGGTGAGGCTGCATCTCACATACTCTGCTCAGTTTTGGGCTCCTCACTACAAGAAAGACATAGGGGCCCTGGAGTGTGTCCAGAGAAAGGCAACAAGGCTGGTGAGGAGTCTGGAGGACAAGTCTTATCAGGAGCAGCTAAGGCAATTGGGATTGTTCAGTCTGGAGAAGAGGAGGCTCAGGGGAGTCCTAATCACTCTTTACAACTGAGGTTGTGGCATGGTATTCTCCTGTATAAATAGTGACAGGACTAGAGGGAATGGCCTCAAGTTGTGTGAGGGGAGGTTGGATATTAGGAAAAATTTCTTCTCAAAATAGTGGTCAGTGACTGGAACTGACTGCCCAGGTATGTGATTAAGTCACCATCCCTGAAGGTGTTCAAGAAGCATTTAGATGTTGTACTAAGGAATATGTTTTGGGGGGAAATACTGATGTTACAGTTGGACTGGATGATCTTAGAGGTCTTCCAACTATGGTGATTCTATCATTCTAATATTTACAGTAATTCCAACTGTGTATCTTAATGAAAATGTTCCTCATTTTTTTTCACCCCAGAAAATATGTATCCCTGAAGAACTTAATTCAGCAAAATGGATGTGATTACATACTAATTTAATACAACATAAAACTCAGAAAGCAGCTCTCTTGAATAAGGACTAAACACATTCTTTGAATTCTGATCAGCCTAACTTTTTAAGGGCAATAAGCATGAGGAATTCCTAACACAATTTAACTACATATTTTTGAAAAGTCAATTTTAAAATTCATTTAAAAATGAAGTGGATTAGGAGTTATCATTAAAATGTAACAATATATGACCCATAATTTTGCATGGTATTCATAGCATTGGGTATTTAATAATATTAAAGAAATAGTGGAATGGTGTTGTGACTGAATACGCATGATGCAATATTATAGGATCTGTCATTGAAAAAGATAAATGAAAATATCTCTCACTGAATGTACAACTTTGAACCTAATGAGTAGAAAGGGGTACTGAAGAGTTGTCTTGACAATAGGTTTCATCTCAATGCTCTCTTTCTCCTTCTTGTAGGATAGTTACATATTTTTATCTTTCTATTTAAGATAAATTATTTTTTAAAAGCTTGAATAGTATTTATTACCATTTCAAACTACATATATATATATATATATATATGTAGTTTGAAAAAAATTTATTAATTAGCCTTTATATATATATATATATATATATAGGCTAAAAAAAGCTAATTAATAAAATTTTAAAAGATCCAGTCAAGAAAATAAACCTAAAATATTTTCTGGGTTCTGCTTGAATCTATACAGATTCTTTAAGAATCATTTCCATTTAACCACCACCTTCCTTAGGACAATAACCTGTATTTTTATTAGTTTAGGCTAGTGCCCAGCCTGAAGTCCAGAGCAAATGATTTCCTGTCACCAGTCACCTTCAAGCCAAGGTTAACTTTAATTCACCTTTCTGAACGGCCATTCACTTCCAATGTGAGGCAGCAATGCCAACTACAGAATCCTTTTCCTAAAATATAGCAATTAGTCAAAATGAAAGCAGTTCAGAGAAACACTCTTGTGAAATCAGCACATTCTGTTATTTGGATATTATTTTCCTGAGAAAAAACATTTTACAGGCTTCTGCCCTGTTTTAGAGATTTGCATTAAATTCCCAAATTAATCTTTGTAAACTATTGCAAAGAATTACATTCTCTTGCATTTAATTAAAAATACCACAGCACAGAAACATTTGCTAGTAAGCATCAAAATACATTTTGATCACTACTTTATTTCTTTGGGCTTCCATTCACTGATACTGACTTGAAACTGTACTAGTCCATATTTTACATGGCATTTTTGTCTCACATGAATTGTTTACAAAGCATAGTGAATTGCGTTTCATAGCATGAAATCTTTTACAGTACACTCATTTATTCCTTTGTCTGTCTGTCTGTCTGTTTGTTTGTTTGTTTGTTTATTTTTGTGAATGTTTAAATGTTAACTATCTTACTAGCAAATAGCACAAAGCTATCATCCATCCAAATCCCAATTCATATCATCCCAAGTCTGGAAATGTCTATGAGCTCTGCCAGTGTTTAAAACCAAAGTTGGAAAACTGATACATATGCACCTAAGTATTTGCCTAAGTATGTTTAGGTGTAATTGAATAACAGTCCAGATAGACCCACAGACGTAAATTTATCAATTGATTACAGAATCACAGTAACACCAAGGTTGGAAAAGATCTACAAGATCATCCAGTCCAACCATCTACCTGTCTGTCTCGCTCCGATTTATAGAAGGGAGAGGAGGTTCTTTTAATATCTGTATACCCAGCGTGAGATTAAGAAACAACGGTTCAAATGTTGGTCCGACCAGTTTATTACAGATCTTAATTAGGGAGATGGGGAAGGGGAGGACGGACGCTATTATGAATTAGGGTAATGGGGAAGGGAAGGATGGCGATAGAAAGGGTAGGAAAGAAGTAGCAAGGAGTCTTTATAGGAAGCAAGAGGGACATAGTCACCACCATGGATCCAGCGAGGTTTGTAGTTCAGTCATTGATCTTCAATAGCGGTGGGTCATTGGGCATTGTTGTTCTGTTGATAACGACGATGGCGACGACGACAACGACCATGGTGATGATGGCTCCTTTTCAATGCTTTCAAAGTGGTCGAGTCAGCGGTCTTTGGAGTGACAGCTCAAATCCAAAGTGGTTGAGTCAGCTCTCCTCGGAGTGGCAGCTTCTGGCTCTGGGATCTCAGCAGAAATTCCTTTGTTCCCACCTTCCGGGCCTTGCCAGCAGATAAGAGGGAGCAGGGATGCCCATCTGCATCCTGTTTTTCACAGGACACGATGGTACCATTCCCCAATTTTCCCATACCAGGCTGGAGTTCTTTAGTCACAGGCCAGATCTTCCACCAGTAAGCACTCCTGAGCACTCTCTTCCGGAGGTAAGCAACTCTGGAGGAAGGGGCTTTCAAATGTTCCCAGAGGGATGTCAATTGTCACACAGTAGCACCCATCACTTGCCTCCTCAACAAATCAATCAGAGTCTTATCACAAGAAATACCTCAGGAAGCAAGCTTTGAGCCAAAAAACAAAGAAGGATTCTCACACTGTCACCAATAGTTCTCACTAAACCATATTCCTCAACACAACATCCAAATGTTCCTTGAACACCTCCAGGGTCAGTGACTCCACCACCTCCCTGGGCAGTCCATTCCAGTGCCTGACCACTCTTTCAGAAAAGTAGTATTTCCTAATGTCCAGTCTAAATCTCCCCTGGCACAGCTTGAAGCCATTCCCTCTAGTTCTATCACTAGTTACACGAGAGAAGAGGCCGACCCCCAGCTCATTACAACCTCCCTTCAGGTAGTTATGGAGAGCAATAAGGTCTCCCCTGAGTCTCCTCTTCTCCAGACTAAACAATCCCAGCTCCTTCAGCCTTTCCTCATAAGGCCTGTGTTCCAGACCCCTCACCAGCTTTGTTACCCTTCTTTGAACCTGCTCCAGGGCCTCAATGTCTTTCTTGCAGTGAGGGGCCCAAAACTGGACTCAGTACTTGAGGTGAGGCCTCACCAGAGCTGAGTACAGCTCACTTCCCTGTTCCTACTGGCAACATCATTTCTGATGTAAGCCAGGATGCCATTGGCCTTCTTGGACACCTGGGCACACTGCTGGCTCATGTTCAGCTGAACATCAATCAGTACCCCCAGGTCTATTTCCTCTACACAGTCTTCCAGCCACTCTGCCCCAAGCCTATAGCCTTGCCTGGGGTTGTTGTGGCCAAAGTTCAGGACCTGGCATTTGACCTTGTTGAACCTCATCCCATTGACTTCAGCCCAGCTATCCAGCCTGTCCAGATCCCTCTGCAGGGCCTTGCTACCCCCAGGCAGATTGACGCTTCCGGCCAACTTGGTGTTGTCCGCAAACTTACTGAGGGTGCACTCAATGCCCTCATCTAGGTCATCAACAAAGATATTGAAGAGGTCAGGCCCCAGCACCGACCCCTGGGGAACAGCACTCATGACTGGTCGCCAGCTGGATTTAGCTTCATTCACTACCACTCTCTGGGCCTGGCCCTCTAGCCAGTTTTTTATCCAGCCAAGAGTATACCTGTCCAAGTCATGGGCTGCCAGCTTCTGCAGGAGAATGCTGTGGGAGACGGAGTCAAAGGCTTTGCTGAAGTCTAAGTAGACTACATCAACAGCCTTTCCCTTGTCTACTAGACAGGTCACTAGATCATAGAAGGAGATTAGGTTGGTCAAGCAGGATCTGCCTTTTGTGAACCCATGCTGGCTAGGCCTGATCCCCCTGTTGACCTGCACATGCAGTATGATCTCCCTCAAGACAATCCACTCCATAACCTTCCCTGGAACTGATGTCAGGGTAACAGGCCTGTAGTTCCCTGGGTCTTCCTTACAACACTTCTTGTAGATGGGAGTCACATTGGCAAGCCTCCAATCTTCTGGGACCTCACCAGTCATCAAGGAGAGCTGATAGATAATGGAAAGTGGCTCAGCTATCATCTCCGCCAGTTCCCTTAGTGCTCTTGGGTGAATCTCATCCAGCCCCATGGACTTATGACAGTCCAGTTGAGTAGTAGGTCTCTGACTGTGTTCTCCTGATTCGTGGGGGGTTTAGTCTGCTCCCCAGCTGAGGCTACCAGGTCAGAGAGTGGAGTACCCAGAGGATAACTGTTCTGACCTTCAAAGACAGACGTAAAAAAAGGCATTCAGAACCTCTGTCTTTTAACTTATCCTCAGTGGTCACATTTCCAGCCTCGTCCAGTAAGGAATGGAAATTCTCCTTAGTCTTCCTCTTACTGTTGATGTATTTGTAAAAGAGTTTCTTATTCCTTTTTACCCCAGTGACCAGGTTGAGTTCAAGCTGGGTTTTTGCCTTTCTTATTTTCTCTCTACACATCTTAACAACTTCTCTGTACTCTTTCTGAGTTGCCTGTCCCTTCTTCCACAGGGAGTAGATTCTCTTTTTCTCCCAGAGCCTCAAGAATAGCTCCCTGTTCACGCTGGTCTTCTTCCCCGTTGGCTCATTTTGCAGCTCAGGATGACAGTGCCTTTAAGACTTCCTTCTTGAAGAGTGACCAGCCGTCTTGGACCCCTTTACTCTCTAGGACTGAATCCCAGGGGAGTCTCCCTAAATTTGCTCTCAGGGCATTACATTTCTTAAAGTAACATGAGAAACTTGGAAATGGACATTCAATCTCTTCTTGTTTTCTATCCAGTGATAGAAACCTTTTTCCCAGATGACTACTCTTACAACACGTCATATTTCTTTGTACTTGTTTGATCTGTAGCCCTATAATATTTGTCTTGCTTCAGTTAATGGAATTCAGATATAGGAAAAAAACAGCATTCATTTTTTTTGAACTTTATCAAGGCAGAGATTAAAGGTTCAAATTAACTTGTATTGTGCTAGCCCTAAGGGTGGTTAAAGCACAATAAATGTATGTGATTAAGCAACGATCAGTTCTCCTCTACTAATCTGTGAACTATTCTAGATCGTCATTTCATAGCTCCCCTCTATGCTTTATAAACTTGTGTCAGAATGTCACTTTATGAAGCCTAAAGAGCACTTCAAAATGGACACTAATAATTTTTAGGCAACTCTTGTGATAAAATAGTGTTTGAACCCCTGTGAGGGCTAAGACTCTGAGTCTTGAGCCCTGAAAATAAAACTGATATCATAAAATGTTGACATCTGTATTTGATTTAATCACATAGGGTCCCTGTGAAATGAAAGAAAGTGAAAAGCACTTTAGGCTGTAATTTACACTCTATGATAGCATGTTAATAAATCACATGAATACTCAAGGAGAAGGGGTGCAAAAGTCTTTCTTTCTCTACTGCTCACAGAAGGTGAATACCAGGAGTAGTTCAAGCACACCGGTCTCTATGTGAAGAGATGAGTCAGGCTTAGATGAGATATGTCACATCTCTATGTATCTTCAAGTCTTCGTCTGGGGTGCCTTTGAGCATTAGTATCACTATGGAATCACTCATCCCCAGCCACAGCTCTAGTACTGCACTGTGTTTGCAAAGATATGTAGCAGAAAACTTCCTTTTCTTTTTGGAACAGATAGCAATGTATTCATTATTGGAGGTCATGAAACCACGTTTGAAAGAGACAGAGTTTTCTCTGTGTCATGTACAAAAGTGTGAAAACTTTCACCTACTCTTGCAAAACATTTTGCTTAAGAGAGTAAAGTAGTGGCTCACAACCAAAGTACTTTTTTAATCTCATGGAAAATTAAGTTCAGTTTTGCATCTCGCAGTGCAAAGTCAAGATTAGTTTCAGATTTTCTGGGACAAAGTTCTGCATTTATAGGGAAACTTTTGGCAAAGACATATTTTCAAAAAGTCACCTGTCTCTCTTAATTGCTATTATGAAAAGACCATGTGGTGTTATTTAGAAAAGTAATATATAATGTTGCAACCAAAGTACTGGTGTTGTAACAGCTGTTCATTATGAGCTTGTTCAAATCTGTATGAACTGGTGGAACTGTTTGAAGGCTTATTCAGAATCTGGTGATTCAGAACTAGAATGGGAGATTTTTATCTTGTGCCAAATTTCCATGAAGACATATTAGATAATATTGGAGATAATACTGGTGTTTGGATTTGGTGTTTACTCATAGCCCAGGAATAACTTTTACCCTTCATACTTTTGTTTTGTGTGGATTATCTCACTGTAAGACAACTAAAGCACTAAAGATCTCTGTTTTCATAAGATCATTAGTCAGAAGTACACTTTTCACTTCAAAAATGTACATACTGCATAGCAAGCTCTGTGAAACCTGGACAAGTGATATTAGATACTATCTTTATTGCCTGCAATAAAATAAACTTTGACTAGTGATCTACTGCCATATATCAGATCATCTGTTATAGCAATAGTGAAGGAAGAAGAAACAGCATTTTTATTTTGCCCAAAGCAGGATCAGTCTGCTGCATTTTTCAGTGAGAAAACATACCTCCGTGAGACTTAAAACTAACTGATAGCATTTTCACACATAGATATCTTATATATTTAACATATTATAAATTGTAGATATATAGAATCATAAAATTATGGAATCATCAAGGTTGGGGAAGACTTTCAAGATCACCCAGTTCCAACCATTCACCTATCAATAACAAATCCCCACTAAGCCATGTCCAACGTCTAAATATTTCTTGAACACTTCCAAGGATGGTGACTTCACTACCTTCCTGGGCAGCCTGTTCCAGCGCATGTAACCACTCTTTTGAAGAAGAATATTTTCCTAACATTCAACCAAAATACAGTGTCCCCTGACACAACCTGAGGCCTTGCTCTCTAGTCCTATTGCTAATTACATGGGAGAAGAGACCAACTCCCACTTAAAACTTCTGTTCAGTAATGACACTGTGTATCCCAGCAGTTATTAAAATCTGAACTCTGTACCATTCTATGTATTTATTCTCTGTGAAGTATGTAGGTTCTGAGTCTTTGCAGTTCTTCCAGTTCATAAATGCATAGTGAATATGTTCATAATTCCCTAAAACTTTAAGAAATTTACTGATAGTCCTCTAAAGAGCAAATCTGAAGATGCTAACTGAAAGTGCTTGCCTGAATATTTAAAATATTCAGCTACAAATATGTATCTCTTGATTCTTCTGTTAGAAACATGCAATATTTTGATGCCCCTGGTTCTCAAGAAACAATTAAGATATAAACCCTCCATTCTTTTCCTCTAAGTTTTAGGAATTACTCTAATCTTAAATGTGTTCTCTTTAAATGCATTGGGATTTTTCTAGCCTAAAATGAGGAAGTTCATTGTTACTTGCATGACTATGTGACTTCAACACTTATATTTAATTTTCCTTACTTAATTTATTTTATTATTGTTTCAACCATGGTGACAAGTCCTGTAAAGCCGCTCACAAATTTGTCTCCATTGCTTCTTTTTGCATCATCTGTTACTGTTGATTGAAGTTGACTCTATTAACTTTGTAAGCTGCCATAAAATTGTTAATAGAAACATACAAATTGCCCCTTACTTTTCTCATCACTCACTGCCTTGTCAAATCACTCTTCATGGGGCATTTAGCATGCCTTCACTATTTTGATAGCAGTCCTTTGATCCTCTCCACATCCATCCTCAACTGGACTAACCTAAATTTGTAC
The DNA here is from genome assembly GCA_037305975.1 of Chrysolophus pictus. Classification (NCBI taxonomy): domain Eukaryota; kingdom Metazoa; phylum Chordata; class Aves; order Galliformes; family Phasianidae; genus Chrysolophus; species Chrysolophus pictus. The sequence goes on along the minus strand of CM074576.1, from coordinate 32,520,819 downwards.
AGCAGTCTAAAATGTTCTCAATAGCACCATGGAGAAGAGAATAATAATTTCTTCTGTTCTTCTACCCACTCCCTTAAAAGTAGATAAGTATGTAGCTTCTGTTATTTACACTGTGAACATTCTATGGTTTGGTTACGCCTCATAACCTTGAAACATCTTACAGCAGGAACAAATCAGATATAAACACCAGATTTACTTTAATTTAATTTAATTTTATTTTATTTTATGTTATATTGCTGTAGTTAAGAGTAGAAAATAGTGGTTTTTTTTCAACATAGTATGTATGAAATTCAGACTGGGGTTAGGAATATTGGACAGAAATGATAATCAGTATGGCTGGTTTGATATCTGGAATCTTGATTTTGAATATCCAAAGGTACTGTTCTGAACCTTCAAAGTAGGATCTGTCTGTGCAGGTTGTTCAAGACCATGTCCAGTGGGATTTTGATTATTTCCAGAGATCAAGATTCCACAGCCCCTCTGGGCCTTCTTCTCTCCATGCTGAAGAGTTCCAGCTCTCTCAATCTCTCTTTATATGACAAAACCCCTAATTATCTCTGTGTTTTTTTTTGTCAAACTTGTTCTAGTATGTACTGGAATACTGTAGTATAGATGGTGGCAGTGAATCCAAGCACTTCAGATGTTAAAAGTGCTGAGGATAAAGGAGTGATTGCTTCACCTGACTTGTTGGCAACAATCTTCCTAACACAGCCTAGGTTATTGGCCTTCTTTGATTCTGGGTGCTTGTATTCCATCCCCAAATCCTTTTCTGCAAAACTGCTTTCCAGGTGGTCAGACACAAACCTGCACTGTTGCATAGAATTATACCTCCATAGATGTAGGACTTGACATTTCCCTTTTTTGAATAACATGAGGTTTCTCTTAGCTCATTTCTCCAGCCTTCCATGGTTCCACTGAAAGGAAGCATAACTGTATTAGGGACACCTCTGAGTTACATATTATCTGAAAACCTTAAAAGCATACACTCTGCCCCATCGTTCAGTTAACTAAGGAAGTTAAGTACATAGTGTTGAACTCAGTACTAATGCTTGGGCTATTCCGTTAGTGGCTGGCCATCTGCACTTCATGTCACCGTTTACAACCTCTACGGCTTGAATGGTAAATCAGATTTCAGTAATCCTCACTTCTACTACACTGTCCATATGTCTTCACTTTTTCTATGGGGATGTTATGAAACCTTTACTGGAGGTAAAGAATACCTTTTTTACCCATATCTTCATCATATATATACTTTTTTTTTTTTTTTTTCCTAGAAAACTGGAGTCACGATAACACCAACAAAACAGAAATATTCCACTAAGGAGAATGAAGGAGATGTCGTAGTGTGAATAGTGTCCTTGATCGCCGAAGTTCTCTGCTTTGGAGCTGTTCCAGCCAGAACCGCAGCGACTGACCGCGAGGTATGGGAGGGTTTCTGTCGGTTCCCTCATTCAGGGATCCCCGAGATCGGCCAGGCAGTTCTCACAAGAGTGGCTGACGCGGCGGGGGCGTTGCCAGGGCAACAGCTCTGCATCCACACTCTCCCCTAGAAAAAAACCTCCAGGAGGATAGTGAGGAGGAGAGAAGGAGTCGGGGTGTGAGAATCACATGGGCTGTTTTAAGGAGGAGAAACAGTAAGCCACCCATACACGGGACTTGTCACGGAGTTAACTAGATCAATCTATGCCCGTGACAGGGGGCAGTAGGCCCCTGCCCCCCACCCTCCCCCGGCCCCACAAAATGGGAAGGAAGGAAGGGGGGGAAAAAAAAAATAATAATAATAATAAAAAAAATACAGCGGCAACAATCTATGGAAGAAAACTTATTTTACTAACTATGATATCGGAATGCAAGATAACACAATGTAATACAATCTAATTGAAATTGAGACTAATAAATCAAATAAGATAGGAGAGAGAGAGTTCCTGAGACTGAGTCAAAGCTGAAAAGCTTGGACCGGCTAGGAAAGCACCCTCCAGCACCCACTGCCAGGCAGTAAGAGACCGCCCCACCCGGAAGGGTCAGATCCCATGACTTCCGTAATGTATAGGGATAGGTACCTGGAATTGGAGCATTAATACTTTAATTCCAGTACATGATGTTTTGATGCGGAATACTGAAAACCAAAAAACATAAAGCCGTGACAGGACTACACAGCAAGGATGGTTGTTATCACTGTCAAGTGAGTGATAAGTGCGGAGGCAACTGTTAATGACCCGGCAACGGGGCGAGGGCAGAGCCAGCACTACTGGCAGAAGGGTGGGGCTGATCAGTCACACCCCATTAAGGCTATCTAACAGTGTTAGTGTGCCTGCAGGTGCCTGCAATTGCTGCACCCCAGCAGAAGGCTACCGCCACAAAAATTGTGGAGACCCAGACAGAAATCCCATGCTCACGCAGAAGGAAGACTGAAGCCAAAGAGTGTAGAGACCCAGACTGAGGTCCTGTACATGCTTGAAAGGATAGCTGATGCTAAGAAAAGTGTGGAGACTCAGACTGAGGCCCCAACACAATATGCTAGTACGCAGGTCACTGGCTGTCATGAGTACCAAAACCTGGCCTTTGCAGTGTCGGGTGATGGAGGTGGCACTTGTGTAAGATGTGACCAGCTAAATGACTTACTCAGTCTTGTGGTTAACCTGAAGGAGGAGGTGGAGAGGCTGAGGACCATAAAAAAGTGTGAGAGGGAGATTGATTTATGGTGCCAGACCCTATCAGACCAAGATCTTGGCATAAAGCTGAGGCTCCACATGGAGCACATCACTTCCTGCTGCCTTGCAAACAGGTGGGAGAGGGGAACCAGCAGGTGGGAGAGGGGAACTGGCAGGCAGATGGTGCTGTAGTGAGCTCCCTGTCCTCTCCTCCCCCTAGCAACAATTTGAGAAAGAAGAAGGAGTGAAAATGGATACCAGCTCAGCAAAGTCAGTATCCCCCATCCCGACCATTCTTGGCTCCCCAAGTGCCTCTGCGCAATAGGGCCCTGGAGCTCAAGGGAGAGGTGAGTGAGGGTGTGGAAGGAGGTCCACCCATGAGGTGCCTCCAGAAAAGGGAAACAGGGAACCCCAAAATAATTATAAACAGTGGCAATGATCTGAGGAGTAACAAACTAATTTACTAAATATAGTATCAGAATGCAAGATAACACACTATAATACAATATGATTAGAATTGAAGCTAATCAAATGTAATGAGAGAGAGCGTCTGAAAGGTGGATAGGCCTCACCATAACACTGAAGTGAGATGCGCAGTCCAGTTGAGCAGCAGGGAAGAGAGCCTGACGAAGAAGAGCACATCAGGTGACCTTGCCAGGGGTTATATCTCTTCTCTGACCACAAAGCCTCCTTGGGGAATGTAGTTCTTCTTCTCTTCTGGAGAGGTACCCGGAACTTGAGCATTAACACTTTAAGTCCCAGTGCACTACATGATGTTATGATGTGGAATACTGATAACCAAAAATCATAAAACCGTGACAATATCAGCATTAGAAATGTTTAATAATTATGATTCCTATCAAGAAGTAAGTGTAGTGTCCTTTGATTGACAAGCTCTGTTCTTAAATTTGAGTTTTAGTTACACAGACATATTACAGACATGGTAACTCAAAAAATGTCTCTTGTGAATGTATTTATTTTATTATTAAGGAGAGTTCAGATGTCAGTAAGTTGGGGGAATTTTTAACTTCTAACAATTATAAAGATAGTTGTGTGTTCTTTTTTATTATTATTATTATTTTAAATCTTATCACTTTTCACTCCATCCAATTTATCATATAAAATGATAAATCAATGATATTATGTCTTTTCCAGTGATGTTCATGGGAGATAGTACACTAAAGAAAAGAATACTAAAATTTAGTGGAATGTATTGTATTTTTAATGTGGTGATTCAGACATCTGATGAGTTCTTAATGATTGTTCTTGAAATGGATAAGGACAGATTTGGAAATCTTCAGATGGTTGCTACAACACATCAAAAACTCTGCCTAGTACAGTAGAAAGGGGTTGATATCTGATAACAACTATAACGCATCATTAGGTCTCCATGCAATCAATTGCATGCCCTAAAATTTTATGCCCTAAAATTATACTGAAAAATTGGAGCAAGATGAACTTCCAAAATTTGATGTACATTAACAATTGCCTAAGGGCAATACTAGGCAATACTAGGACCATAACTAGGTCAGGTTTCAGAGTTTTAATTTCCACTGGAGATGATTGTTCATGTATAACACACTAGTTAATTGCTAAGAATAGATCTTCTCAAATCATCATCTTTTTTACACAGTGGGATTGAAAAAAAAAAAAAAAACAAACAAGAAAACAGAACAAAACAAAACAAACAAGCAAACAAAAACTGTAGAGCAATAATTATTCCTAATGGTGCACATGAACTGGAGAGTATCTGGAGAAAGGACCTAGTACTAGATCTAGTGGCTGGCAGCACTGTTTGTGGCACAGAATCTTAGAATGGCCTGGGTTAAAAAGGACCACAATGATCATCTAGTTTCAACCCCCCTGCTATGTGCAGGGTCATCAACCACCAGACCAGGCTGCCCAGCGCCACATCCAGCCTCGCCTTGAATGCATCCAGGGATGGGGCATCCACAACGTCCTTGGGCAACCTATTCAGTGCTTCACCACCTTCTGTGTGAAAAACTTCCTCCTAATATCTAACCTAAACTGCCCTGTCTCAGTTTAATACCATTCCCCCTTGTCCTATCACTATCCACCCTCGTAAACAGCTGTTCCCCTTTCTGCTTATATGCTCCCTCAAGTACTGCAAGGCTGCATTGAGGTCTCCCCAGAGCCTTCTTTTCTCAAAGCTAAACAATCCCAGTTCCCTCAACCTTTCCTCATAGGAGAGGTGCTCCAGCCCCCTGATTAGTGATCCTCCTCTGGACCTGCTCTAAGAGCTCCACATCCTTCATGTTCTGGGGTTAGGGGTGTTGGAACTTGATGATCCTTGAGGTCCCTTCCAACCAAAGACATTCTGTGAGTCTATGATTCTAAGAAAGTTTTCTACTGTTTTTTTTCAAACCACATATGACACATAACAAGGGTTATCTTCTAAACAAAAACCATTTTGCTAATCCTTGTATGTTTTTTGTGAAGTACTATCTCTCACTGCAGATGTTGTATTCCTTGGGTTCTGCACCAATATTTGAGACTGTGGAATAGAATAAGCCTTAAGATCAGGAGGTATTTTGTTGTTTGTTACGTTATTTCATAGAACTGGGAACTACTGATAATAAGACTTACATGCTGAGCAGTAGCGTAGACCAAATATCATATTCCATACCTCATTCTGAAGTATGCAATCAGTGTAACTGCATTTTTTAAATTATTTTTAATTTACAAATGCAGCTTCTTTCTCTTTCTCCATTTCCTTGTCCTTCTCCTTCCTCTGCTTCTGCTTCTACTTCATCATCTTCATTCTTCATCTTCATCCTTCTTCTTTCTTCCTTTTTTTTCTATGTTCTGATATTGGTTTCTGCTCCAGGTTCATTCAAACTCATCAGAAGTAGGTTATCTATGCCTCTGGTTCAGTCCTTTGCTTGTATTTGTATCCTTTGCCAGTGCTCTGGTACATTGGTGGTACACTGGACATTTTTAAGCAAATGGTCTCCAGTGATGTTTTCTCGCATGTGGATTCCAGACAGTCTCAACAAATTATTATCACACATGACATACAGTACAGAAACAGTTTATTAAATGGCAATTTGTAAATAATATGTATTATTATTAATATTTCTCTAATTATTTGTCATTAACAGGTTGGCGATGAACCAGCAGTGTGCTCTGGTGGCCAAGAAGGCCAATGGGATCCTAGGGTGCATTAAAAGGAGTGTGGTCAGCAGGTCAAGGGAGGAGATTGTCCCCTCTACTCTGCCCTGGTCAGGCTTCATCTGTAGGACTGTACCTGTTCTGGGTTCCCTGGTGGAAAAAAAAAAAGATGATAAAGGGCCTGGAGCATATCCCCTATGAGGAAAGGCTGAGCGAACTGGGTCTGTTCAGGCTTGAGAAAAGAAGACTCAGAGGTGATTTGATTAATGTTTATAAATATCTTAAGTGTGGGAGGCAAAGGGACATGGACAACTCTTTTCAGCAGTCTATGGGGACAGGACAAGGGGAAACTGCCATAAACTTGGGCATAGGAAGTTCCACACCAATATGCAAAGAAAATTCTTCACAGTAAGGGTGATGGAGCACTGGAACAGGCTGCCCAGGGAGATTGTGAATTCTCCTTCTCTGAAGGTATTCAAGACCCACCTGGATGTCTACCTGTGTAGCCTGCTGTAGGGGGCCTGCTTTGCAGGGGGGTTGGACTCGATGATCGCTGTAGGTCCCTTCCAACCCCTACAATTCTGTGATTCTGTGATACAATTACAGGAATGTAGCTAACTTGAGTCTTCCTTTGGATTATACTCTTTGGATTATACAAATCTGTAAGGAAATGAAAGTAGTACCTGTTCAAGAAAACCCCATATTTTGGTACAGTGGACATACAGAATTAAAATAATTGTTAAATTCTAGAAATCAAAGTAGGAAAACATGGACTACAGACATTAGGTGTCAAATTTTACAAACAATGGACTTGCAATGTCAAAAAAGAAATTTTACATTTCAGTGTTATCTGTAGGCATGTGGAGGACTCAGTTTGATGCTCTTACTGAATGACAAACAGAAGATGAATCCATCCAATCCCCAAACCACAGTAGTCATACGCCAGGTGTCATTTTTTGAGCATGACAGAAGTCTCAAAGCAAGATGCTGACAAAGAGAAATGCTGTACAAAGGATCTATCATGTTAATATTCCCCTATGTGAGAATATTACACAGGCCAAAAGAAAAACAATGATATATCCTACCCCTGGGGCAGCCCTTTCAACCCTTACTGACTCTCAGAAATCCTGATCAGAATAAAATAGAAGCACTATTGCCTCCTCAGAACTAAATCTGCCATAGGAGTTTGTTGTTGTTCTTGTTTTTGTTTATTTGTTTGTTTGTTTTCCCTCATCTCTTTTGGTAAGCAGAAATTCAAGGATTTGTTAGTCAATATATGTGATACATGAGAAAGCTGAAGTGGAATTTGAGCAACAATATAACAGATACTACAATGACTAAAAGTAACTCTAGCATATAGATAAATAAAATATATGCTTACATACATATACACATATACATAATAAATAAAATAAGTATGGTGATATGGCAGAACATATTTACTTTACTACAGTAAAAACGTGCATATTAAGCTTTCTTAAGCTTAATCTGTGATCTGTTTTCTTCATAGGCATATCAGAAGAGGACATACTATGAGTAATAATGGGAAGAGAGATCACAGGACACATCAACAAGAATCAGCAATTATTAATCAGTACTTAATAGTCCTTCAGATTTGGAAAAGCACACAAGTAGACCATAATCAGGCACATCATATACCTCAGACATTTGGGAATTTTGGCCCAAAGATCGATTGGAAACTGACCAACAGGAACAATGTGATCCCAGTATCTGAAACTTCAGCGAGTCTTTGTTAAATACACTGATAAATCGCTATTAGTTTTTGTGATCCCTGATTTTCATGCAGCCGACCTATCACCTGGACTAGTTTTAGATATTGAAATTCCTAGACTATGACAACAATGTTTCTTGGAGGATCAACTCCAAGCAGCATAGCAGAAGATATTTCCCAATAAAGCAAAACAAAATAAAACAAAATATCAGCATTCTAATAAACATATTATCCCTCCAAGAAATATAGATATAGCTGTGTTTTTTAAGTCAACAATGTGGAGGCAATGTAATAATCAGAAATAAGCAGGAGAGCAGCAGCTAGCAACTTATTCAGTTCCAGTTCTGAAGATGTCATTTTGGTCACAATGTTAAACATTTATTTTATTTAACATCCTTTAAATATATATATATATATATATATATATATTGATGTTACATCTGCAGAACAAATAATTTTTGCCTCTATTTAGATTGAACTGTTAAAGGAATAGGAAATCAAAATATTCTTTTAATGATAAAGAAGCATAATAGGAACAGTGTTATAGTATATACAGCTCAGAAACTTTATTCAAATTAGCTCTTGTCTAGTCTCCTGGATTGAATACCATCCTGAAGGGATATCACATTGAGCTTCTGGAATTTTGAGCTTATTTTCTTTGGTTATAGTGACAGATTCTTGTACCTGTCAAAATATAAGTTATATTCACAATATAAATGTATTGGATCATTCTGTGACTTTTTCTTTTCTTTTCTTTCATTTCCTTTTCTCTTTTTTCTTTTTTTCCCCCTTCTTTTTTTCTTCTTTTCTTCTTGCTTTCTTTTCCTTTTTCTCTCATTTCTTTGTTTTCCTCTCAATAAATAAAATATCTTTATAAGCTGTCACTGAATTTTTTATTTTTTTTTTTTAAACCATGAGTATTTGGCAATGTTTTTTATATTATTTCTCATTTCAAAGAACTCAAACATGAGAAACACAGAAAAATGCACAAAAATTTACTGTTACAAAAAATCTAGACAATAAAATGAATTAGGAGTTGCAAAAAAAAAAAAATAATAATAATAATAATAATAAATCCAACCAACTGCTTGCTTGCTGTCCTATCCCCATGAAGGGATGAGGAAAAAAAAAAAAAGAGCAGAAAAGTCATAGAAAAGTCATAGAATAAAATCAAAATAGAATATAGCTTACTAATTACCATAATGAACAAAACAGATTTGAGTTGGAGAAAATTAACTTATTTTATTGCCAAGTAAAGTAAATACTTCCTGGTTGGGGTAGTGAAAAATAAATAAATAAATAAAACAGAAAAATGACAAGGGATCATCACTCCGTTTCCCCTTAACTTCACTCCTTCACTCCTTTCCTCATTGTGAATAGTGTTTGGGTAACGAGGTGGTGGAAAGTCATGGTCAGCATACAGTTCCTATCTCCTAGCATTGAATTGTTTGGGTTGGAAGGGACCTTTAAGATCATCTAGTTCCTTTCCTTAGCTCCACTGGGGTTACTTCCAAGGGCTGGAGACAAATCTCTGCCCCAGTCTCTGGAGCATCTCCACCCCATCCTCTGTCCTTGATGTTTACACTGCTCTTCATTCTCTGTTTTTGTTCTCACCTCCTCAGTGTTCAGGATTTTATCTCAGTTCTCAAATATGTTTCCCCTGAAGTGACACTCATTTGGCTGCTGGGTCCAGACTGTCTTCCAGTTGGGCCATTGGAAATAGTCAGAACCAGCTGTATCTGGCATGGGACAGCTCCAGCCTCTTCTCATAGAGGCCATCCTTGCACATCTCCTGCTACATTCAGCTTGACTCAATCAATACACACAAATATTCTCTTTTATCTCTTCAAAAGGTGTTTCGCTCCAATTTATAGGAAGGAGAGGAAGTTCTTTGATATCTGTATACCTGGCATGAGATTAAGAAACAAGAGTTCAATTGTTGCTCCAACAAGTTTATTATAAATCCTAATCAGGGAGACAGGGAAAGGAAGGAGGGCGATAGAAAAGATAGGAAAGAAGCAAGGGAATAGTCACCACCAGGATCCAGCAGGAGTCCCGTTGCACGTTGTTTCAAAGGTCCAAGGCAAAAGTGCAGGGGAAGAGCAGCAGCAGCGTGGCTGGCCTTGGGCAACAAGCAGGTAGCAGGAAGAAGTTGCAGAGCCAGTCTGGGAGGAAGCAGCAGGACTCAGGTAGCAAGCCCAGGAGAGTCTGTCAGCATGCAGGAATTCTGTAGTGAGGAATCTGATGGCAGACACCTTTGTTCTTCTTCAGCATCGTGGTAGAGTGCAGAGCAAGTCCAGGAGGGAGAGAAGCAGGTTGTGAGGCTTCTCATGGCGGAAACAACTTCTTCTTCATGAGGAATCTGTTGCCAGAAAACCTAAACCTCATGGTTATAGGTCCCCTTTCTATTCTTCTTCTGCCATCGTGGCATTCCTGAGTGCTTGGGTAAGAGTCATGTGCAGTATCTCCTGAGATGGCCATCTTCCTCAAGATAAGCCCACACAGAAGACTGCTTCCTGGCCATTAATCTGTGGCTTATCTCTTTCTCATTGCCCCTGGCCTTGTCCATCTGTGTCCCTCACACAAAGGATTTCTTAACCCTTGCCCAGGACTGCTTGGTCTTGTCCATCTATGTCCCCGGCAAGTTTTGAGACAATGATGTAAAACAAAATTTCTTACAAAAGGTTAGAGTTTCATCCCTTTTACCGCCACCCTGTTCAAGTCCCCTTAATAGAAACACAAATAAAGGAAAATACATGTGCATGCTGTACTCCCCATTAAAATGGAGTGAACTGGAAATAAAATAAATAAAATAAATAATTGGAGAGAGTTCAGAGGAAAGACGAAGAACTAATATGATGTTTGAAAAGAAGACATTTGTTAAAAGGCTAAGTGAGGGAGACACATCCATTCTACAGCCAAAAATTGAAGAGGCACGTAATTGTCCTTGAATCCAAAAAGCTGTATATAAAGGATGAAAAAAATCATCTACTGCCCTTAGGAGATGAGGACAGAGAAAGAGACAATGAATTCTTGCAAAAGAGAATTTGGGATTACTTATTAGGAAAAAAAATCTATGAAAACAGTCACAGAAAAGAACAAGCTTTCCCAGGTCTGGAGCCTCCAGTACAAGAAAGACAGAGAGATGTTGGAGAGGGCCCAGAGAAGGGCCACAAAGATGGTCAGGGGGCTGGAGCACCTCCCCTGCAAAGACAGGCTGAGGGAGCTGGGCTTGTTCAGCCTGGAGTGACCTCATTGCAGCCTTTCAGTACCTAAAGGGAGCCTACAAACAGGAGGGGAACCAACTCTTTGAAAGGGTAGATAACAGCAGGACAAGGGGAGATGGTTTTAAATTGAGGGAGGGAAGATTTAGGTTGAATGTCAGGGGAAAATTCTTTACAGAGAGAGTGGTGAGGTGCTGGACTAGGCTGCCCAGAGAGGTTGTGGATGCCCCATCCTTGGAGGTGTTCAAGGCCAGGTTGAATGGGGCCCTGGGCAACCTAGTCTAGTATTAAATGGGGATATTGGTGGCCCTGCATGCGGCAAGGACAATGGAAATTCATGATCCTTGAGGTCCCTTCCAACCCAGGCCATTCTGTGATTCTGTGAAGCTTCAGAGAATGAAGTGGAATTGCTGTCAATGGAGACACTGGTGATTATGGCTTGACAACTATTTATAAGCAGGGCTTCAGTAGTCTGGAAATCTTGCTGTAATACAGTAGTCTTGAACAAGTGATACTTCTAGCCAGAATCATAACTATATATGACTCTGTAAAATGGAAATGGCTGTCATTTCCATAAACAAATTTTGGCAAAACAAAATACACTGTTTCTTTAGGCTGGAGGTGGGAAGTGGAGGCAGGAGGTAATGCAATTGCAATATAACATTCAACTTCTAAGAAATGATTTCCTTGATATTTGGGGATTGCTCCAAAAGTAATATCTCCTAATTTATTATAACGTCCCACAGTGTTAGAAGCATATGGTAGCTGGCATAGCAGTAGAGGCTGAACCTTCCCACCAATATTCCATTACATTTTGTTACCTTGTAACACGTGGTAAATGAGGGGCAGCCTGACATGGAAGTGCATACAAAACAAAGGTGTGTTACATTTATCAACACTTTCTGAACATTTATGGAGATCAAACAGTGAGTGTAAGCACAGCAAGGCACTGGGTGGTGTGTTTTACCAGTGGAGACAGCAGTGTGTAAGGAAAGCCATATTCTGGAAAGCTGTAAAGATTTCTACAACATAGCATATAGGCTCTCATTTGTTGCTTGCCAAAATGCATGCTAATGCTTGTGACTATGTCAACAATTAGAATTTTGCAGCTGAGAATTTGCTCTATCAAATCGTGTTATTGTGCTCTTTGTATTTGCTGCAGATTCCATGGAAATAAGTAGTAGACATTACTTTTTGAGCAGTCTATGTAAATTCCATGCAAGTATGTTGCTTGAATTCTTTATTTGTTATTAATTTAGGGAGTATGTAGAGTTCTCTATATGAAGTAGTGGGAAAAGATCCCTTTTTAACTATAGAATGAAAACACAGGAACTGCCATCTTCCTCGTGTTATCTCATCAATGTATCACATTCCCAACCAAGAAAGTAAGAGGAAAGTTGAGCCTCTGTACTCAGCCAGCTTCCTGCTGAGAATACATGCAGATAGCTTCTTTTAGCATACAGTCTGCTACTTTTTTCTATGTCAGTGGCATCAACCACCTTCTTATCATTGCTGTCTTTCACCACCCTAAGGATAGAAAGGAGAAATGATTTTAAAATACTGTGTTAGTTTTCATACGATCACCTATATTATGAAATGAGACCCATATACATATTTAAAAAAACAAACAGAAAACATCAAAATCATCCAGTAGTCATCAGGGATATGTGTACACAAATATATCTGCAGATATTTTATTGAAGGATTAGGATTTTAAATGCAATTTCAATTTTCAAAACAACCTCTTTTTTCTGTATATAACTCACATTTATATATATATTCACTATATATATTTAATATAGTGAAACTGTATTAAATAAGCTATGAAGTACACATAAACTTCAGTGAAAAGCTGGCACTAATCCCTTGCACTCTACTGCTGTCTGTGACTCAGAAACCAAAACTCAGTGTAGGGTTTTTTATTGTCACCGATAGGCACACTGACATAAATTAGCTATTTTCAGTGGAGTTGCTCTTCAACTTTAGATTGTATATCTAAATTCAGTATCAAAGGAAAGCTATCTTCTCTGAAGATCATCCTCATATGACCTAAATCAAAACCCTTGATTCTTGCAGCATGCAGCCATTTCTGCTAAAACACATAACACAGATATTTCTATATTTTATATCTGATATCTGGTTGACACAGTCTGACATTTATTGGATGATTTTGTGGTAGCTTATTGATTTGCTACTTCAGGATTCTTTACCTTTGCTTTCCTTATTCCCCCAGTTCTCTTGTTACACTGAGGTATAGATGCAGTTTCAGCCCAGTTTACTACTTCACATGATGCCCACCTTTCAGGAATCCTATCAGCACTTCCTGAGGCAAACAATACCCCCTTACTTCACAGACCTAGCAAAATTGAACATTTTGGAAGCTGATCTCAACCAGTACTTACCTCCCAGCTGTCCATTTTCCTGGAAGACCTGAAGTATACTGCAGCACATTCTGTTATTTTCTAATTCATCATTCTGCTGCATGGTCAGAAAATAAACTTCAGCTTCTTAGATTATGTATCACACTATCAAAAGCTAAAGAAATACATACATGTTCTCCCTTGCATGGGTAGTTCTTGCAAGATGCAATCATATAAATCACTCCCAAATGAGAGTTTGGATTTCTTCTACTGCATTTCCCTCAGGCATTAGGAATGCCTTTGATTTTTATATAAAGACTCATTTTATCTCCACATATTTCCAATGCTACTGTATCTTTTCCATTGGTTTCTATGCCTACATTGCAGCTTCTAAGGCCATGCAAAAATAAAATTACTAGAAATGGTCTCTCACTCTGTGTAAGCAATACATATATTGCCTTTAGTAAATGGTATCTCAAGCTTAGTTTTTTTAACCATGATATAATGATAGTTGTTTTATTCCGTTTTTTAAGTAATCTATTACTATACAAAAAGAAAGATTGTGATTACATGGAACAGCAATTACTTCATATATAGAATGTCTCCTTTGCTTCACTAGTTTCCAAAATAAATAGTTTGAGAACCACCACAACAAAAAAATCTATACTTCTGTGTCATGTACTTGGCTTACTAGCTGCTTGTTAAACAGTATGCATTATAGCAAATAAAAAGAAAATTCCCATCTTTTGCTCAGATGTAAAGCAACAGTAGAAATAGCAGCCAAAGGATTAAGATCAAAATTATCTCTATCTTGAAGGAAAAGATAAAAAAAGCTTGGTAAGAATCTGGGGGGGGGGAGGGGGGGGAAGTTCTTAGACTTGCTGAGAGGTTTTTGTTCTTGTTTGTCTCCCCCTCCTTCCTAATCTTTGTATTTTTAGAATTCTTAATTTTTACGTTCCATTTTCTTGTGTTGTGTTTCCACTAATGTTGTTCCAAAATCCTAGTACTAATGTTTATACCAAGTTTCATATCACCCAAGCTCATATACACCTATACATACCATTTCCTATTATCTTATTCATTATAAGAGAATTCTACATAACAGCCATCTAATAATCATGGAAGAGCAGGATTCATTTTTAATTATTATTATATCATGGTAGTGAAAAAGGCATTCAGGTAATAAGAATGAGAGGGTTGCTATCAATCATTTGTATTGCAAAGGCAAATTTGTTGGACGTCCTTTTTGTTCCAGATTGAGATTAGGTCAGTTTTAACAAGACAGTTTGACTACTGAGTTTACTGAAAAACAAAATGTATATTTTTCTATAAAATACAAAAAAAAAAGTTAGAGAAAACTAAAATAAGTGCAGTAAGTTGAACTCAATTTAGACATGTGATGTTGGAGGAAGCTCTGCCTCTCCATTATGGGAGTTGTAGGGCCATAAATACAGTGGTGAAACAAAAAGTGTTCATAAACATTCCTGATACTAATGCCAACCAGCTCAGAATAATCAGTATCTTTGTTATTGGATTTCCTGACCCTCCATAATATTGTGTTCATACCTAAAATATCTGTTAGAAATTATCTTCTTTGCTAAAAATGTGTGCAGGAATTACTTTGTAGTACAATCACTGAATTACTTGAAAAGCTTATCAGAGCACTCTTCAATTAACAGCACAGATAAAATCCAGTGTATGCAAATACTCTATAGAAATGTGATTTACTAATACTTATGTTTCCTTAGAGAATACCTTGGACAAAATGCCTGTTAAATAGCTAATGTTATGTGATATGATTCACATGCCTAAAAATCTACATATATAATGCAGAAGGTATTGCTGCAGTTGATGGACAGAGTTCTACTTGGACTAGCCAATTATTCAGGCTGCATGTGCAAAGGTCTTAAATCCAAAACTTCAGTACTTCACTGTACACGTGACCTACTACACATGAAGCCCACATGCCTGGAATTCCGCTTCTGACTTCTCTCAAAATTAAGAGAATGTGAATCTTTCTATTAATGCTGAAAATAGTACTTCTTCACATATTCGTTTGTTCTGTCTGTATTATCTAAGCTCAGTGTTTTTCTTTCACCAAACTATTCTAATACCTCATCAATGGTCAGAAAGCTATAATAACTAGGTCAGTCTGGACTAACTGATAGCTTATCTGGTATCACCCTTGCTCTCAGGATGCTTCCATCTACTTAGACTATCAAGAATAAGGGGCACAAATGGTCAGACCATTATTTTTTTTTTTATCTTTACCTACTCACAAATCAAGCCCCCCATGACACAATGCACAGTCAGGTTGCTGTTGCTGCTTTTTATGAGACTGCTGCTGGTGGGATGCAGAGGTGATACGGCAGAAACTGAAGCAGCAGCTGCCTAGAACACCTATATTGCAGCAACTGTCTTAGCTATGTGTTCTTCATTCAGTAGCAGCCCAATGCTCTGGCACAAGCTTGAGAACACAAGTTTGGTTTCTATTTCTGTTGTTACCTGTATCTTTCTGCACCATGTTGGGAAAGGATATATGTATTATAGAGAGGCAATAGGAAACTTAGCCAGGAGTAAATTGGCTAAGAGTACAAGTAATTAATGGAAGCAGGTGCAATTGATGGAAAATAGAAAGTAGGTTGGAAACTGCAATTTTGACAAACATTTTATGCTTAAAGAATGAGTCTCATATCTCATCCTGAATGCTATATATAAACTCCGCTGAAGTCACTGTAAATATTCTCATTGAATTCAAACAATTTTTATACCCAAATTTAAAAATAGTCCTGTCCTTCCCTTACTTGATTAGCACTGAGCTAGTGCCTCACAGGATGCTATGAAGCATAGTGCATCTTTATTCTGTCCTAAAACTAACAGTGATTGAATTATAGATGTTATAAAAGTAAAACATGAGGCTGAATTGCCCCCTTTAAAAAAAAAAAAAAAAAAAAAAAAAAAAAAAAAAAAAAAGTTGATTGTGGCCAGAAGCTCAACAACTAAAATTAATAAGATGTATTAGAAAACACAAGCAGCATGGGAGAGAGAACAGTTTACAGAGCATTTAGCTAAAGCTAGAGATATTTAATGCCTCAGGGCCTGACAAAATTTATACTAGAGCAATTACAGAACTTCTCATAGTTATCTCTGAACTGCTACTTATAGGCTTTGAGAACCAAGGAGATTTGGTTTAGGTATTAGAGAACTAGTGAAAGACACTCCTCAACTAAACCAGCTTTTAGCAGACAGGAAAAAAAAAAAAAAAAAAAAAAAAGAACCTGCAGAAATCTATGCTAATGAACATAACATCAGCACACAGAATAATACTGCTAGCTACTTATTAAACAAAGTCTAAGTATGTAGAAGACTGTGTGAAATAAGAATCAGCAAGTACAGACTGATCAACAACAAGACATGTACAATTGTAAGAGATGAAAAATATGGGGTAGAGCTGATAAAACACAACAGGACTCTTTATTTAGTAAAAGCTGTTGACATAAACTTATAAGCACACTAGAGAAGAGTGTTCTAAGTGAAGTGACTGTGAAGTGGATACACAGCCATTGGAAAAAATAAAATTATAGAATATTTTTTAAGAGTTGTGAAAACTGTTAAGGGAAGTGAAGAGAACAGCTTTCTCCACCAACTTCCCAACCTCCTGCCTGGCTGCTGAGGTGCAACATAGTGCAAGGCACATGTGAAACATGGCTGCTGCATTCTCCTTGCCGTGCTTGGGGAAAATATAGACATTTGCCTCCTCCAGCAATGGGCACTTACTGTGACTCAAAACTACACTCCAGCTACCTATGTGAAGCCTCATACTTGCCTCACTCATCAATAGCTGATTTGGGAATACACACTATTCCTACCCCAGTGATCAAGAGTAGAAGACTCTACCTCACTCCAGTACCTTATACCAGGACTCTGCTGGGTCCAGTAAGTACCGTCACAGACTGGGAGCATCTACATCCCTGTGCTGACCCCAGTAGCTGGCACCAGGTAAATTCAAACAAGCTCTTCCAGTAGCTGACACTCTGGAAAAAAACCTTTTAAATTCAGAGAGTTTTGCCCTACAGCTACTGATGCTAAGAGCACCACTTGCTTGAGTAGCTGGCACCATAGTCCTCAAGGACTATACCCATGGCATGTCACCAGCAGCTAGAACCAATTCCATTCACACACACAGGTCTCACTAGTGACTGAAATATACTTCTTTCAGGGCACATACGTAAGTGTGTAAATACAAAGAGATATATAAGAACAAAGAAAGATAAAGTTTAAAAAGATAGGACAAACTGCAGTGATCACATATAGGGTACATTCAGACAAACAAGCTAATTAGGATCAAAATCTCACCCACTGCAAGAGCAGACCAAATCAATCCCTCATGGGACTGAAAGCATATAAGTCTATAGGGCCTTACTACATAAATCACGTGGTCCTGAAGGAACAGGCTGATACGGTTGTAAATCACAAAATCACTCAGGTTGGAAAAGACCTTAAAGATCACTGAGTCCAACCATGACCTAACAATATTACCTAACTAACAACCCTCCACTAAATTACATCTCTGAACACCACATCTAAACAGTTTTTAAACACTTCCAGGGATGGTGATCATATTTAAAAAGTTGTAGTTATATTCTGCTTACAAAGAAATGAAATTGCTTCTGACAGGTTCCAAGCAACACCAGATAAAGTACTTGGAGGTGAGCCAATAGTCAGTTCACAAAGAAGAATTGCACTCACCCAACAGCTGAAGGGGCTCTCCAGCTATGCAGCACTCTCCCCCAAGAAGTAACTTAGATACTCAGTAGTAAGTAAGTAACCAGGAGATAATCTCACGTCATTAGCTAGCGCTTATATAAGCCCAGGGTGGATCCACACTGAGTCCACCCCTTCTGGCCACATGGGAATCAAAAGTACAAACAATTTGCCTGCGCTCCCTTGGCCAGCTACGCCCTTTCACTAGGTGCTCAATTGCCAGTTCAAGCTGTGACCTAACAGGTCTCCTCCCCATGAGAAGTCTTTCATGACTGGAAAAAAAAAAAAAGAAAAAAAAAAAAAAAAAAGGAAATAGCTCATTTTCAAATAACTCATTTTCAAGAAAGGGAGAAAGGAAGATCTGGGGAACAGATGAGCGAGCCGCACATCTGTGCCTGGGGAAATCATGAAACGTATTCTCCTGGAAGCTATGTTAAGGCACATGAGGGATTAACAAGTGATCCGAGACAGCCAGCATGGCTTCACCAAAGGCAGATCATGCCCAACCAATCTGGTAACTTTCTATGATGGAGTGATGGCATTGGTGAACAATGGAAGGGCAACTCATGTAATCTACTTGCACTTCTGTAAGACCTTTGACATGGTTCTGAACTACATATTTATTTGTAAATTGAGAAATATGGATTTGAAGGATATTTGGTGGATAAATAATTGGTTGGGTGGTCAAAACCAAAGGTTTGTGCTCAACGACTCTATGTCCAGGTGAAGGCTGGGTGGTGTTTCCCTGCGGTCTGTTTTAGGACTGGTGGTTGTCAATATCTTTATCAGTGACCTAGAGTGTGGGATTGAGTATACCCTCAGGAGGTTTGCTGATGACACTAAGCTGAATGGCATAGTTAAGACAATAGAAGGAAGAAATGCCATCCAGAGCAACCTAGGCATACTTGAGCAGGGGGCCTACATGAAACTAATGAGGTTCAACAAATCCGAATGCAAGATGTTGTACATGGATCATGGCAAACTCAGATACGTAGACTGAGAGGAACTCATTGAGAGCAGCCCTGCCTAGAAGGATTTGTTGGTCTAGATAAACAAAAAGCTTTCCATGAGACAGCAGTTTGCACTTGCAGGCTGGAAGGCCAACAGTATCCTAGTCTGCATCAGAAATGGAGTTGCCAATAGGGAGAGAGAGGGGATTGTCTCTACTCTGCCCCTGTGAGGCCCTCTCTGGAGTATTGCATCCAGTCCTGGGGCCTCCAGCACTAAAAGGATATGAAGATTTTGGAGCAGGTTCAGAGAAGGGCCCCAAAGATGATCAAAGGGCTGGGATACCTATCTCATAAAGAAAGGTTGGGGAAATTGGGCTGGGCTCTGGAGAGACCAAATTGTTGCCTTCCTGCACTTGAAAAGGGTTTCTAAGCGGGAGAAGACTGACTTTTTACAAGATCTAATAGTGATAGGACAGGAGGAAATAAATGTTGCCTCTTTCAGTTTAAATTCATGTTAAATGTTTTTGAGAAAAATTTTACACAGAGGGTAGTGAAGTACTGGAACAAGCTGCCCAGAGAAGCTGCCCTGCTCTGGAGGTGGTCGTCTAGGTTAGGGCCCTGGGTAACCTGATCCTGTGATTAGAAACTTTGACCATGGCAAAGGGTTATTCCAACCTAAGTCATTCTATGATTTTACATACAATTGATCCTTTTATACCCTTTTCAATCTACCTACTTTCTTAGCTCCCTCCTGCTCCTACTTCTCCCTGCACAACCCTACCAATCTGAGTTTTCCGGCGCCCTCCCAGTCTATAGCTCCTTAGTTCATACAGTATACAAGATTCATACTTTATGGAAGTGGAGCCTATGTTATGATATCAATTACTGTGACTGGGAGGTTTGTTTCTTGTAATTGTCTCCAATCGTAGATGTCCTCAGTCAGACAATCCTGCTAAAATAAACATTTCCACATTCTCATAAATTAGGATGATTGACCAGACTGCCTCTCTTAGTCTTTGTACCATGTTGCATTGGAGAAAAGCTCTTGTCCATATACCCTGAAAGGAGCAGATGCTCTCCTCCATGCCCTCACAGAAATCCTCCTTTCAAACTGGGGAAATAAATAAATAAATAAATAAATAAATAAATATTTCACAACACGAATCCAGAACAGAACGCAGTGCTTCCTTTGGTGAAGATAGCTAAACTAATGCAGTACTTTTTACAGGTACTCTCAGTCTCTTCAGTGCTGATTACTTGCTTTCCATATATAGCGTTGTAATTCTGAACATCCTTTATTCAAAGCTGATAGGGATATGTGTATCTAACACTGCATTACACTGCATATCCAATGAACCTGTATGGGAAAAAAGAAATATTATTTATTATTTAATGTCTTGAATGATAAAAATAAAGGAAAAAAAAATGCTTAAATATGTGGCCATAATCAACCTTGATGGGATTATAAAATATATGCAGAATAGGATTAGAATTTAGAATGATCATGATGAATTGGAGAAATAGGCTGAAAGTGATTAGAGGAAATATAGAAGTAAGGAAAATGCTACATTTAAGGAGAAATCAAATGTGGGAATCTACAGCAGAGATAAAGCTGAAACAATCTGAGCCTAAAGCTAATCAATCTAAGAATAAAAACATGAGGTTGTTTAAAAAAGCAAATCTCATTTTGAAGTATATTAAGAAAATGACTGTAAATAAAGCAATCAAATATTTCCTCTTTCCTTTGCAATAACAAATTCTTAAATTGAGATCACAGAATTATTTAAAATTTCCACAAAACCTTTATTTTGAAGAACAGTCATTGCCCTCAGAAACTATTTTTCCTATACTACAATACATAAAAGAAAACATAGGTGCTCTGAATTGCACTGGAAGGGTATGCAGAATGTAAACCTATTAATAGTCTAATTCTGTCTTTGTTTATAATTCTTTTAAGAAAAACATGAAGTGGTTAGAGAAGCTGAGCAAACTTACAGAGTACTAGAATACTTAGATGGTGAAATCTCATCTGCTGATAAAATGCTTTTACATCTATAAGGAAAGACTAAAGAAACTGGAATTGTTTTCGTCTAGAAAAGTGAAGGCTTGTTTAGACTATAATACCAATTTCCAAATACGTAAAGGATAGATACTGAGAGATGGGAACTACTTGTTTTCCAGATCAATGAAAAGCAGGACAGAAAAAAATATTTAATTTTCACTCAAGCAGGTTTCCATGAAACACTGAATTATCTAATTCTGTGAGCCAGGCATATAAAACTGACAGAGTAATTTATTATTCAGCACCAAAAGAAAAGTATAGAGAAATCATGTTCGTTCACTTTTACTGGACTCCTTGTAAAATAAAGTGGAGTATAAAATGAGTGAATGTATCAAAATTTATTCCTACTCGAGCTAGTGGCTTTACAGAAATATGTCTCTGAAATTATTCCAGTTGCATGATGGAAGTACATATTTTTAACTGATTCAAATCCCCAGTAACTTTAGAATAAATACAAATAAAGAAAATCCAAATTAAACTAAATCATTTTGTGAAATAAATGTAATTTGAAGCAAAAGTTACAAATCAAAATGCACTTCAGAAAATCTAATAGGAACTAGATAGTTTAATCCAGTCTCATACTTCACTAAAAATAAAAGAGAAATACAAAGAGAATCTTATCACTTTGATGTGAAAGCAGTCTAAACTTCTACAAAAATAAAAGTGTACATATTTTCATGTAACTATTGTAACTGTAAGTGTCATCCACCATTGAAATACGTTACGCAGGTGAAATTACCTGTGAACAAAGAATAATACATTTCTCACTCCTTCTTAAAAATGAATTGGAAATGTTTGTCAAAATTATCTTTTCATCTCTTTCTGTCCTCTTCTATCACTGCCTGTTTTTTTTCTCCTTATTCTTTTCTTCTTTAATCCCTGTCTGATACTGAACTCTTCTTATCAGGAGGGAAAAATAAATAAATAAATAAATAAATTGTAAAGAAATAAATCTTTAATCCAATTCTGAGTAGACATTTTCTGATCAGGCTTATGTTTGGTACAGAGTAAGTCCAAAACAAAAGACCAGACAGAAAGATGGCTTAGTCTCTCCCTGTTCTGCATCTCACAACTGATTCAGAAACTGTTATGGTTTCTCATTGTTATGACACAAAGCTGTCCTCAAGAAATCTGTCAATCTAATAAACTTCATATATTAGCATTGCAAATACAGACTGACCTGTTTATAAGAAGGGCTAGTGTGCTTTGTATGATATCTAAAATGTAAAAAGGCTAGTTTACTTCTTTTAGTCTAGTTTTCTGAATCTTATACATCAATGATGACATAGAGTAGTTACCAGCACTCACTTGACCTCAGCTGTGTAATCTTTTCATTTTAGCAGCACAGGTCATCTTGACACTTCCTATCCAGTTTCAGGATTTACCTTTGTACATGCAACTCTTTGCTTTGTTAATAAGTACTCCCATTTGTTTTTCTGCTGAGTGTTGAAGACCAAATGTGATGAATAAATTATTTCAGTTATGAAAAAAAACAATATATGTGTTTTCTGAGATTAGCAGAGCAAGCTGACTGCGGGAATGAGAAGCAATGGTCATATCATTACAATAATACATCTAGATGTCATGGCCATAGTTTCAAAAGCTGTGCTCCCAGAAGTGGATTTCTTTTTCTTTCTTTTAATCATTTCATTGGTAACCAGGGCTATTGAAAGCATATCAAAACAGCAAGTGCTTAGGACAGATCGTCCTCCATTCCTGTGAAACTGAAGTTATTTGTGCTGACAACACTAAATGATCATCTTTTCAGCGACTGGCTGGAGTGCTGGTGGCTGAGCCAGGGGCTGAAATGCACGAGAAGAAGCTTTTTCAATTTAAACTGCATCTGCAGGCAACAGTAAACTTCTCTCCTTCCTGACTTGTCCTTTTGTTGCTACTGAAGCCTTGAACGTATCTAAAATGGAATTCAGCTAACATAAAGAAATAATTTATAGATATCTTTTCTCACTACAGGCTTTCTATACACACATTAGGTAGAAATAGGAACTTATAAAAGTATTTCCTGAGACTGATACCAGATATCTAAGATTTGCCGAATAAAACTTTTTACAGATGCTAGCCACAGATCCATTTTGTGAGGACATAATTATTCCAATTTAATTACCTTCATGCAAACATCCACAGCATGAGCTTTTTTTAAAAATAAAAGGGAGGCGGGGAGGGGGTGAAGCCACAGATGTGCATTCCTGCAGAACTGTGATCTTACTGGCATCACAGAGACACATGAGATGGCTCCTATGGCTGGAATCTTGAAATGGAAATATGAGGCTCTTCAGGAAGGACAGTCAGGGGAGATGGGGGGAGAGTGTCACCCTCTATGTCAATGACCACATGGAGTGCTCTGGCTGGGATCGGATAGGGAAACAACTGACAGTTTATGGCTTACAATTAAAGAGAAGGTAGGAACAAGGGGTAATACGATGGGAAGTCTTCTACAGGCCAACTAACCAGGAAAATCAAGCAGATATGGGCCTCAATAGGCAGATGGGAGCAACCTCTTGTTCACAGGTCCTAGTCCTCATGGAGGACTTCAAATACCTCAATGTTTATTGGAAGCACAACACAGCAGAACATAAGTAATTCTGAATTGATGATAATTACTTTCTCCAAATGGTAGAGAAGCCAAAGAGGAGATATGCTATGCTGGGCCTCATTCTCACCAGCAAGAAGGAACTAGTGGAGAATGTGAAGCTGAAGGGCAGCCTTAGCTGCAATGACCATGAAAGGGTGAAATTCAAGATCCTTTGGCAGCCAGGAGGATGTGCAGTAAGCTCAATACAATGGATTTTAGGAGAGCAGAACTTGGTATGAACTGAACTGAATAAGAAAGCGAGCAGAGGAGGTAGGAAGCTGGTGTGGCTTGGCAAGGACCTGCTGGGCAAGCTGAGGGCAAAGAAAGGTGTGAACAAGCTCTGCAAACAAGGGCGTGCCACCTGAGAAGAATACAGGGGTGCTGTCTGGACTTGTAGACGTGGGATCAGGAAAGCCAAGGCACAGGCAGAACTGAACTTGACAAGGGATGGGAAAAATAATAGGAAGATATTCTACAGGTACATTGGCCAGAAGAGACAGGTAATAGTGAGTGTACCTCCTTTGATAAATGTAAAAGGAGAACTGGCGTCAATGCATGAAGAGAAAGCTGAGGTACTGAATGAGTTCTTTGCCTCAGTCTTCACTGGCGGCCAGGATTTCTCAGGTCCCTGAGCCCTGAATCCTTAAACCTCTAGGTGGGGATTGGGGCAGTAAATCCCTCCCCACTGTAAGGGCAGAGCAAGTCCCAGACCGCCTCATGAGAATGAATGTGTACAAGTCTATGGGGCTGGATGGCGTGCATCCCAGGGTTCTGAAGGAGCTGGCTGAGGTGGTTGCCGAGCCACTCTCCACCATATTTGAAAAGTCATGGCTGTCAGGTGAGGTCCCGAATGATTGGAGGAAGGGTCACATCACTCCCATTTACAAGAAAGGGAGCAAAGAGGACTCAGGGAACTACAGGCCGGTGAGTCTCACCTCTGTGCCTGGGAAGATCATGGAATAGATCGTCCTGGATGACATGCTTGATCACGTGAGGAATGAGCGTGTGATCTGAGACAGCCAGCACGGCTTCACCAGGGGAAGGTCATGCTTGACCAATCTGGTGGCCTTCTATGATGGATTGACAGCATTGGTGGAGAAGGGAAAGGCGACCGATGTCATTTACCTGGACTTGAGCAAGGCCTTTGGCATGGTCCCCCACCACATCCTTATCTCCAAACTGGAGGGATGTGGATTTGATGGGTGGACCACTCAATGGATAAGAAATTGGTTGAAAGGCCACAGACAGAGGGTGCTCATCAATGGTTCTATGTCCAGGTGGAGGCTGGTAACGAGTGGCGTCCCCCAGGGGTCTGTCTTGAGACCGGTGCTCTTTAACATCTTTATCAATGACATTGATGACAGAATTGAGTGCACCCTCAGCAAGTTTGCTGATGACACCAAGCTGAGTGGTGCGGTTGACACAGTTGAAGGAAGGGATGCCATTCAGAGAGACCTCAACAGGCCTGAA
The DNA here is from genome assembly GCA_037305975.1 of Chrysolophus pictus. Taxonomy (NCBI): domain Eukaryota; kingdom Metazoa; phylum Chordata; class Aves; order Galliformes; family Phasianidae; genus Chrysolophus; species Chrysolophus pictus. Next base: position 32,495,884 of record CM074576.1, on the reverse strand, counting down.
AGGTGGGCTTGGGTGAACATGGCAAAGTGCAAAATTTTGGACTTGGGCCAGTGGAATCCCAGGCATCCATACAGACTGGAAGGAGCAGTCCTTGAGAGCAGCCCTGTGGAGAAGGACCTGGGGGTCTTGATCGATGAAAAACTTAACATGAGCCAGCAGTGTGCTCTTGCAGCTCAGAAAGCAAATGGGCTCCATCAGAAGAGGGGTGGCCAGCAGGAACAGGGAGGTGATTTTCCCCATCTGGAGTACTGTGTCCAGGTCTGGAGCCCCCAGTACAAGAAAGACAGAGAGCTGTTGGACAGGGTCCAGAGGAGAGCCACAAAGATGATCAGGGGACTGAAGCACCTCCCCTGCAAAGACAGGCTGAGGGAGCTGGGCTTGTTCAGCCTGGAGAAAAGAAGGCTGAGGGGTGACCTCATTGCAGCCTTTCAGTACCTAAAGGGAGCCTACAAACAGGAGGGGAATCAACTCTTTGAAAGGGTAGATAACGGAAGGATGAGGGGAAATGGTTTTAAGTTGAGGGAGGGAAGATTTAGGCTGGATGTCAGGGGGAAGTTCTTTACAGAGAGAGTGGTGAGGTGCTGGACCCGGCTGCCCAGAGAGGTTGTGGATGCCCCGTCCCTGAAGGTGTTCAAGGCCAGACTGGATGGGGCCCTGGGCAGCCTGTCTAGTATTAAATGTGGAGGTTGGTGGCCCTGCCTGTGTCAGGGGGGTTGGAGATTCATGATCCTTGAGGTCCCTTTCAACCCAGGCCATTCTGTGATTCTATGATTCTGTCTCTTCAGGGATTTGCTCGATAGAATATTGTGGGATAAAGGCCTGGAGGAAAGCTGGGCCTAAGAAAGTAGGCTAATAGATAAAAATCACTTCCTCCAAGCTCCTCTTCTCAACAGAAAATTCAGACAGAATTATCAGTGCATGGATAAGGATCTCTTGGCCTAACTAAATACAAAAAAGGAATCCTACAGAGGCTGGAAGCAAGGACAGATAACCTGTGAGGAATACAGAAATTGAAAAGTCAGAGATTCTGTTAAGTTTAAAACTAAAGCCCTGAAAGAATTAAATCTGTCCAGGGACATCAAGGATGACAAGAAAGTCTTCTACACATAATGTTAGTGATAAAAAGAAGGCTAGGGAAAATGAGGGCCCTCTACAGAAGGAGCTCTGGTTATCTGGGATACAGGGAAGACTGAGATAATCAATGACTTCTTTTATCTCAGTCTTCAATGACAAGCACTCCAGCCAAATTGAAGAAGGCAAAGGCAAGGAATAGGAGAATACAAAACTGCCCACTGTAGGAGAATATCAGGTCAGATACTATCCAAAGAACCTGAAGGTCCATGGACAAGGTAACGCACATAGGAAGTTCCTGAGGGAACATGATAAGCCACTAAATTGCTAGGCTACTATCCATTATATTTGAGAACCATTAGCAGTCCAGTGAAGCTCCCATTGACTGGAAAAGATGAACCATTTCCTTCACTTTTAAAAAGGTAAGAAAGCAAGACCTGGAAAATACAGGCCAGTCAGTCTCAGTTCTGTGCCTGGTAACATTATGGAGCATTACGGAACATATGGAAACTATCCTGGAATCTATGCTAAAGCACACAGACAACAGATGGAAACTATCCTGGAATCTATGCTAAAGCACACAGACAACAGAGAGGTTCATTTTCTTCATAGTAGCCTGTATGGCACCAAATTTTAGACTAATAGCCAAAGCAATGTTGATAACACACCATTGTTTTAGCTATGTCTGAACTGTTGTTGCAAAGGGTCAAAGTCTTCTCTGCATCTCTCTCTTCACCTGCTGGGCAAAAATGTGGGAGTGGACACAGCCAGGACAGCTGACTCCGTCTGTCCAAAGTCGTTCTCCGCACTATTTACTCAACAGTAAAACTAGGGAAGAGCTGCTTCTGAAGTAGCCATTGTTAAATGAGCTACAGAGAATCAGTCGGTGGTGGTGGGTATTTGCTTAAACATCACTTGTTTATTTTTCTTTTCCTGTTAAATTATCTTTATCTTGACCAACATTTTTTTTCACTTTTTCCCTTTTGATTCTCTCCTTCTGTGGGAAATGAATGAATGCTCAGCTGTCTCTCATGTAAATCAAGAACACTTTGAAATAAAATATGCAGCGTTAGGTCAAGTCGAAGGGCTCAACTTTAGGGCCAGTTCTCTTTAACGTGTATACAAATGATTTGGATGCATTATTCAAGTGCATAGTAAATTTGCAGGTGATACTAAATTAGGAGGAGCTGTTGACTCCCTCAAGGGTAGAGAGGCCTTGCAGAAAGATCATGACAAATTAGAGGGCTGGACAAATGCTGTCTCTTTGTTTATTATGGAGGAGACTGAGGGAAGGCCTCATTAGGGCCTACAGCTTCTCCGTGAGGGGAATGGAGAGACAGGCACCAAACTCTTCTGTCTGGTGGCAGTGACAGGACCAGAGGGAATTGTATGGAGCTGAATACAGGTAGAGTCAGGCTGGGCTTAGGAAAAGGTTCTTCAGCAGTGAGTGGTGGGTTTTGAACAGGCTCCCCAAGTCATGGTGCCTAGTTCAAGAAGATTTGGGCAACGCTCTAAGACTTATGGTCTGATTTTGGGGATGATTCTGAGAGGAGCCAGAAGTTGGACTCAATGGTCCTTGTGGGTCCCTTCCAACTTGGATATTCTATGATTCTACAATTCTGTGACTCTTTGAATTCCAGTCTGAATGACATTTAGCTCTCTTAAATGAGGAATAGTTTTCTCTTCTTATTGATTTCTTCTAAAAAATGTGTATGATATACTACACCATAATATTATGGTTTTCATAATTTAAAATCTGAATAATTTTCTGAAATCACTGAATTCACATCATCCATAAATATTTATATTTTTGTTCAGGAAAACTTTACATCTGAAATATTCTGTTATAAAATAAGTAAGATATAGCAGAGTATAAAGTGATGAAAAAAAGGAAAAGATTCTGATTCATATCAGATTACAGATTCCATACATTCCCAAAAGACAGAGAAGAAAGTACAAGGTAATCTGAATGTATTCAAGTAATTGATTAAGCCCTCATGTTTCAAGCTGCTCATTGCAGTTGCATCACTTTCTTTACACAGAGGAACTCGTGAATTCCACTGGGAATGTTACAACATCAATAATAGTCACTCTCAGGAGCTTATAGATTATAAACTATTTTCAAACAGCAAAACAAAAACAAACAAACAAACAAACAAAACAACTACAAAAATACACACACACACGAAAAAATAAAAATGCAATTCTCTCACTCCTCTTAAGAAAAAGAACAGCAAATCCATCTCAGAAGATGCAGTCCTGTCAGAAGTTCTGCCCATATTTTAAGAATGTGAAAAATCCCATTTGGATCTCAAATTACTAACACTAAAAACTAGATTAATATCTACAATCTGAGATATTGGAACTTGAGTCAGAGAATGTTAATGGCTAAAAACTGAAACCCTTCTCACCACTTTGTTCATTTAACAGGTATGCATCTAATTTAAATCAGTTGCATGGTTTCTTACTTCTGGAGAGAGTTAATGGAGAATCCTTTTTAAAACATAATTAATGTCACTGCTGCAGAGATTTTCAAGCAAACTTTTGTCATCGTGAGGTGAAACATAAGAACAAACTACTTTGGAAAGGTGTTACGCCATTTCTTCCGATCTTCTGTTTGGGTTCTTCATTCTTGTGCCAGCAAAAGGATTCAGGTAGCCAACTGGCTGAACAGCTTGAAACTGATCACTGTTCAGCTGGGTTTTTTTTTCCAGCTCACCTTCTGGACTTTGTCATTGCTTCTTCTTCCTTAATATTGTCAGTGTTGTGCAAAAGGGAATGTGGGGCTAGAGAAATATGTGTGTGTGGTCAGATCACCAAATTGTTCAATTCATTCCACAATTCAGTGAATGTTACATGCAAGACCCAGGAGACAAACAGGTGGAGTATAAGAAGGGCAGGACCAAAACTTTCTGTGGAATTCAGCTTCTGCTAATATCAAAATCTCAGGGCAATTTTTTTAGGAAAAAAATATCCTCCGTTACTTTTCAGTTACTAGCGATGAAGTATGGACTAGTAGATGAGAATATTTACCTGAGTAACATTATGAACCACTCCTAAACGATAAGCAAAGGTGTCGGATAGTGCTTTAACTTGTACCTTCCTCATGTGATGGTGAACTTCCCCCTACACCTTCTTCCCTCAGCTTCCTCCTTTGGCCTGATCTTGCATACAGAGCTTTGCACAGGAAGACAATGAGCAGCAGTACTGATCATGACCTCAACTTTCTCTCAAACTAGGGCTTCTTATGTAATTGATAGCAAAGGCATTGTTCAACAACTGAGAGTCAATTGAGCACGCACCTAAAAAGCAGTCTATGGCTATGAATCAATCATCTTACCTCATAAACAGCAGGCAGCTCAAGAACCCCTCAAGCTCTCCGTTACAGTCTCAAGTCTCTGTTAAATCACTACATTATATCTATATTATATCAATAAATATACCTCCACTTCTCTCTTAGGAGTGAAGTGTACGGTGTAGTTGTTTCTATCTGCAACAACTCACTATTTCTTTTTTTTTTTTTTAAGCGCATCCTCTCAGTTGGAGTTTTAAAAACAAATCCCTTATATCTGTATCCTTATTTCCTCATCAACGATAAAGAGGCAAAGGAGAGTTTACTTCATGTCTTTTTTTAATGTATAAACAAATTAAATTTCAGCTATTAACGGACATTATGTAGAAATCAATCATATCTTACTCTTCCATAAAAGAAGTAAAATGGGTATATAATATATCTGATGTCAGGTAGTAAAAGTTTCCCTGTTTCCATGTTAATATCACTTTTATTTACCTACTTTACAGATGGTCTTTAATAGGATAAAATTTTAAACATGTCCACAATGAAAGCTGCCTTAGAATTGCTGCGGTAGTATCAACTGCAGAATAACAGAGCTACAACATTGCAAAGGATTAGGAGGGAAGGAGATTATGAGCTCAAAAGTGGTTAACAGATTTCAGTCTACAGTAGTGAAATGTAATAATGAACTCACGACTGATGATATTCAATGGCAGAGCCTACTGTCTAAAAAGAAGTTTAGACAGTATATTAGACAGACAAAGAAAAAGTATTTTGCACTTATCAGTGAAATATTTGGATGCAAAACAGAGAAAGTAAAATTGTAAGATGGGTTTTCAGAAGGCTGTTAAGAAGTGGTTTTTTTGTTTTTTGTTTTTTGTTTTTTTTTTTCAGTAGTTATACTTAAGGAAGATGAATCAGGATATTTTTAAGTTAGAGAAATTCTCATACTGTGGGATATCAAGAAATCTGGGCTTATCTGAAATAAAGTATGTGATCTAGGGCAAGTAATTTAGGTTAAAATGTTCAGAAATATTTGAGTCCTAGTGAAGATCTCAGTTCCATTTCTGTTGGTTATAAAAATAACTGCTCCTTTCTCCTACTCTTCATTGTCTATTTAAAAAGCATTGTTTCCCTTGACACTGTGTTTTAAAGTAGTGAATATTCTTTCTTATCTTCCTGTGGAGCATGAGTCTTGCCCTGTTTGGGGTACAGTATGTGTAGAACTAGTGCAGGAGATAAATCTTCTGTAGTCCCCATCAATAAATCTGCTCAAGATTTATCTGCACTACTGAAATAATAATAAAAATGTATAGTCATGACACACTCAGATTATGGGTTTTGATGTGTTTTTTATTTTGAGGTAGGCAGAAAAAAAAAAAAAAGCAGATAAGCTTATTTGAAAACCAAACTGAGTTGCCATGGTTATTTAAGCAAAATTTCTTTCTATTTAAGTTATAAAAACATTAAAACTAAAACCTGCAGTTAAATAAGAAATCGCGAGATTTACCCACTGTGAAACCTTTCACACAGCATTTTTAGTGCACAGTTACAGTGGATATACAGTACTACCTCCTATGAAAGCCAGACAAGCTACACAAAAGAGAATATGTAGTAATAAAAAGGATGAAGACTTATTCTTGACTAAGGTAGACAGTAAACTAGAGCAAACCGGATAGCTGCATTTTAGTTACGCATGTCACATGTGCAAGGTATAATCATGTCAGAAGTAAAACTGTTCAGAACTTGGTGGTAACTTTTAAGCAGAAAGGGTCTTAAATTAGCAATGGTGCATGGCACATTAACACACACAGAAACAAGAGTGGTAGATGAGTTACTGAGTCTTTTCAAAAAATAAAAGATATCTAGATGAACAACAAAGTAGCTCAAATTGAAGACAATAAATTGAAGATAACTTTTTATGTGATTAGTAAAATTGATGTATTGCTAAATGTCATTTCCTAAAGGGATCTAATGTTTGTACTTGAGCATTTATATGCATAAAACAATATATAGCTACATGCATATGATAATCTAGTGCCCTGGATTCAGCTGAAACAGCATTAATAGCACACCTGTATTTTCACTGTTGATGAATGATGGAAGCACAGCACAGGTTCTTCCAGCACCATTGCCTGAGCTTGTCAAGGTCTTGGATGATATCCTGTCCCTCAGCATGTTGACTACACCACACAGCTCAGTGTCATCTGCACACTTGATGAGAGTGCGCTCAATCCTCCTGTTGATATAATAGATAAGTATATTAAAGAGCATCTGTTCCATTACAGACCACTGAGAGCCACCGCTCATCACTGATGCAGGCATTGAGCTACTACTACTACTGTTCTCTGGGTGCAACACTGCAACAAGTTCCGTGTCCATTGAACAACCCACTCATTAAATCCATATTGTTCCAGTTTGGAAAGATGTTGTGGGTACTGTGTGCCTTACTGAAGTCCAGATAGTTGACATCAGTGGCTTTTCCATTCTCTACTAACATGGTCGTGCCATCATAGAATGCTACTAGGTTGGTCAAACAGGACTTGTTGTCAGTGAAGCCATGCTGTTTGTCTCTCATCACCTCACTCTCTTCCATCTACCTCAATTTCCAGGGTGATCTGAACTTCCTCCACACTTCAGGGGGAGTGAGCAAATGGTTGTGTAGTGTTTATCCACTTGTCAAGTTAAATCACAATATCTGGAGACAAAAAAATAACACAGCTCAAGAAGTAAAAAATAATTTATTTTTAACTTACAGTAAATTAACATACTTTTCTTCTACTGTATTTCTTTATCATCATCTTCTACGGCTACCTGTTCCCTGATTTCTGTTCTTGCCTTCTTACAAATGTAAATCCATAAATGATGTTGATCTTTTTCTGCTGATGATGTTCATTTGCCCTCCTGCTTAAGGCCTGTTTCCATCTCATTTCTGAAAAATTGTGAAACCACAATATGGGCAAAAGGCCAATCAGTTCAGGCAGGAACAATCACTACTTTGGCTTAAGGGTATGGCATCCACCCATTAGCACATCTTGCACACTGCTTTGAAGAAAGGGATGTTTCATATAGGTCCAAAGATGCATTTGCATAATCTCTTTGAAAATAATTGATGAAACTACAATAAGGCAAAAATTGTGAGCTGAGAGATGAGAAGATCAGGTGGGAATAGTAAGACAAACTTTCATGCAGAAATAGGAAAGACAGGATGCGCTAGAGAAGTAAGATAGCTGTTTAACTAGTGAAAAAGAATATTATGCATAACTGTACTTCTGAAAAGGGGTGTTGCTACTGCAGTAGGTATTTCTGAGCACAAGAATGCTACAGAATGTACTCGTATGTACCTGTAGCATAGTTGGTTGAAAAGATGAAGTATTTGGGTGTAAAATGATAACAGTAGGACACTGCATAGAATTCTGCTGTGGAAAGCATGGAACATGCTATTTATATGGGAAATCTTGTCTTGCTAGTATGAGGAATGTTAACATATGGGATCTGTAGAAAGAGTATGATAAGAGCTAATTTGTATTTAGAGAGCTCTGGAAGTAATGTCCCTTACAGAATCACAGAATGGCCTGGGTTGAAAGGGACCTCAAGGATCATGAATCTCCAACCCCCCTGACACAGGCAGGGCCACCAACCTCCACATTTAATACTAGACAGGCTGCCCAGGGCCCCATCCAGTCTGGCCTTGAACACCTTCAGGGACGGGGCATCCACAACTTCTCTGGGCAGCCTGGTCCAGCACCTCACCACTCTCTCTGTAAAGAACTTCCCCCTGACATCCAGCCTAAATCTTCCCTCCCTCAACTTAAAACCATCTCCCCTCATCCTGCCGTTATCTACCCTTTCAAAGAGTTGATTCCCCTTCTGTTTGTAGGCTCCCTTTAGGTACTGAAAGGCTGCAATGAGGTCACCCCACAGCCTTCTTTTCTCCAGGCTGAACAAGCCCAGCTCCCTCAGCCTGTCTTTGCAGGGGAGGTGCTTCAGTCCCCTGATCATCTTTGTGGCTCTCCTCTGGACCCTGTCCAACAGCTCTCTGTCTTTTTTGTACTGGGGGCTCCAGACCTGGACACAGTACTCCAGATGGGGCCTCACAAGAGCAGAGTAGAGGAGGACAATCACCTCCCTGTTCCTGCTGGCCACCCCTCTTCTAATGGAGCCCAGGACATCATTTGCTTTCTGAGCTGCAAGAGCACACTGCTGGCTCATGTTCAGTTTTTCATCCATCAGGACCCCCAGGTCCTTCTCTGAAGGGCTACTCCCTAGAACTGCTCCTTCCAGTCTGTATAAATACCTGGGATGAATTTACATTTATTTCCATGTAAACTACAACAGACATAAAAAGCATAACACTGATAGATCAAATTCTCAGCTACAAAAAACTACTTTTCAACATAGTCACCCTATTAGCTATGCATTTTCACCGGTAATGAACAAGAGTCTGCATGCCATCTAAAAATCTGTACCCATGGTTTCACAGCTGCTATGACAGCATCATTGCTAGAAAAATGTTGCCAACCCAGTCCATCTTTCATCAGACCAAGCAGATGGAAATCAGAAGGGGAAAAATTTGAACTATACTGTGGGCATAGTAAGACAGTCCAGACAAGATTGGCAACTTACTCCATGAGAATAGTTATCTTCTCTGGCCTCAGTCTGGAAATTCAAGCCTTCAGCTTAGTCAGCATCACAAAGTAGTGGTCAGAGTTGATGGTTTCCAGGAAATCCTGAAGGAGTACCTCCTTCTTATCCCAAAAGACAGTGCATATCACTTTACCCACTTAGGTCTGTGTCTTGAACTTTTTCTTTGATGGGGAATTGACATGTTGCTACTCTATGGACTGCTGTTTTGATTCTGTCTTGTTGTGACACCACCTCTTTATTCAGTAATGATACAATCCAGGAAACAGTCTCCTTCAGCTTCATATTGGTTCAATAGGTCCTTACAAACTTACATATAGTTCTCTTTCCATTCCTGCATGAGAGCTCATGGGACCCATCAGATATTTCATTGTTGACACCATTATTTCCAGTACACTGAAGTCGATATTCAGCTCTATACACCAGTCATGGTGTATAGAGCAGTCATGATCTGCTGATCTGTGTGAACGAACTGATCAAGATCCTCATTATTTCATGGTATGACAGCTGTGCATGACTGTCCAGAGCATGGTTTGTCTTTCACGTCCCTGTTGCCACAGCTGAAATGCAGCACCTAACACTTTGCTGTGCTCACATCCACTGTAAATGTTCAGCAAGTGTCAGTGAATGCCAGACGGTGTAATTTTTTTTCCACACAGAATTCGGTGACACACCTTTGCTTCACACACACTTTCATGTCAGATGCCACTTTGTCATACTGGCTGTATGCTGCTATCTGTTGCATGGCAACAACATGTAACAGAATATTGGCAGGAAGGTTCACATTCTACTTCCATACCACCAACATCTGCTTCTTACTATGTTGTAGGCCAATATAATAAAATAGAAGGCATTATGTTAGAGGCCACCCTCCTGTTATGTAATATTGCTTATATATAAGTTATCCATGCACAGAAAATTAATATTTAAATATTTTTTCTTAAAATATATTTATAATGGAAGTAATATTCATAACTATATGTTGTCAGCATTATGTATATTGCTTAGAATACTGAAATTGTATGCTGTCATTATCTTACTTATGCTTTACATTTTCCTCTGATTTACTAAATGGTTCATACTGATGTTGCTTATACTTTCCTTTATTAGCAGTCTTTGCAATTTAAATTGTTTTATATGTTACCTGTCAGATAAACTAGATGTGTTTATTTCCAGAACATGATAATCAAGTAAATTCAGAACAAATTCATTCATAAGTACATTCATTCATGCACAAATAAAAATGTTGTGCAAAAATATGTGTTAGTGAAATATAGTCATCTATAGGAGATACGTTGTAGTAACATTTTCATCCATAATTACATTGGTGTGACAGGAAAATAAATCTCAGCTACCAAATCCAGTACGAGTTGTCATCAGCTCTCAAATCCTTCTATTGATTTGCATTGTAATGAAGAATACTTATGTGTTGACCTATCCTTGAAAATCTAGTTTATTGTGGGTATGATCTCATTAATATTATATGGTTTGTTCTTTGTGTCCTAACCTTCGGAAAATAATACTGATGTAACATTCCAGTATGCACATCAAATTTTCTTCACTCTTGCAAGATTAGTTATTTTCAAAACTTTTTTATTGCAAATTGTTGGAGGGTCTTGCGGTCCTGCTTACCTTAACAAATTCCATGTAACCAAGGATGATAGCTGTTATTGTTTTGTTTTGTTTTTATAATGGCAAATGAACTTTTATTGGAAATTTATGTACCTGCAATTTAAAAAACGAGTCATTAGGACCTCCACAAAATAATAATATTCAGCTTGGTAAGCAGACTCACTTATTCCTTTCTCTGAGTAGTCAGTGTGCAAACATCAGTTGAATACAGCTGAAACAAATAAAAAATCAAATTCTTTAAAGCAACAATTACAATATTTTTTTGATTTTTAAATCAACTGAGACATCAAACATTGTGAATAGAAATAGTTCCTTTTAACTCAACATTTTCAGATGTCCTAAAAATACAAGAAATTGTAGACTATATACTTGCATCATGATGTGGACTTCCTACTTTCCTTCTGGGCTTATATAATATTGGATTTGTCTCAGATATTACCGTGACTAGGGTGGAGGAGGAGACAAAGCTCAAAACTGATGAAAAGGATATGATGATTCAGGAGAGTTAAAATGTTAGAATTAAATAAATAATATAGCAATATTTTAACATTTCTAAATGGAAGTGTTTGCCTTTCAAACTCTTAAAAACAAAATATATAGCAAGCAAAGTAAAACCATTTTATTCAGAAAGAAAACCTTGATATATTCATGATTTTCTTCAAAAAGCATATGATCTGATTCCACTTTTAATATGACACTAAGTACCATGATGCTGTGATTCTTTTGCCTCAATGTCATTTTTTTTTTTTTTTAATGTAAGATTTTTTAACTTTTAGAATAAAAAGTAATGAAGAGGGTATTTCATGTCCTCATTTTCCCTCATGCAGATGGCACCTTGTTTTCTAACAAAGTCAGCTTAGAGACTTTGGAGCAGAAAAAGTAAATTAGAATGGCAAGTATAACATCTTTATACTTAGCAAACTAGTCCTTGTCAGACTGTATTGTAGTCATTATTGTAGTCATTATATTCCCATTATGAACTGGATTTCTCTTACCTGCAAATGTCTCCAAAGACGCTGTGTACATGTCAGAGCAGAAGAAACTGGCTTTTAACAGAATTCTTAATAGATATAACTATTTTTCACACAAACCAAAATGAATCTGGCAACAAGCTAACCTTTGTTAAATATTATCAGATATCTACTGAGCATGAATGACTCAGAAAATTCATTTCAGTAACACAGAGCACTCTTATCGTTCATGACATGGTACACTGTAAGTCACTGCCAACAGTGCAGACAATTCTACCCTTTTTTGGAACAATATTCTTTAGTAAGCTCCGCACATCACATTAACATTTTCAGATCTTCGAGCACTGTTTGCTTCGTCCCTAAACTCTTGGGCTATGCAGGAATGCTCTGGGCACTAAACAAGTCAAACATTTCTCCTGGTATTTGCTTACATGCAATTTTCATTGAGAGATTTTCCTTTAATCAAAATAAATAGGTTATCTTAAGCCAAAAGTGATCTTATTGACAGATACTAAAAATGTTAAATGAGCAACCTGTTCTTTAAACATTCCTTTTCTAATTTAAAATCATTACAGCACTGGAGCACTGACACAGTGTTATTTGTTATAATTTCTTGTTTGATTAGTGTAACTTATTCCTATGATTTCTTCTTTAATTTTAGTTTTATTTAAAATCATTAGCACACAATTTACATTCATATTTACATTCGTCACAGTGAACCGATATATGGAAGTGATGAAAACTAATATTATTGTAATACTGGCTTTAGTCTGTGCTAAATTGGATCTCTTGCTTTCTCAATATTCAACAGATTCATATTTCTAAGTCAGCTCTTTAATAAACTTCACATTTCTTTTGGCATTCATCTATTTTTACTTTTCTGTGTTAATTCATATGAAAAAAGAACTAATCATTAGAATATACAGTGAATAATGAGATGACATAATTCATGGATAATTAAAACATACCATTTCAGCATAAAGTCCCTGGATTTAAACTTTTCTATGTTTCTAAGGTAAAAAGTTTGTATTTAGAATTTTTTAAATATACCTTAGTATAAAACACATAAAAATCATCCAATAACAGGATAAGCAGTACTGAGCTCAGCAAGATCACAATCTGTTTCAGAAAAGGTAAAAAAAAAAAAGTAGAGATCCATAAAGAAAAGCCATTTCATAGTTGCACTGACCATTGTCCTTGATGTGTACATTGCATATTATCCTTACATGGAAAATGTAAAGAATGCCTTTTAGTGGGAGGAATAAAGTACAACTTGAACACTTAATGCATCAGATAAGTATCTTCTGAAATCTATCCTCAATTTATGTTTGAGTTTAGCCTCAGGGAAATTGAACTGTCAAAGTCTTTAGTACAAGTAAATAGCACGAGTGTTGCATTAGTTAAATTCTGAAGCAATTTACTATAATTTATTTGCATAATGTTATGTCACTTCTAAATAATATTAATGTAGATACAGGTCTTTCAGTCTTCTGTTACATAGAAAGTAGGTAATACTGCTCAAAATGTATTTTTAACAATTTCTAAATTAATTTTTCATAATATTTGAACCAAGTCGTTAAGTAGTCTGACAATACATATGTATGTATTTTTAAATAAGAAGTAATATAATGCTGAAGTAGTCATCACAATTGATGTAAGCATACCATCTCCATATATTCTGGTAAAAATAAATTCAAAAGACTAAGGATTTACTTTGAAGAAATAAACTGCCCCAATATTATTTTTTTCATGTTGCTAAAAGATTCTAATGCTTCTTTACTTAACAAATATTTAATTTGCACATTTGAAATATTTATAGTAATGAGATTAAGTTTGCAGTCATACAGAATTATTAATTTGTATCCCAAAAAATCAATCAATAATAAATAACATTATCAGTAAAATAACTATTAATTCAGCGGCTTTAGTTTTTTACATTTATCTTAGGATGAAACAAATTACTCAGATTTACAAACATGGAACAAATACTCTAAATAGTAGCTCGCATATGCTTTTTTAGTATGTAATCCTACAGTTTTGTTAGGGTTGTGGTTGATCATCAGGTTTGCTTATTGTATTTCACTGGTACCAGTCCCTCCAGAAGTTTCCTGTTTTTGACAGTTGTAAGAACAAACCTTACAATCATTTTTTCTGTGGTGTTTTTTGTTGTTGTTCTTGTTTGTTTCTTTATTTGTTTTTGTTTTCTTTTATATTTTCTTTATAAGTTTGCAGTTCTGTGTCTGTAACATTATAAGAAATATCTGTTCTCTACCATGAAATTAAAAGGATGTCTTGTAAGCTGCTGAAGTGGATACTGAGCAATCCAGGTTCCATCTCTACCATTTATAAGAAGTATTGTTTTTCCTTCATTTCTTCTGCTGTTGTTTTGTAGAAAACTGAGAAACAGAAAAACTGTTGAAAGAGTAACACTTGTTAAGGAGTGACTCACTCTTCTTTTACGGATATGAGAGGAACAGGGATGTGTAATATACTATATCAATTTATTCCAGTTTTCTTTTCTGGACTAACTGTTAGATCAGGTATATTTATGGTCTGTTATTTTTTTTTTTTTTTCTTCTCCTTTTTTTATATTTTTTTCAAACGTATATTTTAGGGTTTTATATCTCTCCCTTCACAGAGTGAATGAATGCTTGCCACAATATACAGATATGTCTGTTTGTCTTTGGTCTAAAATATACATTTGAAAACATAGTAAAACAAAAACAAACAAACACACAAACAAACAAAACCCACAAACCAACAGGAAACAGTCTTATTTTATTCAGAGCCGCTGGATGAAACACTACTCAAAGGTTTCAGTGCTTTCCTTATTCTGGGGAAAAAATAAAATAAAATAAAAAATTTAAAAAGGAAAATCTCTGTTTGACTTCTGGAGGCACAAGGTTGGCTGGTTTTGTACTCAATTGTCTCATTGTTTTCTTCTGTCTCAAGATATTTCTAAATCTAACTTCTCTTTCATCCCCCCAGAAGTGGTCAGCTGATTTATATCTTAGTCTCCAAAACATATGTTTTAACAGTAGCAAAACAGATTAAGCAAAGATGGCTCAAAGACACCAATCAGGCTATGAAAGATGGACTTCTATCTTAATAGTTGGTACATGCCTTCCACTAACAGAAAAGATACTCAGCTTCTAGCCATTATCATTCAAATTAGATTGGACTTTTGACTTTCTGTTTGTTGCACAGTATCCCAAGGGAAAGCCCTGGTGACAGCTTACAAGTGTACTTGGCTGGCTGAGGAAACTACTGCTGAAACCCAGGAGTCTCCATACTTCAGCAAACAAGGTGTGGTTTCATACTTTATTCTTTCACCAGGAAGCTATTTGTTTCAAAATTCTTTGCCACCTCTCACTGACATTTACAGAGAATGAAAGTACGTGTCACTTACAAATTCAGTGGGAGGCAGACCCCTTCCTTTCTATCCTCTGTCAGTTACACATTTCTGAGAACGTTTATACACTGCCACCTGCCGCATTTAGGTCCTTGATCTCAGTTTGCTCTGCTTCCTGCGGGGCTGGTGATCTGCTCCTCTGCCTAAATCTGCTCATCTTCCTGTAGTTTGATCCAGAGCCCAGTGGAGTCAAAGACTCCTAAGACTTACTTTGGCTTCAGTGGGTTTTGCAGTCTGCCAGATACATAATTAATTTATTTCAATGGAGTATGAATCAGGCTTTTTGTACTGCCAGATGTATAATTAATATTTCAGGATGAATTCCAGGTATCTTGCTGTTTCATAAGGTTTCTCTCACTTGCTGAGTTCCTGTCCTCCCTGTAGGAAGGTCATAAACGAAACTAATATTAAGTTAATAATAAGAATAATTATAATTAAACAACAACTGCGATTCTATGGCTTTACCTATCAGTTACCTAAGAAAAATATTTCAAATTACTTTGCAATTTTCAGAAGAATAGCGTTTCCATTTTCCAAATGAAGGTTATTTTTTCGCAGTCTGATAAAATATATTTTTCAGTGCATTTTGTTATTGTTGAGGGATAATTTTGTGCTGTTTATGTAAGAAAAGGCAGAGGTGAATTTACTTAAATATTCCAGAATCACTAGTTTTATGCATAACTTCAACATTTTTTTTTTCCTTAATGACTGAAAGTGGACAAGTTAGGTATTTTATTCTTTTGTGAAGGCTTGTCTTGAAATGAAATACATTCCTTTTCTATTCCCACTCAAGCAGCTTTGGCTTTCTTTGAAGTCTTACACAGACTGGAATAGAAGTCTGCCATGTTCAAGCCTGTTAATAGAACTACTCTCTCCAAAACACTGCGGCCTGTAGTCTCTGACTCCCACTGTGATTACTAATACATCCTTTCACCTATTCACTCTAAGGCAAACATCTATTTTCGCAAAACGAAAAGTTTTGCGTTAGAATACAATCTGTCTGCTCTAGCTTTACAAATTGAATGTCAATCAAAAAAAAAAAACAAAAACCCACTAATGAAGAATTCAAAGGAAACTGTCCATATTCTAATTTTATTTCAAACCATTATGTTGCTTTCTCAGAAAATTGCCATGTAAAACTCAGCAGACATCTGAGATAGTAGCAAAAGTGTCTTGTTAACATTGAAAGAGTATTTTACTTCCCCTGACCTGCTACCTGTCTGTCTTTTGTTTGAATGTCCCTGACTGGTGTATTAGTTTCAGGATGATTCAGTATTTTTGCAAAGCTCTGAAGTTATAGTAAGTATTAGAAAAGAATTACCATTTTGCATTGCACTTCCATTGATGATTGCTCCTGATTCCCATCTGATGGAAAACTGAACATAAAAAGTAACTTGGAAACCACTTCTAATGAGCCCTCTTTGAATGATCAGTTTTAAAAGGAAATTTGAAGAAAAGTTTTGAAATTCACTGCAGAAGTTTGTTTTCTAGTAATAACTTCTTTTTATTATGGAATATAATCATGAGCTTAACAAGTTAAGTTTATTTCTGTGAAAACAGGCTATTTTTATTTAATGAGGACATATCCTAAAAAATACATAATCTTAATAGAATTCAAGAATTGCTTTATGAATCATCATATTTTGAAAAGGTGGAAGCAAGAGAGGAATAAAAAATGTGTCTTGGTAATCCTAAAATTTATATTAACTGTACATGGTGATATGTTATTATCCATTTGAAAACTGATCATCAAAAGACTGATGGATATCTGAGTTCTCCAGTTTTGTTTCAAATCTTCTGGTAGCTGCTGTTAACTTCTTTTTTTGCTAGTCTGTGCTTTAAATAGGCAATATACAAAGCATCCAAAGATGTAACTGGTGCTAGAGGATGAATCTTATCCACTGTTCCCTTAAAGAAAAGTTGTTGACACTGTTTAGCAAAAACACTTTGTCTCTTAGATTTCACTCTGCTTTTGAATAATCTTTTTGGTGTATAGATCAAAAGGAAAGCTTTCATCGTAGATCTTGAATTGGACTTTAATCAGTGTATGAGTTTCTTAAGCTTTAGTGCAAGACCTTTTCATTTTCCTCATGTGAAGTTTGATTAGATCATAAGCTCTTCAGAACAAATATGAAATTCTTTCTGTGTTTACTGTACTAAACAATGCAAAGCACCACAGTTTTAGCTTCAAGAAAACAAACTGTAATTGACATGTTTGTCTCAGTGCATAGAAAGATCAAAAACAGAACTATTTTTACTATGTAAATTGCATCCAGACTAAACTAGCCACAGTCTCTCTAGTATATCAAGATGAATGCAGAGATGTTGGATGCTCTTTTAAAGATGCCACATTTTTATTGTCAGTGTTACATATGCAAAAATATTTTGTCTTTACTTTGATTTTTAAAAAGCAGGGTATATATATTTGTATTCATGGCCACACATCATTTTTTAAAATTTTTATTTTTAAAATAAAAACAGACAGGAAAGGTATAAAGAAACTGTTGCTGTGCCAGAATTTTTCTAAATGATATCTCTGGGAGGAAATATGACTACATCTTTTACATATTCCCCTAAACTGCAAAATTCATATTAACCATGTATGCTGAAGGACTGTGTGGCTGGAATACTTACTGCAAATACTATCAACTGCACATTTGAAGAACTTATCTAAAAGTGATTTGAAGCCAATAGGGATCTTTCCATTGATTTTGAAGGTCTTGGAAATAGGCCGTTAGCCTTATTTTCTGTTCATGAATCATTCAGAAGCCAGTCCTAATGTCTAGTCATTTGTAAGTATGGGACAAATAGTTTGGACAAACAATGCCTGCTCTACAGGCTGTTTCCAAAATGATAATTTAGGCTATTCACTGTTCAATATTCATGATGTGTGATTAGTCATCTACATCATCATGATATTACTTCTACCTAATTGAAGGACTGAAACTATTTAAGCTATAGCATCTATCTATTTATATTCTTATAATGGAGCAGTTCATTGCTGTAGTGTATGAATGAATAATGAATAACAAATGTTGAACACTGAATAATGAATAGTAAATAATGTATGCATTTTGGTAAGATTTTTAAAACAAGTATTCATTTCTGCTACTATCTGTGAAACTTTCAGAATTTAGAATGTTTTCACAAATCTTCAGCAGTTGCAGGAAGAACATGTAATAACAAGTATTTATTATATAATAAAGAAAAAGGAACTCATTTATTTATATTTTAACCATTGTATTAGATCTGTGGTTTAAGAGAAGGGAAGCTGCATTACTGATAGAAAAACTGACCAAGGCTTTTTTTTGGCTTTATTGCTTTCCCTCCACCAGCAGCATTCTGGATTTACAAGAGTAATAATGTGCCATATTTTCATTCTGATATTTTCTGAGTTAAATAGGAAAGGGTTCTTTGATTCAACACATGAACACCTATGCTAGAATGTACTGCACATTCCTCATTAGCTTGGAAAAAATAATACAAATAACATGATAAAATGAAATAGTACTTTAGATAACATTTATTTTCACTTACATTTATTTTCAATCAATTTCATCATAAAATATGTGCATTTCTCAAGATCTGTCTCTTATTTGCTCAGCACTAATATCTTGTTGCTTTTTCAATTCACAGTTGCTTTTAATGTTTACTTTCTCTTGTTGCTTATTAAAGCATGTTTTTTGTTTGTTTGTTTGTTTTTCCTTTCTTCCTCCCTCTGTCACATGTTCGAATCTGTTAATTCTATTTTAACTCCTATTATTTTTCCAATTTACTTTTTCAAAACCTCTTGTTCATTTTCTTTTCTTTTTCTGTCCATTTCTTCTGTTCTCCCACTGTATTTACTCACTGTCAGTCTTTTGTGTTCTCTTTTATTTTCTCAGCAAGTTCTTTAATTCAGTTAGCACTCACTTGTCTGCAGTTACTCCCTTTGCGATTTTATCCTTTTCCTCAACACATTTACTTCTTATTTAATATCCAAGCTGTCTCTTGCAAAAAGTTGGCAAATGATTCTAATGTAAGCAGAACTTTTTTTGCAAATCTTGTAGCACACAATGTATTATCAAGTGTTATTAATTCTCACAGCCCTTTTTCTCCCTTTTTCTGATGCAAATCTCATTTCTCATTTGCTTATGTGATCTGATCCAGGGCTCTCATTTCCAATAAACTGTGCCTGGCATCTTCTGACTCATAGGGACGTCATTTTTTCTGCATACATATATCATCCCCAATGTAAACTCAAAAACCCCCTTCACAGATAACTTCAAATTTGTTTGCTATTGTAATCTGACAATTAGAAAAAAAGAAATTTAGAAGAGAATAACTCAAAACTAATTCTTAAGACCCCTCAATGGCTAATTTATTGAGAAATAACTGATATATATTT
Source organism: Chrysolophus pictus (assembly GCA_037305975.1). Lineage (NCBI taxonomy): Eukaryota > Metazoa > Chordata > Aves > Galliformes > Phasianidae > Chrysolophus > Chrysolophus pictus. The sequence goes on along the minus strand of CM074576.1, from coordinate 32,476,472 downwards.
AGAGACATTTGATGTGAAATAGCGTCATATGTAAATCTTGTCCATTGTAAACAATTAAATATAGTTAGTAATGTGACAATATCAAATGTCTTATAATTCTGCAGTCATTATGTCTGAGCCTTATGTTTGGATCATGTTCTTTTAGATATTCCACATCAGAAGGATTTAATGTTTTAATACCAAATTTACTTATTCTAAGATATTTGATGTTACATGAGGATTTGATTCAGTAACGTGGTATAGCAACCTGCTGAAATCTCTATGCAAGAACAATATAGAAGTTGTATTATAGAGCTGAATCACAATGTGATTCACATTACTGGCTTCTGCATGCCCTCTTTAAAAGTGTTGGGTGTCACTTATTGCTGGTTTAAATGTATTGAATCCAAATCAGTCCAGTTTGTTTCCCTTTCTGAGTCAGTGTCCCTGCTGTCTTGCTTTAGGACCTTGGCAACGACCTATGCAAAAAAAACTGTATAGACTGAATGGGATATTTTAACTATGCTAATCTGAGGGTTTATGGACAACTAAAGGAAAGAGATGCAAAGCAAATACAATTCATCTGACCTACTTTAGATCTCTGTTTTAAGAAGTGAATTCAGTCCTTGAAGAACATATTATTCTCTGTAAGAGTAACTAAGATTGCTTCCTCAAATGACAGTGCCTAAAGTGAGAATCCATCCACTTTTGCTAACTATTTGGTGATAAGGCACGTCTGAGAACTATATAAAGAAGAATAAACTGTACAGGTAGGACATCTTGGATATTCCTAAGTCTATTTCTGCCTCATGGTAGTAGTTTAATGGACAAACTAGTTGCCCTTACACACAAAGGTTTTATTTTGAGGTACTCCTACAGACAAGAGTCTGAAGTGCAGTTTGAGATGGTTTGATTCAATTACATTTTTGTTCAACATCAGTATGTTTTATACAAAGTTTTATTTCTTTGGACATGCTTTTTATCTTTTCAGACATGAGAACTTTCATAGTCTCCAATATGACTGATTCTCAGACTGGATCCAGTCATAATGGAAAAAGATTCAGAGGTTATCCCACTGTACAGCCATTGAAACCTCATAACTACTGCACAGGACTTCATGAATTGAAAGAAGAAAATGAACCTCCTTCTTCTGTACATAAAATAATATGTTTATAAGAAAGGGAAGACATGATTCTTTTTTCTTTTTAGAAATGAATATTCTTATTTAACTACAGCATAGACATAGACATAACATTTTTTTATTTTTTATTTTTTCCAAAAAGAGATGTAATATATTTAAATCAGCTTCAAATAATATGGACTAATAAAATAGTAATTATTCTTTTATTTCTTCCTAAATATATGTATGTATTTACATAAGATGCTTGTCTAGAGCAATTAGGAAGTAGTCTTTTACAAAATTGTTTCAGGCAGTGTAGAGGCTTCATGGTTCATTTACTAAAACCAGAGCACAAATACAATTGTCTTAAAGGATAATAAATTGCAGGAGAACTTCTGATAATCTTTTTTAATGGAAACTTGAGAAAATGCATCAGATTTCTAGCTGTGAGAGAGAGATTATGGTTATTTTGTTTTTAGTATATGCTAGATTATGAAATATTTGTTAAAGTACACCATTTACCTTCTCTTCTAAGCTTTATGTCTTCTAGGTTTTCAGAATTTAACAGAATTGTGTTCCTAATTTCCTGTAAAACTGTATAAGTATGTTATATTGCCCATACAAAATTAAGAGAACTACATTAATAAATTCACTACTAAGAACGTTAATAAGAATATAAAAGAACAAATACATTTTAAAAACAACAAAATAGATTATGAACAATACAAAAAGTGCTAGTTTCATGCCATCAGCAGAGAAAAGTTCATTTTTGCTGCAATAAGTTTATTTAGAATAATGCAGAGTTCATTGAAATCAAAGGAACCTAAGCATATGCTTAAAATTGAGCATGCTTAAAATTGAGCTTCAGGTCTACTTAAGAGGAGAGACTGAAAAAGATAAAAGGAAAAAGACTGAAAAAGTTTGAAGAGAAAATGCTCCATTAAATATAACAACAATAACAACAGCAAATTCAATTTAAAGGCTAACAAAGAAACACAAATTTTGATTACTACAATGTATGTGAAATAGTAAAAATGAAAAAAAAGAGGCAAAAAAGCATGGCAACATCCAACAGAATATACGTATCACCAAATGAAAGAGAAAAAAAAAGTAGTTTCTTTTCTTCCAAAGGAGTTCTGATCATAGGATCATGTTCAGTATCCACTATTAATTTCCTATTTTCCAAGAATCATAGAATCATAGAATCCTTAGAGTTGGAAGGAACCTTTAAAGGTCATCTCCCCCCCTACTCTGCCCTGGTAAGGACTCATTTGGAGTACTGTGTCCAGTTCTGGGCTCCCCAGTACAAAAAAGACAGGGATCTCTTGGAAAGAGCCCGGAGGAGGGCCACAAAGATAGTGAAGGGCCTGGAGCATCTCCCCTTTGAAGAAAGGCTAAGTGAACTGGGTCTGCTTAGCCTTGAGAAAAGAAGACTGAGAGGGGATCTGATCCAGGTCTATACATATCTAAGGTGTGGGGGGCAGAGTGGCGAGGCCAGACTATTTTCAGCAATGTGTGGAGACAGGACAAGGGGAAATGGCCAGAAACTGGAGCATAGGAAGTTCTGCACAAATGTGCGCAAGAACTTCTTTATGGTGAGGGTGACGGAGCACTGGAACAGGCTGCCCAGGGAGGTTGTGGAGTCTCCTTCTCTGGAGATATCCAAGACCTGCCTGAAAACCTACTTGTGTGACCTGGTATATGGAACGTGCTTTGGTAGGGGGGTTGGACTTGATGATCTCTGAAGGTCCCTTCCAACCCCTACGATTCTGTGATTCTGTGATCTAGTCCAATTCCCCTACAGTGAACAGGGACAGCACAGCTAGATCAAGTTGCCCAGGGCCTGATCCAGTCTCACCTTGAGAGTCTCCAGGGACTGGGCATCAACCAAATCTCTGAGTAATCCATTCCAGTGCCTCACCATCCTCACTGTGAAAGACTTTTCCCTTATATCTGACCTAACTCTACTCTCATTGAGCATGAAACCGCTGCCACTTTTGCACATATTGACCTGAACTAGACACTGAATGCTGTTATCTTCTACAGAACGTATTTCATGACTAAGCAATGTTCAGAATGCCTGGAGCAAAGAAGGCTTACAGATTGCTGTATTTCTAATTTAGTTATGTGATGTAACTCAACTGATGAATCTGGCCCTTATTTTTACATCAACTATATTAGAAAAAGTTGGGGCATTTAGTGGCAATTTGTCCAAAAACAAACTTTAATAGTCAGTGATCCTAATATTTTATTTTTTTTCAATATAGTAATCCTATTATGATTTACATGATAAAGCTCCTAGTTTTTAATTTCTTACAACTTTCTCACAACTATTCTGCAAGTTGTAATTAAGTAAATTCCTACTATCTTTAGGTAAAACATTGAAGCAAAGCATATGGCTTCACCAAATATTTTCAAGGCTCACAGATACCGTGGATTTCTTAAAATAATTTTAACCATATATTCTACAAAATTAGCTTAGCTACTGAGAACACACTTTTAAACAAAATAACTTAATTTTATTAAGATTTTAATTTTAAGGTATTAATTTTAAAGATTTCTGTCTTCATAAAATCCAAACATCAGAGCTAGATCAGGGTTGATCATTCATTGAAGTAATTACTTACTAACATTATAATTTATAAGTAATTGCTAGCAATCTTTTTTTTTTTTTTTTTTCAAAATAACAGTTTTAAACTCACATTATCCAATAGTCAGATGGTACAATATTTACAGCCCATCTCAGATCCATCCTGACTGCAATAAACTACAAATTTGAATACATAAATATCCTTACTTTTTAACTGTCTTCTTCTTGTCCCTCCATTATGTTGCTTCAGTTAGCTCTTCTGAAGATATACTTGCTACAGGGAAAGGGAATGTGCAATATAAGATGAACCACTTGACGTGGTAGCTTTGAATCAGGCTGTTGTACTTTTTTTTTTTTTTCCTGTTTAGCATTAGGCTTGGTTAATAGGTTTGTAATTGAGAAGAAACTGAGCTTCTGATTGCTGTGATAAATACCTGAAATGAAGACAGTTTATGGTGCAACATGCTCATTTCTCAGAGTTTATGATTATACCTAGAATAGTCTGGGTCTAGTAACACTGAAAACCCGGCTGTATTTCAGGTACACTGTAACAAATTGGAATTTTCAGATATTTCAATATTCATTCCTGTAAAACTTCCATCAACTTCCATTTTGTTCTGAAAATAATATATGGACCTTTAAAAATATATACCTTTTAGCCTTCAGTCTTATTATTTCACAAACACATCACTCTGTTTCCAGTATTTCTCCAAGTTTATTTATCTGTGCAGTTAGGTATTAAATCCTTGTTATTGCTAGAGTATATAATACTAAAAGTAATGTATATGTGATGAAGTTTGTCACTCACTTATACTTTCCAGTAATTGGCAAGTTTTGTAGTTGAGCACTCTACAGTGGATTTATCTTGGGAAAATCTGTACTCCTGTTTCAATAACTTCATGATTGCTGTACCTTTCTACCATTTCCACAGGTCTTCTTCTGTCACTCAAACCTGTAACCTGGGTGTAATTTCACTACTTTCTGGATTCTGTAGGTAATGTCTGTCTTCTTGTGGTAATACCTTCCTTTTATATCCATCCAATCAGCTAGAATTTTTGTCTACATTTCTATCAACTTCCATCAAATCAGACTTTTGTACCACATTTTCATTTACCTTGACAATTGCAATCCCTTCCTACATACACACATCCAGAATTCTGCTCCCTTCCAGTGATTTGCAGTTATTTTGACAATGTTATGCCTTTTTTGTTTGTTTGTTTGTTTTTGTATTCCTTTACTGCTCTCCTTTCTTCCTTACTGCATCAAGCATGAAACAATTTGTCTTTACTTTCAAAATTCTGCTCCATGATTCATCATGATTTCTCATTTAGAATGTCACATCCTCCTGCCATCAATACATTATGTCAACCTCCCTTCACCATTCAATTTTCAAACAATGCTTTTCTGACTATATGCAAGGATCTTTGTATAAATGTATCGAAAATAAGCTCTTTATGGTCCTGTGAAGCTGCTCATTCTCATAATCTCTGTTTTAAACCTTGCGTATGTGTATGACCAAATGATCCTCTTTTTTTTTTTTTCCACCCCTCTCCCTCATTGTTTGTATTTCCTCTTTTATGTTTCATATTAAGAATTACAAGGTCTATGTTTGGGTTAATAGATAGTTTGCCATTGCTGTGTTTGTAAACTCCCTATCAGTCCTAACAACCCCTAGGCTTGATCTGAACTATCACCAAGCTCCTAACAGATATCTAAAGTGCAGAATCCAAAGTCTATGAAGTATTTTATGCAAGTACAATTCTGATGCAATTAAATTCTACAAGTAGTAGTTTGTTAATAGTTTCTTGATTATTTGTAAGAAAAAGAAGAAAAAGTGAAAGAGAAAGAGAAAGAAAAAAAAAGGATAAGAGGAAAAAAGAGAAAGAAAGAAAAAAAGAAAGAAAAAATTAAAAAAAGAAAGAAAAAAAGAAAAATCAGTCCAGTAACCACAGCTCCACATATGCAGCTGTAAGTTATTCTAATTACACCAAAAAATGCAACATTTAATTGTAGAGAACTTATAATTTTTAACATAATCTTTCAGATAGAATATTTAGATATTTAGATATTTATTCATGTTTATTCTAAAATTAACATGTTTTTATGTGATTGTTTTGTAACATCACTCTGCCTAGGTAATGAACCACCCTGTGATATTAAGGAAACCTTAATTTTTCAGCAGATTTTTTTTTTTTTTTAAATAGAAAAAATGTGTACTGCCAAGAAACAATTAAAAAAAAAAAAAAAGTACTTAAGATATATATTGCATACTTTATATGTATACTGTAGGAAAAGAAATAGAAAGAGACAGTATTTAACTCCAGTTTTTTTTTTTTATTATTATTTTTTGTTATGTTTTACAGTGCCAACTGCTGCTGGCAAACTTCAAGTTTCCAGCTTCCCTCAGTCCTCAGTACGGCTGGGCCTGAATCACCCCAAGCTCAAATCAAAAAAGCACAATGGTTGTACTGCCTCATAACGTCTTCCCTGCCTGCTAATGTCTAGATGTATCTCTGTGTATTCCAGTCCATTCTCCTTCCCATGTTTGATTCTAGCATGCCCCACACCAAAGAGTGAGTTAACATTGACTGTAAGGGCATTTGTCCAACAGAATTTTGTTTTGTTTAACAAGAATTCCCTGGAGATCTTTCTATTCTGTTTCTTCCAGCTCTGTGGCACATTGCTAAGAAATATTTTTAATGAACATTCCCATTAAGAAAAAAAGCTATTTTTCTATTTTTCTTTTCCCTAAAATATATTGTGATCTTGCTTCACAAAATATACAAGTAGACAATTGAGTTAATGCAGAACCATATCTGCTTTCCATGTCCTTCTAGTATTTGGAAGTAGAAAAAGTATAAATTAATGTTGTCATTCAAATTATCTTCAGGTGTGTGTGTGTGTGTGTGTGTATGTGCGCGCGTGCTAGGTTCAGCTGTCAAATGAGATTGTCAGGAAGGCTTTTGTTTTTACTGAACACTTCTATTGTTAGGACTGATAGAGTTCTTGGGGGGAATTTTATATATTAACGTTTTCTTATTATTATTGCTGTTTTCTTATCTATGCATTTTCTGTTTATTAAATGTTGTCTGGTTTTTTTTATTATTTTATTTTAAATTAAATTTTAAACCACAAATAAGCTTTTCTGAGTGTTTTGATCTTTCTAATAGATGTGAATTTTAGGTATTTTAAATGTACCCTTGTTCTTTTATTTAAATATTAATATTCTAAGATCTTGATTTTAAAATTCACTTTCCTGTTGCCCAGAAAAGTGAGTTTGATCTATATTCATTTACTGTTTAATAGCTTAATACATATATTTACATAGTAACTTTAAATTCATATACTCTGCCAGTGCCCAAAGGAACTGAATTGGAAGCACTTCTTAATGCCAGAAACCATCTGTCTCGCTCCGATTTATAGGAGGGAGAGGAGGCTCTTTTACTGTCTGTATACCCAGCGTGAGATTAAGAAACAACGGTTCAAATGTTGGTCCGACCAGTTTATTACAGATCTTAATTAGGGAGATGGGGAAGGGGAGGATGGATGCTATTATGAATTAGGGTAATGGGGAAGGGAAGGAGGGAGATAGAAAGGGTAGGAAAGAAGTAGCAAGGAGTCATTATAGGAAGCAAGAGGGACATAGTCACCACCATGGATCCAGCGAGGTTTGTAGTTCAGTCATTGATCTTCAGTAGCGGTGGGTCATTGGGCATTGTTGTTCTGTTGACAACGACGATGGCGACGATGGCGACGACGACGACGACCATGGTGATGATGGCTCCTTTTCAATGCTTTCAAAGTGGTCGAGTCAGTGGTCTTTGGAGTGACAGCTCAAATCCGAAGTGGTTGAGTCAGCTCTCCTTGGAGTGGCAGCTTCTGGCTCTGGGATCTCAGCAGAAATTCCTTTGTTCCCACCTTCCGGGCTTTGCCAGCAGATAAGAGGGAGCAGGGATGCCCATCTGCATCCTGTTTTTCACAGGACACGATGGTACCATTCCCCAGTTTTCCCATACCAGGCTGGAGCTCTTTAGTCACAGGCCAGATCTTCCGCCAGTAAGCACTCCTGAGCACTCTCTTCCGGAGGTAAGCAACTCTGGAGGAAGGGGCTTTCAAATGTTCCCAGAGGGATGTCAATTGTCACACAGTAGCACCCATCACTTGGGGTCAACAAATCAATCAGAGTCACAAGAAATACCTCAGGAAGCAAGCTATGAGCCAAAAAAACAAAGGTTTCTCACACCATCCTTTCTTCTCATTCACCACCTCTTTTTCTCCACTGGAACAAAATGAAGTTAAACAAAAACTTTCTTTGGATAAAAAGCAGATCATGTTTAAATTACTCATAAAACTGTTGCTAATTTCAGTAGAGTCAGAATTTTATATTTGTTTCCTGTCATTCTATTTTTATGTAAGTGTTCCAAAAGGGCATAATTCAAAGTCAGCAGAAATCAATGTAAAGATTCCCATTGGCATCATTTGGATCACAAAGCTCAATACTGTTTTCTAAATGCCTTTTAATGTTTTATTTGGATCTTATCCTAGATAACCTATCTTCATGTATATGTACTGAAGTTTGCATCCTAAACCTTAGGTTATGGGATTATTTGAGCTTAAAATTTGAAGTGATTGCAAGCGAAACATAATCAAAAGCTTAAGAACTTGGTAACTGCTGAACAACATACACCAGCTTGATATTTACAGGAAGAAGAAAATTATACTGTTCTCAGAAGGACAATTGTGGTTTTTAAAATAGAGGGAATCCAAGTACCCACGCTAGATTTGGGCAGATCATTTGATGATTTACACTGTCTGTTACTCAAGTACCATGGGGCTTTTAACAATCAAAAGTTGTCACAAGCTGGTTTTTATGTGTCTCTGAAAACAAACAGTCTGGCCTTGTTAGCTTTGCATAATAAAGATCTTAAAAGCGAATATTTATTTAGAAACATATTCAGCCTGAAGATGAAGAAGTGGCAGTTTCTCTTCTGGATTTGTTGAAGGTTATTTCTGCTCCTACATACACTGCTGAGATTAAATCTACATCAATTTTGGACTTACGTCTTAAGTAATATTTCGTGATAGTGTTACTAATGCTCCACTGATGTGTGTTTGTGGTTATTTAGTTCTTTTTCAGTGTTTTTCACATTCAACATGTATGTAATTTAGTCACCAAGTGGTTCAACCCACCTAATCTTTAATGTAAATGCCTCTCCTTCTCCCTAGAATAACAATATTTTCTTGAAAAGGCTTCAACAGAATTTCCACCTCCTTCTGTCTTCAAGCCCCTGGGAGCTCTGTGCCCACAAGGATTTCCTACAGAAATAAAATACATATCCAAGCATACAGAATTTTTGAAACTCTTTAACTGGAACCTCTTATATATTCATTTTCTCAAAAAATTCTAAATATGCTGGAAGTGCTGTATCACTAGCATGAAATAGAAATGGATGTGACAAGAATTCCATGAATTTAATGAAATGCAAAATGTTAGGGTAAATTCTGAGAGTGTTTTCATTAATAGGGTCTGATGATTATGCATTGTTAAGGCGGCAGAATGAGTGCGGAGTTGAGCATCAAATACAGCAGATGACATTTCACTGTACAACTGACTGAAGCAAGGTGCTCACCCATATCCATTATGTTATGTGGGAGTTTTAGTTCTCTGCTGAAAGAGGTAAGTTCTGCACTGGAGACAAAAAAAAAAAAAAAAAAAAGATACATTTCAACCATTAAATTTTACAGGTGCTTTATCAGCTAGTAACACAGAAACTCTGGGTAGCAGTTCAAAAAGAAGCCAGACAAGAACATATATTCACATGGAATTTCTTCACAAAGTGCACTGAGAATTAACTGGTGTATTTTCCTTTGCACAGAACTCAGTATCTCACAGAATCTTTGGCACCTTTGTTTCAGTGCATTTTTTCTCCCTTTCCTTCTCCTTCTTTGTTCATTTACTTTTGGTTTTCCCCTCTTTTTTCCTAAAGTGAATAATCTATCTTTCAATAGTCCAAACAGAACTGCCAAGAATGTTACTCACATTCATAGCTGCTGTTTTCATTTTAGATCCAAAAAGGTGATTTGGGCCTGTTCTGCTTGCATTTTAATTGAGACTTCCTTATGTGTTCATAGAATCATAAAGGAGAAGAAAACTGATTGAATGCCCAACACTGTGAAGATAATGTTTAGTTATGAGTCTGTAACTTCCTAAAAGTTCCTAAATGTGTCTAATTCCTATAATTAGCTTCTTCAATTTTTTGTTAAGAGTTTCAAATATGGATACAGTCCATGTGTACTAGAATAAAGATAAACATATAGAATTCCTATTGCATGTAAAAGAACTTGTATGTTTATTGAAAAATGAACAAATGTCCTGGTAAGATAAAGTGTGACATACTGTCCTACTTCTTTCTTTTCTTGATTTTAATGTTTTATGGTATGAATCAATCAAGAATATTTTTTTATGCTAAATATTTCAGTGTAAATGTTAAGATCCTCACCAAATCAGCCACTAAAAGAATAGGGTTTAGAGGAGGCATAAGGAGTCTCATTGTGGCACTTTGGAAACAATAAATTACCAGTTTGGAATTACTGAATTGAAGGGAGTGGAAGAGACCTCAAGAGGTAAATGAGCCCAGCTGTCCTGACAAAACAGATACATTACACTAGTTCACACAGGTAGGTGTACAGACAGTACATCCTTACCTCATCCTTACCTCATCCTTACCATAAATAAGTTATTCCACATATTTGCATGGAACTTTCTGGGTTCAAATTTTATACCATTACGCCTTGAGCTATTGCTACACATCAGCGAGGAGAGCCTGGCCTCATTCATTTGCTTCCCACCTCTCTTTAGATTTTTATAAACATTTATCAGATCCCTTCTCAGTCTTCTTTTCCCCAGTCTGAACAGACTCAGGTTACTCAGTCTTTCCTCATAAGGGAGATGGTCCAGGACTTTGACCATCTTTGTGACCCTCCACTGGATTCTTTCTAGGAGATCCCTGGATTTTTTTTTGAATCAAGGAGCCCAGAACTGGACACAGTATTCTAAATGTGGCCTCACCAGGGCAGAGCAGATGAAGAGGATCGCCTCCTTCATTCTGCTGGCTATGTTTTTAATGCAACCCCGGATACCACTGGCCTTCTTGGCCATACTGCTGGCTTCTGGACAACCTGTTTTCCACCAGGTCTCCACCTCCTTCTTCTCAGAGCTCCTGTCCAGCAGGTCATCTCCTAACTTGTACTGATGCATGCAGTTACTCTTCTCTGGATGCAGAACTCTACACTTGCTCTTGTTGAACCTAATCAAGTTCATTCCTGTCTAACTCTCCAGTCTGTCCAGGTCATGTGGAATAGTAGCACAGCCTTCTGATGTGTCAGTCATTCATCCCAGCTTTGTATTAACTCCAATTGCACAGGAAAATCTGAGTTCTCAGTCTCTTCAAACCACCTCTTGAGCCATAAGCAGAGCTTGTATTTCTCTTCACCCCTGTTTCACTAGCACAAAATGACAAAATGTTGGTATTAATGGGTGTTTTTGTGTTGTTTGTTTGTTGTTTTTAGTATTTATTTTAAGTTGATGGACTGAAATTTCTTTCTATTGCATGATTTAAATGTTACAGCTTGGTTTCTCTGATATTTATTTCCTACTGCATTTGCAAATAGTATCTTGTTTTGAATACTAGTAAAAATACTTAATCAGAAATCTTTACTGGTATTTACTATTATTTTCCTCTGTAATATAGAGCTGATACCATTTACTTATTAGCTGCTTAAAATGTGATTCCTAGTAAATAATTGACCATTTGGAGCTTTTTCTAGATTCCACAGTAAGGTTTGCAAATGTTAAAGAATTCTTGATTTATCTTTTAAAATTAATCATTACAATATTGCATGTAAGAGTTTAATTAAATATTTTTAAGTATGTGACAGTCCTTGATGAAGGTTAAAATATTTGTCTAGTTATCATAATTCCTTATTGGTTATATATGTCCTTTTTAACTGAATATAGAAGCTATTTCTTTTCGTTTAGACAGCAGTGCATGAATACTGAGTATGGAGAAAAGCTGCATTAGAGAGCTGTTAAGATGAGAAGGAAGAACATGCATATCACAGACTTCAGGGTTAATTAAGGCAAGCAGAATGCAATTATCTACTTTAAATTTAGCTAACAGAACAATATGAGAAATGCCATACAAGTTTTAATCACTAGTTTTGTTCAGGATCTTGTTTTTGCGTTTCATCTGAAAGATGGCATCTCTAGAATTAGGGTTCCCTTTGGCATGTTATCTAGGCAGAACTAATACATGGGAAAAATATCACCTACTGTATCACTCACTACTAATATCTCTTTAAATACTTTAAAAGTCCACACAGGTCTTTCTTCCAACTGTGTACAGACAAAACTGACCTTATTTAATTTAGCTGTGCTCATGTGATTACAATTTAAACCTGTTTTTCTGCAGCACTACAGATGATTGCATTATCTTTCTCAGCCAGCAATCTGAAATGGAGCAGCACTCTTAGAAATAAACCCTTCTCAGTACAATCTATAGTTTGATTAGCGTGGTAATACAAGGGCAAAGGGTTGCCAAGAGTACCTCTTTAATAACCCTCTGCAGTAAAAACAGATAGGAGAACAGAAGAGGGAGTAGATTTGTCATTGGTGCTTAGGATTTCCTCTCTCACACTGAAAGATGACGAAGACAGTGCTGTAATGTTACAGGTAACAAATGAAGGCTCTATACCCTAAATACTGGCAAGCATACACATTCTGTCTTCAATACAGCATATATGAACCACATTTAAGCCCATTCAAATTGTTCTCAATCTATCTCCCTCCCACTATCCCACTATCTCATTTACAGTTAAGCCAGGACTTCAGCTGTCTGCTTGCAGTTCTCACTCCCTGAATGCATGTATGCCAAAAAAAATCAACCCCCACATACACAAAATATTTTTTTCCTAGAGCTGTTCTAAAACTGTCAGTTCAAATATTATTTCAGAAGGAATTCCTTTTAAAGAAAAAGTAAAACGATGACGACAACAAACCTTTAAATTATTACTATGGACATATTCTTAACATTTTTAATTGAATTTGTTTCTAATGTTTTTATTGAAACATATTCATATTATTACAGAAATGCTTCAACTTGGTCTTACTCTAAAGGGAAAAATGTAACCATCCTCTGAATTGTGCCAATTATGTTTTTATTACAAAAAATTAGTGAAACATTTGAAGATATGATTAAATGCTCTTTTGAGCACTGAGCTACATAAAGAAGGTCAAAGTCTGTCTACTAACATTTCTTTCAAACCTTCTTGTGTGTTCTTACTGGTTTGTTTATAACATGGTCTGACATTTTTTCTATGCTTCTTTGTGTATTTTGTCCTTTGTAAATAGTCAGTGAAGTTGTTGTTGCAATACTACTTAAGGTTCTAGGCATGAGCATGAAAAAATTTACTCATAATGGGAGGTTTACTCATGTGAGAATATCGACTGAAATCAATGCCTTTTTTTTTTTTTTTTTTGGACAATAATACATATTTGTATCTATAGAATTAATCCTTGTTTTTGTTTTTGTTTGTTTGCTTTTGTTTTCTGTTTTGTTTTGTTTTTTAAGTAGCAACAGGCTTGCATTCTATAGTAATAGTGTTTTTCTGTCAAACTGTTTTATTATCCTTTCAGTCCACAAAACTTTAGTGCCATTTCCCAGGAGAAAGCCTTCAGCAAAGTAGAGACACTTCAGAGCACAGCTAGGTACAGAATACAAGAATTATAAAACTGTCATAAATGTCAGAATGTATTGTAATCAGCAGCACAGTAGCTGTGCACAGTAGCCTGAAAACCAGCCATTTATTCTAAGGAGTTCTTTATGGTCTGGTAAATTGTGTTAAATATAAACAAAATTGTAATGACATTTTCTATAAAATAATATTTTAATAATCCACGACACTGCCAGGTTTTGTTTGTTTGTTCTGTTTTGCTTTTCACATCCTTTGTTTTCGCATCCTTAACTTCTCAGGCTTTTATTTTACTTCTAAGACTTTTACTGTACATAGCCAGCACACCCTTTTTTTCTTTTATTCATACACACTTACCTGCTCACTTCTCTTTAATACCAGCACTCCAAATTTAATCTCCTCAATGCAAGTTTTGCAACAGTGTGGCTTCTCTGACCACAGTGGAGCTTCCTCAGGCTTAGATAACTGTGTGGAAGATCAGAGTGGAGCCCATTTTTTATAATTAAATAATTACCATTATTTAACTAGGTTTTTCTTTTGTATGAAAGCTAAAGCTTCTAAAATAAAGAACCCCTCTCCTTATTTCCATCACACACTAAGGAAGCAAAGCCAAATAACAAAAGAAAATCAGTATTTTGGGGAAAAAAAAAAAAAAAAAAAAAAAAAAGATAAGGATAAATCTGAAAGTGAATAATTAAAGAGAAACTAAAGAAATGTAAAAAACCATACATTTCTTTGTAGAGAAATAAAAGAACACACAGTTAGCAAAACTGTTACATGGGAGTATTTAATATTTAAACATTAATCAGCATTAAGCTTAATATGTATTATGTGTGCAGCTATAAATAGTTAGCCACGTTACCAGAATAATTGCCATTTTGTTACACCATGCTGTTAATCTCTCTCTCTGCCTTCTTCTTTCCTCCCTACTCACCTCTGCTCAGTTCAGTCTCAGTTACAAGCCTCCAAACTTGCATTCATCGTTTTTGTTGCTTTTGACACTTCCTGTAGTCAAGTAAGTAGTGAGCACAGGTAATATATTATTTATTTATTGAGCATTGTGCACACTAGGAGGCAAATTAGTATTCTGTCCCTATCACTCACTGCTAGACACTGCACACAGATGGAACACATTAACACATTAGACCAGTTAAGAGGCTTTAAATTAGATTTGTGACTTGAAAGTTTGAATAAGAAAAGTAATAGAACACAAAATGAAGCAGGGGGAAAATTAGATTAATTATCTACAACATTTGGAGTGAACTGTTGCTGATGCACTGTTGTAAAAGGCTATTTCTATACTACAAACAGGCCTCAGTTTTGCCTAAATCAAGATAATTGAATGGTTGAGAAAACACACTTATTTACTGTTTTTAATATTCTAGAGTTCTTTCCAAAATTAAACATATATATTTTAAGTGTACTGAATCACATCAGTTTTGCTTTACTATTCTAAGGAGTGTGTATGAACTGCAGTTATTACAGGGACAGTAGATATTAATCATGGAACTACAAATTTAAATCTTAATGATAAATTAAAGGAAAACTCAGTGAGAATTTTTAATGTAAAGCTGCTACATGTGTGTCATGTTACAATATGTGATAAAACTCTGCTTTCTGTGGATGCATCAATGTAGCTTTTGAACAAGGAACAGTATGTGTAATGAAAAACTAGATAACTTATTTCACTCTTCCCATTTTCCCTCTCACCCATAGGAAAGTCCCTGTTCCACCGAGTCAGGAAAAACGAGCAAAGAATATAACAAGGAACCAGACTGAACATTTGCACATCTGCTTCATCTTCAACTCACCAAAAGCATACCTCTCATTTTATTTATAAGACTATGTCCAGTGATTTGGGCAATTCAGGTAGACTGAAACAATTCACCTGCAAATAATATTGAGCTGAGGAACACAAAATTAGTATGACACTGATGCTTCTTTTACTTGTTTCTATCTTCTTTCTTTAGTGAGATTGCTAATACACACTAAAAGCAACATATGCTGGAACAGCGAAAAAAAATGTGACAATCCCTAGCCTGTTTCAAATGCAATTTGTCAGCTTTGTTGTATATTGTATATTTCTCCTCTTCTATATTTGTGCATGTTTATCTTTACATGAGCAGTCTCCAACGGTTGTAAATGTGTATATATATATATGCATTAATTTGTTTTTGTATCATTCATTTTTTCTAAGTTACTGAAACAGATTTTTTTTTTTTTTTTTTTTTTTTCAGATTTGAACTTTCAGAAAGACTGGTTAAATGGATGTCTTATTCATGTACATAGACAAAAAGAATATACATTAAGATGCACTGTTGATCAATGATGCATTTTTTGCACAGTTTCCAAAAAGTGGAAAAGAAATAATGGATTAAGTAAAATGAGAGAAAACAACTTTACATCATATATGCACAGTTACACTGCATATGTCCACACATATCTATGTATGATTGAAAAGTGTTTAAGATGCTTTATCAGACATATGTTTATTCTTTAAAAAAAAAAAAAAAAAAAGATTTGTTTTACTAAAAATATTTGAGTTAAAAAGAGTGTTTATTGCATCTTTGTATGGCTGTATTTTTAAAGAAATGTGATGTATAAAATAATTTTTAAAAGAAGCAATGTGTAGACTAGGATACAGACAGTTATTAAGAGTAGCTAAATAAATATAAATGAAAAAAATAGTCTAAAATATGCAGGTAAATAGAAATATACATGCATCTGTTTTGATGTACATATATGAGAATCACATCTAGTGACTTTTACTGATAGTGTTGTTATTGATACTACCAATAGATATGCCATATTTATTTATCATGATGTCCAAAAATGTATTTAGTAACTATTTATTTTCCGAGTCAGCAGAGACTAATAATAATAATAATAACAATAATAATAATAATGGAATAAGTATTGTTATTTCATACTGATAATTAGTTTTATCTCAGAGATTATTAAAAATATAATGAAACTAAACATTTGTTAAGATTCAAAAACAGAAAATCCAAAGAATAATCCAGAAATGTCTGTAAGCTATGAAAACATACTTTTTTTTTTTTTTTTTTTTCAAAATGCAACAATGAAAAAGCCACAGAGAACTTCAAATAGCCAAAATACTGTACTAGCGTATTAAAAGGTTATTAAAGGAGGAAATTAAAGGACAGCTATGCTGAGACCAGTCAGAGCCAGTTATCAAAAGTCTGACTTGGATGCAATCAGTAAGAGTCAATAACATTAACAATTAATGGTAGCTAATGAGATTTTAGGGAAAATAAGCCTTGTTATACAAACCGTTTAGTGTCTTTATAGGATTACAAGCTTGGTTGATAAAGGTCAGTTTGCTGAGTAAAATATTTAAACTTCTGTAGGGCAATTGGTTTTATGTTACACAATTTTCTGGTTTTAAAAATAGATTCATAGGAACAGATGGTATCCATATTTAATATATGTATAATTGGTTGTAGTACGATGTTGCAATAAGTAACTGCAGATAGAATTATTAGTCACCATGAATGAATGTTCATGCAATGTTTTTGTATGAATGAAGATTTCATGCAAGAATTTTCTCATCTGAATGTTATTCACTGTTTATACTTGTAATTAACAAGAAAATATAAAAGAGTGAATAAAACTACTGAAAATTCCAGAACTGATAAAATGGCAATAAATATATACATAAAGAGGTAATTCAAGTGAAAACATTAAGGTAAGATGTACTGTTTAGCAGAAATAAGTATATTTTAACAACTCTGTTTGCAACTAGAAGGGGAGAAAGACTGTCAAAATGAAAACAGTAGATCATACAACAGGATCTGGAGTTATAGAACAATTAGATGCTTATCTAGGAGCATTGACTTCAGACTTCACAAAACAGTAGAGATTTGTTTTTTTTTTTCTTTACCTGTGCAGTCTAAAGTGTTTCCCTCCCTGATGCTTTCCAGAAAAAGACTGTTGGAAAAATTTATATGAGATCTGCTCTGAAAGTAATGCCTCCTATTTTATCATTTTGGCCAACAGCACCAAAAATAGATGATAGTAATATGGTAGTAGAGGTTGAACTTTACTGACAGTATTCTATTACATGTGATGGATGGCAGCAGAGGGGGCAGTTCGATGTAATGACATCTGACATGAAAGTGTGCATGAAGCAAAGGTGTGTCATTGAATTTATCCACATGGAAAAAATTGCACCCATTGACATTCATTGATGCTTGTTATAGAAACCAAATAGTGAATGTGAGCACAGTGAGGCGGTGGGTGATGTGTTTCAGTAGTGGCAACAGCAGCAGTGGATCATTTCTGCTGATATATACTTTTACATGCATGGCATGCAGACTCTTGTTCATTGCTGACAAAATTGAAGAGCTGATGGTGGTGACTGTTGAAAAATAGTGTTTTGTAGCTGAGAATTTTGCTATATCAATTAATGTTATTGAGCTCTCTGTATCTGTTGTAGTTTCCATGGAAATAAATAGGAGGCATTACTTTTGGAGCAACCTATGTAAGAGAGGGCACTGTTGTCAAGTTTGAGAGCTGAACTTTATACCACAGCAGCATCTGACCCTTATAACCTTGTTCTCCATGGCTACACTAATCTGATCCTCTTAAGATATGTCTTCTACTTATTTCCAGTTCGATCTCTCCCTTTTTACCTTCCACTCTCACAGAAGAAACATCCTGATGGGTGTTGAAACCACCATTTTGACTTCACGGGTGAGAAACCCTGAGTCAGTACTACTTCCATAGATACCCAACGGACTTTGATTGCTCAGATGTAGTTCAGAACTCAATCATCACTGACTATGTAAGAAGAAAAGGACTATTTCTGAGTTTCTATAGAGTATTAATAAAGCTATTCATTGATTATTATGACTGGTTGGGTACCTTTACTCTAATAATAGATTGACAGTTTTTGAAGGATTTGAAAATATGGGAATTAGGAAGGCTGAGGAAAATGCTTTATGAGGAGAAGCTGCAATATCCCATGGACATAACTACGTCAAAATCTACAAATGCCTAAATTAGAAACTTTGTGGCATTAGACATAATGAGATGTGGTGGTTTAAAGACAAAGTTAGGTACATTAAACTAGTTATAAATGTCATTCATCAGAGAATATCTTCCCTAAGCAAGCATTGACTTTTCTATTTCTTTTAGTTTCAAAATTAAATGTAAAAAAGCTCAAAGAGAAGATAGTAACTCAGGCACTGAAAATGTTTGGTCTGTATTATATGACAGAAATCAGATTAATTAATTTCTACAGTGTTCATGTTAAAAATCTTAGATACTCTCTACAAGATTGTTCTCCTTAGTATGCTTGGCACTCTTTAGCTAATGCTTGAGAACACTGACCACCCACAAGGCATTCTATATGAGATTTTGAAATTTAGCTGAAGTAATTATCTAGAAATATGTTGCTGTTCAAGGAGAAGAAGCTTTCCTAATTGTAATTTAGTATCCTATTCTTAGCTGAGCTTAATGTTTATGTACTTACATCGTATGGAAGGACAGGATGTACACAAATCAGCTTTTGGGGGGCAAATATTTGCTACGTATGTGCCATAGCTCTAACATCCATAGTAAAACCAGCCAGCTAGACACTCCAGAATACTTAATTACTCATGTTGATTTCAGAATATGAGCTTTCCTGGCTCTGGATCATATCATCTTGGGTAATTGTTTGATATGGTATTGATCAGTAATGCAATATTTCATCTCAGAATAAGTCAGAATAAGACAAGTTTGATTCTTGAACTGAAATGCTGAAATGTACCATCCACCACCTCACTGAATTCACATCTGCTGTCACCATGAACGTTCAGCAAAGAACAATAGGGAAAGAATAAAAATATGCACATTTTCTGAAAAACTCTGAAATAATTGCTTAGTTATAAAGTTGTGTCAAATATATAAGAGGACAAGACTGAACAAAGTATTCTGAAATAATATTGTACCACGAGGAAGAATGAATGAGTAGACCTTACTCTTAGAAGTTTTTTCTGTCACTTCTATGCTCTGTCCTAATCCACTTAATTAGTAATGAAATCATTAATCAGTAGTGTCTTTTCTGCCTGCTCACAAATGAGATTTTTCTGAAGGAGTTATGACAAAAATGCTATATATAACACTAATGATTTTTTAAAATTATTTTTATTTTTGTTTTATCAGATGTTATCTCACTCTTTTATTTCCCCAGTTTTATTTTTCTGAAATAAAAACATTTTTATGTTCTTTGGGAAATATTACCAGCTCATTATTTCAAATATAGAAATTTCTATTTGATTTTCTTTAGATTGTGTCCCTTCTTTTCTCTTTATTTCCTCTAATAATGTGGAAAAAAATAATTGTTTAATGAGAATTAGACAATCATCTACAAAAGAAAATACTTTTTTACAGTGGGTAACCTCATACTTGTTTTTCTTTAAGAATCACTGGCAATAAAAAAGGATATATTCACATGGCTGAATTTGTCTGTAAATGACAATATGAGAAATGACAAAATGTCTTTGAGAACTTGAAGTAGTAGTGTATGCACAGAGACCGATTTTATAGAGAAATCCGTTTGCATTACAAATTACATGAGCAAAAAACCAAAGGAGGATTATTAAAGACTTGGTATAGATGGAAGGACATTGACTACCGTTACTGAAACAACTGATGTCAAGAAAATAAAAATTTGCAGAAGTGAGTTTTTTAATATTTAATGTGGTTTGATTTTTAAAAATATTTATTTATTTATTTATTATTTTTCAGAGACATCTGAATTCACAATAAACCAACATTGTCTCAGAAGTACTATAAACAAATTTAATGGTAATGTACCGCTACTTCTCTGCATCTTGATTTTAAGCTACAAATTGTGTATTTTTGCATAACAATAAGTTCAAAATTGTTTTTTCAAAATTTTGAAGACCAATTGTTTCCAGCAATGACAATGACAATGACTCCTAAGTACTCATTATGTTCAACTATCCTAATCATAAAAACAGTTTAACAGAATATATTTAAAGAGTTTGTCTTTGTGATTTCGGTTTAACAAATACGGACACATATGTCTAAACCTACTTTTACTTTCATATATAAAAGAAAGCCTTTACATTAAAAGATCAGCTAACTTTCAATTAAAAATATAGTTAAAAACAAGCATTCTGCTGAATATCAGCTCTAAAAAAAAATAGCCTCTTGGAAACAAAAGGAAAAGGAATTCTATACTAGTGAATACATAGGCGTGTTGCTTAATATCATTCGAAACTAGTATTTTTTACCCTTCATTTTAATCAAGGTGCTGTACAGTCACAGTCTTCAAGCTGCATACAAGGAAGAAATAAATTAAAACAAAAATCTTAAGGCATTTGCTATTTTTATCCCTTTTTGAGAGTAGAGAATGTAGATGCCGAATCAGCTGTTTGCATACAGAGGGCCTAAGCCTGCTCTAAAATTTATTTATGACCTTTAATTTGCTCAGTAAAGGAACATTTAGATATGTTCTGCATATCGATATGATGTTCATTTGCCAAGTTAAAAAACAAAAAAAAAAGTTAAAAAATAGAGAATGGAATGGAAAACTGTGAAGCCATCTCCAAGTGATATGTTATTCAGCACTACAGTTACTGCTTATATAAGAAAGTTTTTATAGAGTGCTGCAGTTAGAGAGCAAACTTTCTGAAATATTCCTGAAAAACAAGTTCCTGCATAATATTCATACGAATGATTACAAGAAAAATAAGTTGCTCGTGACTTCATGACTCTCACTGTCTTTGCAACACTTAGACAGACGGTGAAATCAATTCAGCCATATTGTGTTTTCCTGTAGACAAGACTCCAAATTTTCACCAGATTTTGCTAATCAAGTCAAGAGTTGAAATCTTTAAATAAAGGACACAGCCAGGATAAAATTTATTTTTTTTTAGTTACAAGAAAAATACCACGCAATAATGTTAGAGTGGACCATTAGCTGCGTACATCAGGCTGTCTAGAATCAAGATGTCAGCTTACTCTTCATGAATCAGTTGGTATCCTGAGATAGGTAGGCACCTTTCCAGCTGAACTTACTGAGTATGACAGCCCCAGGCTATGATTAGGCACACTGGTCAACATTCATACTAGCAGATTTAACTGAGATGCCTAAAACAGAAGTCCAGTTGCTGTGCATTTCCTCAAAAGCTAGAAGCAAGAGAGATGGGAACCATCAACAGACATTTTGTGAGAGTGCAAGCGCACTCCTTTTTGCACATAGACTAAATGACATATAAGAATGTCCATATAGAGATTTAAAAAACAAACAAACAAACAAAAACTATCTCAAGGGTGTTTGCTCTGAAAATGATCATGTTAAGAATTTGACCCCATCTCATGCCGAGCAGTACAGCCTCACTGTGGGAAGCATGGAACAGCCTGCAATTGATATTAGTGTGACAACATGGGGTAGCACCCATGGCCCCCCATTGCTCTCATATTGGATGATCAAATGGGGAGTCTGCATTCCCAGAGAGTAGTGCTGGTGATGACCCACAGAGAGAGGAAGGGGAGCTATAGCAGGGAAATTAAAATTTTCTTAGGATCAATTATTAATGTATGTTTAGAAATTTGTAGGTGCTTATTAACATTTGGTAAGCATCTAGCATTATGGTTTAACTGTTGTATTACTAATATTGATCCAGAATGTATAGCTCACTGATTGCTGGTTAATTACATGTCATTAATAAATCACTAAACTGCTTTGATCCTAATTTACTTTAAACTATTTCAGTGGAGCAATTTTTCCCTGCAAGACAAACCTTGAATTATTTTCAGTAGCTGCTATTCCTCTCCATTAGCTATAGAGTTTGAATGTTCTAACTTAAGAATCTTAAAAACAAGATTTGAACACTAGGCAGTTGGCTGAAATTTATACCAGTCTTTCAGATAATTAATTTGCATGTCCTCATTCACGTAGGAAAGAAATTATAACAATGGGAATGGCAATCTCTTAGACAGGGACATCTAAATGAGAGAAGCTGTGTGTTTAAAGTCCTGCTCTGAAGGGCTGTACTGTCCCCTGACAGTAAAAAAATGGTTGCTAAAAGCTCTCAAGTGTTATTGGAGCTAAGCAATGATCAAATAAAATGTTCCAACATTCTGACAATGTTGTTTAAGTAGTTTTATTTGACTTTATTATTTTATTTTATTTAACTATTTTATTTTAACTTTGTTTTAACAGAAATGTGCACAATAATGGAGTTAGGCTAACTGATGGCCTTTTTGTTGCAAAGGAAGGACATCAAAAAAACATTATAATAGGAAAGCTTTAGCCTGGGCTGAGAGTACTTTTGTTTAACTCAGAGCAAGAAAAGAAGAATTAGGTGGGGCAGGCTATTAAGAGGCCCAATAAACAAATAATTTCAATCACCTCATACAAATTATGTGGCTCTGGTAACAGTTAAGCCACTTAGCCATGGATAAAAAAAGTGTTGTGCGAGGGCCCTTCACAGAGAA
This sequence comes from Chrysolophus pictus, assembly GCA_037305975.1. Taxonomy (NCBI): domain Eukaryota; kingdom Metazoa; phylum Chordata; class Aves; order Galliformes; family Phasianidae; genus Chrysolophus; species Chrysolophus pictus. The sequence goes on along the minus strand of CM074576.1, from coordinate 32,453,556 downwards.
AAAAAAGTTTGTTAATTCTTAGGTCTGGCAAAGGATCTTTTTAAATCATCACAAGCAAATAAATGGCTTTTATTGTTCTCCCTACTGATATTTATTTTACATTTTTATGGTGATACATAGACTACATGGATGAAATTACACTACAAAATTCTGCTGTGCAGCACTCTTTTCTTTTTGCTTTTAGTCTGGCTATCAACATCTCATGTAGAAAAACAACGGCCTTGTTGCCCCAAGCTCTACCTGCTGTGCAAACAGCCAGTCCTCCTCCCTCTCTGCTGTCACTCCTGCTGAGGCTAACAGCAACCATGTGTCATCCGAGCTCTACTTACACTCCCTGATCCTCCTGAGAAGATCCGCCTGTCTCTGCAAATCTGTTAGCTGATTGTCTCCCACCATTACTAACTGACAATGTCTAATACATTTTCTTACCTTGCCTTTTTAATATTCATATACACCGCAAATGTAGTCTGCACCAAGTTCAACTGGTGATATAGCAGATGGATAAAACAAAAAGTATATAGATTACAAGAAAAAAAGAAATCGTTTGTGTTTTGTCATTTTTTCTTTTTTGGTGCTTCTAAATAAGGCATATACTTTTTCCATTTTGTTTCCATCCAGAGCCCATTGCTAGCTAAACATGATAGTGGTTTTAGACATATTTCTTTCTATTTATTACATTTTAAAGAACTGGAGCTTTTCACTGCACACATTCTTCAGTAACTATTATATTTCAAGTCTGCCAGAAAGGCTCACTTCTGTCTGCCAATCAGTGTCAACAGGCAATCGCTTCAATGTAACTTGACATTTCAGAAGATATTTCAGAAGATTAATTTATATTCTGGTAAACATTATTGATTATGACAAGCAATACCATATGATTATTAACTGGGTAACTTCAAACATACGGAAAATCTCATTTCTGATTTCTATACAAAGTGATTATCTATGCAAGTAAGTAGTAGTAAAGAATGGTGTGTACAGTAGTCATTGATTTTTTTTTTTTTTTTAATGCTACTCTAGTGGTACTTCAATATGTAATTACACAATGCACATTTTAAGAAGTACTAGACTGTGTATCCCCATAGCAGACTGCTATTTCATAAATTGAAGAAATTAACAGGCTAAAAGCCAAATTATGACAGAAACTGACAAAAGCAAGGGAAAAATCAGTGTGAAGGATAATAGTCCAGGCTTGACTTGTTCCATTATACTTAGCCATAGCAGGGAAGCTTTCAGGTCACAGAATGATTTGTCCTGCAATACCTGTAACTGTGCACAATAGAGTAAGCGAAAGGCAGAATCCATCATGACTTTGAATTTCTTTGCTTTTGTCAGTTTGTGCTGTGCCTTTAACATTATCCAAGTATATGATAGGGAATATCAATATTATTAAAGTTAGATTGATACTGAACTACCCAACCTTTCTGCAGACCTAAAAGAACTGGGGGGAAAAAAAAAAAAAAAAAAAAAAAAAAAGCTATTTGTATTATAACTATGCTTATTATTTGAAACCAGGTGCTTAATCTTGCCCTGAATTTTGCTGTGTCAATTAGTTTGTTTCATGGACATCAACTGCAATGTTAAAGAAGAGATCTGGTTGAAAAGCTATGAAGAAAAAAATGAGAAGCTTTTGTGTGTGTGCATGTGTGTGTGTGTGTGTGAATGACTTCATACTTGTCATTCTTTTTCTATAAATCAAATAATATAAATAACATTATACAGATAATATAGTTTCATAGTTCAAAGCCTTGATGAATGAGGATTGAAGAACTAATAGATAAATGTACATGATGACAGTGTCATCTTTCACGTATTGGTGGTGACATCACAACTTCAACAGCAAAACCACAAATTTCTTGAGCTAAATCCACTAAGAGTACTGAATATCAGGGCTTTTTTTTTTTTTTTTTTTTTTTTTTTTTCCAGTGGACTGCTACATGTGGAGAACACTTCCACATATCATTTCAGGAATGCTTATGTCTTAAGATGTGACAAGCAACACAAGAAAAAAAGGATATATTAAATTAATGCTGCTGCTTTTGAATGGTACAACCACTGAATTATCATATAAGCAATTTAATTTCTATAGGCTCTAGCCAATTCAAATTCAGAGAAGAATTTGATTGTAAAATCCTTCTGGAATGATACTGTACAACTGCCCACAGGAAGGAGCTTTATGTGACTGCAAGGATGGATAACTTAGGAGAAACTTTGAGATTCTATTTGATATTTTAATATTTTCAGAATTCTAAGAGTTGTTGAGGCTGGAAGAGACCTCTGAAGGTCATCTGTTCTATCTCCCCTGCTCAGGGTGCCCAGTACCTTGTCCGGGTGGGTGTCTTTTGAATATACAGGTTCGTCAGGTTTTGTTTTGTTTTTCTGAAACACTACAGTTCTTGCTACTATGTTGTGTTGCTTAAATTTTTATTTATGTTTAGATCAAAGAAAATACTAGAAAAGAGACTTGGGGAAAAAAAAATGCTTAAGCAACAGGAAGGCAGCTTTGGTGACCTTTTCCATTTTGTTTCTACAAAAGTTAACAGCAGATTTCCCACTGACTTCAGTGGTGCATGATGAGATTGCTGGTGTGCAGGTTATTCATTGAAGAAGTACTAATATTAGTAAAATCTGTGGTTACCTGAACTATAAAGATTGTTTTAAAGTCAATTTTGGCTGATAAACTAAATAAAGCTGAAAGTACTGTAAAAATACAACCCCTACAGTAAATATATGAAGAGTAAATTATTTACTTGTCATTCCAGCTTCTGTGAGAATTTATCATATATGCAAGTCTTCCTTCAACAACTGACTTCTTACAGTTTCACCCAGGGAATGTGTAACATAACATAAACTACAGTGTTGTAACAGCTGAAATCTAATTTTAGTTTGTTTCTTTGCTGAAGTGTGGAGAACAGATAGCTTATTTTGATACCACAAAATCAATACAGCTTTTTTATTTTATTTTATTTTATTTTTCACTTAGCTATAGAAATCTACCAGTTTTGCTTAACAGGTACTTGTGAATTTGATTTATTATAAAACTTTCCTATTTCACCGTAAGCTAGCATTTTTTTTCCTTTGTTCTTTGATATGATTTGGCAAGTTTTCAAATATAAAAACAACTTTTTTTTTTTTTTTTTTTTGTAGAAACTATGGAAATACTTGAGGTAAAAACAACACACATCTACTTTTCCATATTATAGCTGAGATCTTGTTTTACTCAGATTTTGTACAAAATTTTTCTTGCACCCTTTCAAGTATTTATTTTTATTCTTATTTTATAAGTGAAATCTTGTTCACTTCCTTTTTTGTGGAATTTTTTAGAAATGTAATCTATCTTTTACAGTATGCCTTTAAACATCCCTTTAAATTTTCCCGTATTAATAGGGTGGTTAGACAATTGATGGGCAGGTAAGCACTACCAGAACTCTCAAAAGAACAGAGGGAGTCATGCTTTGTTTTATTAGTTCTGAAATATATTATCACAATGTTCTGTTAATTCCCAGCAGCCATTACTGTTATCCAACTTCAGCACTATTACATTAAATGCTTATATGACATTCATGTGTATCTTGCATACTTTTCCAAATAATTAACTTAGCTAATGATCAAAGCTTTAAGTATTATTTTCTTCTTAGCAACAATTCCTGCAATATCTGGTTTCAAATCTTTGCTCACTCTTAAACAAATGTGCAGCTAACTAGCACCATGCCTCTCTTTCACTCTCTCTCCTTAGGAGAGCAGGAGGAGAAAGTATGACCAAAAAACCCTCATGAATGTTATCAAAATATGGAGATCACTCACCAATTACTGTCATAGGCAAAACAGACTCAGAAAAAGAGAGATTAATGTAATTTATTGCCTATTACTAAAAGAACAGAGCAGTGAAAATTAAAAGCTAATTAAAACCATGTTCACAACAACCACCTTCTTCTATCTCCACCCCCTGAGCAGTGCAGAGGAATAGGGAATGGAGGCTGTAGTCAGCCCATAATGCTTTATATCTGTTGTTCCTTCATGGTCATTCTCAGCCCCTGTTTATTGGTTTCATCTTTTTTCCTGTTAGTCCAATGTGTGGGTCCTCTCATATATATGTGTATTTATTTATTTACTTTTTATGCTTGAAATAAAAACATGAATAAGTATCACTTGGCACGTGGATTATGATTTGGAAATGTCATGTGTAAAACATACTTGGTGAATTTAATTTCTTGCAAATGAAGTATATATGTTTCTTACTGAATCAAGGGTTGAAGAACAAAAATAAATGGTTAAAGAGACATAAGAAAATACAGTTCTTCCCCTGTTCCCAAGTTCAACTCCTAGCACCTCGTCATTCCTCTTCTTTTTCTCCTTTCCTGTTGTTATCTAACAGGGTATATGATATATGGTGAGGTGACAGACGATGCAGCAGGCAAGGATCAGGATGTAGGGACTTTCTCTTTGCTGCTGCTTGTCCTCATTCTTTTCACTTTGCTTCTTCTACTTTTTCCTTCTTATTTGTTTCCTCTGCTCTGGTGCAGGCTTTCCACGAGCTCTAAGGCTTTTAGGGGTATTACTGACTCTCTCACAGAGCACTTCCCACTGCTCTGGCTTTTTTGTTCCTTCCTTTTTCTCAGCATTTTGCCCTTTTTTCACCACACTTTCCCCAAGGTTCCACAGGAGTCATTAATGGTCTCTGCTATGTTCTGTGGTTTATTCCTTGTGGAGGCTACTGGAACTGTCTGTCCAGCACAGGATAGCCTCTTCTCACAGGAGAACCACCCTACAGCCCCTGCTTCTGCTACCAAACCCAGCTGTTCATACCTTATATGGGTCAGGGTATCAGAAGCTCACATTAGCTCTTGAGAGTACCTCTTATCTCCTAACAGAAAATATTTCATTAGCAAGCTGTTCTTTCTAAGATCTGAAATACTGATGAAGCAAGCTAACAAATTAATGTAGAATGAAACTAAACTTAAACAAGGATGCATTAAATAAAGATAACCACCAGCACAGGAACAAGAAAGGGGATATGAAATACAAAGTTAAGAATAATATTACCAAAGAGCAGTAATGCCACTTGAAATAGTCATACAATCTGGACTTCAACAAGTGTCAGAGAGATTCACTGTATCAGCATGGTGGATCAAAGCACTGAGTGTTCACACTTCCACACTGAACAAATCACAAGTGAACAGGCTGTCATACAGGCAGATCAGCAATATAGGTTAACCCTTCTGGTCACAAGCTCATGAGCTACTGCTGTTCTGAAGCTGCCAAGAGTTTAGATCAACTGTTGAAACACAGCATCATATCAGAGATTATGAAAACAATCAACTCTATCCCAGGTGAAACCAGGACAGTGATAAAAAATTTATGATTTTTTTTTCCTCAAAAGTTTCTTTCTTAAGCCATATCAGAAGACTATTGAATGTCTTTCTTTCTTTCTTTCTTTCTTTCTTTCTTTCTTTCTTTCTTTCTTTCTTTCTTTCTTTCTTTCTTTCTTTCTTTCTTTCTTTCTTTCTTTCTTTCTTTCTTTCTTTCTTTTTTAATCTTTAATGCAAAAATGCAATCTTAGCTATGCTTGAAGTCACATGTTGTTAAAGTATAGATAAACTCAGAAAATTAAAAAAAAAAAATATGTGCAGCTTTGATAACATAAAAAAGTGCTTAGAATTTATGCATAGTTGAAAATAACATTTTCTTTTACAATCAGTTAATATCACAAGATTTTAGATGACTATTTGTTATAAATCATCATATAAATATTTGACTAGAAAAAGCTATTGAAATATTTCAGATGTATCTGAAAGTTACACTTGCAAGACTATTGTAGCCAAGCATTATAAAAACAGAAATGTAGACTTGCATTATGTCTTGATAATGGCTAATCAATATTTGTAAGACACCCAGTGAATAATGAAAACATCCAAAAATGACAATGAAAAATGCTGGCAGTATAAAGTTGACAGTAAATTATGATGTGTCACTAAAAGAAATATATTTGCAAAAGAAAAAAAAAAAAAAAAAAGTATGTATGCATATATTTAAGCTGATAGCTATCTTATATCCAGTCTACTTCATTCCAGTTGAAGAAATGTAAGAGATTTAAAAAGTACGCTGTATCTAATATGAATAGATATGTATATTTTTATGCCTTATATGTGATTTGTTTATTGTGTTATAAGTTCTGGGCTGTATTCCACTAAAATTGAACTACTATTTCTCAAGCTTCGGTTATGCTTCTGGGGATTTTTTATTCTCCATTTTTACAGTTTTACCAATTATTATGCCAACTAAGTCAATTTTCATAATATATTGCTAATGTATTGCTGTTAATAAACTAGCCAGCATTACCTAAATTAGAGACATCATAAATTTCAAGGTTATTAAAGTGCTTTAACATAACTATAGATATAAATCTTTTTATGATAGACAGCCAAATCAACAGTTTTTTTCTTGTTTTTATCTTGGGCATATCTCCTGTTTTTAATGTTACAGAAATGTATGACATTTGCCTATGAACTACAATTCTTTATAGAATTCTTTATGCTTCCTTTAATCCTCACTGAATACATGGGTATTTTTAAAGACTAACTGCACAAAGATTAAAAATCAGCTATTAATACATTTGTAAAAGATGAAAATGTTTGTATTGGGCCAGTGTAGCAACGTTTTGGTAACAGGGGAGCCACTAAGGTGGTCTCTGTTAAATCCCAGCACTGTTCCATGTCAGATCACAGCCAGCCCCAGTTGCTCCAGTTGCTGCTATCTGAGCCATGAGCAACACTGAGTGTGCCTCTGGGAGATCAGATTTAAGAATAAAGGTACTAAGAAAACCAAACAAAACAGAACTGCTGTGCAACAGCAGTTGCCAGAAGAGTGAGTAAATAAGAGAGAAACAGCCCTGCCGCCCTAAAGTGAGTGCAGAAGGAAGGCAGGAGATGTTCCAGGCATGGAACAGAAGCTCCTTGCAGCCCAGGGAGGCCCATGGAGGAGCAGGCTTGTCCCCCTGAAGCCCATGGGCACTGTGCAGAGGAGATATCCATGTGCAGTCATATAGAAGCTCACGGGGCAGCAGTGGATGAGGGCTGAAGGAGACACAGCCCACGGATAACCCTGCAGGAGCAGCCCCAAGCTGTAGCTGTAGCCATTGGAGAGGATCTCGTGGTGGGGCATGAGGGCTGAGGGAGATGTCACTCAGGAGGGCCTGTGTGGAACAGCTCTTGGAGGACGGGCTCTGTGGTATTGAGCAGTGCTTGGAGAGCTGCAGCCTGTGGGAAGTCCACACAAGATCAGTTCTGGAAGGACGACTTCCCCGGGGAAGGACCACATACTGGAGCAGGGGTGTCATGGTTTTGTGTTTTTTTTTTTTTTATTTTCAGTATTCCACATCATAACATCATGTAGTGCCCTGGGAGTTAAAGTGTTAATGCTCCAATTCCAGGTGCCTATTCCTATACATCTCGGAAGTCATGGGATTTGGCCCTTCCACATGGGGCGGTCTCTTCCTGACTTGCAGTGGGTGCTGGAGGGTGCTTTCCTAGCCATTCCAAGATTTTCAGGTTTGACTCAGTCTCAGGATCTCTCTCTCTCTCTTATTTTATTTCATTCATTAATCTCAATTTCAATTAGATTGTGTTATATTGTGTTATCTTGCATTCCAATATTATAGTTAGTAAAGTAAGTTTTCCTCCACAGATCATCGCCGCTGATTTTTTTCTTTCCTTGAGCCCGGCTCCCATCTCCCTATCCTCTCTCCCTTTCCCTTTCCATTTTGTGGGGCCGGGAGTGGCCCAGGGGCCTGCTGTCCTCTTGTCACGGGCATAGATTGATCTAGTTAACTCCGTGACAAGGATAGAGAGTGACTTTAAAAGAGTGGCAGTCATGAACCATTATGGACCGACTGCAGCCTCCACTGCCCCTTTTTATAATTCATTCAAGGGAGGGAGGTAGAAGAGGTTGGATGATGGGGATTATATGTTTTTAGTTTGCTCCTCATTATCACTGCTCTAGTCTTTTAGCAATTGTTGAAAAGTTATATAAATCTTCCTGTGCTGGGAAGAAAGGTCTCAAAGATTACTGATCTTAATAGATATTCCCTGTGCTGATGTTTTGCTTGTTTTGCGTTTTTCTTCCATAGTGAGGAAAATAAGGATATGTTTCAAAGTTCTCGGGGGGCGGGAGAAAGGGTGGGAGCCAGAAATGAATTTAATTGCTGTACTTGAAGCTATAAAACTTACTTTCTAAAAATGTCAAGAGTCAACCCACTCTCTCTAACTTTGATGCCTTTTGAAACCTGAAAGTATATTAAAGTTAAGTGTGAGGAATCAATTCTAATTCCATTTCCTTCATTCTGTGCCTTGACTGCCTTTTGAGAAATCCACAATTAAACCTGTAGCTACACGAAAAAGCTTTGCATGTAGAGAATACTAATAAATGTATTTAGTTATTTGTTTGTTCAAATGGATCTCAGTAGAAGATAACAATGAAATTTGTCTGGCTAATTTTCTGCAAGGAAAGATAACAGTGTGTGTCAGCATTTAGTACATGACAAGAAGTTTACTCTATCTCAGATTTTCTCTCTAACTACCCCACCTGTGTTTCTGAATTATGCTGTTCAGTTTGTCAGCCAAAATCATTCTGACAAGAAGTTTGTGCAAAGTTGAATATTCTGTGTATACATTTGAAAGTCTGCCACTTAGACAACATGTCTTTTGAGTTCCGAGATAGTCCTGCCTAGACTGCCTGCCTAAATGAAAGGTTATGTTTGCAATCCAGTGCCAATATGGGGGCCCTAGAGTATGCAACATATCAGTATGGCCAAAAATGATAAAGTACCCACCAAGTATTGGAGACCAGCAACATACAGAAGCAACAGTTGGTACCCTGGCAGCTGAAACACTTCTGTAGACACTATGTTCAATCAACTGCATCTTAGCCTGATGCCTCCTCTGTATGTAAATTATATAGTAGACTGGGGAAAGGAGCTAACTCAGCACCATACTAAGCGTGGGAATACAAGAAAGACTATTCAGAGCCGCAGCTGTGAAGCAAGATAAACAGCATGAGAAAGCAAGGCTGAGAACCAAGAACATCCCTAGAAGAAGAGAAAAGCTAAACAAATGGCTCATGGCTCTGATTGGATAACCACCTGCATACATGGTTAAGGAGCGTATGAGGAATGCCTTTCTGACATGTAAAGGTAGATGGGAAAGTTGCAAGGGCAGATGGGAAAGCTAAAAAGGGAAACTAGTGAATGTATATAAGTGAGAACTTGTTACAAATGATTTGGATCGTTCACATATAAATCTGTGCTTTGTTGTCACAACTAAGTACAAATACCAACTACAAATAAAAATCTGGAGCTTGAAACATTCTGATTTTGACAGGTTTAACTTTATTGATTTTTAAAAATCTTTTATCTGAAAAAGAAAGAGTTAGAAAAATAAAATCACATTAAGGGTCATAATGAGATGGATCAATTTTGAACTTAAAGATACATACCATTTTTTATTGCTCCAAATTTGTGAAGAAACACTCTGATGTTGTTCGGAGAGTGAAGTTCGTTCCATATATTTGAGAAATCTCATAAAATATGAATGATAAAATTAAACAAAATATATGCAGTCTTCAGTTCATGGTATCAAAGTAGAGTCAGTCTGAAGAAAATTGCATGAAATGCATACAGTATGGGTGCTGGAAGCTTAACACCAAATACTTTCACCATGCAGATTTCTATAACTGAGACAAATAATTACTTTATTATTACTTTATTTTATTTATATACACCACAGGTATCATGAAATAATTTCTTCTGTTTCAAGATGTGCCATTTTTTGTTATTTAGTTAATTCCTCTTTGGGTTGAATCATCAGTAAGATAATAAGGTAATTATGAAAATTATGAAGAGATGACTTCAAACTTTAAAACTGTCATTTGTTTCTATTCCTCAAGTATTTCCTTTATCACAGGTAAAGAAAATAAACAAGCCCCCCCCCACTAAAAAAAAAAAAAAAAAAAAAAAGGAAAAAAAATACAAAACAAACAAATACAACGCCTAAATCCATATCGTTCATAAAATCCTTCAAATCCTTTAACTCCAGAGTTATTGATGTTTCTGTGTGATATTGAATAGGAGAAACAGAGACAGTTGAGGTCTACAGAGGTTAAAATGCCTAGAGTCAGGCTTACCATCATCCCTATCTGTGGGCCATTTCTCTTCTCTAGGAATGAGACATAAATGAGAATTACATTGTCAAGCTAATAGCATGCTGACAATTTTTTTCTTCATCAGTGTTATCCTGTTTATATGCCACACCACCTCTGTTACCTTCCTAGGAGAAGACTGAGTCATATTTCTACTTTTGACCCAAATTAGGTTTTTAGTTTGTAGCTCTTGTAGGACTGCAGTCCTTGTGCTTTGCAACTCTAAGTTCAGTTTGGTGTCTGTAACTCAGAAGACAACCATTTCACAGGGAGCAAGCAACTATTGCAAAGCATAGGTAGCTTTATTTAAAATGTAACTGTGACAAAAGGAAACGTTTTTTAAAAAATAAACAACATAAACACTCAACTACTAGCTAATTCCTATCTATTCATAAAGTCCATCAGAATCTCAAAATGAATGTGTGACCCTGATCCAGACTGGGAGAATATTCCTTTTTCTGACACAGTTTATGTCAGGCTTTCTAAGCCAGCAAAAATATTCCCTTCAGGAAGTAAAGCATGAAAAAGAATACCAAAGCATTGGCAATCATTAGAAGTCCTGCAGAAAATATAGATCATGTCAAAATATTGAAACTTCTTCTGACAGACATTTGTGCTGTGCGTTTCCAGTGTTTAACTTGAAACGTCTACTGCAGATCCCTAAACCAAGGATGCATGCTCTTTTGCAGTGAAAAGAAAAGTAAAGAGAAGGGAAGGGAGGGAAAGGGAAAGGGAAGGAAAAACTGTATACTAGTGATCCCGTTAGTGATCCTGTTAATAATCAGCAAGGTAGCTGATTTTACACAAGCTGCCATGGCCAAACAGAAATGGAAGAAGGACAGTTACATCAGTGTTATGAACTTACTCATGCATTCTTAAAATGTTGCCCGTATCAGCCCCTACTATTTCACTTCTTTCAGGGAATAAGGAGTAAGTTGCCTGTAATCTCTGTAATGGTCAATACTTTGGAGAACTGTGTAAGTTACTTCACAACATTACATTTAATTCCCTCTGTGATAACCTATTTAAAAACCTAATCTAAATCCCTTTTAAGTTCAGTTGTCTGTATGGCCTTCATTCACCTTCTCTCTTTTTTGCCCTTGAAAATGAAGCTAGACTCCAATTGTTTAATGTTTGTGCAGATCATGTTTATAAGTTAAAGCACATAAATGCACAGTAGACTTTTAAACACTAGCTCTTGTAGATTTCAAATAATACTTTCTCTGGTTTGACATAGCTTCTTTCACAGGAACTATCTATAGCCAGTGTTTTGCTATTTTTCAACCTGTTCTGTATCTCTGCCTATGTCCTGCCCTGAATCCTTGCTTCATCTTGGAGATTAAGCATGAACTTGTCATGTGGAATGTTACAAAAGGCTTTCTGACAATCTGAATGTATCATGTCATGTGCTATGCCCTTAGCAACCTTGCCAGTACCCCTCTGAACAAATCCTCCCCAGAAAATGCATCAAAAAAAAAACCAAAAAAAAAAAACAAAAAACAAACAAACAAACAAACAAACAAAAAACAAACAACAACAACAACAACAACAAAGAAAATGATTAAAGGCATAATTAATAGTTCTTTATTTACAGACAGCTAACACATTCTGCCTGAAAGCTACATTGCAAATATTCCACTCTGCATTTATCCTAAATATTCCCACTACCAACAGTGATGGCAACAATAGTAATAACAACAATAATAATAATAAAAATTCAATACTGCATATCTACTGACTTACAGAGTCTAATCTGCTTGATAAATAAATAAATAAAAATAATAATTAAAAAAAAAAGTCCTTTTTGCAAAGCTAGTCCAATCAAATACAAACATATTCAAATTTTTAATTGGCTGGCAACTTAGTAAGTGTCTGTAAAATGTGGTTGCTCCTTAATCAGAAGACAAGAATGAGCTGTCTTATTTTATTATCCACTTGCTATTTGAAAACTAAAGCTCTGAAGCAACGAAGATGTCTTTCTTTTATTATCATGCCCCAACTCAGAAAGAGCAGAGAGACAGTGCAGATAATGGACCCCATTCATGAAAGCAAAAGGCTATTTCTGTGCAGTTATTGCATTGTTTATGCCAGCAAAAATTACATAACTTCCATTCTCTACACAAATTATATGTTTCTATGCTTCATTGAACTTTTTACATAGAACATAAATAGAGCATTTGCAATAGGTGGCACAAAGACTGCTAGCAGATCCAGTCTAAGCCTCATTATTAAAGCTGAGTGAAGCATTTGGCTTTCTTCAGGTTTTCAGCAAAGTCAACAGAATCTAAAATTCCCCTTATGCTTATTATTTTTATTTTTATTTCTTTCTGCTCCTAGCTTCTTCAGTTTTCTAATGAAAAGAAAATGGAATTTTTCCAACCAAAGCTGTTCTAATTGCTTAGGACACTGATCAGAACTTAATGTGAACCATTGAGTGTTGCCAGCCTGGGACAGGCAGAGGGCTTCATTTTCTGATTGCACAGCAGGTCTACCTACTAAGGAAAAGGTCATGTAGATACACAGAGCCAAAACACAGCACAACAAAACTTGCCAGCTATATTGCTGTTGTAAACATGGGGAGGTCATGTGAAAGGAACTTTTATTTCTAAACCCAAGTGCTACTAAAGTGGTATCCATTCACCTCCACATGATGCTATAGATTTGCCTTTCAAAAGCAGCTTTGATTTTTATTTTTTTCTTACTGCCTGATTTGAGCCTGAAGTTCAAAGGACCTAGCTACACTCCGCTTATACAACTGAATTGGACAATAGCAGTGAGTTTTACTCTTGAAAAGCTTGTTCAATACATAGTATAAAACTCCACCGAGTCTACACTTGAGTGAAAGAACATGCATTTTTCATACATAATTGTAGCAATTGAGGTGAATTAATCCTGACCATGCTGCTTCCGTTAAAGGAAGGATGATATTATTACCTGACATTGTAATTACTGCATGTAAGTAATCATTTACATGTAGGAAGTCTACATAAAGAAACATTTCTACCTGTGATATTGACCATATGTATAAACAGATTAAATTTGCTGTATTCTATTGTTTACCTCTCTTACAAACAGACAATATACATTTATTCTTTTTTTTCCAACATTTGATTCATATCCGATACATATTTGTCAGTTTGATGAGCCTCTCTCTTTTCCCTTGTTGATAGTTAGACATGAAAGTATTGCTGTTAAGTCCCATGGCTCTTTTTACAATTATTCCCTGAATAGCTAATACTCTTAAAAACTCTTACAGCTGAATCAATTTGTAAATAATAAGATTTGTGAAAGTAGCAGCAGAAGATGAATGCTATAAATTGTGTCTATCGCATCTAAATCTTCTTTTCTTTTGCTTGCTAATCAGAAACATTACTGCCCAACCAAGAGGATGATTTTAATTCTTTCTCAACGTCTATCTTTTTTGAGTATTCAGCTCAAGGAAACTGCATACTAAAGCACAGAAATGACTCAGTAAAGTTATTTTTATTATTATATTTTCCTTGCTTGGGTGGAGTGCGTGGTCCATGTATTAGGTACAATGAATCATCCTCAATTATTTTGGTGTCTTCTTGAGAAATATTACTTTCATATCACTACAGTTCATTCACTAATGAGGTAAAAACAAAACAAAACAAAGCAAAAAATAATAATAAAAAAGCACATTATTCTGACAATTTTATCTAAGGTTTGCAGATTTTATGTATTGAATGTATAAAAAATAACTTATTGAAGAATAATGGTCCAGGAGTACATTTTGGTAACAAACATTTGTATGGGTCCTTTAGATACACAGAGACAAAATTCTTCCATAGGATGATAAACACTAAGTTTGCTTCATTTCAGGTATGACTGTCACAATATGCATACATATATACATATATATACATTTAAACTAAGATATAGAAACTTTTCTGTGAAATCAAGAATGCCAGTGAGCCAAGTACCAAACCTTTAATTTTCTCTTATTGACTAATTGATTCCTCCATTCCTCTATTCAAACTGTGTGCATTTTTAACTACCAATATGTAAGGACCAAGAAATCATACAAAATAAAAGTTAGAAATGCTTTATTAATGGGTTGAAATAAAATACCCATTCAAATGATGTATATTAAAATAAAAATGGAAATCTGTGAAGTCAGACTTTCAAAGGTAGCAAGTGCTGGTGACGGTTTGCCTAATTGTATGGCACAAATGATGGCTACTACACTTCCCTGCTCATAGCAAGAGCAAACCTGTATTCCCCAAAAGCAGACACCGAACCCACATATGTACATAAACAGCAAGCCACACAGAGCAATACATATAGAAATGCAATCAATTGCCTAATCTTGTTCTCTTCTCTAACATTTTCAGTATGAGGGTCTGTCAGTGTTAAAAAATTTACACATACACACACATGTAAACAGGTCTCCCCAGTAGCTGCCTTGGACTCCTCTGGTATGTCCAGTTGCCATTTTGCAGACCTTCTAGTCTCTCTGCTAACTAGTCCAGATTTCTTTCTTTTCTGGTTGGTTGGTTGGTTGGTTGGTTGGTTGGTTGGTTTGTTTGTTTGTTTGTTTGTTTTGGGGGGTTTCTTGCTTTGTTTCCGTCAAAGATAGTTACATAGAAGGCTGAATTCCTTGCCTAGGACCAAAGGGAGGATGTGCAAGTAGATGTGACTGCTAAGGAGAGAAGATATATGAAGACTTCAGAAGAAAGGATCATGAATTAAACATTAAGCCACTATAAAATATCAGAGATAAAGAAGACGCAATGTGAAGTTGAACTGACCATATGGTTTGAAGATTGTATATAATCTTTATAGTTTTGTCTTGATCTTTGTGATTCATGGAAACAAAGAAGACCTTGGGTACCGTTACAAGGAATCGGTAACTGTAACAGCCTCCACAAAAAGTTTTTTTATTATTATTTTATTTTAAAATGAATCTGACAAAACAAAATTCTCAAAACCTGATCTTTATTTTTGAATGCTCACTTTTACTAGAAACTGTTACAATTATTAATAATAGCTTTATAAAATAAAAATAGCTTTTATAAATAGCTTTAACTTTTACTTTCATCTTCACGTACGGCATTAAAGCTACAATTCCTTCTGACTTGAAAGATGTCTTGACAAATGTATGCTATTTTATGCTGATTGTGAAATATTAACTTATTGCTAAAACATATAATTCAATTAAACAGAAAGTTTAAAATTAGATTAAAAATAACACTTTGTTTCACTGTATTTCTCACATATTTTATTCTGGTTTGTGAATAAATTGTGTTAAGAAGCAGAAATGGTGGAATGTAGCAGGAAAGAATAAATGGAAATAGATCCTGATTTGAATTACTCCCACCAGAAATAGCTTTAAGTTCACTTCAACATTAATTTAAATACAACTAAATGAAAATGGGTTAAAAGAAAGACTAAATAAGCAAACGTGAAAATATATATATATATATATCTTGGCCTCATCATCTTACTGCCTTCAAATTTTTACTATTAATAAAGCAGTAGTAGAGACAATGAGTGAAGTTTCCTGCTCATTATCTACATTTGAACTAGATGTCTATGCTCCTATTATAATTAATAGAGACTCAGGGCAGGATTCAGATACATAAACATAAGTATATAGTGCCATCTTAGATGCCTATACACCTAAATGGAACTGGCAGGTGTGAGTCAAAACACATAGAAGATCTGCAGCATTCTGGAGATCAGCAGCTATAGTCTGGGTATGATGCCTCATCTGTCTTATAGTTCGATGCCTGAAATCTGCCATACTGACTGCTGTTGTTACAGCTGCAGAGATATTCAGTAAATCTTGACCCCAGAAGCTGGCATGCAAGTTAGTTGCCAAAAACAGGTGTCTATTGTGATTTGAGATACTCTGACGTATTAAAGACATCTAGGTTAACACCCATGACACAGGATTTACAGGAGCCCTATTCCCTTAGCAAGTGACAGGTAGAAGCCAAGCAATCATCCCAAAGAGATGCATATATTAAGAGAAACATAGTAAGGCTCAAATATCTTATTCTTTTACTGTGATGTGTAAGAAATACCAGTGGTAAATAAATTTAACTGATTTAAAGTTGTGTGTATATACATACGGATATATGCATATAATGTAGAATTTATGTTACATGATAATTTTTCTCAGCATATAATCCTTTTTCTGCAACCTTAATTCATAACTTCTTTACTTCATTTCATGAGAACTGAAAAGAGTTGCTTTGTTACTAGTGTGGGCATAACTGTTCTGTCAACACAAATGCACTCTTCTGTGATATCCTCAAGTTAGGCTACCTGAGAGTCCTTTTCTTGGAAATTTTATAACATAATTTCTTTGTTGTTTTCCCTCTCTCCTTCTACCATTAATTATGGATTTAATTTCCAAATTATGTTAGTATTTTAGTTCAAGAAAATGAGCATTCTGTTATTACTTGAGTAAAACTAATGGGAGATAAACATTTGTAAATGAGATCCAGAACCTTTAAATTCTGTTCAGGCTTTAAGTTCAGGCTTATGGTATTTTGGAATCCTTCTCTTGCAAAAAGATTAAGATGCCTTCCCCCTGGGCTCTGGATTGTGGCTGGAGAAGACTAAAATTTATTTATACTGCCATTCTGGAACACAAAGTTCATATATCAATCTCCTTTAAAAATCTATTCTGATTTTCCTTCTCATATCAATATAAAGTGGATGTAGCTACCTTACCTTTTTTGAAAATTATTTTGTAGGAAAATCCCATTCTTTTACATTTTATTGTTTCCTTTTCTAAGTTATCTTCCCTCATTTGATACTTTCAAGTCTGTGTGTTTTAAGGACTGTAATCTGAAATACATTTATGTTTTCTAAAGAAGAGAGAGGATACAGAGTACCAGGAGCAATTCACAAAAGCTGAGCTAAATTATACTTGTCTGAAAAGTGCATGTCTCCACATAAATGCAGTAACACTCAAATAACAGATACCAAGTCCATAGAGGTAAGATGCAGGATTTTTTTAGCAAAACTGCCAGTACTCCTATGTACATTATCAGAATATTTCATTCAAAAAAATAATTTGACGTTATGCACATTATCAGAAATTTTGTGTGTTTACTGAAACACAAATTTCATGTTTCTACATTCTTTAGAGATACAATTGTATAGCAATTGTTAGAAAATGTAGAAGCTGTAGGCCTCAAAATATATCCATTTAGTTTGAGTGGCAAGTATCTTAACCTCTGAATACTTATTTTATGTCAAAATAATGGATTAATTTCTGAATTGCATGGAAGAGGATATTTTTCACCAGCTGGACATCTCTCTGACAAACATAATAATTCTGCATTGATAATTTACATGCTGCAAGACGAAACTAGAAACCCACAATTCTGAGAATAGGTTAAATGTATACAAACTGAATTTCACTTAAAAGAACATTCTGCCAGAGGTGGAGAAATGTTGTGCAGTTTCTATTTTCTGGCATTCTTTTGCTTCTTGTTTTTGTTTTTTGTATTTTTCTTCTCTCTGAGTACAATTAGTACAATCTTGTGCACAAACTAAATATATATATATATATATTGATTCAGGCTATTTCCATGCAAATTATACTTTTTCTGGATTCATTAAATGCTCTTTTCTGAAACTGTAACTGAACTGTCTTGTCTCAAATTACCTATGCAGAATATTGAAAGGGTCAAAACAGTGCAGCATTCTACTGTAGTTCACAGAATGGAAAAGCATTCCAATTGCTCTGGTTTCTTGTTCTTGCAATAAGAGAGAGTAACAAGAAAATAAAATGGCTGAAAATGGTTTTGTTCCCATGTGTCAAATACAGTAATTAGAATAAGAAATGCTACAAATTAACCCATTCTCATTACAGTCACTATATTATAATTTCATGGTCCTCTTTCTGATGCTGTACTCTTGCTAAGCACATTTACATCTCATCAGTGAACACAAGCAGCAGATCTGCTGGCAGTGAATGCTTGATTCACTCCAATTTATGTCTTCTTTTCAGCTGGGGAATCCATTGTGTGTGCTAATAGCAGGTTTCCCATTTGAAATGACTGCAGATCTCTTCACATTTGGATACACTGAAAGCATTGTCATTTTTTTTTTTTTTTTAATATGTCACATAATTGTTGCATTACACTATGTGCAAGCAGAAAAAAGCAAATTTTCAACATTAGAAGGGAAACAAAGAGCAATGCTATTCTTTGTTTTCTGTAATGTGTGGGGGAATGACAAGAACCATTTTCTCTTAAGATGAGAAATGGATATAGCTGCTATATTTGTGATAACCTGCATTAAAAGAAAAAAAAAAAAAAAGAGTAATAATTTCATCATCTATCCTACTTTTGCCAGCCTGATTATCTCAAAAACAATGAGGTAGACAAATACTTCCTCTCACAGGGTATTTAAATTTCCATGTTCCTATTGCATGACTAAATTGAGAGCATTCCTGGAGTGTTCCTCCCATCAACTTCTCACAATTGTTTTTTGTAATATTTCTCATGCTAATGAAATGCTGTACAAGCAACAATTGAACTGCATTGTTGGTCTTCTATTATTGAAAATTATGAAGCTGATTTCTCCAAACTCAGTGTAGAGGAAGAGCTGTGTATGAAAGTGTTTTGTTTCTTGTCTCATACCTGGTCTGACAGCTAGAAAAAGAGCAACCTACTGAAATTTAAAGAAGTTTTATTGATGTTAATAAGATTTCATCCAAAGTATTTTGTCCTGCTAGATAGCAGTGCTATACTCATTGCCCTTCTAAGATCTTGGAGACTGACTGATCAGTGACTCAAAACATGGGGTTATTTCACCTGTCCTTAATCATTAGTGCTTGGATTCACTTAATTTAACTGTAGACATTCCCAATACAGATGTTGACATTTGGGGCAGGATTCAGTTGCCTTAACATAGCAGTCTTGTGACAGTTGAGATTTTCTGGGATGATAATGCCACCTAGCACAGGCCACTTAGGTATATCAAAGAACCTATAGAATCATAAAATAATATAATGACTTGGGTTGGAAGGGACTTTAAAGTTAATTTACAAGGAGAAGTGTGGCATTCAAGCACTTGTTCATCTTTGGTGAAAATGCATGGCTAGTGGTGGTGACTATGTTGAAAAATAGTTTGTGGAAGAGAATTTTCTCTAATAATTTTATTTTACTCTTTAAATCTGTTGCAGTTTCCATGGAAATTAATAGGAGCCATTATTTTTGATTCCAACTATGTAAAATATAAGCTTTCACTGACACTTGTTTGAATTGTATTTTATCACATTTTATGTATTGATCGGTTGTAACAGAGTGTACTGACCTTCTTCTTCCCAGCCTAAGATGGATGCCTGTTAGAGTGAGTTGAGAGGAGAGATGCAATGATGACCAGAGTACTGAAACACCTCTGCTACAGGCTGAGAGATCAGATTCTACACATGAAGGCTTTGAGAACTCATAAGTAGCCTTCTGGTACTTGAGCACATTTCACACATTCAAACTTTCTCAGTCTTACAAGTAGAGAATGCGCCTTAATAATACACACTTCAACGCACTCTATTTTAAGGCCCATAACAAAACAGTTTCTGAGATTCCAGTCATGCCATCAAAACTAGTTGATTATCCAGACATTACAGTACATGTTAGATTGCAGATAGACTTTCCATTTACAGTCAACTCCCAATGTCATATTTTGAAAATAATTAAATAAATAAATAAAGTTAAAAGGTCACTAGCCATGAAATACAAATTTGAAAAAGAACAAAGAAATTCATCAGTGATCCTGTAAGATTTTTCTTTAGCCTGATCTTAACGTTGTAAGAGAAGTATATATGAAGACAAATTGAGATGACACGTAATATCAGGTAATGACAACTAATAGGCATTACTACAAAAACAGAAACCTCTGTTACTTAGAGCCATGGAGACATGGTGTGTATTAGTTAGCTGCAAGATGATGATGTCCTCCAATACAATGCCGCTGTGAAAAATAACTAGAATAACACAAGGGACTTTCAGGAAAGAATAAGAAACGTGGATACTGTTGTTCAGCAGTCAAACCTTATCGGAAATTCTGGACAGTGTCCCGTTCATCCATATTCAAGAAGCCCAAACTAAAAGGAGAATAAATATTAAAATGATAGCAGAACAGGTATTCTATCATACACAAGAGAATGTGTCCAGCAGTATGAAAGCTGAGCGGTGACATAATAGCCTGCAAAAATGTAAGTATCGTATCAGGCAGCTACAGCAAACAGCTACCATAAAGATACCACTGCCACAAAACCAAACAAGTATAAAATAGGTTTGAAAAAACTAAGTCTGGAAAGGCAATGGTACAATATGTAGGTTTGTACAGTGGAGTAAGGTAGCGGAGTCTCCTTCTATCAAGAGAAGTGAGAAGGAAGTATCCTCACAAGTCTTCTACAGCCTATTAATACTTACACTAACAGGTCACCTGCTAGGTGATCGAACTGCATGCCCTAACATTCCTCTGCCGTTCTGGCTCCAGTTCTATTTCATGAATATGAAGTAGCTGTTTACATTTTTTTCTCAATGTGAACTGTCAAGAAACACCTGGAAGAAAACTGGACTTGAAAGGCTTACTTCATCTATTTGGCATGAATGGTGTATACTGTCTGAACTTAAACAGAGGTGGAAATCACAAACTTGAGGGATTTCTTGATTTGAATGGTGCAGTTATACACTTTTTAGGTACTCAGAACAGTTCCACTGTTTTTGTCCAGTTTGATTCATGAGAGGGCTGAGCTCCAGAGATAACAGAATGCTGGTCAAAGTATGTAACACCAGAGTGATTAATATTAAGTAAATCTTAATATTAAGTAAATCTTAGAAGTGAGAATTACACTCTGTTTGGAAAGTTAAATAAATTCAAGTTGCTATGATATTTCTCCCTTACTCCCCTTACTATTGAACACAGATGGACAAGTCTAGGCAAGTCCTGGTCAAAGTTGGAGGAATCCTTTGTCTGAAGATATGCAGGCCAGGGGCAAATAGTGGCTGATAAGCAGTCTTTTCTGTAAGCTCATCTCACAGGAAATAACCATATCTGCATGCACAGGGGTGCTGCAACTCTTACCTAAGTGCCCAGGAAGGCACCTTATCAGAAGAGGATAAAAAAAGGGGCCTAGCACCAAGTGAGGTGTGTCTGACATCATTTGCCTCATGACTTGGTACCTGCCTGCTGATGGACTCTCCTGGGGCTGCTACCTGAGACCTGCCTATTTCTTGCTGTACCTGCTTGCTGCCTAAGGTCGCTGCTGGACATTTGGTGTTGAGTATCCTTGTTATACATAATTCTTGCTCCTTTCCTATCTTTCAATCGCCCACTTTCCCTTTCCCGTCTCCCTAATTCGTAATAATTGCCCACCTTCCCTTCTCCATCTCCCTGATTGAGTAGGATTTGTAATAAACTGGTTGGACCAACATTTGACCCACTGCGTCTTAATCTTGTCATCGGGTATACATATATTAAAAGAACATCCTCTCCCTCCTAATAATTGGAGCCAGATGCCCTCCAATACCATCTGTGGCACAGCAGTAAAATTTAACAGAATTCTATCATTGAAATTCAACCTCTACTGCCATACTACGAATATCTGTCTCTGATGGGCCAACATAATGAATTTGGAAGCTTTAATTTCAGAGTTTTGTGTTTTCTCTCATTCTGTCTATACTTAAAGTCAAGAAAACCATGATGTGAATCTGTGTTGCAACTAAAACAGTAGAGTCTTTGTGAAATTTCGTGAGGATTTCTGAGAAGATAACCTGTGACTATATTTTTATTTGTCCGGGAAAGACAGCACCTTAGTATCAGCATTAGCAGTATAGGTCCAGCTGTAATATGTACATTTGGAACCTAAAATAAGGACTTAATTCTGTAAGCAATTAAGTGATTTTCAGTACTTCCATTAACTTCAGTGCTTTGGTCTTGTTTTTGTTTTTGTTTGTTTGTTTTTCATGTTTTTAGACATTAAGCCCTTTTTATTCACATCACTGAACAGCAATTTTCAGTTACCATTGACCCGAGTTAGATTTCAGTGGGCAAACTCCAAGTGAAAGGATCTCTGCTTCCTTGTGATACCCTGAGCAATCCAGCCCCTTCATGTTTTTATTTTCAATGTTAATATAAAAAAAAAAAAAAAAAAAAAAGCCAGAAAAGAAAGATCTGTCATGAATGTGCATGATAATTGACATAATAGACCCTAACGGCTGCTTTGAAGCATAATAGACTGTGACAGCTCCATTGGACCTAGCTCAGAGATTGAGATAGAAAGTTCTACAGCTATGATGTGCATTCACACTTGCCATGTTTCACTGTATTTTATTAAAAATATAAAATCTAAACACAAATATAATTCATTTATATATACAGTATTATTTTTCATTTAAGTATGAGGCTACAACACACACACAGAAATCAATATTGTAAAAGAAGTGACGAAGATTTGACAGAAAATCCTCCCAGACTTTTCTTGTTGAGAAGAAAATATTAAGTGTTCTTCTCAACTGTCTGATCTGACTAGATGAGTGAGTTATGTCACTCTGATAATTGCAAATGAAAACACCTTTTTTGTGTGCATAGTAACCACAGGTGAGGAAAATGCAGGTTTATCTTAGCCCTTGAGTGAGTCAACTGAAATGATAGTGAAATTTGGTTTCCTAGAGTAATGGAGGGAGAAGTGAAAATCAGATTAAATATGAACAGTGTGGGTCATTTTCTAATGGTTCTAGAAGCTGTTCTACGGAATTATTAAAAATGACAGGAATGTGAAAAAACTGGAGTAACTGCATTATTCAATTTCCTATCAAGAAAAGGAAAAAAATCTCCCATCAAATGATGGTTTTCTATTTGTTGATCTATTCCCAAAAGGGAACTGCAGATTTAGAAGATAACTGCCATGGGCAAGTAAGTATGATAAACATTTATATACATA
This sequence comes from Chrysolophus pictus, assembly GCA_037305975.1. NCBI lineage: Eukaryota > Metazoa > Chordata > Aves > Galliformes > Phasianidae > Chrysolophus > Chrysolophus pictus. The sequence goes on along the minus strand of CM074576.1, from coordinate 32,430,428 downwards.
CTTTTTTCTTTTTTTAACACATTACCTTTTAGAGACAAATATTATTTTGCTTAAAGAAGACTCAGTCTTCAGTGTTACAAAGTATTACCCTAACATCTCAAAGGTATAAAAAAATCTCAACCAACTAAGCCCCCCCCAGAGTAGTAAAAGGCCTTGGATCTTTGTGTACGTATTGAGTCTCACTTCTGTTTAACTTATGTCCTATTTTGGGGGGTTCTAACTCACAATTTTGAGTGCTTAGATGAGATATGGATGAATAGAGTGCAAGGGAAAAAACCTGATCATCGGATCTCAGGCAGTTAAGATTGCTTATTGTTTTCTCACATTTGGCTTAAACCACAAATGATGCTCCATGACACTCCACAGAATAATAATCCCCAAATAAGCAATTAGATTCAGTGAAGTAGTGCTTTAATAAAGCTGTATCCCTTCTCATAATCTAGATATTTGATTCTGAGTTTGGTTACCATTTGTTGTTCTATCTGAATATGCATTGTATATACAAAACTTTTTAAGAAATTGGAAGCTTCAAATCTCAGAGATACCAATGAGGATTATGATTCTGGGAAAACTTTGTAAAAGACAGGGATTCATTTCCTCTAGTTTAGCACAGGAGAGTTTGATAATCCACTTCAGTATTATGAAATGCCTCCATTGCCAGAAAAAAAAAAAAAAAAAAAAAAAAAGTGATCAGAATGCCTGGAGTCACCAGACTTACTTCAGACATATATTTTGTTCTAAAAGTGCAGTTTTTTCCTATGAAGTTGAGAGGGATTCTTAACTACTTTCTTGTGTGAAGTGACTGAAAGTTGTCTCCTCACTGGATAAAAAGGAAACCTGGTTGACAAACTTAGATGTTACAGAACTGCTGGGAAACTCCAGACAGATTAATCTCTCATATAGAGACAGAAATTCTGAATTGCCTTTCCAGTACTTTTAATAACTTTACATATATCTTTTAGGAATTCTCATCACGAAATATCTTGCATGCTTTTTATATAAGCAAGACACATCTTCAACAGGGGATCTCAAGTGTCTGTACACCAGGCTGCATATCAGCCATCACTGTTCTCTGTAGTAGGACTTAAGTGCAAACATGTTTCACTGATAAACATTCTTTGTTTGTTCCATAAAACATTCAGAGTCTTAAAGTTCACTTAAAGATCCTTAGAAATTAACTAGGAATTTCATACATGCATTCTGAATGTCTGTACCTAAGTAAACTCAGAGATATCTGAATTATGTTACAAAAGGACAGTCTCCAAATAATCTACCTGTACTTGTCAGTATATAAAAATATTATAACTTATGTACATTGTAGACATATTTATTGTTAGACTTTAGGAAGGGCTTTTATATACTCTAGAATAGTCTTGTAGTAATGGTAGACACTGTTGTGTATTATCACCATAATCATTTAAGAATAAGAGGAATATTTTCACTTACTACTCTCCAATCGTCTTGGGATCAAATAAGGCAAAAATCTTTCTGGGAAATAAACAAATGTCCTAGGTAACTGAATTGTTGAATAAAATCTCTTAGAGATGGCCTGTGTAGAAAACGGGAAGAGGAAAAATAAATATAATGTATCATAGGATACCAGGATAGATTTCTCAACTAAAAATACTAAGTAATTTACTACTTAGATCTCTTAGTGAAAGTATTGGGTTAACTGTGACTGTTTCTCAAGTGTCCACTAAACATTCACTGCCGCCCTTTACCCATCTTAACAGAACAAGGAAAGAAAATGCAAAGAACTCATGAAAAAGCTCATGAAATCATGGGATAAGAACATGGGGTTTCACTCATCAATTATCCTCATGGGTAAAAAAAGACTCATCTTGGGAAAGATAAATTGAATTCATTTATATTAACAACATTGTAGGATGGTTATAAATAAGAACAAAACTAAAAACACCTTTCCCCCATCTTCCTTCTTACCAGGCTCAACTTCTTTCCTTCATTCTCATATCATATACCTTCTTCTCTATCTAGAGAGAAAGTCTATGACTTGACTATGAAAGTCAAAGTCAGTTTGTAGCTCTTTGCCTCTTTAACACTTTTCCCCTGTCCAGTTCTGAGTTCGAAGTATGATGTAGCCCTTCAAAAAATGCTTCAGGTTGTGTCCTTCCCAAATCCTTCTTGATCTGAAATAAGAAAGATTTGTTTCATAGATTTATTTAAACAATGAGAGCATTGCACATTTTGTCCAGACAGTAAACATTTACAGTACTTATACTAATACTTGAAATTATACCTTGTAACTTTCTCCCATTCTTCCACTGTGATCCATATAAATGGTACATGTATCTACATCAGATATATTTAGAGACTTGTCCAAACTCAGTGGACATAGTTCCCTTGAGTTCAGTATGCTTTGAATAGAACTTGCATGAATCGAGGCCGAAAACCAGAACTAAAAGAATAGGATGGAAATCTCCCAAGAGTCCTGAATAAAACTTACTGTTGTGTGAACTACGTACTTTGTCCAAGAATGCCAAATAGGAATATTGTTAAATTGTTAATTAACAGAGGTTGTTGCTGCTGTTTTTTCCTCCACTTATGATATAAATTTAAATGATTAAAAAAAAAAAAAAAAAAAAGATGTAACATAGAGATTGCATAAATATTTTACTTGCTCATTTGAAGGGCACACTGTTATTGAAATATATATGGCATTATATGTAACTGTTGAGTTTGGACGTGCATTGTTGTAACTATACAAAGCTGATTTGGATGTTATATTATTTAGAATAATGAATTATAGCTATAATATTTCATCACAATTATATCATTTTAATCATAGTGCTTTCTAAACAATGTTTTTTTTAGAACATATAAGGAAAATAAAAATTTTTTTATACAGCTATTATTTTTCTGAGCGTGGCTATGTCCTATATTTGGCCAGCACTAGGGAGCATGGTTACTTGCTAACTAACTTCAGGGAACTGTCAGTCAAATTTAAATACTGAAATACTTGTGTCTAGTAAGTTTAGTTCTGGTCACAGCTTTGAGATGGTCTAGTGAAAACTGTAAATGAGCCTGTCTCTATTCTCAAAGTCAGGGTTAGTCTGTGCTAAAGGAAAAAGGCTCTTATCAGGGGCTGATTGAGACAATTAATTAAGTACTTCTGATGGAGAGCTTCAGCAACTATGTTTTGAACCTATTTTATGGTTGCTTAGATCTTTCACAGGGCAATGATACCATTTTGTATCTGGATCCTCTATTGTTACTGTACAGAATAGCTAACGCATGTAATGTCATTTTTCATAGATTTTTTGAGATTCTATGTTCTTTGATGTTTATAAGTAAAACTAATCTAATATACTAGTTGTGTCATTTGAAAGACTTTAAAGAAGTTTAGAAAATATTAATATTCAGGTTTCCCCTTTTCATTTTCTTTTCCCTGAATAGTTTTGGTATTATAAAAATGACATAAAAATATTATTTAAAAGAATGTTTTTTTTGTTGTTGTTGTTTTGTTTTTTGTTTTGTTTTGTTTTTAAGAAAATAATTAGAATGAATAATTAGAAAGAGAGTTTTATTTCTATTATGGCAGTCATCATAGGTTTGCTGACATTTGACTTTAGGATTTTGATACAATCTGCATATCTAAGAAAAGTCACAAAGAGATAAATATTAAACAAAATATAAAACTAGAGTGAAAAGATATTTTTGATGTTCTTGTTTGCTTGTTTGTTTATACTCTGTTTTAAAAAAATAGTTTTAAAAAATAGTATTTTACATGTTTTATATTTTCCATATTTAAACTTAGAAATTCATGCCACCTTTTGTTTTTAGGAAGACACACTGAAGGGGAAATCTTGCCCTCAAGTATCTTTTTTCTGACAAGTTCTTTCCTGTCATCAGTTTTAACATACTTGCTGCCACATCACAATCTGACTACTGTTTTAACTTGCAACTGAAATTTCTACAAATCAGCACCTGAGCACTCTACAGGCCCTTGTGGCCATGTACTTTGAACGTGTGTTTTACATTTCAGTGAAAGAGATCCATGGAAGAAACTATCTGCAGCAGCCTAAGCAAAGCCACAATTCTTGGAGAATATAATGTCTGGGTCTATTTGTGCATTTTTAATTCTGATAAATTTGCTTGTGCATTTAAAGTGCTGTCAAGGTCTTTTATTTTTGGTAAATTATTTGGTGCAAGTTTCTGGTAGTTTTCTTTGTTCCGAATCAATAGATTTATATGTTAGAAAGAAAATCCAGGGAGAGTAACAATGTGCATCCATAAATGTCTTTGCTGCATATATCTGTAGTGTCACCAGAAGCATGACCAGATGGAAATCCCTGCTTATTAAAAGCTGAGCTTTGTGTTTTTATCACCTCCTGTTTAGATTTATGAATATCATTTGATTTCCATGGGCCTTGTAGACATTTATCAAATAAATGGCAATTCTCAGAGTACAGCAGTGTGTATATACCAAGCTTTCAGGTGACACCATGCTCCATGACCTGAATTAATTACCTGAAAATATTCATAGGGCAGAAATTTCCTGTCATAAACATGTTCTGTCCCCTGGGTCTTCCTGCTCAGACAGATCCCTCTTCCAAGCTGTTTATTTGCTTCTGTGAAAGTTCTAGAGTTTTCACCATATATATTGCTAGTAATAGATCAGTATTTGTGAAGGATAAAATAAGATTGCCACTGACATAAGTGGGTTTTTAAATTTGAGTTCAAGGTAATTAGACAACATAATAAGTCTTGAACAGGATTATGTCACAAACATTATGCCTGTCAGACTCTATAGATTGGACCTGCTAAGATGTCCAACTAGTTATTTTAATTTTCTCTTATGGAGAACTGCAGTTAAACAATTGCTTTTAGTAACAGGTCCTCCCTTATGTGTTGCTTTTGATGTGACATGACAAAATCCAAATCTTTTCTTTAAAAGCAACACGAAAAAAAAGGACTCCCTTAGTCTGTTCTGACTAGTGCATCAATTGCCCCTTTTGTTGATGCATCTTTAGAGAGCAGAAACCTATTTTCTGACTTCTCAGAGTTATAAGTGATCTGTTAATAACTGCAATATAATAAAATATATTATTCTACAACTTTCATTGGACCCCAGGCTGCTGATAGAGGAGATTCTGACAAAGATTACAGTACAGATGAGCTAGTCCTTTCTTGTTTGTATATGAAATCCAACACTGCCTTCTTTCTCAGGAATTAGAAAGGAAGGATCGGCACTGGCTTTCCTATTGGCTATAGACATGTTTATTATTTTTTTCAGAGTGATCATAGCTTGTGATGTTTTAATTTTAATAACAAATTCTGATGAGTTCACAGCTTCACCATTAGTATTAATTAATTATCTTGCAGCATGTTGGATTGACAGATCTTAACAGCCTCCTCCCTAGGGGTTAATATCAATTAATTTAGAAGACAAAAAACAAACAAACTTCTCTGTCTGAAAATCTACAGGATATTTCAAAGATCTTACAATAATGGCATTTTCCCTTGTTTTCTGATCACTATAATAAAGAGTAGAACAAAGTTTAAGGAATGGTAAATAATAGAATCATGGAACAGCTTAGGTTGGAAGGGACCCTAAAGATCACTTTCAATCCCTCGGCCATGGGGAGGGTTGCCAACTACTAGATCAGGCTGCCCAGGGCCAAACCAGGCCTCCAGGGATGGGTCATCTACAACTTCTTTCAGCACCTTGTTCCAGTGCCTCACCACTCTGAGTAAAAAATTCCTTCTATGGTCTAATGCGAATATCCTATTTTTTAGTTTTAAACTAAAGTTTAGTTTAGTTTCCCTTTGTCCTATTTCTATCTATTTTTGTAAAATGATGATTTCTTTCATCTTTATAAGTTCCCTTTAAGAACTGGAAGGCCACAATGAGACCTCCCAGAGACTTCTCCAGGCTGAACTCAGGCCCAGCTTAATTAGCCTGTCTTCTTAGAAGAGGTGCCCCAGCCCTCTGATGATCCTCACAACCCTCTTTTGGACCCTCTCCAAAAGTTTTGCATCTTGTGCTGGAGACTGCAAATCTGGATGCAGTACTCCCTCACGAGGGCAAAGTAGAGGGGGACAAACACCTCCCACTCCCTGTCAGCCTCCCCTTTTTTAATGCAGACCAGGATACAGTTGGCCTGATTTTAATTCTTTAAGACTTAGATTATACTACCCTGATTCATATTGATTATGATGACACTCCATGTGTCGGCTCACTAATTCCAATAGAATAAACTGTATGGTACTATTCAACAATTGAAAGTCTCAGTGGGATTAAATACACTCACATGCACACACATATAATCATCTGCACTCAACATGGTTAATTTTATAAGTTTAATAGATGACAATACATTTTTAAAATTGGATCTGTTAAACTGATATTTTGATTAACTGTTGTGCAGGTAAGATTTTACAAGGTTTAGGTTATATGTTTTGATGAATTAGATGAAATGCTTAAAGTGAGTAGATGTCTTAAGTCTACAAAGAACAGAGTCTGAAGATGTAGCATCCAGATCTTCTCTGAAGAGATTTTATTGTCAAACAAAATGTGATTTTTTTTTTATAAAGAGCTTATTTGTCATTAAAAAGACAGTAATGCAAATTAGTTGAATAACTAGGACATTTTTGCCAATCAGCTTTTAACAATAATTTCCTGGCTGCAAAGTATAGCTGATGGGCTTTTGTCATGTTTTATGTATAAAGTTGATATACATCAATTACTTCACCAGCAAACGTATTATATGCTAAGCTGATTGCAAAGTACTTCTTGCCGGAAGACTGAAAAAAAAAAAAAAATCAGTTTCAAAGTTGGGTGACACTTTAAAAAATTTATCAAGAGCCTACAAGGGAAAATATTCATTCAAAATTATGGAAATTAGTTCAGTCTCATCTTGGGAAAAAGGCATAAACTACCTTGAGAACCCAAAAATCTTAACTTCAAATGCTGAAGAACAAAGAGGGATGAGAATGTGTTATATACACAGTTTCCACTGCACATTTACTTGTGCAAACCATGTAACAGGACTTCACATAACTAAGAGATTGTAACACACACCTATTTGTATTTCCATTGTTAAAACTAAGTAGGTTGCTCTGAAAGCAATGCCTCTTACTTCTTTCTGTGGAAGCTACAGAGAGCAAAGCAACACTATTTGATAGACAGTTTCTCAGCTAAAAAATACTGTTTTTCAACCATCACTAGCTATGCATTTCTGCCAACAATGAACAAGAGCCTGCATGCAACACCTGTAAAAATCTGCACCGGTGGAGTTGAACAATTGTTGTTGTCACCACAGCTGAAATGCACTACCCACTGCCTGCTTGCACCCACATTCACTGTTTGGTCTCCAGAAACGTTCAGCAAGTGTTATGAATGTCAATGGGAGTGACTTTTCCACATGGAGGAATTCGATTCCATTCCTTTGCTTCATAAACACTTCCATGTAGATGCTGTTTTGTCAGACTATCCTTCTGCTGCTGTCTGTCACACAGCCTCTGATATCATGGGTAAATAGGATAAAATAAGAGACATCACTTTTGGAGCAACTCTTGTATAATTAAGAATTTTTTGGATTTATGTACATAGTGGGGAAGAGTGGCAGCTAGCTGAATATAGGAGTGGATAAAAATGACATAGGGGAGTGCTGAGATAGAAATTTACTATCTGTTTTTCATATCCAAGGCTAATTTTTCATACTCAGTCTAACTTTTCCATTGGAAAATTATGTTTTGAAGAAACTGAGATTATAAAGACTGCTTCTCATGAGAAGGCAGGAAAATACCAATGAACATAGTTTTAGGTAAGGATTTAAGACTACTGGAAATAGTCTCATGAGCCTACTGTTTCAAGAGGACCTACATATGCAGTTGGATGAAAAACAGAGCTAAGGCTATAACACACCCTCACTTAGAGTTGAATCTCATGAAGAAATAAATATGCTCTGTGCCAGTAGGAATACCACATAGATCAGCAAAGAGGAAAGAGGAAAGCAAATGCCCCTAACATGGGGCTGAGAAGTTGATTTCCAAGGGGCCATGCTGCCAAATAACAGCATATCTTTGGAATGCTTTAAAGATGTCATGTCCCTGAATGCATAGGTTGTGAATCTTGTATGCAATGACAATGCGGGGGAAGTTGGCCTAGAGCAAGACGTTTCATCATCAACAGATTTAGTATTTAATGTTGTCATAGACATCACATTGTTCATGTAATGTTGAAGACACTGCTGCAACAGAGAACTTGAAAAGGATTAGAAGGTTACTTGATGAGGCATTTTTCTCCCTAAATATTCTTTTCAATGAATATTTAAATAGGCCTGAGGGCTGACCTTTAATTAACACGGATCAAAGCAATATGCCATGTGAAATTAGGCAAGCTCTTTATATGACCCAGGGGAAAAAAAAAAAAAAAAAAAAAGATCAAATAGGTATACAAACAATTATTTAGATGTTGGTTTGTAGTAAGTAGGACAATTCATAGAATCATAGAATCATTTGTGTTAGAAGAGACCATTGAAAGTCACCTAGTCCAACTCTCCTGCCATGAACAGAGATACCTACACACAGATCAGAGCCCTATTGAATCTGACCTTGAATGTCTCCAGGGACAGGGCCTCCATCACTTATTTGGACACCAATTCTGATCATCTAGCTATAGGTTCTATGTAAATAGGCTATTTGCCTGATTGGTCTTATAGAGTTAATGGAGAAAGACAGATGCTTCCAGAGAATGAATCAGACTAAAGGTGTGCTTAACGGGACCCTACTGGCTCTTCTCCCTCTGTATTATCTATATATAAAATATGACCTTAGGTGATTATGCATAAGTAATTCAGACTTAGTATTTGACAGCAACCTAGTCTGTATTTAAGAAAAAAAGAAAAAAAGAAAAAAAGAAAAAAAGAAAAAAAAAAAAAGTAGTAACTGTAGGCAAATATGTAATATTTGTCCTTCTTGTTTGTTTGTTTGTTTTTAATATAATATTCATCAATTGTGTAGTCAGAAACACTGCCACACCAGCCAGCTTCAACACTGTGCTTTCAATTGCTAAAAAGCAGGAAGAAATAAAGGTGTTTTATTATTTTATGGCATCTTTAGCTCTTCTGTCAATAGAGTCAGATTGTATTTTATGCTGAATCTGAATGCTGGTCTGAAATAGTAGTATGTTTTCTTTAGTGAGTATATAGTGAAAGTGTCAAAGGAAAGACAGTTGATGTCAGAAATGTTCATATTTATTCATGTTTAAATTGAAGTTGGCTGCCTTTGCTCTCATTACTGTTGTCATAAATGGTCAAGGACATGTAGGTATGTGTTTTCATAAATGATGTGATCATTCTAATACAACAATTCCGAATACCGGGCCTTATAACTCTATTATAGTTTCTAAAATGTTCCCAATGCAACACTATTAGGAGTCTAAAATGTACTTATCTATTTTAGAAATGAAATTGCTATGACAAGTCAGAGCAGCTCAATATCACCTCTAGAAACTCATATTTTATCAGAACTGTGTGGTCATCCAATCCACAGTGAAAGCAGACAGTATAGTGGAGGTGAATGAAAATTGCTTATGCCTTGGGGAAAAAATTTAGTTTCTGTTACTGAAATAGTTTCATTTTAAATGGAAAGAACAGAGATAAACAATAGTTAGAAATCCTTTATGTAACACTTAATAATTTTAGACATATATCTAAAACCATACAAGATTTGCTTCATTCATGAGAGCAAACTTTCTCTTTGTTGCATGCAGAACCCATGAATTTTATTTCAATTAAAATATAAAACACATATCAAATCATTCCTGTTTCCAAAGACAAGACCATCTTATGGTTTCTGTGTACTTAATTCACTCCTTCCAGCCACAAATGCTTGAGGCTTGATTAGCTTTATCTTACTTGCAAGAGGAGCCCCACATATTAGACTGAATGATAAGCTTTCCTGTTGTCTTTCAGTTCTGAAGGAAGCTAATTCCATCATCACTCTGCTACCTGGAAAATATATTTTAAAATTCAAACAAGCTCTAATCCTTGGTTACCATCTAGCCTATCTCAAATACCAGAGCAAAACAACTTGAACTTTATGAAACCCTACATGTCCCCCAGAGTTCGGTGCTCATCCGAGAGAGATGCCCTCCAAATTGAAAGAGACTCTCTGCAATCCAAACTTGATAGTCTTCAATCTCAACAAGATACCCTCCAGTCTGAGTGAGACACCCTCTGGTCTGAGAGGGACATCCTTAAGTCTGAGCAGAACACCCTCCAAACTGAGCGAGACACCCTCCAATCTGAACTAAATACTCTCATAATTGCATGAGACAGACTCCGAGCTGAGATGGAGGGTGAGAGCATTGGAACTGACCTCACCTGGAGTAATGCATCTAAATGTGAGTCCTCAGTAGAGGAGAGACATGGACCTGTTAGAGCATGTCCAGAGGAGGGCCACAAAAACAATCCACAGGATGGAGCACCTCTCCTACGAGGCCAGGCTCGATCAACCTCAGGAGGCACCACAATTGATGTCAGTTGCCTCTGTAAGAGGATGGAAAATGAAACAAATCTTGATACAGAACAGAAGAAAGAGGAGGAAAGAGGTCCAGAGGAGTGGCTCCGAGATCCAGGGGAAGCACCCCTGAGTCCAGGGGAGGGGCCCTTGGTAAGATCATGGTCACCAACACCTACAAGAACAAACAATAAGATATAATATACAAACTGCCAACCGTGCCTAATGCTGATGGATCCATGGTGGTAACAGATACATCCAATGGGGACCAGAATTCCCAAAACAGCCTACTGGAGGGGCTGATCAACTTGTTTTCCTCCCAGCCGGTGTCATCCAACGTCTCAGCTATCAAAAGAAGATGTCCTCCTGCTCGAGCAAGTGACAACAGTAAGACTGTGTCGCATATGGCCTTGTGGCATTACCTATGTGGCCATGGAGAAGTGGCATAACCTACTCCTGCACTTCAAGCACGGGTAAAAGAATTATAAGACAAATCAACCACTAAGGTGAACTTCTCCAAAAAGGTGATTGCTCCAGTTGCTGTGGACAACCAAGATAAAAAATAGAGGGGCACTGCCCCCAGCCAGGAGGAGGAAAGGGATAATAGAGTGTATTGGACTGTGTGGATTCGATGGCCTGGCACATCAGAACCACAGAAATATAAGGCCCTGGTGGACACTGGTGCTCAGTGCACTCTAATGCCCTTGAGTCACCAAGGGACAGATTTAATTTATATTCATGGGGTGACTGGGGGTTCCCAAGAGCTGACTATGTTGGAGGCCGAAATCAGCCTCACTGGTAAAGACTGGCAAAAGCACTCTATTGTGACTGGTCCAGGGGCTCCATGTATACTTGTTATTGATTACCTCAGAAGGGGATACTTTAAGAATCCTAAGGGTATCGATGGGCCTTTGGAATAGCTGCTGTAGACACAGAAGGTGTTAAGCAGTTGTCTGTTTTGCCTGGCCTATCAGAAGATCTGTCTCTTGTGGAGTTGCTACAAGTGAAAAAGCAACAGGTACCAATTGCTACAAGATAGTACACAGACAGCAGTACCGCACTAACAGGGATCCCTTGCTCCCCATTCAGAAGTTGATTCGTCAACTAGAGAGTCAGGGAGTGATCAGTAAAACTCACTCACCTTTTAACAGCCCCATATGGCCAGTGCGTAAAGCCAGTGGATAATGGAGGCTGACGGTGGACTACCGTGGCCTGAATGAAGTCACACCCCCACTGAGTGCTGCTGTGCCGGACATGTGAATATGAACTGGAGTCAAAAGTAGTCAAATGGTATGCCACCATTGACATTGCTAATGCCTTTTTCTCCATTCCTTTGGCCATAGAATGTAGGCCACAGTTTGCTTTTACCTGGAGGGGAATTCAGTATACCTGGAATCATTTGCCCCAGGGGTGGAAACATAGCCCAACCATTTGCCATGGTTTGATCCAAGCTGCTTCTGAGAACTTACTGTACATTGATGACATCATTGTGTGAGGCAACACAGCAAAGGAAGTTTTTGAGAAAGGAGAACAAATAACCCAGATTCTTCTGCGTGCTGGTTTCGCTATTAAGCGAAGCAAAGTGAAAGGACCTGCCCAGGAAATTCAGTTCCTAGGTATAAAGTGGCAGGATGTCCCAACAGATATGATCGACAAAATCACTACCATGTCTCCGCCCACTAATAAGAAAGAGACACAATCTTTTCTGGGCATAGTGGGTTTTTGGAGAATGCATATTCCAAACTACAGCTTCATTCTAAGCCCCCTTTATCATGTGACGTGAATGAAGAATGATTCTGTATGGGGTCCTGAGCAGCAGCAGCGGGCTTTTGAGCATATTAAGAAAGAGATAGTCCGTGCTGTGGCCCTGGGGCCAGTATGGATGGAACAGGATGTACAGAACATCCTCTACACTGCTGCTGGAGAGAAAGGTCCCACTTGGAGTTTGTGGCAAAGAGCTTCAGGAGAAACCCGAAGCCGACCCCTGGGATTCTGGAGTCGGGCGTGCAGAGGGTCCAAAGAGTGCTACACTCCAACTGAGAAGGAGATCTTATCCACGTATGAGGGGGTTTGAGCTGCTTCTGAAGTAATCGGTACTGAAACACAGCTCCTTCTGGCACCTCGACTGCCAGTGCTGAACTGGATGTTCAAGGGAAAGGTTCCCTCCACCCATCATGCTACTGATGCCACTTGGAGTAAGTGGGTTGCGTTGATTACGCAACAAGCTCGGATGGGGAACCTCAGCTGTCCAGGGATCCTAGAGGTCATCATGACTGGCCTGAAGGCAAAAAGTTTGGAACATCACCAGCAGAAGAAGTATTGCATGCTAAAGAGGCTCCACCATACAATGAACTACCAGAAAATGAAAAGAAATATGCCCTGTTTACAGATGGATCATGTTGTATTGTGGGGAAGCATCGTAGATGGAAATCTGCTGAGTGCAACCCCACACAACGAGTTGCAGAGGGTTACATGCTTACTATGGTAGAGGCAACCACGGGGTGGCTTAAAACATATACAGTACCCCATGCTACCGTCCGAAGCACCATATTAGGTCTTGAGAAACAAGTCCTGTGGCGACATGGCACCCCAGAAAGATTTGAGTCAGATAATGGGACTCACTTCAAAAATTCTCTTGTAAATACTTGGGCCAAAGATCATGGCATCGAGTAGATTTATCATATCCCCTGTCATGCACCAGCCTCTGGTAAAACTGAACGCTACAATGGGTTGTTAAAAAACCATGTTGAAAGCAATGGGTGGCGGAACATTTAAGCACTGGGAGAAGCATTTGGCATAAGCCACCTGGTTGCTCAATACTAGAGGATCTATCAATCACAATGGTCCTGCTAACTACCTACATACTCATACTGTCAAGGGAGATAAAGTCCCTGTAGTACATGTAAAGAGCATGTTAGGAAAAACAGTTTGGTTCTTTCCAGCTTCTGGGAAAGGCGAACATCTTAGTGAAACTGTTTTTGCCCAGGGACCTGGGTCCACTTGGTGGGTGATGTAGAAAAATGGGGATGTTCAGTGTGTACCAAAAGGGAATTTGATGTTGGGGGAGTGCAGTCAGTAATTCCATGTGTGTATATATATATATATATATACACAAGTTTGTGTGTGCGTGTGTTTAATGTTTGGTAATTATACTTTGTTTGTATATATTAAGCATGATGTAGTGATGTAGACTAAGGGGTGGAATGTCTTGTTTTTGTGATTATTGGTTATCGGTATTTCACATCATAACATCATGTAATGCACTGGGACTTAAAGTGTTAATGCTCCAGTTCTGGGTATACCTGTCTGGAAGAGAAGAACTACATTCCCCAGGGGGCTTTGCAGTCAGAGAGGAGATGTAACTCCTGGCAAGGTCACCTCATCCGCTCTTCTTCATCGGCTCTTTTTTGTCTCCCTGCTGCTCAACCAGACTGCACATCTCACCTCAGCATTATGGTGAGGCCTATCCACCTTTTGGACATTCTCTCTCTCATTATATTTGATTTATTAGCTTCAATTCTAATTATATTGTATTATAGTGTGTTATCTTGCATTCCGATACCAAATTTAGTAAATACCTGTTTCTCCTCATATCATTGCCACTGTTTTTAATTATTTTGGGGTCCCCTGTTTCCCTTTTCCAGAGACACGGATTTTGTGAAATCCCTCCATCCTGCTAGTCATGGAACTGGGCCAAACCATCCCGTAAAACATTGACAAAAGGGAAATGGTTTCAAGCTCATAGAGGGTAGATTTAGGTAAGATACAAGGAAATAATCTTATACAGTGAGAGTAGTGAGGCACTGAAACAGGTTGCCCAGTGATATGATTGGTTCTCTGTCCCAGGAAACTTTCTAGGTGAAACTGGATCAGACTATGCAACTGATCTAACTTTGGATGTCCTGTTCATTGCAGGGGTGTTGGACTAAGTGGTCCTGAGAGTCCCTTCCAACTCTAAGAATTCTATGATTCTGTGATAATTTCCAGTATCTTTCTTTAATCCTTTAAATTTATTAAATAAAAATCAATCCTTTTTCCTAATACTTTTGGGCTTATTTGTGTTATTTGAATGTAAATGTCAGCAAATACATCTGCTTATTTATTTTAGTTTATTTATCAGATTATCACAATATAATAAGCTCATGTTTCTTCTACAGGTATTTAGAGATACAAGGGGATAGGAATGTTCCTGCAAAGGAAAAGGAATACTGAAGGAAAATGTATATTTATATTTTTTTTATAAGCCTTATAAATAGTATTTAGACTGAACTGGATCAATACACTTTGTTGGGGCTAGGCATCAGTTGTGCTGCAATTTACAGTTATGTCATGGTTGTCTGCAGCATGTGGATCAACACTTTTTCAAAGCACATATACACTTTCAAGAAAAAGGCTAGTTTCATAATACAGTTATATTGTGTGCTCATATAAAATACCAGTGATCACTAGCCTTTTACAAAGCAACTGACTTGGTAACAAAAATAATGAATATAACACACTTTATTGTTCAAAACAAAATAAAAAAAGGCTTATTATGAATACTCATTTTTTATGTTTTTGCTTGCTTTTCAGGTACTTAAGAACAGGTACCATGCACAAGGATCAAGATTTTACATTTCTCATACATAGTATACATATAGCATGAACATGACGGTAATAAATAATCTTATATTATACAGTGAGAAATAACCTCTTATACTGATATTAAATTTATCATATGTCAACAAAAGAAGCTATTTGTGTAGCCTGCAATTTCTCTTCTCCATGGGTTGTTTGGAGATTTCTTGCCTTGTAAGGAAAGTTGATTTTTTTTGTTCATTTTTTAATATACTTGCAGTATGCTTACATTCCCTTTCCCTTTTCCCCTCCTTTTCCTTTTCCCTTTTCCTTTCTCTCTTCCTTCTCACTCTACCTTTCCTTCTCCCTCTCCTTTTCCCTTTTCTTTCTTTCCTTCTCTTTTTTCTTTCTTTCTTTCTTCCATTTATTATTATTATTATTATTTTTTTAATGTGTTAAGCTCTAATTTTATATATTATTAGGTCCTAGCCCTACTAAATTTTCCAAAGAATTCACAAAGGAATAAATATACTTACATTGCATCGTTACTGACTAAATTATTAAAGTATATGACCATTAAAAGATAAATAATGTTCCATTTGCCTTCTAAATCAGCTTTATTCTTAATGTTATTATGAAAAGAAGATAGATAAGCATTTTTTTTTTTTTTCCCCACTCTCAATTCTTTCCACCATAACATCAGGGAAAAAAAAAAAAAAAAAAAAAAAATTGATCAAAAAGATCTTATTTCAGTAAATTGAGAATTCAAGTCATCAGAATTTCAAGAGTGAAATTATCAGGACCCTCATACACAAAATATTCATCTCTAGAACGAAGAATAGTGAAGCTAATAAACGTGCTTTAATTTGTACTGGTAACTGTTAACCTTTTCGAAAGGACGTTTGAGGAATAAAAAGTGAGAGCCTATGTAAACAAACTTGCTTGGTCCATGGGAATCTGAGACAACTTCAGATGTCAGATTTTAATTTGCAGAATGTCTAACTTCCAATTAACCTAACTATGAAGCTCAGCTAGAAAGTGAATTAGAAAAAAAAAGAAAGCATGTTTCCAGAATAGCAGATAAATAGGTAGCTATTTCTCCGATGTTGTTTCTGGATAGTTTACCTCCTTAGAGATTTTAAAATGGGATTGTTTACCACTAATGAGTTTTCCCTAGATAAGCAGTAGCTTTTTAAGACATATAGTGCATTGAAAGGCCTTGTTGGCTTGTAGCCTATATATACCTGTAATTTGCCTGTAAACCACATGGGTAGCTCTTGCAGGAAAAAGCAAAATAAATGTGCTCCATTATGAATGTTTTTGTTTCTGTTTTTTCAATTTTTTTCTCTGCAATGTTTTCAAGCACTTAGATTACTTTTGAAGTTCGTTCAGATGCTTAAATTTAGTTGTGTATAAGGAGTGGGCCAGATAGCTTACTAAAATTGCAAGTCAGAGATTTGATTTTATTTTAGATTTTATTTTAGTATGACTTCCTTGCAAGTTTGAATAAAGAACATCATGGCTTTTTAGAAATCTGTAGTTGTTGTAGAATAAAGAAGATAGCAAAACTCTGCACCTCCTTGGATATCATACGCCATATAAAATGTCAAGTGTATGAAATGGGGGAAGGTAGATGTCTGGGGCATCAGGAACATAGATTTTGTGTACAATCCCACAAAACTGCACTAGACATTAAAAGAAGAAATGGAAAGGGTAGTTACTGTGGTTCTAGACCACTGCCTCTGAACATGATGCCCAGGGTAGCCTCTTCTGGGAGCCCCAAGCCACACTGAAATATTTAGGCAATGTTTGTCAAGAAGGTGATGGGAATAAAGAGTTCACTAAATCAGTGTTACGCTAGATCTGTTTGAGAAAGTGCATTTAGAGAAGGAGTATTTAAATAGCGAGAATCTGAAAGAGCTAGAATGGAGTAAAAGGAAAACATAGAATCATAGACTAGTTTGGGTTGGAAGGGACCTTTAAGATTATATAGTTTCAACACCCTGCAATAGGCAGGGACACTTCCCTCTAGACCAGGTTGCCCATCCAGCCTGGCCTTGATTACCTCCACAGAAGGGGCATCCACAGCCTCTCTGGGCAACCTGGTCCAGTGTCTCATGACTCTCACAGTAAAGAATTTCTTCCAAATATCCAGTCTAAATCTACCCTCTTCCAGTTTAAAGCCATTTTCCCGCATCCTGTCGCTAAGTGTTCTTGTAAAAAATCCCTCCCCAGCTTTCCCGTAGGCCCCCTTCATGTACTAGAGGGCTTCTATAAGGTCCTCTTCTAGCCTGCTCTTCAGGCTGAAGAACCCCAGATCTCTCAGCCTGTCCTCGTAGGGTAGGTGCTCCAGACCTCTAAACATCTTTGTTTGTCTCTCCTTTGGACCCACTCCAGCAATTTGATGCCTTTCTTGTGTTGTGGGCACCAGAACTGATGGGTCTCTTGAGAGCAGAGTAGAGAGGCAGAGTCACCTCCCTGCTGGAAACACTTCTCTGGATGCAGGCCAGGATATAGTTGGCCTTCTGGGCTGCAAGTGCATACTGCTGGCTCACGTTGAATCTTTCATCAGCCAGAACTTTCAAATCCTTCTCCTCCCAGCCTATCTTTGTGCTTCAATCCAGGTGCAGGACCTTACACTTGACCTTGTTGAAATTCATGAGGTTGGCATGGGCCCATCTCTCAAGCCTGTCCACATACTTCTGCATGGCATCTCTTCCTACTAGCCTGTCAGCTGCACCACTCAGCTTGGTGTTATCTGCAAACTTGCTGGGGGTGCTCTTGATCCCACTGCCCATGTTAAATAGCACTGGTCCCAGCACCAATCCCTGAGGAATACCACTTGTCCCCAGTCTCCACGTGTATACTGAATCATTGACTGCAACTCTCTGAATGCTACCATCTAGCCAACTCCTTATTCAGCGAGTGATCCATCCATCAAATCCATTTTTCTTCAATGTGGCAAGCAGGATGTCATGCAGGACAGTGTCAAACACTGTACAAGTCCAGGTAGATGATGTCAGCTGCTCAATGCTAAAAACAAATAAAACAAATAAACAATACCTTGAATTTGAATTTTATAATTAATACACTTTTCACAAAGCCATGTCTAAGATTAATATTTTTGCAGAAAATGTTTTATATCCCTTTGTAGCTTAGAGAGATCTCACAAAAATTAACTGTATCTCATTTCATGTATGGGAAAGTACTTTTAATAATGAATTTAAAAATACAGATAAAATGATTCAATCCTTTAAACTATAGGGTCTAGTATCAGACTGTTCATTACTCTTGCAAGATATTTATAATGCATCATTGTTCTTACTAATTTAAATTAAAACAAAAACAAATACAAAAGCTTTTGAACAGTTCATTTGAATATACTTTTGAATATTCATTTGAATGAGAGCACAACACTTTTTTTCCCCCCCATTCTGCATAAATATAAGTCCTGTTTTCATCATGAGCCAACTTAAAGAAAAAAATGAAATGTCATCTTGGGCCTGAGCAATCTTAACTCTTTCAAAATAAATTAAAAAAATGTAGTCAATGCATGAGGAGGAAGAAGTTGAAAAATATGTAACTGAATGGTTGAAAATCTGTTAACCTAGATTTTATTCCCCCAAAAGTATGATTTTATGCCAAACTGCAGCATAGACACAAAGTTTATTAATGCAAAAATTATTTTTAAGCATTTGATTTTTTGGGTTGCATAATTTAAGAATTCAAATTAATGTATTATGTGATATCTTGGTTCTGAAAGCATATATAAATACTGATGTATTTAAAATGGATATTTAAATCTTAAAATAATGTTAAACTTAAAGCTGTAAGCTGTCAACACAGATTACCTTTGCCCTGATTAAAGAAAACCATTAAACATTGCCTCATTAAAGTTTATTGACTTAAGCGCATGCTTAAAGGTAGTCATATGTTTAAAAGCTGCTCCTGAAATAGATCTGTTTTGCTGAATGCTGAATTTAATTCTATGAGACACTGTGTTGATTTGGTTACTGACAATATCGTATACATACAATACAATTGTATTACAAATCATAGAAAGGAAAAATGAAATACAATGTGTTTCTGAAATCCAGAGACTCTTTTCCGGGGAAAAAAATATCAGAACTAGAATAAGATTTGTGATCTCATTATTTGCAAATATTATAACTTCTTTGGAGAGAATGGAGATTATACTTTCCCTTAAGTGATTTATCTTTAACAAAGGTTTGTGATTTCTGTTCCTAACTTCATGATAATAAGGGTCTTCTTGAGAAATTTAAACTGCCTAGCCTGTTTGTGTGGCTCATGAAGAAAAGGAGAAAAAAAAAAAAAAATGTGAATGCCTTTGCATTATGTATGATTATATCATACGCTTCTTCACCCTGCCCTGCACCCTGTTGACAGCAGTGCTAAAATTTCCATTGGATGATACAGTCATGATGCCTGAACAAGCCTAGTACTCTGTCTTTGGTGTCAGGATTAAACTGAATCTGCTCCCCTGTCCTTCTGGTAATGCATCATCACAGCGTCTCACTTTGATGATGCACTGCAACTATACATCATCACAGGATTGTCAGTCAGGAGATGGCACCAGCTTGGGTAAACTGATCCAAATCCAGGTTCAGTTTAATTACAGAACAGAAGGTGTCCTGATGTTCCTTGGAAAAAAAAAAAACAAAAAACAAACAAAAAAACCCAAAAACAAACAAACAAACAAAACAAACACATTTGTGCCCAAAATGGATATGCTTTGCATTGTGTTGCAATCTTTGCAGTGCAGTAGTCTGACAAACACGGTGAAGCATCTGAAGAGAGTTTCATATCAGACTTTGTCATGAGAGTGCTTCTAAAACAAAGATGAAAAGTGAAAATCGTAATACCTTCTTCATAAAAACAAACATACAGACAGGAAAAAAAACACATAGCAACCCAACAAAAATAACAAATCTGCAGACTCTAGCTATAATCTGTAGTTCCAAGAAGCTTTACAAGGACATTGTCAGGTCAGATTTGGCTTATAATAATAAAACAAACAACAACAACAACAACAACAAAAAACTGCTTTTGGAGGATTTTTTCTTTCTTTCTTTCTTTCTTTCTTTCTTTTTTTTTTTTTTTTTTTTTTTCAGAGCAAGCATTCATTTTAGACTAAGTTACATCAAACAGCTATACCAATCTGGTCATTGCTGCTTGTGGGAATAAAACTGCCATAGGAAAATAATGAAAGGTGGACACAAATACCAATATTCTTTAACGTTTAGTTTGTGTTAGGAATCATTATCAGATTTATTTATTTATTTATTTTATTCTAAAATTAAGGAGATAGGGAGTTTACCACAATTCATTCCTAAGTAGCTAGCAGTCAAAATAATCATAGAATCATCAAATGTCCCAAGTTGGAAGGAATCCACAAGGATTGAGTCCAACTCTTTCCTCTCCAGAGGACCACTCAAAACTCAAGACCTATGTCTGAGAGCATTGTCCAAATGCTTCTTGAACTCCAGTAGGTTAGTGCCGTGCCCGCTACCCCAGGCAGTCTGTTCCATGCCCATCACCCTTTGGTGCAGATCCTTTCTCTAACCCCCAGCTGCCCCTTCCCTGATGCAACTCCATGCTGTTCCCTCAGGCCCTGTCCCTGTCACAGAGAGCAGAGCTCAGCGCTGCCCATCCACTCCCTGTGAGGAGTTGCAGCCGCCATCAGGCCCTCTACCCTCTAGAGTTCCTCCCAATTTTGTGACAGGATGTTGTGTTGCTGTTATTTTTCTTAGCTAATGGACGTTTTACCAACATTTTTGCAATGTGAACGCAACAGCTTCCTTCTGATAGAAGAGCCTCAAAAGCTTACTGCCTTTTTAAAGAAAAGGTTTGTTCTTCACCAACTGAAGTTCAATTTTATTGCAGATTTTAATAGTACGTCTATAAAGACAGATATAGAACAATGCACTGTATACGTGCTGCATATATACATATGTTTATATAAATGCAGGTCTGTATGTTTTAAGTTCAACACTTTTCCCCAAATACTTTTATACGTTTGTTTGTTTTTCATGTATTTTTATAAATACATATATATATATGGGAATTAATATATCAGCAAGAAAATAAATGCTGTCCTTGATGTGCTATAATACTGGTGTAAAAATGAATTTATTTTATAGCATTAGGGTGTCTGGTATCTGATATTAGATTGTTACAGTGACAGTACGTTACTACTGTATTGTAAACCTGTTAAGAAAATGGAACTTTTGGCTTCTGGGTTATATCCATGTTTTAGTGGGAGGGATGAAGCCTCACCTTTTAAGCATTCTCCTATGTTTCTGTAAGTGTAGAGCGAATACTTCAGGTTTTTATAATTACTACTAATAAAAATGACTGAGCAAAATGTTCATCTGTTGGAATTATGAAATCACATGAATATTCTTTGACAGACATAATCAATTAAGGTGTTTTAGCAGTTTCTATTTTATCATGCTAAGTAGTAAAGTTCTTAGGAATCAAATAAAACCCATTATTTTGGGCTCGTGCAAGCAGAATAAAAGCTCTGTTGAATTTACAATCCAGACAATGCAGTCAAAATTACAGAAAGAAGTAAGCATAGAAGCAGAAAGATCCACTCCACAGTATTTTTAGGTTTTGGGGCTTTGTTTTGTTTCATTGGTTTTATTTATTTATTTATTTATTTATACATTTATTCTGGTTTATTTCAGATTTTTCAATGGGGACCATGTTAGGGGGCAGATAATGGGATGGAAATAATAATTGATAGAGAGCTTGGAGATTTGGGGTCAGGTCCAAATACTCTGGGTTGCAGGGAATGAGCCACACAGCAAGTTACTTCAGAGACAAAATATTCTCCGCATAATCTTTGGGAAAAAAATAGGAAATATGTCTGTAGAGAGACCAGCTCTGTTCTTTTCTCCTTAATTTTTTCCTGCAACAAGTTTTGTTTTTGTTTTTGCTTTTTTTTTTTTTTTTTGCCTGGCTTATTCCTGTAATTCATTTCTTGGGCATCATAAGGTTTAAGCAGAACAGGTCCATGCAGGAGGAATTCCCCCAGAGAGTATTATTGTTCCTGGAATTTTTCTAGCTAGTAAAATACTGTACACAGACCAAACAACAACAACAAAGTAAATAGAGAGAGGATTTCAGTATAATTGTGTTTTACATTGTATCTGTGTTAGCATATATCACATACTTATCAAATGTAAAAACATGTAGGAAGATGAAGAAAACCACATGAAGATATTGCTTTTGGTAGGGCAAAGTTGTTGTTAATACAGAAAACTGTTCAAATTAAAATTAAAAGTTAATACTTTGATGTGGAGAATAAGGGGCATCAGAGTAGAGGCCGAGAGTCCTGCATGTTCATTGCCTGCAGTCTTATCATGGGATCATCAAGTTCACAGACCTTGGAGTACACAGCTCGTATCATCTGACTTGTACACCTGGGTTGTTGCTTGTTGAGAACAGAGCATAGGGAAGGGAAAGGTAAAGAGATTTAGGGATACTTTACAGTGGGTTTAAAATGTAATTTGCATATCCATTCAGACTTAGGAACTTGCAGAGACTGTTAGATTCCTCAGTTAAGGTACAGTAGAAGTTAACTAGGCACTAAGAAAAATGGTCCAGATTACCCACCAGAGTAATTTTATTTATTTATTTGTTTGAGTTATTATTTTATGCTGTCAGCATACATCAATATATTCAAATCATCACTGTCCTGTTTTATACTTGTTTGATGTTTTCATGGTTATCTTCAATATCATCTGTGCACACAAAACAAACAAACAAACAAAAAAACTGGTTTTAAATGAAAGCTTAGATTCTGCAGTGCAAACTGCAAAATATATTTAAAAAGGGCAACAATTAAGCTAAAAAGGAATGCATGTCTGCTGATACGTTCATTACTTAAATGGAAGGCAGTAGAGTTAAAAGAGACATTTTGGGAAAACAAAACAAAACAAAACACCTCATTTCTGGAATAATTTGAGGTGTGATATTTTTCCCCTGTATGCCTCCCCCACCACCCCTTCCCTTCCACATGCATACACATTACATATTTTGATAATTTAAGCAACACAATGAAGCTTCTGCTATTCCTAGCTTTTTTTTTTTTTTTTTTTTTTTTTTCCCCTCTGTGTATATTCTTTTACTGTTTGAATTTAAGGATTTGTGGCATAGTGTGCTGCTCTTATTGTTAAGTTCGCTTTAACTGATAAAGACATTTTGTTTGTTAAAACTCTGCTGTTGTACTGCTGTCTGCTAGTCTAAAGCTCAAAGAAACATAACATAAGAAGAGAGAATATGTGATTATACAACAGTTTGGTTTTCCTATTTATTATGATTTTATTTTATTTTCCTGAAAGGTGAGGAGGGACGGACCAGGCAGAAATACAAAGATTAGTGTGGTTCCTGATTTGTTTTGTATTCATGTTAGTAGACAGTGGAATGACTACTTCTAAGTGTTTCTCTCCTTCTGCTGTACCCTACCCAGTCCTGTGACAAGAACATAAAGAAGGCTTGGTTTGTATTTCTGTTTAAATATATCTGCCAGTGTCCTGTTCTATTTTCATCCTGAAACACTGAGCAGCTAGAAAAGCATTATATAATTCCAGTACAAATTATATAAGAAACCTTTCCTAAAACAAGGTTTTTGTGCTATTTGAAGAATAAATGCTAGCAACCATTCACTAAGAAATAAATGTAGAGAAAGACAACATTCAGATTGTATTAATATTGTGTACAGAACTCTGGTGTACTCAGGTGTACATGCAGAGAAACATTTTATGCAACTTCTCTCCTCAGTTCATATGTCCTTGCACTGACTTCTACATATCTAATGTATTTTACATCAGAAATAAAAACAACTCAGCTGCCCACCTGTTATAGAAAAGGTGTTGCACACAAACTTGAAAAAACTAAGATCTACTTGTATCTACAGGAATTTCTCAATAAAATCATTTGGCACATACTAAAACCCTGAGAGACAGAAGACATGGTTCATACTTTTGCCTTACATTTAGTTTTGTTACTTGTTCTTCTTTGATGTAGGGACTGTACTGTAAAAGCAATTAATCAACAGGCTACTAAGATTAAAAGCCACAGTCTTAGGAAAAACCCCATTTTCATCATATCAGGAGTATCATTTTGTCCCCTGCAATACTCAGCTGAAGGAGAGAGACCAGAACCAAGGCAAATCTGAAAACATAAATTGATAATTATTGGAAGAAACATGAAATGCATTACTTTAAAAGAATCAATACTGTGACAGCCTTTTTCTAAACCGTTATGAGCCACCTGGAAATTAGGGAAATTCAGAGAAAGGATAATAGCAATACTTTCTACTTTTTGGTGTCTTTCAAATAAGAGTCAAAAAGCACTTCACAAACATTAATCACGTATCATGAGTGCTGTCAGATAGTGATCAATTATTACTCACTAACAACAAAAGAACCTTTAAAAACAAAAACAAGTTAAAGTTGAAAGTGCATTTGAGTGTAATCCAATTAAGTAGTCTCACTTGATACTTGGCATTTTAGCAGCAAATTTCCCTATACTGTGGTGAACAGTGAGGAGATTAAGACACAGTTACACTAGGAACTGATGCTACCTCATACACATTGTACACTTCACTGGGATGTCATATAATATCTTCTTATGTTATTTGTAAGTTATCCAAGGCTATGGATCCAAGTACTTTACATTGCAGCCTTCACCTGAAAATTAGAGAACAGCACAGCTGTTGTCAACAAAGTCTTTGAAAATGTTTGCTTCAACTTCCACAATCATGAACTGAAACAGAGATCCAGATAAAGAAAGTTGGCACCAGTTACGCATGCCAAACAGTCCGATCATGAAAAAAAAATTGACTGGGGTATGAAAATTTCATGAAACGAGTATACAGTATATGACACTAGGCAACTATTGAAGGAAGGCATGTCCAAGAGGTCGAGAGTGGTGATTCTACCCCTCTACTCTGCTCTCCTGAGACCCCACCTGGAATATTGCATCCACTTCAGGGGCCTCCAAGACAAAAAGGACACTGAGCTGTTGGACTGGGTTCAGAGGAGGGCCACAGAGATCATCAGAGGGCTGGAGCACCTCCTCTATGAGGATGGGCTGAGACAGCTGGGGTTCTTCAGCCTGAAGAGAAGAAGGCTACAATGGGACCTTCTAGCGACCCTCCAGTACATGAAGGGGGCCTATGGGAAAACAGGGGAAGGACTTTTTGTAAGACCAGGTATTGATAGGATGAGGGGAAATGACTTTAAACCAGAAGAGGGTAGATTTAGACTGGATATTTTGAAGAAATTCTTTACTGTGAGAGTTGTGAGACACTGGACCAGGTTGCCCAGAGAGGCTGTGGATGCCCCCTCTGTGGAGGCGGTTAAGGCCAGGCCTGATGGGGCTATGAACAACCTGGTCTAGAGGGAGGTGTCCCTGCCTATAGCAGGGGTTGAAATTAGATGATCTTAAAGATACTTTCCAACCCAAACGATTCTATGATTCTATGATTCTATGATTCTGTGATTCTATGATTCTATGATTTAGCGAGTGCTAATGGCAATACAATACCTTATTATAAGACTATCCATATTTAACTTTATAGTCTTTGAATCCAAAAATCTTATAAGTGCATATAATTTTACTGTCTGATACTAATAGTTACTGAGGTCTGAATGATGCATGTACTATTGCTGCTGTGGTTAATATATGCTTATTTAATTATATATCAGAAGATGGACTCAAGTGAAAAATTAATTATAACTTTAAAAGTTCCATGAAATGCCTGAGTGCTTAATTTGTATCTGACTGCTGGTTGTTTTTATTATTATATTTTGCCTCATTTTATAACTTGGTTATTCAGTTAAAACATTCATAGATACGTTTTGGAATGTTAGGTTATTACCAGAAACAGTTTCCAGAAAGCTTAGCAGTCATATCATGTAAACATCTATCTTACAATTAAAACTCAATTAATATGTTTGTAGCAACTATTTGATGTTTAGGATGTATTCAAAAATTGCCTAATGAAATCTAAATTTAATCCCTATTAGAAACACTTTAATTTAAACTTGATCACAAATCTGTATCTTCACTTTACATCTTAAATATAAAAAAGTGCTCAAGAAGCAACACTTTAATCACAGAAAATCTTTAGCTCATCTAGATCAGTCATCAAAAAGCTATGTTGTTAGTATAATATGTCCAAAGTATGTAACTGCCGTGCTTTCAGAATGCTGTCTCATTTCCTTCTCTGGTTTGGGAAAACATCAGATGCTATCAGATAAGCAGACTCATTCACCGAGTACTTCAGAAAATCCTGGCAGTCCTGCTTGTGAAATCAGGATTTAAAGGAATAAAAGCAGCAGGATTTGACCCAGGACTAATATGAGCTGCTGACAGGCTGAACTGTGTCCCTGGTGGACTTACACATTTAGAAGTTGATGGCAATGGTGACATTACTGAAAGGCAGAAGAGAGTATAAAACATCTGCTGGGTAAGAGCAAAACAAAACTGCTATGCACCCCAGAAGGGCTGTAAAGAGAAATGGGGTTAAAATCCATAGCAAATGCAAGAGGAAATAATTCTCTCAAATATTAAACAAGGTGAAATTTAGCCTGAGACTAGTGCTCTGCATTAATTAAATAGATAAGAAAACACAGCAGAAAACAGACTTTGTTGACAGGGAAAAAAAAAAAAAAAAAAAGAAAAAAAGAAAAAAAAAAAGAGAGAAAAGAAATGAAAAGAAAAAAATAGAGAAGGATAGCAGCTGTAAATTTTAATAACTGCTTTTCAAGAAGTGGATTTCTTCCTTCCAAGAAGTAAGGCAGAGTGAATTCATTGTCTTATCATGTCTCCATTCCTCACCCTTATATCACTGGGATGAGAAGGTTCAAGAAATACTACACAAACAGATAATGCTAGGTAGGCTGGCAAGTTGAGCTTTTCTTCACAAGCTGACATTGAAGAGGAGATTGAAATAGTAAGTAGGTATCTATGCTTATTATGTGAAGGATTTTGTAGGGCTTGACTGTTTGGAATGTTAAACCTTCCAATTATGGCCAGAGAAACCAAGTATGTGTAGTATGGTCCTCCACAAGTGGCAGTCACTTTGCCAGCTTTAGGAACAAGAGAAGAGTATCTATGTAGATGGCTCCAAAAGTCTCCTGTCTATTTCCATGGAAGCTACTACAGTTATCAAAAACACACTAACACTGTTTGATCGACCAAATTATCAGCTACAAAACACAATTTTTGAGCACAGTCACCATTAGCTATGCTTTTTTTACTATCCATGAGCAAGAGCCTGCATGCTGAAGTCTGCACCAGTGGAAATGACTTATAGTTTTACATCTGCTGTAATGGCATTATTGCTAGGAAAATCATAGAATCATTAAGGTTGAAAAAGATAATCTAAGATAATCTAGTCCCACCTCAGCCCACTGCCATCATGCACACTACACTGCGTCCCTCAGTGCTACATCTGCACATTTCTTGAACACCCCCAGGGACAGTGACTCCACCAGATCTCTGTTCCAAGGCATTACCACTCTTTCTGAAAATAAATGTTTCCTAATATCCATTTTCAACTTTCCCTGGTGCAACTTAAGGCCATCATCTGTCATCGTAAAATGTTGCCCACACAGTCCATGTTTCACAACCATAACAGATGGAAGTTTGAAAGTGCTAAATCTGAACTACAAGGTGGGTGGTAGGACAGTCCAAACAAGATTGTCAATATGCTCTACAATCTTCAAACTGGTATGGGGCCTAATTTTATCAAGTTGTAAGAGAAAAGTTGTCTTCTTCTCTGGCTTCACTCTGGAAGTTTGAGCCTTCAGCTTAGTCAGCATTGTGATGCAGTGATGTGAGTTGATGGTTTGCTAGGTTCCAGGAAATCCAGAAGGTCTGCCCCTTTACTATTCCAAAAGACAGTGTACATCACTTTACTCACTGAGGGCTGTGAATTGAACTTTTTCTTTGATGGGTAATTCACATGTCACCAGTCTGTGGACTGCCATTTTGACTCCAGCTTATAAAGGTGACAACACATCTCATCACTTGTAGTGATGCAATCCAGGAAACTGTCACCCTTAACCCAGTATTAGTTCAACTGAATTCAAATACCGTATCCTGTTCTTACAAGTGCATTTGCAAGAGTCACCTGATGCAAACACTGCAATATTCAATTGTTGCTTCATTGCTTATAATCCGTCAATTTGCACTGGTGATCTGATTGGTGTTTTCTTCATTTTGTAGTATGACAGCTGTGCATGGTGATCTGGAATGTGGCTTGTCTTTCATATCACTGTTGCTATTGTTGAAGCACACCACCCACTGCTTCACTGGGCTCACATCCACCGGCCTCCATAAATGCTCAGTAACAATCAGTGAATGTCACTGGTGTGACCTTTTTCACATGGACAAATGCAATTACACACTTTTGCTTCATACACAGTTCTACGACAGATGCCATTTTGTCAGACTGCCCATCTGCTGCCTTCTGTATAGGAACTAAATTTAATGGAATATTAGTGAAAAAGCTCAACTTCTACTGCCATACCACCAACATTCTCCTCTAATTTTGTGGGACAGCGTAATAAAATAGAAGGCATTATTTTTCAATCAGCTCCTGTATAACATGGTATAAAATATGATAACACGAGAATATATGGACTGCAGAGAAGGCCTGGAAATTACTGTTCTGATTAATGACCTTAAGGACTATTTTCAAATGAAAGTTTCAAGCCTGGGACCCTTGCTTCAAAGTGACACTGTATAATACGTATCTTCTCATTTTCTCTGCCACTGACCCTCAACACTGCAATGAACTGCATGGTTCTGATTCATCCTCATGCTGATAAATGACATAGAATTATTGAATCATGGAATTGTTTGAGTTTGAAGGGAAACTTAAAGGTCATCTAGTGCAACTCCTCTGCAATGAACAGGGATATGTACAGATAGATCAGGTTGCTCAGAGCCTCATCCTACCTGATCTAGAATGTCTCCAAGGATGGGGCATCCACCACATCTCTGGCCAACCTCTTCTAATGCCTCATAGCCTTTCTTTAAAATAACTTTTTTTCTTATACCCTAAATCTCCTCTCTTTTAGCTTGAAACCATTTTCTCTTGTCTTATCACAACAAACCTTGCTGAAGAGTCTGTTCCCTTCACTTTTAGTAACCCCCTTTAGATACTGAAAATCTGCTATGAGGTCTTCCTGAAGCCTTCTCTTCTCTAAACAGGTGTATCAACCCTTGGATCATTTTTATATTCCTTCTCTAGACATTCTCCAACAGGCCCATGTCTCTCCTGTACCAAGGATTCCACATCAGGACACAGTGCTCCAAGTGACATCTCACCAGCGCAGAGCAGAGGGGTAGAAATACAGAATCACAGAACTACAGGGGTTGAAAGAGACCTCAAGAGATCATCAAGTCCAACTCTTCTGCTGAAATACGTAACCTGCAATAGGTCACACAGGTAGGCATCCAGACAGATCTTGAATATCTCCATAGAAGAAGACTCCACAATCTCTCTGGGAAACCTGTTTCAATGCTCCATCACCCTTATTGTAAATAAGTTATTCCACATGTTTGTATTGAATTTCCTATGTTCAAGTTTTAGGCCACTGTTCCTTGTTCTGTTGTTACATGCTAATGAGAAGAGCCTGGCCTCATTCATCTGCCTCCTCCCTTTAGATATTCATAAACATTTATCAGATCCACTCTCAACATTCTTTTCCCCAGGCTTAACAGACCCAGATTACTCAGCCTTTCCTCATAAGAGAGATGCTTCAGGCCCTTTATCACCTCTGCAGCCCTCCCTGTACTCCTTCAAGGAATTTCCTGTCTTTTTTGAACTGGAGAGATCAGAACTGGACACAGTATTCCAAATGTGGCCTCACCAGGGCAGAGTAGAGGGGGAAGATCACCTCCCTTGACCTGCTGGTCACATTCTTTTTAAAGCTCCCTGGCCAGCCTGTTGTCCATCAGGATCCCTAGGAACTTCTCCACTCCAGCAGGTTATCCTCTAACCTGTTCTTATGCATGCAGTTATTCCTCTCCAGGCACCTCCTTTGACCAGTTGACCTGTTTCTTTTGATGCAGACCAGGTTACAGTTGGCTTTCTGGCCTAGGAGGGCACATTGCTAGCTCATTTTCAGCTTACTATCCACCAGTACCTTAAGACTTTTTCAGAAGAGTTGTGCTATATCCTTTCATTCCCCAGTTTGTATTGCATGACCCAGGTGCAAGACTTTGCACTTCGCTTTGTTGAACTTTGTGAATTTCTCCTTGGCACACTGCTTGAGCCTGTAGGTCTCTCTGAATGTTATCCCCTCCCTTGAGCGTGTCAACTGCAACAAGTTCTGGCATGTTATGAGCCAATAATATTTATATACTAGATGATAATGATGAAGGATGCACCTGAACCCTTGTTTATTTTCCTTGCAATCTCAAAAGGGTATGAGTCACTTGTATGTATGTGACTGACCCTCTTCCTTTCTCTTGGTGCTCACAAAATCACTGAAGCATGGACATAATTGTAGAGATGGTAGAACAATAGACCAGAAACTTCTGATTCTAGTGCTGCACTTGTTTAAAACTTTTTGTTTTCTCAGGTACATGAGAGAAACTAGAAACATCTCATAAATATAAAAAGACAAACATTAAGTCTTCACACATTACTTAGTTTCTTCAGGCATACAATAGGATTTCTCTGACTTTAAAATATTTGAAAATTTGTGTGCTATCATTATAGATATTCAGAATAGAATTTTTAATATTTCTTAGTGCTTAGGCTAGTTCTTTGCATTTATGCTGGAGTTTATTTCATAAAATATGTGTAAGAATTATTCTCTGTATGGAAGAAAACACAGAAAACTAATAGAATGATTAATCTGTTCAAATAAAATAAAATAAAATAAAAATAAAATAAAAGTATGCAATCTAAACCAGTTGCATAGCTTCTTGTACTCCTTGTGTATTCAATCGAGAGAGAAAAGGACTAGTAGAGAACTATATATCTCATCTGTTTTAGACACCTAAGACATCATGCAGAAATTGTTCTCCAGAGGTTGTCTGCATCTCTCTTTCCTACAGAGGGAAACTGTAAGGCTAATTAAAAAAAAAAAAAAATCCTACTATTTGAATGGCAGAAAAAAAGCAAAATGAATCTACCCTTCTTTTTTGTTAACTTACTTTGGTGAAGGTCCATTCACCTTAGCAAAAGCATCTATTCAGAGTCTTCATTTATGTTCTTCTCATTTCTTAATGCAACCAGTAAGCATGTCCAAAATGCAATGTGGGATTTTTCATCATTCAGTGTTCAAGTCTGAAAAAGTAAGCAAAACAAGCTCTAAGTCTGTGAAACCTTCGAAATCTCTTCCTTCCTCCACACAAGATATTCAGTTCATCATTTGTTTCTGAAACTTGTTTTGTTCTAAATGCTACTGAATGGTTTACTGTACATCCTATGGAGAAATAAATTCTCATAAAAGGATCCTCTATCTGAGAGTGAATTTCTCTCTCAGTATTACTGTGAATAACATTTGTCTTTCTCTTGTAGCATGTTTGTTTTGCAGGTAAAGTCTGATTTTCTGTATTTACAGTACAAATATTTGGTCAGTTGACAATAGGATCAATTTATAGAATTACAGAATTATAGAATCATTAAGGTTGAAAAAGACCTTTAAGATCTTCTAGTTCAACTGTCCACCTACCAGCAATATTGCCCACAGATCCATGTTCTTTAGTACCTCTCGTTCCAGAGCCTGACCGCTCTTTCTGAGAAGATGTTTTTCCTAATACCTAACCTGAACTACCCCTGGCACAATCAGTGGCCGTTTTCTCTGATCCTATCTCTGTTACCTGGGAGAAGAGGCCCACCTCCACCTTCGTCACAACCTCCCTTCAGGTAGTTGTAGTGGGCAGTAAGGTTTCCTCTGAGCCTCCTCTTCTCCAGACTAAACAATCCCAGTTCCTTCAGCCTCCCCTGATAAGACTTGTGTTTCAGTCTCCTCATCACCTTTGTTGCTCTTCTCTGGACAGGCTCCAGAGCCTCAATGTCTTTTTTGTTTTCCAGATATTGCTTCACCAGAGCTGAATACAGGGAAATTATCATCTCCCTGCTCCTGCTGGAAACATTATTTCTGATACAAAAATCTGAAATATCTTCTTCCTGATTATTAGTATTATTAATTGGACTCATAAGCAAGTTGCCAAAGAGCTCTTTTTTTCCAGCTTTTCATATTTTTACACTTGTTACAGTCATTTGCCTTTCTCTCTTAACAGAGCAATTTAAGATTATCGTGGATACAGAGAGCAGCTTTGAGGATGGATGCAGTAACAGGAGCATTTTTTGGTTCATTTTCATATATATATTTGCTCCTTGGCTCTGAATGCTTCATGTCCTTGATATTTAACCATGAATGGCTGCAAAAATAGTCAAGAGTGGGCACTGAAGAGACAGTCATACAGTAACTGTGCCTGAACACACATTGGGTGTTCTAGGGCTGCATCTTCACTCATTTTAATGCTATCTTAATTGAGGCCTTGTTGTGTAGAAAAAATGATTAATTATGTGTGATTCCATGTTTGCTTACCCACAGTCAAATATTTTAATAGGCCCTCCTAGCCTTAAACGTCAAGAAACTTAATATTAATAGCAGGTCAATTCACACAGCTTCCATGAGGAAAGTCAAAGCTGAGGATAAACAAATATTTGCTAATGTTAAATATGTTATATAAATGTGTATGTGAACATAAGCAGGTATGCCTGTATAAACTCATGAACAAAAAGCCACATTAATTTCCTTGGATTATTGAATGGTTTCATCTTCGTCACTGCATTTTTGCTTGTGTTTGATTTTTATCTTATTGTTTGATAAGCTTTCTGACTGCAGCAATTAATTACATTTTTTTACAATAAATGTTAAGTATCGTAGAATAGAATCATAGAATCACAAGGTTGGAAACGATCTATAAGATCATCTAGTCCAACTGTCTTCACACTACCACTGCTACTACAAGCTACTAAACCATATCTCGCAGCGCCTCATCCAGACGCCTCTTGAACGCTGCCAGGGACAGCCACTCCACAACCTCTCTGGGCAGGCCATTCCAGTGCCTGACCACTCTCTGAGAGAAAAAGTTTTTCCTCATGTCTAACCTAAACCTCCTCTGATACAACTTGCTGCAATTTCCCCAGATCCTGTTTGTTGCCTGGGAGAAGAGGCCAAACCCCTCTTCACCACAACCTCCTTTTAGGAAGTTATAGAGTGCAATGAGGTCTCCCCTGAGCCTCCTCTTCTCCAGACTAAACAATCCCAGCTCCCTCAGCCGCTCCTCATAAGACTTTTGCTCCAGACCTCTCACCAGTTCAGTTGCCCTTCTCTGGACACGCTCCAAGGCCTCAATCTCTTTCTTGTAGTGAGGGGCCCTAAACTGAGGTGTGGCCTCACCAGTGCTGAGTAGAGGGGGATGATCACCTCCCAGCTCCTGCTGGCCACACTATTTCTAATGCAGGCCAGGATGCTGCTGGCCCTCTTGGCCACCTGGGCACACTGTCGGCTCATGTTCAGCCAAGCATCAACCAACACCCCCAGGTCCCTTTCTTCTTTACAATCATCCAGCTACTCGTCTCCAAGCCTATAACATTGCATGGGATTGTTGTGGCCAAAGTGCAGGACCCGGCACTTGGCCTTGTTGAACCTCATTCCATTCACCCCAGCCCAGCAATCCAGCTTATCTAGATCCCTCCGAAGGGCCTCTCTATCCTCAGGCAGATCAACACCACCTCTCAACTTGGTGTCATCTGCAAACTTACTGTGGGTACACTCAATCCCCTCATGAAGGTCATCAATGAAGACATTAAACAAGATGGGCCTCATTACCAACCCCTGGGGGACACCACTCATAATGGGTCACCAGCTGGACTTAACTCCATTTACCACCACCCACTGGGCACGGCCCTCTAGCCAGTTTCTTACCCAAAGAAGTATATACCTGTCCAGATCACAGGCAGCCAGTTTCCCCAGAAGAAGCCTGTGAGAGACTGCATCAAAGGCTTTGCTGAAGTCTAGGTAGATTACAACAACAGCCTTTCCTTCATCTGCTAGTCTGGTCACCCAGTCATAGAAGGAGTTGAGGTTGGTCAAGCATGACCTGCCTTTCATGAACCCGTGCTGGCTGGGCCTGATCCCCTGGACACCACGCATGTGCCGTGTTATTATCTCACCCAAGATGATTTGCTCCATTACTTTCCCTGGTACCGAGGTCAGGCTAACAGGCCTGCAGTTCCCCAGGTCCTCCTTACAGCCCTTCTTGAAGATGGGAGTCACATCAGCAAACCTCTAATTCTCTGGGACCTCTCCAGGAGTGCTGATAGATGGCCATGAGCAGCTCAGCAATCACCCCTGCCAGCTCCCTCAGCACCCGAGGTGTAGCCCATCCAGTCCCATGGACTTGTGACAGTCCAGATGGAGGAGGAGCTCTCTGACTGTCTCCACCTGAATCACTGAGGGTATATTCTGAGCGTCCCAAACTTCCAGATCAGGGAGTAAAATGCCCAGAGGATAACTGGTCTGGCTATTAAAGGCAGATGTAAAGAAAGCATTGAGGACCTCAGCCTTCTCCTTGTCCTCAGAGGCCACATTCCCTGCTGCATCAAGTATAGGATGAAAATTGTCCTTGGTTCTTCTTTTGCCACTGATATATTTATAAAAGGATTTTTTTATTTTCTTTTACTGTAGTGGCCAACCTGAGTTCTAGTTGGGCTTTTGCCTTCCTAACTTCCTCCCTGCATACCTTAGCTACTTCCTTATAATCTCCCCAAGTAGCCTGCCCCTTCTTCCAGAGGATATAGACTTCCTTTTTCTCCCTGAGTCTCAACAGTAGTTCCCGGCTCATCCACAATGTTCGTCTTCCCCTACGGCTCTCATTACGGCACTCAGGGACAGGCTGTTCTTTTGCCTTTAAGATTTCCATCTTGAGGAGTACTATACCTTCTGCGTATCCCTGCATGTTATACTTTTCAACGGGCTCCTACTTTTTTACAATCAGTATGTCACAGAGACTATCTTATTTTATTTCTAGTTATATATTTGGATATATATTTTTTTTCAGTACATAAAGGAATAGAAATGCTAAATGTAGCATGTCTTTTATGTGACCATATTCACCAGTAGATTTTGCTGTATTTCATTTTCTTTATACATTAAATATAAATATAATATTCAAAAACATTGGTCATTTTCTCCTCTACCACTATATGTCTGAAATTCCAAATGATGTAACAGTCTTCTAAATATATTCTGCTACCAAGAGGATATCTCCCTTATTATCAATTCTATATATTATATGCACACCAGTATAAGACATTAGAAGCTGTAGACATCATACTTGCTACAGCACCCCGTCCTTCCTTCTCTATTTCAACTCAAATATGCTTCAAGCTGAAACATGCATACCCTTCTAATGTAAAGTCAAATTATTGTCTCATTTCAAAAATTAATCAGTTTTGAAAAAACAAACTAGTTACCAATAAATAAATAAATAAATAAAATAAAATCAGAAACATGGAAGACAATTTCCCATGCCTGTTCTTCACATTTACTGCACAACAAAAGAGATTCCTTTCAGATCCCATCTCTTCCCTTCAGCTCATTTATTTATTTATTTATTTACTTATCCAATTTTTCAGCAGGCATCAAATTTGGTGGCTAGTTCTGAATTACAGTTGTATTGAATAGATAGTATAAAGGAGCCTCAGTATTCTGTTTACTGGAATGCTAACAAAAAAAGCAAAACCCTCCAGTTACAACTGGCAATGCAAAAATTTTCAAATCCTGCTTCTAGCCTATACAGTATATAATAGAGGGCTACATAGGAGCTTTACACCTTTACATCTCAGTATTTTCAGACTTGAATATGGCCCACGTGCTTGGGAGAACTAACATTATTTTTTTAAAATAGCCTGATATTCATGATATTCAGATGATATTCAGATGAACACATTGATATCTCTACGTCTATAATTTTGCAATGTTTCCTTTATTAAATTACATGGGATTTTTTGTTTGTTTGTTTGCTTGTTTAATGATATTTAATGATATTTAATATTCATACCTTCTCAGCAAACTTACTCCTGGACAAAATACACCTTAATAATACACATCCAAATACAGTCAGGCCCTTAACAAAATGGTTTCTGAGATTCCAGTCATGCCATCAAAACTAGTTGATTATCCAGACATTACAGTATATGTTAGATTGCAGATAGACTTTTCATTTACAGTCAACTCCCAATGTCATAGTTTGAAAATAAATAAATAAATAAATAAAGTTAAAAGGTCACTAGCCATGAAATACAAATTTGGAAAAGAACAAAGAAATTCATCAGTGATACTGTAAGATTTTTCTTCAGCCTGATCTTAACGTTGTAAGAGAAGTATATATGAAGACAAATTGAGATGACACGTAATATCAGGTAATGACAACTAGTAGGCATTACTACAAAAACAGAAACCTCTGTTACTTAGAGCCATGGAGACATGGTGTGTATTAGTTAGCTGCAAGATGATGATGTCCTCCCATACAATGCCGCTGTGAAAAATAACTAGAATAACACAAGGGACTTTCAGGAAAGAATAAGAAACGTGGATACTGTTGTTCACAGCCAAACCTTATCGGAAATTCTGGACAGTGTCCCATTCATCCATATTCAAGAAGCCCAAACTAAAAGGAGAATAAATATTAAAATGATAGCAGAACCGGTATTCTATCATACACAAGAGAATGTGTCCAGCAGTATGAAAGCTGAGCAGTGACATAATAGCCTGCAAAAATGTAAGTATCGTATCAGGCAGCTACAGCAAACAGCTACCATAAAGATACCACTGCCACAAAACCAAACAAGTATAAAATAGGTTTGAAAAAACTAAGTCTGGAAAGGCAATGGTACAATATGTAGGTTTGTACAGTGGAGTAAGGTAGCGGAGTCTCCTTCTATCAAGAGAAGTGAGAAGGAAGTATCCTCACAAGTCTTCTACAGCTTATTAATACTTAACTAACAGGTCACCTGCTAGGTGATCGGACTGCATGCCCTAACATTCCTCTGCCGTTCTGGCTCCAGTTCTATTTCATGAATATGAAGTAGCTGTTTACATTTTTTTCTCAATGTGAACTGTCAAGAAACACCTGGAAGAAAACTGGACTTGAAAGGCTCACTTCATTTATTTGGCATGAATGGTGTATACTGTCTGAACTTAAACAGAGGTGGAAATCACAAACTTGAGGGATTTCTCGATTTGAATGGTGCAGTTATACACTTTTTAAGTACTCAGAACAGTTCCACTGTTTTTGTCCAGTTTGATTCGTGAGAGGGCTGAGCTCCAGAGATAACAGAATGCTGGTCAAAGTATGTAACACCAGAGTGATTAATATCAGCATTAAGTAAATCTTAGAAGTGAGAATTACACTCTGTTTGGAAAGTTAAATAAATTCAAGTTGCTATATGATCTTTCTCCCTTCATTTTTGAGGGTTTTGCATCCTTTTTTTTTTTTTTTTTTTTTTTTTTAATTTGTCTTATCTTATGATCTTATGACATTCAAAAGAAGGAAGAAAACATGGAAGAAAACATGCTGTATGGGGGCTACAGCTTTCCTATTTATTTAAATGAAATTATTATTCATAAGTCATTAGGCATGTAAAAAAAGTATTTAAAAAAAAAAAAAAAAAAAGGGAATGAAACTCCTCTTGAGTCTTTCCCTTGAAAAATTTAATGCCTCATGGTAAAATGCCTCAAAACAGCATTCTACTGAGGTATTTATTACCGAACGATATGGAGGAAAGCAGATGAAAGAGAAGCAATGTCAAATTCTCTGCTGGTGTGCCTACATCTGCATGTCTTGGTCAGCAGAAATATGGGCTACAAAACAAGTTAAAATCTTTAAGTAGATTCATCATCAGCTTCATGTTTGTGAAAGTCTGAGAGAACATTATTCAGAATAATCACTTTACTAAAGAGTAACTCAGGCTTCAGTTCTTCATAATGTTTCACAAGTCTGTTGAATTTTTCTCTGTAGGTCACACTAAAAGCAAATTTTCTGAGAAGTTGTCTCAATTCTTGGTTTTGCTCAGTTTGATATGTTGGTCAATGAAACAGTGCCAGTTCAACTGACTTTAACTGACTGCTTCATGTTATTTAATAACTACTGGAAAACTTTTACCAGACATTCATGCAGTCCAATAGCTACTAAATCCACTGGAAGATTCAGATGCTCAGCAGTTATGGAGCTAGGAGAGTTTGAGGAATTTTCTGTTTTTCTTTATTAGAAGTATTCTAGAATTTCACTGTAAGTGAAAATGTTAGAGATGCAGAAATGCTTCTTCAGAGATAGGATACATAGCAGAAATATAGCAGTTATTTCTTGTTATCAATTGTCTGTAGTCATAATATTAGTTTCTCAGTATCCTTGTCATGTAGATAAGCCTTTAAAATAAAAAAAATCATCAATATTGGAGCTTGCATGAAATAACTGTTTTGTAACAACTGCTTCATGCTGTTTCCACGTATCTAAAAACCTTGTATGACACCAGTTAGTGGAATATAGGACAGGGTGTCAACGGTTTACAGTCTGGTTCGGCTCAGTTCCGTGACTAGCAGAGTGGAGGGATTTCACAAAATCCGCGTCTCTGGATAAGGGAAACAGGGGACTCCAAAATAATTAAAAACAGCGGCAACAATCTGAGGAGAAACAAACTAATTTACTAAATATAGTATCAGAATGCAAGATAACACACTATAATACAGTGTAATTAGAATTGAAGCTAATAAATCAAACATAATGAGATAGAGAGTGTCCAAAAGGTGGATAGGCCTCAGCATAACGCTGAGGTGAGATGCATAGTCCAGGTGAGCAGCAGGGAGACAGGAGGAGAGCAGATGAAAAAGAGCCCATCAGGTGACATTGCCAGGAGTTATATCTCCTCTCTGACTGCAAAGCCCCCTGGGGAATGTAGTTTTCTTCTCTTCTGGACAGGTACCCGGAACTTGAGCATTAATACTTTAAGTCCCAATGCACTACATGATGTTATGATGTGGAATACTGATAACCGATACCACAAAACCATGACACAGGGAAATAAAGTAAGGTAATGAAAGTGATTGTCCAGGTCTGCTAGCGCCTGATGGAGTGTGCTTTTCTCAGAGGGAGAAAAGGATTTTTGTACAGGAGTTGTCAGGGCTGATGGATAGGGCTTTGAACTAGACCTGATGGGAGAAAGGAAGAAAAACAGGCCTGCCAGTGAAAAAAACTATGAGATGGCATGAAGACCATGTGAAATGCTTCTACACCAGAGCACACAGCTTGAGGAACAAGCAAGAAAGCTAGAAACCTTGACTTATTTTCAGAATTATTATATCATCAGCATAAGTGAATGAATTCTGTGGGCAGCATGCTGTGATGAATGTTTACAGACTCTTCAGAAGAGACAAGCAGGGCAGGAGAGGTGGTGAATGTAATGGAGAGGGCTCTATGTAATGAAGGGGCTGGACTGTACACACCTGTCAGTTGCTGACTTCAGTTTGAGAGATGCTATCTGGGAACATCATACAGCTGATACAAACTGGTCAAGAAGACACCTAAAACATCTTCATCATTTATATTTCCCAGTACAGATATTAAACAAGCCTACAAGGAATGGTGCCCTCCTAAATCTGTTACTTGTGAATACAGAAAGTCTTGTGGGTGAAGTGATACCATCTTGGCCATATCAACCATGAAGTAGTCAAATTTAAAATTATTCGTTATAGGAGTAAAACTGCCACCAGAACTTCAACCCTGGATATGGGGAGAGTAAACTTCAAGCTGCTCAAGGAACTAGTTATTAAGGTCCCCTGGGAAAGTGTGTTTGAAAGTATCAGGGATCATCAGTGATGGTAAGTAGGTGACAACAGGCTTGCAGTCAGTAGTGGGGTTCCCTACTGCTTGATTTTAGGGCCAGTTCTCTTTAAGGTTTTCATAAATGATTCAAATATAGGATCAGAAGATGTTTTGAGAAACTTTGCTGATGGTATTAAACTGGGAGGAGCTATTGCCTCCATTGAGGATGATGAGGCCTTGCAGAGAAATCTGGACAAATTAGAGAGCTGAGCAATCATCAGTCATATAAAGCTTAAGAAGAACAAATGCCAGATTCTTCACCTGGGAATCCTTATTATATATACAGATTGAGGGATGAAATGCTGGAGAGCAGTCCCACTTAAAGGGATCTGGGTGTCTTGGTTGACAATAAGTTGAACATGAGTCGACAGTGTGTCTTGTCAGACCAAAGGGCCAACCACACCCTGGTGTGCATCAAGCACTTCATTGCTAGACAGGCAAGAGAAATGATTGTCCTTCTCTACACTGCACTGATGCTGCCTCACCTTGAGGTCTGTGTGCAGTTTTGGATGTCACAGTACAAAAAGGATGTAAAATTATTAGAGAGTATCCAAAGGAAAGTCACAAAGATGGTGAAGGGTCTGGAGAGCAAGACATATAAGTCCCTTGGTTTGTTCAGTCTGGAGAAGGGTCGGCTGAAGGGGGACTTTACATTAGCCTACAGCCTACTATACCAGAGCTTTTCTCTGGTGACCAGCAGACCAATAGGACTCAAGAAAATGGCAAGAAGTTGCAACAGGGGAAGTTTAGGTTGTCAGGAAAAGGTTTTTCAACAAGAGGATGGTTGAACACTGGAACAGGCTCCCCAAATAAGTGGTCATGGCAACAAGCGTGAGGAGTTCAAGAAGCATCTGA
This sequence comes from Chrysolophus pictus, assembly GCA_037305975.1. Classification (NCBI taxonomy): domain Eukaryota; kingdom Metazoa; phylum Chordata; class Aves; order Galliformes; family Phasianidae; genus Chrysolophus; species Chrysolophus pictus. The sequence goes on along the minus strand of CM074576.1, from coordinate 32,389,574 downwards.
ACAGATATCAACAATTCCACTGTGAAATACCAATAACAAAAATCATAAACCCGTGACAACAGTGCTCTCAGTCACACAGTCTGAATTTTGGGTGGTCCTGTGTGGTGCCGTGTGTTGGACTGTGTGTTAGACTTGATGACTGTTATGGATCCTTTGTAATCTGAGATATTCCATGATTCTGTGTTTACTAATACACTGCAGAATAATTTACAGTTGAGGTACATAAACTCTGGTTTTACTGTCTTTTATTATATCATATGTATGTATAGGTATACATATGTATATATATTATACCGCTAATAGTATCCCAGTAATTTCATTGAACTCTGGCATTTTGTCTTATATATGTAAGAATAAATTCAAAAGTCTTGCACTACATTTTGGGAATGAAAGTAACAAATTCATTAGGTAACATGGTTACATATTTCACCTCTATTTTTCTGTCTCGTTGGGGAATGTATGTCTGTCTGATGTTTCATAAAATACAAAAGTCAATTCCTCATTGCAATTTCCTACAATAAGTTAATTTTTAAAAGAAAGTCCAGAAAATAAATATTTTCTCATAGTGAAATCAACCACTTATTCTCTTTCAGAATTAAGCAGTTAATAAAAAGTACAAAACAAAGAACCTTGCTCAAAGGTTGATCTGACAAGTCCTAATGTGACAGTTGGACAGGTTTCACAATGTGCAAAGAACAACATACTGAATTTAAACACCCAGGGCATAATCTTCAGATGAGCAGATGAGTATCTGTATAGAAAGATGACAAGTGTAGTGCCACTTTTACTTTTTCCTTGTTCCTGAGGACAGCTGAAAGTTGAACCTCTCCGTAAGTCTAGATCTTGTGATTCAAACCTGTGCTAAGTTGATCCAGGGGGGTGGCATTCATGTGTATTAAATCTATAATCAGAGTGATACAGAGAGCTTATCCCAGCAATTCACCCTTATTCCAGCAATTCACTATGAGACATGTTAAGGTACCTGGAGTGAGTTACTTTGTACAGGTTGCTTCTCTCCATCAGCCACAGCAGGTATTTATACTTCAGGTAATGTCCTAACTTTTAGGAGTTTAAATTTAAGTGAAGTGAATCTGGCCTTTAATAACTATTTAATACTGCTTTAGATCAGCATACCATCTCTCAGCCAGGAAAGCTTCTTTTTACCTTGATTATGTAGAGTACTCTCTGTTTCAGTAAAACAAGGAAAATGCCAGAAACTGTATATAAGTTTATCATTGGCTTGGGGCAATACAGTGAAGGCTGCAGATCCAGTCTTCTTGCAGGTGATTCTTTATTATGTGGTAGTACTGGACAGTGAGCTATTGGCAGTACATTATTGCCAGCATCCCATGGGAACTCCCCTTGAAATTTCAAAAACTTTTGTGCTGATCCCTAGCTGATATGCCCTAAATTAACCCAGTGGTATTATAAGTTCTTATCTAGTTTTTAAGTCCTGTTCTTTGCCTGAGCAATGGCAGAGCACTCAATTTACTGGTCAGACCTTGTCTGTTCTATATCTTATTCCATACTGCTTCTTTTTCCTTTTTTTTTTTTTTTTTTTTTTTGTGTGTGTGTGTATGTTAGAATGAACTTTCTTTTTGAAAATGGCACTCATTTGTGTCCTGTGTAATCATATGTGAGCATCTTTATATGTTCGTTGTATATTTACTACAGATTAGCTGTTCATTCATCATGACACAATACAGTACAAACATTTTCTGATCACGTTTTTGATATGCATGTTTCCTGAGAACATTATGGTAGGTGCATAGGTATCCATTGCATAGCTATACAATGGATCTGTGCTGCTTCTTTAAGCCTACTCATTGCTGTAACTGAAGTTGATTCCAGTTGCATTCTAGATGGGACTTAGTTTAATTTAAGCACCTGATGTTCATTTTCTCATACATACCAAATTTTTGGCTGTGGTATCAAATTAAGTTAAAGTAACTCAAAAGCAGCACTTTTAGACCTCATCCTTTCAAATGTTAATTAAAATGTTGCATACAGTTTTACGTGTCAGTATGTAGAAGAAAGATCAGTTTATCATCATAACCAACAAAAAGCGCAATGTATGCCTGATTCTGCCTCTATTAATTATAGTTAACTATTCATAAAGTAGACAGACAATCTTTATAACCTTATATATTAACACTGGAATTAAAACTAGTGGCACAACTATGAGAAAAAAACTTGTTGAGACATTTGCCTTGCAGCAGCAGTTCTAGAAAAAACAGTAGTGACCTTTCCATTTTAGGGGGAAAGTTGTTGTCTTCTGAGGTCAGTTACTTGTTACACAGCAAGCCCTAGATTTCAACTTGCATATGCTTTCCTATGACTTAGCAACTGTCATTATGGATAAAGGAGTGTAGGAGGTAGGGGATATTTATTCTTCAATTGTATATTTATTCTTTCAAATTACTACCCTTCGTAAGTCTTGCTGTATGTTGAGAATCACAGAATCACAGAATCACAGAATTGTAGGGGTTGGAAGGGACCTCCAGAGATCATCGAGTCCAACCCCCCTGCCCAAGCAGGTTTCCTACACCAGGTCGCACAAGTAGGCATCCAGGCGGGTCTTGAATATCTCCAGAGAAGGAGACTCCACAACCTCCCTGGGCAGCCTGTTCCAGTGCTCCGTCACTCTCACCATAAAGAAGTTCTTGCGCACATTTGTGTGGAAGTTCCAGTGCTACAGTTTTTGGCTATTTCCCCTTGTCCTGTCTCCACATACCGCTGAAAACAGTCTGGCCTCGCCACTCCTCCCCACACCTTAGATATTTATAGACCTGGATCAGGTCTCCTCTCAGTCTTCTCTTCTCAAGGCTAAACAGACCCAGCTCACTCAGCCTTTCCTCATAGGGCTCCAGGCCCTTCACCATCTTTGTGGCCCTCCACTGGACTCTTTCCAAGAGGTCCCTGTCTTTTTTGTACTGGGGAGCCCAGAACTGGACACAGTACTCCAGATGAGGCCTTACCAGGGCAGAGTAGAGGGGGAGGATCACCTCCCTCAACCTGCTGGCCACGCTCTTTTTAATGCACCCTCCAAAATAAGTGGCATTGACAATAAATATAGCATTTCAGAAGATGATTTTCCATACTACCATACTCGTGTGAGGTTTCCCTTAAATAGTCACATGAGAGAGGAACTAAAATTCAGTTTTGGAAACGTATTTTATTACACTGTGTCTACAAATGTGCATTACAAAAGACATTCTGCTGGACCATGCTATTGTTAACACAACCCACAAGTCATTAAGTACAGTAAATAATTTACACAACAGATAACTGATTGCTGCTCAAAAATAATTGCAACTACTGTTTATTAGATTTTTAAACAATTTCCCCTTGTTAAACTTTGAAAAGCTTTAAATTTATCCAAAAAATTATCTAAAAAATATCTAAAAGCTTTAACATCAATCTTTGTATACTGAATTCAATCAATAAGCTACACAGACTAAAGGCACAAACACGGCCTCTTCAGGGATGTGAGGTAGCTGTTCTCATTTTCATCTCAGTAGGATTTAGTCTTCTAAGAGACATGAGAGAATGAATACAGATCCCCCCACCCTGTGACTCCAATTTGCTCTTCTAGTTTAAAAATCACGGTGTTTTCAAATAAATAGCTTACAATAAGCTATACTTCAGTCTGTGTGTACCAAATAAGTTAAAAGAAAAGATCTTATGCACTGGACTGGACAGGATTTTCAATTTGCATAATAGCTTGGGGACAGAAGAACAAATAGCGTTGATGTCTTTTGCTTTTTTGTTCTTGGATTTCTGTCAGTCAAAACTATTAATGTATATAATTAGCTCTGTTGACTGCAAAAAAAGGAAAGGGAAAGGAAAGGAAAGGAAAGGAAAGGAAAGGAAAGGAAAGGAAAGGAAAGGAAAGGAAAGGAAAGGAAAGGAAAGGAAAGGAAAGGAAAGGAAAGGAAAGGAAAGGAAAGGAAAGGAAAGGAAAGGAAAGGAAAGGAAAGGAAAGGAAAGGAAAGGAAAGGAAAGGAGCAAAATACAGAGCATTGAGGTTGTTTATCTTAGGATGAGAAATTGATTATTAATATATTTTTACTGTTTTTCTAAGCATGTTTCTCTGGTGTTTTTTAGCCATTTTTTTCAGATTCTCTTTCCCTAGTAAAGAGGACCACTACAAAACATCAGTTCATGAAAATTCTAATGCTTTGTTTATCATATATGCATAGTTCATATGATACTAGGCGAGACTTTCTGTATTGGCATTATGTAATTTTCATAAGGAGCACACTGTTTGTTAAAATCATGAGGTAGCAGCTATGATATATTTCAAATATTTGGATTATTCTGACAAACTCAAAATAGCCATAAAATATAAATTTTGTGTCTTATTTTCTATTGATTTGAAAGCAAGTGATAATAAGTATTCTTTGAATTTTAGAATTCAGAATGATGGTGGTCTCATTTGGAAAGTCTAACCTTCAGGAATCAAGAAAGATATTGATTGTTCCAACCAATTATGTCACCATCTGAAAATGTAATTAAAAAGAGCTTTTGCATGACTTACTCTCTGACAAACCATGAACAAAGAAGTGTACACATGGGGATGTATTTTGCAATCTTTAATCAAATGAAATCCTATTGTTTTCAATGGAATTTCTGCTCATTTAAGAACCACAAATTTGGGTCTATACATTATAATGCACAAGGGTAAGTAGTGGTGTCAGAGATGGTTAAAGGATTACAATTAGCTATTTTCTATTTAATATATGAGGCTGATCTGAAAGTAATACCTCCTATTTTACTATGTTGATCCACTAGGTCGGAGGAGGATGTTGATGGTATGGCAGTTGGGGGTGAACCTTCCAGCCAATATTCCATTACATTTTGTTGCCATGTGACAGATGACAGCAGAGAGGCAGCCTGACAAAATGGTTTCTGACATGGAAGTGCGTATGAAGCAAAGGTGTGTCATTGAGTTCCCCCACACGGAAAAAAAAAAAAAAAAAAAAAAAAACACACTCATTTATATTCATTGATATTTGCTGAATGTGAGCACAGTGAGACAGTGGGTGGTGCATCTCAGCAATGGCAACAGTGATGTGAAAGATAAACATCTTTCATCAAGATGTTCTTGATGGCTACGCAGATGTTTACAAGCATAGCATGCAGGCTCTTGCTCATAGCTGACAAAAATGGATGACTAATGGTGGCGACTATACTGAAGAACAGTGTTTTGTAGCAGAGAATTTGTCCTATCAAACAGTGTTATTGTTCTCTTTTTATCTGTTGTAGTTATCATGTAAATACATGGGAGGCATTGCATTAGAAGCAACATTCCTATATAGAAAAGAACTGATGCTCATAGTATCTGTTTACACTTGATGTGACAAATTATACAATGATGAAAATGAGAAAAAAAAAAAAAATTACTTTATTTTTATTTTACTTTATTCATTTGTATCTATATAATCTTACGTTCATTTGTTGCTTAGAACAGTTTTTAAAGGAGTTGCATAGCAGAAAACTTGTTCCTTAGATCAGTAAACTGAATGTGTTTACTTAGACCTCCAAAATCCTGTCACTGATCTGACTACTGGGAGAAATGAATTGCTTGTCTATTGTCATTGCTTGTAAAATGAAAATAATCTGTATGGGTTAGCAGATATGGCAGTAGAATCCACTGGAGCTTATTCTGAAGGCTGGGTATAATTTTCTTAGGGTACTGCACTTTCTTTTTCTTTACAGAACTTAACTGAGCTTTAGCATTTCAGTTGCAATCACACTGCAGGCTCAATATCTTTGAGGGAACATATGAGTACATCACAGTGTTTCTGTTGCTTAATGGAAATACTTGATTGTTCTTTCAGGGTCCTCAGTCAAGAGAGCAGAATGTCAAGAAGCTGGATCAAGGAGCACTGAATTCATCACATATGTCTCCACCAGCCAGTAACTCTCCTTGAATCTTCTCTGAATGGAATAAACAAGCGAGTTTGAAATCACTGTCTTCAAAATGTGAAGAGCCCTGTGACTTTTCCCATTTGCTTGTACACAGTAAGGATATATGTTGTGGCATAGAACCATAGAATCATTGAATTGCCAAGGTTTGAAAAGACCTCTAAAATCAGCCAGTCCAACCATCCACCTGTCACCAATATTTCCCATCAAACTATGTCCCTCAGTACAACATCTAAATGTTTCATGAACACCTCCAGGGACAGTGACTCCACCACCTCCTTGGGCAGCCTGTTCCAGCATCTGATCACTCTCCCAGAGAAGAAGTATTTCCTAACATCCAACCTGAATTATCCCTGTCACATCTTGAGGCCATTCCTTCTAGTCCTATAACTAGTTACATGGGAGAAAAGACTGACTCCCACCTCACCACAACCTGCCTTCATGTAGTTGTAGAGAGCCATAAGGTCATCCCTGAGCCTTCTCTTTCCCAGACTGAACAACCCCAGTTCCCTCAGTCACTTCTCTTAAGGCTTGTGCTCCAGACCCCTCACCAGCTTTATAGCCCTTCTCTGAAAATGCTCCAGGGTCTTTCTTGTACATCGTCTTTTAACTGAACACCTAATTGTTCTTTGGAAAGGGCTTCCACTCAGATTTATTTATGCTAAGTCTCTGTACAGTGTTGGGTTTTTTTTTTTTGGACTGAGAGAAAAATGCTTAGAAGAAGCAACAATAAAGGACAATTTCTATTCATCAACAATTGCAAAAGGAATGGGTCAAGTAGAACTTTCTCAAAAAGAATGGGATCTTTTAGCACTGGCAAATTTCCAAAAACAAGCAGACAAAACCAACCAACCAAACAAATTGCAACAGCTAAAATAACAAGGGTTTATTTCCAAAGTATAAGCAAATAAACCTGTTGGATGATCAGCTAAAACTAAACCTTATGTGTAAGATGATTTTATCAGTCCCTGAGCTACCTTTTCCACACATTTCATTTGTGAAGCATAACACCATTACAGACATTATAGACAGCTGCCACGGTGGAATAAGTTCATTGCACCAAATTCTTATTAAAAAAAGAAAAAAAGAAAAAAAGACAAAATGCTGACAGGTGTGTCTTAATTAATTTTGATATGTAATTAAGTTGTTTTTCTTGAGAAGTGTCTTTCCCCTTCAGGTTTACTGTCTCTTGTGTAATTTCCAGATGTATTAATCATAGCTTGGTTGCAAATTCTTTTTTGGAGTCATATGCAGCTTGACATGAACTCAGTTATAACTATATAAATTCCACACACACACACACACACAAAATAAAAAAACAAAAAAAAGTTCATGTTCATGTCCCAGATGCTGAAAAGGAAATAAATATTATTATCCCACGAGTACGTATTGTTTTCTATTCAAACTCATATTTAATGATTCTGTTGTGGCAAGACATTGACCTTTCACTTTAGAAAATTAACAAAACACACAAACTGATTTGATTTCAGTTCTCTCAAGACTAGTATAACATGGGACCATACACAGCAAATCACAGAAATAGCACTGCATATTGGAAGAATGTTTTCTGAGATACTATTTATGGAGAGCAGAGCCCAATTGCATTGATAGAATCTAATTAGATAGCAAGACTAGATGAGCTTTTTTCGCTTGGGATTCAGAGATTGTAGTGAGGGAAGACATAGTGTAAGAAAAGCAATTCTGGCCCCATTGCAAAAGCACTAAGCCTAGTCACAATCTGAAGCTTGATTTCATCTTTGTCCTGAGCATTGTCCTGTGTGGCATCAACCTAACAATACAAATCATGACTAACTTGATGAACTGTAAGCTTGATGAACTGTGATGCTATATGTTCTGTAAGACTTTTGCACAAAGTCCTGAAAGTACGAAAACTTGTAGGAGAATGAGTGACACTTAGCCTGTATAACTTGAATGAAACACCATCTCTTGTCAGTGTTATTTCGTCAACTTCTTCAAGACTAATTAGTGAATGAATAAGTAGGTAATAACCGTATCAATAAGAGTCAAGAGGAAACATAAAAAACCATAATACTCAAAATATACAAGTGCTTTACTTTTTTTTAACTCTTCTACTTGTTTCAAAATGTTGTATGCTTTATTCTTTCCGGAGAAGTGTGTCCTTTTCCCCTTGGCTTCTCAATCAGTTTACCTGCATTTGCATGACTTTAATCTATCTTTTAGCCTACGCATTCTTAATTCCATTTTCTGTTTCCTTTATTTCTGGTATAGTTATTGCCTTGATTTTTGTTTAGTTACAATACTTGGTTTCTCCGAAGTTTTGGATATCTATTTGTTGACTATATATTTACTCACATAAAGAGAAATAAAAAGAAATATGAAGAAGGTTGGAATAAAATGCTAATGGCACTAAAGAATGAAAAAAAGATTCCCAATGCAATGTGAAAATTCTCTAAACTAAAAAATATCTTTAGTAAAACAATGACAATCTCATAAGAAATCTTTAGAATTAAAGTACAAAAGGGGAAAAATTCTTAAGGAATCACTTGCTTGTGACACAATTTGAGAAAGGAAAGATTTCAGTACAAGAGCAAAAGAGAAAATTCTTTGCAGAGAAAAATACACGACAGTGTCAAATAAGCATTCACTTAAAATAGTAGTTCAGTTGGAAGGGACTTTCATATATCCTTCTCAGTTCCTCACCACCCTAATAGTTACGAATTTCTTACTAATATGTAAATTAGATATGAAATCTACCCCTTTTTAGTTAAATGCTCTTGCCTCTTTTCCTATCACTACAATCTTTGGTCCCAAATCCAACCTGAGGAATGCCACTCATTACCAGCCTCCACCTGGACATTTTGCCACTGACTGCAATTCTTTGAGTGCAGCTGGTCAATGTAGATTATATTAGAGGTCTTTCCCAACCTCAGTGATTCTATAATTCTATGAACCATCACAGCCTTATCCACTGAGTGGTCCACTCATCAGATCCATGCAAGAGTAATCTGACTCTTAAGTACATTTGCTATAGTATATTCTGGATCAATCCTTTCACAGTACTGACTGATTCAACTGTACACACACACATATATATATATATTTACCATGATCTAGCTCTAGCTTATCCCATCTGCCTTCAAACTTTCCACCCAGGAGACTGTGGATCTCTTTTAGTCCTTATGTCATAAATCCCAATATTAGAAGGATGCCTTATATGCCAAACAACTCTAATTTATCCAAATGTTTAGGAAAATCAGATTTCAAATTCCTACTTACTATGCAGGAGTTCACGAGCCTAACAGATATCTAAGGAAGTAATATGCTACATTAATGAAATATCTAATTACATTAGAGATTCATCTGGTTCTGTAAAATGTTCACATCAGGCTGGCAATCATGACACAGAATCAGCACAGGACTAAACTCCTCTGGAAGGGTAGTTGGAGGAGAGAGAAGTTTCACTAGGACATTCCAGGTGAGACTCTGCAGCTATTTGAGGGTATGTGGATTGAAACTCAGCTGCCTACATCCAAGCTAGCTAGCCTGGACTCTCCACAGTTTGTGGAGATAATTGAATGCTTTCTGAACATGATTCATTTAATCGTACAGTAGACATCTGAAATAGGTCAGGGGAATAATGTCTGAGAATAACTATTTTTCATCATTGACTATAATAGAAGTCAAAAATGAATAGCTCAGCTTAGACATCTGCTATATGGACATGGAAAGATATGCATGATTAATAATATACTAGAAACCCCATGAGAAAAGCAGAAAGGAGACATGCAGTGAAGAATCACAGAATATCCCTATGGAACATGGGAACTATGTAGAGACACTGACAGGGCAGGAAGTCATTTAAGTTGAACTGAAAATAAGATTGGAGTACAGAACTTCTCCTGTAGAGAAAAAGTAGTCCAGATGTAGGATTAGTTTCAGATCTTTTTATTTACTTCCAATCTGCCTCAACAAATAGATAAGATTTTCTTCACATTCCAGGAGCTGTTTATTTTATATCCATTTCCTTATAACTGAGAACATTAGAGAGTTGACTTGGAGAAGAGAAGGCTCCAGGGACACCTCATTGCAGCCTTCCAATACTTGAAGGAGGCATATAAACAGGAGGGGGAATAGTGATAGGACAAGAGGGAATGGTTTTAAACTGAGACAGGGGATGCTTAGGCTAGATATTAGGAGGAAGTTTTTCACTCAGAGGGTATTGACACATTGGAACAGGTTCCCCAGGGAGGTTGTGGATGCCCCATCCCTGGAGGTATTCAAGGCCAGGCTGGATGTGGCTCTGGGCAGCCTGACCAAGTGGTTGGTGACCCTGACTGTGAAAGGCGGGTTGAACCTAGGTGATCATTGTGCTCCTTTTCAACCTGCACCATTCTATGACGCTATGATTAAAACCATTTCTGCTTTAACTACAGTTACCTAAAAGCTGCAGCTGAATCAACCTCCTGACATTATTATTATTACAATAATATAGTGTAATAGTTGCTGTTTTAAAAAGTCTGTCCTTTTAAAACAGCAAACGAAAACATACCATTCAAAAATATTAAATATCCTAATTTTTAAGGCACATTTTTTTTTTATGCTTTCTGTAGAATAAGAAGTTATCAAACTTGACAGAATCTCAGAAAGCAGTTTAATTTTTGACTGAATTATAATTCTATAGAGAAAACAGATGTATGTTTTTTTGTTGTTGTTGTTGTCTGCTTTGTTTATTTGTTTGTTTGTTTTTATGAAGCCTAATAAAATTTTAAGAATCTGAAATTCTTAAATAGCAATAACTTATTGGTTAGGCATTACTTCATAACTTATAGGTGAAAAATGAGTTTAAAAATATGTTAGCATTCACCAATCTAAATGTTTTAAATATATTTTTCTTTAAGTATATAACTTTTACAATAATGTAATTAAAATAACTTTTTGGAATGTGAAGGATAGAAGCAAAGAACTTATGTTGGATAAGTCCATCAAAAAGCATAGAAAATTTATATGATGATGAATACATTTTCCTTATTGGCATAGTTGCAGTCAGTCTGACTACTGAGAGAATCTTTTAGACAAAAGACAATCTTCTTTCAAAACGCGTGAGTACATACTTTTTGAAGTAGATTATCTATGCTGCAGATAAAGCAAGGAGATACTTTGTCCTGTTAGAACTATTTTCTGTGAGTTTTGTTTCTTGTTTTAGATGGAATGGTGCCATAATAAATATTTTACCAGTATCAGATCTAAGTAGATTTAATTTGAAGCTAATTCTGGTATATGGATGAAAAATCAAAATATTCTACATTACAACTATTGCATTTACTAACGATATTTAGCATTTTAACATCTGCTGTCCCTGTATATCCAGCATGACAGTTGATAAAAGTTATAGGTAATATTGACAACTGAGTGTTGGCATTTCCCAGTGTCTCTCTGTTTCCCATAAATCTCATGATTGGTGGATGAATAGTTCAAGCATGAGTTATTAATAGTCAATCATCACTATTTTCTGGCAATGCCTTAACTTCAAAATCTTGATTATGTACTGATATATAATTTCTTTGTTAGCAAGGAGTGCCTTAGTTAAGAAGTGGAACATTACTTGTATTTGAACATGACTCGTATTTGAAGGAATTTTAAAAATTAATTAATTAATTAATTATGGGTATTAAAAATACTGCTACACTGTTAGAATAAATAGTTGCATCTTCAAGGCTTGGGTGAACTACAGAATCACAGAGCACTTAAGGTTGGAAGAGACCTCATCTGGTCTAATCTCCTGCTCAATCAGGGACACTCAGAATGAGTTTCCCAGAGTTCAAATGACTTTTGAAGATCTCCAATGAGGCTGATTCTACAGTCTCTTGGCAACGCATGCCAGTTCTTTGTCATCCAGACAGTAAATAACTGCTTCCTGATGTTTAGATAGAACATCTTGAGTTGCAGTTTGTGACCACTCCCACTTGTCCTATTGCTGGAAAGAGAGTGGTGCAGTAGCAGGAGCATTGCATCCTCCCTTCAGGTACTTACATACATTGATGACATTCCACCTGAGCCTTCTTTTTTCTAATATAAATAGTCCTATCACTTTCAGACTTTCCTCATGGGAGAGATGCTCCATTTCCTCAGTCACCTTCATGAACTGACATAGGTTGCTCCAAAAGTAATGCCTCCTACTTATGTTCATGAAAAATACAACTAATAGAATGCAATAACAATTTTGACAAAGCAAATTCTTAGCTAAAAAAAAAATAAAATAAAATAAAATAAAAAATAACATATTCATCACCATCAGCTATGCATTTTTGCCAGTAGTGATCAAGACTGCATGCCATTCTCATAAAAATCTGCATCAGCAGAGGCAACTCACTGTTTCACAACTGCTGTGATGATAACATTGCTAGCAGAATGTTGCCCATGCAGTCCATCATTCATCAGCCCAAAAAGACACAAGTCAGAAAGCACCAAGTCAGGACTACAAGGTGAGTGTGGTAGGGCAGTCTGGCCAAGATTGGCAGTGTGCTCACAGTCATCAAACTGGTATGGGGGCTGATGTTATCATATTGCAAGATAATGGTTGTCTTCTTCTCTTGCCTCACTCCAGAAGTTGAGTCTTCAACTTAGTCAGTGTTGGAATGTCGTGGTCTGAGTTGATGGTTTGTCTGGGTTCCAGGATATCCAGAATCACCCATTTCCGACCCCAAAAGACAGTGCAGATCACTTCATCTGCTGAAGGCTGTGTCTTGAACTTTTACTTCAATAGGAAATTCACATCACCACTCTGGACTGCCATTTTAACTCCAGCTTATAGTTGTGACACTAGATCTCATCACTGTTGATGATGCAGTCCAGAAAACTCTCACTCTTAGTTTTGTATTAGTTCAATAGGTCCTGGCAAACTTGCATATGCTGTTCTTTCTGTTCTGTGTATTTATGGGATCAATCTGCTTTATATTTTGTGATATTCCACTGTTTCCACCATTTCTTCCAATATATTGAAAGAAATATTCTGGTCCATGCATAGTTCCCTGGTTCTAATCTACTATTTCATATAGATGAGCTGATCAAGATGCTCTTCATTTTGTGGTGTGAAAGTTGTGCATATCCAGAATGTGACGTGTATTTCTTGACACTGCCAAAGTGCAACACCCACCGCCTCACTATGCTCACATCCACTTACGGTCTCCATTAACCTACAGCAAGTGATGAATGTCAATCAGTGCAATTTTTCCTGCATGGAAAAATTACAGTTACACACTTGCTTCATATGCACTTCCATGTCAGATGCCATTTTGTCAGACTGTCCCTCTGCCACCATTTGTCACATGGCAACAAAATGTTGCAGAATACTGATGTGAAAGTTCTACTGCCACACTACCAATATACACTTCTGACATCATGTGTCAGTGTAATAAAATAGGAGGCATTATTTTTAAGCAGCCCTCATACATTGGACTTTTCCTGTATATCTGTGTCTTTCTTGTACTGGAAGGCCCAGAACGGACACAGTCATCCTGGAGCAGTGCCTTCAAAGCTGAATACAGGGAAGAATCACCTCTCTTGATTTGTAGATGATGCTTTGCCATATAATATCAAGGATATTATTAGACTCCTTAGCAGCAAAGACACATTGCTGACTCTTGCTCAACTTAATGTCAAGTCTCTTGGGCCCTTTTCTTTAGAGCTGCTTTCCAGTCCACATCATGTCCTGGTGTTTGTGGTTTCTGCCTTCTTCTAGGTTCGGGATTTACAGATCCTTTTGTTGAAGTTCATGAGGTTCTTTCCAGCCTCTTTCTTCATTCTGCTGAGGTGTCTGAATGGCAGCATGGCCTTCTGGTGAACCCATCACTTCCCCAGTTTAGTGGCATCTGTGAATTTACTAAGGGTTTATTCTACCCTGTTGTCTATACTGTTAGTGAAGAAGTTAAATAGGACTGGATCCAGTACTGACTCCTGGAATGCTCCACTCATAACTGGGCTCTAGTTAGATTTTGTATCACTGACCACTACCCTTGGTTATCCTCTGTTCGGACAGATATTTATCCTCCTCTCTGCCCTTTCTAACCGTACATTAACAGTTTCTTACTGAAAAATGGTCAGCACACAAAAATTCCCAAACATTAATTTGTGGGTTAAAGAAAGTCGTTGTATTGCTAATGAGTGGTAAAGCTCAACAATAACTTGAGCTGGATGTAAACACCAATTAGCCCTTACACGCAACCAGACCTGTTGTGTTGTGTGGGTATAAAAGGCTCTGAGCACCTACAATAAAAGTCCTTTTTTCTGCACCAGCGAAGGAGTCTGCACCTCTTTCGCCACACCCGCAAGGGAGCTTGAGGCCCTCTTGCAACAATTGGCACCTGAACAGGAACACAGAAAGAGAATGAACAGGGACCTGAAACTTAAACTGAATTGAAGATTGACCGGTCTGAAGTGTGCGGAGAGAAATGCAAGAAACCTGTACAGAAGCACATTGAAAGAAACGTGGGTATGTTGAGAGAAACATAGGTATGTTGAGAGAAACGTGGAGCACATTAAGAGAAACGTGGGTTTGCCGAGAGAAGCGTGGGTGCATTGAGAGAAATGCTACAAACTGAGGATTCATCGTACCCAACCACTCTGATTGCCTTTTGCTGGACAAAGGTAAGCTATCGCTATTATGGGGAACAAAATTACTTCTGAACCAAAAAAGTTTCTCAATACCTTTATTTGTATTATTAAGCAACAGGGGAAGGCAGTGTCTTCTGCTGACCTGCAGAAAATGCTCGTATGGGCAGCCGAGAACAATCCTTCACTAACAAATAAGTATGTTTATGATCCGGAAACATGGGATGAGATCAGGGTAAAATTATGGAATGCATTCACAAAAGGTGATAAGATGGAGGCCGGGTTACTTGGAACTTGGAGAGAGATTTTGGAAGCCTTGGAAAGTCAGACAGGCTCATCACTGAGCCTCTGATTCATCCAAGGATGAAGGAGCCTCTGGCTTCTTGTCGGGCTTCGCAGTTGTACCCTCAGCTCCTTCACTATCTCCACCGCGAGTTGTCCTTTCTGCCTCCTCTCCTAAAAGTTCTGATCACCCTTTTGATCCTGGCTCAATAGATCTTAAGGGGAAGCCAGAACTGTTTCTCCCCTATCTGCATGATACGTGGGTGTGTATTTGGAGAGAGGCTAGGGAGGCTGGAGACATGGACGTGTTGAAAGTTTTTCCTGTTATTGTAGCGCCAGATCAATAGCCACGCTTGGAAGCTTTATCATATAGTGTTGTGTGGAACTTGCGATGTACAGTTACAGATCATGGATTGGGCACCCCGTATACCATTAATTTGATTCAGTCAATATGCAATAGCTCTGTTCTCATGCCACATTATTCCAAAATGATGTGTCACCTTATTATGACTGATATGCAATATACTATGTGGGAATCTAAATGGAGAGGTCTGGCACAGATTCAAGCAACTGAAAAATTAATGTTATCACAGAAAAATCCACTTCAGAGTGTGGGTGTGACTGCTCTAACAGGGGAAAGAGATTTCTCCATCCCAGCTCAGCAGGCGAGAATTCCTGCAGAAGGATTGCAACAAGTTAAGCATTTAGCTATGTGTGCCCTCCGGGTTGCGCCAGAGGCAGGAAAACAGAGGCAGTCCTTTGTTAATATTAAACAACAACCTCAGGAGCTGTATATGACATTTTTGGATAGGCTCAAGGAATCATTGGAAAAGAAGGTGGACAATGAACAGGCAAGGGCTCTCATATTTCAACAGTTAGCAATTGAGAATGCAAATGCTGATTGCCAGAAGGTGTTACGTGCTCTAAAGAATGCCACTACTGAGGAGGTGATTAACGCATGCATGAATATTGGCATGCATCAACACCAAGTTATGCTAGCAGCTCAGGTGTTTTCTATTATGTCTCTTAACCAGCAGAGCAGATGTTATGGTTATAACCAATTTGGACACCTTCACTCGAAGTGTCCGCAGATGGGCAATAGATCACAACAGTTATGCCTGAGGTGCAAAAAAAGCAATCACTGAGCACGTCGACTGAAATATGATATCAATGACCTACCGCTCCCTCCATTGGGGAACTCCCAGAGGAGTGACAGCAAATTCCCCTCAGGCGGCTGCCGCAGCTTGTATGCCAGAACACGGGACAGCTCCAGGGTGGATCTGGACACCTCCTCAAATGAAATCTTAAAAGACACTGCTGTCCCCTTAATCCCCACAGAATCTTACGGACTCCTGGGGAATGGCATGACGGCACTTGTGATCGATCAATCTTTTGTTACTTGGATGGGACTTTTTGTTTTTCCTGGTGTTATTAATGCAGATTACATTGGGGAGATTAAGATAATGCTGTGGACACACCAACCCCTGCACTATCCCTGCAGGAAGTCATATTGCACAGTTGGTCTACTTTCATCCTGACCCTCCACTATGGGCTAATGTGTCACAGGGTACAAATAGCTTCAGGTCAACTGGGATACCACAGGTATATTAGACTCAGAAAATTGTTGTGGGCAGAACAAATTTGACTTGTGTATTACAGAAAGGGAATCAAAAGGTACAGATAACTGGAATTCTTGACAGCGGTGCTGATGAAACGACTAATGCACAATTGTTTGCAATCCTTGTATGTTTTAAGTGGTTCTTTGACCATCGCTCAGAACTTTATTTTAATCAGCATGTATGCTCTCACTCGCCTCTGCTGGGCCCTATTTCTGAGGGTAATGCGCAGGCAGACAAACTGGCAGGAGCAGTTGTCCCTGATCAGTTTGCTCAAGTATGCTTATCTCATGATTTTTACCATTAGAATGCAAAAGCATTACAGTGTGCTTTTCAATTAACCTCAGACCAGGCCTGACAGATTATACAATCTTGCCCAGACTGTCAAATTATTGCACCAACCCCTTCTATAGGTATTAATCCCTGAGGATTAAATTCTTTAGAAATTTGAAAAAACAGATGTTACACATATACCATAATTTGGGAAGCTGCATTATGTTTATGTTTCTATTGATACTTTTTCAACTTGCATTTTCATATCAGTACCTACAGGAGAAAAAGCAAAAGATGTCTGTAAACACTTTTTATTGGCATTTGCAGCCATTGGGGTCCCTAAAATGATAAAAACAGACAATGGGCAGGATATGTGGCAGGTATACCCCACTCTCCCACTGGCCAAGCTATTACTGAACAAGCACTTTAGAGATCATGCTTCAAAAACAAAAAAGGGGGAGTATGGGTATGACCCCTAAGGGAAGAATAGCTAAAGCATGTTATGTTCTTAATCTTCTAAATCAGTGGACAACAGAGGGCCCCCCAATTTATAGGCACTTTGGTCAAAATGCTTTAACTCCTGTCAAGGAAAGAGCACAGGTTATGGTAAAAAATCTGAATTCTGATCAATGGGAAGGTCCTGTTCATTGATAATGTGGGGCCGAGGCTATGCTTGTGTCTTAACAGGAACAGGTCCGAGATGGGTACCAGCACAATGGGTCCGGCCAGCTGTCTCAGCACCAGCTGTAATGTGATCACTGCACTACCAGCAGCGGTTTGGACACTTGCCATCAAGTCAAACTTTGTTTGTCAAGCTGCCTCACCAAGAAATCATAAGAACTGGAATCACTGGGAACTGGTTAACATGGAGTATTGTTTGTATTCTAAAGAGCCCATCCTTTGTTCAGCGTGTTAATTTTAGTTTAGCTACTTTTAGAATTGTTTCTGAACCATGTTTCTTTTTCTATTAATAGAAAAGGGTGAGATTAGGAATAAAGAAGGTCGTTGTATTGCTAATGAGTGGTAAAGCTCAACAATAACTTGAGCTGGACGTAAACACCCACAAGGCGTAGCCCTTACATGCAACTAGACCTGTTGTATTGCATGGGTATAAAAGGCTCTGAGTACCTATAATAAACGTTCTTAGTTCTGCACTAGTGAAGGAGTTTGCACCTCTTTCGCCACACCCACAAGGGAGCTTGAGGCCCTCTTGCAACATTGATTCATAAATTAGGTTGAAGCAGAGACCATTTACAGAGAACGATAACTCAGTTTTGAAGGATATAAGAGTCTTTGAAAGTGTAAGAATGGTTTGTTCAGTCTTTAGTCACAGAAAAGACATTACTGGTAACCAGCAAGTATGACACAGATTATTCAAAGTTTACTCCCAGCAGTTCCACTTAGGTATAGCTGTTAAATATTTAACAATGCAAAGTAGAAGGTATATATATATGTGTGTATATATATATATATATATATATATATATATATATATATATATATATATACATATAGGTGAATAAGTATATATAAAGGCTTTATGTTTGGAAATAGAAATAGCTTTACACTTCAGATTAGAAAAAGTAAAGAAGAAAAAAGAAAAAAAAGCAAAAATCTTCTTTTTAAATGTAATGTGATTTGCAGTTACAGGACTTTCTTTTTATGTCTTTTCAAACTTTTTGGTGACAATATAAGTTTAAGGTAGGCAGAGGTTAAGATGCTATAGTTGATATGCTGAACAAAAAAGCATAATGAACATGACCAAAATGAAATTCTTAAATAGGATTTTTAGAATCTGTAAAGGTCACTAGTGGGATATGGAATCAAGCTAAAAGAGCTCTAATGACAATAATTAGGAATGCTAGAAGAACCCCATGAGTTTTCTGTGTAATTTCTTGTATCTGCCTGAAGTTTAAATACTTCCAAATACTATTTTTAAGCTATTTTCATAATTTCCTGAAGAAACAGAATAGCAAAAATTACAAAAATCATGTGAAAAATATCATGGTAAAACTCTGTTCAATTTTAAGTTACTGGAATTCAACTATTTGGATTTTCTACATATAGTATTTTGGAATAATTATTGAGGAACTGGAGCAACCTTTCTTCAAAGAATGCCTTGGTTTAGATACCTATGGTAAGATTTCCTTATGTATCCTACATGCCTTCCAGCTGCTTCTCCAGACATGTACAAGTCCTGAGCACATCCTGGGTCACATCTGCTATTCTTATTCAGACATTTTGTGTACTAAATCTAAATCTTTACATCATCCTCCAGAAAAAAAAAAAGAAAAAGAAAAAGAAAAAAAGTTTGTTTTTATTTACCTGCATAATTCATTCTGAATTCTCTTCTAAACCAATGTTTTTAACAACAATTCTAGGTCCTCTAGTCTAGGCAACTGTCCCATCCATGCTATGGCTCTATTTTAAAGTGAGGTTACAACAGATATTCATTTTCTGACATATTTTTCAGTGGTGAAAAACATTCAATGTATTCATGTGAATTACTGACTTTAGAGGATCGAATGGTCAGGATTCCTGAATAGTCTAAGACACATGCTCTCTTGCTCAGCATTGATGCAGTTGCTAATTAGTCTCTATGCTCAAGCACTACTGTGTTCTGAAATGACCGTCAGCTGTTGGAGATATGTAGCAAGGCAATGATCAGCTGGATTAAAAACTACTCAGGGATTTTCAGACTTTTGATGGCAAACACTGAAGTAATTTGAAAAGAAGCACTGAAAATAACAAACAAACAAAAACACAATGCACATCTATTACAAAGAGGAAAAAAGACCTCGAAGAGGAAGCAGCAGCAATCATGCTGGCTTGTACTTGTCATGATGCTTCTGTATCCACCCAGTCCAGACCAGGCAGCGCAGCTGTTCCAATGGCTCAACCAAGAGCAGTCTGAACCTTGCAGTGAGATATCTGTTATGGAGGCAGCACCCAGGAAGCCCCACTTCTAGATATAGGGGACACAGTGGGGATCACACAGAGCTGAAGAGCTCACATCTCTTACAGCAGTGATCAAGACCATTGCAATGGAGAGATGCCACACACACAGCTGCAAGGAAGCTCTATATATGTATGTATGGGGAAAGAAAGAAAGTTTGAAAGCATCTAGCATTGTAGTTTTTCTGCTGCAATTACTAATATCGATCTCAAATGTATAGATCACTGATGGCTGGTTAATTATGTGACATTAGTAAAATTATAAACTGCTTTTCTCCTGATTTTTTAATGAACTATTTTATAAACTATTCAAACCCTAAATGTACATGTTTTCAACATCAATATTTTTGTCCAGTTATGTGTACCAATAATGCAGAGTAACAAGCTTCATTTTTCATGTTTTAAAAATCTATTAAGTACACCTTAAAATACATTTATTTATTTTTTTTTCTTCAGTAATTGTAAGGGGAATCTAATAGATTAAATTATGTTTGGTCAGGCAAATACTAATTTACTGATAACAGATTTTTGCCAGCCTTCTAGAGTGCTGCAAAACCTGTGTTGGACAAAAAAAGCACAGAGAAATATCCATGAACGCCTTTCTGCTTGGTGATAGCTTTTGTCAATTTCTGGGCATAGGTTACTTGGATTGCTTACCTTTGACACATCTGACTTTTAATTCACTTTTAATTCACTTTATGAAGAGTGGTTTGAATTGTTCTCTTTGTACAGATGACAAAAAGGCAGGTTATGTGATCCTCATATCCTTTTTGGATCCTGTCAATGACTGGCACTTCAGCTTGAAGACCAGGATACACTTTTAGCATTTATTGACTTTTTTTTTTTTTTTTAATTGATTTTCTTACTAATCTGAATCAGGAACTTTATATTTCACTTTGTATTTGGCATGAAACAAACCTTTGAATACTCTGTTATCAATGCAAGCTGGAAAAGTTCTTTAAAGAAAATAAAATAGTAAAGTGATTGCAGGAGGACACTTACTTTGACACATCCAGATCCAGCTTCAAGTTGCTGCCCTGAATCAGGCACAGCACAACCTGAAAAACCTCCGGGTATTACAGGCTGTGTTAGCTCAGCTGCTTAGCAGCAGAGGTCATGATGAGCATATTACCCCAGTGGTCCATTATCTCCTCATAAAATTCAGAGACCAAATCAAGAATTCTTCTCTAGCATTATGACTCTCTACAGGATTGGCACTAACTGGCTGAAAAAAATGTATTTCACAGCATGATCCTGACCTTCCAAGACATTACATTCAAGTGAGGTTCTGGAACTCTTGACCAATGGCATAAAGATCATGTGAAATATCTGACAGTATCTGGACACCTAACAGTGAAGAATTACTGTCATGCATACATATAGCTTACACAAGTAATGCAAGAATTATTGCTTCCCTTTAGCTTTCCTTTCAGTAGTTCCTCCAATGTACATAAATTAAACACAGAAAACAAACAAACAAACAAACAAACAAATAAATAAGTAACCCCAAGTCTCCTTCATCTACCCAAGGAAAAACAAAACAAAACAAACAAACAACAACAACAACAAAACACACACACACACAATCAAGAGAAACAAGATACAGGCCAGATAGAGAAGCCAAGGGAAAGGGAGAGATTTCTATTGACATTGTTTCTCTATACACGTGTAATCAGGATCAGGAAAGTATAAGAGATATAGGTTTATCCACTGAATTTTGAAAAGAACTAATCTTAAATTAAAACTTTTGGTTTTTGATTTTTATCTTTACAAATAATCAAGTAAAAGTTCCAGAGTATACAGATTTTTATGCTGAAAAATCTGTTGATTGAGTCTTACCCATTTCTAAAATATGTGCTTCCTAATGACATTAAAAACTGTAGCACTGTAGAATCATTTAGGTTGGAAAAGACCTTCAAGATCATGAAGTCCAACCATCAACCTGATTTACCAAGTCCCATCCCTAAACAATATGCCATTACTAAACCATGCTTGACCACCATCACCTTGCAGAAATTCTTCCTAATATCCACTCTAAATTTCTTCCAGTGCAACTTGTGACCATTTCATCACATCCAATCACTTGTCACCTGAGAAAAGAGATGGATACCCTCCTCACTGCAACCTGTTATCAGGTAGTTGTAGAGAGTGATGAGTTCTCTCGTGAGCCTCATCTTCTCCAGACTAAACAACATCAGCTCCCTCAGTTGCTCCTTGTATCTTGTGTTCTAGCTCCTTCACTCAAACAGCATTATACTGTCTTTGTAGTGAGCAGTCCAAAATTGAGCACAGAACATAAAATGTGGTCACACCAGTACAACATTCAAAGGTACAATCACTTACTTAAACCTGTGGGCAACATTATTTTAGGGCAGGTGGCCAGCGACCTTCTTGGCTATCTGGACACACTGCCAGCTCATGTTTATCTGTCTACACACTGGTCTTTTTCTAGCCAGTATTTCCCATTCCTAGGGCACTCCATGGAGCTGTTATGACCCACATGCAGCTCCACCTACTCTTGCTGAATGCCATGCAATCACACTCAGCCCATTAATCTAGCCTGTCCAAACCACTGTGCAGACTTCCTACCTTCAAGCAGGTCAAGAGTCTCAGCTATCTTGACATGATCTGCAAACTTACTGAGGGTGCACCTGATCATCTCATCCAGAGCACCAATAAAAATGTTGAACAATACTGGTCTGAAGACTGAGCCCTTGGGGGGCAACACTGCATGCCAGCTACCTACTGAATTGAGCATCATTCAGTTTGAGTCTTTGAGTTCAGCCATCCAGCTAGTTTTTCACTTGGCAAACTGCACAACTGTCCAAGTCATGAACTGCCAATTTCTCCAGGAGAATACTGTAAGGAAATGTACCAAACATTTTACTTAAACCCAGGTAGACAAATTCAATAGACTTTCTCTCATCTAGTAAGTAGGGCACAGAAGGAGATTAGGTTAGTTAGGCAAGACTTGTCTATCATAAAACCATGCTGGCTGCATCTGATCATTTGATTATCTCATCTGTGTCATAAGATGTCATACAATATGATCCATAACTTTCCCTGGTACCAAGGACAGACTGACAGGCCTGTCACTTCCTGGATCCTTCTGTCTTGTAGACTGGAGTCACATTCACTTAAACTCTAGTCAACTGAGTCCTCTCTGGTTAGTCAGGATTGCTGCTAAACTGTTGTAAGTGGTTTGCTGTAATACAGTACGTACATGCTACAATGAACTTTGAGGGTTAACAACTAGATTTGTCAAGTCCATGTCTACTCATTAACAAGCACAACAATTTCAAAGCATCTATAAACTGTATGTATCGAGGTGATACATACAGTGCCCTGTACTTGGCACTGGTGAGGCCTCACCTTGAGTACTGTGTTCAGTTTGGGGCATCTTAGTACAGAAAGGACACTGAGGTGCTGGTGCAGGTCCAAAGAAGGGAAACAAGGCTTGTGAAGGGCTTGGAGAATATGCCCTATGAGGAGAGACTGAAGGAACTGGGGCTGTTTAGTCTGGGGAAAAGGAGGCTGAGGGGAGACCTTATTGCCCTCTTCCAATATTTGAAAGGTGCTTACAGCAAGTGTAGGGTTGGTCTCTTCTCACTGGTGGCAGTGAGACAGGATGAGGGGAAATGGACTCAAGTTGTGCCACGGTAAGTTTAGTCTGGATATCAAGAAACACTTCTTTACAGAAAGGGTCATTAAGCACTGGAGTAGGCTCCCCAGGGAGGTGGTTGAGTCACCATCCCTGGATGTTTAAAAAACCGTTTGGATGTGGTGCTCAGGGACATTATTTAGTGGAGAATTGTTAGAGTTAGGGTAGTGTGGTTAGGTTGCAGTTGGACTTGATGGTCTTTAAGGTCTTTTCCAACCTAAGCAATTCTATGATTCTATGATTCTATGATTATAGACATACACTAAAACACCATTCTCTTTCCCCAGCCTGATTTCTGCACAAAACAAAGTGCATAAACAAAAAGCGTATCTGAATAAGAGAGAAAACGTGTCCCTAAGTCACTTTGCTCAACAAAGTAAACAAGCCCACTGCAGAATAAATCTTATTTTGTATCCACTCTGCCTGCAACCTCATAATCTTCACAGTTGCTACTTGATTGTTAGCACCAACAGTTTTCTGCTTTAGAGAATAGGCAAAATGAACAAACAAACAACAAACAAACAATCAACAAGAGTAACAACAAAATAGATGCTATTTTGCTGGCATGTTGAGATAAAAACTGGCTGCAGAAGATGATTCTCAAATGACTGTTTTGCATGTCTTTCAATTAGTAGTCTAAATTGAAGGTAGAAAGATGTACTAGAATGCTTTTCAGTGTTTTTTCCTATTACCCACTTCTCCCTCTTTGCTGAACTTTGTAACTCATTCCAGGTGCTCAAATCTTCCACACTATTTCTATGGAAACTAAGTGATAAATTAAAGGCTGAGAATTCTATCAGAGAGCAGAGAGAGAGTCAGTTTCTGCAATTCATGAAATGCTCAGTTATCATAGGATAACTGAGTCGAGGAAGGACCTTAGGAGTTCTTAAGTCCAACCTCCTGCTCTAGCACTCCTACAAGATCCTCAAGCTGGTAAATTGCAGTCTGGATATGAGCACTCAGTGAGGTGGATTAAAATCTGGCTGAATTTCCAGGACCAAAGTATGATGAGCCATGATGCAAAATTTAGTTGGGATCTAGTAACTAGCCATGTATTCCATGCAATAATGCTGGAAACAATCCTGTTCAGCATCTGTGTTAATGATTTGGGTGATGGAATAGATGGTACTCTAAACAAATCTGCAGATGACACAAAACTGTGGGCAACTGGGAACAACCAAATATCAGTGTGCAATTGGCACTGTCTGGGCTGAAATCAGGACACAGGGAGACTGCACTGCAAAGCTATCTCAAGTTAGAGGTTAGGTGACAGAAAATATCTTTTGATAAAATTGTGTGCTTTTCAAAGTAAATTGACATTTTATTTTTATTTTTATTTGTTTTTTAAAGGCAGGTTTCAAGAAAATGCTCAGAGATAAGACACTGTCCAGCTATTACTCTACCACAGAAAGGCTACTGGTTTTCAACAAAATATTTATGCATTTTTGTATGTATGGGTGTACAAAAACAGACATACAAATGAACATAGCAATATGCATAACCCTATACAAATACACGCAGAACTCATTGCATACATAGAGACATACATTCAAAGATAGAATTTATAGAGATGCTTATGTACATGTAATTTAGGAAAACTAAATTTGAATTTAAACAACAAAGTAAAATTACTTTTAACTTCAGAACTGTCACGTGTGTTTTATATGAATAAAATCCTCTTCACTCTTGCTAGAAATTTAATTTTTGCTGAAGTATGCTATTTTAGCTCATTGTGTTTCGGCCTTATATTTATTTTGAGTAATCACTACAAGAAAGTAAAATCCAATGAAATGATTACTTCTAGAACTTCAGAAATATTTAAAAATGCTGCAGAAAATATTGTTTGCTAGAATAAAGATAAATATGTAAATATAGCGTATTGGTAACAGAATTCATTGCAGAGTTATGGACTCAGAGCTCAGGACTGTAGATTAAACAGTTCCAACAACATTGCTCTAAGTCGGAGAGTGATTAGACTTCAGAATTTAATATCCATATGAGAGACCTTTTTACAGAACAGATCTAAACAACAACAACCAAAGAAGCCTACAGAGGGGAATGGATTCAACTCTTTGAAAGGGTAGATAACAGCAGGATGAGGGGAAATGGTTTAAGTTGAGGGAGGGGAGATTTAGGTTGGACATCAGGGAAAAATTCTTTACAGAGAGAGTGGTGAGGTACTGGACCAGGCTGCCCAGAGAGGTTGTGGATGCCCCGTCCCTGGAAGTGTTCAAGACCAGATTGGATGGGGCCCTGGGCAGCCTGGTCTAGCATTAAATGAGGAGGTTGGTTGCCCTGCCTGTTGCAGGAGGGTTGGAGTTTCGTGATCCTTGAGGTCCCTTCCAACCCTGGCCATTCTGTTACAACAGTGAGAAGCATTTTGGTGTTTGCCTTAATAGAGCTAAGAAAACTCTTTATTCTGGACTTTATAAATAAGCTACAATTTCTGAAATATGCTGCATGCTTTGTTTTGATTATACTAGAGTGATTTACAGTTACGGCACATTAATGGAAAATTGCAAAAAATACAGGCATCAGAATAGCCCTCTGGTGGTTCCAAATGGCTCCTTTCTCACAACACCATTTGCTTTTCAAGAACAACTTTGCTGGACTGCACTATGGCTGATGCCTTTTCATTTATAGCAAATAGTTCTCTTTGAAAAATTCTTACTTCCAATAAACCAACAGCATCATTTTCATTTCTGCTGTGAGATTTATGTGAAAAGGTTTTGGTCAACACTTTCTTTTCAGTATCTCCTGTGTTGAAGAATTGAGGATGTGAGCGAGAAAAAGCAACCAGTGAGAAGGACTCTTTGAGATTCCTTTCATTACTAATTGACTTTAAGCATACATACAAAGTCATAGACAAGAACAACGCAAGTTTTCCACAGACAGCATAGGAATATCTTGTGTATGTGTTTATTCATTCATAAATGTAAAGTAATTTGTGTATGTAATGCTTGCACTTTCATCTGCAACATAGAAATAATAAAACGTAATAAATTTCAAATCATGTAGATGTTAGTCCAAGGACTGAATGGGGAAAAATAGCACACATTTTCAATTTGAAAACAAAAGTAGAAAATGATTTCACATAGTATAATTATACTATTATCAATAATACGTAAGCATCAAAAAGTAGCATTTCACTTTGGTGCTAAAACATTCAGACTTGTCGTGATAGATACTGTTGATATTCCACAACAAGGAGATAAAGCTTCAGTAGATTTGTGGGGTTTTTTGTTTGTTTGTCTGTTTCCTTTGATTTGTATTTTTCTTCCCCACATATAAATCAAAGGGAAAAAAACTGCTACATCAGGAATCTCTCAGAAACCCAGCAGAATATTTGTTTGGAGCTGGTCATCAGGAAAGACCTTTAGAAACACCAGAACAGCTTCCTGTGTGTTTGATTGTCTTTGGAATTTACAGGCATTGACTTGTCCAGTCAACTACAGTGAGCTATAGGACTGACCTGAGCATACTTTAAAAACAGGCATTTCTGCATTCTGTAAAGGATGTGTAGGAATGACAGTATTGCCAATTTATTGCAGCATATAGAGAATTGGTGGCTGATCAAACTGCCTTCTGACAACCTTCAGTGATTATCTTTAGGGTAAGTGGCTCATTTCACAATAGCTACACTGAACTAGGAAATCAGGTTATTGCGGAGAAGTATTCTGTGTGACAGTATTTGAAGTGACTAGGAAATGAGGCAAGGGAAGATTGCTGTGCAGTGGGATTGGTTACTGTAAGTACTTCCAATGTTTGCCACTATACAGTATACTGACAAGCTATTTACCCAGTCTGATGTCTGCTAATTTATCATGCTTAACAAACATATCAGTCTTAGCACTGCAGAATACAATCATTTTTAATACATCTAAGCTGACTAAGTAACAACCAGAATCATGTAGTCTGAGCTCTTGTGAAATTAAAATCCTGCTTCAGGTTTAATCCTTAATGTTTAGTTTCTACTGTATCTTTTCTTTTTTAACTCAACAAATATAGTTGCAGTTAAAATCTAAATAAAAGAGACACAGTCATTTTATGCACAAAAATTCACAGTGAGCATGGAAATAAATCATTTTCACTTAGCAGCAGGGGACAGAGAATGACATATTAAGATACATTTGCAAGCATGGTTATTTTCCTATGCCTCATGGGTTTTAAGATATTGCTAGGAACATGGCAAGTTTTAACAAGAAGCAAAAATCCTTGAGAAAATCTTTTTTTTCATTACATAGGGCTAGCTAGAAACCTCATTGAAGCTGATTTATCCTAGAACATGTTAATAAAAACTATGTATTAACAAAACAAATTATCTAAGGTACATTAATAATTTACACATTACTAACTCATATAGTTAAACATACAGCTGTAGTTACTGCGGAATCAAACATCCCCTCATACTTACAGACAGCTAGAAGGGCATGTGGCCAACAATGAATCAGCAAGGCACAAAGACTGCACCCAGTTGCTTACTTGTAAACTTAAGTAAGGTTTAGATAAGATCTTATATCTGTATTAGTTTTCTCAAAGCCACGAGTCAGGAACAAATTTATTCACAATTATTAACTCTAATAGGAATATATTACTCATGGAGGTAATAAAATGTAATATTTTTGACTACTAGGGTGTTTATAAATGATCTCATCTTTGAAATTCTGATAAAAGCAAAACTCCCTTTGGCATCAAGGAGAATCTTGCCTGCCAAAAGATAGCAAGATCAACCAGACAGTATTTATAATAATTTTGCAGTACATTTAAGGGCTTTTATGACTTCAAAATCATTTTGTGGTTTCTCACATAATAGGTCTCTTGACTTCTCAAGAACTCATTTACAGATTTTTCTTCATGGATATTAGTTCACACACTTGAGAGAAAGGTACAAATTAGAATATCTTGGAGTAATGATTTTTTCCCCATCTTCAACTTCAGGGACTGAGGATAAAAAGTAACCATCAGTATTTTGTTGCTGTTGTTTTGGTCCAACTCTCCACGTAACTAAATAGACTCATAATTCATCAAGAAGTTACTTTCTACTTAGAGAGACGGCCAATGTTTCCCTGATTATATCATGATGATCAGAGGTACTAAGCTCCTTTTGCATGAAGGATACACATGTGCCTTGTGCAGTACCTCAATCTACTTTAGTTAATGCTATTAATGCAAACATACTTTCTACATCTGCATAAAAAGAGAATATTTACAAGGTCCTTGAAAGTCTCCTTGGTGACTTATATTATTCAGAGAGGAAAGAAAAAAAAGAAAAGAAAGAAAGAAAGGAAAAGAAAGAAATACAAATGGAAACAGAGAGGGAGAGATACGGAGAAAGTGAGAAAGAAATTCTACCAGAGGAGGATTAGGAGCAAAAATATTATTGATATATTCTGATTCTGACTGGAAGTTTTCACATCTGTTGCCTATGTTTAAGTTACATTAATAATTCTTGAAATACAACAGATAAAGAAAATAATGAAGTTGTTCTTACTATACTTTGCACATTGATGATTTTACTCTGACTAAATGATATGGATTTAGACATCATGACAGATGTTTTCTGATACAGTTACACAAGGTGGCTTTTAGTCAGTTATTAATTTTGTTTCTTTGCTCACTCAACAACATCCTAACAGAGTCAAATCTGAAGAAGACAAAAATACTAGCTTGTAATTATTATCAGTGTTTCACTAAACTGTTACAAATCCACTTTTCATATAAAGAAGTCTAGAACTCGATAATTGCAATCTGATTGCAATAGTGATTTTCTCCTTCAGCCAATGACTTTGTATTGCAATTCTGTTGCTCATAACCTTTGAATACTTGACATGTAATTTTGTTCTGATTTATTATCCTTTAAATAATATTTGATTAGTATGAGCTAAGTGATGACATAATTTACTCTGTGCTTTACAAATGCAACAGTGTTTACCATGCTGTTGGAGATGCATCATATATATTCTGAAAAAGGTTATGGACAATAAATGGAGTAGCTGTTTGATCAAAGTGACTATTTAAATAAATTTCAAAATTGAATCACAAGAAAATTCCACCACCCCACTAGGCATCCTGCTCCAGTGCTTCACCACCCTTAATGTAAAAGAATTTTTATCTTAATTTCAGTATAAATCTCCCCTCTTTTACTTGAAAACATTTTCCCTTGTCCTGTCACAGCAGATTCTGCTTAGAAGTCTGTCCCCTTCCTTCCTTTAGCCCCCCTTTAGATACAGAAAGGCTGCTATCAGAGCTTCCCAGAGCCTTCTCTTCTCCAGGGTGAACAGCCCCAGCTCTCTCAGCTTGTCCTTGTCAGAGAGCTGTTCCATCCCTTGTATCATTTTTGTAGTCCTCCTTTGGATGCACTCTTGTACACAGGAGTCCACATCTGGTTACAGTACTCCAGATGAGGTCTCACCAGTGCAGAGCAGAGGGGCAGGATTATTTCCCTACACCTGCTGTTCATGTTTTTTGTTGTTGTTGTTGTTGTTGTTGTTTTGTTTTGTTTTGTTTTGTTTTGTTTTGTTTTAATGCAGCCCAGGATTGTCTTTCTGAGCTGGGAGAGTACATTGCTAACTCATGTCCAGCTTATTATCCACCAGTACCCCAAAGTCCTTTTCAGTGGGGCTATGCTCCATGTATGTTCTTTTGGCCCCTAGCTTGTACTGATAGTGTATTATGGTTGAACTTGATGATCCTTGAGGTCCCTTCCAACCTGAGTAATTCTATGATTCTATGGGGGTTGCCACGGTGCAGGTGCAAAACCATCAACAAAAGGGTTACAATGCAGTTTCAAAATTCTACCTACTTAATCTTAGTATACTTTTTAGGAGTCTACATAGACAAGATTTACTATACACTCCATCATATTTGAAAAGTCATGGCTGTCAGATGAGGTCCCGGATAACTGGAGGAAGGGTCACATCACTCCCATTTACAAGAAAGGGAGCAAGGAGGATCCGGGGAACTACAGGCTGGTGAGTCTCACCTCTGTGCCTGGGAAGATCATGGACAGATCATCCTGGATGACATGCTTGATCACAGGAGGAAAGGGCGTGTGATCCAAGACAAACAGCACGGCTTCACCAGGGGAAGGTCATGCTTAACCAATCTGATGGCCTTCTATGATGGACTGACAGCATTGGTGGACAAGGGAAAGACAACTGATGTCATTTACCTGGACTTGAGCAAGGCCTTTGACATGGTCCCCCACCACATCCTTATCTCCAGATTGGAAGGATGTGGATTTGATGGGTGGACCACTCGATGGATAAGAAATTGGTTAAAAGGCTGCAGACAGAGAGTGATCATCAATGGTTCTATGTCCAGGTGGAGGCTGGTAACGAGTGGCATCCCCCAGGGGTCTCTCCTGGGACTGGTGCTCTTTAATCGAGTGCACCCTCAGCAAATTTGCTGATGACACCAAGCTGAGTGGTGCGGTTGACACGGTGGAAGGAAGGGATGCCATTCAGAGGGACCTCAACAAGCTAGAAAGGTGGGCCCAGGTAAACCTGATGAGGTTCAACACAGCAAAGTGCAAGGTTTTGCACTTGGGCCGGAGGAATCCCAGGCATCCATACAGACTGGAAGGAGCGGACCTTGAGAGCAGTCCTGCAGAGAAGGACCTGGCGGTGTTCATGGATGAAAAGCTTGAGCATGAGCCAGCAGTGCGCTTTTGCAGATCGAAAAGCAAATGGTATCCTGGGCTCCATAGAAGAGGGGTGGCCAGCAGGGACAGGGAGGTGATTGTCCCCCTCTACTCTGCTCATATGAGGCCCCATCTGGAGTACTGTGTTCAGGTCTGTGGGGTGACCTCATTGCAGCCTTTCAGTTCCTAAAGGGAGCCTACAAACAGGAGGGGAATCAACTCTTTGAAAGGGTAGATAACAGCAGAACAAGGGAAGATGGTTTTAAGTTGAGGGAGGGAAGAATTGGGTTGGATATCAGGGGGCAGTTCTTGACTATGAGAATGGTGAGGTGCTGGACCAGGCTGCCCAGAGAGGTTGTGGATGCCCCATCCCTGGAGGTGTTCAAGGCCAGATTGGATGGGGCCCTGGAGAGCCTGATCTAGTATTAAATGGGGATGTTGGTGTCCCTGCATGTGACAGGGGGGTTAGAGATTCATGATTCCTGAGGTCCCTTCCAACCCTGGCCATTCAGTGATTCTGTGATATTACACTTTTATGCTGGTAGATGAAAAAATGAACTTGAAAGAAATTATCTTAATTGATAATTTCTTCTTATTGAAAAGCATAGAAATAAATAGAATCATAGAAAAAAAAAAATAGGTTAAAAAAGACATTGAAGTTCATCAAGTGCTGTTTTCTAGTCCCTTCATCAGCTTTCTTGATTTTCTCTGCTCAGTTAACTCAATATTCTTCATTATCCCCAGGTAGGAGGAGACTCAAAACTAAACACAGTACTCAGGGTGTGGCCTCACTAGAGCTGAGTACAGAGCTTGGTTCTGTTGACTACACTATTTCTAATACAAGCTAGGATGCCATTTGCCTTCTTGCCCACCTGGGCACACTGCAGGTTTATGTCCAGCTGGCTGTCACCCAAAACCCTCAGGTCCTCTTCTGTTCGTCTACTTTTCAGCCACTCTTCCATAAACCCATATCACGGTGTACAATTCTCACGACCCAAGTTCAGCACCCAGCATTTAGCTTTGTTGAATATCACATGACTGGCTATGGCCAACCAATATAACCTATGAAGTTCTCTGTAGAAATTTCGTACCCTCAACAGATCAACACTCACACACAACTTTATGTAATCTGGCATTTTTGTTCAGAAGAATATAGATTTCCTCTACAATAATATATAATCCTCTATATAACCCTACTAAGGTTTTCTAACTAAGGTTAGTTCATAGGAAGGCCAACCAGAGGAAAATAATGTCATTGTATAAACATATATAAAATTCTCAGTCTTATTCTCCAAGTGTGAGATGCCAGTAAATACAGAAGATCCCTTGAAAACCTCCCGCTTGGTCTAAAATACAAGAGCCAAGGGCCATCTGGTCTTTGTCTGTTTTGAAATAAGTCCCATTCATTCAGATTTAATTTTCTATCAAAATTATGTATTTGAGACTCATTTGCAGAATTAACTTACCAAAACAATAAATAAATAATCAAACAAAACTAAATTACATATATTTGATGCTTAATAGTGTCAATTCTTTTAGTTTCTCATTGCTCTAGTCTTATAGTAATTGTCAATAAATTGTATTCATTTCTCTACACTGAGTTTGTTTTGCCCATGACAATAATTACAATAGAGTAATCTCTCTCTTTTTTCAAAAGCTGAGCCCTTTTCTATAACATTTTCTCACCCTCTTCGTTTGAGGAGGGGGAATGAGTGAGCTATGTGGTGTAGTTTAGCTGTCCATCAAGGTTCAGCTACTACAGATGTTAAAATATAGATGACAAATATCTCAGTTAAGTGCTCTTCTACTGTGAGCTGAGAAAGAAAAGCATGTGTTACTAAATTTTAACTTTAGACAATGAATGTCTAAGTACAGAATACTCCAGCTTTTGGGAAACAGTAGAAGCTTTAAATGTGCTATTAAGGAGAGGAAGGAATTAAAAATAAAAATAAAAACTGTACAGCAACATGTCTGTTCTCAGTGAACTGGCATTTAAAATATCCAGTATTTATTCTTCTTTAATTATCATTCTTCACAAATATGGAGCTCAGACTGAACTGAAGTGTATGCTATAGAACCAGCACTTCTAATAGCAACATACATCATATTGTCTGTCAGTAATTTCATTAAGCATATACCACCTTTCTCTCTCTCTCTTTTTTTTTTTTTTTTTTTTTTTTTTTTTTATCACAGCAGACAGCCCAAGAATAAAGGTAGTTTTAGAATTTTGAAAGCATTATTTTATTCTTTTTTATAGTGAATAAAGCTCCACAGGATCTCCACAGAAACTAAACTCCTTGGTTTAAAAAATTAAAAAATGTACAAACCATGTTCTCATGAAGTAAAATAAATAGGACCATTATTCCTGCTGGAAATGCCATTTAAAGTCCCCAGTAGAAAGCGTACTTGTAGTTATTCGAACAGACTACAACATAAAAAAGAAAAAGAAACATTATTCATAAAAAAGAAAATGAAATTATCTTAACCTGAAATCAACTAGGTTCCTCAAAATTGCAAATTTTAAAGGCAGAGAGGATCCACATAGCTTTTATTTTTCTCAGCCTACAAAAATGTTCAGTGAGTTAAGACAATATCTTAACACCTGTGACATTTCATAAATGGCAGGTTTCAAAGTGGACAGTTTTAGAAATTACTGCCAATTTGAGTAGTGTATAGTGGAAATACTTCAAAAGCAAGAGAAAATGTGGAAAATGTGTTTATGGTCTCCATACCTAAAAAAGACTGGGACACCATGTAGACTTCTGGCTACCTAGTTCTCTTCTGAGAAAATATGTTGAAATTATTGTCTTTAAGAATTGGATATGCTTGATCAAATACAGACATCTTCAGCACTGATGTGCTATGTCTTCTTGTAAGCAGTTTGACCCATATTAACTAACCAGTGGAGAGAATCACTTACTCCCATTTAATACAAAATTTAAGAATAAATCAAATGAACTGTGGCCTAAGAATGTCTATTTCTCTCTCTGAGTATAAAAGAAGACTTGGATGACTACTTCATCTGTGATTTCTGAACTGCAGATGTCTAAGAGAATTGCATCCAAAGTATCCAAATGTATCCATATCAATACAAGCTACGCTGAGAAAGCTATGATAAATGAATATGCCAGAATATACCACAGTTTTTATCAGAGTCTAATAGTCATGGCATGAGAATATGTAAAAAACTTCCAGGAAGATATAAACTTTCAGATAACATTCTTGTTTTCCACCTTGTATTTAAATGTAACAGATTTTAGTCACAAATGTTTTGAATTCTATGTTTTATGCCATCATTGCATTTTTTAATAACGCATATTATATGCCTCCAATTTTTAGCTTACAGTGATGACCTTCATGAAAAAAATTTGGTATAGAATATCATTTCTGAAAGATTAAAATAATAATAATAATAATAAATTAAAAAATAATAAAAATATATATAAAAGGCATAATATTCTTCCAAGCTTACTTTCTGATTGAATATATAATGTAATTCAGAATGTGAGAATGTCACAGGGCATCAGAGGAAAGGAGCTAGAAATACACGCAAGGACATATCTCTGAGAATAATAGATTATTTTATTTATTTATTTTTAAAATCTTTACACTCAGTTCCATTCTCCTTTCCCGTTTCTAATTAGCTTTCCTCCATAACTTCTCGTATAGTTCTTTAGCCTCTGGCTGGGATGACATCAAAAAATTCCTCTGAGGCCAGTGTTAATGTGGTTCTCTGAACTGCCCAGTAGTAATCATAAAGCATTGTTGATGAAAACTCTCAAGCAGAACACCTCCAGGATAACAGCCAGTGGCCAAGAAAGTAGGAATGACCAAGGTCATTTCCCTTTCTCTGTGAAAAGAGAATGACCCTATGTCTCCTCTGCTCTTCTTCACTTCAAGGTTAACTCAACTTACTCAGTTTAAACTGTGATACATGACTGCTCTTCTACTTTTTACTTTTTTACTGAGTATAGTTAATAACTGAAAAAGAAAATTAGTCCCGTGCTATTAGATGTGTAAACAGAGAACCTCTGTGAAAGTGACCAATGAGTTCAGTCCTGATTGAAGTTGACTCTTGAATCTGATAGATGCTTTAAAAGTCAATACCTCTCCAGCCTCTTATGTTTAAATATCAAGCTAATGAAAGACAAGAGCTACATTTTTATTCCTTACCTATAGAATCCAAAATTCAGAATTCGCACCATTGTGCATGATGGATAAAAAAAAATATTTAATATGGGACTTTTTGCTTATTTTCTGTTAAACTGCTTCATTTTATGCTGTCCCATTATGAAAACCACATTGTAGATCCCATTGTAATACAGAAAACATAATTACTTTTGCTATAGTTTCTTATTCTCATCAGTGGTGGTATGTAGGGTAATAAAGGAATGTGCAAAATACAGAAGAACCTTATCTCATTCTTCCAATGCCAATTATTTTAAAGATTATTTTTTTAAAATAAAACCTGTCATGAAATTTCCTTTCTCATTTAAACTTCTCCAAAGAACTTCAAATAAAAAAATCATCCTTCTCCAAAGGATGAGAAATACACATGAAAGTATTGTCGAGTAAAAGAAAAATTTAAAAAAAACTCACTCAACTCAGAAATTGCAATTGCTTACTGGCTCCCTCCAGCAATAGGGCTAGTGCTTAGCAGCATAGGAAAAACAAAACAAAACAAAAAACAAAACAAACAAAAACAAACAAACAAACAAAAAGCAGAACTTATCATTATTATCATCATTTGTCATAAGTTCTATCACATAAATTTGTACACATTAATGAAAAACATAAAGGAAGAGAAGGGAAGGGAAAGGGGAAGGGGAAAGATGTAGGAGAAAGGAGAAAGAAGAAAGAAAAAAGGAGAAAAGAAAAAGAAAGGAGAAAAGAGAGAAGGAAAGATAAAAAGGGAAAGGAAAAAAGGAAAAAAAGAAAAAAAGAATCCTGTTTTTCTAGATAGCTGAATAATTTTAATCAAGAAGCTGAATGAGCTCTTAAAGGAGATTAATACACATCATCAACATTGTTATTAGTCTAATCAATATAATCCCACTGTATTTGCTTCTTATTTATGGAGACAATCATAGGAGAGGTTAACAGCATCCCCTGTGTGAACATTCTTCTGTCCTCATGAATGCATAATATGTCACCAACTGTCATTCAGATCATCACCAGCATGGACAAGGCATGGACAAGTGGCTCTGTGATTAGTCTATGCAACATTCTATGTTCTTCCTGCAGAATGAACATGAGTCTAAAGGAACTGTCAAAGATGTTACCAAGGATGCAAACTCCTTGCTAAGTCAGTCAGACTGAATTGCTTTTATGACCAAAGGAGGTCACAGATAAAGATGGTGATTTTACTAGCTTTGTTTTCTAATGGTCTGCTTGTCAGGATTTTTACAAGAGTGAAAATATGAGCTCTGGAACACTGAATCTAGTTAAAACCACGTCAGGCTATGTATAACAATGATGTATCTAATAGTATCTAATGGGCAGTACTAACAAATACAAAACCTTTTTTTTTTTTTTTTTTTTTTTCCTGTTATGTCAGTTTTTTAACCTTCCTGTCAAACCCTAGGGATTAGCAAGGGTAAAAATGTCATTATAATCAGCTTCAAATTTTATTAGAAGCCAGGTGATTTTGAGAGTGAATTACAGGTGGAAAAATTTACAATCATGTTATAGAAAAATATTATTTAGAGAAAGATATTTGCATGCTGTTTTGCTTTTTGGCTTACTAGTAATAAAAAATTCAAAATTTCTGTATATGCTTCCAGTGAAAATTACTGTGCAGGTAATCTATATCAGATTTCCAGGAACCGAGCCATATGAAGTTTCCAAGGTATCAATATATAGAACTTAAAGAAAAATCATTTGCCAGGCTTGGTGTAACATTTACATCCCAAGGTTCCCCAGGTAAGTTGGAAACAATACTTCATTAATGCTGGCTAAGCATTTAAGCATGAACCAAAGAAAGATAGGAAAAAATTATATTATTAATTTCTCAGAATGCATCTAGCATCTAAATAAATATATTCAAAATTTTATCTATCAAGACCACTGCACCATAATCCATTATCTCAGACATCCGCATGTACTTAAGAATTAGACACCAATATTTGTTGATGACTTTATGGGCATGTCATCAGTTAAAGCTGATCAATAATTTCTTCTGACTCTACTGGAATATGTAAAGAAGTATACAACATAAAATGCCCCAGAATTTACATGGAGGCCTAGCATAGTGATATATGTTATGCATTTTTTGAAGCCTCGGCTGTAAAAATAGATATTTCAGGCTTTGAGAGTTAATGTTTATTTGTTTTCTTGTTTTTTCTTTTCTTTGTTTTCTACATCTCTACGATAAGCTATATTCTGTGTAGCTTCATTCTAAAACCACCCAACTTTGATATATAAATAGAATATTTTGGCTATTCTATTTATTTAAATAAATAAATTCATACATTTTTATATGATTAGTAAAAAAAAATGCCTGAAG
The DNA here is from genome assembly GCA_037305975.1 of Chrysolophus pictus. Classification (NCBI taxonomy): domain Eukaryota; kingdom Metazoa; phylum Chordata; class Aves; order Galliformes; family Phasianidae; genus Chrysolophus; species Chrysolophus pictus. Next base: position 32,352,120 of record CM074576.1, on the reverse strand, counting down.
TCTTTGTTCTAACAGTACACATAGAAATCATTGACTTCTTATTGAGTTTGTTTGAGAAAAGAACTGAAAACATAGAGTTCTATTTTTTGTTTTCCTATTATTACAGAGAGAGAAAATTAACTGCTATATGAATAGAGCAAAGCCTCCTATAGATAAAGCATATCTTAAATATTGTCAAAAATAAAACAAAAAAAACTAGAGATAAAAAAAATTGCAGCAGAAGTATGACAGAGAGCCACATCTCAAAATCACACCAGACTATGTATGGTAAAGAGTTATCTCAGAAGAAAATAAGGTCAGTGCCACAAAAATTGTGTCTATTCATAATTTCTTAAGTCTGTAAATAAAGAATAACAAGAAGAACTCTTGGACAATGTTTTGCTGTAGATTTTTCTTTACCATTACACTTCAGTACATCTTATTAGCTGATTTATCATAAATTAGAACTACTTAATTAAAAAAAAAAATCTTTTATTATCATTTTATTAAGTTCTTTGTAGCAATCAAATCCTTACAGAAAGGAAATAGAGTATTTTAGAGTAAAATGTGGTTTAAATTCCAGTTAGACAAGAAAGAATCAATTAAAAAAATATATAATAATGAATAGATGAGTTTCCTATTTACTGTTGAATTAAATTTAGTTCCAGTTCTAGGTCTTTTCCTGAGTGAATTAGTTCAGTGATAACAACGAGTCAAAGACCAACTATGCAGAAACTCTACCAAACTTTACAGCAACATTTCAAAATCAACAATATGTTTTCAAATTTTTGTATCATGAATGTGATTTTAAAATGTTTAGACCTTTCTTTTTGAAATACAGATTCATATTCCTTTTTTTTTTTTTAGAATTATAAAGACAAGATGTAATTTTATTCAGATTCTTATTTTTTCAAAGACACAGTGTCAAACTTATAAATATTTATTAGAACATTCTAAAAACATATTTTTCTGAAGTAGTAAGGTAAAAATGACAAAGTTAAAAAATCAGAACAATAAAAATATTTCAGGGTTTGTTTGTTTATTTGTTTGTTTCATTTTCTTTTGGTATTATCCTATACTTTTTTTTTTGTTGTCAGTGGATACTCCCGTTGTACAACCACAGAGAAAAATATAGCCCAGAGTAAAAGTAGAAAATCAGACTCTTAGCATGACACTTCACATTGTAGAAAAAAACTGAGAAAGATTTTCTGTACCAACCACATCCCTCATCTATACAGTGTTACCACTGACTTTGGTTTTGGTTTGATCTTTGCTTCATATGCTGTGTCTATGATAACATGAAATATCAATAGTCAGCATAATAAATCCAGATGAAAACTGAGCAGACAGATCCGCTTTCATCTTCTTTTCATCTTCTTATATGGCGAAGAGTTATTTTTCCTTTCTTTTTTTTCACTCAGCTTAGAAGATACTTCTGTACACTTCCAAATGAATTAGCAATATCATTGAGTCACAGCATTCTATCAAGATACAACTATTATTCTTTCCCTTTTCTCTATCTTAATACTTTTATCTCAACCTATGAATTCTGCTTTTTTTTTATTATTATTTTTTATTTTTAATTATTATTATTATTGTCTTTCCCATTTTGGTGCCCAATGTGGGGCTTAACATGTTGAGATAACAGCAGATCTAACCAGACCATATTAACACAGGATGTTGTGCTAGTTTGATCATTGCTGATCACAGTGTTAGTTTTTTGCCTATTTAAAGAGTTCTTTGACATTTTTCTCATGGAACTACGCAGCACCTTGCTTGCTGCTTATCTTCACTGCTGCATCTTTTGTCATCTATGGGGGTTGGATAAAATTTTTTATTTTGGTGTTCTGTGTGGTCTAGGCTTATATTATGATAAAACTGACAGTTGAGAAACTGCTGTTTTGGGTGTATTTAACACTGCAGTCATATCTGGGTTTTGGAGCCATATTGTTGATACTATTATTAATTACACTCTGCTTCATCTCCTCAGGGAGCCTGGCTATGAAGGAGATAAAGGAGGAGACTTTCCAGCAGTTCCTCAGCGTCCTTTTCACCTTTCTTTTCATGGAGTTCAAGAACTAGTTACAGTGGCTCTTGAGAATTTTGAATATCTGTGGGATGTTCAAACTAGCATGCTCCAATTTCTAAGTGTCATGAATGTGTTTCAGGTTATGTTTAAGATTAAAATATAGTTTAGAATATCACCCAGAGATATGCCCTGATGCAGAATAGTTGTGAGAGGCAGGGAGTATAGGATGGCATGGGCAGGTGTCTAGAGCAATCAATAGACACACCCAGTGATGTGGAATATCACCTCTGAAAAACGGCAGAATCCTGGAAAACTAGTAGAATATTTGGAAAAAGTCTGCTGTCTTCCTGGCAGTCCTAAAGAGGTACAAATCACTGCAGCATGCTGGGGCTTGGACTATTCTTACTGAACTCTGTTCAACACTATTCAGCATCTTCAAGGGAAGAGAATGCCTCTGGATTTCATGACAATGCAATGAGCCCGGTGGCTACTCCAGCTTCTGTGACTGGTCCTGAAATTACTCCAGCTTCTGCAGTAAGCCCTGTGCTTGCTCCAACTTCTGCAGTGGACTCTGTGGTTGCTCAAAATTCTGTGATGAGCCGTGTAGTCAATCCAACTCCTGTAGCAGGCCCCGTGGTTACTCCAACTTCTGTGACTGGCCCTGTGGCTGTTCCAACTCCCACAAGAAACCCTACAGTTGTTCCAACATCTGTGATGGGTTCTGCAGTTGCTCTGACTTTTTTTGATAGATCCTGCTGTTACTCTAACACTTCTAACAGGCCCTGTGGGTTCCACAGCCTTCACAACCAGTCCTGTGGTCACTCCAGTCTCTCTGACAGGCCCCATGTTGGGCATCAAAATGACTGCTGTGATTTCACTTGGCAGGTGGCCGAGCACTATACAGCTGTTCACCACCACCTGAATGATGTCCAGCTGGCACCCTGAGCAGCAGAAGAGAGAGAGAGATGAACTACCACCATTTTCAAAACTGTCCTTCAGCATGATATCATTTTGTGTGGAGTATCCCTTTGTCTACCTGCCCTAATTCTGTTCCATCCCAGCTCCTTAGGCCCTTCGCTGAGAATGTCCTGGGCACTGTACAGCACTGCTTAGTGGCAACTATAATCATTGGTGCTTTTCCTCCTGGAACCAAAAACATCATACTAGACACTCTGAAGAAAACAATTATATCCCAGCTGAAAATAAGACAAGAAAACAAAGAAAAAAAAAGGGGGGCGGGGGGAGGGGGAAATGAACAAGTAAGTCAAGGAAGCATTCATTCCATTACTATTTACATTTCTGTTCATAAATCATAACTATTTTAAAAATCTGAACAGAATCATATCCAGTTCTCCTGGTTTCAATTGAGACAGCACACAAATGTTTGAGTTCTTTTACACACAGAAGCAGATATCTGATGAATATGAAGACTATGAAGACATAAAATAAGCAACTGGATAATTTAAAACTAATGCAAACCTTTTTTTTTTTTTTTTTTTTTTTTCATGCATAATGAACCTGGAGTTTGTATATGTCAAAAATGTTACCTTTCTTAGTCTATCAATAAGATACTCATTGGAGAACTAAAATTAGTCTACCAGGACAAGTAAATAAATGCATCCTTTAGAGATAATTATCATCTTTTCAAATTCAACAATTTTGTAAGATTATGGGAGATGCCAAAAATTGATCCCAGGTTAGGCTTTGAACTCTTGCAATGAAAGAATTTATAACGTACTGACCATAATGTTTCTTTCCAGAGTGAAACGTTGTATGAATCCTTCTTTGTTTTCTGGCTCAAAGCTTGCTTCCGGAGGTATTTCTTGTGATAACACTGACCTGTCTAGGAGATGAGTGATGGGTGTTGCTGTGTGGCAATTAACATCACTGTGTGGACAATTTTACATCTGAAAGCATTTCTTTGTAGCTGTTTGCCTTTGGAAGAGAGTGCTCAGGACTGTTTACTGGCGGAAGATCTAGCCTGTGACCAAATAACTCCAGCTTGCTGTGGGAGATTGGGGAATGATACCATTGTATCCTCTGAAGGCAAAATACAAGTGGGCACCTCCCTGCTCCCTCTTATATGCTGGCAAGGCCTGGAAGATGGGGACAAAAGGAGTTCTTGCTGAGACTCAAAAGCCAGAAGCTGTCGCTCCAAAAAGAGCTGACTCAACCACTTTGGGCTTACAAATAAGTTTGTACTATCATTGGAAAGTAGTTGCCATCATCACTGTGGTCAGCATCATTGTCAACAGAACAACACCTGATGACCCACCACTACTGAAGACTGAGCTACAAACCACACTGGATCCATGGTGGTGACTATCTCCCTCTTGCTTCCTATAAAGACTCCTTGCTTCTTTCCTATCTTTTCTATCCCCTTTCTTGCCTTCCCCATCACCCTAAATCATAATAGTGTCCGTCCTCCCCTTTCCCATCTCCCTGATTAAGATCTGTAATAAACTGGTTGGACCAAAATTTGAAACATTGTTTCTTAATCTCATGCCGGGTATACAGATGGATATATGTATATATGGATATATGGATATAAATTGGAGTGAGACAAATGTACATTACAGCATGACAAAAATTTTTTATAATTACCAGATAATGAAGTTATTCCTTCATCAAATTTTCTGCTATTATTTTTATATCTATTTTCCCCCCAAAATTTCCCTTATTTTCATCTTTGTAATACTTTGTGCCCAGTCAAAATCTGTCGCAGCCAAACTAGTTTTCCATTGTGCTATCTCTAAATTGATAGTACTAACTTTGCCCTTTTCAAGTAGTTCAAGATTTCTTTCCACATTTGCACCTTGAAGTAAATATCACATAAAATCTAGCCACTCTCTTTAAAAACTACTTGTGAGCATATTTTAAAGATCTAGCTTAACCTATTCTAATTATAGCCATTTATTGCATCAGATAATAGCATTTACCCTGAAGAGATGAAGATTTTTGCTAGAAAACTATAATCCCAACCATGACTTCTCAGATAAGGGCCTGAAACTGAATGGGAGTTACTAATCTAACAGTTGAGACTGATGATTGCACATGATAAGTCAACAGCTTTCTACCAAGAATTGTAAAGAACACTCCATCTGAGGCATTTCAGAGTAATTTTTAGTGATTAATCGGTTTTTCAGAATTACTGTGACATACACAGAACAATAAAACTGAGTTCACAAAGTACTAATGCTGAATAAAATTATGATGTACCACAGTGATTTTCCAGTGGCTTTGATTAATGCCCAAATCTGCTAACATGGCTTAATTTAAAACTTCCTTTAATGTTTTACACGTTTGGATTTTGGAGCTTAGTTTGGTTTTAGTTTTTGTTTTAGTTAATATAACTGAGGATATTTTCTATTCACATCTCATTTTCTCTGACTCAGAAGCACAATTAGAATTTGTTTTTAATGAAAACTTATCAACAGAGTAGTACTTGTACTTTCTCATTTCTTATCAAAAAATTATCACCAGAAAATATCTTCTCACATCTGATGGATGATTTAGTAATATTATCAAATCTATAATCAGTAAATAGTTTCACGGAAGATAAATATACAAGTTGATATTATTTTTACAGTTAATCATAAATTAACTGTATAATATTTGTTAATTTGGTACTACCAAGCTTATTGCAATAATCATTCTGGTGAATCATGGATTATAGCACTATAGCAGAGACCTATGCAGAAGTCACTTAAACATCAATTCTCTAAAAATTTCTGCAACAAATAATCAAGTATCCTATTTGCAAGTAAGACAAGAATAAAATACACAGCATACTAAATGAAGTTTGTGAAGAACGAATAGGGTCAAACCAACCTAGATAATCTAATCTTTTTACACAATGATTAATAGAAAAGGAGTTGTGTGTCGCAAAGTTCAATTTTTGTACGTGCTCTTTCATATGACGTTTTCTTAAGCGAATGGGAGAAGTGTACTTAGGTGACATTGGAGTAAATGTAAAATAGATTGGACATTCTTATGCGTAGAGGAGGAAATAAACTGTCCTCCATAATCACAGTGTATCAGACAAGAAATAATGAGCTTCAAAAGCGATGCCAGAAATTCAGAGTAGACATGCAAAGCTAAGGTAGTGAATTACAGAAAGGTTGCTGGGAGAATCTGTCACAGAAGTCTTTAAGAAAAGCGGAAAAATGCCTATGCAGAATCATAGAGAGTTGATATGGCTTAGGGCAAGGAAAAGGACTAAATAACCTCTCGATGCCTTCTTAACCTTCTTAATCTGTTTTCTGAGATTTTATTATATAGCTATCTAAATGTGAATATATTATTCAAAATGTAATATGTTAATAACATTTTATAGTTGTAATATAATATTTAATACTAACCAATGAATGTTGATATACTTGTACACCTGTATATTTTTTTTCTTATAGTATAATTATAATTGGTATTTAAATGAATATTACAGAGTAGAAGTGCCATCTACCACCTAAGATTTAAGTTGTGAATAAATAGCCAAAGAAACAATTCAAGGTCACTATATTTTATTAGAATTTCATAACTAAAAATAATATATATATAACTAAAATAATATATATATTTCCTGATAAGATCAATGAGCATAATATATACAGGTGTTTTTGTTTGTTTGTTTGTTGTTTTTTGTTAGTTTATTTTTAAAGAAGTGCTGGAATATCTTCAGAGATTAAAGATATATCTGATCTGACCTACTTTATTTTCAATGAGATGACCTCTTTTCATGTGCTGTTTCTGTGTGGCAGAATAGTGAACTTGGACTTCTGAAAGAAATATAATAATTAAATTCAAATTTTTCATGGGACTCTTACACAAAATCCCACAGAAGATTAACCTGAATAGCAAAGATAATAACGGGATGGAATTTTCATCAAGGAAAATCTCCTCAAAACTCCCCAAGTGTATCCCCATCCATAAAATTAAGGTGTGCCAGGAGACCAGTTGAGGCAACAGAAAAACTTTGGATGACCTCAAGAAAAAAAGAAAGAACACAGACAGTGGGCATGGTGACATTAGAGAATACAAGAGCACCTACATCTCTACGGTAAGAATCACAGAACAACTGAGATTGGAAGGGAACTCTGGAGGTCATCTTGTTCAAGCAGAGCCACTTAAAACAGATTGCCCAGGCCCACATCCATGTGGCTTTTGAAGATCTCCAAGGAGGAGATTCCACAACCTGTCTGTGCAGCCTATGCCAGTGCTCTGTCACACACAGCATAGAAGTTCTTCTTGAAGTTCAGAGGGAATCTCCTGAGTTCACAGACATTGCATCTTGTTCTGGCACTGGGCATTGTTGAAAAGAGTCTTTGCACCCTCCTTTTGGGTATTTATAGTCATTGATGAACTCCAAATTTCTCTTCCATAGGCTAAAAAGCTCCAGCTTTTATTCTCTCAATAGGAGAGTTTCTGCAATCCCTGCATCATTTTTATAGCCCTACATTGAACATTTTCCAGCATGTCCATGTTTCTCTTAAAATAGGTAAGCTAAACCTCAGCTGGAGTTGAAAATTACTCTCTTGAATTTGGCTAAGATAGTTAGCTTTTTCCCTAGCAGACCATACAGTGCTGTCATGTACACTTGTTGCTAGAACAGTGTTGATATCTCACCAATGTTTTGCTTACTGCTGAGTAGTGTTGGCACAGTAGCAAGGCTGTCTCTCCAACCCCCCTCTCAGAGGCCAGTATGTTGATGGTCAGCAAGAGATGTGGAGGAGACATTATCAGGATAGCTGAGCTAAACTGATTAAAGTGATATTCCATACTTTATGATGTCATGCACAGCAATAAAAGCCAAGAAAGTGAAAGAAGAAAGGATCCCATTATGAAAACATCTGTCTTCCTGAGCAACTGCTCATTTTCCCAAGATGTGGCTGAACATTGCTTGCTGACGGAAAGTAGAGGATAATTGTCATATCCTTTTGCTTCTACGTGACCTTTCTTTCTTCCTTTCTTTTTTTCTTTCTTTCTTTTAATTCTTTCTTCAATCCATGACCTTTTTACCCTCCCTTGATTCTTTAGAACAGGGGAATTGAGAGAATGACCTGATGGATCTTAGCTGTCTATTAAACAGCCACAATGAATAGGTGATGTGAAAGGTAACAATTTCATAGGTAGGTAGAAAAATAAAAGGAAAGCAAATGAGAATGATGGTCTGCTGATGAGCGTGGCAGATACTTAGCTATATCGGATATGAAAAAGCATAAAATACTCAGAACTTTTCCTACCCTACAAGTTTTGTTGACAAACTACCCAAGTCTCCAGCTCTAATACCAGAGTATATAGTAGTCAAGCATTACCAAAATTAGCAGAAAAACAATTAGATGAAGGTTGTTTTAGTGACTGGTGAAGCAAACGGTACATATCCAAGTTCATGGGATCAAACTGGATACATCAAAAAAGGTTGATGCCATTCTAATCCTGAAGGGAAGGGAAGGGAAGGGAAGGGAAGGGAAGGGAAGGGAAGGGAAGGGAAGGGAAGGGAAGGGAAGGGAAGGGAAGGGAAGGGAAGGGAAGGGAAGGGAAAAAGGGAAAGGGAAAGGGAAAAAGGGAAAGGGAAAGGGAAAAGGGAAAAGGAGAAAAAAAAAAAAAAAAAAGGAAAGGGAGGGAACAAAACCTTCTGGCAGTAATTTCCAATCACAAGACAAAAAATATCATCAGAACTCTCAACATCTTGTATGCAATCATTGTTACTGTGTAACTTCTTTTTTCTAACTTTCTGAATTGAACAAATAATAATAATAAGACAAAAACAAAAACAATTCTGTTGAGATTTACTTCCTTCAGATGCTTAAGTCTGTTGCCATATTAGTCATTGTTCAACCACATTGTGATTACTTATTTATGTATTCCTTTCAAGCACTTAATCTTTTTTGTTGCTGTTGAACCTTCCTGAACTCCCTCTGATTTGTTAATATGTGTGTAATAATGGAGGTTCCCGAAACTGAACTTATTCTTACAGGTATGATCACATCAGCATCATACAGAAAGAAATTTCTGTCTGCCTGCTGTGTGACATCAGTGAAACACATTATTTGGTCTCTAACAATAATTCTCATTTAATTTAAAATAGGAAAGGGCATGACCATTTCTGTATCTTTGCAAGCCTGATATACAAAAACGCAGACATATATGAACATGCACAAATATGCAGACATAGATACAGTTCTGAGAGATTAAACCAATTTTGTTCTAATGTGACAAGCAAAGTTAACCAAAAAAAAGAAGACCTTTCTAGGATAGTAAAAGTGGCAGGAAATAATAACAACAGCAACAATAATAGCAATAATTATAATAACAGTAATAAGTGATAGTAATAAATAATAATAGTAGGATGAGAATGGATGAAATGGCATATTGCACATTCATTAGGGGCAACATTTGGTTCACTTCTCTGGAATGATACACATGGTCATATATTGTTCTGGTGAAATGTTATTTTTGGTCTTGTTTTGTTTTGTTTTGTTTTAAAATATGTTTCCATATAACAGTAAATATTAACATGTTTTGTTAATCACAAAGTATAATTGAGCTTGGACTGGAGGAAGACATCTTGGGATCCATGGAATAGAAAAGCCCTCAAAAGCTGTCTGTACTTAAAACTCTACCTACCTATAAGACTATCATCTTATTTCAAAATAGCAGTGTCACATAAGCCACTGTTTCTGTTTTAGTACAGTTTTCTTTCTCTGGTCTTGCTCAGCCACTAAAAGGTGGTTTTCAAATTAATCTCTTGTCTCAGCTCGGAGGAAAAAGAATTTGAGTCAAATGAAATGGTTCAGATCTCAGTTCCTTCAGATCTCTGGAAATTGATGAGTGGCCATTTGACACATTCTACTCGCATCATAGAAAGTTTGTTCATCTTGAGTTCATATTTTTCCTGTTTTTATTTTCCCTAAATAGCTAAAAATGCTGATTTGGCTATCTATCATCACTGATCATGAAGTTCTAGGTGTGCTTAGATACATAAACCTCACTTTAAAATCCTGCTAATGCTCTTTCTTTCAGAGCTAGTAAAAGTGAAACTTATCTCTTAACACCTTGTAACATGGTGATACGGTAGAAGATTTTTCAGTTATTCCACAAGGCATTAGAGTTGTAAAAATATTTCTGAAGCCTCATTTAACTACATAACTTCTGGTTTGACTCCTTTGCACAGCCATTTTCTGTTTTCCTGTTTAATGTAATCATTTAACTTTGTCTTCTTAAAAAATGATTTCTACATTATTTCATTTTTCTTTCTTTCTTTTTTTTTTTTTAAGATATGTTGGTTCTGTAAAAAACAAACACAACAACAAACAAATATTTTAAGGTCACCAGACTTCAAACATTTTGCTGGGTGCTCTACAGTTTTCTATTTATAAAGAGAAGAAAATCTTGTCAGATCATAGAATTAGAGAATGAGAGAATGATGAAGGCAGGAAGGGATCTTTGGAGGTCATCCTGCCCAATTCCTCTGCTCAAGCGAGGATACCTAGACCATGTTGTCTAAGACCATGTCTAGTCAGCTTTTGAAGATATCCAAAGAGGAGACTCTCTGAACAACTTGTGCTAGTGCTTTGTCACAGCATATAAATGCTTGCTGGTGTTAAGATGTAACCTCCTGTCCTCCAGTTTGTGCCCAATGCATCCTGTCCTGGCACTGGATACCACTAAATAGAGTCTGGCTTCAGCCGCTCTGCATCTTTCCTTCAGATATTTATAGACATTGATGAGATCCCCCCTCAGCCTTCTCTTCTCCAGGCTCCACATTGTCGGTTCTCTCAGCTTTTTGTCAGAGGAGAAAGTCCTTAACCATCTTTTTGGCCCTTTACTTGAACTCTTTCCTATATGTCCATGTCTTTCTTGTACTAGGGAGCCTAGAATGGAACACAGCACTCTAGTTGAGGCCTCACCAATGCTGAACAGAAGGGATCTTCCATTGGTTTCTCTTACCAGAACAATTTTACCATATTTTGCTTAATATTCATGCAGTTCCTGGCATATTTTATTACTGATATTTCCAAATATAAATATATATATATTTTTTTTCCCATAGCATAAAATAGTTCAAAGACTTTGAATATATATTTTTATTGAGCATGACCACAAGAATAAAACTCATGTTTTATTTGTCTTATTTTGCTTCTGAAAACACATAACTTCTAGCAGGTAAGCAGGTATTATTTATAGTTTGTGAAGAAGGATAGGCTTCTCTTTGAACTTAAGCTCTTTTCCCATGAAGATCCAGACAATAATGTATGGGACAAATAGAATTAGTTATACCACCAACTATGAATATTAATGCATGAAACATAATCTTACTTTTTTAGAATAAGTATTCTTATTCAAGACTAGTAATCAGTATCTTTTTTTTTTTTTTTTTTTTTCTAATGATGGAGCTCCCTAATCTCTTTTCAACAACCCTGCTGCTAATCAGCATGAAGCAAACCATTACAACATTACTTGGAGAACAACAGTGCCTCCAAGAAATGAGAGACTTGAGCAAACAGAACATGCTCATAATAAGGACACTGCTATAAGAGTCCCAACAATAATCAGCTTTAGTTATACAGTCAAGATTAGATCTGAACGTACAAAGTAATATGAAAAAAAAAAAAAAAATCTTTTTAATGTCTAGAGAAAGATTTATTTGATATGGCAAACTAAAGTTTGACATGAACTTCAAGTTAGAGGTAAGACAGAAAAAATAAGGACAACATACGATATGAAGTGATTGTCTGAAGATCTGCAGAACAAACAGATATAGATCTTGAAACTTTAGATGAGTTGTGCTCATCATTTCATTGTTGCTTGATATGAAAGATTTGCAGGTGGAAATTGCCTCCAGCCAAATGCCAGTCTTTTAGACAACAGCCCATCAAGAAAATAATCACACACACACACACACACACTCAAAGTAATTACTTGTCCTGAACAACTTTTGAGAAGTAAGTAATCATGGTTTTGTTTAATTTAACTAAAAAATCAGCATTGTGTGTACAAATGGCAGATTTAGAAGAATACTTTTATTTTGTCGTGGGAAATGTAATTCTGGAATGAAAGCAAATGAAGTGTGTTTCATAATTGTGGTTGCAATTGTTCTCTATGTGATAGTACAAAACAACACACTCAAGAGCGTCTCTTACTTGTAAAGCCCAATATCACTATGCTACCATGGACTTCAGGCTCTCTCTCCATGTGATTTATTTTCATCTAAAGTCCACACACAAAACTGGATCAGCCCACTGTTTGCAGCGTTATTAGAGCCAGGAGGGAGTGCAGAAAGGTTAATTTATATAACTTAAGCACAGCACTTCTGATCTTATATACCCAGACTTTTGAAGAACATTATATATTTCATTCAAGTTCAATTTAGGAGCCACTAACATCATCCAGTTACTTTCGTTTAGAGCATCTTCATGCCTCTGTTTTTTCTAAGCTAATTTTTTTCCCCAGTCTAGAACTTCAGACAACAATAGAATGATAGAATTGTTTGACTTGGAAGAGACTTTTAAAGGTCATCTAGTCCAAATCCCTTCCAATGAACCAGGGCACTAGTTCATCGTGCAGCTAGATCAGCTTGCTCAGAGTTCTGTCCAGCCTGCCCTTAATGTCTCCGGGAACAGGGCATTCATCACACCTCTAGGCAACTTGTTCCAGTGCTTCACCATCCCTACTGTAAAAAACATTTTTGTTATATACAATCTAAATCTCCCCTATTTTAGTTTGAAACTTTGTCCTGTCACAACAGACTTTGATAAAGAGCATGTCCCTTCATTCTTTCAGCCCCCTTTAGATACTGAAAGGCTGCTACCAGATCACCTTGAAGCCTTATCTTCTCCAAGGCAAACAGCCACACTTCTCTCAGTCTATCCTTGTATAGGAAGTTTTCTGGAACATTTTTCTGGCCCTTCTCTGGACGCACTCCAGAATGTCCATGTCTGCCCTGTACCAAGAATACCCCATCTGGATGCAGTACTCCAGGTGAGGTCTCACCAGCACAGAGTAGAGAGGTAGAATATTTCAAACACTCTTTATTGCCTTTTATCAGTTTTTCTGTTTTCTCACTGCTTTTCCAATTGATCATTTGTCAAAATAAGTCTTTTCTGTATTTCAACACATAAAATATTAATGAAAATATTGAATTGTACAAGACATAGGAAAGATCTCTGCAGAATCTGTCTAAATCTACTTTTCAATTTGATAATCATTGTTAAAGATTTTCTGGGCAATTCCAATCAGCTTTCAATAATAACTGTCATTTTTCAATAGTAATCTTATCTTTTACTCAAATGTGTCATGTAAGGTGGTTTCAATAGATTTTGTAAACTTATAATAGCTAATACAGCATATATGTTTCTTTTCCTTCACCTGTAAAGTTTGTCATCTTATTTTTTTATTATTTAGATTATTTAGATTATTCTGATAATCTTTGTTCCCAATAAATATGTGCTGACAATTATTCTACTTTCTTCAGATGCCTATAGGTATATATATTATTTGTTTCAGCTTTTTATAAAAATAATTGAAGTTAAGCTGTCTCACTTATAATTCTGCATTCCTCCCCTTCCACCATTCTGAAGACAAGAACTGTGATTTCCTTTTCTTCCAGCCCTCCAAAATTTCCTCATCTTCCACAGATTCTGTAAGTCTTCAGTAACTGAGTTAAAATTCAATTGGATCATCCAGTGTAAAGCATCAAGTTTATAATAGAGCCCATTATGGGTATTTCTGTCCCACACCACATCCTTCTCTCTAAACTGGAGAGATATGGTTTTGAAGGGTGGACTATTCAGTGGATGAATAATTGGATGGTTGCAGCCAGGTTGCGGTCAATGGCTCTATGTCCAGGTGGAGGCTGGTAATGAGTGATGTCCCCCAGGGGTCTGTTGTGAGATCAATATTCTTTAACATTTTCATCAATGACATAGACCGTGGGAACAAGTGCACCTTCAGCAAGTTTGCAGATTACTTTAAACTGAATGATGTAGTTGACCAAACAGAAGGAAAGGGTGACATTCGAAGGGTCCTAGACAACCTTAAGAAGTGAGAACACATGAACATAATGAAGAGATTTTGGTTAGATATTAACAGGAAATTTTTTCACTCTGAAGGTACAGGAATAGGTTACCCAGGAGAGCTGTGGATGCCCCATCACTGGAGATGTTCAAGGCCAAGCTGAATGAGCAAACTGATCTAGTACCTGATTTAGTCATTGGCAAGACTGCTCATGGCATGAATGGTTGGATCTAGATGATCTTCAAAGTCCTTTCCAACTCAAACCATTCTATGATTCTGTGATTCTATGATTCTGTGATTCTTTATTCTACTGTCTGTTACTTCTGACTGAATCTTTACCTCTTTCTTGTTGATTATATGTCAGCTGTCTTATCTCAGGCAAACTTTTTAATGAAATCTCAAGCTAAAAGGAACATTAAACACTTTGGGATACTTGGTATCATCAGCTCTTCCTACACCCAGAGTAATAGATCAGCTTTTACCTTTATCTTCCTCTTGATACTAAAATGTTTACTGAATGTGATTTTGTCTTTGCGACTCTTGCCAGTTATGTCTTACTTTTTTTTTTTCCCCCACACACTCATCTGTCCTTAATAATTTGACCTCTTTTTCTACATTCTGTATACTTACTTCCAGTAATATAAATAATTGGAAAGTCAATATTTTACCAAAGTTTTTTTTCTCCATGCTTTCTACTCTTAGTAGTTGCATTGTCTAGTGATATGATTTTAATTTATTTTATCGATTAAACTGCCAATATTCCTTTATTTATTCTTCTTTAATCTTGTTTCTCATAATAAAAACTTATCAAAATTAATTATTTCTCTACAACATTTGCATTTTCAAAGTTTATATAATCTAACAATCTGAGAGTTGGGAGCTTTCCCCAAAGCAAATTGAAAGACAGTAGAAAGCATTTTAACTTTCAATGTTCTGTCAGCCTTCACCAAGTTCCTACAGTATGGATTTTTAATTCCCTGTTATTGAGGGACAAGGCTGTATCTCTTCTATGCTCATGCAGAAAAACACACTGTAACCTTTTATCATTTTTGTTGGTCTCAATTTTTTATAAGGAACCAAGGATAATCTGGGGATGAGCAGATAAGTAAAAATATATGAAGAAAATATTTAGAACAGCCTGCCTATTTTGCACTTAGTCTTGATTACACTGAGAAATTGACTTAAGATCCAGCAGTTCTACAGTAGTCTATGTTCCTTCCAAAAATAGCAAGAACATTTGTTAAATATTTTTGCATATAAATTAGCATTTAATTTTTTAACGCAGTATTGCTTTGTAAGCAAAGCTCTAACACCTAATGAGTTCTACATCCATTTGTTACCTAATTATTTCTTCTGAAGAAGAGAACCTTAATTTGCTCCTTTTTAAAGTAACTTTTACCCTCTGTCTCCAAAGATAGCTAGAAAATAGAGAATCAGAAAAATAAAGGATTTCTTTAATTTTTTAGTGTCATGGTTTTTTGAATTTTTGTTATCAGTATTCCACATCATAACATCATGTAGTGCACTGGGAGTTAAAGAGTTAATGCTCCAGTTCCATGGGTCATGGATAGTTCCAGGTATCTGGTTCTCAGAAGATAAGAAGAACTATATACTATATATACTATATACAACAGAAATGCATTTGTATTTCTGTTTTCTGTTCAGAGGGAAAGATAAAAACTGTTCAGATCACTTGATCTTTTTTTTTTTCTTTTCTCTTCTGCTCAGCCTGACTAGACATTTCACATCAGCATTACAGTAAGGCCTTTGGTTTTTGGACACTCTCTCTCATTTTATTTGATTTATTATCTTCAATTCCAATTATACTGTATTTTATTGTATTATAGTGTGTTATCTCGCATTCTGATATCCTGTTTAGTAAATTAGTTTATTTCTCCTCAGATTGTTGCCAGTGTTTTGTTTCTAGGCCCATCTCTCTCTCCTTTTCCCCTTTTTATCCCTTTTCCCCTTTCCTGGTGTGTGTGTCCATGGGTCCCCCGACCCAGCTAGTCATGGAACCAGGCTGAACCTTGACATTTAGTGATGGATAAAAACTAAATACTATACCTGAATTTCTGCTCCAGTTCAATTTATGCCGTGTCTTTCTTGGTTGGAACATGGAAAAGGAAGGAAAAAAAAACCTAAAATAAAACCACAAAAACAAACAAAACTAATAACAACAAAAATCACATCACTTTTACAGTTACTTCATTTAAAATGAAACAATATTTGAAGGTCTTCTTATCCAATTTAGAAATATCCACCCCTGAATGCAACATATACTTGACCTACAGAATGTGTTCATTGTCAGATAACCATATGGCCTAATTCAAATCTATTTGTAAAGAAGGAATTTTGCCACGGAGATTTAATCGGATATGATGCTCATAATGTAATATGAATCACAATAACAATTTGAAATAGCTATTGTGGAGAGAGCAGTGAAATGGAACTCAAAATAAGCAGCACAGATGATAGCATATCTGTTAGCCTCAAAAGAGAGGGACTTTACACTGGACAGTGAGCTACAATATAGGATCTATTCAGGATGATTGTATGCAAATATAAATTGTCTCTCCAAAGCCAAGGACAAACATTGCCATATGGGAAGTCAGTCGGGAAGAAAAATAACATATATATGTATGTATATAGTTTTGAAGCTATATAGATATTTTAATTTTAATTTCCTAAGTCAATCCCCTGTAAGATTATCGAGCATCTAACAATGTTATTGAACTCAGACTGCATTTTTTTTTTATTTCAATGAGGATATCAATATGTCATTATTTTGTATGTTTTCAATAAACTTGTTCCTCATGCTTTCCCACTCTATGCTAAAATTTTGCTACATATAACTAAAATAATCAACCTTTTCTGTTGAATAGAGATGATCAGACAAAAAGACAGAAAAGTGTGATTTCACCAACTCCATTAAAAAAAAAAATAAAAGTTAAAAAAAAATAAAAAGAGTATATCCTTTTGTCGGTAGAGGTAGAATACATGAAGAGTGGACAGGAATGTCCTCGTAATTGGCTTCCTCTTCTATTTTTGGCAATACAACAGTTAAAGGCATAAAATCTTGCAGATAATTGTGCTCTCAGATTCACAATTTCTACTTAAGTGGTTTTCTTATATTTTCAAATAGATCTTCGCTCAGACATATGAAGACATCACTGCAGTATAAGGAAACATTCATGGAGACCTCTTTAAGTGAATGAGAAAGGTAAGCATGGAAACAGTATTTCTGAGGAACAGCCTCCTTTTAAATATGGATCAGCAGCTAGAGGAATAGTCTCTGGCTTCTGACCTACAGCTATATTTACAAGTATCTTGATTAAAGGTACTGCACAGTAAGCCTATCCATATTACAGTCAATTTATATAATAAAAGCAAGAAAAAATATTTTTGTATTATAGCTCATTCTTAACAAAAGCATTAGGGAATTGTCATTCTGCAATCAACGGCACTCTGATGTGGTTTGCTTTGCTGTATTATTGTAGAATCATAGGCTTAGGTAGAAAGAGACTTTAAAAATCATCTAGTTCCAACCCTACTACAGTGGGCAGGGTTGCCTGCCAGTAGGTCAGACACTAGATCAGGGTGACCAGGGTTCCAACTAATCTGGCCTTAAACACCTCCAAGGGGCAGTTGATTCCAGTGCATCACCATCTTGGGTAAAGAATTTCTTCCTAACATCTAACCTATTTTTTCCCTCTTTTAGTTTAAAGCCATTCCCTCTTGTCCTCTCACTATCTAGCAGTATAAGAAGTCATTATCACTCCTGCCTATAAGTTCCCTTCAAGTACTGGAAGACTACAGTGAGGTCTCCCTAAAGCTCTCTCTTCTCCAAGTTAAACAAGCTTAGCTTCCTCAACCTTTCTTCATAAGTGCTCCAGCCCTTTGATCATCTTCCCCTCTCTGGACCCACTTCAGAAGCTCCATGCCTTTCCTGTGCTGGGAGCCTAAGACCTTGATGCAGTCCAGGTCTCACAAGGGCAAAGTAGAGGAGAACAATACTCCCCCTTGCCCTGCTGACCATATGTCTTTTGATGCAGACCAGGATACTGTTGGCCTATCCAGGCTGCAAGTGCACAGTGCTGGCTCATGTCCAGTTTTTCAACCATCAGGGCATTCATGCCCTTTCAGTGAACTTTCATAAGATTCTGTGGGAAAAAAAAAAAAAAAAAAATACAAAGGAAGTTATATTTAAGTTATAAAAGGAAACATTTTTAGTGTGATTTTGTAGAGAATAGAGAAATACATATAATAAAGCAGGTTTTAGCCAAAAAATTTTTTTTTTTTTTTTTTTTTACAAAAAAATCTGCTTCCTCAAGGCGATGAAGATTTCTTTTCTAGTTTTCACTCAATGCAAAACATATTACAGAGCTAATGTTAAGATATATTCACTGTCTTCTGAGTAAATTCTACAAATATTTGGAAGGGAATCAAAAGGCTGTATTTAATTACATTTTCACTTAACCTCTGAAACACTCAAACCAGACTTAAGGTAAAATACTGAAACATGTATGCTCATTGCAACAACAGATAGAAGAGGAAACCACAAATATATGTGCTATACATTTACTCAAGATAATAAACTTACCTAAAATATACAGCTCCATACATCGTTTCATTCAGAAAGGAGTGAAAATTATTTTATCAGATATTATCCAGTTACTGTTGTCTGCAATTTATAGTCTTATGAAAATAACACTTTTTAAAACTTTGCTACATCTATCTATCAAAAACATAAATATTTCCAATGCATGGAAACTCTTTCACTAGGTAACACTTTTAATTAAGTTAATTTGATCTATTTTAATGTGTATATTGAAAAAGCATAATTCACTTGCTTAAAGATTTTTTTCTCTTTCCATTAAGTATAAAAGGAACCTGAACCTGATTGCTAAGAACTAAACCACAACATTTTCTAAGTTTAGATTAAATATATTCTGTTTAGATTACAAATTGATGATTCAGAATTAACATCAGTTACCTATCTTTGTAAATACAAGATAATTACAGAATCAAAGGAACATAGAATCACTTGAGCGTGAAGGAATCCTTTATGGTCCTCTAGACCAACTCCTCTGCAATGAACAGGGATGTCTACAGATAAATCAGGTTAGATCAGGATGCTCAGAGCCTCATCCAGCCTCATCTTCAGTGTCTCTAGCTACAGAGCATCAACAATCACTCTGGGCAACCTGTCCCAGTGCTTCACTGCACATATCATAAAAATAAAATAAAATGCAATACAATACAATACAATACAATACAATATAATACAATACAATACAATACAATACAATACAATACAATAAATTGTTATATTAAACCTAAATCTCCCCTATTTTAATTTGAATTTATTCCCCCTTGTTCTATCACAACAAAACTTCTTTCTTACAGGATATTGAAAGGCAGCTGCCAGGTCTCCCCTGAGCCTTCTCTAGGCTTCTCTCAGCCTGTCCTCATAGGGGAGGTGTTCCATCCCTTGCAGCATTTTTGTGGCCCTCTTCTGGACATGCTCCAACCGATCCATGTCTCTCCTGTATGCAGGACTTCACATCAAGATGCAGCACTCCAGGTGAAGCTGGTGAGGGGTCTGGAGCACAGGCCTTATGAGGAGCGGCTGAAGGAGCTGGGATTGTTCAGTCTGGAGAAGAAGAGGCTCAGGGGAGACCTTATTGCTCTCTATAACTACCTGAAGGGAGGTTGTCGTGAGCTGGGAGTCGGCCTCTTCTCTCGTGTTACTTGTGATAGAATGGAAGGAATGGCTTCAAACTGCACCAGGGAAGATTTAGGCTGGACATTAGGAAATACTACTTTTCTGAAAGGGTGGTCAGGCAGTGGAATGGGCTGCCCAGGGAGGTGGTGGAGTCACCGACCCTGCAGGTGTGCAAGGAATGTTTGGATTTTGTGTTGAGGGACATGGTTTAATGAGTATTATTGGTGATAGGTGGATGGTTGGACTGGACGATCTTAAAGGTCTTTTCCAACCTTGGTGATTTTGTGAAATTCTGTGAAATTCTGTGGAGCAGAGGGGCAGAATCACCTCCCTCAACCTGAAGACAATGTTTCTTTTTAACATGAACAGGAGTAATTATCTTCATAATTTTTAATTCCTACAGTTACACTGACACTTTTTAAAAAACCAACACTATGCTAGGGAAATTTTGATTTTGTATTTTTTCTAAGATAATCACCTCCTTAAAATACAAGGACAGAGTATTCTTTTTTTATGAGTTCAGTGAGGCCAGAAAAAAAAGAACTAGAAGACAGTATACAGAATCATAGAATAATAGAATGGACTGGGTTAAAAAGGACCACAATAATCATCAAGTTTCAACCCTCCTGCTATGTGCAGAATTGCCAACTACTAGACCAGAATGCCCAGAGCCACATCCAGCCTGGCCTTGAATGTATCCAGGGATGGGGCATCCACAACCTCCTCAAGCAACCTGTTCCAGTGCATTACCACCGTCTGTGTGAAAAACTTCCTCCTAATATCTAACCTAAACTGCCCCTGTCTCAGTTTAAAAACATTCCGCCTTGTCCTATCAATATCCACCCTCATAAACAGCCATTTCGCCTCCCGTTTATATGCTCCCTTCAAATACTAGAAGGCCACAATGAGGTCTCCCCAGAACCTTCTCTTCTCCAAGCTAAACAATCTCAGTTCCCTCAACCTTTCCTCATAGGAGAGGTGCTCCAGCCTTCTAATCATCCTAGTAGCCCTCCTCTGGATCCGCTCCGAGAGCTCCACATCCTTCTTCTCATGCACCAGGACCCCCACGTCCTTCTCTGCAGGGCTGCTTTCAAGGAGATCTTCCCCCCCCCTTTGCATAAATACCTGGGATTGCCCCAACCCAAGTGCAGCACCCTGCACTTGGCCTTATTGAACTTCATTAGGTTTTCATGGGCCCATTTCTCCAGCCTTTCCTGGAGAAGCCCTCTGGATGGCTTCCCTTCCTTCCAGTGTATCAACCTTATTGCTCAGCTTGGTGTCTGCAAACTTGATGCGCGTGCACTCAATGCCATCGTCTATGTCATTGATGAAGATGTTGAAGAGCACCAGTCCCAAGACCAACCCCTGAGGGACACTGCTTGGGACCGGCCTCCACCCTGACACAGAACCATTGATCACAACTCTTTGACTGCGACCAGCCAGCCAATTCCTAATCCATCAAATTCATCCAAATCCATCCTTCAAATCCACACCTCTCCAATTTAGAGAGAAGGATGTGGTCAAGGACCATATCAAAGGCCTTGCAGAAGTCCAGGTAGATGACATCGCCCTTTCCCTGTCCACCAAAGCCGTCAATCCATCATAGAAGGCCACCAGGTTGGCCAGGCACAATCTACCCTTGGTGAAGCCATGCTGGCTGTCTTGAATCACCTCTTTATCTCGTATGTGCCTTAACATAGCTTCTAGGAGGATCTGCTCCATGATCTTCCCAGGCACAGACGTGAGGCTCACCAGCCTGTAGTTCCCTGTGTCTTCCTTTCTTCCTTTCTTAAAAATGGGAGTAAAATTTCCCTTTTTCCAGTCACCTGGAACTTCACAAGACAGCCATGATTTTTCAAATATGATGGAGAGTGGCTCGGCAACCACATCAGCCATCTCTTTCAGAACCCTAGAACAGATATCATCTGGCCCCATGGACTTAGTTCATAAGGAGGACTCAGACTCCACCGTTACGGTGGGACAGAACCCACTTCCCACACCCTCACCTAGAGGCTCATGGTCCTGGCAGACACAGGAAGCCTGACCACCCATGAAGACTGAGGCAAAGCAGTCACTGAGTACCTCTGCTTTTTCTACATCTGAGGAAGCCAGCTCCCCATTATCTTCTCTCAGAGGTGGAATACTCTCCTTGTCCTGTCTCTTCCTGTATATCTATCTACCTGTAGAACCCCTTCTTCTTATCTTTCACTTCTTATCTTTCATCCCTAAATGCAATGAAATCTGAAATATGCAGTCATCTTTCAGATTTTTGATAGAGTCTACTGAAATATACAGAATATATTTTTGTAATGTGAAGTATTTGTAAGATTATACATACCTTAGGATTAAAAAAATAATAATAATAACTAAAGCTGAAAAATGCACATTTATTTATTTATTAGACAACACGCTATACTGAATCTGAGATAAATCTTCTCAGTTGTCTGATACCTATCTAAAGCACAAAAAAATTATCACAAAATGAAAGAGAAATGGAAAAGAACGTATTAGCTCAAATAGTCCACACATTGCTACTGCAGATTAGTTTTCCATTTTACATTACCTTTTCCCACCATTTTTGCTAGCTCCAAAATCTGTTGTGTTGATGTCTCTTGTTTAATATATATATACACATGTATGTACAAACACATTCAAACAAACATATGGGAGTTTTCAGCATGATATATTCACTTTAGAATATTTGGCACTTCTCCGCCTACATTCAGGCTGTTCAGTATACTGGGCTTAAATCATTGTACAGTACAGTACAGTACATTGCACCAGCTTCAGCCTGTATTACTTAAATTTAAAATCTCTATCTTAATTTCTTTTCTTTTTTTTTTTTTTTTTTAATGATTTCTCCGTGTTTATGCAAATGTAGACAGTCTCTTTTCTGTGCCTTGTCTCTCCTCACACAACCAAAAGATACATGTGAATTTTTTTCAGTTTTCTATGATTCTTCAGAACTCTTCTGTCACAGAAATCTTTGTGTGTCTTCACCATTTTTGGGGGGGTTTAAACCAATAGCATCTCCATCCAATTTTCATCTGCAGAGAGGGTCAGAGATGGTTCTAGGGAAGGAGCAGTGGGTAGCCAGAGAGACCTCTGAGAAGAGGGAGAAATGGAGTGAGCTCTATCTCAGAGGAACAAGAAAAATGTCTTTGGACATTGGCAGTGAGGTTTTCTTGAGAGGAACAGATACATGATAACAGAGTAATATTAAGATGTTTCTCCCCTCACTGTATGTTGTGGTTCTGAAATGCATGAACACTATGATCAGGGATACCTGAACATCCTGAAAGACAACTTGTGAGTAAGAAACCAAAAAGTGCTGTCAGACGTCCTCCATTAGCTTTTACATAAATACAGAGAAAAAATCATGACAGACACTCTAAAATCCTGTAATGGAAACAAACAAAAACCAAAATAAATTAAAAATAAATAAATAAATAAAAAGAAAAAAAATAAAAAGAAAAAAAGGAAAAGGAAAAGAAAAAGAAAAAGAAAGAAAAAGAAAAAGAAAAAGAAAAAGAAAAAGAAAAAGAAAAAGAAAAAGAAAAAGAAAAAGAAAAAGAAAAAGGAAAAAGAAAAAGAAAAAGAAAAAGAAAAAGAAAAAGAAAAGGAAAAAGAAAAAGAAAAAGAAAAAGAAAAAGACCCAACATGTTCATCTTTTCTTATTTAAATTCTACTAGTCAAATCTGTATGATAAGTAAATATGTACCATAGTGCGTAGGGATGGCAGAGATTAGATCAAGAGCAGTTTCTGAAGTCTAAATAAAATGTTTGTGAGAAATGAGCAATATCATGAAACTAGCACATGAACAGAGACAGAGAAGAAAATTATAAGAGTTAAAAGTTTTAGTTGTTCTTTTTTTGTTTTGCTTTGTTAAAAAAATAGTCCAAAAACAGCTCTTCCATGGATATGAGAGTGTGACTGTCAATACGCAGCAGTGACATTTTTGCTGCTGATAACACTGATATGTTAAAATGTGCCTATCCTCTAGCAGGAGCTTTACAGTACTTTAGCCTTGTGAAAATTATATGTAATTTTCATTAAAATTATACATAATTTTCTTTTTATAGATGAATTTAAATGTTACAGAAATGATTAGCAAAATATTGCACTGAATTATAGACATAACTTAGGAAATAGAGTTTCTATTAATTTACTTTATTGGAAGTATAAACACTGAAGCAAAGTTAGGCCTCACTGAAATTTTACCCATTGGATTACTTTGTACTAAAAAGACTTTTGTTTACCGTTCCTAATTCAAGTTAACATTGCAATTATAGTTCCCATTTGAAAATATAGATATAAACTATTGACCTAATTTCATTCCTCTGGCAATTACACAGACTGGGAATTAAGTTTAAAATACATGAATGTATATATATTTTTGTGTGTGCATGTGCATCAATATATGTGTACACGGTGTAAAATTACAAATGGAGTTAATGAGGAAGTGAAAATTACTGCTATTAAAGCCAGTTGCTACCTGCTTTCTGGAGATAGTCACCTTGCAAGAGGAATGTTACAATAGAAGGCTAACCAGGCTCCTCTGCTGTAAACATCTGCTTATGTTAGTTAAGCTCATCAACAGAAGTTTGGTGCAATTAATGTATGCAGCTTTAATGAAACATACAAAACAGTAATTGCAGCTATAATTATAATATAATTAAATTGCAATCATATAATTAAAATAAGGTCCATAAAAACTTTGCCTTTGAAACAACTCACAATACCTTTTATAACATTTCATATCTACTTCTGTGTAGTTTTCTCTTGCAAATATACAGACAATATCAGAGACTCAATAGGAAACAAACAAACAAACAAAATAGAAACCATAAAAACCTATTCAGTTTTCCTTTCAACCTTACACAGTGTCTCGCTCCAATTTATAGGAGGCAGATGAGGTTCTTTTAATATCTGTATACCCGGCGTGAGATTAAGAAACAATGGTTCAAATGTTGGTCCAACCAGTTTATTATAAATCCTAAACAGGGAGACGGGGAAGGGAAGAAGGGCGATAAAAAAGATAGGAACGAAGCAAGAATGCTGTAAAGCGGGGATAGTCACCACCAGGATCCAACAGCGGTCCCGTTGCACGATGTTTCAAAGATCCGAGGCAAAAGCAGCAGGGGGGAGAGCAGCAGCTGAGTTGCTGGCCTTGGGCAACAAGCAGGTAGCAGGAAGAAGTCGCAGAGCCGATTCGGCAGGAAGCAGCAGGACTCAGGTAGCAGGCTCAGGAGAGTCCGTCAGCATGCAGGAATTCTGTAGTGAGGAATCTGATGGCAGACACCTTGGTTCTTCTTCAGCATCGTGGTAGAGCGCAGAGCAAGACCAGGAGGGAGAGAGGTAGGTTGTGAGGCTTCTCATGTCAGAAACCTCTTCTTCTTCATGAGGAATCTGTCTCCAGAAAACCTCTGTTCTTCATGATTTTTGATTCCTCTTTTATCCTCGTTTTTCTCCTGCCTACGTGACATCCCTGGGTGCTTGAGCAAGAGTCATGTGCAGGAACTCCTGAGATGGCCATCTTCCTCGAGATAAGCTCAGAGAAAAGACCGCTTCACAGCCATTAAGCTGCAGCTTATCTCTCTCTCGTTGCCCCTGGCCTTGTCCATCTGTGTCCCGCAGACAAAGGATTTCACAACCCTTGCCCAGGGCTTGACCATCAGTGTTCTCCAGACAAAGGATTTCTCAACCCTTGCCCAGGAACTTGCTTGGACTTGTTCTTCTGTGTCCCCAGCAAGCTTTGAGACAATGATATAAAAGAATAATCTCTTACACATAGATTTACATCAATTCAATTTTTGCTGTATGAAGAGGTACACAAGTACATCTCCAGTACTTATTTCTGTGGTCTTGTCAAACTTCATTAGGAAACCAAGTTTGGGTCTGGTCAACACTTAGGCAATAGATCTTCAAAGAGATGACAGGTGCTGCATGAAGAAATATCACACACTTAGTGTCTTCTAAGTTGATCTCACGACAGTGTTAAGTGATTTGTACATGCTGCCATTTTGGGATATCACAGTCATTTACGGAAACTAAACAAATCATTTCAGAATTGTATTATTAGAGAAGGAAAAAAATATATATTCAAAGGGACAGCATGCATCTGAGGAAACTTGAATGCTAATTGGATGATGTAATTTGTCCTCTTAGATGTTGACTGACCTATCTTCTCATGTCATCTGTATTCTTCAAGGAGAAAGATCTATTTCAAACATTGGAAAAATAAATTTGTTTTTGCTTTGTTGTCCTCCCCCATCTTTTGGAAGGAAGAAAATACACAAATGAACATATTGACTTGTGTGCATTTCTCTCATGTACAAACACATTTTTTGTGTCCCTTTCTGCCACCATAGGGAGACTGATATAATTTATCAGCAATTACTAAATTACTGCTCTCATTCTGCACTGATCTTGTTATCTGCAGGGCTGTTTCTCTCACAGTTCCCAACTTCCCTTTCCCAGCAGCTGTTGTGCAGCAGATTATTCCCTTTCTTTAATCTGCTCTTCCAGCTCTGGCCAACGACAGGTCTCTTTTGGAGCAACTGGAACTGGCTCTGATCTAACATGGGGTAGTTGCTGTGCTGCTCAGAGAGGCCACCCCTGTAGCCCCCCACCTGCAGAATCACAGAATCACAGAATCACTAAGGTTGGAAAAGACCTATAAGATCATCCAGTCCAACCATCCACCCATCACCCATGGTTCTCGCTAAAACCCTGCTGCTAAAGTCTTGACCCATACACACAATACAGTTGATGACTGTCTGGTAGAAACAGCATTTGACAGATTATGTCTATATAACTCACTGCTAATCCAGAATGTTTTGTGATAGATTCTTTTCAAAAGCTTAATATAAATACTAATGATGTCACAACAAGAGGCAAATGCTGAATAATTCAGGTTCCAGAACAGAAGAAACACAATTGGGGGGAAAAAAAAAAAAAAAAAAAAAAGTTGTCTAAATCAGCATATAAAAGCTTATATAAGATATATATAAGATATATAAAAGATTATATAAGATTTTTGTTGCTGTTGTTGTTATGTAATTTTGTTGTTTTTTGACAAGGCAGGTGGTTCCTAAATGCCTTTTAATTCTTCAGGTATTATTACAACAATACAGGTTTCCTGGTCAATTTGAAGTTACTATTTCATAATCTAATACCTAAAAATTTTCATGCTAATAATCAGTAAGTCTACAGTAGTTCTCCAGTATAATAACCTGTACTTCTGGTAACAATAGCAATACCGAAAAAATGTGGTAAAGCAGAATAGAAATGAACAAAAAAGATTTGCACTGTAGGATGGCTACTTAGACAAAATATCAAATCCCAAAATATTTAATATTATTTTTAGTGTTTGAATTCTGAATTGTATAGATTTTTTCACTTTATTTCTAATTTGTATAATAATAAATATATTAATAAGTAATTTGTCCTCAGATTAGAAGACTCATAGGTTCATGGAATCACTTAATTATTGGAGTTGGAATGGACCCTAATAAATATCTAGTTCCACTCAGGTTGCTCAAAGAAGCCCTTGGGTCTCGAACTCCATCAAATTCAGCTGCTTTAACTTCTATAATACTATATTATATGTGTTTAATGGAATGAAATATATATGTATATCGGGATTAGTCACATAACAAGGAAAACTGTAATCTAACATCTAAAGTAGCAAAATATAGTTGATCTACATGTATTCCTGAATGGTAAATTCTGGTCTATACTTGGCTATCAGATCAAAATGTTAAAGTAGCACAGTGTATTAATAGAGATAAAAAGCATGGCTGCCTCTTCCAGCCATTCTGGCCCTGGGCATCTCCCACCTGGCTGCTTGAAGCTCAGTCCAGTGCCAGAGAACCTGGTATCTCTGCTCAGGCTGGGGAATATGGCTTCTGCTTTCTCTTTTGCAAGTTCAAACAGTAACAAACCTGAGTGCATATCCCAGAGACACAAAGACACAGACCATAACAGAGCACTGGCAGTCACGCAGACTGCCCTACCCAAGAGTTGCTTTCAACTGGTCTTACAAACAGGACTCACTTAAAACACAGACTCAAAAATTGATTCCCATTCCTCCTCAGTGGATGGCAGAGATAGAAGTTCACTAATGCAGCTCAAACACATGCACATTTGTTCGTCCTTCAAATATCAGCACAGTTCCTCTATTTGTCCAGCACCCAATCTGGACAAAGTAGTCATGGGAAAAAGAGCTTTTGTACTCTTTTTGAAGGAAAACAAAACAAAACAAAACAAAACAAAAAACACCAAAACAGTAATACAGTCAGCAACCTCTGTTAAAGTTGAAAGCATAATAAATTTATATTGGGTGAGAAAAGTATTTGCTGCGTCTTTAATGTACCAACCAAAAAGGAACTGGTGAGAATGAAGAAGGAAAAAAAAAAGGAAAAAAAAAAAAAAAGGAAAAAAAAAAAGAGGAGAAAAGAAGAAAAAGAAAAAAATAGTAAAAGAAAAAAAAAGAGAGAAAGAGAAAGAAGAAAAAAGAAAAAGAAAAAGAAAAAGAAAAAGAAAAAGAAAAAGAAAAAGAAAAAGAAAAAGAAAAAGAAAAAGAAAAAGAAAAAGAAAAAGAAAAAAAAGAAAAAGAAAAAGAAAAGAAAAGCAAGGAAAAAAAATCACAAACATTATACACTTATACATTGTGTAAAAAAAAAAGGCTATAAAGTTCATAAAAATTATTAAAAAACAGATGCATAAAATAATGCTATTATCTTTTATACTTTTTTTTTTCTTTGCTACTTAGCATGCAGCTTCAATACTCTAACTGTCTGCAATGGCTATTTAATCTCAAATTACCTACTGATATCCCATGGTTATTTTAGCTTGATCTTCACTATTAATATGTGCCTAGTTCCTCAGATGAGTGCTAATTATGTCTGAGGAGCTAATTCTGTTCCCGTAATTAATAGGAATGATAAAGATGAGCTGTAGTGATGTAATTCTGACATCTTGATGTACCAATTCTTATTCTTTTTTTCCTCCGTTGCAATGATGAGCTTTTTTGATTTCAGTATAAATTACTTATATTATTACGTTATTGAATTTTCAAGGGTATCAATAATTTAAATCATGAATTTTAAAGCCAAAATATTTTCTTCTGGACCTCCGGAAAATTGAGTTATATCAGTTCTGTTATAAGAAAATACAGGCCCACACTCATTTATGATTTTTAGGCACAAGTTATTACTGTCATTGACATTTTCCATTCATACAGTTTTAGTGCATAAAATACACTGTTCACGAATCCACAAATAAAGTAAAAGCTGGCTTACTAAAATTACTCCATCACAATGTGGTTCAAATGTAGTTGTGCATTTGTAAACAGTTCCATCTCTAAAATCTGTACAATTCATCATACTTCTTCCAGTAGTCATCATCTGTGCTGTAGTGCCCAAAGAATTCAAATATAGAAAACTTTAAATATTTATTTTAAAAAGGTAACATTAGAGCTAAAGAGGGCAATAGTGTGATGAGTTTCTGGTACTCCAGTTCCACCTATAGAACAAATAAGTGAATTTATATTTCCATAAGCCAAGAACAGAAACTTGTTAAGAAAATACTTGCAATACATAGTTCAGATATACTACATTTTTAAGACAGACAGAAAGTTAGAATAGCTTGACATTCCAAAAGCAAAACAAAAACAGATTTCAAACACAAAATATTGACAGAAAAAATAACATCCTATCTTTGTAGGAAATGGGTAATTCTCAACGCAAATTTCCATTTCATATAATCATAGTGCTGACATACCAAATATTTTGAAAATTTCTTTTATATTTAACTTCTTTCTCTTAACTGCAAGGTATCATATTCTTATTCTTTACCCTGATCTAAACATTGTAACATCTTCAGAGTTAAGAGGTGCATGTTAAAAATTAAACATTTATCCTACAGTAGTAAATAGCTCACCACACAATTATATTCTATGAAAATAAAATAGAAAAACTTATTAAAAAATAAGATAACAGATATTTATTTTAAATTATTTATAACAACATGCAACTTTCTGCATTACAGAAGAGTAACAGGAAGCATAAACTACACAACATATATATACAGTGATATTTTCAGCTTTGTCTAATAAAATAACCACCCAATTTCTAATATAGAAATATGTCTGAAACCAAAGTGCGTTTAGAAAACTTTTTCTCATTTAATTCAGTTGGAAGTAGTTACCTAGAAGACTTAATATCTATAACTTAGTTATGTTTGCCATATAATGTTAAACACCATAAAATATTAATATGGAAGATCAAAATCATTTTCTATTTCTACCCTTCATAATGATCTTTACTGAAGACTTTGTTTACTTCTTAACTACAAATTTGTTTAAATGGAGTTGGTAATTTATGAAAATATTAATTTTGCAATGAAATTAATATAACATTATTCATAGAAAAAAAAGAAGAAGAAAAATTCTTAAAAAAAAAACAAAAGCAGTTTCAACTTTTTTCGCTCAAAAATAATTTTGTTATAAACTCTGATGCTTTAGAAAGTCATACTCCAAAATAAAGAGGAATAAGCCCTATTGAATTTCAAAGATTTTTATTATTATTACTATTTCCAAGTTATTTAAAAATAAATAGATAAAATTCCAACCCATTATTTTCAACTTGATATTGATTTTGATTGTCAGAACTACTTCTGATTTGAAAAAAGGATTTGAAAAAAAGTCTTGAAAAAAGGATTTTTTACTCATACTTTGAAATGCTAAGCATTATAGATTACTATTAAACGAAACAAACTTCTCTTAAAGGCATTCATTTTCTATAACAAAAAAAGAAAATAATAAAAAAAAAAGAACTAACAGAGATGTGATGGAAATTTCTATTAAGTGATGACCTAAAACTTACGTTGTTCTTTTGCCAACAACAGTGAAGTTGAAAAGACTTAGTCACTTTCTTGGAACATACTGACTGTGAATAGAACACATACCTATATATCTGAGGAATGAGTCAAGCATTCAAATTGACATAACTGACTTAGAAGGCCTGAAGAGGAAACTTAGATCTTTTTATCTGAGCAGAAAACTGTCTAACTGAATCAAAGTAGTAAAATAACTGTAGCAAAAGTCCATCTTAAATGAAAGATTACTGTTTGTGATAGATAAGGGTTAAGTTTGTTAGTCAAATCGAAACTCAATGGTGCTTTCTCAGGTGTCTGGGAATGTAAATAATGTTGTAAATGACTAAACTAAGAAGTTGCAGGCCCGGGGCACATAAGCTGCTAGGAAATAACCAAAGAATAACGGAAAAGACTACTGACTTTCACCCCCACAACCATCAGGAGGCTGGAAAATGAATCCCCCAGCAAAACACCTATGACCACAGCAGCAACCTGTGCGGCTATGGAACGTATGCAGGAGATAAGAGTTGTATCAATGCAAGAATGGACGGAATGTCTGCAGGAGATGAGAAGTGTGTAAGTACAGAGCCAATCCTTTGTTCAAATCACGACCCTGGTGGAGTGTACGCTCCCCTCGGCCGTCCAGCACTGTTTTGCTCACTTTACCGCCTTGCTTAATTAAATAAAGCTATCCCTTTATCAGACTAGACTCTGCCTGGTTTTGTCATGGGAATCTGTAGCACTGTTAATAAAGGACACAACTGTTGTCTTCTTTAGTCACCTAGTGACAACTATGACAAAGTTTTCAAAATCCTGAGAAACATAAATCCAGTTGAACTTGTGTTTATTAGAAGAAACAAGTAACTATACAAACCGAACGCTCTGCTAGACATTCTGTATGTCTGTAACTAGACATTCTGGACAACATATTCCTGAGAGATATTTTGTTCTGAAGTACAAATCATATGAGTGCGTTAGAAGGAAGTGTTTTATGTTTTAACAATGCCCATTTCATTTGATGTTGTAAAAACATCCTAAGATGGCATTCTTTTTAGAAGATTCTGGGCTGCAGGTCCTTTCTAGAAGGAGAAACTTTCAAACAGTCCTGGAGTAAGTGTACAAGGAAATGGAGTATGTGAGGAAATAGCCTATTCAGCTTTCTTCCATGTTTCCTATTGTCTACAGTTCAGTACTCAAAACTGTTTTTTGCTGTTTTTGTTGCTTGTTACCTGATTTCTTTTACATTATCATTCACTTTTTAGACATCTAGCACCTTCCATTCAGCCTTGTTCAAAGCACAAATTAAAAGGCTGATGCAGCAGTTAGCCTGAGACGTTCTTTGATTTTCACTGGAATTGGATCTGTGGATATTCACAGAATCACAGAAAGGCCAGGGTTGGTAGGGCTGTCAAGGATCATGAATCTCCAATCCCCCTGCCACAGGCAGGGCCACCAACCTCCAAATTTAATATTAGATCAGTCTGCCCAGGGCCCCATCCAATCTGGCCTTGAGGGATGGGGCATCCACAACCTCTCTGGGCTGTTCCAGCACCTCACCACTTTCTCTGTAAAGAACTTCCTCCTGACATCCAACCTAATTCTTCCCTCCCTCAACTTAAAACCATCTCCCCTTGTCCTGCCGTTATTACCATTTCAAAGAGTTGATTCCCCTCCTGTTTGTAGGCTCCCTTTAGGTACTGAAAAGCTGTAATGAGGTCACCCTGCAGCCTTCTTTTCTCCAGGCTGAACAAGCCCAGCTCCCTCAGCATGTCTTTGTAGGGGAGGTGCTCCAGTCCCCTGATCATCTATGTGGCCCTCCTCTGGACCCTCTCCAACATCTTTCTGTCTTTCTTGTACTGGGGGCTCCAGACTTGGACACAGTACTCCAGATGGGGCCTCACAAGAGCAGAGTAGAGGGGGACAATCACCTCCCTGTCCCTGCTGGCCACCCCTCTTCTGATGGAGCCCAGGACATCATTTGCTTTTCGATCTGCAAGAGCACACTGCTGGCTCATGCTCAAGCTTTTCATCCATGAAGACCCCCAGTTCCTTCTCTGCAGGGCTGCTCTCAAGGACCGCATATTGAAATGAAACCACCTTATGGATGGTCAAGCTTACATCTGGCAGCCCTGATATATCTGCAACATTTGTTTTAGAGGAAGGGAAAGAAATTAAGAGACATTGTATGTACCATGCATACTGTGGATATATAGATTGATCACTGATTATAGATTGAAGAATATTAAATTGACGGTTAAGTTTAATTTAAGCACCTTGTATTTATTGCCTTGCATACAGTAACTCATTATATGAAAGGGCTGGAGACTGCCTTGCATGCAGACAACTATTCCAAGAGGGAAAAAATCTTATGTTTTTCCTCAAACAACATAAACTGTAAGTCAAATCCAACAATAAGCAAAATGAAGATGGTACAAGAATCAAACTGACCTGTAACAACTCTTTAAGTTAAAGCTGTTGTTTTGTTTTGTTCTGCTTTGTTTCTGTCTAACAAAAAGCATCCTTTATTTCTTTCTTCTATATTTCCGTCCAGGAGAAATATTAGAATAGGCCACAACTGATTACAGAAATAATCTGAAAGGAAGATTGCAAACAAATCAAAAGAACTCAGCTTTTCTCATAAATTCCCCCAAATGGGAAAGATTTGAATGTCTGCGAAGGGATTCTATCTTTCATAAATGATCCTTTACATTGAAAGCAGTGTTAAACTCAGAAGAAAGAGTAAGACTAGATTGAAGTACAAAGGTTGCCTGCTACAGCTTTCCTGTTCCCTCCAAGGGGACATTTTGCTTCACTCTTCCCCCCCCCCCCACCCCCCCATACACATTTTTCTTTTTTCCACAATTACTGTTCTGCAGGACAGCGTCTTTCTTTTGTGGTTAGTGTATAGTGGTCACAGTACACAGAATGTGGGAGAACAGGTATAAAAACAAAACAAAACAAATCTGGTCTGTGGCTTAAAAATGCAGTAATTTATTTGAATTAAACTTTGCCAGAGCTGTTCTTACTTTAGCTTAAATTTGGCTTCTGTGAAGTGAATTAGAACAAAGTAAGACTGTCATTCTCTAGGAAGAAACATCTTTCAATCTTTCAGGAATCTTCTCAGGAACAGAACTAAAAAAAAAATAAAAAAATAAAAAAATAAAAAAAATTGGAATCAAATATACTACTTGCAATCTATCTATATTTTGAAAAATTTCTTAGTAGCCTAAGCCTTACTGAACTTTCTTTGAAATATGCATCAAAAGAGGTTAATGATAAACCATTAACATTTGCATATAATTTCCAATGCCATGTCAGAGGAAAAATAAACTTATTAATAGCCTTTTGCTGTTATATTGTAACACTCAATAATAAGTATAGTTTTCTTAAAAAATATAGCAAAAAGTTATGTACATTAACCACATCATCCTAAATGAAGATTTCCTTTTTAACTCAATAAATACAAAAATACAATACTGCATTTTCCAAAGAATCAGTAATTATTCACTCTTGAGTTGTCTGAAGAAGACACTGAATTCAGAGGCCATCTAGCAAATTCTTGTTCAGCTGTGAAAATAATCCTGAGGATATTGTGTCAAGCATTACAGAAAAATAGCAGTCATTGAGTATAACTCACAACAAAAAGGCAAAAGGCATCTGAATAGAAGATGGAAGCTCTTTCCCAACTAGTGAAAATATAAGGAGGACAGCGACAAAGAGATAAAAGAGATTTCTTTTCAGATTTCTAAGAACCATACTTCATTCCACAGATAAGGGCATCTAGTTATTCACTTTCTAAGAACATCTAAGAACATGCCATAGGAGCCTTATTTCTGAATATTTTATTTATATTGTAATATTACTTGCTTGATCGCCGAGGTTCGCTGCTTTGGAGCTGTCCCAGCCTAATTTCTACATCAAAAATTCTACTTCTAATGTCACTAAGACAATCAGAGGGCTGAAGCACCTCTCCTATGAGGAAAGGTTGAGGGAACTGCGGTTGTTTAGCTTGGAGAAGAGAAGGTTCAGGAGAGACCTCATTGTGGCCTTCCAGTTCTGATTCTATGATATGATGATTACTTAAACACAGACAAAAATAGCACAAAATATCTCCTCTACTCTTCATTTAATAAGGTTAATTAATATGAAAATAAAGAAGGAAGATGTTTAAAGTTACACTACCATGAAGTTACACCAGATTTGAATCACCACGTGTTTGTGGCTTTATTCTTCTGACCTGACACTCTGTATTTGTTGCAATTGAGACAGGTAGACAGGCAAGAATCTATAAATTGGCTTTTTGTTGTTCCCAGCAGACAAATGTATTTCCATGAGTATCTTTATCCTGTTCCTGCTACACTGAATAAAACACTGGATCTGACCAAGAAAGACCAAATGCACACGGACATACTTTCTTGTCTCTTACACCTTGCTGAAATCTCAGTATCACAGAATCACAGAATCACAGAAACACTAAGGTTGGAAAAGACCTACAAGATCATCCAATCCCACCATCCACCTATCACCAGTAGTTCTCACTAAACCATGTCCCTCAAAAGTAGACCACTAACAGTCATTTTACAGAGCAGTGTAATTAGTTTTCTACTTATTAGTATTATTTTGTATTTTAAAATGCTGTAAAATATCCAAGGGGAAAAAAAAAAAAAAAGCCTATATAATTCTAACATCTAAGCTCAAAAAATCTAATAATCATGCTTGATTTAAACCATTTCTACCATTTTTACCAATCAATATGACTGTCATAAATAAAAATGTAACTGCTTTATAACAAATATTATTAAACTATTAACCATGTCTAAACACAGGCCTGATAATTGCAGCATCATGATGTAAATATCTATGAATATAATTAAACATACGTGAATAAAGCATAGACCTGTTCATCAGTTCTAACAGTTAGTATTGGGAATTTCATATAGTAATTTAAAGGTTTGTTTTGTTTTGGTTTGGTTTTGGTGTTTGTGAGTGTGTATTACAAATTACTGTAAGGAGGCTTAAAAAGAAATAAAGCTAGTGCCTTTTTACTTTTGATTTCACCAGTCATATCCAGAGTTTTGAGAAAAATCATGATATGATCAAAAATTTTTCGGGTGGATATTCGGATATTCTGTAGTAAGAGACATCAGCATTCAGAAGTAATTTCAACAAAAAAAAACTTGGCTAACATATAAATGTTTGGAGACCAAGGAATGGATTACTTTAAAAAGTGCATGGTCATCAGGCTGAAAGGAATGATTCTTCTCTACTCTGCCCTAGTGAGAGCACATATGGAGTACTGTGTTCGGTTCTGTGGTGCTCAGTTCAAAGAAGAGAGAGATCTCCTAGAAGGAGTCTAGCGGAGGGCCACAAAGATGAAGAGGTACCTGGAGCATCTCCTGTATGAGTCACGTGGTTTTGTGGTTTTTGTTTTTTGGTATTTCACATCATAATATCATGAAGTGCACTAGGAGTTAAAGTGTTAATGCTCCAGTTCTGGGTACCCGTCCACGTACATCATGGAAGTCATAAGATCTGGCCCTTCTGGGTTGGGCGGTTTCTTACTGCCTTACAGGGGGTGCTGGAGGATGCCTTCCTACCCGTACCAAGCTTTTCAGGTTTGACTCGGTCTCAGGAACTCTCTCTCTCTCCTATTTTATTTTGATTTACTAGTCTCAATTTCAATTAGATTGTATATATATTGTGTTATCTTGCATTCGACTTTGATCTCTTCTGGGACCTACTTGGAGCTATCCCGTGGGCTAGGGTGTTAGAAGGTAAGGGGGCCTGTGAGAGCTGGTTGGCATTTAAACTCTTCTTCCAAGCTCAGGATCGGTGCGTCCCTGTGAGGAAGAAATCAGGAAAGGATGGCAGGAGACCTGTGTGGGTGAGCAAGGAGCTCGTACGCAAACTCAAAGGAAAGAAGAAGGCCCACGAAATGTGGAAAAAGGGTCTGACCGCTTAGAAAGAATATAGAAATGTTGTCAGGGCCTGCAGGGATGCGACGAGGAAGGCTAAAGCCCGCCTGGAATTGAACCTGGCAAAGGTGATAAAGGATAATAAAAAAGGCTTTTTTAAGTATGTTAACAGTAAAAGGAAGACTAGGGAGAATGTGGCTCCCCTGATTAGTGACGGGGGTGTTCTGGTAACGGGGGATGCTGAGAAGGCGGAGATACTGAATGCCTTCTTTGCTTCTGTCTTCAATGAAAAAGCTCCCCCTCGGAAATCCGAGACCCTGGAGGTTAGTGAAAGGGTCTGGGTAATGGAAGACTTCCCTTTAGTCAGGAAAGAGATGGTCCGAGATCGCCTGGGCAACACCAATGTTCACAAATCCATGGGACTCGATGGGATGCATCCACGGGTGCTGAGGGAACTGGCAGAGGTGATTGCTGAACCGCTCTCTGTCATCTTTGAGAGGTCTTGGAGAACGGGGGAGGTGCCTGAGGACTGGAGGATAGCCAATATCACTCCGGTCTTCAAAAAGGGCAAGAAGGAAGATCCAGGCAATTATAGGCCAGTCAGCCTCACCTCTGTCCCTGGAAAGGTGATGGAGCAGCTTGTGCTGGATTCCATCTCCAGACAACTGGAAGAAAAGGAGGTTATCAGGAGTAGTCAGCATGGGTTCACCAGGGGGAGTTCGTGCTTGACCAACCTGGTAGCCTTCTATGATGTTGTCTCTGGCTGGGTGGATGGGGGGAAAGCAGTGGATGTGGTCTATCTTGATTTCAGCAAGGCATTTGATACTGTCTCCCACAACATCCTTATAACAAAGCTGAGGAAGTGTGGGATAGATGAGTGGACAGTGAGGTGGGTTGAGAACTGGCTGACTGGCAGAGCGCAGAGGGTTGTTGTTGGCGGTGCAGAGTCTGGTTGGAGGCCTGTAACCAGCGGTGTTCCCCAGGGATCGGTGCTGGGTCTGGTCTTGTTAAACATCTTCATCAATGACCTTGATGAGGGGATAGTGGCCACCCTCAGCAAGTTTGCTGATGATACGAAGTTGGGAGGATTGGCTGACACACCTGAAGGCTGTGCTGCCATTCAGCGAGACCTGGACAGGCTGGAGAGCTGGACAGAAAGAAACCAGATGATGTTTAACAAAAGCAAGTGTAGAGTCTTGCATTTGGGGAGGAATAATCGCATGCACCGGTACAGGTTGAGGGATGACCTGCTGGAGAGGAGCTCTGCAGAGAGGGACATGGGTGTCCTGGTGGATGACAGGTTGGCCATGAGCCAGCGGTGTGCCCTTGTGGCCAAGAGGGCCAACGGCATTCTGAGGTGCATTAAAAAGAGCGTGGCCAGCAGGTCGAGGGAGGTGATCCTCCCCCTCTATTCTGCCCTGGTAAGGCCTCATCTGGAGTACTGTGTCCAGTTCTGGGCTCCCCAGTACAAAAAAGACAGGGATCTCTTGGAAAGAGTCCAGTGGAGGGCCACAAAGATGGTGAAGGGCCTGGAGCGTCTATCCTATGAGGAAAGGCTGAGTGAGCTGGGTCTGTTTAGCCTTGAGAAGAGAAGACTGAGAGGAGACCTGATCCAGGTCTATAAATATCTAAGGTGTGGGGGGCAGTGGCGAGGCCAGACTGTTTTCAGCGGTATGTGGAGACAGGACAAGGGGAAATGGCTGAAAACTGGAGCATAGGAAGTTCCACACAAATGTGCGCAAGAACTTCTTTACAGTGAGAGTGAACAGAACACTGGAACAGGCTGCCCAGGGAGGTTGTGGAGTCTCCTTCTCTGGAGATATTCAAGACCCGCCTGGATGCCTACTTGTGTGACCTGGTGTAGGGAACCTGCTTTGGCAGAGGGGTTGGACTCGATGATCTCTGGAGGTCCCTTCTAACCCCTACAATTCTGTGATTCTGTGATTCTGATATCATAGTTAGTAAAATAAGTTTTCCTCCATAGATCGTTGCCGCTGTTTTTTTTTCCTTCCTTGAGCCCAGCTCCCATCTCCCTACCCCTTTCCCTTTTCCTTCCCATTTTATGGGGTTGGGGGGGGGGAGGGGCCTACTGCCCCACCTGTCACAGGCATAGATTGATCTAGTTAACTCCGTGACAATGAGGAAAGGCTGAGTAACCTGGGTCTGTTTAGACTAGGGAAAATAAATCTTTTGGGGAATCCTATTAATGTTTGTAAATATCTAAAGGGAGATGGGAGGCAAACGGATGAGGCCAAGCTCTTCTCAGTGGTGTGTAAAGATAGAACAAGGAATAATGGCCTAAAACTTGAGCACAGAAAGTTCCATACAAACATGCAGAAGAACTTCTTTATAGTAAGGGTGGCAGCTGCCCAGAGAGGTTGTGGAGTCCCCTTCTACAGACACATACCTTTGCTACATATTACAGGATACCTGCTTTAGCAGGGGGGTTGGACTTGATGATCTCTTGAGGTCCCTTCCAACACTTGCTGTTCTGTGATCCTGTGAAAAAAAAATGTGGCAATGCTTGAAATACAATAATCTTTTTAATGAATTTTACATCACAAGTTTCACTAAGACCTTCTCTTATATTTTCTTTTCCCCAGAGACAGATTTTGAATATTCTACTTCCATATTTATGTTTCTAATTATTTTGGGGAACAAAGATTACTTTTGTTAACTTTGTCTGGTTGTCAGATGCCCACCACACCACCTTCTCTCCCTCCTGGGTAGGTCAGGAGAAGAAAATATGATAATCCACTTGTGGGTTGAGATACGAACAAGAAAATTGCACACCAATTATGATCATGGGCAAAACATATTAATTTTGGGGAAGGTTAGTTGAATTTACTGCCAGAGTGGTAGGAAACAAACTCCCATCAGCGGTAAGAAACTCCATCACTAGGGTGGTGAAGCACTGCAACAGGTTGCCAAAGGAGGTTGTGGATGTCCTGTGGTCCTGTGCCTGAATGCAGTCAAGATCAGGCTGGATGTGGCTCTGGGCAGCCTGGTCTAGTAGTTGGTTACCCTGCTTGTGGCAGGGGGGTTTGAAACCAGATGATCGTTATGGTCCTTTTCAACCCAGGCTATTCTATTCTATGATTCAATGAAAACCAAAATTAAACCAAGCATCTCCTCCCTTCTTCCCAAGTTCAGCTTCTCTCCCGGTTTCTCTGCAGTGGGGCCATTGGAGCTGCCTAGACCTGGCTGTTCCTGACATGGGGCAACTCTAGTCATTCCTCACAGAGGAGCTCTGTAACTCCCCTGCTAAGAACACCTGTCTTTTAAA
Source organism: Chrysolophus pictus (assembly GCA_037305975.1). NCBI lineage: Eukaryota > Metazoa > Chordata > Aves > Galliformes > Phasianidae > Chrysolophus > Chrysolophus pictus. Next base: position 32,312,289 of record CM074576.1, on the reverse strand, counting down.
GGCACCTGCTATCCCTGTAAAATCCTCGTCCCAAAGTCACTGAAACAGAAGGGAAGCTTTAATGTCTTCCATTAGTTTTGGAGATGACTCATATTCTTCCTCTGCATTTTTCCAATGCTAATTTTTTTGCATTTAGCAAAATTAAGAACAAATAAAAGCAGTACATAATTCTTGTTAAAAAAGATACATGAACAGAGATTATCAGAATTAGTTATGTAATTGATATCTACAATGATTCAAGGAGTATAACAAAATTCTGGCTACATCAACAAGACTGAAATCATCAGCATCACAGAAGAAATTTCCTTATGTCATGAATTCTAACAAAGCACTGTTTTAAGAGTATTTATTTATTTTTACAGAAGTAGCAACCAACATGTTTCAAATGACATTTCTTTTCAGAACCATACACAGACGAGGGAAAGAAGGAAATCTGTTACTGCAGGAAAGATGCATTTGTCTAGGAAGGAAGTTGAAGAAAAGAAGTGAACAAAATCATAAAAGTTGAGGCGGCAACTAGCTTAGGGAGGGTAGAAATTCAGTGCTGCATTGCATTATTTTAGAGGTCCCCTGTGACAAAGACTTTGCACTATGTGAAAACCTGTGCAGTGAGAAGAAATTTCTTCCTATTTCATAAACAGTACTACTTCTTGCAAGGATTACCTTACAACACTGTGCAGAGGGAAGATGAGCAACACATGAAGGGGAACAATAGTTGTTGTCAAGCAAATGAGAGATGCAAAATGGAAGAAAGTTATTTGTTTTCCAGTGAGAAATACGTCCACATTTTCAGCATTTCCCTGGAGTTCTCTACTGTTTCTTACCAGAGGGGAAAAAGAAGGAACATTGTGTCTCTGCCTCTGAAGCTACTTTTCCTCACTGGGAAATGTCTTCCCATTTCAGTCTTTCCAACTACCAATTTTTTATTGAGTGACTGTGGAAAACAAAACCAATGCAAAGAATTCCAGAAGGTTTGAAAAATCCTTTGAGTGTAAGTTTAATGTATAGTAGTCCAAAAACAACATACACAGACAAACATACAAATAAATACACTCCACACAGAAAGCGCAGACTGTCAGTCTAGATTTCAGGGGAGGGAAAAAGAACAAAGATCTCATTTTCTTCTTTTGTTGTGATACCATGATGCTACATGCTGCCATATCCTTCTCTTAAATTGCTCTCTAACAGCTAGATGCCCTCCACAAAGCTGTCACTAGAGAAGAATAGCAAACACCAAGGTTGCTTTCGTTTGTTTAAGCTCCTGCTGTGCTGCTTGTTTCTAGTATCAAAGCATTTCTTCTTCAGAACAAATTTATTTTAACATGTTGTTCTTCCTTTCTAAGATTCTGCTTGGTTCATATAACAAAATATCCACAAATCATTCACTGATTTATTGAAAGAAGTTACATCTGCAAATAAATAAATAAATAAATAAATATTAAAAAAAAAATTGCTGAGATTTGGGTTCTCACACATTTAATCAGAAAGCAGGAAAAGATATATTGGCACTGTCTTGTACAAAATCAGTATTGCTAGCTTTCATGGACGGTGCTACCATAAACTTATATTCCGGTCCATTTCTACTCCTTCCTTTGCAGAATTAGATCTTCATACTAGAAGGTCTCAAACATCCAGCTCAAGATCTTCTTACTGCCTATTTCTACAGTACACCTCAGTGCATTGGGGACCAATTTTTGAAGGAACTTTAAATATCTTCAAAAAGTATAACTTACAAGCATATACTTACAAACAGCAATGTCATTATCAAAAATTAGGCAATGTCTTGTAAAATATTATTATCAGAACTAGTGATGTTCCTTGTTCCAGCTCTATGAAACATGTACATTTTCCTACTGTTTCAGTTTATGAAATATAAACAAATATGCAACATAATTCAGTATGCTAAAATTACTAATAAAAAGTGAGGTCAACATTATTTAAAAACACAAGAAGAATGAGTAATTATTAATTATTTAATTGCTACATTATGTTCATTTGTATACACTGTGGCATATCAGATACATTAAGAAAAAAATGGAACCCGTAAAGAGATATACCCCAGAAAGGAATCATTACCCTATTTGCAGCTTATTTTTCACTTCATAAAATGATATTTACTGAGCAGCACGATTTGTTAAAGCTGTAGTGAGACCACACTGTTTCATTCAGCCAACCATGTCCTTCATTTCAAATTCTTCAGGACAAAATGTAACATTGTGTGCAAGCCTTCAGTCTTCCTTTTTTTCTTTTCCAATCATATCTTTCCTACCTTATTTGTCACTGGCTCATCAAGTCAACATGATAAAAATGAATGTTATTAGACCTTCTTTTTCACATGGGAATCCTGAAAGGGATTACAGTTCTAATTAGTTTAATAGCACATCTTGCAGGACTTGTTCCTGTGTGTTTGATTCTGTAGTCCTTACTCAGCCTGAATAGTATTAGTATTTTGAGTAGTCTCATTGGTACCCAGGAGCCTTCTTTCACAGTTAAGCTAAACTCATGAGGAATAAGGACTGCAGAACTGAACAGAGCAAGGCAATTTCAAAAGGACGGCACCACTAGATGTAGATTCCAGTGAAAGTGAATGAAAATATTACTTATCTCATGTTTGCCTTCCATGCACTGCCAGCCTTCAACACCTGCACTCACCATACTCCAGCTCCCAAGCCTTTCAAGGACACAGTAAACAGTGTTCCAGTGAGCTAGAAACAGGCAATTCAACTGATACTGTAGCTTTAGATAGATTTGAAGTCGATGGACCTTATTCAGACTGTTTCTGTAGTGGGAAAAGCTCAACTTCAAGTGTCTGCAAAGGTTCTCTTTTTTCATGAGATAAAGCTGATATTTCAGATTTGAAAAGTGAAAATAATTCATATGAAATGAAAATAACATTGGCATAGTGGATTATATATAGTAATTGATTTTCAGACAGATTTAAGTTAATTAGTCTTACAGCTCCCCCTTAAAGTTTGTTACAAGTATCTATTCCTATACATTGACAAGAAGATAACATTGGTCCATTTCCATGAATGTTAAAGACCATTACATAAAACACAAAATTGCTGGGAAGCTTATAACTCCTTCAAGAAATAAACTGTATCTAGTAGGAAATTCAATGTTTTAATGGATGTGGAGAAAAGTGAGAAAGCTTCACAATCCAAACCCCTACTCGCCTATTGTACCCATATCAGGTACAATACAATAGAATTAGAGGACTGTTTTTTCGGGTTGCTGGACAATGAAGAAATAGTATGATTTCAGCTGACATCAGAAGTTCAACTTACTTGCACTGTGTCAGCTTGATGCAATCATAGATTCACAGATCTGTTTCCCGATATCCAAATTTCAATAACAAAGTCACTTCATTAAGTAGCTAATAAACCCAAACCGTGTTTTATGCATGGCCCACAATTTTCAGCTGAACTTCAGGGCATGTTTTCTTTTCTAAATTCTTATTCCAAAGAATGTAACAAATATATCTTAAACCCACATTAAAAATATAGATGACAAATTTAAATATTCTTATTGGGCTTACAATTCACGTTCAATCAAATAAATATAAAATTGTAGTAAATGCTCTACTCATAGCTGTACTCAGTGGTAAGCTCACTTTTGTTCTGCATTGTTTTGAGATAGACAACATAAGTAAAAAATGTTTAAGATAATGTCTGCTTTTTATTAATTAATGGTAAGATGCGGTGGATATTCTGAAGATGCCTTATGTGTTGGCACTGTTACATATCTCTCTGAAAATTCTCTGTCAAGGGGCAAATTTTACAATTTTTTTTTTTTTTTTTTAATTCAGATCAGAGAATTGCATGCTGCTGATTTTAAAGATCATTATTATAGTTAATAATGTTTTTCTTCCTGTTTTGTTTTTGTATGATGAATAATATATCTTACCTACCATTCCTGGAGGTAATCTATTTCTAGATAACATAACTAGATAGAATTTTTATGTTTTCTACAGGTAAAACCTGTGTTGAAGGCATCCATTTTGTGTTTTCCAGTTTTGGTGGCCTGACTTGAACGAAGGTTCTCCTGAATATTTGAAACTTATATGATGTTTATGTAATTAGTCAAATTCATTACAATATAATTCTTTCACCACCCATTCTCCACTATTCAGCTTTGCTCAGGAACAAATGTGAAAAACAGATGTATAAAACTACAACTTTTGTTTTATTTTCTTATTTGATTTGTAATTAAAAAAGAAATCAGGAATTACATTTTTCTAGATTCTAAGCAACAGTTTATTTCTCATAACTCACATCAGCTTGATTTGTCTTTCACAATAAGATAGTAAGCCTTCACAGTACTGGATACTCAACATATATATATTTAGAAATTTATAGCAGTATCCTGCTAGAAGAAATGAAAATAAGTTCATGGGCTCCAATTCAGAGTGAATGTTGAAGTTGCAGCCTGAAATTTTTCTTTTGTTTTTTCAATATAACCTTGCAACTACAACTTATAGCTTTGTTCATTATCTACTAAGTACATTAATTAATCAGCGTTTTATGAACATAACACTTTCTGGGTTTTGTTGCTTAGCAACAGAACCGCCTCCAACAAAGGGCAATATGTCATAGAATCATAGAATGATAGAAAGGGCTGGGTTGAAAAGGAACACAATGTTCATTGAGTTTCAACCCTCCTGCTATGTGCAGGATTGCCAACTACTAGACCAGGATGCCCAGAACCACATCCAGCCTGGCCTTGAATGCATCCAGGGATGGGGCATCCACAACATCCTTGGGCAACCTGTTCCAGTGCATCACCACTGTGATCATCACCAAGTGCAGCATCCTGTTCTTGGCCTTACTGAACCTCATTAGGTTATCATGGGCCCATTTCTCCAGCCTTTCATAGAGAAGCCCTCTGGATGACTTCCCTTCCTTCCAGTGTATCAACCTCACTGCTCAGCTTGGCATCATCTGCAAACTTGCTGAGCGTGCACTCGATGCCATTGTCTATGTCATTGATATCATTGTCTATTATGAAGATGTTGAAGAGCACCAGTCCCAAGACCAACCCCTGAGGGACACTGCTTGGGACCGGCCTCCACCCTGACACAGAACCATTAATCACAATTCTTTGGCTGCGACCAGCCAGCCAATTCCTAATCCATCAAATTCATCCAAATCCAAAATCCACACCTCTCCAATTTAGAGAGAAGGATGTGGTCAAGGACCATATCAAAGGCCTTGCAGAAGTCCAGGTAGATGACATCGCCCTTTCCCTGTCCACCAAAGCCGTCAATCCATCATAGAAGGCCACCAGGTTGGCCAGGCACAATCTACCCTTGGTGAAGCCATGCTGGTTGTCTCGAATCACCTCTTTATCTCGTATGTGCCTTAACATAGCTTCTAGGAGGATCTGCTCCATGATCTTCCCAGGCACAGACGTGAGGCTCACCAGCCCGTAGTTCCCTGCATCTTCCTTTCTTCCTTTCTTAAAAATGGGAGTAAAATTTCCCTTTTTCCAGTCACCTGGAACTTCACAAGACAGCCATGATTTTTCAAATATGATGGAGAGTGGCTTGGCAACCACATCAGCCATCTCTTTCAGAACCCTAGGACAGATATCATCTGGCCCCATGGACTTAGTTTGTAAGGAGGACTCGGACTTGTTCCACCATTACAGTGGGACAGAACCCACTCCCCACACCCTCACCTAGACGCTCATGGTCCTGGCAGACACGGGAAGCCTGACCACCCATGCTTCCACTTTCTGTACATTTCCCTCAGTTTAAGCTGCAGGTCCTTGCATAGCCTTGACAGTTGCCTATCTCCCCTGCTCGATTTCTTCTGCTGGGGGATGGAGAGCCACTGCGCTCTCAGAAGGGTGTCTTTAAAGAGCTGCCAGCTTTGTTCTGTGCCCATGCCCTTAAGGACAGTTTCCCAGGAGATCCCACTCAGCACTTCCTTGAGCAGCCAGAAGTTTACTCTCCTAAAGCACAGAGTCCTAGTTCTGCTTTTTGCCAGGCCCGCATTCTTCAAGATCAGAAACTCTACCAAGACATGGTCACTACAGACCAGGCCACCTCCAATCTCAACCTCTCTAAAGCTCTCCTCTGCATTAGTGAGCACCAAGTCCAGTAAGGCTTCACCTCAGGTTGGTTCATCTACTACCTGGACCAGGAAACTGTCCTCAACAGATTCCAGGAATCTCCTGGATTATCTGCCACCTGCCACGCCACTATCCCAGCAGATGTCCAGATGGTTGAAATCCCCCATCAGGACAAGAGCCCACAAGCGTGACACCTCCTGCAGCCGAAGCAAGAAGTCCTCATCGACAGCCTCCTCCTGATCAGGTGGCCTGTAGCAGACCCCAACCACTACATACCCTTTGCTGTACTGACCCTTGATTTTTACCCACAAGCTCTTGACCTGATCGTGGCTGTTCCTCAGACACAGTTCTTCACAATCTATCCACTTCCTAACATAGAGGGCCACTCTGCCACCCCTCCTACCCTGTCTATCCCTTCTGAAAAGCCTGTAGCCCTCAATCAGGGTATTCTAATTATGGGATTCATCCCACCATGTTTCCATGATAGCAATTAGGTCATACTTTCTCGAGTGCACCACGGTTTCTAACTCCTCGTGTTTATTTTCCATGCTGCATGCATTGGTATAGAGGCAATGCAGCTTAGCTACTGGCCTCATTGCCTTCTTAGAGGAGCCCTCCCTAGTACCTGCAGGACAAGTCTGGAGTTTTCCCTTACTGCCTCCCAGGGTGACAGCTTTCCCACACACTTCTGTCACCTAGTACACATACTTCCCCCATCACATCTAGTTTAAAGCCCTGCTAACCAGCCCAGCCACCTTGTTCCCAAGAATATTCGTGGCCCTTCTAGTCAGTCAGCTCCTATCTACCGTCAGCATTCCCCCTTTCTCAAGGCTGCATCCCAGCCATAGTACCCAAAGCCCTGAGTACGACACCATTTACAAAGCCATTCATTCAGTGTGTCCACCCTCCTCCTTTGTGTGGATCCCAGTCACAAACTGAGAGGACAGAGGAGAACACAACTTGCACTCCCAATCCCTTCAGAAGTCTTCCCACAGCAATGAAGTCCCTTCTGATTGCCCAAGAATTTCTTTTGCCTACCTCTTAATTTCCAAAGTGGAAAACCAGTAATGGATAATAATCAGAGGGTTGAATGAGGAGAGCAATGTTCCTGACAACATCTCTCACTCGGGAACCAAGCAGACAACACACCTTCCTGTGGAATGGATCCAAGTGGCATATTGAGCCCTTAGTTCCCCTCAGAAGGGAGTCCCTTATAACAACAGCCCTTCTTTTTTTTTTCTGACTGACGTAACAAAACAGGGAGCAGACTGACTAGCCTTGGGCAACCTGTCCTGTATGGGTGGACTTTCACTGACATCCACATTTCCCATCCACATTACCCAGACTCTGAGATAGTAGATGATCCCCCACTACTTGAGGAGCATCTCCCCCACACCTTTCCTGTAGGGATGATAGAGTGCGACTCCACCAACTGATCTCCTTTCCACAATCCTGGATGCTCCTCAGCCTTTCTACTTCCTCCATTAGCTCACACTGCACACAGGTGGTATCCTGGCTGCCATCCTGTAGCAGTGACAGGTACAGGCACTCTTTGCAGCCTGAGACCTGAACTGCAGCATGGACATTCATGCTTTCTGTCTGAGTCTCCATGTTCCTGTTAGCAGCAGCTCCCCACCGCGTGGTGACCATGGTTGCACCTTGGTGTATCCAGAGAACAAGTGACCTGTTAAGTGCTACGTGGTAACCCCTCTCCTATAAGGCAAGGTGCCCCACCCTGCCTATTTGCTGATTGGTTCAGGGTTTGCCCTGAAAATCACTCTCTTCACAGCAAGATAACAACCTACCTCCCTGTGTAGTCATGTAAATAGGTGGCTTACAGTTTCACTTCGTTAAAACAGCCCATGTGATTCACACACCCCCAACTCCTCCTCTCCATCTCTGGTCCTCTCCCTGAGGCTTTTTCAAGGCAGGGAGCATGGCAACGCCAACTTCACATCAGCCTCTCTTGTGAGAGCTGCTGGGCTGCTGGGCAGCTCTGTTATCTCGTGGTTCCCTGGATGAGGGAACCAACCTTTAGTCACGATCAGTCGCAACAGTTTGGGACAGCTCTGAAGCAGCTAACCTCGGCAATCAAGGCCAATATGTAGAGTCCTTTAACCAACTTTCATCTTTTTTGGCATTTTTAAACACATTTAATCCTTCACTTTTAGAAAATAATGCATTTCTAATTTACAAGTTTAGATTATTTTATGTATTTCCTTATTCCACTTTAAGTAATAAAATGGCACTTGAATAAATACATCTACAGAAACATATTAGTAAATAACTATAGTAAATTCCAAATACCAATCACATAACGGGAATTCAGTCAGGCAAATATCAGCAGTTCTCTTTATCGCTGTGCAAAATACACTCTCAGTCTTTTAAAAATCCCCATCAAATCTTTGTTAATTTCCTCTAACATTTGACACAAACAATAGAGTAGTAAATTATACTTCAGTGTAAACTCAATTCCAAATTTGAGAACAGTACTTTTGCCATCTTCAGACATTTTAATTTCTAATTATTGTTCAAATAGATGTTTCTCAGTCTGAACACATGTATTCTGTAATACAAATAGCGTCTGTTTGGTGCATCATGTTTCAGTTTTTAATTCTACTGTTAAACATAATATTATTAGAGTTAATATTATTTTCTTTGTAAGGCTCATAATATGAAAGCTAAATTTATCTTTATGCATTCAGACAATAATTTTAGAATGTGCCCGCTAATTTTTTAACCTTTGCAAGGAGCGCGCACATCACCCCATGTGATAGACATTCTTTTCAAACCTATGTGAAACAGAGAAGGTTATATTAAAATTGATAAGGTCTTTTCTAGAACTTTTCATGCTTGATTTATGCTGCATAATGTATTTACACGAGTGCTAAGCAGAAGTCTGAATTACAGCAGTTATTTTTACAGCAAGCTGGGGGAAGATCTTTGTTGTTTTGTTTTCCCTTTGGAGTGGCAGAATCTGTTCTTATTTTTGATACAGATGAAAAGACAAACACAGAGAGAACAAAGCTGCATAGTGATAAAATGTGACTCAAAAATATTTTGTAATTCTTTCTTTTGCTATTTTTCTTCCTTCAGATGCTCACTGTCTCTGTTCTTCACACTTGTTTTCAGTTAGAACATTGTGAAAGATTGAAAGAACAAACAGTAATTCTTAATGTCTTTTCACTTTTTCACTTGGACAAGCTTGTTCCTCTTTGCTTTTCAGTTAATGTTACAGGGAAAAGCCCTGAGGCCTACCACTCAGCCACATTACATTAATAGAGAAAAAATTGCTTGCTGACCCACTGTATTGCATGGAGATTATCTGTATCTGTATGCAGCATTTGCCACATCATTTTGTGGAACATCTGCTCAGAAGAAAGGACTTGTGGAAGTAGCTTTGTAGTGCAATTTGCATCACAAAACAGCAGCAAATATGCTATTTTTTGAATGATTCCTTTTGCATAGTAACCTCACCAGTGCATACCACTTCTTTAAGAATTGATAGGAGATACATATGTTGTTTTGTTTTTTTTTGTTTGTTTGTTTGTTTGAAATAATGATTTAAACAATGACAACAAATATTTAGATCTTCCAATCACTGCAATGCAGCTATCTATTGAAAAAGTATTTTGCAGAAAGAAATGAAAAAGAAAAAGCTGGTCTTCATTCAGATTTTGTTCTTGGGAGACAATATCTCAAAATCTAGGGAAGTGATTATATGGGAGGTGGGGGGGGGGAGGAGGGAGAATTCTCTGAGTCAGACCAAGTCTAAAGGAATAAGAATGGCAAAGAGAGTTTATTATGGGAAGAAAAAAGAATATCGTCTCGGGAAACACAAAGTAAATGTTATAAATCTCCTACCTTTGATGTGGCAGTTCTGTCATTCTGTAGACCAACTAAATGCAGTTATCCAGTTTTTACTAGAGTTTACCTTCCAGGACTGTTGTATGAACTCCAAAATTTTACACAGAAATCATGCACATGTAATCTAGAGCTGAATTCCTTCTTAAAAGTGAAGATTCAGTTATCATAGTTTAACAGTTAATGCTAGAAATTTGAATAGTTTTCCAGAAATCTCTCTCTCACTGGTCATACAGAGATCTCCTTCCAGGCCTCTATGAACATTTTGGATATCCCATTACATTTGGTATGGCATTTATAACTTATGTTTAGGTAAATGAAGTCCACAATGGTTAGACTTTCAAGAGTAAAGAGAATAATTAGTATGGGAAAGAGAAATTTTAGAACAATATATTCCTCAATAGGATTAGCCTTTCATAATGGCAAATAAGCCACCTGATACTAAACAATTGTGTTTCATCAGCAACTACAGAGACCAGTCCTTTAGGAGATAAGAATTAGATGTTACTAGTTTAGCTATGGGCTGATTTTTGAGCACCCTTAATCCAGATTACAGGCCACTGTCAAAAGTTATCACACCCATCTGATTCTGCAATCATCTTATCTATTTGAAATGTCTAGTGAATAGCTCCTTGTATCTATTTTTAATATTCTCAGTCAAAATGAATACCCTGTCTCAGACAGAAGGAAGATCTCAAAAATAAATGTAGGTTCTTTGGAAAAAAAAAAAAAAAAAAAGTCTGAGATATAAAAGCAGTAGCAAACATTATGAATCTTTAAAAGTGCTGTTTCTAGTAATTATAATATTCATGGGAGCTGGAAGCAGAGAAAAAGCTATCCCTATCTAGAAGCTACCTTACCTTTCCTTGCCTATCAAATCTTTATTGCAGTCTCTCTCAAGTTCTGAATTATTGATTTGCATGTTGATAAAATCCACCCCAAAGTGAAAAAGTGATGAAAAGAGAAATTTGAATTGTAGATTTTCTATTAAAAGAATTGTTTAGAAAAATACATTAAAAAAAAAAAAAAACTAACAACAAAAATCTTTAGCATATAGGTAAATCATGCACACTATGAAAAATAATAGCCTTTTGTTTTAATAGTTTCTCTAACATTGAAAAATGAGATGAATATAGAATTCTCCATTTCTGTCAAGTTATTTTTGCAGGATTTTAACATGGTTCCTCTGAGATGTTTTGAGAAGGGCTGTGAACTTGGTACTCACGTTTTCCTTATGGACTTCTGTTTACAGAATTCTTACTTTACTTTCCTGAAGCATCATGATTTAAACTTAATGTTGTTTGTGAATGCAATGGATGCGGAACTTGAATGATTCATACTTGTCCATGATGTTTTGTTGCTGAAGAAAGATTTGAATGAACAACAACTGATTTGATCTTTTTTTTACTTTTCTCCTTCTCTAGTAATTCAAAGAAAAAAAAAAAAAAAAAAAAGAACAACAACAGCAACAACAACAAACCGCTGTTTCAGGTAAATACACAAGAAGAAAAGCTTTATTCACATTGTACACATACATAGCATTAACTTCTTTTTCTTTTGTTCATTAAATTTTGAATTGGGTAATGGTTTAAATTTAAATAATATAATTCAAGAAAAATCTGATGAAAGATATTTTCAAGAACATTTTCCAGCCCTGATAGTCTTTTCAGCATAAGGTTTGGTAAGCTCTAAGAAAATGTTTATCATATTCTTGAAACTCATTCTCATGGATTTTCCACTGGTGTTTTTTTCCACTATTGATGTCTGTCAAATACTAGATGTGTCTTTTTTTCTGATTCATGTGATATTAAAGGAATCAGCTAATCTGTTCACTTTTTTCTGCAAACTGTTTCAAATCTAAAACAGTAAGAACTTTTTAAATCCACATAAATGCCAAACTTCTCTGTACAGTAGATGCTTAAAAGCAAGCAAACCTTTAGAACACGTTTATATTTTACACATTTTCTTACCGTCTTCTTGAATGCATATTGCTGGATTAAATCAGAGAATTGCAATTTATAGTGATAACCAGTTTCTTGTCCATTTTTTTGGCCAGTAAGACTGTAGAAGCACAGTACCGTTACTGTACTTACTGTATTTCTACTCTACTGAATGTCATATTCTTGTCTCACTAGGAGGAAAATTTGTATATATCGGGACATTTGTATAGTAGGGAACTTGCTGGGGAGCAGAAGAATGCTCAGGCTTCATTTGTAACTCATCCAAGGAGAAAAAAAGTGTACACAAATATAAATCAAACAATTACTCCATCAAGTAGTAATCTTGTGATGTTTTCTATGTTAAAATCAAAGAAATATCTAATATTTCAGAAATGAAATAATTTTGACAGTGACTACAACTTTCTGTATTTAATTTCCCTTAATTTAAAGAAAATTTGAAAGGAGAAGTGTGAACACTTTGAGGTAGACTAATAATTAATTCCTAGAAGAGCATTTAATACTATTACTACACAAGCTGGTAAATTCATTGCATTTATGTAGTTATTTTGTTCATGAAAATATGCTATTCAAAATTTAGATGGCTTTTATAAAGATGCAGTGACCAATAAAACATAAACATTGTGATAACTTAATAAATACTGAACTTGCTGATGTAGTTGACAAAATATTTTCTGTCTTATATGCATATATCTAATGTATGTAGAGACAGAACAAGGGGTAATGGATATAACTGAAAGATCATAGATTTGCATCGCATATAAGGAAGAGAGTTTTCATTGTGAGAGTGATGAGACAATGTGACAAATTGCCGAGAAAAGCAGTGGGTGCACTCTGCTGGTGGTGTTTAAGCCCAGACTGGATGGATGGAGCTTTGTGCAACTTGACCCAGTAGGAGTTGTCCCTGCCTGTGGCAGGACTAGATGGTTTGCAAAGGTCTTCCCTAAACCAAACCATTTTACAATTCTATGATTCCATGTTTCTATGATTGTATTACAATCTGGACTTAAGTATTTATTTATGAATTACTTACAACACAAACTATACTGTATTGTATAATAAATAAATGATATTAAAAAAAATAATATCTAAATGGTATCCTGGGTGTCCCCTCTACTCTGCTCTTGTGAGGCCCCATCTGGAATACTGCGTCCAAGTCTGGAGCCCCCAGTACAAAAAAGACAGGGAGCTGTTGGAGAGGGTCCAGAGGAGGGCTACGAAGATGATCAGGGGACTGGAGCACCTCCCCTATGAAGACATGCTGAGGGAGCTGGGCTTGTTCAGCCTGGAGAAAAGAAGGTTGCGGGGTGACCTCATTGCAGCCTTTCAGTACCTAAAGGGAGCTACAAACAAGAGGGGAATAATTCTTTGAAAGGGTAGATAGAATCATAGAAGCATAGAATCACAAGGTTGGAAACGACCTATAAGATCATCTAGTCCAACCATCTTCACACTACCACTGCTACCATAAGCAAATAACTGCAGATAGATAACTGCAGGACGAGGGGAAATGGTTTTAAGTTGAGGGAGGAGAGATTTAGGTTGGACTTCGGGGGAAATTCTTTACAGAGAGAGTGGTGAGTTCAGTTCTGTATCATTTTTTTTTATGGTAATTTTTCTTTTTTGACTTTTTGACTGATTTTCTTTCTCAAAACAAAAAAGTTACTTTACATATTTCTCACACTGTTGAAAAGAATGTGATGTAGTTTCTATACTGTAGTATTTTAAAACTTAATGTAAAAGTTTATATTTTTTTAGTCAGAAGTATGAATTCCTTTTAATTTCTATAAATCACTGACTTGTCTTTCCATGAAAGGACAGATTAATATTTTATATAACAATCTAAAGATACTTACAAATGTTTTGATTTTTTCATTAAAAAAAAGAAAAGAAGAAGAAAAGAAGAGAAAGAAAGAAGAGAAAAAAAAGAAAAAGAAGAGAAAAAGAAGAAAGGAAAGGAAAAGGAAAAAAGGAAAAGGAAGGAAAGGAAAGAAGGAAAGGAAAGAAGGAAAGGAAAGGAAAGGAAAGGAAAGGAAAGGAAAGGAAAGGAAAGGGAAAGGAAAGGAAGGAAAGGAAGGAAAGGAAGAAGGAAAGGAAAGGAAAGAAAGGAAAGGAAAAGGAAGAAAAGAAAAAAAGGAAAAGGAAAGGAAAGGAAAGGAAAAAGGAAAGGAAAGGAAAAGGAAAGGAAGGAAAGGAAAGAAAGAAAGAAAAGAAAGGAAAGGAAAGAAAGAAAAAAAAGAAAAGAAAAAAAGAAAAAGAAAAAAGAAAAGAAAAAAAGGAAAAAGAAAAGAAAAAAAGAAAAGAAAAGAAAAGAAAAGAAAGAAAAAAAGAAAAGAAAAGAAAAAAAGGAAAAGAAAAGAAAAAAAGGAAAAAGAAAAGAAAAAAAGAAAAAGAAAAGAAAAGAAAAGAAAAAGAAAAAGAAAAGAAAAGAAAAGAAAAGAAAAGAAAAGAAAAGAAAAGAAAAGAAAAGAAAAGAAAAGAAAAGAAAAGAAAAGAAAAGAAAAGAAAAGAAAAGAAAAGAAAAAAAGAAAAGAAAAGAAAAGAAAAAAAGGAAAAAAGAAAAGAAAAAAAGGAAAAAAGAAAAGAAAAAAAAGAAAAGAAAAAAAGAAAAGAAAAAGAAAAGAAAAGAAAAGAAAAGAAAAGAAAAGAAAAGAAAAGAAAAGAAAAGAAAAGAAAAGAAAAGAAAAGAAAAGAAAAGAAAAGAAAAGAAAAGAAAAGAAAAGAAAAGAAAAGAAAAGAAAAGAAAAGAAAAGAAAAGAAAAGAAAAGAAAAGAAAAGAAAAGAAAAGAAAAGAAAAGAAAAGAAAAGAAAAGAAAAGAAAAGAAAAGAAAAGAAAAGAAAAGAAAAGAAAAGAAAAGAAAAGAAAAGAAAAGAGAGAGAAAGAAGCTATTTTTCCCAGTATTTTGTAGTGGGAATCTCATTTCCAATATATCTGCTTTAATCATATAACACTGCACAAATATAATTTTGCTTTTCTGTCTCAGTATAGTGCGCTGGGATTACTTAGGAAAACAAACTTTGAAAAAAACAGTCAACAGCCTTAAATGGAAAAATTTTCATTAAGCAACAATACAACACCACATTTTTTGTGTTTTGGTGGAGTTAAAGTAATATAAATACTTTTAGATGTCTGCTCTTGAGGAGTGTTGATTTTTCACAGTGGAGTCAGTACCTGACATGTTTAGTTTAGTGCACTAGGACTATTTGACAGTCTTCACGGATTTTATATGAGCAATTTACTTTTTTTCTCACAGTACAAGATAGAAACATCAACAGATTTGTTACTTCAGCCTCTTTAGCTGACAATGCAGCTACATGGCCTTCACAGAATGGTAGATAATCAGTTCTTTGTTCTTCTGCATTATAAGAAGTACTGGTGAATTAGCCTCGATTTCCATTTTCTGCACAGAAAGTTAGGAAGAAGCAATTGGGTAAAATCCTGACTTACAACTCTGTTTTGTGGTTTAACACATTAAGTGGCTAAGCACCACACAGACATTCACTCACTCTCCCCCTCCCTAATGGGATGGGGGAAAGAATCTGAAGGAAAAAAAAAAAAAAAAAAGGAAAGCCTGAGTTGAGATAAAACAATTTACTAAGATAGGGAAAAGGAAGAAGATTACAGTTATAACAATATATATATAAATGTGTATAACAAGTGATGCACAAGCAATTTTTCACCACCACCTGACTAATGCCCAGCTAGTACCCCCAATAAGTGAAAGAGAGCAAGAACTCCCACCCTCTCCAAAACTCTCCTACCACATGATGTCATATGGTATGGAATATCCCTTTGGCCAGTTTAAGATAGATAATTGCTGATTCTGTTCCCTCCCAGCTTGTTAGGCACCCCCATCAGCCCTTTGCTGAGAACACTAGAATGGTCTTGGCTCTGTACAACACTGCTTAGTAGCAACTATATACATCGGTGTTTTGTCAGCATTGTTTTTCTCCTAGATCAAAAAATAACACCATACCAGACACTTCGGAGAAAATATTTCCATCCCAGCTGAAACTAAGACATTCTAGCCCTGCAATGTGGTATTATCAGTAACTAGCTAGTAACAAGCCATGATCTTTGTACTGAATTTGTATGGTGTCAGGACTGAGGCTTGTCAGCCCTGCTTTGTCTGAACTATTCTTGATCAAAAGTCATTATTAGTCTAATGTAACTGGTACAGAGAGAGAAAGAATAAATTTATCATAGAATCATAGAATGGTTTGGATTGGAAGGGATTTCTGAGATCATCTAGTTCTAACCCTCCTGCTATAGGCAGGGACACCTCCCTCTTTACCAGATTTCTCATTTGGAAAATGTTTCAGTAATAGCAGTGCAGTGAAAATTGCTATATACATACACTCCTTAGTTTCTACCTCTTTTCCTGGGTCACATTTTCTCTGCCTTCTAGCACTGGTCAAGAAGGACACAGATTTTTTTACAAGTCCTGGTATCACATTCTGGATTTGTACACATCTTGGTTACCATTGGGCATATCATGTTTTAGAATGCTGTCTTCAGGCAACAGCACATTGCTTACAAAATTGTTTTGGATGTTGTGAATATCTAGAAGTCACGTGCTTTATAAGTTCATTATCAGACCAAAAATACGCAGGTTATCCCAAATCCTGATCTGTTACTTACTCTCTATAGATGAATGTTTTGAAAACCTATGGTGTTTTACAGGACTCTTAAATTTTCTTTCATATCCATGGACTATGGAAATAACACCTACAGGAAGATTCCAATATATATACTTTAATATCAGAATGAATTTCATTCTCACAGACACATGAATGCAAGCCTACAGAATCTACTCTAGAGTATGGACATACTTGGGAAAAACAAACAAACAAACAAACAAACAAACAAATAAAAACCCTTCAATTAATAAACGGGAAACCTCATTTCAAATGCAGTTTCTTAAGCAGACCAGATGAGAGACACAAATCTGTCTTTCCTAATTCCTAGACACTAATTTTTAACTACTTGTCTAACTAGTTAAGGTCAGATTTCTTTCCGTTTTTATGCTAAATCAGCCAAATTTCACATACATTTGTCAGTGAGCCTATTTTTATCCAAAGTGATTTACAATTTGTGAACATTTGGTCAAACAAACTAAACAAAAACAAAGATACCTAATTAGTGTCCTAACTGAAATAATTACTTCAGAGCTCCTTTACAGATTAATTCTCTAGATTGTATTCTGTGATATAATGAGATCCACCTACTATTTCAGTAGTTAGTATACATCAAAGCAGCTGTCGTGTCATTTTTAAAATCAGATTCTACTTGCCACATATTTAACTTCTGGAATTGTTACAGCACATGCTGAATCAGATTTGGAAGCAACATTGAGAACTTTGGAGAAATAGTGTGTTTTGGTGTTTTTTTTGTTGTTTGTTTTGTTTTTGTTTTTGTTATTCCTCTTTATTTATTTGAATAGGATTAATAATGCCTGTGAATTAACATATTCTATTTCATTACACCAGAGTTTTTATGTAGAGAAGAAAACAACATATATGCAATATACAAAACATATATATAATATCATATACCAAACACACACACCGTATTTATAATATCATATAACAAATTGAACCAGGATATTTGATGATAACCAACTTAATTACTTGCAATTCAGCAAAGTCAACTGAGCCACAATTTAATCTTAGGTAAACTTCCTTGACATGAGGCATTCGCAACACAAACCTAACTAATCTAATTGCATACAAAAGTAGTGATTTAGAGTTTTGCCACGTTTTTCATTACTGTGTATTTGCCAAGATATTCATTGTTATTCAAGTGTTGTCACCTGTCATTCAGTGAAATCGCTTGGCTGGCACTATGAAGCGTCATTGATCTTACATAGTGTGAAGGAGGTGGCATAGCTTATGGTTTCTTCAATAATTTCTTGAACATAAAAACTTTGCCAAGTTGTTTTAAACATCTAAGAGGCAATAGCTGATAAACCTCTTTTGTAAAGCAAAGGTACTAATTCCCACCAAGACATTAACATCAAAAGAGAGAAGGGTTTCCAGTTATAAAGGTCTATCTGATATTTTTCAGGGATGAAAGATAAGAATACTTTAAAAGTGGAAAGAATATTCTCAAACAAGTAATCTTCTTGAAGTGCTAAATCATTCTCTTACAAATGATATAGAACTAAACTTAGTCTTAAAGATAAAAATAAAACTTTTTATTTTGATAAGAACTAGTTGAAACTCCATTTCTATGCACAAAATGTTTTATTATGTTTTGAATCTAACAAAAGCTATCAAATCTGTCAAAGATTTACTTCAAAGCATACTATGCTAATAAAACTACACCAAATTCTCAGCGTTTTCTTAAGAAAATTAAACATTTTGGAGATTCATACTGCTTTGGATTTTTAAAATCTGGTACTACATATTTTTCAAACTAAAAGGCTTCATCTTAAATTTAAAATCATACTTGGACTGACATGCTTTTGTAATATACATGCTTATGTTGTATAAATGCATATAACAATATGCAGTCAAGAAAAATGTTTTCAAAATAATTTTGAAAACATCTCAGTTAGCAGTGGGAGTATGAAATTTTTCAGTTTTTGAATATTACTTAAAATATTTGGAAGAAAATTGATTTAAACTTCATAATCACTGTTGTGATTTCAATTACTTCATTGGATATTTCAAATGTAAAAAGAATGCATTTTGTTTAATTAGAAAATGATAAACTAGGTGATGTCTTTTGATGTATAAGTAAACATTTAGTAAATGAAAATATACAATTACAATAATCAAGATAATTTTTGAGAAGTGATTAAAGATATGAAGGAAACAAGATCAGTGTTAAAGATCACAGAATCACAGAATCAACAAGTTTGGAAAAGACCACTACGATCATAAGATAATAGGAAAACAATTAGTATATGTGTATAATGGCCTCAAATTCTGCCAGAGAAGATTCAGGTTGGATTTCAGGAAAGAATATTCTCCAAAATAGTGGCCTGACTCTGGAACTGGATGCCCAGGAAGATGATTGACTCACTGGCCTTGGAGGGGTTCAAGAAATGTGTAGATGTTGTATTAAGGAACGTGGCTTAGAGGGTATGGTGGTATGTGGATAGTTGGACTAGATGATGTCTGAGGCCTTTTACAATCTTAATGACTCTATGAATCAAATATACTATTTGATTCAATCATTATATGATTATATATTCAATTTTGTACATAATACATTAACTTTATTTATATATATATTTGCATACATGTATCTAGATTAAAGGCATATTTATTATGTATGTTTATCAACATGTATGTATACAGGCATGAGATTATAAATACACTTGTTTATAGGTTCATAGATATACACTGTAAACTATTATTGCATTTGTGTTTTCTACTCAACAAGTAAAAGGAATCAAAACAGTCTATTACTTTACAAACATATGGAATGTCAGTATTATGGAGGAAAAGCTTTGTATTTTTCATAACTTCCACTGTTCTGTATTTAAGAAAAATCTTGGTATAAAATAGACATACACCAATGACAATGAATAAATAATTAATATCCTAGTAGTATCTGAGGGGAACCTTAACAGCAGCTACTAACATTATTTTCAATACAAGTATTGTATACAGAAAATACAAGTATTTTCTGTAACCAACTTAAAAGAATTCTTAGAAAACTAACTGAGAAGCACATTGACTCATTATCAGTGATTTTTAGATGAGGAAATCAAAAAACAATACAAAAGCTAATGTTGGGTTAACCCTTTTAAAAAGAAGCAGTGTAACATATGTCTGCCAATAAGATATCAGCTCTGGGCAAAACATAAAACTACATTCTCTAGTTAGAAAAGAATTAAAGCCATATAATTTATTCCAGCAAATATTCGCAACGGATTTCATATCATTTTTTTGATAAGGCTCCAAATGTGATGTATGAAATGTCATACATTTTTGGATCAGTAAGGAATCTCACTCATTGCCAAGCAAATGTGATCCTTATGATCTTATTACTACTATTCAACACAGTAAATGGATTAAGAACTAGCCAAACCATAGATCTTGACTTGATGCTACTTGACATCAATAGTAAGAGGGAAAAGGGGAGGGGCGTGATTTCATATAGCTTATGTTTAGTTCTATAGTGGTTGTCTCTGCAAGTTCACTTCAAAGCTTAATTGAAAAAAAATATTCTGAGATGCTTCAGAGCCAATCTAAATGTATGAGGATCAAAGAGGTACCAGATGTTAACAGGCTCATAATACTGTACTTTTATCAAAGAAGAAATCTACAGAGAGAATTGACCAAAAATGTTTATTTTTTCACTCAAGAAATGCTCTCATTCAGACAGCAAACTGTTCTTTAAAGTCTTGCTTAGGAGTTTATAATATCATAATACTAACAAATATGGAAAGCATAACATAAGTATCAACTACTCATTATACATGTAATGCAATTGGGTATGAAAATGTTAATTCAGAGAAGACAAAGGATTTAATCACAGAATCATAGAATGAATCATAGAATGCCCTGTGTTGACAAAGACCATAATGATCATCTATTTTCAACCCCCCTGCCACGAACAAGGTTGACAACCACTAGACCAGGCTGCCCAGAGCCACATCCAGCCTGGATGTCTACAGTAATAAGTATTGGAGAGATTTTTCATACAGCATAATTTCATATTGCTGTGCTTTCAGTTGCAGAGAAGAGAAAAGAGAATCGGAGAGAGAGAACGTTTAAGGAGATGCTACGAATTATCAGATATAGAATTTATGGACTGGATTGCAAAAAATACCAGCTTCTCTAGAGAAGACTGGCCTATAACCTTAAAGGGTCTCTTTAAGCTATTTGTGTATGTTCTTTGTCCATGGTGCAGAACATCTGCATGAGATGCAGCAGCTGCATTTCTGGATTTGACCCTGTGAGTTCTCTATTCTTTACTATAGGAGTTAATAGAAATCTAAGTAATGACAGATGATACCTGACTGTAGGCTTACATTTGACTGATAATTTCCTCCCAATGGCCTTATGTAATTGGCTCCTGTCCATGTATATACTACAGAAATTACAAGGCTTATTGACTCTTCATTAAATCTCATTTACATGTCAGAGTGCTAGGTTAGTCACATATCTCTTTCAGTGGTGTACAAAAGGATCTTGCCATTATTAACTAAAGACTGCATTTAAGCCAATGTAAACAATTCTGTGTAAAGTCTACCAAAGAAAAACTACTTAAAAAGCAACTGCTTGAAATAAATGACCAATAATAGAGACATTGATTATTTTAGAAGTCACCTTTCAAGATGTGCTGCTATTACATTATTTAATTACCTCCCAAAACATTTATTCAAGAGTAGCTATGGTCTCTACATTGACTATTTTACTGGTTTAAAATTCCTTCCTTTTTATCTTTACTGTAACTCCCAGGATGGTTGATTGCTAAGGCACAAATAAGTTATTTTCAATATATAATTATTAAAATATCAAGAAAAAGATCTGATTTTCCTTCCATGAAGAAACGATGTTCTGAAATTTGCTCTCTGAATCATGGAATAGCTTAAAATTGTAATGTCATTGTAAAATGTGTTTCATATGACATATCTGTTTCACTATGCTGCAGCCACTGGGCAAATGAAAAAAACAATAACAATTTATTAAAATTGTATTGCAACTTCATCTTTAAATTCTAGCTATTCAAATAGTGAAATAATCTATATATAAATAAATAATCATATCTTCTCTGATATTTTTGTATTTAATTAAGAAGTGAAATTAAAAGTATGCAAGAAAGTCAGTAACGTCAGAACTGAAATACAACCAAAATAAACACAAGAGGTTCACTAGACACCAATTAAGTCCAAAATCTGGTTATGAACATAATGCATTCCTGAGAAGTTTAAATTGTAGATCCTTATCCACATCTTCCAAAGTTACAGGTATTCCCAACAGCGATCAGACCTCCTTATGCAGACAGAACTGTTTTTCCATAGGTCAGCTCTTGCCCAATAGTTTCTTCCTTCTGTTACATTTCCAAAGAATTCCTGAAGGTTATTTCTCTCCTTTAAGTTATGAGAAGAAGGTTTAGAGATGTACATACCACTGTGTAGGTGAAATAGTTCTCTCATATGCAATTTTTCAGCTGAAATAAAAATCCTTCAGTGGGACAATATTCATATACACTAGGTAAAGGCCCAACCTGGAGCATGGAAAAAGGCACAGAGGATGGGATTTCTATGCAAAAATAGAAGTACAGGTCCAGTGCCACAGTTTTTACTGGCTGTTCTTCAATTATGACTCTTTACTGTAATACCTATCAACATGCAAATGTCTCAAATGTCTGTAGATTTACAAAAATCATACCATATTCTAGATAATAAGAAATCTTTATCTTGTGAATTGTATTTTTTCTCTTTTAGAGCATCTTTACCTGAATCTGATCGTTCTTAGATAAACTAATTGGGGCTGTTACCTGTAAGCCTTCCATTAAGTTATCTGTTACAAATTGTGGAAAGAAAGAAATGTCATACAAGGATCTAGCAAATATCTTACAGAACAACTGTCTTTCTGCATATTTTGCTAAACTGTAAAATGTGAAGGAATCTTGTGGAGGGAAAAATGGAATTAACTCTAAGCTGCTTCACATATGATATAATTGAAGTGAAGAACTCTTCAAGCTTTCATTGTGAACACCGGTCTTTTATGACTTGATAGTACTTTTTCATGTTATTGTTTTTCACAAAGGGTATTGATGATTTTATATCTGTTACAGATAGATTTAATATGATTAAAACTTTTAAAAATATTTTAATGGGATTTAAAAAATACAATCCAAACAGCCCTAGACAATAGTACATTTCATGAGAAAAAAAGAAGTGAGGAAAAAAAAAATCGTCTGTCTGTCATTCAATCCTTCATTACTTTCCTTTATTAAATTATACTTTAAGGAGCAGTAGTGCGTAGATACCAAAATGAAGTGGAAGAGTAACTGTGTTTTGCGTGGCTGTAATCTGTCTTTTAACAGCGTCGTAATGGAAAAACAGTATTCTCCTACATGCTAGTTTTTTAATGGAATGATGTATCACGGATGTGAAGCAATAGAAGAGATGTTTTGCTCCACTCTGACCTTTTAAAGTAGCGGTGATGCAGTTAAATAAAATGTGAGCTTGTAATCCTAATAGCATAACTTCAGAATGGAAATTTTTGCCAAATAGAATCTAATTATCTGCTGAATGTATCTCAATATAAAGATGTGTTAAAACTTCACAGTATAAGGATTTCTCAGCATAGAAAAAGCAAAGCTCATAGGGTAAAAAAGTGTAAATCTTTAAATAATATTCCCTGTCTTCTCACCTTGAAAGTTTATTACAGAGAAATCAGGGCAGCTGAGTATCTTCATAACCAAATAATACATTTTACTTCTGTCTCTTTTAGAAAAATATGTCATGTTCATCTGAAAATAATAGAATAAAGACAATATTTCTTAATAGGAATTGTGTTTTGATTTGGAGACACTAAATATAACTAACGATTCAGAACAGGCTAAAAACGTTATTGTTCTACTGATTTTATTTTCCCCTGAAACTGATGTTTTGATTAACAGCATTAAATATGTAATATATCCCTATTAAAACATTTTCACTTTTACTTTTGTATTATGAAATAGGAGTAAAAAATAAAAAGATTGTTAAAGAAGCAAAACATAAAGCAAAAATGACTTTATGGAACAAAAGTTGAAAAATTATTTACTTCTGAAACCAACAGTTTCTAAGTGACCATATGCTATTGCCAAAATTAGTATTGTCTTCTTTGCCTCAGTGCCAAATAGTATTCTATGTTAAACAATATTTTGCATTAGAACAAGAAATAACTTTTTAATACACATGTATTCTGTTGATGTGTTCTGTTGTTTTTTGCTGAAATGCAACCACTGAAAATATGGGAAAATAATAGTAGAAAGTTAGCAAACATTTACAATGAGGACATGTTCTGAAGCTAAACAATAACATCATCTGTTGTCACTAGCAACATTTGAGAATCTGCATACTATTAAGTTACAGTTTCAATGCTACAGGAAATTATGTAATGTCTCTTTGTATATGACATTTTTCATGTCTTTACATTACCACAAAAATGTAAGCTCAGCTGTGAAGAAATTTTACAAATGTGCAGTCTGTCCCGTTATGTAAATAATAAATAAACAATTTCATATATTCCTAACTCTGCAAATTTTATAAGTAGTCTTTAGCAGTTGGGGACACCATTCAGATATTTTATTTTGACTGCATTATTATTGAGGCCTGTGTTATTACAGTATTGCATAACTATTCTTTCTAGTTTAAAATGGGGAAAAAAAAAAAACAAAAAAAAAAAACGAAAAAGAAGTTTTGGAACCTTAGGCTGTTTGCATATTTTAGAGTTAGAAGAGTGACTTCAACTTTTCCATGTGATAATCCTTCTTATTTCTTCAGAATGACTTCCATAACAAATTTCAAAGTCAAGCACAAACATAAATACGAAAATCACATTCAAGACTTCCTTTGATTTTAAACCTATAATCTGAATTATACTGGCAAAATTGTTGATGACGAATGACAGAGTAAAGTTTTACTTCTTGTGTTTTCTTTTGTAAGTTAAAATTTTCCTTTCTAAAGATATCCAAGGAACATCAATGAGTAAGATTTTTTTTTTTTCCCCAATCAATTTATCTATTCTTTCTATAGAATTATAGTCAATTGCCTAACCAGATCCTTAACACTACAGATTTGTACTCAATGCCCTGACCTTCAATAAATATTATAAATAGCAGTAATATATTACAGCCAATAAATAAATTAATAGACAATATCTTTCCAATTCTCTGGTAGAAGTAACAAAGAAGTATTCAACTGACTGAAATGTCTTATATATTTTTATCCTTGAAAAAATCTTGGTAAATCATGTACATTCTCTCCAGTCAGTGAAGAAAACGTATATGCACATGAGAGAAAAGTTATTACCATGTGTTATAGATACCTGTGATGAGTGCAGAGCAATGAATCATATCTTTCTATGGATATTATTTTCAACTATTAACTACAGAAATCCAAGATAGATAGCTTGATCTCTACAGCAGTGTTTTTTGATGACTGCAGTTTAGACAGATGAGCTGGCACCTGTTGGCTGTAGGACTGCCTAGGCTGTGATGCACAAGTAGTACTGAGTGGAGCTTAATCAAGCTATTAAGTTCTACTGTTTGCAACTGTACTGTTTCTGTGCAGTGTGAGAATAATTTTAACAAATAAACAAAGGATGTTTCTGATTGCAGGAGGAAGAAAATACTGCTGATATTTTCCAAACTTCTTGAAAGATAATACTTTATTTCATCTGAATTAAACTTTCTTATTTCATCATCAAGAAGTTCTGTTCTTACATGAAATCCAGCAGGTTTTTTTTTTTTTTTTTTTTTTTAAATATCTTGACAATATTTCTATGATATATTGAAATATTAAAAAAAAAAAAAAGTAGAAAATATACAAAACAGAACTAAATAAACATTATATGTAAGGCAACATAGCCATCCCAATCAAACACAATATACTTCATTAACATTCCTATTTAATGAAATAAAAAATGCTATAAGCAAAATGGCAAGAAATGACTGCCCACTATGAAGGGCTGCTTCAAAAGAAGAATGACCAGCAGGTCGAGCGAGGTGATTCTGCCCCTCTGCTCTGCTGAGACCTCACCTCATTCAGATATGGAGTCTTCATTAGACTCCATTAGACAAAAATGTGGACCTGTTGGAGCACATGCAGAGGAGAGTGACAAAAATGATCCAAGGGACGGAACACTACCTGATAGAGGACAGGCTGAGAGTGTTGGGGCTGTTCAGCCTGGAGAAGAGAAGGCTGTGGGGAGATCTGAGAACAGCCTTTCAGTATATAAAGGGGGACTGTAAGAAAGAAGGGGACAGACTTCAGCAGGGTCTGTTGTGAAAAGACAAGAGGAGATGGTTTCAACATAAAAGAGGGGAGATGTAGACTAGATACAAGAAAGGTGTTTTTTGCAATATGGGTAGTGAGGCACTGGAACAGTTGCTCAGAGATGTGGTGGAACATCACCTGTTATAGATTCCCATGACAAAACCAGACAGAGTCTAGTTTGATAAAGGGATAGCTTTATTTAATTAAGCAAGGCGGTAAAGTGAGCAAAACAGCACTGGGCACAGTGGGGAGCGTACACTCCACCAGGGTCACGATTTGAACAAAGGATTGGCTCTGTACTTACACACTTCTCATCTCCTGCAGACATTCCAGCCATTCTTGCATTGATACAATTTTATCTCCTGCATACGTTCCAGCGGCCGCACAGGTTGTTGCTATGGTCGTAGGTGTTTTGCTGGGGGATTCATTTTCCAGCCTCCTGATGGTAGTGGGGGTGAAAGTCAGTAGTCTTTTCCGTTATTCTTTGGTTATTTTCTAGCAGCTTATGTGCCCCGGGCCTGCCACTTCTTAGTTTCCATTGTTTACAACATTGTTTACATTCCCAGACACCTGAGAAAGCACCATTGAGTTTTGATTTGACTAACAAACTTAACCCTTATCTATCACACCACCCTTAGAGACATTCAAGTTCAGGCTGGATGGGGTCTTAGCAACCTGATCTAACTGTAGATTCCCTGTTAATTGAAGGGGAATTGGACTGGATGACCTTTAAAGGTTCCTCCCAACTCAAACAATACTATGTTCCTATGATTCTGTAAATTCTAAAATTCAGAGAGCAAATAATTTTTTTCTTACATATGTTAGGCCTGGACTCTTTATTAAGATAACTTTTAAAATCATATGCCTCATTAACATAGCTGCCTTTCAGTGATCCTTTCTCTGCCTTGGATAGAAAACAAATTCCTTTTTACTTCTGTTTACTTTTGACAGTTTTGAAAACTAAACTCCTATTTCAGAAAATGCATCCTCCTGTCTTCCTTCCTCTCTCCCTCTGCTCTTGAAAGTCTATTTTCCCCTCCAGTTTTCTGCTATTTTCTTATTTCTTTCTAATTTTTCCTAATATTTTTACAACACAATTTCAGTAGTTTCTAGGAAAACAAAGCAGAACAAAACAAACCCAGTCTTTCTTTCTTACTTAAAAAGAACACCAAGATGAGCTATAAAACAATATAAGGGGTGAATGGAGGTATTATTTTGTAATGGAAAGAGAAATCCATTCCTGGTTTAAGATTCTTAGGATAGCACGATTGGATAACAAATCTTGTTACTCTCAGTTCTACTATACTAAAAGGTTTTGTAGGGATGATATATAGAGGATATAGAAAAGTGGGCACAAATTAAATGTCACAACAGGTTTTGACCAATGTGCACCCCTAGAGCAAGGAAAGCAGCTTGATGACTTCTGAAAGACTATGAGATTTAGACAGTGTATAGGGGACTGACATGGTAGGTGGATAATGGCTTCTATGTATTTTAATTTAGATAGCTTTCTAGTTCCGCTTTCTAGCTGCCCACAGCTGGGCAGCTCTCGCGAGAGCAGCTGACACAGCGGGGACATTGCCAAGGCAATGGTGGGAGATTTAAATGGGTGCAAATCCGGAAAAAGCCCTTGATCGACAAGGTTAGCTGCTTCTAAGCTGTTCCAGCAAGAACCGCAGCGACTGACCGCGAGGTACAGTGGGGTTTTGGTCGGTTCCCTCATCCAGGGATCCCCCAGACAACAGAGTGGCTGGGCAGCTCTTGGCTGGTCAGCTCTCGTGAGGGCGGCTGACGTGGCAGGGGCATTGCCAAGGCAACGGCTCTGCATTTATGCCCCCATGCCTAGAAAAGCCTCTGGGAGGGCAGCAAAACGGAGAGGAGAAGTTGGGGTATGAGAATCAGGTGGGCTGTTTTAACGAGGGGAAACTAAGCCACCCATATATGGGACTACACAGCAAGGAGGGTTGTTATCACTGTCAAGTGAGTGATAAGTGCAGGGGCTCCTGTCAAAGACCTGGCAACGGGGAGAGGGCAGAGCCAGCACTACCAGCAGCAGGGTGGGCTGATCAGTCACACCTCATTAAGGCTATCTACTAGTGTTAGTGTGCCTGCTGGTTTGCAGTGGCTGCACCCCGGCTGAAGGCAACTGCCACAAAAATTGTGGAGACCCAGACAGAGGTCCCATGTTCACGCAGAACGAAGACTGCAGCCAAAAAGAACAAGGAGACTCAGACTGCGGTCTTGTGCATGCTTGTAAGGATAACTGATGCTAAGAAAAGTGTGGAGACTCAGACTGAGGCCCCAGCACAAGATGCTAGTATGCAGGTCACTGCCTGTCATGAGTACCAGAGCCTGGACTTTGCAGTGTCAGGCGATAGAGGCGGCACTTGTGTAAGATGTGAGCAGCTAAATGACTTGCTCAGCCTTGTGGTCGACCTGAATGGGGAGGTGGAAAGACTGAGGACAATAAGGGAGTGTGAGAGGGAGACTGATTGGTGGTTCCAGTCCCTATCAGCCCCAAGATCTTGGCACATAGCTGAGGCTCCATATGGAGCATGTCACCCCCTGCTGCCTTGTAAACAGGTGGGAGAGGGGAACCAGCAGGCAGACTGTGCTGCAGTGAGCCCCCTGTTCTCTCTTCCACCTAGCAACAGTTTGAGAGAGGAGGAAGAGTGAAAATGGATACCGGCTCAGTGAAATGGGTATCCCCCATCCCGATCATACTTGGCTCCCCAGGTGCCTCTGTGCAATAGGTTTGAGGCCCTGGAATTCCAGGGAGAGGTGAATGAGGGTGTGGAGGGAAGTCCACCTGTGAGACTGCCTCAGGTGAAGCTGTTGACCCCATACCTCAAGACTGCTTCCACCCAGAAGGACAGAAAGGTGGTTGTCATAGGCAATTCCCTTCTGAGAGGAACGGAAGGCCTATATGTCGGCTTGACCCTTCCTGTAGAGATGTGTGCTGCCTCCCTGGGGCACAGGTCAGGGACATTTCTAGGAAACTTCCTGGACTGGTTCGCCCTTCTGATTATTACCCCTTATTGATAGTTCAGGCTGGCAGTTACGAAGTCACTGAGAAAAGCCTCAGGACTATCAAGAAAGACTTCAGGTAACTGGGGTGGGTAGTCGAGGGAACGGGTGTGCAGGTGGGGTGTTTTCTTCTATACTTTCAGAGGCAGGGCAGGATACTGAGAGGTATCAAAAAAACCCACCTCATAAGTAAATGGCTTAGAAGTTGGTGCAAACACAGGAATTTTTTTTTTTTTTTTTTTTTTTTTTTTTTTTTTTTTTTTTTTTTTTTTTTTTTTTTACCGTAGGGCAATTTACTCAGCACCTGGCATGATGGCTATAAATGGAAGTAGCCTGACTCTGAGGTGTGAGAGGATCTTAGCAGAGGAACTGGTGGGACTCATTGGAAGGTCTTTAAACTAGCTATGAAGGGGGAAGGGGACAAAATGAGAGCCACTGGGGTTGAGTGAGTCATTCGAGGACTCGTACCAAAATTGATGGGTGAAGACAGTGGAGTACAAAGGGATGGGGCAGGGCAGGGGGATGCTGGAGATGCTGCTGTTGTAGGGGATCCTGGATCCTCTATAAAGGCAGTGAGACAGAAAACCCAGCTGAAGTGCCTTTATACCAATGCACACAGACTGGAAAGAAGCAGGACGAGTTGGAAACAGTGATGCGCTTAGAAAGTTATGACCTTGTTGCTATCACAGAAACATGGTGGGATGACTCCCATAACTGGAATACCACCATTGGGGGATATCAGCTCTTTAGAAGGAATAGGCAAGGTAAGAAGGATGGGGGAGCTGCCCTCTATGTCAAAGAGTGGATAGACTCTGAGGAGCTCCCTCGTGAGCAGCCATTCTCCTTCCTGTTTATACATTCCCTTCAAGTACTGGGAGGCCACAATGAGGTCTCCCCAGAACCTTCTCTTCTTCAAGCTAAACAATCTCAGTTTCCTCAACCTTTCCTCATAGGAGAGGTGCTCCAGCCCTCTAATCATCTTAGTGGCCCTCCTCTGGATCCACTCTGAGAGCTCCACATCCTTCCTGTATTGGGGCCCCCAGGCCTGGACGCACTACTGCAGATGGGGCCTCACAAGAGCCAAGTAGAGGGGGACAATCATCTCCCTCTCCCTGCTGGGCATCCCTTTTTTAATGGAGCCCAGAACACAGTTGGCCTTCCAGGCTGCAAATGCACACTGCTGGCTCGTGTCCAACTTCTCATACACCAGGTCCCCCCAAGTCCTTCTCCACAGAGCTGCTCTCAAGGAGATCTTCCCCCCCCTTTACATAAATACCTGGGATTGCCCTGACTCAAGTGCAGCACCCTGCACTTGGCCTTATTGAACCTCATTAGGTTTTCATGGGCCCATTTCTCCAGCCTGTCCAGATCCCTCTGGATGGTTTCCCTGCCTTCCAATGTATTGACTGCACAGTCATCAGCAACATTGCTGAGGGTGCACTTGATGCTAACGTCTATGTCATTGATGAAGATGTTATTCTAGGATGTCACTGGTGTGATGAGTGTATGATGTATTCTGATTTTCATGATATTTCAATTGGAAGCCCAAACCATTTCATTTTTACTCTTACGTTGTCCTGTAGGTTGTGTTTTTAAGTTTTCCATACATGGCATGTCCATTCCTCCAACTCTTTTGTAGTTTTTTAATAGATGTTCATTTATTAATGTCTTCTTCCTTGCACAGTAATGTGGACTGTCTCATTACTGCTTTATAATGGATTTCTCCCTTTCTTTCTCTCTCTTTTTCTCACTTTAGATACATTTGACAAGAAAATCATAACAGGTATTTATAGGTACTTAACATTTTCCCCTAGTATAATAGCTATTATGATTTTTCTCCAAAGTAATATTTGACACCTTTAGTATATATATATTTTTTCTTTTCTACTACATTAATAAAGTGATACCTCTCTATTTTACTTTCTATTTCTGTCTCTCTAAGAAGATGATGCAATTCAAATTTATTCAATTCCACACTGTGGCATTTCTTCATTTTTACTAAACTTCCACTATCTCACTACAGAGCCTATAAAATTATTGCAAGTCTTTTCTTCCATTTTTCTGAGCTTCTTAAATTAATACGGAGCTGTTAATTGCTTGCTGACCATCTTTTATTACTCATTCCTGAAGATCTCAGCAGTGGCATTTTCCTGGTGACCATTTTCTGTTACTTATATACTCATACTCTTTATCTGCTACTCTTATGCAACAGCTTTTCTCTCATCATGGGTATTACTACCATTAATAGAAATTACATTCCCTGCTTTCCCAGCTCCAGTTTTACAGAATCACAGAATCACAGAATGGCCAGGGTTGGAAGGGACCTCAAGGATCATGAATCTCCAATCCCCTGCCACATGCAGGGCCACCAACCTTCCCACCTAATGCTAGACAAGGCTGCCCAGGGCCCCATCCAATCTGGCCTTGAACACCTCCAGAGATGGGGCATCCACAACCTCTCTGGGCAGCCTGTTTCAGTACCTCACCACTCTCTCTGTAAAGAATTTCCCCCTGACGTCCAACCTAAATCTCCCTTCCCTCAACTTAAAACCATTTCCCCTTGTCCTGCTGTCACTCACCCTTTCAAAGAATTGATTCCCCTCTTGTTTGTAGGCTCCAGTTATGTACTGAAAGGCTGCAATGAGGTCACCCTGCAGCCTTCTTTTCCCCAGCTGAACAAGCCCAGCTCCCTCAGCCTGTCCTCATAGGGGAGGTGCTCCAGTCCCCTGATCATCTTTGTGGCCCTCCTCTGGACCCTCTCCAACAGTTCCCTGTCTTTCTTGTACTGGGGGCTCCAAACTTGGACACAGTACTCCAGATGGGACCTCACAAGAGCAGAGTAGAGGGGCACAATCACCTCCCTGTCCCTGCTGGCCACCCCTCTTCTGATGGAGCCTAGGATACCATTTGCCTTCCGAGCCACAAGGGCACACTGCTGGCTCATGTTAAGTTTTTCATCTATCAAGACCCCCAGGTCCTTCTCCACAGGGCTGCTCTCAAGGACCGCTCCTTCCAGTCTGTATGGATGCCTGGGATTCCTCCGGCCCAAGTGCAAAACTCTGCACTTTGCCGTGTTGAACCTCATCAGGTTCCATTTGTTTATCTCCATTATCCTCTACTAAACTCTAAAGCCTAAAGACAGTCCAAAGTTCCATTTCAGCCTTAACTTTTTACTATTCTGTCACCCAAAGTTCAGTCTTTTTCAGTATCTTTTTAATCAGAAGATTTCTAATTAATTCTAGAGAGAATTTCTTAGTGTGGAATTATTCCACCTTAAAAAGTTATTTATGATTTCTCAGCAATCTTTCCACAGTATGTTTTAGCATGGTGAACACTTTTCAACTCCCAGATTCACCGTGGTCACAGCACAGTCCATTTTTCTTAATAAGCAATCAACAGTTACTCAGTTCTGACTGAGAATTTAAACTTTTCTTGTTCCAGTCAGCAGAAGAAAATCTTCTGTCTTCAGTGAATTCTTAATGTCTTCAGTGAATTCTTAAGTCAGCATGAATACCCATTCAGCTTTACCAAATGGTTGCCACAGTCATACTGATTAGGAGCTTCCCAAACTGCTTCTGAGTTACTAACACAAACAAATGGAAAGTACTAAACTTTCCCTTCCCTCAGCCCAATGTAAAAGACTATTTCAGGTACTTTTTGTGCAAAGCAGAAGCACTTGCTCACTTAGGAAAACGTTTTGCTTCTTCCATGATCTTGAAATGTTGTGCAGGAGTCTGTCTGCTCCTCAAGACTTTATCTTAGATAACACATTTTGTTGATGTACAGTTTTCCAAGAAAGTGCTTTTCTATGACTCCTTAATTGAATTAATTAATAGCCATTATGTTATTGTTCTTCCTCAGGCTCCAGTACCCAAATATTCCAATTTAATCTTCTTGTTTTCTCAAGTGTTGGCTACTCTATTCTTATTAATAGCATCTCCTCCTTTTTTTTTTTTTCCCACTCTTCCATCTTTTTAATTAATGTGAATGAAAAAAATAAAATAATTTCAAAGTCTCTATGTAAGAAGCTCTCAAATCAATGACAGTTCTATAGGAATAGAAAATTGATCATCCAAATGTTACTTGGCTGATGTTAAAAAGTCAGGAGGAAGAGTTCACAACTTTAATTTTGATTGGTTGTTTAATATTCAAAATGGTTTCTCTTACATAAAAAAATCAGTTTGCGCAAATCATCTCAATGTTTGGATACAGCATATGTCCAAACATAAGTGATCTTCAATTTAAAATTTAACAAACATGATTGATATTTCTTGGGAAAAATTCTTGGGAAAGCAGCTGGATCTCTGTATGTAAAAGCTGTGAGACTTTACTGCCTGCCCTAAGCAATTAAGCTTTCCTAGCTCAAAGGCTAGATTAGATTAAATATATATATATATATATATAAATCTATATAAATATAAATAAATATATATATTTAATAAATATATATATATATTTGATCTAATCTAGCCTTTGATTAATCAAATATATAATTTTAATATAATTGGAATACAAATATATAATCGAATATATATATATATTTGTATTCCAATCACTATGAAGGGAATGAAAATTCTACTTATTGTGGTCTATATGTGTATTCACATTATATTCTGAGCTGTGAAGTATGTCTTCAGAATTCTACTCGGTTGACTCCAGAAAGATTATTCATTCCAACCATCTTCTTAAGCTATTTGATGGAGTTTTCATTTATGTTTCTACCTTACACAATGCTCCAATCCAAACCCACTGATTCAAAAATCCATTTTATGGAGAAACAGACCTTGGAAAGAAGTCAGAGATGGGAAGAACCTATTAGGGCATCCTCCAGCCATTACTCTCATGCATATGCTCACTTCAGTAAAATGCCTGGAGCAGAAAATTGCACAATATAGATTTATAAAGTTCCTGTGTGTTGCAGTAAATAGGCAGGATTTAAATTTAAAACTGATAAAAGGATATACTTTGTTGCACATGCATAATTAACCTAGAGAGCCTATTGCCACAAAAATATCACTGAGGCCTTAAAGATTAGAAGAATTTTAAAAAGGATTAAACATTTATATGGATAATGAGAACATTCACATTTGCATTAAATTAGATTTATTTCTTAAAAAAATAAAAATGGTACAAAATGTCATATTCCAGTATTCCAGGACTTAAAACACCAGCCAGCCACTAGAATGAAAGAAAAAAAAAAAAAAAAAAAAAAAAATCCTGCCTCAGGAAAATTGTTGCATAATTGTTCATTCCAGCTCTTATGAGCATGTGGTTCTAACAACTCATAGCAGCAAGATGCTAGACTACGCACAAATATTATTCAATCAAGAATAGCAATTACCAGGCTTCTATTTACTTATGTTAATGACCACATGGTTACTGCAGTGGAAAAAGACATACTTTACCATTCAAATTTGTTCACAAGGAGATAAAGGTGTCACACAAACACTGAAATATTTTATAAGGAATTCCTCTTTTTTTCAGCAAGAAATGTTACTGGATGGATGTTTCAAGGAGTATTTAATGAATGAGTGGTATAGAAATAAAATTATTGGCATGAGAAAGTTAACGACCAATTAAGTACAAAAACAAAACTAAATTACTTGCATTGGTACCTAATTTAAAACTGTGATTGTTATCCAGGTAATGGAGCTCCACTGGAAGTGTTCTTAGCACTCCCCTAACAAAAAAGTCATTACTGACTGGCCTGCTGCTTCATATAATTGCTGTGATAAGCCACTGCAAATATAATTGGCTTTAGCTGAAAAATATTTCATCATAAAGCAAGAACAACACTAGTACTTTGATTTATGTATTTAGAGCAACTTAAAGAAGATCATTAACACGTTTCATTTCAAAATTATTTTTACTAAGCCAGAAAATGCAATGAAATGCAGAGAGGATCTTTAAGAAGAAATATTATTTCCCTTAAATTGTGTTCTTGTTTGAGAACTGAAATGACTTGAATATACACATTTAGTCTGTTAAAGCCAAAAAGAACTTCAGAATTATTTTTCCTTATATCTTCTTTCATTATTATTATTATTTTTTCCTGTTAGAGTTCAGTCACTGAACCATAGAATCATTGGAAAAGAACTCTAAGACCATCTAAGTCCAACTATTAACTATCACTGGCAATTATACCACTATACCATATCCCTAAGCTCTACATCTATACATCATTTAAATAAGTCAAAAGTGGTAACTCAATTACTTCAGTGTGCAGCCTGTTCCAATCTTCACAACCTATTCATTTAAGAAGATTTTCCTAATATCCAACCGAGGCCTCCCCTGACATAACTTCAGTCCATTTCCTCTTGTCCTATCACTTGTTCTTGAGAGAAGATACTGATCCCTGCCCTGCTGCATCTTCCTTTGAGGTAGTTGTAGAGATTGATAAGGTCTCCCCTAAATCTTCTTTTCTCTAGACTAAATAACCCCAGCTCCCTCAGCCCCTCCTCATAACACTCATTCTCTAGACACTTCATTAACTTTGTTGTCCTTCTTTGTACATGCTCCAGCACTTCAATGTCTTTATTGTAGTGAGGATCTCAAAACTGAGTATTTGAGAAGTGGCCTCAACAGAGCCAACTACAGGGGAACAATAATAGTTTTTTTGGCTTTGCTGGTCACAATGTTTATAATTCAAGCCAGGATTCTGTTGGTCTTCTTGGCTACCAGGGCTCACTACTGGCTCGTATTTAGTGGATATTTACCAGTATTTTTAGGTCTTTTTCCTCTATACAACTTTCTAACGTTGTGACCAGGGCTGTACTGCTGCATGAAGTTGTTATGACTAAAGTGCAGAACCCAGAGCTAATCCTTGTTAAATCTCATGATATTGACCTCAGCCCATTGATCCAAACTATCCAGATCCCTCTATAGAACCTTCCTACCCTCAAGGGGATCAATACTCCTACCTAACTTGAAGTCATCTGTAAACTCATTGAGAGGTGCACTTGATTCCCTCGTCCAGAGCATTGAGAAAGATATTAAAGATAATTGACCCCATCACTGAGCCCTGGGGACGCTGCATGTGACTCCCCTCTAACTGGATTTAATTCCACTCACCATAAGTATTTGGGTCTGGCCATCTAGTTTTTCTCTAGAGAAAAGTGCAACTATTCAAGCCATGAACACCTACTTCCTCACAGAATGCTGTGAGAAACAGCATCAAAAGCTTTTCCAAAATCCAAACAGGGAGCATCTACAGCCTTTCCCTCATCACTAGGTGAGCAGTCAGCTTGTCGTAGAAGAAGGTCCTGCTAGTTACGTAAGACTTGTCTTTCATAAACTCATGCTGACTGGGACCAACTGGATTTCCTGTATGTGCTGTGTGGTGGCAGTCGAGATGATTTTCTCCATGGTCTTTCCTAGCATCAAGGTCAGATTGACAGGCTCCCAGTTCTCTGAATAGAAGAAGCTTGCTAGTCCCATTCAGACTCTGATCAATTGTTTATATTTATTACGCTACCATTGATGTTCTTCTGTATCATGTTCTGTTCTCTTGCTTGTCTATGTCAAACAAACAAAATTTGCAGTAGAGAAAGATAAATGGATTGAAAAAAAATACCATATGAATATTCAGTGGGAAACCATAGAAAACATAGAATTCTATTGATTAAGATTCCCAATGCCCATTCTTTTGATGCTTGTTCTAATGAATAAGTTTATCAGTGGAAGCTTTCCTGAAAAAAAAACATTTTTAATTGTGTATTAAGTATATTCAGGACAATCTAATTTTAAATGTATATATACTGGAAATCTAATTACAAAGGCTGCAGTCAGCCAGTCATGACATAAAATATGAAATCATATAATATGTGGCTTGTGAGTACAACCAAATCTAATCAAAACTATTTAAAACATCAGCACCGACTACTTGTGCTTGTAAGAGATTATTTTTTTACATCATTGTCTCAAAGCTTGCTGAGGACACAGATGAACAAGTTCAGGCAAGTCCTGGACAGGAGTTGTGAAATCCTTTGTCTGGAGAACTTTGATGGACAATTCCTGGGCAAGGGATGTGAAATCCTTTGTCTGAGGGACATGGATGGACAAGGCCAGGGGCAACGAGAGAGAGATAAGCTGCAGCTTAATGGCCGTGAAGCGGTCTTTTGTGTGGGCTTATCTCGAGGAAGATGGCCATCTCAGGGGGTACTCACATGACTCTTGGTCAAGCACCCAGGGATGTCACGTAGGCAGAGAGAGAAGGATAAAACGGGGACCTACAATCATGAACAACATGAGGTCTTCTGGCAACAGATTCCTCATGAAGAAGAAGAGGTTTCTGCCGTGAAGAAGCCTCACGACCTGCCTCTCTCTCTCTCCCGGACTTGCTCTGCACTCTCTCCCTCCTGGACTTGCTCTGCGCTCTACCATGATGCTGAAGAAGAACCAAGGTGTCTGCCATCAGATTCCTCACTACGGAATGCCTGCTTGCTGATGGACTCTTCAGGGCCTGCTACCTGAGTCCTGCTGCTTCCCCCCCCCCGGAATGGCTCTGCGACTGCCTCCTGCTGCCTGCTTGCTGCCCAAGGCCGGCCACGCTGCTGCTCTCTCCCCTCTGCTGCTTCTGCCTCGGACCTTCGAAGTGGCGTGCAACGGGACCGCTGCTGGATCCTGGTGGTGACTATCCCCGCTTTACAGCATTCTTGCTTTGTTCCTATCTTTTCTATCGCCCTCCTTCCCTTCCCCGTCTCCGTGATTAGGATTTATAATAAACTGGTTGGACCAACGTATGAGCCGTTGTTTCTTAATCTCACACCGGGTATACAGATATTAAAAGAACCTAATCTCCCTCCTATAAATTGGAATGAGACAGTGCTGCAAGTGGCTACAATTAGCAATTTATCTAGATTTATGTGGCAAGATTTTGGTAGCAGTGGCACTAAAGGGTTTTGTGGAATAAACCAAAAGCTGCCCTACGTTAGACTCAGCCAGTTCCAGCAAGATCCAAAAGGAATATGCCAGTGATCAAAGGTGAGCCAATATTACAGATACTGTTTGCACCTCTGTGATAACATGTATAGAATGGGTAAAAAAATCTGTGCTGCAGATGTGAAGTAAGGAAATGAGAAAAAGTGTGACAGAAACAACTTTCTAGCACCAGGATCTCTGAGGAAGCATTATTCTCCAGCATCGTATGATACTCCTTGGTGAAGCCCATACAGGACCAGGTTGAACCGCAACCCATGGAGAGGGGTGCACAGTGGACAAGGAAGTCTGACAGGAACATCAGACCTAGGGGAATCCATTGTAGAGCAGTACATTCCAGAATAATGGACCCCACGGTCCATACAGGTACAGACCTGTACTGGAGCACTTCTTGAAGAACTGTAGTCTGGTTGAAGCCCACATGGGTCAGCTGTGGAAGGACCGTATCCAGTGGGAGAGACCCCATGCTGTGGCAATAGAAGAGAGTGAGGAGGTAAAAGTGGGAGAAATTGTTATGGCCTCCGCATAGCCTCCCTTCCCTTGCACAGATTGGAGGAGGTAGAAGAGCCAAGAGTGAAGCTAAGCTTCAAGGTAAGAGGGTAGGACTTTTTTTTTTTTTTTTTCCTCACTATTTTTCTCTATTTTTAAATGTTGATAATTCTCATTCCTCTTACCCACATTAAGTTTGCTTTGATTGTGACGACAATTGGTGAGTGATTTCCCTGCCCTTGATCCTGAGTCTTTTCAGTCTTATTTTCTTACTTGTAAAGCTGAGGAGGGGGAGTGAGAGAGCAGCTTGGAGCATATGTGACCCCAAAATAAATAAATAAATAAATGAATAATTTTGCATATCCTTAGTTCTCTAGTGGTTCACGCAAACACAGAAACTGAATACACACCTTCCATTGCAGTGGAAAATTATATAGAATAATTTGCATTTTTGGATGTCATAGTCTTGAAATAACAAGTAATATCAGGGGAAGTAGGATGGAGAATGGAAGGGGAGACGGAAAATCTTGAAAACGTCTGCTTTTCAATAACTGGTGCTAATTAACTTTACCTTCTTTCACATGGCTCTTGTGTTATCTCTTATGGGACTACATACATGGCATGAACTGAATCAAGTAAAATTGAAAAATTACGATTTCTGAAAGAAAGGTAAAGTATGATGTTGTGTATTGTTCAATTCACATCTCTATTGCAATTCTTCATGCCTTTTGACATGAAAATTTCTTCATCTTCATCTTTACTCATATACATATAAATATATAGCATATGTAGTATATTTATATAATATATAAAAATATAAAAATATATATATATATAGTTTTATTTAAGTAAAACAGTTTAAAAAGTCACCTTTTCCTCAGTATTTTTAACAAGACTCAAATATTCTTTTGAGGTAAAAAACCTTATAACTTAAAGATACTTTTTAGACTAAAAGTGTCAATGTCAGCTAAGGCCTTTGACAAAACATTTTAGAATTTTTTATTACGAGCTCATAAAATCATTCACAATAAACTAACAAGTACATTTGGCCTAGTAATTCAGTACCAGTCTTGCAAATCCCTCAGAACATGCTGACCTTTAAGTATGAAAGAAGTTCTGTTCACACTAATGGATTTTGGATCAAGCCATAAAAAAAAGCAACCATCCAAAGTAGCACCTCACATCACCAGAAAACTGTATTTGTTCACTTCCTATATCATTAGCACAAAGAGCCAACTATTCATAAAGGTTACAATGTCATTGTGAAGAAATTCGGGAGTCAGTGGTCCTGCTTTACAATCAGTATGTTTTCAGAAATATAAAACCAGCTACTGAGTTAAAACATAGTTTGATCTAGTGTGGGCCTACTGTCCCCTTCACGAACAACGATCTAGAGATAACTTTGTGACGTTCTAGAACTTTATCCCATGTACAATAGTAGCACTACTTGATAATTATGTTCTTATTTCAGATGGAGAAAGAACAGAAGAAGAAATCTGATTAATTAATTAAGTTGGAAATACTGAAGTCAAAACAATTTAATCTACCAAGCAATAATGATACTGTGAAGGTAAATATACCTTATTCCTATTGGACAAAGTATTGGAAATTTTTATGTTAGGACACCTTTGTTTGCAATGTCAACTTTTCTTTGACTATAAATGTGATAGTTTCACATAATTATTTTTATAATTCTGAACTAGTGTGCTAACTCTGGCTGGAGTGAAGTTAAATTTCCTCACAGAAGCCCATTTAATGCAATGTCTTGGAGTTGTGATTAAAATAATATTGATAACACATAAACCTTTTAGCTGCTGCTGGACACTGCTTGCACAGAATCAGGGCTTTTTTTCTTCTCATTTTCCTCCCCAGGCAAATAGATCAAATGAGCAAGAAAATAGGTGAGAACATAGCCAGAAGAGCTGACTCACACCGGTAAAAGGGTATTCCATACCATATAATGTTCATATTATTTTCAGCAATAAAAACTGAAAAAAGAAGAACGTGGTGGTAATGGTGATTGTATTTTATGGAGGATGAGGATCAGATATTGTTTGGGCATTGATATGCTTGTAGAAAATGGTTTTCTTGCTTTTGTTTTAATTCTCTCCCCCTCTCCACTGTGGAGGAAACAAGACAGACAATAAGCAAATGGCTGTGTGGATGTTTACCTGCTGTCTGAAGTCAAAACACCACAGCTACACACTTGATAAAGGTATGGTTATTGACTAAGTCTTGTTACAGAAAACCTTGCATCCAGTTCTCCAGCAAAATTTCACTGAAAATGCCTGAAGTTATTAAGGGAAACTTATTGTTGACATCCATTAGGCTGATTATCTGATTGTTAGATTATGGCAGCTACTAGAGATGCACATGCTATAACCCTGAATGAAAAGAGGAACAATTTCATCAACCTGTGTTATCAACAAAAAAGAAAATTGCAATTTTCTGAAGTAGCATTCACCAAAACTGACATAAATTGATAATTTCACAGTATCTCTATCCATTTTGAAAATGAATTACAGAATTAATTTGATCCTTACCCTATTCATCTATATAACCTACCTACATATCAAATTGTCACTCAAGAGGTAGTGACACAGCTGGAGTTCTGATTTATGCTGCATATTATCTGTATAACATTAGAAATAAAAATACTAATGTTGCACAAGATTTTAGAATAGATTGAAAAAATAGTTGCATTTGTGTATAGTATACAAAATATGCAACTCCATCTAAAATTCTGCATTATCAGTTTGGGAACACTTCATTTGGGAAAACAAAATGTTCATCCATACAAATCTGTGGTACTTAAAAAATATTTCATGGACATCAAATTTTTCTCCTAACATTTCTCACTGCCAACAAAATACTATTCTTATCTTTATGAGAAGTCTTACTAAAACAGAGAGGAAAAAAGAAATCTGTCTATGCAAAGTCTGTACAGTGTGAGTGCTCTGTCACTTACCTAGTATTGTTTTCCATGACCAGAGAAATGGAACTCATTGACCTCAATTTTTTGCTACAGCATTATTCAGTCCCTAGGGTGTTGCTTATTCTCTGCTTTATTAGAAGTTAAAATAATTCAAGACTGTTCCTGACCTAGCTTTTAACAGATTTTAATGTAACAAGGATTCATGAGAGAATTCCAGCAGAATGGAATGAGCAACTACAGTTCTGGGATGAGAATAGGTCACTGGGACATGAACATACCAGGAATTAATATGATATTCTTCCAACTGATGCATCAACTTATACAATACATTAGGCTTTGCCAAGGATTCACCAATAAGAAAAGGAACCTTCCCTTACATTTATGTTATCTTTGCTACCTTTCAAAGGCTGATTTTTTTTTTTTTTTTTTTTTTTTTTTTTGCTAAATTTCAGCAGGTAACTCCCTTATCAATTGAAAATTTATGTTACACACCTCTTTAACAGATCTGAGATCAATACAACTTTTCTACATCTTTATACATGAAATAAACATTATCCTGTCAAGCTAAAGACTCTAATGTGCCTTTAAACCACCCTTGACTATACTTATTTTTCTACGAAGGAAAATAATATACTGATCATTAAGTTGTAAAAAAACTGAAACAATTGGTAGCAGGTTCTTCATAGTATGTTAGGAATGTAGTTATCAAGAAGCTAATTACAGATTCTAGCATGTAAAGCTAAACATTTTTTGTTTGCATAAATTTGAAGAATTTAGGTATTGCTCTGAATTATGAATGTTGACTGTGATTCCTCAAGGAAATACATTCTAGCTGGAAATAAGTCTCACTCCATCTCCAGCTTGTAAGCAACCTGATCACATCACATAACTTTAAACTATATATTCTCCTAAAAAAAAAGGGAAAAGTAGCAGGAATGGGTCCTAATTTACAGTGATGTTAAACCAACACTGTCTTCTGAGAAGTTAAAATGGCAAACAAAAGCAGAAAATATGGACTCAAGAATCCAAAATTATTGAAAATATTTATTTGAAGCATCACTAATGCTGTAACTATAACGTTTCAGCAGCTCAGATAGTATATTTCAGTGTGAATTCTCAGGTTTTGTTGTTATTATTAGCTTGTTTTAAAAATACTCAAATTTTAAACTACCATCAATATATATGTGCTCTTTAACATTCATCCCAACTGACTCTAGATGGCATTTTCCAAAGAATTGGGAACAACCTGGCATGAAAATCCTCCCTTAAGCACCTTCCAAAATAAGCTCCCCCCACTCTTTTCTTTTCTATATTGAAAGGTTTAAAATATCAAACTCGGTGATATTGAGCAGCACTGTCTTTCTCTCTTTTTCTAGATTATTAATTAAATCAATATTTTGTTTTCTCTGAATAAAAATTAGTGCCACAAAGATTTTTGCTAAGACTGAATCATTTCTGTATATTGCTCCAGAACTAAACTTCCCACAGTGGTTGCCTGAAACACATTTGTCTTTTCTCCTCTACTGGAGAAAAGAAGGAAACAATATAGGGACCTTGTATTGTTTTCATTACTGTGAATTCCTCATAATTCTCCATTGTCATTCTCAGGTCCTCTAGAGCACAGAGTCTGTGGAATATTCAACCACTTCTTTTTGTAGTCAATTGAGGGGAAGTATATTTGCTTCCCCATTATGCCCCTGCACATTTCCAGATGTATTTAATTACCAAAATATCTGAGGCTCTGCCTCTTGCTTCAGATGGATTGAAATCCAGCACTTTCGATGGGTCCTTGGCAGAGTGTTTAGCTTGTTTCTTCTGTTCTATTATTTTCTATTATAAAGCACTGTGAGATATTCTGTCTGAATAACACTGTGTAAGTATTGCTGTTGTTTTTGAATCAGCATTATTCTCCGTGGGTGCCAAGCCATAGTAACACATGGAGCTTTCACAGTTCAGTACCCAGAGTAACATTT
The DNA here is from genome assembly GCA_037305975.1 of Chrysolophus pictus. Taxonomy (NCBI): domain Eukaryota; kingdom Metazoa; phylum Chordata; class Aves; order Galliformes; family Phasianidae; genus Chrysolophus; species Chrysolophus pictus. Next base: position 32,269,076 of record CM074576.1, on the reverse strand, counting down.
TTGAGGAGAGGAGCTCTGAATGATGCATAGTTACCAGTTCCCTGAAAAATGATTGGTTGCCAAAAACCAAACCAAACCAAACCAAAACAACAACAACAACAACAAAAAACCAAAAAACCACAAACGCTCTTAAATTAAAGAAACATATATGGTCATTAAATATTCTCCAGTTTTTAAACTTGGCTAGTGATGAAATAGTGATGATTTGATTTGATGAGCTTGAATCATACAAAAATAAGCTGATTCTTTTTTAAAGAATGCTGACTTCTTACAGTCTTGACAGTTCATTGTACTTTGTTTATATTAGTTTTGCCAGTTCGAGTAAGAAAATGATTGTATTGACCAATATAAAGAAGAACAACATTAAATAATTGCAATTCCTCTTCAGAAAACGCATACATATTCTCGTGTTACTGGCACAATCCTTTCTACTAAAGGTTTTTGTATTCTACCAGGCAACCGTTTTAATACAAAAATAGGTTGAATAGTACAAATCAAACTAACAGAAACTCAGAAGTTAATCTCAAACTTTGAATGTTTTCTTCAAAACTCAGATGCAAAAAACACAAAAACAAATAGCAATGAAAAAAGCAAACAACAACTACAATAACAAAGAAGTAAAATGCTGAGACATCCAAAACCATGGAAAATGGGTTCCAATGGATTACAAAAAGATTTGAAATTCTTGAGTTCCAGTTAGCTCAACAAGAAAATGACTTCCATGAGGTGAAATCATACTGAACAGCCTGGCTGTTTCTCTGAGCCCTGCTTAGATTGATGAAGACGCTGATAACAGCTTAATACACAAGAACTCTGCAAGGATAGCTGTTGCAATAGACTAGCAATATTAACTTGTAATAGAATTGCAATGTCATATGTCTGTACAGAAAGATTCCTTTGTTTTTCTTTTTTAAATTGGTGTTAAATTGTTCTGATTTATTTATTTGCTTCTTTGTTTGTTTATTTAAAGAGGACAAGTAGATGTAATGAGGCTATTGATATGGAAGACTGCAGGGTTTTTTTGTGGGTAAAGCAAAGGCAATTGAGATAATAGTATGTATTTCATGGAAAAAGACATATATAATATTAATTTGATAAGTTATTTGTTAAAAGTCTTTCCCGGACTAATTTTAATAAAATTAATAGGACCAAATGATGATGTGAGTGGTTACTCCAAAAATAAGCTCACCCGTGTACTTTAGAGAAATCTCCTTAGATATTCAGATCACTTCATGAAATTTAGATGAATGGTTTGCTTTTCCCCTGAATTTATAGGCACTCTTTATGGGTTATCAGCTGCCTAGTGGATTCTCCACTCTTTGGACCTGATCCAGCAATTTCATCTTGGGTCAGATGAATGTTGGTGTTTATATTGGGACACTTTTTCTATATTGGATATTAGGAAAAATTTTTTCCTCAGTAGGGTGGTCAGGTACTGGAAGGGGCTGCCTACGGAGGTGGTTGTGTGTCACCATCCCTAGAGATGTTCAGGAAACATTTAGATGTTGTACTAAGGAACGCAGCTTAGTGGGGAAATATTGGTGGTAGTTGGATGGTTGGACTGAATGATCTTGGAGGTCTTTTTCAACTTCGCTGATTCTATGATTATGATTCCTCTTAAATCTCTTTCCTGTAAGTCTGTAAGTAAAGCTCTATCAAACACACAGTCACAGTCTATTTCAGCAACTTGTGACACTTATGCTTGATGAGGTGTTCTATTGCTCACCCTGAAGGCCTTTTGGAAACAGGTAATGCCTGTTTTAATAGGAATATATTCTTTTTATTCAGAAATAATTTAGTTGTCTGGCAATTGAGGTAACAAAGAAAAGCAACTTACTTTTAATCTAAAACACACTCTTTTTCAACTGGAGATGCAAAAGCTTTCATCTGAAAGTTTTTGAAATTAGTAAGCAATAATTTATTTTTGTATCCAGTGAATTGGTGTGATAATTTAGATAAATTCCTTTTAAACTGATGGGAGAAGGTAGGAAGAGTATATACGCCTTTCATGGAAAAGTCATGACTATACATTTATGTGTCATGGTCATTAGAGTAGTCAATAGGCATCTTCTAATTTAAACAACTAAGTCTGAATAAATTTATTTATTTATTTATTTATTTATTTTCACCACAGGTGAACAATTGTCTTGAGGATTGATCCTTCCTATCTTACAAAATATTTATGAGATAAGGTAAATAAATCTCTCTCCAGATGTGCTTATTTCTTGTTATTGATTAGAAACTGAAGAATTAGATCGGTCTTAGGTCTGATTTCAAGTGCAATAAATCAGTTAAATTGAATCCTGCCTAAGTCAAGAAATTAAAACTCTTTGTGATTAAAAACAAACAAATAAACAAAAAGAAAAAAAGAAAAAAAGAAAAAAAAAACAAAACCAAAGAAACCTAACCAACTTATTAATGAGTTTCAAAATGGCAGTTTCCTCTTGTTACACTGTTGTTTCACTTTCTCACATTCAATAGGCCACTCTTAAGGACAGATCAGGTTAAAGATTCCCTTAGTGGGACAGTTGGACACAAATGCAGCATCTCATCTTTAAATGCATTAATATTGTAGGAGACTCAGGCATTGTTTCTACCTTTATTATTTGTCTTTCCCTTTACTTTAGATAGATAATTTTAACCTGAGGGTGTCTTCAGGGTGTAATTCTAAAACTCAGCATATTTTTACAGTGTTTAAAGAAAGGAGAGGATTTTAATCTATTTCAAAATGAGAACTGTTACCATTCTGATTTGTATGGTTTGTCATTTGGGGGTAATACAGATGAAACACACTTTGAAAAGTCTGAATCTCCATCATAATAAAGGGAATTTTTAACACTTGCATTTTAAGTTATGTCAAGGGCTCCCAGAGTAAAAGAGTGGATATAAAATCTAACTAAATTAATTAAAGTTCCTTAAGGAAAATAAATCATGTTTCTCGAGGGACGAATTTCTATACTTTTAATAAAAAAAAAAAATAAAAATCTGCAATTTAAAAATAAGAAGCACTAGCTTGATGGTAATTTAAAATTTAATTGTTTATTTTGAGAGTAAGAACTTTTTCTTCATTAACAAAACACATGACTATATTTGTCACATTCTCGCTTGTCAATACCAAGTTTAAATGGCTCACAGGTTTGTGCTGAATGCCTACTTATCAAGGAAATCTGTTGGCAGAGGTAAGGATATTTGCACCCATAGAACCTTTACTTTCCAGTTCTATTAATTAATAGATATATCTTCTTCTTTATTACTTGGAAGCATTAGATAATGTGGATTTAAAAAAAAACAAAGCAGAGTAGGACACAATAGCCCTCTCTGTGTACTGTGCTCCTCATGATATGTTAAAACAATATCACATGTCAGAATCAATAGAGGAAGGAAAACACCACCAGAGAAAACCTGGGAATAGCAATGCTTGATTCAATAATAATTCCTTCTGTGACTTTGAATAGTAGAAAGGAAATGCAAATATCATATCTTATTTTCTGAAAATCAACATATGTCTTATGGTGCTGAAAAGACTCCTCTGGGATTTTTAATAACAGTTAATACAGACTATTATCAGAAGATTTTATGTCTTCCAGGAATGTTTTCAGAACAAAGCTAACCAAACAGAAAGCTCTTCAACCACTTAAAAAAAAAAAAATGCGCTGGCATTTGACCTTCAGTCAATCAGTTAATCTTAAGTCCTTTAGGAAATTCGAGACACTTCTAAGATGTGGTTCATCTCACTCTAAAACAGAATCAGAAATACAAATGATGAATGGCACTCTGGTGGTTTGTATTTCTCTTCTTTGGCTATAAAAGGGCTGCTGACGGTGACTTTGATAGCAAACTTTAGATCTCTGCACTGAGATTAATCAAGGAGACTCACTCTGCCTGTGAGACACACAATTACGACTGTGCCACATTCACCCTTTTTCAGTGAGAGAACACCTGAGCTACGGAACAAGACTAGTAATCAGGTATCCAAACCTCTATTTTAACATTATCTTTAGTATAAAACTGATACTAAGAAAAAGAAAGAATTTAAAGTGCAAAGTAGAATGGCTCTATATTCCTGCAGTAGACTGGTTTTGAGATTTATGGGGCCACATGAAGAACAAAATATATCATGTTAAACAAAAGTGAAAGCATCCATCAGGAGAAGGAGAGTAGTCTGTTCCAGGTAGAGCTCAAGAATTTGCATTAAACATTTGCTGTATAAAACAGTCATTACAACACTTTGCCTTAAGATATTCACCCAACATAGACTTTAATGTTCATTTGTTTGTCATTGCTTTTCTTGATTTTATATTTAAGTTTTATTTTGCTAATATCCTATTTAAAATCTGTAAGGTAAAACTGTAAGGTATCTCGGTGCAAGTCTTAGCACGCTGACATTCTTTATAAAATATTTTGTTTTGCCATGGATTACATAGGAAGTATATGCATCTTCCCAGTTAATTCCATATCGAAGTTTCCCCTTTCTCTAACTTCCATATTTTGCAGGTCCATTGTCTACCTGGACTCTCTTGGCCATCCTATACAAAACTGCCCTTTCTCTGAATTATCTCTGCCAAATTTCTCATGCTGCCAGAATTATTTCAGCACTAATAACTTACACAAATGCCATTTGGCACTCAGCAAGATCTGTCAGAATTTCCAGTTTATTGGATACCCTCTATTCTCCACTTGGCTCCTTCTCCTCAAATAATACCATACTTCCATTTATAATCTTACAGACATAATGCAGAACAAGCTGACAAGAGCTTATGAGAAAAGAAAGGAAACATCTGAGAGTAAATGGCATAAAAAAAACCTTGTTGAGTACTATTTTGCTTCTCTTCCTCTTTCAGTTTTCCTTTTCTGTTTGAGTCTCATGTCTGTATTTCCATTGTGCTACCTTTTTCTTTTTAAAAAATATATTAAGTTTTCAAATGAACATTAACAAACTTTCAGTTTAAATATCCAAAGCTCCTGACATTCTCTTCTAAGTCAGGAACATATGAACTCCAGAAACACATGCTCACTAGACTCAAACCTGCCAGAGGCCTATATATAGGCAGATGTGTATATAAGCATCCCTGTTTAAACTGCAAATTTCGTAGATATTAATATGTAGTTTCACAATATCAGTTAAACTTTTTGTGTAACTAGGAAAAATAGAGCCAAGACAGTCAATGATATTTTATGTTCTAGTAATATGTAAATTCCTGCTCACAAACAAGACTTCTTACTAGAATTATGCTAATCAGTTTGTGATCTATTTTTAAGATAAGCTGCAATAAGCAGACCTTCAAAGGAAGGAAGCCCATGAATAATGGCATGTCATCTGGCACAAGCCAAAAGTTATGTACTCAAGAATGACCTTAGCATGTTAATCCATTTTCAAGGAAAGCCAAACAGTCACCTACCTGCACTGCCTCGAAGGCTGACCCACTTAATTTTCTTCCTGGGAGGCACCTCACCATTCTGCTTTGTCTTCCAGACTAAAGTGAGTAGTTACTTACCTGTGAGGCACTTTACCAAGTTTGATGTATTACTTCACAGGCTGACCCAAACCCATACTTGTCTATAAGGCACTGTCTTTCTATTGACCTAATTAATAGGCAGACTGCAACAGATACATATCATAAGGTGTGTGATATAAATTATATCTAAATGTGATTGTAGCTTTTGATTAATAATTCATGTTTAAATCATCTTGATTTTTTTAAAGTAGAAGGAAATTTTCCTTCAGAAAAATATCAGAATATTGAATATCTTACGAGTAAAATCTTTTTACTTGTTCAGTTTAATGACCTTTATGTTGCAAAACATAAAAGAACAGGCATTTACATTTCAGATTTTCAAGGTCATTGTGACGTTTAATTTATGATCATAATTTTCTTTGTAATCTTCATTTAGAAAAAGTACATTCATTAAGTGGTAGGACTTTGTTTGTTCTCGGGAGCTCACTAATCTCTTAAAAATGAGCCACTGAGTAGACAGCTCAAATTTCTATCTTAACATTATCAATGACTGCAGAAGACATAGCAGTGAACATGGTAGTGGAAAAGTCATATAACTTAAAAGCAAATAATGTAATTAATGCAGTATGTTAAAAAAGATAAGTAAAGAATGATTTTAGTAGTAAGAGTATGAAGATTAGAGAATACACGTATACACACACAAAAAAAGGCAATGGAAAAATATTGAGATGAGAATTTTTCAAAAACATTAAATATGTGTCAAGAAGGAATAATTATTCTTTCTTTAACATACCCGATCTTTTTCTATTAGTACTGAGAGTGCACTGTTCAGCTATTTTCTTCAACCTTCAAAATGGAAAGAAGAATATTTATTTAGAATAAAATTTCTTGAGTGATACAGTCCCCACATTTACTGAGTCAGACATCAAGTACTTGCACATACACAGCAGAAAGTATAGTAAAGGGATTTAGACACACAATCAGATGACCAACCTTCAAAGTAAATAATTTATTTTCAAGGTTATAGACATGAATATCATTACAGAACAGGCAAACAGGCAGCCCAGAAACTGCACCTGAAATCAGAGAATGCATCGGAGAGGGATGGTCCAAGTCACAGAAGTCAGACTATGACAGCTGACTGATCTGTTGCCGGTGTATCTAGGATCAATAAATAAGAAACTCTTAGCACTGCAGCCATAATCTCACAAAAAAATGTTCCATGGTCTTTCTCTCTTCCTTAGATTAATTCAAGGTGTGATTCATTGCCATAGAAGCTAGGTGTGAAACTCATCCCAACAATTGACTTATTTCCAACTAGATCTTTAGGGTTTTGTTGTTGTTGTTGTTGTTGTTTTTTAACATTTCAAGTCTCCTTATCCTAAAGGCTTTCAATATCTGATCATGTGAATCTGTATCTGCTGATGCTCTCTACTACTTTTTATGGTGCCTCAAAATGATTACCTAAATCACATTGTTGGATACAGATCAGTATTCATTTTTAATCATTCCCAGATGTGATAGTGGTAGTAAACATCCTGCTTCTCTGCTTAGGGTAATAATTATAGCAATTTGTACCTTGGGGATAATGATTTATTCTTGCTATTACTGCAAGCACTGTTACCACTAAAATTATTCATTAATGTATGTTAGTGGTTTTACAAACTTCCAGAATATCAAATTAAATACATCGAACAACTTGGTCATTGCAAACACTGCTCAAAAGTAAACTAACCTGATTCTCTCTCTATCTACCAAAGTAAGTGAAGAAAAAGTACTATAATTGCCAGAGTGTTCCTTCTTTATCTCTGGAATCAAATGTCTAAAGAGAGATTTGAGTTTTCTAATAATCAGTATTGTTGAGAAATTTGAATCTCCATCCTATAAAATTTATTGTATTTAACAGACATTTATTTTTGTTTATTTCCTTTTATTTTATTTCTAAGTACAGAAAAAAAACATAGAAAAAATAAGTAGGTTTTGCTCTAAAAGTAATGTCTCCTATTTATTTCCATGGAAACCATAACTTATACAAAAAGCTCAATAACACTATTTGATAGATCAAATTCTCAGCTACATAACACTGTTTTTTGTTTTTTGTTTTTTGTTTTTTGTTTTGCAAAAATGAATAGTCAGCTCAACTACCATTTTTGGTAGCAATGAACAAGAGCCTGCACACCAGGCTCATAAAAATTTTCACCCATGGAGGTGACCCACTGTCACTGTTGCCATTGCTGAAACACACCACCCACCATCTCACTGCATTCACATCCACTATTCAGTCTCCAGAAAACATTCAGCAAGTGTCAATGAATGTCAGTGGGTGCCATTTCTTCCACATGGAGAAATTCAGTGGCACACATTTCCTTCATATGCACTTCCATTTAAGATGCTATTTTGTCAAACTACCCCTCTGTTGCCATCTGTCACGTCAACAAAATGCAACAGAATATTGTCGGGAAGGTTCAGCCTCTACTGCCATACCACCAACACTTGCCACTTTATATCATGGGCTGACATAATGAAACAACGGACATTAATTTTGAATCAGCACTCATAGATAAAAAAAAAAAAAAAAAAAAAAAAAAAAAAAAAAAGTAAAATATACATATTTATTTTGTTTCATATTTCAATGATACAGACTTTACAGACTTTTATTAAAAATATTTAAAGAGAAAATAATTCTCCATAAATTTAACACTCTCAATTCATAAATTAAATGTTCTTATTTGCTGTGTGTCACACATCCTGTGCTTTCTCGGTTTTCTTAACTTTTTCAGCTTAGAATGAGACAGAGAGGACCTTGGTTTTTGACATCATAGAAAAGTGAGTTTTGTATCTTTGCATATATATTAATGTTCAAATGTACCTTCAGGATTGTTTCTTTGAAACAATTGTTGAAATAAATGAAATATTTATAAGGTAAATAATCATTAAAAAAATAAAGTGTATAGAAAGTTCAGGTCAGTTTTAAAGAACTGTATGAAAAAAATGGTGCACTTTTAAGATAGAATTTAAAGTAAAAGAAAACAAAAATCTTAAAGAGTGAAAAAATTCAGCTTCACTTTGTGCTTAAAATCCCTAGGAGCAGCACTTACAATCTGTCACTTTATCACTCATGCTTGAAGTACTTTATTGCTTAATCATGTGATAGTCTCTGCCTAAACAATATATGAGAGAACGAAGAAAACTGTCTTCTTCAACTCTCACTAGAGTACTTCATGTGAGAAGCTAGAAGGTTTGGTCAATATGCTTTGGCTTTTCTACTGCTTCTTAAACTTCTGTAAAATTCAGAAAGTAGTAGTGAGAAAACTCTCCTCCATCAGGATTTTTCTCAGCCCACATTTAAACATGATCCATAATTTGATCAAATGCTCTTGGGCACTATTAAATAGTAATAATGAACTTCACCTAAAGCCCTTAGTAATTTTGTTCCACATTTCTTTCTCTAATTATCCACTATTCCCTATTTATTATTGCTTCATTCCTTGCCTTGAGGCCTTCTAAAAATACTAAGAATGATAAATTAAACAATACATTTTGGCACTAAGTTAACCAGTGGGAGAGTTGTAATTTAATGGGTTGTCTTCTGAATTAATTATTTCTGAATTATTTAATTGAAGCTTCTAAACAAAATTTCTTGACACTGAAAGCCAAATTTTCCTATATCCTCCAGCAAAAGGAAACCAAAACATTAGAAACCCATCTTTAAATTAAATTCACGATGTGTCTCTATGCAGATCAATAGAAGCTTTCTATTTACAGTTATACTTAAATTTTTCTAATGAGAAGAGTCTCTTTTGAAGAGTTGAAGCATTTTTTTTTTCAGAGTAACCACAGAACAGTGACCACCAGGCAAATGACACTCCAGAGTTCATGTTCACCTCTTTATTTTTTGAATAAATATAGACATTGTTTTCTGTCTGATATCTTTATATTTTTCATACAAAAATAAATAAACGAATAAATGAATGAATGAATAAATAAATAGATAAATAAATAAAAATAAAACTGTTTTTTCTTTTACGTCAGAACTCTTTGTTTACACCCAGTTTTTCCCCCCACCTTTTTTTTTTTTTTCCAGTTTCTCTGTAAATCCACTTGCTCACAGTTTTTAAAATAAATATTTTAATTATTTTGCAGAACATGACATTTAGATTAAATGATAAATAGAAGATGGTATTTGTGTCCAGTCAAGTTCATATGGAGCAACCCATATTGAAACTTTGCTGAGACAGAGTACATAAGTCTGTCGGTGCATACACTAGATGTGTTTTTCTGTATTGATACTGACAATTCTTTCCAAAGAAATAATTAAACATGCTATGCAATGTGTCACTTCACTGGGACCAACACAAGGAGGAGAAAATCAGATTGTGTGAACCTTTTGGTACCAAGTCCTACATATTGCAGAAATGTGCTCTTTGCTGAACAAAAGATCATGTAATTCCTGCACTTAATAGACATTTGTAAATCTGAGTGTGACTCTGTCCTACTAATTTATTTCTCTGAGTAGATCTTTGAATACCACTGTTTTCATCAGTTTGTTTCTTTGTTTGTTTGCTTTGTTTTTTACTTCAGAACGTGTTAGTTTTCCTGTTATCTTTGGTGATACGGTTATGATGTATCAGAACAATATTCCATTATTTACCATCCTAATAAAACTTAGTGTGGCTCACTTTAGAACAAATTCACTAGCTCCTAAGTAACCACAACAGACAAGAATACGATCTAAGAAAGCATGTCCTGCTTTCACCACTTAAGCGGTAAATTATTGAAACTTTTGTTGACATACTTTAACATATATTAAGCAGGATGGTCTCTTTGAATTCATTTTGTTTCTCTAAACTATTCTAGAGTGTATCTTCTGATTTCAGGTTAATTTTAAGACAACCTTGAATTAAAAAGGCAAAGTTTATACATTTTGTTTAATACGGGACAGGGAAAACAACAACACAAGAGGTGTGTGAATACATCAACTAAAATTTGGCAACTTATAATTTCATTTTGTCCTTATCACTCCCAGATCCATATCTGCCCCCTTTAATTTTCCAATAGACTTCCACCTAACATACCTATGGATTTTGTAGCCACTATCTCATGAACTGGAGAAGAGGCAGAGAAATCCACATTTATCACTTAATATTCCACATTTTCAGCTGAAGACTAAGATATTAGTAGCGTTATCTTTAGCAGCTACCTTCCTGGCATAAGAAGAAGATAGAAATACAGTGTTTGGAGAGGCCAAGCTTTGAGGCCAGGAAACAATTTAAAGCATCTGAAGCTGTAATACTGTACTGACTTTATTGACTATTATCTGAAGCCAAGTGAGAACCTTTGATCAAGGGCTCTGCTTAGTGTTGGTCTGGCTATTCTCCTACAGCCAAATCTGAATTTCAGTATTCCTTAGAGCAATTTTGGTTCAAGAAGGGTAAACAAAGCCACTAGAAAAACACCCAATTATTCTTGCTTCTACTTGGTACTAATCCTCTACATTTCATAATGTTGATGAGCCTCAAGATTAAGACAGATAATATGACAGATAGAAGAGATATTTATGGTATCAAGACTAATTATTGTATGCTCTCTGGAAAGACAGTGATGAAGAAGGTCTTTCCCTAGTTTTTCAATTTTAAATCAAGGAAAATTTACCTAAGAACAGCTGTCTGTGGGAGAACTTTCCAGGGAGGTGAGCAGAAAAAACAGTAAAAGGTGTGGGAATACAAGAAAAACTGTTCAAAGCAGCAGCTGTGGGGCAAGATAAACAGCATGAGAACCAAGGACACCTCTAGAAGAACAGAGAACATCACACGGCTCTGATTGGACAAGTGCCTGCATGAACGGTTAAGGAGTGTTTGTAGAATGCTCTGTTGACATGTAAAGTGGATGGGAAAGTTGTAGGGGCAGATGGGAAAGCTAGAAAAAGAAAACTTGTGAAGATATATAAGTGATGTGAGAACTTTTAATAAATGATTTGGATTGTTCACATCTGAATCCATGCATCAGACGCTGCAAAAAGGGACACAGTAAGCTGCTCTTTTGGCATGTTATAAGAGTATGCTTTCTTGCATCTGGGAATACCCAAGTCACAGCAGTGATGAAAAGAAGAAAATGATCCAAAGCACCAAAAGACAACTGAGTGACTTTTCTATTCACAGATTGATAGACTGAGAAGAAGGAAGGAATAAAAGATCTGTCTTGTGAAACTGAAGAGAGGTAAGATTGCTTTTATTTAATATGACTTATAATGACACCTGCAGCTTTCTCTGTTTTAAAGAATTGCTCTGTTCCAGTATCTTATTTTATGTTTCAAGCATATCTTTGATCTAAAGTCTGGAAGCAAATATGAAGATTGCCTTGCTGAACAACTTCATAAAATAACCATTTTGCCCATGTTTCTCCAATTTCTATGAGCTGCTTAGAGGCAATGGGTTGATGACTATCTTTTCTTTTGCTGTTAGTCTTGATCATCCAGGACATAATTAGTGATAAACTTCCTCTAAATTCTAAATCTTCCAGGTCCAGCTGATTAAATCTATACATAATGACTTCAATCTCTTTAATAAGCCTCCTTAATACGTCTTCCTTAACTTGAAGTCTGGAAGCTGTTAATCATATCTATATTATGTGTAGATGATTTAGCCTCTATTTAACCTTCTTTTTTAAAAAAAACCTGGCACATGTTTCACCATGAAATAGCTTACAGGGACACATAATGTCAGCTACAGCCAATAAAATTATCTCATTTTCTGGAAACTAATAACATTTGTCTAAAGAATTCAGATTACATTAACTATACATGATAAGTTTAATACATCTTGCTGCGGAGAAAATAAGGATGAATCAGGAAAAATATATTTTTTAAAAACAGCAAAAAAAAAAAATTGAAATACTAGCCACAAAAATATACATTCTTTTAAAAATGCTAATTCAAGCATTAGAAGATATTTTAGTTCAATAAAACTAACATTTGAACAAAAAGTCAATATATGGAAAAATAAATAATTTTCAGAGTATTTTATTTACTACTTTTTATCCCTGTGTAAAAGCAGTTCCCCTTTCCTTGTTTAAAATCATAATTCCATAAATACAACTTTTATTCTATGCTTTGATGTAATATTTTACATAAGAATTTAGAAGAGTACAGGTACTCTCTCTCTCTCTCTCTCTCTCTCTCTCCCTCTCCTCTCTCTCTCTCTATCTACCTGTCCACCTACCTACCTGTTATGTTAGGGAGGGAGATGAAAAAGAGCTGAGATTCATAGATAATATTTCAAATAAAGATTAAAGCTATTTTTGTAGTCAGTATAATTGGTATTCAGAAAACAAATCTTTCTTGCAATTTGTGGATGGTTTTACTACTAGCTCTTTCAGCATAGGTTTGAACTTTTTCTTCTTTAATTTCACTGCAAGATTCATGAGCTGAAGCCTGCTACATTTTCTATTCTATTTTTGCATTTTTCATTATCTCACTGTCATGTACCTGACATCTTCATGCAAATGTACAGAGTGACCTGTACTGTTCACAGTCATTCAGAGATAAGCACTGTAGTTATTTAGGAGTGAATGCAAAGACTAAAGTAGTGTTTGTAGTCTCAGTGTGGATTTTTCAACTGGAATGACACAATAAGACATATTTATGCTCTGTATAGAGTTTTCTATTCAGTTTGTAAAAACTTGGTATTAAAGTATTGATGGGCTCTTTCTACATTAATGGGTTCTTTGATCATCTTAAGTCTCTCAGTGTTCAAATTGTACAAATAATAAGGACATTTTAAAGAATTCAGAAAATTTGTAATATTTGTGTGTATTGATAAAATATAAATAATTTAGAAAATTGTTCAAAACACATAATCAAATCCATTTTGACTTAAATATCATACACAAAATTAAATGCTTAGAGGCAAATGTTGTCTAGTTCTTTCACTGAGAAAGTCAGAGCCAGATCTTTATACAGGCACAGGCTTTTTTTGTTACGATATAGTCAAAGAAGAATTCTTGTGGAAATGGCTGTGTACCACTTAACTATAATTAATAGTGATATCCACACATCTATCTAGGATTTCCCGAGCAAGAGTACCTATTTAAGTCCCACAAAAAGTATGTGATGTGATTCTAACATATCTATAAATTGAATTCTGAACTCCATACTGTCCCTGATGTGCTGTTCATCTGTAGACTTTGGTAAGGGGTAGGGGTCAGAATGAAATACTCATATTTCACCAACTTAATTCAAAGCAAATACTGTAATCATATTTTCCCAAAGAATCTTCATAACATTCTGTGAATGGAAAATAAGAAAGATGCAGTATTAGGGAATTAAATAAAAATTCCAAGTGCTTGAAATTGCTCTTAGAGAATATGTTTCTTATTAGACCAATCTGTGAGGTAGGAGGCAAGGATCAAATTTGATTTCTATGATTATACTTTTTTAGCTAGTAAGGAGACTTCCTTTAACACTAGGATGATCACTCTGGTAGATGTACTGAGAGGTCCTAAATTTTCTTAAAGTTTGGAGATGATTTTCTCATAGGTGTGGACACTCAGCTCAGCAGGCAAGAATATCCAAATCCTGAAGAGTGAGTTTGTAGAGTGGAAATAATCCTAAGAGTCTCTGTGCCAGAAGATCTAACCTATCTTTCATTGTTATTGAAAGTCTTAACAGTGTTCTGCTCTGCAGTCTGCCCTAGAGACACATCCTTTATCCCTGAACTTAATACCTTTATACCTGACTGCCCTGATTTTCTTTTCTGTGGCCCTCATATTATGACATATAAGGCAGTTTAAATAAAGGAAAAAAGCTAAAACATTTTCTTTGTCCTGCTCTCTGCTATAGAGACACTGGGGAGTCATATCTAGCCTCTGAAGTTTAATTTCTGCATCAGTAAATTAGAATGAGTTCCAGTTTTTCTTTGGCAAAGATTTTTTCTTCTTCGTCTGAACAAAAAGTAACAGTCATTAATTACATATTATGGACACATTAAATTTCTTTAGCAGGAACTCCTATGTATGGTAGGCCAACAATTCTCTTGTATTTGTTTATTTGTTAAAAAAAAAAAAAAAAAAAAAAAAAAGTATTACATTATGATTTCTGGTATGAACAAGAGAATCTGTTATTGGCATGTTTCTAACTTTGTTGTATGATTTGAAAAAATCTTTTTTGTTTAGTATCGTTATCCTGAGGGAGGTAGAGAAAAAAGCAATAGAATAAGATTGACTGTATATCACTGAGGACTCTCAGAGAGCCAGATCTCTTGCAGGGCTCTGCTGTGGGGAAGACTAAGGTGATATTGTTTTATTATCTCTGTTTTCAAGATAACGTACTATGAATACTAATGTTAAGTGACAACAGTAGGAAATGTAGTGCAAGTATATGATAATAATAAAATAAGCTTGTCATCTGTTATTTCCATCTTTTACAGAGTAACTACGTCTAATCTAAACAAATTAGTTCTGTTAAAAATGGTGAACATGAACATAGCATTGCATTATAAGTTCAAATTCTTGAACTGTTTGTGTTCTTCATTAGGCATGTATAGTGTCTCAAAGCTGTGGAACAATGGAAAAAATCTTGTGATTTCACTTCCAGTCAAAATTTAAGAACTGATACAGCTACAGTGTCCTTCAAAAAATCTTAAAAACAAGTAAGACAAAAACTTTATATTTTCTCATAAGACACATAGCAATAGCCATGTATAACAAGCTATAAGAAATGACAAGATAGCTTATATTAGGCACGTATTAAACATATGCCAGAGAAAAAAAACATTAAAAGAAAAATTACAATGATGAAAAAATAGATAGAATTTCTTTTGCTGAAAATCCATCCTATTTTTGCAAAGTATTAGATGACTTTAAATAAAATATTTTACAATAAATATATGATAGGCAAGGTTGGAATGTCATCTGGTATCACCTTCTGCTACAGGTTGCATCAGCTTGCTCAAGACCTTGTACAACTAAGTTTCAAAAATCTACAAAAATCGAGATTATCCAACCTCTCTGAATAATCTGTTCCAGTGTCTGATTATCCTCACTCTGAACGTCTTTCTCCATCTATCTGTCTATCTGTCTGTCTATCTATCTATCTATTATTTACCTATCTATAACTAGAATTTCCATTATGGCAACTTTTGGCCTTTCCCTCATGATCTTTCACTTTGTGATTCTGGGAGGACTCTGTCTTCTCTGTAACAGTCCAAATATAGAAGAATGCAGCAAACATCTTAGCCTTCTCAACGCTGAAGAAACTCACCTTCTTCCACCTTTCTTAATCTCATGTGCTCCTATATCTTCATCATTTTACCAACTCCCTATTAAGATTCATTTCATGTATTTGGTAAGCCCAAAGTGGAAAAAGTCCCTCAGGTGGAGTCTTAGAAATGACATGCAGAGGAGAGCAATCACTTCACTTTATCCGATGGTTAAATTATTTCTAAAAGAGTTAGCCTTCACTGAAGCAAAGACTCATTGGTAACTAATGTTTGGCTTATTGATAACCAGGACCACCAAAATCATTTTATACAAAATAAATCCCCTGCCTACACTGTGGCATGGGGCTATTCCATTCCAAGCACAGAATTCAGCTTTTGTCGTGGTTTAACTCCACAGAGTGAGTTTCTGTCAACTCACTCCTTCAGTCTTTAGATGTCTCTCAAAATGGCAGTTTACTAAATGCACCCCAAATTTTATCTTCAGAAAACTCACTGTGTTCTTTCCCACTTTCCATGTTATTCATGAAGATCTTAAACAGGATCAGTCCCAGTCATAATCCCAAAGGAATACAATTCATAAAAATGTCTGTGAATTGTTGACTACCTATGAGCAAATTTTTCATCAGGTCCAGTCAATTTTGTCAGCCTCGTTCTTTATACTTCCAGGTCATTTCCTCCTATTTTTACTTCAGGGGTACTACAGGTCACCCCACTGCATTTGTTCTCTCAGCCACTTATCTCCATATAGAAAACAATCATAGTTAACAGGCATAATTTATCCTTGGTGAATCAATGCTGGCTATTCCCTGCTACCTTTTTGTCCTTCACATGCTTGGAATTAGCTTCCAAATGGATTTTTTTTTACATTTTCCGCAGATACAGTCTGTATTATATTGGATCGTCTTTACCTTACAGAGGATGGCATATTTGCCTTTCCTGGGCCTCAGGGGACTCCTTTGACAGGTACAGACTTTGAAGATAACAGAGAGGGACCTTGAAATGGCATGTGCCAGGTCCCTCATCACTTCTGAATGTCTTCAGTCTGTCCTCATTGCAAGATTATACAGTTTGTTATCACGGTCCCTAGCTTCATATTTTTTTCTGCTGTTACACTGTACTTTGCATAGGTAGACATAGGAGACATGACAGCAGATATTCCAAGTATAGATTGACAGAAATGAGAAAATGAATATCACAGCTTTTCAAGTCTCTCTCATCAACAAGTCATTAGTAGTTAGCTTAGTTGGCTTATATCTTCTTTGTGTTTTTCTTTTTCTTTTCCATTTTTTTTGTTGTCTTTTTTTTTTTTTTTTTTTTAAATTTATTTCCATTGTCACTACATTTACAGAAGCCCTGCTTTTTGCCTTCCTTTCTCATTTCTCATCAGTTTCAACTACAAGTGAGCTTTAGGCCTAATTGCAACTGAACTGGATCTGATTGGGATAGAATTCACTTTCCCTACAGAAACCCATATAGCACTGTACTCTGCACATGTAGATAGGAGAATGTTAATATTACACCAATGCTTTGACTGTTGCTGAGCTGTCCTGGTAGAACATCAGGGCTGTCTCTCCAATTTCCCCTCTTCTCCAAAGGTCAGCAGGCTGGGGGTAGAGGTAGAAAACTTGGAGAGGAGGCACAGCTGGGACAGATGACCTAAACTGACCACAGGATGTTGAATACCATACAATATCATGTACAGCTATAAAGGCTGGGAAGGATGAAGGAGAAAAGGGGACATCTCATTATGAAAAAGCTCTCATTAATTTCATTATGTTACTCTTTATTTCAACCTATGAAGTTTTGTTTTGTTTTCTTTCTTTCTTTTTTTTTTTTTTTCCTACTGTATTTTATCCTATCGTATTTTGTCAATGATTTGATCAGGAGGTCAGTGCCTACCACGACATTCTCCTTCAGTCATCTCTCTTCAAATATAGCCTCAAAAATAGCTGATCAGCCTGTCACGCATTCCATAGCAAATGTTCATGTATTTAATCCACTTCTTCAAATACATTTCAACATTCCTACTTCCTTATCTCTCTTTTCAGTACAAACAATTCACAACATGCCATAAATTCCATGACTGCAAGACAGCAAATTTAACCATTTCAATAATATTAGAACAAACTTTGTTTTCAATTATCCAGCTTCCACAAAATCTTTTTTTTTTTTGTCCCCTTTTCTCTGCTATTCCACAGTCAATTTCACTTCTCTTACAATTCTGCATTTTCTAACGATTAGAAGTCAGTTCTTATATCTGAATCAAACAAAACTCCACAAGCTACTTCCCGAGAATAAGCATAACATTTCTATAATTTGTGCAGACTGTTTCTTCAGCAAGTTCACATACCTACATCATGAGACAAATCTGTACCAACAACACAATGTGCTATATTGCAGTCACCTTTTTGATACAAATTATCAGAAAAATATTTTTCCCACATTCCTGTATTCAAGCTTACATTTCAACTACTGTTAAAAAAAAAAAAAAAACTTGTACATTTTAACTTTTTTCATAAAGTGAGGCATTATAACTCCATGACTTCATGCACATACTTCAATTTTGTTTTTAATCTGTGAGGATATTAAAGTGAAAATACCACTGCAACCCTTGAAGAGTGTGGAAAAAATTTGTCTGCAAAACTGGTCACATTTCAAACAAGAAAGTGGTACTAGTATGAAAATATAGCCACTTTTTGAGTGGCTTCTTTTAGCCTTTCTTATTTTTTACTGCTTCAATCCGTAACTATATTTTTGAGAATTAATTGCAAATATTTTTTTTAAAAACTGCATTTTAAAATCATCTGTCTTATCATTTAGCATACTTAATGATTTAGTAGAGAGGTTTTATTGCTCTGGTCTGAGCTTTCACTGAAAGATATCTAAATGGGTACTCTTCTGACATTTAGACTATCACTTTCATGCAAGCCATTACAACTTTTCCTTTGTTAATTTCATTGTTCTCCATTCTGTTTATGAAACTGTTCAGGCTGCCACACTTCCACATTTCACTTTTTCACAAATTTTACACTTTCACAATCTATAGTATCCTTAACTTAAAAAAAAGTTTTAAGTTAGGCTAGTGGATAACATGACTGTTATGAATTAAAAAAAAAAAAAAAAAAAAAGGAACAGTGTGTCATACTTTTGTTTTAACTAAAAATATTTTGAATTGAGTACTAGGGAGGCTTTCTACCTGAGTAGGTAGAGTGAAATTGAATTAATGAAATTAAATCTTAGCCTCTCTATTCCTAGATATAAGCATGTGAATCTTTAGTGTGAAATTATACTTTCTAATGTGATATTTTTCCTATTTTGCTTATCACCTCTACTGA
Organism: Chrysolophus pictus; assembly: GCA_037305975.1. Taxonomy (NCBI): domain Eukaryota; kingdom Metazoa; phylum Chordata; class Aves; order Galliformes; family Phasianidae; genus Chrysolophus; species Chrysolophus pictus. The sequence goes on along the minus strand of CM074576.1, from coordinate 32,250,071 downwards.
ACACCTAAGTTGTTTTTGACCATCTGTGTCTGTTATATCCTATGGCTAGTTTGAGAAATACTTAGTACTCTGTGTAGCTTCAATTCTTGATTCATTTAATGGACAGAAGCAATTATTTTATTTTCTTAACCACTCCCTTTCCATTTTCCTGTCTTAAGATAGAAGTAATACTTTTTTTTTTTTTTTCCCATACTTTTTTCTACATATATACATTGTGTGATACAGGTGAGCAGTGAAGATTTCTGTAAAATTACAGGAGATGATAGATAAATCTTGCCCTAAAATATAGATGTTCAGATAGATTGCCATCTGCCTTGACTTGAACATCAAACAGTTTATTATCTGATATTTTAATGGATTTTTTGTCTATATAAACAAACAACAAACAAACAAGCAAAAAAGAATATAATCAAAAAATATATACATATATGTATATATATGGTAAAATACTTTTAGCTACCTCTAGAAGATAAATTGTACCATTCTACGATGGGCAACTAAAGATTCATTCATTATACTCTGGAGATATTTTCTAGATTATTAAAGAAGACTTAAGACAGCTGGACTACAGACATCTAACTTTTATACTTGCAAAAAGAGTGAAATTAGTTTTGCTCTATCTAATAGCTGATAATGATCATACATTTGAAATAGATTACACTTACGTAGTCATATGATTAAAACAAACAAACAAACAAACAACAAAACTTATTTTTTCCTCTTAAAAAACGGATGCTAGATAACAGCAGTAGATTGAAACTCCTGTATTTATTTTTAGAACAAATTTGGAAATCACATTTTCTGATAAAAATGCAGTGTTTGCAAATTCATAATATATACAGCAGTATTATGTGTGGGTTTTTGTTTATTTGTTTTTTGTTTATTTTTCCATTTCAGAAGATGAGGCTTCTATACATTTTCTTGATAGTTAAAATTCCATGTTTACCAGCATATATATATATATATATATATATGTATATATATATATATATATATATATATATAACGTATCTGGTTATTGCTTAATTACAGTTTGCCAAAATAGTTTAATGTCTTGTCCTTCATTGTAAACCTTGTGAGAGCACTATTTCTAGCAGACCTTTAGCACATATAAAAAAACCAACTGATTATATCATGACTACTATCACTACTATCTGTGACATTTTTATTGAGCAAGTTCTAGAGTGCCAGATGGGAAAAGAGGAGAACTAATAGTTCTGTAGAAGATTTAGTACTGACTCTATCAGTATGCCAAATGGGTCAACACAGGGTAGAAAGAAGAGAGAGAAAATAGTGCCGTCTTATTAAACAGTGTCTTATTGCTGGAATAATCAGGGAGGAAGCATATAGGCTGGCTTCCTCAGACATAGAAAAAGCTGAGGTACTCAATAAGTATTTTGCCTCAGTCTTCAGTGGTGAACAGGCTCTGCATGTCTGCCAGGTGAAGCAGTCTCTAGCTGAAGGTGAGAGGAGCAGATTCTGACCCACTGTAACAGTGGAGAAATTCTGAGACCTACTCATGACTCTGAATGTATATAAGTCCATGGGGCAAGATGATATACATCTCGGGATTTTGAGAGAGATGGTTGATGTGGTTGCTGAGCCACTCTCCATCATATTTGAAAAATCACAGCTGTTGGTTGAAATTCTCAGTGACTGGAGAAAGGGAAACACTACTCCCATTTTGTAAGAAAGGAAGAAAGGAAGACATAGGGAACTATAGGCTGGTGAGCCTTACCTCTGCACCTGGGAAGATCATGGAACAGATCCTCCTAGAAGCTACGTTAAGGCACATACGAGATAAAGAGGTGATTCGAGACAGCCAGCATGCCTTCACCAGGGGCAGATCTTGCCTGACCATCTTGGTGGCCTATGATGGAGCGATAGATTCAGTGGACAGGGGAAAGGCAATGGATGTCATCTGCTTAGACTTCTGCAAGGCCTTTAACAAGGTCCCTTCACATCCTTCTCTCTAAATTGGAGAGGTGTGGATTTGAAGGATGGATTTGGATGAATTTGATGGATTAGGAATTGGCTGGCTGGTCGCAGCCAAAGAGTTGTGATCAATGGTTCTGTGTCAGGGTGGAGGCCGGTCACAAGCAGTGTCCCCAAGGGTCGGTCTTGGGATCAGTGCTCTTCATCATCTTTCTGCACTTGGGCTGGGGCAATCCCAGGTATTTATACAAAGTGGGGGAAGATCTCCTTGAGAGCAGCCCTGCGGAGAAGGACTTGAGGGTCCTGGTAGACGAGAAGCTGGACACGAGCCAGCAGTGCACCTACAGCCTGGAAGGCCAGTTGTTTTCTGGGCTGCATTAAGAAAGGGATGGCCAGCAGGGAGAAGGTGATTGTCCCCCTCTACTTGGCTCTTGTGAGGCCCCATCTGGAGTACTGCATGGGTGGACAGTGATAGGTCAAGGGGTAATGGTTATAAAGGTTTAGGTTTAGGACATTAGGTAGAAGTTTTAGGTAAGACATTAGGAGGAAGTTTTTCACACAGATGGTGGTGACACAGTGGAACAGGCTGCCCAGAGAGGTTGTGGATGCTCCATCACTGAAGGCATTTAAGACAAGGCTGGATGTGTCTCTGGGCAGCCTGGTCTAGTGGTTGACAATCCTGCCCATGGCAGGGAAGTTGAAACTAGATCTTTAAGATCTTTTTCAACCCAGGTCATTCTATGATATATTTCTTGAAGAAAAGGATAGACTTTGAAAAGAATGTAGGCTGCTGAAGAAGAATTTAATTGAAAATTAATATAATATCATTTACAATTCTATAAATAAATAAATTTGAGTACTTAAACACATGTAAGATGCATATATTAAACGATTAAAAGCAGATTTAATACAAATATAAATGACTAGATTCTATGCAGGCTGGAAAGCTATTTTTGATGGAAAGACCAGATATATATAGGTCACCATCAGAGTAATGCCTCCTACTTATTTCCATGAAAACTACAACAAAGAACACAATAGTATTATCAATTGAGCACAATCTCAGGTACAAAACACAATTTTTTAACATTGTCACATACACTGATCTACTGCTTATTTAAATAAATTCAGATGATAATTTCATTGAAAGTATTGATAAACTATTTTTATATTGAGCTGAACTCTCATATTTTTACAATGACATCAAAGTGATAATATAAACTAGATACACTATACCTTCTATGTACCCAAATGTTTAAATTCGCATATATATTTCATTTAAGTTTTGATCTACATAGCAGTTAATTTATGGGTCTCCCAATCGTAATGATTAATGAGAGGAAGTCATGTCTAAGTAAAGCAATATTAAAGTCCTGCAGTCAAAAAAAAAAAAAAAAAAAAAAAAGGCGAAACAAACAAAAACCAAATCTTAATGAACAAAAATTTATTTAAACACACATAGAAGACTGGGAAAAATACAAGTATCCACCAAAAGTATATTTTAAAAGACTTCTGAAGACCTAAAGAACATATAAATATCAAGTGATCTTTCTACTGTAAAGCCACTTCACTAACTAGAAGATGCTAGACATTTTCCACCTATATATTTATCAAAGAAAGCTTTACAGCAAATGTTGAGCTGAGTTTAATCCAAAATAGTAAGGGACTGAACAATGTGACATACAAAGAGAGTCTGAGAGAGCTGGGACTGTGGCTTGAAGAAAACATGAGGGATCTGACTAATATGCGTAAATGAGAGCTGCAGTAGGGGTATTATGAATAGAGCCAGGTTTTTCTCAATGAAGACTGTCAATAGGACAAGAGGCAATGTCACACAGCTTTAACCATATGAAATTCTGTTTAATAGTAAGATCATTATTATTTATTATTTACGTTTAATTATAGTTACATTCCAACAATTTAAGATGCTTCACAGAGAGACTGTTGAGTCTGTCCTTGAAGGCAGTGAAAAACAGACTGGTCATAGTTCTGAGAAAGCTGCTGTAAGCTGACTGCTTTTAGGCTTGGACAGTTTGCATAAGTACCTTCCAGCCTCAGAGATTCTGTGCTTCCATGTATGTGATCTGATAAATCCTGTTTTCAGAACTGCTTGTCCAATTCAGTAGCTTTTCCTTTGTTTGTTTGTTTGCTTGCTTGCTTGTTGCAAGACAGATTTTGCTCTGTACAAACATTTCAGAAAGAGCTTTAATTAATGGAAGTAAAGAGACTGATGTACAAATGAGTGTTCTTGTGTTTGATTACACATTCTTGAGTGCAATTATGGGAATTCACTTCAAAAAATACTATCATGCCCATTCATAATGTATATTCATGTCCACTGGAACAATTCCTACTTCAAACCTTTGAGCAGATCTAATCAGCTCCAATTTAAAAGAAATTAGCTTACTAGAAATATATGTTTCCCTTCTTCCTCCTTACATATAAAGGACACCATAATTACCAGAATATTAGAAGCAGTTATTCAACCTGTTGTAGCCTAATTTTGTGTACCTTTAGCTTACCTTTAGTTTTTAATACTGCTTTTCACTTAGTGTAAACATTGGCTTGTTGGCCAGACAGTGACAAAGATTAATTTTTTTTATCACTTTGAGTGTATGTCCCTTATTTAATTTCTTTGTCTCACAAGTCCAAAAGGGGATGGGAGCTGAAGAACAAGAAAATTCTTCAGAGGAACATAGAACTATACAGTTTTTGTCTAAGTCTCACTCTCATCCGATTTCAACATGAAAAAAAGTGGAACTGGGATGCAGTCTACCTAATATATACACGGAACCATTGCTTGCACTTTGTGAACTCTTTAAATCATTCCAACCAGAATTAGTGTTACATTCCCATAGTAATGACGTAAGGTCCTAAATGAAAATGGGCAAATATGTTCCGTGGGGGAAAAACTGTCTGTTCTGTTCTTTTTTGATACTGGCTGATATATTAGCTTAATCATAGACAAAAATAGTTTTCTTGAATGCTTCTAGGAAGACATTGTAGGTATCCAAAAGACCTTGCACATATATATTTGGGATTCACCTGGAGTTGAATACCTGATACTCAAAACAGTTGCTTAAGGACAGGCAAGTAATGCTACATGATACTTTAGCTCACCTGCACGGAGATGGCAGATAGAGTGTTAAAGAAGAAAGATATACATATTTGTGTCATAAAGCCAAAGATAAGGTACTCACTCCAACACTGCACAGCTCTGTACAGGCAATCTAGTACATCCCGACTTCTCTCAGATGATTTACTCTTTAAGCTGCTGAAAGTGTACTGGGAACTCAGATATCTTGTTTATCTGCATTGTGTGCAACTGAATGGGGATCTGAATCCCAGTTCACTGTGCATTATAATTGAAGATTAGCGAACAAAGTGCAAGTAGACATGACAGTGCTGTAAGGCATGATCTGAGAACTTTTATCTTTACCAGATACCTGTAAAAATGAACAACAAAGTCCTCTGGATCTTGTTCTTTGATCCATATATTGAAACTTAAAAGAGAAATAGTGATGTTGGTAGTTTAAAAAAAAAAAAAAAAAAAAATTGGAAGCAGAGTCACAGTGAGAAAGAGAGAATAGATACAACAATGTTTATCATATTTGGCTAATGAGGTTACTGTGTAGATATTGGGATGAAGGAAAGATCTGGGAATAACTCTGAGGAAATTATTATCAGTGATCACACTCCAACAAATTCAGAGTAAGGAAACTTAAACAATCTTCAGCAATGTTTAGAGGCATAACTTGTGTGTTCTACAACTTATGCAAAGCTTTAGAACAAGGAAGCTTTAATACTGTTGAAAGCTATGTTTGTAGGTAACTCTAATTTACCTGATGGCTATAATATACATACATATCTCTGTAATAAACAAAAGTTCTGTATTTTCACTATGGACTGCTTAATGAAGTATGTAAAGAAACACAGTAATAGAAAATCAAATCTGATTCATTTGTGCTTTTTGTTGTTGGTGGTGGTGGTGGTGATGTTTCGGTTTTGCTTAAAATTCTTAATTTACAGTACAAAAATTATTCATAACAGTGACTTCTTTGGCAACAGTCTACCATGAAATGAAGATGTCACATTTAAATGCCAGATTAGTCTTTTCAATGTCTTAATAACTCCTGTAGGGTTAAGTGTAGCAGAAGTGACTAGAATTATCATACTACTGCCCACAATCATCTATGTGAAGTGTTTCATTGTAAATTAGAAATATATGTTCTAACATAAATACATAGCTGCATTAGACAGTTGGGCATGACTTTGTTTACTGTAAAAATATACATATATATATATATATTTCCTCACTCACTTGAAGACTCTTAAAAAGGACTTGTTTTTATCCCATCTCTAGTGCTTCAAAGCATGGAGATATTAAAATACTTGTGATATCTATTTCTTATTGTGCATTTAAGAGGGAAATAATCATTTGCTCTCTTGACTGACTTCAACACTGAATATTTGAAAATGTAAGTATACTACAATCAGGTAATCTCTCTATACAAAAGATCATCATTTGCATCTCATAATATGAAATTCAAAATAACTACTCTATTACTCAATCTAAATGATAATGAATATTCCTTTCTAATTGCTGTCCAACCCATTTACTACACAGAAGTAAAATAAAATCTGAATAAGTTATTTGATCCTCTGTAATGGGTTATCTTTGGCTAGCTGTCAGATGCCGACCAAGATGCTCTCTTTCTGTTCCTCTTCAGCAGAACAGGGGAAGAAAATACTATTAAAAAGCTCATAGGTTGAGAAAACGATAGGAAAATTGCTCACCACTTTCCATCACAGACAAAATAGACTAAATATGGGAAAGATTAATTTAATGTGTTGCCAGCAATGATAGCAGAATGACAGTAAAAAAAATAATAATAATAATAATTAAAAAAAAATCCAAAAATGCCTTCCCCACAAACCATATGTCTTCCTAATCTCAACTTCTTTCCCAAATATTGTGTCTTCTTCCACTTACCAATTGGTGCAGAGAGATAGCACACTGGACACGTGGACAATTCCTAAAACTTTTTCTTTGACACTCCTTCCTCCTCATACATCCTTATCCAGTGTGAGGTCCCTCCTAGAGGATACAGCCTTCATGAATTGATTCATGAACTGTGGGTCCTTCTCATAGAGTACAGTCCTTCAGGAGCAGAATCTTCCATTATGAACACTCATCTGGTCGCATCTCCTACCAAAATGTGGGCTCTCCATGGGCTACATCCTCCCTAGGCCACATCCACATGCTGCAGTGTGGGCTTTTCCACAAGCTGCAGTGTAGAAACCTGTTCTGACGTGGTCTTCCATTGGCTGATAGAGGTGACCATAGCTCCTTCACCATAGTCCTCTCCATGCACTGCAGGAAAGTTCTGCTCCAGAACCTGGAATACCTCTTTCTTCCCTGCCTTTGGTGTCTGCAGGGCTGTTTTTCTCACATTTTTCTTTCTCTTCTCTTTCACACTTATTGTGCAGATTTATTTTATTTTAATCTTAAATATGTTATCACAACAGCAGCATTGCTGATGTGACTCAGATTTGGCACTAGTGTGCCCCTCTTGTTTGTGTGATCTGTTTGTGTCTGTCATGGTCATGGTCCCAATCTCTTTTAACAGAAGCCACTCCTGTAGACTCACTGCTACCAAAGCTTTGCCACAAAAATCCAATACATCCTTCAAGCTGTGATATCATATACCAGAGAGAGAAGGCGAGTGCCTCCCTTGCTTCCACCTCATGCTTGGAGTGGAAAATTTTAAACTTAAATTTGAAAAAAAGTTATGAAACCTTTGTGAAAAATAAGGGTAAGATCAAACTCAAGTCTTAAAATAAAAAGAGTGATTTCTAAGTCTGAGTTGGTCTGTTGCTTTCCTTCACAGTCAGTGGAAAGAAGGAGCTACTTTAAAGAGCAATTCATCTAATTCTGAGACAAGAAACTGCAGTAGGTTAGATGAATCACCTTGAATCCTTATTCATGGGACTGCTTTGGTATACAGGCCTGTGGCTATGAAGGCAAATGGGAATGTTGTTTTAGATTAAATGGATAGATGGCTAAAGTTAAGTAAGATTAATCCCATCCTTAATACCTAATGTTTTGTATGTTTTCCACATCATTCCCAAGCCTCAGTATGTTGACTACAGTGTTCCAACACTAATCTAATTCTTACATGATATGTATGCTATTTATTATGTGAGAGTGGGTGGTTAGAATTATTGAAGGAGAAAAGAATAAGAGTGGCAAACTACAGAGATTTATCCCCATGCCTCTTCAGAGTGCACCATATATTAGAACTGCCTTAGCAACAGAGGCATTAAATTGCTGAGTTGTAGATCTGACCTGAGCTGGTATGAGCAACGTACAATTCTCACTCTGTTTAATTCACCTTAGTTAGAAAGTTGCTCCTTCTGATCTGAGAATTTTAATAAGAGAACTGTATGATAGAAATGCAGAAATAATTTTAAAATAAAGGAGAACAGATAATGCATTCAGAGAGCACTAGTGAACCTGTGACTTTGCTTTTAATGAATTGCTGCAGATTTAAATAACAGTTTAATATATACCATTCAAATAAGTTGCCTGGTGAATAAGATGCCAGGAGACTTTGCTTAGCCTTGCATTTATTTCCTACTTTATTTCTCAGTCTGATTAGAGGAAATTATTTAATATTCAAGGCATCTCAATAAGCAAAGTGTATTGTATATTGTTAATAGTTAGAGATCACTGCTAGAAAGAATCGTAGAAAAAGCAGATATCATTCCTTTTTTAAATGCAAGACTGATTTTCTGACAATGAACGGTATTATTAGAGGTCACCATGTTGTCTATGATAGTCCGGAGGATTGCTTATGCATCTATTGACTGAATGAAGTATATTGACCATTTACTTTACGTAGTTGTTGATTAAAAATGCATGAAATACAGTTCTCTTGAAAATATAAGCAAGTGCTTATTGGGTTTTCTCAGATATTTTGAAGTCTACTCAGTCCATGAAAGGCTTGTGCCAAAATTAACCAAGAAGGGTCTCCGCTCCATCATAATTTTTATTACAAAATTTCACTGCTTCCTGGAAAATGTGAATCTTCAAATACAATGGTTATTATATTCTTTATGAAATATAACAAATAAATTGTCAAATTATTTTCCCAATTCTTGTTTCCTCTGCATATATATATTAAGGACATTAAACTGCTGTAAGCCTTCTTGCCCCTACCTGGTCTCCCCAGAGTGCTCCTCCAACTCTATCCATGAGCCTAGGAGACTCATTTCAGACAAGTCACAATCGTCAGTCCCTGCCTCAGCAATTCTGCAGGAATGACAGACGTAGTTCTTTCACAGCCTTGTTCATTCTGATCATGAAGTACCTTGATTTAGACCCAGCCCGTCAACTGTGGACTCTCCATCATTGCTTGGCCACACACACACAAAAAAAAAAAGGCCCTGAACCTATTGGCTTTCCAGCTTGACCTCAGACTATGACCACATCACTACAATGTGTAGTACAATGAGCTGGACTATCCCTTGGCCTTGACCACCATCACTTTGTCTGTCCTGATTGCCTCAGAATCACAGAATGGCCAGGGTTGGAAGGGATTTCAAGGATCATGAATCTCCAACCCCCTGCCACAGACAGGGCCACCAACCTCCACATTTAATACTAGACCAGGCTGCCCAGGGTTCCATCCAGTTACCTCCAGAACACCTCCAGGGATGGGGTATCCACAATCTCTCTGGGCAGCCTGGTCCAGCATCTCACCACTCTCTCTGTAAAGAGCTTCCCCCTGACATCCAACCTAAATCTTCCCTCCCTCAACTTAAAAACATTTCCCCTTGTCCTGCTGCTATCTACCCTGTCAAAGAGTTGATTCCCCTCCTGTTTGTAGGCTCCCTTTAGGTACTGAAAGGCTGCAATGAGGTCACCCTGCAGCCTTCTTTTCTCCAGGCTGAACAAGCGCAGCTCCCTCAGCCTGTCTTCGTAGGAGAGGTGCTCCAGTCCCCTGATCATCTTTGTGGCCCTCCTCTGGACCCTCTCCAACATCTCTCTGTCTTTCTTGTACTGGGGACTCCCAGACCTGGACACAGTACTCCAGATAGGGCCTCACAAGAGCAGAGTAGAGGGGGGACAATCACTTCCCTGTCCCTGCTGGCCACCCCTTTTTTGATGGAGCCCAGGATACCATTTCTGAGCTTCAGGAGCACATCGCTGGCTCATGTTAAGTTTTTTATTTATCAAGATCCCCCAGGCCTCATTGGGTACTGTGAGGCAAGGCCAGCTGTCCCTGGGATTTCCTCCTTGGTATCTTCCCTGACAATAAATCAGTATTTATACTCAGTCCTCATTATATTAGGATGAAGGGTTGTTATGTTGATTTTTTGAGATGCATTAAGAAACGTAGGATTGGCCCTTGGAAGGACACCACCTTGATATGCAAAGTAACGTATTCCCAACAATATTCCAAGAACCATTCAGTAGAAGGCAAAATAAATCAAATTCAGTAGAAAGGCTATAGATAATCTTGTTGTACTTTCTTTTTTTTTTTACTGAGAAGTGGATAAATAAAGGACAACTTCTCAGTAATCAAACCTTCTTTGCATTAGACAATAACAGTCATTTACTGTCTAGAAGAAAATCCATAACCATAGCAAACCGAATACATGAGGCAAATAAATAATGCTTAGAAGCATGTTCGAAGATTTACTGACTTTATTCAAAATTTGGAGAAACACTGCAGTGGAAAGATGAGCTTTTATTTCTCTAAATGTTTTCTATATTAGTAAGTGGGAAACGCATATTGATATGAAAATTTTACCAAATATGTTCCCAGAAAGCCACACAAAAGAGAAATACATTTTGAACTATGAGTACTGATTCAGCATGTATTTCAGCTGAGATCTTCTTGACCGTGTGCACCACTTTCATGGCTTAACATTTCTTAAAATTTATCTTCCCTATTCTTCTGGCAAAGATTATACAATCTAACCCCATTATTTAGCCATAGACTATAACAACTAGCATCTGTATACCAGGAAGAAAATATTAATTTAATTTTGTGGCACAAAATTACATGCTAGACATGTAAATATCTTGTTTCTGTGCTCTTTTTCATCCATGTTAAGATCCTTATCTAAAGAAATGTAAGAACTTCCTGCACTTTCTACTTTTAGAAAATATAGAGATAATTGATTCAGATCATGTGTATTAAGAACATTAGCCAAGAAAATAACACTTGAAGATTTATAAATTAAAGTGTGTTCTTACTGGCCATGCAAAACCAAGAATTTTGCTTTTATCCTGTTTATAATGTTGTCATAGTACTGAACAAAAGAAAGTTGACGTATCTGTAATCTCTAGTGAATCTGATAATCATTTCCCCTTCTGCTGTCCAAATATTAACTTGTGACGTGATTTGAGGTATTGCTCTCATCAGAGCCAAATGTCTGACAGGTTCAGTATATATATTCTTTACAAATGAATAGAGGTTTTAAACATTTAATAAAAATCCACCAATATATGTATTTATATCCTTTACGTTGATGTGCACAATCTTTTGATTCATAGAGTTGAGCTGAAATACATTTTCTTCTGAGCTCCTAGATTCCTGAAAGATTAAACCAAAAAAGATTTGTCTATCACAATAAATTACATATTTAATATGATAAACAAAGGGAATTTACAAGGATAAACTTATTTTTAAAAGCTTTTGTGCGTGTAAACCTGGCTTTCTGTTTTTGAGACTATTTTAATATGGGATAACGGATAAAATATTACCATGTCATCTTTATTCCTATTAGAATATGAAAGCAAAATGTAATTGCCATAAATTACAAAATACAATAGACATTTTAAAGCCCTCTTTCACCATTGTATTGATTTGATTATTATTAGACAACATAACTTGGAGAAAAATTGAAGTTCGCAAGTGATATGTAACAAATCAACTTCCTTCAAATCTCAGAGAACTTGAGTATGAAAATGCGTGGCAGAAGAGCTCAAGCCAGTTAGCCTCCCAGATTCCTAGCTTGTGTTTAAAGTGGGAAAAAAAAAAAATGTTTTCCAGAGCTTGAGCAGAAGTGGCAGGGGCAGTGAAGCACCTTAATAATAGTTATGCCTGTGTAAACAAACATGCATAGAACATTTCACACAGGGAAGAGAAATACTGAGGGTAATGAAGGGAAATTGTTGAGGTGTAAATGAAGATGTATAATAGAACTGAATACAAAAGTATGTGATGTCACTTCTTTAGCCTAGCTTCATAACTGAACCAGTAAATAAGTCTGAAACGTCAACATTTGCATTTTTGTACATGGAGATATCTTAATTATTAGTAGTATTATCATCCGAACACGAGGAAAGATGTGAAAAATGACAGAATATTTTGTCTCTTTTTCCTGGCGTTTTTGCCATTGAATCCATAATTAAAAGTGGAAGAGTTTCTTGCCTTATTTCTCTACATTTTTTAGAAGTTATTAAAAAAGAGATGGACTTTAATTGCAAAGCTCACCTTCTGCTGCTGCTTGCTCTGAATGTCTTAATTCATTCAAACCCAAAAATTTTGTATGAACCATCTCTGTCTTTACAAGCTTTCATAAAATCTAAGGCTCAGTACAGAAACAATCTTTGATTCAACCCTGAAATCTGAAGGTATGGCGTTTGCATAGGAATTCTTCTCTTGAAAGAACATAGTTTACATTTAGCGAGGGTTGATATCAGATAAAACATTGTCAAAACCTTTTAAATTAGGTCATTCATTCTGCTGGCTGTGTTCTGATGGAACACAAAGTGCAAGATGCAAAATACTAGCATGACTAGATACAAACTTTTTTCTACTTTCTCTCATGCATTAGCCTGCTCAATATGTTTTATTGATGCTGCCCAGCATTTACACAGATGGTGAGAGAGTTCATTCAAAGGTTTTGGATGCAGACACTCCAGACTATAATGTCTTTATCATGGAAGCTTTACAGATTTTTTTTTTTCCCTAGAAATCATAGCTTTGCCTTTTTCCAATTATCCTTATCCTCCTTTAGTTTATCACATTGATTGTGGAAAACAAATGCTAGGTCTATTTGGTCTTTTTGGGAAACATAAGAATTGAAGAAAAGGCATAAAGAGAATTTGTATGCCTTTTTAAAAAAAATTTACACCTTTTTTCCAACAGCACCAACAGTAAAATGAAGCAAAGAAACAAACAAACAAAACCATCAATGCAGGATTAATACACTGCTAGGTATATATTAAACACACACCACCTATGCATGTCACAACAGCTAACTTAATACCTCTAAACTAATGAACCACACTTTTTAGACAGCAGCAAGTCATCAAGGCCTTTCTGAATGCTTTATCTTTTCTTATTTTTCTTCTTTTTTCTTCCATTCTGTTTCTCTTAAATCTCGTAAGAGATATCTTTTGTAATTTCCAGCTCTCATCAACTGAAATTCTTTCTAGTTCATCCATATTATGTGAATTTACCAGTTCTTCTGATTAATGCCCTCTCTCTTTCACTGATGTCTCACAGCTATAGAGAGAGAGAAAAAAAAAAAGGGGGGCAATGGTATATTTACAAAGGTTTTCATAAAGTTTAGTCAAGGTCCCAAGATGTTCTACTTTATTAGGGAAAGTGAGATGGAGACATTCCCCCATTGTCTTGCTCCAATTTATAGGAGGGAGAAGAGTGTACATAATACACATTTTTTATATATGTACACTTGACATGAGATTAAGAAACAACAGCTCAAATGCTGGTCTGACCAGTTTATTACAAATCTTAATCAGGGAGACAGGGAAGGAGAAGCTGGCAGCTATTATGAATTAGGGTGATGGGGAGGGAAAAGCGGGCAATAGGAAAGACAAGAAAGAAGCAAGAATTGTGTAAAGCGGGAATAGTCACCACCAAGATCCAGCAGTATCCCATAGTACGCCATTCCGATGGTCTGAGGAAAAAGCGCAAGGGAGAACAACACCAGAGTGGCTGGCTGGGCAAGCTCTCTCTGGTAGCAAGCCCAGGAGAGTCTGTTAGTAGGCAGGCATCACGTCATGAGGCATCTGATGTTAGACACCTCCCCTCTTGGTTGTTGGTCCCTTTTTTATCCTTCTGCCAACATGGCATTCCTGGGCGCTCGGGTCAGTGAATCCTGAGATGATCTTCCACGAGATAAGCCCCCACAAAAGACTGCTTCCCGGCCATTAAGCTGCGGCTTATCTCTTTCTCTCTCATTGCCCCTGGCCTGCAAATCTTCAGACAAAAGATTTTGCCAACTTTGATCAGGACTTGACTGGATTTGTCCACCTATGTCCTTTAGACAAAAGATTTCTCAGCTCTTGACCAAGACTTGCCTGGACTTGTCCTCAGCAAGCTTTGAGACAAAGGTGCAAAAGAATAATGACTTACACCAGTTAAAATGTACTATTGCAAAATTTGCAAAATTACCATAAAATGCTATACAAATATATCCAATGATACCATTACGCAAGTTCTAACACCTCAGATTATCTTCCTTCCTGGTGTGGGACAGGTGCAGGTGACAGGTTGTCTCCATTCCTCTGTTGATGTCTCCTGGAGACCTTGTCCTTCCAAGCAGTTGAATTTCCTCAGAATAGGATTTTAGGTGTTTCTGTCACGTAATCATTTTGTTGCATTCTGAAAAAGTCCTCAGTATTATACTGCTTTTGGTAGAAAAAAAAGCAATTAGTTACTAACTTATAGGTGGGATATGTAACACTTTCCTTGCAGAACGCAGATTGTTAAGATGCCAGAAAATCTCCACATGGAAGACTTTTGGAAAACACAGGAACCTGATATGCAAATGGTTGTATACCTTCCTTTTAGTGAATATCTCTGGACAGAAAGCAATAATAAAATAATTAAACTAATAAACATAATATTTAATAATTTCATGGATTTTTTTTTAAATAATCTAATTATAAAAAGCTCACTCATTTTTATTTATATTTTTATGAGATATTCAACAAAGTGCAATATTTAACAAAGTCAAGTATCATTCACTTTTTCACTAGGTACTGCTTCTAGATTTGGTTTACCTGTAAACCGTCTTACCATTTATTTTTAAATTAAAGGTTTTCGAAGTTAACATTACAATCTAAACATATTTTTACAACAAAGCAAAGAAATGCATTAGAGAATAGCAATAAGAACAAGCAAAAATAAACTGTATTCAATAAATATTACTGGAAATCTAATATGTCAGCTATGGAAGCAAGAGTAAAGAAAGAAAATCTCATTTTATACAAATCCAGAAACTGTATTTTCTGGATTCATTTACCATACATTATATTCAGCCTGGATGCAGTAAGACTTCTTGTCATATTCTAAACCATTTTGAGTGAACAATAAATATCTAAAATGAAAAAAATTCTCAGTGGACGGAGGTGATGTGCCCATGAAGTTCAAAGTGTGACTGACAACGATTCAAAGAAAGCTCACTTCATTTCAATACTAAGCTTGTTGAAAGAGGGTGGCTTTTATTAAATAACTGTATTAATTAAGTGGACCAGCTGGATGTATAAAAATCATGTATATCAACTGGCAGTGTGTTTCTCCTTAAGTTTATTAAAAGAGTATGTATGTCTCTTTGATTTTAGTCAGACCAACACTGGGAGAATTAATATATTACTTAGCCCAATACAATACATGAAAACTAAACAACTGCTAATTTTAGAGAACAACAGGCCTGAGCTGGCTTCAAATCTCCCAGAAACTAGGAATGCCCAGTGTTGTGATGGTATGTTTTAAGGACCTATAATGGGAATCTCATTTTTTTTTTGTTTTGTTGTTTTGTTTTGTTTTGTTTTGTTTTTAACTTTATATTGTAATTTCTATATCTTGCACTTAGTATCTTACATTCATATTGTGATTTTGGGATTTTTTTTTTTTCACTCTGCTGATTCAAAAATCACATGCAACATCAAATAGTTTCAAACAAGTACATACAAAAATTATAACCTCTACATGTGGAATATCTAAAATAACCTGATGAGGAAATATTGGACTCTGAAAACTATGAGTTGTATTTCCCTCAAAAAAAATCTATTCATCAAAATGGGGACTGAAAATAGTAGGAGAAGGTTGAGATGCCTAGAAAACATGGTATTTTTGTAATATGCAATTCAATGATAATGTTCAGTCAACAGAATTCGGGGGGGGAGAGGGGAGGAAGACACTACTGTTTTGCACATTAAGTACAGTTGCCTTAGGTCAATACTAGCTGTCCTTGGAGAAGATTCAGCCTCTGCAGAAAATAGTGTTACAGAATATAGAGCTGTTTCAACTTCCAAAACAAAAACAAAAACAAAACAAAACCACCAGCTCTAGTCCTCATACTCCTTTTCAGGAAAAAAAAAAAAAAAAAAGAAAGAAAAAGAAAAAAAAAAAAAAGGAAGATCTTTTGCTTCCCTTTATCGTTACATTTTAATATGAGAAAAGTTGACATTTCTTTAATAATAACACTACTTTCATGTTCCATTACTGATATTGTGAAAGGTAATCAGTCCACAGTACTGGCACCCTATGCTTTTATTTAAAGACCTCCAGGAGAATTAGCCTCAGCACTATTGTATTTTTAATGTGTTGTTTGCCAGTGCAAGAAAAATTTCACTGCGTCTCTCAGATATGATTTTCATTACTGATATTAGTTTATTATCTTTGTCCAATAAACCCCACAATTATCCACATTAATATGTGTGATACAAAAATCATTGAGTTCAGCATGGATATGGTCAAAGGATAAAAAATGAAGAGGTAATACTGTTCATATGCCATGGCTTCTGACCTGGACCTGTTATTCAGAGACATCCAATTCTCTTAAGCTCAGCAAATCAGTTTAAATAGATGTGGCTGAAATTAATGGAACCTAATTCAAAGTAGGATTTTTTATAAGTTTTAACTGTCATATTGAATCAAAACATATGGACAACCTGAAAGAAGAAAGAAAGAAAGAAAGAAAGAAAGAAAGAAAGAAAGAAAGAAAGAAAGAAAGAAAGAAAGAAAGAAAGAAAGAAAGAAAGAAAGAAAGAAAGAAAGAAAGAAAGAAAAGAAAGAACGGACTGATATTAAAACAGTGCACTTACTACACTGCACAACATAGAAACAAACTGTACTTGCATTTGCCGACCCACGTGTAAGGATCTCTCATTTATTTTGAGAGGGAACAACCCTACAGATGAACAGTTTCACATTTATCACAATTGCTTTGTGCTTTGGCTGTGGCTACGAATGAAAAAAATTCTAATTCAGTTTTCTTTACATGAAGGCTTTCACTGTCTCTAACTTTGTGATCTACTTATCATTCATCTCTTTTTATTTTTATCAAGTTGCCATCAAGCCACCTCAGCAAGCAGCAACATTGTGTTTATATTGGTCCATTCAGCACATTTAAGTGATTAGTCTAAATGCAAAATAGCATATCAGATTCACTGAAAGTCCAGTGAATGTAGATAGGGGTACTATTGAGGCAGATAGTGTCCCACTGCTTCTTCTGTCCACTCTAGGAATGTTTATGCATTCAAAATGGAGTTCAGGTTGTGTGTTCATAGGCAAAGAGTAGTCACAACAACTTGGATGCAATATAAATAGGAGCAGAAGGAAAATAAAATAAAATAAAGTAAAATAAAATAAAGTAAAGTAAAATAAAATAAAACAAAACACTTTATTTGCCATTAAAGAATGCTTGGAATCACAGTAGATCACAAAAGATTTATTTCAGAAATGCAAAGGAATGCAGAAAACATGGAGAGATAAAAATGTTTTATGTTTCAAGAGAAAAAACAAAAAATCAAAAACAGGATAAACAAACAAACAAAAACAAACAAACAAAAAAGGGCACAGTTAGACCCTTCACAGTGTGACTTGAGGTTTAAGTATTCACTAGTATAACCAGGGTGTGATGATCTGAACAACAAGTAAACAGGAGAGGAGAGAAGCACTACTATCTAGATACTTGTACAACTCATCATCACAGTATCAGAAGGATGGAGTGTCTCCCTCCAAATGGTGTTTTAAAAGACATTGCTATTTCTCTCACCTTGCAGTCTGAGCTTTCTCAGTAAACTATTCAGTCATTAACATCCTCTTCTCAGCTGCTAAAGAAAAAATTATTCTATAAAAGCGCAATTCTGTCATTATAAGAAAAAATAAGTACTCTTCACAGAGCTGTTTCATTGGGACCTTCTTCTAAAAGTAGGGTTTTTTGGGTTACTCACAGGCATAGGAGGAAAACAAATTCATGACTTCCAAGTAAGTGTTGAATTGATTCTTTATCTTCTGAAAAAATATGTAATATGCATATGTTAGAGGTAGCTAAATAGTGGTGGACTTCATCATCCATGACATTCGTCCTTTTTCCTGACCAAGACAGGTATAGCTTATCCTGGTGGGTATAATTGCAAAGGAAATGGACTGATCTTTCTTCTTTGATGCTGGTAGGGAATCATTGAGTCAGACCTTTCTTTTCTCTGATTCAGCTTCTCTGCTCATCATTGTTACTCTGATTCTCCTTCATTTTTATGTTTACTGTAGCTAATCTTCAATCATACTGATAAATTACTCCATAACAAATAGCATGACTATAGAAAATAACATTTAGAGAATCCAACACATCCAAGAGTAATTTTTATCACAGAAGTCATTTAGGAATGGTGGTCAAATCTACATTCTATCATTTACTTTTGCTATCCAAAACAGGATGGTAACAAGGAAACACCCTAGTAGAAAAATCTCTTCTAACTGTGAATCTACTGGGGCAGTTCTGCCTGATCTCTGCAAAAAAACTATGACAAAAGCAGTTTTAACAAATTAGCAATATCACAAGTTCCAGAAACATTCTGGACTCTAATTTATCAGTATAAGTGCAATCTGCATTTTGCAAGAAACTGTTTGCCTCTAGAACCAAGGGACAATTAAAGATTATGAACCTCATTTTGAGAAAAATATGTATTGTTATAAGTCATAAACACAAAGAGGAGCAATAAGGTTTAAGTGGCATGTGAAATGCCATCATTTCTTAATACAGTGTGGGGTGCATACCACACTGGTCATTCCTAACGGAGACTGACATTCGATGTCACTTTCACACAACAAAGTTTGAACTTGTTTTCTCTCACTTTATCTTACTGGCTTTTTTTTTTTTTTTTTTTTTTTTTAAGTAGACCTTTTTTTTTTTTTTTTAGCTTTTGTGAATTATGCTCTTTGATAAAAATCCAACAATTATATGACCAAAAAAAAAAAAAAAAAAAAAAAAAGATTAGGTTTATTTATTTCATGAGACAACATGCAATTGAGGCACTGAAGTTTCTACAATTGAAAAATACAAATCAAAGACAATTTTGGAAAGATATCTCAAGATTTCAAGTGACTCTGCAGTCCTGATTATCTCTCAGGTATTACAATGACAATTAAGTAAAAAATATAGGCTTTATATAGCATTTGCAAGAAAGTCACTAGGAGATTCTTTTGAGAATTTTTTTTTTTTTAAATTCTATTTCTTAGCAAATAAAAACTTCAACAAAAATTCTGTATGTATATACATACATGTATATATATATATATACATGCATAACAGTCAGTTAAAAGCAGAAGATATAATAACATCATAATAATATCAATAACATCAGAAATAAACAAAAAATGATTGGATAAAGTAAATTGATGTTCATAATTTGATTTGGTACTAGTTTTCTGATCTTCAAATTCTGTTCTTTTTTGTAATAATAATACACAGAAACAAATACACTGCCTAGTTTTACGTAGGAAAAGGAATGCAATTACAGAACTTTTATGAGTTAATATTTTATTAATTATTATTTTATTTTCCAATATACTTTACTTAAAAAAAAAAAAAAAAAAAGGATTTTTTGATATGGAATGTAAATTATGTGAGCAGTTAATACATGAAATCAGCACAGAGACTACCATCTCTACTACTACTACCTGGTTACATATTCTCATTTCATTTAAATCAGGAATATATTCTAAGTGATTCTACTACAGATATCGATAATATCTGTCCCACACTTTGGTCACTGCAACCCCAGGCAATGCTACAGGAATAGGGCAGAGTGGTTGGAAAACTGTATAGAAGAAATGGCTCTGGGTGTGTTGTACAACAGTCAGCTGAGCATGAGCCAGCAGTTTGCCCAGGTAACGAAGAAGTTCAACAGTATCCTGGTTTGTATCAGAAATAATGTCAGCAGGAGCAGGGAGGTGATTATCCCCCGGTACTTGGCACGAGTAAGGCTGCACCTGGAGTACTGTATTCAGCTTTGTGCCCCTCACTACAAGAAAGACATTGAGGCCCTGCAGTACGCCTAGAGAAAAGCAACAAAGCTAGTGAGAAGTCTGGAGCACAAGTCCTGTGAGGAGCATCTGAGGGAACTGGGATTGTTTAGCGTGGAGAAGAGAAGACTGGGTGACCTTATCACTCTCTACAACTACCTGAAAGGAGGCTGTGGCAAGGTTAAGGTTGGCTTCTTCACTTGCTGTAAGAGATTATTCTTTTACATATTGTCTCAAAACTTGCTGGGGACACAGATGAACAAGTCCAAGCAAGTCCTGGGCAAGGGTTGAGAAACCCTTTGTCTGGAGAACACTGATGGACAAGTCCTGGGCAAGGGTTGTGAAATTCTTTGTCTGAGGGACACAGTTATATAAAGCCAGGGGCCATGAGAGAGAGAGAAGCTGCAGCTTAATAGCCGTGAAGCTGTTTTTTATGTGAACAGAGGTTTTCTGGCAACAGATTCCTCATGAAGAAGAGGTTTCTGACATGAGAAGCCTCACAACCTGCCTCTCTCCCTCCTGGACTTGCTCTGCGCTCTACCACGATGCTGAAGAAGAACAAAGGTGTCTGCCATCAGATTCCTCACTGTGGAATTCCTGCATGCTGACGGACTCCCTGGGCCTGCTACCTGAGTCCTGCTGCTTCCTCCCAGATTGTCTCTGCGACTTCTTCCTGCTACCTGCTTGCTGCCCAAGGCTGGACACAGCTGCTGCTGCTCTCCCCCCCTACTGCCTTTTCCTCGGACCTTCGAAACATCGTGCAACGGGACCGCTGCTGGATCCTGGTGGTGACTATCCCCGCTAGATGCGATTTTTGCTTCTTTTCTATCTTTTCTATCGCCCTCCTTCCTTTCCCTGTCTCCCTGATTAGGATTTATAATAAACTGGTTGGACGAACATTTGAACTGCTGTCTCTTAATCTCATGCCAGGTATATAGATATTAAAAGAACCTCATCTCCCTCCTATAAATTGGAGCGAAATACTCGTGTAACTAGCAATAGGTCTTGAGTTGTAAGAGGGGAGATTCAGACTGGATATTGGGAAAAATTTCTTCCTCAAAAGAGGAAGCACTGGAAAGGGCTGCTCAGGGAAGTGGTTGAGTCACTGTCCTTGGAGATGTTCAAGAAACTTTCAGATATTGTAAGGGAAATAATTTAGTGGGGAAATATTGGTGGTAGGTAAACGGTTGAACTAGATGATCTTGGAAGTCTTTTCCAACCTTGGTGATTCTATGATATTATGAATTTGTTAATTTTTCTCAGTCAGCAGAGTTTAGAAGTGAGAAATGGAACACTGTCACTAAACTTCACATCAGATTTTGACTACACGCTTCCAAAAGAAATGGACAAGCTGTTAGTCTGTTACTAAATTCAGTTTGGTTTTATTCAACTTGGTTTGTTGTCACTGATTAAAGAATGTATTATTAATCAAAACTGAAAATTCCTTTCTTACTGAAAATACTTTCTACCATGGATAGGATACTTACTATTTTGCATTACCCTTCAAGATTTTGCATACCCTTCAAGACAGGAGAATGTTTCATGACAAAGTCTGTAGTCAATGAACACACCTCTGTCATACAATGGACTTGTATACACACACACACAAAATAAGAATAAAAGACTGGTTTTATGAGAAAGATTTTTTGTTTTAGTGATTGGAAGGCAATAGGGAAGGGACATAAAGGATCAAATCAACCTCCCTACTTGTACTGTAAGTGTAGAAATTTGCTTTGACAAACAGCAGACATTTCTAAACAACCTAAAAACAAAGATACAATTCAAATTTCTCTGTCTAGATATGCTCCTGGACATTGAGAAGTAAATTATTAAGAAGTAAAACCTCTAAATAATTTTTACTTTTTAATTAATGGAAACATTTAAAAGGACAGTGAACACAGTTTAGAAATATTACTACAATAAAGTAAGGTACAGAAATATTATAATATGATAATAGATGGGAGAATATGATCAATCCAAATACGACAAAGTAGAAGAATAAATTATGTAATTTACTTACTGAAATATTAACATGTAAAACTCAGCAGCTCTGAGGGGGGAAAAAAAAAAACACGATAAATGATGTTCACTTTCCGTACATGTTCATACTATAAGATTTTATCTTTTTTTCACATATGTCACTCCAATTAGTGGATAGAATAACTTGTAATAATCTATTGTGGGATCTATATGGTTAGAAAATCAGTAGTTTTTTTTCTAATATATTTATTTCCATCTCTGAAAAGATTTTCTTTTCAGTTATTGCTTTTATTTTAATCATTGGCTTTCAAAGCTGGTATTATTTTTATATTTTGCATCCAAACTTCTAAACAATGATACTTCCAACATAACAAAAAGCAAAAGAGAAAACTAAATTTAGCTTTATAGTGTAAATCAGAGAAGAAAAAGAAAAAGAAGAAGTGCCCAAGTGCTCAAATTTGCCCCAAGAGTCTCCTGTCTCCTTAGGAAAAAAAAAAAAAAAAAAAAAAAAGATTTTTTTTTTAGTTATCAAAGTCCAGACAAACAACTTGCTTTTTTGTTGTTGCTTCTATTTGTTGTTTTTGTTCTGTTTTGGTTTGTGGTGTTGTTTTTGTTTGTTTGTTTGTTGGGGGAGAGGTGAGGGAACAAGCTTCTTATAAAATTCAATTTCTACAGGTTTACGTAGTAAAAAATCCTAGGATAAACTATGTCATTTAACTGGTATTGCTCCTTGAAAAGAGAAGTCTAATGATAATATATAATCATGATGCAGTATAAGCAAGAATGCAATTGGGTTTTGCTTATCCAATATGTAAGCCAATACATGGACAGTACAACAGTATGTTTGCTGGCAGGTAGATTTCTCATTCAGTGAGGAGATAACTCTTCTAAAAAATCAAACACAGAGCTTAATTGATAGTGAATGTTTAATTCATTTTCATAAAAATCAATAGTGTTTCTCAAGGGGATAGCGGTGAATTAATTCATTTATCTAGATCTTTAAATCTGATGCATAGCAAACACAAGACGTTTAACAAAGGTTAAAGAGTGCTTGATGAGAGGCCATCAAGATAGCAACATCATTTTGATTTGTTTTATTTCTTAACATCATGAGGATTTTTGTGTGTGTGTGTGTTAAATTATCACTATATCATTCCAGAGTGCAACTGGTAGCTCACATCATAGTCCTATTACTAAATACTTATCACTCATGTAATTCAAAGTACAGGAAACAGTGTCAAAACAGGAATAAATATCGTACTTTTTTGCTAAATAGAAGTGAAATTAGAATCACAGAACCATGGCAAGTTTGGTGCCTTGACCACTTCACTGAGGAACCTGTTACAAGGCCCAATCACCATCTCAGTGAAGAATTTTTTTTTCTGTCAGTGATGCCAGAGAGATTAACGTCTTCCCTTCTGCTTCTCTTGTGAGAAAGCTATAGGCTGCCATGAGGCCTCTCTTCAGTCTCCTCTTCTCTAGGCTAAACAAACCTAGGGGCCCCAACTGTTCTTCATATATCTTACCCTGTAGACCCTTTACCATCTTTGGTGCTCTTCTTCAGCATTCTATGAAAACTGTAACAGGTGCTGAATGTCAAATGTTAGTAATACTCTAAACAACATAGAGATCTAAAATTCAGTAACCATTTTTACAAGCATGTTGTTAGACTACTTCTGCCATAAGAACTTCATAGTCTCGAAAAAAGTGCAAAGAATGAGGGATAGGAAGAAAAAAGTAGGAGCCTAAAAATCAAAGGGCTTTCATATCGGTCCAATGTTATTGGCTTGTTTTTCTAGTCCTTCCTTTGTTTATTCCATTTATAGATTTTTTATTTTTTTGGTTGTTTCTTTATCTTTGTGGTTGTTGTTTATTTTTTGTTGTTGTTTATTTTTGTTTGTTGTTTGTTTTCCCTGCAGCCATTGTAGATTTGCTGTCTGCTACAAATCACAAAACAAAATTCAAAAATGAAACAAACAAGCAAATAAGCCAAGAGTCCAAATATATATCTCTTGGCATGGATTAAAATAGTGTTTAAATTATGCATTAAAATTTAAAGACATGATTACCTGCACTTTGTAAAACACTTGCGTATATATATAGCTTCATCCAAGTAAATACAAGTGTTCCAGGTCATGGCTGGAACTTTTTGTTGCTACAGTTGCTGCTGGAATATTGTGATTATGACCAGGAGAATAGATAATCTTGCTGAGTGTGGACAGTTGAAGGTATAGTAGTGAAACTATTAAAAACAAGGAAAGTTCTTTTCAACACAGTGAACTTGGGAAACTTTTGGATTATTTACATTCAGCATTTTGAAATGGATATGATGTCATTTAGTCAGGTTTATGATAATTGATCCAAACATAATGGCCGGTCAATAAGATAACCAGAAATAGATTGCAAGAGCTTGTATGAAGGTCTTCTCAAGGTCTGACTTTTGCCATGCAGCTTCTATAACAGCACAAGGTAAACAAGGGTATGAATAAATAGAATAATATATATGTTTTTTATGTAATTAAAAATATAGACATTTACAGACTTTTCTGTGTAGCAAATACAGCTCATTCATCTATGCTCATATATCAAACACCTTGTATTTAAAAAGAACAAAGAATGTATTGTTTCAGACAAGTTGGGCATCTAAGGTGTCATTTCTTTTAACTGGTTGCACAGGTAACTTTTAGATGTTTTCCTTATATGCCAGTATTTTTATTCACAATATTTGTCTTTAGTTTATGTGTTTTTTACCACAGCAGTAAAATGGCATACACGTGGTTTTGTTAGATATTTTTGAATGTTATTTATTTGCTTTATTTATTTTCTTGTCTCAGTGAAAAAAAAAAAAAAAACACTACAGGTGTTCTAGGTCTGTAGAGACTGTGGTGGTTATGGGGACACTGAGGGGTGGAAAGTGTGAAAACAGTTAATTAGCTCCTATGCCAAATAATAATAAGTGATCGGGATTACACAGTTCTGAATACAGTAGTGGACTATACAAAATGCTTGTCTTAGTTTGTTCTTACTTTTAAGCAAATGAGAAATTAACTCATCTTCATTTTGGCTACTACTAAAAAAAATATGTGCTTATGCAATTTGTCGAACCTTTATAATGACATTAAATTTTAGTTATTATACTGAATCATAGAATCACAGAATCATAGAATCATAGAATGGCCTGGGTTGAAAAGGGCCACAATGCTCATCCAGTTTCAATCCCCCTGCTATGCGCATGGTCATCAACCACTAGACCAGGCTGTACAGAGCCACATCCAGCCTAGCCTGGAATGCCTCCAGGGATGGGGCATCCACAACCTCCATGGGCAACCTGGCCCAACCTGCTTCGCAAACCTCTGAGTGAAAAAATTCCTCCTAATATCTAACCTAAATCTCCCCTGTCTTAGAATAATAGAATTACAGAATCAGAAGGTTGGAAAGGACCTAGAAGATCATCTAGTCCAACTGTCCTCCCACCACCATTACTACCACAAGCTACTAAACCATATCTTGCAGCGCCTCATCCAGACGCCTCTTGAATACTGCCAGGGACAGCGACTCCACCACCTCCCTGGGCAGGCCATTCTAATGCCTGACCACTGTCTGAGAGAAAAAGTTTGTTTTCTTTATGTCTAATCTAAATGTCCTCTGGCGCAACCTTTGGCTGTTTCCTCAGGTCCTGTTTGTTGCCTAAGAGAAGAGGCCAAACTCCTCCTCATCACAGCCTCCAATCAGGAAGTTGTAGAGCGCAATGAGGTCTTCACTGAACCTGAACTTTTCCAGACTAAACAATCCCAGCTCCCTCAGCCGCTCCTCATAAGACTTGTGCTCCAGATACCTCACCAGTTTCATTGTCCTTCTCTGGACATGTTCCAGTGCCTCAATGTCTTTCTTGTAATGAGGGGCCCAAAACTGAACACAGTACTCAAGGTGCGGCCTCACCAGTGCTGAGTACAGGGGGATGATTACCTCCCTGCTCCTGCTGGCCACACTATTTCTAATGCAGGCCAGGATGCCGTTGGCCCTCTTGACCACCTGATCACACTGTCGGCTCATGTTCAGCTGAGCACCAACCAATACCTCCAGGTCCCTTTCCTCTTCACAGTCACCCAGCCACTCAGCCCCAAGCCTATAGCACTGTATGGGGTTATCGTGGCCAAAGTGCAGGACCCAGTACTTTGCCTTATCGAACCTCATTCCATTCACCTCAGCCCAGTGACCCAGCTTATCTAGATTTCTCTGAAGGGCCTCCCTGCTTGGTAGATTAACACTACCTCCCAACTTGGTGTCATCTGCAAACTTACTGAGGATACACTCAATTCCCTCATCTAGGTCATCAGTAAAGATGTTAAACAAGATGGGCCCCAGTACCTGGGGAATACCACTTGTAACAGGTCACCAGCTGGACTTAACTCCATTAACTACAGCCCGTTGGACATAGCCCTCCAGCTAGTTCTTACCCAAAGAAGAGTATACATGTCCAGGTCACGGGCAGTTTCCCCAGGAGAATACTGTGAGAAACCGTGTCAAATGCTTTGCTGAAGTCTAGGTGAACTACATCAACAGCCTTTCCCTCGTTTACCAGTCTGGTCACCCAGTCATAGAAGATGAGGTTAGTCAAGCACGACCTGCCTTTAATGAACCCATGCTGTCTGGGCCTGATCCACTGGACACCATGCACGTGCCATGTGATCTCACCCAAGATGATTTATTCCATAACTTTCCCTGGTACCACAGTCAGGCTGACAGGCCTGTAGTTTCCTGCATCCTCCTTTCAGCCCTTCTTGTAGATGGCCTCCAATTCTCTGGGACCTCTCCAGATAACCAGGAGCACTGATAGATAGCAGAAAGTGGCTTAGCAATCACCTCCACTAGCTCCCTGCCTAGGATGAAGCCTGCCTGTTCCCATGGACTTGTGACAGTCCAGATGGAGGTGGAGCTCTCTAACTGACTCCACCTGAATCGCCAGGGGTATATTCAGAGGAGCATCCCAGACTTAGTTTAAAACCATTCCCATATTGAAACATTTTCTCCCAGAGGTTTCCACTGGAAGCTCATTATTAGCCACCACATGATAAATCATTTAAGTATGTATACACAACTATGTTATAAGCAGATATGATATAGCACTGTACTTCTTACATCACTTAAAAAAACATGTGCTTTCATATTATAGAAATCAAGAATGCTTACATGTACTGTAAAGATTCAGAGTTGACATCCTCACTGCATCGATTTCTTTCAGATACTACAGCTACCTGAATACAAGCTGGATCTAGAACTAGAAGTAGTATTTTGCCAGTACTGTGCTGTGCCAGAGCTAGTTAATCCATTCAGGAGAATATTCCAATGCCAAGACCCAAGTGTAATGCCAAGACACAAGTGTGTATCTCTTTATAATGTTGCACACTTCTTTATATACATTCTCGGTTGTTATGTTCACATGGTACTGCATTATGTATTGTAGAAATAATAAAATATACTGTTTTATAATGCAAAACCCAATGAACTTTGATATATTAATACAGCATTTAGTATTTAATCCTATACTGTTTTGAAAATTAATTACATCTTCAAAAACTAATTATATGACAACAGAATTTCACAGCCTCTGATATTAAAACAGCTCTAAAACTACTTGAGAGAAAAATACATTCAGCATAAATCTCTCCTTTTTCAGTTTGAAACTATTTCCCCTGTCTTTTCACAACAGATCCTGCTGAAGAGCCAGTTCCCTTCTTTCTTAAAGCCCCCCTTTAGATATTGTAAGGCTACTATCAGGTTTCCCTGGATCCTTGTCTACTCCAGACTGAACAGTCCCAGTTCTCTTAGTCTATCTGGTAGGGTATGTTTTTCATTCCTTGGAACATTTTGTGTCCCTCCTCTGGATGTGCTCCAACAGGTCAACATCTTTCCTGTTCCAAGGACTCCACATCCAGATGCAATACTCCAGGATAGGTCTCATCAGTACAGAGAAGAGGGGAAGAATCACTTCCCTTGACATGCAACTGACAGTCTGTCCATGATGATGCAGGTGGCAAAGTAAGTGTTCTTTGGATTATGGTGGAATATTTAGAGGATGATGTCTAATAAAATGTAATCCTGAATTGTAAAGTTACTGTTCAGAGAAACTGAGAAGACAAGACAGCTATTCTTGTATACTGCTATTAGTGTCTGAGCTGACTGCTTTCAAGAGATCTCACTTTTGCTTATGTAAGATACAATTGCACATTCAAAAACCACTTACAAAGTTAATTATTTTACATGTATGTCTTAAGCATAAAATTAGCCTTCTTTTATTAATAAGGAAACACTCATTTCTCTCTACAACGGAGTGTTCAAAACAAATAATCATTGAATAGACATTTAGAATATACCTTGTATTTTGAATGTTCATTTTGCCATAGGATGGTGAGTTTTTATGTTATAGATCCTTCAAGCTATCAGTTCAAAGAAAGGCAACAAGCCTGGTGAAGGGCTTGAAGATTATGCCCTACGAGGAGCGACTGAAGGAACTGGAGCTATTTAATCTGGGGAAAAGGAGGCTGAGGGGAGAAAGGAGGCTGAGGGGAGACCTTATTGCTCTCTTCCAATATCTGAAAAGTGATTACAGTGAGAGTGGGACTGGTCTCCTCTCACTGGTGACAGGTGACAGGGGAAATGGCCTCGAGTTGCACCAAGGGAGGCTTAGGTTGGATATCAGGAAAGTCTTCTTTACTGAAAGGATTATTAAGCACTGGAATAGGCTCCCCAGGGAGGTGGTTAAGTCACCATCCCTGAATGTGTTTAAAAACCACTGGGATGTGGTACTCAAAGACATGATTTAGCTGAAGGTTGTTAGAGTTAGGGTAGTATGGTTAGGTTGCGGTTGGATTTGATGATCTTTAAGGTCTTTTCCAACCTGAGCAATTCTGTGATTCTATGGTTCTATTATTCTATGATTCTCTATTTTTGTACTATACATACTCTCTATGCACCTGAAATAAATATGTAGGACAGGAAAGCAAATACCACTAGTACACAATGTTTTCAAATACAGTGTAAAGTCTATGCTTATATCATGTTTAAAGTTTGTTCATCATATACTGATATTAAACATGCATAAGAAACTTTTATTCCTAATGAGAAGAAATAAGTTTGTTGATAGTGCTTTACTTTTGACTTCTTATCATCTCTAAAAACAAAACGGATCTATATCTATATCCTCACAGTAAAGAATACACCTCACTCTTGCAGTCAGATAATGGATAAAAATGCTGAGTAGAGATGATCCTAGAATTGAGCCTGGATGATCTTCACCAGTGACTGGCCACCATCCAGACATAGCCACATTCACTACAATACTTAGAGCTCTATGATCAAATCTGTTTATCAATAGTAGCGTGAACCTTTCTATCTCACAGTTGGACAATTTGTCTATAAGGATGTTGTAAGGTATACTATAAAAGGCTTCACTAAAATTCAGAAAGATGACATCCACTATCCTCTCTTTATCCATCAAGGAGGGGAACTTATAGAAAGAGACCAAATTACTAAGGGAAAACTTTCCTATAGTGAACCCATGTTGATTAGGTCTATTAATATATTCTTCAAATGTCTTTCAATAATCCCTAGGACAATTTTCTCAATAACTTTCCCAGGTTCTGTGATTACACTAACAAGTCTGTAATTTTCTCTGTCTTCTCTCATGCTTTTTTTGTAGTTGAGTATAATGTTGACTTCTCAAGACTACAATGAAATTTGGTAAGTATTTAAGAGACATCCAGTTATAACACTAATTCCTTTAGCTCTCTGGGGTTGTGAATATTGAGCTGATGTGATTATTCTCTCATAATTTTGGTGAGCACTAATGGAATGTCACTGCTCCTCCAGCCATGGTCCAAGAAGCCCAAGGTCTGTCTTTATTGTTAAATATTAAGACAAACAAACAAACAAACAAACAATCCCTTACTCCCCCCCAAAAAAGCATTACATTCCTTGACCTTTTTATTCTCCTTATTTCTTTGCTGTTGATATACTGAAAAAGCCTGTTTTTTGTTGTTTGACCCTAAAGTGTCCAGTATCAACTCAAGTTGTCCTTCGTGATTTTTTGTTTTCTTCCTGTAGATGAAAACTGTAAGTCTATTATCTCTCTGTGAAGCAAGACCTTGCTTTCAGGGGTGATATATTTTCTTTTTCTGTCTTAGGTTTAGGTAGAGTTCTCTGGTGATCTTCTGCTTTGCTTTCTTGACTTGTGGAACAGTAGGAATGCTCACTTTTGGAATTTTAAAAGGAGTTCCTTACAAAACGGACAGCTCTCTTGGACCTCTAAACCTTCTAGAGCCAATTCCCAGGTGATACAGCTAACTTGCTCCCTGAGAAGCTTTAAGACTACTCTCTTAAAAGTTTATGAGGACAACTCTGCTAACCTTTTTTTCTCCATAACAACAAAAATTTGGAACCCAGCTATTTCATTGTCACTCTGGCCAAGACAGCAATCAACCATCACACCAGGCCTTCCTTGTTCTTAAACAACAGATCCAGGAGGGTTTCTTTCCTAGTTGGCTCACTCATTATCTGTTACAGGAAGTTATCTTCAGCCTACTTTAGGAATTTCCCAGTCTGGCTTGTCATAGCAATGTGATAGTCCCAGATTATGTCTGGAAGCAGAAGTCTCCCATAAGGATGAGAACAACTGATCCTGAGATTTTCTCCCTTACCTACAGAATTGTTCATCTGTGACACATTTGAGATGCTGATAGTACACACTTACAATGATATCAGCTTTGCTATCCATGTCTCTAATCCTCATCAAGAGATTATCTATCACATCATCACCAACAGGAAGGTTGTATATAGTCTAATCTCTCCATTACATACAGCATGAAATCTCCACCTTGCCCGCCTTGCCTCTCTTCTGAACAGTAATATGCTTCCATTCCAGTACTCCAGCCATGGGACTCATTCCACCAACTCTCACTAATACCAACAATATCATAACTCTGTGAAAAGACCAAAACTTTCAGCTTGTCCCATCTGTTCCTCAAACTCTTTGTTGGTGTACAAGTAATGCAGATGTGTTCCTGAATATAAATCAATCCTTAGAGTGTCTTAGATGTTCACATTAGCTTTGCTGCCCACAGACAGTGCTGCAATATCCCTTTGCATTGGTGTTCCTTTAGGAACACCCCAGTGTTCCCAACGTTACCTCCTGTCCCCTAGTTCAAAGATCCTAGTTTAAAGATTCAATCAATCTGGCTAGGTAATGGGCCAAGAAACAGTCTCCTATCAATACAGCTGCGTCCCATAGACCTTTTTCCTAGACCCAACATATCTTTCATCTCTAAGGCTTCCAAAATTATAAAATCCAAAATCTGGCCAATGTGCTAGTCTTGGAGCCAGGTGTTGATGATCTGGGCTTACCTGCTTATTTCCCCGTCTCTCTCCATTGCTAGGAAGACTGAGAAAAACACTGTCTGTCCCTCAGTTGTCTTTCCTAGAGCCTTGAAATCTTTCTTGAAAGACTTTAGGCTTCTGGTAGTGATGCTGTTTGTATCCACTTATATGAGGAGAAGTGGTGTCTTGCTGCAGTTGCTGGAAGAGGTGATTCATGATATACCTGGAGTGAGTGTAAATGTCAGATGAAGTCAAATGTTGTCTGACTTGTTTTATTACAAATTCTAAACAACTAGGAAATACAGGGAAGATAGAAAATCTAGCTAGAGTAAAGAGAGAAATTCTAACCATCTGGTTATAAAGTGGGAATTGTCACCACCATGGACATTATCCATCAGTACACAGGAGGCTGCAGGTTGGTGACCAACTTCTTGTTGATCCACAAGGCTGCAGATTGGCTGCAGATAACTCTGAACTCTTGAGGTTTTGTCCTCTTTGTTCTGCTTTTGTACATCCCTGATTGCTCTCTGCAATGGCACGTCTGTGATACCTTCTTTTCTTTTTGGGTCACGTGGCAAACATGGACTTGCCACCTGGCATGCTGCTGGGCATGAATATTGTGTCTTTTCCAGAATGCCCCCTATAAGTCATCTTGACCTTCTGTAAGAAATTGGTAGACAGTAGCAAAATTTTTTTTTTTTTTTAATTTCCAGTTGCTCAATCACACAAGTAGCCATTGACCGTAGTTGACAAGAGTCTTATATGAGTGCCAGTAAAAAAACTTTGAGACAAGAATGTTCTGTGCAAATCTCTTGCAAGTGAGAAATAGTCTGATGATTGAATCTTGCTCAAAAGCTTCCTAATAATATTCCTGATCTTAGACCTGAGGAGTCATTAAACTTCAGTGTGAAGAGGGGCTAGTCTACAAATAGGAGCCTCCATTCCGTTCACAAGGTAGTCACTTATAAGTACAAGACACTATTTCTTGATGGTGCTAGTCTTGATTCTTGATTCTGCACTTGCTACACCACCACAGTTAATCTGACACTGGAAGGAGAACACACACAAGTGCCTCTTACCTCTTTTCACAGATGTCTTTTTTTTTTTTTTTTTTTTTTTTTTCCGCATACAAAGCTTCTTAACCTTAGACCATATGTTTAGGTCAAATATCCTAGTTAAAAAAAAAAAAAAAAAAAAAAAAAAAATTCAATGTTTTAAATGTGTTTTCTATCATTTATTTTTTCCTGTACAATTCTGAAAAATATATATTTTAAAATCCTCAAATTTTCTGCACAGTATTTAACCTTTCTCAGTTATATTGTGCCTGTATATTTAAAAGACACAAATCCTTTTTTTTTTTTTTCTCTTGTTACACTTTGACTTAAC
Organism: Chrysolophus pictus; assembly: GCA_037305975.1. Taxonomy (NCBI): domain Eukaryota; kingdom Metazoa; phylum Chordata; class Aves; order Galliformes; family Phasianidae; genus Chrysolophus; species Chrysolophus pictus. Next base: position 32,217,099 of record CM074576.1, on the reverse strand, counting down.
TCTTATGATGATTTCTTCAAGATAAGGAACACAAATACAAGAGCTGGTATGTTATCTAGTGTGGCACATTTAAAACTATATATATATATATGTATATATATATATATATATTTTTTTTTATTTAGTAGTATAAGAAATATATGGACCAGAGAGACAGGAATTAAATTTGGAAAATATTTTTCTGCAGTGACCACTCTTCATTGCCAAGTGTATGTGCTATCACAGTTTGTTTCTCTGTAGTATTTAAATCAATGTTGATCAAAAAACTTTGTAGGAACTCATGCTGGCAGCTCTGCAATCAATGTCTATTCTTTTTAATTTCCTTGAGCAAGGAACTTCAGCAATTTAAAACTGTATGCAGCACCATCACAACTAATAGTTCTTCAGGACATGTTGGCATCTCTGAAGAAACACCTTGGACCCTAATTCTATTGTCTCCAACTATTCAATGACTTAGTTGTAATTATATAGGTCAGTGAATGTCTTATATCAATAGACTAGAGAAAATGAGACAGGCTAGTGTGAAAGGAAATAAAAAAAAATACATAAATCGAATACACTTCAGCAGCAAACAGATAAAATAGAAACTTTTTTTACAGCTTAAAGCACATTCTAAGTATACAGCTTTAATGGCTTATTTTTTGGCAATAATCAGTTAAGGGATTAAAATCACAGAATCTTAAGAGTTGGAATCTTGGGATTACTGAGTTCAAACCCTTTCTAAAGCAGGTTTCCTACAGCAGGTTGCATAGGTAGACATTCAAATGTGTCTTGATTATCTCCAGAGAAGGAGACTCCACAACCTCTCTGACCACTGTCATGGCTTTGTGATTTTTGGTTATCAGTATTCCACGTCATAACATCATGTGATGCACTGGGGGTTTGACTGTGGATGCTCAAGTTCCGGGTGCCCGTCTGGAGGAGAAGAACAACTACATTCCCCAGGGGGCTTTGCGGTCAGCAAGGAGATGTAACTCCCGGCAAGGTCACTTGATGTTCTCTTCTTCGCCTGCTCTTCTTTGCCTATGCTTCTCCGTCTGCTCTTCTCCATCTGCTTTTCTTCATCGGCTCAACTGGACTGCACTTCTCACCTCAGCATTGTGGTGAGACCTATCCACCTTTCGCACACACTCCCTCTCTCTCATTATATTGTGCTGATACTATATTTAGTAAATTAGTTTGTTTCACCTCAGATTGTTGCTGCTGTTTTTAATTATTTTGGCTCCCCTGTTTCCCTTTTCCGGAGGTGCAGATCTGCAGATCCCTCTGCCCTGCTAGTCATGGAACCGGGCCAAACCAGCCCGTAAACCGTTGACAACCACCTATTTCGTTTCTCTGTCCCTGTCACAGTAAAGATTTTCTTCCTCGTGATTGTATGGAGTATCCTATGTTTCAGTTTGTTACCCTTCATTCTGTCCCCGCACACCACCCCCCCACACACACACCTCTCTGAAAAGAGCTTGGTCCATCCACATGACTCCCACACTTTAGATAGTTATAAATAGTGACATGATTGCCTCTCAGTCTTCTCTTCCCAAGGCTGAGCAGTCATGTTTCCCAACCTTTCCTCACAGGAAAATGCTCCAGGCCTCTAAAAAAAATAAGGTAGGGAAAGGGTAGGTATTCTAGAATACCTTGCTTCAATCCATAATATCTTTTTAGATTAGAGTTCATTTTTAATTAGAGTTCATTGGGAACAGTTTTCACTTTCCAGAATAAATATAGAGATCTAAAAAGTTAGGCTTCCCAATAAAATGATAAAAAAAAATTAAAATTTAAAATGTTTTCACTGAATGTTTTGAAAAGATTTTCTTTTCTTTTTCTTTTCTGCCTGTCATTATATTTTATTATTAAAATATTATTTATATTAATATATTTTTAATATTATTAAATAAAGTTACTTTCCTCACACAAGCATATTTTACCACTTGAGAAATACTGATTTGTGATGACTCAGGAAGTTTAAAATTTCCTTTAAAATGGCTTTTGAAATGGGAAAAACAAACAAACAAACAAACAAACAAACAGTCTTTCCCTCATAAAGTATTTCAATTTCTCTAAATGAATACAAATCAGATGTGTAGAGGTGGGGGTGGGGGGAACGATTATTTCAAAACCATGATAGACTTTCCAATTTGATGTCCAAAAATACTGTTAATCTATGTTTCTGAAGTGTGTGAATGGATATTTGGTGAAGGAGGTCAAAAATTACATTATGATTAAGACATAATAATCCTTGAGGTCCCTTCCAACCTGAGTAATTCTATGCTTCTATGACTCAGAATTTTAGTAAACACAAGAGTTTTGCCATGAGTGTCTACTGTGATGTTGGGCAGCTTACTTATTCTTTCAGCATTTTACACTTTGAATAAAACTGGCCTACCTTGCAGAGATATTATAAGGTTAAAAGTACTGATGTCAGGCTGCTGTGGTGAAGATTCTTCAAGTACTCACTTAAAAAATAGAGACATATTTTAAGCGAATCATTCATAAAACAGAATGCCAGAATTGTACTGAATTTATTTTCCTAAAACACTCCTATTATCCTAACAAAGGTATACAGAAAAAAAGCAAGAAATAATACAAGCAATAGAGAAAACATGAAAATGGGAAAGCAAGGAATGAATAAGCATGTTTACAGAATCTCTCATCTTGAAAGGAGAATTAATTTGAAAACTTGAATTCCAGAAAAAAATTACTGATTTGTGTTTTTATTTTAATGTGAAAAATGACATGGCGATGGATCATACGGAATAGCCACAGTGTTCACTAATTTCATTATAGAGCGCTCCATTAATGAACAAAATGGCCCATTTGTAAATTTTGAATTGGTCCTTTTTCTTTTTGAAAATAATTGGGGAGCTAAAAGAAGAAAATTAAAAAAATATATAAATTTCAATAAAAACATTCAAGTAAATATTACAGTGAAAGTCCTGGAAACTTTTGGTTTTACTGTGGATTTAAAATAGACACAAGTGTAGAGCTGTTACTGTGAGTTTCAGAGACAGTGAAGCAGAGAAAGAGAGAAGTGAATTTAGTTTCTCTGTTATGCTCTACTACTTGTACATCAGCTTCTGAATTTATACATTATGCCAGCAAAAGTCATCATCAAGGACTGGTTGTAGCCCATGGCCACAACACTAGGCGAAGGTATAGACTCCTACATGCTCTGAACCAGTCATGCATTGTTTCTCACATGCAGACTTGATTATTTATTTTACCTACTCTTAACTGTCATCTTTTGTATGTAATGTGCAGTGTAATTTGAAATTTAAGGCTTGTTGGTTTAGATTTGTTACAGAAGAATTTTGATCTCTCTGTCTACTCGAGTCATATTCATCTAGTTTATTTTATGTAGGTCACTTTGTAATGCCTCCTATTTATTTCTGTGGAAATCACAGCAGATATAAGGAGTACAATAACACTATTTGGTATAGAAAATTCTATCTACAAAACACTGTTTTTCAACAGTCACCTCTATTAGATATGCATTTTCATCAGAAATGAACAAAAGCCTTCACGTCATGTTCATAAAAATTTGCAACAGCAGATGTGATCCACTGTTCACTGTTCACTGTTCACACAGCTGCTGTGAAACAGTACGACATTGTAGTTGCTAGGAAAATATTGCCTGTGCAGTCCAACTTTAACCATGCTAACATCTACTGTTGATCTCCATATATGTTCCACAAGCAATGATGAACGTCAATGGGTGATTTTTTTTTCCACGTGGAGAAATTCAATGACACATATTTGTTTCATACGCTCTTCCAGTCAAATGCCATTCTGTCAGACTGCACGTGTGCTGCCACCTGTTACACAGCAACAAAGAGTAACACAATATTGGTTGGAAGGTTCAGTTTTTACTGCCGTATTGTCAATATCTCCTGTTGCACAGTGGGCCAACATCATAAAGTAGGAGGCATTACTTCTGGAGCAGCCCTCATGACTTTCATAAAAATGCCTCAGTATCTTTATAAATAAAATCAAAATATTTCCAAAAATTAAAAGAAATGATAGCTGTTTTTCATTTCTTCATATAGGCATTTCTTCATTCTGAAGGGCTGGGATAATCCATGATTTAAACTTAAGGTTATAGGAGCTGAATTGTGAAGAAGTCTGCCCATGGAAACTGACCTTTCCTTTAAGCAGTGTATTGTAGATTAGAATAGTGGGTGAACTACGACATTTTACTCATTGTTTTGACACTAGGCAATTTTATTTAAATTTCTGAGTTCTACAGAGAGACGTAGATGAGTGAGGTATGAGTTAAAAAGGGTAGAATTAGCTTTAGCCCATTTTACAAAAAATGGGATGATTGTGTTTTTCTAGTCTTGTAGACTATTTTAAATCCTGTGGAAACAAATACTGCTGAAAATAATATGAGTGGAAATAATATTGCAATTACATTTTATCAACTATTGCAATATGGATCTAGATAAAATAAAATAATAAAAAAAAAACATTTCATCAAAAGAATCATGAGAGTCTAACCCTTTGCGTACCAGTATTTTCCCTAATCATTGACTTCACTATTCCCAAATTCTACATGGGAACAAACTGTAAAAAATCCTACAGAGTTAATTACCTTTATTATCAAGAAACTTTCTGCTTTAGAGAGGGCAGATCATAGACATTATAAAATGTAAGTGATACAAATGGTGACATTTATGACTGTGATTAATGTATTTCATGAGGCAGAAACATTAAATTCTCCAAAACTCAGCATTTTTCAATTTTCATAGATTCCAAAGTGAAATCTGCCATCAAACATTTCAAAAATATCTTTGTTCCAAATATAGCAAATAATCCTTATCTGTAGTGATCAAAACTAGATATACATTTGCTTGGTTTCCCTACTGAAATTATTTATTCAATGAAGTACACAGACTCATAACCAAGGGCTCTCATACTTAAACTCTCTTCATTAAGCATTGCATTTTATGGCCTAAAACTTTTTTCATCTGGACTTGCATAATATAGCTAAACATATGTGTCTAGGAGAAAAAAAAAAAAAAAAAAAGAAATATATATACAGATACACATATGATATACAACATTCCCTGAGAGTTCTTAGCTAATACAGTTATTCAAGACCTCTCTTGTACTAGAAGAGGGAAACCATAATTATAGCCCAATAACAAATTTTCTCAAAGTTAAATAATTTCCAAAATATATTTTTTAACATTTTTCTCTCAGTATGTATCCTCTTGGAAACGAACTGTTTTCATATTTGAACTCTGTGCTTTTCTTTCTTATCTCCTCAAAGAAATCACATCATCATAGTAGTAATCTTTTAGACATAGCTATATTTCATTGCAGGAATCATAAATCTATCCTTTATTCTTCTATGCTTTAACCAGCTTTTCTATCCAAATATTTCATATACCTGAATTTCCAGACTTCAAAATTTCCCCTACTGCCCTATCTACTATCTCAATTACCTGAGGCTACTTTGAAATTAGTGATATCAGTTAAAGATGGATGTTGATATTTCATAAGTAGTCAGAACAGTAGATGACAAATTCATGTCCTACAATCTAAATTGGCTTTCTATAAAAAGAAATGTAATTCATTGCTGTTAGACTGGAGCATTGGAAATGCTACCTGTATATCTATATTTGTGAATAGAAATATAGAATGTCAAATTCCTAGACTAGCAGAATGATCAGACTGATTTACAACTTTTTTAGACTATTAAACATGTTTGTTACAGTGTTAGCAACAACAACATCGTAGAATCACAGAGTTATTTAGGTTGGAAGGAACCTCTTTGGTCTATTTGGTCTAATTCTCCTGCTCAAGCAGGGATGCCTAGAGTAGGTTGCCCAGGATTATGTCCAGATGGTTTTGGAAGAGTTGCAAGGAGTTTCCAGGCAGTCTGTTCTAGTGTTCAGTCACCTCACAGTGAAGAAGTGTTTCCTGATGTTCAGATGGAACTTTCTGTGTTCCAGTTTGTGTTTGTTGCCTCATCTTCTCAGATAAGACAGAAGCTTCATTATCACTACTAAATGATATAAAAGGTCTATTGAGTATATAATTCTTTTTCAATACAGAATGAGCTACCAGAACATAAGAGGCACTTATGAACTTGACTCTTGCTTGTCAGTCCCTCAGGCTCCCCCTGTCATGCCTCAATTCTGAGCCCTTGATGGCCACTAGAGCCATCAGTCCTTTCCCCAGCAGGGCCCCAGCAGGCCCACTCTCCAAATCCCCACAGACCTACTCAATCTTTCCATGGGCCTTGCTGAGCTAGGACCACACATGGGCCCATAATCCCAACCCAAACTTCCCTGTCTCTGTCTCCAGGGTAATGACAGGTGACCCTGGGCTGTGCTGGTGTTCCTGTCTGCCCTACTCTTTGCTGGAGTAGTGAGACAAGCCTTGCCATGACAGCCCCATGAGGAACCCCCACTATGTCTGGCTCCAGGGATACCCTGGCCCATGGAGTACCTTGACGTGAATATATTCATCAGCCAAAAGCTGTATTCAAAATAAATACTGCTTATTAATAGCTTGTAATGACAACACTGATCATTCCCAAGTTCTATTTTCCATTCCCATCTTCTACCAGGAAATACACTTAAATATTCAGAAAGAAAGGCCTGTCTCTTGACTATACTAGCGTTCTGTGGGAAAAACTAAAAAGATATAAGCTACCTCTAAATAGATTGCTACCCTCGTTTCTTTGTATATATTCTGTCTTTCCAGTAGTGGCATACAATGTTAGGATCTCTTTACAAGATGAAGAAGACTATATGTATCTAAAGGGGGCTGTGTGTATGTGAACCTAAAGGAGACTATGCATGTGTGCAGATTAGCACAGGGTGGAGGGAAATGAAAGTGGACTTAGTTTGCAGATGTGAAGAAATAAATCTGTGCTAGCACAATGCCTGTTTTACTGTACTGAACGTTACCACATTTTTTTACTTTAATTCTTAACAGACATGGAAGAACAAAGTGTATTTCAAAGAGAGTGCTGCAGGACAGTGCATGTAAAGCAAGAGCTTTACAGTTACAGTTAAGAAAAAGTTAATTAATCCAAGATGTGAACTACTCTCTTCCTTTTTCTCTATCTTATTCTCACCTCTTACTCATTGCTGGCAAAAATGTATAGCTAATGGTGGTGACTGTTGAAAAATAGTGTTTTGTATCTGAGAATTTGCTCTATCAGATAGTGTTATTGTGCTCTTTGTTGTAGCTTCCGTGAAAATAAATAGGAGGCATTACTTTTGGAGAGACCCATGTTTATGCAGCCCAAGACAATTTCTATTCAATAAATGCAACACAGGCAAACCAAAGATTGGACTCCCAAAAGTATTCATTGGCAAATTTCACACATGTCACAAGGACAACTGTATTAAGGTGAAAAGTTAAAGAAGGGTAATGGTAGTTGGGTAAGTATCTGTATGCCCAGATTTGGCTAGCCCTTATGGCAAAACTAATTTGCCTCAGTGATACTCATTTAGGAGATAATCCAACCTGATTTTGACCCTGCCAGCATTACACTGAAAATGTTTTCACAAATAATAAAATCATTGAAACAAGTATTTCAGTAGACTAGAAACACATGTTGTCCTTCCACATAAACTCTTTATTTTCTTACGCAGAGAAGAGAGATTCCCATTTTTTACTTGCTTCAGTTTTCTGCTTCCTTATTAGGAATAGAAAGTCAACGAATTTGTACTATTTTATCATTTTTACAAGGTTCTACTAGCATAAGCAGAGGCTTAGATGACAATTCATGTGGCTAGTAAACTCCATTTTTTTACTTCTAGTTTTTTTAATCTTCTCATGTAGGGACAGGACATTTTTAAGTATGATAATAAAAATACATTAAAGAAGAAAAAAAGAAAAAGAAAAAGGAATAACTACCTTCATATAGAGATAATACTCTCATTGTACTACTAGAGCAGTGATGGTGAAACATTAAAACCAAGCATTTTTTTTTTGCTGCATAGCTCACTGTGACAGATGATAAGCAAGCAATCTTTTTGCAGTTCAGGTTGTGATCGTGCAAGACAGAAAGGACTGTTCCTCTGCAGCTCCTTTGTTAACACTGTCTTTGTTTCTTCCCCACAAACCTTTTCAGAGTTTGACATAACTGTGCTCTGAGTCTCAAGAAGAGGAAAAGTAAATGGTAAATAACTCACGAGACATAACTGTCATGATATTACCGCTAGATAATTAATATGCTAAGTCAATTGTTTGTAGACCTCAAAATACAGAGTTGAAAGAGGAAAACCAGATGAGGTTTAACAAAAGCAAGTGTAGAGTCTTGCATGTAGGGAGGAATAATTGCATGCACCGGTACAGGTTGGGGGATGACCTGCTGGAGAGGAGTTCTGCAGAGAGAGACATGGGTGTGCTGGTGGACGACAACAGGTTGGCCAAGACTGAGAGGGGACCTGATCCAGGTCTATAAATATCTAAGGTGTGGGGGGCAGAGTGGCGAGGCCAGACTCTTTTCAGCAGTGTGTGGAGACAGGACAAGGGGAAACAGCCAGAAACTGCAGTATTGGAAGTTCCACACAAATGGGCGCAAGAACTTCTTTACAGTGAGGGTGAACAGAGCACTGGAACAGGCTGCCCAGGGAGGTTGTGGAGTCTCCTTCTCTGGAGATATTCAAGACCCGTCTGGACACCTACTTGTTCAACCTGGTGTAGGAAACCTGCTTTGGCAGGGGGATTGGACTCGATGATCTCTGAGGTCCCTTCCAACCCCTACAATTCTGTGATTCTGTGATTCCGTGAAAACAAAATTCTCTCTTTGTTAAGCCTGTATCTGAAAGCATAATTATTCTTCTAATTCTCTTTATATTTGTCTGCAAATCTTATCAGTTTTGTGATATTAGCTGGATTTCAACATGTGCAGGTGGATGAGTGGAGAAATCACTTCTGAATGTCTTTAACCATTATTTCCTATTAAACACCTTAAAAATATGCCTTCCCATCTCATATAGTCATGCGTTTGCCTCTAAATTCCTGAAAGCTGGTCATCTAGGTTATTTTGTGCTTCATATTTAAAGATTTGCTTACAGTAGAATGAAAACATTTAATAAGATACAAACTGGTTTTCTGTCAAAAGATTCATTTCTCACAGCTCTGATTAAATAGTAAAACTTGATCAAGAAAAATAGAGAATAATCATTAATTTTAGGATTAAGGTAGTTGATTTAACTCAATTATAGTTTGTTTCCATGTTGCTTTCCTACTTAAGTTGTTTGTTCTCTTGGGCAAAATTCCTCTATCGTAACATTAGCTATGGTTTCCTGAAGGTGACATGTGTTATTCCAGGACAGATATCCAAAATTGAACATATGCATTCCACTTCAATAATGATTATTTTTCTTTGTTGACTGTAAGTGGACATGAGATGACAGTTTAAGGTCTATTTTTTTTATTATTATTATTTATTTCTGAAACTAGGTAAAATAAATAAAAATTGTATTAAAAAAATGCATTTCACTGTTAGTAGATATCAAGAATGTTTGTAATCAATCAAAGCAAAATCCATATTACTGTAACAAAGATAAAACATCTCTATAGCACCTATATACAGCTGTCCTACCATTGATTCTTAGTCTCAACTTCTACCAAAAATTAAACATTTTCATTTCATTAACTCTTGTGAAACATCATCTTCCTCTTTTCATGTCAAAGTAATAGCATATTTAGCTGTCACTTTGTTGGACTTAGATGGGCCACTCTAAGTTCTTCTTATACTTCTTCAACTTCCATCACATTCCTTTGAGTCTACACATCTTCTTTATATGCTTTACTCCTTATTCTTTTAAATTTTTCTCAGAATCTGTCTTTATTTTATTTAATCTGAATCTTCATTTAATTAGCTTTTATGCTGTTTCCTGATCTGTGAGTAATTTCAAGGTCTTTGTCTGAACATGTACTGCCTATGCATGTACTGACAACATAAAGCAAGTCCAGGCATATTTTTTTTTCCTTTTACCTTGATCTTCTCCCCAAGTTTTTTTTTTTTTTTTTTGGACTGGCTTTGTTGGAGGTCGTGATTGTGGTGGATTTTATTGTTGTTTGTTTATTTATTTATTTATTTTTTAAAATTGAGAGTTCTGGAGGTGATAAAGAACTTTATTTTGAAGGTGACAAAGGAACTAGAACAAGCTTCCCAGAGAAGTTGTGGAGTCTCCTTCTCTGGACATATTCAGATTCTTTCTGGAATCTTTCCTGTGCAATCTACTTGAGGGATGCTGCGTTAGCAGTGGGGGTGAACTAGATAACCTCCAGGGGTCCCTTCCAAATCCTATGATTCTACGATACTGTGATTCTATGATTCTTCGATTTGCTTTTTCACGTGCTGTCCCAAACTTTATAAGCTAACTCTGTAACTAGTGTTATATTCAGCAGAGAAAGGAAGGCTTAAAAAGAGTTTGATCTCTCATCTGTAATTCTTTTCTCATCTTGTTCGCCTGCTGTTTTGATAAGCTTCAGTATTCAGACAAAAGGGCTGTTAAATATCTGCTTCTTATTGTTAATTTTTATTTGCTTTGTTCTTTTGTTTCTCAAGGTTCCACTGTCATTTTTCTTTCACTATATCTCTGAAGTATATTTTTCTTTTGAGGATTATAGCAAACAGTAAACCAACTTGGGTATTGAAAATGACCTAGTATATCAGTTTGAAATGTTTCCAGCTGTAGAAAATTCTAATTCTTCTATTCTCTGTACATTTCTGCTCAGAATGTTATCTCTCAGAAAAGGCACCTTTGATCCACCATCTAGAACTGTATGTTTATTTTGCCGGATGATTTTGCAGATAATTTCAACCTTCAATATTATTTCTCATTTTTTTCCACTGTAGTATCCAATTGGTTAGACATATAAAAACACCTAGCTAACATATTTCTGACAAAGGTTGGTACTCTTAAATGGTAAACTTTAATCGTAGAATCATAGAATCATAGAATCATTTGAGTTGGAAGGGACCATTAAAATTCATCTGATCCAACTCCCCTGCAAAGAACGGGGACACTTACAGCTCAATCAGGTTGCTCAGAGACTCATTCAGACTGGCTCTGAATGTCTCCAGGGACAGGGCATCCATCACCTCTGTGGGCAACCTGTTCAAGTGTTTCACCATCCTAAAACACACAAACAAAAATCTTGAATTGTCTTCTAGTATTTTTTTTTTTTTTCAAATGAGTACAGACCATGTTGTCACAGATATAAATTTTCTCAATGTCTCTGTCTATTTCCTCATGAACTATGAAAGACTATAGCACAGACTGTGTTAACTGAATATGCAGCCTCATGTACAGAGATTTCTTCAAAATGGTGAATATTGACACTGCAGCTGCTCAACTAGCTTACATATCAACTCTCTGGCAAAACTGCATTCCTAGAAATTCATTAATATAAAAAATGGTACTAAAAAATTAGTCTTCCAGCTAAATTTAACTTGGATATATAAGGCCTAAGAATGCTTCTGTAGAAGTTCTAATTTAAATGTATAGGTCATGTAGAATCATAGAATATCATAAATTGGAAGGAACCTAAAAGGATAATAGAGTCCAACTCCTGGCTCTACACAGGACCACTCAAAAATTAAACCATATATCTGAAAGCATTGTCCAAATACTTTTTGAACTCCAGCAGGTTTGGTGCCATGACCTGTGGAGCCTGTTCCTGAGAATGACCACCCTTCGCTTCCCCTTTTGAGGAAACTGTAGACCACAATAAAGACTCCCCTCACTCTCCTCTTCTCTAGGCTGGAGAAACCATTGATCCAAGCTACTCCTCACAAATCATCCCATCTAGACCCTTCACCACCATTCTAATATTTCTTTGGATGCTCTGAAATATTTTTGTATCTTTCTTTGTAGTGGCACTGGAAACTGTACACAGTATTGAAGGTGAGGCCACAATCCCCCTCCGTAACTGGCTCATAGAGCTGTGCCTGTCACAACACAGGCATACTTTGGACCTTCTGGTTAACAAGACACACTGCTGACTTATATTCAACTTGTCATCAACCAGAATCCCTAGATCCCTTTCCATGGGACTGCACTACAGCCTCTTGTCCTCCAGACTGTACATATATCCAGAGTTGTTGCAATCTCGGTGCAGAATCCTCCATTTGCCCTTTACAGAATCACGGAATCACCAAAGTTGGAAGATCATCCAGTCCAACCATCCACCTATCACCAATAGTACTCACTAAACCATGTCCCTCAACACAAAATCCAAACATTCCTTGAACATCTCCAGTAAGGTCTCCCCTGAGCCTCCTCTTCTCCAGACTGAAAAATCCCAGCTCCTTCAGCCGCTCCTCATAAGGCCTTTGTTGTACATTTTCTGCTTAAGCTCTAGAACAGCTCTGTTCAGCCAAGCCAGCATTCTGCACAATATGCTTAACTCTGAAAGGTCTCTTTTCTCTGGTGGACAAACCAATCCAATAAGTTCAGCCTATGGCTTAGTTGAATATTCAGGATTCTGGTTATGAATTTGCTACAAAATCAAGTGTTTGTGAACACATTAGTGTTGAATTAATCTTATATATATTTACGCAATTACAACATGACCACAAATATCTTTATATATATATATATATATAAAAAATATTTAATATTTCAAGTAAAATCCAGAGGTATTTAATATAGGTCAATTAAAAGAATAAAACTCTTTTTATTTTATATTGATTCTAAGCAGTAAGAAGACATCCTAAATTATATCATTTATAAATTCCAATTAGTCATATAACAAAGATTTAAGTAGAAGAACAGCAACATAAATTGGTCCAGGATTACTGGTATTTAGAAATGCATTTGATGTATTGTTGCCAATAATGCTTCAATCTTTCCATTGAGTTTCAACAGTTATTTTTAAAAAGGAGGCAGGATGGCAAGGTTTCAGTATTGATTATATTGTCTTTTTTTGTTGTTGTTGTTTTCTTCGTCAGCTTATAAGTGCAATAATTACTCAATTAAAATAATTTCCTAATGATTAAGGTAATTGATTGGCTAGGTTTGATAAGCTTTTTCAAATAAGATTTGATTACCAGCCCATCTTCAAGAAATGTTCTTAACTTTTTTTACTTTTTAGTAAATATTTAGGAACATCTTTGATGTTGGCCTAAAATTGACTTGACTACATGAACAAGCACATTTACGTGAGCAGTAGGCTCAGAAGAAAACAAAGAAGAAACCCCACAAAATAATAATAATAATAATAAATAATAATAATAATAATAATAATAATAATAATAATAATAAAAAATCCCAGAGAGGTTCTTCTTCATTATACTTAACCAGTGGCCAATATTTCCTGACCGTTTGAAAAACTTATCTGTCCCAAGGCAATATTTATAAATATACTATGAGCAAATGATAATCTTCTTTTTCTCAAATAAGTAGTTTTCTGTTTAATGAGAACCATAATTAACATTGAACTGGTAGCATAGAAAGGCTAGAAATTACTGCATTTTCTGGAAAGTAAGTCATTCATGGAGTCTAGCTCAAAGCTTCAAAGACGAATCAAAGAGAAATTGATATATTTCCTGAAAGCTGATGTTAATGGGAATTAGTACTGAGATCAAAGGAAGGCTCCAAAGGATGTGATACTGCTGTTACTACTACTACTACTACTACTACTAATACTCTGTCTGAAATGTATGTATGAGAATACTGTTTTGTATTTATAAATTAATAGTAATCATTTCAAAGGAGAAATAGTGAGTCTAAACCTTCCCTGGCACAACTTGATGGCATTTCCACTTGTCTTGTCACTTGCTGCTTGAACGAAGAGACCAATCCCTGCCTCATTACAACCTCCATGAGCTAGAGGTTGTAGACGATGCATGTGCATACGTTTTATTATAAATAACAGATACTTTTGAATTTTGCTATTTTTGATTATTCAATTTGTACAGCATTTGCCAAGAAACTATTCACATTTGGAAAGAAGTAAGAATGTAATTCCTCATTCTGTTTGATGCCAGGGGTAGGTAACAATAAGCAATGAATAAACAAATTGCCAAACAAATATTCTTCTTGGAAGGAGGTGCAGATTGCATTCTGCTTGGTCTGCCTTTTAACTAGTCAGATACACTGTTGAAAGGCTGAGTTAGACTGAACTGCAGGTCTGTGGTAGCTCGCACTCAGCTCACATGCCATACTTCCCTTCCCATGGTAACCAGAGTAGAGTGAAGAAAATCGTCATCAGGATTCCACTCAGTATATAATCATGTCTCAGTAAGTCTCAACAGAAATAAACCAAACACAAACACATATACAAATTCTTGTCAGATCTTTTCTTCCTCAGTATAGATAGTTCATCGTCATGATTTCAGCTAGGACAGAGTTAATCTGGGACTCCTAGTACAGAAAGAATAGAGAGCTGTTGGCATGGATACAGAGGAGGGCCATGAAAATGATCAGAAGACTGAAGCATCTCTCCTATGAAAAAAGGTGGAGTGAGTTGGGTTTGTTTACCTTGGAGAAGAGAAGACTCCAGGAAGACCTCATTGTGGCCTTTCTGAACTTGAAAGGATTTTAAAAGCAGGATGGAGACCAACTTTTTAAGTTAAGTTAGATGTTAGGAAAAAAAAAAAAAAAATTACTCAGTGTTGTGAGGTGCTAGAACAGGTTACCCAGAAAGGTTATAAATGCTCCATTCCTGGAGGCATTCAAGGCCAGGTTGCATGAGCTCTGGGCAGCCTGATCTACAGGATGGCAGAGAGGTTGGATCTAGATGATTTTAAGGTCTCCTTCAACCTAAGCAATCTAAGATTCTATAAATTTCTATGATAGTTGTTACCACAGTGGCAGGTATGGTGCTGTGGTTTGAATTTTGGATAACACAAGGATGTTTTGTTTGTGGCTGATCAATTCTTCTCAGTGACCTCTTATGCTGCTCTATCAGCAAGGAGGTTTTGGGTGCACAGAAAGATAGGAAGGTACAAAATCAGGACACTTGACCTAATCTGGGCTAATAAATAATTCATATCATATGACATCATGCTGAAAAATAAAACTGGGGGAGAAGCTGGCCATAGGGAGCTGCTGCTGCTTGGGGTCTGGCTGGGCATCAGTCAGCAGGTGGTGAGCAACTATGTAACACACCACTTGATTTGTATATTCTTTTATCGTTGTTGTTTTCATTTTCCTTTCCTTTTCCATCCTATTAAACTGTCTCTATCTCAATCCGTGAGTTTTACCTCTCTCTCAGTTTTCTCCTTCACCCCACTGTGGGGAACTGAGTGAATGCGTTGCTAAGCTGCTTGATGAGTTAAACCATGGCTGTTGTAAAAGCAGCTAAAGTAATTGATAAAATGTGTTTTACAACGTAGCATAACACATCCTGTCTCAGAAGTTTACTTTTGTGTCTGCTTATATTATTTACTTATCTTGGGTGACATGCAAATAGTTAAAAAAAAAAAAAAAAAAGGTGGGACAGTAAGAAGTAGTAGGTAAATTTTGGTACGCTTATGAGGAAAGACATGAAAAAGTCCCTAGTTACTTTTAATTATTCACTCAAACAGTTCTTACCTCTCTTTTCTAGATTTATCTTCCACAGCTTCCTAGGAACAGATGCAGTCCTAAGTGAAACTGCACCACAGGTGACCCCTCCTGTGTCAGCCAAAGCGAGAGAAGCCCGTGTCTCTGTCATGTCACTTGATGAGTAGGAAGTATGCAAGCTGAGATCCCAACAACATAAATGCTTTCCGTCCTGCTGCTTGTTTTATGGAATTTGCTCATAATATTGCCTTTGGAATGCGACTGTTGGGAACTAGAGAAAAAAAGATAAAGGGGAGTTGGATGAAAGAAAACTAATTCTTCATTATCCCTTACTGGAAAACCAGTAGCTGGGAACTTAGTCTATTTGTACTAATGCTAACTTACAGTGTCATGTTGTCTTTGAGCTTTCATGTCTTATATTTTAAAAGTTTTGCTCACTGGAACAAGTAAGTTCAAGTATACAAATGTATTTTCCTCCTTTGCAAAGTAAATATATTTCTGGTGAAATTTTAAGCATTAACATGAATGCTAACATAAGAAATATTTTGCAGAGACAAAGTTACACATATGCATTCTGGTATGTGAAACTTCCTAAGGTATAAATCACAGAGAAAAAAAATGAAATTAATTTTGCTAAATGTACACATTGAGACTGTGGATGCTTGTACCTGAGTTTTAGGCTTCCTAGTAGTCGAAAGAAAGAAACAGGCACTTCTAGGTCACAATTTCTCATATGCTAAAAAAGGCATCTAAAGTAGGTCAGATGAACTGCTCCAAGAATGGCTATTATTCCCTATCAACTATAAAGGGAGATCTGGTTGATTAATTCACATTCGATGTAGATGTTTAAGGAAGAGACGATGAATCCCATTCAGGGAATCCAGAATGACTATTAAAAGACCAGAAAACAAAAATGAGATCACTTGTTTTCCTGATATATAGAAACTGAGAAAGTTATGCACAAGTCAACACTGACTTTAAGGTTCCAAAGTACTTTCAGAATTTTGGAAAATTTTAATTTTGTTTATTTCTGTGTTTTCCTATTGCATACTACAAATTTCATAACACTACATTTTGATCTTATGATCTTATTCTCTTTCTTTATGAACAATGAAAGCCTTCCCCAACATTAGCAGATTTTTGTGAATATAAACTTAACAAAGCAAAGCAATTCACTTTTTCATCTATTAAGAAATAGCTTGGGAAACGTAACATTAAAGACTGATCTGCCATCAGGCTTACCATCATAACTTGATTTCAGCGAAAGTGCTCTATGAACAATTTATCAGATGAACAGAACTTCAAATCAAGCAAAAGTGTCTCGATTCTTCACTTTTTGTGGAGAAATAATGGTGTTCAAATGTAATTCTCCTCCGTAGCTGTGACTCTTTAAATACTGAAAAGATTAGTTCATTAAAGAAACAATAGGTTCAAATGTGAAAATGAGAAGATAATGGAAGATTTTCAATTAAAAAGATTTTGAAATAGATATAACACTGTTATAGGTTTAGCATACTAGCCAGACCTTTATATTACGTATATATTTTATACTTCTAATAAGTCAATTGGTATGTTTTCCAATGCCAGTGAAAAATTTCTGATCTACAAGGTTTTTTTGACTCCCAAACTGTTTATCATTATCAAGAAAATATTTTAATCCATTTTATCACTGTCAGTCTGTGTATTTAATGATCATCTTAAAAACAAAATCTAAACAAAAAAAAATATATATTAAAATTAATAATAAATAATAAATTGTAATATATTTTTAAGTTATTTGCTGGAGAGAAACCAAAATATTAATTTTAAATAATAGATGTTATCCAGTCTCTGATATTTTAAAGAAAAGAATAAGAAGAATACTTCTTCTGCAAGTATTACAGAAGAAATATTAATAGGATTTAAAGCCCACTGAACTGGTAGGAAATTTTCCATTGATTTATTTGTAGTTTTGATCAGATCCTAAAGCAGTGAAATATATCAAATTACTTTGAGTAGCTCAGAGCTTGGTAATAAAACACATTTTAAGATATGGTATTTTGAAACAAACAAACAAACAAAAACCTCCAGACATTGCCACCTTGGAACCTTCTCCCTGTTTTGTCTTTATACATATTGATGCTCATAGCAAGCAAGATACATACTAATAGCAATACTGAGACTCATGTGATTTAACTTTTATCATTATCAAAAAGTCTTTAAAACTATCTGAAAATCAAGGACATAAGCAATTTATGAAGGCTCCTTCTATGTAGAGGAAGAACTTCTAGAAAGTATTGCAAACTACCAAACTTCTCAACAAATTTTAGGTGAACTCCATCTCAGATTGGTGAATGTAATTCTCTAATGCAGCTGTAGACTGCAGGTGAAGTTTAGATACACCTAACTAAAACAGTTTGCCATCTTCTGAACAGTTTGATGTCTTCATCACAATTGAAACAGTTGAAATTTTGAACAAGATAAATATGAACATACATGCACATGTATTGTGTTGGTAGGGAAAGCCAGAGATAGATCTATGAAGAGAAGTAGAAAAACATTTCATACTCTTTCTTTAGAGAATTCAAAGTAGAAGTAAAGTAGCAGTAAAATTATTTAAAATGATTGCCAATGGATTAGGTGTATTGTATGCTTGAATCCTTCATTGTTTTAAAAAGAAAAAAAAAATGGTCCTCTACTCAGGGCACTTCTAATGTGTCACTTTGTTGTAAGAATTGAGTCTAAGTGGAATAAAGCTCAGATTTCAGTTTTTCCATCTATGATGGAGATTTAACAAATTCTGTCTTGTAGGTAAGAGCCGATTTTCATGAGCAATGTATTCATTTCACAGTCCATCCTTTCATCCTTTAACTTAAAGGAAATTATTCAGGAGGTCATCAAGTGGTTTACTGAAGACAGACATACAAGCACTTGAACACATAGTTATACATATAGGAACATATAGGAACATATACATGAAAGAACTGGCACCCAAGCAAATTTTATCATTGCTCAAAGTAAATGAAATCACACAAGTGTATGTTCTGTCCTACTAGTATGGCGTTTTAATGAAACTAGAGTATGCAATTCATGCCTGAAGATCTAAGGTGTAGATATCTCTCATATTTCAAAGCTTTCTGAGATTCTGTTGAAGGATTGTGTAGGGCAGAGAGAGTTAAATGTGGAACAACTAATTTATGATAGGAGAAATTCTTCCAGACTTAGGAGCTGTTCTGAATGTGAATATGAGTTGTTCTGCAGCCCAGAAAGACATACATATTTTCCCTGGAGAGCTAACTTCATATCAAAATAAAATAAAGGGGAAAAAATGATTAGTTACTCTATATCAAGTAAAAGTTTAAACTGTTTAAACTAACTTCTTACTAAACTGTTTAAAAGTTCTAGCAATCATAAAGACTGCTGTGGAAAATTGAGCACATTTCCACTATGAAACAGATATTACTGGACTACTGTACTTGACAAATAAACTTCAAGTCCATTGCCTTGTTCAAAACATTTTAGTACAATATTCTCCTTGCATATACTTCCTTACTCAGCACTGGTATAGCCACACCTGGAATACTGTATAGAGTTCTGGCCCCTCCAGTACAAAAGGGATATAAATGCACTGGAGAGAGTCCAGCAAAGGGCCACTTACATAATTAGGAACTGTAGCATCTCTTCTGTGATGAAAAGCTGAGAGAGACGGGATTGTTTAGTATAGAGAAAATAATGCTGAGGGGAGTCTCATAAATACAGGTGTGCCTAAAAGGAATATACAATGGGACAGGATCAGGCTCTTTCATGATGCCTATTGACAGAACAAGAAGCAATGGGTACAAACTTAAGTGCAGAAGTATGTGTCTGAACATAAGAAACATGCTCTTTTTTTTCACACTGCTGCTGGAGCACTGGTAAAGGTTGCCCGGAGAGGCTGTGAAACCTCCCTCCTTGGAGACATTTAAAAAACATGGCTCTGGGCAACCTGCTCTTGGTGTCCCAGCTTGAGTAGGAAGTTGGATAAGATGACCTCCGGAAGTCCTTTCTCACTTCAGCCATTGTGTAAATTATCTGGAAGTGAATTTCCAAATATAGACAACATTTAAAATACCATACATTTAAATTTTACACAGGACTCTGTCACCACTTAGCTGTTTGAATGTTTCAAACACAATCATGAGTTTCTATTTCCTATCTCTCACATAAGAATTTGCTATTTTTTTCTGTGATTCTATGATATCAGAACCTATAGCATAACGTGGTAATATGCTGAACCAATTGTGACTTGAACGTACCTTGCAAAACTAGTTTATTTTTTAATCAAATGCAGATCATCCAGACCACAGATTTACATATAATTATTTTAATATGACACAATACACCCACAGAGAAAGTAACAGAATGTGATTGGATAGTGTTAGCTAGACAGCAGATTGTTACTTTTAGGTGTTATTAAAAGAACTGAAGAAGCAGTTGGCAGACTTATCAGATCATCTGTCTGCATGTCTGTTTCTTCTTTTCTCCTTCTGTTTAACAAAAGTCTCAGTAGAGTCTAGCATAGTAGTCGTTTGAAGTAGTGTCTTCTGTCCAACAAAAGTATTTTTCCATCATTATACAAATTTGCATTCCCTATCTGACTTCACTTCAAGTGTCCATCCTATCTCTATAGTCAATAGAACAAATTAAAGTATAATCCCAACAGATCTCAAAATTTGCAGTCCACATCTATTAATGTCTACTCTAACTCACTCTTCAGAAATTTCTAATCTGTAAGAGAGAAAAAAGTTTCCGGGTCCTCATATTCAAGAAGTTTTAAGATATTTTCTTCATGTGACGCTTGTAATCTTTTGGAAGAGCTGCACTGAGAAAATGTTGATGGTGTACTTTCCACAATCTAACCTGTGCTCAGTAAAAAGCACAAAATAGAGATGATATAGTGGCAAGAATTCTCCCTTCCTAGATATCTCTGCATCTCAACTTAAATCCATGTCCATGAGGAAATGAAGTGGATGTAAGACAAGGCTAGATTAGAAAACAGGTTCAGACGCAAATTCAATTAACACTTATAAGACTTATTTTTTGAGTGATTGATCTTATCTCTGTTTAAAAATGTCCATTACAAAAGCTTTGACCTATAAGGGTTTACATTCTAAATAAATATAAAAGTCAGAACATCCTGTTCTTGAGTAAGATTTTCATTTTCTTTCTGCTGGCATTCCTTTGGAGGAGGATTCCAGTCTCGGAAAATTGATGTATCAATTGTTATAACCTCACTTTATAGAATGAGCATGTATTGATAGTAGAGATCCAGGGGGAAAAAAAAAATATATATATAGATAGATAGATAGATAGATTGATTGATCAGTGGAAAACATCTACGATAAGGCACACTAAAAATCCTTTTTTTTTCTTCCCCCATTGAGTTTCAGGGAAAAATTTCATAACCATTACAAAACATAGAAGTTTGCTTTATTTTCTTTTTCCTTTGATTTCTTTTTCCTTAGCCTTCTATTGCTGCTGCATATAGTATATTTTAGAAAGAATAAAAATATATAACATTTTCTGAAAAATAGCAAGAATCCCTAGCGTGCTTAAGAAAAATTCTTTTACAGAGATACCAAGGTTAATAATTTGAATGAAAATAAGATATCAGGTACTGGGGAGAGTAGGAAATATGAAAACACCTCAAAGGAGGCAGAGAATGAATCTGTATTTTGAACAAGAAATGAGTAAAGCATATGCTCATATCTGTAAACTACCCTGTTCAAAGACTATTGAAAACTTCTCTTTCTTTCTTTAAACCTGTCCAGCTCATCTCCACATAATTTAATACTAGTATATATGTTTTCTCCACTCTCATCCCTGTGGGCTGAAACATCACCCTATGCATTCAGAGACACAAACGCATTTTCTGTTTTGGACAATCACACCACATATGTTACCAATAGTGCAAAGAATGTGCATCAGTGATAGAATATTTAAATTCACCAAATTTATGGAATAATGAAGACAATATGTCCATCCAAGGGAATAATTACTTCACAGGGAGCCTGTGCATCTCAAATTGGTTGATTCTTTGGACTTTAAATTGGCCACTGTTCCTGTTGTTTAAAGCCAACAAACGGTAGCACTGTCAGAAAGACTGCCTGCCAGAAAAGGGCATTTTCAAAGTCACACAGCGTGAACATTTCCTTGTCAAGACCCATTACAAGAAAAAGTAACTGGCATTTCAATGAAACGGTCCTCTTATCTATCTATCTATCTATCTATCTATCTATCTATCTATCTATCTATCTATTTATTTTATTTTGTAACTAGCTTGGGTTGAAGTACCTCTACCAACTCTGAGAACATAGGGACACAAGTTCACTACAGGAAAGCAGAACTATATTTGGAAAAGCAGACTGAAATATAACAATTCTTTTTCTTTTATTTTAAATTATTACTTTAAAATTTAAGTAGAGAGATTGCTCATATATCACATTTCATTAGATTAAACATACTCTATGATGTGACATAATTTGATGTGACCTCATCAAATCAGATGAAAATGTCATCTATGATGCATTTAAAGAAGGGGAAAAGAAAGACTATAACTCACTAATATTTCAAAAATATTCATTAAATTGATACAGGTTCTGTTATGTATGGCAATTTCTTACAGTTCTGGGGACAGAAAAAGTTGTAACAAGCTATTACAAGACTTCCATGTAGAGAACAAATATTTCACTTTGTATTATACACAATTTCTAATCAGTTCTTAGACATTGTATGGGATATTGCATTTTTTTTATTTGTGTAACTCAAAGAAATACTTTCTAAGCTAATAATCAGTGTTTGTTTGTTTGTTTTTGAGAAGGCTACTGACTGACAAAAAAAAAATTGCAAATACAAATCCTTGATTGAAGTTTAAGTAGTATTATCAACTCCTATATAAGTTCTTTCCTGTATTATGGAAGTACAGAGTTAAGATAGCAACTTTTCTTCCAGAGTGGGATGACAGTTTTACAATTCTGTAACTGACTCCTTACTGGCAATTACTAATATATTGGTCTTTTAATATTTGGGTCATAGAGAATTTCAAAGTAGTAGTAGCTGTCCTTGCAATTGTCTAAAGACGAGGACTTAAGTTCTTTGTATTTCTGGAGGTAGCTTAAAGAAAACACAGAGCTTTTGCCAAGATTAACTGTAATAGAACACTGACTAAAAAGTTCCCAATTATTTTATCTACTGATGAGATATGATCATGGTCCTTCAGCAGCTTTCTTTAGGAAATAATCTGAAAGAAGGACGCAATCTATCCCTATGCTTCTACTGGACCGCATCTTTCTACACAAATAGTTAAAAGCAGGCAAGCTCCCTAGTAAAACTGTGTCATTCAGATCTAGCATGAAAGGCTTACAAATTTTTAGTGAGATTCCTTGCAGCTTTTTATGGTTTACTGTAAGCAAATTATAATATATTAATGCCAACACTGACAAAAAAAGACTTGAGCAGAAGTTGATTCATATTGTTCTATTTCGGTTCAAACATAGGACCTTGTGTTTGCCTGCACCACCTGTGCAGATTTATTTTCCAAACTCCATGGTTCAGGGCTTATATAAGAGAAGAAATGTATATATTATGATGAGGTGGGAGACTAAGGTAACATTCAGGGGACTTCAAAAATTCTTTGTATATCATGAAACAATTCTTTAAGAGTCCCTAAGTGGGAAAATCAAGAACAGCTGATTACACAGAATGCATATCCAAAGAGCTATAACTGTGTGATTAGGACTGCAAGATAACATCTGAGTATCTGCACTCTGTGTTCCTGATGCCCTGATTGTGAAGAAATGTTATCCTGTAAGATGGTAATGCCAATACTAGTAACAGGCCATCAACATTGTACTGTTTATACATCCTCAGGACTGAGGCTTATCGGACTTTCTCTACTTAAGATGTTCTTGCATTCAGCTATGGATTAATGAAAATAGACAATAAATTTTTCTGTCATATGAAAGGTACATAAAAAAAATAAGAAATAAAGTTACATACAAACATACATAGAATTAAGGTAAATAGCTGTTTTGATAAATGTGACTGAAAAATTATTAATAAAGTCATTTTATAATAGCAAACCCTAGAATGAGTTAAAACTTAGGAAACAGTGATGTGCAAAGTACATTTATTTACCCTGATAGTGGTAAACTCTTGTAACAACTGACCCATGCAGAGCATAAATATTATTTTACTGTAGGCCACAGGTAACTGCTTCTAAAATACAGCATTTCTTTAAGGTGAACCTGACAGAATTTGACATGCATAAAAAATACACATACAGTATGTATGTAGCATACTTCACTGTGACATTCGCGCAGACAGTCTGGGTTTGGCAACAGTTTGTTTTAGTGCGCTTCTTTTGACATTTAAGGAAAAGCTTAGAATGTTTCTGAAAGGAAATGGCACTGCTTGCCAGATACAAATATATATCTTCACAAAGGCCATCTTCAGGTGAAAATGCCTGCAGAATTGTTGTTGGAGGTGACATATTCCAGCTGAGAGATTGTGAGGAAAAATAGTTTGAATACCACCTGAGAAAAATATAGTTAAATTTAATTGAGAATGCTTCAACTCTATGATCAAGACCTTCAGCTGTTATAAATCATTTGAAGTTCCCTTGGCTCAGTTTTATCATTTTCATTTCACTTTATTTAAGCTATTTATTTATCAGAATATCATACCTTCTCCTTTGTATCTACAGGTTCTGATGATTTTTTATGTTACTATGGGAATTTTCTGCTATGGGAATTAGTCTTCAAATGTACATTCATAAAATATATAAATGGGAGATAAGCGCTCACAAAAATGTGATTTATTCCAACTATGTAATTCTATCCTCAAGTTGAGGTGAGGCATGGATGATTTGTTTTCTATTTCCATATTATTCTTATCTCTAGTAATACAGTACTATGCACAGCCTTCTGAAAATGGACTTTCAGGAACTACTTTGTGCTTTCATAAACATTAATACATTTCCTAAATTTTCAAAGCTGTGTAATACATATGTCTGATCAGGCTCTCAAGGATTTAAACTACTCATCATTCATTCAGCCAGTTCTACAAGAATCTACAAGTATGTCTCTGTGTGCATATACATTGCCCCCACCCTTACAGTACAAACACAAATATATGTACTGGGTTTAAGTGGCAAGGCTTTCATGTATGTGATGGTTGAGGGAGTAGGAGGGGAAGGGAGGGGTGTTAAAGCATTCACATGTGTTTCCTTTTTGTTTCTGGAAGTTTAGGAGGATAGTTGGCCTTTACACTTTTTTAAATTTCTGTCCTTAAAGGTAGTATAAACATGCTCCTCATATGCTCCTCAATTATACATTTACATATTTATATATGTGAAACTAGATAAGTATATACAGTTTTTTGATGTTCTACACAAAACAAACTATTTTAGTTTATTTTGCTTATTTTTTACCTATAATGATAAGTGGATTTTTATATGCTATTTGTCATTTTACTCAGTATATGACAACAAAAGCAATGACCCTAACTAGGCTTTCTTTTATCCTATTTCTGAGGTTGAGAAACCCTTTCCCAGAGGCATGAAATATAGGATAGTTGGGTACTTTCAGTTCTTTCATGTAGTGTACAGTCTGTCAAGAGCTTCTCTTTCCCCTGGAGACATCATCAAGTATTTCCTCAAGTTCTCTGCCACTCCATTGAGTAGCACACCTTCTTGATACAACTAAGGGTTTGCAATATTTTTTAAGTCCATGATGATTTTTTTATTATTATTTTTTAAATTTTTTTTCCTCTTTTAAGATGCATCACACATAATTTCTCCAGTTCTTCTATGGATAAAACTTAGGGTTTTGTTTGTTTGTTTGTTCTGTTTTTGTTTTTGTTTTTACATTTATCTTCATCACCTGTGACTATTGTTGGTATGCTAACTGATAACACATTCACTTATTTGTCCGTAACCAGCTTTATATTAACCAAAGCAGCCAAATCTAGGGCAGCCTCTTGACATTCTAGAATTTCTTGGGTGACCCCCAGTACATATTCACAAGTAAATGATGCTTCAGAAAAGTGCCAGAGTTAATAATAATGGTCGGACAAAGTTGTAAATTTTTTTCAAGAAGTGCCAGTTCCCTAACTGGGGGATCTATTCCCTAGTTGGGTTATCAATCTGTAGAGCTATGTGCAAAGTTCTTATATTTTACTTATTTCAGTGTTCTCTTTACCAAATTAACAGGTACAATTTCTGCATGGAATAGCATACTCTTAAAATTTCTGCAGGATAGCTAGAGGATTCATGGGAGTCTGAGTAAGCTTGAGTTAAAAGACAACTATATAAACAGAAATATTTGAGAGGGCTTCCTGCCTGTGATAGTTGATTTGTACCATTAATTCTAAATGTAGCGTGAAGTTGTGTTTAAATCTTTTCTGTTTGTCCTACTGATTTCTTTGTTTGGGCTCTAAAGAGCCAGTTCCCTATTCACATCTGTGAGTTGATTCCTTGTGTTCAGTCATTACTTGGAG
The DNA here is from genome assembly GCA_037305975.1 of Chrysolophus pictus. NCBI lineage: Eukaryota > Metazoa > Chordata > Aves > Galliformes > Phasianidae > Chrysolophus > Chrysolophus pictus. The sequence goes on along the minus strand of CM074576.1, from coordinate 32,191,096 downwards.
CCAAGAAGTTCAAGAGAGGTTTGCTGAATTTTGATCAGCACTGTGCAATTGATTTTTTTTTTTTTTTTTTCTCCACTGAGCAGTAGGAACATCAACTACAAAGCCTTTTTCAACTGCCGTGGCTTCATTCTTCATCTGTTCATCTTCAAGATGATATAATTTTGCGACTGGGCTTCTCCACTAGATGCAAGACTTGAATTAGAACTGAAAGGTATTTCAAGAAGGGATGTGTAATCAGAGGTATGCTTTTCTTTTCAGCTAATTATATTCAGTTGTGTGAGTAAATAAAATTCTTTATCCATGCTTCACTCCAGAATCAAGGAGTCAGTGCCCAAGTTACTCTGTGGGAATTTGGTTACCTACTTTTGGGTGATGTGTTCTTTAACATTTGGGTAAGTAAAGGCATGAGAATACATCTGATAGAAAAACTATACAAATTTTAGATCAGAAACAGAGGTATTATTTACGTGATTTCTGATGCGAGTCAGATAAAACAATTTTGATAAACTTGTGATAAATATTATAGGTAATAGATTTGTATTCTAAAAGTTTGTGTCCACTGCATCTGCAATTATTGCAACTAGGTGAGTGGAACAACACCTAGAGTCATAAACATACACTAACTGACGTACAAGTATAACATATCTATCCAATAGTAGCTACAATTGTTGACAGCATGAAAATATATGTCTGGGATGATATGAAATGATGGGAAATACTATTTTACTATTGTACATCTGCAAAATCAGAATAACTATAGTGATAATAAAAAAATATTATGGCACAATTTAAACTTATGAATCTGGGAACAGTAGGACTCCAAGCCTCTACTTCCTGGCTACCTCCTTCTCTACAAGTTATCTGATCTTATGGAAAGTTAGGCTTCTTGCTGGAGACCTCCAGAATGTGATGGCCTCATATGCTGGCACTTGAAACTCCTTTTCCAATCCTACAAATTTTTTGGATAGAAGAGGAGAAATCCCAGTACAGATCCCACTAGTACTTTAAGCACAACAGCTATGCTCTGGTCTGTTACTTGAAAGCAAAATGAAGAACAATTCTAGGGACAAAAAAAGGAAGTTTTCCCCAGTTCATTCTCTTAACAGCATTAAACCATCATTTCACTCAGTGTTTATATTCTGGCAAATATTATAAATTAGGTATGTTAACTCTACTTTTCTATGTCAACAGACAATAAAAATTGTTAAAAATATATGTGAAACTGATGTGATATTTCTATTCTTTGCTTAATTCATGTTTTTTTTTCCTTATTTGCTTAGTGACTTGGTATGCACAACATCATCAGGTTTCAGAACATGTTTATTTATTTTGAGGCATGCTATATTAAAAATGTTCTATTTAAGATACACCAAATAAGAAAGAACACAATTATTTCAGTTCAATTAATGTTTAGTATGTTTTCCTGTGTTTACATAATAAATTCTATCACCTTATGTATTTACATGGAAAAAATAAAAGGATTGAGAGACATTTTGCTTCAAATTTTTTTTCTGTTACTAAAAAAGAGAAACAGGTTTTACAATGATATTTAAGACTTCTACCAAAGCTTTAGAGCCAGATTAAATTTTATATGTATTGCAAAAATTCCAAATTAAACTGTGAACTCATTCTGAATATATATTGAGTTGTTCACCATTTTCACTCATTTATCACAGTGAAAAAGAAAAAGAACTTTTTACTTTTTTCATTAATTTTCATTTCATTTGTGATATCTGGCACATGCTGACTGTATAATACACTTACATGATGCCCAAGGTAAAGATCATATAAAACATGTATATGTGTGGGCCTACTGCCCCCACCAAACTCTTGTATGTTGAAACAACATGATGTATCTTCAGTGAAAACACTAGTGAGGACAGAAATGTTTAAGACCACAACTGAAGTTAACTGTGTACTACAGATGTCTTTATAAAGATTAAGTAATTCATCTTCTTTTAGGAAGTGTGAAAGTTAAATTAAACCTGCATTTGCTTTGTTGTACTCGAGTATACTGCAGGCACGTGTAGACCATCGTATTAAGAAATGTAAAAGACTTGTTATTTTACAGTCAGATCTTTATCTGCTTTATCTCTCCTCCATTTGATATATTTTTTTTCCTACTCAATTAAGTTTTGAAGTATCTACCCTGAAGAATATTCCAATCAAAGTCCCTAACCTATTCTCTCGACTTTTTTTTTACCATCTTTCAGAAATATATTTTCAAGTCATTATCATTAGAAAAGCAGAAATTCTGCATTCTCACATGGTTCATTAAGTAGCTAACACTTTATTTTTATGTATGAAGCACAATGTTTTTAAAATAACGTAATTGTCTAGCCCAGATAAAATGTATTCAGAATAATATCTGTAATGTATGATTTTACAGATGCACTGCATGTTATAACGATATTTCTGAAAATAAAAGTATAGCTCAGTTATAGATACTTAATTTTCTAACAGAGACAAATAAGAGATCCCATGTAATTCTACTTATCTTAAAATGCAGGGCCTTAGCAGAGGAACTGGCACAGATAGCCAGGCCCAATATAATGTCATCTTCACTCTGTTTAATGGGCATTCCCATATATTTTTTACATTTTTGTCTGGCCTTACATGGACATTTAATGTAGAACAGTGCTCTTTCTTGTCAGGAGATACTGATTAATTTTAAAGGAAGTATTAAAACTCACTTTGAAAAAATTAAATGCCTTTTGATGATATTCTCAGGTCTGTAGATCTGTGAATTATGCCCGCTGTGCAATACAAGTTAAAGGCAAGCATGAATGCGAATGTGAGATGTATTTGACAATGTCCTCTTACATTTTAATGTACATTTTTTCACATTAGTGTCTGAAGGGTGCAGAGATGTGTAGTCAGTCTTAGCCTCACGTAAACCATAATTCTCTGTACTCAAGATCTCTTAGTGTTCATCAGTAGTGACAAGAGTTATTGACTGAATATTCATGGGATTCCTTTTATTTTAATACTCTTTATCATTCTTATCTTCCTATAATCTTTTCTCCTTCATACTGTATTTTGAAGTGCAGGATCCCTTAGCATATGTTATCCCTTGTTCTTTAAACATTGTAAATGTTATAAAACAATCACAGAATCAGAGAATCATAGAATCATAGAATTGCTCAGGTTGGAAAAGACTTAAAGTTCATCGAGTCCAACTGCAACCTAACCATACAACCCTAACTCCAACAACCCTCTGCTAAATCACATCCCTGAGCACCACATCCAAATGGTTTCTAAACACATCCAGGGATGGTGACTCAACCACCTCCTTAGGGAGCCTATTCCAGTGCTTAATGACCCTTTCAGTAAAGACGTTTTTCCTGATATCCAACCTAAACTTACCCTGGCACTACCTGAGGCTGTTTCGACTCATCCTATCACTTGTCAATTCAATTGCTATTACAAAGCAACTGAAACAAAAAACACTGAAGATTTTAATTTACTTGTTGCATAAATATATTAATCACAGAAGAAATTTCACAAACTGGATCTTTAGGGATTCTAATCTAAACTGTGTCTAATCGTCCTGTTGTCAGATTTAAGTCTGACTTCATTCTAGAATTTGATGTGAACAATCAAGTATTACATAACAAAAGAAGTATCACTTGCAGAAGGAAGTTAATCCATCCTTTAGAATAATGCACAGAGTACAGACCAATATGAAGCAGAAAGATTTTTTGGGTTGTTTGGAACTCTAGGAACTCAGCTGTAGAGTGAAAGGAATTTAGGAGACACCAAAAAAAAAAAAAAATTTGAGGAAATACCTTTAAGAGATCACTGAAGAAAAGCCACGAGTTTGATGACATTTCCAGCATACAGGATAAGGGCAGTTGGAGATAAATTAGAATTCAGTTTTCTAGCAGAGGTTCAAAATTATGAAGGGCTTCTGAGCAGATGGAGAAAACCTGGAACAACTGTTTTCCCAGGCTTCCTAGTTTGAGCAGGAAGCAAGAGAATGCAATATGTCCACAAAAAGCAGGGTCTTTGGAGACACTCCAGTCTGATCATCTAGGAAAGGGTGGAAAGAATGTTAAATCTGAAGGAGAAAAACTGGGGGGAAAAAAAAAAAAAAAAAAAAAAAAAAACCTTCTATATTTCTAGGTACTTCCGTAACTTAGGATGTAATTATAAGTGAAGTTCAGCTAGTGCGAGCTGGTGGCAAAACTTCCACTCAACTTGCAGATGTTGTGTATGACTCAAGGCTATACAGCTTGTGCCTTCTGTACTATATGTATATATATTTTAGTTCTTTCATAAGTGATAGCAGAATGTGGGTATATACAGATTCCATTTAGTTTACTTCCCAATAAATCAGGAACGATAGCATCCTTATCACACCTTCACATTGAATTCCATACTTCTGGACCTTGAGGTGTACGTTATGAGTCACAGAATCATAGAATCCTTTGAGTAGGAAAGGGTATTAAAGGTTTTCTAGTCCATCTTTCCTGAAATGAACAGGGACATCTGTAGCTAGATCAGGTTGCCCAGAGCCCAGTCCAGTCTGACCTTGAATGTCTCCAGGAGGAAACTGGTCCCCATCTTGGGGTGCTCTTCAAAGTTTTTATCAACAACATAGACAGTAGAATTCAGTGTACCTTCAGTAAGTTAGCTGATGACACCAAGATGAGTCTGTCCAGGTCTGGGACTCCCAGCACAAACTGTTGGAGTGCATCCAGAGGAGATACATGAAAATTATCTAAGAGCTGGAGCACCTTTCCTATGAAGAAAAACAGAGGGATCTGGGCTTGTTTATCTTAAAGAAGAAAAGGCTCCAAGGAGACCTCACTGCAGCCATCCAGTACATGAAACTTATTAGTAGGGAGGTAGACAAAGGAGAATAGCTTTAAAAGAGGGGAAATTCAACTTAGAGATTAGGTGAGCACTAGAACAAATTGCTCAGAGAAGTTGTGGATGTCCCATCTGTGGTGGCGTTCAAGATCAAAGTTAAATGGGGCCCTGGACAGCCTGGCAACCCTGCCCATGGCAGAGGTTTGGAATGAGATGATCTTTAAGTTCCCTTACAATCTAAACCATTTTGTGATTCTATTATTCTATTATGGATCGTTATGATTTTATCCTGTTCTATCTCCCCTGCTCAGGGTGCCCAGGAACCTTGTCCAAGTGTCTTTTGAAGATCTCCAAGGAGGAGATTCCACAATACCTCTGCGCAGCCTGTGCCAGTACTCCATCACCCACACAGTAAAAGAGTTCATGGATCGTGAGAGTTTATGGATTCTATTCTGGGCTGCAAGGACACATTGCTAGTTCATGCTCAGCTTGCCATTCACCAGTACTGGCAAGTTGTTTTTGACAGGTCTGTGCTCAATCCCTTCATCCCCCAGCTTGGATTGAAAATGGGGATTGCTACAACCAGCTGTTCTTCCCTTATCCACTGATGCAGGTATGCCATCATAGAAGACCACTAGGTTGGTCAGGCAGGACTTGCACTTGGTGAAGCCATGCTCATTGTCTCCTGTCACCTCCCTGTCTTCCATGTGCCTTAGTATAGCTTTCAGAAGTATCTGTTCCATGTTTTTTTCCCAACGCAGACGTGAGGCTGATAAATCATTAGTTCCTTGGGACATCCTTTCTACTCCTCTAAAAAATGGGTGTGTCATTGTCTTTTTTTCCAAAAACCAGGGACTTTACCTGACTTTTCAAGTATCATCAAGAGTGACTTGGGCACTATATCAGCTGATTCTCTCAGAACTCTGGGATGTCTCTCATCAGGAAACATACACTTATGTACATTCAGGTTCCTCAAGTGGCCGTGAACCTATACTAACTTACAGTGAGAGAGACATTGCTTCCACAGTCTGCACCTTCCAATCCATTCACTCAATAGGTATATAAAGAGCAGTTGCCAATGAAGTGTGAAGCAAAAAGTTCTGTAGCAGCACAATGAGACACCATAGAAAGCAGTGCTGACATAAGCACGGTCTTTTAAAGAGGTTTTCAGTTTATAAATCACACATAAAGAGCTACTAAGCTCACTTGAAGCTCACTATGAGCTCCAGGCAGAGGTCTCACCTTTTTTACTAACAGTACTTTGTTCTGCCCTGAAAACTGACAGCATCAAAAACAAATACAGAATTCAACCTGCATCCTGCTCCTGACAATATTCCTCACAAATAATTGTAGCTTTGGTTCAAAAATATTGTATTTTGTTGTTGTCTCTCTTCGTTGGGTACAAGTGCATAGCAATTATCTGGCTTCCTATCTCTGTTTTACTGAAAGAGACAAGGTTTTTCCACCAGAATGGAAATACAAATATTATTTTTGAAAGCAACAAATGAAGACTTTGGGGATGAGAAATGAACTTTATCCACTAACATTTCAGTAATTCCAAATATAGGATTGTGACCTTTTCATATTACAGCTTTTACACTACAATGTAAGACATTTTCAAAAAGGAAATAATTTTAATCCTATTCATGTAAAATAAATATATGCCTTACTCTTTCTGTATACACCAAAATAAAGGCAGGAGTAAAAAAAAAAAAAACAAAAGTGGGGAATATATTAAACATCATGAGATCTATACATTTTTATACTTACACACAAATATTCCTGTACTGTCTTACTAAGGGACTGTTTCTGACATGCTTCCAGTAACTAGTTTTACAGGAGCTGATTTTTATTCATTGCTAGTTAAAAACATATATATATTCCATGAATCAAAGTGAATTAAGAGCAAATGACATGCAGGGGGAGAAGGTAGCTAAGATTTCTTATCAGCAGTCTAATCACAGAAATGACCCACAGGCAATTTGAATGCTGCCCACGCAATTACTCATTACTCATTACTAAAAAAAACGGGTATTGCTGCCAGTAAAATATCTTTCTTATCTTGAACCTAAATCTGGTGATTGTCACCTAAATAGGAAGTAGGGAAGAAATGTAAAGTGCAAAGTACTACATTAAGTTGAGACTGTATATCACAGTTTGGCCAGCTGTGCATTGTTATATGTTTTACAGAAATAGATAAATATGCACAACTAATATAGGTATAGTTTCTGCCTGGTTTCTCTTTCTTGAAGTTAATAAAGCTACTTCAGTAGAAGAGAGAAAATAATGAGCTGGGTAAGAGAGTGCTTTCTAGCCTGCGCCATGCTAAAGGCACACTAAACACTGTGAGCTTCCAAGTAATGGGAGGATATTAGATCAAAAAACAACTGCCTCTATAGCCACCATGGCTAAAATCTGATCATGATCTAAGCAATTTCTAAAGCATTATGTGAAGGATGAGTTTAGCATTTGAACTCAAACTACATTGATATTCCAGCAACGTTACGTATACAAAGGAAGTTTTACACTTAATGTCATCTATCACTCTTATAGACAGACATGATTAGTTTTCAGCTTCTAAAAAGCAAACCATCATTAAGATTTTTTTTTTTCACTGAACACCTTATTTAACTTTATTAATACTTTATTAAATATAAATAAACTGCAAACATTATGACCAGTTGATTACTCAGGTTTAATGACGTAAATATAAACTAGCACCAACAGAAAGACCATTACAAAATTTCATATATTATATATATGTATATTATTTTCAGTCTTGCAAAATATGGCTCTACTTCTGGAACAAATTTTTAGTTATGTTTCAAAGAAAAATACAAATTTGACTATCTCTTACAGCACTGTTTTGTGGTGATCTGAAAACACTTTGCACTCATTTGGCAACTGTTCTGAAGTAACCGATTAACATAAGCATTTGCACTGAAACAGAACAATGATAATGAATAGAATAACTTCATGTATTTTAACAGTACATGGTTATGTATCCATATATGAAGTTTTGAAGTCTCTGTATTCAGCACAAACACTGGATTATGTGCTTGTTTTATACAAAATTTACTCTAAACAAAATATTCCAACCTGGCAGAAAAATCTAAGGAAAAATAAGGAAACAGAATAAGCTCTGGAATATATATTTCTATATTAACATTATTGTATTCAGCCTTTTACTAGTTAATAATTTCCTTCAAAGGTGAGGCAGGTATTTTTATTATTAATTCTCCACCAAAATACCATTAAAAACACCATTACCTTTATGAAAAATGGCAAATCAGGGACAACAGAAATCTTTTTTTATTGTTGTTGTTTGCACTTCTTAATCTGAAAAATATGAGATGTGTATTTGCCTTCATTGGCCAACTGAGAATTTCAACATGAAACAAAGTTTTATCTTTCCATCTCCAAATGTGTCGAAGTCTAGTTGTCTAATAATAAAATTCTTTAAGTGATCTACTTCTGCAGTCAAAAGTATGCAGCATTCTACATAATAGAAATGCATAATTTATTTGGAGGGAAAATAAAAGAGCTTGGTATGTTGTCCCTCTTTTTTGAGTGGGGAAAAAAAAAAAAAAATCAGTTGGTCTGAGGTAGTAAAATCATTGTCTATCAATGAAGTCAAGTGAAATTTCCTTTTAAATCAATGGCAAACTTCTGTAGATGCATTTTGACTTGTTTAAGAAATAGAGCTCATCAGTGCAGAGTATTTTCCAAAGGAAAGGATGCAGGCTTGGACAGTTTCTCCCACAGATGTAATTAATGGTGAGAGCTACTGTAATAATTGAAATGGAAAGGAGATGTGAGTGATGTTCTGAAAAAAAAAAAAAAGGGGGAAAAAGAAAGGGGGGAAAAAAAGTCTAATTTAGATTAATGGAGACTCATTTGCCAGTTTTGAACACACTGAAGTTTCAATAAAAAGCAATTAAGACCATTTGATTTTGAAATTTGATCTCTTTTCCCTTCATTGCAAAGAGCTGTTCTTGCTTTCTTAAGCAAATTACTGCTAAGAAAATAAGTTATGGAAGGGGAGATTTTTTCTAAGTCCATGTTTGCTGATAGTGCTGTGAGTGTGAAATTGCTCAAAATACTGCATGCACCAAACACTATATTGTTGGCACTTTGTGAAAAAAATGAAAATCCTCAGTGTTATGGAGAAAGCCTTTGGGACCTCAGTTGTCAATTCTGCTAGAGAGATTGTCCTGCCTATAAATGAATCTCTCCTAGAACTGACATCCAAGGTCTCAGAGCCTTTTTTCATATCACTAAAGACCTTTTTTATGCAATTCTAGCAACATAGTGCATTCCATTCTTTACAATAAATGTTTGGCCATTCATGTTGCAGACAGACAGACATCCTGCTGACTGAAAATATTACAAATCTGTAAGGAATGGACATATACAAATACTGTGTTGAACTAAGTTTTCATAAACAAAAATCTACTATATAATTTCAAATGAGAAATATCATGTGTAAAAACAAATGAAACAATTGTACCAAAATTAAAAAGCGAGTGAAGTATAAACTATTAGAAATATTTTATGCTTGTCTTGCAATGTGCATGTGTGCTTGTCTTCTGAGGACAAGCTGATAGAAATGGGCCACCAGTCTCACCTAGGTGTTACAGTGCAAAACCTTCTTCCCTGTATTGCAAAAGCTCTATGCCTTCAGCAAATAACAGTTGCAGATTAACTGTTTTGGAAAAATGTGCATTTTTATCAGCGAGACTTGGATCTGTCCATATTTAACATCTTAGTTTTTACTAGCAAAAACTGAAAGGACATTGAGGCAATTTTTATCTTTATTTCAGTTTTAAAGGAAAATAATTAAAAAAAAACCCAACTATATTTAAAGCAAGGCAGAAGTACGCTATTAGGTGTAGCATAGAGATATGCTACTAATAGCTCAAGAATACTAATTTGAGCAACATATCTTACATATGACAACAATATGAGCTCCAGATGCATTATGTACACACAGTATTTAAATAGTTTTGCAGGTGAATATCTTAAGTGCTTTTAATTTATTAGCTTTGATATGAGTCAATTTAGTCGACAAAATAAACATGAATATAAATTAAATTAGCAGTCACTTCTACCTTTGTCATTTATGGGAAGGGGGAAGGGGGGAGAACAAAATAAAAAGGGAAAAAGAAATAACGGAGGGGGAGGGGGAAAAAGAAGTAAGAGGCATGGAGGAGAAAAACTTTGGTTATGATGCATCTGCCATAGCCACTATAAACGGCCCCAAGGACATGAATCTGTGCTCCACAACAAATCCCAGCTGAGGACAGGGAACTTCACAGAGTCTAAAGCATCTGTGGTTATGTAGTCAGATGGGGAAGTATGACTCCAGCTGAGATTTCTAAAAACTGCTAAGAATTTTTGTGACTATTTTTTATACATTTGAAGCTTTTGAAGCTTAAGTGATTCAAATAATCAATATCAATATATTGTAGGATCAAAAAGGACTGAGGACAGACTTTCCTGACTCAGGTATTTTTTGTTCTGAGATTAGAGCTTTTGGGAAATTTTTCAGACTCCTTTGTCTGCCTTCCAGAATCACAAGGTCTTTTTTCTGTCACTGTCATGACTACCATAATAGATACAACAACCATTCCTTTTGAAAAGATGTATGCTTTCTGACTGAACTGCAAAAATGCTTGCTATAGTTGATATCCTCTTAACAAGTAGAACAAATAGTTTTTCACATTGGAAACAAAAAATATAAGTGTTTTAGATGCAGGTTTTTGAAGGCAGATTCAACATCTCTACTTTCCAAGAAGCAGGAAAATATTCTTTTGCAGTCTTTATACTAGGTGTGCATATAGATGTGGGAAATCTACCTTATCCAACATTGCAGCTGGAGGAAGATCTGTCCTCAAGTCATATGAACTAAGCATCCCCTTGTTTTTACCTCTGTGTCCTATGTGAATTACACAAGAGGGATATGAGGAGCAGTTGCAGAAGTGCAATAGCCAGAGCATAAATGAAGATTTCACTTGCCCAGTGGCCTGCATCTGGCCATGATTACTTGCAAACATGGGGCAAGTGGCAACTTGGGCTTAGCAGATGTATGTAACATCAAAACTATTCTACCAAAGGTTTTCCAACTTAAAATTAGCTAAAAAAAACAATAGGACTACCACTGCTAAGGACTTGTTTGAGGTTTCTAAATTAGAAACGTAGTGAATTTCCTCAGTACTAAATGGAGAGAAAAGGACAGCAGAAGAGAGCAGTTCTTAGGTGGGACAAAGCTGTAATTTAACCTCACTGGAAAAGAGCAGAGAAGAGTGGTCTCAGTGACTTTACATTAATATTGCATTCATAGGCCCATATACTTGACCTTATTGACCTTATTGCAATAATGCTCAGGTTTATGAAGATTTAAGGCGGCATTGCTCATGTGAAACAGTGTCATACTATTCAAAGATATTAACATGGTCTTGCAGGTTGAAAATAATTACTATTTTTCTTGATTCAAGATCTTATCCCAGCTGCACTGTCTTTCCTTTGCTACATATGGCTCTGGGCTTTTGGTACTGGCTCTTCATAGACATCACTGGAAGTTTTTTACATATCATTTAAGTAGTTTAAATATGAATAAAATACTTGTTTTGAGACACCATACAATTAAAAGGGCAGCCATAAAATAACTGCATGACAAATAAATTTCATCCATTTGATAGGGACCTCTTCATGGCCTAATAACATCTTACTTATATAACACATACAACCCGTGTTCTTTCTTCCAGTCTTCTGCCTAGATACTTAAGCAGAATTCAGAGAGCAATGAGAAACAGATTAAGAAGTATTATGTGTACATTTTCTATAGCAATGGTATTAGTTGTTTTAACTCTTCCTTTCTATGTCTACAGAGAATTACTTGGTTTTTCTTAAAATTCTCTAAACTTTATGAAACTTGCTCAGCCAAAGCACAACTGTTCTATATTGGCTTTTGCTAAGCAGCAATTGTATAGGTGTCAATTAAAAAATAAAGAATTTTTTTAATGGACTTAGGGGGGGGACAACAACCCATACATTAGATCTAATTTATACCTCATCTTTTGTATTCATAGGTATCGAGCAATAAATAAATAAATAAATAGCATTATTTTCTGCTTCTGTTTCATTTGCCATGATTGTAGGTATGTAGGAGAATTTCTTGTCAAAGATTTGGTTTTCCGATGTTATAGTGTGCAAAAGGTTCAAAAGCAGAAAGAAGGTGAAAAAATAGTTTTATAGATACATAAAAAAGAAACAGACTGAAGCAAACAGGGGAAAAGATTTTAGAGCAGAAGAAAATGAAAAGGTCCAAGGTAACTGTCTGCAAAGATGTACCAAGGAGAGAAATAGAAGAGGTACAATTGGGAGAAGCAGAGTCCAAAGTATGGAGCCACACCAGGCAATAGCAATGACCTTGGCTTCAGACTCATCACTTTGCAGTAGTTTTAATAACCTGGTATCTCTAAAGAATACATATCTATCATCTTTGTACTTACAAATCAATCCTTTTCTGATCACTGATAGAGAGGTAAAAATAGTGTATCAGATGTAAACATTGGTTTTACATATTGGCATTAAAAGTACATGATTACTCTTTATTAATTAAACTGAATTTCCTACAACCACCAATGCATTTGAGCAATTTTTTTTTTTCACTCTTTTCTACAGGAATAGATAGTATGCAGGTGTTTTAATGACTTTATATCTCAAATGTGTATATTTCTAGTACCTGCAATCACATGATTCACCCACCAACCATTTAATTTCTTAACTTAAATGATGGTAAGCTATTTAAACAGAGGGAGATAATCATATGATCATAAATAAAGATCATTCTGTTTTTAAAAACTTAGCTCCTCTCTCCTGGTTTTACTTGTTATATGTTCCTGTCTTCAGTAAATGTGTAGACTACTTGTCAAGCAAAAATAAAGATTACATGAAGAAGTATAACTAGGTAAAATCTAACCAGGCAGCTGATCTGTTACCTGCATCTTCATGGCTTATGGGATTAAAGCATGACAAGCAGAAAAGTACAAGGATCACAGTTACACCAATCAATCTTCATTTTGGATTGTTACATTGATGTGATCCATGTAAATTCCTTTTAAGAAGCAAGGATGTGGTTGTCACTTATGGTGATTAAATGTAATCTAGTTTGATTCAATAGGTTTGTAGAAATAGATTCACAGTAAGCAGCCTTGTAAGTGTGAAATATCCTGAATCTTCGGAAAAGAACCTGAAAAGAAAGTTATATTATAACACATCATATCATAGATATATAGCTTTCTTTCCAGGTTCCTTTCCGAAGATTCAGGAAATTTCATACTTACAAGAAAGCTTACTGTTGGTCTATTTCTACAAACTTGTTACAGGGGTAAGTAAATGGAAGAGAGAGGTTACCAGTTTCACTTTTTTAGAAATATCACACAAATATAATTATAAATAAATTTATTTCATGGGCATAAACTGTGCTTCTTACAGCTGTCCTGAAAAGAAGTTTAATAAAACCCTACTTCTAATTCTTTTCATTGTTGGTAGATGAATATGAAAAAGACCCCAAACCAGATAGCATCAAAGTGGATCTATCTGAACTTTTCCTCTGAGGTGAGAAAAACAGAATCACTAACAATAATTAGAACTTCAATATCTAGACTAAAAATAAAAACATCTTAAACCACTACTTTTTGAAATAAAGAAATTACAAAGTGAGAGACAGTGTGTGTGTGTGTGTGTGTGTGTATATATATATATATATTTATGTTAAAAAATCTTTTATCAGAGCACTGGGATGAAGCCTTGCTAGTCTGCAGTACTTCAGGCTGTTGATTTTCTGGGTTGAAACAAATTGTATTGAGTCCTTTTGTGATTCTTTGGAAATATTTGTCCTCCAATTTTGGCTATACTTAGATGAAAATAGATAGTCCAAGATCCAATTTGAAGAGTACATTGGCAAGGAAATGTTTAATAAATGAGAGACTACATAAAAAAAATGAAATCATAATTATATAACATAAATATATGCATTAAAATGCACAACATAAAAATATAAAATTATTACCTTTTCATTATCTTTAAAAACAACTTCATCTGCTGCCTAGCCAAATCCTAGACAAATAATAACATTTCCCTCTCTTCACTATTTCCAAGTACAGTATGGTGAGCATGCACAGCTTAATCTCTGCTTTCAAGGAACTGTTCACCACAAGTTACTTCATGGAATACTGGTTTAGTGGCTCACTTCATACATTAGAAATAAACATCAGAATCTCAATTTTCTGTGACAGTAAGAAATAATGTGGAAGAAAAAAAAAATTTAGAACCCTTAATCTTTTTTTTTTTTTTAATTTGAAACTGAACATCTTGCCATAGCCAGTGATACCTACACTAAAATCTTACATAGATGTACAAACTTCAAAGCACAAGAGACATTAGAAGACTAAAGAGCACATCTGTAAGTAGGCATATACATTCTATATAATTTTGCTTTTCTCCTATAGGAAACATAATGTGTTCTTTTCCGTAAAACTCTGATGACCATAATGATTCCATGAACAGGTTTGCACTGATACAACATGTCTATAAAAAGGTAAAAGATAGAGATCTGATAATATTACATCTAACATGACTACCAAAAATGGTACATGTTTTCACCCTTTGCAAATTGCAATGCACATGTAGATCTGATTGATGACTGTGGTGAACGATTTGAGAATTACAGCATGATTAATGGATAGTGGTAGATTTCAATCTGTGCTCTTGCCAGAGATATGAAATACTGTGTGTGGTTGTATATGACTCCCTGGCTGAAGGCTTGACACTCAAGCAATTAAATGAGCCTGACAAGCATATGGTCAATGCCTTTCCAAACGAGTCTGCGCATGTCTACACAAATGAAATTACATGAGAAATGGCACATAGGATATGTTGAACAGTTCATAAATTGGAACTTGTACATTTTTTTTCCCTTAGTCAGGGAGATACTCAAACAGTTTTAAATTGGGGGTCTGAACACTGTGCCCTTTAGGGTCTGAAAGATGTTAAATCTGTTACTTATGTAAGTTTGCCTAGTTTATGGAGGCATTCTTTTCAAATTTGCTCTTTTTCAGCCTACATCTTAATTTCATTAGTCTATTGAGACAGATTGCATTTTCTTGTACTAATGTTCTCAGTACTCATTGATCTCGTTACTATGAGATCCTGATACTAATGTTTCAGTGTTATCCAAACGATACCAGTAATGAAAGCTCATATGCCACATGAAATCTCTCACCACCTTTCAAGGCAATATTCTGCTTGAGGTAAGTGATAAGAGAATGTAAGAGGCATGGCAAGCAAAGGTAAAAAGAAGTATTGTCAATTCTTTTTCTCAATTACAATAAAAGCCCATCTTTTGTTCACCTCCCCTATTGTTAATCTTCAGTCAATATCTGAGTTCTTTCTTTCCCAGCAGATTTACTCTTTCTTAACTCTAACATTTTTTCCTCCCCCAAATCTCTCTAGCACTTTATATCAAGAAGTTGTTTCTTCATGTCCTCTCCCCATGATGTCTTTCCATTACCAGAGTTCCATACTGCTTTCTAACTTCCTTTCACAGTCACTCTCCGAAACCTTATTCTTTTTTTCAAGGATCTATTCCTGAATATTTCTCTGTCATCTCTCCCCTGTTTTTATGTTTTTGTGTATCTTACGTTCTTTGAATTCAGAGGCATGAATTTCCTTAGCTCTACTGTGTAATCTGTGCTGAAATAACATTCACTCATTCCCTATAATTTTCCAGCTTCTGAGAATCTGCAGAAATTATATAAATTTTTTTTAAAAAGCATGCAACCCTCAGAGTACTGCTATAGCCAAGCTACAGACAAGAACACATAGTAACTGTTTTTACCACAACAAAATTGAATGCAGCTCCTGGCTGTATTTCAACTTCAACATTACAAAACACATAAAAATAGTGGTAGGAAAGACTCAAGGATTAAAGCAAATTATTCTCTGTCAGAATAGATTCCAGATTGTTTAGTCATTCATTAACATAATATCTCAAGGATATACACTTGCACAAATAATTGATCTGTGCCCTACATTCAAATTTAAAACATTATTTCCTTTAAGTTGCTTTTTGTGAGTCATGCCAAGCAAAGAATTTAAAAAAAAAAAAAAAAAAATTCTTTTTGTTTCAGAAGCCAAAAAGACTAATACTTCAATGTGACCTACTGCAGCACTTCATGAAAATCAGACTTCAGTTGTATTTGATCAGACTGTGGGAAGACAGAATCCGAAATGTTCAGAGTAGCAGTTTAGAACAAACTGCTCTAGAAATAAACGTGACACTAACAACTTTAATGAAAAGGAAAAAGGCTAGAAAAATAAGCTTGTGTTTTTAGCCTCTGAAGTCTCCAAATGAGGTATCTGCTATCTCAATAACAAATGGAAGATTTGCAATTTCAAAACAAGATGTAAGGGAAGAATGAAGACTGACTTGAAAAAATCACTAAAATCAGAGACTGCTTGCATGCAGAGCTTATACTGACCAATGATACTTTTTTAACATTGCTTGGTTCTACTTGTATTTTGTTTGTTGTTGTTATTGTTCTAGCTTGTTGTTCTTGTTGATCTTTGTTCACCCTTTGTCCCCTCATTAAACTTTTTTTCTCATGAACATGAACTCCCTTTTTTCCTTCCTGTATATATAGTATCTTGTGCATTATGAGCATAGAATAGGATTACAGACTTTAAGTGTTGAAGAACCTGCATAAATTAGAGCCTAATTTTGTTTAAGTGTACATTTCTGCACTGATGGTTAAAGGGACTCTGTGATGATTTCAAGGCTCCTGTTGCAAACTTCTCAATCTGTATGTTTAAATTTATTAATAAAGTATTAATAAAATTAAGGAGAGGAGAAAACCAAGTCTTATGTAAGTACCTACATAGCTATAGTTGACCATGTTGTATCTCTGGTATTATCCTTAAAGAGATGACAGCTAATCTTTTTTTACCATGTTTAGAGATCTCATAGGCATAGTTTTGCTGATGCTGGACTCTAAATATGCCTTCATTTCTCTTCTGTTGTACATTTAATTGTACAGATAGTGAATGAAACACCTCCAGCGCTGACTTGAGGTTATCAGTATTTTGGTTCTTCCCTATTATTACTTGGAAATAGGAATTCCAAATAAGAATAAAAACAGCCGCAAATACAATTGCCTTAAAGAAAGTAAATATTTTTTTCTGAGAAGGTGATTTTTGTTTTGATAATCTCTGTAATGAAATAGCTATTGCTTAAAAAAGTGATAGCAAGCATTTATTGTCTTCAAAAAATCTAAATTGACAGTGCATAAATACTTTAATAAGTACACCCACAGAGGAAAAATATGACTAGAATCTGAGTATAACATAAGAAAAGATGTCATGTAGGAGGTCTCATTAGAATATCTCTGAGATGAAATACATGATAACAGCAGGGCCATAGATAATTCATGCTTGAGAAATGATGAGCTATTTTCTAAGGATTTTTTTTTTTTTTTTAAGTGCTTCATTATTATAGAACTGACAGAAGAAGTACAGTGACAGAAGTGCTGTTTTTTTGTTTTGTTTTGTTTTGTTTTGTTTAAACATAAAATGCAATAGGTAATATTTCCTCATACTACCATTTCACGGATTGTGCATGTGCAAGAGCAAACTCACCTAAAAATATTATTTCTATCAGTCCCCATCCTCTTCAGCCATATAAAAACCTTTGGAAATTAAGATATATTAAAAAATATACACAGTGGATAAAATATTAAAGCTAATAAGAGGGGCTGGGAAAAAGTATACAATCCCACCCTGAGCATTATTTTACAAAACTATATTTTGTAAATTGTTTTGTTAAGGATCGTGGATCCTGAAACGTGTATAGAACAATAAAATGAAAGCACAAAAAGAATTGCAGTGGCCTAAGTCTTCTCATCTAATTCATTGCCTACCCACTGAGACATCCTCTTTTTCCAGGCATTGTGTGAACACTGCCCTTCTGCCTTTCTGGTCTTTTGACACTCATTATTTTTCATCTACAGTCAATGGTCTCCAACCTGCCGAGTGCCACCAACTGAACTCTCCACCTTTGCCTATATGATGTAATGTTAGTTGGCTATACTTCCTTACATAATGTTCTTTTGTCACTTTTTGAAGCAGACTGCCAACAACACTGTGATTAATAGAGATCAGAAAAAGCTCTTACATAATTGCCTTAGTGATTCATTTCACTAACACCTTTTAACAATAAATAACTATTTAATAGAAAACAAAATATAAAAGAAATAGGCAAGCTCTTTGTTTTATTTTCTGTGAATACTAAACCAGCCCTTGGGATAATCGCTATATGTCAAATAACATCAATGCAAATCTACCAGGAAAAGCTATATGTATCATAAATATGGTCCTGTGAATTACTGTTTATGGATGAATTATATAGAAATGAAGACTGGACTTGCCTTACTATTTTTTTTTTCCTACTGTTTTATTATTGAGTAATTATAAATCATATTAACATATAATGGTCTATCTGTCTGGTAGGAAAAGAAAACTGTCTTAGACTGACACAAAAAATCAAAGTAATGCTACTGAGCCCCTACATCATTAGCTGTTTTTAACTAGAATTATTAGCACAATAATGAAAGCTCTGAAGAAGGCAGATACTATGGCAACTTGGCAATTCCCTCTCATTCTACAGAATTAGCTAAAAAGACATCAGCTGTTCCCAAGGACTATTTGCTTCCAGTTAGAAAAGTTCAAAGTTGAGAAACATATATCATATATCAGAAATCATATATCAATATAGATATCTCTATCAGAGACATTACACCTGGCTACCTATCTTTGCTAAAGCATTTCGGTAGGAAATAAATTCAAAGTTGAGATAAGAACTTTGAGATTCTTGAATTGTAATGAGAACTATTTCATTCAGAACATGTAGGGAGTGTAGAATTTTTTTAACTGACAATCATTTTTTAATTTTCTGACCAAAGAGAAAATATGACTAGTGAGAAAGTGGTAAAACTATTCTAAACATTCTTCAAGTATAGTCACATATACACAATAATAAATGAGTAATAAATGAGTATTTTGTTTAAAGCAATTAAATTGGAAGTCAGGTGGATTTATCTTTTTGTCTTTGCAAATTATGTGAAGTAGGAATATTTGAGGAAATATTTATTCATCCTATGTTATCCATAAAACTGTAAAGTTTCCCAAGGAATGGCTTTCTTCCAAATGAAAAAGAAGTTGCATATGCACAATATGCACAATATTTACATGACACTGTATCTCAGCACACTGTAAGAAAAACTATAATTAGAAGCTGTGGCAAGTTCTGACAGTCTCTGCACTTTTGATTAACAGGTAAATGGATACTCACAGCAGTCAGCGTGTCAAGCTCAAGGCCACCAAATACTACTACTACTACTACTACCAAAAAAAAAAAAAAAAAAAAGACTTCATCAGCTATTTCAGAGAGATGGACTCAGCTCATTTTGCCAAGTAGTGAAAACCTTAGAACTCCTCCAAGGAAAATACTTCAAAAATACTTCATGCATTTATGCTTTTGCCACAAATCTTGATACTTTCAGTAACTATAAGTTTTTATTGAATGTGAACAATCATTTTGACTATAAAAAAAATGTCTGAAAAATTGCTGTCCAAATGTATGCGTAACATCAAGATGATTCAATCTATAATTATAGTGTGATTGGCCATCTGATAAGAAACCTAAAGATAATAACAGACAGAATATTTTACATTATACGTGGGCCACTGTAAAAGTAATGCTTCTTGTTTATTCCCATCAAAACTACATCAAAGAGTATGTTAATACTATTTAATAGAGTGAATAGTCGGCTAAAAAAAGAAAAAACTATTTTTCAACATATTCACCACTATTAACTCTGTACTTTCACCAGCAATGGTCTGCATGCCATGCTTGTAAAAATCTCCTTGGCTATCTGGAATGTGCCTTGTCTTTCATGATGCCATCACAATTGCTGGAATGCATCACCCATCACCTCACTGTGTTAACATCCACTGTTTGGTCTCCATAAATGTTCAACAAGCACTGATGAATATTACTGGGTGCAATCTTTTTTGCATGGAGGAATTCAGTGTCACACCTTTGCTTCATCCGCACTTACATGTCAGACACAATTTTGTCAGTGCCCCTCCGCTGCCATCTGCCACACAGCAACAAAATGTAATGGAATATTAGTGGGAATAGTGGGAATATTACTGCCATACCATCATCATCTGCTTATGACACCATGGGCCAACATAATAAAATGAAGGATATTATTTTCAGAGTAGCCCTCATATGACAAGAACAACTGCTAAGTCATAGACTCTTTGGTGATTGAAATGTAGACCATTCTCATATTCCTGCACAAGTACTTCTAAAGTCTCCTTCATTCAAAAAGAGGTTTAATTCAGCTTTTCAAGAACAGCATAACATTTAGGTATGGAAAAGTAAACTATTATTTTAATTTGATTTTTTTCTAGAAGACTGGCATTGAAATCAGGTTGTTCCTGAGGCTCCTTTTCATTTGTATATGGTCATTCAAATATAATTTAAGGTATTCTGTCCCTGACAGGTTAAAGCTAAGAGCTGCAGCAGAAAACAATCAAAATGTTCTGATCACTTGAGTATTCTTGGTTTTGATTGTTAGGTCTTGAGAGTTTGTTGTTATTATAGGAGGAGCTGCTTGAATTTATTTTAGAATTTTAATATTAAAAAAAAAAAAAACTTTATTTTGCATTGCTGTTTGCAGTTAATGAATCACATGATTGCATTAAATCAATAGGACTTCAGGAAAGTAGAAAGAAAAACATGAGCACTTACTTTTACATGATCACAGACTAATAAAACAGTTTGGATAATTGTTTTTCTCAATTTCTGTAGTAAATTATGATATATGGTAAGGGATTATTCTCCATTTATCAAAGGAATAATATCTTAAAGACAACCAATGGCTGCTATCTTATCATTTTAATTTTGTGTTGCAAAGATCATCTCATAAGGAAAGATATTTCTATTATTTTTATGGAATTTGTGCACTTAGTCGATCTGAGAATATATGCTAGTTAAGATGGGGAAAAAAAGTGCACAAACTTATATTGTGTTTCATGGTGAGTTGAAATGAAACTCTGGAAAAAGATTTGACATTTGAGATTTCCCTCTGTTGCAAAGGCAGAATTTGCTGTAGACTTAAAAGCACTTGGTGTATGCATCTGGAGGAACTTGTGCACAGTTCTTTGAAGCACCCCTGGCAGCTGATAATGGAGAGCTGTTGGCAGAGATTAGAGAGGCAGATGCTTACCTGTGCTCCTACAGTGTGCAGTCTTGGCTTGATGACAAGGTGAGAAGAAGGACAAGCCATCACAGAGTGGGGGCAATTGGCAGCTGATACCCTACTGGGGAAGGGTAAACGAGTCACCTAGGGCTTCTTGCTCCTCTGTAGCAGATTCATTAATCTATGCCAAAATATGCAGATTTCAGTAAATAGCATATAGGAGAATAGAAGGAAATTAAAATGTTGATAACTTTAACAGAATTAAACAAATCCCACTGCAGCTTGAAACTGAATATTTTGCAGACTGAAAAAAATATCACCCATACAGTAAAAGTGCATATTTACTTATACGTGTACCCAGTGAGTGCAGATTTTGTTAAGCCAAATGGCAGGTGTTTTTCTGGCAGTATTCAATGTCAGTTGCATGCTACTGAAGCTCTAGAGAGGGCACTTCTCTACAAAGTGCTGCTTCGTGGCTTTCTTTTTCCCAAACTGCAAGGTAAGAGGTCTTATTTCCCCGTTTTTTTTGAAAATAGGTCTGAATCTATAGTGTGATAGCATGGAAGGTCAAAACTAGGAAAGTTCATGATAAGGTAGACAACAACAAATCAGTTTACAATTAAAAAAAAAAAAAATAACAACAACAAGAGACAACAATAATAGAACCCTTTCCTTGCAGCAGACAATTTCATGTCTGCTATGGTACAACATAATTGTATCATAACAGGTTAAAGCATTTTGAAGTTGGTCATAGAATCATAGAATTTATTACGTTGAAGGGGACCTTAAAGATCATAGAGTTCCACCCCCCTACGATGGGCAGGGATGCTAACCACTAGATCAGGCTCTCAAGGATCCCATCCAACCTGACTATAAACACCTCCAGGGTTGCAGTATCCACAGCTTCCCTGGGCAGCCTATGCCAGAGCCTCACCATCATCTGACTAAAAAATTTCCACCTAACATCTAACCTAAATCTCCCCTCCTTTAGTTCAAAGACATTCTCGTTTGCTCTTTTACTGTCAGACTGTGTAAAAATTCTGTCCCCCTCCGGCTTGTAAGCTCCCTGCAAGTACTGCAAGACCACTATGATGGTCTGGAGCCTTCTCTTCTCCAAGCTAAACAAGCCCTGTTCCCTCAACCTTTCTTCATAAAAGAGGTACTCCAGCACTTTGATCATCTGCATGACCCTCCTCTGGATCCACTACAACAGCTCCACATTCTTTCTGTACTTGGGACCCCAGACCTGGACGCAGTACTCCAGATCGCGCCTTGCAAGGGCAAAGTAGAGGGAGAAAATCTTCTTCCTCTCTCTGTTGGCCACCCTTCTTTTTGTGCAGCGCAGAATACTGCTGGCCTTCTGGGCTGCAAGCAGACACTACTGGCTTGTGTCCAAATTTTCATCCACCAGGACGCACAAGTCCTTCTCTGCAGGGCTGCTTTCATCAGTCATCAAGTAAAATAACATGGAACATGCAAATGTGTTTACTTCATGCTCAGCCAGATAGATTATTGAGAAATGGGCAGCAGGTTGCTTTTTTATAAAGATTTGTAAAATCTCAGAGTAGTGAGTATCAAAGTATCTTAAGATTTAAATACACTTAAAAATGATTGGCAGGGGGCATATTAAGCAAGATTAAAACATTAGGTATTATTTTATTTGTCCTTGGCTGAAGATGAAGCTGCCTTAAGTATACGTATTCAGTATGCATTTAATTCTGATAATGGTCAAGCATGGATATTGAGACGGACGTCATTTGAATAAATGAACAAAGAGTCTTTAATGCACAGGTCAGATAACATACGACAGCACAAAGACCATTAACTTGTCATCTCCGTGAGTTGCTTCATGCCCTCTTCATTGGGAAAAAAACTCCAGGTGTTTTGATCAGAAGAATAAAGTCTTCTGACATGTCATACACATTTTTGAAGTTCATAAACTTGATTCCTCTTTAAGTTTTGCTGAAAGTCAATTTTAACAGAAGATGCTTGCTCCATGATTTGATCTCAGGAAGTAAACATCTACTAGAATCAAGTGTACTTTTCAAGCTGGTCAGTATTTCTAGTCATATTCACTAGAGAATTATGCATCCCAGTACCTTGAAATATTCAGACAACGTTGGCCAATGAACTAATGAAGTATTGAGGTTTTTCTCCAAGCAAAAGAAAAGTCGTTATTTTAGGTCTTTAGAAACTTGTCCCTTGACCATTCAAGTAATTTTATTTATTTATTTATTTATTTACTTACTTACTTACTTACTTATTTATTTTCCCTAGACTTACTGGTGGTTCTAATGCCTGGAATCTGAAATCAGATGTGAACATATAATAAACCAATATGCATGTTGTGATATCAGCTGGAGAAACTGTCCAAACATAGACAAAATCCACCACCTGGACAGATGAAGTTTTGTGCCATTATTAAGATGGACAATAACAGTTCTAGATGTGAAATCCAATGATTAGCATTTTCATGATGGCTCTTCCGAGTTAACTGCTACTTACAGTTGAAATACCCCAAACTTGTATGACTTTTTAAAGGTAAGACACTTCAAGGAAAAACACAGTTCAATATATGAAAAGACAACAACCTAAGATTACAGATTTACTGAACATCTATGCTACGTTTCTAAATGACCTCTAGAGACATTATTTTCATTTTGCAGGTCTCTTTCTACATCCATTAACAATTTTTTTATTATTTATTTATTTTATAGTTTCTTCAGTGATAAGAATGTACAATATGATTGAGAGCTAAGAATGATCAAAACAGTGAAATATGCATCACTTCTGAAAATGGATCAAGTCCACGTCAGTGTCCAACACAGAACTAAGAAAGTACTAAAACTGACATGGTTATTCTACAGGATTCTGTTTCTTTTTCACTTAATCACTTTTGATTAGCTGCTTCCTACACTACTGCAATGAAGATTTAGGCTATAATGCTGCTGAGGGTTGCAGCCAAAATGTACCCAAGGCAGTCTAATAAGCTTGCAGAAAACAATCCAACGAGCATAGAATAGGATACATCTATTTCAACTTTTAGCAAGAGAAAACATAGGTTCCAATATATGAGAAGATCACCCTAAATGGATATCCTAAATACACATACATATAAAATATTTAAAGCATCCCTTAAATTGTATATATATTGTGTGTGTATATATATATATCTATATACATATATATATATATACAATTATTTGCTCAGTGTAGCAATTTTTATACGAGCATTCTCCTCCATCTTTCAGTTTTTAGGTCATTGGCACTTAAATTTATTGTGGACAGTTCTGGACATATTAAAGTGAACAGACTGACACCACTTAAAATATTATCTCCTAAAAATATGAAGTCTTTTAAAATAACTCTAAGATTTACTATTTATTCAATAAGAATTAATTCACATTGTGAGCAAACATAACTTTAAACTGAAACTCTCTTATCACAAAGTTTATTCAGAAGGAAAAAAAATAACACAAAAATCAATAATATTCGTACTTAGCATAGTTAAGTTTGGTAAGAGTTGTTTATATAATTCTCAGATATATTTTCACTGATTTGGAATAATTCATGTTAACCTGTCTCAATCTTATGATTGGACCAGCATTAAATTGTTATCTATCACAAGACAGATTTCACATTCATTTCATAATTCCTGGTGTCTCTTAACCCCTGACTTAGATCCAGCAGAACTCTGGATCCCTGACAAACAAGGTTTTTTTGTTTTTTTGTTTTTTTTTTTTTTAAGAAGGATAGTTCTGCAAAGCTTTTACCATTTTTCACAATTTCACACATAGTTTCAATTTGTTTTTTAATGTGCTGTGCAAAAAGTTTCAGTATTTTTGAGGGTCATTCATGTATTCAAAACATAAAGGTAGACATGAATTTGTTGCCTTGACACAAGATGGCCTTTCTTGGTAATTACTGTGCTATGTTTGATCTCAATATCATATAGCTCTGTCTTAGACCACTGGCTATGACATAAAGTAGGACTACTGTGGTTTAGATTTTTACTGCAACACATGAAATCTCACTATAATTAATTAGCGTTGTTATAGTAACTCCTTTTATAACATTGCTTGGCACTCAAGGGAGGGAATGACACAGGGGTGAACTGCATGAGAAATCATTTTGTAAATTTTGCTCTCAAGCTCCCTGACTTCATTGCTTTTTTAGTTAGTTAGTTAGTCTGTTTGTTAAGATCATTCTCCCCCTCCGATTGGTTCCTGCTGTGTTCAAGTCATTGAGCAGTCAAATCTCAACAGTAATATTATACTGGTCTTACTCATGAGGATCCTGAGGGGCTCATTCTAAAATTTACTATCAGAAAGTACAAATGCAGCACATATTTTATTTCAGAGTCATACTTTTTAATAATTATTATTATTTACAATTGAGTACACACAGGATAGAAACATCTTGATGTCCTTCACATCAGTAATGTATATCCCTCCACTAACAAAGACGGTACTAGGGAATAAAATTTATTTTAACATCAAAGTTTCTGGGCCAGCAAAAGATTTCCACTGTGCCTCATCTGATGCTATGGAAAAGTTTTTTATTTTTGTTCATTATTAAGAAATTAATACAGCTTTGAATATTTCAAAATAACAACAAAAAGTTAATGTTCTGCACTTTGTTTGAAAGATTATTGCTAGCCCAGTCTTCATTTGTATGGTTTATATACTGACTGCTAGAAATAGTCAGTTCCCATACTGTACCCATCACTGTCCCCTGCCTCTGCACACACACACACAATCAGTCTGTTCTTCCTCTCCACCTGGAGTTGACAGGTTCAGGCAGCAGACATTGCCAGTTCTGTGATCAAGGTGAGTATTTGGCTGCTGCTCATCTTCTCTGAAAGGAGGCAGAAGCACCTGCTACTGCCTCTGCAGCATCAAGCAGTCTGGGATTCACTGTGTGATCCTCTTGTATCACTAACAGAACCATACAGAAAAATGAGAGAGGAAAGATAACCTAAATTATCTAAAGCAAAGAGTTTTGAAGATTTCAAAAAAGATGCAATACATTATGAAATATTTCTTGTATAATTTATAACCTGGGCAACCTGATCTAGTGCCTGATTTAGCTGTTGGCAACTCTGTCCATGCCAGGGGGTTTGGAAGTAAATGATTTTTGGTCCCTTCCAACCTAAACCAATCCATGATTCTATGATTCTTAATACTGAATATTATTACTGTTACATTCTATATGGCAGTACATTCTTTAATATAGTTAGTACAGTCAAAGCTATTCTTGTATATCCTCTAGTTTATGAGCAGATGTAAACATTCAGGAGTGCCTAAGTGATTTATGAAAATAATTCCCCCACAAGCAATTAAAATCTAAACAAGAGAGCATCACTCCAATGCTTAAGAGAGATCAAAATCATTTTCTTTTAAGTTGGAAGCCAGGAAATTTTTGTCTAAAATACTAATTGGTCCTTGAAATAAAGACTTAAGCTCACAGTAACTGCTGTCTTATAGATTATTTTGCTACCTCTTTCTGGTGAAATGAATCAGGGTCTGAATTGTGTCATGGCTTCCACAGAGAAAAAGAGAAGGTGATCTCCCTGCCTGGTGTGTCATCTAGTGGTACAACCCTTCTTCACTAAGCTAATAAATCGAGATAGCAAAAGAAGCAACCTGGTGAAATTTCTGATCAGAATATAAAAACTAAAGAGTTCTTTCTCTTCCACCAATACTTCAGAGGGGAACAGAAAATGCTAAGGCAGGTTGAAAAAACGTCAGTTCTGTATCTCTTGTATTATGCATACTCTGAGATTGCTTCTCAGAGTCAACTCCAGAGGGATTTAGATAGAGGAATGTCTGATTTCTGTATTCCCGAAAAACTGAGATACTGAACTCAAGTCTGTGAAGATTTAGGAACTTTGGGGTATATATTTCAATTGCCTAGAAAACTTTACATATAACACCTACAGAGGTTGCACTGCTCTTTTCAGGATCACGCTCTTCATTGTAGGTATCTGTAGAATAAGTCTCATTTCACATACCTCAGTCCTGTTTTTTTTTTTTTTTTTTTTTTTTTTTTTAATAATACGGCCCTTAGGCACTTCTGAAAATTTTATGCTGTATGTCAAAAGCTGACAAAGAAAAGAAATGAACTGAATGAAGGTGGAAAGGCAAAGTAACAAAACAGTTTAGCAAAAATGTCTCCTTGCATTTCTGTTCTTACTTGGATAATGCAGTACTGCTGAAATTAATCTGAGTAGGACAGAAGTCCTGATCACATTTGATATGTAAATGAACACAGTATTAGAGAGTTATATTTTATTGCTATACTTATACTACAATCAACAATATTTTGTCAGCACAAGCACTAACTGTGTACTGGAAACTTCAGTTAACAGGCTACAGATCTATTACAACAACATAATATAAATGTATTCCTGCTCTATCCTGACCTTTAATTTGCCACGGAAGAAATAGATTTGCAGTGGTACTAAGGGCTACTTTTAGTAGAGTAGTTCATAAATGGAACTATATCCACTGTTTCTCCGTTAAGGTGCCTTAAAATGTCTGTTCATTAAAATGTCTTATTTAATGTTCTGTTTACACTATATTGCATAGGATGTATTAAAAGAAATGCTTTTTGTATGCCACTAAATACTGGAATGTAACTACCATAACAGTGATCCCTTTAAATAATTTAGAACATAAGTAATGACAAAAATGATAAATTTGGTGATAGATGTCGTAGTTCAGCAGGGAAATTTTCTTACTTCTCTAACAGATTGTATTAAGTATTTAAGAATAATTTCGAGTTAGGTAGATGAAAACAGAACAGAAATATGGGCAACACTATTTCAAGACTAAAAACAAAACACAAATGAAATAAGAACTGCTGAAGTTATAATTTATAGATAAAACAATGGCTGTGTTTAAAACAAAACAAAACAAAACAGAACAAAGCAAGACAAAAACTTAGAGAAATGAATTTGCATTTTTTTTAAAGCACTTTTTAAGGTGTTTCAACTCTAAATTTTAGTTTTTTTCCCAAAATAGAAGTTTCATGTATATATTATTAAAAGGAAATATAGAGATTTTCTGCATATTTTGTTCCTTGAGATTAAAAAATAGCTATTAAAAGAAAATAAAATATTAAAAGTAAAGGTTTTCTATAAACAGATAAATCTGCCCAGTTCCACGTTCAAATGTATTCTACTCACTGTTGCTCTCTGTACAAGCACAACTTTCATCTTGCCAAAGTCTAACTCTATGGCCTTGGCATTCACAGTTAGCAACAAATAATATCAATAACTCAAAGCAGTAAGCAGAAGAGAAAAGATTTTATGTTAGAGGTATTTAGAGAATGAAAATGAATGATGTAACTTTCAATTAGGCAAAGAAAGAATTTAAACTGCTTCTTAGTTCAACATACCATTAAACATTTACAGCTGATTGAGAATGTCAACCCCCAAGACTTCCTACAGAATCAGAGAAAGATTGTCACCTCTGCAGAGCAAGCTGAAATATTTCAGAGACCCATGTCTTTAATTTCTCTGTGGTCTGAATAGCATTACTATTGCTAGTCTAAATCTCTCACTGCTTAGATGATGACTTTCCCTCTGCAAAAAATGCTCTTAGGATTCCTCAAAAGTTTCTACTTATTCTCTTTCCTGCAATAGATTATTATCTTGAAATAGAATTCTGGTCCCACTCTTCAGCAAGACCACTCTTTTCATTCCTATTCTCCCTAATGGCAAAAATCTTCCAAATCTCTTGATAGACCAATGGCCTTTATTTACCCAAAATATTTTTCTAAGTGAGAAATGTAAAGGAATTAAATGTAAGTGTAACAATTTAAGAAAAACTCAACTATGTTCTTTCTAAACACATGAAAAAACAAATTCTACTTACTATTTAAGTTGTGAAAAATACTGAAAACAATATTTGTGTAGATTTTAATATTTCTGGTATTGCTCGTGGGTCAGAAAGAAACCTGAAGAACAACTAACAGAGGTGTATTCTTAAAATCAAATTAAAAAGAACTTGGTTTATTTGTAAAAACTGGAAGGTTTTGTGGGTGACAAATTCACATCCAAATACAAAAATCCTGAGATAAATCTATTGTATCAGAAATGGGGGAAAACAGAAAAAGAAGTAAAAATATACTACTCTAGTAATTTTAAGTTCTGTATTCACAAAGAAATAGTACACTCTGTCACTATGAAAATTCTGTAGTAATCAAGGATTTAGTTAATATTAATTCACTACAGTTCTAGATGTGACTAGAACTGTAGTCACTTTCATACTAAATTAGCTTTGTTTCAGAGAATATCAGCAGTACAATGGCATGGTTACATGTTTCTTGCTGATATTTTCTATGTATTAAATTACCCATAGAGTAAATATTCTGTAAATGGTAGATGGGCACTAATGTATGAGTAGAACACAGTTAAATTAATTATAATATCACATTCCTGTTTGTTGTTGATTATATGTTTGTTTGTTTCTTATGTACTTCTTTCATATTAAGTGTCTAGAACACTTCATAGTTTTGCAAATCTGTGGTTGAACTCTGGATTCCGAAGATGCTTGTTAGGAGTAGGAAATTTGTAGATGTAAATTGTAGAAATTTTGTAAATGATTGAACATCACATTTTGTTACCGTCAGTTTATTTACTTACTAGTTATATTTCCTACCCACCTTTTTCATTTGAGGAAAAAAAAGAATTTAACTTGAATTTTTCTCTTGTTCTCTCTCTCTCTCTTTTTTTTTTTTTTTTTTTTCCTCCCATTGTTGTCCATTCTTGAAATTAGAGTTAGAAATATTCTACGGATTCATGGAACATCATGATGAACTGGTTTAGCATTCCTGGAAAACACTTAATCTCTTACATATAAAACAACTTATTCTTCTAATAGTTTGATGTAAGAAATTGTATCTGTCACTACAGGTTATTCAGTAGCATGACTATCTCCAGTCCAGAGTCAAACGATCAAAACTATAAATGTTCTGTCACATAAATAGTAACTAGTTTTAAGGGCAATAATGATAAAATATTGTCCTAAAGGTAGACCATTTACTGAGATCCTGATGAAATGCCTGAAGCCCAAGACTGAAGACTATTATTACACAATAATGGTAACACCTCTATCCAGAGGGAAATATTTTTATACAGCTATAGCTCAAAAAAGCCATCACTTCATTTATTACGAGTTTCTGTTATTTTCTTTTAAAATGAATAGTGTAAATCTTTCCTGGACAATTCTCTTAAATAGACTTGGTTGAATTATTCATTCTGAGTAATATTAGTTGCCAATTTAGACTTTTTATTATTATTATTTTCCCTATACATTTATGCAGCCTGATCTGGAAATGAAATCTTGGACTCCATGAAGTCAGTGGGAAGTTTGCTATTTACTTTAGAAGGTCAATCTTTGTCTTTTATATCTGTTATCTGTTCAAATTATAATATCCTGTAGATGCTTATGAGGCTTTGAGAAGTTCACAAGTTCCTTAATAAGGAGTGTTTCTGTTGTTGTTGTGGGGTTTTCTCATTTGTTTGTTGGTTTGTTTTACTAAAGTGTATTGATTAAGATGATATAGATTAATGAATGACTCAACCTGATGAGATTTCAGTCCAAGATCACACATAAATGCATAAGCAGAAGTAGATAATGTACTAGAGAAAATGAAGATAAAATGTTTGTTCAAATAAATGTTTGTTAAAATAAATTCCCCTGAGTCTGTTGTTGATATTTAAATAGGTAGTGATAATTTCTCCTAATTCTCTAAATTTTAGCAAACAGCAAGAAAGGTGAAATATAAAAGTTACAATTGTCACTAAAAGGAGTGTGAATATAACCAGAAAATAAGATCTAATGATTTTAATGTACAATTACCTAGAATTAAAAAATAAAAATAAAAAAAAATCAAAATTGTTAGATAGAAAGCATCACAGTCCAAACCAGAAGGGACTATTAGCTCATTGGAGAACTTGATGCAAGGTTGCCTGTGCATGAGCTCCAGTTTTCAACATCATGAAAAAGCAGAGAGAAAAGAAAAAAAAGTTCATCTCAGAATGTCTGAGAGAGACAGTAGCAATCCTCTTTAGGTAGACAATGATGTTCTGAAATACAAGTTATGTGGTATTTGTTCTAACCACCTGCTGCATAGAAAACATTTGCTATTTATTTATTTATTTATTTATTTTTAATGAAAACAAAACTCAAAAGCAAAACAACAAAATTAAAAAAAACCACAATAACTACAAGAAAAAACAGCATTTCCCCTCTCTCCCCCCCTTTTTTTTTCTTTAACAAAATAAAATTTTTATTCCTTTTCAATTTTAAAGAATAGGTTTTTAGGGCACCTGTTCTTTCCATTAAGTTGTATCAGATGAGGACAGATTCGGTACAAGTGCTGTTAGCAATGTTGTTTATGAAAGGGCAATGCAGCTTTGGACTACAGTGCATAATTGGGTCTGTGACACAACAGATTACTTGAACCTGAACTTTTTCACTGCTGAGCAGTGATGTTTTTGCAGTATAAAGAGAAATAAGCTGACACAAACCTTAAGAGAAATCTACTGATAGTTCAAAATAATTTCAGTTAACAAATGATCATGGAAAGTTTATATAAGGTGCTTGAAGAATTTAGATTTTTCTACATAAATGAAGACGTGTTCATTCAGCCTGTTTAGCTGCCACCTTTTGGTTTATCCATACAGATCATTTCCAGTTGAGATATTTAAGAATCCTAACAACTTTTGTTTCAGAGAAATTTATTACAGTAAAAACAGCAGTGACATGCTGCTTACATAAATGACAAGGCTGTGATACATGGGAATGTTGTTAAAAAATGAAGTTTTTATTTTGGTCTATTACCTGGCAGCCGTCAGTGTTACAAAAGTAGATAGTATTTTACTTCTATGGTCAAACATTATTGAGTGTCAACGGTTTATGGGCTTGTTTGGCTCGGTTCCGTGACTAGCGGGGCACCTCCAGAAAAGGGAAACTGGGGACCCCAAAATAATTAAAAACAGTGGCAATGATCTGAGGAGAAACAAACTAATTTACTAAATTTGGTATTGGAATGCAAGATAACACACTGTAATACAATATAATTAGAATTGAAGCTAATAAATCAAATATAATGAGAGAGAGTGTCTGAAAGGTGGATAGGCCTCACCATAACATTGAGGTTGGTTGAGCAGCAGGGAGGAGAGCCTGATGAAGAAGAGAAGGTCAGATGACCTACCAGGGCGTTATATCTGTTCCCCCTGAGCAGAAATGATAACAGCACAGCAAACAGGAATGTAGTTCTTCTTCCCTTCTGGGACAGATACCCAGAACTGGAGCATTATCACTTTAAGTCAGTATCACTTTAACATCATGCACTACATGATATTATGATGTAGAATACTGATAACCAAAAAACATAAAACCATGATGCTGAGTCAAGATGCTACTTTAGACATGATATGCAGTACATTCTTCAGTGAAAAAATCCGTTGGTTTGGATGAAGATGATAATAATTACGATTAGTATTTACCACATGTAAAAAACTATAGAGATATATTATGAATTTATGAAAAAGCTATAAGAAAACTTTTTAGATTCATTTAAAAAAAAAAATTCTTAGTGGTGTAAGATTTTTATTCAAGATCATTTAGTTGTGGTATTTAAAAAAAAAAAGGCATAGAATCTCCCAGGCAGTAACATTTTAAATGGTTCTTCCTTAGTGAGGTTACATAGGGAAAAGGGAAGTATCCCTTCTGTATTTAAGGTATAAATTAATGTATTTACTAACCTACTTTAGTTTTCAAATTATTAATTTTTCATTCCTTCTGTAATTGATCTTTTGTTACTTTACCTGTTTCTAAGCTATATTGATTACAAATATTCTGGTATTTTTC
The DNA here is from genome assembly GCA_037305975.1 of Chrysolophus pictus. Classification (NCBI taxonomy): domain Eukaryota; kingdom Metazoa; phylum Chordata; class Aves; order Galliformes; family Phasianidae; genus Chrysolophus; species Chrysolophus pictus. Next base: position 32,158,065 of record CM074576.1, on the reverse strand, counting down.
ATTGTTATTATAGTTGGGTTCAATGACAAATCAGACATAAACAGGAAAACAAGCACAAAGCATAGGATTAATCTCTAGCATTTTAGTCATTTAGTTTTGTTTCATTCACTTAAATCATTAAGTGATTATTAGAAAATAATTGACAGTATGATCAGTTCTAACATTGATAGTTCCACTGTCATCATACAGGCATATTCTTCTCCATAGTCAATTTTAATAATTACTTAAACATTATAATGTGAAAATGGCAAACTTCTGTGACTTCCTAAAAATGGCTGTTTCTTGCACTTTTCTCACCTGAATTCAATTTTTTTTTTTTTAATTTCCTTAATTGTTTTCCCTTAACATTTTGACATATTCTTTCAACTGTAAGAATCATAGAATATCTCAAGTTGGAATTGACCCATAAGGATCATCAAGTTCAACTCCTGAATCCACACTAGATCACTCAAAATTCAGAGCATATTACTGAGCTCATTGTTCAGATGCTTCTTGAACCCTGGCAACTTCAGTAGTGTAACAACTGCCCTGAGGAGTCTGTTCCAGTGCCTTACCACCCTATGATGAAGAACATTTTCCTGGTAACCAACCTGACCTTCCCCTGTAGCGACTTCATGAAGTTACCTGAGGTTCTATCACTGGTGACCAGAGAGAGAGATCAGTGCCTGCCCCTCCATTCTCCTCAAGAGGAAGATATAGGCCACAATGAGGCTTCTCCTCAGTTTTCTTTAAGCTGAAAAAAACAAGGCACTTTATCCTCCTTTCATTCATCTTTCCCTCCAGACTCTTCAGCCTACTTATAGCCCTCTATAATAGTTTTATGTCCTTTTTGTACTTAGCCACCTAAAACTGCACACAGTACTCAAGGTAAGGCTGCACCAGTGAAGTGTAGAGCAGGATAATCAGTTCCCTTGACCTGCTAGCAATGCTGTGACTGATGCACTCCATGAGATGATTAGCCTTTCTAGTTGCCTAGGCACACTGTTCACTTGTGTTCAACTTACCGTCTACCAAGATCCCCAGATCTCTTTCAATGGGGCTGCTCCCCTGCGTCTCATCCCTCAGTCTGTATGTAAAGTCAGGATGCCTTCCCAGATGCAGAATCCAGAGCTTGGTCTTATTAAACTTCATGTGGTTGCTTATTAACTAGCTCTCTAATTTGTCCAGATTTCTTTGCAAGGTCTCTCCACTCTTATCAACAGCACCTCCTAATTTAGTATCATTAGCAAACTTGTTCAAAACACCTTCTAGTTCTACATACAAGTCATTTATGAAAACATAAACAGAAACCAGACCTAAAAATGAGCCTTGAGGAAGACCACTGGCCTCCAGTTTGATGCAACCCTATAACCCTTTGGGCCTTACCCATCAACCGATTTCTCACTGATCATCACCATTTTTTTTTTTTTTTTTTCCAAAAAATAAAGAGGTATAGAATAGAAAAGGGGAAATTACCTATTTAAGAGATGCATATATATATTATAAAAGCAAAATTAAAATTAATAAATAAATAAAAGTGAAAATAAAAACAAAAATAAAATAAATATGAAAGTCCTCTTGATTTTATAATGCAGTATAATTTTCTGATTATTACTGTGAAAAAATGTTCAAAGAATAACTAAAGAAAATGATTTTCTAGGACTTCTTCATTCTATTCCTGCATTTTGCAAAGAAACAAAAACAAACAAACAAAAAAACTGCTCAAAGCATATGGGAAAATAATCTGTCGTCTTAATTGTGTTCCATTTTATTTGCTTTTTTCCTTTATTTATATTACAATACATACTCACTTTTAACATTAAGGAAGTACTCATGTCAATTCAGGAAAGACTTAGAGGTTTTCAGTGTATATCCACAGTGGAAAATACACTGTCGGGACAGAGGGCAGAACATCTAATATACTGTATTATGCATCTGGCCTGAGGAAATGTAGCTCATAATAAATTATTCCATTGCATCAAAGTGGTTAGGGTTTCTATGTGAGCCAAAGCCATGAGTGGTTCTGCTATTTCTGCAGTTACTGGGACAAAAAGTGAAAGTAAATTATGCTGGCAAACCAGCCAGCATAAGGGAGGGTGAGCCAGTTTAAGAAAACAATTTGTGTCTACCCTGGAGAAATAAACCCTAGATGAAGTATATTAGGGTAGAACTATTTAGGGGACAGATATGCATGTATTTCTTCTTAGTTAGTATGTTTATGTTTTCTAGCAGGATAGAAGAACTCTTCTCTCATGAGGGAAAGAAACAAATTGTGTCTAATTAATTTGTTAATTAATGTTTCTTATTGACAGCATCATATTTCTGGTCATGCATCACCTTATATTATTAATTTTCTCTAAAACAAAAAGGAAGAAATTCTACTGGGATCAACAATATGAAATGTTAATAAAAACTATTTTGAGAATATTATTTAAAAAGAAAGAAGAAAAGTCAAATAAGTTGCTCTGGTTATGTCTCTTTGTGTGTTCAAATGGGTCAAGAAGTTGTGTGTAGTACTATAATTAAAAGTATTTTTCACAACAGACTGAATACATTAATATAAGAAAAAAATAGTGAAATCCTATGGTATAATGAAAGACAGTAAATTAGAGAAGAATAACCAGAAATAATACACTTTATATATGTTTGTGCTGCAACGTATCTGCCATGTAATGCTTAGCCAGCACTGAAAATTTGAGGAATACTATGTTCCTCTCAATAACTCAGTTCCAGATAAATAAATCTGACTAGACCATTGTAATAATCACCCTTGAAATAACCTACATTCCTCAAAACAAACAAACAAACAAACAAACAAACAAAAAACCGTGCAATATGCAAATTCCTCAGCAGTGTGATGTTTTTGGACCTCAGCATGTCATTTTATGTGATTTCCTCAATTGCACTGACCACTAGCTGAGCTCCACACTGTCCAAAGCTTTTTATGTATTTTGAATAAATTTAAAAACAACACTTAGATTTAAATGAATGTTGAAGGCACTGGACTAAACTCATAGATTTTGTCAATATATTCACACCATTTTCAAGCAAAAGAAATGCAACAGGTCTTGCATCCTCAGGCATTATTAAAAAAAAAAAAAAATGTGTTGCATATGAAATTGTGTATGAAATTATGGAAGAAAAAACTGGTTCTGGGATTATGAAAGTGATAATTAAGTAAATGAAAAGCAAAAAAACATTCTGTAAACAAACAAACAAAACAAAACAGAACAAAACAAAAAAAAACATATACTGCAGGGGGTTTATATGTTTAACATTTCAGGGCAGTCCTGGATCTGATCTAGCATTTTTCCATGATCTACTGTGGGTAAAAGTTACAGATGCTCTAGCATAACTGTCTATAAAGTGATTGTGAATACAGGATGTAAATTTAAAGTTTTTTTTTTCTGGTCAGAGTAACAAACTTTAAAAACAGAGGCAGTAGGAACAGAAGGCAGTCTAACTTTTTTTATTATTTATTTATTTTAAGGCAGAAGGCGGTTTAACTTTTTATTTATTTATTTTATGGCAGAGCTTGATCAGTCTATGCAAAAGGTTATATATAATGCTGATACCTGTTACACCAGAGCCCCGGAGCTGATGACTCATATTGACTTTTCGAGACATTTACTTAGTCTTACTTAGAAAATGCAGTTACCCATTGTGTTCCTATTTCTGATTTACTGGAAAGCTGGGCACTCAGTGGGTGTTTATCTGTGCTGATCATTCACTATATCATCACAAAAGGATTTTAAAGTGCCAGCTGTTTAGCTGAGAAAGGTGAAAAAAAGACCCATTGCATCCTTGTTATGTAGGGGCCTCGTAAGAGGTTGACAAGGTAATACATCAAAAGTTAAACCTATCTTGAAATAACCATTTAAATGCAGACTATTACCAGTAAGTACATGGAGAGACTTACAGCTTGCCTTGTGCAAGAGGTGTAGGAGAGTGATTAATCTTATGTTGCACACATCTTCCAAATATGCCATTTTTCTTTTCTTTCACATACAGAAAGAGGGAGAAGGCTGTGAACACAAAAAGCTAAGTGTTTGCTCCTTTCATGCAAATGCAAATGCTGCCATGTTACGTGATTACCCATAACAGATAAGAAAACAGACTTGTCTACTGAGAGGTTCCATTTATTCTATTTTTTATTTTTTTCTGTGTTTTTTTTTTTTTTTCTGTTTTTGTGTTTTTCCATCTCTCTGTTAGCTTCCAGCTTAAATACCAATTAACAGTTAATTAAGGGGGTAGGAAGACAAAACAGAAACAAAAGTAGCAATATTTTCAAGCAACAACCACTTGAAAGATCTGGGAGAATATTTAGCTTTCCAGACCACATTTAACACGCTGTGAGGAATGGATTACTTTTTTTATTTGAAAGATTGATTCTGTAAACACATAGATGCTCTACTGCAAAACAGAAATTTGTATAACAAAAGAAGGAGAGAAGCTGAGCAGAAGCTTTATGAGCCTTTACAATATTTTACTGTGTTTTAGTATTTCTCACCTTACCATCTACTTTTTCCCTTCCTAACTTCTGATGTTATGGTAATTTATTTATACAACAGCACAGCGGTAGAACATCAACAACATATTCTGAAAACATCACGGCTGATAGGTAAAATAGATTAATTTAGTTTTCATTTGAGATACTGGGATACTGAAACAAAAATGAAGTACTGTATCATACAATTTCCCTTATGAACATTTATTTTAAAAGCTCAAGTGAACTCTCTAAGGAAATCTGGCATGAAAAAAAACTGAGACAAGCCTGTGGAGATCTATAAAGTCTCTAGAGATTACAGAACAGAGCTTGTATTGAAAACTTTCTGAAGTTAGGAAGTATTCTGGTAATGTATACCTCTTTTTTTTTTTTTTTTTTTTTTTCTGTTTGTTTCTTATATCTGCATATTCCCTCTGCTTTATGTCCTTCCACTTTCCTTACAGAGATATAGAAGGAAAAAAAAAGGAAAAAAAAAGGCCCTAGTACACCATAGCCTATAAATCTATAAATCTAAATTTTTCACAGAATCATCAAAAGGTTGAGATTGGAAAAGACTTGTGGAAGCCATCTAGTCCAAACTTCCAGCTCAGGCAAGGACACCTAAACTAAGTTACCCGGGCCACGTCCAGGATGCTTTTTTTTTTCAAAGAATTATAAAGTGGTTTGGATTGGAAGAAACCTTAGAGATAATCTTGATCATCATGGGCAGGGAGGCAACACACTAGATCACATTGGCTCAGGGTCTCATACAGCATGGCATTGAACACCTCCAGGGCATCTATAGCTTCTCTGGACAGCCACCTCTAGGGCCTCACTGCCTTCTAAGTAAAGTATTTACTCCTCACATCTAATCTAATCCTTTCTATTTTATTTTTAAATAATTTCCTTGTCTATCTATCTATCAGCATCTGCCTGTGTAAAAAAATTTTTCTCCATCTATTTAAAAGCCTTTTTTATGTACCGAAAAGTTTATTTAAAAGTTATGAGATTGCTGTTGGAAATAAGAAAATTTAGTTTGTAAATCAATTTAGTAGTTAAAATATTTTGTTTTTCTCCCATTAGAAATTGAAGCAAGCAGGAAAGTGCGGAAATCTATTATAACAGGGTGATGACTATGTCAGGTTGGTTGGTTTCAGGTTTGTCAGCCCTGGAAATCTGGTTGGTAGTCCTCGTGATTCTTCAGTTGGCACACGATAATTCCTGTAACGATCTGTTTCAGGAGAAAAGGAGCTAGAAATGACAAAAACAGGATGATATTTGCTACAATTTCTGCAAGCTTCGAGGGAATAGACTTCGTAACTAGTTGACTTGGAAGCCTGAGCATTGCTGGAGTTGGCAAACTGGTAAGAAAAATTGTAAATTTATTTGGCAGAAATAGATCTGATTGAATCATTCATCATTGTCTAATATTCTGATTTTCGCAAAGCAATGAATTCTAGCAAAATCATGCTTCTCACTTTCCAATCATTTCATGATTTTGTAATTATTTCTTTCTTATTCTTCTTTCTTCTTAAGGATGCAGGAGCCAACTTGCTCATACCACTCTGCATATACGTCAGGGTAATATGAGGAGTGGTGATAACCTGAGGCACAATCTGCTAAAACTGGATTTATCTTAGATGCTATTCACATTGCATGAATGAGACTAATGGGTTTATGAATAAAGCTATATTCTTTGAATCAATTATCAAATAGATAAACATTACAACAAGGACCTCTTTTGACTTCTTCAGGGAACTGCTTGGCAGGGTGACATGGGATAAAACCAGGAAGGAAAGAGTAGCCAGAGAAAACTGATCAGTATTCAAGGACTATCTCCTCCAAGCCAAGAAGCAGTGCATCTGAGAAAGAGGAAGGCAGGCAAGAATGCCAGGAGGCCTTCATGAATCAACAGAGCTCCTTGACTTTAGTGCAAAATATCTATAGAGAAGCAGGAACATGTTACCTGGGAGGACTACAGAGAAGTTGTCCGAGCTGCCAGAGATCAGGTTAGAAAGCTAAAACCCAGATCAAATTCAATCTAACCAGAGGCATAAAGGGGAACAAGACAAAAATCTAGAGGTATATCAGTGGTAAAAAGAAGGTCAGGGAAGATGTGGGCCCTCTCTGGAACGAAGCTGGAGACATGGCCAAGAGGGATACAGGAAAAGCTGAGATACTCAATGATTTCTTTGCCTAAACCTTCACTGGCAAGGGCTTTAGTTGCACTGCCCATGTTACAGAAATTCAAGGTGAGAACAGGAAGAAGGAAGATCTACCTGCTGTAAATGAAGATCAGGTTTGAGACCTTCTAAAGAATCTGAAAGTGCACAAGTTCATGGGACCTTATGAGATCCATCCATCTGAGGGAACTGGCAGATGAAGTTGCCAAGGAGCTATCCAACATGTGAAAAGTTACGGCAGTCTAGTGAAGTTTCCACTGACTGGAAAAACGGAAATGAAAACATAACATTAATTTTCAAGAAGGCTAAAAAAGAAGATCCAGGGATCTACAGGCCGAACATCATGGAGAAGATCCTCCTGAAGGCCCTACTAAGACACACAGAAAATAAAGATGAAATGATTGGTGGCAACCAACATGGCTTCACCCAGGGCAAGTTGCACGTTACAAACTTGGTGGCATCCTTTTATGATGGAGATACAGTGTCAGTAGATAAAGGAAGGACAACTGATTTCATTTATCTGGACTTGAGCAAAGTGTCTTTCATGACATCCTGATTGCCAAATTAGAGAAAAATGGATTTGATGGATGGACCACTCAGTGGATATTGGATGGGTGGTTGGAATTGGCTGGGTGGTCACACTCAGAGAGTCATGGTCAACAGATCAATGACTAAGTGGATACCACTGATGAGTGGTGTTCCTCAGGGATTCGTGCTGGGACCAGTGCTATTTAAGATTTTTGTGGACAACATGGACAGTGAGATCAAGTGCATCCTCAGCAAGTTTGCAGATGACACCAAGTTGAGTGGTGCAGCTGACATGCTAGAGGGAAGGGATAGCATCCAGAGCAACCTGGACAGACTCGAGAGGTGAGCACATGCCATTCTGATGAAGAACAATAAGGCCAAGTGCAAGATCCAGCATCTAGTCAAGGCAATCCCAAGCACAAATAGAGAATGAGCAAAGAATGGCTTGAGAGTAGCCCTGAGGAGAAGGATTTGGGGGGTGTCAGTTGATGAAAGACTCAACATGAGCCAGCAATGTGTGCTTGCAGCCAAGAAAGCAAACCGTACCCTGGATTGTATCAAGAGAAGCATGAGCAGCATGTTGAGGGAGGTGATTCTGGCCCTCTACTATGCTCTCATGAGATCCCACCTAGAGTAATGAGTCTAATTCTGGGCCTTCCAACACAAGAAGGACACCAAGTCCAGACGAGGGCCACAAAGATGATCGGAGGGCTAGAGCAACTCCATTACATGGACAGGCTAGCTGGGGCTCTTTTGTATGGATGTTTTGTAAGGGCATGTAGAAACAGGACAAGGGAACATAACTTTAAATTGGAAGAGGGTAAATTTAGATTAGATATTAGGAAGAAATTCTTTACTGTGAGTGTGGTAAGACACCGGAACAGGTTGCCCAGCAAAACTGTGGATGTCCCCTCCGTTAAGGTGTTCAAGGCCAGGCTGGATGGGGCTTTGAGCAACATGGTCTAGTGGGAGGTTTCCTTTCTATAACAGGGGGTTGGAACTAGATGATCCTTGAGGTCCCTTCCAACCCAAACCATTCTATGATTCTATGATTCTGTGAAAAAGGGAGCATCACCCCTCTGAAAGCAGGAACTGTCACTTATTCTTTTATCATCGTTATCTGCATCATATCTTGACAGAACTTAGAACTTAAATTACATTTAATTGCCCATGAAATGGAACTGGAATATAAAAATCCTGAATGTCTGTTACATAACATGATTAAAAAATAAAAAAATAAAAATTAAATAATTTCTAATGAATCAACAAAGGATAGTCTGTAAAATTTCAGATCTGCCAATCTGATGTCTACGTATGTGAAATACTTAGAACTTAGAGTTAGCAGTAGAATTAGTAGAGAATCACAAGTTAAGGGAGGAGTATGAACAAAAAGAAAAGTGAGCAATAGAGTTATCTTTCAGAAGGAAATTATGTTTCAAAAATTTATTGGAATTATTTTACAGTACTCAAGAAGTGTGATGAGATTATTCATGTGGATTTAGTGAGCGTGGATTTTCAAAAAGTTTTCAAGAGATGTTTTATAATAAGCTTTTAAGGAAATTAAGCTATCTCAAAATAGAAGTAAAAAAAAATCCTCTCATTCTTTAAGAAATAGTTAAGGGAGATAAAATATATTGCAGTAATAAACTATATTATTATCAATCAAAGGTGACTGCTAGATTCAGGTATCTGTTGTCCGTGTTGTTCTGAATATTCTAAAAGGTGTGAGTAGTGAAGTAGCAAATTTTTTGAATGATAAAAGAAAAAAAAATCTCATTGAAAAGTTTCATCTGCTTATCAAAGCAATTACTGACTAAATTGCTTGCAAAATAAATTCCATATCTGTAAAAGCAAAATCAACCTAATAAGTAATTCAGAGCTAAACAAAATTTTGATGTAACTTGTTTACTAGTGGAAATCACAAGTGGTCAAAGACAATAAATAGAGTTTGGGTAGCACTGTTTGAGAATCTGATGAAGACAGTTTGGGATGTGATAATGATGCTTCCCTGGAGCAGGAAATGACATGACAGAAAGGAATGTGAATATAAAGTATGGGAAAGCAGTAAGATGAAAATATATAAAAGATTAATTAGGAAATGCACTGAAAGGAGACTCTAGAGGAAACTCTTACTCTGTCAGAAAAACAGAAAGGAATAAATATTGTATGTATCAGTACCTACTTATGTGGCATCAGTAGAGGTTGTGGAGACTAGAAGTCTAAATGAATTTTGAAAGGGATTAGGCAGATTAATGAGGCATAGGCCAATCAATGTCTTTTGAATGCATCAATTTGGATACAAATTCCAAGGTAGACAACACTTATCAAATGATTATTGGAAGATGAAAGTGTATGCCAGAGACAAATTATCCACCATTGGAATTTTAGTTTACCTTAAAAATGGAGCTACCAACTAATTTCGCTGAATTGAATTTATGTTCTAATATAGCGAGATGTCTAAATGAACTTCTCCTTGTCTTTCATTTTTGCACCCAGGAAATTAATGCCACGTTGCAGTATATAAAATATACTTGCTCTTGTATTTGCAAAAATAAATGTGAATTCTCACTAATATATTCTATAAGCAAAATGAATAGATCAGATTGTAAGAATATATTAACATTAGTCCTAGAGATAGTGACTTCGGCTATAGCTTCATATTTTTTTTTTGTTTCTAGTAAGAAAACTACTGTGTTTATGGACTTCATATAAAATATATGGAATTTGGGATGTATACAAGGCTTTATACATTTGGAGCTTATTGGATTTGTTATTTTTAATAGCAGCATTGCACATTCAATATCTAAGCTATCTTGATTATGGATTCACAAATAGTGCACTGCCCAATTTGTCTAGCACCGTTCCATGAGTTCATTCTTGACACCTTCATAATTTGTCTAGCAGCATTCAATCAGAACCCACACAGCTAGATTAGTGAAGCAATTTTGGCTGCACTTAATCAGAACTCATGCAGCTAGCTTATTCAATGGTGTAGTTTGTTAGCAACAGATTACAGATTCTTTTGGATTGCTGGTGATTACTGACTGTCTGCAAAGCATGTGAGATTAACCAAGAACAATACAAAGTGCATACAAATAACTAGGAGTAATGCAGCCTGGCCACAAGTGTGCTAAGTTATATAACGACTCCATAGAGGTTACTAAATTTCCCGGGAAGCCACTCAGCATAATCAAGTGTATGAGTCTTACCCAGTAGGTGTCCCTATGGGAGAGAAGAGAGGCTCCTCACATAAACTGACCTCAGAAGTCAAAAGTGCTTTCCCTACTTGTCTGCAATGGCATTTTCTCTAATATTCTCCCCTCTCTTAAGTCATTTTCCTACTAGTTATTCTACTAGTAGAGCCTGAGTGACTCTAGTCATTGCATACTTTTGTTCTGACTGGTGTAAAGTTCTTTTGCTTCACTCTTTAAGATATAGGCTAAAAAATTCAGAGTGCATTCTCAGTGAGGGGTTGTCGCACCTTGGAGACAGGTAGCTTTGAAGTTATAGGCATGTTTTTGTATTATAATGAGTGTATAATGAGCAGAGTTCACCCAAAGGATGGCATTTTGTCAAAACATGACAAAATTTTGGCCTGGGTGTAGCGTATTTTTGAATTGTTATTGTCCTGATCAATCAATCAGTCAACATCTAATGTTGTTGTTTTTTGACTTAAGGTAGCAAATCTTTTGGAAAAGCAATACAGCAAGCTGCAAGAAATTTAGGATGCTCCTTTAATCCATTGAGGAAAACTTCTTAGTTCAGACAATAGCTAGTCCAACCAGAGTAGAAATATCTGATGCTCACCAGCAGAGATGCACTAATTCAAAAGGTCAAGATTAGAGGCAGTCTTGGTTGCAGTCATCAAACTGCAGTGGAGTTCGTGATCTTCCTTGGCAAAGAGTAAAATCATGACCTGAATTTTAGGAGACAGACTTTCCATTTGTTTAAAGAACTAGAGGATGAGATTTTGTACAAAATTGTCCTCAAGGAAGAAGGAACTGTTCAGATGAGGCAGATTTTTAAGGACTAGTTTCTCAGAGCACAAGAGTTCTTTAATCCCATGTGTAAGAAATCAAAAAAGGAGTAAAGATCTGCAGGACAAACTCAAGTGTGATACTGAAATGCATAGGCAGTGGAAGCAGGGATATGAAGTCTGAGAGGAGTATAAGTATGCCACCCAGATGTGTAGGGGTGGAATCAAGGAAAGCCAAGGAACAGCTAGAGCAAACTGCAAAAAAATAGAATAAGGGATTTTATAAACACATTTTCCAGAAAAGGAACACTAAAGAGAGTGAGCTCTTTTTGCTAAGCAAAATGGAAGAGCTGGTGACAACAGACATGGAGATGACTGAGCTACTGAGGAAATTTTCTTCCTCAGTTTTACTGGCAATTATTCTTCCCATAACTCTCAAGTACCTCACGTTCCTAAATCTCATGGCAGGGACTGGTGGAGCAGTGTCTTTCACTGTAAGAGAAGATGGTGTTTGAGACTACCTGAAGTTATGGGACCCACTGAGTTTCATTCCTGAAGAAGAAACTGGCTAATCTAGTTGATATTCTCCATCATTTTTGAAAAGTCATGGCAGTCAGATGAAGCCCTCAATGACTAAAAGAAGGAGAATATCACAACAATTTTTAAAAAAGGACAGTAAGGAAGACCACGAGAATTACAGAACAATCAGCCTCTGCCATGCACAGGGAGGTTGTGGAAGCAGTTCGTCCTTGAAGCTTTCTTAAGGCATATAGGAAGATGATTGTCAATGATTTATGGGCATTTTTGGCCCGATTCTGTGACTAGCAGTGCAAAGGGATTCATGAATCCATGCCTCTGGAAAAGGGAAACAGGGGATCCCAAATAATTAAAAACAACGACAACAATCTGAGGAGAAACAAACTAATTTACTAAATATGGTACTGGAATGCAAGATAACACACACTATAATACAATATAATTAGAAATGAAGCTAATAAATCAAATATAATGAGGGAAAGAGTGTCTGAGAACTGAAGGCCTCACCATACGCTGAGGTGAGATGTGCAGTCGGATCGAGCAGCAGGGAGGAGAGCCTGACGAAAAAAAGTACAATCAGGTGTTCTTGCCAGGGGTTATATCTCTCTGAACGCAAAGTGTTCTAGTTCTTCACTTCCAGACAGGAGCCCAGAAATGGAGCATTACCTCTTTAACTCCCAGTGCACTACGTGATGTTATGATGTGGAATACCAATGACCAAAAATCATAAAACCATGACAATGAATCAAAACAGACAACAGAGTTTCACCAAGGGTAAACTTTGCATGACTTTGCCTTCTGTAATGGAGTAATTATAACAGTGGACAAGGACAGAGAAACAGATATAATCTACTTGGACTTCCCTAAGGCCTTTGACAACGTCCCACATCACATTCTTATTTCTAAATTGGAGACATGTGGATTTGAAGGGTGGATTATTTGGTGAAGAAAAGAGATGTTTGCATCCAGAAAGTTGTGGTAAATGGTTCAGTGTCTCTCAAATGACGATCAGTGATGGATTGAGTCGTGTGGAGAATAACTTGGAGGTAAAGGCAGATGTTAAATTAACCAGCAGTGCACGCTTGCAACTCAGAAAGCCAACCGTATTGTGGGTTGTATCAAAAGAAGAATGAGCAACAGGTTGAAGGAGGTGATTGTACTCCTTTGCTTGCTTTTGTGAGACTCCACCTAGAGTACTACATTGAGCTCTGGAAACCCTAACATACGGACATAGTCTGGTCAAAGTGGATGCAAAGGAGGGCTACAAAGATGCAGGGAGGGCTGATGCACCTCTTCTACCAAGAACGGTTGGGTGAGCTGGGTTTGTTCAGCCTGGAGAAGACTCCAGAGAGACCTCACTATGGACTTCCAGCACCTAAAGGAGGACTACAAGAAAGTGAGGAATGGGCTTTTTATCAGGAACTGTAGCAATAAGGCTAGAGATAATGTTGTAAACAAAAGAGTGTAAGGTTAGAACAGACACTAGAAAGAAATTGTTTTCTTGGAGGGTGGTGAAGCACTGGAACATGTTGTCCAGAATAGCTATGTACATCCCTGGAGGTGTTTCAGGCCAGGTTGTATAGGCCATGAAAGATAAATATACATTTTACCAGAAACTACAAAACTCATTCTCAGCTCTAAAAACTAAAGCCTCTAAAGGATGCTTTTAATTACTCATTAATTGTCTTATAATATTTGATGGTCTCTTTGCTACTTAGGAGACACTGTGCAAACAATGGAACCCAGGGACTTTAAAAACTGTATTAGTTGTTCATTAACACAGTGCATTCTCTAGAAGTCTAAAGACATCTGGAGTAGAACAAAGAAATGAGTAAATGAAGATCACAAATCAAAACAGCAGAGCAGGTTTCATGAATCCTTATGTATGCAAAATGTGTACAAAATTGATATTGAAATGCATTTATGGCAACAAAATAACTTCTAATACACCCTTAAATGACTCATTTAGGAGAGAAGTGAAATAAATGCATATTTTAAAAATGACTTCAATCTATCCTGGGAAAACAGACTGCTATGATATAGCCAGAACTGCCACTATGGAACAGCATTAATGTTGTTTGTCTTTCCTAACTGTTCATTTACACACTTAAATACACTTATATTTCTCTTAAATTTAACTTTAAATTTATATAGCTTGTAATGACTGGCAGCAAGGGATAATTACTGCATTTCAATATTATTTTAACTCCTAAGTAGTGAACAGCTAAAAAACCTGAAATCATTTTATTGTATTCTTTAATCCAGAAAGATAACTTTAATAGCACTTTACATACATGAGGGAGGCATATTCATTTTTCAAACTAACAATAACATTGTTCTCTAGCAGGTACTAAAAAAAACTTTTTGAGGTCTATTTCATCTGGTTATGTGTAGCTGTAGGCAGTGGTGTTAAAAAAAAAAAAAAAAGACAAGAATTTAAACACCTATTTGTCTTCTTTCTGTCACTGATGATGGTGGTGGTGTGTGTTGGAAAAAATATGGCCTGTTTGGCAACAATAAAAATCACTTTTTATATTTAAATGTGAAAAAGCTTGCCTTTTGTAGAAAGATTACTTTACCCGCACAATTGCTAAATGTTTTTACTTCTGAAGTCATGCTTATAACATCTGCAGGTGTTACATAAAAAAATAGTAATAATAATAATTTAAAAAGAAAAACACAATCTGAGAACTAAACAGTGGAGCTAAAAAAGAAAAAAAATGCTTCGTTTTTACTTCATTTTTCCCTCTCTTTTTGTCACTGCATGTATATTTTACAGTGTGTGTACTACATTCTTTCCTACAGCACTAATTGTTAAAGCTGCTTCAGGGATAATGTTTGTGGGCCATATCGACCCCTGCTAAATTTACTATGCAAACTCATTTTGAAAGGCATGAGGGACCTTCAACATAGATTTCAAAATGAATTAGCATGATAAATACAGTATAGGCTTTAAATCTGCCTTTTAGAAGAACATGACAGATGTGTAAGCCATTTCTATGGTAAGTCTGCTCTGAATAATCAGAACTGCTCAGGAGCTCAAATTTGAGGTCATAGAAGGACACATAATTTCTTAAGGTAATGTTTAAAGAGAAAGAAATTCTGTTTATATCCTTTACTCTTTTTTAATATTAAAATATTTTAATGATATATTATCAATTGATTTATAGTTATCATTGAAGTGAATCCCTTGTTCCATATGTATCAATAAAAACATTACAAGTGATTTCATTGCGGCCAGATTTTCACCCTGAACATTCTAGGTTGCGACATTTTGCTTGGGACCTTTGCCAGTGTTTGCAGGACCCAGATGGTGATTATACAGAAAGATTAAACTTTAATATGATTTTCTTCTATGATTCTTCATAAGAAACAATACAAGATGCACAAAAATAACATCAAGGGTCATCTTGATGTTTAATTTCCTGAGGAAGACAGTCTTATATTATCACTGTCATGTGTCTTTTTGTCCCAATCTTAAATCTTTTCAGAAGTTTACAATTTCAGCAACAACAAAGAAAACAATATTAGAGGTTTAAAAGGCAAGTAAAGTGAAAATCAGCAGGTAAATACAGGAAAGTGAAGATCCTGAATAATGATCTTGCTGGAAAAACTGACACAGCATGAGGATATGCATTGATATAAATACATATATATATATATAAACATGGATATAAAGACATTTATAAGTGTCTTGACTTATAAATGGGAAAGCATGCTTCACAATTTCCTCTGCTCAAATTACTACTTATTTTTAGCTAAAAAAAAACAAAACAAAAAAACAAAAAACCCAATAATTTTAAATAAGAAAAGCTGCATTTTTACTTTCATCTTGTAACTAGAAGAACCATGAACTACTGTGTTTTTCTGGCTACTTCCTATGAAGATTTTACTGAATTCAGAATAGTCCTGTTGATAGCCATCAGAACAAGTTTTGACTCTTCTTGTTTTTTCCAGAAATTGTGAAACTTTTCTAATATTCACTATTTGTATGCTATTCATTTACCCAGAGAGTATCTCTCATCTGACACAATTTGCAAGAGGATGGCTGAAAATGTTCTTATTTTTACGTTCTTATGTTTATATGTACTTATGTCGTTTTTCATTTCTCATTCACAAAACAAACAAAAATGAAGGAAAACAAAAAGGAAGAGAAAAGTATTATCATTTGTTCACTGTATCTTATAGCTTTCATACCATTTTGAGTTTCTACAGAAGTAAGGATTTGTAAAATATAATTTTTGCCTTGAGATGTCTAGTTGAGGCCAGTCATGACATGTAGTCAATGCAGCAAAAAGAGAATTCATCGCATCTAACACAGACATATTAAACAGACAGTGTAAATCACCCTTTGATGATGCCCAGACCTCTACTGTCTAGAAAGTATTCTGAGATTAATCCCATCTTGAGTCCTTAAAGATGAAGATAGATATACAGTAGATTTTTTCAAGTTTTCAAAATTATTTGGTGTCTAAACCTATTGTGAATACAATAGGAGTAATAATGTAATTTGAGAACGTAAACCATAAAGCTGATGTACACCTTTAAATATGTTTTAATATCTGTATTATAACTTTCAGAGTACTGCCTTTGTTTGACCTCCATGTAACTTTTATTTATAGTCACTGAATCAGATTTGTCTTTCTCCACACTAAATAACTGTATTTCATTATGTAGGAATGCTCAGTTGCATGCTGAGAGGTATGTTTTTGAAGTGCAATTTTAACTCACCTATTTGAAATTCACACCACTTATTGTTTATGCAATTCAAATTCACTTTCAGCAAACGAGCATTCAAGTTAAAGGTACATTTCATGAATTTTATCAATAGAAAGGTTTGATCACAACAATATTGACAGAAAGTAAGCACAAAGAAATCACGAAAATGTGAAATGAACTCATTTAAGAACATGAATTAATATTCATGTAAATGCTTTATAGTATTCTTCCAATTCTATCTTGGCACAAAAGGAAAGGAGTACCTGAGAATAAGTTGCACAATTTTCATTGAATTAAGAATGAATCACAAATAAATATCTGAAGCAACCTAAAGGACATTTTCAGTCTCAGGAAAAGTCAGGTGCTAACCTCTTTGTTTTCAGTCACAATGTGGAGATAAAAACCCATAACAAGCTTTTGGAAAAGTCCTCCAAAACACGTATCATCTTATGTTTCTAAGGTAGTTTAGAACAAACAACAACAACAATGAAAATTAGAGATATTTGTCAGATAAACTTTGTTTGTTTGGTTAAGTGATGGATAATTCTGAGCAGTTGTATCTTATTTTGTGTGATCAGAATGATTTATATAAGATTGATGGTTTTATGCCTTTCCAGGTACAAAAAAAAAAAAAAAAAAAAAAAAAAAAAAATCAGCTTCTCACATATCTTACAAGCTAGAGAAGGCTGACACTTCAGGAGCTTGAATTCAGACAGTAAGTGAAAATAGCTGGGAAAAGTTTCCGTCCAATGTGGATTTAGTTTGGGACTTCAGGAGAAGAAAATCCTGGTACTTTTCCTTAAGTACAGGAACCAGGCAACTGAGGAGAAAACAATCTACTATTTGTCTTAACATGATATATTTCAATTGAATTTTGTTGTTGTTGTTGTTGTTATTGTTGTATGTTTGGTTTTTTTACTTTTCTTTTGGTACCCTTTCCAAACTCAAGATAACAGACAGATCTTATATTTCCTTAGCTCTCCAAATGAGTGGTGTTTTTTTTTTTAAAAAAAAAAACTTCTTCAGTGTCTTTCAATCAGGTCTTAGTTTTCCTGTCTTTTAGCTGCCATGTAACGTTTCTTTCTGAACTATCTTAGCAGTAAGCTCTACAGAGAAGTCAGGCTGAGTATTATCAATAAAATTGACAAGTCTTGCTTGGATGCGAATATTCCTTAATGGTGATACAGAGAAGGCTTGTTTTAGATTACTTTGTGTCTTTCATACAAATTGTTGTTATCTAAACAGAATTTTTATGGGGATGCAAATATTAGAGAAGTTTACATAAAAATAAAAATAAAAATAAAAATAAAAATAAAAATAAAAATATGGATAAACATAAACATAAATTTAAAAAAGGCAATCCTGGAGTAAGCACACCTGCAAATTACTACAGTTTAAAAAGATACTACACCTCACTTAAGCCATGATAATGTAAGGTCATTTTTCATCCTCTTAAGACGTAATGTATTTTAATGTCATAGTTTATGTTTTTCAATTGTGTGCTGCAGGAAATCAAATTACATTTGAACTTCAAGTGGATTGTATTTGTTACAGGCTTATTGCATGCATATAGGCAGTTACAAGAAAGCAGCTGGTGTTTGGTAACTTCTTAAAGCAAAGCTATGTATCCTTGGATCCACAGTTTGTAAAGACAAAACAACAGTGGGAAGGAAGGCTGGAGGAAACAACAAAAGAAGTACTCAAGAAAAGAAGCACGTGATCTTCTCCTTTTACTAATCTCTTTCTTAATATTTTTCATTCTGCTTCAGAAAAACCATTGCCATTCAAGTAGACAGAGATTTTGTGGCAATTAGATGGCATGTGGTTCTGTTCAGTGCAGGTTAATTCCACTCTCAGTTTAGGGCTCTTACCATGGAAATATAACCTTTATTTGTTTAAGTGGTATTAGTCACATAAAAGCAACTTTGCAAGACTGAACCACAGATGCATAATACGTTGAGATATTTTACTTTACGGAGTCTTTGCGTCTGCTGCCATTATTTATCTTGAATCTGGTAGCAAGAAAGCTGCTGTGAACGCCACTGTGTACTTCATAAAAGAAGGTATATTTCTCTTTGCCTGTGAAGGAATGTGAACTAACTAAGTCAACTTAAGAAGTTTATCAAAAACCACTAAGTGGAAAGTGACATGAAAACGTTTTGTGTAAAACAGAAGAACTGACATCTCTTTTGTGGACTTTCAAAATAACTTGCTTAACTCTTTCAAGGCACTTGTAATGCTTGGAAAATAACTCTTTTCCAGATATGATATATTTATTTATTTTTAATCAGCACACCCAAGAAGTACCACTTTGATATAGGATTTCAAGACATGGGGGTTCATTTCATTTTGCATTTGTTTTGGTTTCACTTTCATATCTTGAATGTTCTTGAATTTCTACAAAGCACTACTGATTTATAGAAAAACAAAAGGAAGTAGGCATTTTCCATAGCATTACATAAAGTTAAATCATTTGAATCTATTTGCAGGAAAGTGTGAGCAAAGATTATTCTCTGTTTTTTGTCAATTAGATGACAGAAAGATGTGCACTTTTGACTGCAGCATTGTGCACGGAGTTCTAGCCCAACTCTTTGCAGAATCACAGAATTGTCGGGATTAGAAGGGACCTCTGGAGGTCACTTAAGTCCAACCTGTCTGCTAAAGCATGTTCCCTACAGTAGGTAGCACAGGAAAGCATCGAGGCGGGTTTCCTGTGTAACCTTTTTAGGTTTACTGTTTCAGTATATGATTAAAATACTGTTGAGAATATTAGGAAAACTATAAAACTTGAGGCCAGATGAATTATGCTTTAGACATACTTCTGAAGTATGAAGACTTCTCTGAAGAGCATCTATATGTTTTCTACTGTCATGGTTTTGTGTTTTTTTGGTTTTCAGTATTCCATATCATAACATCATGTAGTGCACTGGGACCTAAAGTGTTAATGCTCCAATTCCAGGTACCTATCCTTATACATCAGAAGTCATGGGATCTGGCCCTTCTGGGTTCGGCAGTCTCTAACTGCCTTCCAGTGGGTGCTGGAGGGTGCTTTTCTAGCCATTCCAAGCTTTTCAGGTTTGACTCGGTCTCAGGAACTCTCTCTCTCATCTGTTTTATTTGATTTATTAGTCTCAATTTCAATTAGATTGTATTATATTGTGTTATCTAGCATTCCGATATCATAGATAGTAAAATAAGTTTTCCTCCATAGATTCTTGCCACTGTTTTTTTTTCCTTCCTTGATCCTTGAGCCCAGCTCCTATCTCCTATCCCTTCCCATTTCGTGGGGCCGGGGAGGGCCCAGGGACCTACTGCCCCCCCTGTGATGGGCACAGATTGATCTAGTTAACTCCATGACACTACATATGTAGATAGCACAACACAAATGTCTGAAGTGAACTGGAAGTAATAGAAATTATTTCATAGTTTAAGATGTGTATTCACTATTCATTCCTTTCTTGGATTTGTAGTAACATCAATAAGAACTCTCCCACAATATGCTGTTTCAGAATGTCATGTGTGTATCTTATCTTTTGAAGAAACACAACTACATGCAACAATGTCTCCTACAGATTTTTGACTTCATGCTGAAAACCACTTTTTGAAATAAATAAATAAATAAATAAATAAAAATTTGACAAAACTGATTTGACACAGAAGAACATATGAAATTGTATGAAAAAAAAAATGCAGTAAAACACTTTGATACAAGCTGGATAAAAGAGCATTTGGTAAGATTCAAGGCAAATGCTTGTTTTTGGTTTCAATATTGTAATAGAAGATAAACAAGATGGTGAGGTCATATGAGGCCAATGGATCTGTTTTCAAGGTCAAGTCCACAGGAAGTTGCTGATGAGGCTGCTTGAATTGCTTCATAAGCTGTTTCTTGTTGATCCAGAAACTTCCAAATTATATTTTTCTTCATCTCCAGTTGTTCCATACTGATGATATTTGTTAGGCCCCTGTGGGAATGCAAAAAAACCTGTTCAGAGCAGCAGCTGTGGAGCAAGATAAACAGCATGAGAACCAAGGACACCTCTAGAAGAAGAAAGAGCGTCTCACGGCTCTGATTGGATAAGCGCCTGTGTGAACAGTGGAAGAGTGTTTTGTAGAATGCTCTGTTGACATGTAAAAGTGGATGGGAAAGTTGTAGGAGTGGATGGGAAAGCTAGAAAAAGGAAACTGGTGACGGTATGTAAGTGATGGGAAAATTTCTAATAAATGATTTGGATCATTCACATCTGAGTCCATGCATCAGATGCTGCAGGTCCTGACCTTCTTTGCTGGTCACAACTGTTATAATATAGAAACAATAAGTAGCTGTTCTTCTTCCCGCAGTGTGCTTTTAAACTCTCCTTTTTCTTTTTTATTTCTTTTTTTTTCTTCTTTATTTTAT
Organism: Chrysolophus pictus; assembly: GCA_037305975.1. Classification (NCBI taxonomy): domain Eukaryota; kingdom Metazoa; phylum Chordata; class Aves; order Galliformes; family Phasianidae; genus Chrysolophus; species Chrysolophus pictus. Next base: position 32,137,261 of record CM074576.1, on the reverse strand, counting down.
TATTTTTATTTTATTTATTTATTTATTTATTTATTTTAATGATGAAAGCCAAATGTACTTTTTGTTTTGTTTTTCCTATTCTCCAAAGAAAATCCAGCTTTACTATATCAGGTAAGCACATTTTTGTGATGATTAGATCTTTTTTCTACATTGTGCAAACCAGAGATAGAGATAACGAATCCAGCACAGTTTGGCTCTTCACCTCAAAAGTCCTGATCCTTTAGGCTGGGCTTTTTCACAGTCATTTCCTAATGACATTAGGAGTTGTGGATATTTGATTCCTCTGAATAACTGGCTCAAGGCATCAGAATCTGTATATCTAAAATGTCAGTATTGCCTACTTTTGAAGTTTTGTATCAACAGACTAGTCATTACAGATTGTTCTCTGCAAAACAATTTTCCATCTTTCCTATCTCCTTTCAGCATTTACAGCCTTTGTGTCAACTTACTATAGGATGCACACATATATATCTGGAGATTAATCATTTAAACGTTTACTACATAATTCCCTAAGCAAAAAGTATTTACAATTTTTAATCAATAATGTTCTAAGAAAGACCTATTGATTATACATAACTGTCTACATATCTAGGTTAGGGTTTAATTTATTCAAGTCAGACAAATAATTTACACCCACATTGCATGGTGAGCTGCAGGCAATCCAGGAGATTCCTGAAATATATTGAGGATATCTTCCTGAGCCAGGTAATAGTACCAACAAGGGTACAATTCTGGATCTCTTACTCTGACTGGTGACATCAGAATTGGAGGCTGCCTGGGCTCTAGTGACCAAGCAATGGTGGGGTTCACACTCTGAGGGATATCAGACAGTCAAAGAATAAAAATTACAAAGCTTAATTTTAGGAAAGCCAGGTTCCAGCTCTTCAGGGAGTTAGTCAATAAAACTCTCTGGAATGTCCTCAAAGACAAGGAAGTAGAACAGAGCTGGCAGACCTTTAAGGAAGCTTTCATTAGGGCACAAGATCTCTCCATCCCCAGTGTAGAAAGTCAGAAAAGGAAGGCAAGAATTGGGCATGACTGAACCCGGACCTGCTGGTCAAACTGGAGAGCAAGAAAAAAATGCACAGGCAGTGAAAGAAGGGACAAGTAATCTGTGACAAGTATAAGGATGCTTCTAGGCTTTGTAGGGATGGGATTAAGAAGGCTCAGGCCTAAACAGAACAGGACTAGGCAAGGGGCACAGAGAACAACAGGAAAGGCTTGTACAGGTACATGAACTGGAAAAGGAAAGGGATATTTGATATCAGCTTTTCAGTATCTAAAGGGGGGCTATCATGGAATCATAGAATCATAGAATCACAAGGTTGGAAACGACCTATAAATTCATCTAGTCCAACTGTCTTCACATTACCACTGCTACCACAAGCTACTTAACTATATCTCACAGCTCCACATCCAGATGCCTCTTGAACACTGCCAGGGACGGCGACTTCATGACCTCCCTGGGCAGGCCATTCCAGTGCCTGATCACTCTCTGAGAGAAAAAGTTTTTCCTCATGTCTAACCTAAACCTCCTCTGATACAACTTGCTGCCATTTCCCCAGGTCCTGTTTGTTGCCTGGGAGAAGAGGCCAAACCCCTCTTCACCACAACCTCCCTTCAGGAAGTTGTAGAGTTGTAGAGCAATGAGGTCTCTCCTGAGAAAGAAGGGACAGATTCTTTAGTAGGATCTGTTGTAATAGGACAAGGGGAAATTGTTTGAAACTAAAAGAGGGAAGATTAAGATTGGATTTAAGGAATACATATTTTACAGTGAAGGTGGTGAAGCACTAAAGCATGTTGTCCGGACAAGTGGTGGATGCCCCATCCTTGGAGACATTTAAGGCCAGTCATTATCAGGCTCTGAGCAATCTGATCTAGCTGCAGATGTCCCTTTTCATTGCAGGGTAATTGGACTAGGTGACCTTTCCCTTCTAACTCAAATGATTCTATGATTTTACAAAAGTCATGGCTGATCCTTTTTAAATGGCTACTCAAACACTTTGTCATGAAGTTAAAAGAAGTTTCATACTCACTATTTGGTTATCGACTGTGTAGCTAGCTACAGAACTTGGATTTCTGTACTTCATTGTCTCACTCAAGAATAAGAAAAGATATCTGTCCTGTCTTTCTCTTTCTTCAATTTTTATGTATTCCTTGTCATTTTTCCCTTGAGTCTTCTCAACACCTCCTTAGGTGTTTTAAGTTACCTTTGGATGAGGGCCAGAGTCCACTTATTCATTCCCTCTCCTCGGCAGAACATGGGGAGAAAATAGATAAGGAGAAGGTGACCTGTTACTGTCAGGGGCAAAACTGACTGAACTTGAGGAAAAATAATTTATTTTATTGCCAATTAAAATTGGTTTGGATAGTGAGATATAAAAAGACAGTCATTAAAATCACACAATTCAACTTCACTCCTACACTCTCACCTCCACCCTCTGGATTGACAAAGGAGCTTCAGTTTGGGTAAGGAATCAATCTGTGATTTTAGTCTACTTTATAAGAGACTTCTGGATAGTGACCTATTATAACAGTCCTGCCTACATTTAAGCTTCATATCTGTTAAATCTCAGTTTCTGCTTTGTTGTTCTTTTATATACTGGTTTTAATATTATGTATTTTCCATACATAGGTCCTTTCAAATAATAAGAAGTGAGTATTAAAACTGAAAACTTTATACAAGTTGAGAAAATAAGGTTCGGATATTAGTACTAATGTTTTCTCTTATTTACTCTACTTTCTGAGGTCTTTTCTTCCCCTTATTCTTCTCCAATAGACAAGCGGATGGAATGTTAACTGGCCAATAATAGCAATAACAAGTTTGTTCAAAGTCACCGTCTAAAAAAATGATTCACTCTGATGCTTCCACTCTTGATTTTTGCAACAATTTGTCTACGTTACACAAATCCCCCTAAAACTTTTAATAGTCAATATTCCTGTGGAAAGTTTATCATGTATTTGTAGTTTTTCCTATTTCTTTCAGTCATTTTATGGGAAAAGAGAACACATGTGAAACCAACAATTTACTCTTAGACTAATTAACAGTTTTTACAGTATAACTGAAATATAATACAGCCATTAATAGTAGTTCTGATTGTAGTAGTTCTTTCATTCTAAATGCAAAACAGATCTCATTAACAACATTACAGACAAAAGTTTTACACACCAAAAAAAGAACACCACCAACAAAAAACTTTTAAGTATCTATTATTTTCAGCTTTCTTTGAGGTTGATAATTTTAGATGAAGGTGAGGCATGTTAAGAAATTCATCAACATGGTCTTAACTGGGAGGCAAATGATAATGATGCTTGTTTCTTCCTTATCTTCTTCAGAATGTGCAAGATGTTGATAATGACATCTTCTTCCTCCTTTCTCCACTGTTTACTTTAAAGGATTTTTATTCTGCTTCTAATGTGCTTTACACCTTGATCATTCTTCACTGATCTGAAAGTCCACATTAATGCTAATTTTATCATAAATGGTGAACTGTACACACTAGACACTTCATCATTCACAGAAGAGGGGAGATTTAGATTAGATATTAGGAAGAAGTTTTTCACTCAGAGGGTGGTGATACACTGGAACAGGTTGCCCAAGGAGGCTGTGAATGCCTCATCCCTGAAGGCATTCAAGGCAAGTCTGGATGTGGCTCTGGGCAGCCTGGTCTAGTGGTTGGCAACCCTGCTCGTGGCGTGAGGGTTGAAACTAGGTGATTTGAGTTCCTTTTGAACCCCGACTATTCTATGAATCTATGATTCTATGATTCCATGATTCCATGATTCCATGATTCTATGATTCTATGATTCTATGATTCTATGAAACTGTGTATTAGATATTTGCTCATTAAACAATTCTAGTTACATTTAACCTATGATGGTTGGACTAGATGATCTTGTAGATCCTTTCTAACCTTGTGATTCTATAATTCTATAATTCTAAGATAAAATTTCAATACAGTAAAGACAAATCCAGATAAAGTCAGATAGTACCTGACCTGAGGCATCTCACTCTGATTATCAGAGAGAGAGGAGGTTCTTTTAATATATGTATACCCGACTTGAGATTAAGAACCAATGGTTCAAATGTTGGTCTGACCAGTTTATTACAAATCCTAGTAACTAAGGGAGATGGGGAAGGGAATACCGGCGACTATTACGAATTAGGGTGATGGAGAAGGGAAAGCAGGTGATAGGAAAGGAGCTAGAATTAAGTAAAGTGGGGATAGTCACCAACAAGATCCAGCGGCATCCTATTGCACAATGTTCCAATGGTCCAAGGCCAATATAGAAGCAAAAGTGCAAGGGAGCAGCAGCAGAGTAGCTGGCCTCACAGCAAGCAGGTACAGAGATAGTGAGTCCAGAAGAAAGAAGCAGGTCTCAGGTAGCAGGCCCAGGAGAGTCCATCAGCAGTCAGGTATCACATCATGAGGCACCTGGTGTAAAACATCCTGTTGGTTGTAGGTCCCTTTTTTATCCTTCTTCTGCCAATGTGGCATTCCTGGGCCATTAGGTAAGAGTTATTTTGTTGGAAACACACAAATAATTTATCAGGATGGTATCTATGATGAAGCAGATTTTATTCGCAATTGCAATGGTGGGCCTCCTGCAAGCAGGAGAGTGATCAGAAAACAGCATTAAATGTTTTATGCCCTATTACTTGATGCTTATTTCTTTCTCCCTTGGTTCCTCATTGAGTACTGAGGTTCACAAGTACTTTAGGTTCACAATCTACTCAATGCTCAATTAAACATACGAATACTTAGCATATATCGCTAATTAGTTAACTTCTCACATTTGCTCATTCAACACTTGGTCATTGTTTCTGGACATCTGCTTGTCCTTGCATGGAGATAAGCCTGCAAAGAGGACAAAGGAGTGTATCTTGATGCCTGCCTGTTGCATCCCAACCTACCCACAGAACAAGGCAATCCAGCCTTGTGTAGAGGCCCTGGCTTCTTTGATGTTCATTAAGTCTGTTTTTCTTTTGCTGAGAGTCTCTTAACCAGACATAGCCCTACAATATGTTTTCTAGTCTGTAATACCATGCCTATACTATTTGGAACATTTAAAAAGTATTGCAGATTTGCAAGCAAGAATTGATCATGTAATTCAGCAACTATATTTCTAAAATATACTACTAACATATATGTTATTTCTACCTTTTCACATCAACTATTTCTAAGGACAAGTTACAAAATACAAATACATTGTGGTCTACTTCTTCAGATCAATTTTCAGTATCTAATGCAGAAAGAACATTCCATTCCTACAATGTGCAGCACCCCTGAGCATGCAGGTATGGCTATCTCCCTTGAGATGAGCTCACACAAAAGACTTCTTCCTGTCCATTAAGTTACTACTTATTTTTCTCTCGTTGCCCATGGCCTGCAAATCTTCAGACAAAAAATTTCTCCAACTTTGCCCAAGACTTGTCTGGCTTGTCCATCTGTGTTCCTCAGCAAGCTTTCAGACAAGGGTGTAGAAGAATAATCTCTTACTCGAGGTGTCTGTTGTATCTTAGTAGAGTCTGTGGACTGTTCTTGCCAACAATGGCAATCCTATATTTATTGAGCAATAGAGCTACAAACAGGACATTAAAATTATTAATCTCACTGACATACATGCAAGGAAAATAAACCAGACCAGTTTTTATTTCTAGATGGAGCTGAACTGATAGTTCTTTGTAGTAACGGGATATAAAAGTATGGAAATCATTTCAGCAAGAAGAACTTATTTACACATCAAAAGACTAAGAGTAGGACATGATTCTTGATTACATCAGCACTGGAAATTGTGCATATTCCCCATAAATAAACTGAGGACAAAGATAGTTAGCAATTGTACACATGCCTCTGTGATTGCTGCAAAAAATACCTTCTGATCTGTCAGTACTAGACATCATGGTAATGTGATCAATGCCAACAATACGTGCATGTGAGAACTTTAATAAGACTTTAAGAAGCAAAAGAGAGACATCTTTTTTGCTGTGAGAAATGTTAGAAAAAGACTTTGGAGAAAAAAAATTAATTATGAAGAATTTTTAGTAGAAGATGTATATATCTCAACTCAGGTTATTTTCTTTTAAACTGTGACCTACAGAGAACAATAAGATAAATTTATTTTCAGGAAGAATTGTTATTGGTCATTTCATATTAAGAGGTCCCTAAAAGTTAATCCTACTAGATAAAGCAAAATTGAATGAAGGTTTTTATCATATAGAATTTCCTGATATGAAGATAAGAAAGAGAGACAGACTCCATCTGCTCTGAAATGATCCACCACTGTCCAGATCTGAGCTAATCAGCAATGTGATAGCATATTTAAGCAAGGAGGAAAATGCTGTGCAACAACAGAAAAGGTCAGTGTGGGTTGGCTGAATTTCCTCCAGGCACAGAGCAGAAGCTTCCTGCAGCCTGTGGAGAGGCCCATGGTGGAGGAGGCTGAAGCCTGGCTCCCCCTGACACCAACAGGCACTACAGGGAGCAGATCTCCCTGCTGCTGTAGTAGGTGGATAAGGCATGTAGCTCTTGAAGAGCCCACACAGGAATAGGCTCCTGGCATGAACTGTACCCATAGGGTACTGCACTGGAACAGTAATTGAACTGTGGGAATAACTCATGTTGGATCCGTTTGTGAAGGACTGTGTCTAACAGGAGAGACTCCACACTGGACCATGGGAAGAACTGATGGAAGAACAAACAGCAGAGAGCCATCTGACAGAGGCCACATGAATTATCTTGTCTGGCAGAGTTATTAAGTGATCCAAACCTCAATTCCCCATACCACTGTGCTGCCATACCACTCCTTAGTAGGAGGAGGTAGAGAAGTGATGAATGAAGTTGAGACTAGAAAGGAGAGAGATAGGAAAAAGTTATTTAGTTTAAATTTTGTTTCTCACTATCTTAACTGAGAGGGGTTTTTTTTGTTTTGTTTTTTTTTGTTTGTTTGTTTGTTTTTTGTTTGTTTTGTTTTTGTTTTGTTTTTGTTTGCTTGCTTGTTTGTTTTCCTGAGATGAGTCTGATTTGCCCATGATGGTAAGTGGTTCTTATTTTGACCCGTGTGTTAGCTGCCTTCACCATATTTTCTCCCCTCTGTCCAGGTGAGAAGAGCAGTTTGGTGGACACCTGGAAAACAGTCACTTTTAATCCACTACAACTTTCTTTACATATCAAGGTTTATATTTCCATAAATTGCAAATATATCTAATAAAGCTTCTGTGTAAGAGAATTGTCTCTTGGTGGTTGATTGTTTATCTAACTAATCCATAGATTTGTCCGCAACACCACAAATACAGTGGAAGATTTGTAATCAGACAATACTGATATTAAAGAAAGTAAAAAAAAGGAAAAAAAAAAAACAAAAAAAAGGGAACAATGGAAATTTGTTCAGAGATGAAAAAAAGATCTGAGAATTTCTGACAAAAGAATCATAGGTAAACTGTTGAGTCAAAGGATAGGAGAAGAAAATCCTGATTTACAGGTTATCCTTCCAACTTCTGCATTTTTATTCCTATGTATGGCCCTTAAGCAATCAGTTGACTGAATAAAGCCTCTTATAGTTTAAATATTTGAGCTATCTACTTCTCTATCTACTTATCTGACTATCTGTTTATTTTAGTAAGCATGATTTTGTCACAACAAATTTGCATGTAGTCACTTTACACTCAAAAAAGAAAAAAAAAAAGTAAAAAAAGTAAAAATTCCCTGTGTTGAAGAGCACTGTGATTACAGTGATGCTGCAAATAGTCTGTCACGATGATGGATCCAGCCTTAGTGACACTTGATAATAGATAATAGCAGAGGATGCTTATCATGGATTTTCAGCAATAGCCAGAAAACCCTTTTCAGTTTGGAAAATGCTCTATTTTTCAGCCTGAAGAGTTATATTGTAGCTGAGTAATATCTGATATTGCAGTTTCATCCCTTTAAAACAACTGCCATGGATTTTAATTTTCCTAACTCAAGCTTCATAAAGATAGTCACTCCATAATTCTTCAACAGTCATTGAAATTATTATGATGAATTATACATGAAAAGAAGTTACTTGTTTTTGTTGTTGTTTTAATTTATAATAAAAAAGTAGGATTATGAGATGAGATGAGATGCCAGATTTTTAGCTATCTATCGTCCTTTCATTTCACTCACATCCTGGAAACAAGTATATGACAGAAGTGGATCCAGATAACCTAGTAAAATTTAACAGTGCCAACATTAAACTGCATCAGACAGAAGGTAGAATGGAAATTATTTCCTTGTCCATTTCATATTCAGTGATGTTCAGTTTAACATAATTTTCTAATGAAGAATGTCCTTAACATTCGAGATGGGATTCATCTCACCTAACTCACTAACTATTTCTGAACTAGGCATATTAGGAACCTCTACAGCTAGAAGATAGAAATACTATGACATATTTCAAATAAATAAATGTTTGTTCACTTCTAATGAGGTGTATTATACCTGAAATTCCTATTACTCCCTATAGGCATAAAGAGAGCTAATAGAGATTGATTCAGAGAGAGCTGTATAATCTGTAGACAACTAAATTTGTTTTAAACATCCCAACTATAGCTCAAATGAAATTTTATTTGCTAATTAAATACAGAACCTGTTCTTCAAGATTTGGCCAAACATGAACAAACTACTCTTACTTCAAGTTAAAAAGAATAAGAGTAAGGAAAAAAAAAAAAAAAAAAAAAAGCCACCTGCCACATTTGCCTTAAATAGTTTGAATGTGTTCCCACTGAAAATAAGGAGAAAACTTCTGAGACTTTTGGAGGATTATTTGGCCCAAGTTATTATTCACAGATTGAAAGGTCTTCAATGAGGAAAAAAAAAAAAAGAACACATAAATTAAAGCAGAAGATCTTTCTGAAGAGAAAAATAACACAAAAGCTGCTGATTAGGACTGACTTTAGCTTTTAGTTTCATGCTGTAACTCAAATGAAATGTAATGCAAAAAATTAATCAGTTCTGCTTTCCCTTGCTTGCCAAAATGCAGATAGTTAGTTAAAGGAACAGCTGTTGTTGCTGTAGACAAGCTGCTCTCTAGAAATTAATTGTGATTATTAAGAATAATCCTGACCTGAGTCACAGATGCAGTGACTTTACTTCCGTTCTAGACATTAATCAGACAAGTCTTTTCTTCCTGAGACTGTAAAATCAAGATGCCTTCCCAGTTTGATGAAAACTTCACTGATGTTTTTGCATTATCAAAATGTTTATAAAATCTTTGTTTATACCTATTTTAATTCTGATTTTATTTTATTTCTACTTTTGTTTTGGTGGTGGGTTTTTGTTTGTTTGTTTCTATAGCTGTGAGATTTTTAGTATAATATGAGAAGCTCATAAATTTTCTGAAGTAGAATGAAATTGCAAGTTATTTTAGGACACATTCTGAGTATAGCCCAGGGTATTCCTGATCATGTACAGCAAAGCAATTTTGTTTGAAAAAATATCTTTTTGATATCTTTGATGATTGCTATAAATGCACAAAAAAGTGCTTTTTGTGAATTTTTTTTTGTTTGTTTGTTTCTTTTTTGATAACAATTGTGTTGTTTTGTTCAAGTTTGACTGGAGTATGTGTAGATATGACTAGGTTATGTAAGTTTCAGTACAGTAATGATTTCCAAAGTTCTAGAAGATACAGCTCAAGATCAGGAGACCTTAAAGCATCAAGTGTCATATTAACACAGGGATATCGAGAGACTTTCTTTGTGAAAAAGTTTATCAAGATTTTAAACATTTAATTGTGAGCTGCCCTCAGATACATGGCATCTATATTTCACCTTATTAACTCCTATCCAAAGGGATTGTCTTCCACTGTTCATGGCTTTGCAATTCTGTGTTGTGACCAAAATTTAAAAGCTGTTCCTAAAGAAGGCTAATTCCTGATTTCTCTCTCACAGTGGTGCAAAATCTGCAGTAGCAGTTAAGTTGCTGCTGTCTCACTGATTTAACTTGAGAATCAGCTCTGACAAGATTTTTTTTGTCTTCAACCTAGAGATGCATTTCACTACTCTTGACTAGTCATGCTGATGAACTATGTCATTTAACAAATGGCAGTATGGAACCTGATTTAGCGGGGTGGGATGGTTTGGGTAACCTTCAGAGGTCTCTTCCTTCCCCAACAATTCTGTGATCCTGTAATTCTGTCTTATAATGAAGCTTGGAATTTTATTTATTTTTTTTATTTGTCTTCTGTCAAATATAATTTAGGAATTGCCTGATTCTTTGTTAGCACTTTCTTCGTAGTGTATAAATACGGATCACCATCAAGTCAAGAAGAAGTTCATGTCAAGGCTTGACAGAAATCAATTAAGTTTAAAGATTGTTTTTATATTTATGCAATTATCATGTACCAAAAAAGTGATAGTATGCTGGAGGTCACCAGTAGAACCATTGCAAGTTGTGTCAATTAGAGAAAAAAAACTTCGCTTTAGGCAGATTTAAAAAAGCACTCGATGTTTCTCATCTTTTCATTCATCTCTCAGGTTTTAAGTTCCTTGAACACCTCTCTCTTTGCATCTCTTTCTAGTTTCTTCCTCTCTAGTTTTCCATTTCTTTCTTGTCTTCTTTTCTTCTATTTTACTTTTGATCATTTTTTGATAGACTGCTCTTTTTTTTTTCTTTTTTCTTTTTTTTTCTTCTAAATTTGTTTAGAAATTTTTAAGTTGAAATTAATAAACTTTTTTAAATAAGGATCAACTAAAAGAATAAGCTCCATGGAAAGATCTCTTTGTTCCTCTCAAAGGGATGGAAATTCCTATTGCTCTCTACTTGCTCAATTTTCATGATCTAATGCAGACAGTTCTATGTATTTTCTCTAGCCAGATTCATCTATTTAGTTTCTGAACATCTTTCAGGAGTACTTTAAGCAATATAACTCGCATTTTGGATGTATATGTTGTTCTCTCTCTTATTCCTTACTCAGGTGAATCCTTCTGTTCACATTTGGCATATGTTCTGCTTTCCTGACTCTACTGCATTTATTTATATTAATCTTCTAAAACTCATTTTTTAAATTATTTTTTCCTCATGCGATCACAATTGTGATTACTTTCAACTAAAACAAAACAAAACAAAACAAAAAAGAAAAAAAAGAAGAAGAAGAAAAAAAGAACAGCATGTTTATTTGACGCAGATTTATATATGGTCTCCTATCAAAAAATGCTTTCAAATTGAGGTTAAAACAATTTAAAAAATTTAGTGAATACATTTCTAATAATTGATGCCAGTAAGAATCAACTACTTTTTTTCCAAAGCCATTCTCTTGTTTTCATGAGATTTTAAGAATTCAAGACTAAGCTATACTCCCTTGAATCATAGAATGGCCTGGGTTGAAAAGGACGGTAATGATCATCTAGTTTCAACCCCCTTGACTGTCTGAAGAAAACTTATCTCATATGTAGCACAACATAATCTTGAAGAATTAATCACTGTTTTTTAAGGAATTTCTGTTCAGATTTTCACAGTGTGAATAAATTTTAAAAAGCCATACCTTTTGTAATAATTGAATAAAAAAAATAAAAAGCCTCTTTAATGAAATACTAATAACAGTTCTTGGATAATCAAAGTCATGAACAAAGGAGAAAGAAAAACATCTCATCTCTGAAACACGACACTGTTAGACATAGCGTGCTTTCATGATAAAATTTCTTACTGCTTTAAAGATTTAATAATAAGGAGAAACTTGAATTTGAGTCTTCTACATCCTAGAGGAGTACCCTAAATACTAATCATGGCTGGAAAAACAGAAGATGAAATTCATCGCTTTCCTCTGTTACATTTTTTAATTATTAGTGCAATATAGAAGCTATGGATCCTGTTTTTCAGTTCCTACCCACTCTTATCTATTGGAAAGTGTTCTCTGCAACAAAGCAAGAGACACAATGAAATGACAGAAAGGAATGAAGCTCCTTAGCCAAAAAAGAGTTTTCACTATATTTTCCCTTTCCAGATTCAATATATTAAAATTCATAGCATAGTTAAGTATCTAATATGAACAACTCTTGACTACGACTATTTTCTTTCTCTTTCAGACTGGAATCGTCTCTCAAGCTGAAATGCCTCTCAGTATATAGGAACATAAACCTATGTATTAAAAGAAAAAAAAAAAAAAAAAAAAAAAAAAAAAAAAGAGGGGGAGTCATTTTGCCTATATTTACCCATATTAAAATTATGTACCTTGTTAAACTATTTAGATATCATTTCAGATGAGAAAAACAGTACAGTAAAAGAAGATTAATTCTATTATGTAACTTAAGAGCGGTGCTCATAGAGCAGACATCTAGACTTCAGATGTCTTAAGATCAAATGAATCCCTCTCGCAGCTTAGTGGTGAGGAGTGCTTTGTTTCAGTCTTAACTTCTATTGACTAGTTATCTAAAGTAGTCTGGGTACAGTGTCATCTGATACTGAAACAAAGCTATTTATTTTGGGCTACGTAATCAATAACTATGACTCTGTTTTAGAAATACCGGAGTGTTTCCAAAGAAATGGGATGGGGTATTTTAAATCTTTAAGAATGTCCAGAAATATTATGAATATTATGAATATATTATACAAGTTACTAACAGATAATAGATCTGTGATAACAGATCTAATTCAACACTGTATTGTACAGTGGAATACATCATACTATACATACATCAAGTTCTGTATTCCCAGGTAAAGAGAAGTTTGCATGCAAATAGATTGAAGAGAAGATTAAATGCACTTCTCACTTTTTGGCCACAAGATATCATACTCCTCTACAGGACCAGTGTTTTTAAGAATGCTTGGAAATAAAGTAATTTTTCTTAATTTTTTATTTGCTGGTTGGTTTTGTTTGGTTTGTACTAACCTTATAGTGTACACAATGCGCATCTTTAAATCAAGAGAACAGAACTGCAAAATTAGATGTTGTTCAGTTAATGTCTTATTCTAAGTAGACAAACAGTGAACAGTAGTCCTCAAATAAATGTTATCTAATATAGAGTGTTGAACATCTTTAAGTATTATTGAAGCACAAATATAAAATAGGCAGAAGCATTTTCCTGAATGTAATTTAATAACAGCTCTCTAGTTTAGGTCAAAAATTATTTCATCTAGTATTTTTGGTAAAATAATGTCAGAATAATGATGTTAGTAATGTATTTTCACATAACTCTAAAAATGAATGTTTAAATAATTAGTTATTCTACTCAAGTAGACTCACTCACCCATGGTTATCGTTGGAAAACGTTGACTAAACTATCTAAATGTTCCCAGGTGTTTCTAAACACTGGGCTGGATAACTGCACAAATAACAGCCATGCTTTGCAATTCAGAGATATTTCCTCTGCATCTTTAAACACTCCTAAAGTAGTAGTAACTCTATTCTGTAACTCTGAAACATTCAGAAGTTAATTCAATTCTTCCTTAGGTGAAATAAAGGGAATTGTTTAAGTGACAATGCCACAGGAAAGTGAAAAATACCAACTTAAAACAGCTTAAAAAAATGTATATTGCGTGCAAGTTTCATTATAGTCACGATGGAAAAACTTGCAGTCTAATTTCTCTTTCCCTCCTCTAACTCCTTTCTCAAACAATCTAATATACACAAGTAAGGCAAGTATTTACTCAGGAAATACTGATACCTCACTAATGACCAACATACATCCTCCATGTCCATACTATATTTTGGGTGGCACAAGAATAGTTTAATTCAATGAAAATAAGTTAATTAAGTCATGCTGAACGTACATTACTAGTATTACTACTTGAATATCACAGTAAGGAACATTTAAGAAGCTTCTAGTGATCTTCTTACCTACTGGATCACTCTGCAAATATTATGTTTTACTAATTCACTCAAGTACAGTACATTTAGCCAAACTGTCCCCATTATGTCAGTCATTACTTACTAGAAAAAATACACAGGGAAAAAAAAAAAAAGAAAGAAAGAAAAAAAAAGAGCATTAAAGTAAAATTCTTGTGGTTTATATAATCCTGAATTACTTTGAAGGCTGATAAAAAGCAAAAATATTTTTAGCAGATTGTTACTTGCTTTCATCACTATAAAGTTTTAAAAACAGAATAGTCAAAGCTGTAATGGTAACATTGCTGGACTATTATTATACAAGAGTAAGTTTTTACATTTTGATGAACATTTTGCATTATATGTACATTTATTTTACATACAGTGTTTATGTTCATGTGTATGTAGACATAATGACTCTCATCTATGCTAGCCAACTTATATCTGCTGCTGCCAAGAACTGCTTGTCACATTTTGCCAGTTTCCCCTTTACTTCATTCTGCTGAGTGTTTTAGGCAGGACACTTATCTAAGCAGTATAATATGCTTTGCAGATTTTGTGATGTGTAAGTAAAGGTATACATAAAAATACACACATTTTCCAGAGAAAGGAGCAGAGCATTCTTTTTAGCATTGGCTAACTGATCTCTTTTTTTCACCTAAAACCACATGCTAGCTGTAAAATAAGAGCCATGTATGTTTGGATCCAATAAAATAATCAAAATAATCAAAAAAGTTACCAGAATGTGATACATCTGTCCAACATTTCAAACACGACACACAGCCTTATTTTGAAACAGAAGAACCTAACTTGAGTATCCAGAAATTCATTTAGACATAAACACAAGTGTTAAACAAAGTTCTTAAAAATGTGTGTGTGCATGACTTCAATCACTGGTCATGTTTGGAAACAGGCTTTCAGTTATTCTAAAGTTGAGTAGGTAGATATAAGGGAATAAAGTTAGCAGATTTACCAGCACTCCTAATTCCACTCATCTTATAAAGTTCAACAGAACTCACCACCCTTTGCTTGTTGCCTCATAACACTTAATTAACTTGGTCCCTATTTGTGACTTTCAGGGGAAAGACTCCTAGCTTATTAACTAGCTTTACAAAATCATATGTACAGTACCTAAATACAAGGATTGATTCTTGATTTATCTCCAAGTGCTACTGTGACAGTGTAAAAGAGACGAAAAGAGGCTCTTTCTACTTTTAGGATGAATTTATCCACAAATATATCATAACAGAAAGCATAAGAATAATAGAAGTTACTTTCCCTCCATCTTTTATTTTATTTATTTTATTTCATTTTACTTTATTCTCTAGTGTTAAGGAAAGTTATGTTTAGAAAGTATTGTGATTCTGTTACCCCACCTGATATATAATTCTTTGGGGAGTGCAGCTGTTTGATATTGATTAGAACTCATTGTAGGCTGCACTAACCTAGTTAGAAAATCAGAATACCAGAACAAAACCATGAGCACAAGAAAGAATTTAGACCTAAATAAAAATAAAAATAAAAATAAAAAGAAGAGCATAACTAGAACTCAATAGATGAGGGAATGAAGAAATAATTACCTTTGTATGTCTTTTAGTACCCTTCTACTAAGTCTTTGTTCTTTATGTCAATGCTTATGTGGTTTTTTTTTTGTTTGTTGTTATTTTAATTAATTAAAAAGCATTATTGTATTAAATAATTTTATTTTTGGACTGTTCAATTATAGTCATCAATAATATAAGGAAATAAAAATATTAAAATAATAGTGTTGTTGCCTATATCATCAGAAGGTCAAAATGTGATTTCTGTTGCATTAATTGCATCTGTGTAAACTATGTATAGTCTTGCTCTGGAACTCGAGAAACCCAAAACATGAAAAGTTTGTGAGAAATCTGTGTAGTTATCCAACTTGTATTTCTTACAGTCAACCTGGGGCTGAAGCTATTGTAAACAACGTAAAGACCAAACTTCAATACCCTTCTTATCCTGAGAGTATTCAATCCCAAACTGCCTTTCTCTTCTCTGTCTGGTAAGAACTTTGTCCGTTAGATTATCTATGGCCTGAGGAGGAAAGGGAGTAAAAAGCCCTTAATCTCTCTCAAAGCAGTATCCCTTGCAGTCAAAAACACAAGTTGTGTGATGAGAAGACAAGCAAGCCTGTTCATATTTGATGCTATATCTCTGTAGCTGCAGTGTGTTTCTCAGACAAGCCTCAGGTCTGCAGCAAAGTGGTGGGAATTTGTCTACAATTTTATTTATTTATTTTTTAATTCAGTAACCATCATAAATAAAACGGAAAAACAGGGAAAGTCTGTATACTACAGCTTTCCTACTAGGTATGTGCAGTGGAGTTGCCATGGCCTTAACCAATGGTTGAACGCCAAGGGACAAGTTGTGGCTAATTCAGGGAGCTCAGGTGCAAGCAATGCACCTGAGTGACAGGAAATGATGGAGTCAGGATTCAATCCTCCTCACACTCATTTAAGGGTTAGCATCTAAGACACCAGTATCTTTTTGAATAGAGATTGTTCTCCCCTTCAGCTGTTAGTGGTCATTAGAAGGGGTGAGCTAACTTTTCTTCTTTATTGTCTTCAGTTGATCCATAGTGCTTATATCTCACTAGAAGACACAATTGTTGTTTTCTTTTCTGTATTGTATGCTCCTCCATTCATAACCCTTTTTGGTTCTGTAATTTTTGCATTCCTAGAATAGCAACATAGATAGGATAGTGTGCTTTTTACACAGCTCCTACTGCTTCTGTTTAAGTCAGAATCTTGAATGCTGTTGTTGCTAGCAGATTATCATATCCACTCAATTTCCTTTCTTTTCAGTGTCAGGATGGAAGAATTTTTCTTTGGCAGCTCTGTCTCTTGACTTACCTGTTTGTGGACATTCTCACTTGATTTAGTACTAGTAGCATGAGTCAGCATGGGAGTTGAACATCACTCACATTGACAGCACACAATTGATGCAGAATGATTAAATGCACAGAAACTCTTTGATGGAAACCAGTATAATGAGTGATTTGAATATCTTGATGCTCATACACTACTTAAATGCTGAAGCTATTGAATTAAGAAAAATTAAGCTGCGTTAGTGGCTTAGGTAGTAAGAAATTAAGTTTCTATAACTTGAATTGCAACATCTGTTTTCATTGTTTATAGTTTCTAGTAATAGTTTTTCTCCACATTCATGGAGAACTTAAGAAAAGAAATAGATAAAGAAGGTAGGGGTGTATATATGGGAGGGATTGTTACAAGAGAAGAGTGACGTTTCTTATCTCTGATTCTTCTTTGTTATTACATTGTTTTATTTAGATTCCTGGTGTTGTTGTTTTTTTCTCAATTTCCCCTTAAGTCCACTCAACTAGTACAAACAAACCAAGAAACAAACAAACAAACAAAACCCACAAAACAATAGTAATAGCTCTAGCAGCAATTTAGGTAGTAAATAAATTCCAATTAAAACCACAATCCTCAAATTGGCAGCACGTTGTGAGCTAACGAACCAGCACAAAGCCCCACTGGTTTGAGCTAGGATAACATTCAGGCCCCGGTTTTAAACCAACAGCCTGTGTGCAAACTGTTACAACCATATGGAGAGCTTCACTGACTTCACATAGAGTAAAGCTGAGAGCCTGATCGTTCACAGTGCTGTCACAATACAATTCCATCTGTAAAATGTGAGATTTAGATTAATCCCACCATGACATCTGAGGTATTAAAGTCAGGAGGAAGGCCCACTTAGGCTACAACAACCCTCGAGAGATGCCCACTGATGATCACCACGAAACCCAACAGCATCATGGATACTAAATTGAAAGCATAAATTTAAGTGAAACAAATTAATGGTTTCCTCTATATGTAGCTTCAGGGGAGGAATCACAATTTGTTTTGTTTCTGTGATGTGTTTGGTAAACTTCTGAATTGAATATATGGGTATGAATAAAAATACTACGTTTCTAGATAATTTAGAGTAGTCACTTTGATTAATGTTATTGTCTAATATCACAAAAGCTATTCCATGTCTTATTTCCGGAAAAAATAGATATAAACTTCTGTGAAAAAACACAGATCATGGCCTGAATGGGTGACTAGCCTGTGAGAAAGAGCATGTGAGAAAGAGCTCGTGTTAACTTGGGAATGCAAGTAAACTGCCTCTAGCATCTACATACAGCTAGAAGGAACTTGTTTGTGAGAAATTGCTCTGTAAGCAAGTCTCCTCACTTTCTGTGAATGCCCTTGCTTATTCTGATAAGTGATACATTATTATTTTCTGTTATTTAATATATATGGCTGAAATACTAATGGGAATTAGTGGACATCTTGCTGGCTGTCTGCCACTGGTATCTGTTGGGGGTAATCCCAGGATAGTTATCCGCCGGTGAGCCAACACTGGTAAGGAAAACTTGGCAGAGATACTACTGGTTGGCTGCCCTCAGTATTGTGAGTACCTGTCTATTAAGCTGATGAATGTTAATTTGCCTTTCTGTACTTCCGTCGGAATCAGTAAACTTTACACAGAAGCACTGGCACTTTTGCATTAGAAAACTTTTCATTGATGATATTTAGTTAATCATAACAATTATTTGCTATAAATGTAGGAAGCACCTCATCACACTGAAATATAAATATTATTCAAGTTACTATAGCAATTTATGACATTATTGCAAAACATGCTCAGAAATCAAGTTATTTTGATCTTAATAACCTGCATGTTTTCTCTTATCCTTTGGAACATGAGAAAACCTTAAACATCCCTAACTCCCACGTTTCTTAAACATTATTAAAACAGAAATAAAATCACATTATAATGAGCAGATTTTCAATAGAAAAGACAGAATCTCCTAATTACAAAGTATCTTTCTTGTTCAGCCTTTCTTATTCCAACAGCGGTAATTTTAAAGAGAATTTTTATTTGTTTGGAAAACTAGGTGCATAAAAAAGTATCTAATCAATGTAGTAATAATAAAAAGGATTGTGGAGGTCAAAGTAATGGGACCATGTAACCAACTGATGAGGGATGTTTATAAGTAGAACTAAAATAATAATAATAATAATAAAAATAAAATAAAAAAAATTCTGGAAAATATTTCATAAAATTTTCACAACACACATGAAATTTCTCCTGTAGTGTGTGTCTTGTGTTTTAGATATGATGTGAAATAATAGTCCTAATTTAGGAGTATAAAAATTCTTTCACATAAGTATATGATAAAGGGAAGATAAAGCCTTTTAAGAATGAGGGATTTATGCTGACCTCAAATAACTTTTCCCTTTTTTCTTTGCACATCATTGTTAATAGAAGAAAAATGAAAATACCTTTATACATACATTGTTTATTATCTGCTCTGTGACCAAATTTTAAATTAAAAAAATATATATATATATTTAAGCTATTTTATGGCAGCCTGTTCTACACAGCAGCATAAACATAATTATTTATTATAGAAGTGTAGTTCTTGGGGGTAAACAGCCAGGAAAAGCAGAATTTCTGGATGAGGGCCAGCAAATAGGAACAACACCTCCAGATGGATGGACCAGGCTTTCATCTGATTCCCAGATATCCTCTTGGGTGTCAGGGAATACATAAGCTCCTTCAAAAGACTTTCAGTGAAAACCTAATAATCAGTCAGTGACAAATTTGGATGGTACAGTCACAGACAACCCCTCAGAACACTACAGAGGTATGTAAGTACAAAACGTCAGGCTTTGTACCTATAAACCCTGGTGACAGAAAGCTAAAAGGAAATATACAAATTATTTGCCCTGTAATCTGTTTTTTTTTTTTTTTTTTTTTTAACTTAATTTCATAATCTATTCAGAAAACCAAACTAATTCTGCATGTAATTGTCTGCAGTCCATATGTTCTCTGTGCTATAGAGTCTCAGAAGGATCTGACAGTCTCAATGTGGAAAGCTTTCAATAAACTACAAAGGTCACTGTGTGAGATCTGATACGCATTAGCACAAAGGCTGCTTTATGCCAGTCTTGTAACATATATATATATGTTACATATATATATACATATATATTTAAGAGAAGCAAATATTATTAATCCCCACTTCAGACTCCCTCTTTATTTCCAGTCACAAAATATTCATGAAAATTAACCCCATAAGTGAAATACTGGAGGAAATCTGAGCTACAGTAGACAGAAGCAGCATCTTGAAATTAAAACTTAAAACAATATATATATATATATGATGGAGTAGTTTTATACCAGTTAAAAGAAACATTTTCTCGTACTATTCAATGTGGATGTATATGAAATTTGTACAAGAATCAGTATTATGGATAGAGTGGAATCCAAGCTAATCACATTTTTTTTTCTCTTAATTGTGGTTTTCTTTCATTTAGGTTATCTATAACATAATTAGAGATTGCTGTAAGGCAGCAATTCATCTCAGAAGCACCTGACATTTCTAAATTTTCATGAGTTATGGTGCCCAGTGAACCTTGTGAATGAATTATTGCCTTAAAACCACCTCTGTGTTTGAAGGAACAACCTTACAAATGCAGAAACCTTTAGTTCTTTGCAAGCTGTGGTGGCATTTGAAATTTCTTTGTCTCTGGGCACTAGTATTTCATTAGTTGTTGAAACAGAGTAAGGTCTATGCTCTCTATTGATTGCCAAATAAGTTGTTGTGAGACATTATTACACTATCTTTTTATTTCTTTTTTCCCTCCAGTACATTACTTTTTCTTGTTTGCTTGTTTTCTGCCTCTATCTCTGGAGCATGTACAGGAGATTTGCATTAGTAGAGATGAATAATGTTATTGCTACATGTGATTTTTTTTTTTTTCTGCTTCCCCCCCCCCCCCCCCCCCCCCATGTGTTGCAATTTGATTCTTAATACTGCTTTTAGTTGTGTTATCAGCAAAGCTTGACTAAATATAGCACACTTTAACAGTAAAACTACAAGCAAAGAATTCTGGAACTATAATTGCAGTGCTAATATTAATAAAAGGTTGATTGCCACAATATAGTTAGCAATAAGAGCATGTTGAAGAGCTGTGGAAACAACACAAAATCTCACTGCATCCTGATCTTCATAATCTATATGCTCAGATAAAGGGTTCATGATACTATATCAGTCATATACATAGTAAATAAGGTGGTTTGTCAAAGGTGAGAAACACTCTGGGCAGCAAAACCTGGATCTGCAACACGTGTTTTCCTTCCCCTCCCCCTCCCCCTCCCCCTCCCCCTCCCCCTCCCCCTCCCCTCCCCTCCCCTCCCCTCCCCTCCCCTCCCCTCCCCTCCCCTCCCCTCCCCTCCCCTCCCCTCCCCTCCCCTCCCCTCCCCTCCCCTCCTCTCCCCTCCCCTCCCCTCCCCTCCCCTCCCCTCCCCTCCCCTCCCCTCCCCTCCTCTCCTCTCCTCTCCTCTCCTCTCCTCTCCTCTCCTCTCCTCTCCTCTCCTCTCCTCTCCTCTCCTCTCCTCTCCTCTCCTCTCCTCTCCTCTCCTCTCCTCTCCTCTCCTCTCCTCTCCTCTCCTCTCCTCTCCTCTCCTCTCCTCTCCTCTCCTCTCCTCTCCTCTCCTTCTTCTTTTCTCTTCTTTTCTTCTTTCCCTTTCTCTTCCCTTTCTCTTCCCTTTCTCTTCCCTTTCTCTTCCCTTTCTCTTCCCTTTCTCTTCCCTTTCTCTTCCCTTTCTCTTCCCTTTCTCTTCCCTTTCTCTTCCCTTCCCTTCCCTTCCCTTCCCTTCCCTTCCCTTCCCTTCCCTTCCCTTCCCTTCCCTTCCCTTCCCTTCCCTTCCCTTCCCTTCCCTTCCCTTCCCTTCCCTTCTCTTCTCTTCTCACAGAATTTCACAGAATTGCCAGGATTGGAAGGGACCTCAAGGATCATGGATCTCCAACCCCCCTGCTACATGCAGGGCCACCAACCTTCCCACCTAATGCTAGACAAGGTTGCCCAGGGCCCCATCCAATCTGGCCTTGAACACCTCCAGGGACGGGGCATCCATAACCTCTCTGGGCAGCCTGTTCCAGTACCTCACCACTCTCTCTGTAAAGAATTTTCCCCTGACGTCCAACCTAAATCTCCCCTCCCTCAACTTAAAACCATTTCCCCTCGTCCTGCAGTTATCTACCCTTTCAAAGAGTTGATTCCCCTCCTGTTTGTAGGCTCCCTTTAGGTACTGAAATGCTGCAATGAGGTCACCCCACAGCCTTCTCTTCCCCAGGCTGAACGAGCCCAACTCCTTCAGCCTGTCCTCATAGGCGCCAGTCGCCTGATCATGTTTGTGGCCCTCCTCTGGACCCTCTCCAACAGCTCCCTGTCTTTTTTGTACTGGGGGCTCCACACTTGGACGCAGTACTCCAGATGGGGCCTCACAAGAGCATAGTAGAGGAGAACAATCACCTCCTGTCCCTGCTGGCCACCCCTCTTTTGATGGAGCCCAGGATACCATTTGCCTTCTGAGCTGCAAGGGCGCACTGCTGGCTCATATTAAGTTTTTCATCTATCAAGACCCCCAGGTCCTTTTCCACAGGGCTGCTCTCAAGGACCGCTCCTTCCAGTCCGTATGGATGCCTGGGATTCCTCTGGCCCAAGTGCAAAACTCTGCACTTTGCTGTGTTGAACCTCATCAGGTTCACCCGGGCCCACCTTTCTAGCCTCTCGAGGTCCCTCTGAATGGCATACCTTCCTTCAACCGTGTCGACCGCACCACTCAGCTTGGTGTCGTCAGCAAACTTGCTGAGGGTGCACTCCATTCCGTCATCGATGTCATTGATAAAGATGTTAAAGAGCACTGGTCCCAAGACAGACCCCTGGGGGATGCCACTTGTTACCGGCCTCCACCTGGGCATAGAACCATTGATGACCACCCCCTGTCTGCAGCCTTTCAACCAGTTTCTTATCCATTGAGTGGTCCACCCATCAAATCCACATCCCTCCAGTTTGGAGATAAGGATGTGGTGGGGGACCATGTCAAAGGCCTTGCTCAAGTCCAGGTACATGACATCGGTCGCCTTTCCCTTCTTCACCGATGCCGTCATTCCATCATAAAAGGCCACCAGATTGGTCAAGCATGACCTTCCTCTGGTGAAGCCATGCTGGTTGTCATGGATCACATGCCCTTTCCTCAGGGACGGGAGGAGTACTGTAGTCCTGGCGGCCAGTGAAGACTGAGGCAAAGAACTCACTCAGTACCTCAGCCTTCTCTCCGTCTGTTAAAGCAAGTTCTCCTTTTACATTTACCAAAGGAGGTACACTCGCTTTGGCCTGTCTCTTCTGGCCAGTGTACCTATAGAAAGTCTTCCTGTTGTTTTTCACGTCCCTCGCCAAGTTCAGTTCCACCTGCGCCTTGGCTTTCCTGATCCCACATCTGCAAGTCCGGTCAACATCGCTGTATTCTTCCCAGGTGGCATGCCCTTGTTTCCAGAGCTTGTACGCACCTTTCTTCGCCCTCAGCACTCTCAGCAGGTCCTTACCGAGCCACGCCAGCTTCCTCCCTCCTCTGCCTGCTTTCTTGTTCAGAGGGACAGAGTTCTTGCGCTCTCAGGAAGGCATCCTTGAAGAGTAACCAGCTCTCCTCAACATTTTTGTTTTTAAAGAAAGCATCCCAGGGGATCTCGGCCAACAGTCCATTGAACAGCTTAAAGGTTGCTCTCCCAAAGTTCAGGGTCCTGACACCACTCTTCACCAGGCCCACATCCCTCAAGATCACAAACTCGACCAGAGCGTGGTCACTGCAACCCAGGCTGCCTCCAACCTTAACACCATTAATAATTTCCTCCGCATTGGTGAGCAGCACGTCCAGCAACACTTCATCTCTGGTCGGTCTGTCCAACACCTGGACCAGAAAGTTATTGTCAACACATTCTAGGAGCCTCCTGGACTTCTTGCAACTCGTTGTGTGGTCTATCCAAGAGATATCCGGATGGTTGAAGTCCCCCATCAGGACAAGAGCCCATGAGCACAAAGCCTCCCGCAGCTGAAGCAAGAAAGCCTCATCAACAGTCTCCCCTTGATCAGGTGGCCTGTAGTATACTCCTATCACCAGCTGGCCTTTGTTAGACCCATCCCTAATTCTAACCCACAGGCTCTCAACCTGATCCTGACTGTTTTTCAGAGGAAGCTCCTCATAGTCTATCCACTCTTTGACATAGAGTCTCCTCTCCTCTCCTCTCCTCTCCTCTCCTCTCCTCTCCTCTCCTCTCCTCTCCTCTCCTCTCCTCTCCTCTCCTCTCCTCTCCTCTCCTCTCCTCTCCTCTCCTCTCCTCTCCTCTCCTCTCCTCTCCTCTCCTCTCCTCTCCTCTCCTCTCCTCTCCTCTCCTTTTCTCTTCTCTTCTCTTATTTTCTCTTCTTTTCTTTTCTTTTCCACTCTTCAGTGCAGTTTCATTAACTATTGCAGAGATCAATCTCCTTTACCTACTGCATTTCTAATCACATTCGTGCTGGAGGAGAACTCGTTAGCATCTGTAACTGGCCCAGACAAATCAATGAGTCTTAGCCAGTGCTCCTTATATGTTAAACACCTTAAAAAGCAGGTCATAGACATTATTGTAACTTTCATGTAAGAGAGGGGTACAATGAGAGAGAAATCTGGTACAAAGAAGCAATTGCTGTATCTGAGTAAAACTCAGAGGACTATTCAAAGAGACAGGAACATAGTTGATGAATTTAGCTTTCATTTTGCTAAAGAATTACCTGCAAATGGTTCTCATTTTGAAATATATGAACAATTTATATTTATATAAAAATGTAATGTGAATATATTTAGTACAAGAGTCATCTTAAACCATTCAATATGGTTACACCTTTGACAACATAGTATATATTCTAGACTTGATGAATACACCTTTCATGACCACGGGGACAGAAGGAAGAGCAATTCAGGGTTTTGGGCTACTCTTGTACTAATACATTATTGTGAGCTTTCAGTTCTAATGAGCATTCTAGCAAACATAACACATTGTTCATATAATGCTTACAGAAAATTTTGAACCCTAGTCCAAACAAATCTTTATGGATTCCTACACTTGAATATTTATTTACTAATCTCTAAATCTACACGTTTTTTATATGTATGTGGTTCTGAGTATATGCGTATACATCCTTATTTATCCTTATGTACTGGGTCTGGCTGGGATGAAGTTAATTTTATTCACAGCAGCTTACATGGCACTGTTGTTTTTTTTTTTTTTTTAATCTGTAGCCAAATACATGCTGATAACTCAGTGATGTTTTACTTACAGCTGAAAATTTACATAGCACCAAGGCCACCTCTGTTCTTCACTTTGAGTCTCTCCAGTGAATACATTGGAGTGCATAAGAGGTTGGGAAGGGACAAAAACAGGCAGATGACTTGAACTAACAAAAGAGATATTTTCTTCCACATAATAACATGTTCAGCAGTAATATAAATGGCAGGAGATTTGGGTGATTGGCCACCTTCTGATCAAGAACTAAATGAGCATTAGTCTGCCTGTAGGAGGCAGTGAGTGATTGCCTTTGCATCACTTGTTTTCTTTCTCTCTTCTTTCACTTCTTCTTCACGTATTAAGCAATTTTTATCTTGACCCATGATTTTTTCTTGCCTGTATTCTTCTTTTTCCCTGTTTCACATGATATGGACAACTACCTAAGCAAAAAAGAAAACAAAACAAACCAGTAATCATCATCATCCTCACCTTTTGTATAAAGCCTTGCAACTGCAATTTAAACTCAGAAAGAGATATGGGGCTTAGACCTCTTTAAACTTGAGAGGATTTGCTTAGATTAATATACTCAGAATGTGCTTTGCAAGGTCACTGCATGCATTATTCTTAAAGATGGATTATCTGCCATTTTGCATGAAAACATCACTGATCAAAAAGATAAACGTGGGGATTTTTTTTTTTTTTTCTTCCATTATTCCCACTGGTCTGTGCTTTTTATCACAAAGAGGATGTTCTCACATCAGAAGAGTAGTTCAACTAGTGGGAGATTTTACTTTAGATATAGACAGAAAAGTTTATGATGTCTGAGAAAACTGGATGGTAACTTGCCTGCTGAGTGTAAATGCAGTAAACTTCTCAAGATATTCAGAAACAGCTAGTGGTCATGGTCCATATTAGCATTAATGTTAAGAAGGAGTATAGATTTCCACTGTAGCATTCTGTGAAAATGTTTCCTGTCCTGCATTTGAGGGCCAGGAGGCAGACAGGAAAGAAATGTCTCGATTCATGAACGTGATAGTGCTGGAGAGATGTAGGATTTATGATGTTAGGAAAGAGGAACAGCAAAACAGCCTCCACAGGAAGGACAAGCTGCATCTTAATCAAAATGAAGTAAGGCTGCTGGGGCTGAAAAGTAAAAGATGTGAGAAGAATATTTAAATTCATCGAAGTTTAAAGTTGAGAGAGATCAAAGAGATGCAGAAATGATTCTGATTGAAACTGACACAGTCCACAAGGGCTATGGCTTATGTGGCAGTGTGCATGGAAGTTTCTGTAAAAGGTAAGCACAACCTGAGGCTGTTTCTTCATATCCTACAATGTATCCATATATAGCAAGTCAAATGTAAATAAAAAATTAAGAAGACTAAAAATCTTGATGTACGTACTTTGAAAAGAGTATCAAGCTGGTAATAAAAATGCATCCAAATCAGACAGAATGAGGTGTTGGGTGATTTCTGCACCTGATACTTCTTTATTTTGTAAAAAGTACGAGTTAAGTGCTAATTAAATATTAAGAAATTTTAATAAAGTTTTATATCAAATAAAAATCAATGCACCACCTGCCTGACATTCACCATAGAGTTCTGAAAGAACTCAAAAATGAAATTATAAAAGCAGGGGCCAAAATTTTGTCATCAAAAACTGCAGCAGTTGCAGAAGACTGAAAGGGTACTGATGTAACTCACAGGTATGAAATGGAGTCTGGAGAGGCACCCTAAGAATCACAGACAGGTGAGTCTTGTTTCTTTCTTGAGTATCCTTTTGGTGGAATCAGTAATAGAAGATAAAATCACTGAAATCTTGTAAACTTGAACAAATGTAGTCTGCTAGAAAAGAATCAGTATAATATCTGTAAAAGGAAATCTATCATTTTCCACCATCCTCCAAAATGTTTTGGTGTTTGAGGAGGTTTTGAAGAGCATGTTAAAAGGGTTTGACTGGCTTCATTCAACATTTTCATGAATGACTTGGAGTGTGCGGGAAAATCTCCAAGTTTTCAGGTGATACCAAATTCTTGAGTTTCAATGAAAATAAATGATAGATGATGCATCTAATGAAAAGTACCTAAATCCCATTTCTGAGCCCTAAACAGGAAGACATGACCTAGGAAAGAAACCTTGGAGTCTGTATCGACAGTTTTCTGAAAGCTGTCAGTTCAGAATGCAAATGAAAGCATACAATAAATTGTTTTGCATAATTATAAACAAAGAATTCAAAAGTTATTTCACTTGAAATAACGTTTTTGCTAGAAAATCTGGGTGAATGAAAACATTAAGTATTGGTTACATTGGATGTGTTCTCTCCACATCTCAACAAAGAGAGAGTGGAGATAGGAAAGATACAGAAAATGGTAACTACCATCATCAAGTGACTGAAACAGCACCAGTCCTATATTTTTAAACATCTTTCTTCAAACAAAGGACTAAGAATGGCTATATCCCAGTAGGTAGGTCCTTAAAAGGCATTGTGTCCCAGAGCATTTTATGAAGATATGTGCTTAAGTCAAAGGAATTTTAAGGTGTTTTAAAGTTTCAAGGAAAGTTTAGAATCTCTTGATGTGGCATTTATATGTTTGACTTCAGGATCATGACCTCAGCATTAAGAATTTTTCAGCTGACTATATGTACTTTTGCAATAAAACTGGGTTCAGTTTCTGATTCAGACACCAGTCGCTTAAATTGCTTTCTTCAACAAGGTGAAGTGAACAGTTTTGTGTACCCTGGCATTTTAGAGTGTCTAGGGATGGTGGAGAAGACACCATGTACTTCTGGAGCAGCATACGGAGGTCAGGAAGGAAACACTGGTGCACTTACTGTCCATGTAAGAGAAATCAAACTACATCCAAGTATGCTACCTGTCTCTCTATATATTTTTAAAATAATGCTTTGAAAAATACTGGAGAAAACGATTTTGAAGCTAAAATATTACAACTATGGTTTCAGTTAATGTAATAGTGGTTTTCTATATACTCAGAAGCGTTAAAATTATACTGGATTTTGCCAGAGAACTGAAACAATGAAATGCTAATTCCACTCAATCCAAATGAATAGCTGACTATCTACAAGTTCTCTTACATATATAACACTCAGGGAACATTAATTTTTGCCCTTGAATTTACTGTAATAATTTATACCATCTCCATCTGCAAGTTATATGGCTTTATACAATAAAGTATAATTTACCTGATAAGTAGTTTAAAAACACTAATAGATGATATCTCAAGCTGTAAAAGACTTACTTTAATTTCAAAATTTCCTACTAAATCTACATAAAATATCTCATCAACCCTAGTGATACAGGTTTTGTTTTATGATTTACCTTCAGAATGGTACTTTCTAATCCTTGTAAAAAAAGACAACTCAATGAGTATTAAAATATGATTAATATAGTTATAATTCTAAGACAGCTAGATAAGAACTTTTCTAGCTTACAAAACAGATGAGACTTGGTGCTTACTGGCAGAGAATGTTAAACAAAATAGTCTCAAATGTTAGCAGAGTCCATATGCATAATTTGGGCTGACAATAGAAGTTATCTCCTTTCTAGAGAACTAAGTTGAGAAGAAAAAAAATGAAGTAAAAGTGAGGTAAAACTATACAAAGTATAGCCAACAGAAATGATTAACCAACCTTGATGGAATCAGGCACCAGAACAGAAAAGATTTGTAAAATGCTGTCAATTGTGCTGAAATTTCATTCCAGAAAACAACAAATAAAAAATGGACAAAACAAATTAAAAAAAAAAAAAAAAAAAAAAAAAAGGAACCTTCACTGACAGACTGAGATAGAATCATAGCATCATGGAATCATTAAGGTTTGAAAAGACCACTAAGATCATCTAGTCCAACTAAACACCTACCACAAATTTGCCTACTGAAACATGTCCCTAAGTACTATATCTACCTTTCCTTACACTGCTCCAGAGATGGTGATACCACCACTTCCCTCAGCAGTCTGTTCCAATATTCTGTCACTTTTTCGGTGAAGAAATTCTTCCTAATATCCAACCTGACCTCCCATGACACAGCTTGAGACCATTTCCTCTAGTCCTATCCCTAGTTATACACCAGTGAAGATGCCAACCCCCACCTCAGTACAACCTCCTTTCAGGGAGTTGTAGAGAATGATAGGGTCTCCCTGAGCCTGCTCTTCTCCAGAGTAAATAATCCCAGCTCCCTCTGCTGCTCTGCATAAGGCTTGTGCTCCAAAGATTTAGAGATTTTGATCTTTCGCCAGCTGTATTTCCCTTCTCTAGATGTACTCCAGTGCATCAATGCCTTTCTTGTAGTAAGGAACACAAAACTGAACACAGTTCTCAAAGTATGGCCTCACCAGACTTGATTACAAGGGGATGATCACATCCCTGGTCATGCTGAATACATTATTTCTGGGATGCATCAGTAGACAAGGGTATCACATGCCAATTTACTGAGAGCGCATTCAATTTTTCTCATCCAAATCATCAATAAATATCTAAAGAGGATGGGCCCCAATACCAGCCCCCGGGGAACACCACTTGTGACTGATCTCCAGCTGGAATTAACTCTATTCACCATCCCTCTCTGGGCCTGGCCATCCAGCCAAACCTTTAGCTATCAAGAGTGTACCAGTCCAATGTTTTGATATATCTTGAATTGTGTGTTTTGATTTTTATTTTCAATATTCTTTTCAAGTAAACTTTCTGGTTTTTGTTAAATTACAATAAAAAATAAATTGACATCACTGAAAGGAAATTGCATACTTCAGTTGATATGAAATGTTTTTTCTCTGATTAGGATCACTTTGATTAGTGTCTTGGAATATTCAAGTTGATTTCATTTTCAGAATGAAAGCCAAATATTAATGTTCTTAATTAATAGAATCTATATCCCCACATACCGTTCAAATAGTACAGCTAAGTAGATCTGAGTAAGAATGTGAAGAAAGAGAAATGTATTAAAACTTGGAAGAGGAAAATCTTCTCAGAAATATTTCTGAAATCAGTAATGGAGGGAAGAATCTTAACACTTCTCACTCATTTTGTAAATTGTATTTAGTGGTCAGATGTTAAGAAATCACATGATTTTACATACTTATTGATATTGTTTGGATAGCTGTATTATATGCGTATTTCACTCCACTAGACTATAACTGTTTTTTCTTATAAAAAGATGAGATGAAGAACTTAGCAAACAAGATTAATCTGGCAATCCTTGCATATAGCAAGGATGCTTGCTATGTGCAAGAAAGGTAACAGGTTTTCACAAGAAGATTTGGTAGGTTTTGGTCAGTATTTCTGATTAAGAAAGACTAATATTTGTTAAATTCAATAAAACTTTCAATTAAGTGTAAGCTCAACACATTGAATTAGTAAAACCAATCACTTTATTTAAATTCCAATTGAATTAGTTAATATATTGTCACAAAGTATTGTTAAGATGGGAATTTAGTAAAAATATTTAAATTGATGTATCTCTGCACATTAAGCCAGGGAAAGAGACGTATTGTATGGATGGATATTGGTATTATCCCCAGTTTAGATAAAGCAAATTTAATTAGTTTCTTAATTTAGAAGTCTATAATTTCACAAATCATTCTTTTTACATACAACATTACACCTTCCTTTTTATGATCTGTTGAAACTACTCAATATTAGATCACTGATAATTTTCTCTCTATGAAACTTTTAGAATGTGAACTATTGTACTACAGGCTTTTGTTAAAAACTAAATAATGGATTCTGCTTAAGACTCTATTGTAGTTAATATAAAACCAAACATGATTGTCATCAATTGATATTAAAGTTCCATATTGTCACGTTTTTATGATTTTCAATGATATTCCACATCATAACTCATGCAGTGCATTAGGAGTTAAAGAATTAATGCTGCAGTTCTGCGCATAAGTTACTGTATCTTTTCAGAATACTTTAGGTGCAGAAAGGTAAACTGGGGTAGATTTAAAGTAATGGAACAGAAAGGTATAAAGCAAAAAAAGTTCTCATCCCGTGGACTATGTGACATATAGATATAGGATGACAATTACTCCAGTTCTGTTTAACAGATCTCCAAAAAATTGTTTTTACTTTACCGTGAGTATTGTTTTTCAACATAAACAGTGTTGAATATGAAATTTCCATCTGGAACAAGATGACAAGGTGGTTGTGTCAACAATCCTTCACAATACTGGAAGTAGTGGATAGAGCTGGTATTCAGTTAGAATCCTTGATCTTGAGACTATCTATCCAACTCCCTGGTTTCTTTTCCAAATGAAAGTCATGTATTTAAGTTCATTACAGTTGTTAGATTGTTGTTTTATAGAAACATTGCAGTAAAGAACAGAAAGAGACAATAAATAAACAAGGTGAGAACCATTTATTCTATCTGCTTCTATTTCCAGTTCTTCCCTCTAAGTTTCAGGGTTTGAAAAATATTTGTGGTAGATGGGGGAAAGATTATCTTAACTTCTTTGTTATTACCTACTCATGTTAGATTATTTGATCACTGGTGCAAAATATGCATCTTTGAATAAGGCTAAAGGCCACTTCTAAATGACAAAAGGTAGTATTACCTAACGTAATAAAAATATCCAAGGTGATTTAGAGCGATTGCATAGTGTTGATTTATTTTTGCTATTGAATAATGTATGGGAACAGCTTTGCAATATTTTAATTATTTGATGAGTTTGCAGTTTCGTTCTTCATACTTTAGAGGTAGATGACTAATCATTGTCTTCCAGTCAATTAGTCAGTGTTCCTTTCCATAATTTTTTCTGTTCAATACTAGTGATTTCCTAATGCAGGATGTAACTTTACTTAAATCATTTGATTACCAAATTATTTTCTGGGATATTTAACTAAAAAAAAAAAAAAAGAAGATGAAAATATTTACTAAGATCTTGAGTGGCTTACATAAAAAGTGATAATAACAGTAATAATAATAATAATAATAATAATAATAAAGGATAAAGTTTAATTCATTTAAAACACTTTTTGTTTTCTTATGACTAGAATCAGCCAAACATCATGACACAGGGATAATTAAGAAAAGCTATAGTTATGTGGAAGATTGAACATATTAATTCCTTTTTGCTTTTCTCTAGAAATTATAGGTTTTAAAAGCCTTTGACTTGTTCTGTTCTAAAAAATAAAAATAAATAAAAATAAAAAAGCCCTCATATATTTGTGAATAAGAAGATTTGAAAATGGTTTATTGTGGCTGTTCAGCAAGATCCAGTATTTTTAGATATGAAAGTCATATATAGATATACATATCTGCAAAAGCTGAAAAGACACTTGTCTTTAGAGTGTAGGTGCACAAATACTTGAGTCAGTGATTTGACATCATATTTGCAGGATTTAAAACCTTAAGAGGCTGTGAGAACTACTGACTACTTTTTTTTTTTTCCCCCAAGGTGTTTATGGTGCACTATAACCATTGACTACCTGCAGAGCAAGAAATAGCTACCCCATCCTTGAATGAAGAACACAATCTAGATTTAATTAGGCATTAACTTTTTTGTCGCACCTGGGAAGGCCCTTCAATAATAAATTTCAATTTTGTTTCTTTTCCTGAAAGTCCCACCTTTCATGAAGTGTCTCTTACAGCCAGATCAGGAATTGTTATTCTTCCAGGAAGTACGGTTGCTAAAGGAGAAAAGTTTACCTTTGTGCTGTATCAGACAGGAAGAAACTCAAATTTTCCTTGTTTTCTTCAACTTTTTCTTTAAACTCCAATTAGAATGTCAGTGTTTCAGGGTGTTTCCTCACTCTTTGATGGCAGATTCTGTGGAGAAAAGAAATTGTCATCAACTAATTTGCTTAAATCTGCCTGATGGCCATCTTGGTTATTCATTAATTAAAACATTTTTCTTTAGTATTGATGAAAAGTACTCTATTCCCTGACAAACAAAAAACAAAACAAAACAAACAAACAAAACAAGCATACTGCTGTTGGTAAGATCATATTGCTCCCTAAAGCAGACCAAAAGAGACTAAAAAGTAGCCCTGAAAATTTTCAGAGTGAATCTATTGCTATATTTCTTTATTGCATTAACCTATTGAATAAGCTGGTGAGGAACCAGTTTTCTCTTTGAAGCTATTCCAGAACTCGGTAGTTTTCTACCTTGTTATAAAGATCCATTAATTTTGTTTTGAATGTAGGTGTAAATTGTTAAGATTTACCTGCATATGATGGATGTTGCAGGCTGAGGACATCCTGTTATGCATAACTGAAATATTTTGCTATGTTGCTTGAGCTCAGAATGAGAATACATTTTCCATACCTTGCCAGATAGAGGTGATACATATCACAGAATCACAGAATGGCCAGGGTTGGAAGGGACCTCAAGGATCATGAAACTCCAGCCTCCCTGTCACATGCAGGGACACCAACCACCCCATTCAATGCTAGACCAGGCTGCCCAGGGCCCTATCCAATCTGGCCTTGAACACCTCCAGGGACAGGGCATCCACAACCTCCCTGGGCAGCCTGTTCTAGTACCTCACCACTCTCTCTATAAAGAATTTTCCCCTGACATCCAATCTAAATCGCCCCTCCCTCAACTTAAAATCATTTCCCCTCATTCTGAAGTTATCAACCCTTTCAAAGAGTTGACTCCCCTCCCCTCTGTAGGCTCCCTTTAGGTACTGAAATGCTGCAATGAGGTCACCCCACAGCCTTCTTTTCCCCAGGCTGAACAAGCCCAGCTCTCTCAGCCTGTCCTCATAAGGGAGGTGCTCCAGTCCCCTGATCATCTATGTGGCCCTCCTCTGGACCCTCTCCAACAGCTCCCTGTCTTTTTTGTACTGGGGGCTCCACACTTGGACACAGTAATACACATGCTTTAGTTGTTACTGCTTTGACAATTCACTTTATTCCAAAGGTTAATACAGTTTCTGAATGCCATTGACTCTACAGCATGCACAAATTTATGACAGGCCAGAATATTATGGTTTTCCATTTTTCACTATGTACAGAATTTAGTGATAACATAGATGAACTACTTCAGATGCTAATTACTGGAAGACATTATATTATACAAATTCATGAAAGACTTACTTGAACTTAATTTTCATTGCTAAGAGATATTGCTCAAATACATGACAATGTGGCAAATATTAATACAGGTAGACTTTGTGAGGACGCTGTTCATTGAAGTGATTCACATGAAACAGATTACAAAATTAGAAGCTGTACTTCACGAGTTCTTTGCTGCTACTTAGACCACTTGCTCATGTGAAGCACAGTAGAAGGTCATGTGCATGTTTTACCTGAGAGGTCAATTACTCCCTTAGAATTATTATCTTCTCAGGTTAAACCAAGGTAAATAATAATAATAAAAAAAAAAATCTAGGTATATTAAACATCTACTAAAGTACATTAATGTATTAGAGAGAAGAAAACATCCAGCAGTTAAGCATAAAATTATTTTTTTAAAAATATTTGGTCAAATACACAGCTTCCAGTATAATTTATAATTAGTTGTATTTATGTTAAATTTGCTGTATAAAATTAAATAGGTTGAAAGTTGCTCCAATGAGAAGTTCAAGCAGACATATGCAAAAATGGAGTTGTGAAAGTAACAATGAATTCATAAAAAGAGTGACAATTCCTAATTTTTTTCGCATGTCCACTAAAAAGCAGATCCTCACAAGAAGGTACAATTCCTGTTAATAGTCTGATTGAGTTATAAGTTAAAAATAAACAACAAAACAAAACAAAAAAAGACCTGCCCAGGTAATTAAATGTACAGCATAATGTGGATAGGCACCTTCCCCATTGTGTTTCTTTCAAGTTCAAAATGAAATGAAATCTGAAACTTTGGGGGAAAGAGCAGGATGAATAGTTTCCTTCAAAAATTTTCTCCAGTAGAGATTTTTCTTTATTTTCATTTTTATTATCAATTTTACTTTATTTTTATATTTATTTTTATAAATATTTTAAATATAATTTTTATTACAAATAATTTTTTTAAGAAATATTGATAACGTTTTTACTAATATTAAATATGTAATGTATATTAATGGAAATTTTTACTTTGTTAACAAGGGACTTGGGATTATTCATATGCATTTCAACAGATAATAGAGTTGAGGACTATCTTTTGACTAACTTAATGCCGAATACTTTGCTGTATCAAGGGCTAAGAAGCACTTCAATTTTCATGTTTCCCAGCACTACATGTTTGTGACTTTTTACCTTTGTATTACAATCCCATATTCAAGTATATTCAAAAGAAAGTCCAGCCTATGCTGTTATACATCATTTTGTAATACCATTAATCATGTTCTTCACTCTGTTGTGGACATACACTCCTCAGTGCTTATATTACCAAAGTTTCTTAACCAGAAATAAAAAGAGATTTCTGACATTACCTGAGGTACAACATAACCTTTTCCAAAGACGATTTGCTTGTGTTAGGCTGTCTTCGGGTCTGTACTGTACATAATGGCATAGTTCATCAGTTCATTTATTCACTGTTAAAGTCAACAGCTCATTACTAAATATGAATCTGATGTTTCCATTCAGTTACAGATTTAAGATTCTGTGGAACGTGAAAATAATAGTAGAATCCATTAATGATCCTGTTGAAAATATGGAAAATGCTTTGCTTACATGATCACATCAGAAATCTTTGGGAAACCATTTGCACTCACAGCAAAACTAGCACATTTTCAGTTTCTGCTAGTGCTGCTTTCCCTAGCATTTCACCTATTGTTTTGTAGGATCAATAAGCAGTTTCTGAACTTGTAAATGCACTCTCTATGCTCCCAGATCCATATTCTGTGTGCACCTGTGCTCAGGTGTACATATGCAGAGATACATGCAAGCTTAAACATAAAAAAGAAAAAAAAAATGCTAAGGAAGCTATGAGAGATTTTATTTGCAATGCTGTACTGAGAAAGAAGTCATATTTTGTAAAAGAGGAAAGAAGATCCACTTCTTTTGTAACCCCCTTTTTTTTCCTGTATTGTAAGTATGGCTTTATGGCGTGTTAGCCTTGGCTAAGGACTAAAATCCCATCCAGCCACTCTCTCCCTCTTCTCAACAGGACAGAAAGATAGTAGAATGAGAAAACTTATGGGTCAAGATAAAAATGGAGAGATTACTTACTTGTTACTGTCAGGAGTAAACAATCTCAACTTGCAGAAAATTAATTTAATTCATTGTCAGTTACAATAGATGTAGGTAGTGAGAAACAAAAAACAAAAAACAAACAAACAAAAAAAAACATCTAAACAACACCTTTCTTCCCTCCCTTTTCCAGGTTGAAGTTCATTCTTTCACTCGCAGCACCTCCATTTCCTGCAGCCCAAGCATCACTGAGAGGACAAGAGAGTTAGGTCACAGCAGATTCTGCTTCTTCTTCTTCTTTGCCACTTTCTTCTGTTTTGATGAAACTGCTCAGCAGTTTCCTCCGGGAAAAAAACAATCATGCTCCAATATGGACTTTACAACGATAAGTCTTCACCAATGTGGGATTGCTGAGGGATTTTCCGCACTTT
The DNA here is from genome assembly GCA_037305975.1 of Chrysolophus pictus. Taxonomy (NCBI): domain Eukaryota; kingdom Metazoa; phylum Chordata; class Aves; order Galliformes; family Phasianidae; genus Chrysolophus; species Chrysolophus pictus. Next base: position 32,100,831 of record CM074576.1, on the reverse strand, counting down.
CTCAAACATACTTTCCCCAAGGCACCACCATCTTGGCTGCTTGGCCCAACCCAGCTATGTGGTGGGGCCATTGGAGCCAATGGAACTGGAACTGTCCAGCACCAAACAGCCTTGACCTCTCACCCTGGAGGATCCCTGCAATCCTCACTGCCAACACCTTGGTGTGGGCAACCAGTACATAGGTCTCAGCTTTCAGCTGATAGATCTGCAGCCCAGCAGCAAATAATTGAGAGAAAGACTTATGTCTGTGTTTCTACTTCACTAACATCCTTTTTTGCTCAACTTTTTGAAAGGAACAGAAGTATTACCATGAATCAAACTTGCTGATCTCCTACATTTCTATCCTCAGAGCATAACTCACTTGTACTGTTCTCAGTACTGTGCTGGGCAAACAGTACTATCTGAGTAACAGGAGGCTGAATTTACTATGTGAGGTAATAGACTAAATGAAACTGAAAGGATTATATTGCTTTTTTTCAATCAATCAAAGTGTCTCATTAATATTAGAATGATCTTGCTAATAATCCTGTTCAGTTTCTTTTAGTTTGTTCTTATGTAATGATGAGAGCTGATTATTACTGTAAATGGTATTTTTGCTTCCCAGCATGATTTAGTACTAATTTCATGATTATGTACTTGGCTTCCATTAATAACCACAAAAGACACAAATGATATATTATTTATGGTAATGGACACCAGTTTGTATTTCAGGTGAGTTTTTCTCTTGGTAACTTTACTGTGATAGATATTGAAAATAAATCTTTGAATCCATGAAACGACTACATTTTTCCTAAGAAATGCTATGGTGGTTTCACGCCAGCTTAGCTCAATCACACTGCTCTATCACTTTCTCTCCTCAAAAGAACAGGAAGAGAAAGATCAGAAGAAAGTTTGTGGTTTGAGGTAAGGACTCACCAATTTCTGTCACAGCCAAAACAGAATAGAAATAAAATGTACTTTATTGCCAAGTACTTAAAGAATGGAGCACTGAGACCAAAAAGCAAACTAAATATATCTGGTTCTGATTTGACAGGGAACAGCTCCTGTACTCTTTTCTCCCATTGCAGACTTGCCATAGAATTCCCATATACATTCCATTTGCTACAGTTGAACAAATATGCTGCAAAGGCTTTTATTACTTTGAATCTATATACAGAAAAGCTTATGGACACAGAAGAATAGTCAAATATTTGAAATTTTCAGTGAGTAAAACAAAAATACAACCAAACATTGGCTAGTTGTTAATCACTGCTACTAACATTTGTCTGAGTGTGAGAAAAAAAGAAATTCTAGAAGCAGTAAAATATAAATATGTAATGTTCTTCTTAAACAAATTACCGTTAACTGATAATAGTGAGAAGTAGATTCAAAATTTGAGACTGAAATATAGAAACTGTTCAGCAGGAGTAATAAAAGAAGACAGTTTGATAAGCAGAAAATGTGAGAATTTGTTTCATCATAGTGTTAAAACTTCTCTTAACACTATGTGCTGAACAACCTGACAATTTGCATCACAGAGTAAGCAAAGGGAGGTGAATGCAGTAATGAAAATGCTAAAACTACTGTATTATGAAGGTATAAGGAGGCTGTGCTCATCTGAAATCTGACGAATAAAGCATTATGCAGAAATTATTCAGCAAAAATGTTAAAATAGCATTATTTACCTTCTATTTTTTAGTTTGTTTAGTTATAAATCGATCAGGATATCAAAGTTTTAAAGCTTTAGTACTCATTGTTAAGTTGATGTTCATTTTCAGAATGAGTTCCCTAGCCCTGTTACACATACAGATCATCCAACGTCAAGAAGTTTGCTTTGGATGAAAGTTGAGTGAGACAGATAGGAAGATAAACATGATTAAAAAGTTGATCTTTTCTGTTAAAAAAGGCACTTGCAGATGAACTGTCACAAAAAGAAATAATAAACACAGCATTTATTATTACTAGAGTAAGGTAGAAGTGGAGGTCCAGTGCCCCCTACCTCCACCAGAAAGTAGAAAGACTGTGTATCAAGTAGTGGGAGCAAAGTCCTATCTCTTACAGTGTCAGTAGCTAATTACTGCTGTTCATATATGTCCTAGTACCTTGTAATTAATTGTTTTGCAATTTACTGACCCAGCTACAATTGGCAAAGAAATTGATGCCTCAGTGTTATTCTGTAACTGGAAACAAAAGTCTGCCACGTACACAGCCTTTATCACAGTGTAAGGCAGAACTGCACAGGCACAAGAGAACATTCTTTAAGAGTTTTGCTAATTTTAAAGCAGTCTTCATTCTAACTGATATTATCAACACTCATGTAAAAGAAAAAAAAAAAAAAAAAAACTAAAAGTACTGTTGCATGTTAAGAGATTTAGGTACTCATGACTTTACAATATCCAAGCAATGCTGTTGTTCATAAGCTACAGTCCTGTCTCTTCATGTATTTAAATGTCAAAATGTTAATGATGAGCTATAAATCCATGGAAGTTTCCTCATGAAAGAGAACAAGGTAAGAAATATATTTGAAAGGTATAAACCATAAAGAAATTAGTAACCACACTTTGTTTTTCCTTTACTTACTGCAGTCACGATCTCACCCAAGCAAAAGCAATGTTTTCAGGAGATCATTATCTTTTGTTTTGCCTAGACAGTTGGTATTTCAGCTGTTCTAATCCCTGAAATTAGACATGAAGTTAAAATGTTCTCAGTGTGGTCCTTTGCTCTAGCAGTACTTCTATCAGAACAAAATATAAGAAAGAGGAGATGAAAAATAAAGAGGAATGAAGGTAGGTCACATTGGGATGGTTATGAAGAGCGTGACAAGCAAAGATCAGAGCACGCTGGGAGTAAAATTTTGACCTTATTGAAGTCTGTGGAAAAGCTGTCATTAACTTCTGCAAACTCAGAATTTCCCTCCAGCTATTTAACCATTACAAAGTGTTTTGTAGTCTTCATAGCATAACTACAGTCATTTCAAAATAAGCCTTTTCTGGGCTATGATACTTCCGGTTTGATCAGATCTGTAGAATTTAAGCAACTTGTTTTTGAAATAGGTTATGTATTTTGATTTGATCTGATTGGATTTTGTCAGTTTTTGTTTATTTGTTTGTTTTGTTTTTAAAGAGACATGAATGAGGACAGAGAAAGTTAACCTCATCTGCAGGAAGGAGAAAATTCATGTTATCCTGTATTATATCTTTCTGAGTCAAAAACCCTGTTTCACCCTTTTACATGGCAGTAATTGCCTATCCCTTCTCTTTCCACTGATACTTGTATCAAACAGCCTGGTCTCTGGGTTGTCCTGAACATCTTGGAACTGCTATATCTCATTTGCAGCCCATAATTTTAGGTTTCTTTACTCTAAAAATGTAGTAGAGAGGAATTTGTGTACATCATAGCCTTTCTTGCATGTGAAGTCATGACACATTTGAGTGCACATATAGGTTTTCTTCAAATCAGAATCAAAGCGTTACAAAAATGGCTGGCTTTTGCTCAAAAACTGCCAATCTTACCCACAGAAAGTGTCCTGACATGCCTCAGTTTTAACTGTGCAGAACCTGTTTAGTGAGGGCCAAAACTTAATCTCCTGTAGAACTTCCCATTTCCAAGGTGTAGTTCTTTCCATTTTGATACAGAGAAAATAAATTGTTTATGTGAACTACAGTGCTAGTAAACAGATACATTAAAAATATTTACTCTTGTCATGGTTTTGTGTTTTTTGGGTTTTCAGTATTCCACATCGTAACATCATGTAGTGCACTGGGAGTTAAAGTGTTAATGTTCCAATTCTGGGTACCTCTTCCCCTATACATTTACGGAAGTCTTGGGATCTGGCTCTTCCGGGTAGGGCGGTCTCCCTTACTGCATTACAGGACGTGCTGGAGGGTGCTTTCCTAGCCGTTCCAAGCTTTTCAGGTTTGACTCGGTCTCAGGAACTCTCTTTCTCTCCTATCTTATTTGATTTATTAGTCTCAATTTCAATTAGATTGTATTATATTGTGTTATCGTGCATTCCGATATCATAGTTAGTAAGATAAGTTTTCCTCCATAGATTGTTGCCACTGTTTTTTTTTTTTTTTTTTTTTTCCCATGAGCCCAGCTCCCATCTCCGTATGCCTTTTCCCTTTCCCTTCCCATTTTGTGGGGCCAACGAGGACCAGGGGCCTACTGTCCCCCTGTCACAGGCATAGACTGATCTAGTTAACTCTGTGACAATTCTGAAGTCATTTTCCTAAGGAAATTAGTACTATTCCTCATTCTATCCCCTCCCTCTTGAAAACAATTTTGATGTGATCATTTCCAAGCAAATTTTGCAGAGAGGTAGTGATCTGAAAGAGATTAAACATCAATAGATTTTGAGAAAAATTGGGACATAAGTAAACAATAGAAAATTTATTAATGCCCTATCTAAGAGACAAGTAGAAATTGAATAGCTGTGCTCTTTGCTAGCCAACCACAACACTGATATTAAACAGGTATAAAGAATGCTTTCATTTGCTCAAATAGCAGAAGACACAAAAAAGAAGATAAGAATATTGTCTAAGGGCTTATGAACTGAACCCTCTTATTAAAAGAATTGGGCTTATTTTACCACATGTAAAAGATATGAGGTGCAGAAGAAATTATTTTGGATTTACTGCTGCTAAGGACAACTGGGGAAATTTCAATAAACTTTTTTTTTTTTTTTTTTTTTTTTTTTTTTTCAGAGTAACTAGCAAAAGATCCGCCACAGTGGAGTAAAATCTTTAGAGAGGCAGAACATCCAGATCCTCAGGAAACTGGGATTCATTGGATCTCTTCCTCATGGTAAAACTGGTTTGAACTGTGGTAGCTGCTAGAGTTTCCTTATATTGGACACTATACAATCCAAACAAAAGTATATTTTTGTTTCAGATGGACTGTACATGTTGAACAATCTGAAATTAGATATTAGCAACATTTGCCCTAATCTATTTACTAACTAATGATATTGATAGTTTTACTGATTATGATAATGATAACTTGTCTCACTTACGTGTTTGAGTACTGACCACTTCTAGTTGCACAAAAGACAAAGAAGTAGTTACCAGTATTTGAGCCTCTTTACTGCAAGTAATTTTTAATCAGATTCATTTTAGTGCAATCAGTTGCCTCAGTTGCTAACTTATAGTTCTCTTTATCAGTGGGTGTCTAATGAAAGGTTTGTTGCTGATGCCTTAGACTGACTCTAATAGGTTAGAGACTAATGTGAAGATGACAGGGTACTAATGAAGACACAAGAAAAGTGAGGATAATGTTTACAAATGGTTGTAGTAAGACAAAATGAATCTGTAATGATCAATTTCAAATTAAAGTGCTAAATGGTTGATTGTTAAATCGTGCTGAAACATTTAAGTTACTTTATCTGTAGACAAATGTAATAAAATGCAATTTTTAGAATATCATATTGATTTTATGATAAAAAAGTACTTAATATGTTGGGCAATTTATATGAGAGTAAAATAATGTTTAAATTGGAAATCCATTAGCTGCTGGTGAAACAAATCCAACTCTTTTTGATTTCTACAGTTACTAATTACTCTAGCTAAAGCCTGCTGTTGTTTAACAATGATAGGCAGCTTAGTACTGCACAGTCACTCTCTCACTCCCCCTCCTCACCAAGATGTTGTTGAGGGCAACTGGAAGAAAATCATAGAATCATTACGTTTGGAAAAGACCATTAAGATCATCTAGTCCAACTGTCAGCCCATCACCACCATACCCACTAATCCATGTCCCAGTGTGCCACATCTACATATTTCTTGAACACTTCCCAGGATGATGATGACTCCACAACCTCCCAGGGCAGCCTGTTACAATGCATTACCTCTCTTTCTGAGAAGAATTTTTTTTCCTAATATCCAACCTGAACATCCTCTGGCTCAACTTGAGGCTATTACCTCTCATCTTGTCACTAATTACCTGGTAGAAGCAGCTGACCCCCATCTCATTACAAACTCCTTTTAGGTAGTTGTAGAGAGAGATATATTTGCCCTGAGCCCCTTCTTCTCCAAACTGAACAATCCCAATTCTCAGCCATTCCTCATAAGACTTGTGTTCCAGATCCTTCACTAGCTTCATTGTCCTTCTCTGGACATACCCCAGAGTCTCAGTGCTGTGTAGTGAGGGGCCAAAATAGAACACACTACTCAAGGTGTGGCCTCACTAGAGCTGAGTACAGGGGGAGAACTGTGTGACTAATCTCACTGGCTCCACTAATTCTGAAACAAACAAGGATGTTGTTAGCCTTCTTGGACATCTGGGCACACTGCTGGTTCAAACTGAAAGGGAAAGGAAAAATAGAATTTTCAGGTTCAAGATATGAACAGTTTAATAAGAGCAAAAGCAAAGGTCATGTGGAAGAACAAGTAGAGAAAACATTCTCTACTTGCCATCATTCACCTCTTGGGAAACAGGGCATCCATGTAGTAATTCCTCAGGAAGAAAAACACTGTTACAATTAGAGAGCTCCAGTTCTTCTTCCCTTCCCAACTTCTATTGCTGAGCGTGACATGATACGGTATCTTTGGCCAGTGTTGGTCAGCTGTCCCAAACATGTCTCCTCTCCACCTCTTGCTTGCCTTCACCCCATTGTATTTTGAGAAGAGGGAATGGAGAGACAGCCCTGATGTTGTGCTAGTCCTTCTCATCAATATTCAAAATACTGCTGTGATATCAACTCTCTTCTAACTACAAGTTGAAAGAACAGAACTGTATGAGCTTTAGGAGGGGCGGAAATGAACTCCATCTAAGACAGACCTTGTTCAAAAGTCTATTTAAGAATATCATTGTATGCATAATAATAGAATCATAGAATCATAGAATCACCAACATTGGAAAAGACTCACAGGAACATCCAGTCCAATCAGCCACCGATCTCCAATGGCTCTCACTAAACCCTCAACGCAACAATCTCACATCCTTCAACGCAACATCCAAATGTTCCTTGAACACCTCCAGGGTTGGTGACTCCACCATCTCCCTGGGCAGCCCATTCCAGTGCCTATATGTTTTCTGACTGGATATCTAGGGAAGGAACTGTGACTGCTGAAGCTGTTAATTTAAAAGACTATTTAAGAAAGTTTCTATTATATCTTATAATTATTTTTAAGACTTAATAAAATGTAGTCTTCTTCCTTTGTCCCTTTACAATAAAAGACTTAGTAGAAGCATTTGCAAAATGAAATGTAGCAACCAGCTCCTTTGTACAACTGAACACATATTAATCACAAGACATATTATTTTCACATTGTTCACAAATTGTTAAAAACAGATATATTTTCTCTATTATAGGCTATTTAACTTTTAAAGATGACTTCCCAGGTGGCTTTTGTATGAGCCTTTCAACTTAGAGTGACCGTTTATGAACATCTGAATTTTTTAATCACTAAATGTTATTTGTTTCAATAACATGATAGATTTGTTTCACATAGGACAAAATCACATGTAATGTTAAGGTTTGTTTCAACATATGTAATAAAATTTAACTTCAAGAAGAATGATCACATTATTTTCACAACAATTTCCGAACTTGGAGAGCACAGTTGAATTAAGTATTTTTAAAAGACTACATTTAATCTTCAAAGAATTATAAACATAAGAACAGAAAAGGGAAAACAAGGTATAAATGTTCAGAGAACTGAATCTAAAGACAATGTAAAACATTCAAAGTATTTTTTTTTTTCCAGTGGGAAAATAAACTTAAGCTGTTTACAGCAGATCAAAATTAAGAGAGAGAGAGAGAAAAAAAAAAGAGGGTAGTTAGATTAAGTAAAAGGAAATTTAGAAAATAAATACAAAGAAACATCAAGTCTCATAGGACAGATTATTAGAGGTACAAGCCTCCAAACTCATCATTCTGTTTGGTTTCTTTTTTGAGAAAATTAGGCCTTCGTTAGTGAAGTTCTGCATGTGACCCCTCTGATATATAAAGAACTAAGGAATCCTCTTATCTTAAGTACTCACATTGAGTATCTTGAGCTTGAGTATTTCAGTAGTGGGTAAGATTCTCTCTTAGATGCTGTCCATGTTACAACAGATCAGAGGGCCAGACTAGTCCCAAGGGATCTGTAAATCCCAGGTCCAAACAGACTCTCAGCCCATGCATGTGTCTTCCACAGCTCTCTTCTCAAACACAGATTTTGAAGGTTTATCCAGAATTAGCTGAGAGTCTTCAAAGAGGACAAGTATATGGAGAAGCAACTCTTTAAGAATAACTTTCCAAGAGAGCAAGAGATCTCAGTCCCCCCAGTATAGAAAAAAAAAAAAGCAGATAAGATAGGAAAATGCCATGGCTTGACAAGGACCTGCTGGTCAAAATGAGGGAAAAGAAGGACATGTATAAAGACATACTACCCAGGAAGAACACAGGGATGCTGTCCAGAAATGCAAAGATGGGAAAAAAAAAAACAGCATAGGAAAAAAGGACAAACATAGGAAAAAATGAATCCAATCCAAAAATTAACTACAAGCAAAGCCAAGATGTCTCATCTCTCTGTCTCAATCTTCAGGGCAATCAGAGGATGATGGCAGTTGTTCAAAATGACTCTTTGAGACTGAGTCAGGTGCTACAGCAAGGCTCTGCATAGCAGAGACAAATCTATCAGTCACTGATGAGTAGACACTGAGTTTATCACCAAGGTACAACTTGACAACAAGGTGACCAAACAACACTGGTCGCCAAGGCTACTACTGACACTCAGATGAGCTGAGAGCCAAGGGAACTTAGAGAATCTACCTTGGAAAATAAAACTGTCACAATAATCAGTCAAAAAATCTTAAGTAGAGGATAAATACATATCTAGGTCACTTCAAAAGTAGTACCTCCTTTTTGTTTCCATGGAAAATACAGCAGATACAAAAAGCACAATAACCATTTGATAGAGCAAATTCTCAGATCCAAAACACTATTTTTCCACACAGTCACCTCCATTAGCTGATTTGCACAGACGAATTGTTTGAAATGATCTTCATTTCATGGTATGACGGATGTGAGTGGCAGACCAGAACATGGCTTACCTCTCACATCACTGTTTCCACTTCTGAAATGCACCACCCACCATCTCAGTGTCTGCATATCCACTGTTTGGTCTCCATATACATTCAGCAAACATCAATGAATGTCAATGGGTGCAATGTTTTCTGTGTGGAGGAATTCAGTTACACACTTCTGCTTCATATGCACTTCGATGCCAGATGCCATTCTATTAGACTGCCTCTCTGCTGTCATCTGTCACATGGCAACTAAATGTAATGGAATACTGATGGGAAGGTTCAACCTATACTGCTACACCACCAATATTCACCTCTGATATTGTGGGTCAACATAATAACATATGAGGCATTACTTTTGGAGCAGCCTTCATAAAAACTAAGAGAAAACATAAGGTTTTTTTTTTGTTTTTTTTTTTAAATATATCCACTAATAGATATATATAACAGCTTATGAAATTTGTGATTGCATCATTAGTTGATAAGAAAAAAGATCAGATGTACAGAAAACATTATATTTTACAGTGAAGAACATTAAAATGTTATCAATGTATTTGGGATGAAATATTGTCAAACTTCCTGAAATTCAAAAATTATATTCCAATGCCATTCCTGGGACGTCTGCAGATGGGAAGTTTGGCGTAAGCACAAGTTCTAGAGTGCAAGAGCAGTACCTTGGTGTAAATTTCTCAATTATTTTTTTACTGCTTGTCTCGCTTTTTTTATAAGAGGGAGAGGAGGCTCTCTGATATATTTATACACCCAGCGTGAGATTAAGAAAGACCAGTTCAAACGTTGGACTGACCAGTTTACTACAAATCTTAATCAGGGGAAGGGGAAAATGGCGACTATTACTAATTAAGGTGATGGGGAAGGGAAGGTGAGTGATAGAAAACATAGGAAAGAAGCAAGAATTGCGTAAAGCGGGGATAGTCACCAACAGGATGCAGCAGTGGTCCCATTGCATGCCGTTCTGATGGTCTGAAACAAAAGTGCAGGGGGAGAGCAGCAGCATGGTGGGCCTCAGGCAGCAAGAAGATGCAGCGACAGAGTAGGTCCAGGAAGAAGCTACAGGGTAAGTCCGGGAGGAAGCAGCAGGTTTCAGGTACCAGGTCCAGGAGAGAGTCTGTCAGCACGCAGGCATTAGCTCATGAGGCTTCTGATATCAGATACCTTCTTGTTCTTCAGCATGCAGGTCTCAGGTCATAAGGAATCTGTTGTCAGAAACCTCTTCTTCATGAGGAATTTGTTGTCAGAAACCTCTTCTTCTTTGTGAGGAATCTGTTGTCAGAAACCTTCGGAGGAGAGCAGCAGCAGAGTGGCCGGCCTTAGGCAGCAAACAGGTAGAGCGCACAGCAAGTCCAGGAGGGAGAGAGGCAGGTCGTGAGGCTTCTTATGTCAGAAAAAGCTCTTCTTCTTCATGAGGAATCTGTTGTCAGAAACCCACCCTCATTGTTGTTGATCCCTCTTTTATCCTCCTTTTTTTTCTTCCTATGTGACATCCCTGGGTGCTTGGGTAAGTGTCATGTGCGTACCCCCTGAGATGGCCATCCTCCTCAAGATAAGTCCACACAAAAGACTGGTCCCTAGCAATTAAGCTGTGGCTTCTCTCTCTTTCTCTCTCTCGTGTTCCCTGGCCTTGTCCATCTGTGTTACCCAGAAAAAGGATTTCTCAACCCTTGGCCAGAACTTGCTTGGACTTGTTCCTCAGCAAGCTTTGAGGCAATGGGCATAAAAGAATAATCTCTTATGCTGCAAATATAAGATTGTCTTAGTACATACAAAATAATTGGTTAATAAATATACAAAATAAATGGTTAATATGAGGTTATTCTAATTTGTGCATAGCAAACATCTGTTGCTCAGTCATGTTATTCTGTTAAAAAAAATTAAGCTGTCTGATATATAACTGAGCTATTCTGTTGGCCTTTGTCTGGCTCATCTCTCATTCCTGACTCTTCTAACCTGTACGGTTACTTTCCCATAACTAAATTCTGTCAGTCTGCCCTTTTATTTTCTATAATTTTCATGATGCCTTGGTAAACTGCAGTCTGTATTAATATAAAGTTATTTTTAAGGTTACTCTACAGTAGCCAATAAGCTAAGAGCTATTAAGTGAGCTAGAGCTGGATGACTGGACTGAACCTTAAGGTATCAAGGATCTTGACCCATCTTAGGAGAGCAAATGGACACAAGAAGCAGGAAGAAAGGAGAACTGCTTCAAGTTCTGACACTTTCCCATTCCCAATACACATGCCAGTTCTACAGTAAAGAATGTACCAAAGACACTGAAGGGAACCTCATTCACTGGTATGTGGCCAATGACATCACTTAATAAAGCATGTTGAGGTTAATTAGTTATGGTTAATCATACAGCATAAAATACTCAAATGAAATCTTGTAGGAATAAGAATGGTTGCAGGATCAGGAGTACAGATACTCTTTAGTGAACAAGAAATTACAGAACTGTTGTCCAGAGTCATAAAGAAAATTCCAAAGTCCCTTTTCAAGTAGATAGGCAATATTTTTGAAGATAAGACTTTAGTACAGAGCCAGGTGGAAATCAGTTTGTTCAAAGGACTTGCAAGAGTAGTCGATAGTTTATTAGCTAGGAGAGGAGACAAATACAGAGGTATGGATTTATGATCTGTAGTCAATTTCCTTAGCTCCCTTTCCCTCCCCATAGTCATTGCTTCTCCCCTGGATAAAGCTGTATAAAGTGTGTCAAAAGACAGACTCACAAAGCAGTGACCTTGCCTTCTGCAGATAGGGCCAAGACAAGATCTTTGGTAGTTCTGACCCAGGCAAGGCAACAAACAGTGAAATAATTTCTAGCCATAAATTCAGAACATAGCCTTTGCTTAAAGGCTCTGGGAAGAAGTAAGAAATTTTTTAGTTCAGAAGTTAACTGTTAAGGTTGAGACTGAATTCAGTGTTTCTTCTCACATGAAGAGAACAGCCTGTACCACATCCCACGCAACACTAGCTCTGGAGCCGATGCCAAAAGAAATCCAATTATAAGAGACACATGCTGGTTAAAGATGGTGAGGCTCTGCAGATGAGGCAGTGTAGGAAAATGTAATCATCAGCTGTGTATTTATAAAGTGTGTCTTCACTGATATTGCTGAATATACACCTAATAACTGAGTAGCGTGGCACAAAAATTTGTCACAACCAAAGCATATGGGGCTGCAGTGCAATGTATATGAAAACAGGGCCTGAAATATCATCACTTACTGTTAACAGTAAGAGTCCTGGCTGCTGTTGTAAATCAAATACTATTAAAGCCCTGCAATATATGAAGTTCAAGCAGAATAGAAAAATAAAATAAAAATTAAACAACAATTAATAATAATTTTAAAAAGCAACACATTTGCCCTGTGGAGAGGAAGGCATTCCTTGCTTATAAATAATGTTACGACTTAGCCACATAGTGTGTGGGTTAATGGAAAAAACATGCCACAAGAAGTAAGTATGAATGCTACCTGTTATCCACCTGAATCACAGAAAAGTTACTGCTTGATTTCAGCATTGTAGTGACAATGCAATGGATGCAGAGTCCTTAGCTGCTGAGTGTCAACACACACTATGTGTCATAGCAATTACTTAGGATCCATGGGCAGGAAGAAAGAACAGCACATATCAAACACCACAGCATGAGTTACAGAGTAATTCAGAGTCACAGTGCAGGCACGGATTAACCAAGATTTTATTCTTCCCACCTTTTTTTTTTTTTTTTTCATAAGCATGAATTGCCAAAATTGGTTTGCCCAGGCTTACTTGATCTAGTAAATGATGTGCTCACCTATGACAAAAGGGAGTGGAACTAGATGATCTTTAAAGGTCCCTGCTAAACCAAATGATTCTATGAAAAGTCTGATTTTACTCAAAAAACAGGGTGAAAGCTATGCTGCTATATAACCTTTCCCCACCTGCTTCTCTCCATAAAGCTACATCCACTCCAGCTATATCACTTAGTTCAGGAATAAATGTGATTTATGTGCTAACTTCAGTAAGGATTTTTTTGCTGTTTTTTTCTTTGTCTTGCTTTGTTTTCTGGTGAATATGCATGAGAACTTCTTCCAGTTATGATAAAGTTGAGTGTGTATGGCAGGGGTGGTGTCAATTAGGGAGGAATAATTGCATGAACAAGTACAGGTTGGGGGATGACCTGCTGGAGAGAACTTCTGCAGAGAGGGACATGGGTGTCCTGGTGGACAACAGCTTGGCCATGAGCCAGCAATGTGCCCTTGTGGCCAAGAAGGCCAACGGCATTCTGGGGTGCATTAAAAAGAGCGTGGCCAGCAGGTCGAGGGAGGTGATCCTCCCCCTCTACTCTGCCCTGGTAAGGCCTCATCTGGAGTACTGTGTCCAGTTCTGGGCTCCCCAGTACAAAAAAGACAGGGATCTCTTGGAAAGAGTCCAGCGGAGGGCCACAAAGATGGTGAAGGGCCTGGAGCATCTCCCCTATAAAGAAAGGCTAAGTGAACTGGATCTGTTTAGCCTTGAGAAAAGAAGACTGAGAGGGGACCTGATCCAGGTCTATAAATATCTAAGGTGTGGGGAGCAGAGTGGCGAGGCCAGACTGTTTTCAGCAGTGTGCGGAGACAGGACAAGGGGAAATGGCCAGAAACTGGAGTATAGGAAGTTCCACAAAAATGTGCACAAGAATTTCTTTACGGTGAGGATGACGGAGCACTGGAACAGGCTGCCCAGGGAGGTTGTGGAGTCTCCTTCTCTGGAGATATTCAAGACCTGCCTGGACACCTACTTGTGCAACCTGGTGTAGGGAACCTGCTTTGGCAGGGGGATTGGACTCGATGATCTCTGAGGTCCCTTCCAACCCCTATAATTCTGTGATTCTGTGATTATTTCACTCAGCACAAAGTATGACAGTGCAGCAAAATAAAAGCAGCTAGTCTCATAGATATTGCCAAGGCAGAAGCAGATGCTAGCAAAGCAGATACCCTCCAGGATCCCCATGTACAAACTGTGCCTACATTTTCAAAAGTTTCTGCTACAGTGCTTCATTATTACTCTTTTTCACTGACAATTAGAATATCATAACTGTGTTACCACATGCTCTAACCACAACTTCTCACAACTAGTCAACTTTCTAAAGAAACAGAAAATAGCTTTCAGCTCCAAGTTACATGCTGTGAGAAGAGCCAGGGCAGCACGTGAAATATGAAGCAAAGAAATGAAGTCATCTCTTTTGTTGTTTAGTGCTTAATTCCCAAAGGTATGCTATGTGTCTCACAGTTGAACTAAAATATGACTTATGTCCCAAAGAGGTTATAACCCAATTTACATATGAATTAACAAAACATGAAAAATCCAAAAAAGAGCATGATAGATCATATGACATATTCATTTCTATGGGAAATCTTTTTGTGTATAAATATTAATTTTTTTTTTTCTTGTCAACTAACCCACCACTGATTTATTTTTTTTACTATAAATGTTGGCATTCTAGAGAAATTAGGCTTCAGATTTAAGTTACGTATGCCACTTAGTTTTTATTTGTTGACATATAAACGTATAAAAGCTACATGCATGTGCCTTTTACATACTTGCTTTATAAAACCTGGTTAAAAAATGAAGATTACCTTAGATTAGGGCCAATAAATAGAAAATAAGAAAAGGTAGGGGTATTTAAGTCTTTTAGTCTCTGATTTATTACGTATTAGAAATATGAACCAAAAAGATGTCAAGAGAGGAAAAGAGATAACTAAAGCTAAGCAGAACAATATATTATGTATGAAAGAATGATAGAACCAAAGAGTTAAAAAGTAGATTTTAGGGAAAATGAAAATTGTTCAAGGATTAAACTCATGTATCCACTACAATTATATAATGATTTGTGTCTAAAATGTGTCTCTATCAATATTTTCAATTAGGACACTTCATTTGTTATAATAAAGAAAACACGTCTGCCATTTATTCTGTAAACTTTTCTAAGTCTTAGAATTGAAATTAAAGGCTTTTCATCAATATTATATGGTGTCTTGCTATAATTAAAGCTGTAAAGAATAATTGTATGAGAGCTTTGGATATAGAAACAAATAGAGTAAAAAATTAATGGATAATAAAAATGCTCTGTATACTTAGTCATTGTTAGTCAGAAGAAGAAAAAAAAAAAAAAAAAAAAAAAAACCTCTTATACCAACTGATCATTTGGAAGTATTATTGAAAAAGTACCTTGAAAACTCATTGCGTTTCATTAACAACAGATTAAATCAAATTCCTTCACCTCCTCTGGTAATGCAGACCCTCAGCTCTAGCAATTTCAATGTTCCCAGCTGCAGCAATAACTATAACTTCCATTTTAATCACCTTTGTTATTTAGCATGATCACAAAATATATTTTAAACTATGGTCCACTTAAATGTAGAAATTGCAGATTTTGGTCTGTTCAGTTTGAAGGAAAAAAATAAAAGTAGAATCAAAACCTTTTGAGAGGTCCTGTATCTTATGGACGAAACAAGTTGGAATTAGAAAGTAGTAAAAAGAGAATACTTCCTAAATTCTGAAGTAGGAACCTGACTACTGTTGCTAAGATGTTAATTGCTGGTGACTGGTGTTTTCTACTAATCCCATTACCTGATTAATGGTTATTATTATTATTTGTTACTTGAAAAGTGCCTGAGGTGGTGAAAGTACTTCAAAGAGAAAATAAATGATGTGGTCCTTTCCCCAAGGAGCCTACAGTCTTACAATATGAAAGATGACACAATAAGTGAGAACAATAAAGAGCAGCAGCAGTAGAGTGAGAATAATTACATGGTTACTTAGCTTCATTTTATACACATCTTGATGGTACTGCTGTTTGCTTGATTTGTTTCTGCTTTTCTGAGCAGGAAAGAGGATATGACTATAAGAAAAGAGAGGAAATTATTTGGAAGAGAAAAAAAAAAAAAAGCAAGTGTTTATGCATGTGTGGTGTGTGTGGCATATATGGTGTGTGTGTGCATGCATGGGATGTGTGTGTATGACGTGTGTGTGCACAGGTGTGCACAGGAGCATGTAGGGGCTGAACTGCATAACAAAAAAGAAAACTAGATTAGAATTTACAAGAACTACAAAGAGCAGGAAAACAGGTAACATAAATTGTGAAAACGAATATTGAAAGAAAAAAATAAAAGTGAAGAAATAGCAGGATGGAGTTCATTGTTTTCTCTGAGTATCTCCAATGACTGAGCAAGTCTCAGGCCAAATGAAATTAATAGAAGGTCAGTCTGGAATCCTACTTTGGTTCTGGAAAACAGCCCTTGGGGTTAGATGAAAAACTGGTGTAATGTGCATCAATTCTCTGAAGAGCAAAAGTGAAAAGACACCTAAATTCATGACCTTGCACAACAGTTGTTTCATATTTTTGTGAAACTTCAGTGCACTCTTAGTTACTATAGGACAGGTGGTTTATTCATCTGGAGATTGTAACTACACCATTATACTTACTAATATTCAAGTGATTTTTCTTCCATTAATTTCTTTAATCACTTTTAGCTTCTTCACAGCCTCTTATGCCAATATATTTCACAGTTTATACCTGTGTTGCAAACAAACTTCCTTCAGTTTTAAACCTTGCCGATCTGATCAGTTCAGTGAGTCTCACACAGCAATTCACTTGGAAAAGTGAAAAATCCTTCCAAATTCTTCTTTTTCACATTTCTCTGTGATGTTCTGGGAAGTCTTCCCCAGAACCGTCTAGAGTCCTTTCTCCTTCCCTTCCCATTCCAACCCATCCCATTCCACCCCTTTCACTGTGCAGGGAATCACCTAAACTTCCTCCATAGGAACAGAAGACAAGTACATCCAGAAGAGGCTCTATGAGACTAACTCATTACCCTGATGACCTAACTCATATGCTGAACTTTTTCAAAGCTTCTGATATGATCCCACAAAACATTCTTATCTTTAAATTTGAGAGATGGATTTGAAGAATGGACTATTCAGCAGATAAAGAACTGTCTGGATTGTCACAGCCAGAGCATTGTGGTCAATGGCTCTGTGTCCAGATAGAGCCATTGACCACAGTGGGTGGGGGTTACGAGTGGGGTCCATCTGCAGACTGGTGTTCTTCAATGTCTGTGTCAATGACCTAGATAGAGGAATAGAGTTCACCTTCCGCAAATTTACTGACATCACTAAGATGAGTGGTACAGATGATACAACAGAAAAAAGGAATGTCATCCTAAGGGACCTGGACAAGCTTGAAAAGCAAGCCCAGATGAAATTAATAAGACTCAACAAGGGCAAGTGCAAGGTGTCGCATTTAGGTCAGGGCAACACCAGATATGTGTACAGACTGGGAGGAGAATTCATTGAGAGCAGATCTGAGGAGGGTTTATGTGTTCCTATGGATGAAAAGCTGGATATGAACCAGCAGTGAGCACTTGCAACCTGAAAGGTCAACAGTATCCTTGGCTGTGTTTAAAGAGAGGTGGCCATCAAGGAAAAGGGATTGTTCCCCATACTCTGCCCTTGTGAGGCCCAATATGGAGTACTATGTGAAAAAAGGCTTTCTTCTTATGAAGAAGGGCTGAGAAAGCTGGATTTGTACAGACAAGAGAAGAGAAGGTTTTGGGGAGACCTCATTTCAACCTTCCAGTTGAAAAGGATCTAGCTCATAAAGAAGATGACTACTAACTTTTCACACAATCTGATAGTGACAAAGGGGAATTGCTTTAAGCGGGAAGAGGGGAAATTTCGGTTAGATATTAGAAGGAAATTTTTCTACTCAGAAAGTGGTGAGGCACAGAATCAGGCTGCCCAGAGAAGCTCCATCCCTGGAAGAGTTCAAGGCCAGGTTGTATGGGGCCCTGGGGAGCCTGATCTAGTGAGTGGCAACCCTTGGGAGGGGAGTTGGAACTGGATGGCTGGAAATCCCTTCCAACCCAAGCCATTCTATGATTCTAAGATTCTGCAGTTCTATGATTCTTATTCACACTAGGCATCTAATGCCATTTCAAATGCCTCGGTTTGTTCCAGATACTACTGCTCTACATCTTGCGTCAAGTTTTACATGCACTATGGTTTCTTAAATGGCCTACTCTTATCTGTAGGTTAGAAGTGGCACTCCTAAAGGCTTGAGGCTTAATAGATTTTTAGAATCTATTCATTGTTCTCATTCAGTCTTCATAGATCTCCATGATAACTTAGACAACTACTTAAGTACAGAAACCTACATATAAACACTTAAATATTGATGTTATGTTCTGATCTTGCACACTACCTTTCTAGGTTAATTTCCTGCCTAGGTTTAAGTCTCCAAAGTGTAACACTGCATCTTACATTATATACCTTACACTTAAATAGCAAGAGTTCAATAAAATAAATCTCAAACTGTTACACTAGCTTTCCATGCTTGTTACAAAAGCAATTAATTATTGCTTTTATTTTATGTTTCCAATTAAATTGTAATGGGACATAAAGTAGTATTAAACTTTAAATTTAAAATTAACTCAGTAACAACTATGTTCAATGTTTGCTTGCTAGTATTTGAACTTGAGGTAAAAAAAAATAATAATTAAACAGTCCAAGTAAAATTATCTTTCTATTAAAAAAAAGAGTAATAATAATTAATGATTTTTATTTAGGGATGGTAATGGATCATAAAGATTCACTGCCACTTTTCTTTTAAAGTTGAAAGTTCTAAAAAATTGATAAGATTTTGTTTTATTTTTCTCTACTTTGCAGTCAATTTTATACCACTTTCACTACTTAAACCTTTACTGTATGAGGCACTAACATTCACAAAGGTTTTTCATTTTCCCATTATCTCTTCAGGCAGAGTTGTCTTTGCTGAGACTTTTTTTTTTTATTACAAAACAATAGTTTCCTGAATATCAAAAAACTTAACAGGATTGCCTGTTTTGCCTACAGCCTCATACTATAATCCATTTCATAAACAGATGAAGTTTTATGTTAGAGTTTGTTCTGATCCAAGAACTTCTTCAGAACTTATTCTACACTGCAATCTTGGGATCATTAGGAATACTTTTCTCATCTCCACCCTAAAAATTGTATATTTATGATTCTATACACTAGCCTTGTACTTTATCTCAAATGATTTTTTCTTGCAGATTGATACTTCTTGACATATTCTTCAGTTTGAGTTCACTTTCCTTATCATGGGAGCCCTGTTCAAACTATTTTAGATAAAATCTCACATATCTGTAGATTTAATAAGTTTGGTATATTGCTCTATCTCTACTACCTCATTCAATCCTAAAATTGCATTTGCCGTTTTCATTGTCACATCTTATACTATGTTGCATTCAAGTAAGGTAGCATACTTTTGAGTGGAAGAACATAACAATTTGTTTACAACTTAGGTAAAATTTTATTCTTTCTTTACAGAGACAAGCACAATTTGTCTCATTCTTTAGATGCCTGAAAGTGTCTCCTAAGAGCGCTTGTTCTTCTTTGATGACTGCAAAAGGATCTTGAAATTATTTACTTGGACACAAACACCTGAAATGTAGACATTTATTATTCCTTAATCATCTCTGTCCTAAAACACACGTAGATTAAGCAGTTTTCTCCTTCATTTCCAGCTGAAAATTTCCAAAATTTATGAAAGAACTTCCAATTTGCAGATCAGTTTTAATTTGTGCTCTTAAATTTAATGTGGTTTACACTTTAAGGTTACTCAGTTGAGTGGGTTTATTTTTTTGTTTGTGTTTTGTTTGTCTGTTTTATTTTCTGGTGTATTCCATTAGTGTCCCAACATAATGTTCTCAACATATGTGATTCAACAAGAACAAAACTAAAACAGACAATTATGTTCAATAAGATTTGTCCATCCTTTTGTTGTTCATCAAGAATTTCAAAGTCAATCTCATTCAATTTGATAATGTCCTCTTTATAATTACAGACTGATATATATATATATCAACCAGTCCTTTATACAATCTACTATTCTAATAACAGTTTTCATTTTTTTCACATTAACTAATTATTTCTACTTGTTGAAATTCAGATAGATGAAAACAAATGCCATTCTTTTGTCTAGAAAATCATGTACCAAAGAGCTACCTTATTACGTTGCTTTATCATTTTTACAATTCATGCTGCATTTAATCCCACTATAAGTTTACACTTTATTTCAAACATGGTTTTGAAAGAACCCCTGTCTGAGGCTCAAGTGAAGCCAGACAATATGTTGAGATTTTCATAATCAAAGATATACATATTTTCTTTAATTCTCCTAATGAGTAATTGTCTCCTACTCAGTGAGTTTCTAGGAAGATGAATCTTTCTGTCTCCAGAGTTGTCCCTACCTTAGTCAGCAGGCATTGCTACCCCAATGAAGTCATCCAAGACTCAGAGCAATAATACAAATCAATTTATTGAGAGCTTTCTAACAACTAGTACTGAGATAAAATTGGCTAATTTTCTAATAACATTTAATAAGTGTTGCAGCTCAGAGTACTTTGGCACAGGAGTTATTTCTATGCTAAATGTTCTAATACAATATCAGGCAATGGCTATTACAAAGATTGAAAGAGTAAAATAAGATAAAAAGAAAAGATAGAAAATGAGGAAAGAGACAGGCACAGGGACTTGCAGATATACAAACACAGCAAAGCAAAGCTGATCAGCACTCCTCCATCCAGCGAAGCCTTGGTGTCAGGGAGTGGTGACCCCTGGTAGTGGTGGGTCATGTAAAGGTGTGATGGTCAGTTGATGACCATGATGAACACACATGTTCTCTTACTTATAGTCCAGATACCATGAGACTGATCTTTAGAGTGTCAGCTTCTATCTTTAAGGACTTCAGCAGGAATTCTTTTGTTCCTATCTTCCAGGCCTTGCAACTTTAAATGAGCAGAAACAAGGGGATGCAGGGAGACACCAGTTTGTGTCTTTCCTTCACAGGATGAAATGGTACTATCTTGTAACTTCCTGCATTAAGCTGAAAATATCTTATCCCAGGCCAAGTCTTCAGCCAGAAAATATTCTTAGGCCTTTCTACTCAAAAGCAAACAGTTCCTGGCTCTGTCCAAAGGAATCTGAAACTGTCCACGAAGTGCTACTGATTGTCTTCTGCTGATTTGAGACACTGTATTCCTTACCAGTCTCAGCCAGTAATGTTATTCCCTCTGGAACTGACCACCATGCCTTTACTTGATATCGCCAGTATCAGAAACACGATATGATTATTTTTGGTATCACAGAATGAAGTAAATCATATTGCAGTCTTTTATACTTCTGTTCTTGCTGATGTTCTCCTATTGGCTTTGATATTTTTTTCTAACCTGTACGCTATTTTTTACCTCAAATTAATTCCTAGATTACTCTGTCATCTATCACCATGTTTTGTCGTCTTCTTTCATGACTATGCACCTGCTAAAAATTTAAACAATACTTTCATTTCTATTTTTTTATTTTAATTATTATTATTTTTTACCTTTGCAGCTGCTTTCTCTATAGCCTTCTATAATATCACAACACCTAAACTTCAGAAAGCACAGCTTCTTTTATGAGTATTATAGTCAACTCTCCTGGTTGTTCATTTGCTTCTATGTGAATCAAAATGTTTTCCCTTTTTGACTCTGCATATGTAGCTCATAACAGATGCCAGTTTAGTGGCACACCCTATTTTCCTCCCTTGTTCACTTGCTTCTTCACTTTTTTTAATACTCTTAATTCTGAAGTTATTCTGTTTAATATAATCACCTCAGTCTTGAAAAAAAAACAAGAAAAAACTACATACAATCAAATGCTGTTCTGACTTTCATTGATAACAGAAGTCATGACTTATTCAACCCTGCAGGATTTTAATGAAGAGTTGAAGTCCAGGTTCAGTCCATTCACTCTTTTCTGTACCATGATGGCTGCCAGAGATTCCTTAGATTTGTCAGTTGTTAACTTCCTTTCCTTAAGACACAATAAGATTTGAAATGGCTTCTCATTTTTTCAGTATTCTTCATCCACTTTTTCCTTTCCTTTTCCCTTTCCTTAAAGATCAAGTCCAACTGCAACCTACCACACTACCCTAAACACCTATTACTTGGACTATAAGAAGATGATGAAGATGGTCACATACAGAAAAGGTTTGACATTGTGTTTAGTTCTTTTGGAGGAAAGCAGACTTCGCAGTGGAATTAGGTACCAAGGCCAAAATAAGAAAGAGCTATGGATGCTGTGCGCAAACCCTGGGATCATCTCCCAGTTTGGTCTGCAAAGTAAAACAGTCATTCCATGCAGCCAACATTTTTGTGGCATAGATCCACATCTGTGAGAAATACAGTGATATATTTGGGAGACTCTGAATTATATGCTTCTCTGACCTACAGCATCCTGGGAATAGTAACTAATTAGATGAATGCATAAAAGCTCTAAATTTTGTTGTCTAATTATGTGGGAAAGATGAGAAACTAATGATATTATTTGACAAGAATGTTAATGAATTTCATGAAAATACTCAAAGCTAAGGATTAACTGATAGTATTGAAATATATATATATCTGTATATGGGATTGATTCAGTGACCAAGAAACTGACATTGAGGTACACATGCACCTTGAGAGATGCATGAAAGAATGAGTCCAGGTCTAAGGAGACAGCGGAACTGATACATGTCATCTTCTCTGAGTGTCTGAAGACTCCATTGATTGTCTTTATATGACATAAGTTTGTTTGATAGAAAGGATAAATATATTCATAATCATGAATCTGGTCAGCAGGGGGAAACATATAAGTAGTCTGCCAAAAATATTTCTGCAGTTTTTGAAATATAGAGAAATTCTCTGATCTTTAATCACTTTCATATTTTTTTTGGAGTAGTTTAGATTTCTCAAGTCATTGCGATTCTGTAATTCCCATGATTAGTCAAAAAAACTTCTAAGCATGTATTTAATTAGTGATCTAGATTTCTGTCTACTACAATTAAAATTAATCCCCCCCCCCAAAAAAAAAGTTTGAGACATTGGTACTGCAAAATCCATCAACTTTTCTGTCCTACTGAGGTTTGTTTTGTACAATCAGTGGCTTCAATGTGAGTTAAAAAAAATCCCAAAAATACTCCACAGCATTTTAGTTAATTTCTGTTTTCCAGTCCCTAATGATGAGTTGACATTCAGAAATATGTGACAACGTGCACTAGGAGAATTATTTAATAGCAGTTTTTTCATCTAATTTTATTGATGTTTAATTATTCCAGATATAAATGATAAAATGGAATCTGTATTTCTAACACTCCTCCTGAATTTCTAAAAAAACCAACATAATCTGTTTATGAAAATATTTTTTTCTGAGTTTGTCTTTTTAAGTCTGACAATGTAAGCCTGAAAAGTCCAGAATGCTTTTGGCTTCTAAATCCTTCCATTCATCGAGGAAAGTTTCCTTTATGATGCTCCCTATATGTATTTTTTTTTACTAATTACCTCTGAGTAACTTTTTTATCCACTGTTTAATACTTCTGTGACATAATGGCTACATTTAAATAGCAGGCTGCTGTTGTCAATGGCAACAATGCTGCTTCAGCAAGGAAAAGCTGGAAATAGTGAAGTAACATATTGTGAGAGCAGCGACACAGATTCCAAGTCTGCTAGACCTCGGCTGTAAATTTCTCAACTTCAGCAGCTGAATAAACAACACATCTTTCAGTTGGATGCCAAAAACAGGCAGGAATCAAGCAGGTCACATATAAAACAGAACTGTCTGGAGTTTAGATACTTGGAACCAAGTTGAGGTCTGGTTCATCCAAACAGCCACTCTCAGAGTAGTCACTTAAGCACAGGACTTGAAATCTTTTGTGTGGTGTGATATAAAAGGGGTAATTCAGTTAATATTCAGAAATAAACAAGCAAATAAACAAAAGCCTTGTCAAATCACTAGTTCTCTGAAGCTTATATAATTTCAGTTTCTTCTCCTTTGCACAAAACCACAGCAGTTTTCAGCTGGTTTTGTTCTGCAGCTCAAATGAGCAATTGGATTTAAATTCTTAGGATTCAGTATTGCTTAGTGATGAAGAAAGATTTTCAACCCAGGTATATTATATTCAGCATTTTGTTCTGTGATATGATCAAATATATTTATTTAGCTATATTTGCAAGGATTTTTTGAGAAACTCAGAAAATATACTCAAATTGAGATGGACCCACCTGTGGCAACAGAGCTGGCTGATATCATGCATGATCGCTCTTGATTGTCTTTGAAAGCCCATAGTGATTGGCTAAGATTCTCAAGGAACAGAAGAAAGCAAATACCACTCCAATTTTAGAGAAAGTCAAGGAGGATGATCTGGAGAACTGCAAGCTGGTCAGCCTCACTTAAATCTCAAGGAATGTGATGGAGCAAATAATTGTGGAAACCTTTCCAGGCACATGAAGGGCAAAAAAGAGACTGGAAACAGCCAGTGTGGATTTTCAAAGAAGTAGCCAGGTAGCCTTCCATGATGAAATGCCTTGTTTCAAGGCTGTCTGGAGAGCAGTGTATACATCATAGAGTCATAGAATGATTTGGATTGGAAGGAACCTTGAAGATCATCTAGTTGTAAACCCCCAGCAAAGAGCAGGGGCATTCCCTCTAGATCAGTATGCTCAAAGCCCTATCCTGTCTGGCTCTGAACAATTCCAGGGATGAGCATCCGTAACTTTTCTGGTAACCTGTTATAGTGCTTTCTTTATAGTGAAGAATTTCTTCCTAATACCTAATCTAAGTCTACCATATTTTTGTTTAAAGACCTTGTCTTGTCACTACATGCCCTTGTAAAAAGTCCCTCTCCAGCTTTTTTGTAGACTTCATTAAAATATTTGGAAAATTACTATAGAGTAACCCAGAAGCCCTCTCTTCTCCAAACTGAACAATACCAACTCTCTCAGCCTGTCCCCTAAGGGAGGTTCTCCAGCCCTCTGATCCAATCTCATGGGCCCTCTTCTGGACTCAGTCTAATAGGTCCATGTCTTTCTCATCCTGGTGGCCTTAGAGGTGAACACAGTACTGCAGATGGGGTCTCATTAGAGCAGGGGGACAGTCACCTCCCTTAACCTTCTGGTCACACTTCTTTAGATAAAGTTCAGGGTACAGTTGCCTTTCTGGGCTGTGGGCACACACTGATGAGTCAAGTTCAGCTTGAAAACATCCCCCTCAGAGCTGCTCTCAATCCATTCTGATGTGAGTGGGGTGTAGGGGGAGGTCAACCCGTGAGATTGCCTCAGGAAAAGCATTTGGCCCCAAGACTCAAGACTGCCTCCACCTGGAAGGACAGGAGGGTGGTCATTGTTGGAGACTCCCTGCTGAGAGGAACGGAAGGTCCTATATGTTGACCTGACCCTACCCATAGGGAGGTGTGCTGCCTCCCTGGGGCATGGTTCAGAGACATTTCTAGGAGACTTCCTGGTCTGATTCGCCCTTCCGATTATTACCCGCTATTGATAAGCCAGGCTGGCGATGATGAAGTTGCTGAGAGGAGTCTCAGAGCTATCAAGAAAGACTTGAGGAGACTGGGACGGGTAGTCGAGGGAGCGGGTGGGCAGGTGGTGTTTTCTTCCATACCTTCAGTGGCAGGGCAGGATACTGAGAGGTACCAAAAAACACACCTCATAAATAAATGGCTGAAAAGTTGGTGCAAATCCAGGAATTTTGTTTTTTTCGACCACGGGGAAACTCACTCAGCACCTGGCATGATGGCAGCAAATGGAAGTAGTCTGTCTCTGAGGGGGAGGAGGATCTTAGCTGAGGAACTAGCAGGACTCATTGACAGGTCTTTAAGCTAGGTATGAAGGGGGAAGAGCAAAATCAGGGACACCGGGGTTGAGCAGGTCATTCCAGGGCTCATACTGAACCTGCTGGGCAATGACAGTGAAGTACAAAGGGATGGACTGGGGCAGGAGAGTGTTGGGGTTGCTGCTTTTCTAGGGGAACCTAGACCATCTATAAAGGTGGTGAGATGGAAAGCCGAGCTGAAGTGCCTTTATACCAATGCACGCAGCCTGGGAAACAAGCAGGATGAGTTGGAAACCGTGATGTGCTTAGAAAGTTAAGACCTTGTTGCTATCATGGAAACATGGTGGGATGACTCCCATAACTGGAATAACACCATTGAGGGCTATCGGCTCTTTAGAAGAGATAGGCTAGGCAGGAAGAGTGGGGGAGTAGCCCTCTATGTCAAAGAGTGGATAGACTGTGAGGAGCTTCCTCTGAGAAACAGTCAGGATCAGGTTGAGAGCCTGTGGGTTAGAATTAGGGATGGGTCTAACAAAGGCCAGCTGGTGATAGGAGTATACTATAGGCCACCTGATCAAGGGGAGACTGTTGATGAGGCTTTCTTGCTTCAGCTGCGGGAGGCTTCGTGCTCACGGGCTCTTGTCCTGGTGGGGGACTTCAACCATCCGGATATCTCTTGGAAAGACCACATGGCGAGTTGCAAGAGGTCCAGGAGGCTCCTGGAATGTGTTGACAATAACTTTCTGGTCCAGGTGTTGGACAGACCGACCCAAGGTGAAGTGTTGCTGGACCTGCTGCTCACCAATGCGGAGGAAATCATTAATGGTGTTAAGGTTGGAGGCAGCCTGGGCTGCAGTGACCACGCTCTGGTTGAGTTTGTGATCTCGAGAGATGTGGGCCTGGTGAAGAGTGGTGTCAGGACCCTGAACTTTGGGAGAGCAAACTTTAAGCTGTTCAATGGACTGTTGGCCGAGATCCCTTGGGATGCTTTCTTTAAAAACAAAAATGCTGAGGAGAGCTGGTTACTCTTCAAGGATGCCTTCCTGAGAGCGCAAGAACTCTCTGTCCCTCTGAACAAGAAAGCAGACAGAGGAGGGAGAAAGCTGGCGTGGCCTGGTAGGGACCTGCTGAGGGCGAAGAAAGGTGCGTACAAGCTCTGGAAACAAGGGCATGCCACCTGGGAAGAATACAGCGATGTTGACCGGACTTGCAGATGTGGGATCAGGAAAGCCAAAGCGCAGGTGGAACTGAACTTGGCGAGGGACGTGAAAAACAACAGGAAGACTTTCTATAGGTACACTGGCCAGAAGAGACAGGCCAAAGCGAGTGTACCTCCTTTGGTAAATGTAAAAGGAGAACTTGCTTTAACGGACGGAGAGAAGGCTGAGGTACTGAGTGAGTTCTTTGCCTTGGTCTTCACTGGCCGCCAGGACTACAGTACTTCTCTCGTCCCTGAGCCCTGAATCCCTACACCTCTGGGTGGGGGCTAGGGTGGTAAATCCCCTCCCACTGTGAGGACAGAGCAGGTCCGAGACTGCCTCATGAGACTGAAAGTGTACAAGTCTATGGGGTGGGATGGCGTGCATCCCAGGGTTCTGAAGGAGCTGGTTGAGGTGGTTGCCGAGCCGCTCTCCATCATATTTGAAAAGTCGTGGCTGTCAGGTGTGGTCCCGGATGACTGGAGGAAGGGTCACGTCACTCCCATTTACAAGAAAGGGAGCAAGGAGGACTCCGGGAACTACAGGCCGATGAGTCTCACCTCTGTGCCTGGGAAGATCATGGAACAGATCCTCCTGGATGACATGCTTGATCACATGAGGAAAGGGTGTGTTATCCGTGACAGCCAGCATGGCTTCACCAGAGGAAGGTCATGCTTGACCAATCTGGTGGCCTTTTATGATGGAGTGACGGCATCGGTGAAGAAGGGAAAGGCAACCGA
The DNA here is from genome assembly GCA_037305975.1 of Chrysolophus pictus. Taxonomy (NCBI): domain Eukaryota; kingdom Metazoa; phylum Chordata; class Aves; order Galliformes; family Phasianidae; genus Chrysolophus; species Chrysolophus pictus. The sequence continues at coordinate 32,073,227 of CM074576.1, read as the reverse complement.
TGTCATGTACCTGGACTTGAGCAAGGCCTTTGACATGGTCCCCCACCACATCCTTATCTCCAAACTGGAGGGATGTGGATTTGATGGGTGGACCACTCAATGGATAAGAAACTGGTTGAAAGGCTGCAGACAGGGGGTGGTCATCAATGGTTCTATGCCCAGGTGGAGGCCGGTAACGAGTGGCGTCCCCCAGGGGTCTGTCTTGGGACCGGTGGTCTTTAACATCTTTATCAATGACATCGATGATGGAATGGAGTGCACCCTCAGCAAGTTTGCTGACGACACCAAGCTGAGTGGGAAAATGGTTTTAAGTTGAGGGAGGGGAGATTTTGGTTGGATGTCAGGGGGAAATTCTTTACAGAGTGGTGAGGTACTGGAACAGGCTGCCCAGAGAGGTTGTGGATGCCCCGTCCCTGGTGGTTTTCAAGGCCGGACTGGATGGGGCTTTAAGCAACCTGATCTAGTGGGAGGTGTCCCTGCCATATAGAAGTGGGGCTGGGTTCCTTTCAATGCAAACCATTCCGTGATACTGTTGATGTATCACAAGGATGAATTTTAGGTTCAATACTGTATAACGTCTTCATTAGTTACCTGGAATCTGGGACAAAATGTACCCTTAGCAAGTTTTCAGGTGACACAAAATGGGTACAATGGTTGGTGCACCAGATGAGTGGGTTGTCATTCAGAGGGACCTCAGTGAGACAGAGAAATGGACCAAGAATCTCATGAAGTTCAACAGGGGAGCATCCCAAGTTTGCCATCTGGAGAGAAATAATTTCATTCCGCAACACAGCCTGAGGGCCAACTGCCAGCTTGGCAGAAAAGGATGTGAGAGTCCCAGTCTCTGAGTTGACTATGGAGCAGCAGCATTCCCTTGTAGCTAAGAAATCTAACAGCCTTTGCAATTTCATTTGGAGAAAATGCCAAACGGTGTTGTGGGATGGATCATAACATGGGTCAGTGCATGGGAACTGCTGAATCACGGCCTGAACCTCTGACTGATCACCTGAGACGAGCAATGAGTCAGCCACGGGAGCACAGGTGAAGGCAATTCACCTGTGTTGCTGGAAGGGGTGGAGCCTGGGTCCACTTCTCATAGACCCATTTAAGAGCTGCCTACCAGTGAAGAAGGATCTCTTTCTAGAGATCTTTCCTTTGAAGTTTTGCAGTGAATCCAGGATAAGGATAAGTACTCTATCTATTCTCTTTTTGGTATAATAACCTGCTTAGCTGAACTCTCTTGTTTATTTCATAATTATAACATCTGTATATTCATTGATTATACAGTCAGACACATCTGGAAATCTGTGTCTAGTTCAGGACCCCCAATACAAGAAAGACAAGGACATGCTGAAACAAGTTCAGCAAAGGTTCTTGGAAAACATTAAGAAATCTTTTTATCTGTTGTGAGTTTTGAGCTTTGATCAGCTGGTCAATCAGTGAAGCCGCTGGATAACATTCAGATTGTCACAGTAAGATGTTGCTATTTGGTTTTCTGCAATTATTTTTCATATGCTCATTTCCATCTGTTGTGGTTAACTTTTAGTAATTTAAAATGTTATTTGGTAATAATTCTAGTAATATTATTCATGCCTATTATATGCAGGACTACAAAATACATGTGAAATACTTAATTTCCTTCTCAGGATCAACATATGATACATGTGCACAAATTACTGTACAGAAACTTAAAGTTTTCACCTCTTAAACACGTTCTGAGCCTTCTTCTTATGAGGAAATGTGGCCAAATATGTTGTCCTTAGCCTACAGACTTTCTATAAATTTACCATGTTTGTCATTTCATGAAATATCTTCTTCATTGTCATTTCTTGGAACAGGTGGAAATATCAGTGTTTTAAAAAAAAAGAAAAAAAAAAGATTGGAGCTGCATACACTCCATTTCACTATCTGTTTTTTCTACCTGGTCATTATAACAAACGTTTGAATATTTCTAGTATTAGAGTAAAGGGCTGATTTTCTTCCTGTAGTCCTATTGTGAAACCTCTTGTATTAATGTTACAAATTGCAAAACATTCTGGAGAGAATAACATCATCAGCAACTTCTTGCTGAATTAATTACTGCCTCTTGCATGGTGGTTTTGACAACAGTCATTCTGTCTTAAAGAGCCTTCAAAAGAGCAGTGGTACATAATCTCAGAAAACAGCTCAACGTTTAGCTTTTTTGAAATTTATTTTTTTTAACTGTCCCTATTCTATTTCCATGGATGGGTTCAGACTATCAGCTTCATCTTTCCCTGGGTAATAGAAGATCAAAACGCTCTCATAATGAAAGACAATTGAAACATATGTGTGGGAATACAAAGGATATGCTTCTAATGAGCAAACAATGTTAAATGAGCTTTTCCAATATAATTCATCAAACATATACATTTGATTTGATATTGATCCTAAATGTGTATTTCCTCAACTTGTCCTTCTCTTGGTTCATCAGACAACTAAATGGCTTCTCTCAGGGATTGTTTTTCCTTCTACTCCTCCTTATCTAACAAAAGATGGAGCATACTAATCCTGTGCAATGAGGCATACTTGCACACAGATATGAATTTCTGTTTGTATAAACTCACTGGGGACACTCAAATTTTCCACTCACCCTAACAGAAAAGTTGCAGGAATTCAAACTGAAAAAATATTGTTAACGGCCAGTGGTGCTAAGATTGGACTAGAATCTTCTGTCCTGAAGCTAAACCTCATTAAAAAACTGAGCAGAAGATTCGGAATGTAGTATACTATATCTGGCCAATGCAGAGATGAGTCATGAAACACAACAGGATTCATAACAGAAAGCAAAGGGAATAATTAGTTCAGCACTGGAATAATGTACTCCCCCATGGAAAATACCTTGGGAATGGCTTTGATTTGTGCTTGAAGGAACTTTATTGCATGAACAACAATGCAAACAGTTGCAGTTTGCAAAAAGAATTTCCTGAGCTGTGCACTATGGCATTTCTTTGGAAGAAAATACTAGAGATAATGTAGCCTTAAGTACAAGAGAAAATCAGATCTACATGGTCTTCTTTCTTTCTTTTTTCTTTTTTTTTTTTTTTTTATTTTTCAGTAATAGTACCAGGTAGTAAAAAATGAGATATTTTTTCAACATCTAATATTTTCAGCTATTTTGTGAAATGACAGAGATACTCACTCTGACTGTAACTAAAAAAATCAGTTGAAAGATTTTAGTGAGATTTGATAGAGTTTTCATGTGTGCACAAAGACACACTCATATACATGAGTCTGCCTTGATATAAAATTATTTTGTACAATGTATCCACCTATGTATATCCCCTTATCATTGAAAATCAACAACACGTTTTTCACAGAACAAATGCTGTTAAACTAGTAAAGAATAAAACTGGCTTGAAAAATCACTCCAGTGTTTTCAGAAGCTCACAGAATTATTGAGCTAAGCAAGTTAACATTACACCTCAAAAAGAAGACACGGTGAATTAAAAAGGAAAAAAGAAAAACATAATATTTAATGTAAAATCAATACGTTATTTTTCTCAGAAAGAAAGAGTGAAAAAATAAAGATCATTTAGAGAGGTTGTCCATAGCAGAGTCTTCACATGAGTGCTTAAATGGAATACAGTTACATTTGGGAACCAGCACTTTACTGAGGCATTTCTTGAGGGATCTAACAGTAAGATAGGAAAGGAAGAGATCCACTACTCAATATAGTCTATAATTAATCCTTAGTGTTCATCTTTTGGGCTTCACTCATTATACATCATTGTGTTTGTACATGTCATCTTGAAAAATCAGGTAGCATAAGTAGGTACTCAAAAAGTGGTTTTTATACCATGAACCTGACTTTATTCAGACAGATCATGAATGCATTTAGGCTTATAATTAGAACACTTTTAACGTTAAACTTGTAAGTCTCTGGAACTGACTTTAAACTGAGAGCAAAATTATAAAAAAGATTTTATCATTATTATGAGCATAATTGTCAAATGAGTTCAAAAAGCTGCTATGTGCTGTAGTACAAAGGGAGATGTGTTGTGTACCTTGGCATATTTTTGTTGTGTTGTTTAATAGGGTATCTCACAATGTCTGATATTTACATACTAAGTTGATTTCCTGTTCAGCTTTGTTCCTCAAACGCACCTTTCTAAATATCTATTAGTAATCATTATGTTTATATATCAATTAGTTTTGTAGAGAAGTTTGAGACTTTAATTTAGCTCCAGTATTAATACAAACATACACAGAAAGCTAGACATGGTCAATATAAAAGTACACAAAAGTTGGAAAGTAGTGAAATTACATTTTCCCACACAACCTTCACTTAATTTTATCTTGCAGATGTGATATGGCATACATATGATTTATTCTAACACTTTTATTTTACTATGACTTTCCTCTTTCAGTAAGTTCCTAGTGAAAAAAAGATGTACACTGTGTACACTGCCCCTCATGTTATCTATTGCATGCTATTCAAATGTGGCACGTTCTCTCTAATTTCTCAGTGTATCTTACTGCGGCACTCAAAGAATCATAGAATGACCTGGATTGGAAGGGATCTCGAGGATCATGAAACTTCAGTCTACCCTGCTGCAGGCCGGGCCACCAGTCTCCACATTTAATACTAGACCGGGCTGCTCAGGGCCCCATCTAACCTGGCCTTGAACACCTCCAGGGACGGGGCATCCACAGCCTCTCTGGGCAGCCAGTTCCAGCACCTCACCACTCTCTCTATAAAGAACTTTCCCCTGATATCCAACCTAAATCTTACCTCCTTCAACTTAAAACCATTTCCCCTTGTCCTGCTATTATCTATGCTTATAATATAAGCATGTGCCTCACAAATAATTAACAATGTATTTTCATTAAACCATTTTCACATTAGATACTGTGATTGTCTCCATTTTATGTACCAGGAGACAAGGCAGAGCAAATTATGGTCAATGTTGTTTGTTTATTTTTAGTGAGTAATTTACTGTATATGTTTTTGTTGTTGTTGTTTTTCTTTTCCAGAGAAGGCTGATTTAGCTAACTGTTTAAATTGTCTTAAATCCTCTGTTTCAATGACCTATAAAAAGTATGGGATTCATATGAACAGATGTATGATCATGTGATATAAGTCTGATCTAGCATTTCTAAGTTCTTCTGATTTTGCTTTTTAATAGCTAGAGTAGACTGATAGGCACCTCAAGAAAAGGTTTTATCTCATTCTAAAGTGTATGTAAAATATGACTTGCACTTTGAAAGTACTCATTTATCTCATCTGGATATATAAAAGGCCTGCAGAGTTCACCTCAGATAACGTTTGTCATAGGAAACATTTATATATTACATTGTGGTCATTCACAATGTCAGGGGCAGATGTTGGAGGTATGGTAGTAGAGTTTGAACTTTCTCACCAATATTCCATTACATCTTGTTGCCATGTGACAGATGGCAGCACAGAGGAAGTCTGACAGAATGGCTTCTGACATGGAAGTATGTGCGAAGAGGTATCATTGAATTCCTTTGTGTGTGAGGGGGGGGAGGGGAATTGTACCCTCTAACATGCAATGATGCTTGTGGAAAACGTATGGGGAAAAAAACAGTGAACATGAGCATGCGGAGACAGTGGGTGGTGCATTTCATCTGTGATGATAGCAATGTGAAAGAAACCACATTCTGGGTAGCCATGAACAGCTGTCTTACCCCAAAACAAATAGCATCTCCATCAGCTCATCTGTGTAATTACCCAATCATGGTGACTATATTGAAAAATATTATTTTGTAGCTGAAAATTTGCTCTATAAAATAGTGTTATTGTGGGTTTTTTTGTGTGTTGTAGTTGTGATGGGGGGAAAAAAAAAAAGTGGTATTACTTTCAGAGTAACCTGTATATAATTTATACCTATTATATTTATATAGAATTATATGATGCATTCATATTATGCATATGCACTCTATATATATAGAGTATATATATATAGTATATAGGCAATATAGAGTATATAGTATATCTATAGTATATAGGCATGTATGCATTTATACAGACACTTCTAAGTCCATATTTATATAGAAGTTTTTGCAAAGTTGAGCTGATCAGTGAACATGGTTTAAAATCTGAGTAACCAACATAGTACAAAGGTAAGAACACTAAAGGAGAACAGGGAAAAAAAAGAGGAAATTCCAGCTGCATTGGTTATCCAGGGTAAAAGAAATGGAAAATGACGGGATGTGGAACCTGTGGTGCATATTACTATTAAAAGTGTTTTTGAAAGAAACTGTTTATACAATAATTAACTTTATTAAACTAATGCATAATTGCTTTTTTAAACTTACTGGGTGACTGGAAATATACCAAACGCAATTGTGCAGTTCAGATGGGAACATGGAAGTAAAATAACATGTCTTAAATATAGTAGCCAGATGCTAAATAGCAGGACAAATAGTGAAAACTTTCCTCTGGAAGGGTATGAACACCAAATACATTAAGAAGGAAACTTTCTGCTTGAAACAAACACATGTAATGCACTGAAAACTAGAAAAGATAGTCTATTGTGGAAATTGAAATGAAGTTAAACAAAATGTGGCTTGAACACTAAAGCTTTGTTCTGCATTAGCAAAAATGATTGTGGACCAGAACAATGGAAATTAAATTGATGGTATGTGTATGGAAGTCCAGTGGTCAGGATACATCCAAAACTAAGAATGCATTCAAATAAAAGAAAATAAAATTTTCCCCACAATTCTGAAATAAATGAAGAATCTTGTTTCAGGTTTAATTACATTCATTAAAATTTTTAATGAAATTAGCAAGCATAAAGTGATAAAATATGATTGATCAGACACAAGCACTCTATGTAAACTTAAAGTTGAACAAATTTATCATAAAATTGATAAATCTGATAGTCTAAGATATGTAATTTAAATTTCTGCTAGGCCTTTACTGGCAGCAGCAAGATTAAATCCTGTGCCTCAGCATCCAGCTTGAGTTCTCAAGCAGAAAGTGGAGGAAATTAAATCAAATGGACTGGGTACTGCATGAACTATACTTTTTCATTTGCAAACAGAAAATCAGATGGCTTACAAAATAGTTGTTCTGTCTCTTCTCATTGAGGGAGGAAAAGGGATAGGAACAGAAAATAAGATACTAGATAGTAAAACAATCTACAAGCTACCCTTTCCAGCATGTCTGTCCTGCAGACCAGGTGCGGGCTACTAAACAACAAATAAGAAACAGCAGACTTGACAACATTGTTAAGCACTCATATACTTCTCTCATTTCAATCTATAGAGAATGTTGTTTTTGAGTATGTTCAGATAGAAAAACAAAATTAAATTTTTTAATTAATTTTAGATTGACTTAAATGTTTGATGGAGAATGCTTCTGCCTCTAAAGCATAGAATTCTTTATTCTTTTCACAGTTCTGTTTATTCTATTTTTCTGCAGACCTTTTTACTTTACTTCTCATAGCTTAAAGTCAAGTATTTAATGAGAAGTTAAGAAGCATTTTTTAAAAAGGAACATTAAAAAGTATGTGAAGTTTGTAAAAATTAATAATTTCATATTATACATAAGCTATTCTATAAAAGCAGGAATATCTTAACCATGGGTCTATGTTAGAACCACAGAAGCACAGAATTGTTTGAGTTGGAAGGGATCATTAAAGGTCATCTGTTCCAACTCCTTGCAGTGAACAGGGGCATCTACAGCTAGATCAGGCTGCTTGGAGCCTGGTCCAGTCTAAACTTGAATGTCACCAAGGATGGGGTTTCCACCATCTCTATAGGCATCCTGTTCCAGTGCTTCACTACCATTATCATAATAAAAAACTTCCTTTCTAAATCTCTGGCGCACAAACCTTATGCGGAGCGGCTGACTGATTTGGGATTGTTTGCCTGGAGAAGAGAAGGCTCAGGGGTGACTTTATTTTTCTCTACAACTCTCTGGAGGGAGGCTGTAATGAGCTGGGAGTCAGCCTCTTTTCCTCTTTTTGTAATTAGCAGGAGGACAAGTTGGAATGGCCTCAAATTGTGCCAGAGGAGATTCAGGTTGGATGTCATGAAAGACTTTTCTGAGAGTAATCAGGCACTGGAATGGGCTGCCCAGGGAAGTGGTGGAGTCATTATCCTTGGAGGTGTTCAAGAAAAATTCACATGTTGTACTGAGGGATGTGGTTTAATTGGAAATATTGGTGATGGGTGGATGGTTGGACTGGATGATCTTGTAGGTGTTTTCCAACATTAGTGATTCTATTATTCTATGACTCTGACTTTTATTTAGGAAAAACTTTCTGCCAAATATCATCACTTTAATAAGATTTTTAACAATTTTATTTTCAGATTTATTTTTGGAGTGAATGCCTACACATTTGCTACAGATGTCTAGTACTTGAAGCCCTCATTAGTCTTAGGTATATATATACACTATAAATGGAGTTGTTTTAAAGGCAAGAGTGTGGTTTAAGTTGATGAGTAAGCCAGTCATAAAATTATTTTTAAAGAGCTGTGATCATGTATACATTAGTAATAGGCTGGGGATAATAAAATTATCATAAACTGGATTTTATGATTCCTTTTAAAGAAAGCGTGACTGTTCAAAAGTTAATTGTGTGCTTAGCTCAACTTATGTTGTACATCAAGGATAGCTTTGGTCTGAAAGAAAACATGAGTGTTTTGTACAGGAATAATTTGGAATTTGTCAAGAGGGAAAAAATATCTTAAACCAGAACGGTAGAATTCAAAAATTGCACACTGTAAATGTTAGTACATATGCCTCAAGGTGCCTTTTATCATGAAGTCTGACCTACACCTCTGAACACATATCACAGTACCATCTCTTTTTGATTGGAATGATATATCAGGGGATATTTGGATATCTGTGCCATTAAAAAAAAAAAATGTTTCATTGAGGACCGTGGTCTGTAGAAGGCACTAGGAATGTAATCTCCACTTATATTTTTCTGAAGGGCAATATTTTTGCCTTCAGATGTTTGCTTTTTCTATGTGAATATTAATTATCCTGGAGAATGTCTGCTATAAATTTTTTCTACCTTTCAAAAACAGCTTAGGCATAAATCTTTCAACTAATTCTAATAATTACTCCAAGAACAGAATGTATTACAGAAACATCTAAAGATTTTTTTTGAAACTACATCAGAAAATGAATTTTATGCAAGAAGTACATTTGTTTCCTGTAGACTTCAGAGGCTCCCTAAAGTGCACATATTTCTATTCTTAGGTATTTAAGTGAAAAGGAATTCTTTACTTTTTGCAGAAGCAGCATAAGATTAGTAGCCTGTACAACTGCCAGGAGAGGGCTTTATGTAAATATAAACAACTTGACCTATTAACAAATGCATATTAGGTTATCTGTTACACATTATGACTAAAACTAGCCAAAACTATTTACCCCATAAAAATTTTGAATTTATGAGGAAACAAAAAGCTCATATCCAAAATTAGTTCAGAAATGCAATTGCTGTGCTTTGTAAAATGGTATTTCACAAACATGTCTTTCTTTGAAAACAAAAATAAACAAGCAAACAAAGCCAAACAGTATTATAGCTGAATCAGCAGGATATTTCTAATTATTTTTTTATTTTTTTAATATATATATGTTTTAATTAAAACAACCAAGGAAGCAGCCAAACAAATAAAACACTCAGTGCCATGATTTAAACTAAACATATCTTGATCCAATATTAGTTTATGAGAAGTGCTGTGAGACTTAATTTAAAAGGATGTTGTAATTATGAAGACCCAGTTTGTTTTTCAGTTACAATTTGATGCACCATGTCAGCAGAACTAGATCTCTTTACACTTCAGTCATTTCATCGTGGTCCAGACACTCATTTACACAGAAGCATTTCCAAAACTGAAGTTCAAAGTTGTTGTACAGAAACTCAGGACAGAATGTTTATTGAAAAGGGAAATAAAATGACATACTGGGAATTTGGAACATAAAGTTCTTGAGATAATGGCTTGGCATAATAGACTTGAAAGAAAATGTTTTGATCAAATCTTCATGATTTAAGTATTTTCCAATAACAGGAACCTTCCAGGCAGGAATTTTGAACAGTTTTATTAACTCTCTGTCACGCATTTGTATGATTAAATATGTGGATTAGTAACCTGAGCAGAAGATCCCAAAGGCTTAACTAGGTGATTCCTATAGCAGAGATGATCAAATTGTGCATAGATAAAATTTTTGTAAATACCTAAATAATCATAGAGGAAGCCATTTAGGATGTTAGCAAGATGCTTAAGAAATGTTTCTTATGTAATTAAGATATAAAAACAGCAGAACAATAACAGTAACTGCTTCATGTATTGGAATGGTCACTTGGGACCACGGGCAATTTAATTATAGGAAATGAGTAATACAGCGGCTCTAGAAAATTTCTCCCAATTCAAATGAAGATATCACTACAAGAAAACCTGCAACTGAGAATCTGTTACTGGTAAATGAATGAGTCTCTCTCAGCACGTTTGATTCCCCATGTAAGCAGTACTCTATGACAAATTCCCAGTATAATAGTGTTATTTTATTTCCCCTTTCAATAAACATTCTGTCCTGAGTGTCTGTACAACTTTGAACTTCAATTTCTTTCTATTCTTTATGCTCATGAAAAAGTAGTTTGACAATCTTGTCTTGAAGTTATCCTACGAGAGCCAATGTCTAGTATTGAAATGATGATCCTGATTTTTGTATCTTTCAGATTCATTGTGTAAAAATCTGAGCTTTTGTAAAAAAAAAAAAAAAAAACAAAAAAAAAAACAGAACAGCAATATAGAACCTAAATGATACAGAATGATAGAATCATAGAATAATTTATTTTGAACATCAAGTCCAGCCATCATGTAATGCTACCTAGTCTGCCACTAAACCGTGTCTCTAAGCACCACATCCATGTGTCTCTTAAATACTTCCAGGGATGGTGATACCAGCACTTCCCTATGCAGCCTGTTCTAATGCTGAACCACTCTTTCTGTGAAGAAATTTTTCCTCTACATGAGTAGCTAGTGATAGCTCAAGAGGGAATGGTTTCAAACTAAAGGAGGGGAGATTTAGATTAGATATCAGGGGAAGTTTTTTACAGAGAATGTGTTAAGGTGCTGGAATAGTTTGCCCACAGAGGCTGTGGATGCCCCAGCTCTGGAAGTTTTCAAGGCCAGATTGGATAGGACTCTGGGCAATTTGATCTAGTACTTGATTTAGTGGCTAGCAACCCTGCCTGTGACAGGGTTGATGATCTTTGAGGTCCCTCCTAACACAAGCCATTTTATGATTCTATGATGATTTTATGATTTTTGTCACCTAATCTAAATCTTTCCTGGTGCAGTTTGAGACCATTTCCTTGTGTCCTATCACTTCTCAACCGAGAACAGAGAGAAATATCCTCCTCACTGCAACCTCCTTTCTGATGAGCTCTCTCTCAGCCTCCTCTTCTCCAGACTAAACAATCCAAGTTCTCTCAGCTACAATACTGAGACTAGGGTGACCAACTGCCAAACAGTTTTAACTCCATTCACAACAACATTTTGTCCCAGCCATGCAGACAGTTTTTTTACCCAGTGAACAGTACATCCATACAAGCTATGAACAACCAGTTTTTCCAGAAGAAGAGTCTGGGAAACAGAACTGAAAGTTCTGCTAAACTCCAAACAAACAACATCCACAGCCTTTCCATCATCCACTAAATGTGTCGCTTTAACGTAGAAGGAGATCATGTTAGCCAGGCAGGACGTGCCTTTCATAACTCTGCTGACTGAATCTGATCACCTGGTTGTTCTATACCTACAGTGTTGTGGCATTCAAGATTATCTGCTCCATGATCTTCTCTGGCACTGAGGTCAGACTGACAAGATGTAATTCCCTGGATTCTTCTTTCAGCCCTTCTTGCAAATAGGTATTACCACATTTATCAGTCTCCAGTCACCTGGGATCTCCCTAGTTAGCCAGGACAGTAATAGTGGGTGGATTCTGTCTGGCTATATCTGTTTGTGTGTGTTCAAGTGGTGTAATAGGTTGCTAACCATTTTCCCTTGAATTATAAGAGCTTTCTTCTATCTCCTGACTCTGTCTTCCAGCAAAGTGGGCTGAGTACCCTGAGAATAACTAGTCTTATTAACAAAGATTGAGTCACAGAATATGTTATGTACCTCATCCTCTTCCTCATCTCTCTTCACTGAGTTTACTCACCTCACAATGAATAAAAACTAGAAGTCTCCTTAGCCCTCTTTTTGTTTGTATATTTTTAAATGTATTTATATAACCATTTTAAATTATCTTTCACTGCAGCCAAGTTAAGTTCTAGTTGAGCTTTGGCCCTTCCACTTTCTTCTCTACATAACATAACAATATAGTTGTAGTCCCTTTGAGCTGTCTGTATCTTTTTCCAGAGTTTATAAACTCTCCTTTACTACTGGGGTTCCAAAAGGAGCTCACTGTTCAGCCAAGTCCTGTCTTTTGTGTGAGATTTGCCAGCACCTGCCATTAGCTTTGATTACTTCTCTTTCAGTTTTCATCCATCCTGTCCAACTCATTTATCATTTTATCTCAGTTAATCTGTATTTTCCCTCTCAGTTCCACACTCTTTCCTTAAAAGGGTTTCTCAAAAGCCCTTTTCTTAATTTTTCTACGTGTAACAGCTAGGGAAGAGTGGCAGATCTGCTGTGCTGACAGAGGGATCTGGCTAGAAAGGTGGGCTTACAGGGGCATCATGAAGTTCAACAAAGAGAAATGCTAATTCCTACATCTAGAATAGAACAAACCAAGGGACCAAGACGTGCTGGGAACAGACAGTTTGAAAGCAGCATTGTAGAAAAGGGCCTGAGGTTCCTGGTGAGCACAAAGTAGAACATGAATTAACAATGTGTGCTAAGAAGTAGCTTCAGAGAAGATAAAGACTGTTGATAAAGGTATGCTGTGAAAGGACTGGAGATAATGATCAAAAATTGTAGAAAAGGCGACTCCAACTAAATATGAGTGAAAAATGTTTTTCCCCGTGGAAGAAAGCATGGGAGCATTAGGCTATCCAATTCATAGATATTTTTATAACTCGCTTTGACAAGACCCTGGGCAATATGACCTAACTTTGAGGTTAATCCTGCTTTGAGCAAGACACTGGGTACTGTCACTTCTAAAGGTCCTTACCAACGCCAATTAATCTATGATTCAGTAAACAGAGACCATTCATACTGAAAATTAAACAGCTTATATAATTTATCCTTCAGTCACAGAGCTATTTGACCAGTCAAGTACTGATGGTTTTAATTTTTTTGTTCTGAGATATGTATACATATCACAGATTCACAGAATGGCCAGGGTTGGAAGGGATCTCAGGGATCGTGAATCTCCAACCCCCCTACCACATGCACGGCCACCAATCTCCCCATTTAATACTAGACTAGGCTGCCCAGGGCCCCATCCAATCTGGCCTTGAACACCTCCAGGGACAGGGCATCCACAACCTCTCTGGGCAGCCATCTATCTCCAAAGAAAATTAAAAAACAATCTATACTTTAACACTTTCATAGAAAAAAATAGTTTAATGAATATACTGATGTAAGAGAAATGGTGAGATGTGAGGATGGAGGTGGAGGGGCAGAAATAGATAGATTTAAGAAAAAAAAAAAAAAAGGGAGTATTCTGGAGAAATTTGAAGACACTAGCTCTGACTGCAACATGTTACAGTAAGAATAGCTATCTTTCAAATGTAATCTGAGACAAAGAACACACCAAGAGGCAAACATTCCAGAAAATATATCTGGAAGGAAAGTGTCTCCAGAGAGGAGAGGAGAAGAAAAAAATATGGTTGCTTTCTACGTTATGGATGCTGTAAATTAATAGAAGAAATCCTCTTTGTGCCCTTTAAGTGCTGGAAAACTGTGATAAGGTCTCCGCTGAACTGTCTCTGACTCCTTTAGCCTTTCCTCACATGGCAGGTTCTCTAGCCCTTTGATCATCTCCTTGACTCTTTCCAGTCTGTTATCTTTTTTTGAGTTGTGGGGATCAGAAATGGACATAGTACTGCATATGTGGCCTGACAAATAATTAGTAGAGTAAGATATCACATCTCTACCTCTAGTAGTAATGACTTTCTGGATAGAGCCCAGGATACAATTTGCCTTCATTACTGCAGTAGCATTCCGCTAACTCTTCATCAGCCTGTTATCTACCAGAACCCCCAGGTCTCTTTCAGTTTCTAAATCACTGAACCCTTCAGAACAAAATATATATTGATTCACCAAAGAGCACTGAGTTATGATTTCACTGAAAGTACCCTGTTGAAGTACAGAAAGTTTAACAGACATATTCAGGACTATCTAACTTTTTATCTATATAACATGTATAAGGAAGAATTAATGCAGTTTTATCAGAATTTCATACAACAGCAGACCACTTAATCATTTTGTTTACTTGACAAGAAAAAAATAATAATAATTTAAAGATATATATGAACGTATATACAAGCAGACAAACACACACGTATGTACATGAACAAATAGGTATTTGTGAATTTGGTTTAGCTATCTAGTTTTCTCTAAGTAACTTTTTTCATTCATTTATTGTTTTCTAATTTCTTGGGGAAAAAAAAAGCATATTGCCAGTTGTTGAATGTCCTGATTCTCATGTAGACTTTTGAGGGCCAGCTGGAATTCTTTACTTCAGAGTTGATTTTTCATGCTATATGCTAGAGGTCTTTTATGAAATCATAAACAAAAAACAGTTGCGGGGAACATGGATTTTGTGTCTGCTTTATTGTTTTAGAATTAGTGAACTTAGCATTATTTCTTCAATTTAAACAATAGGACTGAAAATCATAGGATGGAAAATGTTCAACTGAATTATTTTAAAGTGGTAAATCCATGACTAACAGAATAGGCTGTGAAGGTAAAAGTTAATTATTAATAGATTATAATACATTTAAAATATTCACTCCAGATTAAAAAAAAAAAAAATCACAACAAATCTGTCAGTCCTTTACTAGTTACAGATGGTATTCTGTCAATAATAATTCAGAAAATGAATAAATCTTGAGAATTCTTGCATTCTGAATGGAAAAAAAAAAAAACATTAAAAAATTATAATGTAGAGATAATGAAATATTTCCAAGTCCAAGGTCATCATTAAAAAGCATCTTCAGATAAGTAACTTCCAGCCAGAAGACACCCAATAACTTTCAGCTTATCTTCAGTTCAGGGGGGAGTTGAGGAGATTTAAGGATATAATTTTTACTATTTGAATATGAGAAGAATAGGAGAGAATGGCTGCTGTTACTGTGTTTAGAAAGAATAAGTGGAATGATCAATAGGATTGCATGAAAAAAATGATAAGCAAATAATAGAAAAAGTAATTTGAGATTGTATTCATATTTAATTTTGTATTAGCAATTATAATTAACTACCTGTCTTTTTATGGGACATGTAATTGATCTGACTTAAATATTAAGGAGTTGTCTGCTGTTGTATGAAATTCTGATAAAACTGCATTAATTCTTCCTTATACATGTTATATAGATAAAAAGTTAGATAGTCCTGAATATGTCTGTTAAACTTTCTGTACTTCAACAGGGTACTTTCAGCGAAATCAAAGGGTGATTCTGAGTTAGGCTTAGAGGTGCCTTTCTCCCATATGGAGCTACAAGAAAAAACAGGATGATTCAGTCCCTGTCTACTTTAGTGAGCAGTGCAATCCAATCTAACTGCATTTGTGTAGTGATGAAGTCAGGGAAAAGGACTTCTTGCTCGTATGGTATGTGCTTTAGAGGAAAGGATGACTTTTAAAACCTTTTAGTTTCCTCCATGGTTGAATAGTTCTGAATACAAAGGACTGTAATGTTGAGAAAGACAAAACATAGCAGAAACCAGTGGCTGAAAGCTAAAGATAGACGTCTTAACAAAAGGTAAAATAGTTTTTCAAACCAATCAACAGTGAGAACAAACGAACAATAATACTGATAGTACAGACCTTGAAGATTTAACATAAAGACTTAACATAGAACCTTTGTGAGGTAAGAATTACAATTTGATACACCCTAATTAGGGGTTAAAAGCAATTGTACCTAGGTACCTAGGCTAGATGACAAACAGCACTTCTTAATCTGTAGCTCCATGAAGAGATGGAAAAATAAGACCTCAATTTTCAGTTTCTGAAAAAACAACAAACAAACAAAAAAAGTAATTTGAAAATTTAATAGACATTTCAGTTGACATTTATAATAAGATGTAACAGGTGGCTTAACAGATGTGTATTCAATGTGGGGAACAGAAGTAAGGCGAGTAAATAAAGATAAGAAGCTCATTTTGTATATGAGGTGGTTGTCACAACTCACCACCTGCATGGCAATGTCAGATTGAAATTGTGTTTCTCAGACAATAAACTTTACATCTGTGTAGTAGCAGTACTAAAAAAAAGCATGATACTGTTTTATAGATTCTCAAATACTTCCCACTGTTAACCACTCAAAATTGACGAATTACTATGATGGTGTACTGGTTTGCTCCTCCAGAGGAGGTTGGAAGAATTAAAAAAAAAGTTTTCTGAGGACTGTATAATTTTTTTGAAAGACATGTTATATTCAGGGTCCTGACTCTCCAAAAAAAATTATTATAAGAGATGAAACTTGAAAATTCACTAATCTTTAAGTATTAATCTCTCTACTACTTTAAAGTAGAAATGTTTTATATTCATGGAGAAATGCTAAACAAGAAATGATGTCCTGATCATGTGTTGTTCAACATTACAGTAATACTGGAATTCGTTTCAATTAAGAAAATCTGAAAATCTGAAATTGGTTACTAAGCATTCTGACATAGCAGAAATTTGATTGTTAATATTCTAAACAGTTCACATTAGTTTTTTTCATGAAAAAATAAAAAATAAATAAACTTTCATTTCTATTTAATATGAATTGATATCATGACCACAGCTGGGAAATCATTGGTATATTCATTTTCTGTGCTTACTGTCAGAGGTTTACGTGAAAATCCACCTTGTTCCATCAAAATGATATAAAATCTTCACCTGCATGTATTTATAAATATGCACTGTCAGATATTAAGGCAAGGACAAATTAATGAAGGAGATATCTAACTGTGTTCCAGGATCAATAAGTTGACCACGTCACAGTTTAATCTCTGTTTCCCTTGTAGAACAAAAAGCTTCAAAGATAATGTCAGATATGCATCTTTGTGTGACTTCAGATCTGATAAGATTCCAATAATAGGAATCTTGATAGGTGTCTGAAGAGGAAGAGGTACAACATATAACACTGAAAAAAAAAAAAAAAATATATATATATATATATATATAAAATAATAAAAATAATTAAAAAAAAACAGCAAACAGAACACACACAAATGTAAACATAAACATCACTGAGTATATAAAAATAAAAAGGTATGAATGTATATATATATCACACATACAGTTGATAGTGTTAAGTAGTGCATTTATAGTATGTACTTATAGTATTCTAGACTTGCCTCTGAAGTCACATAGTTTTTACCAAGTCTGTATAACTTTTTCATCTTTATTATTATAGTTCCTGAATCGGAAATTGCAAACCCAATGGCACTCCAGAAATGGACGGTATTGAGCTAATGGGCAACTTTTGGAGATATTTGGAGTAAATAAAGAAGAGGAGAAATAAACAGATATTCTAGGAGTCTCAGACAATTGGACTGAATGTCCTGTTTTTGAAAGCTTTTGATAGTGTAGTATGTTAGAGAAAGACACATAGCTTAATCCTGCAGAGGAAAAATTAGAAAAGATACAGACAAAGCAATCAAGCCAAACAACTAAGAATCTTCCAAAATGCTGCTGTTGCTCTGTAGGAGATATCAGCTTTACTTCTTGGAAACAAAGATTTTGCTTTTTTTAAGGCAAGGATTACTTACAAATGAGATTAAATATTCTGGACTTGTACAGATCTCTGTTTCTCAGCTCTTAATTAAAAAATAATAATTAAAATAAATAAATAAATCCTTGTTATTTGTGCAATTAATCTCACTTGGGTCATGTACCTTCCAGCAGGTTAAAAATTTATGTATACTCTAAATTTAAGACTGTTAATGATAATGAATGAAGAATCCCAGGAAGTCTATGACTTTTATTTAAAATGGTAACTGGCAAACATAGCCTCCATGTATTTCAGTCAGCAACTTAGGAACCACAACATTTGTATTGGTTTGTATTCTGTTTTGTTGTTGTTGTTGTTGTTGTTTGTTTGTTTCCTGATAAATTTATTTCCCTTTAGCTGCTAAAACAAGATAATTTTATTTGAAAATGAGGTAACACTTCCATTAAGATCTGAACATTATTCATATACTGTACTGTAGAACATAAAAAAAATGGACCTGTCTTTCATAAACATGCAACACAATGACGGTGGAAAAATGAAACAGGAAATAAACTTGCTGTAATGCAATGAGCATATAATGAACATAAAACATCAATGTTATAAAAGTGTTAATAATGGTTTATTAAATTTGAACATTTATGATTTCCATCAGAGAAGTCTGTTTCATTTATCACTATGTACTTTGGTGACAATGAAGACACAATGATGAACACAATTTATTTTACTTCATTATCTAAACTAATATGCTTTAATGCCCTTGCTGTTCAAGCTTTCCTAATGAATCCTTTCAAGGATATCATTATGCACCTGTTATTTTTCTGTATTTTTTAAAAAATTGTTTAGCAGTTTGAAATATTTATGAACTACTAGCAAAACCTTAATCCTTTTTTAATGTCTTCCACATTTCCATCTCAACAGTTTAATTTTTATATATGTAAGGATAAAGTATATTTGTTCCTTACAGCCACCCATTGTTACATTCATTATTATATTTATTTATGAAGCAACATTCATACAATATATCTTGGTTCAAAGAATGAAACATGAAAGTTTATATAAAGTTGTAGTAACCACACACAAAATCCTAAGGACAAATGCATGCCAAGGAATAAAAAATCAACCATAGAATGTAAGGAATAAAGAATATAAGATAGTAAAAAGAAAGCTAAAGTTTTTTTTCTTTGTTTTTTGTTTATTGTTTTTTTTTCCCCAGTTCCTTCAGATTCTTCTATTCTAGTTCTTTTCCAGCTACAGTGTCATCCTACTATTCCCTGATAAACAATGACACGTCATTTACAGTAACTATTTTCATTACCTTAGAAATGAACAGCCTAATTCACTGTTTTTCACCTCTGTGCGTAGTGACATTCATAAAAAAAAAAAAAAAAAAAAAAAAGTTCAAGGTTTGTTTTACTTGTTAATTTTTTTTTTTTTTTTCTCAAATAGAATTGTTCTCTGTAGATCTGAATGGAATGGAGAAAAAAGTGTACTTTAACATGACAAAATAAGTATCATACCAAAATTTAGAACATTTTTTCTTTTCACCCCGTATAAATTTTGGACTTGATGAAAAAGAATATTTCAAGAAATCAGCAAAAGACTACAGTTTGCCTTTATGATACTTGTGTTCATTTGGAAAATTTAAATTATAACTGTAGATAACTTATCTTTATTCTGGCCAAAAATTGAAAATTTTCTGCAGGAAGGAGAAATCTCCTCTAGCAAAGCCCAATTTATAGCTGATAAGCAATTAAAACAGAAAATTTTATCAGCCTTACTTATGGTCAAAGACTATCACACTGATGCTCTTAGAGAGGGAATGATTAAATTGCAAGACAGGAGTACACTTAATAATTAAGCATTTAAAATTATATCTTTATACTTGGAGTAGAGGCTGGTATATAAGAATGGCGTAATCTCATGCTGTTTAATAAGATTACACAAGGTACAGTACTTGAAGAAAGCACAGCTCTCAAAAAAATAATAATAAAAAAATCCCAACAAAGAATGCACTGGGTACTTTGTATTTTGAGAAAGGGCAACTAGAAGTAGATGGTTGCAGAAGGTTTCAGAGAAATGAGGTGCAAAGATCAGCATGCAGAAGAAGGAATGACAAGAGTTTTAATGCAAAGACAGTGAGATTTGGAATTGTTTCTGAAGAGTCCTTTTAATGTTCTGTTAATTAGAAGAAAGAAAGTGGGTAGAAAAAAACTGAAATAAAATAAGTAGATAAGACCTTGGAGAACAGATAATAAAGGGGTAGAACTAATAATAAAGGGGTGTGAGAATCCTTCTTTGTTTTTTGGCTCAAAGCTTGCTTCCTGAGGTATTTCTTGTGATAAGACCCTGATCGATTTGTTGAGGAGGCAAGTGATGGGTGCTACCGTGTGACAATTGACATCCCTCTGGGAACATTTGAAAGCCCCTTCCTCCAGAGTTGCTTACCGCCGGAAGAGAGTGCTCAGGAGTGTTTACTGGCGGAAGATCTGGCTTGTGACTAAATAGCTCCAGCCTGATATGGGAAAACTGGGGAATGGTACCATCGTGTCCTGTGAAAAAACAGGATGCAGATGGGCATCCCTGCTCCCTCTTATCTGCTGGCAAGGCCCAGAAGGTGGGAACAAAGGAATTTCTGCTGAGATCCCAGAGCCAGAAGCTGCCACTCCAAGGAGAGCTGACTCAACCACATTGGATTTGAGCTGTCACTCCAAAGACAGCTGACTCGACCACTTTGAAAGCATTGAAAAGGAGCCATCATCACCATGGTCACCGTCGTCGTCACCATCTTCGTTGTCAACAGAACAACAATGCCCGATGACCCACCACTACTGAAGATCAAAGGCTGAACTACGAACCACGCTGGATCCATGGTGGTAACTATCTCCCTCTTGCTTCCTATAAAGACTCCTTGCTTCTTCTTCCCTATCTTTTCTATCGCCCTCCTTCCCTTTCCCATTACCCTAATTCATAATAGCGTCCATCCTCCCCTTCCCCATCTCCCTAATTAAGATCTGTAATAAGCTGGTCGGACCAACATTTGAACCGTTGTTTCTTAATCTCACACCGGGTATACAGATATTAAAAGAACCTCCTCTCCCTCCTATAAATCGGAGCAAGACAAGGGGTAAGAGGAACTGTGAGTTCAAAAAGTAGAGAAGGAGGAAAACTGAGGAAATAGGAAGAGGAGGACTGAGAGGATTGAACCAGTATGTGGTGAGCAGTTCAAGCAGGAGGGAGATTAAACTTTTCTCCTAAAAGTTTACCTCGCCAACTGGAGAGGTAGCAGCAATGGTGTCAAGTATCAGCAGACAGAAACTGGACTTCGATGCATTTTCAAACAGGGAGAAGTCTGCTGTCCCCTTTTGCTGCTTCTGTGCATCCACCCAAAAGAACACAATTACCTAACCTGAACTCCACACTTTCTTTAGAATCATATGATTTCCTCACTTTTAATAACTAAGAAATGTCATTTAATCAGCAAACTTCTCTGTGTGACTGATGTGTGGCTATATATTTTACGCGTACATATTATGTCTAAGTATTCTGATCCTGAATAGATCTCAAGAATGTAAGATACCCTGTTCTTTTCTGTATGTACATACATCTTCGAGTGTGCAAAAAAATGTAAAATTGAACATTTCCAATAGTATATATTATATATTATTTTTATTATATATAATAGTGAATAGTATTATTTTAATAAAGAACATAAAGCTTTTTTCAATTCCTATTATGAATCTTATGAAAATTCAATGGTCTGAAATGTATGCTTGATCGCTGAAGATCGCTGCTTCGGAGCTGGTCCAGGGGGGCTTCGGTCGGTTCCCTCACTCAGGGATCCCTGAGAGAGCAGAGCAGCCGGGCAGCTCTCGGCCAGGCACTTCTCACAAGAGCGGCCGTCGCGGCGGGGGTGTTGCTAGGGCAGTGGCTCTGCACCCACCTCCCTTGCCTTAAAAAAAGCCTTAGGGAGGGCAGCGACATGTCGCATGCCCAACAGAAAGGTGAGTGAGAAACACCTAGGCTTATTTGTCGAGGAGAATCAGTAAGCCACTTCTGCATGGGACTCCCCAGCAAGGACGGTTGTTATTGCCAGGGTGAGTGATAAGTGCGGGGGCTCCTGTTAACGACCCGGCAGCGGGGCGGGGGCAGAGCCAGCACTACTGGCAGCAGGGTGGGCCTGATCAGGCACACCTCATTAAGGCTATCTGGTAGTGTTAGTGTGCCTGCTGGTTGGCAATGCCTGCACCCCGGAGGAAGGCTAACGCCACAAGAATTGTGGAGAGCCAGGCAGAAGTTCCATGCTCATGCAGAAAAAAGAGTGCAGCCAGAAAGAGTATGGAGACCCAGACTGAGGTCCTGTGCGTGCTTGAAAGGATAGCTGATGCTAACACTAGTGTGGAGACTCAGACTGAGTTCCCAACATGAGATGCTAGTACGCAGGTCACTGTCTGTCACGACTGCCAGAGCCTGGCCTTTGCAGTGCTGGGTGCTGACAGCGGTAGTTGTATAAGATATGACCAACTACTTGACTTACTCAGCCTTGTGGTCGACCTGAAAGAGGAGGTAGAGAGGCTGAGGACCATAAAAGAGTGTGAGAAGGAGATTGACTGGTGGTGCCAGTCCCTATCAGCCCCGAGATCTGGACACATAGCTGAGGCACCATGTGGAACATGTCACCCCCTGCTGCCTCGTAAACAGGTGGGAGATGGGAAGGAGCATATGGGTGAGGGGAACCGGCGGGCTGATGGTGCTGCAGTGAGCCTCCTGTCCTCTCCTCCTCCTATGAACAATTTGAGAAAGGGGGAGGAGTGGAAACATGTACTGGCTCGACAAAGTGGGCATCCCCTGATCATCCTCGGCTCCCCAGGTGCCTCTGAGTAATAGGTTTGAGGCCCTGGAATTCAAGGGAGAGGTGAGTGGGGGTGTGGGGGGAAGTCAACTTGTGAGGTTGCCTCAGGAAAAGCAGTCGACCCCACGCCTCAATACTGCCTCCACCTGGAAAGACAGAAGGGTGGTTATTGTTGGAGACTCCCTGCTGAGAGGAATGAAAGGTCCTATATGTCAGCCTGACCCTACCCATAGGGAGGTGTGCTGCCTCCCTGGGGCATGGTTCAGAGACATTTCTAGGAAACTTTCTGGTCTGTTTCGCCCTTCCGATTATTACCCATTATTGATAAGCCAGGCTGGCAATGATGAAGTTGCTGAGAGAAGTCTCAGAGCTATCAAGAAAGACTTGAGGAGACTGGGGCGGATAGTCGAGGGAGTGGGTGTGCAGGTGGTGTTTTCTTCCATGCCTTCAGTGGCAGGGCAGGATACTGAGAGGTACCAAAAAACACACCTCATAAATAAATGGCTGAAAAGTTGGTGCAAATCCAGGAATTTTGTTTTTTTCGACCACGGGGAAACTCACTCAGCACCTGGCATGATGGCAGCAAATGGAAGTTTGTCTCTGAGGGGGAGGAGGATCTTAGCTGAGGAACTAGCAGGACTCATTGACAGGTCTTTAAACTAGGTATGAAGGGGGAAGGGAGCAAAATCAGGGACGCCGGGGTTAAGTAGGTCATTCCAGGGCTCATACCGAACCTGCTGGGCAATGACGGTGAAGTACAAAGGGATGGACTGGGGCAGAGGGGTGTTGGGGATGCTGCTTTTCTAGGGGAACCCAGATCATCTATAAAGGTGGTGAGATGGAAAGCCGAGCTGAAGTGCCTTTATACCAATGCACGCAGCCTGGGAAACAAGAAGGTTGAGTTGGAAACCGTGATGCGCTTAGAAAGTTAAGACCTTGTTGCTATCACGGAAACATGGTGGGATGACTCCCATAACTGGAATACTACCACTGAGGGCTATGGGCTCTTTAGAAGAGATAGGCTAGGTAGGAAGAGTGGGGGTGTTGCCCTCTATGTCAAAGAGTGGATAGACTGTGAGGAGCTTCCTCTGAGAAACAGTCAGGATCAGGTTGAGAACCTGTGGGTTAGAATTAGGGATGGGTCTAACAAAGGCCAGCTGGTGATAGGAGTATACTACAGGCCACCTGATCAAGGGGAGACTGTTGACGAAGCTTTCTTGTTTCAGCTGCGGGAGGCTTTGTGCTCATGGGCTCTTGTCCTGATGGGGGACTTCAACCATCCGGATATCTCCTGGAAAGACCACACAACGAGTTGCAAGAAGTCCAGGAGGCTCCTGGAATCCACGGATGATAACTTTCTGGTCCAGGTATTGGACAGACCGACCCAAGGTGAAGTGTTGCTGGACCTGCTGCTCACCAATGCGGAGGAAATCATTAATGGTGTTAAGGTTGGAGGCAGCCTGGGTTGCAGTGACCACGCTCTGGTCCAGTTTGTGATCTTGAGGGATGTGGGCCTGGTGAAGAGTGGTGTCAGGACCCTGAACTTTGGGAGAGCAAACTTTAAGCTGTTCAATGGACTGTTGGCCAAGATCCCCTGGGATGCTTTCTTTAAAAACAAAAACGTTGAGGAGAGCTGGTTACTCTTCGAGGATGCCTTCCTGAGAGCGCAAGAACTCTCTGTCCCTCTGAACAAGAAAGCAGGCAGAGGAGGGAGGAAGCTGGCGTGGCCTGGTAGGGACCTGCTGAGTGTGCTGAGGGCGAAGAAAGGTGCGTACAAGCTCTGGAAACAAGGGTGTGCCACCTGGGAAGAATACAAGGATGCCGTCCGGACTCGCAGATGTGGGATCAGGAAAGCCAAGGCGCAGGTGGAACTGAACTTGGTGAGGGACGTGAAAAACAACAAGAAGACTTTCTATAGGTACATTGGCCAGAAGAGACAGGCCAAAGTGAGTGTACCTCCTTTGGTAAATATAAAAGCAGAACTGGCTTCAACGGATGGAGAGAAGGCTGAGATACTGAATGAGTTCTTTGCCTTGGTCTTCACTGGCGGCCATTATTCTAGTATTTCTCACATCTCTGAGCGCTGCATCCCTAACCTCTAGGTGAGGACCAGGGCAGTAAATCCCCCCCACTATAAGGGCAGAGAAAATCTGAGACTGCCTCATGAGACTGAATGTGTACAAGTCTATGGGGTGGGATGGCATGCATCCCAGGGTTCTGAAGGAACTGGCTGAGGTGGTTGCCAAGCCGCTCTCCATCATATTTGATAAGTCGTGGCTGTCAGCTGATGTCTCAGATGACTGGAGGAAGGGTCACGTCACTCCCATTTACAAGAAAGGGAGCAAGGAGGACCCTGGGAACTATAGGCCGATGAGTCTCACCTCTGTGCCTGGGAAGATGATGGAACAGATCCTCCTGGATGACATGCTTGATCACATGAGGAAAGGGCGTGTGATCCATGACAACCAGCATGGCTTCACCAGAGGAAGGTCATGCTTGACCAATCTGGTGGCCTTCTATGATGGAGTGACGGCATCGGTGAAGAAGGGAAAGGCGACCGATGTCATGTACCTGGACTTGAGCAAGGCCTTTGACATGGTCCCCTACCACATCCTTATCTCCAAACTGAAGGGATGTGGATTTGATGGGTGGACCACTCGATGGATAAGAAACTGGTTGAAAGGCTGCAGACAGGGGGTGGTCATCAATGGCTCTATGTCCAGGTGGAGGCCGGTAACGAGTGGCGTCCCCCAGGGGTCTGTCTTGGGACCAGTGCTCTTTAACATCTTTATCAATGACATCGATGACAGAATCGAGTGCACCCTCAGCAAGTTTGCTGACTACACCAAGCTGAGTGGTGCAGTCAACACGGTTGAAGGAAGGGATGCCATTCAGAGGGACCTCAAGAGGCTAGAAAGGTGGGCCCGGGTGAACCTGATGAGGTTCAACACAGCAAAGTGCAGAGTTTTGCACTTGGGCCGGGGGAATCCCAGGCATCCATACAGACTGGAAGGAGCGGTCCTTGAGAGTAGCCCTGTGGAGAAGGACCTGGGAGTCTTGATAGATGAAAAACTTAACATGAGCCAGCAGTGTGCCCTTGCAGCTCAGAAGGCAAATGGTATCCTGGGCTCCATCAAAAGAGGGGTGGCCAGCAGGGACAGGGAGGTGATTGTTCCCCTCTACTCTGCTCTTGTGAGGCCCTATCTGGAGTACTGCGTCCAAGTGTGGAGCCCCCAGTACAAAAAAGACAGGGAGCTGTTGGAGGGGGTCCAGAGGAGGGCCACAGAGATGATCAGGGGACTGGCGCACCTCCCCTATGAGGACAGGCTGAAGGAGTTGGGCTCGTTCAGCCTGGGGAAGAGAAGGCTGTGGGGTGACCTCATTGCAGCCTTTCAGTACCTAAAGGGAGCCTACAAACAGGTGGAGAATCAACTCTTTGAAAGGGTAGATAACTGCAGGACGAGGGGAAATGGTTTTAAGTTGAGGGAGGGGAGATTTAGGTTGGACGTCAGGGGGAAATTCTTTACAGAGAGAGTGGTGAGGTACTGGACCAGGCTGCCCAGAGAGGTTGTGGATGCCCCATCCCTGGAAGTATTCAAGGCCAGATTGGATGGGGCCCTGAGCAGCCTGGTGGCCCTGCATGTGGCAGGGGGATTGGAGCTTCATGATCCTTGAGGTCCCTTCCAACCCTGGCGATTCTGTGATTCTGGAATTATTTTAATTATTATTTTCCAGAAATGATTATAGAGATTTCATAGTGGAGGACTCTTTTTCTTTAAGAATTTGTTTTTGTTTTCTGACTACTCACCTTAGCTTTCAGATTTCTTAGTATCATTCAGAAGTAGAACCACATTTTCAGAAGTAAGTAAGGCAGAAAAAATTTTGCAAAAGTAATTGAGGCAATGAACCTATGAGCAATAATCAGTCTGATCTTAAAAAAGAACAAATTGATCCAGATAAATGTGATCATTTCTATGACTGAAAGTATAAGGCCGGTACATGAAGGGAATACATCAGATATTATAAAGCTTTAATTTATTAAGCTATTTGATAGCATGTCTCAAAACCTACCCTGAAAATTTAGTTTATCTAATTCATACAGACATTCTGATATCCTTTACATTATAGTATATCTAAGAGGTCCTCATCACTATAATAACGCTCAAGTAATATCAGCACTTTCAGTATAGATACAACACAGAAGAGAATCTAGTCTGTAAGATCAAAGAACTAGTTCTGTTCCAAGTGGGCTTTGACCAAAGGTGGGACATAAAAAAAACAGTAATCTTTCCTACCTCCTTGAACATTGCGGATTTAATAACATTGAAACAAAGATAACCTCTTATTTTAGTATGAGGAAATAGTGATTTTTTTTTTTTTTTTTTTTTTTTATGAAAGCATCAGAAAGATCTGTGGAAGTATTTAAGAGCTGAGAGTAAACAGATCCTAAACACATGGAAAATATGAAAAAATTAAATCCTTACTAGTCTATAATGTTTCAGAAACCTAAAAAAAAAAAAAAAGAGAGAGAGAAAGAGAGAGAGAGAACTTCATAGAAATACCAAAAATAAAATGTTAGAAAAACAATGCATTTAGGAGTCCATAGCACTGATTGCATCTGCATCCTGGTATTCTGAGTCCAATCTCTGCTTATGCTTACAGATGCTTTGAAATTAATGGACATGATCTAAAATCTGGATTTCAAAGTAAAAATTGTGTCATAAAAAAACCTCACTGTTTCAGATCAGATAAACTTTTAAACTATTTTCTGAATTATTACGGGAAGGAGGGAAGGAGGGAGGGAAGGAGGAAGGGAGGGAAGGAGGAAGGGAGGGAAGGGAGGGAGGGAAGGGAGGGAGGAAGGAAGGAAGGGAGGGAGGAAGGAAGGAAGGGAGGGAGGAAGGAAGGAAGGAAGGAAGGAAGGAAGGAAGGAAGGAAGGAAGGAAGGAAGGAAGGAAGGAAGGAAGGAAGGAAGGAAGGAAGGAAGGAAGGAAGGAAGGAAGGAAGGAAGGAAGGAAGGAAGGAAGGAAGGAAGGAACTTTAATTTTGAACTCTGCTTCCCCTTTGAAGCCTGGCTTCAATCCAATTTTAAGAATCTGTCAAAAAAATCAGTATGGTTTGAGCCGAAGGTGTGATTCCTTCAGGTTATTCAAATCAACCCAAAGGGATTTACTTGGACACAGCTCTCAGATGCCTGTGATAACTGATACTTCTCTCAGGAAGGAAATCATGGAAATCACTGCATAGAACTGGGAGAAAAAAAAGTATAGGCTTGAAGCTGATTATTTTGCAGTGAAGACTTTTTGATTTCTTTTGGCCTGCTTTCAGTTCACTCTCCATCTTCCATACTAAAAGAAAAAGGGAAAAAAAGACAAAGAACTTTGAAATACCTTACCTGAACAGGGGTCTTGTCTTCAAGATAGCTTTGTGACAGACACTGTGATAGCTACTCACTTGCTGTTACCTCCCACTCCTGAGCGATTCTGAGCTCTGGAAGCTCTAGTTTGAACACATGAGAAACTTTACTGAAAGAGCTGCAGTTAAAGACTGTGATGTGAGATTGGAGGTCTCCAACTGCTACACATATGAGTAAAAAAAGCTGGTTCAATAATCACGGGGTTTATGTACCGTAAGTATTTTACACATTGTCTTTGGTCACAGAAGAAAAATATTTTTATTCCACACTTTCCATAGCTATCACACCTTGTTGAAGTTCAGTTGCTTTCTGTGATCATTTAACTAAGCAGGAAGCTAAGCACCACACAGCTGTTCCATCATTCTCCTCTCTCAGAGAGCTGGAGAAGAGAACTAAGGGGAAAAAGAAGCAAAACTCACAGATTGCTATCATAGTTGTTTTCTCAAAGGAAGGAAAATATATTTGTAATGATAAAACTATATATATATATATATACATATAATTGCAAAAGATGTGATGCACAATGAAATTTCTCACCACCTGCTGACTGAAGTCCCGCCAGTCCCTGAGCAATAGCTACTCCTCAGCGAGGTCCCCTTAGTTTTATAATTTTTCCCATGAATTAATATGATATGGAGCATCCCTTTAAGCATTGTAGGTCAGCTGCCCTAGTTCTGTCCCCTCCCAGCTTCTTGTGACAGGACAGTACAAGAAAGTGAAAGGTCCTTGGTTCTGTGTAGCCACTGCTCAGTAACAAATAAAGTATTCAAGTGTTATAAATATTTTTTTTTCCTGTTAAAGTTAAAACATAACATCATACCAGATACTATAACGAAAATTTACTCTGTCCTGGTTTAAACTTTTGGTTTTTATTCTCTTTTTAATTCAGACTTTCTTAATTGATTATACTGCATCTCATCTAAAAGCATAGTGTTAATACCAGTATATCTCATTTCTGTGATGGAAAAGCATCCCTGGATTGCTACAGAACATAACATATTGGATAAACTGTGATTTACTCTCTTTACTAAAGCACTCATAACTGTTTCTGCACATTTTAGAAATTTTTATTCTTATTTAAAAAGTAGGGGAAATATTTTTTCTTTCAAACTAGAACTATAGAACAACTCAATTTATTAATATTTAATGCAAAAAAATTATTTAAAAAATCTGCTTTGAGTGCCCATTTTTTCGTGGCTGAATTTCATAGATATCACATAAAAGTCCAAAATATTTCTAGTTTTTGTATATATGTTTTAGGTTGAGACTTTTAAAAATCTGTCATACACCTAAGCAGCAATCAAACCCATTTGCTTTCAAACAGTGTCTATTTGCACGTTTCCCTTTTAGTTTGTCTGAGATTTCCCAGCACTCATGAATTTAAGAATGTTCTGACTGCCTTTTCAGGATCTACCTCCTGCTTAAAGTCAGATTCAACCTATGTCTGAGAACTTCATCGCACAAATTACATGCAAATGTCATGTAATGGAGCAACAAAGAAAAGACCTCAACTGGAAAGGAAGCTGAGCATCTATCCTCTGATGATGTTTGTGTGAAGTGAGTCTGGAGTATGTACTTCAGTATATACCATTGGTTCCCTCTGCAACAGATGACAGGAAGCTTAAATTAGGCATCCTGGATTGCTCTCTGGAAACCTGCTCCTTTCTTTGCTCATGGTTAGAGGTGATTTATTAAATTTAGCTAAAGTACACTGTGTATCTTAGTTAAAAACAAACTCTTCCATCCATGACTTTCAGCATCATAATTTCCAGATGTAGTTTCTTTCTTTTATAATCTGAAAATTTTTAGAAACTAAAAAACAAAACAACAACAAAAAAAAATCAAAGCAATCCTCAGCTAATAATAATTCTTAGTCCAAGTTGTTGTAGAATTCACTATATTTTATTAATTTGAATCTTTAAGTCTGAAAAGTAATACTGCTGGTAACACTTGTACAAATACTGTGAAAAAAAAAAAAAAACAAACAAAACTTTATGAAGTATTTTAGGCTGAAAATTCCCTATTTCTTAGAATATTGTAATAGCCCTTAACGTTTTCTGAGTGAGTCCCCCTACCTGCAGTACTGAATGCATGGTTGGGGCCCTTTAAACAAGAAAGATGTGGAGCAAGTCCTGAGAAGGGTCTCAAAGAAAATCAGAAGGCTGGAGCATCTCTTCTATGAAGTGATATTGAGGGATTTGGAATTCTTCAGACTAGAGAAAGGAATACTCCAGGAAGACGTTACTACTTATAAACAGGAGGGAGACTGATGTTTTACTGATGTTTTGTCCAATAGTGATAGAACAAGGAAGAACAATTTTAAACTAAAAGAGGGAAATTTATATAAAACATTAAGAGGAACTTTTTTTCTACTCAGGGTGGTGAGAAACTAGAAGAGGCTGCCCAGAGAAGCTGTTGGTGCTCCATCTCTGGAGACATTCAAGACCAGGTTGCATGGGGTCCCAGGCAGCCTGAGCTGGTGGATGGCTGCCCTGCCCATGGCAGGAACTGGATGGATTTTATGGCCTTTTCCAATGTAGCCCATTCTATGATACTGTGATATGATTCCTACATAGGCAAAAAGGTAATAAATAGGCTTTTAGAGATCTGAAATGGAAGAAATATACAGAGCTAAAGTAGAAAGCAGTAAAATAAGTAATAAGTGCAGAAATCAACTAGTTTTCATCTAGTTGTCATGACAGAAGCGTTTTCGGTTGATACCTGAATAGCCACAAAACACAAGTGGGAAAAGGAAGAAGGCAAGCAAAATGCACATTTAGGTGAATGAAAGAACAGTAATCATTCATCATCCTTCTATTTTGTTGTGCAAATGGATTCATATGAAAGAATGATTACGTCTGTGATCATGTCTAGCTCCCCAGATAAGAAAGTTGTGCGGTAAGTTCTGCCCCAGTGTGCCTCCTTCCTGATTATCCCACAGCATATCTTTAAGAAAGCTGTTTGCCGGATTCATTGTGATTTTATTAGGCACCTGACTTGGTTGAGAATGTACAGTTCAGCTGTATAGTGCTGAGAGACAAACTAACAATCCTAATGCTGTCTAATTTTCCTACATTCCCCATCCTAAACTCTCTCGAGAAAGACAGGTGTCTATAAATGCTTCCAGAGTGTGAGTTAGTCTGTCTTAATTAGGTATCTAAGTTCATCATGCTGCATATGAACTGAAGTCTTCATCTGCATTATGTAGAATATGTCACACAGAAATACTAGACAACATTTTTAAGACAATGAAATTCTTCGTTACCTTATACAGTAAACTGAGTTTTAAATGACAAGATTCAGTATTAAAATTTTGTTTCATTTTGTTTTCTTGTTTTCCAGAAGCTCCAAAGAGTTCATTCAACAAAATATTTTCCTATGCAGTCATATAGCTGTACTCACAGGGTACAAAATTATTTTGTGACAGTGAGACAGCTTATGCCTGCCAGAAAAGAAATATGGGAGGATTTGTTGAACTCTCTGTTAAACACAAATTGCAGTAGTTTCCACCTCTTAATGGCTCATAAGGGTAATGACAGGACAGACTAGGCTTTTACAATCAGCTCCTATTTATTTCAGTGGGAGTTGGACACTTAAATACCTCTAAAACTTTTGTCCAATGTACTTGGATATTTTGTAATTATAAGATTGATTACATAAATTGCTTTAAAAAAAAAAAAAAAAAAAAGAAGAAGAAGTGGGGAGCAGAAGAAAGGAGAAAAAGATTGAAGGCTTTAACGATAATTCAGTAAGTTTCTAAGCATTTTTTTAGTGTCTCCAAATACATTAGAAATTATGTACCATTATTAGAACTGTGGATAAGCTTAAAGTAACGTTACGTATCTAAAGTCTTGCAAATTTAGAATTTCTTTTGTACTCCTATATATGCAAACAGAACAGTTCTCAATATGTTTTCATAATTATGTATCCTAATATATCAGATTTTGTATTTGTGGAAACTTGTCAGTAAATCCACAGTGATAAATATGTGTTTGGTTTTTGTTTTTAAGATCAGTAAGAGATTTTTTAAGGATGTAGGCTTTGTGGTGCCCTAATAAGTGCCTTAATACATTTATAGAAATTCAATGTATTTTCAACTGGATGTCTTTAACATGTTAGAATTCAGAAATCTTAGGCAGTGAGAAGAAA
This sequence comes from Chrysolophus pictus, assembly GCA_037305975.1. Taxonomy (NCBI): domain Eukaryota; kingdom Metazoa; phylum Chordata; class Aves; order Galliformes; family Phasianidae; genus Chrysolophus; species Chrysolophus pictus. The sequence continues at coordinate 32,040,982 of CM074576.1, read as the reverse complement.
ATGACAAGAAACAGTTCTTAAACCTGTCATATTCCAGTAGGTTTCAATTTTTAGTGTGTCTGTTCTCAGTGACTTACCTCAGAAGGAGGAGGATGGGATAGCCAGAAAATAAGACTAATAACAGGGAAATTTAATCTGTGGAGCTACACTATGACAAAATGCAGTTCAATAATTTCCGTGCTCTTACCTTCACACTTTTGTTGCCATCTTTAGTGGAATTTTCTATTTGAAATAACTGTGATATCCTTCCAGTTCTCAGCATAACAGTGGAGGAAAAGAGGGGTTATATAGCTGAATAATATGATCATTAACATACACAATATTACTGCTTATCTTATTTTAGTTAAGCTAATAGCAATGCACTCTGTATATCACTAGTATACTGAAATATGAGAATTTGCCAGAAAACTCTATTAAAAAAATCATCTCCAAGAATTTTTATAACTAACTGTAAAGGGTACCTCAATGTCTATTTCAAAGCTGATTTGATGAATACAGAAAAGGTCAAACTAAAAATAACTAGACTGAATCAGTTATAAGTGTAGTAACATATGCCTCATTTAATAATGAACTCTAAATTTGCTCTGCAGTTTAAGTAGTATCATGAATGCTAATTCTGACAGTAAAGGGTTATGAACTACCAGTCTGCTCAAGTCTGGCACAAGGTCAGGCAGTTATAGAACTAATGAAAACCCTGATGTACCAGAAGGTGGATGATTGACATGACTGCTTCAGCTGAAGAAAGTGCTGAGGAACTCTGGTGCATTCAAAATGTTAGTGTCCTGAAACACAATTTACAACACTCTGTTTATTGCCTATATCAACAGTTCCAGAATTCAGGACACGCTGTACTAAACTTTAACATAACAGTCACCACGAAAGTCTTCCTGATGTTGTTTGTGACGATCTGAGTCATTATACTCTGAATATGATTATGCTTAAACGGCTTCTTTTTGTATATAACTCATACTAAAGGAGTCATTGTTGAATCTTTGTCAGCAAGTTAACATAAAGGTCAGAAACACAAGCTAATTCCTTTAAAAATGATTATTAAAATTGTTTGAAAAATCTGTGTTCTTTCACATTCTAGGGAAAAAAAAAAAGAAAAAAAAGACTTCTGTGAAATTTCCTCCCAGATCTTCATGTATCATATTGTTATTTTCCTCTTTGACTATTCTGCAGTGTTATGATGATTTTTATTTGTCAGCTTTCTAGAAGTAAGGAAATAGTTTTTTGTACATTTGGACACATTGCCATTTCTAGTGATGGAGTCTTGATTTTCTAAAATTTTGAAATGCTACTCCAAAACATAAAAGTAAAGCTTGGGTCACAGTATCTGCATTACAGCATTTTCACTTGTCATAAAAGTCAATGCAGACATCTTTTGCATCATTTACTTTTTATAAAAATCTGGAAAACCAGGGTCTTGTATTTCATTTAAATTAAATGCCACATTTTCAGAGCTTAAGAGTGGATCAGCTAAAGAAATACAGCACATTATAATTGGCTTTTTTTTTTTTTTTTAATTGTATAGTTTACAAAAATAATTTCCCGCCACCCACCAATTGCTCTGAGGAAATTTATAATATTAAAAGAGTTCCTCTTGGATAAAGCAAATAACATATAACATATATCAGAATGGTTAGTATTCAAAATCCATGAGGAGTGGAGAATTCACCTGACAGTTGTGCTGCCGTCTAGAGAGATCTCAACAGATTGGAGAAAAGGATGGATAAAAATCTAATGAAGTTCAATTAAAAATAAAATAAAATAAAATAAAATAAAATAAAATAAAATAAAATAAAATAAAATAAATCCCATACCTAAGGAAGAAAAACTCCTAGCATCAATCTATGTGCCCCTTCTCCCCCTCCTCCCCCCAGCTTTACAGAAAAGGACATAGGGGTCCTAGTGGACACCAAGTTTAATATGATCCAGAAAATTGCCCTTCTCACTAAAAATGTTAGTGATATCTCAGGCTGTGTTAGGCAGTGTTGCCAGCAGATCAAGGCAAATGATCCTTCCCCTCTAATAAGCACCAGTAAGGTCACACTTTGAGTGCTGTGTCTAAGTCTGGACTGCCTAGTATGAGGCACACGGTCAAACTTGGGAGAGCCCTGCAAATGGACACCACGTGATTAAGGAACTGGAACAGCTCTCATATGAGGAAAAGCTGAGAGAGCTGGAACTCTTCAACTAGAAAAGAGGAGGTTGAGGGCAATTGTGTCAATGCTTATCAATATCTGATGATAGGACCTAAGAAAACATAGCCAGAGTCTGTTCAGTGATACTCACTGATATGAAGTAGTGACACAAACAGAAACACAAGTTTATCAAGACTGAATTATCAAGACCTCATAATTTGAAATCATTCAGACTTAAATAACTTTCAGATGGGCAGCAGCTCAAAAGTATCCTCTTTAGAAAGTAAATCCATGCAGAGTTTCATTCTGAGATTTGTGTGTGGGTCAAAGTTGAAGAGTCTTCTTCTAATCAACTTTCTATACAGCTACAAAATAGGCCTCAATAAAAATTAAAGCTCAGGTAAAAACTCAAGTAGGATTCCAATTTTAATGTGTTGAGAGTTATGATAGATTATTGAAAATAATATTTATTCCGATACATTATTCTAATACAATAACAAAAATAGTTAAGAGGTGAGATTTGTTCAGACCTAGCAGTAAAAGTGCTCTGTTTAACAAAGGAATTGTTCTGAAGCCCACATAGTAATTTCCCACAATAGGCTTCTTTTAGTCCTTATGGCTGGACAAAGGTCTGTAAACATATGTCAGCATCTCATCATCCACTTCAGTAAAACTGCATGTCAGCTTCCTTCTTTATTGGGTTCCAGAAATTCTATCAATGGAATTTCAGCAATTTCTTTTATAAAATATTTAGTGACTAAATATTAATATCACTATTTGTAAGCTATATGACCAGTAGTAACATATTCTTGTAAAAATAACTCAGTAGTTGCACCACATCCCAGGATGCTTTCTATAATAGGCCAAATTTCTGATTTTAATTCTAGTGATAATCATAAATTTACTTACAATTTCCAAGCAGTCATTATCAATTATCAGAACTTCTAATCTCTTCATCCATATGTGTATAAAACACGAGCTACATTTTCCAGATACTTACCTTACACAGACAGAATAATATTTACACTGAGATGCTTACTATGCTAGCCACACATTGACACTTGAAAAGAGGACTACTAATCCTAAAAGAAGTGATTCCTATTGCTTGACCAAAGCAGGATGAACAAGATGATATTGTTCTGTCAGATATACTGCAACTGTCTGGAAATGTGGCTGAAATCTACAAAAATGTCTCATCTCCTTGTTGTCCCTCTTTACGTCACTCTTTCCAGGTATCTCCACTTGTAGAATTTCTGTAAAATTTACTCCTGCAAACACATGCTTTCTTAAAAGCTCTAATGTCTTTAGAAGACTGTTCTAAGTTCCCCCAAATTTTCCTCCTTCCTATTCATTGGTGCAACAGCAGCATTTAATCATTATTTTTCAGATGCTTTATAAGTTTTTGTTTGTTTTTAATAAAGATCGTTGTGCTTATGTTTGTGCAACATAGTACAAACTGAAACTGAGATCCAGTTCAGTTGAAAAGCTGATAGAAAGTGCAACTGCATTTTCTGCTAGTCAGTATTATCTACAAGTCCCCTGGCTTTTGTGATGCTGCATGTAAAATACTGTGCCTAGATTTCATCCCCCAGTGGAGCAAGTTTTCAACATCTCCATGAGATGCATAACTAAAATATCTAGGTGGCTAAAGCACAGGATGTATACGATAGGCTGAGGGATTTCAGTTTGACTAGACTCCAAAAGAAGGGCCATAGAAAGATCCTACTGTAGTCTTACTCTATGTAATAAAACATTAAAAAGAAGATGGAGTCAGGTACTTCTCAGAGAAGGAACAGGGGTTAGTGAACATCAGTTGCAGCAAAGGAAATCCCAAGTAGAAACAGGTAATATCTGCAGATATGAACGATGGCTAATTCTAGAGCTAATTGCTTAGGCAAACACTAATTGCTTAGACAAAGGCTAATTCAAACTGACCTGGTTTCAAAGCTGATCTCTGAGCAGGAGTTTAAACTAGATGAAGTCCAGAGGTGTCTTGTAAGCTAACTATTTACAGAAGGCCTAATGCTAACTGTGAGGGAGGTCTATGATGCTGAATAAACAATTTATACAACCTTCTAAAATGGAATAAATATATTATCAGAATTGAAAAAGTAAAAACAAGAGGAAATAATAAAATGTAAGATAAAGAAACTAAATAAACCATTGCTTGCAAGTATTTATGTTGTGCCTCTCTACAGGCTGTCAGCTGCAATGTAATGTATACACTCTTCAGTGGTTTTCAAACATGAATTTGCTGCTGCTGTATGTCACCATAGTAAATCTATAAAGGCTACAGGTTTTGATTATTAAATACAATAGGGAAAATGCATTTTCACAGGACAGCGAGACAAATTTCATATTGGTCACATACAGCCAAAATGAATGAAGAAGACAAAATCCATTTTAGTACATGCAAAAATCAAGAATTGTACAAAGCTGTTGAACACCACTGATTTTCAGTGATTCAAGGCAGAGCCATTTAGCACAGCTGTTTCTTCAATTGTGATGCACACAGAAAATTCAGTGTTCAGTAGTCCTTGAACACACATTTCCCATCTGTGTGGTGTGTGTTGAGTAATTAATATAAAAACTGGAAAAATCCCAGGCTGGATTTGAGAAGCAAGGAGAGAAATGTGGGATTTTATTTGGTTGATTTTTATGCTTGTATTCTACTCTAGTTTTTCTTTCTTTTTTTTTTTTTTTTTTCCCTCTTTTTCAGCCTTGGTTGGCTGGTTTTGCCATGTTTGTTTGTTTTGTGGTGCTTTTTATTATTGTTTATTTTTTTGAGTTTGTTTTTGTTTGCTTTCTTTTAGTTTTTTTTTTTTAGGACAGGAATTATTTATCACATGCTGTTTCATTGCTGGCTGAGCCAATGGAAAGAGCAATGATCAACTGTGTTGGAGTTTTCTTTCAGACTGTTATTCAGCAGCATAAAAAACTCCTCAGACCTGTTCGAAAATAGCAGAGACCACTTGCATATCCGTTAGATATTTGCAGCAATCTAAATGGGAAAAATATTTTTCCATTAAAATCAGATAATTTGTTTAATTTCTTTTGCATTGAAAAGCACAACATCATGAGAAAAGCATGGACTATTTTTGGAAGAGGAGATGGAAGAGAAGACAAAAAAAAAAAAAAAAGCAATCTAAGAGTAAATCACATAAAAACTGTAATTTGGAGAATAACTTAATGTACGGTAGAATTGCATCAGGGCAAACAGATAAAAGGCAACAAAAAACCCGAACATAAAATTTTGATTTTGAGACAAAATATTCAATTTAGAGAAGAGTCTGGTACAGAAGCCAGTGGTGGAACTTGCTGGAATATGCTAACTACAGTCAGGAAAAATAAGAAAATGCAAACCATCATATGACCAAATACTAGAAGAAGGAATCTTATATACAGAATTTCTATATTAATTTTGTTCAAAATCCCATCTAACCATTATGTCCTGGCTACCTTGTCCCAACTATGCCTTTACATATAGTAACAAGTTTCTCTACCAAGTAATAGCAGCATTTGTCTCAACTCTGTAGAACCAGAAGTAACCGTGTATCATGAAAAGCAGTCTCCTGCTTTAAAAAGGCACTTTATCCTATATCTGTTTTCATCTTTCTTTATTTACCAAATAGTGTCACTATCTTCAGTCATATATATGTGATGTAGAAAAGGACTGCAAAATGTGGGCTCCTACTTTCCTTATTCTTTTTAGCTAGTAACACTAGCATTGAGAATGTTGGTTTTGGACATGGAAAAACAGAAACCATTTGTTCTTTTTACTTTCTAGATCTGATCTTTCTATGTGACTAAGAACAGCAGAGTTCTCATTCATGATCCTGGGAAAGCTTATTCTAAATACATGTACTGATACAGGTATATAAAGGCAGTCTATTTCTTCTTCATCCCATGGAGCCTGACTTCTTAGGTAACAGAGTAGTAAAAACACTATTTCAGGGACCATTTAGTCTGTCTGCATTCATCACTGCACTTGAAGTGGAACTACTTCAACAGCAGAGGTTGAGACTGACCTGATGCAGGTGTCCCTCAGATCAATTTTCACAGTAAAATGCTGAGAGACTTTATCCATGGAGATGTTCTAGCCATCTAATACTAGATAAAATGGTAAAGAACTATCTTCCACAGCCTGTCTTTTATGAGATGAGGCATAGATAAGTGCCACAATTTCAAATAGGGTTCACCATTGTGAACCCTTCTCAGGTCCTCAATGTAATGCAGACTATAACTGTGTATCTAATTAATCCTTAAACATATTTGGCATACGGAAAAAGCTTTTAAAGGAGCAGTGAAAAGCTTCTCTCAATCCACATTCACATTGTTCCTACTGAGTACTTTAAGGTAGAAGCGTTTCTGGAAGAGAGCTCTATGGGTTTGATTCCCCTGAATCAAAAAGAAAATTTAAGACAGCGGTCTCCCACAGTCTGTGCTTAGCATTCAGCTATAGTATCGCCAGGAGCTACAATGTAAAGCAAGATACATGAATAATCACTTTAAAAGCAGTGACCACTATTCTGTTTTTGAGAAGAAAAAAAAAAAAAAAAAAAAGCTTAGTCACTTCCTTCATAAAAGAGTTCATAGTTGTAGACTTTAAGCAGAGGTAAAATACATCATTTTTCCAGTACTGCCCAGAGATAAAAACATCCATTGTATAGTCTGTTCTGCAACACTTGACCCTCCCATGGCATAAAGGATTTTTGTGCAGGAAACTCTGTTAAGAGACCCTCACTGCCAAACTCAGGGCACTTTCACATCTAGACACTCCAAGTATGGGACACATAGCAGAGCATCTGCAACTATATGGCTCTTTTTATATGCTACTCAAAACCCCCCTTTGATGGCTTGCAGGCTAGAATGGTGTGAGATAAAGTACCATGTTCTACAGTCACAGTAATTTCACACTAGTATAATCCTAATGATCTAGACAAAAATTCACAGGTACTTGTCTGTTGCTGCTATAGTCAGGCCAGTAGCAATAGGAATTGAATGAATGAGCTGAGCTCAGTCTGAGTTACCATATGGGTAGACTGATCTGATTACTTGCATATAATAGCAAGAGAGGTTTGAGAGGTCAGTCTCACTTCCAGCATGATACATGCTATGTCAGAATGGTTTATGACAGCTCCTACTGGCTCAGGGATGACTCCTGCTGACTGAGAAATGCTTATGGCAGCTGCTCCTGACCCAGTCAGGGGAAACATGCCTTTAACTCATCTGGGATGAAAGGTACTTGTGGAATACAAAAGGTCCATGTCAGATCTCAAATACTTTCTTTAGTACTCTGTACTCAGAAAATGAAAGAAGTGGACTATCACAGGTTGCCTAATATGCTTAATGTTGTGAATATTTGTAAAGATCTTAAGCGATATATCTTTTGATTCTCTGTTGCTCAGGGATTTTTTTAATAATCTTTGTTATTCACATGATATACAAATATCCATCTATATTTATATGGATAGAGATGAGATAAAGAGACAGTACATATATATGAAAAAAAAATCTTCAAAAAAGGCTCATCTAGGAAATTAACAATGATACATAAAAATATGTCTGTGTACAAACTTTACTTCTTTAATCATAAATCACACAGCTACATGAATGTATTTTGACAATATCTCATAACTCTGTTTTGTCTCAAAGGATGTGTTTCCTTCAAAGGTTCCCAAGTGGGTTTCTCAGTAGGTTTCTTCTCCATTATTTTTTGCAAAAATTTCTGCATATGGAGAAGTAACCACAACAGCAAAAAGTAGTTCAAGTTGCACAAGTTGGTTGCCACTGAGACAGAGAGCTGAAAGTGAATGATGTGCTGAAACACAAAGCTGCAGGATGTGATCAATATTTCTGCCTTTTAATCTTGTCTTCTCACCTCCTCTCCTTGTGGGCTTTTAAAATTTGTTGTTCACAGTGCTGACCATTAATAATCACCATATTTATATTGAAATTCATCTCCTTTACATATGCTGGCATATGGCTTTCAAGATGCTCCATCATTTTTTGTCAAGAATGTAAAACTTTAGGGTCAATCAAGTACAATCATTTGCATTTAAGTTCATTTATGTATATGGAAACAAAAGTCTTAATGAGTTACAGTGAATCATATAAGATCTCTCCTGACTTATGCAAATTTTTCACATAAATTTGATCCAAATCAGGCACAAAAAAAGCCTGAAGTACAAAAAAAAGTCATATGTTGGTGACACATACTTGATCTTTGTGTGTATGTATTAGTAATTCCTTATAGCACTAGGTTAATAATTTGTATTTAGTCCTCAAGTTCTCCCTTTCAAAAGTTTATAGCTAACCAAGCATACGAATTGAAATATTAGACTCACTTTTCTGATAGAAAACATTATATAAGTGGGTTGTTGAAGTAAAAATATCATCTATTTGCTTAGTCCTGGTTATTATGTATAATTGACTATGTGTATAATCAATTAATATAAAGATGTTATAATTATGAAATAAACAAGAGAGTTTGACTAAGCAGGTTATGATAACAAAAAGAGAATAGATAGAATGCTTTCCTACATCCCAGACTCACTACAAAACTCCAGAGAAGGGATCTCCAGAAGAGATCGACTCTTAAATGGGTCTAGGAGAGGTGGAACCAGGCTCCACCCCTTCCGGCAGCACAGGTGAATTGCCTTCACTTGTGCTCTGTGCCTGACTCATTGCTCACCTCAGGTGATCAGTCAGAGGTTCAAGCTGTGATTCAGCAGTTCCCATACACTATGTAATACAGATTCAGCCTACTACAACTGCAGAACCATAAAACAATCATCACGTAGGCCTGGCTATAGCAGGAACTGAACTTATTTTTACAGCAAAAAATACTTTTGATATACTTACATTTGTCTTTTTTTCTTATATGTGTAGTTATCTAAGCACCAAATTATGGCTAGTCTATTTTCACCCTATTCGGAAAATGAAACTTAAATGAATTAGTGAACAGTATCCCCACTGGATTTATCTCAACTGAATTCATCTTACATATCATATGAATCATACTCCATCAGTCTCTGCTTCTTTTCTTTCCCCATAAAAGGAGAACAAAACATCTAGACCAGACAAAGTCACCTCATAAATCACCAGTTCTTTGCTTCTACAAAAATACCTGCATTTTCAAAGATAGTTTCTGACACTTAACTTCACCAGAACTGTGCTTGGGTGATTCTGTCTGGCAACTAACTCCAGTACACCTCCAGCAGGATGGTGGAGAAAACTGGAAGGTAAGAGATGAGAAATCAAAACTTACTGGCCAAGCTAAAGACAATTGTTAAGTGAACAACAACATCAACAAAAAAAAAAGATACAACTGCACACTACCTCCCACCAGCAAACTGATGCCCAGCCAGTCTCTTAGCCATGGCTACCTTGGAAAATTCTGTGCCCCAGTGTTATTGATGAACATGATGTCACATGGTGTGGACGCTCTGACTAGTTGGGAACAGCTGTCCTGGCTGTGTCCCTTTCAGCCTCTTCCTACTCACTAGGATAGCAGAGTGAGAAACAGAGAAGGTCTTGACACTGCAATTAATGTTCAACCAAAGCTAACACATTTGTGTGTGATCAACTCTATTTTTTTTCTCTAGTCTAAAACACAGAACTATATGGGTTGATGTGAGGAAAGGTAGCTCCATCCTGGCCAGAACTAATGAAAACAGAACAAAACAAAACAAAACAAAACAAAACAAAACAAATCTTAAAGGCATTCTTTAATTACCATTTAAACACAGATTGCATAGATCCAATTTGTATAGAAAAAATATAAATTGACTATCAACGTATTTTGGAAGAAACGGAACAGAGTTGGTAAAACTAGCATGCTGTATCTGCCAGACGTATCTATAATGCTACAACTGAGATTTAAAACTGTATTAAGCATCCATGTCAATGTGTTGGAAGAAGGGAGATACCTCTGTGGAGAAAGGCTGAAACCACTTCAAATATTTGTGTTCAAATTTAAATTTATATTTTAGACAAAGGTCCACATAATAAATGTGGAACTCTTTCGTATTTGAAATATTCAGAATGACTGATCACCTGAATGTCTTATATGTCAGGTTAGTTTCTGTGTGGACAACTGAAAAGGACGTTAACTCTACAATGTTTTTCAATGTATGAAAGTAAAAATAGCATTGATACCATACAACTGTGACATATTAGCAAAACAACACATAAAAAAAGACTTTATAAACTTTTAAATGAGTTTCTTTATAAGAAGGTGAACATGACTGTATGTGAAATGTCCAAAGTCCTATACTGTGGGTTATTTATTTATTTATTTTTATTTTTTTTCTCTGTGAATAGGAAACCAAATTTAAGCACATGACAGAAGAAAGATTTCAAGACATGTATGTTCCTGTTTGGTTGAGTCATTTGCTTAGGTGTGTATATTGCAAATTTTTATCTATTTCTGGATGGATTTGTTTCCTCCCAGTCTTTTTTTTTTTTTTTTTTTTTTTTTTTTCCAACTGAAAAATTTCTTTGATTATGAAATTTCATTTCATGTTCAGCGAAGAATCGTTTATATATCGAGGTTGTACTAGTCTTTGTGCAAAAGCTTGAAAACTCCTGCTCCTTTCAAGTATCTGTCCATGAATTATCATTAGTGGTTGAATTATTACAATAAATGTTCAAAAAGACTTTAATGTAGTAATTGCTAGTAATATCATTAGTGCTTTTAATATTCATATACCCATTTGATGCAATAATATTCACCTCACATTGCTTTCCCGTTCAATTAAACCTTTGGAAAGTCTCATCAATTTCCTGAGTAAATTATGTACAGATTTTTTAATACAGAAGGTCTATTCACTGAACCTTTTTCTACATCCCTTAGATACTGATTTTGCCAGTTCTTGATATTTGGCTCATATAATGGTTTATCATTTTCAAAAGTTGCAGTTTAAAACAGTTATGTTATTTCTGAAAAAGTATAGAGGGGAAAACACCTGGAGTACCTTCTACTGAAGGCTAGCAGACACGCTGTCTTTCTGCAAAACCTGAGCTATACGAAAGACCATCTGTCCATGCTCTGGAAATGAACAGAGCATTGCTCTTAGGAACTCCTCTTCCTTGTTATGTCCTTCTAGCTTCTGCTAATACATCGTTTAAGTATTTCCTAAGATGAGGAATCACTTCATCATGTTTAATAGCTCTTGACAGACTTTTCTTTAATTGATTTGTATAATCACTTTTTAAAATCCCATTTATGCATGTGGCCTCCACAACAGTGTGTGGAAATGAGTTCCACAATGAAATTATGTGATCTGTGAAAAAATCCTTCCATCGTTTGTAGACTTGCTACCTAATAATGTAATTGGCTGCATGTAAATCTGAATGCTGGCATGAAAAATAGTGAAATACTGATCCATACTGCTCCTTTCCATCATACTCTTGATTTTATAGCCTTTTCTTATAGACGTTCTCAGTCATCCTTTTGTTTTATTCTGTTTGCTTTCTACTCCTGCCGTCTACCCCAACTAATCCAAGACTCCTAGTGTGTTTAACTTGTCCTTGGAAATAAGTTATGCTCTGATTATTCTTTTTAACATTCTCTGTGTCTTTCTTAGTTCTCATCTATCCTTTTTGAAATGAGGGATTAGAACTGTATACAGTATTCAAGACATAAGCACAGTCATAAAGTGAATTTATATGGATATCTATGGTCACATAGCAATTCATATTTTCTTCTTAAATCCTTCTTTAATAATTGCTAACATTCTGCTTGCCTTTGTGATGACTGTAGAGTATTGATCTGATGTTTTCTGAGAAATATCCAGTGACTTCAAAATCCTTTTCTTGGATTGGTGTCATGAATTTAGAGTCCATCACAGAATACGAACATTTACTGCTGTTTTAACAATGCTTATAACTTTTACTTGTTGACATGAAATTCCACACTACATTATATCATGAAGTCAGCAAGTATCATAAGTTTCTTCTGCAGCTCACTGCAGTCAGCTTTAGTGTCTTCTGAATAATTAAACATGCAATTAATAATTGTAACGTAACAGATACACATGAGAGGGCTGAACAGACATAGAGAAGATATTTAACATTTCAGTGCTGTATTTTGCTGGTTTAATGTTCTTTTAGAATTTTAGATCTATAGCTTAAAAATATAGTTACGCTGTCTCAAATGGAGATCAATAAATTAATAAGCAAGTGTACACCATATATATGCACACATGACCACAAGTATACATATTGTCACTAATATTAAAAAGAATTATAATTATCAGAGTATTCAAATCACTATTCAGAAACATAAAAATACCATTAAAAAAAAAAAAAAAAAAAGAATTTATCCATAAAGATGCACACAGAGACACAGAAAAGCACTTGGTGTAAAAAGATTGTATGCTGCAGTACACTCCTCCAAGACACCTCAGCAAGCAGGAAAGTGCTTGAATGGCATGGGCATTCTTCCATTATACATGAGTTAATAGTTGTCTTGTAGTCAGCACATCTTCGTTTCATGTTACAAATAAATGACCTTTAAAACAAACAAACAAGCAAACAAATAATCATGTATAGAACAAAAATCTTTAAAAAATAAGCAAATAAAGAAAATAGATTGTTTTAAGCATGGCTTGGAGTTTTGCATTATTGTATAACTGACACAGAAAGAAATATTTATGTTGTACAATTCTATGGTAGACAGGCCCACAGCTATTCAGATGAGATAACTAATAACCATGCTGGCAAAAGAAATTTCTTATTAAAACCTTGTTAAGAAACTACAATAATTCATTAAGGGTTATATCATTATAAAAATCCATCATTGTTAGAGACTGTTTCCTCAGGCTTTGGTTTAGTAAAGTTTGACATGCCCTTTATGCTTTGAAATTAGGTAAATCTAAAAATGATTTATGCACCAAAAATAAAGCACAAAAAATAACTATGCAGTTTCCTAACCTTGGCATTGTACCCTGGGGGTTCACAGTCTAGGAAAAAAAAACACTTTTATAAAATGGACAGTTTAAAGCCTTGTATATTCAATGAGTCAAACCCTGCTTGCATTAAGAGTGAGACTGAGAAAGTCCCCAGAAGGAATGAGTTTTTGCATAGGAGAATAATCTTATAGGAAGAACTACAAGTAACATGATACTGATCTAATGAAACCAAATGGAAAAAGAAAAGAAGAAAAATAACAAACAGATGCTAGCAACAGTGATTTTAAAAACATTATAAACTGAGCCTGAATTGGTACTTTGTAGGATTAATTTCTGTCCTTGTTTTATGTATTTTTACTGCTGGGTAAAATTATGGAAATCGACTTGCACAAAACCTGTTTTATTATTTAAAATGAAATCAGAAAGACTGCACTGGATGCAAGGTAGCATTATTTAAGTTTCCCTCAGAGAAGTAACAGGCAAACAACTGCAAATCTTTGCCTGCGTAACAGTTTGTGGAGGATGCTACATTGCCCATCATGGTCACCAGCAGTAGCATTGTGATATTAGCTGCAGAGATAAAATTTCTTCCAGAAGGACAAACTGCTCTAAACAGAAATGCAAAAAAGTGTTTGTTAGTGGCATAAGTTCATGATGAAATGGGTTGTTTGGATCCCATCTACTAGTGGGCAGTGGTACAAATGAACTCTAGCCAGTCCCTCACCAGTCATCAGCCAGATGTTTATATTCAAAGTTATACACTTTTTCATATGCATCATTAAGATCCATTTAGATTAATCCAGTGCTCAGTTATATTATATGCCTATGTCATAGTACTTCCAGAATGTCCAGACTAGTTATTTTTGCAGTTAATGCTGAAATTAATACAAATATATCACACTAATTGTCACACTTTTTAGCTGTCATGCTGACAGGTCAAGTGCTGAATGGGTCATGGAAACTGAAATAACCTCTCACTTTCAAAACAGTCCTTGTCAATCAGAATTGAGGCACACTGGAAGGACAGCATAGGGGATCTTGCACTGGTGCTTTAGCTGCATTAGTTTTTTGGAGGATGGTTGTTTATCCTCTCTGCTGCTTACGAGAGGTTGGCAGAGGTGTCAGAAATTCTTTGTAAGGACTAAATTCACATACGGTCACTTAGACATGTTCTTCATAAAAATGTAAATGTGATGCAAACTATATAAATTATAATAATTTTAATGCTAAAAACCTTTTTTTTTTTTTTCAACAAAGAAGAAGTACAGACAAAGTTGCAATAATTTATTGTTAGTATAACTGAAATCTTACTAATTTAATCCAAATCTAATTTTTATAGAAAAAGAAATGATACTAATAGTGTTGGAATTGTTATACCCCCTAGTTGCTCCCCATTTTTCTGGTGTTGTGCTCACCCTGAGTCTTCTCCTTGAGGTCCTAAGGCTAATCGTTTCCTTCCGTGTATGTAACAGTTGTAATAGGGACTTGTCAGCACCTAGAGTCCTTCTCTAAGAGGAATGGGATGCTCATGCTTACCATCCTTATCTTCATTCTGTGGTCCAATTTGAGTCATTTTTATGTGATTCTTAAAATGTTTTCACGTCTTTGCTTTCTCTTCACTGCTCTGCACCTCCATGTTACATGGATATTTGCTACCTTTATTGCCACTAAACCAAGTTTTGCTAAGCTCCAGGCCTTCTTTTCTGTATCTGACCACGGGTGAATTGCTTCAAGCCATGGGGTCTTCAGTCCCAGCCTATGCTAGGATTTATTATTCCATGTCTGTGCTCATCTTTGCAGCATCCTGTGTCCCTACTTCTCAAGGGCTCGGATGTCATACTAGACCTGTATTTTTCTATATTACAGCATTGTGTTAGAATCTGTTCCCACTAAATTAAGGGGAAAGAAAGCTCCAGACAGGTGAAGACAAGTTCAGGGAGAGCAAGGTTGACAGACAGTCTTCAATTCTTAGGTCCTGCAATCTCAGTGCAAAGCTTATAGCCTCTTACTAGCAATAGTAGTACTCTATTACAGGAGTACAGGACAACAACAGATCCTGTCTCTGTTCCATTTGCTGAGTGTTTAAAAGTAAAAATATTTTTCTTAGGCCAGAGTGCTTGCTCTGTAAGGACAATATACATCTATGAAATGTTTCTGTGAACATTTATAGATCCCAGCCCTTTATGGTGTAATTTCACTCCAGTCATTCTTTGCAATAAGTTTCTAACTGGCATACACTTACACATACAAAATAGCATTTATTTTACTTTTAATCAGAAAGAACATCTGACATCTCAGAATTAGAGATGAGTAGGCAGCGAAGTCTCCACATTTGAAAAAGCTCCCTTCTTCCTCTGACATTTACCCTGGAAAGGATATTTGACATCAGGGGCTGGATGTATGGAAAGAAGATACAAAGAACAAGAGGAAATAGTTACTGATCGGCTCTGATTGCAAATGAAATATAGAACCTGGGGTCTCTCTATCTTTTTGGAAAGTCCTAAACTGACACCAGATGTAATATTCTTCCTCACCCCTTCCTGACATCAGATAGTTATTACATTCTTCTTTTTCCTTGCAATATTTTGAAATGAAAGAGGTAGTGCCACCTGCTGTGAATATTTAAACCTTTATCTCTCACAGCTTTCTGAGAATGAATAGGCTCATTTATTTTAATGTAACTCCCTTTAGTATGCACTTCAGGTATGCAATCTAAACTACCCAAGTCATCAGCAGAATAGTAGATAAAACAACTCACAGAACTATCACATAGAATGAAACCAGGAAAATGTGTCAGACCAGTGTAAAAAATACAGAATTCCTGTCTGTTCATAACTGTATGGGAATAATTTTAATTTCTGCTTAACTGCTGTTTTGCTCTCTCTGCTGGTTGCCAGCTGGTGTGGACTCAGTTCAATGTGTTCAGTGTTAAATGTTAAAGTCCTGTGTGGTTGCATCCTTGTTATTTAGCTCAGTTCAGTTTTCAGATGAATAAATGCAATAAGAAGGTTGTTCCTTTTCAACCTCCCAAGCATGTTCTGGTTCACCTGTGCAAAACGAAGCTATAGTTAGGACATGTTGCATTCTTTTGGAATTGAACTGACTCCATGGAATGGTACATAAACTTGAACAACTGTAACCTTCCTGCAGTTCTGCAAGTGCTTCAGAACATGGTGATGAACAAAATTTAACTATCTTTATGACTTCAGCTGCTGTTATTTCAAAAATGCCCAAGCTATGACATGGGATAGTTTTCAAACTAGTTAATTATAGCAGGAATGGGACATCATTAGTCTAGTCTGTGGCTGAGCAAAATCTTGTTTATATAACATTAAAGACAAGGAGTTAAATACAAGTCTAGCATGCTGCACACCTTTGAAAGGCTTTGTGATTCATTTTATGTTTCAAAGTGGAGTGTATAATACTGCTTGTGCTATCTGTGTCTTATCTTGTCCTTTGCAAGTATGCTGTGAATACTGAGTATAAGGAGTTAATGGTAACCATTCAAATAGTGTTATTTCAATTAAAATGTCTTCAGTAAATGAGATAAATTTTCTATTCTGTTGTACATATTTCACAGTAACCATTTAGAGTAGTCAGTATACTCTATATAGGATTTTGTTTTTTCTAACTGACCTGGGTACCCTGTGTTATAAATTCTCCAAAATGTTTTCCATTCCCCTAGATTTCAGTACTGCAAGGATTTTTAAGCCAACATTCCTCTTAAATAGATTGACCTTATTAATTTTTGTCTTTCTTGTCCTGACCAACTACACCCACAGTGTGAATAGAAGTGGGTGTTCAGCCACATTGCTGTCACCATTTCATGTAGTCTATATCACACGTATGCCATGATTCAGAGCTAAAAGGTCGCAGGACAGCAAATCTCAAATGCATTAGCCATCTCACTAAACACATGCATCAGTAAGTTATTTCACCTTCTTGTTGTATTACTTGTATCTCAAGCTCTGACTGTATGATTTGCTGTTGTTTATGACAGGAAACTGTCAAAATGAATACATAGTTAACCACCAAAGACTAACTGACCTTACTCACTTTTTGTGTCCTAATTAGCACTTCTTCCTTCTGTCGACAGCTAAGTCACTACTTGCATTAGAGCCTAAGATGCTTTCATTCCTACCGGCCAAATTGTTTCCACAGATCATCTATCACCACCTGAATGCCTAATATGGCCATGGTTTTCCTCAGGTAACAGCGTTTCCTGCTTACTCCACCTATAAATCTCTGACATGGTTTGAAATAATTTTATCTTTATTTTGTCTTTACCTCTTTTATCAATTAGATACAGCAGCATTTTAGTGAGAGGAAATTAGTATGTACTTTGAGATTAATAGATCATCCTTCCACCTTCCAGTTTAAACTGATTGAGCAACTTTTCACCTCCTTTCTTCTTTGTGCTAATGATTTGTGCTGCATGTGACACGTAGAATATCCACAATCATTGAATGATCTAGTTCTACAATTCTCTTCATTTTCTTCCTTTTTCTCTTTTTTCTTCATTATTTTGATTATTCCCACACGCGTTGTATTAGATACAAGCAGGAAAGAGAGGGAAACAACTTTGAGTAGTCCTGTGTGGAGTCAAGGGTTGGACTCACTGAACTTTATGTGTCCCTTCCAACTCATAATATTCTATGATTCTAATACTCTAAGAAATGAAATGGTTAACATCCTCCAGCAATATCCTGTTCTTAAGCTTTTGCTCTTTTCAAAACATAAAGTACCAAAGCATGTCCACCAGAACCAAAAATGTTTGAATTGTCTCTGTTACAGCCAGAATCTTTGGTCCAAAGAAATGCATAGCCATCTTTCTGAGCCAAAAGCAAACTCAGCAAAATAGGAGAAAGGCCCAGATTTAATTTGAGAAATGGAGCCATTCTGACAATAAGAGTTAACAGAAAGCCATTAAACCATATTGATTAACTGAACTAATAACTGATTTGAATTAAAAAAAAAAAAAAAAAAAAGTTTAAATTGTCATGGCTGGAAGGAGTTTTTGGCTTCCTCTTGATTTTACCGTTATCTTTGTGGACAGGCTGTATGTGTGCAGTGGAAGAAACCACTTGGGATCATCTAATCCAATCTCCCTTCTTTAAGTTGAGTCACCAAGAACACATTTCCTTGGATCACACTGAGACATCTCCACAGCCTCTCTGGGCAGCATGTTCCAGTACTTTGTCACCCTCACAGTGAAGATGTTTTCATGTGCAGATAGAACTGTCTGTGTTCCAGTCTGACATTGTTGCCTTTTGTCCTGTTGCTAGGATCCACAGCAAACCACCTGGCCCCATCCCATTGATACTCTCCCTTAAAATATTTGTACACTTTAATAAGATCCCTTTTCTATCTTTTCCAGTCTAAACAGGCCCAGGCAATACGAAAGGAAGAATGTATTCTGCTCTATGTTTCGAGGTAGAGAACCAGAAACAGAGGAAGCAAGAAAAATCTCCTAGACAGTGTTCATGCTGTACCGTGCTTCTTTGATAGTGCCATTTGTAGAATTACCTTAGACAGGCAAACTCCTTGAAAACTTGAAGGTATAGTGCAAAGCGAACAGTCTCATCATAGTTAGATAGATGCAGTTACACAGCAGGCGTGTGGCAGCGGAACTCACAGCTCCTTTCTCTGGAGAAAGGCATGCAGCACTAAAAACAGTAACAAGCTTTTAGCAAAGATGCCACTGATGACCTGTTTTATCAAAGTGACAGACTAGCTGCAGTGTTGCCGAAACTGTAGGTTTCTTTCTTTAATTTCCAATCCAACTGCCCCATTTCAAAGAAAACACATAGCATCAAGTGAATACAGAGACAGCGATCCCATAGAGCTTCTTCTGATAAGTGCTGCCAAAAACACAGGGGAAAAAATGTCTTCTTTGATTTAGTTGCATACTGTTTTTCTGCAAGTTGCTTTTGTTTGTTTGCTTGTTTGTTTGTTTATAAAGAACCCTTCACTGATATGCTTCAACTACGCAACTGCTGGAGTAAAGGCACAGATTCTCCCAAACGACAGTCTGTATCTGAAAACAGAAGAATAATTGACACTAAAAATAAAAACAATTGTTTTCATTTAGAACTTTTGTCCTCAGAGATAAACACAGAAGAAAGACAGATTTCTCAAACATGAGTCTTTGAAAGTAAGTTTAGCATATTTTTAATTTTTTTTTATAAATAACTTTCCTCTCCTTTCCAACAAAAAATGGGAGCTCTTTAGCCTTATTTGGCAGAGTATCTCAAATATAAAATTTGTTATTTACTAGACTTCCTCAAAAGATAAAGGGAGGAAAACCAAAGAAGTATCCTGATTCTGTCTTTGAAAAAGTCTATAATATTTAGCTGCAGATATACTTCTGGCATAGTTTCGAATGCTGATTTCAACTGAGTGTATTCATTGGGATATAAGTCTCTATTTTCCAGTTCAGTGCTGCATAGAAGACTCTGCTCATTTGCTGTGGTTTGAGCAGTTTTGGTATGCTGTTATATCATCATGCAGAGGCAATGCAGGGATAGTTAGGCTTTCTAAAGAATGTACAACTCCCTGCCTTGGAGATGCTGCAAATTGAAAACTACAGCATTAATGCGTGTAAATAAATAGATAGATAGATAGATAAATGTAAGAAAGGAGAGAGGAAGAAGGTTTCCTTCTCACCTTATCGTTGGAAGGTACCTTAAAGATCATATAGTTCCAACTCCCCTGTCATAGGCAGAGTTGTCACCAGCAGCTCAGGCCAGGGCCCCTTCAACCTGGCCTTGAATGCCTGCAGGGATGGGGCACTCACAACTTCTCTGGGCAGCTTGTGCTTCACCACCCTCTCAGTTATTTTTTTTTTTTCCTAAAATCTAACTTAAATTTCTCTTCTTTTAGTTTAAAGACATTCTTCCTTGTCCTATCACTATCAGACTGTATAAAAAGTCAGTTCTCTTCTGCTTGTAAGCTCCCTTCAAGTACAGGAAGGCCTCAATGAGATCTCTCTGGAGCCTTCTCTTCTCCAAGCTAAACAAGCCCAGATCCCCTCACCTTTCTTCACAGGAGAGGGTGCTCCAGCCCTCTGATCACCTTCGTGGCCTTTCTCTGGACTCAATCCAACAGGTCCATGTCTTTCTCATTCTGGACACCCTAGAGCCGAACATAGTATTGCTCACAAGAGAAGAGTAGAGGGGGACAATGCCCTCCCCCTCCCTGCTGGCCACCCCTCTGTTGATGCAGCCCGTGGGACAGTTGGCCTTCCAGGCTGCAAGAGCACACTTCTGGGTCATGTCCAGCTTCTCCCTCATTAGGACCCCCAAGTCCTCCACAGTGCAGTTCTTCTCCCAGTCTGTACCCCTATCCAGGATTGTTCTGATCCATGCACAGAACACTGTGCTTGGCCTTGTTGAACTCCAATAGGTTTAGAAAGGTTCATTTCTCAAGGCTGTCCATTCATTCAACTGGTCTGTTCTCCTTCTGTCTGGTTTCCAGTTTACAGGGATTGCAAATAACATTACCTGTCCTCTCTATCCTTTCTGCGTCTTCCCAAGGGACATAAAGTCTTTCTTGATTTTTTTTTAATGTTTGCTAGTTGCACTCTCTTACATCTTGAAAGAACAGGAGTGATGAGCAGTCCTTTATTATACCTGTAAGGTAGATTCTTTCTGGTGTTCCTGTACTGTGAAACAGTATGCTGGAAGAAAATGCTGGCTACTATTCAAAGTTTTTATAAGTACACACTTACTCAATCTGAACTATGAAAGCATTCTGTGTGGGAGCTGCTGGCATTTCTGTCCCATGGAAAGTGGTCTTAGTCCGTCCTAATACTATCATAGGCTCCTCTTGCCTAGAATGTTGCTTAGGAAACTAAAAATATTTCTTCAAGTATGTATGGGATGAGGTCTCACAAAAATCAGCATTGTATCTGGGTTATTTATTTTTCTCTTGAAAGAAGTGCCCATCCAATGCCTTAGGCAAATGTGCATAAAACTTGAAGCAATCCCATCAGTGTTTCCTGAGGTAAACGAGCAGCTGGTCTGAACAGGAACAGCTTTCACTTGGGATCTTGATTGTTCCCAGTGCAGCTCTTTTCCTCCCGCAAAGGTGCATCTCAGCAGACCTGCTGAAAGTCTTACATAACATACAGGCTCTCATGGCAAACTGGTCTCCAAATCTGCTTTTAGCTTCTGTGGCAGTTTTACTACTCAAGAGATTTCTGAGCTTCTGTACTTTGCTCTTACACAGAGAGATATGGTGGGCAGGATAAACACACAAAGTAGCAAAACAGTGGTGCGTATGAACCTGGCAGTGAAGAAGAGCAGAAGGGGAGTTAAAAGATGGATTTTTTTCAGAAGATAGGAGGACTCAGATGTCTGTATAAAAAAAGAAAGAACTCCTCTTGAAGCACGCTTTTGCATTACCTCTGCCAATAAGCATAAATGGGAATCAAACTTCTGGAGCTATTTTATGCCTGAAGTTTGAAATTTATTAAAAAACAAACAAACAAACAAACAAAAAACAAAAAAAAAACAAAAAAAACAAAATAAAACAACAACAACAAAAAACAAATTAAAAAAACCCCAAACCTTTAAAAATGTTGTCACCTTGCATCTGATCTTCTGGTCTGAGTGCCTTATGAAAAAAAAAAAAAAGAAGAAAATAAAAGCCAGCTAAAGAAAAGTTGGTATCCCTTTGTTAGAGAGACAGGAGACTATCCTTGTGTTTTGAGGCTCACACAGCTATAGAAGTTATTCATATCTTCACGTTGCAAAAGTCAAATCAGCCCTAATTATAGTAGTAATCTGGTGGCAGATTTCTTTGTCATCATATTAAATGCTTACATTTATATAAGCTCAGTAAGAATAGTCTGGTGGAATGGGATTTAGATCCAGTTTTAATTCACCTGAACATAGGTGTTTAAAGAAAAAAATAGGTATATGAATTTCCATTTAAATACAGTCATTGAAGTCCAGAGAACAAATCAACAAACCAAACTCTAAAAGTCTCCATAAAGACATACTGAATTGTTTTCCAGGCTCCTCAGACTGTCTGTCCTCCCAGAGCTCCAGAGCACCACAGGATGATGTCACCTTGTGCTCATGAGTCACTGATTTCAGAAGCTGTGTCTTTCTCCTACCCCTCAGCAATACACCTGTACATAGACACAAAATTCAATATGTATAAAGTATTTTCAATATAGCTTAGTATAGTGAGGTAGGTCAAGATTACTGAAAGAAGATAGACGGAGGCAGCCTAATTTCAGGGCAACAGCCTTTTAGCTTAAGGGACTTACCTTCAGACTAATCTCTCTGCTTAGACCTCAAATAGAATTAGCTGAATTTTCAGAGGGGGGGAGTATTATCAGTTCTGGTGAGATCAGTGTTTGTTATTACAGACTAAGGAAAGTTTTAGAAATAGCTTGGGCAACAGATCTAACTGCAAAAGAAATGACAATGTTTATTTCAAAATCAAAATAATTAGATACATACACACAGTTGATGGTGTAAAATCAGACCCTGGAAAGCTAGGATAATCCTTCTATGCAGAGCAATATTTAAAAATCCATAAAAGATCTCTGTTAATTCATATTTCAGGGACTATAATTAATGATAAAAGTAATAATAAATATAAGGAAACTTACACAAATTGAAAAAATCTTAATGGATGGAATTTCATGAGAAAACATCAAATCTTAAAGAGACACAGCATCTTATGATCATCTCAGCAAGAGAGCTCCAGGACTGTCTTGGAATCTTTTTTTTTTTTTTTTTGGCAGGGACAAAAAGAAGAATGATTTCTTATGCATCCAGGAAAAGGAGCCAGTAACATGCAAATGTGCACACAGAAGAAAAGAGGTGCCTGGAAGTGAAACCGTTTATGGATGTGAGGTTTTCCGTTATCATATTTGTGGATCTACATTTAACTGAAGAATCAGACCATCAGACATCATTGCTGTCTTAATAAACAGTGTGAAGAATGTACCTTCCTCCGTACCAAGAATACTATTAATATTGCATGAAAATTATCTACAGATTGTCTGTTCATATATTCATGTCTATGTACACATACAGTTATTCAGCTAGCATGGCTTTTTTTTTTTTTTTTTCATTCTGATATAAGTCACATTTATGTTTTAAAGTCATTGCAGATCTAAGGGTAAATGAGAGGAGAATAAAGCTTCTCTTTTCTTTTCTTTTCTTTTCTTTTCTTTTCTTTTCTTTTCTTTTCTTTTCTTTTCTTTTCTTTTCTTTTCTTTTCTTTTCTTTTCTTTTCTTTTTATTTTGTTCATTTTTGTTTTTCTTTGTTTATTTGTTTTCTGGGTTTGAAGCCAAATCTTTGTCTAGCAGAAATTTGTGATTTGAAATATGTTTATGTTGGTCATATAATTTTTCCCTTTTTTCAGTTATATATAAAAAGCTGTCAAAAGCACCGCGGTCTTAACTTCAACCTTTCTAATGTTGGCACAAATTAGTATTCATTTAATTCCACATGGGAAAGTGAGTTAATCAGAGCACATTGGTATAAATGAGAGGAGAATCAGGCATCAAAGGATAACATCTTGGTATCCATTACAGAAGTTGTCAAAATGGATGAAAAAAAAAACAAATCTGTTATGTTCATCCAGAGTGTGTACCTTTAAAAGCAGAACTGTCAGTGATTGATGGAGTTCCAATGAAAGATGCAGGAATTATAATACTGTTACATATGTGAATGTGTGTCTGTACATGACAGCCATTTAGTCATAAATGTTGTAAGTTGACCCAGGCATTTTTCTACTGTCAAAAAAATATGTTATGAAGTATAAAATAAAGTTAAATATAAAATGCAGTAGGTATCAATTACATTTCAGGTGGGATTCAATAGTTAATGCAGGATAACTATCTCTAAGGAAACATCTCAAAAAACTATTAATGATTGATTCACCTTTGATCAAATACATATAGCAAATCCATTTACTAGATCTTTCACATTTATGTGACATTTTTAACTGCACAAAGAACAATTAAAGCAGGCCACTGGGACAGTCTCTTTTTTGTTGTGATTCACTAGGGGCTGAGGCTTCAGTCATTGTATCTTTTAAAGCTCAACAGTATTTTTCTATGACCATAAAGGACTTTTCTAGTCTGAGGATTTTAAGATTGTGGTAGGATTTTATTGTTTCCATTGTTCACAGCTGAAGGAGAAGGCTATTCGTTTTACTAAGATAAGGCTTCTAAAACATCCTGCCTTAAAAAAAAAAAAAAAGAAAAAGAAAACCAGATGATGTTTTCTCTCCTTGTCTAGTTATCTATTATTTGCCAAGAAAACTGAAATGTCATCTTGCCTCCTGGATAAATTATCTTTTTATTTAAAACAGGCAAAAATACTCAAAGATATAAATAGAGGTCAGATGAAAAGGTTCAGTTTGGAGTAGGTATTGCTAAACACAATGTTATTTAGCTGGACTTTCACTAATTTGAATATTTTCCTCTCCACTTACCTCTTATTGAATAGTTCTTGATCTTTATGCTCTGCGGGTTTCCAGTAAAATCAAGGGGGCCAGAACATCATTGTTCCATGTGCTAGCACACAACTGCCTTCCTTCTAGTCCTTGGCACAGCAAGCTTGAACTGTCTCAGATAATGCCCAGGTACAGTCTGTGAGTTAACTCAGGTCAGAGATTATCATCAACAGTTAATTTGTTTGTGGGGACATGATTTAAACGTTAAAGCATCTAGACATTATCTGTGATCTATATCATGCTGATTTTAAAAAGATTGCTGGCCTGTTTCTTGGTATAGATGTAGTCTTGCAGCCAGGTCACAATTTTACTGGTTTCATACGCTAGGTGGCCTTTCATCATACAATCATAGAATGGTTTGGGTTGGAAGAGACCTTTAAGATCACCTAGTTCCATACCCTTGCTATAGGCAGGAACAGCTCTCTCTAGACCAGGTTGCTCAAAGCCCCATCTAGCCTGGCCTTAAATGCTTCCAGGGAGGGGGCATCCAAAGCCTCACTGGGCAACCTGTTCCAGTGTCTCACCACCCTCACAGTAAAGAATTCCTTCCTAATATCTAGTCTAAATCTACCCTCTTCCAGTTCAAAACCATTTCCCCTTGTCTGTTGTTACCTGCCCTTATAAAAACTGTCATCAACTTCAAAAAAGGGTTAAAATTTGGAGTGATTTCATTTGTCATACACAGTGTCAAAGACATGATTTGAACTTACTTTGCTGCTGAATAATTATGCTACATCTAAGCCTTCAATATCTTTTTTTATTTCCTGGGTATAATGAAGAACCCCATGAACACACAGGATTATCATCTCACATGAAAACAATGCATTTTGCTAGCTTGAGCCTTTGAAGAGCTTTATTTTTAAAGACTGCACAGCCAAACTCTCCCACCTTTACGTGCATCAGTACTCCAGGACATTTTAACATATCTTTGAATCAGCTGCATAAGTAAAAACTCTCAAACATAAATCTCATATTGAAATTTGTTCTACAGGGAGATGTATCTCAGGTCTCTGTCTTCTTCCTCCTTGCCTTTCTTGCTTGTGAGAGATAAAAAACTTTTAATTGGTACCTAAAAGACCAGTATATGTGATGACCTGACATAGTAACTCAGTGAATTTAAGGCCAACAACAATCACCACAGCGTTAACCACTAACCAGACTTGCACTACCTAATTAGTAAAATCAACACTGTTTTCTTTGCTAGTCCACCAGCACAGCACTGCTGAAGATCAAGAGACTTTACAGACAAATGGAAACTGGCACCTGAAAAAGACAGCTGGACATGAAGTTGTTCCTTTTCATATACAGAAAATAATATATATATTTTTTCTATTTATTTTTTTAATTACAAAAGGAAATCACTGAATCAAAGAAAAAGGAAAAGCGTTAATTTAAAGAAATTATAGAGATATAGGTGACAAATTTTCATCTTTTTTTTTTTAAATGTTGCACAAGCACATGTCAATAGTTTACATTCCCCTAGAATAAATTAACTACAGTGGAACTGAGAATCAGGGCAGAGATCTTACCCTTTAACATTTCTTCATCTGAGGCAGAAAAAATGTTCTCATTTCAGCAGGGATGGGTCTGATTTTCTTCATAATGTCTGGTATGATGCTATGTTTTTGCTTTAGGAAGAAACAGTGTTGGTGACACACCAGTGTTTCAGCTATTGCTGAGCAGTGCTGAACTGCCAAGGAGCTCAGTTTTTCAACTTCTTATACTGTTCTGCCAGCAATGGGGCTTGAGGGGGCACAAGGAACTGAGAAAGGACAGAATCAGGACATCTGACCTGAACTGGCCGAAGAGATATTCCATACCATATACCATTATGTGAAATAGTTATAAAACAGGGGAGTTGGCCAGGGGGCACATACTGTTCAAGGACTGGCTGGGCATCTGTTGGTGGATAATAAACAATTGTGTTGTTTATCTCTTTTGTAAATATGTATATATATACTTGCTTTGTGAGTCTATACATATATGTATGTTATTATCATTACTATTGTTTTTCCTTTCCTTTACTGTCTTAGTAAGTAGCTGTATCTCAGCCCGCAAGTTCTGCTTTGTCTGTTGTCCAAATCTCTCCCCCATCCCACTGGGAGGGGGGAGTTAGAGGATGGTTTTGCAGTGCTTAGCTGCTTGTGAGTTAAAACACAGCGAAAGGATAAGCTCATAGTAATGGATGGAATTGCATTATGTAACTAGGATTAGATACGTAGACAAATATTATGTTTTCCTTGTCTTGTACAATTACTCATAAACAAATATCCAGATTGCTTATAAGCAAATATCCAGATGAGAGCTCTGAAGTCTCTGAAATAATGATCAGTGACACAGATTTGTAAAACTACTTATATGACCAAAAATAAGAGCTTCAGAAGATTTTTGAAGGCTCTTGCCTTTTGAAAATGTGCTTTAAAAAATTCATTTTAGTTAGATTTATGCATCTTTGTTAGTTTAATATCTGAAAATCCTGAAACATTTCACTTTTCCTAAACTTTTGATATCTCTTTTATATGCACAGATTGCTGCTGACTATTTGCTCAAGTGAAGTAAATCACACAGCCAAACTTACATGGTTGAAGAACATAGTATTTTTGTGTGCCGGTTGTGAAAAGTAAGAGCCATTTTTTCTTCTCTTTCCCTTTCAGCCAGAATGCAGAGGTCTCAAAGGATGGAAGTGCCAGGTCAAAAGTTAAAAGCATTAACTTTAGATCCTTTCTTCAGCTAAGCCATCAGATATCTCTTTTGAGTACCTTTTTTTTGTCTCTCTATATGAATTCCTGGTGAGAATTTCTCTTCCTTTGAGGCACTATTAGTTGTGTTATATCCTTTGCTTTGAGAAATCTTATTCACTGTCCCATCTAGCTGAATTTAATCCTGAGTTTTGGACTGAGGATTTTATTTGGCATAGCTTCTTTGTCTTAATATTTAAATGGACTCGGAAGAGAAGTATACTCTGTTATTCTACTAGATGGATGTCTTCTGGGATACTGAAAACATGTTTTATGTGCACTTATTTGCTTACAACTATCTGCCTTACACTGTGTTGAAGTTGTTATTATATTGGGGATATTCAAGGAAAATAATAACTCTGAGATTTTTTTACAGCTTTTTTTTTTTTTTTTTTAATTTCTTTGTTTGTTTTGCAATGTCCAGTCTAAAACTGGTGAAAATAGAATGGAAGGGTACAATTATTTCCTAAGCATATGAAAACTGATAATTTAAAAAATCATGCTTAATCCAATGTGAATAAGTACATCTTACTATTCCACAAAGATACAGAATTACTGACTCTAGAAAACAGTGATTGTTTTTGCACAACATGCTCATTGTACTTGTAGCAGTTGGTGTGTAAATTATATTATGTAAATCATATACATCTGAGGCATCACACAGGAGTAAGCACAGAAGTGATTGTCTGAAGTAGAACATGTGGTGCCATGTGGGTGAATTAGAATTTAGAGCTGAAAACACAGCTCGTACGAAGGTGATTTAATTGAGACAATGCATTAAAAATAACACCTTTGCAGAATTACCTTAATGGATGAGTTTGGAACAATACTGAATTGTCAAGTACAGCAAAAAAGTCATCATAATCTAGACCCAAAGAGATCATCAACCAGGAAACATGTACAACAATAACAATAACAACAAGCTTTATCTTAGAGAAGTTATGAACAAAAAAAAAAAAGAAAAAAAAATTATATGTGCTATATGTAGACAAGATTTACAGATGTATTAGTGGGAAACAAGTTAAGGTTAGAAGTTGCCTTCACCCTCCCTCTCTCCAAGATTTATTCTAAGCACTAAGGTAACTGGAAAGCCACCTTTGCCTTTGAACTGTGTATGATTTCTAACGCTCAGTCCTAATTTCTATTGCTTTTCTTTTATAAACATTTCAAAAAGAAAAGGTAACAGAAAAAAACAAAAAATAACTCATAGAATAAACACTCATAGAAAGGCTGCCCGTAAGCCTAGATAAGAAGGGTAAAAGACATTAATGATTCATTCTCTGTGTGTGAGCTTTCATGTTATTTTTTCAGAGAGTAGCATTATTTTCAGAAGATTCTGATGTAGTTTGAGATGGGCTGTGATCTGTGTCTTGTATGGTATTGTGGATGCGGGTGTCTGACAAGTAAAGACCATGATTAAGTTTTGATTTTTAATTTTGCTGTTTTCCCTTAGGCTCTGCCATTACACTTGGACTGACAGCTCCAAATTTTTGAGACTTAAACTGTGAACCAGGAGTTCCTGGATCTTAAGGCAGTGCTTGTGGAGGTTTTAGAGTTTCCTAGATAGCAAGTCTTGGCTTTTTATCTCACAGCTGAATACACCTGAGCATAAACTAAAATTTTCACAATTTTACTTTCTTCTTAACTCATAACAGCTTCATCCCTTGAGCATGACAAATTCCCAACATACATGAGCTCCTTCTCTGACATATGTTAATACTGTCTTTCCCATAAGCGCAAAAGCATCCATCTTCAAACAATATTGTGGCTTCCTAAATCATTATCACTGTTCATAACATTGTTCTACTTCAAATAAGTTAATTTTATCTGTTGAGCATCTATTGAAACATAACCCAAAATTCAGTATTAATAAAAATTATCAGATGATCTCTTGATGTCCTTTTAGGAGTTATGAAAGATATTTTATTTTCATTCTCTGTTTCTTAGGAAATTACAAGAGAACATGCAATGTGTTTCTTTCATATTATAAAAGCTCAGAGAAGGCTTACAGAATTCCAAGAAAGTCTCACGGGGTTTGCTGATTTCCAGGGAAAAGCTAAATAGTAAATGAAATTTAAGCTCAGAGTAAACCAGGGTCAGACAAAGTATGTAACATTTCAAGGTCAAAAGTCAGATTCTCTGAGACAGTAGCTTTGAGAGCAGAGAGCAAGTACTTTGTTGTTGTTGTTGCAAAACCCTTGTGTGCTGTATTGTATTCTTTATAAGTTTTAATAAAGATAGTTCACCAGTGGGTTCCCAAAGTAAATACATGTGGAGATACCACTTTGCCTCTTCAGCAGTGACTGCAGTATAGAGTGTTTAACATTTTTATGCCTTTGTGATGCTATGTATCCTTAATTTCATCACTCCCTTGGCAGTGTAGCTTATTTTCTGAGTTAAACAAAGGCAATGGCAGTGGAGTACAAAGTGTTCGAATCTCCTGACCCCCACTTTGACAGTTCAATATATTTTAGAACAACTAAAGATATGGAAGTGGAATTATGAAACAAGCAGGCACTTCAGAAGAATGTTTTATAAGTTTATTGCTTTACTATGTAGTGTAACTGCTGTAGTTCTAACAGAACAAGGACATACATCTGGAAAATAAAACATTATGGTAGCGACTCACTGGAAGCAAAAGATAAAAACATCTGTCAAATACAACTGTACAGAAAATGTGATATTATTAGTTTCCTTGGGATTTATTAATTTGATATATTTCAATTCTTATCTGCTAAATGAGGGTGGAGGAAACTGCCACACAGCTGATGACTTACAATCACTTTATAAACTGTTATGTTTTTATTTTTTCCCTATATCTAAAATTCATTCAGTTAACCAAAGACAGCCTTTCTCCACTCAGCAGGCAGCTTCTCGCAGTAACTCAAAGCACATATAGTCAAGCTTCAAATGTCACCACAATGCCATCTTACTGTGAATGACTGAAATTTACTTCCTATTGTTAGTAGTGCTGAAAATTGTTCCATAAAGTTCATAATGTATTGTCTAAATAGAAAACATTTTCAGGGACTGAACTGACCTTTTAGAAAACTCCAATTTCATCCATAAAATGCTGGACTATTGCAATATTTCACTTAAAAGGTTATTTAAACTTTTTTTTTTTTTTTTTAAGAAATATTTTCATATAACTCATATTAAAAAAGCCAAAAAAAAAAAAAAAAATACAAAACACCAGGGAAGAATACTTCTGATTACTCTGAGAATGCTTCAAGAAAACCATGCAGAAAACTATGCACAGCTACTACACTACACTCCTCAAGAAACAACCAGATGATTTTAATTAGCTGAACATCTGCCTCATCAGTGCCAGTTTAATATCCCAACAAACCTATCTTCCCCCACCAGTTTGAAAGAAAAGGGATTAAGCTGGTTGTTAGGAAAAGCTTCTTCATTGAGAAAGTCAGGCACTGGAACAGGCTCCCCAGGACAGCATCACACTTGCCAGAATTCAATAGACATTTAGATACTGTCCTAGTTTCAGCTGGGACAGAGTTGATTTTCTTCACACTGTATGGTATGATGCGATGATTTGGCTTTGTGAGAAGAACAACGTTGATAACACAATGATGTTCAGCTGCTGCTGAACAGTGCTGAACAGAGCCAAGGATGTTTTAGCTTCTCATATTGTCGTGACAGCAAGGGGTTGTGACCCAAGGAGCTGGGAGGAGCCAGAACCAAGATAGCTGGCCTAAACTGGCCAAAGGGATGTTTCATACCATATGGCATCAGGCAGAACTATAAACTGGGAGATCTGGCCAGGGAGCAGTCACTGCTCAGACACTGGATAGTGAACAGTTGTGTTGTGCATCATTTGTTTTGTGATACATATATACCATTACCATTTTTATTACTTTTTCCTTCCTTTTCTGCCTTATTAAATAGTTTTTATCTCAATTCACAATTCTAGTTTGTTTCTTGTCCAATTCTCTCCACTACTCCACTGGGAGCGGAGAATGTGAATGAATGGTTGTACAGGGCTTAGAATCATAGAATCACAAGGTTGGAAACAACCTATAAGATGATCTAGTCCAACCATCTTCTCATTACCATTGCTACCACAAGGCACTAAACCATATCTCATAGCTCCTCATCCAGACACCTCTTGAACACTGCCAGAGACGGTGACTCCACCACCTCCCTGGGCAGGCCATTCCAGTGCCTGACCACTCTCTGAGAGAAAAAGATTTTCCTCATGTCCAACCTAAACTTCCTCTGATACAACTTGCGGCCATTTCCCCGGGTCCTGTTTGTTGCCTTGGAGAAGAGGCCAAACCCCTCCTCACCACAACCTCCCTTCAGGAAGTTGTACAGTGCAATGAGATCTCCCCCGAGCCTCCTCTTCTCCGGACTAAACAATCCCAGCTCCCTCAGCTGCTCCTTATAGGACTTGTGCTCCAGATCCCTCACCAGTTTCATTGCCCTTCTCTGGACACGCTCCAGGGCCTCAATGTATTTCTTGTAGTGAGGGGCCCAAAACTGAACACAATACTCAAGGTGCAGCCTCACCAGAGCTGAGTACAGGGGGATGATTACCTCCCTGCTCCTGCTGGCCACACTATTTCTAATGCAGGCCAGGATGCTGCTGGCCCTCTTAGCCACCTGGGCACACTGTTGGCTCGTGTTCAGCCGAGCATCAACCAACACCCCCAGGTCCCTTTCCTCTTCACAATCATCCAACCACTCGTCCCCAAGCCTATAATGCTGCATGAGGTTGTTGTGGCTAAAATGCAGGACCCAACACTTGGCCTTGTTGAACCTCATCCCATTCACCTCAGCCCAGAGATCCAGCTTATCTAGATCCCTCTGAAGGGCCTCCCTACCCTCAGGCAGATCGACACCACCTCCCAACTTAGCTGCCTATCAGGTTAAACCACAACAACACTCTGAAAATATAGTTTGGCTTTTGGGTGGTCCTATGTAGAGACAGGAGTTGGACTCAATGACCCTTGTTTGTCCATTCCAATTGGGGATATTCCATGATTCTACAGTTCTACAAATGCTTACTACAAGCATGGGTTTACTGTAGTGTTAAGGAATCCAATTTTAGAAGAAATATTAGCCTGCCTCAGAATGATAAATGAATATGTGAGCTTCACTGATGGTACTCATGACTGTTTTTAGACTTAGAAGTGACAGAGGAAGATGAGCAATCATGTAAGTGGCAGGGTAAGTGTATTAGAGGCATAGCATAAGAGAAACGAGCTGACATAAAGACCAGTGACCGTAAGGAGAGGTGATAAAAAAGAGAATATATTAATGAAATGAGTTAACTGTTCATGTTCCAGATTTTGTAAAACTTTAAAGTCAATGAAGAAAACAGCATTGTTCTCAGAAATGAGTGGATAAAAGAAATGATGAAGATTTCACTACATATTTTGCAGTCATCACGTTCTTAGAAATGTTGACATATATTTGATACATTTTTCTTGATCACTATCATTAGTTTTAGTTGGGTATTTGGCATTTTTAGGGACTAATGGAAGGCTCAGATATCCAACTGACTAAAGACGTAATAAACTTAGGCATAATCCAGCAATTGTTCCTGGCCTGTCTCATTTGCCCTGTAATGCAGATTATCTATTTTTTCTCCCTTAAAGATTATGAGAAATTGTGTTGACTCACAATGGCATGGTTTAAGGCTGCACACACATTAACTGCGTCTCATCTAGTGAGTGTAACTTAAGCTGGTAAAACATGTATTTCATCCAAAAGTCTCGAACAAAAATGAACTAAATGATCTGAAATGAAGAGTATTGCAGAATTATTCGATCAGCAAACAATATTTTTAGCTAAGGTAACATTTGCCATAGCTCAGAAGAGAGCAGTAGACTAAAGTCAACTTAAACATTGTCCTCTGTGTTTTTTGGAGACAAATGAGAAGCAGGGGGTCAGTGCACAAAGAAGCTCCATTACTGCAAAGCTCTTGAAGCAGTGCATAACGTGACTGAGGTTGTACTTAATGTTTTAGTTTCTACAAATGTTCATTAAAAATAAACAAGAAGTTAAAAGTGGCTGAGCAAATAAAAACTAATGGAAAAGAATCCACTTGCTCTGGGTACATGTACAACATTTTCTGGTTTTATTTTCTTTTGAAAGAACTGTCCAGATGGAATTTTTATTCTTTCCTCTCAAGGACATTATAGTATATTGTGATTTTGAGTGAAGCTTGTTTATAAACTTCCATTGAAATCTGCTGACTGTAGGATGTGTGTTTTCCTTGATATTGATGTTTTAGATGGGTAAATGTCAGATTTGTCGACCTTTCACTTATTTATTTTAAGGAATGTACATGGAACATTCTCTTTTAGATGAATGCCACATTAGTCCTTGCACCCACTGAAGCTTCTGCACTGAAGATTCTGAGTTAGAATCATAGAATCATAGAATCCTTAGAGTTGGAAGGTACCTCTGAAGACCACCTAGTCCAACTCCCCTGCAGTGAACAGGGATACCACAGCTAGATCAGGTTGCTCAGGACCTGATCCAGCCTCACCTTGAAAGTCTCCAGGGATGGGGCATCAATCACCACACCAGATAGCTGTTCCAGTGCCTCACCACCATCACTGTAAAATATTTTTTCCTTATATCTAATCTAAATCTACCCTCCTTGAGTTTGGAGACATTACCCCTTGGTCTATCACCACAAACCCTGCTAAAGTGTCCCCTTCTTTCCTGTAGCTCCCCTTTAGATACTGAAAGGCCACTATCAGTTTTGTTCGAGGCCTTCTCTTCTCCAGAAGAGCTTCTGGGTCTTGTGGTTACAGGATGTCTGGTTCATCACAGTGGTGATTATTATTATTATTACAGGCCAGATCAAGCATAATAATTTGAAAGATCACGCCTTATTTTTTTTTTTTTTTTCTCATTTCACAGTTAATTTTAAATTTACTAGGTGTTATGTTTTTTGACACATACTTAAACATCACTGAGTAGGCAATATCCATCCTATTGGTACTTATTACAGGCAGAAGGATTAGAAAACTATTTACAGAACACAGTCCTAATTTCCATTGATTTCACCAGGGACTTTAACACCAAAATCCTATTCAGTACGGCACTTACAAACAGTTGTGGAACCAGCCATCATTACTCACGTTGTTGAGTGCTCACCAATTAATCAGTGTAAAACTTGTGAATTGAGAATGACACATTTGTCAGTCCTCCTCACTTCCCACAAACATTTTTGTTGATTTTCACTTATAAGTACAATATAAAATGAGTGGAACATTGCACTTTACTGAATCAATACAGAGCATGATGATTTAAAGTGTCAGGATGTAAGGCACAAATGGGGAAAAGCAGGAGGCAAGAATAGCAACATTACTGAGAAATGAAATAGAATCTGCTGAAAAAAAAATGGCATAAACACTTGGAATGACAGTAGAGAAAATTTTGATAGAAGTTTGGATAATAAAGGCAGTCAGGTAATTCACTGATGTAGCTGCAGATTTCTTGGGCAGTTAGAGCAAAATGGCAGTACTCTCAGCATATCATGTTAGAGCTTGGCTTTAATCTTTATGAAGAAAATTGCAATTACCCTGATCCCGATTTTGATAAAAAGTACATAAAAACATAGGAAGACTGTTCCTTTCAAGGCAGATGGGGAAGAAGAGAGGTGGTATTTTGGTTTATTTATTTGGATTTGGTTAGTTTTCTAAATAGCATACACAATTATAGACAATTTGTATATAGTGCTGTGCCTCAAGACAGGTATAAATAAGATTAATGTTGAGAACATGCAAACACAAAACCTTTAGATTCGATTCGCTTATGATACTTCTTAGCAGAGAAAGAAGCACAACTAGGT
This sequence comes from Chrysolophus pictus, assembly GCA_037305975.1. Taxonomy (NCBI): domain Eukaryota; kingdom Metazoa; phylum Chordata; class Aves; order Galliformes; family Phasianidae; genus Chrysolophus; species Chrysolophus pictus. The sequence continues at coordinate 32,005,871 of CM074576.1, read as the reverse complement.
TTAATGTAAGAAAGTCTGACTTTGAGGGAATGTGAAATGTTAAATGGAATTCTGTCTGAGATGTTTTAACCCTTCTGAAGTGAACTACTGAAACTGAAATAAAGGAACAAATTACAATTAAAATTCACACCAGTATAATCCAGTCGAGGAAACAGAGATAAATTAAGCTAACAAAGTATGAGTAAGTTTTATAAGTGTAAGGGAAACAAAAAAGAAAACAATTTTTTGAGATATTTAAAAACTCTAAAAAGAACAGAAGTGTGCAAAAAAATGAGTTGTGAAAATAATAATAAGAAAGAGGATAACTCGTGTTTGCATGGGAATGATTTTAATTCTAAAATTCAGACAGAGCAGAAATAATAGCATGATGAAGTGAATACAGGTTTGAAGTGCAGGTGCTATCAGCGCTTACGCTGATGTTTTGTAACAAGAAACTTAAACATGAGAAGTAAGATACAACTAGAGGGAGCTTGCTTACCTGCTTTTTGTCCCAAAGTTTTGCCCTTGTCTACTTCTTTTCTGGAACAAATCTCAATAGACAACTCAAGATTTGAAGATATCTGAAAAAAAAGTCAAAATCCCTTATGGCCTACATCCTCACAAATGTAGTCTGTGACATTTCACAAGCATCACTGCAGATAAACTTCAGGCCCCAGAAAGAATTCTAACCCAGTAAATATTGTAATGACATACTGCCAGAGCTAACATATGATTCAGTTGTCTAAAAGAAAATGGATAGATACCTTAAGGTGTCCTCCCAGCCTTCTAGCTGCATCCTTAGAAGGCCATGTTTTTCCCTGCAGTTCATGTGCTGCACCTGCCAGGATCATGCATGTGAAGGCAGGGAGGCAGGGAGGGAGGGAGGGAGTCAGAAAGGGAGGAAGGAAGCACAAGATTCATAATTAAACTAGACTCTTTAATCAATTATTTCTAAAACCTAAATAGATATGTGCAACTTGCTGTGTTCCCAATGTTCAGCCCACAAAAGTAACTTAACTTCATCTAATTCAAATGCTATGTAGTCATTATTTAAAAGAAGAATCTCAAATTCTGCTTGTGGAGTCTGCCTGTAAGTGTAAATCAGCTCTATGAAGTCTAGATCTACATCTGTCTACAGTGAAAGGAAATTAGATGTAATAACTTCTTTAAGTTGTTTGGCAAAGTCAAAATTTCCACGATTTAGTTGCTGTTACTCCATACAGTAGTTCACAGAAGCTTATCAACAGAGGATGGACAATTTTTGTAAAATCTTGTTTCTTATATTTCTCTAGGGCTTCTGACTCAGAGCTGTAAAAACCCAAGAGTAAACACACAATGACACGTCCGTGACCACTTGCTCCCCTTTTTGATCTGTTTTATTTCCTTTCACAGAACAGTTTATTCCCTCTTTGTTCCTGGTCAAAGATTTGATAATTCCCTTCACTCCTCTAGATACTTCTCTAACCTTTTGCTTGCAAGAGGAATCATCACACTGGTCTCCCGTGCTGTTTCTCATATGCAATGTCATAGGCTACTCTCTTCTGCATGGTAAAGAAAGTCTGTGGAAATACAGCCCTAAATCAACTTCTACCTTTCTTCTCCCCTTCTTTTCAAAATTTAAATTATGTCCTATGTTGAATAGTAACTTATTCTTCAAAAAGAATGATAAAGACCAGGGAAGGATAACTTTTGCACCGAATGCCTGTCAAAAATGCCTGCTTTGTTTTAGGGCACCTGCAACTCCCTTTTACGCAATGTGTCATCCAGCAGTGGGTACAAGTCATTAAGGCGGCAGAGACAACTGCTGAAGTGATGTACGTATTCAGAGCATTGCCTCAAGCAACCCCAGCCTGTAGCTGCTGGCAATTTCTGAAGTCTGAGTTCAGCTTTGGCCCCAAGGCACAGAAGGGTTACAACACCTTGTTTTCGATCACACTGCAAACAGGAGATGCAATGGGACATCCACTTGCCAGAGTGGGTTCTAGAGCTGAAACTGTCCAAGAGATTCACAGTGAAACACAGTCACACAGCTGCTGCTTAAAAGCACAAGGGATTATGTTTGCTGTGTGGAAGTACAACTATTAAAATATGAGATGCCCAATCTAGGACTTCTAGACATCACTTTATTTAACCAGCATGGCAGATCGACTTGTTGGCTTCTACTTAATCTCAGATAGTTTATTGGTTCCCTAAATCTAACCAGTAAGGGTGAAATTTTGCTCTACTGAAAAAAAAGATAAATCTGAAAATATCACAGAATTGGAATAGATTTACTGTAGAAACAAGATTTCTGTTTTAAATTGATAGATAAAGAAAAGTTAAGCATAGAACTAACTAAAAGGAAATGTAGTAGTTAGATTGTTAGAAGATGAAAATTCACAAGATTTTAAAAATGCTTCCTATCTAGATCATTATTTTATTTATTTATTTATTCATTTATTTATTTATTTATTTTTCAAATTACATTAAGAAAACAAACAAACAAACTGAAAACCTTCAAGGACAGCATATTTCACACTCCTTAAAAAATGTTTTACCCAATTTTTGTTCATGACTTTTTCTTATTTCTATTCACCACTTGTTCACCCTGCAGGAATAGTACCATTTCTTTCTTACCTTTTTAATACTGCAATGCCTTCTGCTGATAGCAAGCGAGCAAGTTTACTTCAAGAGAATACTCTCTTCATCACATTTGAGTCCTGATATTTAAAGTATTTTCATCAATATGAAAGAATAACAGATGTTGAGCTCTCCAAATACAGTGATATTTACAGTATAAAGCTTCTTCAATAGTAATCTGAAAAAGAAATACTTACATGGCTTTGCTTTACAAAAATAAGATTTTAGCCTTAAGGTCTGCATTTATTTTCTGATCTTTTTTTTCCTACAGGGCTTCCAGAAGCATCAAGTTTCCCTCCTTGACCTTTTTCTAACACAACTGACAAGTCACCCATTTAGTTTTATATGAAGTGCTCACTTGTTGCAAACATACAAAAAACAGAAATTGGAAATAGGAAAGTCTTCCAGTTATCAGCTTCATTTCATCATGACCACAAGGCCACTCCTTCCTGTCTACATCTCAGTATGATGACCTAAATGGTGGAAACTTCCAGACTTTTCTGTAGGCAGTTCCTTAAACTACAAAATTTTGCTGCTAAGAAACCTTACTTTGGATGATGTCTTCCAATGAATCTTTGTTTCCAACAAAGTATTATCAGTGACATTCATTTTAATTTGAGAAGGTGTATGTCAGTAAGTGACCGTGAATGCCTTAAGAATGCTCAGTTCCCTCATATGTGGGATTGACTTACAAATCACTTATTAGCTAAAACAATCTGTCATCAGGGAGATGTCATTTAGGGGAGAAAGCTAGGCAGAAAGAATCAAGGAAAAGGAAAAAATTGCAAGCTGGAGAAAAAGAAAAAGAAACAAGAACAGAAGAATAGAGAAGATTAGAAGCAATCAGTACTCTTGGATTGATGAAAAGGCTGGATAGTTGTTAGTTTAAAATCAATAGTATGTTCAGTCATGTGGTAAGTAGAATTCCATGTGGTTGAACAAGTTATTGATGTGGTAGTTTATTTATTTAGCTGTATGCAGGGTATCACAAGTCAAACTTCAGAAGGGTAATTAATGTGGCTGAAAAAAGTTCTTGTAGCATCAACTGGGAGTTCTGTTTCAGGATGTCATTTCTGCACACCTACAATGGCAATGAAACAGCGTTAGCAAGAAGTGCATTTAAATACCTTGGCTTTTGAGTGCTAACCACTGACAGCTAAGATGAAAGGGAATTTCTGTCAAGGAAGTTCTACTGTGGGAATGTTAACTCAACCTTTTGGTGTAATTTATTTTGGAACCCTTTCTTTTTAAATTCACAGTGGTTCCTTCCAGTTACATGACACACATCGAGAGCTGAATACTTAAGAACTGTTCTGGGTAATGATTTCTGAGGCAGCCAGTATGAAATATTTAAGAGAGGTTTGTCTAATGTCTTGACACTCTCAGAACTCATGTGCATGGGGCCAAAGCCATAAGCCTTTTACCATGAGAACCAGATGGTACTCCTTTAGTGGCACAGCAGTTAGTGCATTCAAGTGACATGAAAGAGAACAAATTTTGAGTCCTTGTTCTGACTCAGACAAAGCAAAAGCTGTATTCAAACTCCACCAAGGGGCCACTATTGTTCTCCTGTTTGAGTAATACAGAGGAAATTAGTGGTTAGGCCAGCCCAGTAGGTAATGTGTCTCTCTGAAACAATGCCACATAGCATACAGCCTCAGATCTCCTTATGAGGGCTATATGGTTGCAACATGTTCCTAAAGTATAATTATGCTATTTACTTACTGTAAGTAAAAGAACACGTAAAAGAATATAATATGTAGGTTGTCAGAATGGTGTTATACAACATGGTGTCAAAAACAACCGTCTTCAAACATTGCACTCTAGATTAGAGAATGAATGATTGAAAAGTAGCTGGAACAGAAGGAGCTGAAAATAATGCTGGTCAAAGGAATTCAAATAGTTGACATAACTTCTTGCACAGTGCCTGCAGATGAAATCCCGGATCAGAAATTTGAACAGAATTGTTCGATTTCCTAAGTGGTCAACGCTGTATTTGCTGTTTTTGCTTTTCTAAGGTTGATTATTATTTATTCTATTCTAAGCAGAACTTTCTGTCTTGCTTCTAAGATGATGAATCCTAACACATTCTTCAATTAAAGCATTATATTCCTATAGGAAAAAAACACACTTTTGAAAAATCCGATTTTTTTTCTCAAAAAAGACTTCCCAGCCTACTCTTTTAGGAACATACTTGGGTTATTCTTGCAAAATTGAAATCAAAGAAAATGCATTAACAGTAAAATGATTTGGATTTAAATTATAATGAAATAATTTTCTCAGTCTTCCCTATTACTGAGTGTGTGTATGACTAGGTGACCAAGAGCAGAGCTTAAGAAATAATTTGACTTCTGTGCCAGTTTCAGATTTCATAGTTCATAAATAATTATTTGTCTGTCTAGTAAACTACTTCACTTAAAACAATTAGGGAAAAAAAAAAAAAAAAAAAAGTATAAATTAATGCCAACCAGAAGCTGAGAAATAAAATCTTATCAATTCCACTTCTGCTACCAGAAAAGCATAACATAACAGGCAATTTCCTCACCAGTTTCAGAACTTTGTGGTTGACATTTATTGCAAATCCTAAACATTTCTGACAATGTTGTGACACTGCCTAGAGAGAGGTCGGAAAGAAGTGTGATTGTATTATGGGCCAAATTTGACCCATATTAAAATTCGGTAGGTTTTTCACATGTGTGACTGGGAATAAAAAATATTTCTACTCAAAAACACAGCCACTTCAGTTCACCCTCATCTAGCCTATTTTGTTTGTGTGTGTGTATATGGATTTCCTTGCTTTTTACACCACTGAGGATAATTTTTTTTAAAGAAACCGAGCCTTTGTAAATTTACAGCCTTTGTAAACGTGAATACATTTAATAAAGAAGGATAATAAAATCCACTTAGGGACATTATTATGAAACGTGTTGCTGATTATTATCCATTATTTTCTAATTTTGAAGTTCTTTTTATGTCCTTATTTTTTCATAAGCTGTCATAGAATTTGCTAGGCAAATATTTAAAATGATGGGAAAAAAATATTTGCTATTGTTTTCAATAATTAAATAATTACTGCATAGGTTGTATACTTCTAAAACAATTCATAAATTTTGCATAAATAATGTACTCTATATTACACTAAATGTTCACTTTTAAATTAAGTTCATTATATTCTAGTTCTTGTCTTTCTTTACTTTGAATTTTTGACTTTCTAAAACACTCTGCCAAAAGAAAAAAATTCATCAGAACTTCATAGTTACCATGAGCACTTACCAGACAGACAAAAGTAGTTTGGTCAGTTACTGTGTTACCAAGTATGGCACAAATTATTAATCAAAAATACAAATCACTGTAATCATACTTGAGATTTTATATCAAAGTCCCATGTTAAAAACAATACCAAGTTTCTGACTGAAATCTTTTCTTCTGTACTATAGAGAAAGATCTTCTTGACAAGAGCTAAATGTTTTTACAATGGTTGCACTTAAAAACAGGAAGAAGTAGAATAGTGCAAAGCTTGTCTTTTATTTGAAATCTATAAATAGATATTACATATCTTTTACTTTTCATCACATTTACCTCAAAATAGTTTGATGTTAATTCAAGTGTTTTCTGTATCAAAATGTTTTTCTTTGTGCATGTGTGTGTTATTTTGTTTTCCTCCTATGTATGTGTGTATGTATGTACGTACGTATGTATGTATTTGTAGCAATTTGTCTTCCTAGTACTTTCAAATTGGGTAAGAAGAAACTTCACATAAATACATAACTCTTGATACCACTATCTATTTTTTCAGTCCTTTTTAATCTTCATGAGATCAGCAGAACTCATTAACAAAATTTTCAAAAATATATGGCACAATGCGAGAATAATTTCCACTTGTTCATCTCTGAGTCTTTTTAAATACTACTACAGGACACAACACAAAAGGGTTCCTATTTTCTAACTTTAATATTACTTATTAATCAGCTAATGTCTTTCTTCTTCCAACGACTGAAAGCATTTTGTAGACATATATTATGGGTTTCCTCTACTACTGATATATCATGGACTGTGGTGTATTACTGCTAGGACTCAATATTAAATTGGTAATGCTGTTTTTTTGTGCTATTCTTCAAGCACATATGATATTCTCCAAAATTTAAGCTTGTCCTCATAAACCTTCCTCCTATCACTCAGAAACCCGCTTATTAAATGCTATTTCATTAATAAAAAAGCTGAAAACAAAATGACAAAGAATACTGTTGGTAACAATGAATAGATGCTCAAAAGCACCCTCATATTAATTGCCTAATACTAGCATGTTCCTCATCAGTTAACAGAGCAGTCCATTTATCCCCATGCGCAGCAATACCACTGTAATAAGTATACAGATTATATTTGACCTCCTTTTTTCTCTGTTGATCTGATGGAAGGATATACACCAGATTGAGTTCTGGGATTAGGAACTCTGTGTGTGTGTGTCTGCATGTATGACTGGAGGTGGCTGTAAATTTTGAAGGCTGCTCACAGACTTTTACTTTGGTTTGGTTTTACCAAACTATCCATTCCTGCAGGATTTGCATCACATCTTAAGTCACAAAGTGGGTCCTCTTCAAATTCTGCATAACCATAAATTTCAGGTGATCCAGTTGCAATTTCAGTATTTTATTTCAAAAATAAAATTGTCCCGCTAACATATTTCCATAATGCATTTATACTGGGAAAGAAGTGGGAGGCAACCACCTTTTTTTCGCTAACATAGGACATTGCAAAATAAATAAATAAATAAATAAATACATCAATCAATCAATCAATCTGAAAATTAGCAATAAGGCGGATGAGGAAAAAGCTAAATCATCTTTTCTAATCACAGTAGTAGCACTTCAGAGTATTTTTGTGCTTGGAATTGTATTTTCAGATCAAGTATAATTATCTATTATAAGAAAGAGTTCCTAAGTAAAAAGGGGAGGAAAAAAAAATATTTTCCAAGTTCTGCTGTTTCACTTTTGATGCTAACCTGTTTACATCTTGCTGTGTAGTGCTCTGCAAGAGTAATTTGACACTTGGAAATCCTAAACATTTTACCTTAGAAATAGTTAAGAAACCTTGCCTGGGTTTGGTCCACCACAATTCTGTTGCTGCATTTCCTTGTTGTGCAGTTCTCCTGCAAAAGGGAGGACTTTGCATCAGTTGTCCGTTAACAGAGTGTAAGGCCTGAGAATCAGAGAAAAAGAGAAGTGCATCCATACTTTTACAATAGAAGCCGATCTATTTAGGACCATTTACAGTTAGTGGATATAAACAGATACTTCTTGGATGCCGTTCAGTTTTTCTTTGGAATGATTTCTAAAGTTTATCAGAAGATATTCAAGATCTTCTGATGTAGACTTTGCATAGATGAAGATATCTGTTATTGTGGAGTATCTGGTAAATTCTGTCCCAGAGGATATCTAATCAAGAAAAAACCTGTAGTTGATGAACACTGTAGTCTAATAGACATATCTTGCTTTGCAGGTGCCCTGTGTTTTTGAGATTTAAAGAATCATACCTCTGTATCATGGAGAAAGCATATAAATAAAAAAGATCAATGTTGTAAAAATATTTATTTTAAATTCAATAATGTCAGCTAAATATTACCCTTTAGCTATCATTCATGTTTACAACAGAGTTATTTTTTCTAGTGTCTTGTCTGATTGCTTATGTTTGCTTTTATTGCACATATCTCTTTGATCTCTAACCAGCTATAATTACGATGTTTTCAACAAGTTTTATATTTCTATAACAGTTATGCTCTATCAGATATGGTACTTATGCTGTCAACTCCAGGTCTTTCATGTTCTTTCATCTTTGTGGCAGGTGTCCTTTTTGTTATACTTGTTTATAGAATCTAATATTAACATTTAAGTGCATATTTCAAAGAAAATGGACCAAAAGATGTCAAACATGCACTTTATTATTTATCCATATTAAGCATTTTTGCTACAGAAGTGCTCAGTAAGCACCTAATTGATATGGTTTGACTCTCTTTTTGCTCATGGCTGTTATTTATTGCTGTAGATAGGCGCGTAGTCCTTGAATCAACAGACACTACTGCTAAACTCAGTTTTCCTTTTGATGGTTTATTTTTCTTTTTATCCTATTTGGCTGGATTTGGTCTCTGCCTATCTTTGTAGAGATCAAGTGGCAAAATCTAAGATGTTTCTTGGATTGATGCTAAAAGGATGATTGTTTTTTGTTCTCTACCCAACTGCCTCTTTTCCTATCATTCAGTGAGGGAAATCTCAGTAGTGCAAGAGAACACTGAATTAAATGTCATTAACATAGTTCTAATAAAACTTGAATAAGATATGTTTCTTATTAAAATCACATGTAATAAGCCCTGACACATAGGTACAGAGTGCCTAATTATTGCTTGACAGAATATTTATCATCACAAGCAACAAAATGTGTAACATTTAGTATGAAAATTCAACTCGTTATGCCTGGGTAAAAGAAAAACATTATTTTTTCATAATAGGCAAAGCCTGATCTCAGCCTAATCTGTCAGGAAAAAAGAATCCATTTCACTCAATAAATATTAAGGTCAAAGAGTCAAGCATGCCAAAATTAATATATAGGGTCAATTACTGCCATAACTTGAGACATTTGAGGTATTTTACCATCTTTAAAGAAACAGCACAGCTGTTATAAGAGGAAGAATTTGATGGCTGCTATAGAAAAGGTATCTGTAATTTTATACAGAACTTTCATATGATTTGGTTGCAGGTAGTATTGGATGAACACTTCAATCAGACATGTATACTGAGTTGCATCAAGAAGAGTGTAACCAGCAGGTCAAGGGACATGATTCTGCCCCTCCATTCCACTCTCATGAGACCCCACGTGGAGTACTGCATCCAGTTCTGGGGCCTGCAGAAGGACATGGAGCTGTTGGAGAAGGTATAGACAAGGGCCACAAAGATGATCAGAGAGCTGGAGCACCTTCCTGACAAGGACAAGAGAGCTGAGCCTTTTCAGCCTGAAGAAGAGAAGGCTCCGGGTGACATTGCAATGGCCATCCAGTATCTGAAGGAGGCCCACAGGAAAGCTGGGGAGAGACTTTTTATAAGGACATGTAGCAACAGGACAAGAGGAAATGTTTTTAAACTGGAAGAGGGTAGATTTCAACTTGATATTATGAAGAAATTCTTTTTTGGGAAGGTGGCAGAATGCTGGAACAGGTTTCAGGGAGAGGCTGTGGATGCCCTCTCCCTGGAAACATTCAAGGCCAGGTTGGATGGGGCTTTGAGCAACCTGGTCTAGAGGGAGGTGTGCCTGCCAAGAGCAGGGAGTTGGAACTAGATAATCCTAAGGGTCCTTTCCAACCCAAACTATTCTGTGGTTCTATGTTTAAAAAAAAAAAAAAAAAAAAAAAAATCTCAGAGGAAAAGAATAATACAACTACTGATTCAGCAGGCCCTACTGCAAAGCTTTATCAAATCTCACATGAAGAAGCTTCAACTTTTCAGTAATTAAGAGAATTCATGTAACATTGTTTTTGTGGTATCTTTGTTTCACAGAACCCTGTGGTATTCCAGGAAAAGTACAGAGGAAACAAGGAATGCAATAAATTCATTCATAAATTTACCAGTCTGTGCAAGGACACACCCTAATCCAATCAGTTTCTTCCATACAGTAGGAAAAGAAAAATGAATAAAATTCAACATTGTTCCATATTTTGTAGGGAAAATCTCAGGAAGCTTCATTCCTTTGCACAGATGGGAGAAAACACAAAACAGTCATTAGTAATGATAATATACAGTTAAAGATGTAAAAGAAACTGTAGATTACTACAATCCTGTATCTGTAGTAGCATATGCAGATGATAGCATTTCTACTTTCATTTACTCCTTTGTAAGACATTTTGAAATTTATAAGAATACATATACACAAATGTGCTTTTTAAGTCTCATATTTTTCAAGACAGTTTTGTCTGCTAGCAGTTTCATGTTTGAATATAAAACATTCCGCATTAAACTGAAAGCCCCCCTCAAAATTCATTTAGCAGAATCAGTAAATCTTGCTTTTACTATTCATTTTCTGCCCAAGCCTAAGAAAAGGATGACATCCCATCCTCCCTCCATACCTCTATCCCTTCCTTCCCTTATTTTTTCTTATTGAACATGGACATCTTCATCTTAAGTAGCTTAGTTTTTTTTGTGTTTTTGTTGTTGTTGTTTGATTATTTAGGTTTAAAAGAGGCATTATGGCCTCTTTTACACTTTTTTTTTTTTTCCCCCATAGTAATTCCTTTCATTTCTCCCTTAATACATTTTATTCAGCATTTGTTATGAAGGAGCCATCTATTCAATATTGATATGTTATTTTAGGATCTTTTTGTGATAATCGCTTCAGGAATGTAATGTTTTAAAACTGAAGCATGTTGTGCAAGCAAAAGAATAGTTATTATTCTCATTTACAAATATGAAAACAGAGGCATAGGGAGAGCTTTCTATTAACGAAAATTCACACAATGATTTATTCAAAGACTTAACAGAGCTTGTGTAGTCTTTTTCTCCACCACTTTATTCTTACAACTTTTCTTACAAGACTTTCAATTGTAAAAAGGCATATACGTAAGCAAAATTATGAATAGAAATATGAGAAAATGGTAAAGAAGGAATGCATCAGGGTAATCAGACTTCAAACAAGTCTATTCATTTTTTGGAATCATTCTGTGTTGTCTCTTACATGAAGTAAAACCTGCTTTATTAAGTCAAATTAACATTGGGAAATGTCTTAAAAGCCAATCAGAATGAATTCAGTGATAATCTCTTAATTTAATGAAATATAATTCTATAGCTCTGAAAATCTAATGTAGGCCATTTTACTACTTTTATCATAGCAATTACATCAACATAAACAACAATTAGATGACAACATGCAGTAGGCAAATTGCTGTCTTCCATTAAAGTAAGTTTATGACCCTCTTGAGTAAGACTTCTTTGTCTATAAACTATATAGAGGCCAAATTCTGAAACTCAGTTCTGCTAAAATTTAATTCTATATTCTCTGCAGTATTTTTATCTATACTATTAACATAAATCAAAACAATTTTATGATATGGATTTATATTTTACTGTGTGATGTGGTTATTACTTTGAGTTCTGATTCCATTCAACTGTTCTTTTCTTTTTATTGAGATTGCAATGTAAACTGACAGTTTACCTTCTGGATTCTTTTTTCTCTCTTTCTTTGCAGGATTTGGTTCCAGAGGCTATGTCGGTTTTTTGTTGTACTGAGTATGCAATCAGTACATCTGAATTTGTATACATAGTTATGAAAAACATAAAGTGACCCCTCACATACCAGGCCAGAGTTTTTGCATATGCTCTCTCAGAACCATTTATTCAGCACCACTGTTATCATATCCTAGGGCTTTAATACAGTAGGGGTGAATTACAGTGATGTATTACCTCTAGCAGAAGTACTATCTCAGATTCCCAGCTTTGTCTCTTTCTAGCTGATCACTTTTACACAAATACCGCAGTTGACTGCTGCTTTTGTTGTGCTGACAAAAATGTGAGCAGAACCATACTGCAAATCATCTAACAGAAATTATTTGGGTTAAAAAGAAAGAATAAAGACCAAAAATCTTCAGAAAGATTTTATTTTTAAACTTGGATCATTTTGGGATTTTGGTAGCAAAAGTCTGGTAAGTGTTCCACCATAACAAGGGGCACTGAGCTACTTCGGGGTGGAGATGAGAAGGCCTGAAAGTGGAAGGGTATGCAGAAACTCACAAAACATTTTGAATCGAGAAACAGCCAAGTATCCGACTGTGGAAGATGAAGTGGAAGGTTGTACAAAAGGCATAAAAAAGGCATAAAAAAGAACATCAATTTTCATATATATTTTAGTTAAACAGATTATGTAATTTCCATTTGCTATGTTTTAAAATATCACTACAGAAAACAGTAGCATTGGGAGAATCTCACTTTCTCAATAATGGATCAGCTGAAAACTTTGTACATACTATTACCCTTAAAAAATGGCAAGGTTTTCAACAGTCTTACTCTTAATCATGGTGTTATGACAGCAAGATTTTCAAACTAGATAAAAGATGTCTTCATTGTTATCATGGCTAGGTCCTTATGGCCATCTTCATATTAATCTGACTAGGATTACACTCATGCTGACTGTTTTCAGTTATCTGACTCAAATAATAACACTTAATTCTTTGTTTAGGATTACTTCTTACATACTCCCTGGAGAGGATAGCTACAAGGAGTCAGCATGAGTGTTCTTCCTATTCCCAGATTCACAGTTCCAAATATTTAAAAAAAAGAAAACTAATGCAACAAGACTCATAATAAAGCATGAATGTTTTTTACTACCTCTAATTCATATTAATCTGACTAGATTTGGCATTAATAGATAAGAAAAATAATTAATAAGAAATAAACAACTAAAAATACCTGGATTAATTTCAAAGTAGTAGAAAATTTAAAAATATACTAAAAAGAATACATAGAAAAAATGTATAATAATTAAAAAAATAATTTCAGAAACATACAGAACATTTCAAGGACATTGAGTCAAATTAACTTTTACATTCTGCAAAAATGTCATGAAGCACAAATTAATCAGCAGAGTGGTTCTCTACTGATTCAGTCTCTTCCCAACACCTCACTCCTAGCAACTGTGAATATAAAATCTATAGGAAATGATTTATGTAGACATGCTTGTCTACTCTGCAACTTTAATCAGAACTATCTGTTTGGTTTAAATTTATTTTATAAAAAATCTCTTAGCTGCAGAATGAGATTTCTATTAAAATCAAAGAGAAACATATCCCTTACCACTTTGTCAGTTCAGAATATCTATTAATCTGGTGGTCACAAACATATACCTGAAACAAAGAAAACTCAGATTTAAGTCCCAGCTCTAATTAATGATTAACTAAATCAAATGAAACACATGCAAAAGAAGAAATTAAGAGAGGTCTTACAAACAGTCTCACATCAGTGTAATTTCAGATTCCAAGAAAATTCTTCATCTTATTAATATATGATGAGAGGTAGCCCCACTCTTCACTGTGGGTACTGCCTTTTATCTTCTGCAAAAATTTGTGAGTGTGGATTCAACTGCATAACATAATCAGAAAGTAGCATTAGCACATACAGTCAAATAAAATAATGATAATAACAAAAAAGTTATTTCATTAATGTAGGTGAGAGCATAGCACTTTTTTGGATGTATTTAAACATCACGTTGACAAAAATAAAGGCCTATGCCTTGGGAAACTTAATTAGTGCTGTATGTCTCCCTGATTGTGAATACTGTTTCATTTAGGTCCTCCCCCTGCAGCTGACCATAGACATCACTTTTGTACTTTGCTGACAATTATGTTCCTGGTGAGTTTAAGAGCTGTTTTCCTATGCATTTATTGTTTATGTTGTATTTGACATTCTTCTGAAACATTAATTAAAAAGTAAAAATAAAATCTTTAAAACGTTCACAATTTTGGAAAACTTTCTTGCTCATCTCTGACTATACAGCAACACTCTGTTTTACAAGTTACCTTTAATAATTAATACTTAATTTGTTGAAATGTACTTTTAAAAGCAATTTTCTATTCAACAACTTGGGTAATTATAGTGGGAAATGATTGATAACAACAGTTGATATTAAATATTGTACTGCTAATCATCATGCAATCTTGCATACAGTTATTCATTAGTTACTTCTTTAATTTGAATTGCTGACAATTTACAAGGAATGCTTCAGTTACATGAATTATCATATTTTTTATTCCCAAGAGAAGCCCAGCACTTCATTAGACCAGAATCATTTCACATTGCTTTTCTTTCATTTTTCAACAGCAAAGTACTTTGATTTGAAAGTTCTGTAGCTGTAGTCAGGGAAAATATTAGGTTCTTCACTGTCAAATAACTCTCTGTAATATTTGTACAGTACAAAGGCACTTCTGGAATAAACAAAGTCATATTGTTATACAGTGTTCTGACATTAATAAACATGTGCTTGTGGTCTCCAAGAGAACTCTGTGCTTCTATGTCAAATTCTGGGAAATGATGCCATGCCCTCATATATGTTTGTAGTATTAGCTTACTGCTAGAGTGGCTGTAGATGTCATTTTCTTTGTAAACTACTTCACTTTATTACCCAGGGGCACATCATGATGTTTTAACACTGAGTCTTATACATGACTCAGACATTTACATTTGGTGAGTCTTCCAAAAAGTTTAGATATGAAATATACTAAATCAGTTTCATTAACGAGAGCTAAAATTGTTTTGAAAGAAACTTGTAGCTATTTGGTGGAGACAGTACATTCCCTATGAAATATAGAACCATCTGTCATATGGAATCTCATTATGTGTTAATGCAGTGACACATTCACTGCATAAAAACTGTTCTTAAAAATCTTGTTTCAATTCCATGGTCACTATAAATGCATTTCCTCATGTGCATATGTAACTAGACACTGATGGAGACACTCAAGACTTACACCCTTTACACAAAAATTGAACTCTCAGAACACTGGTTTTATAGCCCCCTGAAATTTACCCCACATCTCAGCTCCTGCTAATGCACTGCTGTTTACAGGCAATCAGCACTTGTCTCTTCTCCCTGTTGCTCAAGAGTTAATGACCTTATCACTATCCTCCTTGTTAGCTTCCCCTCATGCACCACAGGGCTAACTGTTCTTTTCTCTGCTCTCTTTCTCTAGTTAACATACAGATCTTTGACTTGGAATATTTGTTTCCAGAATGGATTTATCTCAAAGTTTTTCTCCAGATTTCTACTGCCTTACTTTCAGACAGTTTTTATATCTGAAAGAATTTGTGTATTTTCTGTTACCACTGACTTTACATCCCTTGGAAAGAGAAACTCATCAAGAGCTTCTGAGAGCCACAAGGACAACACATGAAATGATAATTTTGGAGGAACGTGCTTTGTTCAGCTATGACAGTAGCAGTTCATCTTAGATCAAATTCAGAGTCTACTGGGGACTTATTCAATAGTATTTGCTTTACACAGGCTTGTGTATATGTGTATGCCTTAGGCAACTAAAAAAGTTTTAAGTGATGAAGCAAGCATTTCAAAGAAATTGATATGAGGTATTGATTCAACTTCTTATGTTAGCTTTAAAGAAGTAAACATAATTACATAAAATACCTGATTCTTGCATGTATATTATACACAACCACAGAGTTGCAGCACTTGGAAGGGACCTCAAGAGACCATCTAGTCCAACCCC
Organism: Chrysolophus pictus; assembly: GCA_037305975.1. Taxonomy (NCBI): domain Eukaryota; kingdom Metazoa; phylum Chordata; class Aves; order Galliformes; family Phasianidae; genus Chrysolophus; species Chrysolophus pictus. Next base: position 31,990,027 of record CM074576.1, on the reverse strand, counting down.
CCTGCAAACACAGAGGTATCCTACAATAAGTCAGGTAGGCGTCCAGGAGGCTCTCAAATATCTCCACAACGAGACTCCACAACCTCTCTGGGCAACCTCTTCCAGTGATCCATCTCCCTTACCGTATAGAAGTTCTGCATGTTATTACGGAATTTACCATGCTCAAGTTTTAAGCCATTATTTTTTGTCCTATCGCTACACACCACTGAGAAAAGCCTGGCCTCGTTCATTTGCCTCCCACCTCTCTTTAGATACTTATAAACATTTATCCAATCTCCCCCATTTGATAGTACCACACTATCAAACAAAACACCATGAAACCATTTTTGACTTTTAGAGTACTGTTAGCTATATCCCTCATAAAAAAAAAAAAAAAAAAAAAAAAAAAAAAATTCCTTTATTTTATTTTCTCTACTCTAACATGGAAACTGAAAATGACTGGTACAGAAGGTAATGAGATTCCCATTTGCTATTGACAAGCTCAGTACTGTAGTATCACACGATCTGTCCGAAATAGAAATGGAAATTTCATTCTACTGAGAGCCTGATATTTCCATTTTTTTTTATGGAAGAACATAAAACTTATCACTAGTTCTGTTACTTTCTGAGTACTTCATTAAAAAAAAAAATCCACTATTCTTATGTGTATAAATAGAACTTATAGTCTTTTTAATTAATTTCTACAGTTTTCATTAATGTCTTCTCATCCTATGCATTTGAAATCACTAGCTATGAGAGTACAGACACAGTACTACAATAGCAGTGGAAGTATCTGCAAGGAAGTCTGCTTCTCCACACATATAAGCAAAAAGTAGAAGTAGTTCCCCCTGGATATCAGCAGAATCCCAGTAATGCACCCAGAGAAGAAAATGAGAGAGCTTACAGCTCAGGTCCTAAAACTTTACCAAAATTACTTTCCTTTTTCATTTATTTTCCCTCTAGAAAACAATTCCCACCTCCTGCAGCACTAACAATTTTCTCTTTGTCTCAGTCAGCAACAACTTACTTCTTGAGTTTTTATTCTGTAACTCTATCACTACTTTATCAGTCTTTTAAAAAAACCCATTTATAATGAAACTTTAGTGCAGTTATTAAAACTCCTGTTCTTCAAGTTTTTTAACTTCCGCAATTGACACATTCCTTTACATGTAATCTTTGAGATTTTTGTACCCATACTCTCTTGGCTTTCATTTTCCTCTTGTGTGTTCATCTCTTAACATGATCTTTTCTAACTCCACACTTCTCATAAAATTGTGCACAGGACAGCTTAATCCAAATAAAGTAATTTCTCATTTCTTTGGGACACCAAAAAAGAAAAATCTGCAACACGCTTAAAATTATGCAAACTCTGGAGCTAAATTGTCCTATTTTATATTTTAGCTGGGAAAAACAGTGCTTAATACTAAGATTTTGCATAGAAAAGTTAAATGTGGAACATTTCACAGGCCATTTGAATGTAAAGAAGATGCTGTGTTATTAAAAATAATTTTACAGGCTTCTTTGAATATCAATGTTTTATTTGTTTTGTTCTTTTAATATGCCTTTGAAATCACTAAAAAGAAAAAAAAGTGAGGTGTTCAGTTTCTGGAAAAGGAATTTTGTTGCAAATCACACACTATTTCTTTCCTTTGTTTTATTCATTTACCAAAGTTTCAAAATGTACTAAAAAATAAGAATAGATTTTATTATTTTATGTTTCTTAAGAAAATTTTACTTAGTCAATTGCTTTTGCTGGTGCTTGTTCTGTATTTCATTTTTATGCTCCTTGAGCACCTAATCAGATCCTAGACAATATAATGCTCCTATAAAACAGTCATACAAATAAATAAACAAATAGAAAAGAGAACGGAGATGATTTACTTGTAATTTTCATTGTCCAGTCTAAAGAGAAAAAAATTAGAGGTATATCTTGATAAAAGTATTTTTTATTATTTTAAAAACAAAATGCATTTTCTTTCATATGATACGTAGTGGTATAAGTAAAAAGGGGCATATTTTAACACACAGAACCATTAGTACTTCTTACCAGTTTTAATTGATAAAATGAATGCCATAATGTCTCCAATATATTTAAATCTTTAGATTACAATTTTTAAGGTAAAATACTTTTTTTTTTTTTTTTTCTTTTTTTTTTTTTCCCCAAGACATTCATTTCAAACAGGTTCATGAATTTAAATTTCCTTTCATTAAATTCCAGATATTTCCAAAATCAAGTTTAGCATTGTAATTAAAGAATAAAAAGAAATGAAATGAGTAAAGTTAATTAAAATTAGAAATCACAGTGAATCATTATCCCAAATAGTGCTATTTCAGCAAACCTTAGGCTTGACCAAATGGCCCCATTTTGCAGCTAATATAACTTTTCATAGCATCAGACTTGTTCTGTGCTCTTGTTCTCTTAGCTGGTCTTCTACTATATCCAAAATTTCCTCTTCTCCAGTCTGACAGCTTTTTGAATCTTCTTCTCTTCTCTTCTCTTCTCTTCTCTTCTCTTCTCTTCTCTTCTCTTCTCTTCTCTTCTCTTCTCTTCTCTTCTCTTCTCTTCTCTTCTCTTCTCTTCTCTTCTCTTCTCTTTCAATCTGTTGTCTGCTTTTCTAGGCAGCGCTTTGATATGACCAAGTATCACAAAAGATATTCAACCCCTTCTAAATATATGCATGTTTTTGTATTCTCTTATGGGCAATACCTCTCATATCTATTTTGGTATTCTTCTTACAAGTCCTGGGCCTCTTCCAGAATTCTAATCTTCTAACATTGGGTTATATGAACAAAAAAATATATTGACTAGCCTAAAATAGTGAGTCTCATTTGCATTTGTAATCCAATCATGATTTGGATGGGTTGGATATAAGAATTGAAAGGCTAATGTATTAACCCACAACATTTGCAAGCCCCTGGTGCTTGCTGTTCTGAAACTGTATGAGTAAATATTAAACTACTTGTTTGAATTTAATCTCACAATTCTAAAGCTTTTATTATTTGGGCTTCAGACATAAGGCTGCTTGACTCCAAGAACTGTTAACTACTGAATAACTGACACCTATTGGCATATGAGTAAAAGCACATTCTTGATTTCATCCCAAGACATTCTCCTATCTGGGTTAAACACAGCATTAACTAGACAAGCAATCCTGAATCTAAAAATAATAATAAAAAAATAATAATAAACACACACACACAAAAACCCCTCAGATCTCCTTATCTAATCTAACCTATCTTATTTTATTAATCAGCAACATTGTCCTCTGAAAACACATAGCATGTACAAGCATAAATGGTAAATGTCAAATCTGATCTGGCTATTACTGCTCTCTATACTATTATACTATCCTTTCTTCCTTTCTCTTCCATTTCTTTTCAGCTGAAAAAAAATCCACTCAGCATGCTTAAAATGTTCTCCATTTTCTTTTTTTTTTTTTTTGTATGAGAGTCTCTTTTCAGGTGCAGAAGTCAGGTGACTCATTATTGCCAGGTCCTTCCTCTTCGTAGTTTTCAAAGGGATGAAAAGAGAGGAGGATTGCTGTAAGAATACTCCTTCACACTGACCATATCCAAGTGTAATTCTCTATGCTGCTGGACTAACAGTTGACTAACAGAAATGCCTTCAGTGAAAAGTATGATAGTATCAAAATTCTTTTCATAGACAAAGATTGTGCTGATAGCAGAAATAATTTTAAAACTAATTGTCTTACTTTTACCAGATGCTTTAAAATAATGAAAAGAGAAGAAAATGTCTCTCTGTTGAGCTTCGCTGTCTACCACATTGATATTGATTCCAAAATCATAAACTCATCTCAGGAGAAAAACAAACAAAAACAAAAACAAAAAGAAAAAAAAAAGAAAAAAAAAGAAAAAAGAAAAAAAGAAAAAAAATGTAATTAAGACTAGGCTACCTAGCCTGAACTTATTCATTCTTGTTAATAAAAAGTTTTGGCATAAAGCCATGCAGAAGGAGTCCCACTTTCATGAATTACAACTAAGTCAATGAACTTGCATTCTCATTCATTCTTGATACAATTAAAATTTTGGACTTTTGAACATTACTTTTTGTCAGAGATAATTGGAAAGTTCTGCAAACTGCCCAATGCAGAAATTAGTAGCAGAGGACCTGCAACAATCCAGGAAAGCAAAAACCACAAAGGATTTAGGGTTGAGGATGTACTTGGTGTTTATAAAATTGTATCAATCTAATTTGATTTCTTTCAACATTCATATTTAACAGGTTTTTATTATTACTTCATATTCACTACTGATTTTTAAGCTAAGCATTGTGACCTTCAGAGCTCAAATGAGCTCTTAGCATGGACTTGTAATTGACATTTTAATGAGCACCATTTCATAATCTCTAACAGTACAAAAGAAAAGGTAATTGGAAACTAAGGAAAAAATTCTTGATTAGTCACAATAATTATCTCTCTAAGAATGTTGAAATTATCAACCCTAAGATCAAATGCATGATTGAAATAGACAAGATATGGATGAAAGTATGAAATGACTTGTAAAAATGACAGTCTTCAAAAAAATACCAATCTTTAAAAATACAGTTTGAAAATTGACTGCAAAAGTAAGGAGAATTCCAGGTCAAATTTGGACTGACAGCACAAGTAAATGATGGTTACAGAATAGAAGTAACCTCAGCAAAACCCTTGCATATGCCTTGAGATCCTTCACTCTGGTAAAGAATTCTGTGTTGAATCTTCATACTTCAATAACAATTATTTTGGTGATTTACTCTTTTCTACACATCTGGAAGAAAGGAACAGCATTTTTGTTAAATTCTGCACTTGACCAGCTCCAGGATTATATCATACTGTTTATTTGAAGAGGATCACTTTGCCACTAGTTTTCACTGTAAGGAATATAACTCACTTGCAGATGATAATGATTTTAAGACTATATTATACCGTGGTGCATCCACCCTTGCTTTTAGCAACTTTGGGGATGGGTTAATGCCACCTATATCAAAGTTTTTCCACTATATCATGAGCTTCTCAAGGAATTCTGTGGCCCATTTTTCCTGTACCTGCAGGATGAATGGAGTGAAGGTTGATTAATTTTGTTAGCTCTAGGCTGTAAAGAGAAATGCAGCATATGCTAGCCAAAGGAGTTTCTCATATAGTGAAAAAGACAATAATATCAAAAACACAATAATTTTCTTCAGTTGCATATTACTTGTTCTCAAGCTGGACTGCACAAATCAAAGAGCACAACTCTTGGAGATTGCAGACCCAAGCGACTGCAAAGCCAAGCTTCAAAAGTTAGCAACAAAACAAACAACAGCAACAAAAAAACAACTAGGAGAAGTAACTGATAGCTGCTGTTATTTACAAAAATGTAATATCAATTCCAAGAGGTGGTAGGGACTGGAAACACAGGGACAGACATGAAGATCGGCTTCACTGTACATGTAGGGAGAATTACTAAAGGAGGTAAGCAGTCAGACTAAAGCAGTGAAAACATAAATGAAAAACAACAGAGTAACTAGGCAAGCAGAAAAAAATAAAGAATGATTACTTCACAGAGCACTACCTTATTGAAAATGTAACTGTAAAATTCAAAAAGCATTGTCTTCCACTTATTTTGTAACAAAATATTTTGGATGGTATAGCAGCCTAACAAATGTAACATAGCAAAAGAGAAATGCTACAATAGTCTGAGGAATTCAGACTATTGTCTCAGGCATGCTAACTTCTGTTCACGAATGAGAAGAGTGAAAATTACTAATCACTGTGTTACACTGAGATGCAAGGAGGACTAAAGTCTGCTTAATATTTTTGACTGAGGCCAGGCAATCCAAACTGCTTTAAGTTCACAGTTTTCTCATTTATGTTCCCCACAGAGAAAACTGATTGCCTCCATAGTATCTGGCAATAGACTCTGTCTCTTCTGGCCCGTGACACACTCATTAAGCACTGAAGTACGATGTTTTGTGGTTGTTTGTTTGTTTGTTTGTTTTGTTTTGTTTTGTCTTTTCCAGTGTAGATCATCATAAAATAAAGAGAGGGCTGATTTCATCATAGAGGACTGATGTTTTTATTGCACGAAGCTGAAGGTATGTTAAATGTATACAAGGTTATTCAAAGCCTTTTGGGATAGCAAAATCTTTAAAGGGAAAAGTGAACCAAATCCAGGGCATGATCATTTGTTCTACTTTCACTTCAATCCATGAAGTAAGTGACGTTCGTAATTATGCTCAAACCTTATCATAGAATCATAGGATTGTTGGAGTTGAAAAGGAACTTTAACATCATCCAGTCTAACTTCCCCGCAATGAACAAGGACACCTACAGATGATCAGGGAGCTCAGAACCCTGTCCAGTCTAACCCTGAATGTCTCCAGGGATGGGGCATCTGCCACCTCTCAGGACATTCTATTCCAGTGCCTCACTACCTTTATTGTAAAAAAACTTCTTCCTTATATCCACCACCTTTACCCATGGTGGTGAGTATTAGAAAATAGTGCATGTCTTCAGTGACGAACCTGACATTGATTTTTTTTGCAGATAATATGCAGATGATGAAAAAATAAATTTGAGTAAAGTTCACAGTTTTGATGGGACTGAAGTTCCATATTAAAGGATTTCAAAAATGAAAATTAACCAAGAAAAATATCATCTTGACTCAATGATTTTAATTCTCTTTAAAACTGGAAAAAAAAAAAAAAAAAAAAAAAAATCACAGTATCCAGTGCTTATAGTGAAGGATAGTACAAGTTTCTTCTGAAAACTTCATCAACTGAATTAATAAGATGATTCTATTATAAATGGTAATTAGACAGATATATTGTTTATTTTGGTTTGTTGGTAAAACAATCTCTTTTATATATAGTTAATTTCTTGAAAAGAAGACATTACTTCTGTCCTAATTCAACATACAAGTGTAGAGACACTTTTGAAAGAGCTTACAGTAGTTTAATAAAATGCATAACCTATCTGCATTAGGTAGGCCCAAATGTTTCCAGAGCAATGATTGGGAACTGTGTTTCTTTGTTCCCCTGAGTTAATTCCACGCAAAAATAAATAAATAAATAAATAAAAATTCCTGATAATAACGATCTTAATCTCCCTCATAATTCCAGACTTCTCCAGAAATCTTTCCTTCCCTTGTATTCACTGGTACTTACAACACTAAAATATGTAGATTAACACAATTGGAGGAGGGTAGAAAAATATTTATGATAAAAGACTCTGAGAAGACATGATAAGAAATAAAAGGGAATAATAGGTTAGAAAGTACATGGCATTCTTGTCTATAATGACTACCAAAGAAGACTGTTAGCGTTATTCTTTATACCTATGTTCTTCTACCATCAAATAAACAGATGTGCACTTGAGCAGATTTAGATGTAAGAAGATTATAACTTACGTCAACTATTGTTTGTTCATGTCTAAGTCCTGATGTGATCAGCTCACCATTCTCCTAAGAAAAAACTGCCAAGATCTGATTAGAACTAGATTACTTTGTGAAAACAGACTTTTTTTTTTTCTTTTCCTCAACTAGAGCACTTTTGCCAATGTCTACAAACTAATATGTACTTTGTAAGAAGGAAACAGAAATTCTTATTTTATGAGTTATCTTTAGCCATGTTAAAGCAATCTGAATGATAAGAAAAGAGATGTTAAAAATTAAAATTCTGGTTCCTTCTTAAGTCCTATGGTATTGATACGGATATTTATGAGCATGAAGATTCACTATGACATTTTAGGTAACCGTTTCTCTAGGCTTATTATGTCTTGTATACATATATAAGAATGGGTCAAAATAACAAGGGTGGCAAAAGTTTTGGAACCTTACATAGTTATTAAAACAAAACTGTGTTTTCCTAACATCATAGTGTGTGCCCTGTATTCTGTTTGGCTACTAGGATCTCTGAATATATCTGAATTCTAGAATTCTAAGAAATGACATTATGGCCATATCTCTACAGCTACTATGAAAAAAAAAAAAAAACCCACATTTTTGTGCCCATGTATACACAGATGGGTGAAGACATTCAAACTTTTCTGACCTCAATCTTAGCTAACTAGAAGCATGCCAGTACTAGTCCAGGAAACTGTTTAATTTATTAATGTGTTTAAAATAGCGCTCTGCATCTCAGTACAGGCCTGTTACTTTCAATGGATTTAAGTCCCAACTCTTTCATTTAGGAACAACCTAATTCACAAAGCTATTTTTCTAATTCTAAGGTACTAAGTAGAAGCTACATCAAAAATAAAATAAATATGGGAAAGGGTGAAGTATGAAAACTATTCTCCCAGTAGCTTATGCTTGTTTAAACGTATCAAAATTACTTGTCTTTGCACATTTTTCTCTCTTTAGATTTTAAGTCCTATTGTATATGCTACATGTTTCATTCCAAAACCAAAGGCTGCCAAGGTTTGAACAGTAGCCATGAACTGGAATTACCTTGCACATAATGAATAGATACCTCTGTTTGTCTTACTGATACTACAAATGGTCCACTTAAACAAATGTGCCATCACCTGATGCTTAGGTAAACATCTAGTCACAAGTTCATCTGAGACAAAACAATCTCTGCTGATGATAATATCCTCATATGAACAGTATTTGACTGCAGCTTAAGAAGGACAGAATGAGTCTAGAAACACAAGAACATACATTTAGGAAAATAAAGAAGCTATTTTCTTATATATATATACATTTCTTTTTTTCTCTCCAGAGAAAGCAGGAGAAAAGAATAAAGCTAGTAGCAAGTGAACAAAATCAATATGAATCAAAATAATGTCCCTCAAATGGTAAATTAGAAATATTTGTTTTGTATATTCATATATCTCAGTGTGTTTCTTTTCAAAATTAAAATCAAAATTAAAATGACTAAAAGCAGAAAAAAAAAAATGTTTACCTTGAAAACAAGAAAATGTCTCATCTGACTCATCATCTCAAAAGGAATCTACAGCTATATGCCTTTGATAATAACATTTCCTTATATTTTATAAGGACATGGAGTGACAAGACGAGGGGAAATGGTTTTAAACCAGAAGAGAGTAGATTTAGACTAAATATCAGGAAGAAATTCTTTATTGTGAGGATAATGAGACACTGGAACAGGTTACCCAGTGACATTGTGGATGCCCCCTCCCTGGAAGCATTCAAGGCCAGGTTTGATGGGTTTTGAGCAACCTAGTCTAGAGGGAGGTGTCCTTGCCTATAGCAGTGGCTTGGAACTAGGTGACCTTAAAGGTCCCTTCCAATCCACATCATTCTGTGATTCTGTGATTCTATGATTCTATGTTAAACAATCCAGAAAACAATATTGACTTCTACGGCACTACACTAGTGACAAGCCTGCAGCTAAGCTTTGCGTTATTGATCACAACTCTTTGTCAGTTGAACCCTATTTCAGTTCATTTAACTGTGCGTTTATCTAGTCTCACTTCACCATTTGTTTTGAGGGTGTTCCTCCTTCCTGATCTACTCAAAGATGCAAGTGGAATTTTCTTTCTTGCAGCCCTCAGGAGCCTCACTCAATCACCATGATCTTTCAAATATATTTGATTATGACTTCGCAGCGACTGGACATCTCCTTCAGAGCTCATCCCTGCATCCCTTCAAGTCCTGTGCTCTGAGACTTGTGTTTATATATATGCAAGTACATATGCAAGCATTGTCAAATGGCATTCATGAATGCTTAACAGTCAGCACATTTTAACAGCCTAAGGAAATCTATTTACACACAACAGACAGCATAGCAACTTCTGGTAAAATACATCACCACTTTGTTACTGTATATCTCTATGTCATGCTCATGGTTTTCCCAAGGTAATTTGTTCTAGAAGCAAGAAGAATCATTCCAAAGATCTAGTGTAACTAGGTTCCAAAAGGGACCCATCACTGGCCACAGTGTTGCTGGTTGTGCCTGTGGGAGAGATTTAAGAAAGGGAAAACTGCTGTGCAACAGCAGCTGGGAGAGAAAAATCATAAAATGAGAGAGAAAGAGCCTATGAGGCACCAAGATCAGTGTGGAAGGAGGGCAGGAGGTACTCCAGGCATGGAGCAGAAGTTCCTTGCAGCCCAGGAGAGGCCCTTGGAGGCCCATGGGCACCACACAGAGCAGATCTCCACGTGCACCCAGGGAGGAGCCCATGGTGCAGCAGTGGATGAGGCCTGAAGGAGGCACAGCCCAAGGATACCTCACGCAGGAGCAGCCCCGTGGGCTGGAGCTGCAGCCCATGGGGAGGAGCCTGTGGTGGGTCAGGAGGGCTGGGGGAGCTGAGCCCATGGAGAACTCTGTGGGGCAGCTTCTGAAGGATGGGCCCTGTGGTATGGACCCATGTTGGAGCAGTGCTTCCTCTGGGAAGGCCACACAAGATCAGTTTGGGAAGGATGGCATCCTGCAGTTCAGACCACATGCTGAAGCAGGGGCAGAGTGACCATAAAAGAATGGCAGATATGAAGATTTATAGACTGATCACAGCCTCCATTTCCCATTCCCTGTTCCCTTCAGGGGGAAGGAAGTAATACAGGAAGGAGGTTTTTTTTAATTTGTTTTTAGTTTCTCAGTGCTCTGTTAGTAATAGACAATATATGTTATTAATTTCCCTATTCTGAGTTTCTTTTATCTTTCATGTTGAGTTATATACCTATCCTTATTTCAATCTTCGAGCACTTTTTTTTTTTTTTTTTTTTTTTTTTTTTTTTTTTTTTTAATAAATCCCCTCTTAATTTGAGAAAGAGAACTGACAGAGCTGTGTGTTGGAGTTCACCTTCCCACCAGGTTGAAACCACAACAATCTGATGTCTGCTTATAACTATCAAAATTTCTGTGTAAAATAAAATGCATCCATGATATGAAAGCAACTATTTTTTCTGACAATTTTTATTTCCTTTTTTTCTATCTGTAATGCATTTTTGTCCCTGTATTTCCCCACTCCTCCCCAACCTTCATTTTTTTCTCTACATCCTCTTCTTACTTTTATTCCTCCTTCTCTCTCATTGCTGTACTTTATCATTCTCTGTCTTTGTTGAAGAGCTCTCTGTCTCTTAAATGTCGCTGTCATGATAGGCATTTTTTAAAGTATTTTACAAAAGGGATTTACTTCACAATATTTCCTAAGCTGTGTGGATATGTACATGTCAGAATGATGTCTCTTGCTGTCATTTCTCTGCCACTGCTCTATGCTCTAAACCTTAAGATTTAGTTCCTGAAAACTGAGATTTTCCTAATTTAATCCATTTATAACCTGTTATCACATCTGCTTTATCTTTCTCCTAACTTTTTCTTCTTTGTGCATATTTGAATGAAAAATTAATGTAAAACATCGTTCTCCATATCATAGTTCTTCAATTGATAGTATTCTCACCACTTTCATTGCAAATCAAATGTAAAAGCACAGTGAAGAAATATACTTCTGACAGACACATCAAATGCTTCAGAGTAACCCTTCCATTTAATGTACAGTGCAGAGGGTTTGAACTCTGCAACTCCCCCTGGGAACTATGCAGAAACTCTGTATAATGCTTCAGAAGTGTGGTAGTAGAAGTGATACAGCTGAGTTGTGCTTCTTAATGAAGCTTCTAAATATTTTGTTTTGAGATAGAGGAGGGGGAAGATGCATCAAAAGTTTTCAGGCTTTTTCTAAGGGGAGAGTGGTATGGAATATTAACACTAATACCTTTGGTCTTATTCTCTAACTGTAAGGAGCCTTTCTTTCTTTGCTTTCTGCTCCAAAATGACCTGTCTTCTACCTGCCCTATTTCCTTTCAGTTCATTTTATTCTTTCCTCATTGTAAAAAAAAATCAGAACATCTGGGTTAAAAATAGATTATTCTAATAAGTACTTTGAAGTTAAACTGTGGATGTGAGCTCCTTTTCAGTCACCTGCATCCACATGCAGAAATGACAATGAAAATTACATCTTTTCTGTACCTACCGTAAAAAATCTGTCTTACACAACGATATTAATAGATTTTCTCAAAGAAAGATTCATTTCATTTAACTTTAGTTTCCAAAAGCTGTGCATCTCATCTAAAATTGCTGTTCCTGACCCTCTCCTTACTTGATGAAAAGAGATTGGCATATCCTGAGGACAGTTTAGATGAGATGATAAATACTGTGGCAATGTCCCTATTTTTCGTTGAGTACCTGGGTTTGCTTGAATGTGATACTAAATTAATACATGGCTAAAGCTAGATGAGATAAGTTTTGCATTTATTATCGTCAGGCATACTGGTAGTGTTCACTATTTATTTTGGTTGTACATGGAGACTCTAGGTCATTCTGTAGCAGATTCCAGTGTATATAACAAATAAGGAGCAAAAACAGGAAATACATAAAAATACATATATATATATGAATAAAATATGCATTTGTAAAAACACCAGAAAAATAAAATTAGGCCTACATATGATTCCATCTGTTCCATTAGAAACTGAACTTTGCACTCAAAATATGCTTTATAAACTTCTCACTGCAGTCCTAATTATAGTTCTTACAGATTGTGTTGTCTTCAAGCTGCTCAGGTACTGCAAGGATAAAGCCATGTAAGAGAGAAGGTTATTCCACCATATTCATGGTCTGGCAGTCTCTTTTCAGCAGAAGGCCTTGTTTGTTTCTTCCATGTGACTTTTTGTTGAACTCTATAGTATCATTCTGGTATGGCATTTTGCACTGGAGTTATCCTAGATTATTGGCTTATGTTAAAAAAATGCACCTTGGTTCAAGATTTTTGAGCTTTTTTCTTTTTTCTTTTTTCTTTTCTTTTTTTTTTTTTTTTCTGTAGGTACTAGTCATATGTGGCACTTAAAGTGGCACAGAAAGACAACTTTTAAAACACAGGCTTGTGAATTAATTTACAGAATGTGTCAAACTCACATGTATCTATATGTATTCTATCAGCCCACAGCTGAGACATGTCTCTAAATTTTCCCTCTGATTTGGAAGACTCATGTTTACCTGCTGACAGCATATTTTCTTTCATCAGCCTGAATTTGCCTCAATTTGTTTATTCCTAAAGCTGAACATAATGAGGTTTTGGAGTCCCTTGTTTATTGGTCAGCCATTAAAAATTCCAGCCGTTCTATCCTAAGAAGACAAAAATCTGAGATGCCTTCCTGCAAGCAGATTACCATCCACTGGAGATTTTATATACTTTATGGCCTTTTTTTCTCCATAAACAGAGTAATTTTTGTTTAATTGTTGGAAGCCAAGAAGATTAATGCCAACAGATAATCTGCAAGGAATACATTACATATAAAAATAATTACCTGTAAAGACTTTTAGTAATTGCTGTCATCTAAAAGTCTTTTCACACAAAACTACTGTATTAGTGAGATATAGAGAGGTAGACAAAATAAGAAGAAGCAACTTTTCATGCACTAAGTTAAATTTTCATATAAGAGATAATGTTTCATATATTTAATTAAACATTTTAATTATCTAGTTGTAGTCAAACCAAACAGTTGGTTACAGAATGGATACTGTAACCTTAAATTCTTAACAAAGAATTCAGTTTGGTAAAGACACTTTCCTATAGTGGATCAACTCTTAATAGTGAAAAACTGAGAAGTTTACAATATAATTAAAGCAGAAATCTTGAAAGTAGGTGTGAAGGATATTATACCTTGTAAAGCAGACAATGGTTCCCAAAATATCCATGACACTTTGGAATGCCTAGTAATGCCCTATAGGTCATGTAGCCTTTATACCATCCTTAAAAAGAAAGTATTGGATTTTTTGTGAGAATAATACATTTTATTCCTGTGGCATATATCTTTCAACATAATCAGCACATTTTCCCCCAGATGCAAACAAAGGACCTTAACTAAGGCATCAGTGTTACAGTGCAAAGAAAAGACAAATTTGAAGGTGTTTTTTTTCCTGAGAGGCCTGTGAGTTCTGAAAATTATATAGATTAGGAGACTTGATGCTGGGGATTGTGCATTGTGCATTTAATATTTGAACATTAAAGGCAGTGGAAATCTTTTATTGAGTTCAGAGATGCATTTTCTTTGGAGAGTTTTTGGATTCCACCTATGCTTCTCACATTTGCCTTATACAGAAATTTTTGAATGTTGAAAAAAAAAAAAGTTGTGAGCTTTAGGTAATAGAAGCTTAAAGATTTGATGGCCATAATTTCTGAATATACTTTTTTTTTTTTTTTTTTTCCTAGATTTACCTAGTTAAGGAATATTCCAGAAAAAAAAAAAAAAAAAAAAAAAAAACACAAGGAACAAGATCTCCTGAGTGAAAATAAACTCAAAGCCAATATGGCACATGAAGTCTTCCCCAGACCTCTCTAATTCTGGATTAAGCACAGTATTTTTTGCCTCAATCCTCCTATTTCAAAGTTATCCATTTTTCTGTAACATTTTTAAGTCTTCATGTAGTTAAAATTACAGGGCATTTATTGTTACACATGTGCAAAATACATTTCTATTATATCTATATATATTCAACAATTAAATTCATAATTTGTAATAAATAATGTAATAAATAATAATGTAATGCTAATAATGTAATAAATATTGTAACAGTTCTCCAGGATCACTTCATCAAATCCGTGAAGAAAAGTCAAATATGAGAAAAAAAAAGCCTGTCAGAACAAAGTTGGGCAGGAAGAGTAGCTGTTTCAGGAGAAAGGAAGATCTGTGATATTGTACATAAAGAAACATGGTTCCTTTGTGACATATACAGAACAGTAAATAATGATATCTAGAAATGAGTGAAAACTTGATAGTCATATCACAGGGCCAGGAGGTCTATGGTTACCCAAAAGCCTCCTTTAGTATAACACAAAGAAAGGAATCAGAAAGGCTTTAGGTCTGTTTGAGGGAACAGTCTATGAAAGATATATAGTGGAAATTGATCTGAAAAAAAAAAAAAAAAGCTCTACGATGAACTATTAGTGTGTCAATATTCAGAAGATGTGAGAACAGGAATGAGAAGGACTGTAATCATTAGGGTGAGAATTGGTAAGGTTGTATAGAATAGAATATTTGACAGTTTACATTTCAGTACATCACACTGAAATACTCTCATCTTTTTAGAAGAATGTAGGAAGTGAGTAACTGCTGACATTGATCTAAATTCTCTTTCTCCAAGAATATATGTACTTACACTGCCTAGGATAAAAACATCTGAGGAATATAAACTTTACCTTTTACTCCAGACGTAAGACAGCTGCTAATGATCTAGGCAGAAATATTTCCATGTGTATTTTAATACTCAATATTGAACTATATGCATTTTGTAATTCACAGTGAAGTATCTGGTTCTAAATGCCGTCAGAAATACCTGTTTGATTCTGATGAAGACTCTGTGTCAGTAAGCTCTTATTTAGATTTATTTTTCCACAGAGTGATACTGAGAAAGAAGTTACAGCACAGTTGCATACTAGCCCTAGCAAATTTTTATTGTTTCCTTGTGTCTGTTTTCTGTTATCAAATGTAATTCAAGGGTGTGGCAATGGTAACCACCACCTTCATCATTCTAAAACAATGATGACTCCTTAATGTCTATACAAGGAAGAACGATAGGATATAAATATATATTCCTGCTTCTACTAATTTAATGTTTTTATCATGGCATCATAGTATCACAGAATCCTTAGGGTTGGTAGGGACCTCTGAAGGTAATCTAGTCCAAGTCCTCTGCAAGGAACAGGGACATCCACAGCTAGATCAGGTTGGTTGCCCAGGGCCTTATTCAGCCTTGACTGGAAAGTCTCCAGGGATGGCTCATCAACCAATCACTGGGCAACCTGCTCCAGTGCCTCACCGCCCTTACTGTATAAGATTTTTTCCTTATAACTAACATAAATCTATCCACTTTAAGTTTGAAACCATTTCCCCTTGTCTTATCACCACAGACCCTGCTAAAGAGTGTGCCCCCTTCTTTCCTATAGCTCCTCTTTAGGTACTGAAAGGCTATTATCAGGTCACCTCCATCTTCTTTTCTCCATGCTAAACAGCCCCAACTTTCTCAGCCTGTTCTCGTAGGGAGGTGTTCCATCCCTCTGATCATTTTTGTGGCCCTTTTTGGATGTGCTCCAACAGATCCATATCTTTCCTGTGTCAGTGATTCCACATCCAGACACAGTACTCCAGGTGAGGCCTCACCTGCATAGAGTAGAGGAGCAGGATCACCTCCCTTGAACTTCTGGCCACACTTCTTTTGATGCAGCCCAGGATACGGATGGCCTTCTGGGCTGTGAGGGCACATTGCTGGCTCATGTCTAGCTTCCCATCCACCAATACCTCTAGGTCTTTTTCAGCAGGGCTGCACTCAATCCTTTCATCCCCCAGTTTGTACTGGCAATGGCGGTTGCCTCGACCCAGGTGCAAGTTCTTGCATTTGGACTGCTATCATACAAATTTGCCATTAATTTAATTCAACAAAATATTCTTTCTATGAAGGCAATGTTCAGATATGTCAGCAGTGCTTTACTGTACAGAAGTGACTGGGTATAAAGACTCGTCAGAGTTTATGGATTAACACAAAGTGTCCGTCTGTCCAGATCTGAAACTGTTTGCATCTGGAGAAGCAAAACAAGTACTTGTGTATTAAAATTCACATAACCAATAGAAAGTTTTCAGTTCCTGCTTTTTCACTATTGGCTTGAACATAAAGTAAAGACATCTGCATATTCTTCAATCATCAGTAGTCTTCAATGATCATCAGTAGTCTTCACAATACCTACTGTTTGGCCTCTGCTTTCATCTGAGTTTCTTAAGATTCTTTAGTTTATGAAAGATTTTCATCATTTTTAAGTGTTTGCTTAAGCTCATGGATGGTGCTCAGGAGAACATGAAACTGCTTTCTTCTCATCTCTAGGGTTTGTACTGGGGCCTCTCCTGTTCAATATCTTTATTGATGACCTGGATGAGAGGACTGAGTGCATCTTCAATAAGTTTGCAGATAACACTAAGCTGGCAGGAAGTGTCAGTCTGCCTGGGGACAGAAAGGCCCTACAGAGGGATCTAGACAGGCTGAATTTCCAGGCTGAGACCAGTGGAATGAAGTTCAGTAAGACCAAGTATCAAGTCCTGAACTTTAGTCACAGCAACCTCAGGCAATGCTACAGGCTTGGAGCAGAGTGGCTGGAAGGCTGTGTGGAAGAGACAAACCTGGGGCTTGTTGATGCTCAGATGAACATAAGCCAGTCATGCCCAGGTGGCCAAGAAGGCCAATGGCATCCTGGCTTGTATTAGAAATAGTCTTGCCAGAAGGAGCAGGGATCGTCCCTCTGTACTCAGCATTGATGAGGCCATACCACAACTACTGTGTTCAGTTCTGGGACCCTCACTGCAAGAAAGACATCGAGGCCCTGGAGATGTCCAGAGAAGAGCAATAAAGCTGTAAGAGGTCTGGAGCACAAGGCTTATGAAGAGCAGCTGAGGTAACTGGGATTGTTTAGTCTGGAGAAGACGAGGTTCAGGGATGACCTTATAGTTCTCTACAACAATCTGAAGACAGGTTGTGGAGTGGTGGAGGTTGGCTTCTTCTCCCATGTAACTAGCAATAGGACTAGAAGGAATGGCCTCAAGTTGCACCAGGGGAGATTCAGGTTGGACATGAGGAAAAATTTATTCTCAGAATGATGGTTGAGTCACCATCCCTGGAGGTGTTCAAGAAACATTTAGATGGTGTACTAAGGGGTGTGGTTTAGTGGGGAAATATTTGTGGTAAGTGGGTGGTTGGACTGGATAACTTAGAGATCTTTTCCAACCTTTGTGGTTCTGTGATTCTATGAGAGTCACAGTTATTTGTAAATAATCTGCAATAACCAGTAATGCACAAGATGTCATGCAGATCTAACAAACTCAGCCAATAAGGAGGTGGCAATTGCAAAGGTTTTCTAACAATAATCTTCCTTTAGTTATACTAGTTTATTTCTGTTTTATTTTAATTCTATTTATTCTTAACAGAAGTACCTGAACAGTCTAAAGAAACATGAACTGGAGTGCAGACCTCTCAGCAACAGCAAGCTAGTATGCCTGGATTCCTTTTATTTATCCACAAGAATCCCACTCCTTTGGCTTCTCTTGTCAGAATTAAATATCTACTGTCACTTAGGATGCGTTTTCCCAAAAATGTCCTTTGTGAAACAGAAGTAAAGGGCCATGATAAATTGAGGCTAAAAAAATAAACAAAAAGCTTTGAAGTTAGCTAAGACCTCTATAAATGAGTAAGTCCTCTTTTTATCTATAATGATTAGTAGAATTCTTCCAAGTTCTTATAATCATTTTAGATGTCTAAATAGATGCCTTAAATTCCAGCTGTCACCAAAAAAGAAGTGACAGACAGGAAAAACTAAAAAAAAAGGGAGCAGGGAGGGAGTTGATGGGGAGGGAGAAATAGTGATTTTAAATTCAGAATGTTGGGTTTTAATAGATTACAAACTAAGATAATTAACGTTTTAAACAGGGAAAGCTTAAAGCCTTGTTCCAGTTGCCTAAGCAACAAAGGCAGCTAAGTAACTGAAGCTACCCAAGGTGCCTTGTCTAATTTCAGATGTTCTGGGGTATTCTACCTAGCCCCCAGCTGTCTCTTTAGAAAATGAGTGTCCTAGAGGCCTTGTGACAGCTCAGATATGGCATCTCAAATGGAATAATCATTGATATTTTGCCAACTGAACAAAATCTGAAGTGATTATATTAGATGCAATGCAATTTTTTTTTTTTAAAAAAAAGGGCTCATAGAGAATTTTCTCCAGCCAGCCACATTCTTTTCAGGCAAGACTTTGCTTCAGTTTCAGTCAGCTTATCACCTTTCCTAGGCACATTAAACTTTGCAATGCCTTGCCTGGTCCCCTGGAAGGTTTTTTGCATCACCTTGAGGCCTGACTCCCTGACGTCAACTGATGTTGCCTGAGACCTCTGTGCCTTTCAGCAGTATCTTAATCCCTGCATTAGCTCTGAATTCCAGATCTTCCTGGGACAGGTCCACATATTTTTTCTTCCATATTTATCAAGGTCTGCAATCTTCTACTGACTTATGTGGAAGGAACAATCCTCTCCAATAGGTTTCACTTGATCCATTCTTCTTTAATGAACATAATATGAAAGTTTAAAATGATTGTATCAAACATGTTCCCTTTGACTTTTTTTTTTTTTTTTTTTTTCAGTTTCTCCTTTGTAGAACAGTTTTCAGAAAAAGAGAATTGTCAACCAAGAAATACTGTCATGCTACAACAGTGAAAGGAATACACAGGAAATCTGAAGGTGGATAACAATAGTGTTTAGATGTTAGTATGTTAGTAGTGTCTTCATCCAATAGTAAAGTCCATGCTGATCAACATCACGCAGCTTTAGAAAAAAGAAATGATGAAGCTGGAATGATATAACTTGTGAACTAAGAACAGGGCTTGCATGTGAGTAATCCAATTTGAAAGAAAGATTTTGCCTGACAAAGCAGTCCCAATTATTTTACTTGATACAAATTGGGAGCTAATTAGATGCCCAAATTATTTATACAAATTAAGCAAAAGCCAAAACTCTAAAGAGGGTAATTAAATTTATTTGAAATGAGTATTTTATTGAAGAGCTCTGGAGAGACGCCAACAGCAGGATACCTCCCTCAGAGAGTGTATTCTACAGCATTCTGTGAACCTGATAGATACTCACGTGTTTCAGAATTTGTATGTTTCTTAAAACAAAAATTATGAAATCATGAAGGATTCACTGTTTGTATTTGCATTTCTTGTATTTGTTTAACTAGCAACAAATGGTGTTAAGGGATTATAGAGAGAAAAAACTATAATTGCAGAAACAAGGTGAAAATAAATTCACCTCATTCTCAAGAGGGGTTTAATTTTAATATTACGGATACTGTTGCAGTGCTACAGTTACATTGTGGCCTAGATGCAATTTTGATTAAAGGATGTGCCTATTACACGTCTCTACAGGGATGTCTTTAATAGCCACTGTGGCTCAAGATGGAACTACTTATCCTACCTTTTTCCCAGTTGATGCAAACAACTTAACTTTCACTAACATACGTCTGAGCAAATTATAGCAATTTTTCTCACCCTTAGTCTATCAGGAGCAAAGCCAAGACTTTATCCATAACTGTCTCCCTCACTAAGATCACTCTTCTTTTAATTTCTTTAAAGCAAAACATTCTAGATGAATTCTGACCAGCTCTCATGGATTTGCAGGAGCATACAATGCAGATTATGCACTCATTCGCACCAACACAAGCACAAACTGTAGCTTTGTGACTCATAAGTCTTGCTTTTCCAGCGATGTGAAATAGTTTTGGAATTTCTTGAAGAAATGTGCTTCTAACTATTGTAGAATTCATAAAATTAGATATTGTTGAAGCAGAAACTGTACTTTCTGAATTTTCCAAGATAAGATAGCATTCAAAATAAAGCAATTTCAAATTTGGCATGATTCTTCATTTGAAAGGACAATACATCAATAAAAACTGTCAAAAGAAAAAGGTAAAATGCTTTTCAGCATTTGGGAAGGAAAGATGGAGGAAAAGGGAGTTCTTTTTATGCAAATTTGAGATGACATATGAGAAAAAGCACTAGTTTTGAAAAAATCCAATTTTCTTCATTCTAACAGAAGCTAGTATATCTTTTTTTTTTTTTTTTTAATATTGTATAAAATCAAAATACTACCCCCTCATACTCCAAGTAAAAACAGCCAAATAATACTTGAAGTTTGAGATAAATCACAAGTTTGAATACTGAATTTATCTAAGGCACCCTTTAACTGTCTTCTTATCCTTTCCCCTCACATACTGTTTTGCTTGATTTGTATCATAGCGGCTCCCAGAAATCCCATTGCACCATTTGCTCAAACTCAGAACAAAAGGTCATTTCTTGCACCAGTGTATCTGTTCTTCAGCATTTCTGCCATTACCTGGTATAGATTTTGTACACTATAGATCTCTAACAAACCTGTAAAACCTGTGATAGACTATGCAATCTAAATAGATTATTTTTGCATTAAGATTACAATTTACTTACTTTCTGATTATCATCTCAAATTCACTAAAAGATATTCCCCATTTATTTAATTGTAAGATTTTTTTTTTTTTTTTCCTCTCTTTCTTCAAGAACAAGAGAAATGGTCATGAACAGGATAAGATTTTCTTGGAAAATAACTTCATTTTACCATTATAAGCATTTTAGTCAGAACTGAATATATATATATGTATACACGCAAATCCTTGTGTGTATGTGTGAGCAATATTTTTAGTCCATGAAGTCTTTCTTTTGGTACATTTTATTATGCTGCTCTTTGAAGCAGTAAAATTATTTATGGTGCTTTTATTGATGCTGATTATAGGGATGTCTGGTTTCATTTAGCATTCATACAGCACAGTAAGTGTCTTTTATAACCACCTTACTTTCACAGATGATTTGTCCCACTGTAAAATCATTAAGGACATTCATTAGAATTTGTTACTCTGTTCCAGCAAACTAATACTTTTCAAAATAAAGGTTCAATTGTTTGTGTTTAATTTCAGTCATGTTTTCTTTTAGGCTTTAAGCGATTTCATATTTAACATACTGCTAAGTAGCTCTGGCACTTCTTAGCATTGTAAGAAGTCTTTCATTATTATTCCTGGCTGCTGATCAGAGCCAGATTTAGAGCCACCTTGTTCTTAGTACCTTTGATGCCAGAACCGTGTCCTCCTTGAACTTAAATGATTCACTGGAGATTCTTTCCTGTGTTTAGGGGAGAAAATCTGTTCATTCCTTCTTGAGAAGATGCATTAGCCATCTCATGCCCTTCAGATCTCATTGACCCCGTTTTGGCCCTTTTAGAGGGGTAAACTATAAACAAATTGACAAAGTGAAGAAAACTGAACTCAAAGGATAGTGATCAATGGATCAATATGTCAATCAGCTGAAATCAATGTTCGCTGGCTGAAACCAGGCCTCATCAATCAGCTTTAATGATAGTACAGAATGCATCTTCAAATACTTTACAAGTAACATCAGACTGGGGGAGTGGGGAATATGCTGAAAGAATGAATACCATTCAGAACAACCTCAAGAAGCTGGAGGAATGCACTGAGAAAACTAACTAATGTCAAAAAAGATAAAATCCGAGTCCTGCAGCTTAACTGGAATAACTCCATGGGACTGAAAGAGTAAAGACTGACCAGACAGTGAACACATTTTCAGAAAGATTTTGCAGGATACTAGAGGACTACTCATACACGAGTCAGGAGTGTTCCGTTGCAATGATAAAAGCTGTAAGTTGAAGGCAAGTGACTATTCACTTCCATTCAGATCTGTGAGACTACATCTGGCATATTGTGCCAGGTTCTGGACACCTGGTGCAAGGCATGAGGAAACTGGAGGCGAATCCACACAAATAGATGCTAAATAAAGTACTTAAAGCGGGAGAAGAACTTGAGTGAATAGTGTTTATCTAACCTCAAGAAATAAAAGCTAAGGGTAGGTTAATTTCAGTCTTCAGCGGAGCACAACAGAAGAGTGTTTCTGTTGCAGTAACAGAAATGCCTTCATATCACTCTGTTCTAGATATGATACTGTTGACTACATTTCTCTTAAATATATTAACCACCTATGTTACATTAGACACTACAGTCAGATGCCTAGGTTGTAAAGCAACTGACTTAATCATCCTGTGCCTCCTGCCCGTTTATAAACAGTAAGGAGAGCATTTCCAGGGGACAATTCATCTCACTCTACACTGTCTTTCTAAGATTGATCTAATTTGTGCTATTTCATCTATTTCTTCAAAAGAGATCTCAGAGCTGCTTATTTATATCTACTGAATATAAAACAGCTTATATGAGTAACTGATACAGATGGCACATCTATATACAGAACATATGTCTGGCTCCTCCTCAAAGCAAGTTAACATTAAAGTTAAATCAGGCTGTTCAGGTAAATTTGGGAAATCTCCACCATTAGAGATTCCGCAGACATCTATATTCCAGATGTCTTATCCAGATTTATTGGATATATCCATGACTTTTTATCTAGTTGCCAAGAGCAGAATTAACACCTAGTAAGTGAAGAAAACTTCTGTCTTCTCACATCAGACGGCATATGCATCTTTCTGAACAATGTACTTGCTGTTAGGAGCTACCTGAAGCAATTAAACAAACTTAACTTTACTGGCATTCAGAATTAGGATGAGTCTTTCTTGAAGCAGCTGAAGGGCACACCTACAGAACAATGGGTGAGGATATGGAAATTTCAGTTATTCACCCCTCCTCTCACTACAGCTTTGTGACTCTGCATGGAGAACAGTTCTCTCTGTAGTGTGAAAAGGAACATAGGATGTAAGTATAGTGAGCAACATTAGAAGCCTTACAGGTAATAAAAGTGGCAAACGGAAGAGGGAAGACCTATGTGCACATGTGTAAAATGTGCTATGTGCTAGCAAAGACAGTTTGACCATCAAGGGAAAGAAATCTTGGTCTGGAAACCACTGCATTCAGAGAACTCTACATAGTTGAGCAAATTTTGGATACAAATCAAAGTACAAAATATTGTTGGTAAAAGCAGCCACATTAGTCACTCAAGGCAACAATACAGCAGGTAATATGAACACTCTTTAGCATATGCTTAATGCCTCACTCCTAATAAATGGTATAAAGCATGATGTCAAAACACCATGAGAGATGGCTTCTGAGCAAATACTGTGTGCTGAGAAAAGAAAGCCATGAGCAAGAAAATTTTTTCAGAACATGCCATAGCTCTTTTTCCTTATATCAATATAATAAACAACCTTCAGATCCTGGAAACTTGTATCTGCTAGTACACAATGCAAATTTGCCTGCCTCATGCTGACTCACTCTGCACTGCTGACAAAATATCCATATGCTCATTTGTACTCAGAGTGTTGTGTTAGATTTGGCAGGGAAGTTGTTGCTAGTTGTCACTGCAGTGGAGAGTTCTGCCCTGACAGTGTTTCTCAATGTTTATGCCACCCCATTGTGTCCTATATGTGCAACGTTATTCTTTTCTTCCTACTTTTCCAGATCACTACTGAGCAGAAGCTTCTTTTGATTTTGTGTCAGCTGTTACTTTTCACTGGTAATAACATTTGATAAGACACAACAAGAATGAGTGTTCTCATCTGCTGTGTGCTGGAAGGCTAAAGCCCTAATTAATCTAGGGCAAGTAGAAAAGGATATATCAATAGCTAGCTGGTGTGCTCAGCTAGCAAAGGTGCATAGACTTGATAGTTCAAAGGCACCCAGTTACTGGATGAGCCCAAACACATACAGATCACAGCCCAGATTGTATTATTTCACAGGATAGGCTGAAAAATAGTAAGTTGGTTACCAGTGTCAGCAAAGATCAGTGCGTATTATTAGCTGACCTGTTACTTGGCCTTCGCCTTAAGGGATATCTGATACTTATGTAAAGAAGAAATGGCTCTGGTAAAATCTTTGGTTATGCTAGCTGCAGGAGATGGTAGCCCTAAAGTTCTTGACCCATAAGTCTTTTTTAAGGAGCTATGCTTAGTTAAGATGCCGTGAAAAAGGTGTGTGGAATTGTTTCACACCATTTTTCAAGTGTGAAAATGGCTCATATTGTACTCAGATGTACCCATATTTTTAGTAGTAAGAGCTATTTTATAACTCTGTGTATACTCACATACTGGCTGAAAATGCAGCCTTTGTCCCTAAGATATAAAGTAGACATATATGCATATATTAGGGTTATTATGCTACAGTACTATGTATGTATGTTTTTTCTCATTTACCATGCAGATCCATCTGTTTCTGTCATCATCTCATTTGCCTGATTTATACTGTCTCCCCTCCCTCCATAGCTTCACTCCACAAATATGTCAGAGGAACTTCATTTATCTTATGTTTATTTTCACCAGATTTACTACAAATTATCTCACCTTTAAAATCTGAATAAAAGGGAGGCCTTTCTTCATTGCTGATGCATGAAAATTTGCAGCAGGGATGAGATTATTTTTATCAATTGGTTTCTGATAAATGGAGTACTTGTTTTCTTTGTCCATATGTTCATCCTGAAAATGAATTCCTTTGTAATTCCTTTGTAATTCCTTTCCACAACTCTCTTGGAGTGAGACAGTGAGTTCAGAAAGCTTCCTTTAACAAAGTTAAATATATAATTATAATTTTATCATAATTAATAACATTGACTGAGCCTCTCTCTATATATAAATATATATATAAATTACTCAAGCTTGTCAATTGAACAAAATCACATCAAATACATGCATTTTTTCATCCTACAGTAAAAGAGAAAACTTGTCCTGCAGGACTGGAGGCTTGTTTTCTCTCATCTCATTCACCCAGCAACTTCTCTGGGGACACATACTGTTCCCATCCCAGGGGCTGGCAGTTGAAGACCGCCACCCACTCCAGGAGCTGACACTGAGACCCCACTTGTTCCAGCAGCTGCCACCACAGGCTGGGACACCCACACCCTGCTTGGCTCCAGCAGCCGGCACCCGGTGGTCATACGCTTACAGGTCCCACCAGGAGCTGGCATGGAGCCCTTGCAGCACTGAACTGAGATAGTTAAGAAAATATTTAATAAGAAGATATAATTAGACAGGATAGACTGCAACTATCAGTTGCTGAGCTCAATCAAACAAATGCACCAAATGACCTTGTTTTACAAGCAACTTGCTCATTTCATACCCGTCTACTTTCATTTGTTCCTCCCTGATCCCCTTGCCCTGCACATTGCTTCTTCAACTGGCACAGTTCCACTGACCCCACACTTTCAACATCTGGGACCTCAGGTTTGCACTGTTATCAATTGCAGTAGCCATGTTTGCCTGTAGTTTCTCAAAAGCCAAACAGTTCCTGTGATTGACCAGATTCCGTAATGAGGAATCTGATGGCAGACACCTTGGTTCTTCTTCAGCATGCAGGTAGAGAGCAGAGCAAGTCCAGGAGGGAGAGAGGCAGGTCGTGAGGCTTCTCATGGCAGAAACTTCTTCATGAGAAGCCTGTTGCCAGAAAACCTCAACCTCATAGTTGTAGGTTCCATTTTTATCCTTCTTCTTCTGCCATCATGGCATTCCTGGGTGTTTGGGTAAGAGTCATGTGCAGCACCTCCTGAGATGATCATCTTCCTCGAGATAAGACCACACAAAAGACTGCTTCCTGACCATTAATCTGCGGCTTATCTCTCTCTTGTTGCCCCTGGCCTTGTCCATCAGTGTTCTCCAGACAAAGGATTTCTCAACCCTTGCCCAGGTGATTGCAGTGACAGTAAGGTTGGTTTCTTCTCACTGGTGACAGGACAAGGGGAAATGGCCTTAAGTTGTGACAGGGTAAGTTTAGGTTGGATATCAGGAAAAACTTCTTTACAGAAAGGGTTGATAAACACTGGAATAGGCTCCCCAAGGAGGTGGTTGAGTCACCACCATCCCTGGATGTGTTTAAAAATCGTTTGGATGTGGTGCTCAGGGACATGATTTAGCGGAGGGTTGTTTGAGTTAGGGTAGTGTGGTTACATTGAGGTTAGACTTGATGATCTTAAAGGTCTTTTCCAACCTGAGCAATTCTAGATTCTATGGATAAATAGAAAAATCTTTATATTCATGCTGAACAGATATCTGTCAGGATGAAAAAAAAACCACACAAGTAGTGATCTTCAGAGGTGAATCATGAGTCAGTTTGGTGTATTAAATTCATACTTTCGGTGAAAGATTTAAGTGGAGACAGGCTGTCAATGTTTGCAAATTTCACAGAATTGTGACTAGTGAGGAGAAAAAGTGGAACGGGATGCTGCTGTAGACTAGAATTACAGAAAAAGGGTGAAATGTAGGCACAAAGTAATCATGCAGTGAAAGAGGTCATATATTCAAGAATTAAAACAGGGAAGTTCTCTAATTACATAATGTAGCTTAAGGTAATTGAGACAACAGATACAGTATGCTTGTGAATCCAATTCCCAATTATGTCTAAGCAAACAAAAAAATCAAGGCTAGGGTTTATAAACTGTGAGAAGACTTTATATACTTACATAGCACATTCTGCAATAAGAACATTTTGGAGCCTGTTCTTCAAAATCTGTTTAACGAATCCAAGGCCTTCCCTACAAATTAAAAAAAAAAAAAAAAAAAAAAGTCTACGCAAGTCCCTCCAAAAAATCATTTCCAGGACCTCCATATGAATTTGTGACATATAGGAATGTGTTGGTTGAACACTGCTAAGCTTTAGCTTAGAGACTGAAGGAACTGGGGTTTAGTAAGGGGAAAGAGAGGCTGAAAGGAGACATTATTGCTCTCTTCCAATACCTGAAAGGTGATTGCAGCAACAGTAGGGTTGATCTCTTCTCACTGGTGACAGAATGAGGGAAAATGACCTTAAGTTGCAACAGGGTAAGTTTAGGTAGTAGGTTACTGCCTCTTCTCAATAAAACAGGGAGAAAATACAATGGAGAAGGGCTTAAGGGTTGAAATAAGGACGGAGATCTCTTTCATGAATTACCATCACAAGCAAAACAGAATCAGCATCGGGAGATTAATATAAGTTATTACATATTGCTAACAAACTAGAGCAATGAGAAAATAAAAGCAAATCAAAAATGCCTTCCTAACATCTACTCTGTTCTATCTACTTCTCTCCAGCAGAAGAAGGAGAATGATGAATGGTGATCAATCCGTAGCACTTTGTCTCTGATGTTCCTTCATGGTCATACTCTGCTCCTGCTCAATGGGAGGTCCATGCTACAGGATGCTGTCCTTCCCAAATTGATCCTGTGTTAGCTTCCCAAGCACTGCTCCAACACAGCTCCATACTATGGGGATGACCCTTCAGGCACTGCTCCACATGAGTCCCCATGTACTTGCTCCCCCAGCCCTCCTGCTTCCCCAAGAGCTCCTATATGGCCATGCCTGCTTCAGGTCTCATCTGCTGCTGGACTTTGGGCTCCTCGATGGCTGCACACAAAGATCTGCTCCAGACGGGCTGCAGAGGGAAAGACTGCTGTTCCATGGGCTCCCTCTGGAATGCAGGGAGCTTCTGCTCTATGCCTAGAGCACCTCCCACCCTTCTTCTGATCTAGCCTTGGGAATGTGGAGCTGTTCCTCACATTTTATGACTCCTGTCTCCCAGCAGTTGCTGTACAGCAGTCTTCCCCCCCCCCCCCCCCCCTTTCTTAAATCTGCTCTCATTGAGACAAAACCAGCAACAATCATGGCTCAGCTCTGGCTCTTTTGGAACTGGCTGGAGCAGGCTCCTGATTGACATGGGGCAGATTCTGGACTCTTCTCACAAAGGCTATCCCTGCAGCTGCTTGCTGTCTTCTATCCCAAACTTTACCACAGTGACATAGCCCAGTTTGGTTTATGCCTGAACTGCCAGTTGCTCATTACTGTAGATGATTCCTAGGGTGTGTGACACCATCCCTGAGCCAGTATGTAGACAAATACTGGCCACTTTCAACAATCTTGAAGGCCAGTTGGATGGCTTTCACCTATGCAAACTGACTCAACTTGCCTACTTTTGTTTCTTCCAGTACTAAAACCTTGCTATGTAAACCCAGTAAAATGAGAGATGTTAGAATACTATTTTTAATTATTATTTTTTTTTACACAAGCTCATAAATATAAGTTTTATTTCTAATGTTTTTATTTATTTTATTTTCAATATTGAAGATACGTGTTCCAGTGAAGATGACATAATATTATACTTTTAATCTGCAAAAGAAAATCATTATATTAGCATGCCTTCAATTTAACTAAATTTTCTCTCATATTTTCCTTGCAAGCTGTAATCATTACATGCATATAATACAGAATTGCTTCACTGAAGCAGTAAATGCCATGGTTCTTTGCATCTTTAATAGAAGTGTGCATCTATATTTAAAATAAGTATTTTATATCTATTTCTGTATTGCTTATTATGTCTGTCTCTATCTATAGAAACACTTTTTCAGACCACATCCTAAAATAATTTTGAATACTTACAAGCATAGAAATTAAATAAATTTATAACAGAACCAAAAGGGACAATAGATAAATATGCTCCAGTTGTACTCAAGGTACAAAGGTATCTTTACAAAGATATGTCAAACACATACCTTATCTGTACAGATGAGTACAAGAAGGGAAGAATGACCTTGGATATGAATTGGGCCAGAGTGTAGCGAGTCTGAACTCTCCCACAGTTGTCTGGAGAGCCATAGAATATCTAGGCCCAGGATGCCTGGACTGAGGTAAGAGACACTTTAAACTCCCAGAGTGGGAGACACCCAACCCCCAGTTTCAACCATGTTTGGGTGACAGGAATAGTCTGTCCCCCAAAACCACCAATCATCACTCTGTCTCCATCAAATTTAGTCGGATCTCCACAGATAGTTGATGTTCCTGCTCCAGTGTCCACTAGCACTATAACTCTCTGAATATTTTTGGGGGACCAATAAATTGTTAATTCTACATAGGGCCTCCACCTGCTGGGCTACCACTTCTGAGGCCACCAGGGGATTTAATGTAGAGATGAAAGTGCCATATAGATGGGAGGGGATTGCTGTAGAATCAAGTCTCTCATCCCCACTGAGAATTTGACCATATCAGGGTTATCAAATGTATCTTCATAAATTGCTTCCCTTATGCCTAGCTCACGGATATAATTTTGAAGGTCCTCCATGGATCCATCTACATACATCCCTGTATGTAGATGTATATCAGATTTATTCAGCCATACCATATGGCAGGCTGCCATTAACCATAGAATGGTTTTCATTAATATATTGAACATCTGCATATAGCCTCTGCCTCAGGGTAGGATGGACAGTCATGGTGGCCATCTTGAATATTTCCGGGCCATTCAGCGTAACACCTTCTGCCCTAGAGTCTTAATAACCAAGCTGGCATACTTTTTCTAGGCTTCTGCTGAAATTGCTGTACTAAGTCCATCAATTCTGTTGCCGTGTATGGCCAGGCCGTTACATGCAAGTGAGTCTGGGCACGGGGCCACTGATCAGGTGACACCCCTGCCAGTCTATCCTGTACTTTCTTTGTTTTCTGAGTTATAACAGGACAGACCTCTAGCGGAACTGTCACAATCAGAGCTTTGAGATCTAATTTAAAATTTTTATTTTCCTAATCAACGATGTCCGTTGATTTAGGAATCTGATCATTGTCTATTTAAATGTTGTGAATTTGACCTACTGGAAGATGCAGAATTGGTTTCTTCCCTGTTAATATGCTAAGTTCTTGCTCTAGCTTTTCAATGCAGTTTCTTAAAGGTTGGTTTTTCATTCTCTGAAGTATTATTCCTCATTTCAGCCTGATTTAAAGCATTTAATACTGGCCATGTCACTGAGGAGGCAGCTAACTGTTGTTCTTCCGTGATTAGTATATCTTTGCTAAGTTCCTGACAGCAGTCTACCATGCAATATGGGGAAATATTTCCTAAAATGCATAGGGGACCCAATTTTTCAATGATAACCACTAGTTCATAATAGGGAGATCCCACAAACCCTGGGATCTGCCCCAGAATCATTTTATCTAGGGGGGTAAAATTCTCCCCCCCGACCCATTTACAGAATCTCCATAGGAAGGCCATGATGTAAATTTTACTATATTTGCCCTGGTGGCTCACCAAGTGTGTAATCAATGAATATACAGATGCTATAATTAAGAAATATATATGAAAGTTAGGCTTTGTAATAACCACAAACAGGTTACCACACTAAAGAAGAATGGATGGAAAAAGAATGGATGGAAAGCTTACCCTTATCCTGGGCTTGCTGACAAGATTCCAAGAAGAGTAATCTTCAAAAAAGATCCTTCCCCAGGGTTAGTCAGCTCTCAAGTGGGGTCTTCCAGTAGCACAGGAGAATTGTCTTCACCTGTGCTCCCAGAGCTGACTCATTGCTCAGCTCAGGTGGTCAATCAGAGGTTCAGGCCATGATTCAGCAGTTCCCATACATCAGTACATGCTGGGAGCTACCAAGCCAAGGGCTTTGTGGTAAAGGAGATGGGGGTCCTGATGTACCCAAAGTGTTGATGTACCCAAAGGGTTGCATTAAGAGGATAAGAGGAGTGTTGCCAGCAGGTCAGGGAAGGTAATTCTTGCTCTCTACGCATCACTAGTAAGGCCACAATTGGAGTGTTGTGTCCTGTTTTCTGCTCCTCAGTATAGGACAGGCCTAGACGTGCTTGAGAGAGTCTAGCAAAGAGCCACAAAGATGATTGAAGGACTAGAGCATCTCTCCTGTAGAAAAAGCTGAGAGAGCTGGGACTCTTCATTTCAGATAAGAGTTTCAGAGGAGATACCATCAATGAATATAAATATCTGAAGGGTGGGTGCAAATATGATGAAGAAAGGCTCTTTTCCACAGTTGCCAATGACTGGATGAGAGTCAGCAGTCACAAATTGGAACACAGAATATTCCATAAGAACATCAGAAAACACTGTTTTTTACTGTGGGGCTAACGGAACGCTGGCATAGGATACCTAGGGAGATTGTGGAACTTTCCTCTATGAAGCTATCCAGAAGCCTTCTGGACATGGTCCTGGGCAATTGACTCGAGGTCGTGGCTTGAGTTGAGGGTTGGGCTGATGACCTCCAGAGGTCCCTTCCACCCTCAAACAGAGAGCTCACTGAATGTTCACTGAGCAAATGGAATCCACATTTTAAAATGCGGCCTACACATTATACCCACTTCATCAGTGTATCTTGCTGAAAACTTCTAGGACAGGACCTGGAAAGAAAATATAAGCAAGGACCCTTAATTGCTGAATTGTAATGGGAGTTAGGTGTTTTCTTGTACAGAATTTGAAAATGCTATGATGGAGTCTTCCCTACTGCATTTTGAGAAACTATTCTAAAGTTAGCAGAGACTTGCATATGTATTTAGATTTACCTATCCATATGTACTGAAGTACACATATTTGGAATCCTGCAACTTGGTTTCCTCAGGTTACTCATAAACAGCAAAAAAAACCAGATCAACTATTTACGCATTCTATGAAATTCAGTATGTCAACTTAAAGACCTGATGTTATTCCCCTGTGGAGTATTGTTATAAAATTAGTCCCACTGATTGAGCATGTGCAACAAAACCAAGCCCCAAATAGCTTATCCCAAAAGTGAATGTTTATATATGTATGCAATTTAATACAAAATATGTCAGTACCATTAAAAGGTTATGCAAAAATGAAATGTCTTAAAGTGATTAGAGTGCAACAATAAAACATACTGGATAAGGTAAAGTATGGTAATTTAATACAATCTCTGTTCCAGAGAGAAAAGATATAGAACTCACTACAGAAAAGACAATCAAACTAAATGAAGATATGAATAATAAGGAAAAAGTAATTAAGTAGCAGCTCAGTAGGACAATTCCCATGATTGTGAGATCACCAGTACAGTCTAACAAGTTTTACAACTGAGCACTTACTGATTTAAGCACTTTTAGTCTTCTCAGTGTTGCACAGAAAATGGCTGTGAAAGATACAGTGCCTGAGGTATACTACTGATGCTAAGAAAACCTTGGGACAAAAAGGTTTTTTTCAGAGCTCCTTGAAAATTGCTATGCTAAAGAAATTACAAAGATCTTTCATATGCTATTCAGCAGTCTTATAGTTTTACCATGACAGTTACAGTTTTGTTCTCATTACTGTGCCTCAGCAGTTTAATGTAATCATTTAGTCACCTGCATATGGACCTCCTCAGACAAAGTGGAAAAGGTGTTACTGTGTAAGGTTCAGCAAAAGTCTCAGAGACACTGAAACATATATTTGTGTATTTTGTTCTGTGAGAATCTTTCTTTGTTTTTTGGCTCAAAGCTTGCTTCCTGAGGTATTTCTTGTGATAAGACTGACTTGTCTAGGAGATGAGTGATGGGTGTTGCCTTGTGGCAATCAACATCACTGTGTGGACAATTTTAGCTGTTTGCCTCCAGAAGAGAGTGCTCAGGAGTGTTTACTGGCGGAAGATCTAGCCTGTGACTAAATAACTCCAGCTTGCTATGGGAAACTGGGGGTTGATGCCACTGTATCCTGTGATGGCAAGATACAAGTTGGTGCCTCCCTGCTCTCTCTTATCTGCTGGCAAGGCCAGGAAGATAGGAACAAAGGAGTTTCCGCTGAGACTGCAAAGTCAGAAGCTGCTACTCCAAGGAGAGCTGACTCAACCACTTTGGATTTGAGCTGTCACTCCAAGAAAGCTGACTCAACCACTTTGGAACCATTGAAAAGGGGCCATCATTGCCATTGTCACCATTGCCATCGTCATCAACAGAACAACAATGCCTGACGACCCACCACTACTGCAGATCAATGACTGAACTACAAACCACGCTGGATCCATGGTGGTGACTGTCTCCCTCTTGCTTCATATAAAAACTCCTTACTTCTTTTTTCCTATCTTTTCTATCGCCCTACTTTCCTTCCCCATTACCCTAATTCATAATAGTGTCCTTCCACCCCTTCCCCATCTCCCTAATTAAGATCTGTAATAAACTGGTCGGACCAACATTTGAACCGTTGTTTCTTAATCTCACGCTGGGTATACAGATATTAAAAGAACCTCCTCTCCCTCCCATAAATTGGAGTGAGACATGTTCAGATACAGGTTAACTTGCCTTATTCTAGCATGACTATTGGACTTCTTATTTAAAATATGTAGGTCGCTCCAAAAGTAATGCCTCCTATGTATTTCCATGGAAACTACAACAGACACACAATAATACTATTTAATAGAGCAAATTCTCAGCTACAAAACACTGGTTTTCAACTTAAACACCAACATTATCTATGCATTGTCACCACCAATGAACAAGAACCTGCATGCCACACTCCTAAAAATCTGCTGTTGGATATACAGAGCATGGTTTGTCTTTCGTGTCTCTGATGTCATTGCTGAAATGCACTACTCATCTTTTCTGCATTCTTCATTTTCTCTGGCTGTTTCCAAAAGACAATATTTAAAAAGTCTATATACAAATGTAGACTGCCCCCTTCCCCTCCTCTTTATCTAGTGAGAATGTATCAAGCTGTAGCCCAATATGTAGTATGAATTTTATGTATGAATAGTAGACTATTTTACCCCTCAAGGAATAGTAGAAAATCATAAAATCATAGAATAGCCTGGGTTAAAAAGGACCATAATGATCATCTAGTTTCAACCCTCCTGCTATGTGCAGGGTCGCCAGCCACTAGATCAAGCTGCCTAGAGCCATATCAATCCTGGCCTTGGATGCAATGTTGGCTTTTTTTGTTGTTTTGTTTGTTTGTTTGTTTGTTTGCATGTTTGGTTTGACTATTTTGTTATTATTATGTAGTTTCCAAAACATAAACAAATAGTAAATATTTAAGTAGTCTAAGTATCTAAGTAAATCCATATTTAAGAAAGAAACTGAGAAAGACTTTAGTCAGGGATAAGTCCAATATTAGAATAGTTAAAATTTATAAAGTGGGCATGTAACACATTTGCATACATGTATTTGCCCAACTTCTTCACAAACCAGGAGAATGTAAAATATTGACAAATTGAGTGGTTGACAGCAAGTGAACAAAATAATACATCAGCAGCCACATTTCTTAGCTAAGTGAAAACTGAGCTTAAAAGGAAAGCTCATCAGAGTCTGGGGTAGGATGCTAGTAAAGTGTACCCAGGCTTCTCAAAAGGGTCAATGTAAAAGGTGTGTTGGTCGGGAGAATGAGTCTGCAATGTATATAAAAGGAAAAAAAAAAAAAAAAAGAAAATGCTAACTGTCATGTGGTACATATAGATCCAAAAGTTCCATCAAAACCTTTAGTGAACAGATGTCTCCTCATAGCCTCAATTTTGGAAAATTGGTACAGCTCCATGGGAGACTGTGGAGCAGTAACAATTGAATTGATATGTCAGTCAAGTTATTTCCATATATATTTACTAAGTTGCACATGATCCATATGACTCCTGATAATTCCCTAGTCATTCTCCAAATAGATTTTTGCCTTCTAGCCATTGCTTAAGGCTTGCTCCCACTGTGTCTCCCGAGCATACTTCATTTGAGTTCAATAAGTAACAGGTCTGAGCCTTAAGAAAGGGTCTTAACACGATATAGAGAAACATACAATGCAGATCATGATTTACTGCTGTATGCTAAAATCAGTATTAAGAGCTTTGTTGACACTGTCAGGCCTGAGGTTTCATAATGCAATTGCTGGATTTCTTAAATCTGTGATTCAAGCTAACTAAGACATATGAAGGGTATCCTCAAAGGAAAAATTAGAAAGTTTACTAAGATCTGTTAAAGTAAAAAAAGACAATTCCTGCTTAGAATGGTTCCAATCTCTCTGGACTAACACATAATTTTAAATGATTAGTGATATTGTGAACTAGCATTATGTGATTCAGATGAGAGAGGACTTTCAAACATCACTTGCAGAGTGCATCTAAATCATAATCTACATGTCAGTTCTATTATTATTGTTGCTGTCCACAGAATATTATAAATGCAAAACCTGCTCTATGAAAAATCTCATTAGCATACTCAACATGCTTTTTTTGTTTTGTATTCTTTTCATGCAGAAAATATGGGTTTCTTTAATAAATTTTATTGTAAAAATAATGTGACAAAATTGAGTGAAGTGGCAGAACTGAAATTTTAGTGAATTTTATTTTCCATAAAAAATCAATATAATTAATTGTCTTATAAGATAAAATAAGAAATATGCAGATGTATCTACAAACCATCAACTTGTTCAGGCAAGTATATTTCTTTTTTCTGACATTTTTCAAGTTTCAGATACACGAAACAGATTTGCTTAGGTTTTAATATTGAAAGTTCACCATGTTTATCAGAAAGTTTGACAGAAATGCATCCAAAAGGAATACATAAGATATTGATTGTCTGGGCACTGTGATTTTTTTCTCCACAGGTAACAACTATTAAATCAACCTTCCAAACAGTGAGGCCTGTGATTTTTATAATACTCCCCGCTGAAGTAATATGTAATTGCTGAAAGGTATTAAAAATGTAGATCACTAATTTAACACAGCTATTTATATTTAGAATAACTGTCAGAATTCTTGAAGTAATTATGATATATTCACTGCTCTTCTTATCTAATTATGTCAGAAAGTTGGTCTGTGCTAGGGCATGCTTTCTTGCAGACATCCACAGGCTCCTGGTATGATAAACAAGCCATTTTGCTGACTGCAATGAAACAATATCCTCCAGCAGCTCCAGTTTTCTTCCAGACTGGCTTCCTAACAGATGGTACCTTGACATTGTCAATGGCTTGCCATCCTGGAGAGCTGTAAGGATCCGTGCAGAGAATGACGTTTCTCTTTCTCTGCCCAAGACATCTAACAAAAGCAGCCAATAACGACCTCTTCTTTTTCACAGATGATTCCACCTTATGTCAGCTGATTTCTTCCAAGTCACATTGTGCCCATTCTACTGTAAGCGTGCCAAAAGGACTTACTCTGCTTGACAGCTAAGGCATACACTAGCTCACTGCCTTTGGTGAAAGAGAAATACATAAGGCAAATTCCTTTAGTTTCTGGTGCTGCTGCTGGTCATCCTGCTCAGCAGAATGAGCTGATTTTTTAGCATTCCGTCAGCCTTGTGAACATCAATTTAGAAATTAGAGTAGACATAGCTAGCAAATGGCTTTGAATCACTTTGAGTGTAATTAAGCATGAAGCATAGCTAAGGGCTTTATTTGATCCAGACTGGTCATTTTATTACTAATGCACTCTGTGAAAAGTCTCTATATCCTTACTATGGTTCTTTCCTAAAACACTGAGTGAAGTCCTTAAGCTCCATGCTTTTTATTTAAAAGTAAATGGAGACAATTAACTTTGATTTGTTGTAACATCTGCAAAGGATATACATGAAGATTTACTCTCAGTATTTGCATTTATCTTTACCGCAACCTCATATTGAATCCAGTGAAATTTGCTGTAATATCTCACCTCTGAACTGAAAAAGGTGTGTTAACACTGCAGTGTTGAATCATGGGTCTGTAATCAGAGTCCAAAAGATAGATCTAAAGGCTGCAGAGATCTTTATTCTCTTCTGTGGAATCAAAGCAGACATGCATGAGATCTCTTCCTCAAGGCAGTGATAAAATATAATTTCTGTTTTAGACTCCTGAACTGTATCCAGCCCATTTGCAGAGGTTTACCTGTGAATTCAACATCTGATGAATCACATGCTCATTATTATATAGTATATTGACAAAATAACTTCATACTTTTGGTTCAAGAACAATTATTTTTACTTAAGTTGATTGTATCAAGGTCCAGCTCCTTTGCTCAACATAATTTATCATAGATAAAATTGCTAGTTTGAAATTTAGTGCATTGATATTTACAAAAAATCCCATATCTATTCAGGTATGGTTTTAAAATTTTATGCTTTAAGTCACCTTTGCAGTTAAATAAAGGCATTCCTACCATGTAAGAGTTTAAATTAGAGTCAAATAACTTTTTTTTATTGTTATTATTATCCCTAATCTACAAAACCTCAGATCGTGATATAGTGTTATTATCTTGTCTTACTTTACAAAAAATGCTTTCTCAGGTAAATTAGTAATGCAATCTTTGGGACTGTTTCTGCTCATTTAATCTGGGACAAAAATAACAGTATGCAGGTCATTGTATCAAAACCAGTGCATTCATTGTGTAGTAAAACAAGTCATCTTGAAAAACTGCCAGATGTCTCTTCTGTCTATTAATGAATTGTTACAACTATTCAGTCCCCTAAAACAAAAATCCTTTACACTGAGAAAAAAATATATATATATGATAATACTGGAGCAACAATGATGAATTTATGTTTTGCTAACTAAGGGAAGGAAGGTTTTCTGTCCCCTAGAGTTTGCCATGTAAGACTAACTTAGCTGTCCATGTGACTCATGTATGCACAGCAGGAGATGTACATTTCCAAATGATGGTTTGTCTCATTATAAAGTCTGAGGGATTAAGTTACCTTCTGCTGATTCATTTTTATTTCAAATGATTGCTTATTCCAATGCCCATGTAAGCACCAAGAGCCATTTGAAATGAACCAGGTATGGCTGAGGTATCCATAAATTATCAGCTGAATATACAGAAGACTCCTGATCTTCTGAAGATACAGTCAAGGACAGAGTAGGGTAACTTAGAATAACTCTGATGGCTTTAGATTCCAATGTTTAGGTAATTAAATAAAATTTTCATACTTTTCTTGACTTTATAGCACTATATACACCTTTAGATGTTTGAATTTTATCAAGTTATGTGAAATTAGTCTGATATCAAAGTCCTTATTCCGCAATGTTCTAAATTATGTGCAAAATGCTAAGCAAGAGATGATATGTTCTGCTAAATCAATGCCCAAGTAATTTTTGAAGGAACTAGAGATTATGCTATGTAACAAATCCAAATGAAACTACCCATGTCTGGTTAAGTTGTGAGCTGAATGGGAGACTGGCACATCATGCTTGCAAGCATTTGTGAGATGTATGTTATTCTTTGCAAGGTTATATTAAAAAGTTGCCTGTATTCTGAAAATGTTGTTTTTCGTAAAACTACCTTACATTACTTCAGTACCACACTTCCTGTTGTGGATTTACAGAACAATTCATTCTTCAGACAGCCTTATACTGTTTTGCAATAGCTTTTGCAGGGATATTCTTGACTTCCCAAAGGAATATAAGGTTTTAGTGCTAGATTCAGACATTTTAGTTATCAACATATGGGCTATATATTTAAATTCCCATAAGAAGAAGATCTATGACTTGAGTCATCTGCTGAAACACAGACATCTTGTGTTGTCTGAGATGTGCAAAGATATCTGAGAGGTACATGGAACTCTTAATTGTGATAGAAGATGTGCAGAATACCTGTACACAGGTATGACACATCTACTGCATGGAGATTCATGAATTCCTGGATCAGTAGCTGGAGGCCAGGAGGAAAAGATAAGGCCTTCTCAAAGGGGAGGAGTTATCTGTATTTTGGACAACCAAAGAATTCTCTGGACTCAGTTGTGTCGTTCTCACTCACGCATCTCAGACAGAAAAGTATTTGATTCACAAAGTCCACCTTTGCATAAGAAAATTCAAAAACAAGCATCAGATGGATATATACCTGAAAAGGATCAAAGTCCAAGTAATAACCTGTGCCATTAGTTTCAATGGCATTAGCTTTGGATTAAAGCACTGTTCAATGTGATGAAGAAAAGTTTTCTGAAGACAAAATAAATGGACTGCAATTTTGTTTATAAAAATAACATGGGATGTAGGTCCACCTACTATGTCCTCACATAGCTATAATCATTTGTTGTAATATTTTCTTTTGATGATTTGGGATCAAAGAAAAGAAAACTGAAATAGTTTATACTTTATTTTGCTTTAGCAACTAAGGATTTTATTTGGCAAGCCAAACATTAATAATTGATGGTACAGAGCCGAATCCCACTGCAGTGAAATCCACAGGATTAGTTGATAGAATAAACAGTTTCAGTTTTGGCCACTTACTAATATGCCTAAATGTGTTTGCTGTGGGGAATGAGATTTTAAAGGAAGAAGTAAATATGTTGTGTAAGAGCTAGTGTTAAGTATTTCAGTAAGTTACCTGAAACTCTGGAGAAATTGCAGGCAATTCACACATAGTCTGTAAGCTCTTTTGGGTACCAATATGACAGGGATGTAGTTGTTCCCTACATGGATTTACTGTAAACCAGAGGCACATCTTGCCAGTTAATGAAAGTGAGACTTATTGCAGCACCCATGATGATGCAGACAGTAATTTCTCACCTACTCTAGCACCGAGTATCTTTATAACATAAGAAAAATCCATAGCACAGCTGTTGGAAATTCAAAGGTGTTGGTTTTGTTTTCTAATTTATTTTCAGAGTTCAGTTTTGCATCAGGAAGAAGGCCGGCTTATTTCATTAAGTAAAAAACTTGTACAATGTCATCTCATATTTCTTAAACAAGATGAATTTATCACACATTCTAATGTCTTAGGTTACACTGTGCCATAATACATGACCTAACTGACTAACCCACTGCAGCGTGAAGCCTGTAACACAAACAGAACAAATGGCATGTATCCCTGCTGCTCCCCATCACCCCAGAAAGAAAAGATACAGATAATTATCTAAGAAAAGTGGGTGGAAGCAGCTAATGGGCATTTTGCTGCTGGCATTTCTCAGACTAAAATACTGTTAAGCAAAGACTGATCTGGGAAAATCATTATTTACTCAGATGTGATTGTATACAATTTGACGGGTATCATTCAGTTGTTGACCTATAATGCAAATAAGAAGAATCCATTGTCAAAGCAAGGTTAATTCTTATTCCATAATCATTACCAAATCACTGTCAATATAAAATAGATGCTCACTGTGGTTATTTGAAAGGCATTCTTATCAGACTTTTGCATGGTGTATTGGTGGTTTATTCCGCATGATAAGTAGTAATTTTTTTCCTCTTTATGAAGAGGATCCTTTGGGAATATGCTGAGCATCTGGGCAGTGCAAGTGACTTCCTGACTCATGTTTTGTGAAGGAGAAACATGCAAGGAAACAAATTTCTTGTTAGTTTTATGAGACCCTAATAAGTATGAGTAAATATAATCTAATTGGACAGTCTTTGGAAGCAATCTGTCCATGACAGGTGACAGCTATGATGCTTATAAACAGCCCTATTTTCCAAGCATTATTACATAGAAATGAAAAACAGATCAAACAGAAGATATAAAAAACATCACAGAATAACAACTGAATGACATATTGATTAGAACTTAAATAAATGAATAGCTTGAATTAGATTTGGGTCATATGCTGAGTGGCTTTTTAGTCACTCTTCCTCTTTCCCTTGTAACCTTCCATACCAGTACAGTATGAAAAGTTTAAAGAAAGGGCAGAATATATGTCTCAAAATGTTATTAAGTAATTTTACATTACTATGTACTGCAGTGTCATTGTACTTGATACGGAGATTAAGAATATGTTAGCTTGAGGTTGTGCATCATTTTCTGTGATCTCAGCTGGAGGTAGGATTGTTCAGAACTGGCACAGCTTGAGTATTGATACAAATACAATTATAACATCCAGCTAGCAGAACTGAGAAATTAGCAATCAGTTTTATTAATAATTATGTGTGTAATTCTAAGAGTCCTGACCCCCACTGAGCCATTTAGGAAACTTTTCAAAACAGAATGTGCTATAAGCACATTTCCACATGAACTGCTGAATGAAGAATGAATCCATCAAGTCATGTCAAATAGCAGAAACAACGTAAGGCATAGTTTTCATTTATAATGCAGACAGGAACATAAGATGAGAAGTCCCACTAGATGGTGTAATACTGGAATAATATTTGTTACTATCATTGACATGGTTGAAAGACTAGAAGTGGGAGGGGAAGAGAAAGACAAGCAAACGAGGAAGGAAGGCAAGTGAAATTGTACATTACTTAGGAGTCAGACAGTGTATGAGTTTGGTCACAGTCTGAGGTGTTTAAAGAGCCTTTTATGCAGAAATATTCCAATTACAATTTCATTTGAAAAATAATTCCCTTTAAGTATGTTTCTTTGGGTACTCAAATATTGAAGACCTCAAAATTGCTAGCCCCCTTTAGAAGTCTTTGTTAGCTTATAGAGGCATATTTCTCTGCTGAAATCCTTATAAATTACCAAACTCCACTGAACTTTGATGTTTTATGTACAACAAATATGACTTGAAGAAACTTTTTTTTTTTTTTTTAAGTTAGAAACTCCTATTGACTTTTAAAAAAGAGATCTAATATTCTAAAAAGAAATAATTGCTTTCCAGATTGAATGATAGGGTGTTTCTAGATGTAGGCCTAGTTCTGCTTAAAATTAAAGATCATGGAATCATACAATAGTTTGGGTTGGAAGGGAACTTAAACACTATCTAGTTCCAACCCCCTGCCATGGGCTGGGACATGTCCACTAGAGCAGGTAGACCAAAGCACCATCCAGCCTGGCCTTGAATGCCAAAGATCCCAAAGATGGAGCAGCTACAGCTTCTCTGAACAACCTGTTCCAAGCCTCACTACTCTCATAGAATTTTTTCCTTAATTCTTACATAAATCTACCCTTTTAGTTTGAAGCAATTATCTCTTGTCCTGTTCCTTAGTCTATTACCCTATTAATTATACCTCTTAATATATACTTAAGAAGTACACTATCTTAAAGAAATGTATAGCACAAACAGGTTTTTTTGGGGGGGGGATGTACATAGGAATATCTGTAAATTACAACATTATTCACTATCATATTTTTCAATATTGCCATTACAAATTTTCCTTATGCATTCAACTTGTAGTTTCACTGAGTTTCTCTTTAGCCTTTGTATCCCTAATATAAAGCAACCAAATTCATCTGGAAAGACAGAGTTTTTAAATAATAAAGTCATAGTTTTTTCTCTGTGTTTTACTTATTTATTTGTTTGTTTGTTTGTTTATTCCCAGAAGAGAATTCTGTTAGTATCCTCTCCTTTGATTGTTATGCTTGTAAATTATCTACTCTTTCCTCCTCATAAAGTGAGAACTA
Source organism: Chrysolophus pictus (assembly GCA_037305975.1). Lineage (NCBI taxonomy): Eukaryota > Metazoa > Chordata > Aves > Galliformes > Phasianidae > Chrysolophus > Chrysolophus pictus. Next base: position 31,947,605 of record CM074576.1, on the reverse strand, counting down.
CTATAACTGACCTGTTCCATGTAAGCCAACTGAATACCATATAGCTTTCAAACTACCTATTTTCTTTATGGAAAACACAACATGGTGTCACAGAGGTTTCTTTGCTCTTAGACAAGCTCCACACATCTAAGTGCGCAGAGTATCCAAAAGAATGCGATAAATGTGATCTTCCTGATATAGGCACAAAGAGTAAAAAGATACTGATGTCTCAGTAAAATTGAAAATTTCACTAGGGTAGGAAATCTTATAATGCATTAAGTATTTTCATATCAGGTCTAGGATAATAAAACAATTTGTATTGAAAACAAAAAAAATACTGAGAAAAAAAAAAAAAAAAAAAAAGATCAAAGGGATGTCTAAGAAGCATTTATATTTCCAAAAGTTAATTGACTAGATTTTTAGCTATTTTAGTTAACATTCCCACTTCATGTAAGGAATGTGTAGACAATGAAGAGAGCTTCTGGATTTCCTGTCCTAGTGTTTCAGAGTGTATCTCTTCTTTAGTGCTTTGCCTGTGTTAGCAGGTTTTCTCACAGTACTTCTATTTGTGTTTATTTCTACATAATCAGTTTTGTACCTTTTTTCAAGTGTGCTGTCTACGTAGGTTTTAAAAGGCATTTGTTTCTGTGATTTGACCAAGCACCTAAGCTTTTCCCTATATATTTTTGAGACACTAATCTCAAATACAATTCTGCTAGCCAGTTGGCATATTTAGGTTTAAAATCTAAGGTCCAGGTAGTGGATGCTACAGAGTAGTATATTAAAATAAGATCGCAGGAATATTTTTCCATTTTGTTCCTAGTCCATTTAAGTACCAGTCATGACACTGCAATGGAAGAATTGCAGGGCCAGCTTGTAGTGCAGAACCAGTACACCAGAAATAGCCTGTTTACTGCCTACTGCCTCTTTACAACCATCATCAGCAGAGAACACCTGCTGTAGATGTATTATGTCTGAAAGTCACTATTCGGTCAACAATAACAATAGCACATTTTTCATATTGCAAGTGGTAAATTACTCTGAATAGTCTTTGCAGATAGTTACCAATCTCTTTTCACCCTGACAACAAACTTGCCAACTAGAAGCAAACTCACTGTCCATGCACTCCTTTATTACTGAAACAAACTATGAGAAGAACATGTGACTCAAGGTCACAGGAGAAAATCTGGGTTGCCCAGAAAAATGGATATTCTTAGATATATTTAAGTTCTGACTGGATGTGGCCCTGAGTAATCTACTGACTCTGCTTTGAGCAGAGGGGTTAGACTAGATGATCATTCAGAGTACCTTCCAAGCTTAGCTATTTTCAATGGTTCAGTAGGGGAAAACTATGACAATCTGTCTTCCATCAATTACAGGGGTTTTTCAGATGAGTGGGAGACCAAAAAGACAAAATACATAATAACACCATTGCCATTAAATTAGAGGAAACATGGCTTATGAGAAAGCTGAATTTCTTAGACAGAAAAGGGAGAAAACTACTACTGTGTTCAGAAGGAAATGTATTTTACATTCAAAGTCAAGATGACCCTATATCAGTTTGGATGTCTGAAAATGTAAACTCTAGACATATTGTGTTGTACATTTTGCTGTTGTTGTTGTTTGTCAATTTTTAAAAATAGATACAGGTCCCATTTTCTGATGTCCTAAACTGACATTGTATAGGGCTCTAACTTTTTGTATGATAGGTCTTAAATTACAGGAAATTTTTATTCTTATTGGGTTATAGAATCATGCTTTTAATATAATTTCCTTTTTACTTCAAGTGTAAATCCCAAAAGAAGTAGAATTTTTTGGTACATCTTTCTTTGTTATATAAGAATGCCATATCTCAGAATATATATATATTATTTCCCCTCAGTTATTTCTTGTATATTTTCCCTTTAAAAAAATATATATAAATTTGTCAAGATTATATAGTGATACACATCTTTATTATTCTATTACTATTTACTAACATACTGTAAAGCAGAAATAAGAAAATCGTGAATTTTACAGTTTGACAAGCAAAACCAAAAGCACGAAAAATTGTATTTAGGTTGAGACAAAACTTTCATGTATAAGTTTTTTTTTTTTAAATCAGGAAATACAAAAATTCAACCTGAAAATATCATTGGCACCGAAATGACATTTTCTGGTCTATTTAAATGTTTTGCTTTATTTTATTGCATTGTATTTTCAAGGTATTTCTGTAATATTTTTAAATTTTATAGAAGACAGGAAAAAGAATACAGTTCTTATTCTTGTTTCTAAGAGCAAAAAAGAAAGGTTTTAGCATTTCTAGAAGTCTAAATATCAAACAGAGTGGTTTGACATTTTTAGATGAGGCTATTCAACATCTTGAAACCATAGACAGGAAGACTTTAACTGTGCAGCCAAATTATAAATAAATTGAAAGTTATATATTCCTGTGTAAATGGTTAACACAATATAAAATCTTAGCAATTTATCATACAAATAAATCAGATATAAATAATGCATAGTAGAACTAGGACAAGGTCATTACCATGGATTTATCATTCGAACTTGTTTTAGTTGTAGAAAGGGAAGATATCTCTAAAGAACATTTTATTTTTTAGAATTTATATTTTCAATAGTAGAGCCAAAAATATCACACTTGGTAAAAAAAAAAAAAAACTATAGAGACGGTTTTCAGTCTCAAATAGTTGTCTTTTTTCTCAATTGATAAAATACAAGAATGCTCTGAAAGTAATGTATCCTATTTTATCACATTGGCCCATGACATTAGAGGTGAATATTGGTGATATGGCAATAGAGGATGATCGTTCCCGCCAGTATTCCATTGCATTTTGTTGCTGTGTGACAGACGTTAGCAGAGGGGCAGTCTAATAGAATGGCAACTGATGCTGCATATGAAAGGTGTGTCACTGAATTCCTGCACCCACTGGCATTCACTGATGCTTGCTGAACATTTATGGAGACGAAACAGTGGATGAAGTGGGTGGTGCATTGCAGCAGGTGGTGCATTGGAGCAGGTGGTGCATTTCAGTGGTGGCAACAGCAACAGTGAGTCACCTCTGCTGACAGATTTGTAAGTGTGGATGCAGGCTCTTGTTCATCACTGGTGAAAATGAATAGCTAGTGGTGGTGACTATGTTGAAAATAGTGTTTTAGAACTGAGAATTTGCTTCGTCATATTGTGTTATTTTGCTCTTTGCATCTCTTGTAGTTTCCATGGAATATAAGTAGCAGGCATTATTGCATTATTTTCAGAGTGCATACGAATAAGCAATATTCCTAATTGTGATAAGATTATGTGAAAGCAAGTGCATAAGGCAGCTTGTTGCATTTTGCATGATTCAGCTTTGATTCCATGGGTGTCTCTTTTCCTTCCAATATCATTTATTCAGTGTGTTTAGTTTGCTTTACAGGCATGGCAGCATTCATAGGGTAGACCTATTGAACCAAGCTGTAATAGATGTAATACATCAATACATTTGAGCTGAACAGCTTTAATTAGGCCTTCCCAGTCATTTCATCAATTCAGTGGAGTACCATTGGGATTTGGATAACACCATGCCTTCTGTAGTGCATGAGAATTACAGCACTCCTGCCCTGCTCTGCCAGTCACATCACAAGCTAGACAATCAGCATTAATTCTTACAGTTGTGTCTGCATTCCAGAACATAAATTTACCTCTACTGTAATATCTTTGAGACCCTAAAATCTCTCCAACCTTAATGGCAATTCAAAATTCAAGCCATCTTGAAACCTCCTTTTGCAACATCCTGTTGTTGCTCAGCAGCAAACTGAAAGTGTGCTTTACTTGAAGATTTATGCTTGACAGAAATAACACATTTCTGTGGCAGATAATTTCCTAAAAACTGCAGAAATTACAAAATCCAAAGATGGTTCTTCTGCTGCTGCAGTATCTCACTTGGTTTGTATTTCTTTTTGAGATCTATCTGTCAAATACAGTATTGTAGGATATAAACAAACCTAAAGCATATATTCTATTTACATGTATAAGGGTATGCAAAAAGGAGAGCGTCTGTCCTTTAAGGGTTTTTGATCAAGGGCTTTTTTCAAGGCAATATAGGGATAAAAAGAAAAAGAGGAAGTGATGATAGCCAAGTCTGGTCAGGAAAGCAACAGCCACAAAGGGGCTGTGCCAAGTACTCCAAGGATCTATAGAAAGTGTATTTGCTTGTGAACCTAGAGAGTGCTGTCTGTGCATTCACTAGTACACTTCGATTTCTACCACCTAGAGAGGAAGGAGGAAGCAGACTTAGCTGTCTGTGCCTTTGTTTTATGTGAGTTCTGTTAAAGGCAGCACTTGGCTACAGTAGCCTTTGTGACCATTTGTGTCAGCGTCTGTCTGAGTAGAAGAGAATAAATTGTTGTAAATACAGAAACTCAATTGCTTAACTGCAGTTGGAAGTGATTATAGATGGTAAAAATGATACCACCACATCAATAATTCCTTTTATGGGCACATCTACATAGCAGTCAGATACATGAATATGAAGTAGAGTCAAAAATGCCTGAGATAGCTTTCTTTTATCTAATTCAGAAATTCTCAGCAATAAAACTGTCTTGCCACTGACCTAAGCCCAAGCTTCAAAATACACTACATTGAAGGCCATGCTGTAAAGGCTATGTACTAGCTATCATGATGGCAGATAAACTCCATTACCTCCTAAACACTCCAAATCTTCTCATCCAATTGCAATGGAAGTTTAAGAACCTTATTTTGATATAAAAAAACAGAGCTACTGGTCATAAAACAATTTATTGGAAAATAAGTTCACGTTACCATATTTCCCTCTCTCACATAGGTAGATTGTTTTAAATAAAATAAATAAAAACAGAAGGACAGATAATCTGGATTGTTTTTCTTAACACCGTTCATATTAGGTCATCCTGACTAGGTAACATTTCAGTTCACCATAAAAACTACACAGCTGCAAATTAGAAAGACAGTGAGGTACATTTTATGAAGGAGACTATATATACTGGTAACAGCATGTGCTGATAGCTGGAACTGTTCCTTCCTAGGTGAAGGACTTTTCACTATTCCTTGTTGACTTCATAATGTTCCTGTCTGTCTGTTTCTCCAGGCTGTCCATTTCATTCCAACTGGCAGCAGAACCCTCTGGTGTATCAATGACTTTTCCTATTTTGTGACATCAGAAAATTTGCTGAAGACAATGTGCATCATCATTCAGATTGTTGATGAAGATGATGAATCAGAACCAGCAATGACATGGATATAATACTCCACTACTCCATAGTGATGGAGTATATCAGTAGTTACTGGCATACAACTTGACTTTGCTTCTTAGCCTGCTACACTCTCAGCCCTGTCATTCAGACATCCTTCAATCAACCTTAGTGTCTTCTCATCCAGCCCAGACCTCCTCAGCTTCTTTATGAGCTTCTTATGAAACACAATGTCAAAAATCTTACTGAAGTCTAGATGGATGATATGCTTCTTCCCTTGCCAGTCATTTCATCACAGGAGGTTGACAAAGTTGGTCAAAACTGACATTCCCTTGGTGGAGCCATGGTGGCTATTTCTGACGATTTTCTTGTCCTTCATGTGCCAAGATTAGTTGTTCCATCACTTTCCAGGGGAGTCAAAGTCAGGCTGACTGTTATACAGTTTCCTGGATTGTTGTTCTTGCTCTTTTTGGAGATGGGCATCACATTTGATCTCCTCAAGTCACTGAGTGCTTCATTCAATTACTGTGATTCTTGAAATATTATTGAGAGTGGGTGCATCCCATAAAGCCCATGGCCCATGGTCCAGCTTGCTTAAGTATGCCTGAACTTGGCCCTCTCCTACTAAGGGTGAGTGCTCCTTGCTCCAGACCTTCCCCTTGTTCTCTGGAGCCTGGGATTCCTGAAGCCTGGTCTTGCTAGTAAAGACTGAATAAGTCTTGCTAGTAAAGAAAAAGAAGGCATCAGATTTGTCCCATCCAAATGAGTGGGCTAGGGTGAGATTAACCTTTTAATTTCCTGTGTGGTAATCAGGATTAACAGCAATTACACGAGAGGCTCAAACAAACTACAAATTTGCTTAAAACTCATTAGAATTACAGCGGAGAGTTGTTCAGCAAAACTTGCAGTGACATTTCCCTTATGTAAACTCAGTGGAGTTACAAATCATAGCAGCTTAGCAAAACTTGGAATGATGCATTCCTTATGTCCAGATAGCAACTTGGAACAATATTACCCAGAAACAAAGTCAAACAACAGCTTGGAACAATTTCCCATTATGTGCCATTGGTGAAGTCAGAGAGAGATAAAGAAAAAATTCATAAAGGAGAAGAAAGATATCCCCAGCCTAGATCCAGCCAAAAGTGAAGTCAGAGACAGAGGGAGAGAGATGTGAAAAGGAGAAAAAGAAAATATATCATTAAATATGAACCAAATTTCTTGGGTTCCTCTTCGCTGCAGAGAAGACACAACAGAGATCTTAGGCCAGATCATATAGTAGTCGCCTATCTCTTCTACACCTTTTAAGAGCAGTAGAGACTCTTTAAGGTGAAGATGCAGATGCTTTGGATGTGGAAGAATTATTTCATACTCTAAGGTACAACTCTTACATATCCTCCAGGTATTATGATGCATTATGTATCACATCGTTATGAACTTTGAATCACGCAACAAGCATGTGCATCACTTCAATATAGATTCCAGAAGAATCTGTATCTACAGCTTCCTGGGGAGTTCATAAAGGAAGCTGGCCTGAAATTCCAGGCTAGCTATATTGGTTAAAACATCCAATCCATTCTTTTGAACCTAACAGTTTGTACAGATATAACCTAATTAAATGGTCTCAGTAATCACATTCTTGCTTAGCTTCTTTCCATGTGAAATGTTCTAATCTGATGTTTCTTTTCTCTACAGAGGTAGAAAGGATTAATCTGTAACTGCCTTGATGGAGACACTCAAATATTATTAGCTACAAACTTAACAGGATTTGAACAATCCACCGTCTTTCAGGTATGATACTGACATTCATGCGTAAGTCTTCCTAGTCTTTGCTTGCTATCCTTTAGAATTTAGAGATATATTATTTTATCCTCAGTATATTTCTCTTATATTTTTCAAGTTAGTGAAACAGGAAGATAATAATATTTCGTTACTGCTGTTCTTGATAGTCAGTAATTTAATATAAAGGGCAGAAGTATAAAACTGTATTTGTTATAGTAGTTCATGTGAGCTGCTCACACACATTCAGTATCTAATTAAAATCGCAGCTAATTTATTACACTGCATAAAATTTCTTTTTCCTTTTCCTTTTCCTTTTCCTTTTCCTTTTCCTTTTCCTTTTCCTTTTCCTTTTCCTTTTCCTTTTCCTTTTCCTTTTCCTTTTCCTTTTCCTTTTCCTTTTCCTTTTCCTTTTCCTTTTCCTTTTCCTTTTCCTTTCCTTTCCTTTCCTTTCCTTCTTTCTCTCTTTTTCTCTCTCCATCTCTCCTTCTCTTTATCTCTCCTTCTCTCCTACTTAATCTTCATGAGCTAAGATAAAATGTCATCCAAAATATACATACCCAACTGGCTTCACAATATTGGAGTACTTAATTTCCTTCAGTCTCAGTAATCCAAGTTTTTGTATTTTTCTTTTTCACATTATGTCTGTTTAGATTTTCAGTAGCTCTGAAGTGCAGTTGTTAATGTACTTACTACTATTAGTACATTTTCTTTTATGTCCTTAGAGTCCAAAATTTAGCCATCTATGACATCATGACATTGCCGGAACAGTAATTGCAGGAGCTTTTGGCCATTATGTAGCTTGAATTGGAAGGGCAGAAGAGCGTGTTGAGGAGTGTGAAGTGGTATCTTTCACAGGCTAACAAAACCCTGAGAACACATAGTCCCAGGATCAGAGTGATTGGCATCTCCTGCAGCTTTCGGTCCTGAACAGCTGCCCATGGCAGCAAACCTGAAAAGTTTCTTCTAATTATCACAACATTTATAATCAAGTGAAGAGACCAGTAGGGACCACAATTGAAAAGTCCTTTTTGTAAGCTACTTAAAAGTTTTCATAGATGACATGAAGTTTGAAGTCTGCTCTTTGTGACATTAGACAGTCTAGCAGGAATAAAAATAGCAGTGTTACTGCTAAGCAGTGAAATTATGCTAGAGAAATACAGTAAGATGTTTATTAAGGCTGTTTGCTATGAAATAAAGGGCACCTTTACATAAGAAAATACTAAAATATTGGAGAGAAATTAATCCAGTTCATGAACTTAAATGTTTACTTAAGTCCTCTCTTGAACCACTATAGTAATGGTTGTTTATATGTATTTAACACATTGCAGACTTTGCAGAGAGGGAAGGAAAATGAAGCCTGACACACTCTACTGTATAATATGGAATAGTGGAAACCTAGGTCACTATTAGCAAGGCTACAACAAGGTTGAGGAATATAAAGAAAAGCCATGCAAATCTTCGAATTCCAGAATGAAAATTCAAAAGCTTGCTCTTTTGTTAATTTCCAACTGAGATTTTTCCCTGAAAAAAATCCTCTCATGTAATAAATACAGTAAGGCATATGTGCCACTGGCATATATCACAAAAACTTACAAGTAGTAATTGATGAGTAAATAAAAGAGGAAATCATATTAGGTTAAATATGAATCATTATTTAAATTCTTGATAATTTTAATAGCATTTAATTTCATAAATCAAGGTTAAAACATCCCCAGCATGTTTATCCAATAGTCTATTGAAACTAAATTTAATGATTTTTGATCATATATATAAATATACAGAATTATAAAATGCCTTGCAATGGGTTATTGAACTAAATATATTTTGTATAGAATATTTGTTTTAGAGTAACAAAATGTATTGTCTCAGCCTAACAGCACTCCTTAGAGTGTAGGACCTGTGGAGACTGCAGGTCTTCCATTCTCAGTAGTTTTCAAGATTTGGCTGGGAAAAAAAAAAAAAAAAAAAAGCCACAGCTGCCATGATCTACTGCCAGCAATAGCTTCAAAGGACTGCACGACTTCCAGACAACCCCATACTCATTATCATTAATTTCTCATCCAAAGAAAAGTGTTTTGGACATGCATGCGACTAGAAGGTAGTGGTCCTTTAGATCTTTGTACAATTAATTAATTAATTAATTAATTTGCCATAGAGAGCTTTAGACATATGCTAGTAGACTGTACAGTTGATGCCTTTAGAAAGCAGTACATAAGGCTTACCCCTACTTTCAGGAACTTACAACCAGAACATAGAAAAATCCCCTTAAAAATAAAGAAATTTCACTAGGGGAAAAAAAAAAACCAACAAAGAACAGATAAAGGATTTATTAAACTTAATCTGACTTACATCAGCCTAACATATGACTTTTAAAGTATTCTGATGGTTGTAACATTACACTTAGGGTTATGATCTTTTCTTAATTATGTTACCTGCTTTACCAGTTTTATTATTTTCTTCATAATCTCTGTATCACTTTGGGAAAGGCACCAAATATCTTCGCATATCTGTTTCCACATTAACAAAAGAATTACAGTAATATTTCCATCACTCAGTGAGCTGTTGTCAGGATTAATTAGCATAGCTGTCAGGTCTAAAAAAGACTTTGTTATTTGTAAGTCAGCATTGAGTAAAATATTGTAGCTATCCCGTTAGCTTCAGTTAGGCTTTTGGCTGGCTGGATATGAAGTGCAACGTTGTGCAATGTTAGCTTTTCATAATCAAACAAGATATTCTACTATATTTATTCTACTATATTTTGATTCTCCTATTTATAGGAGGCTGTATTTTTTTTTTTTTTTCCAGTTTGGTTTTATGTTTGTGTGTGAGTTTAAGAAATAAAATAAATGAATAAATAAACATAAACCTAGAAACTGTCAAAATCTTTTTACATGTTCTTAATGGCACCCAGAACCAATTCTGTGGAATAATGAAAGGTATGGTAAATATAACATTCCCTATGTATACGCTGCCTAAAATACAATTTTTCAAGACCTTGTTCCTGTTTAAGTGGAATAGTATTCATTTGGATTGATATCAGCTAAACTTCAGGTTAATCACACTTACAGCTATCACAGAGTGATGGCACAGAGAAGCTGAAATGAGACTTTGCATTTAATGGATGGAATTCTATTTGCTACAAACTGATAGCAAGTCTGGCAACTGAATGATGCATTTCCGGAAATGGGAAGATGTCCTAGAAGTAACTCATGGCTGTTTCCAAAGATTTATTAAAACTAAGTTGACACTTGCATCGCTGATAGAGGTAATTTTGAAGCTCTTGAAATGCTACTGACCCTAAGATAATGAAACTACCACCCTGTGCACATTTGTATTCTGTGGCATATAGTATAGGTTTGTGGTTTGGAATGTGAAACGGTATCATTATATGCTGAAGGAATTCATACTAGTAACTGAGGGCAAACACATAGACTTGAAGATATTTCAGTAAAGGGTAGATACAGTACTCAGAACCTTATGAGGGGCTGTGTACATAAACAATGATAACAGGTTATTTGGACAGTTTAGAAAAGTTAGGGTTCTTTAGGATGAGCGCAGCCTTGTAACTAAAGCATTTTTTTAAAAAGGATTTTTTTTTCCCCTGTATCACAGTGAGAATTTATATTATGCCCTAAAACAAATCAAATCCAGTGCATATGAAAAGCACCATGAAATGTGCTTAGAAAAGTCTTGCTGAGGCAGAGATATATGCATATTTATGACACAGACAGCCATGGGCTGTACAAATGAAAGCTTTGCTTATAATCCAAATAACGTTTTTAACAGTATTTTCAGATAAGTCGGATGTGTGTTAAACTCTGATCAAAAGTATCAAATCTTTAGGCTCATTCAAAATGCGGATTGTCCATATGAAATGGGATGATTGCCTTAAACTAAAAATGCAGCAAAAATATTAATAAAAGTCAAGTAGAATCACTGGTACATTTCACCACTTTCATTTACTTAAAAAAAAAGAAAAGAAAAGAAAAGAAAAGAAAAGAAAAGAAAAGAAAAGAAAAGAAAAGAAAAGAAAAGAAAAGAATAAAAAAGAAAACACAGGAAAAGAAAGCACACCTACATCTTCTACCTTTTCACCTTTCAAAGTGTCTGAAATGTCAGAGATTAGAGAAACAAAGATTATCTAGTTAATGGTCCTGGGGAGACTGATCACACCTAGAAAAACAAGAAATGGTAATTAATTAAAATAAATATATATATATCTTTGCTATGAATTCCAAATTAGCAAGCAGAACTGGAAACTTTCATTTACAGATTGTGTCTTTGGTCCAGCTGTTCACCACGTCAACATAAAGATGAACATTTCTGTCTTCCTCAAGGACAATGCCAGGTACCAGGGTTCTTTATGAAATGAGTTATGGAGAGTTTATTACTCCCCAAACCTTAAAGATTAGCCTCTGGTGCTAAGATTTTTTACTGAAACAAACATTTCCAGTAAAGTGTTGTTACTATACTTGTCAGGAAGTGTCAATTAGCTGATAAATTTATCCTAACCTAATCTGGGACAAAAGTAATAACACTCTTGTGTTTAAAATAGTCCCATATGAGTGTCTGTGCAGCACCTGAAAGATGCAGTCAGCTTTCATTCAGAAGAAATGAGTAAGGATGAGGTATCTAAGTGACAGCTTCGTGTCTTCAGCATGGGCTGCAATGTCCCTAGAATGGGTATATGGTATTAGTTAGACCTACATTCCTCAACCCAAAGGGTGCCCCAGTATCTCTTGTTCTTCAAAACAGTGTTTAATACATTAGGCTAATGAGGAAAGGATATGCTTCTAGTCATTTTCTTTTAAAGCTAGGCCATATTCTTTGAATTCTGTGAATCCAAAAAATCATTTCTAAATTTCAGTACAGAAGTCCACATGTGCATAAAATTTTCATGTTCTCAGTTGAATTTGGTGTCCAAGGGCTTTTTGAATATTATTAATATTCAAAATAATAATAATATTATAACCTTAGAACACAGAGAATTATGGTTACCTCTCTTTATATTGTATCTTCAGCATCAGCTTTTCACAGAACTCCTATATTAGAGGTAATCACTCACCAGGAAATTTCTCATTCTATTTCTGCTCTTCTACTCTATATGGCTATATAATACCATGATGTTTTTGACGCTATTTTCTTTTAAGTTTATAAACAATAAGCAGGTGAATAATTTCAATTTTGAAATCAGACTCTTTTCTTCATAGCTTATGCAGATTATATATCGATTTAATATATTCTTAAAAATGTCTGTGAGAATGTCTGTAGTGGGAAATGCCCTAGTTCACTTTTAAAAATTCATGCAGTTAAATCATTTTGAGATATTCATGTATACACAGCTTTAACTAGTTTGGAAAAAGATTCAACTAAATAGATGTAAACCCTTCTATGGGACTTTTTTGTCAGGATCGTCAGTTAGTTCCCCCTAGTTAGAAAGTATTTTAATCTTCCATAGTCTGCAAGCGATCTACCACTACAACACTTGATGATTTGATTCTGCCTATCTTCATTTAATCACATAATGATCTATGATGATTTTCACTAGCGTCTATCCTGGGAAAATTATACAATTCCAACTAGTAAAATTTCAGGAGAATAGTTACTGCGAAACTTGGAAGCGTTTCCCCATTTTCCTTTTATATCTTCCTCTGTATTAGAAAGCACATAGAATTTGGCCTTCTCAGAATCTTCCCCATCATTTTTTGTTCAGACTACAGTATTATTATTCATTAGAATGTATTGTACTCAAGGAAAACAAGGAGAAAAGTGCAGATGCAATTTCTCATTTACTTCCAACAAGTGATGCTCTGTGCAGGTAGGCAGAATTATCTGCTAAAAAATGCATTAATTTTCACATCAGCTCAGTGTGTTTACCAAAATTCATTTTAAATTCATATTAAAGACATGAATCCTTTAAAATTGCTGCCTAACAAATTATCCACGGACATATTCCAAATGCCTCACTTCTGCATTCACTCTCAGAAAAGCTTTGCTAGAACAAAATTCACAGCTCATGACAAATGGGTTTCACCTTACTCACAGCATCCTTTTGAAAGAATTCAGGTCATCAAAGACAGGTGATTTGTGAGTGTGAATCTATATGGTGCATAACAGTATAATGATAAACATCAGCCAATAATGTTAGTCACACACTCTGAGAGTCCATAAAAACAGATATATCATCGAGTTAATGTGTATATTTAAATGCAGTTGCAATAATCAAAATATTAACCTCAGAGGGTATAATTTAGCTCTGAGCTTCTGGAAAGCTACAAGCTCTTCAGATCTTCTGATTTCTAAAATGCTATACTTAAGGCCTTTTTTTTCTTTCATTGATATGTTTTCTTCTTATGAAAGAACCTACAGAAAAGAAATTGTACTTACAGAAAATATAAATAACAGCGCATTTAACATTAGGTGATTGCTCAACTATTTCTCTCCTGGGGAAGTATTTGTTTATCCCTTTTAACATAGAACATTTGTTCTTTTATAGTAGTGAATGGTATTGAGGGAAATCCAATTTTGACAATAAACCATAAAACAAGAATAAATCCAAAAAAGAAAAAAAAAATCACAATTTCAAAACAAAAATGTTTTTGAATAGTCATGAGCCAGAATTTTTCCCCATATCTATGAAAGCAAGTGAGAAAAGATTTTTTTTACATCTATTTTGCACTTGTTTATGTTTACCAAATAAGCAATGTTCCTTCTGCAAATTAATCATAATCTGATATTTCCAAAAGAAATGCTTTGACACAGACACAAACAAATACATTTCCTTGTGGAAGCCAAAATCAGTACCAAATGACTGTTAAACTCATCTATATAAAATCCAATGTTTTGTTTGTTACTATACATCCTGAAAAGTCTGAAATCTGCTAGCAAAGACCTAATTTTGTCATCTTTTGGATGAGCAGAAAAAAAAAATGCTGTTAAGAAGATAAAAACAACAACAACAAAATCTGAACACATTAGTGAAGAGTTAGAGGAGAAAAACATTCATCATACAGTTGTTAAAAAGATTGGTCCTTTCTGTCATAAAATAACTTTCCCCCTGGTAATATATTTCATTGTTATAAAGGTCGTTGTTTGTTTGACTAAGGGGAAATAAGCTGTGAAAAACAGTTTATATAATGCAAATGAGAGAAGTTGGCATGTTAATAAGGAAAGTGTAATTCTGACTACACAGAAACAGAAAAGTTCTCTAAATCATTGGCCATTACATGGTAAGAAAAACTAACTGTAGTAGAAAACCTCAAATATGTATATACATGCTATTATCTAGTTTTCATAGTAATTTTTTCTCCATTTCACTGAAAAGTTATATACAAAGCATGGCAGGAGTTGTCTTCTTTATTTTCCAGAGATAAAAACTGCTCAAGGACAGACAGCATCTATAGCTGAGGACAGAACTGAGGTCCAAATTAACTGAATCTCTCACTGTTGAATACAGAATCATAGAATAATAATATGGTTTGGGTTAGAAGGGACACTTAAGATGATCTACTTCCAAGCCCCCTGCCATAGGCAGGTACAAAGCAGTATTTTTAATATAGCCACCACCATTAGCTTTGCCTTTTTCCCACCAATGAAAGGCCTGCATACTACAGTCGTAAAAATCTGCACCAGTGGAGGTGACCCACTGTCACTGTCACAACTGCTAAAACGCACCACCCACCACCTGACGGCACTCACATCCACTGTTTGGTCTCGATAACATTCTGCAAGCATTGTTGAATGTCAATATGTACAATTTTTTCCACATGAAAGAATTCAATGGCACGCTTTTGCTCCATATGCTCTTCCATGTCAGATATCACTTTGTCAGAATGCTCCTCTGCTGCCATCTGTTGCATGACAACAAAATTTAATGGAATATTGGCAGAACCTCTACTGTCATACCAACTTTCACCTCTGATGTCATGGGGCAACATAATAAAATAGGAGGCATTACTTTCAGATTAGCCCTCATATATTGCCTGGATGATGAACTGAAAAGGAATGGAGAATATAGTCATTGACAAATAATTGCAGGGAAACAAAAGAGGGAAATAAAAAGGCCTGCACAGTTAATGCTTAATTCTGTTTATGAACTGTTAGCAAGAAATTCATTGCTTTCATTGTTAATGAAGTTATTTACAAAAGGATTCCCATGCTCATAGTCATCTGAGAATATAACATATATGGACTGTCAGGAGTAGTATAAGCAATGAAAACTTCAGGGGCAGCTGAAACTCTCTCACCTAAAAAGAAGCATCTTAGTACCATATTAGATTTACCACAGTAACTCTGTGTGCCTCTGGCTATTCCTCTAAAAAAGAGAAGATATAATCTCATATTATGTCAGCCATTTTTGTGTCAATGTTTTAGACAGCACAAATGAGATACCCTAGAATATCTCAAAGGGCATTAGATGATATGATTGTACCCCCTCCAGCTTTATCTGTTGTCTTTAGACATGTAAATTTTGGTGTCTTAATGTAGACATCTACTTGTGACCTATAGTGTTTAAACTTGTGCTATAGACAGTGGAGATCTATGATTACTGTTAATACAAATTACTGAGATATTCAGCTCATCCTAGCATAGCCGCCTGCATTTGATTAGATCTTCACCTGTCCAGACATCACTAATTTTTGAAAAGTGCCTCAGTTCATTTGTTCAGATGAAGGTCTCTGCTACTATTTTCAATGTACAACCTTCAACTTCATTCCCATAAGGACATGGGTTTCCAGTGAATCCTGCAAGTTGGTTAAGTGCCAGTGTCACAATATCACAAAATCCCAGAATTATAGGGGTTGGAAGAGAGTTCTGGATATTGCCAAGTCCAACCCCCCTGCTAAAGTAGGTTCCCTAGAGTAGGTTACAAAGGAAAGCATCATACAGTTTCATACACTGAATTCTTCCTCACTGGACTGACAGTGTCTGAATGGTTATACAACAGGAGAGAGATGGCAAATGTATGATTTCTGCATGAAAGTTTCATTACTTCAAAATTCCAAGTCTCTTCTCAAGTTTGAAAAAGCAAAACTTAAGAGTCAAGCTCCTTTGAAATCACTTAGTTTTAACTGGAAAGGTGCATTTCATCATGCAGTGGGAAAATTCTGTAATGCTTGGACAAAAATTATATACAAAAAAGCTCAATCTCACTATGAAAATGATAAATCATGTTGGTAGTGCTTTCTTGCCCTTAGTTCAACCAATTTTGGAGACATTCCAGGTCATAAGATGCATGCGTAAGACTATGTTTTTTCTACTGCTCATAGGAGATATAAATCATGCACTCTGGCTCACATATTAAAATAATAATATTTAGATGACTTCAGAAAGTTAACCCTTGTGTGGTGAAGGTTATCTTCATTTTCCTATGAAGAGTAGATATTGCATAACAAAGTTGCATAGGTTCAAAAGTATATGACATATGACACATTGTGTCTTCTTAAAAACATATGTTTGGCAATTTGCAATTTCTATTATAGGTTATAAAACAGGTTGGTGAAGATATATTGAGTTTTTCACTGTAATATTTCCTATTTTCTCCGTCCTTCACTGTGAACATACCATAAGGATTCCCTTCCTCCTTTATGCTGGCATTTCTTTTGTTAACTGGACTGTTCAAGAGTCTGTATCTTACAGCTTCTTTACCATTGTTTTCTCTCTGGTTTTGAGCACTCCACCTATTTTGTTGCCTAGCACCAGGTAATACAATTTTTCTTTTCTTTAGCTTACCAAGCTTTTCCCTAGCTTTCATTTCTTTTTTTCAGTTTCTGCTTTTCAGGTTTCTTCTCCCCTCTTTGCCAATCTTTAGTCTTCTCTCCTAACTAATCTTTAGTTTAATTAGTTTCTTCTCACCAGACTTGATTCTCTCTCCCTATTCAGTTCATTTTTACCTTTCTAAAGCATTGCATTGTCTTTTTGTTCCATGTGAAATGACTTCCCGGCTATCTACTTTGAAATGGTAAAATTTCCTGTTTGACTCATATCCATACCTCTGTGTAGGACTCGTATTCTCCTAATCATGCCCATATACCCATGTCTTTCATTCTTTCAAGCCTGTACTTGTATTTTCAGACATCAAGCCTTGCTCATTGACATAATGGATTTGTCTTTCTCTGCCAGTCTATTTTCAGATGAAAAGCTTGGTTTCCTTCTCTCTTTTCTGCCAAGAGCTAATCTTTATTGCCTCCAGTTTGCAGAGCCTTAGTTTCAAAGTTCTACTTAACATTGGCAGTATTTTTGTTAGTTGCCAAGCACATATGAACTCCCTCAGAACCATGATACTTTTTTGAATTCTTTTCTTCTCTTTCTTCTCTCACACATTACTTTCTAATCTGTGCATATTGTTAACAATAGCACAATTTTTAATATCTTCATTGGGACCTTTTGTTCTGTGCTTCCTCATGGATCCAGTAGGATCCAAAAATTGACTTCCTTTTTCTAATCCATTTTGTCTTGTTCCTTGTTAGACTTTACTTCTGAGACACTCTACCATATGTGTATTCCATGCCAGTGATTCGTTCATTTATAATGTGTTCTACAGGAAATGCCCATTTTAAGAATCATATTATTGGAAAGCTGCCAATCTAATTTCAAGTAATTTAATAGTCTTGACAACAACAAGTACAGTTTACTTTTACTTACCTCCTTTTCATCTGAAGGAGATCCAAAGTGTGTTGAAATGACTTGTAAGATACCATGACAAGCTTCACAGGAAATTGATGATCTTTTTTTTTTTTTTTTATAAAAAAATTAAATAAGCATATAAAGTGCTTCCTTAGCAATGTGAAGTCACAAGAAAACCATTAAATCACTTTTAGGGAGCTTTGGATTTAGTCCATAATGGAAAACATTTTCCTAAATATTCATTTGAATTCTGACCTAGACTGTGATACAGACTCTTGTTGCCAGTATTTTTGTTAGCTGCCAAACATACTCATTCTCTTATAGACTTACCTACATGCTCAAATATCTTTTTTTTTTTTTTTTTTCAATCTGCATTCAGGGTCACCATTTCTGAACTTCTAAAAAAGGCCGTAGAAAATATTGTGTTTACTTTTTAAGAACAATTTTGTTACAAATAAGTTTTTTTCTAAATAAAGATTTTGCTGCCAAAGTAGAAAATGAAAAAAATCATATGTATCTTCATTAAGCAAACCCACACTAAGAGTATTATTTTGGTCAGGCAGATAACATAAATAGTCATCTAATCAGTAGTTTCCAGGAAACATAATTTTGAATATTATGGAAATAAATGGGCATAAATCTGCTGAGGTAATATGTGAATACGGTAGCATCCAATCTGAAGAGGAGAAATAAAATAATCATATTAATTGAATGAAATACAGATATCTGCAAAATAGATATTTTTTAGACTTTCTCCTAGCCCAATCATTTTTTTTTTTTTTTTTTCCCCTGTATTTTTCCCCTCATTTCAATTTAACTGTTTTGAAAAGTTTGGTTAATATCTTTTCCCTTCCTGATTCCCCCTATTTATCTCTGCCTTCCTCACAGGGCCGCCTGGAGTATTTGTTGCCATAGCTCCAGAGATCAATGTGCTGTATTTTTCCTCTATTAACAACTTTTTCTGCATGTCCCTGGCATGCTCTCATTGGCTCTTTTTGATTATGTGATTATGAGTAGTCAACTCAAAGCTAAATGCACCTTAACAAAAGTGCTGATGAGTTACCAGAATCTTCTTTCATTTTGATCCTGCTCTCGATTCTTCATCTGCTGCCAGCAGTTCTCCTAACTTATAGCTTCCCCAGGTTTTTCGTTATCTGTTTCTATAAGTGTTTTCAGTGGGGAGTAAGAAAGATGCCCTTTTCCTGTTAGACCTCACTGGAATATATAGAGATCATTTCACAGACCAGTCACAAAGTTTCAGAAAGATCTAAGATTTTATAATATGTATAACATTACCTAGTTTGAATTCATAAAAACTGTCTAAGTTGTATTCTGTCCTGAAAATCTAAAAGTGTTTTATTCTCAGTATTTTTTAATAGTTTTTAATGCTTGAATATTTATTCTTTTCAGTGACCGTTTTGCACACTTTTTTCTTATCTTTCAATTTTACTTTTTCAAAGAATACACAGAATATTCAATATTTTGGAAATAAATGACTTGGGAAAGGGGTAATTAGGAAAATTAAATAGCTCATAGTGATCAGTTCCTATCTTAATATGACATCTGGATAAGCAGCTGTGAATCTTGGATGCATAAGCAAAGAAATACTGAAGAGTAGAAGAAAAAGACTGAACAACAATAACAATCTATGACTATAATATTGTATGCAGGCATACTGTCCAATTTATATATATATATATATATTATATATATATATATATATATTTTTTTTTTTTAAGAGAGAAAGAGAAAGCAAGTAGAAGAAAAAGGGAAGAAAGAACAATAAATAGGATTTAGAAAAAAATATTAGGAGCAAGAAAACATGTTTTCAATCAGATATTCATTTCAGTCAAATTACCCAAATTAAAAAAAAAAAAAAAGAGAGAGAGAGAGAGAACAAAGAAAAGGTAGATTTGATCATTCTCAGTGAAATGCTGATTTGATCATAGTATGTGCTGATAACTGAATGGAACATAGAAGGTTCTGAGAGACCTGGAGCAAATGAGGTTATGATTCTCTCTATATTAGGATATCTTGCAGTATAATAATTTTGGATAATCTCAAAAGAAGAAGCCTGCAGCAAACCATTTTAAAACACTAGTACTGGTTAAGGTATTAGAGCACATATAATAGTATGTGCTAGTAAGCCAAAATGAAACCCTTCAGCTATCTTGTTGGTAATGATCAGTTGCACACACACAAAAAAGATTTCTTATTGTAAAGGATTCTGCATGATGGGAAAGACAAGAGGTGTAACAAGGCCTAGTGACTGGAAGTGGGAGCCATTGTACAACCAGTATTAAGGAAGATAGCCATTAAAATATTTGTATAGGATTTTGATGATCTCTTGACTTGATACCTTGGATTTATTTATGTTTATATTTATTAGGAGCTTTGTCTAGATCAGCCATAAGATATTGAGTTAATATGGGCATCACTGATGAAATTCCATATTAGTGTGTACTTCGTTAGTAACTCAGAAATGTTCATAAAGACCTCTTTGGTTATATAAGATGATGAAGAAAAGAAAACAAATGTGGAAAGGAAATTAGAGGAGAAAAGAGGAAGGGAAGGGAAGGGAAGGGAAGGGAAGGGAAGGGAAGGGAAGGGAAGGGAAGGGAAGGGAAGGGAAGGGAAGGGAAGGGAAGGGAAGGGAAGGGAAGGGAAGGGAAGGGAAGGGAAGGGAAGGGAAGGGAAGGGAAGGGAAGGGAAGGGAAGGGAAGGGATTGACAGAACCACTGAAAAACTGTTTTTCATACAAAAAAATATTTTAAAATTTCTTGAAAATCCCCTGATACTTTGCAAGTAGGAGTAAGACAGCATCAGAAACTGATCTATTTTACCCTTCATTCAATTTTGAGAATGACTGCACTGAGTAATGGGATAACAGAAGTTCCTTTGGCCATGCCAAAGGCAGTATTTATAGAGTCACTGGAAACCCTTCCATTCCGTTAGCCTGCTAATATTTCTGCCAACTTCAAGAGGCCTCTTGTTTTCTGAGGTTCTGCAGCTCTGAGGTACTGTTGAAATGATTTGTTCATACTCCCTTCTGGCCAGTTCTTGAGCAGTAGTGATCAATCACAATTGAGTTCCTGGTACCATGTCATAGCAAACTGATTAAACTCTCCCTGAAGAAATCACAGATGTTATTGGGCCTAATGATATCATCCACGACTTTAAGTTACAAAGGCAATTATATTTGTCTTTCAGAGAAAACAATTTTAAAACTCAGCAAAAAATGTTCCAATCTTCTATGGTAATCTTTGTAGGCAGTTACAAATAGTATATTGGCTTTCTGGATTGTCATGTAAGACAAAAAAAAAAAAACTCTGCTGTTGTGACACTGATGCGTAAGATGTTTCTGTGTCTTTCTATATTCCAACTGCTTACAAACATATAATCCTTGTTTTTCAGGTAGCAAGCACAGAGATAGCATCAGCTGCATAAGAGAATCCTGAGCTACTCACTGAATGACTGTAACAACCCACTTCTACCATGACTCAATGAGATAACTGATATCCTAGCCTGAAAAAAATCCCACTGACTGCTAAATTTCTAGGAGAGACTTCCAAGTAAGTTATTGCAGTTTTATAGCCTGCGCTCTAAAATCCAGACTTTCATTCATTTGTAATTTCAAAATACTTTATTACAAGAAATAATGACTTAATTTAAGCCCATGAATGTTCTACACAGAAACGTAGAAAATTAGAGTTGACACATGCACATAGATTATATGCAATGTAATTCCTTCAAGTCTCTCATAAAATTAGTTATGTTCATTTATGCTGAGTTTGATTTCCTAGAGCTGCTTTGTTGCTCAAAATAAAATTGAGTAGATCAAGCAAGGAAAACGCTCGTGATCACCAGCTATCTTTGCTGGGGAGAAAAATGTGCATTGGCATTGTACAGCAAATAGTCATTTGGTTGATTAAGTTATACTGAGATAAGTTTGATTTATAAGAACAGATTTTAGATCTGACTGACCTGTGCTCAGATCAACTCTAGGAATAAGAAAGATAATAGGCCTCCAGTGTTATCTAATGAATGTGTGTAATTTAGAGAATAATTTAACACATATATTCAAGTAGATCTTCCTGACGTTCACAATATGCTCTCAGTTTTCTCAGGGTGAAGGGGCACTGAACAGAGCATATTGGAATCATTTTTACATTGTACTTCATCACTTGTCCAGGAATGGATGCCTTGACTCCTTTTTCAAGAGTTCTTCCAATACCATCTTTATTTTCAGAGCAGTTTCACGAGGCATGTTGGAAAACTTCTGATATGAATCTGCCTGCAAGAGCAGTGAAGCAGCAGTTTCCAAAAACATCCGCTTCTCATACCTGCAATTACACTGAACCAGGTCAGGCAGAAAGATTTGATAGATCAGGCTTGTAAATTCAATATTCAGACTCATTGAAAGTATTCAAAAATGAATTCAACAAGCCATGTAGATACTTGCAGAAGGAGAAAAATTTTAATTACATCTTGTGGAGCTATGGAAACTTAAACATATTTTAAACAGATGCCGAGGTGGTTTGGCTTCAGTCTGATTTCTTCAGAGACTATGATTTCAGTTTCTTTACAGCTCAGGTCCAAACCCTGCCTGAAGACAAGTGATAATAAGAATATCTTAAGAGTCCAAGCTCTCATCTCACATCTCCCTTTCTCCTCACATATCTATTACCCTGCCCCTACACACAGCCTTCACAAACACAGGCTGGTGACTCCTTGTTCAGGCTGACTAAGCCAGGACTTTCAGATGTGAATGCAATACATAATATAAGAAGCTGCCTGTTATCTCTGCACATGCTGAGGTCCAAACCAATTAAATTTCTGTTGTTCACACTCAGAGCTTTGAACCAGACAGCTATCTTTAGTTTTGGCTATATTTGCTAATGCCTGCTGTGGCCTATCTCAGGCTCACTGACCGTCCAGAATAGGCAGAGGGGTATATTTGCATTGTTAAATAACAACAGGCCAGGGGGTGCACCTAACCAATTGATCATTACTCATCCACTGTGCTGAATTGTCAAATTGCTCCGTTTTGAATGTCTCTCCAAGACACTTCTGCTAACACTGGGGGGAGGTCTAAGTAGCATGGATACCAAACAATGCTTAGCCACATGGTGCGGTTTCTAAACTTCTTTTAATCAGAAATATAGACATGGCCACTGTGCACCACTGTTCCAGCCTAATCCTTGTGCATACTGTTTCTCTATGCTCAAACCATGGCACAAAGAATGATTCATATGCATGTTCCATTCTGTTGTGGATTCAGGACATGTCACAGGCAGACAGACTGGGGAACAAGGATGTGCTTTTAAGTTCTTCTGTAGATGTAACTTTGATGAAATAAGTTATTTTAACGTGAAAAAATGACTATTGATTTACTTGTTCAGAAAGTGAAACATTTCTTATTTTAAATATTCTGAAAATTTGAGTGATCTTCATAAATATTTTCTGTAAATAAAGGCCAGTCTAGTGTTTTCTCACACACACACACACACACACACACACACACAAAAAAAAAAAAAAAAAAAAAAAGATGCAGACTTGTCTTGTTCTCCATTCTTATTCTAAAGGATTTACAGTTCTTCTTTTACTGCATGGAAAAATGATTAATTTTATGTTAATGTTCCATGTTTCAATAATGCATTAATATTTATACATGAAGAAATCTTAAAATAATACAAGGCATCAAGCTGATCTTCTGTCAGAAACTGGATTTCTCTTCCGTTCTACACTTTTGGTGTATGAACATAAGGACCAAACACTTCTTACCTTTCCTTATAGCTGTGAGGTGGGTTTTATAATGTCGAGTTTTATAATGTCGAGTTTTGAGGGGTGAAGGGTGCTGCAAAGCAGCTCAGTAAAAATATGAAATTCCATCCCATTAGTGGCATTCAGAGCAATAGGAGTATCCTATGATACATTTTTAACTTTTTTTTTTTTTTTTTTTTTCCACCAGTTGTTTAGGAAAGAGTTTGTTTACTTTTTTTTTATTGCCTCTTTTTTCCCCTATAACCTCAGCTCCTGGAATCCAGTGATTAGAGCAGATGCTAAATTTTCATTTCTCATTAAGAAAATTTGCATCCATCACAATTGAGGGAGAGCTTAAAGTCCTGAATTACCAATTCCAATCAGTGAAAATAAAAACCACCCTAAAAGTTGTGATTTCCTTAGGTTGAAGTCACAATTTCTGAAATGTTTCTGCAGAAAAGAGTACAGTGAAATCACACAAACTGGGTCATACAGCCATAAAACAGTTTTATACCGCTAAAGACTACAGACTGAATGCCAAAGCCTATCCATTATAGAAATAACCAGATAAAGTGTCTATGCTTTACTGTGAAGTGTATGTTCATATTCCTAACTCAAACACAACCTATTGTTCATAGTGATGTAGAACTCAAAGCTGAATAGGCAGAATGAAAGAACAGCAAAATGTAAGCATGACCCATTTTCAGTGACTGACATATTTATTACCTTAGCTCTCAAAGTTGTTCTTCTTAGACATCTTGAATGATGTGCACTTATCACTTTTTTTGTGCTATTAGCATATCTACAAGAAACACAAGCTTCTGTGTGAGTAAAAAAGACAGAAACAGCTTTAGTTTTCAGATGAGAAAGATGAGGACCTAATCTGGTCAGTCTCTTTAGCATCAGTCGACCACATCAGTGTTCTACCTAAACACCAGCTCCAGTCTCCCTTCCTTCACTTTCCATAGCATCCTACACCTTTGTCTTTCTTTAGTTTTCAAATGTTCTCCTTTTAGAAAGCAAGCAAGCAAGCAAACAAACAAACAAACAAAAACTTAGCAACTTAAAGAACCTTTCATCAGTTTTCACTAACCACACAAAAATACAGACATGGACAAATTAAAGTGACTATATTCATTATCTTGTTCATTTTACTCAGCTTTAAAATGCAAATGGCTCTGGTGTAGACTATGGCAGCTATTCAACACCAGTGCACTAGTGCTCCTGATAAATACTGTTAAAAGTTTCCTCCTGTAAAGAGGAAGATAACTGCCAAGTAAGGAATAACAAAACTTCTAGTATGTAAATATGGTAGACTTTAGTAGGTAGAATGTAATTCCATTGAAATATGGGAAAGATAGAAAGAACAGCTTTAAAACTATTTGGAAAAGTGTCTTCAGTTCATTAGATAATAAAAAAATCATGGAAAAATATATTTAGATCTGATTAGAAAGTTTACCTCTACTAAAATGTTTTTACTGTTCCATAAAAACAATCAATCAAATGAAGAATAAACAATTACTTGTGCATACAATGTACTGGTCAATTTAATATATTTTGTCTTCTAGCTTTCTCATCCAAATGCTGACCAATCCAGATGGATTTTATGAAATTTATAAAGAACTTATTTTCAAACTTCACAGCATTTTTTCAGAGGGCTATTTTCTATTAACACCACAGCTTTTGCTCACAATTCATGCTAAAACCCTTTTTGGTGGGATAAAGCTCAGAAAGAATGCCACTTGAAATCTGTGATTACTAAAAGGAGGAAAAAAATCATTTTACTGATGTTTAAGCCTTGATGAAAATACACTTTTACCTAATTAACTACCTTTATCTTCATTTGCACCTGGAAATGCTATAGAAAAATAGCACAATTCACTATATAAAACCATTCCTTTAACTGAAGACAAAAGGTAAAATGACATTAACATATGCAACCTATCTTATGATGAATACCAGTTAGAATTTACAGTTAGTGGTATTTTTTTTTTTTTTTTTTTTTATGTAATTGGTCAAAAATGATCTTTAATGGGAAGCTGAAAAATCTTACATTGCTTATTTCAGACAGAGGGTCTTTATAGATAAATACCAACTGAAAAAAACCACCACCACCACCACCAACAAAAAAAAAACACATTTGTACTTCTCAATCTGAACACTAAAAGCACATAATAATAGCACATAAGAGGAGCCTCTAACTGTAGTTAATTATTTCTGTTAGGTGCTCTGCCAGGCACCACGAAAGCCAGGGCAGGTGACTGCTAATAGAGTACTCAGAGGCTCTGATCTTGACACAAGAGAAATCATGGTGTTGGTGACCTTTCTCAATGGGTTATGATAGTTCCACTGTTACAACGTATCTCTGTTACATGGCAGATACTTTCATAATCACAAATTTCCAGGGAAGTGTGTGACCTGCCATGACCTTAAGAAAAGCACACATAATAGGGGCAAAAGGTTCATGATGTACTAATAAGAGAAGGTTGTAACATTATCAGAATGATGGAGAAATCAAATCTGGCTGAAGTTGAATCAGATACGCCTGTGTTTGCACGAGCATATGTACATGTGGTATATATATGGTTATATTCACATTTAAAGGTAATAGTCTTATTTTAATTCATAGATCCATAAATCTGGAATTTTAGTAAAGGTAAATTAAATATCTAAAACTGTTTCTAAGCTACAAATAATTAAAATTGAATAATAAGAACTATAACTGGTATATTAAGATGGGGCTTATAAAATGAAAAATTAATTTATAGACACATGATCCTGACCAAGAAATGTCCAATTGTGACTGCAATTGAATAATACAAGGTTGATTCATTTTTACATTCGAAATAGGCCACAGAATTTTTGTTAGCGTCCATTTGCTGTGAGTATGCACAAACATAAGTAAATTCTTATTTTGTTTGAAGAACACTTAAAGCAATTATACTAGAACAGAAATAAATTCTTGAAATTGTATGTAGCATAAATACATTTGATAGTTCTGTTACAACAGTAGAAATACACAGTAGAGTACCAAAATTGGAATCTGAAGATGATTTGTATAAACTGATTCTGCTGAATAGGTAAAACTGGTAGACAAAAAGTTAGATACTCTGCAACAGACAAGGTCTAGGTAGGTCTTATTTTCTGGCCTTTTGTAGATACATGGTTTCTTGAGTCTGGACTGCTCAGTCTTTTGAGGTACAAGACCTATGCTTGAATCAGGTAGATAGGACACAATTTTCTCCTGAAAGACAAGCCAGATAGTATTCCCTTTCCTCCTTTAGTACATCCACTTAACTGACTTAGGTAAATGAACTCAAAACTGAAATCCAGAAGACTTAAATATATTATTTGTGAAATTCCATATGGACTACAAAGACTTAAAATTAAATGTCTCCCAATTTTTTTTTTTTTTTTATGAAAAACTTATAATTTCATTTAAATAATTATCTTACAAATGCAAAAGAAGTTTTGTTGTGGTTTTCTAAGTGCAAAATTAACTCTTTTTCTTTTACTTAACTCACATGCTTTGTGAGTTTTTACTTAACTAACACACATGCTTTGATGTATGCCAACTGTTTTTAATGCAAAGTATGGAGATACTCCAGAAATCTAGATGTTTAGGCACTCCAAAAAGGGTAGATAGAAAGAAACATAGGTTAAACATACACAGTTTACATCCTAAGGTACTTAGATACAAAATGGTGCATAAATGATAGCATCCAGTATCAGAAATCTTCAAAGCTAAAATTTCACTGACAAGTACAAAAAGTCCCATTTTTTTTTTTTTTTTTTTTTTATCTAGAATCCTTGCTAATCTTTCCTCTACAATTGATTTTATCTTCTAAATCTTCAGTTGTGAATGAATCAGTTAGTATCCTTAGAAAGGAGAACTCTAAAGGTCTGCATCCAGCAAAATGTTTAGACTTGATTCAGTCAACACCTCTCAACACAAAGATCATATTAGCTCCCTAGAATGCATTATGAAGACATTACAGATGAAGTCAAGTGTTCATCATTTTTATAGTTGGGGGGGAAAAAAAACAAAAACAAACAAACAAAAAAACATTTCTACTTTGCATGGGATTTAAAAATCAGTGATAAAATTATAATCCATTGAAATAAACATAATTTTATGTGTTTAGACTTAAAGAAAACAGAATGTGCAATTGCAGTCGATGAGAGTAATTTGACTTTAAAATGAAGGACAAGATAAGTATAGGTAACTGAGTTATATCTATGACCTCATGAACACACAACACACAACCTTGAAGTGTAAAATAATTATATATACGATGGTAAAGGAAGTAAACTCACAGTATTTGAAAGACTGAAATTCAAAAAACAATGTTTGCGTGTTTAGTAGATAATGGAAATGGAGCTCAAAATACCAATATTGTATTGGGATTTTCAGGTGAACTCACCTGTTTCGAGACAGAATAATAATGGCTTCTATGCAGAGATCAGATTTGCATGGGCCTGCTTGGTAAATAGGGAATCTACCAGTAGGACATTCTGCGGCCACAGAATCATAGAATCATTACATCGTTTGTGTTGGAAGAGATCTTAAGGATCACCTGGTTCCAACTCTTCTGCTATGGACTGGGTAGATCTAGATTAGGTCTCAAAGTACCACTCAACCTGGCCTTGAGCACCTTCAGAGAGGGGACACACACAACTTCTCTGAGCAACCTGGTGTCTCTCCGTTCTCATAATAATTTTTTCCTTATGTCTAATCTGTACCTACTCTCTTTTATTTTAAAATCATTATTCTTTGTTCAACAGGCCATGGTAAAGTTTTAAAGGTTTGACACAACAGCTCCTTCAAAAGTTGGGAATGATGATGTTACAGTTCATTCCTATGAAATCTGCAGCCTGGCAATATAACCTTAACTTCATTCGGGCCTTCAGGGGAAAATGCACAGCAGATGGGAATTTTAATTTTGAATTAATACCTTAAGTTCAACAAAATGCTTTAGAAAAAGTGTAAGACTGCTTTAATTCTTAACCAAATTGGGACACAAATGTCTCTCTGGAGTAAAATGAAACCATATACAGATGCAGCCTCCGTTATGCTACGAAGACTCTAATAATCTGAGCATTCATCAACATACGGTTTGCTTCAAAACTTGAAATGCAGTAATTCTGGGGACTAGCTTTATTGTTAAACAACTATGAGCCTATTTCAGTCACTGTGTTGATCAGAGTTTACTGGTGGCTGCATCACTAGAGAAACCAGTATAAGTTGATTTTTCTAATTTTGCATTCTTCTTGAGGTTTGGCTCCTTCATGGAAAGCTTATGGAAGTGTGTTTTACAGACAAGTCTGTGTACTTAGCACCAACACTCACTTCTCATACAATGTTTACAATCTCAGTATCTCTGTTCTAATGGTAAGGATATCCTCTGATATGGAAAACACACTTCATCAGATACTGCTAATGCAGGATCAATAGCATTCCTTTACTTTCTCACTTCAACTAATTTTTTGTACAGGGAGTAAAAATATCACTCCATTGTTACTGAAAGACTAGAGAAATTACCAGCTTGCATTTGTCAACATAATGATATATCATTTTAAACATTTGAAGATTTGATCTGCTGAGGAACAATTGTATAACACGATAAAAGAAGCTCTAAACAAAAAAGCTAAAAATAAAGTTCTCATACCTTTAATCTTTTGGGTTATTGGAACAGATTTAATGCAATCCTTCTAGCTTGATGAAGAGACAATATTCAACAACAGACCTGGTAACAGATGTTTACTAATCACTGATAAATTTTGCATATTTAAAAAAGGACATGGCTCTTAGAGGCACTATGATGTAATTATAAAAGCGTACAGAAACCATGTGAAGATTTACTGAAACAAACTCTAACCAGGGAATAAATGCAGAGCTGCTGTAGTTTTGAATCAAGAACTTGTTCACACTTCAGCTAACCACTTTAAAAGTCAAATTATATATAAATAATAATAAAGAATTATTCTTAAAAACCACACTATGTCCTTCTCTTTGTATAAACATTTGAATTTTCTATTCTAGAAAATGGACACCTCAAAGAAAAAAAGCTTCATTCAAAAGCAGTCATTTCAATCAATGCCTCCTTAAAAAAAAAATCTGATTATAGTATGATAATACTACATACTTTGGAAGAAGAGGCAGCTGAAAATGGTACAACCAACATGTTCAATTAAACCAGAACTAGCAATTTCTCACATTCTGCATAACCCTGGATAGGTTATATAAATAACATTTTGGGATTTTCATTATGAGATTTGAGCTAGAGAAATCAATTGGCTTTTGAGACCTGCTGCACTTACTCACTTTGAAAAAGAAAATGAGGTCTAGTGTATTTTTTATATGAGAAACACCAACTGGATCTGCAGTGCTAGTTAAGACTCCCCTTCCCCTCAACACACACACACACACACACAAGAATATTTCGTTTAGCTTTGGGGCCCCTGACATAAGGATGTAGACTTGTTGCAGTGAGTCCAAAGGAGAACCATAAGGATGCTCAGAGGGCTGGAGCACCTCTCTAGTGAAGACATGCTGAGAGAGTTGGTGTTTATCATGGAGAAGAAAAGGCTTCAGGGAGACTTCATAGAAGCCTTTAAATACTTAAAAGGGTCCTACAAGAAAGATAGGGACTCTATCAGGAAGTGCAGTGATAGGAAGTTTCAAACTACAAGTGGCTAGATTTAGATTAAACATTAGGAAGAAATTATTTACTATGAGGGTGGTGATACAATAGATGAGGATGCTCAGAGAAGTTGTGCATGCCCCATCTCTGAAGGCCAGGTTGGATGGGGACTTTGGACAGCATGGTCTTGTGCAAGATATTCCTGCCTGTGACAGGAGGGTTGAAACTAGGTGGTCTTTAAGGTCCTTTTCATTTCAAAATATTCTGTAGTTCAATGATTACATGATACTGCTTAATAAAATGATGTTTTTTTTGTTTTGTTTCATTTCTAGAAATAGTATAACCTAGCCATACACATATTTACAAAGAAGACGACTGAGGACATAATCCTGGCAATTGCCTGTCCCTTGAAAGAGTCTAATGTTTTCCCAGCATTTTCTAACGACTACAACATTTTAGAACTTCTTATCACCTAGATATTCAGCACTGGATTCATATTCAGCATTGGATTCATATTATTCTAGTCTCCCCCTTCCTGAAGTCAGAAACATAATTCTAGATGGCCTAACTTGAAAAATAATGATGAAACTGAAATCTCCTTGTCAAGTATTTTGTGACTGATAGATAACAGCAAGACTGACAAATAAACAAAATGTGGAACTCTTCTAGAAGAGTGATGCTCAATCTTTTTAATAAAAAATAGCATCCTAAGAATCAGGCTCTCTTAACAGAAGAATTTCTGACATGTCAAAACATTAATGCACCTATTGAGAAAAAGCACTTTGTAATAAATAATGTCTGGATTGAGGACAAAAAGAAATTGTCAGTAGGAGATACAGCAAAAACTGTAGTAGTCTTTACAGTAGTCTGCATGGCAACAACTGAATCCTGCAACTAGCTGTGAGGCACTGAATCATATACATAATAAAAATATTCATAATGCCTATGGAAGGATTATTTTTTTCTTAAGATTTAACAAACTCCTGAATGTTTTTGAAGGTAGGAAGTTCTACTAGCTTGCAAAGTTCTACAGTTTTTCATTTGCTTAAAGAGAAAATGTCATATACCTTTCATGTCTTATCAGTAGGTAAAATACTGATTTGCATCTCAATGAGAATTGATTCATATTTCTCTTTTTAAAATATTATTCATTTTATGAGTGTTATTAAACAAATCTTTCAAATCGACTCATGTACTAGAGAAGCAAGTGATTCTTGAGAGGAGCTGTTGACTCCCTTGAGGGTAGAGAGGCCTTGCAGAGATATCTTGACAAATTAAAGGCTTAGGCAATCACCAACCACATTGTTTAACAAGAGCAAATGCCAGATTCTGCACCCGGAACGGAGCAAGCCTGGGGAGACAAGAGACTGGAGAATAGCAGCTTGGAAAGTGATCTGTGAGTTATGGCTGACAGCAAGTTGAACGTGAGTCAGAAATGTGCCCTGGCAGCCAAAAAGGCCAACCATGCCCTGGGGTACATCAGACCCAGCACTGTAAGTAAGTGAGCATAGGGATTGCCCCGCTCTGCTCTGCATTGTGCAACCTTGCCTAGAGAACTGGGTGCAGGATTGGGCACCACAGTATAAGAAGAACATTAGAGAGAATCCAAAAAACAACTATGAAGATGGTGAAGGATCTAGAGAGCAAGATGTATGAGGAGCTTCTTAGGCCCCTTTATTTGTTCATCTCATGAAGAGGAGACTAAGGGGAGGACTCAAGGCAGCCTGCAGCTCCTCATGAAGGGAGTGGAGGGGCAGTCACTGATCTCAGTCAGTTTGGGAATAGCGAAAAGAATCTTCATCTTAGGGGTGGCTGAGCACTGGAACAGGCTCCCCAGGGCAGTCAGAGCCCCAAACCTGAAGGAGTTCAAGAAGTGTTTGGACAACACTCAGAAATGTGGTATGATTTGGGTAGTCCTGTGTGGATGTTGGACTTGAAGATCCTTTTGAGCCCCTTCCACCTTAGAACATTCACTAGAATGATTAGTGAATATATACCATAGTTCTATGAATGCAGTTAAGGAGTTTATACCATACTATTATCATCATGGTTAGATTATTTAAAATTTGAAGGACTGGAGAGTTTACTCATAGCAGTTTTAGAATACACCAATATTGTATGTATGAAATTTTGGTATACACGGTAAAATCAAACAAGGAATTCTTTACTTCATGGTGGTTACCCTGCTCTAACTTGTCTTAAACTGTATGTGCATCAGCTGTATTTGAGCTCCCCACCAATGGTCTCACATGACTGTGAGAAGGATGCGTGAGTCGCTCTTTTGTTCAGTTTCCTGACATTCTTCCTTATCACAGGTAAGTTATTACATGTGAACTGGCTGGACCTTAGTGCTCATGTGAATTACAAACATCACCAAAGTATGAAGGCTGCTCCAAAAGTAATGCCTCCTATTTTATTATGTATGTGGATGTTGGTAGTATGGTAGTAGAGGATGAACCTTCTAGCCAATATTCCATTACATTTTTTTACTGTGCAAAAGATGGCAGCAGAGGGGCAGTCTGAAAAAAACAACTGACATGGAAATGCATGTGGAGCAAAGATGTGTCATTGGATTCCTCTATCTGGAAAAAAATTGCACCCATTGACATTTGCTGATGCTTGCTGAACATGGAGACCAAACAGTGGATGTGAGCACTGTCAGGCAGTGGATTGTGTGTTTTTGGCAGTGGTGAAAATGACGTGAAAGACATCACACATTCCTGACAGTCATTAAGATTTTTAGGATCATGGTATGCATGCTGTTGTTCACCATTGATGAAGTTTAGAACTATCTACACGTAATTACTAATAAAAAGTTTGTTCGGTGGTATAATGCAAAATCTCGTCTTACCTAAAATTTATGGTAAATACGAGGGAATGATAACCTTATATAAGAAAGTCTCATCTCTCATTATCAGTACTTGTGAACTGTAGTTGGGCTGCATTGGTTGTCTCACTTACTTAACTTGGGATATACTGATAAGTTATACTACACTATTAGCTATACTAATGAAAATGTCTTTTCAAATTAGTTGATTAGACATATTCTTATTTAGACCATGGCTGATACACACAATTACACAGAGGCCATATGTAAATAATGTATAAATAATATATATAGTATAAATATATAGTATATATATATATAAATATATAATATAATATATAGTATAAATAATGACATACAGGTTGGCCTTCCTTTGATCTTGTGCTGAGTACTGAACTTCTTATGATCACAGTGATACTTCAGAAGGTGCAGGGTTTGTCTCATCCAGCATTTAGTCATCTAAATTCAATCTTTTGCCCATGGAAGGAACTAATTTCTTCCTTGAAACAGTTCAGTTAATCCTAAAATATTTTCCTCCACAAGGTGTTTATTTCTCTTCTTTTGTTTCAAAGGAAGCCTAAAGGGTAGTTAAGGTTTCTCTTTTCTAAAAAGTTGCAGAAAGGCAAACACTCTAAATGTGCTTCATAATCTATGATCTGTAACACTTCAAGGTTGTATTTTGAATGAAGGATTAATATCCATCAAGCTTTTTCTTTCGTTCCAATTTGAAAAATAAATAAAAATGCAGTGAATAATATGTGGGGCTTTGTCAAAAAGGAAGGGGAAAGGTCAGAAGCTCTGGAGTGCCTGGCTCTGCAATTATTTATTTATTTCCACAAGAAGTTGATACTACTGTTTCTAGCGTTAATGAACTTGTGATGGAAAGGTGTGGTGTAATTAGAGCTGTCAATATTGAATTCTAAATGTGCACTGCACTATGAATTTAATCTAAGTTTCCTTATTCCCAGTCCTCCCTCCCCATTGCCACTGGGAGAGACTGAAGCACTTGACTGCTGCTGTGGCAAATTGGGTCCTAATAAGTATGATGCTTTACTGCTTCTTGTTTTTGCTAAGATACAACTACAGCATTTCAGAATAACTCACCTGGGCATTAATTCAACAAGAAATGTTGATAGGAGTATTATATTTTCCACATTTTGATATCTCAGTGAATGACTTGCATATAGAGAGGCCTGGCAACTGGTTTATGTCAGTGACTGATGTGCTTGTCATTTCAGCTTCAGATTTGGCTGATTCATCTCTGCTAAGTTTTGGAATGTTATTCTTCTTGCCGTTCCATATCATTTTGCAATTTTAACTAGCGAGAAGAAAACAATATACAGAATGAAGCTGTGGTAAAAACATTTAAATGTTATATAGTAGGTTTTGTTTATTGTCAGGATACAAGTAATCTCAATGCACGGCACCTGAGTAAGTAACAGCAAGTTTATTCAGAGACGGAGAGGATGTGTAAGTGAGGATTAGGGCATTTTTAGTGCAATAAATTTGTTCAAGTCATGTGTTTACATCCTTACTCAGGGAACTCAGTCATAACTGATAGAGCCTAACAACAAGAAGAGAAACAAAGTCTATCTGTAAAAACCTTCTTGTTTAGGATGGACATTTTTATGTTGTTTAGAATCATATCAGAGATCAGGATGAATTTGCACTTTAAGCAGAAATAAGCAATGCTACAAATATTTCATTAGGAATTATGGATGCATAGGGCCATCTTCCAATCTACAGGTTATTTTATTATTTATTACATCAGTTTCCACATTCAGGAATAAAGAACAAAGAGAAAGAGAAGGAAAAAGAACAAAGGCCCTACATCATTCTAATAATTAATGCAAAAATAAGTCTTTTGATTTTGTTCTGAAAAAAAGCAGCTCCTCCATATGGAAATGCCAGCAGATGGTCCCTATTTCTCTGAAATAATGGTGTATAGAATGACCAGATCGAGTATTCTTCAGTCAGATCATACTCCTGGTACAATATACCAGGCTTTGAAGCAGTGCTTTTCATTCAGCACAGAAATAAAAATACTTTAGAACCATTTAAATCAATACTTCGTAGTTTGTTTCAGAAAAGATTTCATTACACAGTTTAGTAGGAAGATTTGAAACACATTCCAAATTGTAAAAGGCGTCTACTTGGGATTTTGTTTCTTACACAAACCAAAATCAGCTGCAAATTTGCTATCCATCTCCTCAGCAATATCACACTGTGGAAGCTGAAACAGATGAAAATTAACCCTGACTCATAATACTGCACATCCATCTTTCAGTCTGCCTGAAACAATGCCTGACTTCCTTTAGCTTATTTCTTCCATGTTGCACTGTAATATGTTATGATCACTGCTACTAACAGGCTATCAGAGAGGCATCGCAGAGGAGTAAAGGTGTGCAGTGATGATGGATGAATACTAGAGAACCCACTGCTATTAACATCTCACAGCATTGGAAATCCTACAGCTGCAAACAACTTAACATGAGCCAGCAGTGTCCACTTGTAGCCTGGAAGGCCAACAGTATCTTGAGCTGCATCAGAAGAGGGGTGGCCAGCAGAGAAAGGGAGGGGATTGTCCCTTTCTGCTCTGCTCGCATGAGGCCTCATATGGAGTACTGCATCTAAGTCTGGGGCTCCCAGTTCAGGAAAGATGTGGAGTTTTCG